>OW569420.2:1616120-4509647 GCA_937662695.2 Halyzia sedecimguttata
AAATTTTCATTGTGATTGCGTCATCAGTATGGGTTTGGTGACGCCATCGATGTTTATGTGTCAAATGCTATCATACCATGTCGTGTGATACCTCATGTTAAAGGTATTCCAGTCCTCTTTGCACCCCAAAATAGTTGCTGTATCCTTCTGGAAGCTTAGGCACAGTACTGTTAATTTTTGTCTAGACAGTGAATGTCGTCCACTAGCGTTGGTGTTGAAACACTTCTGTATGTTAATTTCATCATTCGTTGTTGAGTTTTTCACTGCGTACAGTTTCGATCTGAGCCCTGCATAATCGGAATATCATTATTTTCAACTTTCATCATCCCTAATACCATTTTTGTTAATCCTAGTAATTTCATAAGGATTATCCCCCAAGCATAATCGGAAGTATTGTCGTATAGATGTCAATCTCTTCTCAATATTCCATATTGGGTCTTTGGACAATTCATAAAAACTAACGCGTGAATAGCAAGATCTTCTTTGGAATGGAAGTACCCGAGTCATCTATCACAAATACATTTCTGCACCCTGTGTTTACTCAACTAAATTGTACAAGTCTAGATATATTCTTGATACATCTGTAATGGTATCGTCCTGGTGTATCTTCATCTGTATATTGACCTTGAATAATCTGTAAAATCGCATGTTTTTCTATCTTTTTCTATGATAAGGATATGATTTATTTTGACTTTCATACGAATTCCTTGGATATTTTCTATCCGAGTATTGTCCACGTTCATTCAAACTGACTTCTGAACAATAATTTCTCTTTTCTGAAGAGTCTCTAGATCTAGTGCTACCTCGGGAACTAGGCCTATTTCTATTCCGCGAATTAGACCTGCTTCTATTTCTGAACCTATTATTACCAGCAAATTGATCACTTCCTGACTTAAAAGCACTTGGTTGAGAATCACGAAAACTAACTTGTTTTTCCGTCTCCAAATTACTCAATTTACTTTTCGTTGATTCACGTTTATATTCCAAATCAACTTCAATGGCATTTTTATTCAATGATGGTGGAATAAAATTACTCACATAACGCTTATTATCTTCAAGTTTACGACCCAATTTTATCAACATTTCGAGAGAATCAATATCATCTATCAATCCGAACCCTAACCGATATTCTGGTCTAATTCTATCCTTTATTAATTCTAATTTAATTTTGTCATCGACCGAGAAAGACAATCTATTGAACAAGTTTTGCATATAGGCGACATAAATAGCCATAGTTTCTGTTTCCCCTTGAGTTCTTCCTTTAATTTGTTCAAAGATGTTTCTGTCTCCGTCTCTGAAAAATTCTTCGCGAAAAAGAGCAATAAGTCCTTTCCAATCATGGGCGATGTTTTTGACGGCTCTATAATAAACCAGTGCCTCACCATCGAAAAGTTCCGACGCGATTCTGAACATGAATTCATCAGAATATCCTCTTGTCTCCAACATATCATTCACCCTCTCGAAAAAAGCATTCAAACTTAGAGAATCATTCCTACCCGAATACTTGATTCCAAAACTCTTCAAATGAATTTTAGGATCAGATATATTCAAATTTTGCAGCATGTTCGTTGCTGTTGCCAAGTTAGCATTCTGTACTGCACCAGAAACATTACCAGATACATTGGAAAATAAATTATGTGTAGGTGTTGAACTCACAGCTTTTTCATTCAGTAAACTTTGCTCAAATTCTACCTCAGCAGGTACCGACTTTGTAGTTCCAGGATTAGCGGATAATTTACCCTCATATACAGAAATTAACCCCAAACCCGCAGTAAGTAACTTAGATCTCAATTCACATGAAGACGTTTCATCATCGGATAGTTTGATTCTTTCCAATCTACCCATCAAATGACTTAGTTTTGTTCTAATTTTTCGTTGCATAGAAGATGAAAAAGGTTCTTTGAGATAAATTTCAATTTCACCAATTTTGGTAGAACATATATCTAATTCAGTCTTTACATCAAACTTATAACATTCTTTGAATGATTGACCCTCTGACTCCAATTTCAACAAACCACGTAAAATTTTGATCAGTTCCGATACTGAACCTTCAGGTTTCAAACCCCTTAAGGAAATCTCATATTCGAGTTCCTCCTTAATTAACCGATCAGGTTCGATTTTCAAAAACATGCCAGCCATACTTAGAAAAAATGTGTCTAATGTCTATCCAGTGTAAAAGTCACAAGTAAAAGTGAATGGTCCAAACAGAGAAAAGAAAAGTGTCTCACCTCAAACCGAAAACCTCAGAGCTCAAAATAATGGTGTTCCCCTGGCAGAGATAGATACTCCTTCAAGAAGATTGTGACCTGGTTCAATGGATATAGTGAACACTGTCCCTTACAATTGCTGAATTGCTGGTTGGTTGGTTGGTTGTTGGGCGCCAATTGCTACGGTTGTTCTTTCTTTATTGTTCATTCCTGTGGTCATACAATACAATAAAAAAAATTCAAGCATTCAATATAATTATTATTACTGAGCATAGAGACAACATCAGGAATGGGTTAAATATGCCAATGTCAACCAGAATTGAAATTACACTTAATCTAAACAATCCAACATTTATCTGCAAAATTTCACAAAATTCAAATATTCAACAGTAATATCTACAAGTTTATCGGAACCTTAAAAATACAGGAAATGAACAATCCAAAAACCAATGTAATGTGAGATCAAATAGAAATTAGCAACAGGTGATTTAAAAAAAATTGGTTCAAGCACTGACGTGAAGTCAGAAGCTTTTGCGCGTATGTTCTATTGTCCATTCTTCTGTATTGGACACCCTTAATCGAATTTACCATGGTAAATTATGTTGTCCATTCTCCTGTATTGGACACTCTTAATTCGAATTTACCATGGTAAATTCGAATTAATGTATTGGACACTCTTAATTCGAATTTACCATGGTAAATTCGAATTAAGTGTCCAATACAGGAGAATGGACAACATAATTTACCATGGTAAATTCGATTAAGGGTGTCCAATACAGAAGAATGGACAATAGAACATACGCGCAAAAGCTTCTGACTTCACGTCAGTGCTTGAACCAATTTTTTTTTTCGTGATTTTGTTGAAATTTTCTAGGGGTACGGTTTTTAAAATTTTTTTTTTCGTCATTTTTTTCGAATTTTCTAGTGGTACGGTTCTTACAAAATTTTGAACACGTCTTTATGTTGATTTTCTACTACTAGTTACCAAGCTTCAATTCGATCGAATATTTATTTTTTCAGTTATCAAGAAAATAATATTCCAGGTGGGTATAACTCGGAAACCGTTAGACCGATTATGCCCAAAAACGAACTCAACTCTCCCTTTCGGATACGCAACCTACCCTGAAAATTGCAAGTCCCTATCTCCTTTCGTTCGAAAGTTATCGAGGCAACGGTCACCCATCTACTGAATTCACACAAGAATGCTCCAATCTCCAACAATATTTAACCGATCGTATTAAAACTTGAAACTTAGCGGTAGAGTTAGGTTATGAAGGCTCTTGCAAAATTTCATCAATTTCTAACGATTAGTTACTGATATATAGATTTTTTTTTTTTTTCAATGATTTATTAAAAATGTTCTACAGATGCTATCCTCACCAAATTTTGCAACCATTTCCGCGTTGGCATTCTACAACTAATAACCATGTTTGAATTCAATCGGTTCAGTACTTTTCGAGTTAATGAGGAACAAAAACCATGAAATTTCAGAAAATTTCAGATGGCTATAACTCTAAAACCGTTTGGCCGATTATGCTCATAAACAAACTGAAATGTCGCGTTCTGGTGCTCATCCTTACCTGAAAATTTCAAGCCGCGATCTCATTCCGTTCTCAAGTTATCGTGACCACAAAAATATTTTTTAATAATTTTTTTAAAATTTTCTAGCCATATGATTCACACAAAATTTCACAAACGTGCTTAGTTTCATATTCTACAACTACTCACCAAGTTTCAATTCGATCGGATTTATATTGGTTTAAAACAAAATTATTACTCGGAAACCGCTGGACCGATTATGCCCATTAACGAACTTGTCCGTCGTATTGGGATGCGCCACCTACCCTGAAAATTTCAAGTCGCTAGCTCTTTTCGTTCTCAAGTTATCGTGGCAACGGCCGGACGGCCGGCCGGACAGAATCAAATTTGACCTCGAATTCTTCATTGGGGAGTGGAACTTAATCGTTTGAGACCATTTTTTTCAAAAAATTCGAAAGTTACAGACATTTGGGCAAAACTATAACGCGATGTTCCCCAGAACATACGCGCAAAAATGATGTCCAATTTAACTACTAATTTGAATGAGTATGCGGGAACCAAATACGATAAGGAACTTATCTTAAAAGTCTGGATGAACTCCTCTCCCAAGTGAATTGCATAGGATTTTACCATAAATGAAACAATATGATGTGGGGGTTTTCCTATGGATTCAGCTATTAACCATTAAACCAATCTGTCCCAGGAGGCATGCACCATTCAACCCAAAATTCCCGTGTAGAACTCGGAAAAAAAACACTACGTCTAGATGTGAAAATCACCATAAAAAAATCTGAGAATGAAATGAGAAAAAATGATATGCTATTTTTAAATTGAATTTGAATTGAACACAGTGTAACTTACCCTCGTAGTCGAGGATTTTTCACTTAATTGCAGCTTCGAAAAGAATGGAATAAAATCCGACTAGGCTATCCAAATTTAATTGCTTAATGCCCCAACAGTAAAATTAATTCAGCTACTAAATACTTAGAAATTTGAAAAAATGCTGCTTTTCAACTTCACTGCTCGTCAAAACTTTTATTCTCAACTCTGCGATGGCTATGATCAAAAAAGAACGAAATTCTTAATTCATTTTCTGAAGAACTCGAATCAAGAGATAAGCAATATGAAAAAATTGAAAAAAAACGTGTTTATATTAATTTCGATAGTTTGAATGCAAGATGAATTAAACTGATCTTATAACATGACATCTACCGGTAATGCAGCATACCTTCTGTTACAGAAATTATTAAGATTATCATCGTACATAGAAGACTTCTATATACAATGACATTATGAAATGAAGTGTTAGAAAACTGTAAGGACGAAAGACTGAAAATAAAACCGTATCAATGTCGAGTACTTACCCAAAGTTTTTTCTAAAACAATTGTGCTCACGTTGAAATGACCGAAAATATGTCTCATATGCTCTGTTAAAGTATCCATAATACATCAAAAATGGAATTTATTCGTATACAATCACCCAATATATTTGTTGTTATGTTAGCTCACTGCCAAATCAAAAGTATGGAACCCCACAATGCATTTATGATAGCTTGATAAGCTTGCCCCCAAGTAATGTTAGTTCTCGTTGTAATTTATTGCTTTTCTAAATTCATATGTGCTCAAGCATTGAAAAGGAAAACTGGTTGGCTTTTCTCGATATCCTCAAGCATGGTACCTAGCAACTTGCAATCTGATCAAGGAAATGAATTTTTCTAGCGACAATTTCATGAACAAGTTGTTAAAAAGCATCATATAATATGTAGAGTGATATGAACGCTGCAATAGTGGAATTGGTTATAAGAACGTTGAAAGAGGTGCTTTACAAAAAATTCAGTGGAACATATCGATTGATCCTTCAAGATGTAGTAAAATGAGTATAATAATAAAAAACAATGAACTATTGTCATGAAACCCCGTGACGTTAATACAAAGAACGACATATATATAAATTAGCCTTCAGTCACATAAAAATAGCATGACCCCATATATTTCAGAAGAATTGTACGTAAATTTAGACACGTTTTCACAAAAGGGTATCAATGGGCTACTAAACTATTTAAAATCACAAAAGTCCAACTTACCTACCCAGTGAGTTACCTACTTTACCGGTAGACCAATAAGTGATGCTTTCTATCAAGAAGAATTGCAAAAAACAAAGCAGCATGATGTTTATTTGGTTGAAAAAGTATTGCGTGGAGACAAGGGTGCGATTGCTGGGAAGAACAGTAATAATTTTCCAATAATCTAGAGATGCTGAGAAATCTACATATATTCATGTGAAAAGAACCATTTTTGCTAAAATCGAGCTTAGAAATCCTCATAGGAATTTACACATAAAAATCACCGAAATTGAGTCTGAACCCCCGTGCAGTCTCCTTTGAGAAAAGCTTATTCGTTAATAACTGTCGTTGCCCATGAATATAAAGAATTTGAATAAAAACTTTCGACTATTTCACTCCGGTTCATTAGGATGATTCAAATCCGTACACCCAGCTTGCTGACAAACACGCTTTCCATTGATTTTATTCGTTATGACAACAAATTTTCAAAACCACACAATCATCCCCCAAAGTTATATTTCTCGACCGCGTAAACCAAAAGATTCACAAATAATCCCCGGTATTCCCTTTCAAATAAACGATAAATGCCTACCCAATAATAATCTGAAAAAAAAGGATTTAGTACCTGCGAGTAATCCGAAAAAACGATCTAGTACCTCATGCATCAAACTTCATATGACAATTTCATTTTACTATTATGATAACCTGAAAGTCCCTGAGAGCGATACGAGTCCCAATTAACAATCCAATTCCAATACAGGAGAATGGACAATGCGCGCAAAAGCTCCTGACTTCACGTTATTGCTTCACAATGGGTCTGCTGAAAATCTCAAGATAAATTGTTTTTGAAAACACTGGAATCCCTTATATTGCTCGTCTGCGTAAACCGAATGATTCACAGATAATCCATGGTATTCCCTTTCATATAAACGATAAATGCCACCCCAATAATAATTCGAAAAAATGATCTAGTACCTTATGTATCAAACTTCATATGACAATTTCATTTTACTATTATGATAACCTGAAAGTCCCTAAGACCGATACGAGACCCAATTAACAATCCAATTCCAATACATGAGAATGGACAATGCGCGCAAAAGTTTCTGACTTCACGTTATTGCTTCACAATGGGTCTGCTGAAAACCACAACATAAATTGTTTTTGAAAACACTGGAATCCCTTATATTGCTCGTCTGCGTAAACCGAGGGATTCATAAATAATCCATGGTATTCCCTTTCATATAAACGATAAATGCCGCCCCAATAATAATTCGAAAAAATGATCTAGTACCTTATGCATCAAACTTCATATGACAATTTCATTTTACTATTATGATAACCTGAAAGTCCCTGAGACCGATACGAGCCCCAATTAACAATCCAATTCCAATACAGGAGAATGGACAATGCGCGCAAAAGTTCCTGACTTCACGTTATTGCTTCACAACAATCATCCCCACAAAGTCTGCGTAAACCGAAAGATTCATAAATAATCCATGGTATTCCCTTTCATATAAACGATAAATGCCGCCCCAATAATAATTCGAAAAAAGGATCTAGACCTATATTTTGTTTATGTAAAAGAGTCCGTTAGTTACATGTGTGGGGGGTCTACAAGCCTGAAATGTACCATATGACGTTCGATTCTGGTTTCATCTAATTTCTATAACGTGGATTGAAAGATTATTTCTGAATATGAATTTATCTGAGAGGAATTGATCGTTTCTAGTTCTTCAAACAAGAATATTCGAAATAAGGGTCAATGAATACTCTCTGTATATTCAAATCCCTCGATCCATTCTACTCATCAAGAAATTTGTAGAAACTGCATAGCTGACTTGAATAAGATATCTCAATTTAATCAATCAGTCGTCTTGAAAAATCTCCGAATGATTTTAAATTCATGAACACCATCAAATAATTGATACGGAACTACAGCAACAATCTGCTATCACAAATATCTCAATTAAATCAATCAGTCACCTTGAAATGTTGAAAAATCTTTGTATTACTTTAAATTCGTGGACACCATCAAAGAATTGATACGAAACTCCAGCAAAAATAACAACAATTCTGTTGAAGATTTCATAAATGCTTTCTGTAGAATCAATCCTTGTGTTCAGAGTTATGCAATTTTAGAATGTATGTACTTTTATAGGAATAAAGTATTGAACGATGTAGATAATTAACATTATGTTGAGTCAATAAAAAATCTCATCCTGAAATTATTTTTTAATAGTCAAACCATGTAATTTCCACTCGAAGCACCGCCGTCAGTGCTTGTCAATGAATACTCTCTGTGTATTCAAATCCCTCGATCCATCTTCAAATCCGTACAACCAGCTTGCTGACAAACACGCTTTCCATTGATTTTATTCATTATGACAACAAATTTTCAAAACCACACAATCATCCCCCAAAGTTATATTTCTCGACCGCGTAAACCAAAAGATTCACAAATAATCCCCGGTATTCCCATTCAAATAAACGATAAATGCCTACCCAATAATAATCCGAAAAAAAAAGGATCTAGTACCTGCGAATAATCCGAAAAAACGATCTAGTACCTTATGATCAAACTTCATATGACAATTTCATTTTACTATTATGATAACCTGAAAGTCCCTAAGACCGATACGAGCTAGTACCTTATGCATCAAACTTCATATGACAATTTCATTTTATTATTATGATAACCTGAAAGTCCCTGAGAGCGATATGAGTCCAAATTAACAATCCAATTCCAATACAGGAGAATGGACAATGCGCGCAAAAGTTCCTGACTTCACGTTATTGCTAATTTCAATCATGCGTCACTCTGATGTGTCCGCTTTATAGCACCAAAACACCCCAAATTCTTACGGCCCCTGTAGCGTAGTGGGTAGAAGAGACTACTCTCACCCAAACTTCCCGGGTTCATATCCCGCGTCCAGCCAGAAACTTTTTCGATCATGACGTCATCCGCCCGACGTCATCCACATCAGACCCCCAGACACCATAAAGGGAGGTCATAGGTCAACTTTGATCGAGAACCAGCTTAGACTAACTACTTAGGGGTTTAAAGAAATTGCAAAATATGTCGAAAAAATTGATTCCTTCAAACCCCCATATCTCCCGAAATATTGAACAGAATTCAATGAAATTTGGAAGAGATAATACGACCAACCTGCTCTTTCGAAGTGCCAAATTTAAGCCCGATACGACAGCTAACGAAATAAGAAAAATAGCAATGAGAGTCAATACTCTTTTTTCGTATTTCGAAAGTTGTCGGACCGGTCTCAAATATGGCACATCGAAGGAGCAGGTGTGTCGTATTATCTCTTCCAAATTTCATTCTTTTCTGTTCATTATTTCGGGAGATATAGGGGTTTCAAGAAATTGCAAAATTTGTCGAAAAAATCGATTCCTTCAAACCCCCATATCTCCTGAAATATTGAACAGAATTCAATGAAATTTGGAAGAGATAATACGACCAACCTGCTCTTTCGATGTGCCAAATTTAAGCCCGATACGACAGCTAACGAAAAAGGAAAAATAGCAAAAACTGTCTTTGCTCTTTTTTCGTATTTCGAAAGTTGTCGGACCGGTCTCAAATCTGGCACATCGAAGGAGCAGGTGTGTCGTATTATCTCTTCCAAATTTCATTCACTTCTGTTCATTATTTCGGAAGATATAGGGGTTTAAGGAAATTGCAAAATTTGTCGAAAAAATTGATTCCTTCAAACCCCCATATCTCCCGAAATATTGAACAGAATTCAATGAAATTTGGAAGAGATAATACGACCAACCTGCTCTTTCGATGTGCCAAATTTAAGCCCGATACGACAGCTAACGAAATAAGAAAAATAGCAATGAGAGTCAATACTCTTTTTTCGTATTTCGAAAGTTGTCGGACCGGTCTCAAATATGGCACATCGAAGGAGCAGGTGTGTCGTATTATCTCTTCCAAATTTCATTCACTTCTGTTCATTATTTCGGAAGATATAGGGGTTTAAGGAAGTTGCAAAATTTGTCGAAAAAATTGATTCCTTCAAACCCCCATATCTCCCGAAATATTGAACAGAATTCAATGAAATTTGGAAGAGATAATACGACCAACCTGCTCTTTCGATGTACCCAATTTGAGCCCGATCCGACAGCTTACGAAAGAGGAAAAATAGCAAAGACTGCCTTTGCTCTTTTTTCGTATTTCGAAAGTTGTCGGACCGGTCTCAAATCTGGCACATCGAAGGAGCAGGTGTGTCGTATTATCTCTTCCAAATTTCATTCTTTTCTGTTCATTATTTCGGGAGATATAGGGGTTTAAAGAAATTGCAAAATTTGTCGAGAAAATCGATTCCTTCAAACCCCCATATCTCCCGAAATATTGAACAGAATTCAATGAAATTTGGAAGAGATAATACGACCAACCTGCTCTTTCGATGTGCCAAATTTAATCCCGATCCGACAGCTTTCGAAATTAGAAAAATAGCAAAGACTATTTCTTTGCTCTTTTTTCGAATTTCGAAAGTTGGCGGACCGGTATCACATTTTTTGGTACATCGAAGGAGCAGGTTTGTCGTATTATCTCTTCCAAATTTCATTCACTTCAGTTCATTATTTCGGAAGATATAGGGGTTTAAGGAAATTGCAAAATTTGTCGAAAAAATTGATTCCTTCAAACCCCAATATCTCCCGAAATATTGAACAGAATTCAATGAAATTTGGAAGAGATAATACGACCAACCTGATCTTTCGATGTGCCAAATTTGAGCCCGATCCAACAGCTTACGAAATCAGAAAAGTAGCAAAGTCTTTGCTCTTTTTTCGTATTTCGAAAGTTGTCGGACCGGTCTCAAATTTGGCACATCAAAGGAGCAGGTGCGTCGTATTATCTCTTTCAAATTTCATTTACTTCTGTTCATTAATTCGGAAGATATAGGGGTTTAAAGAAATTGCAAAATTTGTCGAAAAAATCGATTCCTTCAAACCCCCATATCTCCCGCAATATTGAAAAGAATTCAATGAAATTTGGAAGAGATAATACAACCAACCTGCTCTTTCGATGGGCCAAATTTAAGCCCCAACCGACAGCTTACGAAAAAGGAAAAATAGCAAAGACTGTCTTTGCTCTTCTTTCGTATTTCGAAAGTTGTCGGACCGGTCTCAAATTTGATACATCGAAGGAGCAGGTGTGTCGTATTATCTCTTCCAAATTTCATTCTTTTCTGTTCATTATTTCGGGAGATATAGGGGTTTAAAGAAATTGCAAAATTTGTCGAAAAAATCGATTCCTTCAAACCCCCAACTCCTGAAATATTGAACAGAATTCAATGAAATTTGGAAGAGATAATACGACCAACCTGCTCTTTCGATGTGCCAAATTTAAGCCCGATCCGAAAGCTAACGAAATAAGAAAAATAGCAATGACGGTCTTTGCTCTTTTTTGGTATTTCGAAAGTTGTCGGACCGGTCTCAAATTTGGCACATCGAAGGAGCAGGTGTGTCGTATTATCTCTTCCAAATTTCATTCACTTCTGTTCATTATTTCGGGAAATATAGGGGTTTAAAGAAATTGCAAAATATTTCGAAAAAATCGATTCCTTCAAACCCCCAACTCCTGAAATATTGAACAGAATTCAATGAAATTTGGAAGAGATAATACGACCAACCTGCTCTTTCGATGTGCCAAATTTAAGCCCGATCCGAAAGCTAACGAAATAAGAAAAATAGCAATGACAGTCTTTGCTCTTTTTTGGTATTTCGAAAGTTGTCGGACCGGTCTCAAATTTGGCACATCGAAGGAGCAGGTGTGTCGTATTATCTCTTCCAAATTTCATTCACTTCTGTTCATTATTTCGGGAAATATAGGGGTTTAAAGAAATTGCAAAATTTGTCGAAAAAATCGATTCCTTCAAACCCCCATATCTCCTGAAATATTGAACAGATTTCAATGAAATTTGGAAGAGATAATACGACCAACCTGCTCTTTCGATGTGCCAAATTTAAACCCGATCCGACAGCTTTCGAAATTAGAAAATAGCAAAGACTATTTCTTTGCTCTTTTTTCGAATTTCGAAAGTTGGCGGACCGGTATCACATTTTTTGGCACATCGAAAAAGCAGGTGTGTCATATTATCTCTTCCAAATATCATTCACTTCTGTTCATTATTTCGGGAGATATAGGGGTTTAAAGAAATTGCAAAATTTGTCGAAGAAATCGATTCCTTCAAGCCCCCATATCTCCCGAAATATTGAACAGAATTCAATGAAATTTGGAAGAGATAATACGACAAACCTGCTCTTTCGATGTGCCAAATTTAAACCCGATCCGACAGCTTATGAACTTAGAAAAATAGCTTCATTATTTCAGGAGATATAGGGGTTTAAAGAGATTTGCAAAATTTGTCGAAAAAATCGATTCCTTCAAACCTCCATATCTCCCGAAATATTGAACAGAATTCAATGAAATTTGGAAGAGATAATACGACCAACCTGCTCTTTCGATATGCCAAATTTACGCCCGATCCGACAGCTTACGAAATTAGAAAAATAGCTTTGCTCTTTTTTCGTATTTCGAAAGTTGTCGGACCGGCCTCAAATTTGGCACATCAAAGGAGCAGGTGTGTCGTATTATCTCTTTCAAATTTTATTTACTTCTGTTCATTAATTTGGAAGATATAGGGGTTTAAAGAAATTGAAAAATTTGTCGAAAAAATCGAATCCTTCAAACCCCCATATCTCCCGCAACATTGAACAGAATTCAATGAAGTTTCGAAGAGATAATACAACCAACCTGCTCTTTCGATGAGCCAAATTTAAGCCCGATCCGACAGCTTACGAAAAAGGAAAAATAGCAAAGACTGTCTTTGTTCTTTTTTCGTATTTCGAAAGTTGTCGGACCGGTCTCAAATTTGGCACATCGAAGGAGCAGGTGTGTCGTATTATCTCTTCCAAATTTCATTCACTTCTGTTCATTATTTCGGAAGATATAGGGGTTTAAGGAAATTGCAAAATTTGTCGAAAAAATTGATTCCTTCAAACCCCCATATCTCCCGAAATATTGAACAGAATTCAATGAAATTTGGAAGAGATAATACGACCAACCTGCTCTTTCGATATGCCAAATTTAAGCCCGATCCGACAGCTTACGAAATTAGAAAAATAGCTTTGCTCTATTTTCGTATTTCTAAAGTTGTCTGACCGCTCTCAAATTTGGCACATCAAAGGAGCAGGTGTGTCGTATTATCTCTTTCAAATTTCATTTACTTCTGTTCATTAATTCGGAAGATATAGGGGTTTAAAGAAATTGCAAAATTTTTCGAAAAAATCGATTCCTTCAAACCCCCATATCTCCCGCAACATTGAACAGAATTCAATGAAATTTGGAAGAGATAATACAACCAACCTGCTCTTTCGATGAGCCAAATTTAAGCCCGATCCGACAGCTTACGAAAAAGTAAAAATAGCAAAGACTGTCTTTGTTCTTTTTTCGTATTTCGAAAGTTGTAGGACCGGTCTCAAATTTAACACATCGAAGGAGCAGGTGTGTCGTATTATCTCTTCCAAACTTCATTCTTTTCTGTTCATTATTTCGGGAGATATAGGGGTTTAAAGAAATTGCAAATTTTGTCGAAAAAATCGATTCCTTCAAACCCCCATATCTCCCGAAATATTGAACAGAATTCAATGAAATTTGGAAGAGATAATACGACCAACCTGCTCTTTCGATGTGCCAAATTTAAACCCGATCCGACAGCTTTCGAAATTAGAAAAATAGCAAAGACTATTTCTTTGCTTTTTTTCGAATTTCGAAAGTTGGCGGACCGGTATCACATTTTTTGGCACATCGAAGGAGCAGGTGTGTCGTATAATCTCTTTCAAATTTCATTTACTTCTGTTCATTAATTCGGAAGAAATAGGGGTATAAAGAAATTGCAAAATTTGTCGAAAAAATCGATTCCTTCAAACCCCCATATCTCCCGAAATATTGAACAGAATTCAATGAAATTTGGAAGAGATAATACGACCAACCTGCTCTTTCGATATGCCAAATTTACGCCCGATCCGACAGCTTACGAAATTAGAAAAATAGCTTTGCTCTTTTTTCGTATTTCGAAAGTTGTCGGACCGGCCTCAAATTTGGCACATCAAAGGAGCAGGTGTGTCGTATTATCTCTTTCAAATTTTATTTACTTCTGTTCATTAATTTGGAAGATATAGGGGTTTAAAGAAATTGAAAAATTTGTCGAAAAAATCGAATCCTTCAAACCCCCATATCTCCCGCAACATTGAACAGAATTCAATGAAGTTTCGAAGAGATAATACAACCAACCTGCTCTTTCGATGAGCCAAATTTAAGCCCGATCCGACAGCTTACGAAAAAGGAAAAATAGCAAAGACTGTCTTTGTTCTTTTTTCGTATTTCGAAAGTTGTCGGACCGGTCTCAATTTTGGCACATCGAAGGAGCAGGTGTGTCGTATTATCTCTTCCAAATTTCATTCACTTCTGTTCATTATTTCGGAAGATATAGGGGTTTAAGGAAATTGCAAAATTTGTCGAAAAAATTGATTCCTTCAAACCCCCATATCTCCCGAAATATTGAACAGAATTCAATGAAATTTGGAAGAGATAATACGACCAACCTGCTCTTTCGATATGCCAAATTTAAGCCCGATCTGACAGCTTACGAAATTAGAAAAATAGCTTTGCTCTATTTTCGTATTTCTAAAGTTGTCTGACCGCTCTCAAATTTGGCACATCAAAGGAGCAGGTGTGTCGTATTATCTCTTTCAAATTTCATTTACTTCTGTTCATTAATTCGGAAGATATAGGGGTTTAAAGAAATTGCAAAATTTTTCGAAAAAATCGATTCCTTCAAACCCCCATATCTCCCGCAACATTGAACAGAATTCAATGAAATTTGGAAGAGATAATACAACCAACCTGCTCTTTCGATGAGCCAAATTTAAGCCCGATCCGACAGCTTACGAAAAAGTAAAAATAGCAAAGACTGTCTTTGTTCTTTTTTCGTATTTCGAAAGTTGTAGGACCGGTCTCAAATTTAACACATCGAAGGAGCAGGTGTGTCGTATTATCTCTTCCAAACTTCATTCTTTTCTGTTCATTATTTCGGGAGATATAGGGGTTTAAAGAAATTGCAAATTTTGTCGAAAAAATCGATTCCTTCAAACCCCCATATCTCCCGAAATATTGAACAGAATTCAATGAAATTTGGAAGAGATAATACGACCAACCTGCTCTTTCGATGTGCCAAATTTAAACCCGATCCGACAGCTTTCGAAATTAGAAAAATAGCAAAGACTATTTCTTTGCTCTTTTTTCGAATTTCGAAAGTTGGCGGACCGGTATCACATTTTTTGGCACATCGAAGGAGCAGGTGTGTCGTATTATCTCTTTCAAATTTCATTTACTTCTGTTCATTAATTCGGAAGAAATAGGGGTATAAAGAAATTGCAAAATTTGTCGAAAAAATCGATTCCTCCAAACCCCCATATCTCCCGAAATATTGAACAGAATTCAATGAAATTTGGAAGAGATAATACGACCAACCTGCTCTTTCGATGTGCCAAATTTGAGCCCGATCCAACAGTTTACGAAATCAGAAAATTAGCAAAGGCTATATCTTTGCTCTTTTTTCGTATTTCGAAAGTTGTCGGACCGGTCTCAAATTTGGCACATCAAAGGAGCAGGTGTGTCGTATTATCTCTTCCAAATTTCATTCTTTTCTGTTCATTATTTCGGGAGATATAGGGGTTTAAAAAATTGCAAAATTTGTCGAAAAAATCGATTCCTTCAAACCCCCATATCTCCTGAAATATTGAACAGAATTCAATGAAATTTGGAAGAGATTATACGACCAACCTGCTCTTTCGATGTGCCAAATTTAAGCCCGATCCGACAAATAACGAAATAAGAAAAATAGCAATGACAGTCTTTGCTCTTTTTTCGTATTTCGAAAGTTGTCGGACCGGTCTCAAATTTGGCACATCAAAGGAGCAGGTGTGTCGTATTATCTCTTCCAAATTTCATTCTTTTCTGTTCATTATTTCGGGAAATATAGGGGTTTAAAGAAATTGCAAAATATGTCGAAAAAATCGATTCCTTCAAACCCCCATATCTCCCGAAATATTGAACAGATTTCAATGAAATTTGGAAGAGATAATACGACCAACCTGCTCTTTCGATGTACCAAATTTGAGCCCGATCCGACAGCTTACAAAATTAGAAAAATAGCAAAGACTATAGTCTTTGCTCTTTTTTCGTATTTCGAAAGTTGTCGGACCGGTCTCAAATTTGGCACATCGAAGGAGCAGGTGTCTCGTATTATCTCTTCCAAATTTCATTCACTTCATTATTTCGAGAGATATAGGGGTTTAAAGAAATTGCAAAATTTGTCGAAAAAATCGATTCCTTCAAACCCCCATATCTCCCGAAATATTGAACAGAATTCAATGAAATTTGGAAGAGATAATACGACAAACCTGCTCTTTCGATGTGCCAAATTTGAGCCCGATCCAACAGCTTACGAAATCAGAAAATTAGCAAAGGCTATAGTCTTTGCTCTTTTTTCGTATTTCGAAAGTTGGCGGACCGGTATCACATTTTTTGGCACATCGAAAAAGCAGGTGTGTCATATTATCTCTTCCAAATATCATTCACTTCTGTTCATTATTTCTGGAGATATAGGGGTTTAAGGAGATTGCAAAATTTGTCGAAAAAATCGATTCCTTCAAACCTCCATATCTCCCGAAATATTGAACAGAATTCAATGAAATTTGGAAGAGATAATACGACCAACCTGTTCTTTCGATGTGCCAAATTTAAACCCGATCCGACAGCTTTCGAAATTAGAAAAATAGCAAAGACTATTTCTTTGCTCTTTTTTCGAATTTCGAAAGTTGTCGGACCGGTCTCAAATTTGGCACATCAAAGGAGCAGGTGTGTCGTATTATCTCTTCCAAATTTCATTCTTTTCTGTTCATTATTTCGGGAAATATAGGGGTTTAAAGAAATTGCAAAATATGTCGAAAAAATCGATTCCTTCAAACCCCCATATCTCCCGAAATATTGAACAGATTTCAATGAAATTTGGAAGAGATAATACGACCAACCTGCTCTTTCGATGTACCAAATTTGAGCCCGATCCGACAGCTTACAAAATTAGAAAAATAGCAAAGACTATAGTCTTTGCTCTTTTTTCGTATTTCGAAAGTTGTCGGACCGGTCTCAAATTTGGCACATCGAAGGAGCAGGTGTCTCGTATTATCTCTTCCAAATTTCATTCACTTCATTATTTCGAGAGATATAGGGGTTTAAAGAAATTGCAAAATTTGTCGAAAAAATCGATTCCTTCAAACCCCCATATCTCCCGAAATATTGAACAGAATTCAATGAAATTTGGAAGAGATAATACGACAAACCTGCTCTTTCGATGTGCCAAATTTGAGCCCGATCCAACAGCTTACGAAATCAGAAAAGTAGCAAAGGCTATAGTCTTTGCTCTTTTTTCGTATTTCGAAAGTTGGCGGACCGGTATCACATTTTTTGGCACATCGAAAAAGCAGGTGTGTCATATTATCTCTTCCAAATATCATTCACTTCTGTTCATTATTTCTGGAGATATAGGGGTTTAAGGAGATTGCAAAATTTGTCGAAAAAATCGATTCCTTCAAACCTCCATATCTCCCGAAATATTGAACAGAATTCAATGAAATTTGGAAGAGATAATACGACCAACCTGTTCTTTCGATGTGCCAAATTTAAACCCGATCCGACAGCTTTCGAAATTAGAAAAATAGCAAAGACTATTTCTTTGCTCTTTTTTCGAATTTCGAAAGTTGGCGGACCGGTATCACATTTTTTGGCACATCGAAGAAGCAGGTGTGTCATATTATCTCTTCCAAATATCATTCACTTCTGTTCACTATTTCGGGAGATATAGGGGTTTAAAGAGATTTGCAAAATTTGTCGAAAAAATCGATTCCTTCAAACCTCCATATATCCCGAAATATTTAACAGAATTCAATGAAATTTGGAAGAGATAATACGACAAACCTGCTCTTTCGATGTGCCAAATTTAAACCCGATCCGACAGCTTTCGAAATTAGAAAAATAGCAAAGACTATAGTCTTTTCTCTTTTTTCGTATTCCGAAAGTTGTCAGTTGCCTGCACCATCTAAAGTGAGGAGCAAAAATATTTAAAGAACGATGATTATTACCACGGAGTCGGACCGAAAAAATCGATTTCCTTAAACCCCCATATTTCCCGAAATATTGAACAGAATTCGATGAAATTTGGAAGAGATAATACGACCAACCTGCTCTTTCGATGTGCCAAATTTAAGCCCGATCCGACAGCTTACGAAATTAGAAAAATAGCAAAGACTATAGTCTTTTCTCTTTTTTCGTATTCCGAAAGTTGTCGGACCAGTCTCAAATTTGGCACATCGAAGGAGCAGGTGTGTCGTATTATCTCTTTCAAATTTCATTCACTTCTGTTCATTATTTCGGGAGATATAGTGGTTTAAAGAAATTGCAAAATTTGTCGAAAAACTCGATTCATTCAAACCCCCATATCTCCCGAAATATTGAACAGAATTCAATGAAATTTGGAAGAGATTAATACGACCAACCTGCTCTTTCAATGTGCCAAACTTGAGCCTGATCCGACAGCTTTCGGAATTAGAAAAATAGCAAAGACTGTCTTTGCTCTTTTTTCGTATTTCGAAAGTTGGCGGACCGGTATCACATTTTTTGGCACATCGAAAAAGCAGGTGTGTCATATTATCTCTTCCAAATATCATTCACTTCTGTTCATTATTTCTGGAGATATAGGGGTTTAAGGAGATTGCAAAATTTGTCGAAAAAATCGATTCCTTCAAACCTCCATATCTCCCGAAATATTGAACAGAATTCAATGAAATTTGGAAGAGATAATACGACCAACCTGTTCTTTCGATGTGCCAAATTTAAACCCGATCCGACAGCTTTCGAAATTAGAAAAATAGCAAAGACTATTTCTTTGCTCTTTTTTCGAATTTCGAAAGTTGGCGGACCGGTATCACATTTTTTGGCACATCGAAGAAGCAGGTGTGTCATATTATCTCTTCCAAATATCATTCACTTCTGTTCACTATTTCGGGAGATATAGGGGTTTAAAGAGATTTGCAAAATTTGTCGAAAAAATCGATTCCTTCAAACCTCCATATCTCCCGGAATATTGAACAGAATTCAATGAAATTTGGAAGAGATAATACGACAAACCTGCTCTTTCGATGTGCCAAATTTAAACCCGATCCGACAGCTTTCGAAATTAGAAAAATAGCAAAGACTATAGTCTTTTCTCTTTTTTCGTATTCCGAAAGTTGTCAGTTGCCTGCACCATCTAAAGTGAGGAGCAAAAATATTTAAAGAACGATGATTATTACCACGGAGTCGGACCGAAAAAATCGATTTCCTTAAACCCCCATATTTCCCGAAATATTGAACAGAATTCGATGAAATTTGGAAGAGATAATACGACCAACCTGCTCTTTCGATGTGCCAAATTTAAGCCCGATCCGACAGCTTACGAAATTAGAAAAATAGCAAAGACTATAGTCTTTTCTCTTTTTTCGTATTCCGAAAGTTGTCGGACCAGTCTCAAATTTGGCACATCGAAGGAGCAGGTGTGTCGTATTATCTCTTTCAAATTTCATTCACTTCTGTTCATTATTTCGGGAGATATAGTGGTTTAAAGAAATTGCAAAATTTGTCGAAAAACTCGATTCATTCAAACCCCCATATCTCCCGAAATATTGAACAGAATTCAATGAAATTTGGAAGAGATTAATACGACCAACCTGCTCTTTCAATGTGCCAAATTTAAGCCCGATCCGACAGCTTATGAAATTAGAAAAATAGCAAAGACTAAAGTCTTTGCTTTAAACCCCCATATCTCCCGAAAAATTGATAAGAAGTCAATGAAATTGGGAAGAGATAATACGGCCAACCTGCTCTTTCGATGTGCCAAATTCTAGACCGGTCCGACAGCTTTCGAAATTAGAAAAAATCGTAATTATAAGTATGAAATGAAGTTGAAAAGCGCCTTAAGTCCAAACACTTACTCGGCCATAGTGCTGAATGCAATCCTGTGCTAAGAATCGCTCAAGGTGGAATGCATCCCAGAGGTGGCCGGAGCCTTATGATAAATCGGTAAGGCAACACAAAATACTTGGCGTTGAATCTTCAGTTGCCTGCACCATGTAAAGTGAGGAGCAAAAATATTTAAAGAACGATGATTATTACCAGGGAGTCGGGCCGAAAAAATCGATTTCTTTAAACCCCCCTATCTCCCGAAATATTAATAAGAAGTCAATGAAATTGGGAAGAGATAATACGGCCAACCTGCTCTTTCGATGTGCCAAATCAAGCCCGGTCCTACAGCTTTCGAAATTAGAGAAAATCGTAATTATAAATATGAAATGAAGTTGAAAGGCTCCCTAAATCCAAACACTTGCTCGGCCATAGGGCTGAATGCACTCCTGTGCTAAGAATCGCTCAAGGTGGAATACTATCCAGGAGTGGGCGGAGCCTTATGATAAATCGGCCAGGCAACACAAAATACTTGACGTTGAATCTTCAGTTGCCTGCACCATCTAAAGTGAGGGGCAAAAATATTTAAAGAACGATGATTATTACCACGGAGTCGGACCGAAAAAATCGATTTCTTTAAACCCCCATATTTCCCGAAATATTGAACAGAATTCAATGAAATTTGGAAGAGATAATACGACCAACCTGCTCTTTCGTTGTAATAAATTTAAGCCCGATCCGACAGCTTGCGAAATTAGAAAAATAGCAAAGACTCTTTTTTCATGTTTCGAAAGTTGTCGGACCGGTCTCAAATTTGGCACATCGAAGAAGCAGGTGTGTCGTATTATCTCTTCCAAATTTCATTCACTTCTGTTCATTATTTCGGGAGATATAGGGGCTTTAAAGAAATTGCAAAATTTGTCGAAAAAATCGATTCCTTCAAACCCCCTTATCCCCCGAAATATCGAACAGAATTCAATGAAATTTGGAAGAGATAATACGACCAACCTGCTCTTTCGGTATACCAAATTTAAGCCCGATCCGACAGCTCCCGAAATTAGAAAAATAGCAGAGACTCTTTGCTCTTTTGTCGTATTTCGAAAGTTGTCGGACCGGTCTCAAATTTGGCACATCGAAGGAGTAGGTGTGTCGTATTATCTCTTCCAAATTTCATTCACTTCTGTTCATTATTTCGGTAGATAGGGGTTTAAAAGATTGCAAAATTTGTCGAAAAAATCGATTCCTTCAAACCCCCATATCATCCGAAATATTGAACAGAATTGAATGAAATTTGGAAGAGATAATACGACCAACCTGCTCTTTCGGTGTACCAAATTTAAGCCCGATCCGACAGCTCCCGAAATTAGAAAAATAGCAAAGACTGTCTTTGCTCTTTTGTCGAATTTCGAGAGTTGTCGGACCAGGCTTAAATTTGGCACATCGAAAGAGCAGGTTGGTCGTATTATCTCTTATAAATTTCATTTAATTCTGTTCATTATTTCGTGAAATATAGGAGTTTAAAGAAATTGAAAAATTAGTCGAAAAAATCGATTTCTTTAAACCCCTATATCTCCCGAAATATTTAACAGAATTCAATGAAATTTGGACGAGATAATACGACCAACGTGCTCTTTCGATGTGCCAAACTTGAGCCTGATCCGACAGCTTTCGGAATTAGAAAAATAGCAAAGACTGTCTTTGCTCTTTTGTCGAATTTCGATAGTTGTCGGACCGGTCTCAAATTTGACACATCGAAGGAGTAGGTGTGTCGTATTATAATTATTATAGTTATTAGTTATATGTAGTATAAAAATAATTCAATTCATTCAAATTATATCGATTTCTGAAAATATGCATAGTGTGTATGGGACGTAATAAAGTTTACTGAACATATTGCCAAAAATATTGAATTGTTATTTTACCTGTCAGCTCTGATTAATTATAGATAATTTAATTTTGATTTAGAATACCACGTTTGTAAAAGATTCGAAACAAGAAACTGCAACGGTTGCCAAAGTGCAATTTTACACACTCAAAATTATTATAGGAAGTGTTTATCGCAGATTAGACAACTGCTTAAATAACCAAGAACTTCTTAAGTAATTAATGGTGATTTTGAAGGTCTACAGATAACATTTCCTTCGACGGCCTTCATTACTTTTAGACCTTACACGATCATCTGACATCACATTGTATATAGTTATCCATATACAATGTTAATACTGATCGCACCTATTAAAATTATTCGTGCAAAACGATAAGGGATGAAGGTTGATTTAAGTTGAAGGAGAAGTAATACAAAACCTTTAAAGGTAATGATGAATTTGTATATTATAGATAATGACAAATACTGACTATGTACGGTGCATATAAAAAGGGCCGCAGAGAGTTTTAGCTTGTCCTGGTACATATAGGAGCGCGCCATGGTACATACAGAAATCACGCCCCCCCTATGAATAGTGTATTTCTCTTTCATTACTTTTAGACCTTATATACACGATCTTTCAACACACAACCACAGATTAACATGTCGAAAATTGATGAGCAAGAATGCAGCCTTTAAAGGTAATGAGATCGCCAATAATACAAGACCTTTAAAGGTAATGATGAATTTGTATATTATAGATAATGACAAATACTGACTATGTAAGGTGCCTATAAATAGGGCCGCAGAGAGATTTAGCCGGTCCTGGTACATCCAGGAGTGCGCCATAGTACATACAGAAATCACGCCCCCCCTATGGATAGTGTATTTCTCCTTCATTACTTTTAGACCTTATATACACGATCTTTCAGGACACAACCACAGATTAATATGTCGAAAAGTGATGAGAAAGAATGCAGCCTTTAAAGGTAATGACATCGCCAATAATACCAATGTATATAGTTATCCATATACAATGTTAAAACTGATCGCACCTATTAAAATTATTCGTGTAAAACGATAAGGGATGAAGGTTGATTTAAGTGGAAGGAGCAGTAATACAAAACCTTTAGAGGTAATGATGAATTTGTATATTATAGATAATGACAAATACTGACTATGTAAGGTGCCTATAAATAGGAACGCAGAGAGATTTAGCCGGTCCTGGTACATACAGGAGCGCGCCATGGTACATACAGACATCACGCCCCCCTATGGATAGTGTATTTCTCCTTCATTACTTTTAGACCTTATATACACGATCTTTCAGGACACAACCACAGATTAATATGTCGAAAAGTGATGAGAAAGAATGCAGCCTTTAAAGGTAATGACATCGCCAATAATACCATTGTATATAGTTATCCATATACAATGTTAAAACTGATCGCACCTATTAAAATTATTCGTGCAAAACGATAAGGGATGAAGGTTGAAATAAGTTGAAGGAACAGTAATACAATACCTTTAAAGGTAATGATGAATTTGTATATTATAGATAATGACAAATACTGACTATGTAAGGTGCCTATAAATAGGGCCGCAGAGAGAATTAGCCGGTCATTGTACATACAGGAGCGCGCCATGGTACATACAGAAATGACGGGCCCCCTAGATAGTGTAAAAGTCCTAAGTTAACCATATAAATAAGCCCGGGTCCCGGTTATTTGTACCGTCTCTACCGGCCTCACGTCGGGCCTGCCTGTATGGGAATATGGAATGTATTATAAGTTTTCTCACGCAGAGCCCAAATTGTTAATCGCAATTTTCTACTCTTTGTAAGTATTGGTACATTTTAAAAGGGAATTATTTTTGGAGAATCTGTAATTTGTTGGATGATAAATACCAAAAGTGCCAAGAGAGTATGCTGTTTGGCTAGCGCAATAGTGTTTACACATATTGAATAATGTTATTCAATTATTATTATCGGGCAAGGTTAAATTCTCGAATAATTCAATTTAATCTGAATTGCTCATACGCACAGCCAATTTATCTCTTGCAGAATATTCGCACGATATTTTGGTACCTCAACACCAAAGAGAGACATATCTCACTTTCTCTTAATCGCTATCTCGGTCGTTTTTTAAATCTGTCGTTGTTATCTTGCGGTTCTGCACCCAATGATGATGTTATCTTCTAGTGAATGAAAACAATTCGAAATTTCTATCATTCATTCGTTCGTTTTCAGTTAGTGGCTTTTCTTTGTTGATATTTTACGCGACTCTACTTTTCCTTCTTTTTCGATCGCAAAAAAATGAAGTGAAGATTGTACGCTTCTATTTTTAGTTTCATATATTTAGACTTGTTTCTTATTACGCGACTTGAAGCGGTAGTTTTGTTTTCATTTCATTCCAACGGCGAAACATAGCCAAAGACCTAAGTTGTGTTGTGGCTGGCAGAGCATTCGAACCGTGTTATGCTTCACAAGTCTGAATACTTTGTTACTGATTGTTGATTATTATCGTATTCACGCTATCAAGATGGTTAAAGGTAAGTGGATAATTGATTATTCTGATATACTCATTGATATGGTGTTTTAACATTGACCTTTTCACCTTGTCACCATTTTTGAATCGGTATATCTTCCAAATTATCCAAATTCGTTTCAAATTGTTGCTGTATATGTCTAATCTTACAACATCATTTTTAAAGAGAGAATTATAGATATTCTAGGTGTTGCATTATTTTTCTTTCTACTGTAGTATTTTTTGCACGTGTTTTTATTCAAGAAATGTATGGAAATTATTACAATAGCTCTATTCCTTAGGCTTTTGGGTATTTCCTTGTGTAGTTGGTGATGTCTCCGCTTTGGATATGTACCTATTTGAAAAAGTTATTCTGAAAACAACATATTTTCATTCAATTTTTTTAAATTTTGGTTGATGAATAGCACACATCACCTGCTTGTTATTTTACATTCAAAATTTTGTGTTGAATATAATACAGATGTCTGTTAAAAAATATTAGGATTATTCCAAATCGAGGTCCTACTGAATTTTCTAAAAATATACATCAAAATAAACGGTGCACCTGTTCATATCAATTTCCTCATTTGTTTTATGATTGCTGACAACGTACCTATACCTATTTCCTCTATTTAAATTTTCACAATTCCGCAATATTCAAAATAAAGCCCGGCGTATATGTCGTTATTTATAAATAGATATTTCTAAATTAAATAATAAAAATAATTCTATAAATCAAACCAAATGTAGATAAATATTTCGATCTCATAGTAATGTTTTTGAGGCGTGATATTATTTTTCCAAATGTGAATAAGGAAAACTCCAGACATTCCAGGTGATTGGAAGATAACATAATTGGATAAAAATTACGAAAAAAATAGTTTCGCAAAAAATAAACCTCCGGAATCGAGCATAAAATATATTTTTTTATTTTCTACGATCACTATTTCGCAAGTTATGAAGAAAAAAATGTTGAAAATGCGGCAACTGAAGAACCTACATTCATGCTACTTCATCAGTACTTTCACCCGTACAATTTTACCTAATTAGTAAATGACAAAAGAAAAAGTGCATTTCACCTGCGAAATCGTGTAAAAATATCTATTGAATGCAGGACCTAAATTATATCTTGGAGTGTGGACTTAACACTAATTGAGCGTGATTTGTAACGGAAGAATGATATTCAAATATTTTTCTCGAGATCGGTTACATTCTATATAGCTTGTCATCATTGGGTAACTGAATGGCAAATATTGACAAATCTGGATCAAATTGTTATCTTAAAAGATGGTGTGGAGTTTACAATGCACTTTATTTACACACCAATATGTTGACAATTAACATTATAAAATTAGTTTTATGTTAACCGCTTTCTCGTAGGTACACTTCCTATTACAAATAATCTAGAAAATTCCTGTAATAAGATATTTTTTGCTCTTTCGGCTGGAGTAAACCATGAGTTACTCCAGATGAGTTTCTGGGTTTTTTCATCCCCCGTTAAATCATTGCGTTAACGGTAACCAATGTAGAAGCACAATGTATAAATATAAAAATATTATTTAGTAAAACCAAAATTAATCGATTTTTTGTCAGGAGCTTGGGTCACCTTAGCTACCAATGACTCTTACTCGTTGGGTGCGCTAGTCTTAGCTCATTCTTTGAAACAAGTGGGCACACAGCAAGAGTTAGCTATCTTGGTAACCCCTGGAGTTACAAATTCTATGAGGTAAGTAAAATGATCATAAATACCAAAATAACCCTATAGTTGGCACCATTTCATATGAAAGTTCGCAATTTCATCTAGTGGGTGGAATGGTAGCCTTGGGACAATACATGAAATTTGTTTAGGATTAAGACATGAATATAAAATCGTCTAAAATTATCTAGGTCTGATATTCATAAATTACATACGAGGTAATACGCAGTATGTTTAACAAGCTCCGGAGAATGTTTATAATTAATTTTCTTTCGATGAATATTGTTCAAGAACAATATATACTCTTCATACATATTCCACCATGCAGACAGACATATTACAACAAAAAATAAATTGGCACTTTGAACACAAGAGGAGAAGACTTCGGAATTCATTATATTCTAGTTTATTATTTCTCAAATAATACCCCCAGCGAAAACATTGTTTTAACCCCCCCCCCCTGTAGTTTTCGCGGATTATAAAAAATCGAGGGTGTTTAATTTATTATTATGAATTAAAAAAATTAGTATGCCTCTTAAATGATCATGAGATTTTCTTGAGTTCGACGAACACACTAAGAAGTGAAAATTTTGGAAAAAATATTTCACGCGAACAAAACAATGTTTTGACATGAAGGCTGGAATAGAATTGGAGAATGTCCAGTTTCAGTTTTTATAAACAATAACAAGACATCTGCCACATATATGTACAAGTTAACAACTTATTTCGATGAAAAGGTTTCGCAGTTTATTCACCTACAATCGCCATTTAAATTTTGCGTATTCCCAAAATTAAAATTATTCACTAGTTGCCAGGTCTGGGTTTTGAGATGATCTTATTCATAATCGATACTACAGTGCTCAATAATTGAAGTGGATATTGCAAGTACCTATCTAAAAGTTTTGATAAATTAATTTTAATAAATTAATTAAACAAATAAGAAATTTAAGGAAATGGTAAAGACCGAGGTTGAGTGACAGTTCAAATTTAAAAAAAAATACATCTCGAGAATTATTGACCCAAATGGCGTTATGTGCATTACTGATGAATTCAGAATTTTATGATCTATCCATGGCAAGGAAAACAATAATGGCTTGCAATTTAAAACAAATATCAATGACGTTACTTCTTGGTAACGGGAAGTAGAACAATAAAAATAGAAATAAATAAAAAAATTTCCCATTTTTCGCTATTCCTGGAAAGGAAGAAAATAAATCCGTTACTCCATACTTTTGACGCTCACTCTGTACATATTGGAAAATGATCTTTTCAATGGGTTTTGATTCCCATTAAATTCACATTTCCTTTTGCAGGGCAAGTCTCTCAGATGTTTACAATATAGTGAGAGACGTAAATATATTAGATTCTAAAGATAAGGCAAACCTGAAATTACTTCAAAGGCCTGAATTGGGCATCACATTTACCAAACTACACTGCTGGCAGCTTACTGAGTACGAAAAATGTGTTTTCTTGGATGCAGACACCTTGGTAAGCACGAACATTTTTCATCCCTGAAATATGTGGTGGTAGGTTATAAGGAAGTTGAAGAAAAATGCGAACCTTACCTGCTAAGTTTCAAGTCACTGGCCATTATCCTTTAGACCAAGGGCATAGCCAGGGGGGGGTTTTGGGGGTTCAAAACCCCCCCCCGAAATGTTATTTTTCTCTTAAAAAAAAAATTTTTGCTGCAGAAAGTGACCCTTATACCCCCAAAACCCCCCTGAAATTAATTCCTATTTCAAAACCCCTCCGAAATTAATTCCTGGCTACGCCCTTGCTTTAGACTATACTATTTTCAGGTTTTACAAAACTGCGATGAATTGTTTGAAAGAGAAGAACTATCTGCTGCTCCCGATGTTGGTTGGCCTGATTGTTTCAATTCTGGTGTCTTCGTTTATAGACCTTCTGAGGAGACCTACAACAATTTAATTCAGTTTGCGTTAGACAAGGGGTCGTTTGATGGTAAAATGGTGAAAACAATTTTTTCTTTTCATAATATTTTGTTTCTTATTTTTTCAAGGCGGAGATCAAGGACTTTTGAATTTATATTTTGCCGATTGGGCAAGAAAGGATATTAGTAAACATCTACCATTTATATATAACGTATGTTCAACAGCTTTTTACTCATATTTACCAGCGTTCAAACAGTAAGTTGATTAATCGTCACTTCAAACAAATATTAAATTATGAAATTTCAGATTTGGTAAGGATGTTAAAATAATACATTTCATCGGCAATGCAAAACCGTGGTTACAATATTTCGATACAGAATCGAAAAGGGTTCGTCCTAGTAGAGATCTAGGACATCTGGAACCCATTTTACAGAGATGGTGGAATATATTTTGCAGTTTGATCCACCCGAGTTTGAGTCCTGATATGGTGAGTATCATCAACTTGTTCAATCTGGGTTTATCTATCATTTCGATCACTTTAATTATGAATAAATATATTGTTGATATATACCGGGTGTCCCAGTATACATGTTCCAATGGATTATCTCAGCCATTTCAAAAGAAGAAAATTTTATGATTTTCAATTCGTTCAAGAAACCTCCAAATGAGGAAAACAAAGGTTTGACTGGAAATGACTCTGACTTTTTTATCTCAAAAAGCACCCTATATATTTTTGGCAATTTTTTAATTCTACTCAAAATTACCTTTCCAACGATGTATCACACTTTGTATTTTACATTTGATTTGAGGGAGAAAACGTGAGAAAACGATATTTTGTGTAGCTTGATTTTGACTCATAATCCGTGTGTGCCGATCCATTTCAATGGACCGATAAGATGGCCTCCAAGATCTCCAGATTTAACACCGCTAGATTTCATCCTTTGGGGATATTTGAAAGATCGTGTGTACCAGACTCCTCCTATTGATTTGGAAGATCTAAAGAACAAAATAAGGAATGCATATATAGAGCCCTTAATGCTGAGGTGTTGAAAAGTGTTACTTCGCGTGAACCAGTCTGAAGTCAAAATCAAGATTACACTGAATATCGTAGCCTATACTGCAATTCTTTCAATTTGAAATATCAATTTAATTGACGATTTTTCCATCAAATCAAATGTAAAATACAAAGTGTGATACATCTTTGGAAAGGTAATTTTGAGTAGAATTAAAAAATTGCAAAAACTAAAAAATATATAGGGTGCTATTTGAGATAAAAAAGTCAGACTCACTTCCGGTCAAACCGAAAGTGACATTCAATTTTTGTTTTTCTCAGTTGAAGGATCCTTGAACGAATTGAAAATCAAAATTTTCAAATTTTTGGCGCTCTAGTTCCTCGGAACTGAGTGCTTATCAATTTGCCCAAATGTCTGTAATTTTCGAATTTTTCGATGAAAATGGCCTTAAACGATTTGGTTCGACTCACTGATCAAGAATCCGTGGTCGAAATTCATTCTGTCCGCGGCCGGCCGTAGGCCCGATAACTCTCGAACGAAATGAGCTAGACAGTTGAAATTTTCAGAGTAGGTTTGGGTGATAAATATCTCGGCTAAGGTCGTTATTGGGCAAAATCGGACAGATGGTTTCGGAGTAACAAAAAAAAATTTTTCTTTTACAAAACAAATTCCAAATTAAATTTTTTTCAACAAGCAGTTTTACCATAAGAATCCAATGATATCATTTTTAACTCTAACAAGCTAATACTTTCGGAGATATGATTTTTCAAAATTTCAATAATAAATCGTATTTCAACGTTGTCACAGAATGATATAATTATTCTATGTATGAATTGTCATAATGTCAACTTATTTTCCTGAGACGTGACATTATATCTAATCAATCGAAGAATTGTGAGCGAAGTGAGAAAAATCTCAGGTGTTTGCTCCGAAATTAGTTTTTCTCAGAAAAGTCTTACATTTCGGAACGGAACTTGAAGTTAGTAAGAGATCTGAGAGTAGTGAGACTGCTTTTCATCCATAGACATAGATATAACTCTCGAACGGAATGAGCTAGGTAGTTGAAATTTTCAGAGTAGGTTAGGGAGATGAATATCTCGGTTAAGTTCGTTATTGGGCAAAATTGGCCAGATTTAATTTGATTTCTTCCATGGTGCAGTTCTCATTCCCATGATTGCTCATTTAATCTTGATAAATAAACTAGTATTTGAATTGAATTTCCTTTATGATGCAGTTCTATCAAATAAATACATTGATATAATTCCCAACTCTGAGAAACCAATACTTTCGGAGATATAATTTGTCTGTTTGAACTAGAGCGCCAGAAAGCTCCTGTCCACAGGGCTTGAACCCATTTTTATCTTTTGAATTGGCTGTTACAATCCATTGGAACATGTTTACTGGGACATCCGGTATAATAATTAGATTTGGGATATATAGTATGGAGCTAGTATTTAAGTCTCTAAAATGGGAAAATTATACCAAGGGAATCGCAGGTGCTATCATCATGCATAGAATCATAAATATACTTCACTCATTAGTAACTCTTATCACAAGCTGAAACCTATTAATTTCTAATCCAATTATGTTATTACAAGGAATTTAATTCTTCTATGGTTATTTGGGACAGATCCGTCATAAAAACAGATTCTGCAAACCCTTATTTCACCTCAAACTGATCGATTTATACTTGATTGGATCTGTAAATTGTAAATGATCTTATTTTTTATACATTGCAACTTTTGACTTTGTCTTCATGTCGATTGTAATTGATTAACTTATTTTGAAAGACGGGATATTAAATAAAGATTAAATATCAAAATAATAATACTTTGTTCCATAGTTCATCCGAATTCAAAATACAGGATGTTTAAAAAGAGTGTAAAATATTCAAAGATCGGTAATAGTATATAGGTATGGACAAACTCTTAGCAGAAAAGTCTTAAGGGACATGGATACGCAAAGAATAAGTATTGTTCTTTTTTGAAATATTCATATGCAGTCGACAAAAAAATGAAGCTGATTCCAGCAACAACCACAAACAAATTTAGATAGCATTTCCAAAGTGTCATCTGAAGGATGTCCAAACTTTTTCTACAATCCCATCATCGACTCGGATTCGTTGGCATTTTTGATTAATTAGTACACTCTTTTTGAATAACCTGTATCTGGTATTCTGTTAATTATAAAATGATATATGTATTACTGATTAACAAATTCTGGGAAAATTTTTAATATTACTTGTGATAAAATATCAATTAGTTAGAGTTTTAAGTAATCATTAAAGGATACTGTGGGAGGTATACTCATTATTGAAAGGTTTTTTTTCTGACAATTCTTGAATTTCACAAAATAACTATCAACAAAATAATTCTAAAGATTTTCATTAAGCGTCTGACGAAGAAGTCTGATATAGACTCCGAAACGTTACGATATAGTTTTCTTCGTTGATGTTGTTTCGTTGTTGTTTGTTAGGCAACATTGTTCAATTGATTTCTTCTGACAAATATCTTGTGTTTCTTACGCAGAAGCAAATCACAAAATAATTAATTTTTATTTTATAGATATTTTTCAGAGTTTGGGAGAGAAAACCCAAAAAAATACCTTTCAATAGTTAGAGTTTTATTCTCATTTGTTTATATTGATAATTAGTGAAGGTAAGTTTTATATTATAATGAGGATCTGATATCAATTCTCAGGAGTGCATTATTTCCTGAATTTTCCGGTAAAGTATATTGAGTGCAATGCATGAAATTATTAATTAACATATTCAACTATATTTCCATAAAATTATTTTTCAAATCGTAACAATTTGTTAAAAAAAATAGTTGTGAATTCTAAGATTTTTTATTGACAAGCTAGCAATAATATTAACAACTGTTAAATGTGATGTCCGGAAGTATGAATGGCTTTTTACCCCTCATCACATGTGTATACCAACAGACACATTCATAAATCAGCTAAAAAATGAAATGATTAACATATAATTTAATGTTCAAACATTCAAAAAATTGATATTCAATTTAAGTTTACACAGTCCATTCAGATCCACTTCCTGTCCTAAGCAACTGAATGCTTTAATGCCTTTGTATTGTGAGTTCTGCAAGCATGGCCTGTTTTAGCTTTTTTATTTGAAGCTCCTTTCTGTTTGCATATTACTGATTTGCATTTTTTTGCATGCTTGTGTTTATTCAGATTTCGAGCTATCCGTCAGACCATGTCTCGGCAAGATCTCCTGACCAGTCTCCCCAGCAACCCTACATTGCGCCTCCTAGTCCAATTGAATGCACAAATGACTTAAGACCGAATGTTTGGGATCCTTGGGAGGAATACGATAGAAATCAAATGGGTGTAACATTACGTGCACCTGAGCATTTAGAACCTCATAATACAACTGCATTAAGCTATGTTGCCACTGATGATCATTCCTGCATCGATCATTCAAATCCTTTTCTTGACGTTCCGCCAGTTGATAATCATGATCATCATGATAATGACAGTTCAACTAACGTTGAGCATTCTCATGACTACCAAAGCGGTATTGAAACATTTTCAGAATCTAATCTGAAAGGGGATATTTTTGTTGAAAATAGCTACTCTCCTCCTAATGAAATACATGAAGGTAGGGTCCCTAATGTTGACTGTCAAATCGTTCAAAATTCTTCAACAAACTCTCCAGTTCATATTCAGACCCAAAAAAATTGTGTCAGTGCAATTCCTTGTGGGGTTAGTATTTCCCATGAAAACTTAACTTCATGTCTACCTGAAGAAACGTTTTCTGAAAGAGAAGAAGTTATTACTGAAGAAAAACATATACCAATATCCCTTACTCCTGAAGAAAAACATATACCAATATACCTTATTCCTGAAGAAATACCTATACCTATATACCCTAGTAAGTACGAGACAGAAGAAGATAGCAACAATGTGCCATGTGAGATGGAAAATCATACAAATGAAGTAAGTAACAGCTTTTTAGGAATGGATACTGCTCTTTCATTTTACAACACTCATAGAGTAAATTGTTACCATATTCTTGGACACATGTTTTCCCATTTGTTATCTGTTATATCAATCATTTCATTTTAGTTCTTAGTTCCATCTGAAGACGTGAAGACCATTCTAATGTTTTTTTTTGTGTCAATTTTTGATGATGGTATTTTCAGTCTGGACTTGCTGGTGCTTTTGCTAAATTAACTCTTGGTCAACAAAGAACCCCAGAGCAAGAAGCACTCGAAGATAGTTTAAGGAGACAAAACTGGGAACAGGGGAATATAGACTATCTTGGTAAAGACTCTTTTGACAACATTTGGAGTAAAATTTGTGAAACACTCGCCAGAGGTCCTCAAGGTGTGCCAAATTGATATTCTATCACTCTCAGTTTTTTTCAATCCTCAAGTTTTTGTTGATTTACTGCCATTCTGTCCCATATTAATTGTTGCATGTTTTAAATTTTATTTTTGAATAAATATTTTGTTGCATTTTGCTTTTTCCCGTAATAAGTTTCTTTGAAATGTTAAAATCACCCTGCAAAGATTTAATGAAGGATTTTTAACCCAATGCTTTAGACCTGAAAATCACACAGCCTCATCAACTTGTCCTGGAAGATCAACAAGGAAATGGACAAGTCACCAAAAAATCACTAACTGATGATTCCACAAGTCCTGGTTCCTCTATAACAAAAAAATAGTAAATATCTTTATTATTAATTGTCAATATTGTATGCATTACGAACATATTTATGTATGAATATACCATTCAGAACGTCAAAATTATCTACGTTGAACAAAATGTATTCATTCCAAACAAATTTGCTAGTCTCATTCCATGATTTTCCTACCGCACGCATTCCTAGTTGGCTGAATTTTTAGTTTAATTGCATGAAGAATTACGTCAAGTAATATACCGAAAGCACAAAACATGTTCATTAAGATACACATAAATTCTTAGTTTGATGTAAATCTTCATGAAATATTCCCTGCTGCATTACGTAACTTTTCAGCATTACAAACAAATCGAAAGTCGCAATTCGATCACTGGCGGTAAATCCTCAGACATTGGCTCAAGCAACAGGCGCGCTCAGTTCATAAAGATCTGAATCAATGGCTTGCCCGTCAAGTCCAATATCCATTAAGCGCGCCAATGTTTCAGGGTATGCCGCACGTAATGGATTCGCGGCTTTTCTAACCGAAGGCAATCCATATTTTTGAGAGATTGTACACGCAAACCCAATGGGAATATTTTACAGAGAACGAAGGCGAACATTCTACTCAGATAAGAAGCGATGATTTAGTAGTATTGGTGTCTCCACTGCAGGAAGCGTCTGCTCCATCTAAAGAAGATATACTTCCTACGTCTCAAGACACTCCTCTTACAACTGATTTGTCCAATCTTCCCATAGTCCAGGAAAAGTCAACCTCAGATCCCGTTTCCTCATCCCCACCCGTAGCTTTATCAGCTGAAAATGCTCCCCTTGAGGTTTCTTCTGCAGAAACACCAGCGTCCCCCAAAAGTGATCCTTCTCCTGAAAAGAATCTTACTATTGCCCCAGAAAATATTTCTGCATCTGAGACATCTGAAACTAAAATTACTTCAACTCCTACTGAGCAGATCCTGTCCGTAAACGTGCTTACTCCAGAAGATACATCGAATTCAGTTGTGGCGAGTGAGATCCCATCTGAAAAAGTACCTGAAGTTGGAGAAACTCCTAAATCTGAGAGAGTTCCTGTTGAACAGACGCTATCTGAGATTTCCAAACCTGAAATTGATCCTATTCCAACACCTACATCAATATTGCAGAGTGTCTCTCTAGCTGCTGAACAGACCGGTCAGGAAATCATTCCTTCTTGTCCTGTTGCAGAAGTTTTAGTCCCATCTCCAGAAGTTTTGAAACAAGATATACCAACAGAAAAGGTATTACCTGCATCCCAGACTGTTCCTTCTAGACAACAGGCTCCACCAATAGAGCAATTAGCTTCTCCCCCACAACAAGTGCCTATTTGTCCAATTAAAGATGTTCCTCCAGTAGAAGAGACTACTTTGAAGGAAATTCCTTCTAGTTCTGCTACACCAGTTTCACTTACAGAACAAGTTGTCGAACAAGCAGCACCTTCGAAAATTGCTTCAACAGAAAAAATCCCAATTGCAGAACAATCTTCTTGTACATTAGCAAATACTGCAATCCCTACCGAATGTTCTAAACAAGAAGAGGTTCCTTCACAGACTTTATCCTCATCCGAAAAGAAGGCTACTCCTCCACCAACAGAAAGGTTATCGGTGAAACAAGCACCTTCCAAACCAGAACAAGTTTCTTCAGAGAAAATCTCACAGCCTTTACCCTCGACTGAAGAGAAGATTCCCTCTTCCCCAACATCTAGTGCACCCATTAAAGAAGCAACTTCTAAGCCCGAACAGGTTCCCCCAGAGAAGATTACACAGCCTTCATCTCCTTTACAAGAAAAGGTTCCTATTTCCTCAACACAAGTTGCACCTTCTCAACCAGAAGGAACTTCAACTCCAGTAACTTCATTACAGCACATTTCAGCACCTGCTTCCACCGATACTGCCACTTCTCAACCATCAAATGGTGCTGCAACCTCTCCTGTTGTTTCCTCTGAACCTCCGCCACCTATCACTGCTCCTCCAAGAAAGAGTGGAGCCAACAAAAAACAGAATAAACCGAAGAAATAATACTCCATGGCTGGAATTGTATTTTGGTTTTGCTTTAAAACTTTTCTTATAAAACATACTTTGTAGCTCTGAATAAATAACCTTCTGCCGAAATTATTTTGATTTTAGCAGCTTAGCCCAAATTCAACAATGTTCAAATAATATTTCACATTAAAAAAAAAGCTTGTGTCGACATTCTACTAGGTAATAATATATTTCCCGTCACACTATATATTATCATGGTTATTGATATTTCTGAGATTTTAATCGTTCAGAATGAAACGACTATCTTACTGTAAAAATTTATTACCTACTTTTCAATATTTTCTCATACAAAATTAATTGTTGGAGTATTCATTTTCGAATTGCAGAGTTCAGACTCGATTATATGATCCGAATGCAGGTTATTTGCATAGATTGCATAGATTTGAGGAAATTTATTTATTCTTCTAGAAATATTCGCAGCTGATGAAATCTTTTGATTGATTTCCCAAGGCTGTTGACTTCTGTACGAGATGCTTTTTTCTGAAAGCATATCTGTTGCGACAATATTTCATATCTTTGGAATGTTACTAGTTATTATAATCTTATAAAAAAGCTGACCCTTATAAAGAATTGTAAAATATATTTGAACAAAATATATAAACTGTAAAATAACACCAAAACAAATTGAGCTGACATTCAAATATACATCTCTATCAAAATATTACAATTATCGAAATAATGAAAAAATATTTTCATCCAAATTCTTATTTCCCGTCAATAATGAGGTATCATTTTCTTTCTATTTACAATTTACATAATTTAAATTTTACAACAAAATTACAATAAAAATATCGATTCTAGATATAAGCATAATTACTAACAATACGAATTAAATATTCAAATAAACCTATGACTTAATTTTTTGTATTACTAAGATAGAATGAAAAAATATATTGGAAGCATAATAATACAATTACAAAATTGATAATGCACGACTTTCATTAATTTTCAGAGATCAAACAATAAATTTCTTTCAAAGTAATATATATACATATATATATATATATATATTGTTTTTGTAGAAATAGGTACAAGCAATGATATATTTATTGGTCAAACAAATATCAAAAGTTTGTATTTCCGTTTCTTCTTTAATAATATTGAAGAAATTCATATTTCATGTCTTTAAAGCAACATGCCTAGTTGAACCTAGGCAACTTGTGATTCTGATAATATTCAGCAGATGATTCAAACTCTCCATACAAATACATCAATTAATATCTTGTTCATGACTCAAGTTCTATTCTTTACAAAAACTACACAAGTATAACTACACTGTTGTCGACTACAAATTTTGTCGGTTAACATACCAGTATGTTTCGGAACCGATGTTTACATCTTCTGAGACGTAGCGTTACTAAAGTATGCTAACTATTACCCTACACGTATGGACTGACTATTAGCCCTAGTCATGAACAGATTAGTGAGAACAAAGAGTTGTTAATAGGGATTAGATCGTTATTGAGTAAAAAGTATTTTCTTTTATACATTTAAATACCTTCAATAATTCATAGGTACAATTTATCGGAAATTTTCAAACAAATTCACTCGTTGTTAAAAGATGATTTGCAACCACCGATTTATCGACTTTGTTGTTTGGAATGAGTCCCATATGCTCTTTATACCGTGTGAGAATGTTTCTGGTTTTTTGCCCGACGTAGCACTTGTTGCAATCTAAACATTTAATTTCACATATACCTGAGATTATGTCCGCAGTTTCAACAAGTGTATTGTTGTTGATTTTTGTCGAAGTTTTGAAAGCCAGTTTTACATTAACCTTTTTGAAAATATTCTGGAGTTTGTTTCCGGATGGAACGTTGGAAACCTTTTTCCGTTTGTACATATTTCTTTTGTTAGGGTTATGTTACTGAATAGTTGTTTATCTTTATGTTTGTTGATAATTTTTTCGACTAGTTGATGACTATAGCTTCCTTGCTTGAAGTTTTCATTGTTTAGCGGAATATTCAATATCCGGTTGATGGGGAAATATATACTGGCTGTTTTATGTGACCAGGGAGTAGCTGAATCAGACGGAATGAAAATATCCGAATTGGTAGGTTTTCTAAAAATGTAAAAGCTGATTGAATTTCAGGAGTCTCTACATAATTCAGACACCTGGTGTAAGAATGGCAAGGATCCATCCTTTTCCGCCGAAGGCGAACTTGTATAGAATAGATGGGCATTTACTGTTTAAGTTACTGGTAAATTCCTTAATATCATAATTTTGTCAAAATTGTCATCCACAATTGCAAAGACAACTCTAACGAAAGAAATAAAAACGGAAAAAGGTTTTCAAGTTCCATCAGAAAACGAACAACATACTCCCGATTTGTTTCAAGAAGGTTAATATAAAACTGGTTTTCAAAACTTCCACAAAAATAAACAACTTCTATGACATATGGTATAGACCACATTAGTTAGGTTAGAATCATTCGCTTGGCGGGAGATCCATATTAAATTTTTTTAACAAGGAATTTCAACTTTGAGATGAAACCACCCTATTTAAAAGAGAATGTTAGTACAGAGACAACAAGTATTGGGTACCTCCATCATTAGTGCATGTTTTCATGTTATTTCCACATTAAAATTTACTTCTATTTATTCTTAAATCAAAATTGAAACCAGTGTAGTTCGAAAGATTACCGTATGTCGTAGATGACTTCTGTTGTGCGTCATTACAAGGCCGATTTAGGGTTATGTTATTATTTTTGACTGATTTCGAGTGAGCTAAGACATACGTCAATCGAATTTGGTGAACACTTTTATATTTATCAATTATTTTGGAAATATACAATTTTGTTATGAAAACTTGATTCAAGATGGTTGAGAAAGGTTCACAGAATCTATTTCAACCGAAATAAACCTTAAGAAATTAGCCAAAGTATCTAAAAACAGGCGAGAAATTCGCGTAAATTTTAGGTCCATAAGAAATGCATGGGGAATTCAGTGCTCGGATCCACGGATGGATCGTAATTCAAATTTCCCGCCTAACCTAACTAATGTGGTCTATAGACCACATTAGTTAGGTTAGAATCATTCTCTTGGCGGGAGATCCATATTAAATTTTTTTAACAAGGAATTTCAACTTTGAGATGAAACCGCCCTATTTAAAAGAGAATGTTAGTACAGAGACATCAAGTATTGGGTACCTTCATCATTAGTGCATGTTTTCATGTTATTTCCGCATCAAAATCTACTTCAATTTATTCTTAAATCAAAATTGAAACCAGTGTAGTTCGAAAGATTACCGTATGTCTTAGAGGACTTCTGTTGTGCGTCACTACAAGGCCGATTTAGGGTTATGTTATTATTTTTGACTGATTTCGAGTGAGCTAAGACATACGTCAATCGAATTTGGTGAACACTTTTATATTTATTAATTGTTTTGGAAATACACAATTTTGTTATGAAAACTTGATTCTAGATGGTTGAGAAAGGTTCACAGAATCTATTTCAACCGAAATAAACCTCAAGAAATTAGCCAAAGTATCTAAAAACAGGCGAGAAATTCGCGTAAATTTTAGGTCCATAAGAAATGCATGGGGAATTCAGTGCTCGGATCCACGGATGGATCGTAATTTAAATTTCCCGCCTAACCTAACTAATGTGGTCTATACTTATGAAATCAAATGTTTAGATTGCAACAAGTGCACACAACCAGCAACATTTAAAAGGTTTGAGGGCATATGGGACACATTCGAAACAACAACACCGAGAAATCAGATGTAGCAATCTTGTTTTAACAACCCTTCACCGAACTACCGAAAATGTCGTAAAATTGTTGAAAAATACCAATAAATTGTACTTAGGTAGTCTTGAAGGTATAAAAGAAAAGATGTTTCACTCAACAAAGATCTAACCTCTATTAACAACTCACTGTTCTCAATAATCGGTTGATGACTAAGGGTCGACGCTTCGTCTCAGAAGATGGAAACATGTCAGACGACAATATTTGTAATGGACAAGAAAGAGTGTAGGCTACTTGTGCAGAGTTTGTAATCAGTCCACAGAAAACTCAAACTAGACTATACTTTATAGTTATGACGTCAATGTGAAAAGAAGAAATTATATTTGTACAATCAATGTCTTTTATAAAAGAGTAATAATTAAGATTACATTTCTAGGGTTTCTTTTGAAATTTGAAAATATAAAAGCCATTCTTGCATGTAGATTTTTGCAAAAATCATCATCAGTAAATTTACTGATACAGTTATTTAGCGCGATTTCTAAAATCAGGAGCGTATAGACTTTGAGTTTGAATGTTAGATCTTCAATGATACAAATATTATATAATACACTTAACAACACAAAGTTATATAATCTCCTCATTTTCAGTTATGGTTTTCATCGGTCGTTATCCGTCAAAATTAAATTCTCTTGATATGTGAGTATAATGGAAAATCAACTTGATGAATTTGGCTTTGCAATTACAAACTGATACGTATATTAGGTTTAGGATACCATAAATCGATTCAGTATGTTCTTTTCACATTATACCCGTCTAGTATGACCTAAACCTAATTCATTTATGTCAATGAATTACACAGTCAAGTTTCGATTCCATGATTCCATGTTGTATATACACATACTTTATAAACATCATATTGAGGTATAATATGTTCTATTCCAAAATTCTCCAGAATACTTATTCATATATGTAAAATCTTCAAGCAAACTGAAAAACATGATTTTGCATAGAGAATGATTTTAACTTTGTTTGCAACACCCAAACATTTGGGGAAAATTATTTAATTAGATTTATGTAAATGAGTATTCACTAACATTGGCTGCATTCTTTAACAAATTCAAAACCCTCATCTGAATTTGATGAGTGGTAGTTTGCAGTCAGATCAGAACAATGGTGAAAATTAGAAGAAAATTCAGCAATTTACGACTTCTACGCCCTGTTTAAAAGGTATCACTTGAAAACACCCTTATTATCTCTGAACTGATATATTGGGATTTGCTCTGTAGGTTCTGAATATCTCAATAAGTATCTAAAGTTTTTAGGTACACAATGTTTTTTATTGCTTTTGTTCTTGTCTGGAATGTTTAATAGGCAAGCAAAAATGTGACTCCCTATTGTTATGATGAAACCGATATATCCAAATTAAGGAAAAAATACAGTTCCATTAACATATAATGGATAAATGTCTTCAACAAGGTATGATGAAAGAAATAACCAAATTCTTCAAATTACTTTGCAATGCAGTATACATTAACCCGATGCCTAATTAAGAGTGGGTCTGTGAGTGAATCTAAGCTGTCCTTAGGTATTGTCTTCTGTCAGATTTGAGCATTAGTCTAAGGCATACTCTTTATAGACTCATTCGACTTCTGCAAATTCCCAGTATGCTGAGAACTTATGATTGTCATCATACTGACGCTCCTAGGTCTTCCAATGAGACCCCTAATAACCTCCGAAGAGCTTGTGCGAGTTGAGAGAATCAGTTGTGTTCTATTTAGGCTTCGGTACTGTGTCCTAACGCCAGCTTAGGCACAGCACTGTTAAATTTTGAACTTATGACCTCCAGTTTCTAGTCCAACACTGAGGTGGCATCACTTTTTTCAACTTAGCTTCAACCTTTCATTGAAAGAACACAAAAGATATTCCTGTTTTGGAATATACGAATATACAGCATCTTACCAAGTATTTTAAAAAATCGGTTATTCTCTGAGGATGCCTCTCAAGAATAGATGGAATACTACTTAGTTATCAAGAATTTTCACCAATTGAAGTTGGAACTGTAGAATTAAGTTGTAATATAAAGAAGTATTAAGAATATGTATTATGTCAATAAAAATATATGGTTATAGAGTTTGTACTATTTGTTCATAGCAAGATTGAAATTAATATAATCATTCAGAAATGTCCAGTAAGCCATGGATCAAATATTTTTGTATAAAAACGAAATTTACAAGCACCTAGGCTGCCTCCATAACAGCATAATTTTAATACACATTTTCTTTTTGTCCTACCAACGAACGTATGAAACTGAAGAACTTGTTTCAAGCATGCATACATACAAATGATTTGTTACAAGAACAAGAATTACCTCCAAAATATGAGAATGCGCAAAAATCATATTTTGAGCCATATTTCTTGTTTAATTTTAATGAATAGCGATTTAAATAGTTCAGGATACTTAATTTTAGAGATCATCATCGTTATCTGCGATCCTAGAACATTCTTGTAATTTTTCAATGAAAATTAACTTTGATATTTTTTAATTCTGAGATCATTGGTGATCTCAGAATTTAATACAGTACCGGAACAAATATATCTGTGGTATAGGCAGAAAACTATGAGAGTAACAAGGAAAGCAAATATATTATGAAATCAACAAGTAAGAGATTTCTTAACAACGGTATCGCCATTTTTCATTATTAAATATATTATGATTTGCTTGGCAGGAGGGGCGTTTCCACGGTTCTCTGTAACGTGACGTCAAACGATAATTCGATCCCCTCTTCGCGCAGTTCGAGGAGGAATTGTAATGCTCTCTCAATATTTAGGAAGCTATTATATACGCTCTCATTAAATCACAATACCGAAGATCTATTCTTTCCGAACCTGTATATGCTGTCGGGTCCGTTTATAACGAATACCATTTTTAACGAGAGTTTGATTTTAGCGAGCAAATTCTGTTCTCTCTTCGTTTAATACGAGCGTTCGCTTATAACGAGCATTTTTTCTGGAACCGCTGAGCTCGTTATAACGGGACCCGACTGTATATATACAGGATGAGTCTTTAAGTTGTACATTAATTCTAACCATAGTAGCTTATCGTCAAATGAAACACTTTTTTCATTTACCATTTTTCCAAATTCGGCTAAGGTGAAAAGATACAGGCTGTTGAAATTAAAAAAAAAATCAGTTTTATTTTGTATCTTTGACATCCTTATTTCGAATGAGATGAATGTTGGTGTTAAGTTTCCTATAACAATGATCCATATTTTCCAAGTATTAGTTTTTTCCTACTTCTACTGGTTTTCTAATTAAAGACTCATGGATTCATAAAACTAAACGAAATTAGCATAAAGAAAGCAGATAAAGTTTGTCTTGAGTCATTTCAAGAATATTCGATCGTTTTAGAACATTAAATTATTCTTCATCGTTTCTCCTCAAAAGCACCGTTTTCGAGATATTCTTCATTGAATGTTATAAAATGGGAAACTCCAGAAATTTCACTACTTTTATGGATCCGCCCCTGAGCGTTGAAATCCCGAATCAAGCTGTAAACCACATTACCGTACTTTTTTCTCGTCCACCATGAATGTCATAAATAATTTATATGCAGGAGTGTATAGCACATTGTGATAACTTTAAACGCTTATAACTTTTTAGCTGAGCCGACTTTGGAGAAATTATAAACGAAAAAAGTGTTTTAGTTGATGAGAGAAATCTATGGTTAAAATGAATGTACAACTTCAAGACTCACCCTATATATATATATATATACATATATATGAATAGTAGTTTTACCTATAATGAGGTGAAAATTATTCTGATCTTTTTTCTTGTAGCACAACTTACGCGAAGTGACACAACCAATATCCAAAAGATTGAAAGATATTACTGAATGGTTCCTTTCTGGGTTTTTTCTCCCAAACTATATAACTATAGAATAAAAAATTTATTATTCTCTGACAGAAGGAAAACTTGAGGGGTCAACTTGTATTTTGTTGAACAGAAAATACAATTTTGCAAATTTCTATGTTTTTCAAACACCGTCAATAGGACAAATTTCGGAATTCAGAATAGCTGCCAACAAAAAATAATTCCGAAGATTTTCACCAGGTGTCTGGTCTCCAAAACGTTACGTTTTTTTATCACTGTCGATATTTTGTTACTGTTTATTAGGCAACATTTTTCTATATATTGCTTCTAAAAAATATCTTGTGTTTCTAATGCAGAAGTAATTTCCAAAATATTTTTTTTTTATTCTATAGTTATTTTTCAGAGTTTGGGAGAAAACCCGTGAAGGAACCATTTGGTAATAAATTTACTTCCCAAAGTATCCTTTAATGATTAATCGAAAGATATCCATGCAAATTGTATGTGAGAACTTTCATATCGTACAATATGAAATTAACTTAAATGAAATATTTTTAATTTTTGATGGTTAGGATAACAATAAAATAGCGCGGCGCGATTTGTATTTCACAAATCAACCGTTAATACTTTCTCATTAAGTTGCAGCCACATTTGATCCATGTCTCCATATAATAAAAAATATTATGTTCGAAATGTGGACATAACCAATTAAAAAGTAAAATAAATTAGTTATAATAATAAATCAATACTTCTAGATTTTTATCACAAAAATATTGCATCTTGCATCGTCAATGAACTAAAGGCTGCTTTATTGGCTGCAATATATCCTGCAATTATATAGTGTACATTTGTCATATTTAAAACTAATGTAAATATGAACACAATTAACTAGAATAGATTTCCACAAAGAAATTGAATGATCAGCATCAGGTGCAAGAAATGCATGCTCCGACTGTTCAAATTTGCTGTGAGGACATGTAATTCGTTCCCAGAAAACAGGCATTTCCTTGATTTTGATAATATTTGAAATTAATTTTATTTGCAAAATTTGTTAATGTATCTGTAATTGAATTATATGATAAAATATGATTATGCCAGGTAAACATGCAATGTTCACAGCATGTATGTATCTTGCAGAAAGAATATTCAAGCCAGCAAGCAACCTTCATGAATAATCACTAAGAAGATGATTTCAAACATAATATTCCTAGCTTTAATTCTCAAATCATATTGAAAACCGATGTTCAGGAAACAGCTTGAAAGGTACGTATAAAATTACATAATTAAAGATAAAAACGAAGCCGTTTCCAAGGTTTCTTCAGATATCAATTCTAGGGCGGTACTGTAATGTCAATGGTGGATTCTGAAATCGCCACCTTGTCACATAAACAAATTTCAAAGTATGATCTTTGCCTAACAGCTCATCATTACACAAGATATCAATCTGAAATATTCCCAAAGCAAAAAATTATTATATTAGTATTAGCACTTATTTCATGAAATTCAAGTAAATGAATAGATTGCTGGAACAACACTGAATACGACAAATCGTTTTGAAACTATTCCTTGATAGTGCGAAGTCAATTTATACAAACTCACAATGGAAATAAATATCTTGTGCATATCCAAGGTTAGTCCAGCTATCCATCTAATTGATGGATATACTTACATCTCTGTACTTTTCCATTCCATTTAAAACTTTCTTCGCAACAAATTTCTTCAGGTGTAGAATTGTAGCCTGCGCTGAGCATCTGATAAAACGTCTTTTCAAGGTCTTTAGATTGGAACTATTACATTCAAGGCAGACGTTGACTTGCTCATCTTGCCTGTGATAATCAGATTCACCATGGCTTTCACCGGTTTTGTCCTCATCAGCGTCCCCTGAATTTTGTGGAATATCTTTCGGACAAGGTAATCCTCTTTGCCTATAGAATTCTCTTTCACGGTTTACTTCATCTACAATGCATTGTCGAAGATTACATTCAGAAACCCAATACTTTTTTCAAGTTACCTTTCTGTAAATCTGGCACCAATTTGTAAACAATATCTTGCATAGTCCTATCAAAACTAATGTACTGAAGGGGGTGGGACTGGTGAATTACTATATTGCATGTTGGACATGTATTATTCTCTTCTAAATGTTTAACCAAACAGCTCTTACAGACTGAAAAATAGTTCAATTAGAGGAACCCTAAGATTCATAAAAACAACATTACATGTGTGAAGGCATTCTGTAACAGTTGTGGCGTCAATTAAATAGCCCCTACAAATTTTACATGTTATGTGATTATTTAATGTTTTTAATTTTATTTTCCGTTCCATTATCATAATTCATAAAATAAACATTCCTCATCTAGTTGGACAATTCTAACCCCAAAGAAATTATACACACAAACAAAATTGTGGTGTCCAACAAATGTTTGACAGTAGCGCTATGCATTTTACACTTATTTTCTTCTTTTTGATGAAATAGAGAAATGAGAAATGAGAATACAGTTCACTGGGTAATTATTTAAAATATCATTATATGTATAAAGTTATATTATTCATATAATAATAATAATTTATTCGTAAAATGTACGAAATATTTATGTTAACAATTGTGTAGTAAAATATTTGAAATCACTCATGACTCATGAGAATTCAGGAGCATTAGCGCACCCGTTTGTTTAATTATCAATATATTTCACTGATTTGTAACACCGTATACTGCTGAAATTTAATCGTTTGCTTAGATACCATCATTGAGTCAGGTAGATTCCATGAAAACCTAATGATAGAAAAGCTCTTATTATTATTATTAGAACGGGTTCGCGTAGTTCAGTTCAACCCTTCAGAACTGCTACCGCTCCTATCTTTTGTTATATTACCCTACTTATTCAATCATAAGGACATAGACCAGATTAGTTAGGTTAGGCGGCAAATTTGAATTACGATCCATCCGTGGATCCGAGCACTGAATTCCCCATGCATTTCTTATGGACCTAAAATTTACGAGAATTTCTCGCCTGTTTTTAGATACTTTGGCTAATTTCTTAAGGTTTATTTCAGTTGAAATAGATTCTGTGAACCTTTCCCAACCATCTAGAATCAAGTTTTCATAACAAAATTGTATATTTCCAAAATAATTAATAAATATAGAAGTGTTCACCAAATTCGATTGAAGTATGTCTTAGCTCACTCGAAATCAGTCAAAAATAATAACATAACCCTAAATCGGCCTTGTAATGACGCACAACAGAAGTCATCTACGACATACGGTAATCTTTCGAACTACACTGTTTTCAATTTTGATTTAAGAATAAATTGAACTAGATTTTAATGTGGAAATAACATGCACTAATGATGAAGGTGTTATAATACCTAATGACGTCCTCAGGAGCCTTGGCTATCACGTCTTGAGGATTTAGAACTGACTCACCCATATGTGAAATTCTTAGATTGAGCAGCTCTGGACATTTGCAAACTATATGTTTGGCGATATCTCTTTTCGGTCCACAGAGGCTGCATGTTTATTGTTTCACCTGCTGACTTGCACATGTCATACAAGGGGTATTTGTACCGGCATTGTCCTGCCAGCAGTCCCACCATTACCTGAAGCTCAGCTTGTGGCAGTTGCAGGAGCTGTCTGGTATCAGATGGTGAAAAATCCACAAAGATTTTTGCCTGTGCAAGCCCCATGACAAATATCTAATGTCTCTGCCTGTAAGATAGAGGGCTCATGTCCCATGGGCAAAGAGATCCATAGTTTCAGCCCATATACACCCCGCGCCCTTTTCTCCATCCGTATACCAAATGGATGACTTTTTGTCCAATCGATTAACGAGGTCCGCCGCACTCTTGGTGACCTTTCCAAAGGGTGTTTCGAAATGGAATATGGTTGGCACCACATCTGAGGGCCAACAGGTTGGAGTCCAGTTGGTCCAACCTCATATGTCCTGCCCAGTTACTTGGTAGTAGTTTCCCTACTACGAGAAATTATTATTGCATCCACAGGCTACATTTCCTTACGTCTAAGTGCGAGGGAGACCGATTAAGAATAACCTCAAGCGCAGCTGTGGGAGTAGTATAGCTAGCTCCTGTGACACCCACACAGGCAAGCCGGCAATTTCTGCAAACCGACTGCGTGTGGTGGCCTCGTCAGCTTTTGTCCCCAATGCTAAGGATGCGTAGGTGACAGTGGGACGTACTACTTCTGTGTATCACCAAATTACCATTTCAGGCTTCATCCACAATGTCTTTCCAAATAGCCTTTTGCATGCCCACATAGTCACTGTGGCATTGGACAAAAAAATTGTCTATGTGTTTTCTCCAGTTCACTGTCTAGTATAACTCTTAGATATTTGCACTCACTGGAGATGTTCAGAGTCTGGCCATTTAGGGCCGGAGTTCTGAAATTCGAATTCCTCCTTGAAGGGAACCAAATAGGTCTTGGAGGGATTGACGTTAAGCCCTTCTTTATCACACCACTTTCAGGTGATACTGAGGGTATGCCTGGTAATTGAAATTACCCTCCTAAAGCCTTTCCAGAAGTCCATCCATGCCAAAGCTCCACAGCATGAGTGATAGAACCCCACCTTGTGGTCCACCCCTGTATGCCAGTAAGACAAATTCTGTCATACCCAGCATTGCAAGCCGATATCCACTTAACAGTGGAGGGTTCTACTCCTTTGCGCCTGGCAGCTGGAGGTGTGCAAGGTGTTGTCAAAAAGCACCCTCAATATCAGTGCCGGTTTAAGGTACTTTTGGGCCCTGGGTGCAGTAGATCTACGGGCCTCCTTGGCACTGACGGATCTCTTGGATTCCCATACAAATCATCAAAAAAGGCCCCTCCAGGTCTCGGGCCCCAAGCGCCCAGTGGATAAACCGGGACTGCCCAATATCACCAATCATCATAAGATCTATTTTGCAGAGAGACTCCTCTCCACCTCTACAATAAGATGGTGGAGTGCATCTACCGTGTGCAGAGAAATAGAGAGATCCCTCTATTTCTCTGAAATAGAGAGATCCCTCTATTTCTCTGACCGTGTTATCTTAGATATCTCTATGCCTTTACCCTTCACTCCTTCGTTTTCAAATCCTAACCTCCAATCATAGACATTAATGACAACAAAATGTTAATTAATAATGGAATTATCTCTATTCAAAACTGATTTGTATTATATTATTGTATCTGAATTGAATCCAGCTTGAGTGTGACGAGATAAGGCAAATATGGCCAAACTTTCTTCTGGATTTTTCGGGGATTTACATGCCCGTTATACGGACCATTCGTCGGATAAAAAATCCCTCAGAAGGTGAATTTATAGTAATCTTACTGTTTGAGATTTATAAATTTCTCTTTTCAGTCATCTATTCCCTACCATTCAACTCTATTTCGAGCTGGTATCAGAAAATGGTGAAGAATGTTTGATCCTCTTGGAGGATATAAAATATGTTTTACAAAAGTATATATTGAAGGACACTGAAGAAAATACTGAAAATATTTTAGGTCAACTAATTACGTCTCTTTTGAAGCAGAAATCAAATTATCCCAGTACACTAAATAAAATGTTGTCTAGATTCCCTAGTAATATTAGAACCAAATTCAGAGAGGTGCTTCAATAGTTTCTAAATGTTTCGTTGAGATCATATCAATTACTATTTTTCAGGATATGGATTACATAATGAACAATATTCCAGCTGATCTGTTTTCAAAGGATCAACCCCGTGAAAATGATTTAGAGATTGAAAGAATTTTTCCAGTACAGGAACCTTTATTTTCAGTTCCGATTACATTCAAACAAGATAAAAAGGACTCGCAAAATATAGAGAATTTATTCAAATATGTTAAGAAAAAACCTAATGGCAACAAAATTGAAGTGACAAAGTATCCTCTTTTTGAAAAATATGAACTATATAGAAAGAAAATACCAGCGTTTACAAAATATGATGAATTTATGAACCATATTGTTCAATTATTGGAGTCTGATAAAACGAAAGAAGTGTTGTTCAATTATTTGTTAGATACTTTAGGATGTGAGGTATTCGATTTCATAACAGAAATTGTGGAGCATAGGTATTCTGATATCGATTTCTCATCCCCTTTTGATGATGGTTAGTACAGAATTAATTCAGTATCATATTTTGTTTACTTCATTCATTTCCAGAAACTGTGAAAAGATATATTTCTAAAAAAAACCAGACGAAAAACACCCCCGCAATGGCGAGTCAAGTCATTGTTCAAAGCGTGGAAGAGAAATATTTGGCCAAGAAATTAAGGAAACTGGAGAAAAAAGAACGTGGAAAATACTCGGAAGAAGTAGAATAGTACGTGAATGCCATAAAAGATTTTTTAGTTTTAACTTGGATTTTTCATTTTAAGCGTATCTGAAGATTTAAAGATGGAACAAATGCGCCCTATGTTTAGGAGAATACCAGAGGTCACTGAAAATTACCCCCATGTGTATGACACAAAATTCACTAAATCTGCTAGTGAGTATTCAATTTACTATTCGACTGTTCTAAATTTTTAAGTTTCTCTTGTTGTTGTCTTTCACAATATGTTTGCCCAACTTTAGTGGTGGAATTAATATTTTTACGATTTTGTTATTTCAGCTATCCACCAAGGTTCATCTGTGAGAATTCCTGAAAATGCTGTGCAGATAAAAACAAATCTTTATGAGGAGATTAGTATTCCTGCAGATAATTTGAAAAATTATAAGGACGATTTCAAATTGGTCCAAGTGAAAGATTTAGATGTGACTGGGCAACTTGTTTTTAAGGACATTGAAAAATTCAATAGGATACAATCAGAAGTGTTTCCTGTTGCATACAATACTAATGAAAATTTGCTGATATGCGCTCCGACTGGTGCAGGAAAAACAAATATAGCTTTACTTTCTATGGTGCATCAGATAAAGGCACATATGAAAGATAACACTGTGCAACATTCCAATTTTAAGGTGAGGTCTGGGCACATACAGACTAGATCTTAGGTAAATGGTTCCTGAAACTCTGAAAAATATCTATGAAATATAAAATGAAGACAATTCATAAATACATCTATCATAAATTTAGGTAGAAAAGGTTGTAATCAAACATCAATTAATCAAGTACAACAAAATAACCAACAAGAACAACCACCCAATCTATTGAATGTGATCCCCTATGTTCACGGCCTTTCGGAAAGAATCAGGAGAATCTGTTCAATATAAGAACCATTTTCAAGGCTCAAAATGATCTTAGGTCCTTATTAACTAAGACAAAACCATTTAATGGAAAACAAAAAAAACTGATATTCCTTGTATTTGTGGTGAATCGTATACAGGAGAAACATCGAGACCATTAGAGTTAAGAAAGTCGGACATAGGAACAACATAACGAATAGACATACAAAACTCAAAAATAGAACATGTATGTACAATCAATGGGAATCACATGATGGATTCGAGTAAAACAAAGATTCTGGTGACATAAAAAGGAAACTTAGTAATTGCTCAATTGGAATTGACCATATTTGGTTGAATTTGTTGAAGAAACAGTTAGAACTTGGAAATTTCTATGTAATGTGAAACTTGTGACAAATTTCCGAATAACTGTCAACAAAAATAAATCCGAAGATTTTCGCGTGTCTGATGAGTCTGAATTAATATCTGAAAGGTTACAGAATAGTTGTTTTATCGTTGATGTTGTTTGTTACAGTTTATAAGGCAACATTGTTCTATATATTGCTTCTGACAAATATCTAGTGTTTCAAACGCAGAAGCGATTTCAAAATAATCACATTTTTGCGCGTATGTTCTGGGGAACATCGCGTTATCATTTTGCCCAAATGTAAAATTTAATTCTGTGGTGCCGTCTGGCCGGCCGGCCGTTGCCACGATAACTTGAGAACGGAAAGAGCTAGCGACTTGAAATTTTCAGGGTAGGTGGCGCATCCCAATACGACGGACAAGTTCGTTAATGGGTATAATCGGCACAATGGTTTCCGAGTGATAATTTTGTTTTCACCCAATATAAATCCGATCGAATTGAAACTAGGTGAATAGTTGTGAAATATAAACCTAAGCACGTTGGTGAAATTTTGTGAGAATCGTACTAGAAAATTTTAAAAAAATTATAAAAAAATATTATTTATGACACGGTAACCTGAGAACGGAAGGAGATAGCGGCTTGAAATTTTCAGGTTAGGTTGTGCATCTGAATGCGACATTTGAATTTGTCTATAGGTAAAATCGGCCAAACGGTTTTGGAATTATACCCATCTGAAATTTGGTTGTTATTTCCTCAATAACTCGAAAAATTAAACCGATTTAATTCAAACATGGTTATTAGTTGTAGAATGCCAACGCGAAAATTCTTGCGGAATTTCGTGAGGTTCGTATAACTAGAAAATTTCAAAAAAATTATTGAAAATAATTGAAAAAAATTCTATATATCATAAACTATTCGTCCGGCATGGCTGAAATTTTGGAAGAGCCTTCATAACCTAACTCTACTGCAGAGTTCCAAGTTTGAACACGATCGGATCCATATTGTTGGAGAACCGAGCAGCCTTTTGTGAGTTCGGTAGCTGGATGCGAATCGTCGTATTTTTGCGAGAACCATCCTGTACAGGAGAATGGACAATAGAACATACGCGCAAAAGCTCCTGACTTCACGTCAGTGCTTGAACCAATTTTTTATTTCATAGATAGGAGGAACCATTTACCCATGAATTCACCTCCCAAAGTATCATTTAATCCTCCAAGTAAAGTACATTAAAAATATTTTTAGATAATTTATGTTAGTCCAATGAAAGCTTTAGCAACGGAAATGGTTGCTAACTTTAGTAAAAAACTAAGTTCAATTGGAGTGAGAGTGAAAGAATTGACTGGTGATATGCAACTGACAAAAAAACAAATTGCCGAGACGCATGTTATTGTTAGTACTCCTGAAAAGTTTGATGTTATTACAAGAAAAGGAGCAGGTCGGTTGAATATGGTAATGGTCGGCTCTTATATACTTAAAATACCCTTTTTTAGTTGATACAGAGATAGCTTCCCAAATGAAGCTTTTAATTATAGACGAAGTGCATTTATTAAATGGTACTAGAGGACCTGTTATTGAAACAATAGTAGCTAGGGTTTTGAGACATGTAGTTAGTACACAAAGTATGATCAGAATCGTAGCTTTATCAGCTACGTTGCCTGGATATTTGGATGTAGCATCTTTTCTCAAGGTTAATCCACATAAGGGTCTATTCTTTTTTGATAATCGATTCAGATCTGTTCCATTATCGCATACATACTTAGGAGTTAATACCAATCCTGACAATTTAGAGACTATGAACAAAATTTGTTATCAACAGATGAGGAAGTTCATAAGAAATGGACATCAGGTAAAGAAAAATCATTGATTAGGCTTTAATTTGATGTTGATACTTGAAACATTCAAGGTGATGGTATTTGTAACGGCAAGAAACCAAACAGTGTCAGCAATTAATAGTTTCATTGCCCAAGCGAGGGAACATAATGATATGGAAATGTTCACTCCTAAGAAGTCATTTATCAATTTGAAGTATACATTCAAAAATTCGTACCTGCAAGACTTCGTAACTAAAGGATTTGGAACACACCATGCAGGTGAGAGATTCATCTGAATTATTAACTTTTTCTTTCCAAAAAATTCTTGTTTCAAATACGGATGACAATATTATATGGAGAATCTAAAGATTTTCTGAAACTGATAGATGTTTCGATTGATTGTGTATGAGACTTCTTTAATCATTAATTCAATGTTTTGCATCAAACAGACACTGATTTATCTGGAAGCTTATTATTATTTATTAATATTATATGGGTTGTGTTGGGCAGACAAAACCCGCCCCTCCACTGCTCCAATCGGTCTATTGTGGCACACCTGTAGTATGCGACCTATACTTCACCCACAAGCTCAAGTCTCTTGATGAGGGATATGAGTCTGGTGGGTGAGAATTTGTCCAGTTCCCTCAGTGTCAGTTTGTGGACTCCTAGTTCCTCCAATCTGATCCTGTCCCCAGCGGGGCAGTCACACATGATGTGTTCGATAGACTCGTCGTCCTCCAGGCAAAGTCTGCACTCGGAGTCTTCAGTCAACCCCAGTGTATTGAGTTGTTTCCTGAGGCCAGAATGGCCCGTGTATACAGCTGTAAGGATTCTCAGGTCCGCCCTAGAGAATTTGAGCCATTTTCTGGCTCTTTCAGCTGATGGGCCAGTAATTGTTGAGCGAGAATGTCTGTGTCCAGGTATGCTGCTCCAGATTTCTTGGACCTTTTGGTCCACCCATCTGTTGTTTTCCTTCGCCGCTGCTCTGAGAGAGATACCGCAGGCCGGTTCAGGTCCAATGAGCCCCATGGAAGCCCCCCCGTGCCGCCAATGAGTCCCCCATCTCATTACCCTTTATGCCCGATTGGCCCGGGACCCACAAGAGCTGCAGCCTGCAGCGCCCTCCAAGTTCAGCGAGTGTGGTCCGGCAATCCTGCACAAGCAGTGATTTGCAGTTGTATGAGGTCAAGGCCTTCAAGGCAGCTTGGCTTTCCGATAGGATCTTGATTGATCCGTGAGCCCAACCTTTCTCGAGTATGAGCTTCGCACAGTGATCAATGACGAGAATTTCTGCTTGAAAGACAGTCGCAAAATTACCCAGGCTGATGGATTCACCCCTAGCAATTCTACAACCGCTGACTCCCGCTCCCACCCCTTGGGTGGTAGCGGAGCCATCTGTGAACCAGCTGGGACCCTCAAGCAGTCGGGTCTCAGAGACGGCCCAGTCGTCTCTGCTGGGAAAAACGACTCGGTAGGGCCAGGTGAAGAGGGGCGAGGTCCATTAGGCGTTTCATGGCTGCGGTGGGGGTGGAGCGAAAATCCCCTGTCACCATCAAGCACGCAGATCTCTGAATTTTTGCAAGCTTCAGCTGAGACTGCACTTTTACAGTACATTCCCACCAAGCAATGCTGCCGTAAGTGATTTGTGGTCTCACCACCATCACGTACAACCAGTGGAGTTGTTTCGGAGCCAGTCCCCACCTCTTTCCACAAGTCCGCTGGCACGCCCAGAGAGAATGCCTATGGATCACCCTATCCAGGTGGGAGTTCCAGTTCAGCTTTCTATCCAGGATAACACCCAGATATCTAGCCTCATCCGCAAACGGGATGTTAATTCCATTCATAGTGATGGAAACTATATTTAGTTTCCTCTTCCTAGTGAATGGCACAATCAAGGTCTTTCGAGGGTTCACGTTTAACTGATCTGGAAGCTTGCTCAAGAGCTATCCCATTTCCCTGTGTCTGTGAACGACAAGTGAAGGAGATAAACAAACAAACTATTTTTCAATGAATAATAATATTTTTGCAGGTTTGTGCCGTGGAGATAGATTAGAAATTGAGAGCCTTTTCAGAAACGGTTTTTTGAAAGTGATAGTCTGTACAGCAACTTTAGCTTGGGGTGTTAATCTACCAGCTCATGCTGTTCTGATAAGAGTAAGATGAATAATAGTGGAAATATTCAGAGAATAAAATTTTTCATAAAATGCAGGGTACAACTATGTATGATCCACAACAGTCAAAATTTGTTGACATGGATGTCCTCGATGTTTTGCAAATCTTTGGTAGAGCTGGTAGGCCTCAATATGACACCTCTGGACATGCTACTATAATTACATCCCAAGCCAAGATGTCTTTTTATATGAATATGCTTATGTCTCAAACTCCTATTGAAAGCAGATTTTTGGACAAACTGCCTGACAATCTCAATGGTGAAGTTAGTAAATGTTATAGTTTAAAATAAGGTAGTCAAGAGTCGAAAACTTCTGGGACTATCCTTCTTCAAAAGTTCTACTCGCCCCAATTTTTTACATGAACTCGTGTTCATTTTCAGATCGTTTTGGGTACTATTTCAAATGTGAAGGAAGCCTTAGAATGGCTGCAAAGCAGTTATCTATTTTGCCGGTTAAAAAAAAACCCATTGAATTATGGCCTAACTCACGCAGAAATTGCTGTGAGTATATTTCCATGAAATACGTTTTTGTTATTTAACATTCATGTTCATCAGGAGGGACTAGAATATGATTTTCTTCAAAGACAATTGGTGACTGCAGCAAAAGTTTTAGAAAAGGCTGAAATGATCAGATTTGACGAACAGACAGGAGAATTGAGACCTACCAGCTATGGTAGAATTGCGAGTTACTTGTACATCACCCATGAAACGATAACACTGTTCATGGAAAAAATGAGAAGACATATGATGGATGACGATATCTTATTCCTTATAAGTAGTGCTACTGAATTTCAACAAATTCAAGTTAGAAATGATGAGTTGGACGAATTGGACCGCCTCAGAAGGGAATATGTGGAAGTTGAAATCAATTTAGATGTTTCAACGGTTGAAATGAAGGTTATGGTTTTGATTCAAACCTGTATTTCTCAAGGCTTCATTCGACAATCTTCACTAGTTTCTGATGGTGAATATATTATGCAGGTAATAATATTTCATAATTAATATTTTAATCCAGGATTCAATATTTCGTGGTCTGGAATTGTTTATTATCTGTCCTTAATTGAAGATAATGTTGTATGTCGTGTATTCATTATTTAGAGGGACATTTTATAGCAGCTCAGGCAGATATTGAAGTGGAGTAAATAATGATGAAATGCTTTTATCACACTACCCAAATCTCAGGTTAACGCTGTCTTTAATTCTGATCTGATAATTTTTTGCAGAATGTGGTTCGTCTGGCCTCTGCCTTACATCAGCTGGCTGTAGAAAAGAATTTTGCGTCTCTAGTTGAAACTACTTTGATCATGAGCCAAATGTTGGAGCAGCGTACTTGGAACTTCTGTCATCCGCTCAGCCAGTTTAAAGATATGAATTTTAAAGGAATGGACATAATGTCCCATATCAACATTGCTGTTGAGGATTTACGACTGATGCCAGCAAAAGAAATTATAGATTTAGCCAGAAATAGGAATATGGGTTATAAGATACTTCAAGTTGCTAAAGCTTTTCCTTTAGTATCATTTGAAATGGTAGTGAAACCTATTACTGAAGGTGTGATAAGAATTAGGTTATTGATTTCTCCTAATTTTACATGGGACAATAGTATTCATGGTGGTTGTCAACAATACGTTGCCATGGTTGAAGATCCAATGCACGATAATATATATCACTTTGAAAAATTCGTTATGACAGAACGCATCTGTTCTTCAGGAGAACCCATAGAATTATATTTCACAGTTCCTCTGATCGCACCACATGCCGAAGAGTATTTTGTGAAGATTATAAATTTACATTACCTACGTAAGTATTTCTAAAATGAGGAGAAGAATGTTGTAGTGAAATATGTGATTTAATTTCAGATACAAAAGTAGAACAAGTTATAAATTTCAACAACATAACACTTTTACCAAGCCATGGCATTGAGACAAAAATTCTCAAAGTACATCCATTGCCAAAATCTGTACTTAGAAATCCATATTTTGAAAGTATATACCCGTTCGATTATTTTAATGCTGTTCAAAGTCAAGTTTTCCATTCTTGCTATAACACAAACTCAAATATCCTATTAGGAGCACCAACAGGATCTGGTAAGACTATAGTATCAGAGCTATGCATTCTGAGATTATTTGCAAATCAACCGGAAAGAAAGGTAATATAACTATCCAAATCAATTATCCAGGATGATAAGTTTTATTTTTAGGTTGTTTATATTGCTCCAATGAAGGCACTGGTTAGAGAAAGGGTGAAGGATTGGAGTGTGAAGTTTAAGAAAATAAAGATGAATGTAGTTGAGATAACCGGAGACGTTACCCCAAAATCAGACCTAATTACTTCTGCTAATATCATAATAACAACACCCGAAAAATGGGACGGTATGAGTCGGAATTGGCATCAGAAAGATTTTGTGAAGAATGTTGGTCTCATGATTATCGATGAAATACACTTGCTCGCTGAGGAAAGAGGTCCAGTACTAGAGGTCATTGTATCTCGTATGAATTATATTAATAGTTTCAGTAATGGTGCAGTTAGGATTATAGGACTTTCCACTGCAATGGCAAATGCTGGAGATTTAGCCAATTGGCTGGGAGTAAAGGCAAGTTGTTCTTTGAAATAACCCAAGTTCCTATAGCTATCGTATTCAAGGACGGGCCGAAAGAGTGTAATTCCATATATAAAAATTGAACTTATGTCATGGCAACCGATTACTTGGGGAAAGAGGTGTAAAAACCGGCGGTATCCGGTGGGCTAAACCCGGGAGGGGAAAGGGGAAAGATTTCTACAGATTATAGGCGAGAAGATTTTTCGGAGGGTCCTTATGCGTTAAAATACTAGAAATCGACGAAATTTTTGCGATTTTTCCTAAATAAATCGGGAATTTTGGGAATTGTTTAAAAAATCTAGAGGACGGGTCGAGGTTCGAAGGGGGTAGATATCGAATCTTTGGGAGGGAGAAAGGGTAGATCCGAAGACCCCAAGTCGATATCTATCGCGGTTTTTCCGTAACAAACGAAAACGTATTTTTTTATCCTTCGCCCGGCGAAAAAGCGAGACCGACTTTACTTCGCAAAAGGCTTCGAAAATTCGACCGCTCTGGCTCCGAATTCTTCGTCGAGACAGAGAAGAAGTATCGGTTCGACGAATACCAGCTCAACTTTTACCTACGATAAGTCTAAATATACTAAATCGATACAAGTTCTGGAGGTTTCGACTCCGGGAATTTTCCTTGTTAGAAGACATTCCGAGAAAGGTAAAAATTGACATGAGAGACGGACTCTGAAAATTCTAGGTCGTTTTCGGACCTGAAAGTTGACGAAAAGCGAAGATAAGGGTGAGAAACCATCCAATAAACCGCCATGTGGCGATTTTATTTCGAAAAGTGAAAATTAAGAATATCTATCCCCGCTAAGTACCGACTAATTATTCGAATACCGGAGATGAGATCGGTCAAACTCTACGTTGAAGTCGGTGGCGCATGCATCTGGCGATCGAACTCTCGCTGTCAGACCGACAGAAGCCGGGGTCGAATCCCGGAGAGGGAATCAGACTTTTTCGTATTTTTTAGACCCTGTAGGTGGCGCTACAATCGATGTATAGGAACTTGAAAACGCCCGGACCGATTTTGATGAATTTTTATGATTTTGTATCGGCGTGTCTCTGATTCACAATAGCATCCTGTAGGGGGAGCCTCGATTGATCTATAGAAGCTCGAAAACGGCTCCACTGATTCCGATGAAACTTTGTGTGCGTACTTGAGTGGGTCTCAGATTCACAATAGGAACCCGTTAGATGGCGCTGTGTTCTGCTTTTAGAAACTCAAGAACGACCAAACCGATTTCGATGAAACTTTCTAGTTTGACTACTATTTGAAATATTAACCCTTGTTTGTATTTTAGGAAGGATTGTTCAACTTCAGTTCGAGTGTACGTCCTGTCCCTCTCGAAATTCACATTACTGGATTCTCGGGCAAAAACTATTGTCCAAGAATGGCAACAATGAATAGACCTGCCTATCAGGCCATATGTCAGTATGCTTCCGATAGTCCGACTCTGATATTTGTGTCATCTCGAAAACAGACGAGAATAACAGCACATGAATTGATCAAATATCTGATGGTGGATATCAATGAAAAGCAGTGGCGCAGATGCTCGGACGAAGAGATTGAAATGTACCGGAGCCAAGTACACGATAGCGATTTGAGTTATATGTTACAGTTTGGTGTTGCGATCCACCATGCTGGTTTGCAAGATAAAGATAGGGATATTGTGGAAGAATTATTCGTCACTCAAAAAATACAAGTTTTGATTGCTACGGCCACATTAGCTTGGGGTGTCAATTTTCCTGCTCACTTAGTTATTGTTAAGGGTACAGAGTATTTCGATGGGGCTACTAAACGATATGTTGATATGCCGGTAACGGATGTTCTTCAAATGTTAGGAAGAGCTGGTCGACCTCAGTTTGATAAAAGTGGAGTTGCCTGTGTTTTTGTTGAAGAAAGCAAGAAAAGTTTCTACAAGAAATTCTTGTTTGAACCATTTCCCGTTGAATCATGTCTATTGAAAGTATTACCTGACCATGTAAATGCGGAGATATCTAATGGAACAATAGGTGGAAAAGAGCAGTTGATAGATTTCATTTGTTCTACATTTTTCTTCAGAAGGTTATTGATTAACCCGAGCTATTATCAACAGGAAGCTCAAGATGTTAAATCATATTTGAATGAGTTAGCTGATTCTGTGGCTATGACTTTGCATGAGGCAGGGTGCATCGATGTACAAAGTGTGAGTTTTCCTTCTGTAACAACCTGTTTTAATAATTTATTACTTAGCATTGCAATCATTTCCATTGACTATATGTGATTGCATCATTCCAGATTAATGATATATTAATTGTTATTTTAATAGGAAAATGCTGCAGCAGTCAATTACGAATCAACATTCTTAGGACATTTGGCTGCAAGATATTACTTAACATATAAGACAATTGTTTACTTTGATAGTGTGATACAAGAAAGGTCATCTATTAATGATCTTCTCATAACAGTTTGCCATGCAGAAGAATATGCATTGTTTCCTGTGAGACATAATGAAGATAAAATCAATAAGTATTTTTTTAAATTTTATTTGTTTGCACCCTTTGACACTACACTTGTGTTTTAGGCAATTGATGCGAGATTTAAATTTAAATATTAGTCTAAGTCCAGAGTCTCCGCATGTGAAAGTTTACATTCTCATCTATTGCTACATAAATGGAGTTGAGTTGCCAAATCAGGAATATGTCATTGATTTGAAATCTGTCTTCGATCAAATCATGAGAATATTACAGGTAATTCTTCAATGATTTACAATTCTAGAACTTTATTAATTTGGCTGTTCTATTATACATGCAATATTGCATATATTTTCATAAATTAATTTTTTAGGCAGTGATAAGTTTGACAAGTTTTAAGAGATGGTTGGATTGTACCTCGAAATTAATTTACATATCACAGATGGTTTTACAAGGATTAACAATTACATCTTCTAATCTGTTGACCCTCCCTCTAATAAATGAGAGTAACATACATCAATTATCCGTAGAGTTAGCAAACAATCTAAGAGATCGATCTGCGGAAACAGAACTCACCATACCAATTCTCCGAGATTTGCTTAAAAATTCCAGAAAAGCGTTGATGAGTACGTTACAAAAGATCTTCGACAGTGCTAAAGTTAATCAAATTTTGAGAGTTATTCAGCAAATTCCTGATCTCAGTTTGCAGTTGATTCTGAAGAACAAAGATGGGGAGGTAATTGATTACCAACTTAGTGATACACAAAAGGCTCTAGAAACTGTGCTGTCGCCAAACACACCATGCTTGGTTATTGTTAATGTTGAGAGAAAAGGAGGAAATTTGAATGTTTTCAGTAAAAATTTCAGCAAACAAAAGGATGAATCCTGGTTTTATATGATTTCCAAAGATGGCTATATTGAAGAATTCCAAAGGGGAAGTTTCAGATCGAATAAATCCTTTCAGAATCAACTCATCACCCCTGCTGCTCGAGGTAATTTCGATTCTTTGAGTAATAAAGTTTTTTTAAGGAAATCATGTTTTAGGGACATACACATACGTGATAGACCTGATGAGTGACTCCTATGTTGGGTTGGACCAAAAAATCATTATAAATGTGGTGGTCAAATAATATTCTTATTTATTCATATTTTCATATTGATATAAAATTTTGGTATCAGAAATAAAGTTTATTTATTATTATTGTTTTTATATGCTTGTCTTCATAATTATTTTTGTCAATACACTGAAGATGAATTTGATTATAAAATCACAGACTTGATCGAAAATGTTCCAACTGTGCATAAAGGATTACCGAAGGTGACCAGAGGGGGGGTTCCAACTGCTTTAAAATTTTTCCAACTGCTTTGAAAATTTGACAACTCCGTTCAATATTGGGAAGTTCCCCCTCCTCCCCTTCGGCCCGTTCCTGGTAATGGTTATTCCGTCCATAGAAACTGCCCATTTCCAATAAACTCAGAAGCACAAACATCAAAACATGGCCCATTTCGGTCGAAAATGTTAAAACTTCTTGGAATGACTACAAATTTCGAACATCGGAAAAAAAACACCGTCCCATCATTTTCCCCCAATTTCAAGCCAATCTGACCATTTTTATCTGATTTACAGCAGTTTGAATAAATGCACAAAACCTCTAAGGATATCCCATGGCCCAAATTGGTCGAAAATGTTAAAACTTCTTGGAATGACTACCAATTTCGAACATCGGAAAAACAACACCGTCCCATCATTTTCCCTTAATTTCAACCCAATTATCTGACCATTTTTATCTGATCTAAAGTAATTTGAATTGAAGTATCCTCAAAATTGCAAGTCGCTATCTCTTTCAATTCAAAAGTTATCGTGGCAACGATCACCCATCCAACTACTGAACTCGCCCAAGGGCTCGGATCTTCAACAATATAGATCCGATCGTGTTCAAATTTTGGAACTTTTGGCTGTTGAGTTAGGCTTTGAAGACTTGCTCAATTTCAGCCATATCGAAAGGATAGTTTCTGAGATACATAATTTTATCAATCATTTTTTTTTAATTTTCTGGCAATACGATCCTCATGAAATTTCGCAAAAACTTGCGCTTTGGCATTCTACAACTAATATAACCATGTTTGACTTGGAACGGATTCGTATTTTTTGACTTATTGAGGAAATAACAACATTTCAGAGGGATATAATTCCTTAACCATTTGGCGTGTCGCATTCGGATGCGCAACCTACCCTGAAAATTGCAAGTCGATATATCTCTTTCCGTTTTCAAGTTATCGTGAGATACATCATATTTCTTCATAATTTTTTCCGTCTTAGTGTCGGTATTCTTCAACCAAGTTTCAATTCGATCTGATCTGTATTGTTTGAAAACAAAATTAGTACTCGGAAACCGTTTGGCCGATTATGCCTCAGATAAGACTATGGTCTAAGGTTGAGACCAATCCCTTTCAATCATAAATCATAACCAATGGGCCATGATAGAAAGGGATTGTTCTTAACCACTTTTTGGGTTTTTTGCTTAAATTCGACTTTTGATTTCGAAAATTGAAACTGAACGTCTCATTATTATTGTCTATGGTCAAAATAAAAAATCTACTTTTGAGTTTTGACATTAGTGTTCTGTGCTGGTATCATAGAATAGATTCGGTAACGTGTCCATATGTCTATTTACACTCTGGAATTTGGATTAATTTTGTTATCAACATGACGGAAATTAATCATAAGGAAAAGGCTATCTCACAATTTTATATTGAGTTGAATAAATTTGGCCAAAATGGTGAATACGAGAGAGCCTTCAAAATTGCCAATAAAAGTGGGTACCATATGTCAATATAATCAATTCTTCAAAACATTATATATTACAATATATTATATGCTTTTTATTTCAGTTATAGGTTTATCTCCTCATGATAGTTTAGCATTCCAATGCAAAATTGTTTGTCTTATTCAGCTCAATAAATTCGAAGAGGCAATTCAGCTGCTCAATAAGAAGCAAGAATTTGCTCCGTAAGTTGAATTTCGTTCCAGAACACAATAAAACAGACTCTCAACTTGTATTTGTAGGCTTCTAATTTTTGAGAGAGCATATTGTCATTATCGTATCAATCAACATGAGCAAGCACTCAAGGTAATAGAAGAGTGCATCGAAGATGACAACAGAATTAAGGAATTGAAAGCTCAGATTTTTTATCGTTTAGAAAAATATGAAGAAGCAGCTAAACTATACAAGGAAATTGTGAAAAATAGCAATGATGATTATGACGAAGAAAGAAATTCCAATTTGAGTGCTGCCCTCCTGCATACAGAGGAAACTGAGGTATGTGCGTTCACTTTCTTGTTATAGTTCTGTTGAACATTTAATTTTTTAGGTTGATATAGGAGATCTAAGAGAAAATACATATGAGCTTTGCTTCAACAAAGCTTGCCTGTTAATTTCAAGGGAATTATACACTGAAGCAGAAAAGAAATTGAAGCAATGTGAGAAATTATGTAGAGAAATGTTGGAAGAGGAGGAAACTTCTGAAGAGGAAATTGACATTGAACTTGCACTGATTAAGTGAGTGCGAAATAATTCAACATAAGTTCAATATCATAAAAAATTAATTTCATTCGTTTTAGGATACAATTAGCTTTTGTATACCAAAAACAAGGACGTCTTAAGGAGGCACAACAATTGTACTCCGCAAATTTGAAACTGAAACTGGAAGATATAGCATTGACCGCTGTAGCTTGTAATAATATTGTTTGCATCAATAAAGATCAAAACTTATTTGATTCGAAGAAGAAAATGAAAACTGCTTTGAATGATGCACTCAAGCACAAATTACCATCAGAGTCTCGTAAATTTATAGCTCTAAACAATGCATTATTTACTTATTATATAAATCAAAATGAGCAATGTGAAAAACTGTGTCAAATGATTGATAAACAATATCCAGATTTGATACTGCAGACTACAATTCTTAGATCAGCTATTTTATCCAAGTCGAATAAAATACAACAGGCTATTGATGTTCTGAACTCGCTCAAGACTACCAACGAAGAAGATGCATTGTTTGTTAAGCTAACCATCGCTCAGTTTTATCTAGTACAAGTAAGGGATTTGCATAATTAATAGTAAATTCTGTAATTTATTACAGAATCATGACTCAAAGTACCTCTTGAATTTAAATATCCTTCACTAATTTTTATTTAACATTTTACTAGATATTCTTAGTCGTTTATAGAGTGGCTCTCTTATTAAGCATTTTTAGGGAAAAAAATTGGATGCTTGTAAAGTTATGGAAAATTTGGGAGAGAATACATATAAACCCGGTATTATTGGCGCACTCACCACTATTTATCTTTGTTTGGGAGAAGAAAATGCTGCCCTTAAATTATTTGAAAAATGTGTAACTTGGTATAAGAAAAATAGGGTATGTATGACGAATTTGATAGCTGGTCAAATGATCGTTAATGCTTAATTCTCAGGTAAAAGGAGATTTGACGCATATGTGGCGACAAGCTGCTGATTTTCATATCAGAAATGGTCATGCGCAAGTGGCTGTGAATAGCTTGGAAGAGCTCCTTGGATCTAATCAAGGAGATAAAAAAATCTTGGCACAGCTAGTATTGGCTTTATCACAGGTGATTTTTAATTTTTTGTTTTGTTATTCATTCACAATGTTATGGTTTTAGTATGACGAAAAAAGAGCTTTGCTTTTAAGTAAGGATCTTCCATCTGTCAAGGAGCTCTCAGATGGACTTGACTTGGAAAATTTACAAAATATTCAAATATCATCAGTGACTATCAAAAAAAGTCCATCAGTTACTAAACAAGACTCTCAGCCAGGGTAATATGTCGTTTAAAATATGTTTATATGTTGTATGAACTGATTCTGTCAAGGTTATTTCTTCCATAAGTTTGGGAAAATATTTTTTAAAATATGAGTTCAGTTCATCTAAAATATTGGGTGTTCGATCTCTAAATGCCTTCTTTATTGAAATTATTCAATAATTTCAGTACTCCTTCTGAAGGAACTGATGATCGAAAGAAGAAGCATAGGAATAAGAAGAAGGGCAAGTTGCCAAAAAATTTAGATCTGAGTCAAGCTCCAGATCCAGAGCGTTGGCTGCCTAAATATGAAAGAACAGGATACCGTAAGAAGAGAGACCGAAGAACTAAAGAAGTCATCAAAGGTTCTCAGGGAACAGCCTCTGGACAAGCAGAACAATTGTAAGATTTTCCTTCATTAGTTTGTAGGAAAACTGCATATTTTATTTGAATATCTAAAATGGTACTTGAAACAACATTTCTTTTTTCAGCGATTTTTCATCCAAACATGTAGAACAAGATTTAGAAAACTCGCCTGCTGATCCATCGCCCAGAGGTCATATCAATCATCAGAAAACCCAAAAACAAAAGAAGAAGAACAAGAGACGTTGAGTGAAAATGTTATCTCAATTTTTCTATTCTAATTTTGTAATATTAATTATACAAATTATGGCATATGTGTTTAGTGTTTTATCAGATTGAAGTGACAGTATTTATTACCTGGTTTATGTAAAGGGATAATGATTCAAGAAACTCAATATTTAATTTGTTGGTAGTGGAATATAATAAGAAGGAAATGAATACTTTACAAGGTTTGGCAGAAAGATAAATGGATAAAAATTACTATGATTTAAATGAAAGCAATGTAGAGTTCATAAATTATATATTACTTAATTATTGAAAATAAGTAAATTAATCAATTTGTGATACATTCTCACATAATATTTTTTTTAAAATAAAGCCTGTAAGAAAAGGCATATAAATATTTTTACATTAATCTCATTGCTCCTATTATAGGATGGAAATTGATTGAATTGACGAATATACATATTTTAATAAGAATAAATAACTATACTACAAATTCGCTAGTCCCATAAATTTTATTCAATTCAATAATTTCCTAATTAATCTCCGAAGTTACTGAAAATACAGGAAGTGGCTTACAGGGCTCAGATGACATTAGTATCGTACCTTTTTTCCTTCAGTTTGTAATACATTTAAAATCCTAAAGTCTGAATTCCTCACATATTTGCCGTATTCCTGAACAGTACTGAGCAGTAAATTGAAACGTCAGATATTACTTAAATTCACTTGCGATGCTTACTGTCTCTGAAGAGCATTTCGAAATTACCTACTGCGGCCAGTAATGCCAGCAATATCAGAACACAAGGATTATGTTCAAAATTAGGTATCCATATTTGTAGATGACCTTCATAGGTGAACTGCAAGTATTTGATTTATATGCTCATTTTACCGCAAAACGGTGACATACCTTACCATGTTTAAGGTGTCTAAGATATAAATTTAACTACCAGTACAGGATAAGTGATTAATTGTTTCAAATATCTGAACTCAGTTTGAATTTTGCAGCAATGGCGAATTTGAGTCATTTCAAACCATTACATTCCAATTTACAACTCCAAAGGAATAAGTTACAATTTTAGGTGAGAAGGAAAATTCAATGAGCTTCCCATTTGAATGTTGAAATAAAGTAGAACACAACACAGAAGGTTTTCTCATTTTTTCTTAAAGGAAAATAATGATAAGAGAAGAAAATTAGTCACAGCCTTAGAAAAGTAAAAGATTCAGATGCTTAAGCAACACTAGTCGAATTGTCGATATCTATACGGACAGTAATATCACTTACATTAGAACCATAGGATTGTGAAGGAGGTATTTCACTATGCCCACCAACAAATTGAGATGTTAAAAGTACAGGAGCTGTATACTGCTCATAAGTTTCTGAGAGATTAGTACGAGTTGAACGTGAAGATTTGCAAGTAGGGAATGGGCTGAGTAAAATAAAGCATCCCCCAGTGAAAACTAAAGAGGTTATTGTTAAGCCTGTCATCCAAGTAAATCCTCCTCTTATATAGAAGAAAACAGACATAATAAGCTGTAGAAGCAGAACAGAAACCCTCACCATCTTGACAGCATCACTATGGATTGCATGGCCTTCTCCACACATTGTTATGGGTCGATAAACATAATAAATATTGTATTTATCAACAAAATGTTTGAGTGTGAGATACATCAAACCAAAGGGAGTTATAAGCGGGCAAGATAAAGAATAAACTGTACAGACTGTATATATGAGAAGTGTCCAAGCGTAATGTATGCCAAATGGAAACTCAGACAAGATTTGCTTGCGGATACTAACTTTTTCGGCTTCAGATTTTATACAAAGCAATCTCCAAGTATACATTGCTAGTTCCGGGAATCTCAATAACTCGAGAGCTGTTCCAATCAAAGCAGAGGTGATAACATAGTTAACAAAAAATGCACCTTTATCGGCTAAAAATATACATTCCCAATGTACTGATTGATTCTTCGTTTGGATAGACCATTGTACAAATGTTTGAGCACTTGTAAGTCCCAATGATGGAAGAATCAATACCATGAATAAGAGGAAAAAGAAAGTTTTATGCATGGTTGCGTGATTTTGTTGAGATTTTGTCCAATGTGACATCCACTGATCAGAATAAGCGACAAGAACTGGTAGCAATGCTGAAAATGATAGTAGAAGTAGAGTGGGAAGAAACTCAGACAACATAGGACTCATTTTGTAAATAAAATTTTCTTGAATTGAAGTCAGATTATTGATAACATTCACCAAAATTAGAGGTGTGGTTAGAAAGAATAAGACTAGGAATAAAATTGCATTTATGAGGATTGCCTTGGAATACCAGTTTCGATAGGATATTTCTAGATTTTCCCAATTAATATCTGAGGGTGAAGGGGCTTTGGATATTATCCAATGACGGATTGAGTCCGGTTGAAATGAATTCAGAATGTGATCAGCCATTTCTTCCGTTTTCAGAGTTATAAACGCAATTCCTAAAGGATTCTCTAGCACTCGGACCCTTTCAGCCACTACAAAATCATTGAATTTTTCTTCCTCAGTCGAATAATATTGCAAGGCATTCTCGGTTTTCCAAGGACAGCATATTATACAACCAAATGGTTGAACCTTCAAGTCAGCCTTGTTGTTTGTAACACAATACATTTTGGCTTCCCTTATTATCTCTCGTTCTACTTCATATTTCATCAATTTCTTCACCCGGTATGAAATCTGAATATCCTTAATTTCCACACCAGAATATCGAATTGAAAAATAATTTCTCAACTCATCAACATTCCTCTGACCCCTTGAAATATGAGTAATCATCAAAGTTCGAGAAGATAGCACTGTGGCGCTAGGTCTTTTACCTGAACTTTTCCTCATTATGTAAACAGATAATGGTAAGAGGGTGAAACAAGCTACTACATGAACCCACAACCACTTGGATGTAGCAGGAAGATTACTTATCGTTGTATGTCCAAAACTAGTGACATCGTCCCCTTGTAAATTACCTTGATAGTGTATTGGAACAATCACAATCAATGAAAAGCCGGTTATACAAAAGGAAAGTATCAGGAGATGTTTCTGAAATGAGAGATAATGCGCAGCATCAGGTCCACATCTTGAATATATCCTTTCCCTAGTCAATTTAAAGATGGCAGGAAACCATAAGCAACCTTGATCGGGTATAAGGGAAACGTCAGCATTGGACTCTTCTATGGCAATTGCATCATCAGTGTTTTTGTAAAATAATTGAGTCCATTTTTCATTTTGCATAAGAGCCAATCTACCGTAATCCCATGCTCGATTGCGGAGAATGGCAAACAGCAATATAAGTACTACATATGAAATAACGTTCAGCAATATGGTTTCTGGTATGCCTTCATAAATATTACTTATGGCTGTAGCATTCCTTACTGTTGTCAGACAAGTATCATTACTTATATATCCTACTCCAGATGTAGCAAAAATATTCGATAAATCAGATATCATTGTTTTACCTGTAACAATAGTGACGTTACAACATTTAAAATTATTCTCACTTTAGAATGACCTACCTTGGCGTATGATAAAGTTTGTTCATATCAAAATTTAATTGTAACAAATATTCAAGATCCTATAACTATGCTGCCAATGTTCATTGTAGTAAATACTAAATCAATCCTTTCCACTCTTTCCAGTAGAAGTAATATAAGTTTATAATAAATTGTCAAATGTCAATATATAATCAAATTCACAAGGAAAACGTCATGCGACCATAGACTTTATAATTTCCGATTCATAAGTTCAAAAGTCATAAACATAAAACATAAGTAAACAATAAACATACACAATGTAAACACACTACTTGCTTATGGGGGTTACTCTCCATGTCCATATACTTACTAATTACTATATAATTATCAAAGATTATAGTGTAGTAATCTATAAATTGTAAAATATCTTAATCGACTTATGCTAAGCAAAATTCTCAATTGTCGAAATAGATCCAAACGTCAGTTTATAAGAGCTAAGAGCACGTGGTTGTTTACATGAAGCAATTAGAATCTGTCAGATTAAATGTACACGAAGCAAATTTTCCTGCTATGATGTGGAAAAAATTGGGTTAGAAAAACAAGATTCATGGGGAAAGTGAAAAATAAAAATTAAATTACATGAATTCTTCCGGTTATATTTATTATTTGCTCATGAAATAATAAAATGCAGCTAGGATGAGTGAGAGCCAAAACAAACGGGAAATCAGAAATCATATCCAAGATATTAATTATTTTCTATCGAGAAAGAATGAACCTAAATCCCTGGAATTAATTCATACTCTAGTGAATGTAATAGAAACAAATATCAATGGATGCGACATGATTTTCACATTGTTCATTGCTGCGCTGAATTCCTACAAGTCAGGATTATGTTTGAAACCATTTCCACCAAGTTTCACTCAAAATGGCATTGAAAATATATCCAGTCTTGTAAGATAAATCAAACGAAATGGACCGTAGTCAACTGATATCTTCTATTTTAGAGAGAGCTTTGTGAAACTATTCCATCATTGAAGGACTTTACAAGTCGACCTGAAAGTTATTCTACTGAGATTTTTAATTTATTTTCTTGGTTGTTCATCGAGAAAGCCTTTCCCTTACTTGAGGAAGTGCCATTTGTATGTTCAGATTAGAATATCCTTAATTTTTTCTATCTATTGTTTTTCAGGAAAGTATCAGTTTAAATAATAATATAGATAATGGCTTCAAACCAGACTTTGTATTTAAAATACATCACTGTCTGAAAAAGGATGTATCTTTTGAAAAGAGAATAGGTCAAAAGGGTATTATTCAAGCCTTCCATGGGAGCCAAATCTATAATTTTTTCTCCATACTGAAATTCGGTTTACAACAGCATTTCAGTTCGGAAACAGTAAGTTGCTCTACTATTTCTCATCGTGATATGATATCCTTAACTATGAAATTCAGGGTTTTCTTATATCTTATACTCAACTGTACTTATTACTACTATATTATAGAACAAACAAATCGTCGCCTTAATAAGAAAGCTGCCTAACTCCGAATTGGATAATTTCACAGGAGGAGCAAAAATGAATAGTAGATTACGCAACCATGTATTAATTATTCATTATTCTGTAAATCCAGAGTAGCAAAAAAGGACTTGACGAGTTTCTCTAATTATTATTGGAGTTAGACATTTTTCGCCTCGAAAGTCCATGAAGAAAATGGAGTTAGGCAATTTTCTTATTAAGGCGACGAAATTAACTCAGTACAGAAACAATCTAGCATCTAGCTTAGGAAAGAAAACAATTGAATGTAGCCGTATTGACAAGTTCGATTTACAGGAAACCCTTTTTGGGAAAGGAATATATTTATCAAGTGAATTATCAGTTAGTGCCCATTTTTCTCCTTATGGCCAAACATGGAAAAATAGCAGTTTAGGAAATAGCCACAGTGTTATTGCAGTATGTGAAATAATTAACGATTTTGATAAAGTTAAATGTAAAGGTATTTAAAGCAATGTAGGAGAGTACATCCCTTAACGGCCCATGACTTAATTTTTCATTTACAGATTCAAATAATAAGATGCGTTCAATGAATGCCAATAGTACTGGAGAGGTACCAGAAAAATATTTCGTAGTAACTGATAACGAAATGGTCCAATTGAAGTACCTTATGGTTTATAGGAAGAAGGAAACTGTGAAGTCATTTTTCAGTAGGAACATTTATTGGATGTCATTAGTATTATACTTTTTTATGCTACTTTGTATAGGATCTAGGGGAATATCTTGGAAAAAAATAATGAAATTTATATTTGGTGAACTTATTACCATATAATATTTTTGTATTGTTACGAGTATTCGTTATTTATTGATTAAAGTTGATTTTTATTATAGTTGTTTCTATCAAAATTCATGAAGAGAATTAGCATTAAACCGGGTGATTCATTTAACCTGGAATTTTACTCGAGAACTACGCGCTACGCATCGCAGAGGAGGAATGAATTCCGCCAACCCTCCTTGTCGGTAGGGGAGGAGGTAACTTTGAAATCTAAAATGGCCATCCCTATTTTTTACGGTAAAATCAAATTACATGTCCATAAAATTTTCATTCTTTTGCGATAGATGGCGCTGTACGCGGAACGAAGGAAACAAGGGGAAAAGCAGAAAACACCAAGCAAACATGTATTTAGCAATCATTAACTGGCAACCTGTTAATAATTGCTAAATACTTAATGATCAGATGAAACACCAATCGTGTTTCATCTGATTTTCAAATGAACAATAATTTTATGAGTTTCCCTGCCTAGTTAGATCATTATTGATGGGTAAAACATCCCTTCTTTTATTCATTTTCGATACCTGAAATGTTCCGAGGTTGGTACAATTAATTCAAAATAATTTAACGGAAATTGAGTGGCTGGGCGTAGGGCGTAGCAAGACATCATTCCCCTAAAACAACTCACGCACACTCAGAATTATCATGAGGTTGCAAAATAACGCCTTACAGTTTATACTGGCTGCCTTACTCATGTCACAAGCAAAATTTTGAAAAGTTTATCCACCATTAGTCCACTCATCCAATCGCCCCTGTAATCACATATATATAAAAAAATTCCAAACAGTCCGAAGAAGTAGCCAAATTCGGACGATAATATCCGAATTACGCCGGACAGAACCAACCATAACGTTTTCTTTGTGTTGAGTGCCTTTTCTTAAAATCCGAATGCAACTAAATACCAGACATAGGACCGCTAGACGTAATCAAACCTATGCGACCTAGAAACACACTTATTCTTCTCTGCGCATACGCAGATTACTCGTGGCACTCCTCTCAAAATCACACATCAAACTCCGATTCTCCAGCACCAGTGGTTTAGGAGATACCGCAACTCCCCTAGGGAGATTATAAGAGGCCATCTCCCAAACCCCACCCCTCTCAGACAGAAAGTTCATAAGTTATAGCACTTTTCGTCTGCTCATGCGCAGGCGTTCCTCAAGACATTTTGCGTAAGTCTTTATGTCGGCATTTTTCAACTAACTACCGAGTTTCAACTTGAGCAGTATATTTGGGCCTTGGGGTGATTAGGAAAACAAATTCAGGCTTTTGCCTATTAACGGATATGTTCCAACCCTTCCCTCCAAATTTCAACTCTCGAGCTCACTTTGTTCGAGAGTTATCGGACGAACGGACAGAATTGGATTTTACCCCGGATTATTCATGACCGAGTCCAACCCGATCGTTTGACATTTGACCAAAAAGATAGGCTGTTCCTAGAGTAACAAGCGCGCAAAAAGTGCTACGGATTTTTTATTCCGTATTTAAATTCGATTTACGCTGCATGCACAATTCCAAAGGTCCCAAAGATCCCTCCCGCCCCTGCTTCGCACGGTTGAAATCCTGATACTAAATATACTACAGAATTTCTTTATATACGTTCACAGCATTTTTGTCGTTAGACAATACAAACATGTTTTCTTTAGAGGTTACTCTTGAAGGAGCGATATATAATTGGCCATGTGAAAAACACTCAACGCTCAAATAGCCTGTAGCCTTGAAAGTTGGACCCTGCGATTTATTAATGGTCATTGCAAAATAAACTGCTCCACATGAGTTAGGGATATCATATTAAGTTGTTCCGAGGGGAGTAAAATTTTAAAGACAATATCAAAAACATGATCAACTGCCAATAAAAACTTATTAATTCGATTTGAATGCATATTTTCACCATCTGGTCGTCTTTTTCCTTGAGTTTGGCAGTTTTTCACATTACTCGTAAAATTTAGCATTTCAATATGCAGTTAATTTATTGTCAGTCTCTTAGCGATATCGAACTTAGTAAATTTCACGAGCTTCTCAAGATGCCAAGACGTAAATTAACAAACGCCAAGGCTAATAGGGCTATCAGTATGCTACAGGGTGGCCTCACTCAAGTCGTTGTGGCAGAAACATTTCAAGTATCGCAAAGTGTAATATCGCGACTCCGGAATAGGTTCAATCAGACAGGTTCGGTGCAGGAAAGACATAGGGCTGGTGGACCAAGAAAAACAACACCCGCACAAGACCGTTTTGTCACCATTTCGGCGAGGAGATATCCTCTTTCTTCATGTGGGATGCTGAGAAATCGACTTTTAAATGCCAATGGTCCTGAAATTTCCATTGAAACCATCCGACGTCGTTTGGGGGAGATTAACCTGGCTTCTAGACGTCCATTGAGGGGTGTTCCGTTAACACGTGAGCATAAACGACAAAGATTAGAATGGGCCAGGCAGCATGTTAATCTGAACGTCCAATGGCGTAGTGTACTTTTCACAGATGAATCCAGATAGGTCGATTTTCAGATTCTCGAAGAATAAGGGTATGGACTATGTCGCGTATACCCCGAAATCGCCGTCATGTGCAAGAGGTTCATTCATTTCGAGGAGGCTCTGTTATGGTATTCACTGGGATATGTTACAACGGGCACACAGACCTTCACATTTGTCCTGGCAATATGACTGCTTTACATTATAGGGAGCATGTCATTGGCAACGTTGTGCCAAATTTTCATGCAGCCATTGGTGAAGCTTTCCAATTTCTTGACGATAACGCAAGACCACATCGTGCAGCAATAGTAGAAAATGCGCGAGACCAGCATGGTATTCCACATTTACCAATACCTCCGCATTCGCCAGACTGAAACTGCATAGAACATGCATGGGATATGCTACAAAAGAAGACTAGATGATCACCAACCTCCACCAGAAACATTGAATGACCTGAAAGCACTATATACTGCCTCGTTTATGGAATGAAATTCCTCAAGATATGCTCAACACCCACGTTGACAGTATGCAACGAAAATGTCAGGCGGACATTGATGCCCGTGGTGTATTGAAGGCATAAAAAGACAAAAAAAAAACAATAAAATGTCCGGAAATAAAAGTCGTTAAATTTTACCCTATTCTGTTAATCACCCTGTATATGCTGCAGACCAAAAAAACTTACGTGCATTTAAAGTTTTGAACCTAAAACTATATTAAATTACGTTTTCAGCGCAAACAAAGGTTTCAGAATGTCAGTTATTTTAGTTGAAACGATTATCCCTAACTCTTGTGGAGCAGTTTATATCATTAGCGGAAATTGTAGGCGTTTAAATTGGATCAGTAAATCCGATGGTATCAGAAGAATTCGGGGAATCAATACATCTATCCTGGCCGAGGCAAGCCTCACGCTCTACAGATGATTCTCTGGCTCTCTTTATTCGATTTCTATCCCTATCCTGGCTGTGCCGGCCCCCCGGTCGGTACCACCGCAACCGCTATGTCAATGCATATTAAATCGACAATATCTTCGAAAATATTCATTTAAATTACATACTGTAAATGGCCATATTGATCAATATTAAATGCATAATGCATTTAAGGTACTTAATTGGATAAGGATCAATGCTGTATTGCTTAAAATAGCTTCGTAATACAGCCCTCATTTCTCGTAGAATGTAAAGGATAAAAAATGGTTATTGTGGGTTATCCTTAAGAGATAGACATATACCATCGCGGACTTTTTTGTAGACCTTTATAAGGTGTACCATACTGTACTACATTATTTTGATCTATCTCGTAGGGTTCAGCCAGCGTTTGCAATGTAAGAGCAAAAAAATTTGTTTATTTACGACATCACATTAGAAACCTCCAAGATAATCAGTGTTTCTCTAATATATTATGCATGTATTATACACATAAACCTTCCTATTGAATGACTCTATGTATTAAAAAAAACCGCATCAAAATCCTTCACGTATAGTTTCAAAGATCTAAACATACATAGGAACAGACAGACAGCGGGAAGCGACTTTATTTTATGGTATGTAAGGATAGGTGTATAGAATCTGAGGATGACTGGCGAAACTTTAACGATTGATTGACAATCCACTTCATTCGAAACGTGAAATCAAAATTTCGAATTATAACTTCATCAGTATATAATCTTCTACGCATATTCCCAAAACAAAAATTGTGCTAGCGCTATGAGGTAGCATGACACTGATGTTATTGTGTTCAAAGCAGCAGGTGGGGTGATTAATTCAAATACAAAATTTCTCTACTTCGTTTTAATATATTCTCTGGATAAAAGGCGGATATGGATTGTACATTGAACCAGCATTCAGCACGTGAGTACTTACATATATATTATAAAAAAACTGTTCATAATACGCAACATTCTTTTGAATAGGTTGAAATAGGTATACATCAGGTACAAGTTCCGGAGAAATATAAATTAAATTAATGATTCCCTGAATGAAGTGGCTGATAATTCAATTTACCCATTATTCATCTCCGCTAATGAATTTGTAAAGGTAGCATTCGATTCGAGTCAAAGGTCGGATATTAACAGAATGCATTGTAAGATTCGAGCAAAAACATTGGTTACTTTATCGACAAATCATTTTAAAAGATTAATATTAGTTTGATAATCTATTTCAAGGATCCGAAACCTATTCAGATGAATTAATTTCAACTGGTACAACTGGTACGGTTAAATTGAAAACTGGAATAAAAAAATAATTTCTGAAATATAATAATTTTGAAGAAATTTTTTTTTAAGAAATATTTCTTTTTCTAGTGATACGATCCTCATTCAATGAACCCAACTGTCGTATTCGGATGCACAAACTACCCAGAAAACAATTGTAGTCGCTATATATCTTTCCGTTCGAATGTTATCGTGATAATAACGGCCGGACAATCGAATTTGAGCTCGAATTCTTCATCAGACCAAGGAGACCCTGCTGTTCTTTCCTACTTCATTGAGTTTTCTTCGGCACTCCCATATTAGCTTGGACTCGATAACATGGGAGCTCAGAGCTTTAATTTGTTCTTTTCCACGCATTTTTCTATTGCAAGTACTTCTTTATGCCTGAAAGATGTTCGGATAGGAGCCTAGCGATAGTGAGCATTTGGTGCCTGGCCCATATACTCCAGCGCCAGCTCCTGTAGTGGTTTTTGAACAGTCTGTGTACCATTTAATGGCATTTCTTTTAAGAACTTGGGTGGTGGATTCCCTGTGCCAGTCTTTTTTCCTACCAAGCATCGTAGTAAAGTTCTTTTCAATGCTTACTTTCTTGATCATTTCGTCACTAGGAAGATTGGCTGATGAAATGTACATGGTAAGAGAGGAACCAGGCTTACTGGTTTTTAATACTCTCATTAACTGATCCTTTCCTAGATATTCTGAGAATGGCTTCATGGGCCGTTTTCTCTATCACTAGATGAAGTGGTGTGAGATTTGTTATAACCTCAAGTGCCCTGGTACACAGGCCAGGGCCAGCCTTTGTACTTTGTCGAGGGTCTAAACGTTTAAGACCATTTTCCACAAACAAAATCGAAAATTACAGACATTTGGGCAAAACGATAGCACAGTTCCCTAGAACAAGTGCGCAAAAAATATCTTCAGTGGAATTTAAATTTCTGGATCGTTAAATAAAGACAATATAGTATTTTTCACGTTTCTATATGAGTATAAATAAATAGCCTGATGTCACACTAGTTTTTTTAATTTAATAAGAATACCATTGCCATTCGGCACTCGTACTGGATAGATTTAATAAAATACTAGAAAACGCTTCGATTTCTTATCATAATTCGGGAATCATTACATGAAAAATTAATTACTGGAAATTAGCGTTGGATATGCAGCTTTCACCATCTAACTGATGACGTTAAAATTCCTTGAATTGTTCATTTATGCTCAGGTGAAAGCGAACGTTTGTATTGTTCAGAGAAATAGAGTTTGGTCCCTCTTGTTCAGCGAAACTCGCAATTTTGGCAAAATTAAAAAAAAATCACGTATGTTCAACATTAGACCTACCGGTTTCAATTAAACGGTATACCCTTATCTGATGAGTGATGATACACCACAACCCACAAATGAAATATAGCGATCGCAGCAGACCATAATAACCTTGAGTTTTGATATTGAAAAGGAATGAAAGTCATTCATTACCGTTTTCAAGTTTGCTAGATTTATATACAGATACTAGAGAACATTACAGCTCACGGTCGAATTCATTGTGCTACTTCAAATTCCGTTGTTTTCTTTCGGTTGACAATTCTAATATTTTCTCTTAGTTATGCCCCTGAGAAAAAGTGCCAAAAATATTGATAAAGGTAAAACTTTTGAGCAATTTGCGTTCTTATACGTATATTATATCGAATCCGTAGGATTATTCGATCGATTTAGGTGAAGAATTTGTGATTTTCAAAATTTAGTCATGTAATCTAGCAAAAAAAAATTAATAATGTAGTCCCAGCAACTTCACATTGATTGGAGCTCTTTAGAGGGAAGACTTAATTGAGGAACCATTTAAGAATTTAATAAAACAAACATATTTTAAGGTTAACAACCTGAAAATTAAAAATTGCTATGACCTGAAATGTGTTTTTAATTACAGAATGCACCAGTATAGAAAAATGTCTCGCTTTATTCAGAGATTCTCTAAGTTCAAAAGATATGGATCATGATGGTACACATTTCGACCAAAAAATACCTCATGTATTCGTTATTTTGGGAGCTTCAGTATGTAAACAAAACAAATTTGATGGAACAAACTGAATAATTTTTTTTTCAGGGTGATCTAGCCAGAAAGAAAATTTATCCAACTTTATGGTGGTTATTCAGAGACAACCTATTGCCAACAAATACAGTTTTTTACGGATATGCCAGAAGCAAAACTACAGTTGAGGATATTCGAACAAAATGCCACCAGTACATGAAAGTAAGCCTTTTCCTAAAGATTAAATAATTCAATAATTATTAAATCATTCTATGGGAGGTGAATTCATAACTAAATGTTTCCTTTCTAGGTTTTCTCTACCAAACTCTGGAAAAATTTAAAATATTTTGAAATTGCCTCTGCGTTAGAAACACTAGATATTTGTCAGAAGCAATATATAGAACAATGTTGCCTAATAAACCGTAACGAAACAACATCAAAGATAAAACAACTATTTGCAACAGTTCCTTCATCAAGCGAAAATCTTCAGAATCATTTTCTCTTCAGTTATTTCGAAATTTGTCACACTGAAAGTGAAAATTGTTTTTTCTGTTCAACAAAATACAAGTCGACTCCTTGAGTTTCCTTTTTATGCCATCAGAATCTTTTACTCCAAACCATCATTTGATCTTCATTGTCTTTTATTTGTCTCTATTTCTTAAGTTGTTCCGACTTTCCTGTATACGATTCACCACAAATACAAGGAATATTATTTAACATACGATAACAGTTTTTGGATTTTCAATTTTCATTAATCGTGTTTGTCTTAGTTAAAAAATACCTAAGATCATTTTGAGCCTTGAAAATGTTTCTTATATTGAACTCAGAACCCAGAAAGGAACCATTAAGTGATTAAATAATATTGAAATTTGTATTTGTCTAGGTTACGGACAAAGAGAAGGAGAAGTACGAAGCATTCTGGAAAGTGAATTATTATTTTTCCGGATCCTATGACGCTCGAGTTGATTTCGAGAAGCTCAATCAACAGCTTTACAGTCATGAAAGAAGTGGCTCCGCTAACAGAATTTTCTATTTGGCCTTGCCACCAAGTGTATTTGAATCCTGTACAATACATATAAGAAATGCCTGTATGGCCTTGAAGTAAGTTGCATTCTAAAAAAATAATTTCTGTAGCAGATACTACTCCAATATTTGTTTTCCAGGGGTTGGACTAGAATTATAATTGAAAAACCTTTCGGCAAAGATTCAGCATCTTCGAAGAAACTATCTGATCATCTGGCCTCTTTATTCACCGAGCAACAGATTTACCGAATAGATCATTATTTAGGCAAAGAGATGGTTCAGAATTTAATGACTTTGAGGTGGGTGTGAACACAAAACTTTTAATTCAGACCATTAATATGATAGAAAATTATATTTTCAGATTTGGTAATAGAATATTCAGTCCTTGCTGGAATAGAGATAATATAGCTTCAGTTCAAGTTAGTTTCAAGGAACCTTTCGGTACTCAAGGAAGAGGAGGGTATTTCGATGAATTTGGGATAATAAGGGATATTATGCAAAACCATTTACTCCAAATTCTCACCCTTGTTGCCATGGAGAAACCAACATCATGCTTGCCTGATGATATCAGAAACGAAAAAGTCAAGGTTCTGAGAAGCATACAAGAAATCGAAGTGAAAGATGTTGTCCTGGGGCAATATGTGGGCAATGAAGAAGGAGAGGGTAATGTATATAAGTATAAAACTTCGTTTTTTACTCAGCCATCTACCATGGTAGAAGCTGTTTGAAATAAATATGGGGAATTTTTAATAATTATTCAATACGGGGTGTCCCAGAGGTTGACGTAAAGCCAGAAGCGGGTGATAGGCCAAGTAATAATAGTTATGAGAAAAATTTTAAAAAATCGAGAAAATCTTCACCCTGTGATGATTGAACTCTTGCAAATATTTATTTTAATTCAAATTTTACTTTATCATGTATCCTGCATATATTGCTTCTCCTCTAAATTGGTGCCTAATATTTACAGCCAACTGTCCTTACTTGGAAGAAAATGTCTTTTTCGCCCAACAAAGTATTCAAAATTAATACTTCCCCCAATTTGAACTGTTTGTACTGATAAAAATGTTCTACGCTAGCTTGACAAGTAACTTCGAAAGCATTCAATAAGGATTTTGAAATTGTATAACACTTGCTAGTAATCAAGCAAGTTTCTTGATTATTTTTTTCTGTAAAGAAACCCAGTTTTGAACAAATTTTTCTTGCTTACTGTTTTAGAAAAGTTTTGAATTGAACATCAATTTTTGAAATGTAAGATTTATTACATTAAACAAATGTTCAAACTGCCATTATTTTTTGCCGTTTATTGTTCAGTGGTAGCATTAAATAAAACACATATGGGAAAGGAATTATAAACAAAAAATCATGTGGTAATCAAACTTTTAATCAAATTAATGAAATAAAAATGTATTACACATTACAGTGACTCTAACATCTTGTTAGTCACTGTAGAAGTTACAGTGACTGTAACAAGTTAGTCACTGTAAATGATTCTATCCACTAACGCTAACAATTAAATAGTCTGGTCGGATAGTAGGAGGTATTGCTGAATTTGAGTTAGTACACAGACTATGCAACAGGTGAAATAGATGGCGCTATAATCTTAAATAAAAAACTGTAATTTTGAGACTGAGTAAATTTTCAAAAAAATGTAAATCTACAGTTACAACTGTAGGGTTGGCTACATCGGTGAAGATCATTTAATCTATCTGTATCACACGTTATTAAAAGTAGCCTCACTCGCTCACACTTCGTAGAATTACTCTCTCTGTCTCATTCAAACTAAAACCTTAAAGTTATGGCCTCAAGGAAAGCCTTGGGTAAACTAGAATCATTTTAAGTAAGGAAAAAATTTGTTCAAAACTGGGTTTCTTTACAAAAAAAAAAAATCCTTCAACAAGTAAAGAGCCTTCCTGCTAATCCTGCTAATTCATTATTAAAAAAATCCTTGTTATATTTCTAGGCTCACAGGGATAAGATTTTCTCGATTTTTTTGAAATGCTAATTTTGAAAATACGTAACTAAAATTTTTTTTATGTTTCTTGTAATTATGTCTAGGCCTATCACCCGCTTCCGGCTTGATGTCTACTTCTGGGACTCCCTGTATAATCAATCATCTTTCAGATAAGATAGATAAAGGGGGATGTATCTCAATTGATTACAAGAAATTCTTGTAATACTGATTACATGTCTATAATTATACAAATTTTTTGATTCCTATTGTAATCAAGAGAAAAGAACCTTTTTATGATGAAAAGAAAAGTTGAATGTTATCATATATGCATATTATAGAATGGAAGTCTGAAGTTAAATATCTAGGTGTAACACTAGATAGTAAACTTCTTTGGAATAGACATGTTGAAATCACTGCTAGCAAAGCAATAAAGGCTTTAATGTCGTACAGAACTCTAGCCGGTAAGACTTGGAGCTGCAACCCTAAGATACTGCTATGGATGTACGTCATGATTGTGAGACCCATAATCACGTAAGGGGCAGTATTATGGTACACAAAAATAAGCCATAATAGCACCAGGAAAACCCTCGACCCAGTACCAATGGCTGGCCTGTGTGTGTATCACTGGAGCTATGTTAATTAAAGGAAATGAGGTGGCCAAGAAAGGAGCACAAACCCCTTTTATTGGCCCGGAACCCTACTGTGGTGTTGGTAGATACACATATAAAAGTGAATTTCGGATGAAAGAAGAAACAGAAAGAGGTATTTTCTGGAGATCTCTCCCTGGAATGTATCACTCCAAAAAGTTCCTCTGGAATATTGACACTGTCAGATCCAAGAAATATATGGACCTCAGTAAGAACACGCTGCACCTCCTCACAGGGCACTGCGGCCTTAGGAAGCATATGATGAGATTAGGGTTAGCAGAAACTGACAAGTGCAGATTCTGTTGGGAGGAGGATGAAACTCCTGATCACCCGATAACAGAATGCCTCGTCATCTCAATTCAACGCAAGGAATGCTTTGGGCAAGAAATCTGCAGGAGCCATCCCAGATACTGGAGTTCATCAGAACTCTGGAACTGGAAGGCGAGATGTAGATGGTGATGACATTGACATCTCTGACGGGAGGAGGGGCAAAATAGACCTTAAGGTCTATATATATATATATATAGTGGATGCATGGTAAAGATTTCGTAAAAACATCATTGTCTTGTTGATATGCCATTTTTTCCATAAGATACAAAGTGCAATTTGACTTATCATAAAATCAATATATTCAGGAGATGCAAAACTATCATATTTGGACGATCCAACTGTTCCGCCAGGCTCAATAACACCAACCTATGCAATGGCCATTTTGAAGATCAACAATGAAAGATGGGATGGTGTACCGTTCATTCTTAAATGTGGCAAAGCTTTAAATGAACGTAAGGCTGAAGTGAGAATACAATTCAGAGATGTACCTGGCGATATATTTAGTGGTAAACCTAAAAGAAATGAATTGGTGATCAGAGTACAACCTGGGGAAGCTCTCTATGTTAAAATGATGGTTAAAACGCCTGGTATGGCATTCGATATGGAGGAAACTGAATTGGATTTAACTTATAGTAGTAGATATGAGGTAGGTATAAATGAGAATCTTTGCAAATCTATCTGGTCATGTCAGATGTCCATGGAAGAAAGGGAAAAATTGCTTTCCCTAATGATATCAACTGAACAAAAATTCTAGCATCGAAAGTTTAGAAAAAAAAAATTGAAAAGGCACTCATTCAATTTAAATTGGTCAACGTGAACAAGCGCGCCAAAAGTACCAACTTCACGACGGTGCTTTTTAGTATTTTCTAAGAAACTATTATATCTAAAGCTAGTTTTACACGGTGAAGAAATTGCAACAAATAATATACCTCCGAAACCACTCTGTGGATTTTGCCCATTAACGAACTTAGCCGGCGCATTTGGAACTTTTCTGAAAATTTCAACTCGTTGCGTTCGTGCGTAATCGTACGGCCGGACAGAATCAATTTTGACCTCGGATCGTTCATCAGTGTATCGAAACTAATCGTTAGAGATCATTCTCGGCCAAAAATTCGAAAATTACAGACATTTTGACATAACAGAGTTATAGAAGTTTTTGTGAAGAAGGATAAAATAATCGAATTCTTCTTCCCTAATCAATACTTCCTATTTTGTAACTTATCAATTTGCAGGATATCAAACTACCAGACGCTTACGAAAAGCTTATCTTAGATGTATTTTGTGGATCTCAAATGCATTTCGTCAGATCAGACGAGTTGAGTGAGGCTTGGAGAATTTTTACTCCACTTCTACATGAAATACAAGAAGAACACATAGTTCCTATTCAATACAAGTAAGGGCACTTTCCAAATCGAATGTTCAAATAAAAATTGAATTTTTATTAATTTCAGATATGGAAGTCGAGGTCCTGAAGAAGCAGACCAATTGCTTGTTAAAAATAATTACGTATTCACAGGGTCTTATAAGTGGATCAATAAAAAGCAATAATTGATGACAATGACATAACTTTCTTTCTGGTGGGACGCTCCAAATTTGTAGAAAATACAAACACTTCTTCTTGTTACTGCATTCCATAATAGTTTATAAAATATTGTTGTTGTGATGGAATATATATTTTTGAATGCTATTAAGATTTTCTCTAGGTAGATTACTCCTATACAACTTCCATCTGTGAAATACTCAAAAATTTACTGAAATCAATTTTTTTATTGAGGAATTGTGGATATCAACGACTTTAGTACACCACAAGTAAATAATTCATCCAGTATCTTCTGAGAGGTCATATTTTGAGTGTAGAAATTTATGAAATATATTGAACAAACACATGTTATTTGGAATGCAAACATCGATAATGCCAAAAACCCACCAGAGGAGAAAAAAATCTGACAAAAACAGAAGACAAATTCAAATTTTGACCAGAGTAGCCATCACTTAACCTCTGAGGTGGGGTCAAATTCTTCTAAAAACAGTTTTTTGTTTTGATAAAAGAATATTAACGTAAGACAATATGGAAAAAATATATAAGAATTCTGCTGGAATAAGTGAAATGAAAACTCAGAAGATTAGACATAAAGGAAAGGAACTTTCTAGTTTTTAAACTGTGTAGGCCAACTTTTGAGATTGAAAAAAAAAATCGCCTGGAAGTTAATGATTTATATACATGACAAAATTCCAAAAAAATATTTATTTTAACAAAAATAAAATCATCACAATGAGGTATGTCTAATAATACTATGAAAAATGAGACCAGTAATAAAATGTAAAAGCTATAATACAAGAAAATTCAAATATTAAAATACCTGAAGAGCTCAATACCTTCTGTACTCATTAAAATAAATCAAAATAAAACCTGGTAAAATTAATCTGGACCTCACTGTTTCCTCAAGTAAAAATTTTAAAATAATACTTTGTTTCACTGTCTGTCGTAGTTAAAATATTTAAGAAATATTTTATTAATACAAATTATTAAGAAAAAACTGATATAGATAAGTTTATATACATAACGATTATTTAGCTGTTGGTCTCTTTTCACGTGAAAATAGATAAATAGTAATGAAACTTTAAATCTAACAGAGGAACTTGTAAAGATTCAAAAAACATCTTTGTATATACATATATACAGTGGAAATTGTACATTCAGAGCTGCATTACTTTAATTCGTTCACAATTAATCAAGAATGTTCTAAATCAATTGCACAAATATAAACATTTTTACTGTTCATATGCAACTTGACAGAACACCGACCAATTATTGAGTTGTGAAAAAAGTACTTCGTGTACTGTGAAAATATATACACCATTTAAATTGAAATTCATTCATCGAAGGTTCATGGACCAAATTTGGAATTTCTTCTAATGTGTTGTGATTTTAACAGTGATTAAAATCTATCTGCCATTCATCACAATAATTACTTCTGGATGGAGAATAACATCATTTAGTCTATTTAGAATGATCATTCAAAGAAATACTGCAAGTTCTCATCATCCTTAAAAGTAGTGGGGTTAAATAAATAGGTTCAGTTGCAGACTATTGCTTTTTAGAAAAAAACAGTGTCACTATATCACATTAATAAATGACCATATATTATCTCTTCAATTTTTTTTAGAATTTGTGATGGTAACGTCCAGTTATTATCACATCTATGTATGATATTTTAATGGTCATAATGTTCACTATTTTTTTTTATTGTTAATTCAAAACTTTTGACCGCAGTGTTCCATCACTTCAAACATATTAATTGAATGTCAACTATATTTCCGATTCCGCATATTATTTAGAACCCCTAGATAATGAGAACTATCATATTAGACTGAATGCTTGTTTACACAATAATAAATAAGATAATTCTAAAGAATTATTATTAAACAGATGCTATTTGTGATTCGCTAACTTCACTTCTGGATCGATCATGATTAGTAGGGATGGAATAATGAAGGAGAGGCGTATGGGTTTCTCTGATAGAATACATAGGTCTTTCGACAATTAGATCGAACTCTTCTGCAGCTAAATCATCGCTGCTTCTTTGAGCAGAATCACCAGTGCCACTGTCCTTGTCTGAATTGTCATCAGTATAGAGCTTCGGCAAAGCAAAAGGGCCCGTTGTTTCAGGAGTCTGTGGTGCAGCTATATGTTTACGGGTTTGATAAATGATCACAACCCACACCAAAGAAGTGACGACAGCACAACACACAACTGCGATTATTATTATACCCCACATGTCACGGGAACTTAAAACGCTAGGTTTGACAGTTAGCCTACTGGAAGCCGTTCTTTCACCTAGAGAATTATTCAAATGACACTGATAATCCCCAGAGTCATTCTGTATAGTATCGACGATGATCAAAAGTTGATCTTCAGCTGTGAAGAAATGCCTCTCGGTCCTAATAATCGGTCGACTATCTTTCAGCCAACGTATTGTGGGTTTTGGGGCGCCGGCTGCCTTGCATTTAAAAACGACAGATTCGGCCGCATTTACTTCCATATTCTCCATTGCACTCACAAACGAAGGTTCCTGTTCAACGTTCAAAGTAGCGTTAGCCACAATTGTTCCAGCTGCATTCTGTGCAGTACAACTGTATATTCCCATATCTGCCAATTTCACATCGGTTATAAAAAATACGTCATCTGTGGGCATCATGAACATTCTTCTCTCACTGGCAGCTGGAAAATTATTACCGCTATCTTTATGCCAAGCAATTTCGGGTTGGGGTTCACCTTGAGCTGAACATTCCAACTTAGCCGTTTCGCCCGCTTTAACAGTGATATTTGATGGTGTTTTCAGGAATGTAGGAAATATTAGTACAGAAATCGTGGCTTTGGTGGAATAAACTGTTCCAAACTGGTTAGAAACGATGCATTGGTATTTACCTGCATCAGAGTTTTGTACAAATGTTAGATTCAAAACGGAATCCACATCTAATTCTTTCTGAGTTGTTGGACTCGATATTATATTTTCAAACATTTTGTGGTCTAATTCGATATTGTCCTTTTTCCATCTAAAAGTCATATTAGCTCCAGAGCTAGACCGTGCAGTACAATGTAAACTGACATTCTCCCCCTTGAGAGCCATTATTTCTGCTCCGAGATTTTTCAGAAGCTTAGGTTTCGGTAACTCATTGCTCGATAATTCGTTGGCTTCTATTTCCTGGAGGTTTTTGCCTCTCAGTTCTGGTGGAAAAGCACATATAGTATGGACACTATACTCCCGACTTTTGAGCCAATGGTATAACCATCTTATGTTTGAGTCGCACAAAAGAGATGTTGTGTTAAGGTTTAATTCCTAAAATTTAAGTCTCATCAATTATATTCTATCTACTAGAACTGAAAACTACCAACAAAAGCAAATTTCAAATACGAACAAGTATGTATTAATATTATCTCATGCTATTAGTTCTCCATTCTTGTGATTTTACATTTCATTTGATCGATGGCGAAATAAGAAACTGTTTAACTATGAAGTATACTTGAAAAGTGGATACTTAATAATGATAACTTTACAGAAATCAATTATTTTGTACGAAATTTGTTGGAAAAATAAATATTCATTATTCAATTCTGATAAGAACAGTAAAATTCAGACCTTACACATATTATGAGTATAGTTCTTGGTCAAAATGGAGAAATTCAAAATTCCTGCATAGTTATTGTATTTTGCTTCCTGGAAGCAATAAAAAATACCCCCAAAAGTAATTTTCAAATTATAAAATGCTTTGAAATATGAGGAAAACATTACATAACGATAAGTAGAAAGAAATGGTACCTTTTGATGTGGAAATAATAAACCCAGTGTTAGTATTCCATATACCTATATACTTAATGTATCATTTTTTGTCCTTTATATTTTTACCCAAAATTTTTTTCGATCATAAAATGGCCATGAATGTACTGAGAAAAATGGATAGTAAAAAAAATTCTGAATATTCATTAGAATACTCTTATGTATCTAATATAGGTATAAAATTAATCAATATTCAGCACAAATTCTACAACAAAAACTCAAAATAGGTACTCACCACCAAGTGTGGTATGCCTGCAAAAGCATTTTCTTGTATGGATGTTATATTATTACTGGTAAGATCCAGTGATATCAGAGAATACAGTCCACTAAATGCATTTCTGTTGACGGACTTGATTCCATTGTTTGCTATATGAAATTTTGTTAGTTTCGTTAAATTGTGAAAAACTCCATTAGCATCTTCAATAGTCGTGGAAAGCTTATTTCCATTAAGATATCTGAAATTACGTGATGTTTGGAATATGCTCAAAATTCACCTTCCAGATACTTACAGCGTTTTAAGGTTTGTCAGTGAATTGAAAGCGTTTTCATCTATAAACATCAATTTATTGTTGTTGAGGTTTAATTTCTGCATGACTCCTAAATGCTTGAAGGTATCTGCTTGAACAGATTCCAAGGAATTATAGGAAAGATCCCTAAAAAACAAACAGTTCAATAGTACCAAATCAAAGTTGAATATTGAAATAACATATTAAAACAATACATACAAGTTTATCAAGCCAGCACAGAATTCCCACGCATCAATATTGATTTTGTTCAAATTATTATGACTCAATGAAAGTTCCTTTAAACTTTGTAAGCCATAAAGCCATTCCTTGGAAATAGAAGAAATTTTGTTGAAGTCCAAAAATCTGAAATTCATAAAACTGTTAATCACAATTCCACATCAAAAGAAATAACCTACAGCTTGCAAAGGCGTTCCAATCCGAAAAAAGCTCCATCGGGAAGATGATTAATCTGATTCTTCTTCAACTTCAGTGTATTAAGATATTTCAAAGACTTGAAAGTTAATCCATTTACAGTTGCCAATTTGTTTCGATTCAATTCCCTAAAAATGTACAGTCGTCATATTGAAATTTGCTCAATAAATATCTACCTACAGTATCTTAAGTTGTCTCTGATGGATGAATATGTCTTTCGGGATTACTTCGATTTCATTTTTGTTCAATTTCAATTCCTGAATTTCAGTCAAATTTGTCCAAATTGCTGCATTCAAATCTTTGATATGATTATAGTTTAGATACCTACGGAAGCAAAGTTTTAGCGATATCACTTGAAACCCCCAGTGATCGAACTTACAGATGTTGTGACCATTTGGGCAAATTGGCTGGTATAGTTTTCAACTTCAGAGAGGTGCAATCAACATGATGACCAAGGCATTTGCAATCCTCGGAACAGTCATTATATTTCACTGTTATCACAAAACTAAACAAACAGATGAAAACAAAATAAACACCCACCATCTTGAATACACCACTACGAAACTTGACAATTATGGAGGTTTCGAATCATTTTTATTATATTTCCAATTACAGTGAACGGCTGTTTTGCATTCAAGGCTTCAGTAAAATTTTATTCCTACCAGAATAAAATATAAAATGGTGAATAGTTTTCATTCAATTGTTTTCCAACACATAACAACACAATAAAAACATAGAGCTGCCAAAAAGCAATAGATGATCACAGACTAGAAGTAAAAATATAGTGTGTGATCACACAGATCATTACACTATTATTAAGCTGCTTTTACACTAGCGCAATTCCCTCGCAAGGGAAATTTAAAGCGAAAAATAGAGCGAGTATAGTTTTGTACTGCTCTTGGTCCATCCCTCGCTCAACTATGGCGACTATTGGCCGCAATTTCACCGCGAAAACATGTTGAGAGGGAATTGCGCTAGTATAAATACAGCTATGTAATATGTAACCATTATTATCATTGTATATAGATAATAACATGTTATTATTATTGTGGATGGAAAGATATCAGAAAACTTATTTTAGAGATGTATTATGTTACTAGGTTCAGTAGGTTCTTACAAATTGTGAAGTAGATTCAAGAACGAAGAAATTTCTAATTAATTTACCGAAATTTCTAATATTCTAATAAATATACCGAAAACATGATCGAAATAAGCTTTCTGTACATTTATATTAGGGTCACTTCGTGTACTTTCAACCTAAATTAAAGAGAGAGGACCATGTAACATTTAAAGATGGATTTGTTGATGTTGATACTCTATAACTCATTAACAGCCGTCATATGTCATAGGAGGACCTTTTTGAAAAATTTGATTTCCAGTCGAGTATATTGTTTATTTTGTGTTCATTCCTTTCAAAAAATTTTTTGTACTCATAATGAGTTTCCATAAAGTTGAGGTCAACAAGACAGTCTGGGAAGTTCCAGATAGATATCAGAAACTATTAGCTGTAGGTTCTGGTGCTTATGGACAAGTTTGGTATGAATTTCAAACACCCACCTATTTTTGCTCCTGTCAGATATTACCTCAAGGGTATATCTAAGGACTGTATACCTTCAGAAATTAGAGCTCTAATTTAGGATGAAGTTCTAATATGCTCAATCATAATCATGAATGGATATTGTTCAATTCATTTGTTTCAGTTCTGCTTTGGATACTCAGACTAACAAGAAGGTAGCAATAAAAAAGTTAGCTAGACCTTTTCAATCTGCAGTTCACGCCAAAAGGACATACAGAGAACTTAAACTTCTGAAACACATGAGACATGAGAATGTAATTGGCCTATTGGATGTTTTTTACCCTAAAAATGACAATAGTCAGGTGAGTAAGGCGATAAGAAGGTATATTTAATGAATGATGCAGTATTTATGTGCACTTCTTCAATATCATCATGTATTATCCTATACTCATAACTGTTCTTTCCAGATTTATCTAGTTACACATTTGATGGGTGCAGACTTGAACAATATTATAAGAACTCAAAAACTCACTGATGACCATGTTCAATTTTTGGTTTATCAAATACTGAGAGGCTTGAAATATATTCACTCTGCAGGGATCATACATAGGGTAATACAATTATCTTGAAAGATAATATATGTTGAAAGTTTTACATTAGATTTCCCAGGTCTTCAATAAGTATCCCAATGCTGTTTTAGGATCTTAAACCTTCTAATATTGCTGTCAATGAGGATTGCGAACTGAAGATCCTAGACTTTGGTTTAGCAAGACCAACAGAAACAGAAATGACTGGATATGTAGCTACCAGATGGTATAGAGCCCCAGAAATTATGTTGAACTGGATGCATTATAACCAAACTGTAGATATCTGGTCAGTAGGCTGTATTATGGCTGAACTTTTAACTGGTAGAACATTGTTCCCAGGTTCTGATCGTATCCTTCCTTTTTGGTAACCAACCAGATAATAAATAGCGTGATTGGCTCAGTGGTAGTACATTTGACTTAGGAGCCAGAGGCCCCAAATTCAATCCTGAGGCTAGGAAAATTATTTTATAGTCACGGTAATTGTCACCATTCAATAGGCGCTTTCTATTTGACGCTGTATCACTTCCAAACTGACGCAAAATCAGTTCATCTGTGTTCTATTTGACAATGTTGTGATTTTGAACTGATGCGCATCACTTCCAACTGATGTTGCTCTCTAGTGGAATCAGTTTAATATAACCTTTATTTGAAAAAGTCTTTCTATTTGTCAAATTCACATCAGTTCGAAGTGAAGAAATTCGGAAATTAATCAGTCAAATAGAAAGCTAGGACTATTGGGTTAAAAATTAACAGTGGTGTGTCTAAGGTGGCGTGAGGACACAGTAACAAAGCCTACAGAGAACACAACAGATTCTCCTTACTTGCTCAAGCTCTCTCAAGAGCTTATGGGGGGTCTCCTTGGCTAAGACCTAGGAGGATCAGTATAATAATATGATATAATATTAGGCCTTCAATTTTTATCAGTTTTATGAAAATCAATATTGCCAATTGAAATGAAATGCAGAATAATTTTCCTTAGATTGGACTTAGATATCCATCAGTTGAATTTAATAATGGAAATTTTAGGAACACCAAGTAAAGAGTTTATGGATAAAATAACTTCTGAAAGTGTAAGTAATCAGTTTAGTTTCACTGAATATGGTTAATATGATTATCGTTTTTATATCTGAAAATAAATATTCCAGGCAAAAGTTTATATTAAAGCACTGCCACCATTAGAGAAGAAAGACTTACACCAATACTTCATCGGAGCTAACCCCAAGGCTATAGATTTATTGAGTTTAATGTTAGAACTAGATAGTGATAAAAGAATCACTGCAGAGCAAGCACTTGCTCATTCCTATCTTGCATCATATGCAGATCCAAATGATGAACCTACTTCAGCAGCTTATGATCAAAGTATCGAAGATTTAACGCTCCCTGTTGAGAAATGGAGAGGTAATTTTACCATTAATAATTTCGTGGATGTATGTCATGCTCAGCATGCTAGAAAGATCAAGAATAAATTGTTGCTGTTTTCCAACAAATTGCGATAGCAGATAGAACAAAACCGCAGCTAATATACGCACAGAATTTTTGTCGGGACTTAGAGCAAACAATGCAGATTGGATTTTTTAAGCCAAGCATTGAAAGAAAAAGTGTTGGTTTGAGTAGATCTGTCAATCTCTAACATGACAACGCTTGGCCAGGCTTCAAACAACATGGCAAAGTCCTACATTATCTTTCACCAAATCAAATAAAATAGTTCTATTTTTTCAACATATATTATGGCTTTGTTAAACAAAGCATTAATTTTCACGAAAAAACAGCAAGAAGTCAAGTTTATCATGAGATTCCTCATCCTGAAGAGATCTTGAAAAATATGTCAACTACATGTATATATTAAAAAGTTCAGAACATTCTGTCAATGGATTCGTATAATTTTTAGACTTATGCTTAGAGTCCACAAATCAAATTAACACCCAGAGAATTTCATTGATATGCCGAGAGCAAGAACAAACGCGTCTTTCTTGGCATTCAAATCTGAAACGCGTCTGTTCTTGCTCTTGGCAAGTCAATGAAATCTCTGGGTGTTAATTTGATCTGTGAACTCTATACCTAAAAATTAGGGACCCTATTGGCATAATACTCTTGTTGATTTATTAACAACAGTATCAGCCACTTTTCAATATTATAAGTATACTTTAAATTTATATCGCTGTCGAATTTATATCTTGTAATTGGATGAAAAGAGACGGTTTCAAGGTTCATGAGGGGTGAATAGACAAAAGAACATGCGCGTAAAGGCTCCCGACTTCACGTCTGTGCTTTTCTTTAAGTTTTTCTAATTAGTACTGTAATTTCAGAATTGGTATTAGGGGAGGTCCATTCCTTTGTATACGTTCCACCACAGAATGAGGATAATTGAGGGTGACTACTGCTTTTGCTTACTAATTAATTTAGTATTTATGAGTGTATAGAATGTTGGATGGATAACACTATTTATAGAGAATTCCTTAAATTTACTAAATAAAGTTCTATATATGTACAAAATTTATTATATAATTTATGAACAAAATTGTATAATACTTTAAATAGCAAAATTCACAGCTTTACAGTTTGTCTTTCTGTTAAAGTTATAACTTATTGGTGACGTGTACAATCTCTTTAGTTTTCCTAAGAATATAATTCCATTTACCCAAATTAGGGCACTCAAATTATTAAAAATAGATAAATCTCTACATGCCTCCAAATCCGCGTTTCATTTATATAAAGCATATTTTTACACTGAGGAATCAAAATTGATAACAAACTCTAGTAATGGAAATAAATTTATTTTGATGATGATTTCCTTATCAATGATATTACGAAATATATGTATTTCTGTTAACTATATATCTAAGAGTATTTTTTAACTGTCGGCACAGCAATACTTATTTAGTTCACATTTTGCTCACTCTTTTTGACACAAAGAGAAATATTTTCTCAACTGTACAGCTATATTCAATTCCATTAAATAAAAATTATATGAATCACAAAAATATCACTATTCTTGTTCTTCAAAAAATGTAAATACTAATTTTTCTAAGAGAGCTGATACACAGGAAAGGAAATCAGGCAAGTATAACAAGAAAATTAATGCTAGAATAGACGCTATATAGTGTATATACACAATAAATAATTTTTTAAACTAGTCATTCTTTGTGATACCAGCCCCTTGTTCGAAATAAATTTTGATTGAGAATACGCTTTATAATTGGTTTTTGTTATTTACATTTAGCCGTAGTATCGTGCAACTTCTTCCAAAGATCATATTGTTCAATTCCTTTGATCATGTGTATGCTGATGCCTTTTTGAACATTGCATGGCGTTAATTTGACTCGTTTGTTCAAAAATTCTGGAGCATGAATCCTTCGGATTTTGATGTTATTCGCAACAATACCAGTAATAAATACATCTTCTAATTTAAAATATGTATGATTCAACGCAGCCACATATAACTCTCTGGCCAAATTAGCTGGTAAGAGGTAAGCTGGACCAGTAGTAAAATCTGGAAATATTGCTGGTTTATACTGTTGCGGAGATATGTAATACTTAGATTTTTTATTTCTAATGGGTTTCCACTTTTTAGCTAACCTTCCATATATAGCACGAGTTTCATAAGTGCGTTTCAGAATGAAATCTAAAAGTCTAGAAATATTGATGAACATATCGTCGTCAGTTTTAAGTACATACCTCGCTTTAGGGCAGAATTTATCTACCCACTCTAACATTGAAATTGTTTTTAACGTGAGGTTATCGTAGGTATCTATGAATTTACCCTGAATTATGTCTCCAAATAAGTATTGCTCTCTTTGGATATTAGAATTGACTGTCTCATTTGAAGTAGAACCTAACATAAATGCTATAGCTATGTCTTTGCGTACATGTCCCCATGTCTCTCTTATAGCTGTTCTTGCATTCTCGTGAGAGGGGGCCGAAGTGACAGCTATAAGCAATTTCAATTGTCTTCCTTGATTGGGACAGATCTGAAAATTAACATCGACATGTCCTGATTCGTAGATTATTTCAGCAGCCACTCCTCGTGATAAATCGACTTCGCTATTAGATGAGTTCGGTGTTAATTTTGTTAATACCTGGTGTGGTGGGGGTGCCTCTGATGACACTCTATTCAAAGGTGCTGATGAGTTTTTATTACTAAGATCTGGTTGTGAAAAATTCGTATTGAAAATATGCAATAGATCAGATTCGATGAACCGCATCGGAGAAACAGTAGTCGTTGGCTGAGGAGTTGTCATGTAGCAAACATAAAGTAAGAAAGATATTGCCGCTAATATTATTAACGACAAGTGCAGCAGTCGCACCTGGGCAAGGCATGGCACCCCCATTCCTGAAAAACAAAGTTTCAAAATGAACTGTAAAATCTCAATAACCGTACAAATTGTACAATAGGGAGCAAACAAGTCATTTACAAAATACCAACATCAATACAAAATCAAGTCAAAACATCATTACAATTTCTATTCATAGATTCAAAAATAGAATAAGATCCAACCTGTAATATAAGATTCATAAGGTTCTTTTTGAATGCTTTATATTCCAGACAGATTAAACTTAAGATCATTATCATATATCTTGAACTTTTTGAAATTTTAAAAATATATTTCTTTTATTCAGTTCTTATGCAAAAATCTATAAATATAAAGACCTGGCAGTGTCATAATTAATATGCTCCTACAGGATCCCACCCTCTGTGCTACACACACTCAATCTAGCAGCACCCCCAGAATATGAGACCATAACCGAGACGAGACTGGAAGTTTGCAAAGTACAGCACCTTCAAAGTAACAATATAAAGCTGAGATTTTAAAACCTTAATACAATATATAATTGAGTTCAATTTCTTTTACGTGAATTCTATGTGGGTATCCCATTTCAGTAACTTATCCAGATCAACTCACCTCGATGATATGGTCGTCATATCCAGCGGCAGCAGGAATACACACAGATGATCTATTAGTTGTAAAAGTAAATACACTCAGTCTTGTTTAAATTCAATGAGAGATGATTTTTTGTTCACCACTATTGAACAGAAGACAATACCCTGGAGATTTTTGGCGCTCTAGTTCCTCGGAACTGAGTGCTTATCAATTTGCCCAAATGTCTGTAATTTTCGAATTTTTTGATGAAAATGGTCTTAAACGATTCGGTTCGACTCACTGATCAAGAATCCGTGGTCGAAATCGATTCTGTCCGGCCGTCCGTTAACACGATAACTCTCGATCGAAAGGAGTTAGAGGATTGAAATTTGCAAGGTGGGTTTGGAGCGTAAATATCTCGGACGAGTTCTCTAACGGGCGAAATCCATCAAGCGGCTTCGGAGTTATGGCCGTTTTTAGTAAATACATTTTTTATGAATATTTCCGTAACCGATCACTCGACCTATCTGAAATTTAGCATCACATTGTAGAATCACGACCTTTAAACTCAAGTGAAGTTTTGTATTGATCGGGTTACCGTAAAGTGTGAAAAAAAATTTTGAAAATTTTTAAATTTTGTTTCTACAATAACTCTCGAACGGAATGAGCTAGGCAGTTGAAATTTTCAGAGAAGGTTAGGTAGATAAATATCTCAGTTAGGTTCGGTATTGGGCAAAATAAGCCAGATGGTTTCGGAATATCGAAAAAAAAATTTTTTTTTTAACGTACAAATTTCAAAATAATTTTTTTTTTTGAGATGCAGTTTCTCCATAAAAATCCATTGATATCATTTTCAACTCCAACAAGCTAATACTTTCGGAGATATGATTTTTCGAAATTTCAATAATGAATCGTACTTCTATGTTTAAACAGAATTCTATAATTATTCTATCTATGATTTATTATATGATCTGTTGTCATACTCGTACATGTCATTCTGTTCTATAAGAGAGAGTCAAATTCATTTCAGCTATTTTAATTTGATTTCTTCCATGGTGCAGTTCTCATTCTCAGATTGCTCATTCAATCTTGATAAATAAACTATTATTTGAATTGAATTTCCTTTATGATGCAGTTCTATCATAAGAATACATTGATATAATTCTCAACTCTAAGAAACCAATACTTTCGGAGATATAATTTGTCTGTTTGAACAAGAGCGCTAGAAATCTCCTGTCCACAGGGCTTGAACCAATTTTTATATAAAGACTTTACGATGCTTATCTTCAATCTATCAGAGAAAATACCCCAGAATAAGGTGACTGTAGGGTTTTCATGTCGCAATAGGGTAGTCTGCATTCCAGACCCCGACTCCCTCTTGCGACAAAAGAAGTCACTGAACATCGCTCTAGGTTTCCGCATCAGAGGGTTGAAGTTCGCAAGGATCTTCCTAGATGACGTTAGTAAGATTCTCTTTCAAGGACTTCGCCAACATGGTGTTTACGTTTTCTAGAGCTGCTTCGTTTGTCATTCAGAGGCTAAGTTACGCTGATGATTGGTAACAACCATGAAACCGGTACGTATTTGCCCTGAATACCTCTTTGAGGGTGAGGTGGCTAGTCTCGATCACGAGGGATGATGGTTGAAATGGACGAACATTTCGAACTCTAGCCACGGAAAATGTCATTCAGGGTAGGGTACTTTTCCATGGTGAATCGGTAAAAAAAATTGTAATATTCCGGAAAATTTAAAAGAGAATGTTAGTACAGAGACATCAAGTATTGGGTACCTTCATCATTAGTGCATGTTTTCATGTTCTTTCCACATTAAAATCTACTTCTATTTATCATTAAATCAAAATTGAAACCAGTGTAGTTCGAAAGATTTCCGTAAGTCGTAGATGACTTCTGTTGTGCGTCATTACGAGGCCGATTTAGGGTTATGTTATTATATTTGACTGATTTCGAGTGGGCTAAGACATACGTCAATCGAATTTGGTGAAGACCTTTATATTTGTTAATTATTTTGGAAGTATACAATTTTGTTATGAAAACTTGATTCTAGATTGTTTAGAAAGATTCACTGAATCTATTTCAACTTAAACAAACCTTAAGAAATTATCCAAAGTATCTAAACACAGGCGAGAAATTCGCGTAAATTTTAGGTCCATAAGAAATGCATGGGGAATTCAGTGCTCGGATCGTAATTCAAATTTCCCGCCTAACCTAACTAATGTGGTCTATTGGTGAATCGGAATTTTGTGTGAGGTTTTGAGAGTGAAGTGGTTCTTTTTGGGTTGTATGGCTTATGTTGGGAGTGATTTGTGTCTAGCGATCATGGATTTGGTGCTGAGCAAATATTGTGAGGTTTTAAGAGAAATTTAATGTTAATTCTGTGCACCAACAAGTCAGTTTCGAGGAAATAGCGTTATTTTCGAGTTGAATTGTCTATATCGTCGCCCTGGGGCCAATTCATAAATAACTATATTTGGAAGATCTATATTAGATTACGTTCGGATTTGGAGAATAGGGGTAAGCAATTGCGTTCCCAACAGGGATTCCATAACCGATTTTTTTTTTATTTCGATCTATGGTAAAACTATAATAGCAAGTCCACCCTAATATTTATTTTAGTTCACACCGATTTTTTTTGCACCAAAAGATAAAAAAATAACTAGAGGCGGACTGGAATCACTTTCAGCGACGGAAAAAACTCTTTATCTTCAAAACTACCTGAACAAAAAAGGTCAAAATGTAAACTCGACATTAAAGGATTCATTAGTTCGTATTCTGAAACAATAGCACCATAAAACAAACAAACAAGTGTTACTTACCAATTCACGTTGAAATAATAATAGAAATCCAAAATTCACAGCTATAAAAATTCATGTCAAGCGACATGACGCTCATCTGAAACAAATAAAAGATTTTAGTGGTATTTAATATGTTAGCGATGAATTTTCAGGACAATGGAGAGTCAAATTTACAGATTGATTCTTCGACTAGATTTTTAAACATCCTTATATTGTTGAACTAATTATAACGTTGTTTGTAGTTACTGATAAACAGATTAGCGATTTCATAAGAGGTAGGATCAAAACAACATCTTTTTAAAAATGTTCGGCTTCCGATATACAGGCTGCGGCAGCATAACTTACTCTTTGAAAGAACTGAATAAAACCCATTATATGAATCAGAAGTTTCGTTTTAGTCAGTTTTTGAAGATCAAATTAGGTAGGTGACGTCTCCCATTCTCTCTAAACCGATTTTAGGCGTTTGTAATGATTACTCTTGCCAGCATATCAGGTGTTATGTTGGAAAATTATTCCTAGATGAACTCTCAAGTATTGGTGCATGTTTTGTTTGAACTTGCAGTTTCTCTGAACGTAGTGACCCCCCTAACAATTGATTTTCGGTCCGGGACTAAATTAAAGCGAAAAATAGTCCTCAACGCCAAACGCACGCTCCTCACTGGGCCAAAGCATGATGGCGACTGAAATGTGTTGGGACAAAACTTTATAATCCCAAGAAAGTTATGCTGCCGGTCCCCGTATTAAGAATACAGTGGATCTCTGATATAACGAACCTCAATATAACGATTTCCTCGATTTAACGAATTTTCAGAAATCCCCTACAATTTCCAATAAGAGTTAATGCAAAATATACATTTACATTACGAATACATCTGGTTAAAAACCTTTTTATTAAAAATTAGGGACCAATGATTTTCGAATCCAAAACAAAAAGAATTGCCTAAGAATGAACACATAAGAAAATGATCTCTGAAATAATAAAATGTATAATCTATATCTGCTTTGTCATTTTCATCACATTGTATTCGATTTAAAGTTTGAGTATTCATTCAAGGTATAGATATTCATTTTAAATTTCATCCTCACTACTTAATTCAAATACGCTTTCGAATACGAACAACATTTTAAGAGAAATCTTTTACAAATTCGTGCGCTCTGTTAAATTGGATACAATCATATTTACTCAGGATATTCAGAGGTTTATCAATTTTTATTGTTCAGACTTAATGATGGAATTTATGGGCAGGAATTTAGAAAAAAATAATAGGTAAGGTACATATCGTAACTTGGTAAGATAAAAAATACTTAAATTCATAAAAAAATACAGGTCCATATTGGCCAAAAATAGAGTCGAGGGTGGCCCCCAAAGAACGAAACATCGTATTGAAAATCAAAGCAAAGCACATCGAAACAAATTGAAAACAAGCTTTTTGAACACATTCCTAAAATAAACTATTTTCCCCGTATATTTAGAAAACTGTTCGTGATATTTCCGATTTGGAAACATTGTAGCATTTCTCACCAACATAGACAACTTTTGTCTAATTTAACCAACAGGACAAGATGAGATGCCAATAGTGGTACGACATAAATAATACGGACTGCATATCATTTAGTCTTTCAAAGAAATATCTATCTATTCTTTGTATCAGAATGTTGATCGAAAACTGATAACAAAAAAAAAATTGATTCCATGTCTGAATCAGACACCAAAGTGAGGAACAATATACCCATTACCAGCATCAAAACTACTTATATCACAGCTGGTCAGTGATTAATCATATAGACAGTTTTATAGGTTTCTGCTTGTTCTTTGATAGGTGCATGTTCATAATATTATTGAACCTGTGGGGTCCTTATCAATACTAGATAGGAAAATATTAAGGATGTAATTTCAGTGACTTCCTGGTTATATTGGTGTACTTTTGGACTTATAATCAATTTTGTCCCAAAAAATATACTATAATGTATAACAACAATTTTTATATGCTTCAAATAAGTCAACTATTCTGAAAATACTTACTAGAAGGAATAGTTTTGAAGCTTTTCAACAGAAAGTGTACCTGAAATCAAATCACAATGTTCTCAAGATTATCTAGAAATGTTGTACACTTTGATGAGAATTCTATTTTGTCACTGAGAATTAGAAGAAGTTATAATGAATTTAAATAGGTGGGAATTACACATAATCTAATTTCATTTGGAATAGATCATTTCATTTAGAATCGTTGAATTATCAAAGCAGCCTCTGAAAAACGATTTCCTTGAACATCTGCCTATTTCATAGAATGCGTATAAGGTAGTAAACAAATTCAGGTAACTCTAGTAAAAAGTGCTCATAAACAATGACGTTAGAAGGTATTTAAATATTCCAATATCAACTCATTGAAAGAAGTATTAACTCAAGGAAACTGCTAATGTACGTTTGTTGTCATCATTTTCATCATATAGAATGATGGTTCGACCTCGAAGTTACAAGGAACTGATTTCAAGGAAATTGTGGTTTTCCATGTAATCAACGTGTGCAATTGAAAAAGGATTGAAGACAATAAGAATACAAAAATTGTTACTTACCCAACACTTGCTTCCTTACACCATTGTATATTTAAGATATTATTTTATTTTTCATGGTTGAAACAAATGAGCCACAACATCACATTTCTTCTGAAATTAAATAATTTCCACAACTATAACCATTAACCGTCAGAAAGAAGATAGAGAGAATATTCAACCTTCCTCAGTATGTGTTCATTTCGAAGTTCTCTTTACCAGTCAGCTGTCAACTAAACATTGAACACGCGTCACTCATAAGGAAGTCCGGACTCCGGACACCGGATTCCGGAGTAGTGAACCTAGAGAACACTCCTGGAAAGAAGAAAAAATATTCTTTGTGCCATGACATTTTGACTTGTATATCTATGAATTATGAAATCATTCTGACTTATCCATTGATCGTATTGCATATACTTAGTTATCTGTGTCGTATTGTTATGACAGGACAGGGGTAAAACGTCAGTTTAATTCGACTACTGAATTGATTATTGCATTAAATTTACGATGTGTTTTCCTCTCGAAAGAGAACAAACACTAATACTAAGATGTTGTGAAATTTGATGGTTCACGTAATTTTCACCTTATGATCTTATCTCGATCAGGATTTCGTCTCCGGTACAGTAAATGATATGGAGAATGCAATGTAACATATACATTTTATTAAAATTTCTAGGATAAATCCCATCAGCTGATTGTGAGTGCATCAATGAAAAATCCGTTGAATATCTTTGTTCTTTCTGCAAAAATGTTCACATGCAGCCGGTTGGTTGATTATGGTGTGCTATATTATAACAATATCTTCAAATGAAGTCATGACAATATATGTGGATGCATTGGTATTGGATAACAGTGTTTTTTATTTATAGTAAGTTATGACAAGAACTTACATTATAATAGGAGTCAACTCTATAGTTGTGGAGGAATATCCTCTTCATTAGTGATATATCATTACCAGTGTTCTTTTGTAATTTTAGATGTGATGGGAGACCAAACCACCATTGGAACTGTCACCTCAAATTGGCCAAGTTCTTCAAAACTGAAAAGATTTAACACCACCTTGAATGCAGATAAATATGAAAACAGTATTAATTCAATCCCACCCGGTTATATCACTCCTTCAAGTACTCCAATAACTCGAAAATATTTGAAAAATCAGCTACAAAATACATCAGTAGAGAACGATGGTCTCCTACAATTTTCGATCAATTCCAACAGTTCTAAAGAAACTTCTGTGATAAATGAAAGTATAACCAATAAACTCTTGAACATGTCGGACAATCAAGTAAATGCTAATTTACTAACAGATTCTAATGGAACAGACATAAACATGACATATTTTGAAAATGTAACAAAGTACGAGCAAAGCTTGCTCAATTCGGAGCAAATAAGTGTTACCGAGAAGGATGGTTTGACAGAGAAGATGTCAACAATTGAGATTATTGGCATTTTTCTATGTTGCGTATTTCTAGTTGCAATATTTTGCTCTATTGGTTATTTCCTCTATACTAACAGAGGATTTAATAGGCCCGAAGTATTGAATGACCATTGCAGTAATCCAGATTCAAGTGGATATCTCGATGATACTTCAGTAAGAGTAAGCAAGTGATAGTTTTCTTTTGTTGCATTTTATATTCCTCACACCGAAATGTGATAATTATAGTTGATTTAGCTTCTTAATTTTTCTTTGCGGAATGTAGGCTTTGAATATTATTGCAATGCAGAAAGTTTTATGAACGAAAATAATTTGGGTTTGAAACATTTGCTTATGTTCCTTCAGTTCCACCTTCAAACAATATGCTGGATATGTAAATTGATGATTATTATTACAGGATAATTCTGAAGAGATGTACAGCTTAGACAACGATTCCTTCCTCAACAGTTTAGAAGCAATGACAATTCAGAACTATTGGACCGATACAGTGAAACACACCAAGTTGTAAAATAATTTTGTTGATATTTCATTGGCAGGTTTCAAAATGCATGACCTTCCAGATAGAAGTTTAATGATCAAATCAAAACGCTTTATATAAGACCAACATTATTCATTGTATATATTGATATGACTTGTAGAAAAATAGATTGAATAATCAGAATAGAATACATAAATCGGTTTAAAATTTTTTTTTTACATAATAAGCATAGGGTGATGAGGTTGCAAGTGATATACTGCTATTGATGTACAGGTAGGACAAGAAGGGCCTAAATACAGGTTACTAAAATTTATAATGGGTTGATCATCTGGTAGATCAGGTAAATTATTGAGTAATCTGACAATTCAAATACATTTATGAAGTAGACGTGCTGAGATTAATTTTGTAAAATGATATTCAAGAAATGGGCGTTAGGGCCATACATAATTCTACAATAATTGGAATTTTGTTTTCACATATGAAAAAGTTTTTAAATTTTCAAAATACAAAAAAACCCACAAAACTTGAATCTGATCTACTTGATGGCCTATCTATTATGTAAGAAAGTAATCCAAAAACCTCAAATGTTTTTTATAGTGCTAACATTTGAGTTTTATTTGGTTATTTCTACAAGATGAGGTACCTGTGTTTCTGCTTTTATTAAAAAGCAGGAGGCATGAAATCTGCCTCAATTATTTTTAGAACTGTGATTCATATCATTATGTTATGTATGACCGATTTTTCTATAATAATATTATTTGTTTCTTGATTGGATATTAAGTTGATAAAAGTACAAATTTGTATGTAGCATCTTAATAAATGTGTTAAGACTTAGTTTGTTATTCAAGTGCTCATTCATTCATGCAAAATATGGAAGATGGAAGCAATAATATATTTAGACTTTTTATGGATCAGACAGTGTATTTTAGAAATGAAATAATACTTGTACATAATTTTCGTCTTTTTCTTTCGTTGATTATAATTACTCCTGGGGATTGTAGACAACAAGATATTGTTTAATTACTCAGGCCAAGGCCATTCAAAATAGAACATGGTACGTTAACCCCCCCCCCCCTAGACAGTAACCTGGACCCGCCACTGCCAGGGGGTAAGGGTAGATTCGCAGCTCGAATATGAACATCTATTGGTTCCAAAAATATTGCTCTTTTAATAACACAAAAATATTCACTTCCGTTTAATTGACGCCACGATAATTTTTTTCTCCTCTGAAATAAAAAAGAAGCAGAATTCCTATAACTCTGGACTATGAATTAGTTAGATTGCCGGCTTGTTTATCAGCTAAATTATCCATTTTTAAAAATGTTCTGTAGGATTTATGTACTATATACCTGAATCAAGGGCGTAGCCAGGAATTAATTTCAGGGGGGGGGGTTTGAAATAGGAATTAATTTCGGGGAAGGTTTTGGGGGTGCAAGGGTCACTTTCTGCAGCAAATTTTTTTTTTTTAAGAGAAAAAAAAAATGGCTACGCCCTTGACCTGAATACTATAGTGGATTGCCATTGCCAGGCGGTTTCCCAAGAAATGATCAAAAGATGATAGTGCAATTAATTTAGAGTGGTAACTCGTGACAGAAATTCTAAATGAACGTTTCCTCCTTACAGGCTGTTACACTTAAAATGGGATTCCTACGATTATTCCCAGTTTTAGTAAATTCAACAATATTTTTCGTATCTTTTGCACGGTTTTCATTCTGAAAATAATACATATAATGATTCAGTGGCGGATTAAAATAATCTTTGTTTTCCAAGGTTAATGTCACATGTCGCTTATTTTTCCCACCTGCCATATTTTTATTAATAATGAAAGAATCATCATTTAATTAATATATAGGTATAACTTATTCGTATTTGCACACCGCCTACCTACTTAAAGTGAACAAATCGAACGTCAAGCCCTACTCTCAAAGCTATTGGAAACGAATCCATAGGACTTTTTTATTACTAAAATAAACAAAAAAAATAATAGGAAAAATTTTAAAATATACAGGGTGTTCCGGGGAGAATGCGACCAACGGAAACCATAACCTATATATGAGTTCATCTATAAGTGGACTCTGGGACTCATCGATAGATTTTAATAGCCTGAGGTCCTTAATTGGTTTTAGGTATGCAAGGTGATTTTCGGATATTATGAGTTAAATTTCAAAGTTCAATAAATCTTGAACCAACAAAAAAATTGATTAATTAATTTTATTGTTGAATAACAAAGAGATTGTAACTCCATTTTTCATCTAGCTAGATTGATATTTCACCCTGTATGACAAATATACCTATACATATTTTTTATCTCCTATTACTATTCAGACAAAGGAAGACACAATAACTTTGAGCAATTTTTCACCTAAAAATTCGATTTCTCAAATTATCGTTTTTGCTCGAACATAAAGATTCCATCATTGAAGTGAAATTTTGACTATTGTATAGAAAATTGTTTGTCTGAATAGGTATAGAAATACTAAAAAAAATTCACATACTAATAAAATTGGTAATTTGTCTTAAATTTTACTTTCTCATTAAATGAATGACGATATATAATTATTTACAATATATCCTTTGTTTAAACAGCAATAGGATATACGAAGTGGTGTATCCTTGTCATACAGGGTGAAATCAAGTTATTTAACAATTAATTAAACACCCATAGGATTATTGAAAGGTTTTTTTTCTGGGTTTTCTCTCCCAAACTCTGAAAAATATCTATAAAATAAAAATTAATTATTTTGTGATTTGCTTCTGACAATTCTTGAATTTCACAAAATAATTCTAACGATTTTCATTAAGCGTCTGACGAAGGAGTCTGATATAGTCTCCGAAACATTACGTATAGTTCGTTGATGTTGTTTCGTTGTTGTTTGTTAGGCAACATATTGTATTTCTTACGCAGAAGCAAATCACAAAATAATTAATTTTTATTTTATAGATATTTTTCAGAGTTTGGGAGAGAAAACCCAGAAAAAAACCTTTCAATAATGAGTATACCTCCCACAGTATCCTTTAATGATTACCCTATAGGATGTATATGATAGTGCCAAAGCAATATTTTCGGATTTTTTTGTTGAATTTCTTTTCTATACGCTCATAAGAGTGAAATAAATTTTCAGCATTCACGCGCGTGTACAGGGTGATGAACTAATGTTAACAAAGATAGCAACTGTCCGAAAGTTTCCTACTCGATCCGAATTTTTTAAGTTCAGAAATGTTGAACTAAAACTTTCAAAAAGTGCTTTTTAGCTGCAAACTTTGAAATCTGTGGGTAATGATTGGTTCAATAAGATTTATTGATCTTTGAAATTTCACTCAATTTCCAAAAATCTACCTGTAAATCCAAAACCAAGGACCCATAGGCGATTCTTATCAATTATAGAACTGACCTGAAAAATCTAGATGAAATTGAACTAATGTAGAGATGCAAATACGCACAGATGGCAAGTGATAAATTTGGAAACTACATAGTCGAAGACAAAACAAAACATTTCAGTTTGACAGCACCCCTATTATTGATAAATGGATAAATTTTGATTTCATTACATTGACGTAAATGTCCTGTTGATTGACGTAAATGTCCTGTTGAATGACGTAAATGTTCTGTTAATAGTGAAGAATTTTATCTTGAAAAAGGCTTATTATTAGTATACGCCGAAATATATGTTGATGATTACCTTCAATAAAAAAGAATGAATACCTGTATGACCTGTTTTATACTTTCCGTTTGCTGCACTCCCGGGACACCCTGTATAAATCGATGTCATCAGACTGGATACGAAAAAGTTTTTATTTTAATCGAAATGTCTAATCGATTAATCGGTGTGTTTTTATTGGCGCCCTTGTTCCTCGTAACAGAGTGCTTATCAATTTGACCAAATGTCTGTAATTTTCGAATTTTTGGCTGAAAATGGTATCAAACGATTTGGTTCGACTCACTGATCAAGAATCCGTGGTCGAAATCGATTCTATCCGGCCGGCCGGCCGTCCGTTAACGCGATAACTCTCGAACGAAAGGAGTTAGAGGATCGAAATTTGCAGGGTAGGTTTGGAGCGTAAATATCTCTGACGAGTTCGTTAACGGGCGAAATCAATCAAGCGGTTTCGGAGTTATGGCCGTTTTAAGTAAAATCATTTTTTATAAATATTTCCGAAACCGATCACTCGATCTATCTGAAATTTAGTATCAAATTGTAGAATCATGACCTTTAGATGCATGTGGAGTTTTGTATTGATCGGGTTACCGTAAAGTGTCAAAAAAAAATTTTTGAAAATTTTTAAATTTTGTTTCTACAATAACTCTCGAACGGAATGAGGTAGGAAGTTAAAATTTTCAGAGTAGGTTAGGGAGATAAATATCTCGGTTAAGTTCGCTATTGGGCAAAATAGGCCAGATGGTTTCGGAGTAACGAAAACAAATTTTTTTTTACTTACAATTTTCAAAATAATTTTTTCTTAACATGCAGTTTCACCATAAAAATCCATTGATATCATTTTCAACTCTAATAGGCTAGTACTTTCGGAGATATGATTTTTCGAAATTTCAATAATGAATCGTACTTCTATGTTTTCACAGAATGCTATAATTATTCTATCTATGAATTATTATATGATCTGTGTTCATACTCGTACATGTCATCATGTTCTATAAGAGAGAGTCAAATTCATTTCAGCTATTGTAATTCGATTTCTTCCATATTGCAGTTCTCATTCTCAGCTAGATTGCTCATTTAACTATTATTTGAATTGAATTTCCTTTATGATGCAGTTCTATCATAAGAATACGTACATTCATATAATTCTCAACTCTGAGAAACCAATACTTTCGGAGATATAATTTGTCTGTTTGAACTAGAGCGCAAGAAAGCTCCTGTCCACCAGGGCTTGAACCAATTTTTTTCAAAGTGAATATTCAGTTTACGAAAATAAAAACAGACCGATTCTTTTACGATTAATCGATTAGACATTTCGATTGAAATAAAAACGCACACATACTTTACAATTATTATTAGCGATATACAGGGTAAGTCTTTGACCACTGCATTAATTTTAACCAAAGAATCCTGTCATCAAATGAAACACTTTTTTCATTTAACATTTTTCAAAATTCAGCTTAGGTAAAAAGATACAGGCTGTTGAAATTTTGAAAAAAAATCAGTTTTTATTTTGTAGCTTTGACATCCTTTTTTCGAATAAAATGAATGTTGGCGTAAAGTTTCCTATAACTATGATACATATTTTACAAATATTAGTTATTTTCTACTTCTACTGGTTTTCTAGTTATGGACTCGTGGATTCATAAAACTAAACGAAATTAGCGTAAAGAAAGCATATAAAGTTTTTCTTGAGTCATCTCAAGAATATTCCATCGTTTTAGAACATTATATTATTCTTCATCATTTCTCCTTAAACGCACCGTTTTCGAGATATTCTTCATTGAATGTTTTAAAATGGAAACCTCAGAAATTTCACTACTTTTATGGATCCGTCCCTGAGCGTTGGAATCCCGAATCAAGCTGTAAACCACGTTACCATGCTTTAATCTCGTCCACCAACAATGTCATAGATAATTTATATGCGGGAGTGTATTAGCACATTGTGAAATCTTTAAACGCTTGTAACTTTTTACCTGAGCCGAATCTGGAAAAATGGTAAATGAAAAAAGTGTTTCATTTGATGAGAGGAATCTTTGGTTAAAATTAATGCAGTGGTCAAAGACTCACCCTGTATGTGTGCTACCAACACGAACCATGCTAGCTAGCTACTAGCAGAATTTGAAACAGGGTAGAATGGCGTAAAAATAGGTGAATTTTCAAGCAGGAAATAATGATAAACCATCGTGGGAAATTGTAGCGTTTTGTATTCAATACCCAACAAGTGTATTTTTCCCTAAAATCAGTGACGGGATGGCATTAATCCTAAAATTTCAAATATATCTCAAGGCTTTCACGGGCCATTTTCTTATATTTAATCTTCTATACGAGGGCGTAATAGCGTATAATGGAGTAATAGCTCCTGGCTATTGCGGTCCAATTATGCATAAAGCAGTTTGGAGTAAGACATACAATTGTTGAGTGCAATATTTTAAGAGAATACGTAAAACTTCTCGAAAAGCGGTCCAATTCGACAATAGATCGATATATTTATTCGGAACTGTACAAATTTGAATCGTGTGATAAATGTCTTCCCAAATTGGAAATGGCGCTTAAGATAGGGAAAATTTGTAGTCTAGAAAGTGATAAAACATTTGCAGATGATCACTGGGTGAGTCTTTTGCAAATCGATAGGTACATTTTGCGCGTTTCTTAAATGGCCTATTGCGTAACTCCGACACAACCAATGCACCAAAAAAAACTCAAAATGTCACACAATTATTCGTTTTATGACCAAAATATCTGATTTATGGACTTCATCATTTCCAGATTCGACTAATTGACAATATGATATATAACTCGTGAACTACTCATCGTAGAGCACCACATGCAAACTTTCATCTTTCTAAGTTGAACAGTTTTCGAATTATGTGTTTTCTTATTTCGAGCTGGAAGTATACATTGTGTAGATGGAACACCATCCTTAAATGCAGAATGACTTAAATATTTTATTATATTTTCTGATGAAAAGTTTGTTTGGCGTACGAGTGGATTTTTCTACGATTTCCAGTACATATATATTTCTCGCAAATCTATAAATTCTAACAAGTATATAATTATTACTGAAAATAATATAAACAAAAACAATAGGTAATCTTCATGATTACTATTATATTTAAAACTCAAAAATTTCGACTCAAAGAAAAAACGCTTATTGCGTTTAGAAAATACGATGAAAATAATTTATACATGCTTTCTGCGTTTCACGAAATTTTTCATCGCTCAGATGATTATCCTTGGAATCAGTTGAAGATTTTCACCCTGATAATTCCATACGTATTATATTCATACATCACCAATTTTTTTAACTTGCGTTTCCATAGTTTAAATTTTCAAATCGTAATAATGGCGCATGCTTCTACACTTTAAATCCCCCCAACGTGTGGGTGTACTGAGAATCGACAACCTTTATCCAGAATCAATAGAGGCAGTTCATCGCACGATGTAGTCGAATGAACGTGCAGGGCTAAGAGGCCTTTTTTTACTGATATATTAATAGTTCGAAAATACTAGCAGGTAAATATAAGTAGCTCATTCAGAATTTATCGTAAAAGAAATGGAGCAAAACCCTTTTGTTATTTAGAACATATATCATTGATAAATGCTAAAAATCGTGAAGGTAACCGATATAAAAATATTTTGAAAAGAAAGAGGCAATATATAGCTATATTTATATTATGATTCAATTATTTATTTGATAATTAAAATAATCATTTCCATCGATATCTTCAGCTGCAGAAATTAATTTCATACGATGTCAAGAATATCAATCGTCTCTGCCAAATAAGTGGAATCTGTATGGTATGTAGTTTGAAAAAGCGAAAATCCAAGTCAGGCATTAAATTATCATCATTCAATGTTTTTTTCTGGGTTTTCTCTCCCAAAATATCCTTTGATGATTGCATAAAATATGTAGGTACTTCAGGTTTTAGTTCGCTTTTCATAAAAGGAGATCATGCGGTATAGCCTATTCAATATCTGATATCTATATAAGAATACCTTCAGTATCCTATAAATATTCGCAGCCTCATAATTTTATAGCTTACAATAATATTCGGTTTAATATATGGATATGCCGTAATTTCATCATTCTAGATCCTTCAACAGTCTACAATATATGGTTTTCTGTATGCAAAGCTATGAAATGACACATATATCCTATAAATATTTCAAAACTAAAAATATGTGAATAATATTTTACTAAAATAAAATCTTAATATCTCATGAATCCTCCAAAATACGGTGCCTCAGGTCTGTGATATGATAGGATTCGATTATGTATATACGTTATGTTGAAAAAGTGTTTCTATAAAATGGAAAATAGGAATTGTATTTAATTTCGAATAATTTCAGCAAAGAGAATTATGGATCACAAACCATGGCAAGTGTCAACAACATATTCATCCAGGATTCCTCAGATAGCGGGAATCCTCAGAGTGCCTTTGACATTGGGCCTGTAACAAAGAATGAAAATATCGTGAATGCTGCAGAATTAACCACCGAAACCTCTGATAATGGAAAACTGCCAGACATTGTGGCGGAGACCACAAGGACGATCCATGAAGCCGAAATGGACGAAACGTATCTGTCTATTGCGGTACAAGTCTTCATTCCATTTCTTATCGCTGGATTCGGAATGGTTTTTGCTGGATTGGTTCTTGACCGAATACAGGTTGGTTTTTAGCCAGTGTACCATGACGCATATAACGGGTCCGCCAAATAACTTTTTATTTTGAAAATGCAATAAAAAAAAGCTACCGAATATTTTCTCAAATTTCTTTTTTATTTGAAAGTACAATCCTTCCGGTTAATAATGGAAAATAATTTCATTCAAGTGGCTGCCTCGGCTGGCCATGCTGTAGCCTACACGATCGGTCCAATTTTTAAGCACATTATCGATTTTGTGCAGCTGTATTTCACCATTGGGTTCACGAATATTGTCCTTTAAAGCGTCAATTGTCTCTGGCTTGTTGGCGTAACACTTATCTTTGGCAGCACCCCACAAATAATACGATAATAATAATATTAATAATATGTTCACGTTCATAATTGATTGGTTTTATTCTGTCCAACTCCCTATGAAATTTACTAGTTTAATATTAATAATACTTAATAATAATAATAAACGACATCAGATCTGCGGCTTATAATGCGATCTTCAAAAACAGGGCAACTCCTGAACAAATTGGACTTTGTATGGCGTCAAACCAAGGTCTTTATGCAAAATTCGTCTCAATGATATCTCCGAAATGTTCAATTCTTGAGAACGACGGTGAATTGATGTTCATGGCGCTTCACGCACACTTTCTGCCACAGCAGCAATATTCTCGGGTGTACGCACTGTTTTTGGCTTTTCACGCTTTGGTTTATCGATGAGGATGCCAGTTTCTTTCACTTTTTTCACAAGATAACGAACATACGGAGCTGACGGTGCTTCTCTTCTTCCAAAATCCGTACGCAATTTTCGCACACATTCTGCATCATTACCATATGATTTTCAAAGTAATGTCGCAATATTTCCCAGCGTTGTTCAAGCGTATACACAACCATATTCGTTCAGCGGAAGGATAAAACTAATTATCTGTGAAATCAGACATGAGCAAAGTGTTAGCATTCACGAAATAAGCACTAGTTGAAAAAAAAAACGTTGGATGGCGGACCCTTAATAAGGTTTCAATTGTATACACACACGAACATTTAAAATCGTCACTGAACTCCCCCTATAGGACGTGACAGATTTTGATAAAATTGTGTGTGTGATTGAGTGGGCCCCTGAATGTTTTAGATTCGCAATCATATTTGTTTTGTTTTTTAGTACGAAATGGTGGATGCCCTGACCCAGTTATTACCGGTTTTATTATCAGATCTCAGAGAGTTCGAGATGTCACTTTGACATTCCTTATTAATTTTCAGTTCAGTCAGTATTAAGCTGTTTGTAAAAATAAATTTCAAGAAATATTATATTAAAGTGTAATTAATCTGTGAAGAGTTTCCAGATGTAATTAAAAACTATACCTTGAGAGATTCGTTAGCTGCAGTATTGAACTGAGTATTTCACTAATTTATTAACTTAAAGAAGTTACCTTTATTTATGTGATCTGCATCAAGAAATTCTGCATTAACGCTTCACAAAACGAGTTGCAAACACGACCTGACATTTTTAAAACTGGTAGACACGTTGCGTTTCTTATTCAATATTTCATATTCCAATTCAATTTGTCTGTCATTCATAAAACTTTTTCAGCATTGGCCTGTTTTCGAAGAAATTACGGAATTGGTTATTTTAATCCCAGCATTATTAGGCCTAAAAGGAAATTTAGAAATGACTCTAGCATCAAGGCTGTCCACTCAAGCGAATCTTGGCCATATGGATACAACTAGACAGAAATTTTCAATTATTGTTGGAAACCTAACACTTATTCAGGTAAGATCATAAAACATTCAATGGTCTTTTTCTGGATTTTCTATCCCAAAGTCTGAAAAATATATGTAACGAAAAAAAATACTGTTTTATTAGGCAACATTGTTCCATAAATTGCTTCTGACAAATATCTGGTGTTTCTAACGCTTAAGTAATTTCAAAATAATAATTTTTGTTTATTATAGATATTTTTCAGATTTTGGCAGAAAAATAACATTGAATGATTAATGCTCCGCCCAAAGTATCCCTTGATGATTACTTAGGATCATCATTTGCGTTTGTCCATTTGTAAAAACAAGGTGAATTTGCACAGCCGATTTCCCTTTACAGGCATATAGGATGTCCCAACAAAAAGGATAGGTACGGCGCAACGCGCAAATTACAACAAAAGTTGCTGCATACAACAAAAATCCTTTACACGTGGAATTCTGTCAGATCAAGCGTGTTGCACCCTCAAATATTCCTTGTGGAAGGGGGGCTATCACTTCCCAGATGTTGATGATATACGTACGCAGTTATCTGTACGAAACAAAAAATGGGTTCAAGCCCTGTGGACAGGAGCTTTCTGGCACTCTAGGTTCAAATAACAGACAAATTATATCTCCGAAAGTATTGGTTTCTCAGAGTTGGGAATTATATCAATGTATTCTTATGATAGAACTGCATCATAAAGGAAATTCAATTCAAATAATAGTTTATTTATCAAGATTAAATGAGCAATCTGCATGAGAAGTGCACCATGGAAGAAATCAAATTAAAATAGCTGAACTGAATTTGACTCTCTCTTATAGAACAGGATGAAATGTACGAGTATGAACACAGTTCATATAATAAAACTTAGATAGAATAATTATAGCATTCTGTGAAAACAGAGAAGTACGATTATTGAAATTTAGAAAAATCATATCTCCGAAAGTATAAGCTTGTTGAAGTTGAAAATGATATCGATGGATTTTAATGGTGAAATTGCATCTTAAATAGAAATTGAAATGAAATTTGTTGCTTAAAAAAAAATTTCGTTTTCGTTACTCCGAAACCATCTGTCCTATTTTGCCCAATAACGAACTTAGCCGAGATATTCATCTCCCTAACCTACTCTGAAAATTTCAACTGCCTAGCTCATTCCGTTCGAGAGTTATTGTAGAAAATTTTGAAATTTTTTTTTTACACTTTGCGGTAACCTGGTCAATACAAAACTTCACATGCGTATAAAGGTCATGATTCTACAATTTGATGCTAAACTTCAGATAGATCGAGTGATCGGTTGCGGAAATATTCATAAAAAATGTGTTTTACTAAAATCGGCCATAACTGCGAAACCGCTTGATGGATTTCGCCCATTAACGAACTTGTCCGAGATATTTACGCTCCAAACCCACCTTGCAAATTTCAATCCTCTAACTCCTTTCGTTCGAGAGTTATCGTGCCTACGGCCGGCCGACCGGACAGAATCGATTTCGACCTCGGATTCTTGATCAGTGAGTCGAACCAAATCGTTCGACCATTTTCAGCCAAAAATTCGAAAATTACAGACCAGACATTTGGGCAAATTGATAAGCACTCAGTTCCGAGGAACTAGAGCACCAAAAATGATGTAAAAATTGAGAGAACATCTCAGTATACTTTTCGTTGGAGCACCTTGTATACGACTCATTTCCGCAAAATCAGGATTATTGCAAGGATAGTGGACATAAAACATCATATGGGGGTTAGTAGTAGAATGAGGTGAATACTTAGTCTGCAAAAATTGATACAACAGCTTTATAATAGGTATAAATATTTGAAAAAATGGCTATAATACCGTTGTTAATAAATCAACAACTTCACTAATGAAGACCAAGAAGTCTGAAACGTTTCTTTTCTGGCTTCTCGGAAAATCTATAAAATACCCTAGGTGTTAGTTTGATTTGTGTAGTCTATGCATAAGTATAAGAGTCATTTCAAGACCCTATTGACAGAACGCTCTGAACTTGTTGCTTTATAATATGATCCTTTAGTAATTTAATTATCTATTAAATACCTACAAATTATTGTTACTATCCTTTAATCGACTGAACTTTCGTTCTGTTTTAGTGTCAAGCAATAGTGGTCGGGTTCCTTGGGGCAGTTGTAGCAGTTGTGATGGGTGGAATCAAGAGTAATGATGTTGAATTAGACCACGCCTATTTATTATGTGCCAGTAGTTTAGTTACGGTCTCTATCGCCAGCTTCGTATTAGGTTTGATAACAGCAGGTGTTATTGTATTATCCAGATATGTCCACATCAATCCAGATAATGTTGCAACTCCAATTGCAGCTAGTCTTGGTGATATCACCTCCCTAACACTTCTATCGTTGGTATCAACAGTTTTGTATGATTCAATTGGTAAGAGACCAGTTTATAAAATGTTTTATACTAGGAATATAATTGTATTTTTACTCCAACAGGAACTCAAGATTGGCTCGCTCCTGTAATAATAGTGGGTTACATCCTTGCTATACCAATGTGGGTATGGATAGCAAAAAGAAATTTGGCCACAAGGGATGTCCTGTACCACGGATGGACACCAGTTGTAGGAGCTATGCTTATAAGTTCCATTGGAGGGTTGATCTTGGATTTCATGGTGTCTAGATTTGAGGGTATAGCAGTTTTCCAACCGGTCATCAATGGTGTTGGTGGAAATTTGGTAGCAGTCCAAGCCAGCAGAATATCAACTGCACTGCACAAACAAGCTCAGCTTGGTTTCTTACAAGCTGAAAACGATGATGAAGAAGCTGTTATATTCATATCCCCTGTGAACTCCTTCTGCGGCAAAGGAGTCCATTCGAGAACTACCAGAGTGTTGATGGCTATGGTCTTACCAGGACATATAATTTTCATCTATACGATCGATTACATGAAAGATGGGGACACGTCTTTGAGCGCCTGGTTTGTCTTCGTATATTTACTTGCAGCAACCATGCAAGTAGCTACCCTTCTATATGTAGCATATATTATGATACATTGGATGTGGAAGAAGAAAATAGATCCAGACAACTCAGCGATACCATATTTGACTTCCTTTGGAGACCTTTTAGGGATTTCCTTACTAGCAATAGCATTTCAGTTTCTGTATCTGATATCCGATCACGAGAAAAAACCTAGTAGTAATTTGAGGTGATGATCTCCAAGAGCAAAACTCGAATGGAGGGAGGACCAGAGGGTCCCTGAGACCATCAATGACATTTTGCCTTAGGTGCCTTAAATTCATATAATCCATATGATGTCAAATCTACTAGCATGTACCTTTTACTTCATTTAATTACAAATTCTGTAAATTTATTTGAAGATACATGGCCCATAAAAACGGAATATTTGAACATATTATTGGCTACGATATTAAATATCCCCTAAACGGATTTATTAAACTTGCCAAAAAAATTTCATGTTGGTCTATGGGATTCTTCAATTTTCTGTATTAAACATATTTGATTTGAGTAATTCCTATTTCAAAACATTCAACAAGTAAATCTAGAAAACACAGCCGTAGGAGCAGTAATTCATGTTAATTTAAAAAAAAATGCATTATGAAAATACAACTCGGTGTTGAAAATATGGCAATATTTTGATGTATCCTTTTTCCATTTATTTCACAATCTTCATCAAATCTATGAGTTTTCTCGGTGAAAATAGATATACATCAAAATGTGAATCAAACTCCAATTGTGTTTTCACGTTACATTCAGTAGGTACACGAATTGAGTGCCTTCAATTCGGTTGATTCCCTTTTGAACAGGAACTTACTAATTTGTCTGTCTTGTAGTTAGAGATTTCCGTGGAGTGGACTTGTATATAGAAGCTGGGAATTCCTGAAAATTATTTTCAACATGATTACAGATAGCACAGATGTCTATTAGTGAACAACGATAGATACGAGTAAATATTGGCATTGGTATAGTATGCAATAAAATGTGAATTTTAGAATTCATTCAGAAAAAATGTTCCTTCAGATTAAGCACTACGTTGGTGACAATAGGTACTAGTCTCCACCCCTCTCTTTTGTGAATATTAAACACCAGAGGGTAACGTAGGTCATAAACATATAGACATATTAATGACAAAATAGTATTATATACAATATATTGATAGAATAAATAATTAATTGATTTGTTTGTTGCCTACAATATCCCTCACAGCGAAGACTGATCACATAGTGGATCCACCTTTGCAACCAACTACACAACAACAAAAAGGACATATCACTAAGTAAAAATAAAAATTTAGAGGTGCCTTTTAATACACATTTTGAACGTATGTCACTCAAAAATCTAAAAATATAAGGTTTCCTACAATTCGTCAAAAATTCCAAGAGATATTAAAATTTTCTCTTTCGTAATATACATACCGCCGTATTCACAAAGCATTCAATCTCCTGTAAGTCCTAACTGAGGTCCTCAGTTAAGGATTAATTAAAATCGCAACCTCAGTTCAAGTGAAAACTAACGTGAAACAGGCCTGTTTCAGCACCGTTACATACGTTAACTGAGGTTGCGATTCTTATTTAGCCTTAACTGAGGAGCTCAGTTAGGACTGAATGCTTTGTGAATACGGCGGAGAGTGTTTCAGAATAATATGCTGATCCTTAAGGGTGTAAATCTTCAAGTTATTTTGAGGAGAGAAGTTCTAATAATCTCATGTCCTAAACCTCTTAACTATTCAGTTACAGTTTCCAGAAAAAAATGTTGTTAATAAGTAAATAAGCGTTAGATGGTTTATATTTCATATGCCTAATAGATAACATACTCAATATTTATTTCGATCCTTCCTCAAGTTCTTGACATGTAGGAACTACTTGTCTTAATAATTTCCAAATAAAATATCAATAATGTTTTAACATAAACAGTTCCTATGGAAACGAGAATTGTTGTGAAAGAATAGAAACTCTTGGCAGATTTTCTAATCTTTTATTGCTAAAAACTACTTGATTGAAGCATAAAATAATGGATTTTGTGGTTGATAGAGTATCTGAAGATTCATTTTATGAAAATTTACTGATGGGCTTGCCAAAAATTCTAGGTTAGTATGGGTATTAGATTAAGCCCGAAAAAATGTCTATCATTTATATTTATGTTGTAGAAGAATTTCCTTGTATTTCTGAACCTTACCTCAGCCGTGCCCCCCCTGTGCCACATAATTTAATTTGTGCCTGGGAACAAAAATATAGTGTGTTGTTACCTGAAGACTTGAGGTCTTTCTATGGGTCCACAGATGGACTGGTATTCTCCTATAAATATAACTTGGCAGGTAAAAATATTACAAAGTTAAATCGTTCCATATTTTGGAAGACTTTCAATACCGATACTGAAAATATTGGTAAAGACATTAACCTAAGCGTTAAATTAATTATCTGAGGCTACAAATAGTCCAAATATTTTGTCGACATTTGTTAGTATCATATTTTGAAGATATGGTAACGTTGGAACTGAATAAACAGCAAGCAAAATACGCAGCAGTTGAACCATACTTGTTGAGGTCAGTTCAGAGCAACCTGCCTATGTGATTCTACTGTGCCGAGAAATTAATTAACTTTCATAATGCAAGTTGCATTGATGGACGGTACAGCAAGCTCAGATCTGAACATATTTTCCAAATATTAGTTATTTTCTACTTCTACTGGTTTTCTAGTTATGGACTCGTGGATTCATAAAACTAAACGAAATTAGCATAAAGAAAGCATATAAAGTTTTTCTTGAGTCATTTCAAGAATATTCCATCGTTTTAGAACATTATATTATTCTTCATCATTTCTCCTTAAACGCACCGTTTTCGAGATATTCTTCATTTAATGTTTTAAAATGGAAAACTCCAGAAATTTCACTACTTTTATGGATCCGTCCCTGAGCGTTGGAATCCCGAATCAAGCTGTAAACCACGTTACCATGCCTTATTCTCGTCCGCCAACAATGTCATAGATAATTTATATGCGTGAGTGTATTAGCACATTGTGAAATCTTTAAACGCTTGTAACTTTTTACCTGAGCAGAATCTGGAAAAATGGTAAATGAAAAAAGTGTTTCATTTGATGAGAGGAATCTTTGGTTAAAATTAATGCAGTGGTCAAAGACTCACCCTGTATATCGTTCATTCAAAATTCCTTCGTTATTTTGTTTACCGCTAATAACAATAAAGCATTTTCAAAAATTCCAAATATTCAGAATACAACAAAAATATGAAGAAAATAATATATCATTTCAGATGATAGTTCCCTTAGAGGAAAAATTGAAGTCAGTAGTTTGAATAATTTAATTCAAACAAATGGGTATGAAATAAGTACTAATCCTGGAGTAAATATGGATAGTGAAAGATATATCCTGAAATTAGGAGCGGAAAGCAAAGTATTTGTGTTAGAAAGTCTGGAAAGTTTAGGAAAGGTGAAAAATTAAAATTGTAATACTAATGGAGTAGTAACAAATGATCAATATTTAATTAAACCACTTCTAAATTTGTTATTTGAGATACTATTGATTGTTTTAGGTAGTGCTAGTGTATATAAACTCTAGATATTTCCCTAATATCTGGATACAGACAGAAAAATCGGAATTCTATTTTTTGTCAGATGACTTTACAACTTACCTCAGAATGAGCATTCACCATTTAGGAATTCCATACTGGCAATTTGCCTATACAGACTTTGGAATACCGGATTCCAGCAAGGTGATTATGTGACATTTTGGAATGAACAAATACAAATAGTTTTTCAGATGCTTTTTCGACTAATGGTACCTGGAATAATTCTGTCGGATGAAAAAATAGAAGATGGCAGAAGAAAACAAGAAAAACTGAGAAATGATGATATGTGTGAGAATGTTCTGAATAAAATCGATGTAGGCATTTTCAGGACATATTATAGAACATCTGCTCCAAACACAACTAGTATTATTGAACAAACGAACACTACTACCACAACTAAGAAGAAGATCAGCAGTAAGAGCCGAAATGTTACAACTGTAATAAAAAAAAATAATTTGAAGAAATAATAAACTTCTTGAAAGCACTGAGTTCGAAAACGAATAAAAAATCATTTGAATGTTTGCATCGTGGCATCAATTGTAATGAAACTTGATAAAGTTTAAATTTATGCAATGATAAATACCTACTCTTTTGTTTTAAACATTTATTTATACACAAATAATATTTCAGCCCACAGACTTCCATCTATATCATATACACATTAAACAATTCTTTATTCAACACTATTATAATTTTTCTTAGTCAAATTCTATATTAGTATGAGAAATAACAGAAGAAAATTTAATTCCAAACTCGATTGATCGTTTCGTTATGAAAGTTATTCTACAGCGATATTGTATACATTCTCTTGTACCTATTATAGGGTATTATTATATTATTGTAGAAAATAACTATTTATGAATTGAAGCTAGGGTACACATTTTTTGGATGAAGTTATGTGACTTAGTCATTTCAATAGTTGACTGAAGTAGAGAAACTGATGATCACAGATACATTCATGAATTTAAGGCACTTTTTTCAATGACAAATTATTTTCTTCAAGAATTTCATAACATACCATCTTGTAATTCAATATATGTTTCATAAAATTCTTGAAAATCAACAAATAGATTTTCTATTTATTTCAAGTCATATTATAATGTACACAATTAACATTATTAATTTAACTATACTATTGCTATATTCGGAGATATCTACAAGTTTATTTGCAAATGATAAATTCCACTGTATAATATTTATGTACAATATAGGCATAGCTTGATATAGCAATAGTTAATTAGAAATTTTTTTCAACATGACTAGTTCAAAACTTTTGGGACAATTAAAACATATACTTCAAATAATTTCAATTCCAAAATGCTTGAAAATATACCAAGTGACATAGAAATTCAAACTTAAATTATTCAAAAATGATTCCACCTGCGTAACGAGACTGCATTTCAACCTAGTGCTTGAAAGGATAATTAATTATTGGACTAAATATGATGAAAATACACTAGTTGGCAAGAAAATTTTGGAACTTTTATTATTTTCACCATCCGTTTCAATGTCTATGTTACTGTGAATAAAATTTACATTATATATACAGAATATATCAAAATATACGTTGTTCTACCTGAGTTTATACGAGAGAATAAATTAATCAATATCAACGTCATGATGATAGCTTCAAGTAAAAATAATGGTAATAATTACAAAACTTACATTTTATGGACATTTCTAGTGTATGTTTCCCTCCCAAGCGTCCTTTTCATTCTGTCTTATCAACTTCTTTTGTTCTGAAAAATATTCCAATTAGAATATATAAGGTTAGGAAACACATGCACAACTTCAACAGCAGTCACCACCTGGTGACGTAGGAGCACTCTACACTTAACTGCTACCGAGTAATGAATAAATGAAAACTTCCAACAGTTTCTGCATTGAATATGAGGGTCTATCAACAGGTAATGGAAAAAGTAGAGTTGGAGTGCTAAAAATTAGAATTCAAAAGCTCACCTCTTGCTTTACGGAGATTTTCCCTCTCTAAAGCACTCTGTTCTTTTGTGACTTGACTTTTAGTACCTAAGTGGCTTGTTATCAAACGTCTTGCAGTTTGTAAATTCGTCTGTGGTCTCTTCATGGCAGGTTTCAAGTCATATCTACTAGCAGCAGCTGTTGCAACAACACTAGCACTCGACATGGGCCTTACTTTGATAAAAGGGTTTTTCAGTTCAACAGCTTTTTGTGCTGAAAAAATATGATATAGCTTCTTTCAATCCATACCTTGAGTTGCCATGAAAACATAATATGTCTTACTGTGAAACCAAAATAAATATGAAACAATATTGGTGTTGACCTCATGGAAAACCATGACAGATGATCAGAATAAACAATTAGTATATTGTGAGAATTAATCGAATATATACAGGGTTACAGGGTAAGTCGTACTGAACACACTACAGAAGAAGTATTTGAGTTGGACGAGAAGTACCCAAATAAATGGATTGGAAGAGGCGGACCCGTAGCATGGCCGGCAGGGAGCCCCGATTTAAGGCCGATGGATTTTTATGTGTGAGGTCATATGAAAAGCTTAGTGTATGACCAAATGACGCCGATTGCAAATGTCGATATTCTGAGACAGAGGATTATTTATGCAGCCGACGAAATGAGGCGGAGCCTGCAAACTTCTGTCGTGAAAAGTAATTTAAGGAAACGAATGAGAATTTGTGTGATAAATGACGGCGGTCACGTCGAGCGAGAGTTATATAAATATTGTTCTGTTTCTTTTCGTTTTATTTACGTATTATGAGCTTCTTTTAACTCAAACTAAAAATGTACCCTCTACTACTTTAACTGTAATTTGGTCAATGTTTTGTCTATTTAATAGCAAGTGTTATACCTTTTTGAATAGCTGAAGAGACGAAGAAGTTTTTAAAAGCATCTGCAGAATAACTTCCATACATTTTCTTTGAAGAAAAGCACTTATAAGTTTAAAACATTCGGTGAAAATTCTTTAATTCTAACCTTTGTCAAGCAGTCTTTTTAAGCTGTTAGTAGTAGGTTCAGTTTTTGTTGATCATTTTTATTAACTGACATCCCCTCTAACTAAATACATAAAAAAACGGACCCTAGGAGCTCTAATCCAAGAAAAAATCGATAAGAAAGCCAAAAATGAGGGATTTCAAAAAAAAATCTTTCAAATTCAATATCAATAACGGTGAAATTTCGGAGAATATATTATAGGACCAAATTCATCGGAAATGACCTGAATAATAACGTCCTTCAATATTCAGTACGACTTACCCTGTATATATAACATATTTATGTCGAACATAACAATTGTTTTGCTTACACTCTTACAGAGCTTGTTCAGATATTTTAAATTTTGAATAACTAATATGTCTAGTAACCATTTGCATGTCCCACAATTGATATTTGACGATGAAAAATATTCATTTATCCATACCTTGACTAGAAGACCCAAGCACTAACAGAGCATGAGTCTCATCCACCCATTGAACGTACATAGAATCGGAATCAAACATGCTGAAAGCATGAATAATATCACCTGTAGTTAAAGAAGTTGGAAAATTATAAATCTCAACAACATGATCCAGTTCATCTGTTGGTTTTGGCATGTAGGGTGTGTAATCTTCACTAGCTTTCACAATTTTCATATCTTTACCAACCTTATGTACTATCTGAAACAATTTTTTTTGCGTTTTATTTTGTTGTACCTGATGCCTATTCCTTCTGAGGCGGTTTATTCCACAATCCTGTTTGAGGAAAGTATTTTATATACGTTTTAGATAAAATAAAAGATGATAACTCAATTTGGGTAACTCATAACATAACTGAAGCAATTTTTTCTTGATTTTATAATAATAATAAGTAGGTACTAAGGATTCTTATGTAACCACTAAATTCAAGAAAAATCAGCATAATCTGCATTGTGTTCAGGAAGAACAATTCAATAATTTGTTGCATCTACCACAAAATTTTTCACATATTCCTATAACATTCTTGAATGTACACAATTCTATAAGCATATCATTACAGACTCGAATAGAGTTTTGCATGAATGAAATATATATTCAAAATGAAAAACCTCAGTTTCGTTGTTAAACCACGAATGAGCACATCAAAGGTTTGGCTAAGTTGACCTAAAATGATTAGATTCTTTAGTCCAATATTTTTTTCAACAACTTACTTCGGTCAGTAACTCTTCTTGAATTTGTCCATCATCGTCGAACAAGTCTTCCCAATTGTTAACGTTGTCCTGCTTGTCAATTCTGAGCAAGTCATCACTGTCATCTGAATATTTCATTAGGGGACGCGTCTTACGATTTATATTCTCTTTTGTTTTTCTCATTATCTCAATTTCTTCATCATGTTGACATTTCTTTTTGTTATCCATAATTTTTTTGGTTGTCTCGATTTTGGTGGCGCTCTTGACAGGCTTAGATTGCACTTCCGATATCTTAATAACATCAGATATCTTCATCACCTTTGGTTCTTTCTTTTTTTCGAGGGATTGGTGAGCGTCAGATATCGATTCTGTCACTTGAACATTCTCGATTTGTTCACGAATTTTAGATAATAAATCACGTTTAACTTCCATATACTGAAAATTACAAAAATATAAGAATATGTACATTTGCTTTGTACTATACAGGGTGCGTTTTCAAAAACTTGCCATTGGCATATCTCCGTTATGAGAGGTATGGAAAAACATTTAAAAATGTTTCAATAGTATAGAGGGGGAACAGTAATGGCACCTTTAGGCACTAGCCCCGACAACCTCCTATGCTCTAGCCACCCCAAAACAAGAAATTCAAATGGCAAACCCCCTACTTGTGATACATCATTTAAAAGCTTGTACAGAATGTATTTCACAAAACAATTATTTTATTCAAATCGCTTATGTGTTGCATACTAAAGGGTCCGCCATCTAACGTGTTTTTTTTTTTTCAACTAGTGCTTATTTCGTGAATTAACACTTAGCTCATGTCTGATTTGACAGAGAATTAGTTTTATCCTTCCGCTGATAGAATATGGTTGTGTATAAGCTTGAACAACGCTGGGAAATATTGCGACATTACTTTGAAAATCATGGTAATGTTGCAGAATGTGTGCGAAAATTGCGTACGGATTTTGGAAGAAGAGAAGCACCGTCAGCTCCGTGTGTTCGTTATCTTGTGAAAAAAGTGAAAGAAACTGGCATCATCATCGATAAACCAAGGCGTGAAAAGCCAAAAACAATGCGTACACCCGAGAATATTGCTGCTGTGGCAGAAAGTCTGCGTGAAGCGCCATCAACATCAATTCACCGTCGTTCTCAAGAATTGAACATTTCGGAGACATCATAGAGACGAATTTTGCATAAAGACCTTGGTATGACGCCATACAAAGTCCAATTGGTTCAGGAGTTGCCCTGTTTTTGAAGATCGCATTATCAGCCGCAGAGCTGATGTCGTTTGGCCACCTCGGAGCTGCGATTCGACCCCGTTGGACTATTATTTGTGGGATGCCGCCGAAGATAAGTGTTACGCCATCAAGCCAGAGACAATTGACGCTTTAAAGGACAATATTCGTGAAGCCATTGGTGAAAAATAGATACACACAATCGATAATGTGCTTAAAAATTGGACCGATCGTGTAGGCTACTGCATGGCCAGCCGAGGCAGCCATTTGAATGAAATTATTTTCCATTATTAACCGGAAGGATTGTACTTTCAAATAAAAAAAGAAATCAGAGAAAATATTCAGTAACTTTTTTTTTATTGCATTTTCAAAAAAAAAAAAGAAGTTATTTGCGGACCCGTTATAAATTATGGAGAGCCTGTATGTGTAATTGATTTGAGAACGGCCTTCAGAATTAAGTTGTGCGTGACATTTAATATACAATTCGTCATAATTGAAACACATGTGACTAGGAGTACCTATGTATTTACTATATGGAGTTTCGAAACTGCAGTAACATGTAATCACATCATTATATTTTGTAAATAAATACATGGTAATACCACATGGCACATACCAAGTACCAATTTAATGTAAACACATTTCATTCTAGATAATTGATACAATGTCGTCAAAAAGAACACAAAACTAATTAGTGTCATTAAAGTCGACGTCTGAGCAATGCGTTCTTGTAGAAACATTCAGAAATATACAGTGTGGAAAAGCCAAATGGAATGAATGAAACATGTCATATTTAAATTTTAAATTGTCATTCTTCTTCGTAAAAATGCGAACTCTACCTTCAACTAGGGTTGCCAACCGTCCTTTATTTCAAAGGACAGTCCTTTATTTTAAAAATAAGTCCTTTGTCCATTTGAAAGGAGTCAAAGGACGGTAAATGTCCTTTGAAATCATTCGAAGATATAAATAAAAACACTATTGTAGTAACCCCAAAAAAAATTTCAAAAAGTTCCATACACCATGATACGCCAAAACATAAATACTGTATATTCACGCTAACTGCTAATAAAATGTAAAAAAAAGTATTCAACCCAGATGACTTTACAACCTTTGAATTTTACAATAAACTTGAAATATTTCTGAATAGAGAATGACGAGACCTTTCAAACGATCTATCACAAGCCCATATTTCCTATTTGAAGAATTGGGGGTTGCACCTGTCTTTCGAAGGGGATTGAGGGTAGGGTTCGCATATTTACGAAGAAGAATGACAATAAAACTTGAATTTGACGTGTTTCGGGATTTTCCATAAATATATACAGTAACCAAGATGATGAATTTAGTACATTTTGCTTTTTCACACTGTAGAATTACGAATCATATAATAATAATTTTTTTCGCGTATGTTCTAGGGAGCAGCGTGCTATCATTTTGCCGAAATGTATGTAATTTTCTATTTTTTTGCCGAAAACGGTTTCAAACGATTAGTTTAGGACCTAATCGTTTGATGAAGTCAAGATCAATTCTGTTCGGTCGTCAGGGCGACCGTTGCCATGATAACTCTCGAACGGAAAGAGATAAAAACTTGAAATTTCCAGGGTATGATGCGCCTCCAAATGGGACGGCTAAGTTCGTTATTGAGCGGCCAAACGGTTTCGGAGTTATACCCATCTGTAATTTTGTTAATATTTTCCCAATAATTCAAAAAATGTTTACAATAGATTATACCGTAACTATCCTTGCAAACTGCAAATTTTACACAAAATTTGCTATTCGAAATATAACGAATGATTCTCTATAATTTTTTAAACAATGTTTTTCAACTCTCAAGGGTGAATTAATTCGAACGAATAGTATTTTTTCTATTCCATAACTAATCAACCTAGAGAAATTATAAATATATTTTCGATTTGACAAAATTGTATAGGTACATTTTAAAGTCAAAAGACTGTTGACTTTATGTCAAAAATTTTGAGTTTTTTAAATATCGATAGTCTGCGACTAGTATCAAGGTTGCCGCGTCCAGAACCCGTTGATAATGGCCTTGCAAATATACATCAATACCACTTGATTAAAACTTACAATTTCTGATCCCTATTCCACAATATCGAATCGAATTGCGGTGTTTTAAAGAGCACGTTCACCTCAAAAACAATTACACAATACTGAATCTAGTTCAAAATATGTAATATATCACTCCTAACGATAGAAAAAACCTCTCAACGCTTTTGGCGATTCGTTCAGACAATAATGAGACCAGCGCGAGTAATAACGCCAAAAAGTGAAAGTCCTCGATATTAACCTCCTTCCTTGTGATAAAACATATTACAGCATCAATATTATGTTATAAGTTGTAACGGCGACGTAACACCTAACAGCTTGCCTTCTCAACTGTGAATTTAAATGCCAATACATTTATATCATACCATTTTGCTTTGTAGAAAACGAGGAAGTTTGTCATTCATGGTCTTTCACCATGCTTCATTGCAAACAAGAAATTGCAGTCAGAACTTGATTCGATATTGGCTGTGTTTTTGGAGGTCATTTTTTTTAACCGGAGGTAGAACTCGCAAACCTTTTTTGGCGCTCTGGTTCCTCGGAACCGAGTGCTTATCAATTTGCCCAAATGTCTGTAATTTCAGAATTTTTGGCTGAAAATAGTCTTGAACGATTTGGTTCGACTCACTGATCAAGAATCCGAGTTCGAAATCGATTCTGTCCGGCCGGTCGGCCGTAGGCACGATAACTCTCGAACGAAAGGAGTTAGAGGATTGAAATTTGCAAGGTGGGTTTGGAGCGTAAATATCTCGGACGAGTTCGTTAATGGACGAAATCCATCAAGCGGTTTCGGAGTTATGGCCGATTTTAGTAAAACACATTTTTTATGAATTTTTCCGAAACCGATCACTCGATCTATCTGAAGTTTAGCATCAAATTGTAGAATCATGACCTTTATACGCATGTGAAGTTTTGTATCAAACAGGTTACCGCAAAGTGTAAAAAAAAAATTTTCAAAATTTAAAAATTTTTTTCTACAATAACTCTCTAACGGAATGAGCTAGGCAGTTGAAATTTTCAGAATAGGTTAGGGAGATGAATATCTCGGTTGAGTTCGTTATTGGGCTAAATAGGCCAGATGGTTTCGGAGTAACAAAAAAAAAATTTTTTTTAAGCAACAAATTTCAAATTCAATTTTTATTTAAGATGCAGTTTCACCATTAAAATCCATCGATATCATTTTCAACTCCAACAAGCTAATACTTTCGGAGATATGATTTTTCTAAATTTCAATAATGAATCGTACTTCTATGTTTTCACAGAATGCTATAATTGTTCTATCTAAGCTTTATTATATGATCTGTGTTCATACTCGTACATTTCATCCTGTTCTATAAGAGATAGTCAAATTCAGTTTAGCTATTTTAATTTGATTTCTTCCATGGTGCAGTTCTCATTCTCAGATTGCTCATTTAATCTTGATAAAGAAACTGTTATTTGAATTGAATTTCCTTTATGATGCAGTTCTATCATAAACTCTGAGAAACCAATACTTTCGGAGATATAATTTGTCTGTTTGAACTAGAGCGCCAGAAAGCTCCTGTCCACAGGGCTTGAACCCATATTTTTCTTAATGCAGTGGCATCGATAAAAATTTCATAGTTGAACTCATTAGTCATCACTTGATCAAAGATACTTGTAGTACAAATTTTGTATGGGTCCCCTTTTTTTGTTTTAAAACTAAAAACAAAGTTCAAACAATGAAGAAACTACGCCAAAACTTTTTTTTCTTTTATACAAACTTGTTGTCAACTTCGAATTAATAATAAAAGGTATACTTTTGATGAGTTCTACCTCTTGTTGAAAGACACGACCTGTATAATGCGCGTTCAGAATTTCAAGTTGTAATAAGTTTGCTTGAGAAAACTGGTGCAAATTTTGGGAATATTTGCAAGGATTATAAGGAGCTGAGACTCAGTGTGCTTTAATTTCAACAAGGTAGTGCAGCTCACCACAATTAATATTAAATAGAAACATTTGAGGGCAGAGGGATTAATTTTTTTCAACAGGTAATAAAAATCCAGGTTAAAATCTCAGTGAAGTAGTTAAACTAAATATATTCTCAGCAAATAAAATTTTATAATAAGAAACTAAACCTCTTGTTGGTAATAATAATTACTCAAAAATATCCACGAAAATGGGAGCCGCTAGCATAGTTGTTTAGAGCGATTACTTGGAACAGTAAGGTGCCAAGTACAATCCCGGACTAGGAAAGAAAATTTCCAATCATACAGTAGGGGCCACCATTGACTGTTGGGACAAAAATGAAGAGTGGAGTGTCAGTAAAATCATATCCAGTTTTCGACAAAAGATATTACTGGTCACAGTGGAAGAAAGCAATTTGCAGCCAATCGTGATTTTTTCAAACAAACAATGAAAAAGTATTCGAGAAAGGTTTTCTGAGCGCTCATAAAATTTTCAACAATCCCAATTTTCCAAAGTTACGATTCAAATAAGTAAGATCTTTAAAATCCTAATAAAAAACTCAAGCAAACTAGCAGCGAATACTTACACAGTTTTTAACATCATGGCTCTCACAACAAACATGAAAGTGTTCATTTTCACTTAACTTTATCTTGAAATAATGTCCCATATTGAATTCAGTCAAGTCCACAATATTCTCAAATAATTCACTATCACAGGACAACCGTTGATTTTCACTAATGGCACAATTTTCTTTGAAAATAATATCAATTTCGGAAGTATCACCAACCGAGTCATACTGTAGTATCGACCTATCACTAGAATACATCATCTGAATTTTTGAGCACAATTTTTCCTGGTTGATTGTTAAATTATTGTTGTAATATAATTTCCATGATAGTGGTTTTGGAGAATCCAGAGCACGTGTCGTAGAATCAACTTTTAAAATTGGGTGGTTTTTCAGGAAATTATCTGGGAAAAAGGTTCGCCAGCAAATTCTATCCTTCGAAGGCTGTGAAACTTCATAATTATTTATATGAAAAACAGAAATTCCAAGTTTCAGATCATTTTTATATCTAGTATTTAGATATTGGTAGAAACCACAAAAACAGTCATGAAAATATGGCGGAGATGGTATACCACTTACTATGAACATCATATTATATGTTGGTAATGATAGCAAGTCTAACATGATCAGATCCATCAATGAAGGAATATATATGGAGCCATAATCTCTGGCATTTCTTGGTTCACAAGAATTTATGATATCATTGTTCACTACATTTTCTTCGTTCACTTGAGAACTTAATTTTTTCTTCTTGATTCCACTATTCGATTCCCTTCTAGGTTTATTTTGTGTAACTACTGTTTTCGATGATTTTCCATTATATACACTACATTTAGATTGATTAATTTGTTTGGTTTCGTTTTCAGTCTCTTTATTTGAAGCTAATCTTCTTTGGGCAGGAGGAATATATAGTTGCCTTTCTGGTCTTTTTCTGCGTCCAGCTATATCCTGTGATGTAGCTGATAAATCACTAGACATAGTATTTTCTTGGATTATCCTCAATTCTTGTTTTTCTCTAGAATATTAAGGAATAATCATTCAACAATTAATGCACTCAGAGCAATACTTACTTCTTCCAGATATGGTCTTTCTGGCACACCGCAATGGTTTTGTATAAACCTGCTGATAATTCAAAGGTAGCAAAATCAAAGGCTTCCGCCTGATACTTCAAGGCACGCTGATAAACAGGTCCCAAGGTAGGAAAGACAAGTACGCTAAAATCAAATGAAAGTAAAACTGCTTGTTTTACATAATACCAAGAGTGAGATCATAGCTCCAATACTTTCTCTTTCACTGCATTTAATTCCTTTTTCCGCATAGCAAGTGATGGTGAATGCATCTCTGTACAATCGTGCGAAATGGCAAATTCAATGGATCTCATCGTTTATCAAAGACAACAAAAACATATAAATGTAGGTAAACTTACCAACACTTGTTTTTATTTTGCAATCTATGAAAATCGTTTGATACGCAACAAACGAATTCACGATCGACAAATATTCTATTGAATTTCGTGGATAGATAGGTTACTAATTCTTCTATATTTGGTTCGCTCATATCAAAATATCAGAACAATTACGATTTACGAGTTACAAATAGACTATAGAGGCTGTGCTAATGCAATAACCTTGAAGTTCTATTTTCATTCTTTTTCTTCAGCTCATGCTTCTCTGTCTATATCAAAATATTCGCAAATTCGAAGGGACTGAAATAGAAATGGGTTCAAGAAACTTATCAACCTGCAGCATGCGTTCTGAGCATTGACATCTCAAATCAAATCAGACACCTGATCATAGACGCACCTGATTTTCCAGGTTCTTGTCATTAGGTAGCATTCTTAGATCTACATTCTACATCCACAATATTCGTGTGATCTACTATTGCACTTATCGAGATTTCCACACATTCGGTGTTGCCACACTCCTGTATCAAAGTATCCCCTACAGTCCTATACAAACATCTAGTGAAATATAAAAATAATTGAGACCTTCAATCAACAGCAGATTCAGATAAGGTTGCAGGGGTAATTTTCATCCTAGATGACCCCGATATAGTGATGAATACTCCTACCTGGAAATTGGGTGGAACTTATGAGGATATTGAACCAAATTGATTCAAATATTCTAGCTAAACACTCTGTGTATCATTAATAATAAGTTATTGTTAATGATAATATAAGGACAACCTCTGTATGGTATACATCTAAGTCTGAAAGAGGTGGGATTGCGATTTATGGACCAAAACTGCTCCCTCGCTATACCTCTGGGCACTCAACCCTCTGTCGGACAGAGATACTTGGGGTGTACATATGCGCCAAGGGGTGTTTGAGAAGAAACCCCAAGGGAATAATAATAATGAGATTTATTCGCCAAAAAGATGTGCATAATACAAATGAAAATAAAATGTACGAGCGAATGAAAATAAGCACAAAAGCTCTAGTTCCGAAGAATCTATAGCATACTAGCACAAAAAGCTGTCTCACATCTAGCAGCCCAGTCTCCTCATGCAGTAAACTACCGGAGAACTCAAGCGGTCTTCCATAAATTCTCCTCAATATCCAACTCTCAAATGGACATCGTGCACCAACCAATCATTCCATAAGCATGTTGTGACTGAACGATCGCATAGGGTATATGTTGGAAGTTTGAGGTAATACTTCAGATATTTGAGTCTCCATAATATGCCCCACAGCTTAAATACAAAATAATCCACTTGCGTGTTCCATCTTGAGGTGTCTATCGATTATGATTCCCAAATACACGAATTTGGTTCGATAAGCAAAAGTCCCATACTAGGCAATCCACTTATGTAGGAGTTCCTGAACCATTTGAACCATATCATCTGCGAAGCCCACAATAGTAAATGATGTAAATGGTGAATAAAAGTGGACCCATCACAGTACCCTGCGGTACCCCACACTCAACAGATATGGCCTCACTCAACTCCCCGTCAACACTAACCACTTGCTCTCGATGAGTCAAATAACTTTCCAACATTTTATTCACATTTCCTCTCATACCCATTGTGTCTAACTTAGCCAATAGTTAACAGCCAATAGTGAACACACACGAAGACGGTTTGTTTTTATCTAATGCGCCATAAATATAGGTTGTTAATTAGCAAGGCCCTCTGAGGGTACGAGCAACTTATAGCCAGAGTTCTCTCTTATCCTGGTAATGTCGCGATACCATCAAACTAGACAACTATATGCGAAAAGACTTATCAGCTAGTCTTACACAAGGAAACTCATGGAATTTTCACGAGATGAACCCGTAATATTTCGATACTGCTGAGCCGCTGAGGTTGCACTAGCAGAGTTATGGTAAGGCTCCCATTGCAGGGATGTTGTCGGTATCTTTTTCTAGGGATTATCTGAGTAGGGTGATAGAACAAAAGACCAAACAACCACAATTATTATAGTGGTGAAGACATAAGGGAGGAAGACTATCTTCATCAATTCCATGGCACTGGCAGAATATCAGATATCACGAAAATAAATTAACCACATGTATTTGGTTTCTTCAAAGGGCTCCAAAATTCTCTCAAATAGAGATATATAACTCTACACGGCAACGGTGGCCATACATATTGAAGAGAATGACAAAACAACTAGATAGCGCTGCTAACATAATTATTACAGTGACCCTGCCATTTTATCACTTTAACAATAATATAGAAGTCGCCACGATATGCAATACATATATATATATACTAGCTGACCCACGCAACTTCGCCTGCGCCAAATCGGCTATTGCGGTTGCAATTTTATTTCCAAATGCGAAAAATCTTAAAAGAAACCTAGAACCCGATTGCAGCGCCTCCTACCGGGACAATTGAATTTGCAAGTTATCCAGGGACCCACTCAAACACGTAATTCTAAAAAATACCTAGAACCCGATTGCGGTGCCATCTACCGGGTTCAATTGCGAATACGAACTACCCACTCAAACGTATCTGGTTAAGAAAAGTGAGAAAAGGCGAGAAATAAGACAGGAGACCTGCTTCGTTCTCATCCCTACTCCGTGCCATTGTATTCTTAATTCGAATTTACCATGGTAAATTCGAATTAAGAGTGTCCAATACAGGAGAATGAACAACACAATTTACCATGGTAAATTCGATTAAGGGTGTCCAATACAGGAGGATCGACAATAGAACATACGCGCAAAAGCTCCTGACTTCACGTCAGTGCTTGAACCAATTTTTTTAATAGTCATTTTAGTAATTAACCATTTTTCATCCCGCTCGATAACTGATCAATTATCACTTGGTAAGTTATCCCAGAGAAAGAGCTAATTAAAACCAAGTCTCCGTATTTTTTTTGAATGTTTTTCACTCTATTTCCATCTAAATTTCCCTGAGCTTATGGCAAAGCTAAAATTTTTGTACAAAAAAAATATTTATTTTTATTAAAGTATCAAGGCAGTTTATTCCTGCTATACTTGTCACCCGTAGAATTTTTAACTTCGTCTTTAATTCAACCAGAAATCTTAGTTACGGCTTCAATTAAAGGCTTGGGTACACAAGAATCAATTCAAGTTTTTAGGAAAAATTGGTTGGAAAATGGGTTTCACAGCGGAAAAAATTCTAGCCGAAAAACTTGCAGAATTACTAGCTACTAGTATAGATTTTGTCGATTTTCTTTATATGCCTATAATTTTGAAATGACATCACCTAATTTTCTTTAAATATTTTTCTGATAACTATCTTGACTTGTAATATCACCCGCTTTCGGCTTGACGTCGAGTTCTGGGACACGCTGTATAAATGATTGAATGGAAATGATCAATATTATGTATTAAATTAGAAACTTCAATAAATATATTTTCGAAAGATATTTTCACCTCTAATTCCAATATTCAGTTCAACAGAAAATGTAATGTAAAACAACATGAGGACGCGCATATATTCAAAATTTCCGACGTTCTAATAATCTCACAAGGCATGCGAAACGTACTAAGAACAGAGACAATTGTCTGCTGAGATTAGTTCTAGTATCCAACCGGACCGATAGATGGCAATTACGAACGAAATGACTACGTTACGTCAATTCGTTCAAATTACTTCGGCCAACATCCTATTGGTTCGATTTGCTCCCTTCGATAAATTTAAGTTTCTAATTTTTTCACCTTAGAAACTATGTATATAGGTGGCACAATATAGAACCTGCATTATTTTAGAAATTTGTAAATAAATCATATATAAGCTATGGTTAAAATAAAACAATACGTTAATAAATCCACCTTATAAACAATTTACCTATACAGGTGGCGCAAGAGAACCTGCATTCTTTTAAAAAATTGTAAATAATATCAATATATAAGCTATGGTTAAAATAAAACAATTAATCTATACGTTAATAAATCCACCTTAGAAACAATGTATACAGTTGGCGCAATAGAACCTGCATTCTTTTAAAAATGTATAAATAAAATCAATATATAAGCTATGGTTGAAATAAAACAATGAATATATACGTTAATAAATCCACCTTAGTAACAATGTATACAGGTGGCGCTATAGAACCTGCATTCTTTTAAAAATGTGTTGTTAATCAATCCACCTTAGAAACAATGTATATAGGTGGCACAATAGAACCTGCATTTTAAAAAAAAAATCCACCTTAGAAACAATGTGTACAGGTGGCACAATAGAACCTGTATTCTTTCAAAAATTTGTAAATAATATCAATATATAAGCTATGGTTAAAATAAAACAATTAATCTATACGTTAATAAATCCACCTTAGAATATACCGGTGGCGCAATAGAACCTGCATTCTTTTAAAAATGTATAAATAAAATCAATATATAAACTCTGGTTAAAATAAAACAATGAGAATCTATACGTTAATAAATCCACCTTAGTAACAATGTATACAGGTGGCGCAATAGAACCAGCTTTCTTTTAAAAATGTATAAATAAAATCAATATATAAACTCTGGTTAAAATAAAACAATGAGAATCTATACGTTAATAAATCCACCTTAGTAACAATGTATACAGGTGGCGCAATAGAAACAGCATTCTTTTAAAAATGTGTTAATAAATAAATCCAACTTAGAAACAATGTATACAGGTGGCGCAGTAGAATCTGCATTCTTTTACAAAAACCCACCTTGCAAACAATGTATACAGGTGACGCAATAGAACCTGCATTCTTTCAAAAATGTGTTAATAAGATCAATATATAAGATATGGTTAAAATAAAACAATGAATCTATACGTCGATAAATCCACCTTAGAAAAAATGTATAGAGGTGGCGAAATAGAACCTGCATTCTTTTAAAAATGTGTTAATAAAATCAATATTTAAGCTATGGTTAAAATAAATCAATGTATCTATACGTTAATAAATCCACCTTAAGCAATGTATACAGGTGACGCAATAGAACCTGCATTCTTTTAAAAATGAGACCCAAAATGACCTGGATAAAAGGAGTAAGGCAATGTTGACGAGAGATCTCAGCTATGGCTAAAATAAAACAATGAATCTATACGTTAATAAATGCAGTTTATTTTTCGAAAATAATATCATCTGAATGATCACCCTCTCTGAGCCTGCACTCCTCTAGTCTTGAGCACAGATCAGATGGTACTTTCCTTAGCATTGCTGTTTTGATCGCTGTGCCATGTCCCTCTGGATATTTTCTTTGTTCAATGTTCCTCAGGTTATTGATGTAGATTTTGTGCTAGAGTTTCCCCACAAAATGAAATTAAGAGGCGTTAAACATACTCAGACTGATCTCAAGAGGTGAAATTCAATGGATAACCCGCACAGCTATCACACCAGCAATGCTGGAGGAATTTTTTTCTAATCTGCGCTCACGATTAGAGGAGTGCCAAAGCAGGGCCATCATTCAAGGCGGGTTTATACAGCAAATAAAACGAATTGAAATAAAAATGAATCAATCATTCTTATTTTATTTGCTGTATAAACTTGACTTTAGAAATTTTTTTCAAGGAATAAACTGCATTTATTAACCTATAATCATAGTTTTATTTTAACCAAATTTTTAAAATAATAATGTATTTAGATTGTATTCAGTCATTACACCATTGAATAATTCTAGCGAACCAGGAAAATAACATGTGCTGTTTGGGATACATGTTTTAATAGAGTAAAAAAATATCACTAAACAAGTACACTTTTATACAAAAAAGCATCAATAATTATAATTCACGATCACATTACTAAAATTTCAAAATCAATGAAATAGGTCATAAAACTCCACCTACTAAATAATATTCAAAATTTTGAGACAGAGATTGCAATATTCACTATCTATTAAAAAATATATAGATATTGAATACTTTCACGAACTATCGACAGGAGATTGATGAAATTCAACCCAAGTATCATAAACGCTTTCTTAAATCCAATATAATAATCTATATGCACATGTATTTACAAAAATTAAGTTAAAATTACGCTTATTTCAACATTATTACAGAATGAGCCCATTGAGAAAAATCAAGAAATTGATCGTGATATTGTGTGAATACTCAGTTTCGAAACAAATCAATTCTAAGAAAAAAAGATGAGAAAATATATCGATTTGTGTAATGGCACATTCTGCAAGTAGTACAAATCACTGGACGTGAAGACAAATTTCACATGAATCAAGTTCCGGCACATATCACTATAATAATCATATAAACGACTGAGATATAAAAAACACTATCTTATAAAGTATCTATATTTATGTAACAACAAGAGCTAAAAATATTGTTCATGTATTTATTATACATTAATTGTGGCATGTGTTCATTTAGTTTTTCCGAAAATGTATACTGGTTTTGTTTTCAATTCTAAAACGAATTAATATGGAGGAATCTATTCTTTACAAATTTTACCTAGACAGCACACACATTGAACTACCCCTTCTCGTTTATATAAAATTTAGTAATAGATGGACTTTCAGAGAAAAACTGCATCTCACACAATACTGAATCATTTAGAATCGCATCACAACCAACATTCAAATAATCTTATTTCAGAAAACTGGATTGAAACTGATCTGGGGCAGGTCAACAAAAATTTCAATGCAATTGATAGTTTTCCCTCCTTACCTCAATATTTTTTCTTTTCCATATTTGTTAATGTGTTTTGCAATGTTCCAAAAATACCTAAAAACAGTCAATGCTATCGTTGTTCAACAAAATTATAAAAAGAAACAAAGGATAATAATCAATCCAAAAAGGATTTAGAGTCAATAAAAATAAAATACTGCAGGATATCCAATTGTGTTCAATATACTTTATAAGAGTAGCTGAAAATTAAGTGATAAAACTTTTTAAAAAACATGTATAAATAGAAAATGGCAATATGAAATATAAATAACGATACGAGTATTGTAAATGTTGTATGTATGTATAAATTACTCAAACAAAATTAAAGCTGAAAGAAAATGAGTCAGTCGAATACATGTTGAGTGAATGTTATTCGATCTACCAGGGTACCCAAGCACCCCCCTAAAGTTTTTAAAAGTATATAGAGCCCTTCGAAGGATTCAATTGGTATTAAAGATATGCCATTAATATAGTTGTCAAAAATTGCACAAATGCCTACAACCTCTTGAATCATTTTCAATTTGCAGAAAATATGAAAATGAAGAAACTAAATTGGAAGGTACCCGGTAAAAGAATGGAATCTGAATGTGAAAAAACTCTTTCAAGTTTTTTGAATTTTCCTTAAATAAGGGTGTCTGAAATTATGCACACATATCGATGCTTAAACCACACGTATACACTTTCTGTCCATCAACGTTCTTTTCTCATGGAAGCGAGGCACTCAGGAAGGAAACTTGCAGCAGCTGGAGCATAAGTACACATCCAATCACAGTTTGCAGTCACCTGATCGTGCTCCATATCACAGAACGACGCTCTTTTACGCACGCATAAGCTTCGGGCTTGTTTGGCCCGAAGAGAGATACTTACTTTTTGCGTGCATTCATTCAGGGCGCCAGGAATCGGGGCAACAGAGGATCAGGTGACTGACGATGTCAGCAGATGGAGCTCTCCTCACCTCCCAGGATATAAGCCACCTGCTGGAGACGAGAGACCAAGTGAAGCCGCCTACAATTCATGTCTCCATGAAGTGCCTCCATAATCTGGGAATGAAAAACGGCCAATTAATTTGTTTGTTCTTATAGCAGGATCGATCAAAAAGTACTCATGTTCAAAGACAGGTCGCGTTTTGCTGCATAGGTACTTCTGAAGGGTCCGCCATCTAACGTTTTTTTTTTCAACTAGTGCTTATTTCGTGAATGGTAACACTTAGCTCATGTCTGATTTGACAGATAATTAGTTTTATCCTTCCGCTGAACGAATATGGTTGTATACGCTTGAACAACGCTGGGAAATATTGCGACATTACTTTGAAAATCATGGTAATGTTGCAGAATGTGTGAGAAAATGGCGTACGGATTTTGGAAGAAGAGAAGCACCGTCAGCTCCGTATGTTCGTTATCTTGTGAAAAAAGTGAAAGAAACTGGCATCCTCATCGATAAACCAAAGCGTGAAAAGCCAAAAACAGTGCGTACACCCGAGAATATTGCTGCTGTGGCAGAAAGTGTGCGTGAAGCGCCATCAACATCAATTCACCGTCGTTCTCAAGAATTGAACATTTCGGAGACATCAAAGAGACGAATTTTGCATAGAGACCTTGGTATGACGCCATACAAAGTCCAATTGGTTCAGGAGTTGCCCTGTTTTTGAAGATCGCATTATCAGCCGCAGAGCTGATGTCGTTTGGCCACCTCGGAGCTGCGATTTGACACCGTTGGACTATTATTTGTGGGGTGCCGCCAAAGATAAGTGTTACGCCAACAAGCCAGAGACAATTAACGCTTTAAAGGACAATATTCGTGAACCCAATGGTGAAATACAGCTGCACACAATCGATAATGTGCTTAAAAATTGGACCGATCTTGTAGGCTACTGCATGGCCAGCCGAGGCAGCCATTTGAATCAAATTATTTTCCATTATTAAACGGAAGGATTGTACTTTCAAATAAAAAAAGAAATTTGAGAAAATATTCAGTAGTTTTTTTTTTATTACATTTAAAAAAAAAAAAAAAGTTATTTGGCGGACCCTTTAGATCAGCCCCCTTGCCCTTATAGAATCATATCTCAAATTTTATAACATGTGATATAAGTGATAAAATTCACCTGTTCTCGGTATGTTGTAACATAAATATAAAGTTCTTTGAGTGCTGCGACAGTGTCGAATTCATCGGCTTGCTGAGCCGAAAGTTGTTGCATTGCAGAGCCCATCTCCTGGTCCGTTATAGTTGGTAATTTCGCAACATCACTATAAAATTGAGAAACTATCCGTCTGTAACGTGGAATATCCTACAAAATCGAAGATATAGAATAAAATAAAAAAAATTTGGAGTAATGATGTTACCTTCGCGAACAGTAATTTGTTGGATGGAGAATCTTTTCCAAGTCTATGTTCTGTTGTAGAACAAGAATCCATAAAAGTTTGTGCTATAACTGAAAGACAGGAATCTAAAGTCTGTGTTTTATTTATATCAAAAATAAAGTCTGGATTTTTTATGAAGTTGACCCAAAACCTCAAAGGAAGGCTGTTGGATTTCCAAGCATGTACAACTTCTGGATCTTGAATCCCATGTTTTTTAGCAGCCTCATCCAACAAATCAAACAACCATTTCACAGCGGGAGGTAGAGCTTCATTGACAGTTAGGACTGTCAAGAAGAAATCATCCACAAATTTCTGGATGATTCCTTTAGTGGACAAAAGACGAGTCAAAAATATCTCTGGAATAGCTTTGTGCGTCCTTTCGATCATTTTATTGCTCATGAATTGATGGTCATCCATCGGCTTCACTAGATGATAAAGCCTTGTATTAGATCCTGTCTCAACATCACCATTGGTGGTGATAATGGGCGATTGTGAGTTATTGAAATACATCCCACTGGCACCTAAAAAATCTAAATATTTCAAATGCATATTTCAGATCGAATGAGTAGTTTCGGAAACATTCAGAAAAAAATCGCACGAAATTTACGCACGAAACAACTGTCTCCATTACGTGGTTGAATTTCAACGATTTTGCACAAAGATTTTCTCGATACAGCAATGAAATTGCTTGAATGTGGTATCTTTATGAAAAAATTGGTTCAAGCCCTGTGGACAGGAGCTTTCTGGCGCTCTTGTTCAAACAGACAAATTATATCACCGAAAGTATTGGTTTCTCAGAGTTGGGAATTATATCAATGTATTCTTATGATAGAACTGCCTCATAAAGGAAATTCAATTCAAATAATAGTATATTAATATTGGGGAGCTGTGTGCACAGTAGATGAATAATTACCAATGAAAATCTGTATTCTGTGCAAAGTCTTTATTCAGAGCAGAGCGCTTTCGGCCTCTAGGCCATCTTCAGTGCTACCTTGTCAGTCTCAAACACAGAACAAACGTCCATCGAACAGGGCAAAACACAATCCAGACAAGTAGGTATCGAACAACAAAACTTAAAATATCAGAATTATTATAATTTTAATCTTTCTTATCAATTCTTAACTATAATGGAGCTCACAAATATCTCATGCTAAATCATTTAGCATGAGATATTTGTGAGCTCCATTATAGTTAAGAATTGATAAGAAAGATTAAAATTATAATAATTCTGATATTTTAAGTTTTGTTGTTCGATACCTACTTGTCTGGATTGTGTTTTGCCCTGTTCGATGGACGTTTGTTCTGTGTTTGAGACTGACAAGGTAGCACTGAAGATGGCCTAGAGGCCGAAAGCGCTCTGCTCTGAATAAAGACTTTGCACAGAATACAGATTTTCATTGGTAATTAATAGTATATTTATCAAGATTAAATGAGCAATCTGAGAATGAGAACTGCACCATGGAATAAATCAAATTAAAATAGCTTAAATGAATTTGACTCTCTCTTATAGAACAGGATGACATGTACGAGTATGAACACAGATCATATAATAAATCATAGATAGAATGATTATAGCATTCTGTGAAAACATAGAAGTACGATTCATTATTGAAATTTAGTTACGGTAACCTGATCAATACAAAACTTCACATGCGTCTAAAGGTCATGATTCTACAATTTGATGCTAAATTTCAGATAGATCGAGTGATCGGTTTCGCAAATATTCATAAAAAATGTTTTAACTAAAAACGGCCATAACTCCGAAACCGCTTGATGGATTTCGCCCGTTAACGAACTCGTCCGAGATATTTACAATCCAAACCTATCCTGCAAATTTCAATCATCTAACTCCTTCTCGTTCGAGAGTTATCGTGTTAACGGACGGCCGGACAGAATCGATTTCGACCACGGATTCTTGATCAGTGAGTCGAAACAAATCGTTTGAGACCATTTTCAGCCAAAAATTCGAAAATTACAGACATTTGGGCAAATTGATAAGCACTCTGTTCCGAGGAACAAGAGCGCCAAAAATCTGCGGGTGCGTAGTGTGAAAAAATTCATTGGTGGGACCAGAAAATTCTATTCGCGGGCGGCATGTGGCCCGCGGGCGCCCATGCCTGATCTAACTCATTTTCGGCCAAATATACAGATAATTAATCATTAAAGGATACTGTGGGAGGTATACTCATTATTGAAAGGTTTTTTTCTGGGTGACAATTGAATTTCACAATAACTATCAACTAAATAATTCTAAAGATTTTCATTAAGCGTCTGACGAAGGAGTCTGATATAGACTCCGAAACGTTCCGATATAGTTGTTTCTTCGTTGATGTTGTTTTGTTGTTGTTTGTTAGGCAACATTGTTCAATTGATTGCTTCTGACAAATATCTTGTGTTTCTAACGCAGAAACAAATCACGAAATAATTAATTTTTATTTTATAGATATTTTTCAGAGTTTGGGAGAGAAAACCCAGAAAAAAACCTTTCAATAAATATACGGATATCTGGGCAAAATAATATCACGTTGCTCCTGGCGAAACAAGCGCGCAAAAATATATGGTCAAGTGTCAGATTAACGCAATCAACTTACAGTTATGGCATGGCTGCTTGCAGTTATTAAAGCTATCATTCTGCCTCGAGATCAAGGACATTACTGCACTTTCCTTAACGCCATAATGTGCCAAAGTGTTCAATTTTTTCCAACCATTTATAGTTTTTGTTGTGAGATCTTCATCTTGCAAAGTTAAATGGCCACCTCTACCATGCCTCCATTCTGTAAATATTATTAGTATATAGATTTGGATCATATGCTCGATTGTAGATTTTGCTTACCCAAATCGACCTCGTAAATAGAGGGCCTCATCGAGAATGGTGTATTTTTGAATAATGCATCCAATATTTTTGATTTCACCTGACTAATTGTATCGCAATCCAAAACTTTACATTGAATCTTTTCATCTAAATCATCCTGTACAATATGTAGAGTCTGAAAAAATTATAATTGTTATGACCTCGAACAGGTTTTTCCTGCTTTTCCGTGAAAATGACAGGGGTCGAAAGTTGTGCATGAACAAAACTGTAATGGTCGACTTTCATTTGGTGACAAATTTCATCAGGTAACATCGTCTCGAAGTAAATGAGCCATGACAAAGTGCACATACTGAAAACCTCTTTGAACTAACTATTTTTCAAAAAAGAAAAATGTTTTCTTGAAAATTTCTACACGCCTATAAAGAAGATACAAAGACCTTGCCAAAAAAATACCAAAGGCCCACCTTCCCTATTCAAAAAATTTAGAGGGTTGATGGGGATGGCACAGGGTGCAACAAAAATCCTTCAAAAATGCAAAAAAATTTGGTAAAAGTGAAACAAAAATTGACCTGTTTCAGGATTTTGTCGCCAAATATCTTTCTTCTGAGAAAATGAATTTGTTCCATAATTTTGAAGCGCACTGTATTTGACATATCTGTCATAGGTAGATGAGATTATATGTATGAACAGTGAACAGAGATAGAAAACAGACAGATAGAATTCGCATTCTGTTATAACATAGAAGTACGATGTATTATTGAAATGTTGAAAAATCATATCTCCGAAAGTATCCGCTTGTTAGAGTTGAAAATGATATCAATGGATTCTTATGATGAAAGTGCATCTTTAAAAAAATTGAATTTGAAATTTGTAGTGCAAAAAATATTTTTTTTCGTTACTCCGACACCATCAGGCGAATTTTGCCCAAATAACGAACTTAGCCGCGATATTTATCTCCCAAACCTACTCTGAAAATTTCAACTGTCTAGCTCATTCCGTTCGAGTGTTAAGTGGTCAACCACGGAATGAGATAATAAGCAGAACTTTCTGAGACAACTTTTAGAACGCCAATCTGAAAGTATATATGAAAATTCAGCTTATTATCTCTCATTCCGAGGTCGATCGCTAATTTGACTGAACTAACAGTTGTGCAAAAATTTTGCATTGCCAAGATTACCCTACGATCTTCAACTTGCATAGACTTCAACAAATAGACGAAAGCAGTTCAGGTTATGTTTAAAAGCAGCAAAAACTTACAGAAAGGACTGATATGCGCAATATAGCAAAATTAAGATCTTACCACAACATTATGGAGTACATTCTCTCTCAACAATCTTTCTTCAGATAATGAATATCTAGCATCATGAGTTATGGCATCCACTAAACCTTTTTCTATTTGGTGCTTAATCGCTTTAAAGAGTAAAAAGAGGGAGGCCCCTGCGTATTCCTTAAGATAATGATACATACACAAAGCCATCCAGTTAGTAAGCATTTTTTCAACAACGCTTTCAGTCCGTCTCAACATTAACTGTGGATGTTTTGTATTGACAGATTTGTCGATAAGCCTCAAAAGAAGACACTTAAGAATATCCGTAGCATATTCCATCTTATCCATTAGCACAACCATTAGAAGTGAGGCTACACTAACTCTGCAAATACGAACAATGAAATAAAATTATAAACGTTGAAAATGTTAACTTACTTGTCACGAATAGTAAACAGTTTCTGAGATTCTAAAATTTCAATGAACGTCAAAACAAAGTACTTATTATTAATCAATTGTTCGAACTGTAACATGGCAGAATCGTAGTTTGTTCTAGGTCCATTTAGACGGATCTGAAAACGATATTAATCAGAATTCTGAAAAAATTAAATAGCAAAACCCACCTTTGGGGAGTTCAATATAGGATGATCACTGACGCCTGGGAAAAAGACTTTCATGACGTAATTCGTATGATCTAAGGTAGGAATACCAGAGTTCTCCAAATCTGCGGTAAGATCAGTCATGTCAGTTTGAAGCTCTGCAAAAGCTAGAACAGATAAATTAAATTCAATTTCATCACTAGGCGATTTTCAAGATTCTGACGTATAATTAGAGCAGGTAGATGATTACGTTTACTTGTATGATGAAAACCATAAACTAGATGTAAAAAATTTGATTTTTTCTTACCTAATTTGCACTCTGAACGAACATTACTTTCTAATGTGTCCATTTGAATCTGTATCCGCTTGTATTCCCTCTCAGCTTGCGTAGATTTCCTTCGATAAACAATGAGAACAGCCAAAAAAAAGAACAAGAAGAGAATCGAAACCGTTACAATCATAGCTACTGCCTCTGGAGGAAAGGCGAAATTTTTGAACATATCGTACTTAATATGTCCCAAGGGAAACCTCAAATTTTTTCCAACCCGTACCACAACCAAAGGTAAATTTGTATCAGTCTGCAAATAAAAATTATCATAACTTATTACGATGTCACTAATGTGTTGTGACTTTTGATTTGAAAACTGCTTGAATTGAATGAATATAAAAAAATAAGTACATACCTTGATGCCATGTTCATCAGTATCTGGAGGTTGTTGCTCGGGTGGATAACAAACCAATTGAACCGAAGCTAATCCGCTTATATTACAAGGTTTATCACCCACAGTCACAACAACGTCAGCTTCTTCACTGGCCGAGTTAAGATTTTCACCCTCTATCACTAAAGTTTCACCCTTATATAAATAAATATCATTCTGGAACTTGAAAAACTTTGGATCTTCCACATAAACTATTTGACTTCTAATATTAGGAAAATGTTTATCTAAATCTCTAACAGCCTGTACATCATCCATCACGAAACCTATTTTTAGAACTAGTTGAGCTTCTGGCATCTGAAAAAAGGAGACAATCGCCATGAAACATTTCTTATGAATTAGCCATTATCATGAAACTGGTAGTTAGTATATTGATTGTTTCTTTGCAATTTATTTACCTCTGTAATTGTGATATACAGTGAACTCTTGATAAGTCGAACATCGATAAGTCGAACTCATAGATAAGTCGAACATTTTTTCCGGTCCCAATTCATGGGTATCTAACCCTGTATACTTTCACCTCAATGAGTCGAACAGAGTTCTTGAGAGTAAAGAGTCTAGTAAATGAGTCGAACTGCTGGAAGGGTCCACGAGAGAACCTCCACCTCTATCAGTCGTACTTCTAACCATCATCTCCTCTATGAGTCGAACTGTTTGATCTAACGAATGAAACCGAAAAGAATTCGGTATGCAAACGAATCACCACATTCGGTAGCCACCATATGTATTTTCAATCGGTTAGTACATTGTTCAATTTATTTTTTATTTGTTTATTGAGCCGTTGTGCGCTGAGAGCGTTTTAGTCATGGATCCGCGAAAACTGAAAATTTCATCAGTAGCAGATGAACTCGAACCCATTCAGGAAGTAGAGAAAGGAGAAGAAAGTAAAACCCTTATCGCTAACAAGTTCGGAATTCCTAAATCCGAATTGTCATCTATCATGAAAAATAAAATTAATATCCTCGCTTCCATCAGAGTTAAAGGAAAATCAGTCCACCGGTACCGTCAGAAATTGCCTCGGCATTCAGATGTTCGCATCTTCCCTAGGCCACGAATTTATAGCGAGTAGTGGTTGGCTACGTAATTTCAAAAAAGATACGGAATTTCTGGAAGAACCTCCTTAGGTGAAAGTGCTAGGGTCAATGAAGACACTTGTCATCAACCCTTGTTTCTCATTAACTACTGTTGATGTGAATACGCGAGTTTTTCCCTCAATGAGTCGAACTCTCACCTCAATAACTCGAACGTTTGGTGAGACGAACCATAGATAAGTCGAACAGTTTTTTATGGTCCCTGGGAGTTCGACTTATCGAGAGTCCACTGTATTAGGTTGAGATCATGAGAAAAAAGGAACGTAAACAGAATATTTAACAGTTATTAGTACATATGCATGCAGAAAATCATAGAAAATGGATATATTATGCTTGATCTAAGGGTAGATATTAGATGTAAAGGGGTTCTTGAAATCTGTGAAATATATTGATCATCAAATGAACGAGCCTGGATGTTTGCATGAAGTAAAGCCTCTAGAGAACATGCCCTACTTACTTTGATGGCAGATGGCTTTTGGAGGGACCTCTTGGATCTGGAAACTTTTGTGCTCTCCATGAACTCTCTGTACACAGAAGGACTTGGACACTCCATCTGTATTGCGCTCAAAACCGTACAAACTGTCTTATTTAGAGGAAGTGTTGGCTCGTTATAGGAATAGACCTCCATTTCGGGCTGTTGAATGCTATCTAAATTTGTACCGTGAACAAAAATCATTCTACCACCAGACGCAAAACTCGTTAGCGGCTTTATCTCCATTATAGTTGGGTCTAACGTATAATTGAAAGGGTTCCCATTCAAAGTCCTATTTGCACCATCAATGCTCAGTGTTAAACGTGAGATTTGAACTGGCTGGTCAGATTTTGACGTGATACAAAGCAATCTTGAACTGGACGCTTGCGTCACATTAACGGTGCATACATAGTTGTCTAAATACGCTTTGATATCAGTACCTATATTCAAATATTGGCCGGTAATTGCTAATTGAGTACCTCCGGATTGAGGACCGATGGATGGATAAATTCCAGACAAAATGATATCTTTATAACTAAACTCCACAGAAGATTCAGTGTAACCTGCCAAATTACCGACTATTATCGGTGCCGTTTTTTCACTTTTGGAAGGACCTGTGATGCACTGTATTTTAACTGAAACTTCGTATTTCAGGAGGGTACATGGAACGTCACCGATTCTGATCTTGCCTTGAACATCGGATTTTTTGAGACCCAGATTGCTGCCTTCGATCGTTACTAGGGTTCCCCCTTCTATGGGACCACTCAGGGGTTTTATCTGAAAAAAAAATCAAACTAAATATTTTTTTGCCTCCTAAACTACAAACTAGAATCTGTTACCATACGAATAATGGTAGATATACCGGGTGGCCCACCACAGATTTTTTTTTTGTGATGTGATTTTAGAATTATTTTCATGTATACAGGGTGTTCTAAAATAAAGAAATAGACCAAAGTTACATTTTTTTTATTGTAACACCCTGTATTCGACCTCAAAAATGGAATGGCAAGCTCAAATTATGATGAGTTTTCAGATCACTTTATACCTGAGAAGTACCGTTTAAGAGAAAATGGTGAAAAATTGATAATATGGAGTTTTTTTAAAGAGCAATTGATTAAGAAACCAGTTACGGCAGCGATACAGACAGTATTTTTTTGATCAGACATATGAGCTACTTCTATACAGACACAAAAAATTTACTCTGGAATATACAGAGTGATCATAATTAATTTTCAAACATCAACTACAAATAATGGTGAAAAACTTCCTTATTTCAAATGGCACACCCGGTATTTTTATATCTCGTTGAACGTAAAAACTAATTTCGAAACTATCTTCGCAAGGTTCTCCTACACTTAAACCTCTGATAAGACAATCTTATAAATAGACCACATTAGTTAGGTTAGAATCATTCTCTTGGCGGGAGATCCATATTCAAATTTTTTAACAAGGAATTTCGACTTTGAGATGAAACTACCCTATTTAAAAGAGAATGTTAGTACAGAGACATCAAGTATTGGGTACCTTCATCATTAGTGCATATTTTCATGTTATTTCCACATTAAAATCTACATTAATTTATTCTTAAATCAAAATTGAAACCAGTGTAGTTCGAAAGATTACCGTATGTCGTAGATGACTTCTGTTGTGCGTCATTACGAGGCCGATTTAGGGTTATGATATTATTTTTGACTGATTTCGAGTGAGCTAAGACATACTTCAATCGAATTTGGTGAACATTTTTATATTTATTAATTATTTTGGAAATATACTATTTTGTTATGAAAACTTGATTCTAGATGGTTAAGAAAGGTTCACAGAATCTATTTCAACCGAAATAAACCTTAAGAAATTAGCCAAAGTATCTAAAAACACGCGAGAAATTCGCGTAAATTTCAGTCCATAAGAAATGCATGGGGAATTCAGTGCTCGGATCCACGGATGGATCGTAATTCAAATTTCCCGCCTAACCTAACTAATGTGGTCTATAGAAGTATTACATTCTCTCGAGAAGAATGATATAAGTTTCATTGTTGAGCTCTTTGTATTAAGTAATTTCAAATAAATCATTTTGTTTTTAAAAACGTAATTTTACCCCGAAAACGGCGACGGGGATGGGATTGTATCAGTCTCAGTGAACGAAGAAAAGTGGGACGAATCAGTCCCTTAAGTTCATCCACGGCGAATCTTCCAGAGGCCAGTAGTTTCAACTGTCAAGGTACAACAAGGACGAACGAATTTGAAGAAGAATCCAGAGTACGATTGATGTATTAGCGCCCTTTAACGACTTCAACAAAAACTACACTCTTGTCCACTACAGTCTTTGTCGTCTGACATATGTTTCAGACGAAGCGTTACTAAAGCATGCTATCAATTTATACACTGAAGTATGGGTTGACATTATGCCCTTAGTCATAAACCGATTAGTGAAAATAATGGGTTGTTAACAGGGGTTAGATCATTATTGAGTAAAATATCTTTTCTCTTATACTCCAGCAGTTAATTCACTTATCGTCTGCTCATGCGCATAACGAAAAATACCCGTAAGAGGTAACATCAATTTCAAAATTAGCCCCAGGGCCACGATGCGGACACTTCAATTCGGAATATTCATGTCAATTTTGCCCATCCGGTCAGTACAAAAATTGGCAGGAATATAAAGGTCATGATTCTACAATTTGATGACAAATTTCTGATAGATCGAGTGATCGGTTCCGGAAATATTCATAAAAAACGTTTTTACTAAAAACGGCCTTAACTCCGAACTCAAAAAGAGAAATTATGATTACCATATCGATGCGAGGTCTTGGACATTCATTGTGGGGTATTTGCAGGCAGGTTTCTCTGTAGGAACACGAATTGCCACACCATGTGCAATGGTATTTTGAATTTCTAGTAACACACAAAGAACAATCAGCATGTTCTCTGTGAGATCCCAAAATATCACACTTGTATAAGGTGACATTAGTCGAGTCAACATGGTGTTTCTTGTTCCAAACGACCTGTACCTCTGCTATGTAGTCACCCTCATTGGCCTCGTATGAGTACTGAAAATATACAAAAATATTAAACTCGGAAGGGGGTTGCACCTTTGATTAAAGTTAATATAGAATAGTTCCTTCCTATAATCCCTTACCATTGTTTTGTCGCAAATAATGTACTTCCCAGAATCCACACGAGCCGGCACCAACATAGTCGCCCCCTCAATGTTTGTGATGCATTGGAATCCCATATGTCCAGCTTGCGGGTGGGGTAAGTTCTCTACTTCAAATTTCATCTCTTTAGGAACATTGTTAGGCAACAGTATTGGATTACGATTTCTGAATTGTGGACAAAATGAGAATCCATGACTAGGCAAACGCTCTGGGTTCTGCAAAAAAAATTTGGTTGTTTTTTCTTCCTCATTAACTCGAAAAATACAAAACCGATTGAATTCAAACATGGTTATTAGTTGTAGAATGCCAACGCGAAAATTCTTGCAAAATTTCGTGAGGATAGTATTTGTAGAAAATTTTTAAGAAATCATTGAAAAATTAAAAAAAAAATTCTATATATCAGTAACTGTTCGTCTGAAATTGCTGAAATTTTGCAAGAGCCTTGAGAACCTAACTATACTGCCAAGTTTCAAGTTTTAACACGATCGGTTAAATATTGTTGGAGATTCGAGCAGCCTTGCGCGGTGTTCAGTAGATGGGTGACTGTTGCCTCGATAACTTTCGAACGAAGGGAGATAGGGACTTTCAATTTTCAGGGTAGGTTACGTATCCGAATGGGAGAGTTGAGTTCGTTTTTGGGCATAATCGGTCTATTGGTTTCCGAGTTATACCCACCTGGAATATTATTTCCTCGATAACTCAAAAAATAAAGATTCGATCGAATTGCAGTTTGGTAACTAGTAGTAGAAAATCAACATAAAGACGTGTTTAAAATTTTGTAAGAACCGCACCCCTAGAAAATTTAAAAAAAAAATGACGAAAAAAAAAATTGTGTAAGAACCGAACCTACCCCTAGAAAATTTGAAAAAATTACGAAAAAAAAAAAATTGGTTCAAGCACGGACGTGAAGTCAGGAGCTTTTGCGCGTATGTTCTATTGTCCATTCTCCTGCATTGGACACCCTTTATCAAATTTACCATGGTAAATTATGTTGTCCATTCTCCTGTATTGGACATTTAATTCGAATTTACCATTAATTCATCATTATTAAACACAGTATGCATCACGGGCCAAATTGCCAACATTACCAATTTACGAACACTTCTTATCTATAGAATAACTTTTTTATTGAACCTTTTGTCGATTAACAAAAATGTATAACTGAAACTGGCAGGAAGACTTCGGTTGATAGCCAATTGATCTTAGTATCAATAAAGTTATTTTACTACTACTACTACTAAAACAAATTGAGGAGAATTCCCGATTCAACATTACAATCCATGAAGATATGCTGTTATGGAAATAAAAAACACTCACATTTTCACCACTTATCCTAGTTCGACAGCTGGAAATGTTATGAGAACATTTATTCTCATAAACACACCAATTACAAGCCCATTGAGATTTGACGCATTCCCTACAGGTTGAATGTCTGGAACAGTCGTAATATGCGAAATTTCGCGAGACAAAGTCCTGATTTGTCTCAGAAGATCTGACACTTAAAGGAACAAGAGTGTGATCCTGTCTCGGAGGTATTCTCGGTCTTTGAGACAAGCTGGGAGTGTAACAGGCCAAGCCATACTCATTCACTTCTGCAACTATTGGATCGGCTTTACCAAATATGCATTTATATTTTGCTCCTGTCGGCAGATCTGGCAGTGTTTTGATGATAAGTTTGACCTTGGCCATTTGGTTAATTGGTATTTGCTCTGGATAAACTTGTTCGAAATCTATACATTGCTGACCTGTCCCAAGAGAAAGCCATCTAGGCGAGCTGTGAGTTGCTTTTTGGCATGCCGATTTAACAGTACATCTGAAATATTATCAATTTTAGATATGTTTCAATCGAAGCAATTCAACTTACTTTTTTTCTAGAGAGCACCAACCACAATATGGATCCTTTGATTCTAAACAGGAAGAACAGTTGCTGTAGCTGCTACAATGCTCCACTTTTATTTTGGTGATCTGTAATTGAAGGAATTATTTATAAAATGTTATATAAATTCATCAGAAATATTTTTCAGAGTTTGGAAGAGAAAACCCAGAAAGGAACCATTAAGTAACGATATAGGACTTTAAAAGTTAGTAAAACACATGAAAATCGTGGTAAGAAGCATAATAACTGCAAGTTAAAATGCAATCAGCTTCTCAATCAAAGTAATAAAATATAAAAAAAATTGGTTCAAGCCCTGTGGACAGGAGCTTTTGCGCTCTTGTTCAAACTTTGACAAATTAAATCTCCGAAAGTATTGGTTTCTCAAAGTTGGGAATGATATCAATGGCATCTTATGATAAAACTGCATCATAAAATAAAATAAATTAAATAATAATCTATTGTTATCATTCCCAACTCGGAGAAACCAATACTTTCAGAGTTAGGATTTGTCAAAGTTTGAACAAGAGCGCCAAAGCTCCTGTCCACAGGGCTTTCCCACTTTTACAATTTGGCTTCTGTGCCTGAATTCTCAAGAATTTTCGTAATTAAATTCAAATCGTAGGTCTATGACTCATCTCATGTTGTATTTATATACATCAGGAAATTATAATTAGAGTATTCTATGAAATCATATAGAATTGAGAATACCGAATTACATCAATGGATTCTTATGATGAAACTGCATCCTAAAAAAAATTGAATTCAAAATTTGTAATGTAAAAATTTTTTTTGTTACTCCGAAACCACCTGGCCGATTTTGCCCAATAACGAACTTAACCGAGATATTTATTTCCTAAACCTACACTGAAAATTTCATCTGTCTAGCTCATTCCGTTCGAGAGTTATCGTGTTAACGAACGGACGGCCGGGCGGCCGGAATCATTTTTGACCATGGCTTCTTGATCAGTAGTTGAACCAAATCGACCATTTTCGGTCAAAAATTCCAAAATTACAGACATTTGGGCAAATTGATAAGCACCAATATTGTTCCGAGGAACAAGAGCGTCAAAAAAGGATAATTGTTTTCAATTGCTTCCCCACAACAAAATACAAAAAATTCGAGAAAAACACTGACGTAAAGTAAGGACCATTTGCGCGCATGTTCTATTGTCTATTCGCGCCTCAGGCACGAAATACAGAAGAACGTTATAATTATTTAATAACTTACTTAAATGATGGAGTAAAAAATTGATAGCGTAGATAACAATTTCTTTCAGAAAATGACTTAAATTGTTTTTTACCTACGGTAACAATCTTTTACACATTGGGTGAACAATCTTTGGTGAGTATTTCGGTAATTCTTGGATTCTTGTTTTGGCAGTAATTCCAGGATCAATTGTGTGAAGTAGAGGTTAATTATTATTACTTTTAGAAGTAAATTACGTCAATTACTTGTAATATGTCAATGAATTCGGCATGATAAGTACAAATGAACCAGTTTGGGTGTAGAGGAATTGTGTTGCTATTGAATATGCATGAATCTTACCTGAGATGTTGAAAGGACATACAAATATTCTCCAGAAGATGACAGAGTGGTGTCTGGTAAGATGGCATTTCCTTTATCCACCACAACTTCTTCGTACTCGGTGGGAAACAGTGAAGACAACAAAACCTTCTTAATGCTCCCGTCTGTGGTTCCCAGAAAAGCCAGAACATGTCTGCCTGTTGAAGCAGTAGCTACAGCTGACAAGGAAACATTTGGAAATATGAGAGAAGCATAGGTTACTATTGGTGTAGCGCCACTAATCTTCAAACCAACTTCACAGAAATTAGGAACATTACCCGCCTTACCACTACTGGGACATTTTCCATCTTGAATAAGCCCCGAAACATAACCCATATTTCTATGCTTGACGCTGCCATTGAAACACATGTGAATATTCTCATTGAACTTGATTTCGATGTCTTTAAGTGGATAGATACAAAGAGCGGAATGAGTTTGAGGTTCATTCGTGATACCTCTGGACGGTCTAAAGACTGCTACTAACACATGTGATCCAACCGATATCCCAAGAGCTGATGCAAGTTCACTACCCGCACTAGTTATTTTCGCATCTTGTACAAGATTATACTTTTGATCGTTATCAACACATTGGAGAGTAACTTCAGTATAGCTGTCAAAGTTTGGATCGTTTATACACGTCCGGGATAATCTTGATACATAACCTTGTTCTTCTTGTCCTGCAAAAGGACTCTGTTTCTGAACTAACAAAAAATAAGCATAATTACTGGCGTTGAATCCGTATATGTACTGAACTATAAAATGGTCTCGAAACTGTACGTCTATACTCACTAAGGACTGCTTAGCGAAGGAATATTCCTCAAAATTGAGATTAGCCAGATTTCTACTTGATATCGCTGGAACATCGTGTCTAAACTCGCCAGTATTAGTGAAAGTTGTTCCAACGTAAAGTATATTCGGTGTACCCCGAAGGTTATAGCCTTGTGGCCAAATGTACGCATAAGTCGAAGCATTGGCATCATTTGCAGCTACACTAATCGGGAAAAATTCCGGAGTGGCACCAATATCGTTCAATTTGTATTTGTAACAAGCACCTTGAGAGAGTGAACCGCAAGTTAATAATGTCCTGCTATCCGGTTCTATTAGTAAAATTTTATTATAATTGTCCGTCAAAGATAGCTTGATATCGGCACTAGTACATCCTTTTGCATGGCACTGCGTACTGTCATTTTTTGGACCTGTCGATACGACTTTTTCTAGTACGAGGTTGGAGTTAAGCTGGAAAATCTTGTTTGTTGCCGCGGCAAAAGCTTTTTCAGTTTTGTGATCGATCACTAGATGGGAGAATCTGTAGGATGCGAAGGCGGGGCCTGGGAATTGCACCGGGGATTCGCCCCCTGTTGCATAAACACACAGCCCCGCCAGAAATAGCCAGAAAAGTGCCACGGTTTCTGGCCTCTCTCTACACACCGTCCCAGTGTTAACTGCTCTTAGTTGCATAAAGACTGCAGTGAGGTAACATCATGGTGTTCTTCTAGGTCATCTCTAACCCACATGTCTGAAAATGAAGTTGAATGAGAGTGAAGATTTATGGAATGAAAAATTTTCTTATAGATTTTGATATAATCAAAGTGGACAGTGAAAACAAGAACTTTTATAATGACACCCTCTTTGTTGAAAAGGAAAAAACATGAATAGGCAAACAAATAGTATTCACAAGTCATTAATATACTAAATATACTGAATCAGTGTGAAAAATATGCCTTCAAAAAAATTTTTTACTTGTTTATATTCGCTTTGCCGTTTTTGCGCGTATTTATATTAGAGGTAGGTATTTCACTTGCTGAAAAAAAAATAGCAGTTTTATTTATTTATATGTCTAAAACTGATAGCTAGAATTTAAGATGCCTGGCAATTCAAACAGAGATTCATATTTTTATCGGATTTATACCAAATGTTTTCTGCCAAATGAAATTTGGCGAATAAGTAGCTCTTTCCAACATTGCATAATTTTGTTAATGATATTGCTTTTTTTCTGAGGTTTTTTCCCTAAGCTCTAGTATCATACCTACATTGAATTCTATGGTACCCCGTTACACTAATCTCTGCTAATACTTCTTTCATATAAATGCTTTTTAGTTAGATGAAGAAATGAAATGCTAGAAGTTCAAAGAATATACCTATATTAGGTATATATATATATATATATATATATTGATTTCAAGAGTCTATCGCATAGAGCTTTCAGCAATAATGATAATGGTCATTAATAGAATATATTTCATGATTTTTTTAATGATAATGCTTAATTGATTTGAAGAGTCTATTACATAGAGCTTTTAGCAATAATTACTGATAATGGTCATCAATAGAATATATTTTAGTTTATGTAGTTTCAAATCAAATCACAAAAATCTGAACTGCACACTGCACTCTTTAGGACAATTGTGTTGAGGAATCAACATTTTCAATACACTGTGCCAAGTAAAATTCTACAGTTTGAAATCATTTTATACTGGGAAATCTTTTTGGAGAAAACACACCGATTTTGATTATTGAAGACATTTTTATCACCAAATTAATCATACAGTAAATAACTGTGTGATGTAAAAAATTCTACATATCATAACAGCTTAAATAAAGAATTGCTTACGAAAGAGGAAGACCAAGTTGGATTAAACTTTAATGTTATAAATGAGTCAGGATCTATAGTGAAGTTGATGTAATTGAAACAGATTGCTGATTTATAATATATAAGTCCTAATATAAGTGGTCATGAAATGTATATTTAGTCCTGAAATGATAAGAAAACAGAACCCCATTCATTGAATCACAAGAACAAAATGCAGGTCTGGCAAATAAATGACTGGAAGATAACAAATAACTCACCGATGACTTTCAAAGAATCACTTTGAATAATTATCCAGATAGTTCTGTAAGGGTAACAACACTGGTCTTCTGCACAGTTCGAGATAATCGGTTTTGAAAAACGATTTCATTACGTTTTTAGAGCACACCGCTAACGAACAAGAATAAATGCAGTAGATCTTAGCTATAAGCTTCAGTTTTTGAGTTTGAAACATACAAAATAAATTCCGATTATTAGTCTCCTTTTGAAACAAAAACAAATCCTGTCTTTCCTCTACTCCATTTTGAAACTAGCTAAGAAGACAAAACAATTCGATGTTTCTTTGCATTCAATCGATTTTTCCAATAACCATGTATGAACTGCACAATATTTTTGTTATTTTACTGTTTTTGCACATTGTTAAACCACCCTGTAGTCCAGGGAGTGCCTCATTTTCGGAAAATATATTCAACGGCACCAGCACCACGTACCAAATTCGACATTCGCCATTTACTTTACTACTTCAGCGCCTCTCCTCCAATTCCAATCAACGAATGGATCTGAAAGTCATTTAAATTGTGTTTGACCAAGCAGTTTTCCGTACTATATATTTTTCTTCAACTAATTCAGTACTACTCTCCGCTACTAGATGGCAGCAAACATATCCTTAATATAATATTATTGTTATATTCGCTTCACTTCTTCGATATAATATTATATATTATTTTCTCTACTAGAACCAGACATTTATATATTGAAATACCTGAAAACTATATGAATTACTTGACTTCAGTGCATTGGCATTAACTTGGTAATCCTTCAATGAAAAAGAAATTCAACGGAAAAAGCTAGATGGCGGGATCATTGCAAAGTAGTCGGATACCTGCAGGGCTGTTACAATAATTGTAACAAGTGTTACAATAATTGTAACAAGTTTCACAATTTCAATACGATGCTGCAAGCTGAAATTCTTATATTAAAGTTTTTTTGGGTTCCTTCGTAACTTCGTATTGAAATATATTTAATGTTGATTATTTTGGAGTTACATTCAATTTTCTGGTATAAGATTCAATATCGCCAAAATTAGTAGGTTTTATCAATCAAAACGATGATGTGGCGTCCGAATATCAACTGACATCATATTCATCAGGAAACCAAATTTTGAATCACTACAAATACACAAAACGATAATTAAACTACAGATTGTGATCTATCTATAATTAAATAATTTAATGAGTTGAAGGATTGAAGCAGTAATAAAATATACCAGTTTAATCGAAAACAATGCTAGCACCCCTTTGGTGTTACGAAATGTTACAATTTTACTTTACAGTTTGTTACACTGAAGCCAATGCCCAAGAAGAAGAATACTAGTTGACCCTCCAAACGGCAAAGTAAACGGTGAACGCCAAACGGACGTATTGGTATTACAAAGTATTTGAACGTGCGTGCTAGTTGGTTGCATCCTCGACTGGTCTATCAATTAACTTCGATTTTTGGCTGGTATTGTATGTTATAGGGGTTTTGACGGTTGTTAACAGAGTTTTCAGTTTAAAAGTATCACGAATTTCGTATAAAATGAGTTTCAGTTCGAAAGGAAGGGTAAGTTGATCAATTAGAGACGTTTAGATTGGGAAAAAATTGAGTGATACTTGCTGTACCATATTCCATATTGATGATGTCAGGCTATTTCAGACTTGCCGCCATTGTTATTTTAGCCGATTTATAATCATTATTATATTATTCCGTAGAATTATGATAGAATGAGCCATTTTATTCTCTATTTCATTCCCCGTAACTTTGAAACTCGTAATAATGTATTCTCTATCACTAAATTTTTTAACGTCATAACACCATCTTGAAACATTTCTATTCACATGGATATTTCCTGTATTTTTACAGAATAGTACTAGAGTTTTCGTTGGTGGTTTGACCTACAGAGTCAGGGAACGAGACTTGGAAAGATTTTTCAGAAAATATGGTAGAATTAGGGAAGTCTCCATGAAAAACGGGTTCGCCTTTGTGGAATTTGACGATTATAGGGATGCTGAAGATGCAGTTTACGAGTGCAACGGTAAAGACTTGATGGGGGAAAGGTGAGATTGAAGTAATTCATGGAAATTTCTTATGTTATTGTTGTGAACATTCTTTAGAATATCTGTCGAGAGGGCAAGAGGAACTCCAAAAGGTTCAGATCAATTCAGAGGATCAGAAAGAGGCAGTTTCAGAGGAGCTCCCCGTGGAAGACCAAGAGACAGGTAAATTATAGTTGTTGTAATCTTTCTCAAGTTAGTTTAATAAACTTCATTTACAGAAGGGAATCAAAAGGAAGAAACACTGATCGGTAAGCCTCAAACTACTCATTAGAAAAAGTATTTGCTTGATAAACTATAGATCTATTATATTTTCATTTATTTTTCTCAGATATGGGCCACCCACAAGAACAGAAAATCGCTTGATAGTTGAGAACTTATCAAGTAGAGTCAGCTGGCAGGTAAATTATCGAATAATCAATATTAATTAGGCATGCTCGATGAATATGTGGCAGTTTTAACTATTATTAATTTGAATATGAACAATTTTGAGTTGTTTTGCCTCTACGCAGGAAAGAAACCTTTGTGTTTTTATGTTGAATAGTATGGAGTGTTTATAGATTATGCTTCAGTCACATTGCAAAAAACTGAGTAAATTAAATGTTGAAAGATGTAATTAATTTTTAAGTGCACATTGAAGTATGTAAAATGTTATTTATCAGTTGAAATGATATTTGCAGGGGGCAAAATGGCATAAAATTAGCAGTGCCCTAGCCTAAAGTCCTTATTAGTATTGTTTGATTTCGAACGATCAATATGGGTTAAGTTGTGATCAAGTTGACAAACCAATGGGCAGAGTCGATCTACCTTTGGGGAGCATTTCCAATGTGGTTAATCCTAGGACAGGCTTTCCTCCCGTTTCGAGCGCCACATGTTATCTACAGCACGAGGAGTGCTTTCCCTTTTCCAAGCGCAGGCTTCAGTCCAGACACGAGTTCCAAACGAATGCAGAGGCTGCCCAATTTCGCCAAATTCCAGTCTCCTGTTCCATTCAAGATTCATTTCCATACCCCTAACTGTTGTTTAACTCGCATTTAACCGAAAATCAAACACATGTCAACTAAGCGTAGTCTGTGGCAATGAGAGCACCTTGGATCATGAAAAAATTCCACTCCGTCAGGGTAGCTCATCTGTCTGTGGTGCATCTGTGATGTGATGAGTCGCTGATAATCAAGGTCACGCCGTTCCATTGGCTGTACCGTTTGCTGGTTTTTCATGTGCCACAGGTAATGCCTTAGCATGACGCCGATTTTTGGCCAACGACCTTAGCTGCATTTTTATTTTCCAAGCACATTTCTGCGCTCCTTTAATGGTAATATCAATTTAACTTAAATTATGACTAGAACCTAGCGCGCTCAAACTCTGAAATCGTATTGCAATATTAAAAAAAAATAAATTGAAATACAAATTTAATTCAAATGATCTTTTTACATTTGTTAGTGCCACTAAACAAGTTTTTCCATATGAGCGAATTTCTTCCATTGCGAGTTTAGGAAAAAAAAATTCAAATTAAAGTTGACAGAAAAGTCACATCAGCGAAATCGCCATTTTTATATGGCTCGCCACTATGTTGAAAAACAAAATTTCTTGCAGGAACTTTTCAAGAACTTGTTTCATAATTCTAACCATATTTATGTGCGTTTGTGATATAAATTAGGCTTATTATGATTTAACATCTTATACAAAATTTAGTTGTCAAATTTTCCAGTAACTTCAATATTAATTGGATATTTATGCGTGATTCCTGATAACGAAGACTAAATTGGTACTTTTGCGAGTCAAAATCGAGAAAGAATATTGAATATCCTTGAAAACCCTTTTTATTAGATGTTCTTTACTGTTGTAGTTTTATGTGGATTGTATTTATCATCAAATAAGAGAAAACAAATTTTTATATCTATAAACTAGGTTGAGATTTGTAAGAATTGTCATCGAGCTGAACAAGTTAATATTGTTAATTAAACTTTTTTCCCTAGGACCTCAAAGACTTCATGAGACAAGCTGGTGAGGTAACCTATGCCGATGCACACAAGCAGAGAAAAAATGAGGGGTATGTTCACTTAATATTAAAATTCGAATGAAGAATTTTTCTCTATGTAATGTTATATTTCAGAGTTGTAGAATTTGCCAATTTCTCCGATATGAAAAATGCTATAGAAAAACTACAAGATCAGGAATTTAGTGGTAGGAAAATCCATCTTGTAGAGGATAAAAGAAAAGGTGGAGGAAACCGCAAACTTTCCAAGAGCAGAAGCCGTTCCAGAACAAAGTTCCGTAGATCCAGGTATATATCATAACAATGAAAATTTCATAATACAACGGCAAATATAGATTCTCAATGTTCAGAAACGATTAAAGGATACTGTGGAAGGTATACTCATTATTGAAAGGTTTTTTTCTGGGTTTTCTCTCCCAAACTCTGAAAAATATCTATAAAATAAAAATTAATTATTTTGTGATTTGCTTCTGCGTAAGAAACACAAGATATTTGTCAGAAGCAATCAATTGAACAATGTTGCCTAACAAACAACAACGAAACAACATCAACGAAGAAACAACTATATCGTAACGTTTCGGAGTCTATATCAGACTCCTTCGTCAGACGCTTAATGAATATCTTTAGAATTATTTTGTTGTGAAGTTCAAGAATTGTCACATTGACAGTATTTAAAAATCATAGCATTTTTAAATACTGTCAATGTGATAATTCTTGAACTTCACAACAAAATAATTCTAAAGATTTTCATTAAGCGTCTGACGAAGGAGTCTAAAAAACCTTTCAATAGTTCAGAAACAAATCAGGTGAAATTTATTTTCTTTTACAGATCAGGAAGTAGCAGAAGATCAAGTAGATCCAAATCAAGGACTCCATCCAAAGGGAGATCTCCAAAGTCCAAGAATGGCTCCAGATCAAGATCTAGATCTCTATCAGAAGATTCTGGTCGAGAAAATAACCATAATGACAGATCAATCAGTCGTTCACCCAAACATGACGATAAAGACTGATCTATATATCTATAACAATTATTTTTTGAGTTTTCTCAAACGATTCTTAATTTTTTAATAGTCATGAATTTCGAACCTACCAATGATTTAAACTAAAACACAGTAATTCAATATAGATGTTATTACTTTATTTGAAAAGAATAAATGGGTGTTCTATAAATTTGTTTTCCTTTCATCATCCTTGCATCATCAAATTGTGAATACTTCTGTCAAGAACGAAGTATAGATATACAGGCTGTCCCGCGAGGAATGCGACAAACCATGATCAATTTATCAGAAGTTTTATTTTCTCATTAATAAATGACGATAATTATATACAATATACAAACAAGAATCAACGCTCATGAAGGTGGATTAAATTTTCAGTGTTTACGTACAGGTGTACTTATACAGGGTGTCCCAAAAATACCACGCGAAAGTGACACTGGAGATAGATTAGCATTAGGTCTATCAGATAGCATCAACTTAAGTTTGACTGACTGCTGTGAAAAAAAATTATATCAGACTGAATTGACAAATAATCGCAAAAACTGGTCCATTTCATGCCCTTTTCAAAATGTTACAACACTACCATTTTTTTTTAATCAGAACCAGAATTGCTACTTATTAAAAAAAACCAAAACCCTTATCGACTATCTCGCTCCCACATTCATTGTTTTGTAACATGGAAACCGGTCCGACTTTCACAGACTAGGGGTCTTCGAATAGTCTAGACCAGGGGTCACCAAATGGCGGACCGCGGTCCGGATGCGGATCGCGAACCTTTTTTTTGCGGACCATTTTTCCAGAAAACATGTATTCTTGAGTAAAAAAATTCAGATAACTTTTCGTTTTATTTACTAATTATAGATATTGGATTTAGATTAACTGCTAGTCAAATTCTTATGCCATCATAATGCTATCAACGACCCGCGACAGATATACAGATTTTGTGAACGGACCTCCAATGAAACTAATTGGTGACCCCTGGGTTAGATACTAGAGAAAACTTTTTGGCGTTTGACGGATTTACTCATTTCCTAATATTTTCCGAACGGATAGAGACACAGAGGAAATAGATACATAAATCTAAACGTCGTCCACCGACCAATCATCGGGGAAAATAAAGATATCGAGATGTGAAAATCATAGATTTCGGACAGGAAAGAAGAATTTTCCTTCGATTCCGGGTCAAAAATATTTCTAAGTGCCGACCCAAAAAATTTTTTTCATGGTATATCGATACGGAGCTCGTGTCTAGTTAAATCGAGGTCGCTGATCACGAATATGCAGTTAGTTTTTCCCTAAGTGGCGTACTTTGGGAAAATTTTCACTTAGAGTGAAAAAATGGACGAAAATAGGTCAATTTTGGAAGTTCACACCGCCCAAAAAAATCGGAGTAAGGTGTTGTTGATTTTTGCCCTCATATATGGATCCTTTATCTACTGAATAATCCAAACAGAAAATGTCCAGGCCGTACTATTCGGAAATTATGATTTTTTTCCCAAGGGTCTGTTTTTCGGAAAATTCATTTCGCGGTATTTCCGCGGAAAATTCTCTAATGAAAAATCCGATCATATATTCGTAATCTACGGTCCCGAATTAGTAAATGACGTAATTTGCATCGAAATCGGAGACCGGTCGAATTTTGGCAATTTTTTAATACATTAGCCTTAAAAAAATCCCATTTTTCGAGAAAAATTTTTTGACGCAAAACTATGAAACGGGTACTTATTCTTATAGATTCGGGGCCGTAGATTCCGAATCTACCATCAGATATTTATTACAAAAATTTTCCGAGGAAATATCGCGGAAAGAATTTTCCGAAAAATAGACCCTCGGGAAAAAAAATCATAATTTCCGAAGCGTACGACCTGGACATTTATTGTTCGGATGATTCGATAGATAAAGGATCCAAATATGACTTAAAAAATCAGCAACACCCTACTCCGATTTTTTTGGGCGGTGGAAAGTTCCAAAATTGACCTATTTTCGTCAATTTTTTCACTTTAAGTGAAAATTTTCCCAAAGTACGCCACTTAGGGAAAAACTAATTACATATTCGTGATCAGCGACCTCGATTTAATTAGACACGAGCTCCGTATCGATATACCATGAAAAAAATTTTTTGGGTCGGCACTTAGAAATATTTTTGACCCGGAATCGAAGGAAAATTCTTCTTTCCCGTCCGAAATCTATGATTTTCACATCTCGATATCCAAATTTTCCCCGATGATTGGTCGGTGGACGACGTTTAGATTTATGTATCTATTTTTTCTGTATCTCTATCCGTTCGGAAAATATTAGGTAATGAGCGAATCCGTCAAACGCCAAAAAGTTTTCTCTAGTATCCAACACATACAAAAATCTACAATTTTCCGATTAGGTCGACGCGGCTTTGGTTATTCACTAAATCGGGTACGCAGATCACGAATCTGTAATTAGATTTTCTGTATCTCGATTAGTTTCGGAGCAATGACGAAGAAAGTCGCAATTTCTGGCTCTACCTCCGGAAAATGGACTAATCAGTCGGATTTTTCGCCATATTACCAAAATTAATCGAGATACGGAAAAACTAATTACAGATTCGGAATCTACGCCCTCGATTTAGAGAATAGCCAAAGCCGTGGCGATCTAATCGGAAAATTCTAGATTTTTGTATGGGTTAGAATCTAGACAAAGGACTCACAGCTCTGGCAATGTGTTAGTTGTTGTATGCATTTTATCAATATTTCACAGGAAATAGGTCATAAATACTTCTACAAGGGTTGAAGTATTACAAGATATTTTACTTGCAATTATCTTTCCGTGGAAAATATTAATTTCAAGGGTGAGACCACCCATGCAAAAATAAACAAGTTAACCCAAAACATTTAAGTTTTACAAGCGAGCTGCTTTGTTTAGAAATACAAATGAGCGCTTCCCAACATGTGAAGTCATGGGACGCAACAGTGGTGATATCTCGAAAACCAGCGGACTTTTACTGAGGTCATGATGATGCTATCTGATATACCTAATGCCAATCTATCTCCAGTGTCACTTTCGCGTGGTATTTTTGGGACACCCTGTATATTAACGAAGATAGCAAATGACCAAAATTATCCTACTCAGTTTCTGATTTTTTCAATTCTAGAAATGGTAAACATGGTCAGTTGATTGGTTCAACATTAATTGAAGTTTGAAACTTCAGTCAATATCCAAAACCATGGACCTCAGGCGATTCAGAACCCTCTATATAAGAATCCACTTATTTAGATGAGCTCAGTTTATGGTTTCGTTTGTCGCATTCCTCCAGGGATACCCTGTATATATATATATATATATATATATATGTATGAAATGCGTTAAGTTTGAGGTCGATTTCGGTGGCTTTCTGTCAAGTTTGGAGACACTTGTCAAGTTTGGGGTCCGTCCTCAATCTTTTCTTATGACAAATGGTTAGTTTAGGGTCGTGACCCCAAACTTTTTCAGGAATTGGCTCATTGAATAGTTTGAGGACATTTTTCAAAAATATTCTATATTCTGGTAAATTCAACAATTTTCATCCTGAAAAAACAATTATTACTTCTGTGTCATCATTTTTATCCGCAAATTTATGGACTCCAGTATGAATTCACACACATTTCTACCAAATTAATTTCTACAAAATTCAATCCAATTCTGAGGAAACGGAATACTTTCTTGGAAAGTGAAGGTGTTTGAAAAAAAAGGTGTTTGAATATTCTCTTTTTCGAACCTCATAAAGATTTTATGAGATTGATCATTGAACTGTGAATCAGTCAACATTTTCAAGAATAGACTAGACTACTGGAGAATGAATAGACCTGTGTGAATTTTATGTAGTTCTCTTCCTTGTGCATATCGTACTGTTTATTCATCTATTCTTGGTGAATTTATTGTTCATTTCATTTATGTTTCGCCTTTTAATTTGCTCTATGATGATGTATACAATTGCTTTACAGTCACATTTTTACAGTTGTTTATGGATAATTTTTAAGTTAGAGTTTATATGTGATAGGTATCTCAACTCGGTAACTTGGTTTAATAATAATAATAATAATTGGAATTGGGGGCGTCTTTTATTCACGAGGTTATTAGCTCACATTTTCAGACCACATCTTCCCCTCAATGATATAATTGTGAGGTTCTATGTTACCCCTCTGCACTACGTAATATCAATACAGGAAAATGGACAATAGAACATACGCGCAAAAGCTCCTGACTTCACGTCAGTGCTTGAACCGTTTTTTTTTTCGTAATTTTTTAAAAATTTTCTAGTGGTACGGTCCTCACAAAATTTCACACACGTTTTCCTTTCGATCTTCTTCTACTAGTTACCATGCTTCAATTCTATCGAGTCTATTTTTTTTCGAGTTATCGAGGATATAATACGTAAAAAAGAATTTTCGCGTTGGCATTCTACGACTAATCACCTTGTTTGAATTGGATCGGTTTTGAATTTTTCGGGTTATTGAGGAAAAACAACCAAATTTCAGATGGGTATAACTCCAGAACTGTTTGGCCAATTATCCCTATAAACAAACTCAAATGTCACATTCAAATGCACAACCTAACCTGAAAATTTGAAGTCACCATCTCTTTATGTTCTCAGGTTATCGTGATATAAATAATATTCTTTAACAATTTTTTTAAGATTTTCTAGCGATACGATTCTCACAAAAGTCCATAGGTTTGTATTCTACAATTACTCACCAAGTTTCAATTCGATCAGATCAGTAATGGTTGAAAACAAAATTATTACTCGGAATCCGTTGGGCCGATTATGCCCATTAACGCTGAAAATTTCAAGTCGCTATCTTTTTCCTTTCTCAAGTTATCCTGGCAACGGACGGCCGAACAGAATAGAATTTTATCTCAAATTCTTCATCAGTAAGTTGAACCTAGTCGTTTGAGACAATCCTAGGCAAAAAATTCAAAAATGACAGACATTTGGGCAAAATGATAACGCGATGTTCCCCAGAACATACGCGCAAAAACAATTCAATGTTAGGAAAGCACTGACGTCGAGAAAGCAGCTTAATGGCACTAGTTATTATCAATATATTTCACCTATATAGAATACCATAAACTACTGAAATTTCTGGTTATAAGAGATTCGTTACATCAAGGAAACAATCTTCAAGAGCCATTGATTATTCGAGTACCGTCCATTTTTACTTATGTTTAATTTGTACCATAGTTGACAAGAATGTAAAATGAAACAGAAAAATTCTCTTAAATTAAGCATGATACATACATGTTCCGGATATTATGTCCTAATAAATCTCAAATGAAATGATTCTCTTAACATACGTTATTAACTTCATTATAACCCCATTCTAAGCAAATTCTTTCTTGAAGTATGCCTAATGTTTAATTATTTCCACTATAACTCAAAAAATATAAACTCGATCGAATTGAAGCTTGGTAACTAGTCGTAGAATATCGACATGAAGGCAAGTGTAAAATTTTGTGAGTACCCTGCACCTAAAAAATTCTTAATAAATTACGAAAAACAAAATTGGTTCAAGCACTGACGTGAAGTCAGGAGCTTGTTCTGTTGTCCATTCTCCTGCATTGGACACTCTTAATGGAATTTACCATGGTAAACTCAATTAAGAGTGACCAATACAGGACAATGGACAATATAACAAACGTGCAAAAACCCCTAGACTTCACGTCTGTGCCCGAACCAATTTTTTTCGTTAACTTGTAACATATTTGAAAAGAATGTAAAATGAATCAGAAAAATTCTCTTATGGCGATTTCCATTGACCCGCTCGGAGCACTCGAAATCGATCTCATATGTCATGCATCTGTCCAATTGAACTGAAAATATCTGTCAAATATGACTCCGAGTGATCCGAGCGTGTCAATGGAAATCGCCATTAGATTAAGCATGATACATACGTTTCCTAGACCTAACATTTGCTACTAACTTCATTGTAACCTCATGCTGAGCAAAATCTTTCCTGAAATAAGCATAATGACTACATATAAATTTCCTGTGGTTTGTCTGCATATAATATGTCCCGATAACTATCAATTGAAAATTTTCTGATAGGGTTCGTGAAATGTCAGATGTACTCTGCGATTCATCGAATTCTAGATAAAATTCCACGTTTCTCTATATTTTCCAAAAGAAAATTATGTAATCCGTAATGTTTGAGGACGTTTTCAGTGACTTAATGTCAAGTTTGGAGACACTTTTCAATTTTGGGGTCCGTCCTCAAACTTTTTCTGGAGTTGGCTTAATGAATAGTTTGAGGACTTTTTTAAAAAAATTCCTATATTCTAAAGTAAAATCAACAATTTTCATCATGAAATGACAATTGTTACTTCAAAGTGTCATTATTTGTATACGCAATTTATGGACTTCTAGTATGAGTATACACACATTTCAACCAACTTTATTTCTACAAAATTCTACGCAAATGTTTCACTTTTGCGATCACTTTCTGTGAAACCGAAATATCTTCTCAAAAAGTGAAGGTGCTTGAAGCCCAATATTCATGTGTGTGAAGTTGTCCCAGCACTATGTGGTTCTCAAGATATTTCAAAAATCGATAAAATGGGCTAGCCCAGCACTTTTCGAAAAATTAGGTTTCAATGGCTGAAATAGATTGTGCTATGCATGTACTGAGTTGTGCCGTTCGAATTTTTCCGAAAGTCCCACGAATTTCGGAAGCCCAGCACTTTTGTTTTTTCTTCTCACAAATGAGTGAAAAAACTTCTACTACATTTGTGCTGTTTTGTGCCGTAAATATTTTCACGAAAATTTTTCGAATTTTCTGTGAAATGGCGAAAATGAAAAATGAAGTCAGCCCGGCACTTTTGAATTTTTCCATTGGAAGCGTGCTCAAAAAATTGTGCTACACGTAGTATAAGTTGTGCCGTTGAAATGTTCACGAATATCCTGCTAATTTTCCAAAAAATTAAGAAATAAAAAAAAAATTAGTCTAACACTTTCGTTTTTTTTTTGACGAATTTTTTTTTACCTAATTGAACTGCATTTGTGCTTTCTTGTGCTGGTGGTATTTTTCAGGAAAAACTTTCAGTTTTCCCTATAAATGGAGAAAATAAGAAAATTCAGTAGATTGTTTGAAAACTTGCAATGCGTGGCAACAGTGTGCGTGAAGTCGGCCCAGCACTTTTTGATTTTCGAAAAAAATTTTCTCGTACTCAATTGTGCTGGGTTTGTGCTGCTTTGTGCCGTCAACATTTTCCTTTTATTCCATTCGGTTCTCAAGATATCTCACAAAATATCCTTTCGAATAGAGCCTCATTTAGTTATATATGTTGCAACTGACTGAATCCCGTTCGATTAATAAGATTAATTATTTTACTTTTTCACATGAAATGTCCATTTATTTTTGTTTTGTTTTTCATAAAAAATGTTTCTGTTCTTCGCTTTTCATTCCATCGGTAAGAATATCGAAATTTCAGAGAGAGTTATCAAGCTCTTCGAAAGTTCATGTGAACAGTAAAAAGTGTTCAAATATAAAAATTTAACTAATGGAAGTAGAGTAAAAATTTCTTACTTGCCTAAAGGTTCTTGAGCGAATGGAAGAGTTTAAATATTAAGCATTATTTTGTTCATCATAATACAACTAGTGAAAATACTAATAGTAAAAGACTTTCAATTTCTGTTTTTCCGAGTTGAAGGTTCCTTGAAGGAATTGGAGAACATGAAATTTTCAAATATTTATCTTTGAAAATGCCATTGGAACAGATACACTGAGACACCCAGTATATCGAAATATTTGAAATACCAATTTTCCAGAAACACCCTGTAATTTGATAACTAATCAAGATATCTGGGATATTTTTGCTGGTAATTGATTATCTCGAAAAAAAAAGGGTATCCTTAATTTTTTTTTTCTAACCCTTATGACTCTCGAGATGCTCTCAGTGATCATCAAATTTCGGATACACTGTACAACCTGTCAATTTCATATTCGCAAGAAACAATAAAATAATGAAATTGTCGACAATCTACTTTCAACTATATTATGGATATTCTGCTCTGAAAGTTGAACTCAGGCAACAGCGGTATCGAACCCCGCGGCAGTTGATGTCGTAAATTAGTACGAATGGAGTATGTAGTGACAGTTGACAGTTATGATCAGAGCGTTGCGGGTTGCAGTTCTCAACGATTAGAATAGTATTTGTTGCTACGTTTTCCTTTACAGATTTCCCTTATCTAATTCCGTAACCTACACGATTTTAGAAGAAAAAAATTAAAGATGAAAATTATGATTGCTGATACAAAATTGTTCTAATTTCAATTTTCCACAAAATAGGAGGACATTTCGGAAAAGTTCGAACGGCACAACTCAATGTATATATAGCACAATCTATTTCAGTTGTTTTACAACAATTTTCCGAAAAGTGCTAAGCTGGCCGGTTCTACACATTCTGTGAGATATCTTGAGAACGGAATGGAATAAAAGAAAAATGTTGACGGCACAATGCAGCACAAACCCAGCACAATTGAGTACGAGAAAAATTTTTTCGAAAATCAAAAATTGCTGGGCTAACTTCAAGCACATTGTTGCCACGCATTGCAAGGTTTCAAACAATCTACTGAATTTCCTTATTTTCTCCATTTATCTGGAAAACTGAAAGTTTTTCCTGAGAAATATGACCAGCACAAGTCAGCACAAATGCAGTTCAATTAGGTAAAAAAAATTTCGTCAAAAAAAAAAGAAAGTGCTAGGCTAACTTTTTTTTATTTCTTATTTTTTTTGGAAAATTATCAGGATATTCGTGAAAATTTCAACGGCACAACTTATACTACGTGAAGCACGATTTTTTGAGCATGTTTTCAATGGAAAAATTCAAAAGTGCTGGGCTGACTTCATTTTTCATTTTCGCCATTTCACAGAAAATTCGAAGAATTTTCGTGAAAATATTTACGGCACAAGACAGCACAAATGTAGTACAAGTTATTTCACTCATTTGTGAGACGAAAAAACAAAAGTGCTGGGCTAACTTTTTTTTTACTTCTCGATTTTCTGCGAAATTAGTGGGACTTTCGGAAAAATTCGAACGGCACAACTCAGTACATGCATAGCACAATCTATTTCAGCCATTGAAACCTAATTTTTCGTAAAGTGCTGGGCTAGCCCATTTAATCGATTTTTGAAAAATCTTGAGAACCAAATGAAATAGAAAAGAAATTTCAACAGCACAAAGCAGCACAAACCTAGCACAATTCAGCACAATATTTTTTTTTCGAAAATCAAAAAGTGCTGGGCCAACTTCACACACATCAATCTTATAGAAACGGTTCAAATCCAGTAAGCCTATTTCAATAATTTCTCGACAATATTATCGGCAATTTTTAGTGGACCTCAAAAAAATCTCGAAATGATCGTCACATAAAGGGCCAATAGATCACATTAGTTAGATTAAGCGAGAACTTTGAATTACGATCCGTTCGTGGATCCGAGCACTGAATTCCCCATGCATATTATGGAGCTAAGACTTACGCGAATCTCTCGCTTGTTTTTAGATACTTTGGCCAATTTTTTGCGCGTATGTTCTGGGGAACATCGCGTCATCATTTTGCCCAAATGTCTGTAATTTTCGATTTTTTTGCCGAAAATGATCTCGAACGTTTGGACTCGACTCCCCGATGAAGAATTCGAGGTGAAATTTTGATTATGTCCGGCCAGCCAGCCGGTCGTTGCCACGATAACTTGACAACGGAAAGGGCTTGCGAATTCAAATGTTCTGGGTAGGTGGCGCATCCCAATTAATACGACGGACCAGTTCGTTAATGGGCATAATCGGCCAAACGGTTTCCGAGTGATAATGTTGTTTTCATCCAATACAAATCCGATCGAATTGAAACTTGGAGAGTTGTAGAATGCAAACCCAAGGACGTTTGTGAAATTTTGAGCGAAACATATCACTAGAAAATAAAAAAAAACGATAACCTGAAAAATGAAAAAGACAGCTGCTTGAAATTTACAGGTTAAATTGTGCATCTGAATGCGACAGTTGAGGTAGTTTATAAGCATAATCGGCCAAACGGTTTTGGAGTTATACTCATCTGAAATTTGGTTGTTATTTCTTCAATAACTCGAAAAATGCAGGACTGATACAATTCAAACATGGTTATTAGTTGTAGAATGCCAATGCGAAAATTCTTGCAAAATGTAGTGAGGATCGTATCACTAGAAAATTTTTGAAAAATCAATGAAGCAAATTCTATATATGAGAAACTATTCGTCCGACATCGCTGACATTTTGCGAGAGCCTTCAGAACCTATCTGTACTACCAAGTTTCAAGTTCGAACACGATCGGATCTATATTGTTGGAGATCCGAGCAGCCTTGTGTGAGTTCAGTTGCTGGATGGGTGACCGTTGTCTTGATAACTTTTGAACGAAATGAGTTTTCAGAGTAGGCTGCACATCCGAATGGGGAGGTTAAATTTATTTTTGAGTCGATTCTAGTTATACCCCCTGGAATGTTATATATTTCACTGTTGAATGATAAATCTTATAAAATCCTTATGAGATCTGAAAAAGAGACATTTGGGCTTCAAGCACCTTCACCTTCAAGGAAGATATTCCGTTTTCTCAGAAATCGATCGACAATATGAAACGGTTCAAGCACTGACGTGAAGTCAGGAGCTTTTGCGCGTATATTCTATTGTCCATTCCCCTGTATTGATATTACGTAGTGCAGAGGGGTAATATAGAACCTCACAAATATATCATTGAGGGGAAGGGGTGGTCTGAAAATGTGTGCTAATAACCTCGTGAATAATAAACGCCCACAAATCCAATTGTTTCAAATAATTCACAGTTGAATTATCAATCTCATAAAATCTTTATGAGGTTCGAAAAAGAGAATATTGGGCTTCAAACACCTTCACTTTCCAAGAAAGTATTCCGTTTCCTCAGAATTGGATCGCAAATGTGAAACATTTGCGCAGAATTTTGTAGAAATTAATTTGGTGGAAATGTGTGTGAACTCATACTAATGTCCATAAATTGCGTATGCAAATAATGACACTTTGAAGTAACAATTGCCATTTCATGATGAAAATTGTTGATTTTGCTATAGAATATAGGAATTTTTGAGAAATGTCCTCAAACTATTCATTAAGCCAACTCCAGAAAAAGTTTGAGGACGGACCCCAAATATGACAAGTGTCTCCAAACTTGACATTAGGTCACTAAAAACGTCCCTAAACATTACGGATTACATAATTTTCTTCTGGAAAATATAGAGAAACGTGGAATTTTATCTAGAATTCGAAGAATCGCCGAGTTCTTCTGATATTTCACGAACCCTATCAGAAAATATTCAATTGATAGTTATCGGAACAAAGTATATACAGACAAACTTCAGGAAATGGATAGGTAGTCATTTTGCATATTTAAAGAAAGATTTTGCTAACGAATGTCCAGAAACTCTATGTATCATTGTTAATCTAAGAGAATTTTCCTGTTTCATCTCACATTCTTTTTGAACATGGTACATATTAAACATGAAAGTGGATGGTACTCAAATAATCAATGGCTCATGAAGATTGTTTCCTTGATTTAACGAATCTGTTGTAACCAGATATTTCAGTAGTTTATGGTGTTCTATATAGGTGAAATATTTTGGTCAGCACGAGTGTCATCAAGCTGCTTACTCAGCGTTAGTGCTTTCATAATATTATCAAATTGTATCTTACATGGAAATTATACCGAAAATGATTAAGTATTTTTTATCCTAAAAGACACGCGTGATGTTACGTACGGCAGAGGGGTAACTTTGAACCTATCCATTATATCATTGAGGGGAAGGGGAGGTCTGCAAATGTGAGATAATAACCTCGTGAATAAAAACGCCTGCAAAGTTACAAGTTTCAAATAATTCACTGTTCAATTTTAAATCTTATGAAATCTGAATAAGAGAAATTGGTCAGGATTTACTTAACTGTATTAGCATATATTAAGATACAAAATCTGAAAATATTGTACAAAGAATCGATCTAGTCTCAAAGGACGACGTATTGAGGCATTTTATAGTTTAAAGGAACTTGAGGCTTTAGCGTGATTTGGAAAGTAGTTTAGAGGTCAAAATAGTCCTATCGAGTTTATGATGAATGGGCAAAATCCGCCCAATTATTTCGGAGATTTTGTTCTACCAATATTTCGAAATCTACACATTGAACGTTGAAATTTGATATCTGTAAAAATAACGACTCTAAGTTCCGAAGACAGAAGCGAAAAAAATTTTGATCTCTCGTAAGATTATCGCTAGAGTTTGCTGAAATTTCTTATATACCTAAAGGGCAACGATAAGATGAGTTAAGTATACGATATATCAGATTCATAATTTTTCCATTATCGCAAAAAATAAGATTTTCCTAGAAGCTCCAATGATTGTTTAGGAGAACCTTACGATTTATTCGTTGCTATGATTTTGATTCACTCATCTCATTTCGAGACACTGAAAAATATCAAAAGACGACCTTACCTGATTCACTAAACCGGATCTAAAATCTACAGATTTTTATCGAAAAATTATGTTCTTCAAAATGTTTTTGCTTATTTATTCCAATGAATATTTTGAATTTCCTGCATATACCCAATACGGATTTTGTTTTCTCGATAAAACGGATATGTAATATTCAAAGATGAAAGATGTGAAATTGGCCCACTTTTGAGAACCGTATGGAATAAGAAAACTTTTCAGCAGCACACATTTTTTTTTCCGAAAATCGAAAGGTGTAGGGCCAATTTTACACACAATATTGAGAACGCTATAAAAGCTTCTTTACGTTCGAATAATCTCACCTTGAAAAGACATGAAAATAAATTGGCTTAGGACCTCAAATTTGTAATATTAGATTTTCATGTAATGTTTAATATGAAAATATATACTAGAACACCGTAGTAATAAGGGCCATTATGAAATGACCCAATATGCGTAGGCAATACAGAATACGAGCCAGTTCAAATTGATCCCACATGTGCGATTTAATCCATTAAATGAAGATATCAAAGGTGCCGCCCCATAACTTATTTCGACTAACGCATGCCAGTATGCCACCTGACATCGGTGATTCCCCGCTTTTTAAGCGACATTCACAACTATTAGAAAAGTTATAAAGTGCGGGAATTATATCTCAACACGACGATGCCAAATATTGTGTAGTACGGGAGCACATTTTCCAATATGATAATTTCTGATATAATATGTAATTAGATTAGAAATCCTCGCAGGCAGTAGTAGTAGCAGGCAAATTTTTTCGAGGCATTATGATTCCCCAATATCTCTGAAAGAGGATTGTGTGAAATGAAATTTCGAATATTAATAGGAAAATTCACGAGGGTCGTATCATGAGAATCTTAAGAAAAAATTATTTGTCTGAAATATCGCAATCGAAATATATCGAGAAATAAAAATTGTAAGCACTATTTGCGTAGTTAATGTGAAATAACGAATTCAATTTCTGAAAATTATAAATCTGAATAACATTATGTACATAAGTATATTAGTATCTCAAGAACAATCAACTAAATTCAGTTGAAAATTTAAGTTCACGTGCAATTATCGATTGAATATACGTAGGTTAATTTCAACTTTCACCGAAAGAATAATTGATCTGTGTATTTCTGTTTATGTTCTAGGAAACAGCATGCTATCATTTTGCCCGAATGACTGAAATTCTCGAACTTAGTACCGCAAATAGACCGAAAATGAGGTCGACTCACTGATGAAGAATTCGAGGTCAAATTCAATTATCTCCGGCCGGCTGTTACCACGTTAGCTTTCGAACGGAAAGAGTGAAAACTAAATTTTCAGGGTAGGTTGCTTATCCGAATTCGACGGTTTAGTTCGTTAAAGGGCATAATCGGCCAAACCGTTGCGGAGTTAAAATAACTCAAACAATATAGATCCGACCGAATTGAAACGTGGTATAGCTAGTAGTGAAATGACAACACAATGCCAAGGATCGTATCACTAGAAAATTTTGAAAAAATTCTCAAAAACCCCTGACGTGAAGTCAGGAGCTTTTGCGAACTTGTCCCGTTGTCTATTCATCCTCATATGAAGTCGATCGAGCTAAAATTCGGTACTCGATTGTAAAATGGTGACTCGAAGGAATTTCAGCTGATTCTGACTAATAAGAAATATGAAATTTTTGAAGAAAACATTTTTTTATATTTTTCTAGAGGCTCGATTTTCACGAAATTTGCAGAAAATTACCGCGCCGGCATTAAACAATTAATAACTAAGTTTTAAATGAATCGGATATATATATATTTTGGGTCATAGAGGAAATAACAAAATTCAAGATGGGTGTAACTGCGAAAGCGATAGGCCGACTTTGCCTATTGTCGAACTAACATCACTTGGATGCGCAACGCGCTGAAAATTGCAAATCGCTATCACCTTCCGTTATCAAGTTATCGTGAGATACATAATATTTTTCTTTAAATTTTTAGTGATACGATCCTCACGAAATTTTGTGTTTGTGTCGGCATTCTGCACCTAATTACGTAGTTTCTATCCGATCGGATCTGATCTGTTTGTAACCAAAATTAGTACTCGGAATCCGTTTGGCCGATTATGTCCATTAACGAACCTGTCCTTCGCATTTGAATGCGCAACCTATCCTGAACATTTCAAGTCGCTATATCTTTCTGTTCGAAAGTTATTGTGGCAACGGCCGGCCGAACGGCCAGAGAGAATCAAATTAGACCTCGAATTCATCATCGTTGGAGACCATTTTTGGCAAAAATTTCGAAAATTGCAGACATTTGGCAAAATGATAGCACGCTGTCCCCACGTGCAAAAAATTATTGAATATTATTCTGTATCTCAGAAACTATCCGTTTTGCAGCCAGGTTTATAAATTTGAACACGATCGGAGATATAGGGTTGGAGATATTGAAAAATTATTGGAAACTGAGCAGCGTTGGACGAGTTCAGTATCTGTTGAGACCACTAGTATACTACATATATATTTGTAATGATATAGTTAACTACCGTATTCACTTAAATTGATGTCCAAATTCTAAATACGAGTATGTAAACAATGCCCAAAAACAATATAACAGGAGATATTATAGTATATCTCCCGTACTATGTATTCCTATTCCACTAAGAGAAATCTCTCTTTCTATACATGGCATTGTCTAGATTCCAGATTATACTATCAAAAAAATTTATCTCCACCTGATTTTTGTAGTTTTCTATGTATCAGATAACTGATTCTGTGTAACATTTTGGTAGGAAATTTCGAAACCATCGAAAATCCAGTTACACAAATCATGAGACGTAAAGTAATTGTAGGAACTCGATCGAAAACGAAATGAAACAAAACGAATGAATGAATAACTTTTGTATTTCACAGTTGTTCTGATTTTTTTAATATCTGGGCAGCATAGAATCCCCAGAAAAGACTCCGTCAGAAAAAAAACATAGATAACTTTTAGTCTAGGACATGCACGGAGTATTACAAAGGGCAGCGGTGTGGAATCAAATCATTACATAGGACTAATGTTATTAGAATTCCTGTGAATAATCTGGAGGATATTTGTAAAATAATCTATTTTCGAAAGAAATATTATTGGTAATATTTATATGTTATGGGGAAGTTGCTTGTGGAATATACTATCCAATGTTTTGACGAATGATATTTTTTTTAACACGCTTTTATTATTACTTGATTATTGTCCTATTGATCGAATTTCTCTAATTTTGAAATATCCGGCATGTTTCTGGCGCTCTTGTTATTATAACCATGACCATAAAGTAGTCTCAATATTCCTTTGAAATATTCCCAGAAAATAAATATTGTGTGTTTCGACAGAAGTATTTCTTATCACTTCGCTAGTATATTACATATTTTTTTTAATGGTATAGTTATCCAACGTTCACTTTCATAGCAGAGCGCATAGCATAGCATCGCGCTTAGCATATAGCATCGCATCGCATAGTTCACCGGCTCGGGAGTTTCAAATACAAAGTTAATCACAAAATTTAGAGAATAAATTGATGTAGATGAAATATTCGTGATACTTAAAACTCTTTATACGAATATATACCGAAGAACGGAAGATTGAACGAGAAAAATAGAAAATGAAAATGTCCCCAAACTTGTTCGATTTGAGTTTTTTTAAATTTTCGTGGTTTTTTCACTTTTATTTGCTAATGTATACCTATGTATGCAGGAAAAATCGAAGTTTGAAAATGACCCCAAACTTGACGGATTACAAACATATATATATATATATATATATATATATATATATATATATATATATATATATATAATGTATACAGGCTCATTCAAATAATTGGCCTATTAGACGTTTCTCGAATTGAAGAAAAAAATGATGTTTTGAAATTTGGTACACGGCTGTTTTTCGACACGGGCTATCCTTCTAGAATATTTGCATTCAAATTCCACTTCCGGATATACCGAAAGTGGCCATCTACTTTGTATTTTAAATGGGACTGTCCATTTTTTTTTCCTCGGCATCAGATTGCTTGCCTGAGTGCTCAGTTCAAAATACCTCAACGTTACAAATTTATTGTGGCAATTCTAATGGCGTATTCCATTGGCAGCACCAGTGCTGCACTGAGCACGCACTGAGTGCAAAAAATGTTGCACTGGACGTCAAAATGTGTCAAAATGCTTGACGAAATTCCCCAATGGAATACGATTCATGCACGGAATACGATTCAGTGCGCACGAGTTCTACCAATGGAATACGCCATTATTCAGCTAAATCATTCAGTAACCACCCAGTACAATAAAGCGCAGTTCTTGCATTATTGTCCGGTATCCGGCCAAATGGTTTCGGGTCTGAAATTTTGTTGTTCAGCAAAAGTTTTGTGAGATAATATTGGTAAAATTGTCTTGGAAACGGAGTGCTTATTGTGAAGGACCTCATTATTACAGAAAGTTATATGAAGGACATCTCCACCAAATGTATTGCTTATAAATCAACACAAAAACTGCAATAATTCTTGAAATATTCGAATTGAGGTCGATTAAAAGTGATGCTTATATCCATTGACTAAAAATTATCAAAAATTCTTCAGAAGGGAATTGAATAATGGTTAATTCATATACACACATGCTTATTTTGAAAAATTGATAATTCTACATTATTATCACGATCATATACATGCTAATTAGATTGTTAATTGGAGTTAGAGTTCACAGTAAGCAGGTCACTCTGGAATATAGATCATTGATATGTTAAGACATCAATCTGAATTTCCCAGAAAACCGAACAATCTATGGAGGATTTCCGATCGTCAATTGAAATCTGAACATCTCAACACCAATACACGGAACAAAACTAATAAGATGAAGGTCAGGAATTCCCTGTGACGAACTGAGAAACACTAATTCAAATGAATACAGGGCCGTATTGTGGCAGAATGTAATCCCGGTACCATGAATGTTCTGACCAGGAGGTACTGCTTTCTACTTTTGAAGAAGTGTTGGCTGAATCCCTGGTTGTCGATGGAGAGATTCTTCGGAACTTGTTGAGTCTGGCCCAAACGATCTTTTTGGGCACACCGCAGGGCAGGGCATATCAAATCTCCACTTTTTTCTGAAATAAAAAAACTACACATATTGTGGCAATGATTTTCATCACATTATTCCGAACATACATAATATGTTGTACGCACAGGACTCTCTGTAAGATGTGATTGCCACCATGGATGTGTTGGGTTCTTCACGTGCAGCACACAGGTCGAAGTCAGTTATACATATTGAATGAACCGATCAAAGGAAAATAAAAACAAATTCCTTCGTATATTTATGTTATTTATCGTTGATTTTCTGAATTGGAAATAATTTAAAGTCCAATATTCGTAAGTATATTATCAGCCGACAACAACCAATAAAATATAAGTTGATAGAGAACCAAATATGATTCAACATCAAGCAGAGAAGTTCCGAAAAGTCTCTTTGCAAGATTTTGTTTTTGTTTTATTTGTTGTTAATTCTTTTATTCCACACAAAATTGAAATGTAATTAAGTAAGTGTAATTTTTCAAGATTTAACTACAATAAAAAATAAAATATTGCTGAATAATTTCTTCAAATAGCAAAAGTCCATTTCCATAAAAATCTATTAAAATAATTTATGTACATAAACAAGTATTTGCAATAGAAAGATGCGTGGAAATGAACCTAGAAAGAAACTATCAGAGTCAGAGATGTGATGTAGCAATCCACTCTGACAGTCAGGCTGCTATCAAAGCTCTGAAAGTCTGAGCTCCCATGTTATCGAATACAAGCTAATATGGGAGTGCCGAAGAAAACTCAATGAAGTAGGCGAGAACAACAGGGTCTCCTTGGTCTGGGTTCCTGGTCACGCGGGAATCACAGGAAATGAGGAGGCCAACAAAGGCCAAGAAAGGAGCACAAACCCCCTTTATTGGCCCGGAACCCTACTGTGGGGTTGGTATAGATACACCTACAAAAGTGAATTCCGGATGAAAGAAGAAACTGAAAGAGATATTTTCTGGAGATACCTCACCCGGAATGTATCACTCCAAGAAGTTTTTCCGGAACTTTGATACTGTCAGATCCAAGAAATAGTTTTGGACCTCAGTAAAGAACACGCTGCAACTCCACACTGGTTTCCTCACAGAGGGCACTGCGGCCTTAGGATGAGATTAGGGCTAGAAGAAACTGACGAGTGCAGATTCTGTTGGGAGGAGGATGAAACTCCTGATCACCTCTGATAACGGAATGCCTCCCCATCTCAAACCAACGCGCAAGTAATAGGTAGGTACTTTGGGCATGAATTTTTCAGGAGCGAAGACGTAGCCTCCTTGAAGCCATCCCAGATACTGATGGAGTTCATCAGAACTCTGGAACTGGAAGGCGAGCTATATAGATGGTCATGACATCGACAGCTCTGACAATAGACCTTAAGGTCGCAGTGCAACGTTAGCCCCTACATCGAATACGATATATACGTATATAAACATACATCAATAAATATTTTTATTTGCACTGACTGCCAATGCTGTTTTCCGGCTGCCCTGTCTGTATACCTACTCATTGCAGTGCTAATTGTGCCCGAATCCCCCCCTCTATGTACGCCACTCCCTTCCAACGTATTTTTTTTTTTGAGCAACTTATTCTGTTCTTTGACGTTTCAACATGAACAATGCTGAAAATCCACAATTGAAAAAGAACGTTAATTACCTTTACTCAAAGGAAAAAAAGGTGGCACTTTATAGGAATAGCACAAAGAAAATTGATTCTTTTATTCAATTCGAAACAGAGCAAAAAATATCAGATGAAAATAATTCAATTCATTCGCACATTCCTTACACGCGGAACTAACAAGGATATACATTTGAAAAAACGCGATTACTCTCTTAATTGACATAGTAAATGTTGAAGTGAAGCCAACCCTGTAGCCAGTTTCTGCTTCCCATACCGGTTCTACTTGTAGTTTTGAAAACAACAAATTGCAATTTGTTGAAGAACCATCAAGAATCAAGAGCTATTTCAATATGATATGAAGAAGATATTCTCTCATAACAGTAAATGAACTTTCGGTTGGTTTGTTTTATCACTAAATGATAAGAAAAATATGAAGTAAATGCGGTTAAAGAATTTGTTATTGACTGACTGTTTCATTCGTTAATTTATTTACGCTTCTAATCTTAAGGAAGGGGTCAACCAGATCTCATTCGGCAAAATCATCATTTTCTACGTAATCCAATAGTGTAGTGACATTTAGTGGTTACTGGTTAAGCTTCGAAATATCGAAATGATTTTCTTGCTTGGCTTCGGTAAGTGTATTGAACTTTACATATTAGCAGTTACTTATTTATGATTCTTCAGTTCCAAGACCCACCGTTAAACTATTGGTTTGCAATCTTATATAAGCATATAAGCAAATGTCAACCTACACCACGCTGAAAAAGTTTGCTCATATACCTACTTAGTTGAAATTAAATTCGACTTAGAATAAGGTTAAAATTATGAAAAAAAAAACATAAAATATAAAACATCTGAAATAATCGATAACATATTAAACTAGGAATTTCTTAAATATTTGACAAATTATGTACCAATAAAGTTGAAAGAAAGAGAAGAATACCGAAACCTTATTCTGTAAATATATATAATCAACGAATAATTGAAAATTATATGATTGCTTTCGAGATTTCAGTTGGAAGAATAAAAGATTTATCATCAGAATAATGTACCAATGGTCTCCATTCTTTGGCTACAGCCTGCAGATATAGCTACTTATTTTTCAACAACCAAATTTTTGCTCAACCTTTTTTGTTCGAATAATGAACAAGTGACAGAAACGAAATATAATTTCCACAGTTTACGTTTATATCTCGAAAATTAAGAGTTTTTGTAAGAAACTATAATGGAGGGAAATTAATTCAATTCACTACAAAATCGGGTATTACCCGGCATCATGGGTTCGTCCAGGTTTTCAGCCGGATTTCTCAAAAACTTATCAAGGGATGTACGTAAAATTCGTAATATTTAAATCAAACCATACCGTTGTTAAAGTCAATTTATTTTAGGTAACTGGTCTTCGTTATATTTATATAATGTTTTGATCGAACATCGTAAGGAATACAATCATGAATAATCTCCGAAATTGCTGTTTAATATCTCAAATAATAGGTGTTTCTGTGAATGCAAACATTGATAGCGTAAAGGCCCCAATTCCAAATGTACATATAGGCATATATAGGTAGGTACATTAAAACTGCTCCACAAGAGTTAGGGATAATCGTTTCAACTAAAATAACTGACATTCTGAAACCTTTGTTTGCTCTGAAAACGTAATTTAATATAGTTTTAGGTTCAAAACTATAAATGCACGTAAGTTTTTTGGTCTGCAACATATACAGGGTGATTAACAGAATAGGGTCAAATTTAACGACTTTTATTTCCGGACATTTCATTGTTTTTTTTGTCTTTTTATGCCTTCAATACAAGGTATGGCCACCACGGGCATCAATGACCACCTGACATCTTCGTTGCATTCCCTCAACGAGGGTGTTGAGCATATCTTGAGGAATTTCATTCTATTAACGAGGCAGTAGTGCTTTGAGGTCATTCAATGTTTCTGGTGGAGGTTGGTGATCATCTAGTCTTCTTTGTAGCATATCCCATGCATGTTCTATGCAGTTTGAGTCTGGCGAATGCGGAGGTATTGGTAAATGTGGAATACCATGCTCGTCTCGCGCATTTTCTACTATTGCTGCACGATGTGGTCTTGCGTTATCGTCAAGAAATTGGAAAGCTTCACCAATGGCAGCATGCAAATTTGGCACTACGTTGCCAATGACATGTTTCCTATAATGTAAAGCAGTCATATTGTCAGGACAAATGTGAAGGTCTGTGCGCCCGTTGAAACATATCCCAGCCCATACCATAACAGAGCCTCCTCGAAATGGATGATCCTCTTGCACATGACGGCGATTTCGGGGTATAGGCGGCATAGTCCATACCATTTTTCTTCGAGAATCTGAAAATCGTCCGTATCTGGATTCATCTGTGAAAAGTACACTACGCCATTGGACGTTCAGATTAACATGCTGCCTGGCCCATTCTAATCTTTGTCGTTTATGCTCACGTGTTAACGGAACACCCCTCAATGGACGTCTAGAAGCCAGGTTAATCGACGTCGGATGGTTTCAATGGAAATTTCAGGACCATTGGCATTTAAAAGTCGATTTCTCAGCATCCTACATGAAGAAAGAGGATATCTCCTCGCCGAAATTGTGACAAAACGGTCTTGTGCGGGTGTTGTTTTTCTTGGTCCACCAACCTATGTCTTTCTTGCACCGAACGTCTCATTGAACCTATTCCAGAGTCTCGATATTACACTTTGCGATACTTGAAATGTTTCTGCCACAGCGACTTGAGTGAGGCCACCCTGTAGCATACCGATAGCCCTATTAGCCTCGGCGTTCGTTAATTTACGTCTTGACATCTTAAGAAGCTCGTGAAATTTACTAAGTTCGATATCGCTAAGAGACTGACAATAAATTAACTGCATATTGAAATGCTAAATCTTACGAATAATGTGAAAAACTGCCAAACTTAAGAAAAAAGTCGACCAGATGGTGAAAATATGCATTCAAATCGAATTAATAAGTTTTTATTGGCAGTTGATCATGTTTCTGATATTGTCTTTAAAAGCTCATTTGTATGACTTGCGTCTGAAGTTGAAAACAAGACATAATATTCTGCAGAAATTAGCTGGTACTTTATGGGGTGCTGATGCAGCTACTCTTCGAACGGCAGCCTTAGCCTTGGTTTTTTCTGCCGCTGAATATTGTTCCCCGTCTGGTTTAATAGTGCTCATACTCAAAAAATGTATGCAACAGCTGAATTCATCTATGAAGATCATCACTGGAAATATTATAGATCTACACCTATTCATTGGTTGCTAGTTCTTTCAAACATTGTCCCGCCCCACATTCGCAGGCAGACTGCTGTTTCAAATTCTTGGAATAAATTTCATTCTTTTCCGAATTTATTTCCGATTATCTCCTACATTCCAGACAATAAGATTCCCAGATTGAAGTCACGAAACCCTTTATGGTCCAACTGTTTTCTCAATTTGAATAAAAGTGGCAAGGAAGTTTCAACCAATTAATTCCTGGCTACACCCTTGGGAGATATAGTTCATATTTGAATCCTTCCACAGTCTAGTGTTTTGAACTGTGTTCATTACGCTATTACTGAGTGAATAAATTCATACAGATCGGATACATTTAAAAAATTTATCGTTCAGTTTAAAAGACAGCGAGAGCATTTATTGCTTCATCGTACAAGTGAGAAATAGCCGCAATATCTCCCACTAATAGCTCGTTGATGTCACTTACACTGAACGTTCTAGTTTGTTATTTTTTCGATCTATTTGTGTATTCGATTTTTTTTTCAGTTTCTCTATTTGCATACAGTGTGGCCGGAAACGTCGACACCCAAAATATTGTAAACAATTCACTCGTTGAAGAGGAGGAAGAATCATATTACCCTTACGAAAATTGGTCCGATCCTTTTGACTGGCAACTCTTGAGAGTAATATTTCATAATCTTCTTTTGCATAGGATTTTTACTAACAGTTTTGTTTTCAGGAATTCGCAGACCCTAAGTACAAAAATGTAATTGTATCCCCAGTGAGTTTGAAGATTTTATTGGGACTTCTATACGAAGGTTCGAGTGGACCTACCGAAAAGGAATTACAAAATGTGTTGCAGTTTCCTGCTCAGAAAAAACTTGTTGGTGAAAACATCCACCAAATTTTGGAAGCACTTCAAGTATGACGAAAGATGTTTTTCTCAATGATTGTAATTAAAATTAAGCGAAACTTACTTGCTAATCTTCATCTAATCCACTCGATGTTTATCTTTTCGTTTTGTATTGTTGAATTTCTTCTCATTGTGATGGTTAAAAAATTCTTAAAAAGCACTGACGTGAAGTCGGGAGCTTTTGCGTCTATTCACGCCTCACGCACTCTGACGAAATTCTGCATGAACCTTCAAGCCGTATTTTTTCAAGTGAGAACTAGATTTCAATTCCATCAAATCTGTATTTTAGGAAATATTGGAAAAATAAAAGGCGACTTGAAGGTTTGTCCGGAATTTGAGCAGAATCTGAACGATAGTTTCTGAAATATAAAATTTTTCAAAAAGAATTTTATTCTGTTCGATGATTTTTTTTTTGTCATACGATTCTCACGAAATTTCGTAGAAATTAGTTCGTTGGTATTCTACAACTAATTACAGAGTTTCAATTCAATCGGATCTGAATTTTTTTAGTTATTGAGGAAACAATATTTCAGATGCGTATAACTCCGACACCGTTTTGCCGATTATGACCATTAACGAAATTAACTGTCGCATCCGGATGCTCAAACTACACTGAAAATTTGAAGACGCTATCTATTTCCGTTTGAAAGTTATCGTGGCAACGGCCGACCGGACAGAACTGAATATGTGCTCGAATTATCAGTGGGTCGAACCTTATCTTTTGAGACCATTTTCGGCAAGAAATTTGAAAATAACAGACATTCGGGCAAAATTATAGCATGCTATTCCCTAGAACATGTGCGTAAAAATTGATCTGGGTCGATTACAACAAAATTATACAGGGTGAGTCTTTGACCACTGCATTAATTTTAACCAAAGATTCCTCTCATCAAATGAAACACTTTTTTCATTTTCCATTTTTCCAGATTCGGCTCAGGTAAAAAGTTACAAGCGTTTAAAGATTTCACAATGTGCTAATACACTCCCGCATATAAATTATCTATGACATTGGTGGCGGACGAGAATAAGGCATGGTAACGTGATTTACAGCTTGATTCGGGATTCCAACGCTCAGGGACGGATCCATAAAAGTAGTGAAATTTATGGAGTTTTCCAGTTTAAAACATTCAATGAAGAATATCTCGAAAACGGTGCGTTTAAGGAGAAATGATGAAGAATAATATAATGTTCTAAAACGATGGAATATTCTTGAAATGACTCAAGAAAAACTTTATATGCTTTCTTTATGCTAATTTCGTTCAGTTTTATGAATCCATGAGTCCATAACTAGAAAACCAGTAGAAGTAGAAAATAACTAATATTTGGAAAATATGTATCATAGTTATAGGAAACTTTACGCCAACATTCATTTTATTCGAAAAAAGGATGTCAAAGCTACAAAATAAAAACGGATTTTTTTTCAAAATTTCAACAGCCTGTATCTTTTCACCTGAGCTGAATTTGGAAAAATGTTAAATGAAAAAAGTGTTTCATTTGATGAGAGGAATCTTTGGTTAAAATTAATGCAGTGGTCAAAGACTCACCATGTATATTTCGTAAGGGTGTCTGAGGCGTGAATAGATAATAGAACATATGCGAAAAAGCTGACTTCACGTCAGTGCTTTTCACGAATCTTCATCCATCAATCCATTCAATCTATATTTTTGATCTCATCCTTTGATTCCAGCCTACTGAAAGGAAAGAATATATTCTTAATTTAGGCACGAAAATATTTATTGATTCCTCGATAAACCTACAACCTGAATTCGCCAAAATAGCCAAGCAAAACTTTCAGACAGATATAAAACCCTTAGATTTTAAGAATGGAACAACATCTGCTTTTTACATCAACGATTGGGTAGCAAATATAACAAATGGAAAAATACCTTCTTTGTTAACAGAAGGTGATATAAGCAATGCTGTGCTTCATTTACCTCAAGGTTATATTTTTCAGATGAACTAGGAGAACAAATAATGATGCTCGTTAACGCCTTATACTTTAAAGGAAATTGGAGGCACGAATTCCCAAAAAATCGTACAGAAATCGGAGGATTTTATGTATCTTCAACAGAAGTTGTTAATGCACCCTTGATGAAAACCACAGACAAATTTTTTTACTTCGAATCGAATACCTTGGATGCAAAAATTTTGAGACTACCTTACAAGGTAAACATTTCAGAAAATAATGTAAAATAGCAGGTTTTATATGAGATTAATTTCTGGGTGTTGGGTGAGAATAATTTTTTCATTGATCATTATTTTTAGGGAAGTAAGTATGCTATGTTCATTGTGTTGCCGAACTCAAAGGGAGGGCTCAACAGTTTACTCAAGAAAATCAACATGGATAACCTTAAGCAGAGCCTTTTCTATATGGACTACGTGCCAGTGGACGTTACTCTACCAAAATTCAAGTTCGATTTCAAAGTTAAGCTGACAAGAATTTTACAAGAGGTGACATATTTTTTTTTATTACATGAAACCTTTATTATATATTAATATTCTTTATTTTAGTTTGGTTTGCGACAAATGTTCCAAAACACAGCATCTTTCCCATGGATTGCTAAGGGGGAAAACAACAATTTAAGGATGTTGTATGTTTCTGACATTATGCAGAAATCTGGTATACAGTTCGATGAGGAGGGCAGTGTGGCATATTCAGCTACAGGTAATTACACTAACATTATTAAATGGTTTTCTTTCTGGGTTTTCTCTCCTAAACAAAAAAATTATTATTTTGTGTCAGAAGCAATCAATCGAACAATGTTGCCTAACAAACATTAACGAAAACAACATCAACGATGAAACAACCATTTCAGTATAGCTATCAACATAAAAATAATTCTAAAGGTTTTCGTTAATTGTGTGACGAAGGAGTCTGATATAGACTCCGAAACGTTTCAAAATATGTAGTTGTATTCTGGGTTAGAACAAAAAAGGGCAAGGATTTTTCCTCCTTTCGATACATACGAACAATTAGAACCAAGAACATCGTTCAGCTGTGATAAATGTTCTGGCATTTCCATATTTTTTTTCCCAAATGAGAGTATATAATTATGTGTAGTATTCAACTCAAGAATAATTTTATGGTAGATTTGACCTCTGATACTTAAAGATATCATATGGTTCTCTTGATATGATCTATTTTCACAGATATCCAAGTCGTCAATAAGTTTGGAGAAGTGGATAACCAATTCAATGCTACACATCCATTCATGTTCTTCATCGAGGAACAATCCAGAGGGACAATTCTTTTCGCCGGAAAAGTGGAAAATCCTCTTCACCTAGATACAATAACCAGTAGAGGAGGTACCTTTGGAGACGAGACAACAAAAAAAGGTGAGGAAAATAAAGTTCCTTCGTTGCCAGGTGAGAATGTAGCTGGAAGTACTCCTCGAAAACCACAAACAAAAGTTACTTTCACTGGAAGAGGCTTCTTACTTTCAACTACCAAAATATGATTAATTTTTTACGTATTTCGACGAATTTATATTTGAATGTTGACTTTAAGATTAGAGATATAGTTTGTATAAAGAATATACCTAATAAATTATTTTGTTGTATGAAAATTATTTTATTAACAATTTCCAATTAAGTAGATTGAACAAGAAACATATGTAATATGGACCTCTTTATCTTCTTCGAGTTTGCATTTGCACTATCCAAACTTTAAGCATAAAAAAAAAATATATATATATTCCTCGCATCAAATTAAACACTTTTTAAGTTTACCATTTTCCCCAATTCGGCTAAGCTAAAATGATAAAGAGGCTATTGAAATAATTCAAAAAAATATTTTTCTCGTTCATAATCGAAGTATAGATAATTTATATGCAGGAGTGTATTAGCACACAGTTTTATTATTATATGTACAACTTGAAGACTCACGCTGTATATATTTTCCTGGTTCAAATACAATATTCAGGATTAGTGAGGTCTTATAGATGATTACGCATGCCGAGGGAAGGAAAATAATCAAGGTAATGAGAAACTATTATTATTATTATTATTATTATTATAAGTTTATTGAAAAAAGTCACTACAGAACTATATACAATGATTGAGTATTTAAATGAGGAGTGCTTCTTATTTTTGCGCGTATGTTCTGGGGAACATCGCGTTATCATTTTGCCCAAATGTCTGTAATTTTCTAAATTTTTGCCGAAAATAGTCTCAAACCCTGATGAAGAATTCGAGGTAAAATTTGATACTGTCCGCGGCCGTCCGTTGCCACGATAACTTGAGAACGGAAAGAGATAGCGACTTGAAATTTTCAGGGTACGTGGAGCATCCCAATACGACGAACAAGTTCGTTAATGGGCATAATCAGCCAAATGGTTTCCGGGTAATAATTTTGTTTTCAACCAATACAAATCCGATCGAATTGAAACTTGGTGAGTAGTTGTAGAATACAAACCTAAGCACGCTTGTGAAATTTTGTGTAATTTGAAATTTCCAGGTTAGGTTGTGCATCTGAATGCGACATTTGAGCCAAACGGTTTTGGAGCTATACCCAACCGAATTTCGGTTGTTATTTCCTCAATAACTCGAAAAACCGATCCTATTCAAACATGGTTATCAGTTGTAGAATGCCAACGCGATAATTCTTGCGAAATTATGCGATGATCGTAGCAATAGAAAATTAAAAAAAAAATCATTGAAAAAAATTCTATATATCAAAAACTATTCGTCCGATATCGCTGAAATGGAAGCTTGGTAACTAGCTATGACTTCACGTCAGTGCTTGTTCTTCTTGGTGTGCTCATCTGTTTCGAATATTGTCGAGTCTAATTGCAATGTTCAACAATGCAAAAGAGTTCCTAAGATATTCTGATGTTAATTCCATTTTCAGGATTGACTGTATCATTATGCAAACTGCACCGTATATTATTTTCTAGCAACATTTTCGATTTTTCAATACAAAATATTATAGACGGTACATTTTTACACAAAAAACGTATATCGAAAACAGAGCCGTTTGGAATATACAGGATGAGTCTTTAAGTTGTACATTTTAACTATATAGATTCCTCACTTTTTTCGATATCATTTTTCCATATTCTGTTCATCTAAAAAGATACAGAGACTATTGAAATTTCAAACAAGCCCTGTGGACAGGAGCTTTGGCGCTCTTGTTCAAACTTTGACAAATCACATCTTCGAGAAGTATTGGTAGAGTTGGGAATTATATCAATGGATTATTATTTATAGAACTTCATAATAGCAGAAATTAAATTCAAACATCATAAAAGAATTTTAATTCAACAAGAGTGCCAAAAATTATTAATCCAAAACCAATAGACCAATTCTACCCAACAACGAACTCATCCCGAGATATTCGTTCCTCAATTCTATGATGAACGATATATTTTTTCCTCAAATCCACTCTGAAAATTATATTATATCAATTGAAACTTAAGCCAATATTTCAGTTTTTTTTTTCTGGAGATATTCTGAACTCAATATTATTAACTTACCATTACCATTCCCATCATCATATGGATTAACCATGGGCATTAAATATCAAAATTTGACATATCATGTCTCAGGAAAATAAGTTGACATGTATCAACACAGATCATATTATAATAATTCATAGATAGAATAATTATCGCATTCTGTGAAAACACAGATGTACGATTTATTATTGAAATTTTGAAAAATCATATCTCCGAAAGTATTAGCTTGTTGGAGTTGAAAATTATATCAATGGATTTTTATGGTGAAACTGCATCTTAAAAAAAATTGAATTTGACATTTGTGAGTTAAAAAAAAATTTTTTTTTTCGTTACTCCGAGACCATCTGGCCTATTTTGCCCTATAACGAACTAAACCGAGATATTTATCTCCCTAACCTACTCTGGAAATTTTAACTGCTTAGTTCATTCCGTTCGAGAGTTATTGTAGAAACAAAATTTAAAAATTTTCAATTTTTTTTTGACACTTTACGGTAGCCCGATAAATACAAAACTTCACGTGCGTGTAAAGGTCATGATTCTACAATTTGATGCTAAATTTCAGATAGATCGAGTGATCGGTTTCGGAAATATTCATAAAAAATGTTTTTACTAAAAACGGCCATAACTCCGAAATCGCTTGATGGCCGGCCGGCCGGACAGAATCGATTTCGACCACGGATTCGTGATCAGTGAGTCGAACCAAATCGTTTGAGACCATTTCCAGCCAAAAATTCGAAAATTACAGACATTTGGGCAAATTGATAAGCACTCTGTTCCGAGGAACAAGAGCGCCAAAAAAAGGATTTTATTTGATGAGAGGAATCTATGGTTAAAATTAATGTACTGCAAGATTCACTCAAGTTTTCGTTCTATTTTTTCAGGTAAAACAAACCATTTTTTCGCGCTCTTGTTCCTCGGAACAGAGTGCTTATCAATTTGACCAAATGTCTGTAATTTTCGAATTTTTGGCTGAAAATGGTCTCAATCGATTTGGTTCGACTCACTGATCAAGAATCCGTGGTCGAAATCGATTCTGTCCGGCCGTCCGTCCGTTAACACGATAACTCTCGAACGGAAGGAGTTAGAGGATTGAAATTTGCAGGGTAGGTTCGGAGCATAAATATCTCGGACGAGTTCGTTAATGGGCAAAATCCACCAAGCGGTTTCGGAGTTATGGCCGTTTTTAGTAAAAACCTTTTTTATGAATATTTCCGAAACCGATTACTCGATCTATCTGAAATTTAGCACCCTCCTATGTTTTACAGAATGCTATAATTATTCTATCTATGAATTATTATATGATCTGTGTTCATACTCGTACATGTCATCCTGTTCGATAAGAGAGAGTCAAATTCATTTCAGATTTCAGCTAGGTATTTTAATTTGATTTCTTCCATGGTGCAGTTCTCATTTCAGATTGCTCATTTAATCTCGATTAATAAACTATTATTTGAATTGAATTTCCTGTATGATGCAGTTCTATCATAAGAATACATTGATATCATTCCCAACTCAGAGAAACCAATACTTTTGGATATATGATGTGTCAAAATTTGAACAAGAGCGCCAAAGCTCCTGTCCACAGGGCTTGAACCAGTTTTTTCAACTTTATCTCGGGATATCCTGTATATCAGCTTCGTATTTTCATCTATGGTTTCTCTGAGGAAATTCATTATGTAACTGATTTTTCCCAATAAGAAGGACCTCCCCTCTTCAAATTTTCCTTCTGAAGATCTTCCACTTGACCTCGAAGAATCCATTTTTTTGTGGTGCAGTCTAGATGACTGCGGCTGGCCGTATGGAAATACCACATAAACGATAATTTCATTACGGTGAAGAATACAAGGTCGGCACAAAATAGAGGCAAAACTTTACTCGTTTTACGTTAGTTAGTTCCTTCGTCAACTTGACCAGCAAACAAGCTGAAGTAGTTGAACCTGATTTTCAAAGTTTCGGGCGATTTGCAACGTTTCGGGCGTTCTCCAGTCTTTTCGTCGGTACCTGTTTAAAATGACACAATTTCTGTTAGTGCTTCTATTTTCAGGTAATGTTTATGTTTGCAATTATTTTCTAGTCGACGTGAAAACTGTGATGTTCTAGAAACAAAATCATGATTTAATTTTTTTTTCGGTGCCGAATTTCAGTCGGATTTATTGAAATATATCAATCGCGGCAATACTAGGGTATTTAAAAAAATAATAAAGTAGCTACATATTCTTATATATTATTCAGTAGCTATATAGGTACCTACTTAGCATTTATAAGTTGATAGGATTCTTATGCAGGTAAACATGCATCATAATAAGTGCAATTATAAACTTCTTGATAAACTGTTGACCTTTTTTCATTTTGACAAATTTGAATAAATATGAATCCTATGGATCATAATGGAATTAAATATAATAGGGAATCAGATATAAAAAAAATGGGTTCAAGCCCTGTGGACAGGAGCTTTCTGGCGCTCTAGTTCAAACAGACAAATTATATCTCCGAAAGTATTGGTTTATCAGAGTTGGGAATTATATCAATGTATTCTTATGATAGAACTGCATCATAAAGGACATTCAATTCAAATAATAGTTTATTTATCAAGATTAAATGAGCAATCTGAGAATGAGAACTGCACCATGGAAGAAATCGAATTAAATCTGGCCAATTTTGCCCAATAACGAACTTAACCGAGATATTCATCTCCCCAACCTACTCTGAAAATTTCAACTACCTAGCTCAATCCGTTCGAGAGTTATTGTAGAAAAACTTTTTTTTTAATTTCGAAATTTTTGTTTACACTTTGCGGTAATCTGGTCAATACAAAACTTCACATGCGTATAAAGGTCATGATTCTACAATTTGATGCTAAATTTTAGATAGATCGAGTGATCGGTTTCGGAAATATTCATAAAAAATATTTTTACTAAAATCGGCCATAACTCCGAAACCGCTCGATGGATTCCTCCCATTAACGAGCTCGTCCGAGATATTTACGCTCCAAACCCACCTTGCAAATTTCAATCCGCTAACTCCTTTCGTTCGAGAGTTATCGTGCCGGCTGGACAGAATCGATTTCGACCTCGGATTCTTGATCAGTGAGTCGAACCAAATCGTTTAAGACCATTTTCATCGAAAAATTCGAAAATTACAGACATTTGGGCAAATTGATAAGCACTCAGTTCCGAGGAACTAGAGCGCCAAAAACCGACCAATCTTGAGGACAATAATTGATTCTATAGTCACCCCCTCAAATTTTCAGTTAAAGTTTCGATTATTTAGATTATTAGTGCCACCAAATAATATACATATTTTGTTTCTTATGTTTTGAGTTATGTTCCAAGAATTTACATATTTTCAAAATCGAATAAACGAAATGAGTACGTCGTCCAGCGTGTTTTCGCCTATAGTAACTTGAGGAAAATTCATGAAAAATAGTGTCAAGCATGATGCTCAGCGGGTCGATATTTTCAACCGGAGTAATAAATAATGAATGCAAATTTTTTTTTAATTCATCTCAGAAACTAATTACCGCCGTTTTAGATAAAAATTTGAAACTGTGTTAGTGTAATGATCAATAGAAACATGTTCACCGTAATGTTCTATACTATTCAGTTGTTCTTTTTGAATACAACATAACAGCGAACCTCTGTACAACATATGCAGCTTATTTCAGGTTAAAGTCATCATTATAATTTTCATTGAGCCTCTATTTATAGCATCTCAAATCAATATAATAAAATTAATAAATTATATAGTTTCAAATCCGAATTAAATGGAACATATAGCTAATTTGGAAAATCGTCAAAATTTCATGGATTTCACTGTGATGTAAAAAAAAAACTTGCAGGAGCTTCGAGATATCATAAGAATGAAGTTGAAGCAGTGAAAACTTAACAAAATGTCTTATAAATATTCTTTCTGGATCACTTATTTTGTATTCTATTATTAAGTTTTTATCCTTGGTAATATGGACGAAATTGCAGCCACTCTGCTTTGAACATGCACCTTATTATTCGCCAGATTTGGTGCCCCTGTACTATTTTCATTCTTGTTTTCTTAAAGTAATTGGAAGGACATAAATTCGCACCTACAATGACCGCTGCAAGCAAAATTTATATTGGTTTGTTATTTCCCATAACGAAAAGCATTCATTCAAATTTTCATTTCAGTTTTGCATACGATACCGCTATCTCAAGGGCTAGGGCTGGATTTAGAGCCATTAGAAGCTGGATCCAGTGCAATCATAAGAAGATTCAACTACTTCGACTTAGAATTATTGCAGGCAAGTCCAGTTCAATAGGTCGGAATAAATTTTTCATAAGTATTTTCTTTAGGAGTTCAGTGAATTAGACGAGAATGTTTTTGTTTCCCCTGCAAGCATTAAGACAACACTTTCCATGATACTTGAGGGTGCAAAAGGAAAATGCGCGCAAGAAATTGGAAATGCTCTTCGAATCAATGATATCGATCATGTGGAAATTAGAAAACAACTTCAGCGGCTGCTTAAAGACCTCAATGTAAGAATCAATTTACATTCAGACCTACTTATTTATACAGCGTTCCAAAAAAGTAACGTAACTAGTCAATAATTCTTGTACGAAGAATTATTAAGGAAAATCCTCGCACCCATCGATTTTTAATTTCAAAGGCAATTTATCCTGTGCTTTTTTGAATTATTATTATTTTTTCAAATGGGATTATATGGATTTTGATACATCAAATGAAAGGTAATTTAATTACCTACTCAACGGTGCGAATGAAAGGAAAATTGGTTGTGCCGTGTTTTGCATTAAAACATTAGAAAATAATTCTTGGGTATGGTTACTCGCTTTTTGAAATCGACGAGTTTCCTATTCAAGGATGGAAAATAATTTTAATGTATAAAATGTTCGAATTGAGCACCGTTGACTGCTTGACAATGTGCAAGCCGTTCTTCGAAACTCCTCAATTAATTATTCAACGCAGCAACAGGTATTCTTCTGACTTCTCTCTGAATTTTAAGTCGCAGGTCTTACAAATTATCTGGCCGATTTTGGTAAACAGTACTCTTCAAATGACCCCACAGAAAATAGTCGAGAGGGTTCAAATCTGGAGATCATTCAACTGATCCTCTCCTACCAATCCATTTCTCAGGAAATGTGCCATCAAGATACCTCCTCACTTCGCTGAATAGGTAATCAAATTACCTTTCATTTGATGTATCACAATCCATATATACAGGGTGAGTCTTTGACCACTGCATAAATTTTAACCAAAGATTCCTCTCATCAAATGAAACACTTTTTTCATTTAACATTTTTCCAAATTCAGCTCAGGTAAAATGATACAGGCTGTTGAAATTTTGAAAGAAAATCAGTTTTTATTTTTTAGCTGTGACATCCTTTTTCGAATAAAATGAATGTTGGTGTAAAGTTTCCTATAACTATGATACATATTTTCCAAATATTAATTATTTTCTACTTCTACTGGTTTTCTAGCTATGGACTCGTGGATTCATAAAACTAAACGAAATTAGCATAAAGAAAGCATATAAAGTTTTTCTTGAGTCATTTCAAGAATATTCCATCGTTTTAGAACATTATATTATTCTTCATCATTTCTCCTTAAACGCACCGTTTTCCAGATATTCTTCATTGAATGTTTTAAAATGGAAAACTCCATAAATTTCACTACTTCTATGGATCCGTCCCTGAGCGTTGGAATCCCGAATCAAGCTGTAAACCACGTTACCATGCCTTATTCTCGTCCGCCAACAATGTCATCGATAATTCATATGCGGGAGTGTATTAGCACATTGTGAAATCTTTAAACGCTTGTAACTTTTTACCTGATCCGAATCTGGAAAAATGGTAAATGAAAAAAGTGTTTCATTTGATGAGAGGAATCTTTGGTTAAAATTAATGCAGTGGTCAAAGACTCACCCTGTATATTCCCATTTGAAAAAATAAAGTAGTGGGGTGAGAAATATAAAATTCAAAAAAGCACAGGATGAATTGCTCTTGAAATTAAAAATCAACGGGTGCTAGGATTTTCCTTTATAATTATTCGTACAAGAATTATTGACGAGTTATACGTTACTTTTTTGGCACGCTAAATATACTAAAGTATACTAAATAATTAAAAGGGCTGTACCACTTTGGCGAAAGGACGCAGTAACAAAGCCTACACAGAACAAAATAACAGAATTTCCTAACTCGCATAAGTTCTTACGAGCTTATGCTAGGATGACCTAGGAGTGTCAGTACCTATATAATCATACCATAATATTGTTGGATGTTCGTATTGTACGTATGTCTGATATACTTTGGGCATTTCCAGCAAAAATCCGCAAACAATAAACTTACCACAGCAAATGCAGTTTTCATATCTGATAGACTGAATATTGTAACAGATTACCAAATGAAAGTAGCTCAACATTACAATGCCATCATTAAACCAGTTAATTTCTCAAATCCATCTGAAGCTATAGATGAAATAAACCAATGGGTAAGCAACGCGACCGAAGGACGCATCGAAACAATTATAAAAGGTAGATATAAGTAAAATGTTCCGTTATTTTTGTATTTCTCAAAAAATCCTAATCAAGAGCTACCAAAAAATGACAAAAGGCCAAATTAATCTGATATAAAAAAATTGATTCAAGCACTGACGTGAAGGCAGGAACTTTTGCGCGTATGTTCTATTGTCCATTCTCCTGTATTGGGCACTCTTAATCGAATTTACCATGGTAAAATATAATGTCCATTCTCCTGTATTGGACACTTAATTCGAATTTACCATGGTAAATTCAAATTGAGAGTGTAAATTATAATGTCCATTCTCCTGTATTGGACACTTAATTCGAATTTGCCATGGTGAATTCGAATTAGGAGTGTCCAATACAGGAGAATGGACAATATAATTTACCATGGTAAATTCGATTAAGAGTGCCCAATACAGAAGAATGGTCCATTCTCCTGTATTGGGCACTCTTAATCGAATTTACCATGGTAAATTATAATGTCCATTCTCCTGTATTGGACACTTACTTCGAATTTACCATGGTAAATTCGAATTAAGAGTGTAAATTATAATGTCCATTCTCCTGTATTGGACACTTTAATTCGAATTTACCATGGTAAATTCGAATTAAGAGTGTCCAATACAGGAGAATGTACAATATAAACAAACTAATGTCGCATTCAGATGCTCAACTTAACCTGAAAATTTCAAGTCACTATGTCTTTCCGTTCTCAGGTTATCATGACATAAAAAATATTTTTTAATAATTTTTTTAAATTTTCTAAAGATGCGATTCTCACAAAATTTCACAAACGTGCTTAAGTTCATATTCTACAACTATTCACCAAGTTTCAATTCGATCGGATTTATATTGGTTGAAAATAAAATTATTACTCGGAAACCATTGGGCCGATTATGCTCATTAACCAACTTGTCCGTCGTATTGGGATGCGCCACCAACCCTGAAAATTTCAAGTCGCTATCTCATTCCGTTCTCAAGTTATCGTGGCAACAAGATAGCAGAATCAAATTTGTCCTCGAATTCTTCATCAGGTTGTCGAACTCGTTTGAGACCATTTTCGGAAACAATTCGAAAATTACAGACATTTGGGTAAAATGATAACGCGATGTTCCCCAAAACATACGCGCAAAAAGTTATTGTACCTAGAGTCTAGACATCTGTCACATCTTCTTTTTTCACGAAAATATTTACGTGTACTTATAAACTAGTACAAATCATTTCCTTGTTTTCAATTATTGTCGGTGTTTCGACCACAATATGGTTAAAGTTAAAAAAAAATAATCATGTATTCAAAAATTTTTTCAGATAACTTATTTGACGCATCAACATTAGTGATTGCTAACGCCTTATATTTCAAAGGAAAATGGAAAGTATCGTTCAATCCTAAAGGAACTTCAATGAAATGCTTTAATATTGCAAATATAGGTTGCAAAATGGTACCAACGATGCGAAAAGCAGATATTTTGAATTATAACTTGGTGCCATATCTAGATGCCCATGCTGTAGAAATACCCTATGAGGTATTATTTACAACTATCATTATAGATATTTCACCTACCATTCTATATTTCTTCTTTTAGGAAGACAAATATTCAATGCTTCTTTTGATACCGTCTCTAGGAACAAACATTAGGATTTTAGCAAGGGACATGCAGCATGCACACTTTGAGAATATCGTAGAATCCCTAAAACCAACAGAAATCATTTTGGAGATGCCTAAATTTGAAATTGAAAGTGAACTCAGTTTGATTGAATACTTGAGACCAGTAAGTTTAATATCAATTAGAAAGCCTCATGGTTTAAAAATGTTGGAGTTATATTCTCTTCAAATTTGATTAATATTGATATGTTAACACTTTGAGATCTCGAACTAATTATCATTTATACTTTCAGCTAAAAATCCGAGAAATTTTTGGACCCAATGCAAACTTAACAGGAATTGTCAACTCCAATGTGAGAATAGGAAACATAGTTCACAAAGCCAAGGTAGAGGTAAATGAGGAAGGCACTTTAGCTGCAGCTGCAACATCAGCTGTCGTGATACCTTTAATGGGTGACACCTCTTTAAGAGTGTCTGCTGATAAGCCCTTCATATTCTTCATTTATCAAAAAGAATCCAGAAATATTATTTTTGAGGGAATTCTTCATGATCCAAAGATCTCCGATACAGTTAAACCTGTCCCAAAAGTTGAACAGCCACCAACCACCAAATTTATTCCTAATTTCCGACATAGACATGTTTCTGCGAGGACTGGAAATTTGTATTCATATCGGTGATTATTTAATCAAGTGGGTGACTAGTACCATTTGAAGCCCTTCGAATAAACTTCAAGTATTTGTAATATTTTTGTGATGTTTGTATATTTAATGAATAAATTTTCAAAGCTTATATTACCAGGACGGTTTTTGGCGCTCTAGTTCCTCGGAACTGAGTGCTTATCAATTTGCCCAAATGTCTGTAATTTTCGAATATTTCGATGAAAATGGTCTTAAACGATTTGGTTCGGCTCACTGATCAAGAATCCGTGGTGGAAATTCATTCTGTCCGGCCGTCCGGCCGGCCGGTCCGGCCGTAGGCACGATAACTCTCGAACGGAATGAGCTAGAGAGTTGAAATTTTCAGAGTAGGTTTGGGGGATAAATATCTCGGCTAAGTTCGTTATTGGGCAAAATCGGACAGATGGTTTCGGAGTAACAAAAAAAAATTTTTTTTTTTACGAAACAAATTCCAAATTAAATTTTTTTTGATAAGAAGTTTTATCATAAGAATCCACTCATATTATTTTTAACTCTAACAAGCTAATACTTTCGGAGATATGATTCTTCAAAATTTCAGTAATAAATCGTATTTCAACGTTGTCACAGAATGATATTATTCTATGTATGAATATGAATTGTCATAATGTCAAATGATGTTCCTACATTATCGAAGAATTGTGAGCGAAGTGAGAAAAATCTCAGTTGTTTGCTCCGAAATTAGTTTTTCTCAGAAAATTCTTACATTTCGGAACTGAAGAGTAGTGAGAGTGCTTTTCATCCATAGACATAGATATAACTCTCGAACGGAATGAGGTAGGTAGTTGAAATTTTCAGAGTAGTTTAGGGAGATGAATATCTCGGTTAAGTTCGTTATTGGGCAAAAGAAGCCAGATTTAATTTGATTTCTTCCATGGTGCTTTTCTCATTCTCATGATTGCTCATTTAATCTTGATAAATAAACTATTATTTGAATTGAATTTCCTTTAGGATGCATTTCTATCATATGAATACATTGATATAATTCCCAACTCTGAGAAACGAATACTTTCGGAGATATAATTTGTCTGTTTGAACTAGAGCGCCAGAAAGCTCCTGTCCACAGGGCTTGAACCCATTTTTTTGTATCCTAATGAATCATTTAACATATCGAATATCCAACATTTTCTTATCCATTTAAAAAATATATTAATTTGATTATTATCTGTATTATAATAATAATAATAATAATATATTGAACCGTAGAAGACAATTCCTCCCTCATAAAATGAAACACTTTTTTCATTTACCTTTGTCCAAATTCGGTTCAGGTAAAAAGATACAGGCTGTTGAAATTAAAAATAAAATAAATTTTTACTTTGTTGCTTTGCCATTTTTAATCCTTCGTTTGATATCTCAGATCTCTCGGATGTCCTTCGAAGGATTTGAAATGGATATCCATATAATATATCCACTGAAGGATGATATCCATTTCAAATCCTTCGAAGGACATCCATGAGATCTATCCAACAAAAGGACTTGAAATGGATATCCATCAACGGATATCTTATGGATATCTATAGGGTATCCACTCGAGAATATCCATTTCAAATCCTTCGATGGACTTCAGTGAGAGATATCCATCGGAGGATTTCAATTGGATATGCTTCAGTGGATATCCTATACGATACATGGACATCCATAATATTTACCATTTCTTTTTAAATGCACGGTGATTTTATTAATTAAAAAAAATTTCATTACTTTTGTATGGAGCCGCCCCTGAGCTTTGGTATCCTCCATTTAAGCTGTTAGCCAGGTTGCCTTACTTTTTTCTCGTTCACAATCAGTCGTAGATAATTTTTTATATGCAGGAGTGTATTTTAGCATATGCATTGTGAAATCTTTAAACACTTCTAACATTTCACCTGAGCAGAATCTGGAAAAATACTAAAGGAAATAAGTGTTTTATTTGATGAGATAATTCTATGGTTGAAATCAATGTACAACTCAATAACTCATCCTGTATATATAAACAAAACCAGTACGTTTGAGGGAGACATAGAATTATATGCTGTACCGTTAATACAAATTCATGAAAATTAATTAATTCAGCCAATTTATACAATACTTTCTACTCTCCATGCGCTGAATTTCGAATCATCCGTATTGTCCACCTGAAATCTTCATGAAAATGTAATATTTTGGATTTTCAGACCTTAAAATTTCAAATTCCCAAACGGAAGTCCATAGATCATCAATTTCCGCCATTGTATCTAACCGATTCTGCATTTAATTACCTTATGGTTTTCTTGTACATGTAATATACCTGTGCTTATAGTAGTATAGGCACTGTGTAGAAAGCGTAGGACTTCTGTTTTATTTTCGGGTGAGTTTCATCATATTTATTATGAAATTATGTGGCATTGATAGAAGATTACCGTGATTTTTTGATAGATTATTCACTTGACATCAATAATATTCGTGTGATCATCTTTAATTCGCAGTATATTTGAAAGACAACGCTTTATGTTTTTCTCTTCCCGTATGAAATACATTTTAATATTTCATGTTACAGGTGTACTAATTCAAATTACGTGCAATTTTTCACGCATGCGTTCTTAATGATAACATGCTCGAGGTAACCTATAAAAATTACGAAAATGGAAATCATAATGTTTGTTTAGAGAAATTTAGTATTACCTATTTCTTAGAAATTTTTGAATAATCCCCGTTTAATTATATTTTCTTGCGAAGTACTTGTGAGTAAACTTTGTAAAAAAGTTTCGAAAAATCATTGGAGAAGAGAACAGATATATTTTGTTTAAATGCATCTTTTTTCCAGCAATAAAATTTTACCGAAATGAATAATTTGAAGGAGCTGAAAGTGAGGTGTTTGCCTGTAGATATCAAAGGGGAACCAATACATATATCAATCGGAGAAGGCAAGCAAATTGAAGAGATATTCTATCTTCGGGAAGACTGTCTCGTTCGTGTTGATTTGCTGAAGGAAGTGGAATGCAATCTTTCCACTGAAATCCGAGATGTGATTCGAGCAGAATACATGTTTGGTCACAATAAAATATCAATTTCTACCAAGCAAAGTGTATATATTATAGACTGTGATACAAAGAAACTGTATAAACGTGATTTTGATGAAATTCACCAAACTGGCTGGAATAATACCTGTGATTATTTGGCTGTTATATTTAAATCTGGGCAATTGAAAACCTACTTGTTTGATGCAAGGTGTGAATTGATAGATCATGGAAGAGGTGAAATTTCTGCATTGGCACCGCAACAGCAATCCGTTGGATGGGGTTCCAAAAATACACAATTTCAAGGTCCCCCGGTAAAGAAGGCAGAAAATACTACTGGTGTGTAATCATTCATATAAATAGGGTTGATCTACTATGAAGCAAACAAAGTTTTTTGTCATTGAATTCTCTTTTTTTCCTAGCACCTCATTTGAGCCCAACTGAACATGGAAAATTCTTCATTTCATGGCGAGGAAATGGAGAGGAGTTCATAGTGTCCTACATAGAAGATGAATCAAGAATATTCAAGGTTTTCGATAACCTTTGCGTACCAAAGTGTTGTTCAGAATTGACAATTGGGAAGTTATATGGTCCAATTGCCTGGAAACCCCAAGGCAATGTTATCGCTGCGGCTATGTTCAAGGGGGATAAGAATTGTATTGCACTTTTTGAGAGAAATGGACTTTACAGGATGGAGTTCCCTCTAGTGGATATATTTGTAAGTTTTTTCACATTTTCATGCACCTTTAACCCTTTGATGGCGAGAATACAATTATTTTGAAAAGGTTGATTAAAAGTCATTATTTAAATATCAAAAACTATTTATTAATAAAATATTTATAGTTTTTCATCATTACAAGTACTACATAATCAGTTTTGACGGAAAATAACATTACATTGCACACATAATCCCACATCACATTTGATACACATATTACGGGTACTTGGGATGCAACTGTCGCTAACACAATGATGTCTTTTATTACTGGTTAGCAAGTGGTCTAGTCAATCATATCTGAGATCGTCTGAAACCCTGTTGAGAATTACACTAGATATGCTGGTGACACGAAATTCTAGCTGAGTAAGAGGTCGTAGATGTTTGAATTTTCTGGATGTGCACTAGGTGTTCGCTATGGCAACAGCCAGAAGCCATGTGGGAATCGCCCACCACCATTTCTTTCGCCGAATTGAAATCCTGTACATGGACGTTTGCTGGTCCATTAGGTCTGTTCCACCAATGTAGCGATTGTACTCAGAAATAAGTCGAGGCTGCGACACTTGAATGATTTTCTTTTCAGCTTGAGAGTCGGATTTATGCCATGACATCTCGATGCCAAAGTCACTACGTTATTGTCCATCCATTTCACCAGAATGATTCCATCCTCTTTATCAATGTTCGAAATTAGGCCTCCAAGTATCTTGGACTTAGCAATCTCTTTCTTCATCGGAAAAGTACAACTTTTTGTTACATTGGATATTAAGCCAATGCACAAATAGCACAATAAGTGTGTTTGTCTGGAACCTTGGGATTATTTTTCTTCTGTTTGGTTTAGCGCAACCCCCACAGATGTATACCATATATCCAGATAGGTTTAAGGACTCTTATATAGTAGCAGTTTTTTCTGCATGGACAATTTTGAGTTTCCTCCGATAAGCCAATGCATTTTCTTGTCGTGTTCTTTTAGCTTATACAGGGTGAGTCTTTGACCACTGCATTAATTTAAACCAAAGATTCCTCTCATCAAATGAAACACTTTTTTCATTTAACATTTTTCCAAATTCAGCTCAGGTAAAAAGATACAGGCTGTTGAAATTTTGAAAAAAAAAACAGTTTTTATTTTGTAGCTTTGACATCCTTTTTTCGAATAAAATGAATGTTGGCGTAAAGTTTCCTATAACTATGATACACATTTTACAAATATTAGTTATTTTCTACTTCTACTGGTTTTCTAGTTATGGACTCGTGGATTCATAAAAATAAACGAAATTAGCATAAAGAAAGCATATAAAGTTTTTCTCGAGTCATTTCAAGAATATTCCATCGTTTTAGAACATTATATTATTCTTCATCATTTCTCCTTAAACGCACCGTTTTCGAGATATTCTTCATTGAATGTTTTAAAATGGAAAACTCCAGAAATTTCACTACTTTTATGGATCCGTCCCTGAGCGTTGTAATCCCGAATCAAGCTGTAAACCACGTTACCATGCCTTATTCTCGTCCGCCAACAATGTCATAGATAATTTATATGCGGGAGTATATTAGCACATTGTGAAATCTTTAAACGCTTGTAACTTTTTACCTGAGCCGAATCTGGAAAAATGGTAAATGAAAAAAGTGTTTCATTTGATGAGGGGAATCTTTGGTTAAAATTAATGCAGTGGTCAAAGACTCACCCTGTATATGCTTCTGCCATGTTAGCCGCTGATCCAGGTTTATCCCAAGGTATTTAATGTTTGTTTTTTCAGTACGCTACTCCGAGTTTTGATCAGAAGTAGAATAATTAAATGATTATTTTTACAGTATCCAATCACTTTCGTATCCTGGAGCCCGTGTGGCAAGGCCCTGATGATGTCTCATGAAGATGAAATAGGCAACTCCCATGTATGCATTTATACAACATGTAACATGAAGTGGTTCCTGAAACAACATTTGATATTCTATAAAGAAGATCCACTGATCACTTTAAATTGGGTACCGACCGATCCACAGTGCCTTGAGCTTCTAGCAGCCACCAAAAACTTGGTGATACAATACAAATATAAATTTGCATTCGATACCGATTCCAGAAATAATATGATTGCCGCGATAAATGGAAAGACGATACGTATTCATGGGTTCTCCAATTCCATCGATCCATCACCAAGTTGTACCTCAATGATTATACTCCCATCTCCTGTAAATACGATGGCTTTCCATCCGTCGAAGGATCTTTTTGCTGCCATCGATTCTACAAATAATATCTACTGTTACAAAATCGACAAAATCGATTTGAATTTGACCGGACAGTCATTGTTGACAAAACCGACATTTCCTTTGAAGGTGAACCATTTGTTTTGGAAAGCAGAGGATCCTTTTGTTCTTATCGAGAATCCACCTCAATATTGCTCTACCCTGTACAAGTTCAATATAGAATCTGCGGAATTAGTGGAGCAACAAACATTCCAAGTGACCAAATATGCCATTGAACATATTTATGCTGTTGACGATATCGTGGTTAAGCATGATAGGAAATATAGAACTACACATAGAGTTACAGAAACTCCTGTCACCTCATTGAATGTCTCGTATCCATTGGTAGTAATACCACTCAAGTGCGACTCTGATATACTTTCCCTTGTATTAACTCCGACTCAAGATCTTTTCTTGGAAGATGAGCTTGTGTACAGGGGTATAACATCGGTAATCCTATACAAAGACTTTTTATTGCTAACTGACAACACCACTCTGTATACATTGAAACTGAATTATCAATGTTTGGATACGTTAGCAATGGACGGACTTTCAGAATTTCATAGTAGACCTCTTAACGAATTAGCATATTTACTGTGTATGTTGGGTGATACTTCACAAATAATCCTTCACACACCTCGTGGAAACCTAGAGATCATCGCATGCCGCTCGATGCAAATAAGAACTGTTGAAGAAATGTTATCTAGAGGTGAATGGGGTGCAGCGATCAAACTAATGAGATTGGCTAGAATCAATTGGAATTTGCTCATCGACTTAAATTCTGATCGATTTTATGCTAATCTTTCCAAGGTAGTTTCAGAGAGTGATCCTCAGCATACACTAAATGCAATCGTCGCTGAAGTTAATGATGAAAATTGCTTAACGACAGTTTACAGAAACACAATCGATATAATACCTTACTTGACTTTAAACAAAAGACGCGAGTTTCTGGACAAACTCAGCAATTATATGGATAAAAGTGGGACATTCGTGAATTACCTACCAACGGTTATTAAAGTTTGCTTGGATCAGAACAACATCCAAAAGGCGATGACTTATTTATCGTCCCTGATGAATTCACCCAGCGAAAATCAGCAACGTAAGGCTGAACTTGCACTAGCTCAGATGAAAATGCAGGTAGAGGCTATGGATTTATTCAAAGCAGCACTTTTAACCTATGACATAAACTTAGCTGACTACGTTGCTCAAATATGCCAAGTTAATCCACAAGAAGTGGCACCAATTCTTGAGGAGTTGAGGAAATTGGATAATTTTGAAAGAAGAGTTGCTATACATCTGAGGTACAAGCATTGGGAAATGGCTGTTGCGTACATGATCAACGGGAAAGAGAGAGACAAGGAGGCAATTTTACATTTTATTCGGGAACATGATGTCGCTAAGAGAGCATATATTGAAGCAATCAAGATTAAAGACCTTGAATTTATGGAAGACATTGCCCAACTTTATGTTGAGAAATTGATCCAGAAGAAACATCACAACGAAGCAGCCATTATCTTGGTTAAATACTTCCTTTTCGATGATGCCATTGAACAATTCAAGATGGCTCTTGATTGTAAAAAGTGTATCGAATATATTCCTATGACTACTCTCACAGAGGCCGATAAAAGACAGCTATTCACTGAACTTGCTGAGAAATTGATTGTTTCACAAAGAATTCAGGATGCAGCGTTTATTTATGAAACCCAACTAGAGGATTATGTAACTGCTGTAAAAACTTTAACAAATGGCAGGTTATTTACTGAAGCTCTGACGATTGCAAAAGATCGCTTCCTCACTGCCATGATAGGTAAGCAAAATCTGATTTTCTTAGCTGTCACAATTTCTTGAATTCGAGAGATAGCTTGGATTCATTCCAAGGTCTGGGAAGATTCGTTCTAGGGAGAGCGATTTGCATTTATCAGATTTCATTCATATTTATCTCCTGGAATGCTTTGAACGAAATTTTGAATATTTCATGTATTATTCAAAGGATTTTCCTTTCAGACATCTACATTCTGCCAAAAATGTTCAAAATGGTACAGAAAATCAGGCAAATTGTCGATGACACGACCAATTTGTTCAAAAAACGACTTCATCGTTTGGCCAAGCTACGCAACATCAAGAAACACGAATTTGAACTGATGATGAAACGTAATAGATTTGGTGCTGAGCCATTTAGCGAATCGTTGGCCCTTAGACGTAAAGGAACAGATGGATTGGAAAGACCGTCAAACCTGGATTCTGACGTACAGTCGGTTCTTTCAGTTGGGTGAGTAGTTCGGAAGGGTTTAACATTTATCATTGTCTAACATTCACTAATATTTATTGAATATTACTAGATCGGATCCGCCTTTTATCGCAGATTCTGATTCAGAATCTAATGCTACGGTCAGGTAAGTCCCTTCTCGCTGTTATTTTCCTTGTCCATTTCCTATTTGTCAAGCCAAAAGTTACATTTGGAGATGAATAATAGATAAAACAAAATTTAATTTTCTATCACAAATAATGAATAACTAAAAGCCAATTAGAAACCAAAAATTTGGACCCTGAATACATGAGGTCTTTGATATTCCTATTGTACTTTCAGGTTGGAATCTGGTTTAATTCATAGAAATATTCCTTTGTGAATAATTTGTTCTACTTTGCAGGTCTTACAGATCTTCAAGATCTAACACTTCGTCAAGTACAACTGTAACCCAAAAACAAATACGTAAAATGGAAAAACTAAAACAGGACATTACTGAAGGAAGCAAATTTGAAGACATAGCGTTGATAAGAGAAATGCACATCATGATTACTCTGATCTTCAAATTTGGACCAGAAGCAAGGGAGCTGTTCCTGAGATTGATAGAGTACAGTATAATGGATCTTACAATTCTTCACCAGCACCATCAAAAGCTTTATGAACTTCAAGTTGTTATGAGAGATGAAGTTCATAATATCTGGGATGAAGAATTCAGATCCAGCACAACTTTAAATTATATTAATGAGAATTATTCTTACATGGGTGAGTTGCGAAGAAATTCCTATTGCTTACTCAACTTTGAATGATTTGTTCTTTCAGATGAACTATTTCGTGCCATTCCATCTGAGGTTGAAAATCCAGGATTGTCTTGGGCACTAGAATTATTCAAGTAATAATTTTAAGTTTTTGATTATCTCAATTTATTGTTCCTTATTTGTTCGTTTTATACTTCGACATTACTTTCGTAAACAAAATAAAAAAAAAAAGCTGAGAGTGCCACAACTGGATAAGTGAAGTATATCTGAAATTATAGATTTAGATATTTCAAATTACCAGAAGCAAGTATTATTACTATTTCATTGTGACGAACTAAGAAATGAGATTATGTTCTTATATTTGTTGTTTACAGTTTTGTGAAACTGTACTGTTCTTTCTTAGTTTATAAATGTTTGAGCCTTTGTTTCAATAAAATTATTTTAATATGTATTCAGTGTTATTATCATATGTTCAGCTGAAGAAAACTTCATACATATATATACAGAGTGTCCCAACGAAAATTTGACCCCCCTCAGAAACGAGGAATTAAAAAAAAACAGGTCAACTCCTACTTTGAGGGGGACGAATTTCCATCATGAGTTTGTTCTGAAAAATCACCCCCATGAACTCCCAACATTTTTGAATAGGGGAGAGATGTCGAGTGTTGATTAGTTTGAAAGTGATTTATGCTCTGTACACAACCCAGTTATAATTTTCAAAATCGGTTCATCATTATTCACGAAATGATGTAATAATTGAACTTACCGTCAAAAGGTGATGTTGAACCGCCAAACTCAAGAACCTAAGATTTATCATTGTATGGAGGTTGGTGGTGGTCATTTTGAACAAAACATATGTTTAACATTTCTTTCTGATACATGCGAATCGTTCTTCCTAGAGCTAGTCTTGCCAGATCTGTATATAGAGGTATACATCACCTCAAGAGTGGAACAATCCTTATAGGTCACTCTCGAAGATTGAATTGTGGGTAGATTGATTAATAATCGGATCAGGGGAAATAATATTAATTTAGGTAAAATCATCGGACAAAATAAATTTAAAACTTCTATATTAAAACCCATTTTCAACAATGAAAATTAAAAAATATATTAATTCATCTTAAACGAAATATTTTTAACAATAATTAAAGTATCTGAACACTGCATATCAAGTTATACATCACCTTTAAAATCCTCTTAAATCTAATTACATTATATTTAGGCAACTACTCTATTAACAAAATCAGATCGCATTCTCAAACCAAAAATGAAAATTACAGAAATGCTACACTGCGATATATGTTATGCATTTAGCCAACGAAATGACTTTGGCGACTTTTAACTCGATGTATATATTTTATTTACTGTACAATAAAGGAATGCTTTATTACACATAAAGCAGAAGATGGTCTACTTGTAACATCACTGGATAATAGTTTTCAGGAAAAATAAAGTTAATATTATTGTTTCCATTGGACAGATTGAAAATTTTCGAATGATAGAATCTTAGTACTTCATAAATGAAGAGGAATATTATGGACTTCCAGTTCAGATCCCAGAAAGAATTAGAAATTGAATTGTAGCATTTGAAATATTGTGTAAAAACAGTGTCAACAAATGATTTAGGAAGAATAGGAGAAATCTGCATTAAATAATATTCAAAGCAATGTCGATTAACATTAATATTTACAATGTACCTAACTACAAGAAAAGTGCCATATAAGTTTCAGTCCTTTTGATACACAAGTGAGATTGTTTGGCACTATGATGGAAAATAATGGGTACTGTATTTGTATCGATACCCTCATTTATTTAGCACCATTGAAATAAGATTTGATTATGCTATAGTATGTTTTACTGGGATACATTCGATATCAATTAATGAAAAAGGCAAAACGCAAAATGATCCTCGGGTGAAACTGTATATTTATTTTCCACCCCTCTACTCCATTTGTGTACTGGCAACAACTTATGCAATATTTTGGAACATATGTAAGAAGTTCTATTACTTTGTTTGAATAATTACCAAAGCAGACTTCGGACCCAATCATCCTTCACAAAAAAAGTGTTACGTCATTCTCTTGTAAATATTAAGATATTTCACTAGTAATAACATTAAATTTACAGTACAAGTTATTTGAACAGAACTTACAATGAATTAAGTGTTTCATGTGGCTTTTAAGATTGGCTAAAGCAAAATATAAAATGAAAAATAATATCACATGTGAGTATTGCTCGGTATAATCATATTCAAATTTTTCTATACGTCAAAGGACGGATTTTTCTGTTATGACTTCAGTAGGCAAGAAGTAGGCCTAAATTATTTATACACCAATAGAGAGAAAACCTTATTTGAATATGACCATACATATGCTCAACTAATTCATCCAATTTTGAATCAACTTTTCGAAATTTACTCATCTCTACCGAACATCAGACGGAATTTGAAATAGATTCAAGATGAGCTCCTGGATAAATTACTTGTTCAATTTAATGAGTTCATTACCTGTCTGGAATTGTGTCGTGTTTCAAGATTTATTGCTTAGCGTATTGAATTTACATAGAAACGTGTGCTCAAGCATTTTCCACTCTAATAATTAAATTAATTGGAATGCATTTTTTACTTTGTCCCAGTTTAGATCAAACGATTCACAGAAAATTTTATTAACAATTTTATTAAAAAATATGGTTCACGTGAACGAAATATTTCAACAATTTAATTTTCCATGATTTTATACATTCAATGATTGAAATCTCAAACAAATTTTGAAATATTACGAAAAGTAATTATTTTGGAATGATTTAGTACAAGATCTCCATTATTACTTTCAGTGTTAAGTGAATATGAGAGAAACTTAGGAAGGAATGCACAATTTAAATGCAAAATTGCAGAAAATCTCATATGCCTGAACAATGAACCCGATTTCACATACATTGGACACTTACAATATACTTCTGTTATAGCAAGTAATAGAATATAAGATCTAGAAGATGAACGTCATTTTCCAACTATCTACAAAAATATATATACAATATATTTTGTGCCAAAAAGCTAAAAACCTACATTTAAAAAGAAAATTACTGAAAATCAAGATCGCTAAATATAAACTATAAAGTGCAACTAGTCATGGCATTTACAATGATATTCTTCAAATAAGAACATTCAAATTATAGAATGTAGTCATGCTTCAAATATCAACATCAGAATTAGAGAGCTTCAATTTTTTGTATCACCTGAGTAGATCACCCACTTTGGACAAACTGTATATAAAGAAGATTTTTTCACCTAATTCAGACCTACTTATGAGGAACGTTAGTTTAGGCCATTATAAAAGTCAGTTTGAGCGATGTGCACCCAATTACCAAAACAAGTACTGAGAAAACCGAAGATATCATGAACAATGGGTATTACACAACAATTATATTTATATAACTTTATGGAAAACTCTGGATCGCCTTGAAGAAAAATATCTACAAAAATATTTGAGATACAAGTAGTGATGGATAATTATAATAAATTATCGAAATTTTCACATATTTATCACAAATATAACAATTATTGCTTTGTTAGAAAATTAGCTGCTTCCATGGGGATCATTTCAGGTTTTCTTTGGGTGAGGGAGGTCAATGCACCCATATTACATTTGCAATAACTCTACGTGTATCGAGAATTTTTCGTTTATAAAACATATTTTCGAGATAGATTCAGTTCAAAATGTAATATATGTGAAGAAGCTACTACTGTGTCAGTGAAATTGTTATATTTTAAATCAATATATGGAAATATAATTGATTCATTATAATGGATTACCATCAACTGGATTCAATTAAATATTTGAACCAAAACCAAAAAATAGGAGATTCGCAAAGTTTAATTCAATATTTGGAAATAATAATTTGTATTCATAGGAAACCAAAGAACTAGTTTTTAAATTTAAAAATGAACATTTAATGGATTCAAGGTCTCTTCAGTCTATTACACCAGTTATCATAACACAATAATAACCATTAACCACTCATATTGAAGAAGTATACGAAAAACTACATAAAATTCATTGGCATGAATTCCTGAGTTAATTTATATCAATTTCTGATTGTGAAAATTTTTGTACTGAATATCATACTGAAAAAACCAACATTTTTCTCAGTTTTTTGGGTCAACACTAAATCGCTAAGAATATTTAAAGGTAAGAGAGCTACTGAAGAAACATTCACACATTTAACATCTATTGAAATTCTCTAATTTTAGATCTGGGTAAAGATATGGTGCATAGGTATGGTAGGATATTTTTCTTTACAAATTGCATCACATTTCACTTGGAAGTCTTCTTTGAATGAGCCAAGGTCAACCAATGACCAGGAAAGCCTTAAACTTTATTTTAAGCATATAAAAGTATATCTGTAGTGAACAAAGCTAACATCTGAATCTTTATACGGAGTGGCTACCAAAAAATTACCCTGACAGTGCGAGAGATTCAATCCAACTACCCAATCTCCTCTAAACTATAATCATATTTCGAAATTAATATACGTGATTAAATCCAAAGAACTGGTACATTGTTTCCAACATGCTCAGATTAAACCTAATATTCAAGAGAGATGCATGAAGGAAAATGAGATTTTTATTGTCAGAATTTCAATCAGAACTTAATGAAAAAATTGTCAGTATTAATATATCACTGTCAATTGATTTTATTTAGCCACCCTGCATATATTGTCAAAAACAATCATACAAACTCTGCAAGAACATTGTTAAATAGTTTGTGAGAGAATATAGCAGTTTGTTAGCTTACATATGAATAGTAGTTTATTTTTCCTGTGTACCATTGGGCCCCTCTTTAGAGTCCCCAACTGGTATATTACGTTCTGGTAAGGGACTTCTACCTCCACTACTTCCGCTGCTAAGTGCCATTCGTTGCATCTGACGAATAACTGCGGTAGCATGATATGCTTGCTGTGAACAAAAAAAGTTAGCTAGTTATAACGATTTTTCTACGTGTAAACGCCCAGGAGTGTTGAATAATCAGCAGATTACGTTTTCACGTAGAAAGTGTAGTGAACCGGTATAACCAGTGGCATTCGTTTATGTGATTTACCTTCCAACGAGATTTGGCGAAATTCTTTTTAAGTTGTTCAGATACAGTGCCATGAATATTTTTATTACTAGCTGCATTGCCCGAAATCCTGCAAAATGGGGATATCAATTTTTTTTCCACATCTCAACCATCTACCTTACCATGGATGGGCCAGCGCTTCTTTACAAGTGAAACGTTTTTCAACATTAACGCACATTAATTTTCGAATGAAATCTTTAGCAGAATCGCTTATCTCGTCCCAGTAGGGAGGGTCGAATTCAAATTCACCTGAAATAATACTTGAAATTGTTACTGTTTAGGGTCTCCACTGTTTTTCCACACCCATCTTTCAAACAATTTTTTTTGTGGGCTGACGTCTCAATTGAAGTTTGCCACATCAAACACAATTTTCAATTATAACCAACAGCACTAACTACTCACTCACCCTTAAGTATTTGTGCAAACAAATTTGCGTCACTTTCATCGTAAAATGGCGGATATCCACAGAGTAATATATAGGAGATCACACCTATACTCCAAACATCCACAGCTTTTCCATAAGGTTTTTGTGCGAGAACCTCTGGTGCTAAAAGGAACAGTCTCAGTGATACATTGTATCTTGGGAAACAGATCAAAAGGTGATTTATGAGGAACGGATGAAATTTCTGAAATCCTATTCATATTCTGAATGTAATGATATTGAACCGTTATCAAGAGTGTTCATAGCTTTCTAGATAGAACCATAAATTTAGAATTCTGACAATTGAAATATCAACCATAGAATACTATTGATTTTTGAAAATTACAAAACGTTTTGTTTCAAAACCGAAAGTTGAAATATTTTCTGAAAAAACGAAGGACCTGATAGGCTGGCAAGAATACTTGTGGAAGTTCTTTTTAGCGATGCCAGATGTACCATAATTATGCAATTGTAAGCGCAGTAAAAATGATGGTACAATCCCTTAATTATGGTACATCTGGCATTGGTGGACAGAACTTCTGCAAGTTTTCTCGCCAGCGTCTTTAGAGTGCTAACTAATGTAAAAAATCTAAGAAAAATAGCTAGAAAAACAAAGGAGAAAAAGGGGCCCTACTTACCAACGTATCCAGGGGTTCCACATGCTGTTGCCATAATTCCAGAGTCTTCCATTTTAGACAGACCAAAATCACTTATCATTATTTTGCTATTTTCATCAGAGTTATAATAGAGTAAATTTTCAGGCTGTAAATCAATAATAAAATAGACATAAAATAATTTTATATTCCAAATCAATACCTTCAGATCCCGATGCACTACACCTTGCTCATGCATATAATCCACAGCTTCTAGTACCTGTCTAATCAAATCAGCTGCATCTTTTTCAGTATATGATCCTTTTTCAACAATTCTATCAAAAAGTTCTCCCCCCGTTACCCTGAAATACAAAATCAAAATGAAATTATAAATCACAGACACATGTAATCACATTGGATTGTTTAACTTACAGTTCCATAATTAGATAAACCTTAGATTTATCCTCAAATGTTTCTAACAGTTGAACAATATTAGTATGAGTCAACCTGAAAGTTTATATGTTTAGTTAAGTTAATAGCCATTTTCATTACAATCGAATACAAAACATTAAGACAAAATTAGCACATAGTTAAACTTTAACAGCCTGAACAAACAAAATTAATGATTTCTTTTTGCTGGCAAATATCGTTGGATCCAAAGCAAACAATAACACAGAGAGCATCCCATGAGATCATTTTACAACAGCTCAGTGAACAAATAAAAGAATATATTTTTCATATTCAACAGGCAGCATCACCTTCGAAGCACTTTGATTTCATTTTCTAAGGAATCTTCCTTTCCCTTCAACGCTTTTTTATCGATAATCTTAACGGCATACATTTGACCTGGCCTCTCTTTGCTTTCAGCTAATCTCACAACAGAGAATGCCCCACTAAAAATTAAGCAGAGGTTAGAATAATGTCAACAGAAGTAGAAAAAAGGCTACTTACGTCCCCAACAGTTCCTTCAGATAATATTTATCTTCGATTGATGGCTGTTTATCTGAATCTTTGCCATCCTTTTTGGTTTTTTTCTCCTTCCCGAATAAAGGCATCTTTATTTTCAAATATCTGGTAGCATGTAACATAAATATATGGATTTCACGAGTTGAAAAGCATCACTATCAAAACAGATAAGGGATCAGTACGCAAATCCCTAATACGAAATTAACCGATCAACAAACTGGCTAAACTAACTGCACTCCCACAAACCACAATTATAAACTGATAAAAATTACAGCAAAGCTGCCACACAACCCAATTTTCCAAATTCACGTATCAATATACAGATCTCTCTCATCAAATGAAAAATAGATATTCTATTCTTCTCGCTGTCAAAAGCGTGTCAAACATCAAAAAATGGCAACACTGTACAAAGTAAAAGTAACAGCGATCTTCAACCTGCCGATCACGATCCATTTCCATCAATTCCATCTATTCCATTTGTTTGAGTCTTGTTGAGATCTGTACAAGAAATACAGGAATTGATAATGATAAGTGAGATGTTCTACTTACGTAGAATTTAATGCTATATCAAAGACATGGATATTTCTAAAGAAATCTTTTGAATAAATATGCCACCTATCCGATCAAAAATTGTTCATTTCAATTCAAGCATAGACAAAGTATTGCCCCAGATTTAGATTAACTGTAATCTTTCTGCCAAAAGTGCCTAAGATATTTTCAAAATCTTCGAAGGTCATACAAATTTTCAACACCACATTTTAATTGAAAAAAAAAAAGTATTCTTCGAAAACATCGACGTCGATAACCCAAAATATGTTACCGGTAGGGTTGCCAACCGTCCTTTATTTCAAAGGACAGTCCTTTATTTTAAAGGACAGTCCTTTATTTTAAAACTATGTCCTTTTGAAAGGTGTCAATGGACTGCAAATGTCCTTTGAAATCATCCGAAAACTTAAATACTCTATTTTCACTCTTGGAAATTAGTTTAGGGGAAATGCTTCAAGACTGCATGCCTTGTGATAACGATATTGTGATGCTAAAGTTATGCTATATTCCCATCGCCAGCCATATAGCCGGTTTCTGCGGAATATCACATGTGCTTTTATCTTCAGTTTATCTGTCCAATTCCAATAGAATTCAGAAGATAAACTACATTCAATTGTCTTCAGAAACCGGTCCCTAGTCGTCATGTTTAATGCGACAGTATTCTGTTGTTCGAAGGCTAGTGTCCACTGAAAATCAGGTGTTGTGATAACGAGTTTCGCAACACTAGTCTTGCAAAAACAAACCATGTTGCACTTCACTTGTTATAAAGGGCAACACTTATCAGACAACTCTACATGTATTTCTTAGTAAGCTATATAAACTAGCGTGATCTGGGGGTGATACAGTTCGTCGTATCACGGCATGGAGTAAGGTAGAATGTCATAATGATACAATACTTTGGAAATTATTTAATAGACTGAATGACAAAAAATCATAGTTGAAGAACAAACGTGCACAAAAAATTGCACATTAGATTCAAACAATCAGTACTCAAATGCATTCTTTTCCACTATTCCTAAAGGGCGATAGAAATTTTATTTTCAGCTACAATAAATTATTGCTCCTTGAATTTTCACAATCAAAAGTCTACTTCAAATTCATAAGAACTGACTGAAAATATATTGCCTTAAAATACTAAGCATAGATAAGGAAAAAATGCGAATTTTAGAAGATAGATTCGAAGAATTCTAATATAATTAGAAACCATAGTAAAAGGTGTATATTAATTTGTTGAATGATATAAATTAATCCACTATAGAACGTAAGTTTGTAAAATCAGACTGTTTTGTGCATTAGAATGAGGCACTCAAATATTTAAGAACTTCATTCACAAGTATTCAGTTTAAAATTGAGATAACATTAAAAAACATAAACATTCGAAATAAAAAACGAAATAAATTCAATAAAAACAATTACGTACTGAGTGTAGGTGAAAACCGACACTGTATAATTGGAACAATATTTTCTGAGCACATATACTCTTCGATATAATAATTATATTAATAAAATCTACTCTTTACCAAAAGAAGGAAGTCAAGCTTTCATTTGGTATAGAAATTCCCTAAGTATCTCACTGAACTAACAGTGATTAATACTTGGGAATCTATCTGTTAAAAAAATATTATCCCCTAATATGTACACTGTCGTGTTTCGCCTTCCCCTCTTGCACTTAACAACAAAATAACCTGCATTCATATAACACACATTGAAAAATTTGATTTCTCAAAAGTAAATAAACATTCTTATTGCTATATCTATCATTTATTTGTACGCAAGGTGTACAAAGTTCAGAAATCACATAATAAAAAACTGTCATTTCCCCAATCACATCCAGATATTCAATTAATCTCGGAATATCCAAGAAAAATCTTCAAGCAATAATTAAAAAAAGCAACATAATTTTAGACCAAAGGTTCAACATCTTCTAGGAAACTAAGTTCAAGAAATTACTATGAGCCAAAAATTAGTATTTTGGTAACTTATACAATATTGGCTTATCAAACCCAATATCACCAGACTTCATATTGACTTAATTATGGAATGTGTACAGAAGGAATCAATTAAGACAAACACAATGTAATTGGAAACATAATTCTCAAAGGAATAAGATATTCAAGACATCTTGTTCTTGAAATATTGTTTAATTGGTTCATAGAACTGATATCTAAGAGAGATCATCTCTGGAATGTCTTTGAAGCCTCCCAGATTTCCAAGATCAGTTTCACAAACCACAATGGCGGTGACTATAACAAATACTATTACCAGTATCGAAACCGGTATAAGCCTTTTTATCACATAATATTTTCTAATTCTCTTTAAATGGGTTGGAACGTGATGAGAAGAGTTTGGCAAGCATATTCTGCCGTCAATCTGAGTGTGAGAGAGCTGAGGAGTTTGACTGCGGCTTGATCTATATGAAAGATTTGTTGTGTCTTTGAAAGTACTATCGATAAGCTGAGATTCTGAAGATGAGTGATCAAATGAATCTTTCATGTAGTAATCACTGAAGTGGTCAATGGAATCGTCTTTCAATACTGGAATAAAAGAAAAATTTAGCTTTAGTTAGTAATAAATACTTCATTTTATACCTGACGTGTGAAATTTTGGCAATCCCAAAGTTTCATGATCTTCAGTTACTGTTTCTAAGGCAGCTACATCACTATAAATTGGGAAATTGTCTAGGTTAGTAAGGAATCCTGTACTATTACTACTTTCCATCCTGGATCCACCTGTATCCGATTGGCTGGACCTTGGTAATGTGCTATAACCTGTTAAGACACATTTGCTATCTCACAAATTTCAGAATATTCAGAAAAATATATAAACCAGAGGGTGTTTCAAACTGAGATAAACCAACTCATTTAAAACATGTGAGGGATATGGAAATATACAGGCTGTTATATTTGGAACTGGGAAGTTAATGTGGACTTCAGGTGCAAACAGAACCAACACATAAATCGAAATGATTGTCATGGAGTTATCATCCACAGAAAGATTATAATATAAAATTTAAGAATTGTATACAGGTGTTAATGTCATGAATCCAATTATATAAACTTATTAATAATCTCCCTAGAACTAATCTTGGCATACCTGTATAGGACAATTGAAGCTAATAAGCCTGTATACAGTATGTTTTAAACTCCACCTGCTTCATATTGAAGAATTAACCCAGTTTGAAAGACTGCTTACATCTTCAATGAATACCTTACCAGTAGCTACTAAAGTTTCACTAATTGACCTCTAAAATTCATGTCTACAACGAGGAAAATCAATTTGAGCCTACTGGATGAAACTACAAGACAATATCTTGAGTATAAGTGTTTACCTAAGTGCGGTTGTAAAGGCGTTGAAGGAGTAGCAGGTACACTAGAAGCTTTACGACGTAAACTAGAGGTCCTCTTGATTGAGGGTTCTTCCCTTCCCAGTGAATTTGAACTATCCAAAATTTCTCTTTCTGTTCTACCACTATACTTGAACTTCGTACCCCAAGAAAATAATCCCCCTCCTGTTACTACAGCTCTACTGTCTGTTCCAGTGGGCAATCTAAAAATGAACAGTACAAGCAACTGTTAAGTTCTTTGTATTATTGGTGAGACTTCTTCAGGAAGACACATAAACTAACTTACGTGAAAAATAACATTTGCTCAACAGCACATCTCCAAATATGTCTGCAAGAGGCTCCAGTGGCGCATTTGAACCCCACAGAATGTTTTTTCTTGAAAAATAAGATCAATATAAAATAATAAAAGAACCAACTCCGAAACCAAAAAAATAAACGTCATTGTTACAATTAGAAATTCACATTTTTACCTCATTAACACCAAGATGAATGATGAACATTTTTCCTTCGTAATTCAATTTTTGTATATCAGGCCATCTGAAATGATGAGTCTTTCTGCTACCTTGAATAGTCAATATTCCACTGTAGTTGATTCCAAGATATAAAACATTACTTTTATGATCCTGAAACTAAGATATTTATATTGATAAAGAAATTCGGTTACCAAATCTTTAGTGGGGAAGTTTTTGCCTTAATGACAGTTTCTATTTCTAGAACAAAGAGTGGAAAAAATAAGAAATAATTCAAACTGATTTATTTGACCTTCAGATTATTTAGAATTTTCCTCCTGTTGATTCTTGTGGTTCATTGTTGAAAATGATGAACCAATCATACATATTCATTATTACCTTTACTGGATGTGGGTCTATACCATATGTATCTAAGGGACACGCTAATTTCAAAAATTTATTTTCAATCTGCGAAGGATCCTCTCCTTTTAATTGCTTTTGATGAATTTCCATTGCTTTGTCTTCAATTGATGGAGTTTGTTTCAATAAAATCTTCAAATCGGAAACATAATGTCCTTCATGCATGTCCGGATCATAATCACCAAGTTCACCTTAATAAAAAAAGATTATTCTCAAGAAAAATCCAATTTCTAGAGGACATACTTTGTACCACAAGAGCAGCCAACATTGCCGCATCTTCATTACTGCAACATAGTCTTCCATGCAGTAAGTCACGCTTCAATTGTAAAAAAATTTGATAACGTGTGATCTCTTCCTTCAATTTGAAAGGATCCGGTGGATAAAATTTCACACGAAAGCTAAATAATACAGGATCCAAATCCTTAACTTGCTTATAGATAGATTTCTCCAAATCTAACCAATGCTATAAAATATATCAGAATTGCTTGTATAGTTCGAAGAATAATAAATTCCATTTAAATAGATGCATTTTTAAAATTTCTCACCCTTTGATTCGTAATATCAACATATCGCAGCCCAAAATAATCTTGTTCAACCAAATTCAACTGTTGGCACACATACTCCAATAAATATTTACCTTTATGGTGTAACTAGAAAAAAATTATGTAAATATTGTAACGTATAATAAAAATGTTAGCTTTACCCTATATTCACACTCTAATATCTCAGTATCTTCTAGTAATCTAACTGTACATTTATAAATAATGTTGCTGTCATGTTTGGAACCAAATTTCAACATTTTCCCTTATACCATTCAATGACTGAGAGCTACTATTCATTGTTTCATTAGGAAAAGTATTTATAATTTTTTCTGTACATATTCGTTACGATTATTTTTTATTTTAAAATCACCACCAAAAGAATGAAAACAATCTTTTAAGATGTTGTCACTGGCACACTGACATTAAACCAATGACATTCGTCATTTGTCAAAAATCAATCAGATAAGAACATAGATAAATGTTATGAGGGTTACAAATACAATTTTATTTGGGATAGACTGCAACCCACAATACAACAAAAAGTTTTTTGTGTCCGAAATTATCAAAAGGCTTACGTGGTGCAGTGTTAGCTATGATATGAGCTCATTAAAAAATCCCAATATAATGTGTTCCCTTGTCTTTCACCTTAGATCTTGAAATTGGCACTTTTGGAAAAAGTTGCGAACTTCTGAAGTTGTATCTCGGACACTATTCGATCAACAGAGACCACTCGCGGATCTCAAATTTAAGAAAAATTGATATGTTTTAACAAGGACGAAACGCATACTTTGGAAGTTCATAAAAAAACTAGAACAAGCGCAAATTTCGCTTCTTTTGACCACCACACACTTCGCACAGGTCAAATATTTAATAAACGTTTCGATCAGTGCAGTCAAATAATTATTCTAAATCCCCATCCTGCAAGTTTTTGCGTTCTGGGGAACATATCGCGTTATCATTTCGACCAAATGTCTGTAATTTTCGATTTTTTTGCCGGAAATAGCCCTAACGATTGGGTTCGACTCCCTGATGAAGAATTAGAGGTCAAATTTGAGTCTGTCCGTCCGGCCACGATAACTTGAGAACGAAAGAGAAATTTGAAATTTTCAGGGTAGGTGGCGCATCCCAATACGACAGACAAGTTCGTTAATGGGCATAATCAGCCCAACAGTTTCCGAGTAATAATTTTGTTTTCAACCAATACAGATATATGATCGAATGGAAACATGAAAATTATTAAAAAATATTTTATATTCATCTCACGATTACTCGAGACCGGAGAAAGATAGCGACATGAAATTTTCAGGGTAGGTTGAATATCCGAATTCAACATTTGAGTTCGTTAATAGGCATAATCTACCAAACAGTTCTGGAGTTATACCTGTCTGTAATTTTGTTTTTATTTCCTCCTCAACTCAAAAAATCTGAAACCAATCCAATTCAAACGTTGTAACTAGGTGTAGGGCCAACGCTCAAATTCTAATTAAATTTCGTGAGGATCGTATCACTAGAAAATTTTTAAAAAATCATTGAAAATCTTTGAAGAAAAGACCGTTGCCACGATAACTTTCGAATGGAACGGTATAAGAGCTATACCCATCTGGAATATTGTTTTCTTGATAATTAAAAAATAGAACCGATCGAATTGAAACTTATTAGTTAGTAGTTGTAAAATACCGACGCAAAGAAGTTTGTGAGGATCATAGAAAATAAAAAAAAAATATTATTTATCTCACAATTGCTTGAGAACGGAAAGACATATAGCGACTTCCAATTTTTAAGGCAGGTTGTGCATCCTAATCCGACATTTGAGTTCGTTAAAAGGCATAGTCGGCCCGACGGTTTTAGAGTTATATCAATATGAAATTTGGTTGTTATTTCCTCTATAACTCAAAAAATACGGTGTCGATTCAATTCAAACATAGATATTAGTTCTAGAATGCCAACACAAAAATTTCGTGAAGATCGTAGAAAATTTAAAAAAAATCATTGAAAAAAATTCTATATATCAGAAAATATTCGTCCGACATCGCTGAAATTTTGCGAGAACCTTCAAAACCAAGGTACAAGTTTGAACATGAGCAGACTTGCATGGGTGACTTCCGATATTTTAAAAGGCATTTAAATATAATACTCAGTTGAATAAATATGACAAGAGGGTTTATGCAGTATTTTTTTTTTTAGAAAATCATTAGATATTTAATGAATTTCAATTCCGGAAGTATGCATAATGCAGAATCAAAAATTCTTCGATCTTATAGACGATTTTCTCATTACTAAAGTCCTTAAAAAGGTACGAAATGTATTCATATCTTATATAAATGCTGAGAAGAAAGTCTATATCGATAGTAAATTCGATTAAGAGTGTCCAATAGAGGCGAATGGACAGTAGAATAACATGCACGCAAAAGCTCCTGACTTCACGTCAGTGCTTGAACCAAATTTTAGTTCACGTTTCGGTAGGTACATGAAATCGAATAAAAAAACTACAAACAATTTATTTATTCCATAAAATGCATTGATCAGTGATCTACACTTTTTAACATACATTTCCTTATGCAGTATCCGGCCGGCCAACATATTGCTGTACGCTGAATGAAATTTTAGAATGCTATGCAATCCATAATACACGTATGCTGTATTGCGTGTTCTGTAATGTACACTGGAAAGTGGAAGTTGAGGTCTCACTGTTGAAGAAGAGCTTTGCCTCTGGTGATGAGAGCGAGCTTGAGCGAATTCCCTATTGGATAAAGATAACTTTGGTGGGGGTACGCTCATGTCACGAACTCCATGTGATGTTTTTGAATTTGACCTAGTGCGATTTAGATTTGCGGTGCGCTTCGCAGAAGACGTCGGTGGTTGTTGAACAAGTGTCAAGTGCAATAATATGCGAAGAACCTTTTGAGAAACAGAAAAATTTAAATCGTCCTAATAACTGAAACATGGCAGACGATAATTTTAATATTAATGAACAAAACGTGGAATACCACTTGGTGACAATTTTCGAAAAGTTGGAAAGTTTGAAAAATAACCAAGATAATTTGAAAATAAAACCTTCCAAGGTACCGGTTAGAGTTGAAATAAGGACCCTCGAATTTTGGCGGTCAGTGATTTCCGAATGTATGGCAAGTTTTGTATACGTTTTTGTTGTTTGTGGTGCTGTAGCTGGAGCCGGTGTTGGAGCCTCAATTTCTTCGATGTTACTAGCAACAGCACTTGCTTCTGGTTTTGCCATGACATCTTTGACCCAATGTTTCGGCCATATATCAGGTGAATAGATGTTAGGCCATCACATTCTAGAAAAACAAAATTAAATACAATTATTTAGTGATATCTTTGAACTATTTTCAGGGGCACATGTTAATCCTGCTGTAACTATTGCGTTGGGGGTTACCAAACATATAACTATGTTGAGAACCTTATTATATGTTATTGCCCAATGTGGAGGTGCCATTGCTGGAACAGCTTTTTTGTACAGGTATGTTTTCATATAATTCATCCATATCTCCTATATTCATCGAATTAAATGTTTTTCTTAGTAATTTGATGAAATAAGCTCCCTATACGAATAAAAAGATATACGAACTTCACGCTAAAGTTCAATTTGAACATATTATACCTTCAGATTCTCACTATTTGTTTCTAATATTTACTAAATTTCGCCTTTTCACAATATTTTTCTTCTTAACTCTTGAGTCAGCGATTAAGATAAGTTCAACTTATTTTGACTCACAAAATATTTATTTAAAATTTTAACCCTCAGTTTTTACTGTGGACCGATTCGAGCTTCGAGGATTCGTGGAATTTTTCGATTAGTACCTACTTCTATCAATTTCTGTCCCCTTTAATTTTTACCTATACAGCATTAGGGTCAAAAAATAATTATTCTGTCAAAATAATAGTCCTGAAGTGCTTGATTTTGGATATCCAGGGTAATTTGTGAATATTGAGTGAAATTTCAAAGTTCCTTAAATGTTGAACCAATAAACTGACAGATTTCAAAGATTGCAATTATATCACAATTCTTGACCGCTTCCGTTCACCATTTCTGAAATTAAAAAAATCAGGACTGGAGTACCTACCTGATTCTGGACATTTGTTATCTTTGTTAATATTAGTTCACCCTGTACATCAAGACTGAAAATTCTTTATGAGTGTAGAAGAGTAATATATTCAACAAAAAATTGGTTCAAGCCCTGTGGACAGGAGCTTTGGCGCTCTTGTTCAAACTTCAACACATCATATCTCCGAAAGAATTTGTTTCTCTTATACATAATAGAACTGCACCATGAAAGAAATCAAATTGAAAAAGCTGAAATAAATTTTACTTTGAAAATTAAAAAAAAAATTTTTGACACTTTATGGCAACCCGATCAATACAAAACTTCGCATGCGTGTAAAGGTCATTATTCTACAATCTGATGCTAAATTTCAGATAGATCGAGTGACCGGTTTCGGAAATATTCATAAAAAATGTTTTTAATAAAATACGGCCATAATTCTGAAACCGCTTGGTGGATTTCGCGCGTTAACTAACTCGTCCGAGATATTTACGATCCAAACCTACCCTGCAAATTTCACTCCTCTAGCTCCTTTCGTTCGAGAGTTATCGTGTTGACGGCCGGACAGAATCGATTTTGACCACGCATTCTTGATAAGTGAGTCGTTCAAGACCATTTTCAGTCAAAATTCGAAAATTACAGACATTTGGGCAAATGGATAAGCACTCTGTTCCGAGGAACAAGAGCGCCAAAAAATACAACATATTGCTTGGCACTTTCATGCAAGGTGATTAATAAATTTTATTGTTGAATTAATAGATTTTGACTCCAAAGCTAGATTGATTCACCCTGCATGGCAATGATATATATACCAATTATTATATCCTATATAACTGTTCAGGCAAAGGATGACACAACTTTTGAGTCATTTTTTAACTAATAATATATATTTTGATTTCTTACATTGTTTTTGTTCATGTTCGAATTTTCCATTCATTTTATTAATATTCGTACAATGTAGATAATTATCGTCATTTGTTAATGCGTAAATAAATTTTTTGAGAAACTAATCTTTTTTATTCGTGTGAAATTTTTCTCACTTTTCAACACTCACAAAACAGATTTGAACAAATAAATCATAACATAAATATTCAGTATAGTTATATCCCGAGTGCTTGCCAAATACTCGAGTATTTTCCCTCCTGCTCTATTCGATAATTTGGAAAGCACGAGGGGTGTATATTCCCGAAAAAAATTCACTCAATTTTAATTGTAGGGCTGAAATAATACTAACTGAAATTTAAAAAAATAATGCATTGATTGGTTGAAATTTTACGAAATATTTAGAATGTGAGAGGCAATAGGTAATGTAAAATTATTGATCCTTTGTCTGAATAGGTATAGATATAAGAATTGGTATATCGGTATTAACTTGTTCAAATCTGTTTTGAGAGTATTGACATATTCGAAAAATTTCACACACATCAGTTAACTGTCAAAAAATTTATCGCCCATCAACAAAATAAATTAACAATTAACAATGGACAAACATGAATAAAATAAACGAAAAATTTGAACACAAACAAAAATAATGTGAGGGATCCAAATATATCATTGCCATAAAGTGCCGAAATATTATTCTAGCTAGTTGAGAAAATCAAAATGTCAAAATCCATTTATTCAACAATAAAATTGATTGATCACTCTGTAAGCCATAGTGGTGGAAGAAATTTTCAGTGTTCACGTACAGGGTGCACTACTTTTAACAAATATAACAAATGTCCAAAATTTTCCTACTCCGGTCATGATTATTTTAGTTTCAGAAATATGGAGAACGAAAGCGTCAGTTGATTCAGGTTTGATTGAACTTTGAAATTTTGCTCAATATCGGAAAACCAAGCACCTGTATATTGGTTCTGTTATTCTGGATAAATCCAGCCGCATCAAATCGAAGAATAATAGTTAAAATTAGATTATTTCCAAACTGGCCATCGAAAATTCGATGAAGAATATAATCAAGATCCTCATAGAATTCTCGGAGAAACCAAATGTCCCAAATTCTGAGAGTGCTCAAAATGTATGTAGCGCAGACAAAAGAAAGCGCCGCTTTAAATTGGCATAGGTACCTGTTGCCAAATTAAAAAAAAGGACTACCGGCCTACGCCACTGCGTTGGGTCGGTCGAGGTAAGGCAGCCAGGCAAAAGGTAGACATCATTTACAACCATCTGTCAAGAAGGTTTGGTATCACCTGCTGTTTTCGTTCAGCTGTTACATTCTTATACATTCCTCCAACAAAATTGTTATACTAATCTCGGCCAGCAAGAACTGATTTCGATACAATCTGTACTGAAAACACCTAAGAAGATTCAACATTAAATTTTAAAAATTGGTTCAAGCACTGACGTGAAGTCAGGATCTTTTGCGCGTATGTTCTATTGTCCATTCTCCTCCAATACAACATAATGGAAAATAGAACATACGCGCAAAAGCTCCTGACTTCACGTCAGTGCTTGAACAAATTTTTTTCTCGTAATTTTTTAAAAATTTTCTAGGAGTACCTACGGTTCTAAAAAAAAATTAAAAACGTCTTTATGTCGATTTCTACAGCTAGTTACCAAGTTTCGATTCGATCGAGTCTATTTTTTTTCAGTTATGGAGGAAATAATATTCTTGGTGGGTATAACTTAGTTATACCCTGTATAACCGAAACTGTTGGACCGATTATGCCCAAAAACGAACTTACCTGTCACATTCGGATAAGCAACCTACCCTGAAAATTGCAAGTCCCTATCTCCTTTCGTTCGAAAGTTATCGACAACACAAGGCTGGTCGGATCTCCAACAATATAGATCCGATCGTGTTGAAACTTGGAACTTGGCAGTAGAATCAGGTTCTGAAAGCTCTTGCAAAATTTCAGCGAGGTCTGACGAATAGTTTCTGATATATAGAATTTTCAATTATTTCTTTTAAATTTTCTAGTGATACGATCCTCACAAAATTTCTCAAGAATTTTCGCGTTGGTATTCTACAACTAATAACCACGTTTGAATTGGATCGGTTTTGTATTTTTCGAGTTATTGAGGAAATAACAATCGAGATTCGGATGGGTATAACTCCAAAACCGTTTGGCTGATTATGCCTACAGACAAACTCAAATGTCGCAAACAGATGCACAACCTAACTAGAACATTTCAAGTCACAATATCTTTCCGTTATCAGGTTATCGTGGCGACGAACGGCCGGCCGGCCGAACAGTATCAAATTTGACCTCGAATTATTCATCAGGGAGTCGAACCCAATCGTATCTACTGATATGATTCTCAGAAAATTTCACAAACTTCCTTAGGTTGGTATTCTACAACTACTCAGCAAGTTTCAATTCGATCGGATTTGTATTGGTTGAAAACAAAATTATTACTCGGAAACCATTGGACCGATTATGTCATCAGGGAGTCGAACCCAATAGTTTGAGACCATTTTCGGCAAAAAATTACAGATATTTGGGAGAAATGATAACGCGATGTTCCCCAGAACATACGAGCAAAGAATGTTTACGCCTCTAGTGATATAAGATTCTCATAAAATTTTGCAAATTTCAAATCGATCGGATCTGTAGTTCTAGAACCTTATGTTTTGGGTTTTCTCTTAAACTATTCGGGGGGAAATCAAAGAATCTCGTCTCAAAAATAATGAATAATGAAAATTTTCTGGAATATTTTCTGAAATAAGGAAATAATGAATGTTCGTGTAAAATTCGCATCGTGTTTTGTGCCTTCCAAAGAATAGGCATCCTGCTTGAAATCAGAACATTACCAGATATAATTTTCACCAGTGTATCAACAGAAGCGCAACAAAAAAAATCCGCAGTCGGTTATCCGACAACATACGCATTCTTGATCGAATTAATGTGTAAAAGCTGAGGGTCATTATACTCGAGAAGAATCACCAGCAGATGTGGACCAGATGAAAGCTAAGCAAGCGTCATCAACAAGTTGAAATTGTTTTCAATTTAGGGCTTTAGACGGTAGTCTTCTCCGACGATTTATAAAAGCGTTCCTAAAATATCCACCATGTGTGCTTTCGAATTCGATACCCTTGACCTCGAAAATATGCCTATCTCACAGCAATTTGCTATCATACAGGATGCCCAATAATAAGAACACGAAAAGTGTTATATACGCATGATTCCTTAATATGTAATGAACTTTGTGAATCGCACAGCGACAACATTCTTCTAGGTTCCCCTAAAATCGCCTTCAAAATTAACGTTTCGTACTACGAGGGTAATCCCAAAAGTACTCCATGTAACACAGAAAACAAATCCTGAATTCTCCACTCATCCTTTTGGCATACAGTTTACCCAGAGATGTCCAATATAGAGAATTGAAATGTGTGTTATGGAAACAAAACCTCAGTAAATATTAACAAACTTTTAGCAATCTTAAACAAATCCTAAACAAAAAGTATGGATTATTTCGTCAAAAAATTGGTTCAAGCCCTGTGGACAAGAGCTTTTTGGCGCTCTTGTTCAAACAGACAAATTATATCTCCGAAAGTATTGGTTTCTCAGAGTTGGGAATTATATCAATGGATTCCTATGATAGAAATGCACCATGAAAGAAATTCAATTTAAAAAAAGTGTCGTTAAAAAAAATGCTTCAAAAATTATCTTATAAAAAAAAAGGCAATCTACAATGCTTCAAAAATTGTCATTAAATGTATTCATCAAGATTAAATCAGCAATCTGCCATGATTCAACCTCGTGGAATGGGTTGTTGCAATTTACACTCGGTGCATAGTTTTCACAACTCGAAATACCTAAGGAAAGTATCATCGAAATGTCTAGAGCAAGGCTGGAGACAATCATAGCAGATTGTCCATTTATTCCTGATATTTGAGTAGGTAGTGGATTACGAACAAATCATTTTAATAGTTCAAAATATATTAATGAAATACTATCCTCTTTTCGTAATTTAAAATTCATTAGTCCATACCACTAACACATTGTTTTCTGTATTATGAACCTTAACTCAAGAAAAAATGATTGATACGCGAAGGTAGATCCATATTTCAGTATTTTTTTGCTAGCAACATTATGAAAATACTGTATATAACTATATATACTATATATATAGTACTGTATTAACTATATATAAAAATGAATGAAAAAATGAGCTGGAAAATTTAAGTTATAGTTTAATATGTCATTATGACAAATGAAGTGATGTTAAATGCGTAGAAGAAGAATTTAGTGAAAATTTAAACATTCTGACTTAAAAATATGGTTGTTCTCCAACAATGTCAAGAATTAACTAATTATCAGACTCCTCCGAATTATTGACGATGTTATTCTAAAAATTATTCAATTCCCAGAAGTTTTCTGCTGATATTTTCCCGTGTCCAAATCGACACCCCCTACGATGCGGGATGAAATGGCCAATTTTAAGCCGTGGGAAAGTTAATGACCTTTATTGGGGTTCGATTAAGTTGATTTTACAATCACCGAGCTGATACTTAGTTTCCCATGTCTCTGAGGTATTATTTACAGTTAATCCCCCAACGATTTAGATTGAGAGGTCGCGTGGATTGACGAACGATAAGGGATGAGAACGCCCGACTGAATTGCACGTGCTGCACTTAAAACGATGACATTTTTAAAGCATACATACACAACACAGAATTGCTCATTAACATGCACCAATTCTTTTTTTTTTCATCCACATCTTACGATATTTTCACACCAAATTTTAAGGGTTGATAGGTTTTCGAGAATGTTCTGTTGCGCAGAAATGGTTGGATGAAGAACTCTTATTAAAATGTAATACGTCCGGCTATTTGTAACATAATAAATTCAAGATAAGATACAAGTTCGTGAATGGATATGTTGAGTCCAGAAATGTGCACGTCCAAAATATTGTTCCCTGAATATCTTAAAATATATAGATATATCCAAGTTTAGGTTTTTTTCAAAAATAATTCTTGATCAGTGAGGCGAACCAAATCGTTCAAGACCATTTTCATCAAAAAATTCGAAAATTACAGACATCATTTGGGCAAATTGATAAGCACTCTGTTCCGAGGAACAGGAGCGCCAAAAACTTACTCCTCAAGCGTTTTTAATTTAAGTTATTGGTTGGTAAAATATTAATTTTACTCCAGACTATCGTCCATTTTATGCTCGATGTTACGGTGAATGGTGTACGATATATCGACACATGCTGAACATCGACAACCTATGGTTCCAACAGGATGGTCCTACGTGCCACACTGTTAACGGAACCATCAATTTATTGATCGGACAGTTTAGCCTCCAAGATCGTGTAATTGATTAAACGCCTGCTGATTATCTTTTCTTTTGAGGTATGCTAAATTCGTGGTTTATGCTGCCTTTGGAAGCATTGAAGAGCGATTTAGAAAACCATTGATGAAATATGCCTACAGTTATTGGAAAAAGTGGTCAAGAATTGGACTGATCGGATGCACTTCTCATCGTGGTGGTCAGATGCCAGAAATCCTTTTGAAATCAAGAATGGCATTGAATAAGCTTAAAAAATATCATTCCATCAATTTTTGGAAGTTTTTTCTCAATTTGAAGTTATCAAACTCTTAAAAAAACACCCTTTACATGCTTAGTTGTAACATGTGGCCCATATATAGCTTCCCTAAAAAATATTATAAGAGATGAGTGATGTTATGTTCTATCTATTTTATAGCTAAAGGTATAATACAAACTGCAACAATTTCTGAATAGGAAACGAACCCGACAGAAATAGACCCTTAGTAGGTAGTCAATCTTGAACACGTGTGTCAGAACAGCAACCACCTGGCTTTCTTGATCTCGGAGATGCTTATAATATGGTGCAGATGCTCAACTATACTATAAGGGCTCTCGTATCATGTGTTAGAAGAGCCTGGAGACAACCACCCCACTTTCTCCATGATGATGATGATGGTTCAGTGACATCTTTCATTTGTCTGGCGTTGTTTGCAAAACTTATCGGGATAAATAATATTATCACCGCAAATGCAATTGTATCATTGTTGAGATATTAAAAAAATAAAGATAGCACAAGAGCAAATTAGGTATCAATTTTAGCCCCTACTTATGAAACTCTATGACCATAGTTGAAAATATTTTTCTCTATTTCAGTATCGTAATGAGTCCATTCCAGCACTAAAAACAGTGCTGGAATGAACTCATTCCCGCATTGTTTCTAGTTATATTTTCGTTTTGTGGTAGTCAGCACTGACATTCGATCCTATCAAATTTCAACACGTCAATTGACAATACAATATAATTAGGATATAGTGAAATAATTGTTGAGGAAAAGTTTTATTTTCATTAAAGAATATGGTACTACAGATTTCCTTCTTGCTAATTTTGAATCATTCATGCTATTAGGAAACTGTTTTAAATCTGATCTCCATGCCCTACGTACGTTTCAAATTCAAATTCCGTAAAATCTGTCAACTTTCGTAACAGTCACACCAACTACCAAGATACAATACAAAAGTCACTAGGATGAATAATCCGAATTTTTCATTAAATTTCAACACTATTTTACAAAACTAGCCTGAATTAGAGAAAATATCGTCTAATACTCGTTGCAGAAGGCAATTCCAACACTCATGCATTTGAAAACTCGCTCCTTCGTCGCTCGTTTTCGAATTTCGCATTCGTGTTTTAATAGGAGCCCATTCTGCAACTTGTTTTAGAATATACTATTCCATGATTACCTAAATTTATTTATCATTCATAACGAATGTAACAAAATTATTTCTCGAACATACGACGGTACAAAATTTCCAGTGAAACCAAATCTAAAAGTGGGAAAGCACTGTGTGGCAGGAGCTTTGGCGCTCTTGTTCAATTTTTGACAAACTATATCTCCGAAAGTATTGGTTTCTCAGAGTTGGGGATGCTATCAATGGATTATTATGATAGAACTGCATCATAAAAGAAATTAAATTCAAATAATAGTTTATTTATCAAGATTAAATGAGCAATCTGCAATGTTTCAACCTCGTGGAATAGGTTGTAGCAACTCACACTCGGTGCATAGTTTTCACAACTCAAAATACCTAAGAAAAGTATCATTGAAATGGCTGGAGACAATCATAGCAGATTGTCCATTTATTCCTGATATTTGAGTAAGTATAAGCCGACGAACAGAAACAGAAAAATATTTTCAACAATGGTCATAGAGTAGGGGCGAAAATAGATAAAAATTGATACCTCATTGCTCTCATGCAACCTTTATTTCAGAATATCTCCGAGAATGGTGAAATTTAGGTATATGGAACTTTTAGAAGACTTAACTTATTTTTTTGCTCTAAATTGAAATAAATATAACATACTGTGTGCCTTTGAAAAATTTGACTAATTGAATTTTTTTGAAATCCAAATTTGAACCGTATGTAACCTACAAAGTAACATTGAAAAGCTTTTTGGAAACCAGTTTTATAAAAATATAATGTTGTGCATTGCGCTCCATCTATGATTTTTTCAAAAAACGGTGAATAACCCGAAAACTGCTCAAGATAACTATAGGGAATGATGCATAAAATAACCTTAGAATTTGAAAATAATAATATGCAGGATGTCTCATCTGAAATAAGCGAGTTCATTTCCCTAATGCCTTTGTAAAAATTTTCAAACTTATCCAATATTATGTCAAGTTCTCCGTAAACTTCTAATGGGCTCTCCCGGTGGGACAGTTTGTATATATCTCAATGATGGTATCTAAGTAAACGATTTATTCGTTGCTATGAATTTGATTTCCTCTGGATATTATTTTGGGTCACTGAAAAATATCAATAGGTATGTACTTTGCTAGATTCAGTAAACCGAATCCAAAATCTATGAATTTCCATCGAAAAGTGATTTTCTCTGAAGTTCGAAGGATTTGCGTGTTTATCCGAATGAATATTATAAATAATTTTCTGGATATGCACATTTGCAGTATATGCATTTACAAATCACGAAAATATATTGATAATTTAATGAACAAGCTGGCTGAAGCTCTTGACGTCACGTCGTTGCTTTTATATTTATTTTAAATTCACCTTGCATCCCAAAAATGACATTATGAAGGACGTATATCATAACTCATTGGAATAAACCGCTCTTCCATGAGCTATCATAGCAAAAAATAGTACTCCAACATAAGGCGACAATTCCAACCATAAGTAACCCCTTTTTAACCACAGTATGGTACGGATGAAGTGTGACAATATAGTGTAATTCGCAAACAACGGCGTGATCATTGTTACCATAACTTACCCCTCTAGTATAAACTTACCCTGCACTTGTTCGCTGATCCTCAGGGGGCACCATTGTTCGTTCTTTCCCATGAACTTACTATTCGGAACATTTTTTACTTTTTGTTATTCATGCGGCCCAGGTTGCATAAATCAATCGACTGAAACACTTGTTAAGATTCTTGGGGGAGGGTAGATTTTGATTCATTTTTACACATACGCGAGACTGTACTATTATTTTGTTATGGGTCATTTCTTAGGAGCGGTGCTGCAAATACATTTTTGTTCATACAGTTGCCCTTTCGAATTCCTCAAAATTCTAACATCGAACAAAAAATACTTCAAATTTAACACAGTCGTTTATTATTACCTCATCAGAATTCGCCAATTATGCTGAACTGATTTTATTTATCTACATCAATTGATGCTTCCATATTTCCACTACCAGTACGTATTTTATAACTACAAAAATTAAAACAATTTACTGCATCAAATTACCGAAATGTAATATAATATCATCTAGCTATGCATAATGATAAGTCTGAAATATATACATTTTTATATCACCCCGGAAATATAATGTTAAATTATCACAACAATTTTTTCGCGGCTGTATTCCAAAGATTAATTCCGAACATAATAAATCAAGTCGAATCAAAAATATTGGGAACTATTTCAGAAAAGAGAAATAAAGTATCTTCAAAAACTTAACGGAGATATTTATCTCCCTAACCTACTCTGAAAATTTCAACTGCCTAGCTCATTCCGTTCGAGAGTTATATCTATGTCTATGGATGAAACAAAATTTAAAAATTTTCCAAATTTTTTTTTACACTTTACGGTAACCCGATCAATACAAAACTTCACATGCGTCTAGAGGTCATGATTCTACAATTTGATGCTAAATTTCAGATAGATCGAGTGATCGGTTTCGGAAATATTCATAAAAAACATTTTTAGTAAAAACCGTCCAAAACTACGAAACCGCTTGATGGATTTCACCCGTTAACGAACTCGTCCGAGATATTTACGCTCCAAACCTACCCTGCAAATTTCAATCCTCTAACTCCTTTCGTTCGAGAGTTATCGTGTTAACGGACGGCCGGACAGAATCGATTTCGACCACGGATTCTTGATCAGTGGGTCGAACCAAATCGTTTGATATCATTTTCAGCCAAAAATTCGAAAATTACAGACATTTGGGCAAATTGATAAGCACTCTGTTCCGAGGAACAAGAGCGCCAAAAATTTAATTAACATCTAGACACAAGGAGAGGGAATCGGTATATTTTTTAAAGGAATACAGAATTTGCACAGTTTTTTTATGAAATAATAAAGTTGGATCCGTTACAATTTTCGAACATGTGGGAAACTGTAAATTACTCATTAAATTCTACACATCGTTTAATATGATGACTAACCTATTCCATTTTGTTGGAGATTATTGCATTGCAGGACCATTAAGTGTTACGTACAATTGAAACGAATTGAAGATGCTTCATAATAATGACAGTAATATAAAAGGTGGGGGAAGTATTGTACCTTATCAAAGCTCAGATTTGTGCTTTTTTTCACATGGAAGAGGCTATCTCTAGGTCTCGGTATATGGGAAAAATATATTTATGAAAGGCCAAAGATAAGGGCGTATTTATCAAGGAGCCGCAATAAGAAGAGATAGGAGTTCGATAAGGGGTATTTCCTCCTTCATTTCGGAGGATTTGAGTTGGTGTTCAAATACTGAAAACCTAGTGGTGCGACTTGATGAGTTTACAGCTTTCTATTCGAAGTTCTGGAAGAAATTGAAAGTTCCCCGAAGGAGGGTAACACATTCATTTCGTTTTGTGCCGAAATTTATTTCGGTGAAATAAATGATTCTTTGTGGCGGTTGACCATCATTTTGCTCCAACAACTTAGGATCTTCGTAAATCTAAACAACCATGAAATCTCTTATAGCAGGACAGCTGCGATGATTACATTCAGATCTACAGACTATTTCCAGACAATGTGCTCAGGTAGAAAAATCGTCCTCTTTGTTAATAAAGGGGGCACAAGAAACTTCCCTCCCGTGTTGTATTGTATTTTGTGTAGGTGCTTGATATTGAATTTCTTTAGTTTACCCAGGATATCTATGAATTCTATCAATGAAAACTGGTCTCTGTCAAAGGATCTACAAAAAAATATTTCAAGCGTGCACAATATACTATGGTTAAAAGCAAATATAAATGAACCTGGTATTATTATTAGTTTTTTTCAATAATCAATTCATCGTAACTGCCAGGAATATTTCAGTGAACGCAAAAGTTCAACTCTGTGTATCATACACAAAATCGTTCGTGAATAATTCTGCTTTAATTCACACGAAATCCTACTTTTTGCACGGAAAGTGTAAATATTTTTTTTTTGGGATGATATTCTAGAGTCAGCGTACCCAAATGTCTATGATTTTAGAATTTTTTGGCGAAAATGGTCTCGACTCACTGATGAATAATTCTAACGGAAAGAGATAGCGACTTGCGATTTTGAGGGTAGGTTGCGCATCCGAATGCGATAGTTCGTTAATGGGCATAATCGGCCAAACAGTTTAAGAGTTATACCCGTCGGAAATTATGTTTTTATTTCCTCAATAACCCAAAAAAACAGATCCTATTGGAACTTGGTCATTAGTAGAATACCGACGCGCAAATTTCTGGAAAATTTCATGAGGATCGTATCGTTAAAACTTTTTTTTAATTTTTCTTCAATAATTTCATATTTCAGATTCCGCTGAAATTCCGCGCAAAGCTTCTTCAAGCCGCATTTTATTTTCTCAATATTTCCAAAAGTAAAGATCCGATCGAATTGAAATGTAGCACTTCAGAAGACTTAAAAGGCTCATGCAGTATTTCGTGATAATAGACATAAAAACATGCGCGCAAGAACCGACTTTAAGAATTATGTTTCGTTTTTTTTTTTTATAACTTCCTAACTATATTATATAGTTCTTTCTGGGTTTTCTCTCCCAAACTCTGAAAAATATCTAAAAAATTCATTATTTTGTGATTTGCTTCTGCGTAAGAAACACAAGATATTTGTCAGAAGCAATCAATTGAACAATGTTGCCAAATAAACAATAACGAAACAACATCAACGATGAAACAACTATTTCGTAACGTGTCGGAGTCTAAATCAGACTCCTTCGTCAGCTACAAAACGAAAATCTTCAGAACTATTTTTTGTTGATAACTTTTTGAAAATTGTCCAGAAAGGAACAATGAATATACCTACCAAAGTATCCTTTAATGGTTTTCCTAACTAATCATCATTAGTTTGGAGAAAATTACATCAAGCGTTACAAAACTAACATACAGGGTGTTCCATCTATTTAACTTATTTCAAGTCCTCATAACTTTCCACGCAGTATAATCGATTGATATTCGGAATGTGCTATTCAATAGATCAAAGATTAATCTGAAAAAAAAATTAAAAAATCCAGGTCCGTATCAGTAAAATCTGGAGCTTCTTCCAAGCTGAGATATTGGAAATTTTGATCGATATATGTATTTGGAATAAGGAGAATATTTGTAATGGGAATATGAAGATTTAGTTGAACACCTTATCTTAAAAGGTTTTGTGTAACGTATGTACATTTACCAAATGAAACACCCTGTATATCGAGCTCTTGATTCTTGAAACAATTAAGTTTCTTGATATCCCATCCAGATCCAATACTTGACGGAAAACATTACCTGCTTCATACATTTTCTTATAGAAAATTTCTAGTCAGCGAAATCATTTTAGCTTACATTTGCAAACGCATATAGCTTCTTTGTGTACGTGAATATATTTATTGAATAGTGCAGCGTCATAGAAAACGAAAGCCCTTATCAATGATTTCTAGTGCGTTATCGAAGATTGTTCTCAAATTAGCTGATTTCGTATTTTGAACAATGGTCATCATTTTCTTCATGGATCTTAACGATATCATATATCATTGAAACTTATATGATTTCAACAAATGGATTACGTTTCTTCCAGAAGATTCATTCAGATTTCTCATGAAATAAAAGAAAGATTACCTTATTTTGCGAAAGAAATCCGTTAGTAACATATTATTCCCCTTAAAAGAAGTATGGTGTATATGGTGCAAACATTTTCCTAAACTTCCCAAAAAAATCATGTTATTTGTTTGTTACAGTGTGACTGTTCCTGGATACCAAGCAAACCTCTCTGCCACTATAAATCATTCTTCAAGTGTGGCGCCATGGGAAAGATTTGGTGTGGAATTAATCCTCACCTTCATTGTTGTTTTCTCATATTTTGTCTCGATGGAAACTTACAGAAAATGGATGAGTAGTGCAGCCCTTACGATCGGAGCAACTTATTCAGCATGTAGCTTCGTTTCGGTAAGTGCAACAGTTGTTCAATTGCCCATCACGATTAATTATCAACAGTTGTTTCGCGAAAATCGGTATTCATTTGATTTATATCATATAATCCTTTCAGATGCCATATCTGAATCCTGCCAGATCTTTGGGACCATCTTTTGTGCTCAACCGATGGGACAGCCATTGGGTATATTGGATGGGGCCTGTCATAGGTGGCATAGCAGCTGGCATCACTTACGAATACATCTTCAACCCACACAGACAACGGAAACATCCTAAAGATACCCAAGACGAGGAATCCTCCAGCATCAGGTCAGATGAAGATGGCTACGATGATCTTGACAAACCAACCGTCCCAAAATTTCATGGTTCTACCTATAACAATTACAGAGGAATAGGCAACGGACACCCAGGCTATTGTGCAAGCTTGGCTTCCGTAGGTTTATATTCTGGGCCTTCGAAGCAACTGGAAAGGGTAGAGTCTTTGTATGGGGGAACTAAATCCTTGTGTTGTAAATCTCCACCACTCACCAGAGCTAATCTGAATCGATCTCAATCCGTTTACGCTAAATCCAACACTGGAATAAACAGAGATGTGATACCTAAACCCGGTCCTTTAGTCCCAGCACAATCATTATATCCCATGAGACTCAACCAAACCAATGTTCACAACCAAAACAATCAAAACCAAATTCAACAGCACAACGAGGGTTTGTACGGTGTACGGGGGCCTCCCTCTGGTACCTCTAGATCTGATAATTACTCTACCACAGAACGAATAATGTACAGAAGTAATCAGAACGAAGGAAGTGCAAAGTATGAAAGTAGTTCGAAGTATGAACAAAACCCCAAATATGAGGAAAACCCTAAACCTTGTAGAAGTACTCGGCCCGAATCTATGTATGGTGTGGTACCCTCACAGCAACGAAGAGGCCAATCGTCTACTCAAAACGAAGAAAATTGCTATACATGGAACTATGGAACAGCTGGAAGAAACCAGAATACTACCACTTACCACAACCCTGGTCCACCATCCAATTTTCCAGGCAAAGCACAAGTAAGCAATGTTCCTAATTACATGACCAGAAATGTGATTGGATCCGAAGTAAGGCCTTCGCCTCCAAGTCAAGCCGGATCCAGCCAAGGTCCTCAGCATTCGCCGAATTCACAGTACTGATGTTTGTATGTGTAAAACTGTTGATTTTTACTCGATATTGAGTTTATTTGAACTCTGAAAACCAAAGATGTAAATTTGAGTTCATCCATGTATTTGTTAAAACATGCTCATTCAAGAAATATATGGGCAATTAAGTTGATGTACATAATTTTTGAACTGTTGACTGATAAATGAAGAGAAATATTTACTTTTAAGGCATATTCTGCCATGTAATGAAAAAGAAAAGTCTTGTATTATATTATCGATCGATCTGGAATAAGTAAATGTCTTTCAAATTATAATTACTACCAATATTTAATGTAATTCCTATTATAGTTAAGTTAATAGTTGAATGATAAGTTGTATATATTTATATATATTCCTAGGAAATTTACAGATTTGAAGGATAAACTCAACTGTTAGTGGATACACTCAAAGAAGTAAATTACTTGGAATAATGATAATAAACTGTAAGAATAATTCTTTCTCAATTTATTTAGGTTTGAAGGAAATAGAAGTTACGAAAAATAGATTTCTGGACGTCGTTGTCTAGAGGCGTTAATTATTTCATTACGATCTATATATTCCATAGCCTTTTTGATTGGTGTTGAGCTGTATGAAGTTTTGAAAGTTCATATAATTTTTTTTTAAATGAGGGAAAACATTTTACTAGTTTGGGATGAAAATAGCAGAAGGCCTGCGACTTAGATACTGTATTAATATTGGGAATTTAATTTTTTCAGTTCAAGGATAGGTATACCTAAATTTGATTAGCCTCAAATCTATTTGATGTTCTATCAGGCATCAGGCGATTCCACCAAATTAAATAAAATGGCGGATGCACTTAATCAGTTTCAAACGTTAATCTCAGATTTTGTTGAATTTCTAAATACTGCAAAAAATAGGTAAGTTTGATAGAAATTCATGTGGATTCGAATAATAGCCAGAAACTATTAATCATGTAATACTGAATGCACCTTGAAAATGCAACATTGAATAAATGGGTCTCTAACATGTTTGAAAAATTCAAACCAAAAATCTTGAGCCCTTCGACTTCATAAACATTTGAAAACGTTCTTCAAGAGATTTTTTTCAACGGTCCTTCAGAAGTAGGAGCGAAAAAAATTGTCATTCCAATTTTTTTCCCCTAGGAAATGGAAATATATTGGGAAGACTGAGTTACTTGAATATTCTCAGTAATGATACATAATAAAGAAAGTAACAAAATATGTCTTTATTTCGATAACAACTGAGTTATTAAAATTAAATAAAAATGGTTAGGTTTAATTGATTGGATGCATATTAAGATTAGATTCAACAACAATACTTTTGGACATTAAATCATACCCTGTACGATTGAATCGGAAGATATACATGGTGAAACATATTGGTAACAAAAATGCAATAAACAAATTTTTTAAAATAGCCCTTGTCAGAGCATTTTGAAATCCGAGACTAGAACATGGATTTACTCTCACTTTATTTTCGAACGGGCCAGGTGCAGGAACGATATTTTCAACCTGTATCACCATCAAACCCATATAACGTTTGCCTGGAGTTGCACAAGGACTACCTTTCAACCAATATACCTAAAATCATATTGCTTGTTGAGCTGAATATAAGTCATACTACATTTAGAGTTGATTGTTTTGAGCTCATCATTTACGGCTCAATTTGTATGCCTGGGCCTCTTTGTGAGCAGCATATTGAGTACAAAATACACCGCTCAATTATTCAGAAAAATTTATCACACCAAGACTTCTCCAATACCTTGAAATCATCCCAGAAAATTGAAGCTTACCTCATAGCAACAAACAACACATCGATGCAAGAGTTCTAAGCTTAATGTTTCCATATACATTTGCATAGCCATCCTGGGATTTTGTAAATATTTTTCAATTGTAGCAAAACCTAAATTTTGAACAGTTCTGAAATCAAGGAAATTAATTTATACGCTTTGAGAGCCTGTAGTACTTACACAAAATTAAATGTCTCTACAGCGGCAAATGTCAAAATCAGTTTTATTATGAAAAGTATGGAAAAATCTAGAATCTCAGCAACAAATCGTTTCCACATAGGAGGTATTACAAATTCATAGGTTCCAGGTGCGAAAACTACAAACATTGTAGATAAATACTAATTTAATTGAACTGTAAATGTGAGCACTTACGACTATTGCTAGTACCATTTTGGGGACCCCGCTGTTGTGGGTTTAATCTAAACGGATTAAATATCGGACTTGGTCGCAATGGAGGATTATCCCTTGCCAAGCCGGAACATAGGAAATAGTGTCTTGAATATTCTCCCCATGATCTAGCATTATCTAACCATTGGTTCAGACTACTGATGTACTCTTCTCGAGTAATTTCTCTACTGGAAGTTGATTGTGATCCCTCCATAGCTATATTTAATATTTGTAAAATACCTACTTTGAGAAAACAATCACATGGATCCAAATTCCACCCATACGTTCATGATAGCAGCTTACTATTTACGACTTTCGCTTCACGTCAAAATACGTCGATTAAAAAAGTAAATAATAATAAATAATCTACTTGCTGTCATCAGTGCAAATTATCATCTTGTCTATGGTCATAGACAAGGTCTATGGTCTAGTAAATTGTAAATATATGTCAATATGTCTTGTAAATTGTAAATATAAAATTGTAATCACACAAATATTTCTGTAACCAAATATAACTCGCTTCAACTCTTTTTTTCATTGCTCAATTTGAAATTCCCCTTCAACGTAGATTTAATATTTCTGATTTGAAATTAAAAACATAAAATTGAATCAAATTAATATGTTGCTATCTGTTAAAAATTTTGCAAAGTAAAAAGAAGAATATGGATGTGCAATGTTCGATTGTTCCACAACGTCTATTCAGTTTGTATTCTGTGTTCGTTACTTTCTCGTTTTACTTCGATTAGGACAGTGTTGCTAAATTTGAGATCTTGTGCGTAGATCTACGTATTTTTATTGGCGCGTATATCTTTACTATTCAAAGTTCACAAGGTAGGTAAATAAGAACTGAATAATCTACGCTGAAAGATATTTATTGTGTATTGTGTCCTTATACTTATGTTCGTGTATCACAAGTGAATATTCTTTATAATTATGAAATAAATTTATCGTTAGTTTTCATGCGAAATTGTGAATTTGTTTTAAAATTTCATTTTTTGTAGGCCTACTGTACATACATCTGAATCCAACTTGTATCGTATGGAAATAAGTATATTTAATTCAATTAACCTATTTTTTTGACCTCTTAATAATTTTTATATAAACAATAATTGAATAATTTTTAAATTTTCTTTTAATTTTAGTCAATTTTAAGGAATTGGTGTTGTTAATCAATTAAATAATCATTTGTTGGTGTGTTGGTGAATTCAACAAAGAAAGAATCTGAATTAATGATTGTTCCGCATTGTTTTCCCTTGCGGGCCCTTTAATTTTCTACCATACAATTAGAATTAGGGGGCCTTATTAGCTGTGATCTAATCGGAGATATTTTACGGCTGTGAAAGATTATATTAGTTTATAATTTGTGCTCAGGGAATCGAAGGAAATAAATTGTTTATTAAATAGATTCCAAATCTTTTTCCAAATACTACCGCTACAATTTATGATTTTCGTACTTTTATATTGGCAACACTGGATATCGAGGAGGGGGTCATTTAATTAATCGTTTTGTTCGTTACTGGTTGCATTTCTGTTCTGTTGAGTTGTAGGATTGTTGGATCGCGAAGTGTGTATACATCTGCTTCGAAATTTATGGTGTTAAGAAAAACAAATACTTTAGTTCTTACAGTTAGTATTGTTATTTCCAGCAGACAATATTGAGATAATACAGCCCAACGTTAGTTATCTGGTGGAGAACGAGCATGTCATTCGATTCCTAGGTCAAAAAACGGTTAAGATTTTTGACTGCTAACCGCCAATATGGCGGAATCTACACGAACATCAAATTTTCGGGGAAGGTGTGTTACTAACTCCGAGTAAGTGTTTTGGCAGTTTTAAGTAGAGCTAATAAGTTCTTAGAAACATGGAGGACAATTTAGTAATAGTTATATTTAGCGACATTGCTTCATATATTGAAAATGATGGGGGGGAAATGACCTGTCTTGCACATCAAGAAATAGGCTCTTTACAATTCAAAACACTAGTGTATTTTAACAAATAGTGTTGGTGTTTAAACGTGAGTTATATGTGAAGGTCAGATTCTTATTTTCCTACCACATTGTTCAATATCAAGTAGATTATCTTTTTTTTAGTATTGCACTGTATTATGTTTATTTGCATATGTCATATGCATGGTTTGAAGAAATAGATCAGCTTAGAGATTGGGTTTGCTTGATGGGGTATTCTATGGAAAAATCTAGGATTGAATCAGCTAAACATTCATGCCAAAATGTAATTAATTTTGAGATATTGTCCGAATGACCTGGAGGTAATCTCATGATTGCAATATAAACAGTTTTTACTAATGCTACCTTATCACAGAGTTGATATAACTTGATTATGTTGCTTTGTTTAATATTAATTTAATAAAAAGGTTCCATGATGAATTTATGGACAGAATATATATTTAAATCTGTAGTCCTTTGATGTTGCTCTGTAAGCTATTTTTCTGTTTATATAATGGGTCTCCTTCAATGATAAAGAATACTGGATTGGAGAGTTGCATGTTGTGTGCAAAAAAAGCATATTTTTGCTGTTGATACTATTTGATGTTCGAAAATCACAACACATTTCTAAGAATGGATTTTTTAGCACCAAATCACTGCTGCTTGATATGTTTGCAATGACGCAAAGCTTTCAGACACGATAAAACAATTTTATTTTATGTTCATTTTGGTGAACACAGTAGTCATTGAAAAAGTATTTCTATTTGTACATTATCTGAAAAAGTGCAAATATAAAAAAAGGATGACATATATTGTTAATTTATATTTATCATTGAAGCAGTCCATTGTTTCCTGCTTATTGTTATCGTTCCTTCGAAACAATTATTGTTCTTTGTAATATGATATTCATAATCCTCAGAATTCAAGATTAGCAGCTTAAGTTGCTTGGCTTGATGGTGTGGAGTTTAACAATTTATTCAATCATTTTCGCCTATGCATTGGTTCTATCATAAGAGTTCTGTCATTGAGCAAATTTCCCAATTGAACATCAGTCAAAATTACAGGGGAAGCATGTTTTTAATGCAGGAATTAAAAAAATTAGAGAATGCACAGGAAACTTCATCGAGAAATCATAGTTATTATTAAACTCAATTGATTAGTTAATTCAGTTTTACTTACTTCTGTGATAGGTCTGTCATATCATATTCATTTAAGTAGCTGCTCCAGCTAAAATTGCGTAAAGACTGAATGTGCATGTGCACACAGGTAGGTATATCGTTTCCCTATTTCATTTCCCACCTAACCTTAGTTAGGTTGCTTTCCCAGCCGGGGTTCAACCCAGGGACCTTACGGTTTGTAGTCAAGGATCTAACCAACTGAGCTAGCGGCCTCATATTTTGAATATATTGAAGATTCTATTTAATAATAATAAAAATATTCTGAAATAATGAAAAATTCAATTTCAGAAACAACTGGTCGAGAGATGAAGTGAAGAACTCAAGTAATCGCGAACAGAGCCAAGCAAGCAATAGCCGTTCTCGCAATCCTAGAACATGTCGGTTTTACATACGAGGCAACTGCACCCGCTCAGAATGTCAGTTCAGTCACGAGTTACCAGCAACGACTAACAACAGACACAGCCCCATACGTACTTCCAATTTTCGTAGACTTACTGCGAAGAGCTGCACAAGCACCGGGTGAGGTACATCCTCCTAGTTCCATAAAACTTTTTAACGGAATGATTCTTTCTAGTCCCAACCAGCCATCTACTTCAAGCCAGTCTTCGTTCTCCCTAAGCCAGGCTTCAAACTCGGCCAGTATCGAAGGTGATCAGCATGCCTCCCTGGATTCCTCCAGTGATGATCCATCGAAGAATAACTCAAGGTGAGCTTGAAGAGATGCTAAATGTTTTTTTTTTTCAGCTATGCTTCTTCCTTATTTTATCATTTCGTTTCCTCACATTCCCATTCATCATTTTCTTAAATAATTAACATTGTTCATCCCATTTAAACCAGTTAATCTCCCTTTATTTGGATTATATTTCGTTCGAAACTTTTCAATATGGGTGGAGGAGTTTCCATACGTATTTGGATGATGGATATTATTGTCCTGAGTCTTGTTGTTATGGCCCTGCTACTGTTTCAGTAACTGATTCATTTTGATATATTTTGTACAAGGAATATCCGAAAAATTTTGGATTATTTTTCCAAATAATGATGAAATCGAGAGATTTGATAGTTGGGTTCAATGAAATTTTTCGTCTTGCAAAGGTCGATAGATTTTTAATCTATATAAAGGTGTTTGTGAATAATTTTATGATGGAAAAATTGGGACGAAGATGGAACAAAGATCTTTCGAAATAGTTCCTTAGCGGTTACTCTACTAATTTTCACCAAATTTTGTCTTACTTTATTCTGATCTTTTCCTTTTTTGATTAAAATTTGAATGTTAGCTGCTGGAAACAAGTCCTAAGTTCTGATATTTTAATTTCTCATCATGTCTAAAGAATATACAGGGTGAGTCTTTGACCACTGCATTAATTTTAACCAAAGATTCCTCTTATCAAATGAAACACTTTTTTCATTTAACATTTTTCCAAATTCAGCTCAGGTAAAAAGATACAGGCTGTTGAAATTTTGAAAAAAAAATCAGTTTTTATATTGTAGCTTTGACATCCTTTTTTCGAATAAAATGAATGTTGGCGTAAAGTTTCCTATAAGTATGATACATATTTTCCAAATATTAGTTATTTTCTACTTCTACTGGTTTTCTAGTTATGGACTTGTGGATTCATAAAACTAAACGAAATTAGCATAAAGAAAGCATATAAAGTTTTTCTTGAGTCATTACAAGAATATTCCATCGTTTTAGAACATTATATTATTCTTCATCATTTCTCCTTAAACACACCGTTTTCGAGATATTCTTCATTGAATGTTTTAAAATGGAAAACTCCAGAAATTTCACTACTTTTATCGATCCGTCCCTGAGCGTTGGTATCCCGAATCAAGCTGTAAACCACGTTACCATGCCTTATTCTCGTCCGCCAACAATGTCATAGATAATTTATATGCGGGAGTGTAATTGTGAAAATCGTGAAAAATTGTGAAATCTTTAAATGCTTGTAACTTTTTACCTGAGCTGAATCTGGAAAAATGGTAAATGAAAAAAGTGTTTCATTTGATGAGAGGAATCTTTGGTTAAAATTAATGCAGTGGTCAAAGACTCACCCTGAATATGTCAGTTATATCAGCCAATTACTAGGTCTATGTTTATTTTTTTGCAGCCTTCAGGAAAATATGTGCTGCAGTTTTGTTTTGCTTTACACATATTAGCTTTTTGTTTTGTTGAAAAATGACGTGTTTTGTCGGGCGGACAAACACAGCTCCATCACCGCGACACTTTCATTTTAATCTATACATCACTCACAAGCTCAAGCCTTTTGATAACGCATATGAGCCTTGAGGGTGAGAACCTGTCCAGATTCCTCCGTCTCAGCTTGTGGACTCCTTGTTCCCCAAATTTAATCCTGTACACGGTGGGATAATCACATAATTATCATGTGCTCGATAGAAACCCACCATGCTGCCTTGATAGCGATGCCACAGGCCGGTTCAGGTCCAATGAGTCCTGTGGAACCCCACGCACCCCCAATGAGTCCGCCACCTCATTGCCTTTTATGCCCGAGTTTCCCGGAACCCAGATGAGCTGTAGCGCTCTTCCAGGTCAGTAAGTGAAGTCCTGCACAAGCAGTGACGTGCATTTGTAGGAAGCCAAGGCCTTCAAGGCGTCTTGGCTGTCTGAAAGGATCTTATTTGATCTGCGAACCCATCCCCTTTCCAGTATGAGCTTTGCGCAATGGTCATTGGCGAAAAGTTCTGCTTGAAAGACAGTGGGAACTCTACCCAGGCTGATGGATTCTCCATTAACAATTTTGTAACCACCGCACCCCTTGTGCGGTGACGGAGCCATCTTTGAACCAACAAGGATCCTCTACCAGAGATACTACAATCGTCGGTAGGGCGATCCGGTAGGGCCACTCTGTGTAGGTTTTGGTTGTGATACGTCCGACTTGACTCCGTTCAAATTTTGATTTGACGTTCTGAGTTTCTAACCTTAAAAACCTGTTCTGCTGAAACACATTCATCTTCCTTTGATGTTGGAATCAAGATCCAGGGTTTCCTATTTTTGTTTTGTTAAACCAGCGTTACCAGGCTTTCATTTCAGTTTACCATTGGTGTGGTCCGTTTGTTGTTTTGTTAATCCGAAGCAATTGGTCTTTTTGTTTGTTTCCAGATGTGAGGCGGCCACAAATGGGGCCCAGGAGACCAGCTTTTCTATATCTAAAAAAGATTGGGTGAATGCACCCGAATTTGTGCCATCACAACCAAAACAACCAAAAAGTTACGCTCAGGCAGTTAATCCAATGGATGATACTCCTGAATTTATTAATCTCAGCCAGCAGAGCTTGTGCCCGTACGTTTCTAAAGAAGGTTTTTGCAGATATCCACCCGGGGAATGCAGCAATTTGCATGGAGAAATGTGTGATATGTGCGGCAAAGCTGTTATGCATCCGTACAATGAGGAACAACGGAAGAGACACCATCAGGTAAGTTACATCATTGATTTGACATTCTCTTGCAGGCAATTCTATTGAAACCATGAGTATTGACAAATCTGAGTGTCTGATCTAAGCTTGCTCTGTCTTCCATATAAGCGACAACCATAAATTCAAATTTCCTGTCCATATTACCTATTATACAGGGTGTCCCAAGTTTGAGTGCCTATTAGACGTTTCTGGACAACTGGACATATTCGAAATCTGAAAATTGGGATTATGATATTGCTTGAAATTCTCTACAGAGCTACATTTTTTTTCTAGTTTTGCATTCCTGGTATGATCAAGTATTCAATGCTGAATACATTTCTGTTAAAACCATTGTATTCATTCGAATAGTTTTCAAAATATCGAAAAAAAACCGGAAAAAAAGTCAAATATGTTTAGTTAGTATTGTTTATTATTCTTGTTTTAAACATCCTGAGAGTGTACCGTTTTTGGAACATCGAAGAGGAAGAATAATAAACTTCATCAGATAATCCGTTCAACTAGATTCTAAATATTACTTTTGATCTTAATCTTTACTGGCTTTCACTATCATTAACTCCAAATTTTATGAATTTTTAAATGAAAATGTTGTCATTTGTAACAAAGATGGAAGTTTTTTGGAGAGTTTGCAATTCAGTCAATTTGTGTATTCTGCATAACATGAACAGTTTTTTTGGAAATATATCTTCCTTTTTTTTGCAGTTATCAACTTTATTAGAATTCACTTATAATTGTGTATTCACCCAAACATAAATTCTGAATATTTCAGTATATTTGTATCAATATACAGTTATGAAACACTAATAATGAGTAGAAGGCGGAATTTTTATGCTTATTTGGTTTGGTAGAAAATGGTTCAAATTCCTCTTTATATCCATCAATGCTACCAATTGAATTAACTTACTAGTAGTTGGAAGAGAGAGCCTATAAAGTGAAGTTGCTCCTGACATGTTCATCCTGTGATTTTGTCCTGTTCTTACACTTCAAGATTTATGTTATTTTTACAGGAATGCATGGAGCAGCATGAAAAAGATATGGAACTGTCCTTTGCTTTAGCCCGCTCTAAAGAAAAGTCCTGTGGTGTTTGTTTCGAGGTTGTAATGGAGAAAGCCATTGGAGAACAAAGATTTGGAATCTTGCCCAATTGCAATCACTGTTTCTGTCTTTCTTGTATCAGAAAATGGAGACAGGCAAGACAGTTTGAGAATAAAATCATCAGGTAATGTTAATATACGCATTTCGTTCACGGACAATATTTTAACAATTAATTATCTGAGCAGGGCCTGTCCAGAATGTAGAATTACATCGGATTTCGTATGCCCCAGCATGTATTGGGTAGATACAAAAGAAGATAAAGATAAACTCATCGACGACTATAAGAAAGCTTTGGCGAAGAAAGACTGTAAATACTTCAAGAAAGGTATTGGCAAATGTCCCTTCGGGAATAAATGCTTCTACTTACATGCATTTCCCGATGGCACTAAATGTGATGTTGGACCACCACCTCGTCAAAGAAGACGCCGTAATTATGATCATTCTGATTATGATGTTTTACAAGTGAGTACCTAATTTTATATTATAATTTATACTGATAAAATATAATATTTTCTACTGATAAATTAATATTATAATAAAAAATATTCTGATCCGGGGACTAAATGTGAATAATAATTGATATGCTGGTATTAAACGACACCAATTTGATATATTGTCCAATTAATATATGAGAATGGTTGAAATTTTAATTTTATTTATTTTTTCAGCATGTCATCCTCTGGGACTTTCTGGATGATCGAGCCAATCCTTGGCAGAGTCTGGCTGATGATTTAGAGGATTTAGTCTCATTCTTCTCTGATTCAGATGATTCTGATTGGTCGGAGTATGATATTTTTTATGATTATTCATAAGTCGAATTCTCTACAAGTTTCTGGGTGATCGAGCCAATGTTTGGGCAAAGTCTGATGATCTAGAGGACCTAGTTTAATTCTTCTCTGATTCAGATATTTCGGATTGGTCAGAGTATGATTTTTTGTATAATTATTCATAATGGCTATTCTGAATTTTTGGGTTGATAGTTATTTCCTCCTCGAAAATATGGGTTTAGACTTAGAAATCTTGTAAAAATATATGTTGTTCATTAATTATACTAATTAATTTTTTTCAAATATTTCTAAAACCAGTATTTATTTCCCATTATAGCTCTTTGTATCATATTGTCACGAATTATGAATTTTTTCAGTCTTTCCTTCCCTTAGCTCTGGTTATACTAATCGAATTTTGTGCCGATGTCATTTTAAGATTTTGAAATGTTTGTTGTAGTTTATTATTATTTAACGCGCTTGTTAGACTTCAAATTGTCATACAAATTGCAAAACAAAAATATTGATGATTGCATGCTAAGGGCCAGTGAATTTTCCATTTTTCTTGTTTATAATCAAATGTTTCAATCTCTGATGTCTTCTCACCTACAATATTCGCAAGGGTATTTCAAAAACTTTCGCAATTTTTTTCAATTCTCTTTAGAGAAATATATTTCGAAACATTCTTTTTTGTACATTAAATTGTTATTTATTATTGGCAACTGTTTATTCGTTTGCTATTTTTAATCATGCACAGATTTTGAAGATTGATTGGGATTGAGTATTGGTATTCTGTGATAAATTTAAACTGAGCAACAATTTATAAATAATGTCTGATGCATCGCGGTTTGCATTATCTGTTTTTTCTCCATTATAATCTCCAAAATTCTTCCTATTATTTTTTCAATGAGTTTTTTTATATATCCAGCATGTGCGTTGTAAATTCAGTTACATTATCATGAAAATTTACTGTGATCTTGAGTGATAGAAAAATTATTGTAAAGAGCTGCAATTTGAATGAAATTTATATATGTGGTATCAGCATGAACTATCACTGTGCTAATTCATTTAATGGTCAGTATATGTTACAGGGTTGTTCGTGGAATGCTTTCTTCCATTTTTGTTCCTCCGGAACTGACTCCTATGAAATTCCGCACTTTATAACTCGATCTTGTGCATGACAAATATTTTGATCGATGTGTGATTCATGGGAATATTTAGGATTAGGCATCAACTTTGGTATTTGAACATTGTACATTTCAACGAGTAAGTAGTTTGAGTTGGAAATAAATTGATCAGCGCTAATAACGAAGGGATTGCTGATTAAAATTCCATTTGAAATAACAAAGTTAATGTTTACTTCTTGTATATCCAGAAGTGAAACATCGATCAAAATATTTCGCGTTTCGTCATTGTCCAAAAAAGGTTGCGATATGAAGTTTCAGAATTTTATTTATGATCAGTTTCGCGAAAACGGATAAGGGGAAGCTTTCTGTGAAAATCCCTTTATATTTATATGTGTAATTTAAAACTGTTATAAATGTTGAAAAAAAAAATATGTTCGAAATACATGAGGTAGCATCACTGTTTCCATTGATAATTCTTTAATTTATACTTAGCAATAATGCTCATCCACATGTTTTGTGAAGCTCTATTTCCTAATATTGTTTAAACATCTGAATTTGAAATTGCTTATAAATACCATTTTTGACATTTAGTTTGCAGAAAGTGTAGGAAGATTTCGCTGAACCATACTTCCTATTTTATTTTTATCTTTAAAACAAATATTATTGATGTAGGTTGCTAAAAGGGCGGTTTTATTTTGATTTATTGATTGAACACACAAAGTGATTGAGGAAAGAGGAAACACCAGGTTTTTGAATTTTCTCCATTTTAGTGGAGGATTTCCTTACTTCCTATATTTTTAGTACTCTCATGAAATGCTTTATTTAATTAGAGATTCCTCTGATCATTCAGAAAAGAATTGTATTAAAATTTTTCGATGATGGAATATTGGGGATTTATTGTTAATTTGAAGTTTTCAGATGTATTTGTTGTTATTTCTGGAAGGTGGTGATGTTCTTTCATCACGCTGATTTTTGTATTTAGATTTTGCAGATGCTTACAATACACATGATTTCTTAGTTATAACTGAACTCTTTCAGGATATACTGTAATATTTTCATTGAATAAAATTAATTTCTATTTCTCCTCAGACTAAAAGAATTGTTGTTTGAGGTTCTTGTGGAGGAGATATGTTGATTTGAACTGTCGATTTTGAAAATTTTAGTAATGAACATTGAACCTGAATCTAAATATAGATATATACAAATAATCCAAAAGGCTGTAGGAAAAAAATGTTCATATTTTCTTGTTTGAGTATGTTTACTATATAAGTCATTTAAATTAGTTTAGCATACGCTTTTTGTACTATATGTATTATAAAAATGTGCCTGATAGGTTTGGGACTGGGGCTTTTGTAACAATAAAAATAAACTTACGCGATATTGTACCATCACATTTTGTAACGTATTAATCGTGGTCCCAAATATCCTGTAACCTTAGGCCACCAGTGCCCTTTGTTAAGTTGATGAAGTTTTGATTTCTTCCTTTTTTAATCTGTACTTACACAGTAAACTTTAAATGTTTTCCTTTATATTTCATTTCCCTTGTATGTGTTGTTATTCGTTTCAAATGAAATTATTCTCTCATTAAACGTTTCGTCAGTGGATGTGTTTTGAATGTTTTCGATGGTGTGGAATGATGTGCTTTGAGCGTAGGTGAACGGCTGAAATGGATTTTTAAATTCAATATTCGATTTTTTTGACAGTATGCGAGTGAGCACTTAGTATCGATTCCAGAATTATGTTGCAGGGTTTTATCAGTTTCTGTGAACCATGAAGTCTGATGCAGGATTGTTTTTAAGGTAATTTTAGTTGGAAAAATTCCAGTCCAAGGATTGTTTTATTGTAAATGGAAAGATAAACCTTTCGATAGAGATATCCATCACCATTTATTATTTTACATATAAATAAAAAATCATATACAAATTCAGTTATTTTTACAATGTTCTAGGATATGAGCATAAGATATAAATGATATTACGGAAATAATACATCCTAATATTGAAGTAAAAAATATCGATATTGGTATACATAAAAATAGATATACAAATTTAGTTTTATACACAAAGTTCGAATTCTTCATCTTACCTTAACTTATGGTATCAAAACGAATATATTCAAGCATTCTTATTGCAAAGTGAGGCAGTGTTTCACCTTACATTCAATATGTATCCTTAAAGTCCTTATCTATTTTATTTATTCTTACATTTTAGAAGGATATCAAGATCGAAGTAAAGTTTCAAAAGTAAATGTTACATGAAACCTAAGACGGTAAAGCGAATTGTATCTTGAATTTTTCATATTTTATATTGGTGAACTCTATTATATTCCGAGTTCTTGAAAGGAATATCGTGAATTATAAGTCTAACGTACAAAACAACAACCTTCGAGTGAGATATAGTTGAAAAAATAAAAAATCTTACAAGCAAATTTAACTAGAAATTATCACGTTTTGTGTATCGAATTGTTTACTCATACAAAAGCATTGAAGTTCGCTAAATTTACGTATTTTTTGAGCTCGTAAACGAAGGGGATACGGTCATCCCCTAGATCCTTATCTAATCCCATTCTCCAATGTACATGGTACGCTGTGGTTGACTGGGTATGTAGGATCTTGTGGGGATTGGTAATCTGCCGTAAATTTGGTTATATGGAGACTCGACGATAGCATCAGTGTCTGAAACAAAAATATATTTTCTTAACACACATTCAAAGCGATACTAAACTTGTGGGGGACAAGACATCTGATTTCGATTTAGGTATTTGTCTAATCTATGTTCGCATCTAAGACAAGCAATTTTTTTGTGTTTTTTCTTTTTTCTGGTTACATTATAATGTTTGTAATTTGAGAATACAATAGGTAGAGACAATACCAGTACTCCAATTGTAGGTAGCTACTATAATAATAATAATTAGAGATATATGGATATCACAGCTGTCCGGGAAAAAAAACTGTCTGCTACGACACTGCTTGGCAGTCTCAATAGTCAACTACTCTTTCGGGGTAGTTAACTGGACAATGAGTGAAATTCTCGAGCTCGACAGATCCACCCGTAAAGTGATGAACGTAAACTGTAGCCTGCATATACCAACTGCTCTATACCACAACCCACAATAGGCGTATTCTTTTTACCAACTTTAGCTGAGATAAACTGAGATTCTCAGTTCAGACTCAGTAGTTAGAAGGCAAAATGCAAGATTCTATGCATCTATTGAGATGAGACAAGGTAAAAAGAATACGCCTTATATCTCTATAGTGGGCTGTGTCTATACATAGAGTGTACCTCCCACGAACGCAGGGAGCTAGGCAGTTTGGAATTCCAACGCCATCAACAAACGTTGGCAATGGCAATGAGGATATTGAGAAGTGAAGACCCACTTCTGAAAATGGTGGCTCTTCATGAAATTTGGAACCAAGGAGATTTCCTATTTAGGGCTGGTCAGAAAAGCTTTGGAGAAGCTCAGAACTGGCATATCAATCGATCATGAGCTAGCAGGAGTACCTATCATGCCAACAGACCAAAGAAGAGTTGACAGAGAGATAAAGACAGGCACAACTGAAGTCACTACTTGAAGACCACATGAGTAAACATCTGCACTTCATATAATTCAGGAGTTTGAAAGACCAGGGCCTGTTGGAAGAACTATCCTTCGTCTTTTTGAAGTCCGGTGGGTTCAAATCGGCAACGGAAGGATTTATTATGGCTTGTCAAGATGGGGTGGAAGTGGGCACCCCAACAATTTGCAGGGCATGCCATGCACAGTCAGCAGGAAACTGTTATGCACATTATGCGTCTCTTTGTAGAGTCCATGCTCCATCAGGATAAGTGGAAAGACACAATGCGGCACTCGGAATTCTCTTCTTCCACCTGAGAGAGGTTTATGGTATAGACAACGAACCAGTGCTACCATATGTGCCTCTAGAGATTGAAGCAGTTGTTGAAAATGACTACTACTACATCTACTGGAAATATGCGATTCCAACAACTCGGCAGATCCACGCCACACAGCCAGATATACTCCTGCTGGACAAAGAACTCAAGAAAATGTTTGTGCTGATGAAAGAAGAACAGAAGAAGGAAAAATTCAAGGATTTAATGTTCGAACTGGGGACCCTGTATCCACGGCATAAGGTTAGTATGGTCGTACTAATCATGAGATGTCTAGGCGGAATGAGAGCGAACTACGTGACCGAATTGAAGATTATTCCGGCCTGCAAATCCCTGGCCGAGGATTTAGCGCACATAATGCAGAAAGCGGTGTTGCTCGGATCACTTCGAGTCATCATGGTCCCATCAACTGTGAACGTCGCTTGCAGCTCATCTCTTTTGTTAAGGGACGCTGTAAGGGCAGGACGAAGAACTAATCCAAGGAACGGACGAGAGGTTTTTTTAGTGAGTAACCAATCAACAACTGGAGTCTCACACTCTGAGAGAAGCGGACCATCTCAGGGTGGGCCAATAAAAGGTATTTCCTCTCGATCGAAAAAAAAAGGGTATATCGGAAATATATACTACGAGATGAAGTTTTCTTAAATTGTTAGAACGGATCTGTCGCAACTTCACTGTGAAGTGTAGCTTTCTTGAGTCTTTTGCGAATTTGTTCAACAATGCCGTATGCTTACGATGAAAAGAGAGTTGAAATTTGCAGGGTAGGATTGGACTCACCAACAAAAAGTGAGTAGGTAGGTATATTTCAGATCCATTAATTTGGAGCCTAACAATACTTTGAATATTGTTCACTTACCTATACCACTTTCGTAGCTTCTTGTATGCCACATGTGTGGAGGCATGTGATGGTTGATTTGATGGTGATGCATCATCGGAAGAGGTGCAGGTTGATTGATTGAGAATCTTTTGGTTGGTACTGTGTCTTTGGTCTTAGATTTTGAAACGAAGTTTGGAACTCTGGCCCTCAATCCACAATAATAGGGGTCATCTAAATAACAAAATCGACATTTAAGCATCATTGAATTATTTGGTAATAGGGCTTGGATAATTTCAATAGTCAAGTATAAACTCGGATTTTGTGTTGGTAAAAATCTATTCTATTCGACTAATAAATTATAGGTGGAACGGATTATTGGAAGATTAAACTATTCGAATGAAATATTAAACGAGTTTTTGAAAATTCCGAGTCGTACTTCAAAGTAAGGTATTCGAATTATTGGAATAGTCGATTTATTCTAAATTTGCATTTTGTGTTAGTTAAATGATCCGACTATTCGAATATTTCGCTGTTTCACAGTTCAAATGTTCACATACCATTACGATTTTAATTCAAAAAGGTTCCTAATATCATCATTTTACGAAGTAGTATCAGACTATTCGAATTAAATATGGGGCGAATTTTCGAATACCTACTTATATTTCAAAAATTCCGAGCCCTATTCGGTAATTGAAAGGTTTTTTTCTGGGTTTTCTCTCCCAAACTCTGAAAAATATCTATAATATAGAAATTAATTATTTTGTGATTTGAATTTCCGAAAATAACTATCAACAAAATAATTCTAAAGATTTTCATTAAGCGTCTGACGAAGGGGTCTGATATAGACTCCGAAACTTTACGATATAGTAGTTTCAATAATGAGTATACCTCCCACAGTATCCTTTAATGATTCCCTATTCGGTAGCATTAAAAAAAAATTGGAAACAGAAATTAACAATATATCAATGGATTTATCGAGATAAAAAGTAAAAGAGAGCAGTCGAAAGTGATTATATTTGGAATGGAATTGGTGGAGCGGAAAAATTTCCAGTTGCACGCAGACAGATGATTTTTTTCTTGAAAACAATCGTCTGATTTCTCCATTCAATCGAAAATACGATTTTTAACTAACTTGACCTGAATACGAATGTGTTTGTTTACTTTTTCACATTAATTATTCCGTTCCAAGTATAAAACGTTATGTGTTCATAGTCCGTGAACTGTTTGGTATTAATACAATGATATAGATTTAATACATGACTGCAATTATCCGATTGAAAACGCTTACCATATTTTTTGTTCTTAGATTTTTCCTTTCGAGATGTGGGGAACGGTTTCAACCTGCTTTCTTCTTCTTGGTGGTCGTCATAGTCAGGCTGTTGACAAAATGATTATTATTTTCGCGAAAGTTGGAATTATTCAACTTTTTAAATCTAGTCTTATTGAGGTATTTTATGAAACGGTTTGAATAATGACAGTCTATTTAAAACTTAACACCGTATAATCCGAATGATCTCTACCATAAAATTCCGAATTCCTTGCAGATTTTTATACTTCGCTTACTTAACCAGGAGAAAGATAAACTATAATATTTTAATAATTGTTTATTGATAAAATATAATGAATAGAATATAGTTATTGTGCAGATTTCTAATATCTACTTAACGACAGGCGAATTGAGATTAATAATAATAAGAACTTTGCTTCTCTCGCACATTAAATATTTCATTTATACTGGGTGTCCCGGGAGGAATTCGGCAAACGCAACTTCTCCGTATTATCCTTATTACGAATATTTTCATAAAATTCAATGAGCCAATATTAGAAAAGGTCTACATAGAGAACAATATATTTTACAAAATATCAACTCTTGTGACTCTCTGTGAAATATTTCTGTTCTTATAGTAACGTATCTCCACGAATTTTCCACAATTATTACCAATATATTTTATCTATATTATACATCAATCGTTCTAGAAATACACGATTTTTTAAAAGATTTTTAATGATTATGTTTGTTATGAACGTATGAGAATTGATATCATTTTTCAACAAAAAATAGAATTCACAACTATCAAAACTGATGCGATTATGAATTCTATCTTTAACGGACAACTTTTATTGCCCCTACCCAATGCTTTTAAAATTTCGTCTCTATTTGAACATCTGGAGAAATTTATTGTTTTTTCTTGGGCTTCTTGTAGGGCCGCTTTCTGAGGAATATTACCTACATGTGGTTTATTTTCCGTTTATTCGATTCAATAGACTTCAGTAGATAAACCGCAGATAAACTCGATTCAAATACCGTAGTGAAGATGTGAACAATTATTGTATACATCTGTGGAAGTGCATATAATAAAACTGGTAAAGAAATGAAGCTATTCAATGTTTCGAAAAGTGTTATGAGGAATACGCCAAGAACACCTTCAATGATCTACCCACTGGGAAGGTAAGGTATTATTTGAAAACTATACCAATATGGCCAATTCCATTAAAACATGTATCGACATCGATGATAGCCTAGCTCTGTAATATCAGCAAAACGTTCGAAATATTGGAAAGCTGAGTTAGGAAAATTTTTGCTATTAGAAAGAGCAAATAGGAATCAAAATATTTTACAGTGGTGGAAAGTGATGAAGAAGTTCTTCCTACACTTTCCAAAATGGCCGGTAATTTATTAATGGCTACATCCGTACCTCTTGAAAGATGTATGATTATGGCAAAAACACGTGCATAATTGAAAGATGATGTGATGCAAGCGTGATTATGTTTGAATTCTTGGACATCGAGTAATTTAAAAGATGAAATTAACAGTTTTAAAATTAAAAATAATATGTTCATGTACGAATATTTTTGTATAAGAGAAAAATAAATATAGCTTTGCAAAATTATTCATTATTATACAGGGTTTTCTAGTTATGGACTCGTGGATTCATCAAACTAAACGAAATTAGCATAAGGAAAGCATATAAAGTTTTTCTTGAGTCATTTCAAGAATATTCCATCGTTTTAGAACATTATATTATTCTTCATCATTTCTCCTTAAACGCACCGTTTTCAAAATATTCTTCATTGAATGTTTTAAAATGGAAAACTCCAGAAATTTCACTACTTTTATGGATCCGTCCCTGAGCGTTGGAATCCCGAATCAAGCTGTAAACCACGTTACCATGCCTTATTCTCGTCCGCCAACAATGTCATAGATAATTTATATGCGGGAGTGTATTAGCACATTGTGAAATCTTTAAACGCTTGTAACTTTTTACCTGAGCCGAATCTGGAAAAATGGTAAATGAAAAAAGTGTTTCATTTGATGAGAGGAATCTTTGGTTAAAATTAATGCAGTGGTCAAAGACTCACCCTGTATACCATTTCATTTATATACATATTATAATATTTATTATCGTTATTCGGAATTAAGCGAGACGAGACAAGACAACTGATAACGAGACGAGAACGAGACTTAATTTTTTGAGAATTGGCGAGAACGAGACGAGATTTTTTATGCTCTCGCCTACTCTCGTCTCGTGTGAAGCCCTAATACGAGGGCAATCTCATGCTTTGAGTGGCGAGGGTCTGCGTGACGTGGCAGCACGTAAGTGTGTCCCTGCCTTTATCCATTCTCTATATTGCAAATGTGGAGGTTATGAAAATCGATAATAGATAACTGTTAATCTGTGGTGCTACGGTGGCGCCATCAATGTGTCCCCGTCAGTATTGAAATGAAAGGGAAAGGTCAAAAATGCTGATAGGCCATTTTCATGCACGAACGCTTGTTCGGGTTGAAGTTATTAAAGCGCATCCATTTTGCTACCACCAACGGAAGGTAGTGACTACCGACAAAGATATCTCATATGGATAGCTAATCCGGAGGCACCTGGTAATAATGGAAATAATTGAGTAACTCAATTATAGCATCGGACGGATCGGTATGGCGTCTGAAAATATTATCAGAACTGTGCACTTCTGAAGTTGAGCAATGGAAATTATTGTAATTAGGATGCGTTCCTAGTCTTGGCTAGCGACCGGATTTGATCCAAAATTGAAATTGAAACTCATTTCACGGACGCATAGAATGGCCTCTTGCATATCTAAATGTAAATTAATCACGTAGATTCGGTGTTTTTCGATTTCGAAACGAAAATTCAATTTGTCTCGAGCGTCATAATTCCAGCTTCTGAAAACAGAAAACTGAGGAACCTACTAGCGTTGAAAATGCAATATGAACATAGACTGTATAACCTACAGGGTTCTCGGTTCAGAGAAGGATGTCAAACTTAAAGCCTAAGCCTAAGCTTTGAGCCCCCATGTTATCGAGTCCAAGATAATACGAGAGTGCCGAAGAAAACTCAATGAAGTAGGCAAGAACAACAGGGTCTCCTTGGTCTGGGTTCCTGGTCATGCGGGAATTACAGGAAATGAGGAGGCAACACACTTGCCAAGAAAGGAGCACAAACCCCCTTTATTGGCCCGGAACCCTACTGTGGGGTTGGTAGATACACCTACAAAAGTGAATTCAGGATGAAAGAAGAAACTGAAAGATGTATTTTCTGGAGATATCTCCCCGGAATGTATCACTCCAAGAAATTCCTCCGGAACTTTGATACTGTCAGATTCAAGAAATACTTGGACCTCAGTAAGAACACGCTGCACCTCCTCACTGGTTTCCTCACAGGGCACTGCGGCCTTAGGAAGCATATGATGAGATTAGGGCTAACAGAAATTGACGAGTGAAGATTCTGTTGGGAGGAGGATGAAACTCCTGATCTCCAGATAACGGAATGCCTCGCCATCTCAGACGAACGCAAGGAATGCCTTGGGCAAGAAATCTGCAGGAGCGAAGACGTAGCCTCAGAACTCTGGAACTGGAAAGCGAGGTGTAGATGGTGATGACATCAACAGCTCTGACGGGGGACACAATAGACCTTAAGGTCGCAGTGCCACGTTACCACCTACAACAATATAGGTACAATATACAAGGGTAGTTTTCATACCCAGAATGGGACGGTGCTACTTCGCTGAAACCAACGGGTTTGCGTGGGAACAATATCATGAGCCTCACTGAGTTCTGAGAACTGCACATCCAAGAAGGCCCTTCCAAGATTTAGATGACAGCTAACATAGAACACTTCCTCTTCAGAGAACAGTAGTCTAGATGACTAAGTACCTTCGAGGTGCCTTCAGACTCACTATGTGATATCTTGGAAATGTTTTAGGATCTCTTCAAACAGGGTATAATCCAGAAATAAGTACGTCTAAAATATCTGTTCGAACGTCGTTCAACTTCATCTGCACCAATAAAACCAATCTTAAGTCTATTATTTACAAGGGTGAAAATACAAGAATTCCTACATATTGATACGAATATATGCCATAATTTATTCGAAGGACATTGCAGATTCCTATGTCCGATTAAGAAAGCATTCCTTCTTGTAGTGTCTAATTTAGAATACTTCTTAGTGCACGAAAATGAAATTCAATGAAAAATCTATTTAATTTTGATTTTATTATTAAAATTTACCCCGTTAATATTGGAGATTCCAATGACCGGTTAAGAACGAAACCCTTCTTGTAGTTCATTTTAAAATGGTTCTTTGTGCACAAACACGAATATTTATTGAATTATCTTTTTAATTTTGGTTTATTCAGTCTACAAGTCCACTGAAATATATTCATTCAAGCTTTTACCATTAAAATGTAAATTGTAGTTTATTTAAAAATGGTTCCTTGTGCATTAAATTGAAAATTCACAAAAAATTCTATATATACATATTTGTTATACAGTAGGTAGTTACAAGTTCGTACTGTATGAGACTCATATAACGGGTCCGCCAAATAACTTTTTTTTTTGAAAATGCAATAAAAAAAAAGCTACTGAATATTTTCTCAAATTTCTTTTTTCATTTGAGAGTACAATCCTTCCAGTTAATAATGGAAAATAATTTCATGCAAATGGCTGCCTCGGCTGGCCATGCAGTAGCCTACACGATCGGTCCAATTTTTAAGCACATTATCGATTGTGTGCAGCTGTATTTCACCAATGGCTTCACGAATATTGTCCTTTGTGTGCGCCAATTGTCTCTGGCTTGTTGGCGTAACACTTATCTTTGACGGCACCCCACAAATAATAGTCCAACGGTGTCAAATCGCAGCTCCGAGGTGGCCAAACGACATCAGCTCTGCGGCTGATAATGCAATCTTCAAAAACACGGCAACTCCTGAACCAATTGGACTTTGTATGGCGTCATACCAAGGTCTTTATGCAAAATTCGTCTCCGAAATGTTCAATTCTTGTGAACGACGGTGAATTGATGTTGATGGCGCTTCACACACACTTTCTGCCACAGCAGCAATATTCTCGGGTGTACGCACTGTTTTTGGCTTTTCACGCTTTGGTTTATCGATGAGGATGCCAGTTTCTTTCACTTTTTTCACAAGATAACGAACATACGGAGCTGACGGTGCTTCTCTTCTTCCAAAATCCGTACGCAATTTTCGCACACATACTGCAACATTCATTTTCAAAGTAATGTCGCAATATTTCCCAGCTTTGTTTAAGCGTATACACAACCATATTCGTTCAGCAGAAGGATAAAACTAATTATCTGTCGAATCAGATATGAGCTAAGTGTTACCATTCACGAAATAAGCACTAGTTGAAAAAAAAAAAAACGTTAGATGGCCGACCCTTTATTTTCAAGAATTTAATATAAAGTACTCCAATTAACCAAGAATAAAGCGCCATAAATCAACCGAAGGACAGAAAGATTCATTCGAGCCTCCATCGCTACATTAACAATGGAGCCCTTTTTGTGCTGTAAATTAATATACTCTTAATGAAGTATCGGATAGTTGGGATATACTATGATTGCTTGATAGTAGCAATGAATTACACATGCAGAAGAAATCAAAAAAAGTAGACCAATTTGGAATGGTACCTACCAAAGTTAATCAGATTTTTTTTATCAAAACTTTTATTCATCAATCCTCGATATCAATTCATATTTATCAAATGTTGAACATTCTACAGGGTTTATTATGAAACTGTCAGTCGATAATCATTACTCACTATACAAGGAATGGATTTAGATGGAGCCAGTTGTACGTGGTCCAAGTATCATACCATTGTTGAAAATAATGAATAGATTTATACACCTTTAATTCGAAAGTTAGAACCTTTTTTCTTGGATAATGATTGAAAAATCAATTGTAAACGATCGAGGCCAAGATAATTATCCTCTGATTGCTGTAAAATAGCGTGTGTTCACTTTTTAGATATTATTTGGATTTTATGGTGTTTACTTTCTCTTTCACAGTGGCGTGTGAGGTACTCTATGAAATTCAGTAACTAATCTCAAAAATACTAGATTTTTTTTCAATATTTAATTAATCGGGAATTGAACAATGCAAGAGGTTGAAATTTAATGAGAATCTGTACTTTGTAAGCAAAGAAAGAAATATATATGGACTATACAAAATGTTCCAATGGTTTTTTTTCTGTGATTCTGTGATCTTAATTTGGCTACTCCAGGGAATCGAATGCGAGGCATGCAGGACTGTGCCAAATATTGATCCCGAGAGCTTTGAAGAGTTAAGCAAAAAAATCCTATTAAAATTATAAATTAACGTTCCATTCCCGGCTCAAAATCACAAAATACAGCGCCCAAAAAAATAAAATTGAGATTTCCTGACATTGTCCTACCTTGGGGATGTCATGTGGGTACATGTTTTCTCTTGGTGGAAGCTTTGGTGGCTTCTCGCTCCTTCGTTGTGCATGTTGTTGGCTCTGAAGAAGTAGCTGTTCACGAGCTGCTGCAACATTACCGTTGAAACCGGAACTACCCGACGAACCACTGCCGTTTCCGGCTATGCTGTAAGGATCTTCGTCTGGTATTGGGATCCTTGGCCGGTTCTTGATATCCATCACTCGTTGAACTGAAGAATAGGCAGTTTTAGGGTTGGGTTTTTAGAGGTTCAATATTTCGAAAATGAATTGAATATGTTGGTCATAGTCAGTGTAAATATTGGAGAAATATAAATCCACCAGCCTATAAAGCATACCAAAGGACTCTTAAGGATGCAATGACGCTTCAACATCACCCTGCTGGATTTTCTCACTCAAAATGCTAAGACCATACGTTTGCTAAATGAAATAGTAGATTGAACTCAGCACTGATCAACAATTCGAAACAAAATCATCTCAAAATCACCCTTTAAGGAGATTAACTGAATAGATTTTTTTAAGGCACTCACCTGGAGGTAATTTTGATTTCAACATATCCATAGCCACGACGTTTATGATTAGAACCCATATGGGACATTCTAGTAGTTCGGATTCATTCTTTACAAAAGCTATTGCGCTAAGACATTGACATTCTAATCTTCTTCTGTCAGGGTAGGCACGCCGTAGTTCCCTATTTACATTTGATTGGAATTTTTTCATATCGAATAACTGAAAATGAGAATGTTTCAGAGGATGCGAGTGGAAAAATTTCCTGGTAAATACCTTCACAGGTTTATCTACTTCTAGAGCACAGTTCGGCAGTTTCAGAATTTCATTCCCAATAGAATTCTCATCCTCCTGCCCAGTATTTTTGATGTAAACGCTGCATTTCGACACCCTCTTGATCAGTATGTTGCCAGCATCGTCCATCTTGATTTTCACACCCTGGAAAATGAACAATGTTTTGAAAATACATTCTTGTCTTTCATCATGAAAATTGATGTAGTTGCTGTATCTATCTGGTGATTAAGTATACTTACATGTCCAATGTGCCTTTTGAACTCTTCAGTCTTCTGGTCTCGCATTGGATTATCGAAGCCACACAAACCGATCCTGAAAAATAAGTGAAACGTTGAAATTCGATAGATCTATAATAATACACTAGTCAAAAGTTAAGGGTTACAAAATGAAACCCCAAAATTTTGCTGTAACTCGGAGGAAAATGATCTTACAGCAGAAAAAATGAACGAATTATAGCACCAAGTGTCGTGTTTTCATCAGATCTCGCCATACATTTTTTTATCAAGCACGGTTCTGGATTAATCTTAAGGAAATCATCGAAAAAAAGTACAAATTTTTGCTTGTATTAAATATTAATTGAGAATTCGCTTATTTACTGACAAAAAAGTTTTAATCAGTAGTTTTATATCTTTCAAGTCCATTTTCGGTGCAAATATATACAGACTTTCGGACGAAATCCTAGCCCCCTTGAGTTGCGCAAAAACGAAGAGATAAAGTCAGGTGTCGCAATTTCCAGTCCTCTTCTGTGAAGTAGCGTGCGTAAAATACGCAAATTGGGCCTTTATTTCCCTGAATTATGAAAGCAGGGACATATCTCGATAGCTATCAAGAGCACAAAGTATAAATTTTTGCGCAGTAGCGTAGGTTGCATGCATGACTAACTTCTTGAGCATATATAAAGCAGGGAACCGCAGTTAAGATTTTTCTGTTCTTTTTATGTGCCCGGAATATCTACTTCGATGAATTTACTTTAGATTTCGTTCAAATTTTAATAATTCAGCGTCGAAAAATAATTGAATACATTATTGTGACAAAAAACAGTATAAAATTCTGTGTACACCTTTACATTTATGTATTATCAGTTTCTATGAACGAGAAGTTGAAATTATTTCAATTGATTTATAATGACAAAACCAAAAATTATTTAGGGAAAGGCTCATTCAACAAATATGATTTTAATTTATCATTCATTGAACTCAGATTCTGACCCATAATATACCTATCTAAAAGATAATATTGTGGAGGTTGTTAAAGAATTTTCTCTATTTCAGTATCGTAATGAGTCCATTCCAGCACTGAAAACAGAGCTGGAATGAACTCATTCCCGCATTGTTTCTAGTTATATTTTTCGTTTTGTGGTAGTCAGCACTGACATTCGATCCTATCAAATTTCAACACACGTCAATTGACAATACAATATAATCTGGATATAGTGAAATAATTGTTGAGGAAAAGCTTTATTTTCATTGAAAAATATGGTACTAGAGATTTCTTTCTTGCTTATTTTGAATCATTCATGCTATTAGGAAACTGTTTTAAATCTGATCTCCATGCCCTACGTACGTTTCAAATTCAAATTCCGTAATATGTCAAATTTCGTAACAGTCACACCAACTACCAAGATACAATACAAAAGTCACTAGAATGTATAATCCGAATTTTTCATTAAATTTCAACAGTATTTTACAAAACTTGCCTGAAATAGAGAAAATATCGTCTAATACTCGTTGCAGAAGGCAATTCCAACACTAATGCGTTCGAAAACTCGCTCCTTCGTCGCTCGTTTTCGAATTTCGCATTCGTGTTTTAATAGGAGCCCATTCTGCAACTTGTTTTAGAATATACTATTCTAATCCTTAATTGTGCAATATATTTATTGATTTGTTCACACTTCTTATCATTCTAGTTCACTGTGGAATGATTATGGACACTAAACTAGTAACTACACTCTTGTTCACTACAAATTTCGTCGTCTGACATATGTTTCGCAAACCATGTTTCCATCTTCTGAGGCGAAGCGTTACTCAAGCATGCTATCACTTTCTACACTCAATATGGGTTGACATTATACCCTTAGCCACAATGAGTTGTTAATAGGGGTTAGGATCATTATTGAGTAAAATATCTTTTCTCTTATACATTTCGATACCTTCAAGTGTTCCCAAGTACAATTTATTGGAATTTTTATCCACAATTGCAAAGATATCGCCGTATCTATCTATCTCTGTTCTTTTTTTATTTCAAGTTCTTATTTGGTGGGGAAAAAATAGCTAAAGGAGGAAAAGGGGGTTACTCATGGCCGTACCGAAAGTTCATAATATTTATCGTTAAAATAAAAGATATTTTGCTCCATGCAAAGCGTATTGCCAATGTCTGAGCATTTCCCGCATACATACTTTTTTGTTGTTAAACATTTCATTTTTAGCTAATGATTTCTTCTAAATCTTTATTTTCGTGGGCCATAAATTTACATGTGTACCTAGTTATGGAGTAAATTTGATATTTAGACCCGATTATGTGCATGTAAAGATATCAGCCCATTTGCTTCTTGTAATGAGAATGTTTATGTAATGAAATTAAAAGATATTGCCGGTGTTTGCTCACAATTACGTACAGAATTCAACTTAGAGGCTTGGAAACAGTAGGTGCGGAATGATTGCAAAACCTCGTCTGACACAAATGCTATAAAGTAATATTTTTATCATATTATCAAGTTACCTTTCTAATCCTACACAGTCGGTGCTCGTTCATTTTGTGGTAGTGTTCATATCCGAATGGATTGTTGCTGTTAATAAAAGGAAACTATACCACGTGTTTCTATGAATCGGTTGCGAAACATGTTGTTACAGTTTAGGAAAGAACGAATTGGAGCCTGTATGATTATTATCTTTCATGGCGTTCGCGAATGTATGTTATTATTTTGAAATGGAACACCAAGCCCTATTTCGACGTATGAGGTAACCCCCGCAATGATTCAATCACTGTCAGTGACCTAACTAAACAATTTAAACTTTTCTAGGTACGAACATCTAGTAACAGTTGCGAAATTTTAATAAAAGTAGGTAGAATCACGCGGTATCCTGTGATATACAGGGTGAGTCTTTGACCACTGCATTAATTTTAACCAAAGATTCATCTCATCAAATGAAACACTTTTTTCATTTACCATTTTTCCAGATTTGGCTCAGGTAAAAAGATACAGGCTGTTGAAATTTTGAAAAAAAAAACCAGTTTTTATTTTGCAGCTTTGACATCCTTTTTTCGAATAAAATGAATGTTGGCGTAAAGTTTCCTATAACTATGATACATATTTTCCAAATATTAGTTATTTTCTACTTCTTAGGGTTTTCTAGTTATGGACTTGTGGATTCATAAAACTAAACGAAATTAGCATAAAGAAAGCATATAAAGTTTTTCTGGAGTCATTTCAAGAATATTCCATCGTTTTAGAATATCATTCTTCATCATTTCTCCTTAAACGCACCGTTTTCGAGATATTCTTCATTGAATGTTTTAAAATGGAAAACTCCAGAAATTTCACTACTTTTATGGATCCGTCCCTGAGCGTTGGAATCCCGAATCAAGCTGTAAACCACGTTACCATGCCTTATTCTCGTCCGCCAACAATGTCATAGATAATTTATATGCGGTAGTGTATTAGCACATTGTGAAATCTTTAAACGCTTGTAACTTTTTACCTGAGCCGAATCTGGAAAAATGGTAAATGAAAAAAGTGTTTCATTTGATGAGAGGAATCTTTGGTTAAAATTAATGCAGTGGTCAAAGACTCACCCTGTATAAATCCCAACGACATTGAGCAGAAATAGGGGAAAATACATTTGAGAATATCAACCTATGGAAATGAAACTGAAGATAAGATAAGATTTGTCAAATTGGAGTCCAAATTTGTCTACCGCAATGCTCTACGGAAACAAGATACCTGAAAGGTGCATGGTCTGGGAGAAAATTGATACAATTTGGAGGCGAATAAGGAAACTATGGGTGGAAATTGCAGCTTTTCAGTACGTTGCCAATTTTTCCACCTGGCATTATGATTTAGACGAAGGTTGAACGTGGTGCCTCCACCCATCGCCCTACCTTCTTGTTTCGCCAGAATCGCATTATGAAAGACATGGAATAATAGCACCATATCGGGATTTTCGAAGGAGATAGAAGTGCACAGTTCATTGAATTCTAAATTGTGAACAGATATTGCGAACGAAACCCATAAATAACTGTTCTGTAACCGGCAAATAAAAGACAGTGCTTATTTTGCCAGAGATTATTCCGATAAAGTTGCCTCACCACACCTGAAGTGCTCGGGGACCACCAAATCGACCAAATCTCAGTCACCCAACTCGAGAGTCGTGCACGAAAGCGAAAGTTGAGATTTGAACGGAGCTCGTAAAACAGTTCATTTTTTCACCGACTACTGTTTCATGGAACGAGTGCAGATCGCTCCAGATTCGATTTCGTACGGGACATCTCGAATGGAAAAACGGAACCCTCATTAGTGTACACAATTGCCCGTCTGCCACAGATTAGAAAGGGGATACAATCGGCTTGGAAAATTCTCAAGTATCACCGTTTAAAAGTATGAATGTTGCTTATACCTTTCTCCCTTAGTTCGGACGAAACCACTTACAGACAGATGGATAAAATAATTAAACGTTACCTCGATCATCACGGACATTTTTGGGTACCTTCAAATCTAAACAGGCCTAAATGGGCTAAATTTCCAACCTGAGTAACGAAGACAATTCAATATATTTTAAATTTAATTTTACAAAATGAAAAATGAAAAATTTCTGATGAACATTATATCCGTACACTCCATATTTCGTATAGGTTTCACTCTTGATCGGGCGTTGAATTCTCTATGAATTAAATCACTTTTTATTCATTCGTTACCAGGGTTGGAGCATTTATTTAGGTATTATACTGATCCTCCCAGGTTTTCCCCAAAGAGACCCCTCATAAGCTCATGGGGGCTTGAGCGAGTAAGGAGAATCGGTTGTGTTCTGTGTTGGAGCATATTTCACTGTATCCGGTGTCCCCCAGGGCTCTCATTGGGGTCCACTTCTGTTCATTATTTTAGTTAATGATAGTTGGTGTTGTCTTACATAGTAAATTCCTAATTTTTGTTGATGATCTGAAGATATTCAAATCTATATCATGTTATGACTAATTTACAATGTGTACAAACTGATTTGGATACATTTTTTGATGGTGTGGGTTGAACAGACTAGAATTTATTGGGGATAAACGTAACGTTATCAGTAAGATACTGTGTTATTATTATAGTATCTTCGTAGAACTGCTCTGCAGAGGGTTATTTAGGCGTAAAACTTGCTTCACTCCTACTATTCAGTGAGAGAAAAGCTCTGAAGTTATTCAAGATCGTTCAAAGAAATTGTAGAATATTTCTATCATTACATTATTTATTGTTTTCTCGCAAGGAACACTCTTGAGTATGCTTTGGTTTCGTGGAGTCCCACATACAACCCATATAAGAGAATCAACGAGGGTGTGCAGAATGCATTGCTCCGACTGGTGGCTTACAGATTATATCTCAATCAGATCGAGCTTATATTTGCCATCTGTCAATGATACAGGAGTATCACTATCATAAGCTAGGTTTGGGCAACTTCAATGATCCAAGATGGATGTCTAGATTTATTCCTACCCTAATTCTGTCACTACCAATAGCTACAAGGATATTAGAGTTATTAGGTGTTCAACCGAGTGCAATAATATGTCACCATATTCTCTATTATTTTCCCAGAAGGTTTTTAATATCGATGTTTGTAATTTTAGATTTTTTTGCCGAATCTCTTGACTCGCTGATGAAGAATTCGAGGTCAAATTCTGTCCGGCCGTTGCCACGATAACTCTCAAATGGCAGGAGATAGCGACTTGCAATTTCCAGGGTAGGTTGCGCATCCGAATGCGACAGTAAAGTTCGTTAATGGGAATAATTGGCCCAATGGTTTCGGAGTTATAACCATCTCAAATTTTGTTGTTTACTTTAAGAATAACTCAAAATATACCAATCCGATCCAGTCAAAACTTGGTAATTACATGTAGAATGATGGATTTTGAACTGGATGAAACTATAAGGTCTCCCAATTGAATGAAAGTGTTCAATTATGATTTAATAGAAGCTATGATGCGAACAAAGATGTGATTCTCAATTTGGCATCTTCATGTATACTAAATCGATAAAAGCGCACTGTTCAATCGACTTTCTCCAAGATCGTACGTCCTGTAGGTCTGATTCCAAGACAGTCGGTTTTGAAATCGTCCATTATACTGAAATTCGCTATGTAACCCATAAAGTTTGTCTCACGAACGTCATTACTTCACCTCATGAAAGCCCACAATTGCTGACAGAAAATGCTTTTCGACATGCACATATCATGACATTAACGAAAAAAATTGCGAATTCTCTCGTTTTCGTTCGGGCGAAAACAGATCTCGGTCAATTGAAGGTTATGAAAAACGAACGCTATTTGAATTCGAGCGATTAGATCAGTCACGCATAGTTTCGCAGTTGGTACTAATGGGAGTAAGCACGCGCGGTTTAAGTTCCCAGAGATTAATATTAGGTTTGTTCGCGTTCACAAAATAAACGGTCTGAAACTATCAGGAGCATGCGCAGTTTCATAGGGGTGTTCGCGGGCTGTAAACTGCGCATGCTCCTGATGGTATTTAGCGAATGCGAACAAATCTATTGATTTGTTATAGTTTTGGATGTCGCTTTTATTTGATTCCACTCACCGGAGTAGGGCTCACTCCATCGAAGACTAATTGCATCGAAAGTTCACTGCATCGAAGAGTATAAAATTACAATTCACAAAATTTAAAATGTTTTTAAAGAGCCAGAAAAATTATTCTTGCCAACAATAAATAGTACTTTCATAAATAAAGTTTTTTGATAAAAAAAAATCTAATTTATTTATTCATAAGAATAAATAATATTTGCCTATGAAACTAAAGAGCAGCAGCTTCATATCGAAAGAACCGCCGACCCCTGGGTTTGACAGATTCCGCTTTGTTGACGTACACTCAATGAAACAACTTATCTCTCATCCAGCAAAAAAACGGACGAAGACGATCGATATAGGAGATATCACGTTCGGCGAATCAGGAGTAAGTGGGCGTCATTTTCGATGGAGTGAACTTTCGATTCAGTGAAATTTCGATGCAATGAGTCTTCGATGGAGTGAGGCACACTGACTCACCGAAAACCATCGAAGCCGTCGTCTGATCCGTTGACAGTCAGGACTGGTGCTCTGGCGTAGGCCTTCGCAACCCTTCTGTTCCTCTCCAAAACGATGACTTTTGCCCATATTTCGTCATCTATTTGCGTCCATTTGTCCAACACCTCCTGAATGTGGTCCTGAAAAATGACTTGATTCAATAACAACCGAAATTAAAAAAAAATCTGTGATAGTTTATGAAATATGAAATTTTTAAGGAAAAATGTTCATTCTATTTGGTTTTGGTGGGTTGATTCAAGTTTTGATGTCTGCGTTTCATTCGAATTAATGGAAGTATATAGAGTTAGAGCTCTCCTAGAAATTGAATTTTCATTATTCATTTACATAAAAATAGATTAAACAAATTTCGAGTACAAAGATAAATCGGAGTTATTCAAAAGTATTCGTATATTTCAGCGAGTTTTCTCACATTGTTTTCGTTGTTCGTTGTTCTATTTTGATGATACGTCAACGAAAAATGGGTTCAAGCCCTGTGGACAGGAGCTTTCTGGCGCTCTAGTTCAAACAGACAAATTATATCTGGTATTGGTTTCTCAGAGTTGGGAATTATATCAATGTATTCATATGATATCACTGCATCATAAAGGAAATTCAATTCAAATAATAGTTTATTAGATAAGTAATAATAAATTACCTTGTAATCGATCAAAAATTTCCTGATCTACGTTCACCAAACTACAGAATTATGCTTTCAATATTTACGTAATATTTTCAAACATTTTCGGGTGAGGTTCCCGTTGCATCGCTAAAATACGAGTATTTCAACCCCAATATTTTTGAAGTTACAATATTCCCTTCTGTCAAGTTGACATTATGAGAATTCATACATAGAATAATAATTATATCAATCTGTGAAATACGATTTACATTGAAATTTTAAAAAATCATATCTCCGAAAGTATTAGCTTGTTAGAAATGAAAATGATATGAATGGATTCTTATGATAAAACTGCTTATTAAAAAAAATTTGATTTGGAATTTGTTTCGTAAAAAAAAATTTTTTTTTTTGTTACTCCGAAACCATCTGTCCGATTTTGCCCAATAACGAACTTAGCCGAGATATTCATCCCCCAAACCTACTCTGAAAATTTCAACTCTCTAGCTCATTCCGTTCGAGAGTTATCGTGCTTACGGCCGGCCGGCCGGACAGAATGAATTTTGACCACGGATTCTTGATCAGTGAGTCGAACCAAATCGTTTAAGACCATTTTCATCGAAATATTTCAAAATTACAGACATTTGGGCAAATTGATAAGCACTCAGTTCCGAGGAACTAGAGCGCCAAAAATGACTCTCTTAGTATATTCACCTCGTTTCATTGTTGTTTGAGAAACCTGTCCGTCTTCAATTTAAAATATATTCACAGATTGACCTTCTGGAATTTTCTAGTGCTCAAAAATCACCCTGTATTTTTTACAGTTCTGAACGACGTCCATTCCGAAAGTGAGTTTATTATAGTAACTTATCTCTCGAAAAAAAAATTTCGGGTAAACCTGTTTCAGTTCCACAAGCAGTCCACATGAATAACTTCTCAATCAAAAACAACAACTTGAATAACTAATTTATAAGTATACGTGTCATTTTGTGAATTTAGTATCGGGTTTTGGAAAATACAATTTGACTTCGGCCATATTAAATGCCAAACCACCTCTACCTGAACGAGTTAATTATAAGGTTGAATTTTCGAAATATGCTATCGGTGTAATCTTACACCTCATTGTTTATACCTTCGATATGCTATTATTGGTTTGAATTATCGCTTTAATGTTTGGTCATTTTATTTTCAATGATTGTTATTAACGCCGTGTCAAAGGGCACGTTTATCTTGAAAATAAGACTATTTTGAACATTCCCATGAATCTTTTGGGTTGTCTTTAGGGGAGGTGAACAGCATCATTATTATCACCAGCTATTGAGCTGAGGAATAACCCTATAATCTCACGAAAAATTAAAAGAATAGTTAAGTAAAGGGTGCTAGAAGAGCTAGAAAACTTCGGATTGAAATAAAATATCTCAAATTTGGAATATTAAGTTAGTTCATTGGTATTATCCGACCAATGGGTCCAGAAATATGTCTATTTAAATCTTGTTTTCTCAACAAATTTAATAGTCACATACGTAACAAACTACTCGTTGCTTACAACGTTTACTCTCAACAAGACGGCGCTACGTGCCACACAAGCAACGAAACCATTGATCTTTTGCGGGAAAAGTTTCCGGACCGTGTTATCTCTCGAAGGGGTGATCACAATTGGCCACCGAGATCTTGTGATTTAACACCTTGCGACTTGTTCCTTTGGGGCCACGTGAAAGAGAAGGTCTACGCCAATAGCCCAGCGTCGATTCAGGACCTCAAAGATGGAATTCGTGAGGCAATCGAGGAAATGGGGCAGCCACTTTGGGATTTGGTTATGGAAAATTTCATTCAAAGGATATGGTCCTGTAAGCGTGGTCGTGGTGACCATTTGCCTGATGTTATTTTCCACTATTAATATGGCTTCTTCTTCATAATGAAATAAACATCCGATCATTTTTATTGAAAATTGCATTTTTCTTTGAATATCAAAATAACACCTCTTATTGGAAAACCCTTTAGGTTATTTTCACGGTTTTGTATCAAGAAGAAGTGAATTGAGCGTACACCACTGGCGAAATCAGTAGCGATTATGTGTTGATTCACAAAAAGCCCGCTGCGGCGAGCTGAGAATAGAAATTGAGATCAAGACTTGAATTATTCTGTTTGCAGTAAAGTTAAATCATTGTGATTCTGAATAGCCTAAATATAGTAAGTGCACGTAGCTCGCTTCAACTATCCCCTTCATTATGCCTTTCCGCGCATGGTACAATGGCATTAATTCAATGTTACTTTGATAAAAACGTTGTGAACGAATTTGTCTCTGGATTTCTCCTTCGATGTCTGATGGTGAAACCAAAACATGCTGGAAACCAGTTTTTTCGAAATAAAAATTGTTTCATATGGCAGGTTGTGGGTGTATTACTTTACCCTGTATTTCAGATCTGGGAGAAGAACTCGAGAAAAAGGAGGATGAAGGTTGGCGAAAATCTATTAACGACGGATGTATTCATTCTGGCTGGTATACGATTTTGTCTCGATACAGACTGCTATTTATCTCGGACGGCCTTCGATACGAAATAACAAAAAAGGGAAAATACCTATCGTTCCAGAGATAAACTCTTACCAACGACTTACAACCTCTTCAAAAATACACAGTTTCTACTCGGGCTCGAAATTTTATTCGAATTATTCAAATATTCGACTATCCTACATTCGAATATTCAAATATTCGAGTTTTCGAATAATCCATTCCACTATTCGGATATAAGTAATCGATTATTGGAATATTCCACTAATGAATTATAGTTAAACTATTGCTGGAATAACGACTATTCAACTATTATTTAAATATTTCAGTGAATGTGTGCTGTTGTTGAAATTGTTAATCGAAAATTGGAGTATTGACAAGACTTTTCTCCTAGGCTATTGACAACACTGAAATCGTAATGTATTATAAAATCTGCAGGGAAATTAATTTTTGAATATTGGTAATTGAATAGCTCGATTACTTCTTCGTTTTGCTGCCGACGAAAAATTTAATTTCTCCATTAAACTGTTGTGATATAATATGAGTAAAATATTGAGCACGATAAAACCGAATTAATATTTCATATGAATAAGAATGTAAAATTATTCTGGTTAATATAATTTTTCTACACAATTAGAAATATAAGTAATCATTAAAGGATACTGTGGGAGGTATACTCATTATTGAAAGGTTTTTTTCTGGGTTTTCTCTCCCAAACTCTGAAAAATATCTATAAAATAAAAATTAATTATTTTGTGATTTGCTTCTGCGTAAGAAACACAAGATATATGTCAGAAGTAATCAATTGAACAATGTTGCCTAACAAACAACAACGAAACAACATCAACGAAGAAACAACTATATCGTAACGTTTCGGAGTCTATATCAGACTCCTTTATTTCACAATAACTATCAACAAAATAATTCTAAAGATTTTCATTAAGCGTCTGACGTAGGAGTCTGATATAGACTCCGAAACGTTACGATATAGTTGTTTCTTCGTTGATGTTGTTTCGTTGTTGTTTGTTAGGCAACATTGTTCAATTGATTGCTTCAGACAAATATCTTGTGTTTCTAACGCAGAAGCAAATCACAAAATAATTAATTTTTATTTTATAGATATTTTTCAGAGAGAAAACCCAGAAAAAAACCTTTCAATTAGAAATATATGCATTAAACTCCTAATAATGGCACCTTACTGGAATTAAAGGAGTTTTTCCGTTGTTTTAGAACATTGAAGTCTCTTGTGATAACAGCTAGTCACTAACATAAACTATTTCCTGATAATTTTGAAAATTTCAGGGGGCCTCACAAAATTGTATAGTATTTGAGAAAATAATAAACAAAAAATACTTTCTGCATACATATTCAATCCAGGCTATCTGATGCATTAAACTCCTAATAATGGCACCTTACTGGAATTAAAGGAGTTTTTCCGTTGTTTTAGAACATTGAAGTCTCTTGTGATAACAGCTAGTCACTAACATAAACTATTTCCTGATAATTTTGAAAATTTCAGGGGGCCTCACAAAATTGTATAGTATTTGAGAAAATAATAAACAAAAAATACTTTCTGCATACATATTCAATCCAGGCTATCTGAATTTTGATCAAATTCTTTTCAGATATATTTTTCTTGAAAATTTTTGTCATTTATGCACGCATGTTCGAGGGAATAGCATGCTATCATTTTGCCCAAATGTCTGAAATTATTTTGACGAAGATGGTCTCAAACGATAAGGTTAGGTTGGGTTCGGTTAGTCAAAAAATACGAAATGGATCGAATTGAAACTAGGTAATTAGTTGCAGAATTCCAACCGGGAAATTGTGCGTTAACATGTTAACACTACCTTTATTCATACTCAACTCCATGCAGTATTTCGCGCAAAAGCTCCTAACATCACGTCAGTGCTTTTTATGATTTTTTCCATTATATACTTCCTATACAGTTCTTAAGAAACATCCTTCCTAACGAGTAGAATCACATTTTTTTAACATCTGTGCAAAGTCAAGGTTGCAGACTTCATTATTATGTATGGTCTCAACGTGAATTCTCCAAATTTGCTTATCTTTGTCCATTTCTTACAATTTGTAATGGCCGCTCTGTATCTCACCTATTTTTGTTGCTAATATTATTTCTGTGCTTCCTTGAATGGCAAATTTAGCATATGCTAATTCGGACCAGTGTTAGAATTTATTCATACGAAATTTGGTGTACTTTCACCTACACATCTTTCATAACCATTGGTTAAATATTTCTTTCGATTCGGAATAGCATGTAGATAATTTTTGATAAAATTCCAAGGACACTCGCAAAAATTGCAATAGTTATAAACAATTAGGTGAAAAAAAAGGGGACGATTAGGTTTTCGCTAATATCTCAAAAACTATTCGAGATAATTCAAATTTGAAAAAAGATTAACAGTCCCGATTGCTGCAACTATAGGACCAATATTTATAATTTTCCTAAAGGGTTGAAAATACGCCCGAAAACGGGTACTCCGGCTTACGCAAGCCTCGCCCCCTTCGTACCTTTGATGAATAAATATTAAACTTCGTAAATATGAAAATAAAAATTGAAAAAATTCAGGCACCAACAAAGTAGATCAATGAACAATAATCCGTGGTACAAAAATGTTTATCGTAGTTAATTAGCAATTTTTTGTAGCACGAACATTAACATTGCAAGTACGATAATTGTTAAACTATTAATCTGAAAATGTTTTCCTTTTGTGGAGCTATTCTTCAAAGGTCTTTGAATAGATTCCTTATTATTAATTTTGTTATGAACAATTTAGTTAAGTGAAAAATTGTAAAGCTTCAATTTATAATATTACTATTAATCCGTTTCCTTATGATGAGAAACTACTTAAAAATGATTTTTAATAATTATTATCTCCTATTGTTTAAAAAATTGTTATAGACCAATGCGTTGTTTATAAGATAATTCAAAATTTTCTTTTGAAAACATAATTGAAGCTTTTTTTTTTCACTTAAGTAAATTGTTGATAACGAAACGAAAATTAACAATTTTTTGAATTTTCCAACGCAAATCTATTCCAAGACCTTTGAAGAATAGCTCCTCGAAAGGAAAAAATTCTCAGATTAATAGTTTAACAATTATCGCACTTGCAATGTTAATGTTCGTGCCACAAAAAATTGTTAATTAACTTATGGATAACTAATCGAAAAGTCGCGATAAACATTTTTGTACCACGGATTATTGTCCATTGATCTATTCTGCAGATGCCTGAATTTTTGAAATTTTTATTTTGATATTCAATTAGTTTGAATAATATTTATTCATGAAAGGTCCGAAGGGGGTTAGGCTTACGCAAGCCGGAGTACCCGTTTTTGGGAGTATTTTCAATCCCCTGGGAAAATTATAAATATTGGTCCTAGTTCCAGGAGTTGGGACTTCTTTTACGAAATTTCTTCCTCTTCTTGAATCTTTTTTCAAATTGATAATTTTTGAGATATTGGCGAAAAACTAAACCCCCTTCTTTTTTTCACTTAATTGTTTATAACTATTGCAATTTTTTCGAGCGGCCTTCGCATTTTCCTAATAACTATCTACATGTCATTCCGAATCGAATGGCACCTCAATCATAATTTTCGGAGAATACGTAAAAATTTTGACCTAAAAAGCACTTGTTGTCTAGACTATTAGTGCCTGCCCTGTACGACTGGCCGTAATAACATCCGACTAGTTCTACCAGCAGTACCAGCTATCCTAATGCAGCAGCAAAAAGCGAATAACACCACTAACTTACTTCTGAAGATTACAGTTAGTCATTACTGTGGCTGCAGTCACCGACTTAACAATGCTGTCATACTCTACTAAACTATGTAGGTACTTCATTTGATACTACTTGCGTGTTTGTACTTACATTATTATAATTACATCGTGTTTCAAGGTTATCAAACTATATTTTAAGAAATAGAATCAGGATTTCACGTCCGTTGTTGGCCCCATTTCTTTCGCATGTAACAGCCATTGCCGGAAGCAGAAATTTTATGCTCTTACGTTCACGGAAGTAGGGAGCCTATCACTGAAGGTTTTGGCTTATACCTATAGTCATTTTTTATGGATAGGGCGATAAAATCTGTATTGTTCACTGCGTTGAAGTAGATTGATGGTAGATTATGTAAAAAGGCAAAAAATTGCCTCATGGCATCTAATATGTAAAAAGAAAAAAGGTGCGTCGACCAGTTCGAAGAAAAAACATGTATGGATTTTCAACGCAGTTCGAGCACTACCAATAGATAACTGAATTATTGATATAGGAAATTACAATATTTATCAAACATCTAGCATACATGGAAGGTTAAATTGGAATGTGATGGATGCCTAGTCGGAGACTTTCTGGTAAACGAACATTTACGTAGTTTGAAATCCAAATTTTATTGCTTTGTTGTTTTTTTCCAATTTCCCTCCAAATTTTATGATACCCTTATAATTAAATGAGATGAAAGATTATCAATGACTTACAGGTGTTTATTGAATATTGTGACGTTTTTCGTTGACACAGCGACTTCTTCAGATATACTAAATTCTTACTATACTTTTATTCGAAAAATTAATGATCTCCTTGTACGTTACAATCGATGACCTGGACATAGTTTTAATCGGTAAAATTACGGTAGTTGTGATTTACAGGTACCAATACAACAAAATTAATTCGAATTATTGGAATCATTTATTAGCAGGAGTTCAACCCAGATTTAAAAATTCTACACAATTTGAATGAGGGTGCATAACTAAATTATTTAGAAATGGTGGAAAATGAAAATGGAATATGAGTAATTTAGTTAATGAATCTCTAGATCTCAATGTTTATACGTCACTTAATCTTTTCGTATATATTTCATAGAAGTGCCGATCCAAAAAATTTTTTTACAGTATATCGATGCGGAGCTCGTTTATAACTAATTCGACGTCGCTGATCACGAATATGTAATTAGTTTTTCCCTACGTGGCGTACTTTAGGAAAATTTTCACATAGAGTGAAAAAATCGACAAAAATAGGTCAAATTTGAAACTTTACATGGTCCAAAAAAAAACGGAGTAGGTTGTTGCTGATTTTTTTCGTCATATATGGATCCTTTATCTACTGAATAATCCAAACCAAAAATATCCAGGTTGTACTATTCGGAAATTATGAAATTTTTCCCAAGGGTCTGTTTTTCGGAAAATTCATTTCGCGATATTTCCGCGGAAAATTCTATATTGAAAAATCCGTTCATATATTCGTAATCTACGGCCCCGAATTAGTGGATGAGGTAATTTGCATCGAAATCGGAGACCGGTCGAATTTTGGGAATTTTTTAATACATTAGCCTTAAAAAATTCCCATTTTTCGAGAAAAATTTTTTGACGTAAAACGATAAATCGGGTACTGATTCTTATAGAATCGAGGCCGTAGATTCCGAATCTGAGGTCAAATATTAATTAAAAAGTTTATCTGCGCAAATATCGCGGAAAGAATTTTCCGAAAAATAGACCCTTGGGAAAAAAATCATAATTTTCGAAGCGTACGACCTGGACATTTTTTGTTCGGATTAATCAGTAGATAAAGGATTCATATATGACGAAAAAAATTAGCAACACCCTACACCGATTTTTTTGGGCCGTGTAAAGTTTCAAATTTGACCTATTTTTGTCCATTTTTTCACTCTATGTGGAAATTTTCCTAAAGTACGTCACGTAGGGAAAAACTTATTACATATTCGTGATCAGCGATGTCGAATCAGCTATAAACGAGCTCTGTATCGATATACTGTAAAAAAAAATTTTTGGATCGGCACTTAGAAAAATTTTTGACCCGGGTTCGAAGGAAAATTCTTCTTTGCCGGGCCCAATCTATGATTTTCATATCTCAATAACCAACTCCTTCCCGATTATTGGTCGGTGGACGTTGTTTAGATTTATGTATTCATTTTTTCTGTATCTCTATCCGTTCGGAAAATATTAGGAAATAAGTGAATTCGTCCAACGCCAAAAAGTTTTCTCTAGTATCTAACCCATACAAAAATCTACAATTTTCCGTTTAGATCGACAAGGCCTTGGTTATTTACTAAATCGGGGACGCAGATCACGAATCTGTAATTAGATTTTCTGTATCTCGATTAGTTTGGGAGGTATAACGGAAAAAGTCACAATTTCTGGCTCTAGCTCCGGATAATTGTGAATCAGTCGGATTTTCCGTCATATTACCAAAATTAATCGAGATACGGAAAAACTAATTACAGATTCAGAATCTACGCCCTCGATTTAGTAAATAACCAAAGCAACATATTTCAACGAATATGTTTTCCTCGAAATTTCCTATGAATATATTACTCATGACAGGTGCTAGAGGAGATTCCATTGCCATTCCAAAATTTTGTCGATAAAAATCAACTCTTAGTGGTATTTAAACATACATCAAGCATTAAATGAACAATAAATGAGGTGAACGGTGGCTAATTGCCGATAACTAAAACAAGACACACGGTGAAATATTTATTGATTTTAACCATCAACAAATATATATTATGTATATAAATATACATCAAGGATTTCCTTAATATCATCAGTATTGAATTTTGAATCTTAAATCGCTGAGCCATCATTTTCTAATTTTGTTCGTACTATTCGAAAGAACTTCTCGCCAGGAACATTTGGGAACGAACTAACTTACTAGATAGAAAAGCAAATAATCAAGAATAACAAAATAATCAACAAGTACAACAGAATAATCAACAAGAACAGCAACCTAATCTGTTGAATGTGATTCCTTACGTTCGTGGCCTTTCTGAAAAAATTAGAAGAATCGGTTCTAAGTTCAATATAAGAACCGTTTTCAAGACACGAAATGATCTTAGGTCTTTATTAACGAAAACCAAACCCATAAATGAAAAACAAAAATAAAAAAACTGTGTATATAATATTCCTTGTATTTGTGGTAAATCATACACAGGAGAAACATCAAGACCACTAGAGGCATAAGAATAACTTGAGAAATAGAGACATATACAGAAATCAAAAATAGCAGAACATGTATGTACAATCCAAGGAGATCACATGATGGATTGGAGTAATACAAAGATTCTAATGACAGAACCTGATTATATTAAAAGGAAACTTAAGGAGTCAAATTGTATTTTATTGAACAGAGAATGCAATTTTGCAAATTGCTCAATTGGTATTGACCATATTTGGCTAAATTTATTGAAAAAGGAGTTGGAACTTGGAAAGTCTATGCAAAGTAAAACTATGTTAGCTATGATTTTCAAATACTGTCAATGTGACAATTCTTGAATTTCACAATAACTATCAACAAAATAATTCTAAAGATTTTCATTAAGCGTCTGACGAAGGAGTCTGATATAGACTCCGAAACGTTACGATATAGTTGTTTCTTCGTTGATGTTGTTTCGTTGTTGTTTGTTAGGCAACAATTGATTGCTTCTGACAAATATCTTGTGTTTCTTACGCATAAGCAAATCACAAAATAATTAATTTGTATTTTATAAATATTTTTCAGAGTTTGGGAGAGAAAACCCTGAAAAAAAACTTTTAATAATGGATTATTAATAATTGTTCGAGGAAAACTTTTTGATATTTTTCCAGCGAATGTAGGTGACTCTTAAGCTTCGAAGACCTTGCCAGCAAGGAAGTGATGACGAACGAAAGAAATTCCAAATGTAATCGAGGAAGGTCTTCCTTTGCGAAAGAGGGTGTGAATGGTTCGATTCCCATGAGTTTTCCCAGTATTTTACAGCGACAATCTGATGGGTTAAGTCTGAATCCGTCGATTCTACCGTGATATCGCAACAAATGTGTTGTGACATCCCATCAGCGTGAAACGTGATTGTTCGTAGCGGAATCTGAGCCGCTACGCGTCCTTGCCCGGCGTTTCTATACAAGCGTTCGAACGTTCTCTGCGAATTTTCAGAATTCCAGCTTAACTGGAGCAAAATAATACCGATTTATTCTCATTACCATTCGATTTGCGGTTGGTTATGCCTCGAATCGCACCTAGAGGCTCAACCCAGATGCTTTATTGATTCTTCATTAATCTCACTATGAAATACATTTTGAACCAGTTTTCTCGACGTCACGGGGCATATGTCCTCGTGATTCACAGCTTTTCGAACGCCTGAAGCGTTCAACACCTTTCAGCACAATCAAGTTTCCAATTCTAATCTTTCTGCGCTATCATTTCGTCCAAATGTTTGTAAATTTCCAGTTTAGAGCCGAGAATGGTCTCAAAAGATTCCACTTGAATCGCTTATTTCAGAAAATTCACATGTAAAAAAAATAACGATTTTGAGAAATGCTCGGAAAGCCCCCCTTTATGGGGGTTGGAGGGTGAAAGTTACAGATTTCTTAATTTTTCTGTAGTTCGTTTGCTAATTCTAGTCTGCATACCAAATTTCAGATTTATTGCACTTCGGAAAGTAGGTACTATAGTTTCATTATTGTAATTTTCAGAATTGAACCCCCTTTATGGGGGTTGTAGGGTGAAAGTTACAGATTTCTTAATTTTTCTGTTGTTCGTTTGCTAATTCTAGTCTGCATACCAAATTTTCAGATTTATTGCACTTCGGAAAGTAGGTTCTATAGTTTTATTAGTGTAATTCGCAGAATTGAACCCCCTTTATGGGGGTTGTAGGGTGAAAGTTACAGGTTTCTTAATTTTTCTGTTGTTCGTTTGCTAATTCTAGTCTGCATACCAAATTTTCAGATTTATTGCACTTCGGAAAGTAGGTTCTATAGTGTTATTAGTGTAATTCACAGAATCGAACCCCCTTTATGGGGGTTGTAGGGTGAAAGTTACAGGTTTCTTAATTTTTCTGTTGTTCGTTTGCTAATTCTAGTCTGCATACCAAATTTTCAGATTTATTGCACTTCGGAAAGTAGGTTCTATAGTTTTATTAGTGTAATTCACAGAATTGAACCCCCTTTATGGGGGTTGTAGGGTGAAAGTTACAGATTTCTGAATTTTTCTGTTGTTCGTTTGCTAATTCTAGTCTGCATACCAAATTTCAGATTGATTGCACTTCGGAAAGTAGTTACTATAGTTTTATTATTGTAATTTACAGAATTGAACCCCCTTTATGGGGGTTGTAGGGTGAAAGTTACAGATTTCTTAATTTTTCTGTTGTTCGTTTGCTAATTCTAGCCTGCATACCAAATTTCAGATTTATAGCACTTCGGAAAGTAGGTACTATAGTTTTATTAGTGTAATTCACAGATTTGAACCCCCTTTATGGGGGTTGTAGAGTGAAAGTTACAGATTTATTAATATTTCTGTTGTTCGTTTGCTAATTCTAGTCGGCATACCAAATTTCAGATTCATTGCACTTCGGAAAGAAGGTACTACAGTTTTATTGTGTAATTCACAGAATTGAACCCTCTTTATGGGGGTTGCAGGGTGAAAGTTACAGATTTCTTAATTTTTCTGTTGTTCGTTTGCTAATTCTAGTCTTCATACCAAATTTCAGATTTATAGCACTTCGGAAAGTAGGTACTATAATTTTATTAGTGTAATTTACAGAATTGAACTCCCTTTATGTAGGGTGAAAGTTACAAATTTCTTAATGTTTCTGTTGTTCGTTTGCTAATTCTAGTCTGCATACCAAATTTCGGATTTCTAGGACTTCGGAAAGTAGGGTACCATAGTTTAATTAGTTTAATTTACAGAATTGAACCCCCTTTATGGGGGTTAGAGGGTGAAAGTTACTGATTTCTTAATTTCTCTTTTGTTCCTTTCATAAATCTAGCCTGCATACCAAATCTCTGATTTCTAGGTCTTCGGACAGTACCATAGTTTTATTAGTTTTTTTTACAGAATACAGACTTGAATTCCCTTATGGGTTGGAGGGTGAAAGTTACAGATTTCTGAACTTTTCGATTAGATGTTCGCAAATTCTAGACTGCCTACCAAATTTCGAATTCCGGAAAGTAGGTACCCTAGAAATTTTGTGAAATTATTAAAGTCAAGAAAATATCTTGGCTTAAGTTTCACAATATGTTGACACATGTGACATCATTGTAGTGGTGTAAATCTCTAACCTTTTAATATATATTTTTCTGCTTAATGAAATCACATTTAGTCATATCTCCCATCCAAATAGTGAAACAACTATCATCTCATAAAACTTATGGGATAATACTGCAACTATTGGAGTTGCTTCACTATTTTGAAGAGAGATATGACTAATCTGATTTCATTAAAACAGAAAAATATGGGTATGGAGTTACACTACTTTTACAATGATCGCCACATATACAGTGTGTGGATAAAGTAAAGAACAACATTTATAACGGCGTTTTTGACAGGTCAATTTTAGTTTTTAATTAAACATCCTATGGCATAAACATTTTACTTGTGGAAAATTATGACACTCTGTAATAATGAATGACGTCATAAGTAGAATTTTTATGCTATTAAAAACTAAAAATGACCTGTCCGCTTGAAAAGATTAAATAACGCAGTTATGAATGTTGTACCTTACTTCATCCCCACACTGTATGTGTTTTCATATATTTCCTCTCATAACCACAAATTTCGGTAGTCTGCGGTGTTAAAAAACGTGACTTTTTAAATTTAATCATTGTAATTATTTCTTCGTTATTGGCTGACCAAAGTTTTTGTGCTATTTTGAAATAAATAATCGATTTTATTCGATGGATATTTTTTATTATTTTATTATTTTGTCAATATTTTATCATATATTATTATTCTGATGGTGCATATTATTTTATGCCGATGACTTCTGGTAACTCCTAGAATTTTCCTAATCCACTGGAATAATTGAAGATACCGATTCACGATCCAAATGTAATCTGCTGTAAGTTTTTTATAGTTCGTCATCTCATGACAAACACCTTTGAAATTCGTCCTTCGTCACCTCATTGTTACAAAATAGACGAAAAATGTACCTTCACAAATTTGATTCACTGTCATCCATGATTCCTCTCCGTCTATGTCGTCACAATATCATTATGAAAGTTATCGATTATTCTCCTAGAATTGCGAGGCTGTTAAAGGTCGGTCGTGACCAAAATGTCGTTCATATCCGTGTTCCCCAAAACTTTTAGTTTCACAATCAGTTATTCCAAGGTTGCCGCTCCAAAGCCCTGCCCCCTGGTCCACATTACGGGCCCTACCTATATTATTTTTATGATTTACGACCGGGTATAGATGCAATGTGAGGTAGGTTGGGAGAAAAAGTTTCATCCGAGACTTAGGTGAATTTTATCTTGTTGGCGCTCTAGTTCCTCGGAACTGAGTGCTTATCAATTTGCCCAAATGTCCGTAATATTCAAGATTCCGAGGTCGAAATCGATTTTGTCCGGCCGGTCCGGCCGGCCGTAGGCACGATAACTCTCGAACGAAAAGAGTTAGAGGATTGAAATTTGCAAGGTGGGTTTGGAGCGTAAATATCTCGGACAAGTTCGTTAATGGGCGAAATCCATAAAGCGGTTTCGGAGTTATGGCCGATTTTAGTAAAAACATTTTTTATGAATATTTCTGAAACCGATCACTCGATCTTTCTGAAATTTAGCATCAAATTGTAGAATCATGACCCTTATACGCAATACGCATGTGAATTCAATTTTTATTTAATATGCAGTTTCACCATAAAAGACCATTGATATCATTTTCAACTCCAACAAGCTAATACTTTTGGAGATATGATTTTTCGAAACTTCAATAATGAATCGTACTTCTATATTTTCACAGAATGTTATAATTATTCTATCTAAGCTTCACTATATGATCTGTGTTCATACTCGTACATGTCATCCTGTTCTATAAGAGAGAGTCAAATTCATTTCAGCTATTTTAATTTGATTTCTTCCATGGTGCAGTTCTCATTCTCAGATTGCTCATTTAATCTTGATAAATAAACTATTATTTGAATTGAATTTCCTTTATGATGCAGTTCTATCATAAGAATACATTGATATAATTCGCAGCTCTAAGAAACCAATACTTTCGGAGTTTTATTTTGTCTGTTTGAACAAGAGCGCCAGAAAGCTCCTGTCCACAGGGCTTGTTGAGAGATATTTTTGCGCGCATTTTCTAGGGAACAGCGTGATATCATTTTGCCCAAATGTCTGTCTAATTTTTTGCCGAAGATGGTGTCAAAAGATTAGGCATACAAATTTTACTTCATTCATCTTTACAAAGTGAAGTGATAATTTTTTTTTAAATGACCATCTCAAATTTTTTGCTATTTTATTACTACCTAAATGATGTTGTAAAAGAATTTTTATCTACGGTATTTCGAATTTTATTCATTATAAAATCAGTTGATGTCCAATGCATTATTTCACGTATCAACTCTAAAAATTGGTTCAAGCCCTGTGGACAGGAGCTTTGGCGCTCTTGTTCAAACTTTGACAAATCATATCTTCGAAAGTATTGGTAAGAGTTGGGAATTATATCAATGGATTCTTATGATAGAACTTCATAATAGCAGAAATTAAATCATAAGAATACATTGATGTAATTCCCAACTCTGACAAACCTATACTTTTGGAGATATAATTTGTCTGTTTGAACTAGAGCGCCAGAAAGCTCCTGTCCACAGGGCTTGAACCAATTTTTTGACTTATATCACAGAGTCTTCAAAACCTTATTTTACAGCCAAGTTCTAGATTCAAACTCGAGTAGATCTATATTGTTAAAAATATTGAGAATATAGATATAATTCAATATCCTTCGATTGTGAAATCGTCATTGATTGACTTTGAAATGCCGCCGGATTGACAGCGGTGTGTAGAAAATATAGTTTCAGAATAATATGATGAAAATCAATGTCGCAACATGTGAAATTATTGAAATTTTGAAAGTTGATTTGATAAAAGGGAGGATATTTGACCAGGTGCACCAATGCCCTGCCCTGACCTGCACTGAATACGGGCCTGGATAGGCGCTAGGAATAGAACATCGCAAAAAATCTTTCGAACTCCCTCTGATACCTTTGGGTCATTTCAAAATGTCTGAATTGCCACTACGTTCGATGACTACTGACATAGAAGATAACATGCCGTTTTTGATGTATTTTCGAATGAAGTAACTGTTCAAGGAATCTCAAAGTGCCGTTTAACAAGTAATACCATTCGCGTACACTAATTCCCGTTGGATTTGACGATGGATAGATAGTTAAACCATTGAGTAATCTAACCAACAACTCATTCATCAATTTATTTATAAATGCCTGCGCTTCTCAGAAACCATCTCTACGTTTCATCGTTATTGTGTTTATTAATAACACAATTAAGTTCAAAAACCTCAGTAAAGGTGTTTGTCTCAATCCATCATCGAGATGAAAAATTACGGGCCGAAAATTTTCGGAGATGAGGTTCGGACCTCATAAATGTTCCAGTGATAACATCCCCTAGTATTTAATGAGCTTTAAAATTCGTATGGGGTCTCATAGGTAGTGATTGAAGATGTTACAAACACTTATGCTGGCGAATAAATCCTTGTAACGCCCTTGGGGGTAAATTCCGCCAGGTCCCCATCTGACATGGGCCCCATTGAAAGTGAATTTGCGTACGGTTATTTATGATGACCAAATATAAACAATATTTGACTGCCTGTTTTTTTGGTCGCTCTGCAATGAGTCCAAAATATGACTACTCATTGACATTCCAGAATAATTGTTAATGGAGGGATGCTGCAGACAATATTTTCGCTGCTATGTTTGCAAATAAATAACGTCGCGCTTAAGCATGCAAATTATGTAAAAGTTCGCCTTGGGACTCCGATTAAATATCGAAAATTACTCATCTTCCTTGACGCTACTATGAGGGACAAAATGCGACTCACTAAAATTGACTACAAATTAGTCGAGGACTAAAAATAATTATTACCCAATTTGTTTTAATATACTTGACGCTGAAATATCAAGGATATGTACCTTTTTATTGTATCTATTTCAGATTGGAACATTTTTACGAAACGACAAATGAACTTGAAATATTGGAAAAATGAAGCATAACGTACAAACTTATGCGATGCCTTCAGGCTTTCTTCATTTATCGCCTTCGGTTCAAGCATGCCCTCCTATAAGTCGGGCTGCCGATTAATTTGAAGCAACTCTGTTGTATCATTATTTTCTACTCGCGAAACAGAGATTTTTTTTTTAATTGAGTAGTTTTAGCAAGGTCTGGTATTTTATGAAGGAGTTTCCAGTATCGGCAATCGTCAATTACCTGTTCCATTGCATGAATATAGATATTTCCTCTCCTTGCTGTCTTTTTTCTGCTGATTTATTTGATTAATATGCTTTTTCCTCTTTCTGCTGTCAGACATACAGATGGTGCCACAAATATCGAATGAATTACTCATTTGATAGGTACTAAACTTCAAAAGGATGCTTTTCATGCTGTATTTTGCATGAAAATGTATCTGTGAGAAAGCTGGTTTCGACGTGGGTGCAACGTGTGATATTTCATCAAAACAATGCACCGTATCACAAATTACACCCTAGCCTACGTTATAACAGACCAGAATGTTCCTCGAATATGCAGCGTTGCCAATTTCACATCGGAGGGCAACAAGTGATTTGGGTTAACCTTCCATACGTATGTTTTGAGTTCAGCTGGAATTGGCATTGAAATTTTGTGTAATACCTTCATTCCTCAATAGTTATTCCAAAATGGTTGGTCATAGAATTCCAGGGAAGGCTTATTCCGACAGAAATTTCTGAACTTTAGTCATTAGTGACCGAAATATTTCATTCTATTTCTTCTGATCGTAATCTTATTGAACTCAATAATATAGCTACCTCCTCTGGTGAATTCTGGATTATTTGCGATGAAAGATTATGAAACTAATCGCAAATAAACGAAATGCTGTATTACTTTCCTCCATGCAGTTCTTAGTAAATTAAAGCACTATAAAAATTACATCTCAAACTGTGTAATGCCTAGAATATCGGAGGTTTGTCCGTGCTTCATGGCCCTCCGATAGTAAAAGCGGCAAATAACCTTCCGGTTAGATTACGAAGGCTATGATTACACTTCAAATTACTTCCGCATCCACCCTATTCTGCAGATTTGGCAAAATGCTCATAGAAGATCAAATAATTATATCGATCTACGTTGATATTTTCATACTTTCATCGATATTTCCATATTCCACATTTTGTTTTGAAATTGGAAATTCAATAAATGGAGAGGAAAAATACCCAGCCTTAATAATTAATCGAAAAATCACCTATTATTAATTTGCATTTCAGCACACGTAACAGGGTGTTGAACGCACTCCAGATATAACGGAAACAGGGCAAAGGAATGACATAACAGGTGTAATATGCATGAGGAATTAAAAAACAAAGAAGACAGCGTAGATGTGGACAAAACTGTTCGGGAGACCATGGGGAGTCATGATTGGTACACGAAAGCAACCATAGCAAATTTATAAATATTTAGGCGAGGGACCGTTATTTCACCGGTGTAATAATTTCTGTGGTAACGGATTTCTGCAACACGAAGTGCTTACGCATTCGCACAGGGTGTAATATCTGCGATCACACGCGATTTGTATAACCTGGATGCTGACATCTTCATATTTATAGCTGTAAATCGCACTAGGATATTTTCAAGGAACCAACGACGAATTTTTTTTGCGGAATATAACTCCCGGTGATAAAGTGTTAACATAAGCGTAACTGAGTTGAGCTCAAAAATTTCGACTACCTGTTTTCACGTTTTGAAAAATCAGTTCTTTCAAACATAGGCAACTACTTATTTCTTTATCATGTATAGTTCCGATGATATAATTTTTTCTGGCGGACCATTACAAGTATCCATTTCTTCATAAATGTTGTTATATCTTCATGAACATGGCAATTAAATTGCTTTCAAATCAATTGAACTGCAAGATCCTTGGTAGGTTTTCAACAATGTACAATAATATTTTGAGTTCATTGTGGACTTATTATGAACACTATAAAAGTATTGAAAGGTTTTTTTCTGGGTTTTCTCTCCCAAACTCTGAAAAATATCTATAAAATAAAAATTAATTATTTTTTGCTTCTGCTTAATAAACACAGGATATTTGTCAGAAGCAATCAATTGAACAATGTTGCCTAACAAACAACAACGAAAAAACATCAACGAAGAAACAACTAGAAGAAATTCAAGAATTGAATTTCACAAAATAACTATCAACAAAATAATTCTAAGGATTTTCATTAAGCGTCTGACGAAGGAGTCTGATATAGACTCCGAAACGTTACGATATAGTTGTTTCTTCGTTGATGTTGTATCGTTGTTGTTTGTTAGGCAACATTGTTCAATTGATTGCTTCTGACAAATATCATGTGTTTCTTACGCAGAAGCAAATCACAAAATAATTAATTTTTATTTTATAGATATTTTTCAGAGTTTGGGAGAGAAAACCCAGAAAAAAACCTTTCAATAATGAGTATACCTCCCACAGTATCCTTTAATGATTACTATAAAAGTAACTACACTCTTGTCCACTATAGTAGTACTGTAGTGGACAATATTGAAAGAAATGACCGTATTGAAATAAATTTTATTAATTAATTTTGGAACTTTAATACTGGTGTTTTCTGGTGATTTTTTAATTTTGAAGAGTTTTACTTCCTCCTGTTAAAAATGAGGATCAACCCCGTATAAAAGTTGAAAAGTCAGTTAGGTATATAGAATTAGCAGATATACACAGAGCATAGAAGGAATTTGCTAATTATGAGGAGTAGACAATGAACCTTTGTAAAAAACACTGGCTTCACCCTTAAGTTCTGAATATGAAAGATTATGACAGCACCAAAAAAAACTTGGGTTGTTAACGAAGTTCAGGCGTATGCATTTGCCTTCTTTCGCAATCATATCAGGATGAGAGATAGTCGAGGACACTCTTTCTCTTATACAGGTCCTAATAACTCATCCCACACTCAGAATATAGGGGCCCATTCAGACAAATCATAATGAATTCGGGTTTTCTGGATCCGAAAAGTGTTAATAAATAATCCAGACTTTGATTTATACTTCAACTCTGAGGAATATGTCCATCTCATTTGTTGGGTTAGAGCTACGTCACATTATAATGAATTTTCAATTTTGAGTAATGGACGCAGCTCCTATAGTCATCCTATTATACCAGCGAACAAACGCGGCCTAAGATTTCCAACTGGGAAGATAGCAATCTTGACTTAACCTTTTACCAACGAAAGTCACGACGAAATGCCGACTTTACTGCACTAATAAAGTATAATAAGCAAACTTTTACTTTCTATATGATATAACGCACAAGACACCTGCTATTTACGAGCTCAATACCGAATAAAACAAAGAACTGTACCACTTACAATGCTATCTGAGCGCATACGAATGTTTGATGGTTTATGGCTGCAATACGCAGCATCTGAAATTCGAATTAAAATCGCCGGATTTCACACATTGAAGATTATACATTGTTAGAGAACAAAAATCTTGTTCAATTTATTTCAAATCTTTGAACAAAATTTTTCTCAAATGTCTTGACAGATATTGCAAGATCATTGGTTGAGAAACCTACTTAAGTAGCAAGCATTAAAAAGAAAGTAAGTGAAATTGAATAAATAGGCTACCTGGTCCGTTGGTGGTTTGATAGGAAGAACAATTTTGATCGAGGGCAGCTAAAAATTTGGAAATTATAGTTTGCTCTATTCCTCCTCCGGATTGCGTGAGAAGCGCAGCTTTGCCTGAAGTTCCAAAAACTAGTGTTTTGAAGCTTCAAAACTGTCTTTTTGAATCTTCGGCACGACTATATTTCACAGAGTTAGGTTACACTGAAAAATTTTGATTTAATGTTTGTTCTAGGTACTCATTTATTTTAGTCGTATATATTATATTGCATGAAAAAGGTGTATTTTCTTCAAAAAAAGCGTGCTCATTAATTCCTGAATTATATAATGAAACTGCGGTTAGAAATGGAGTTAGTTATAGTGCTAATCATATCCAGCCAGCTATGAAGCACGATTAAATTATTGATCAACTCATTACCTACTAATCTGATTTATTCCACTTCCTCTCCACAAACCGAATACGTAATCGATTATTCCGTGTTGAATCAAGAACCTTTCCAAGGAATTCATCAGTGGGATTGTCTCTAGATCGTTTTCAATCGTGAACGTATCTTGGCAAGCCTGATTATCGTTCTTAATACCGATCAACCAGGCCTACTGTAAAATTCCTTGACATTTGTGGGACCCTGACGACTAAAACAACTTTCACACCGAGCTACACAACGAGAATATGAACGAAAACGAGCTATATGAGCTTAAAATTCGCCTATCGAACAAACTCTTTCACTGAAATCTCATTCCAGCCATGAACATGGTCCCTAAATGTTCTAGGGAGAATTAGTCAATCAATCAAAAATAAATATAGAAATCTATTGGCCTATCAATTCGCCCAAAAGTGTGTAATTTTCTGTCAGGCCGGCCGTGCAAGATAACTCTCGTACGAAATGCGTTAGAGAGCTGAAATGTGCAGGATAGGTTTGGAGTGCAAATGCGCTGGTTAAAATCGTTAATAGGTACAATCCGCCTAGTGGTTTCGGAGTTATAGACATCTGATATTTAGTTTTCCCAATAACTCGAAAACTACTGATCTAATCGAATTGAAACTCCGTAGTTAGTTGAAAAATACCGACTCGAAGACTTATGATGAATTTTGTTAGGATGACATGACTAGATTTTGAATTGAAAAATATATATTTAAAAAATCTCAGAAACTAGACTTCTAGATTTGAACTCGATCCGATCTGTATTGTTCAAGATTTTGGGAAAATATATATGTATAAATGATAACCAATACAGTGGAACAGTTTTTTCCTGTGGATCAGCACAATGAGCACAACTAATGAATGAGAGGAATTTACTTCAACTTCAACATTGAAAACAGGATTTTAGAGGAAGCGGAATTTTTGGACTAATAGATTTTTTAGAAAACCAGGAAGAAGTGTGTGAAATTTTCCATAATGCTCATAGAATTCACAGAATTTCCGTTAAGTTTCTTGCGAACGATTCTGATCTTCTATAACTCACCGAAGTCAAATTTGACAAGATGTCAAATATCGTGAAACTTGTATATATACAAAACAATCGAATATAATAAAGTGAGATATACAAGGATACATTGTACAAAATGTGCCAGTTAAAATAAACATCCTGTACATGTTGAAGCTCTGTGAGGTTGAGCATTTCCGTTCCTTGGCGAATTTATTGACCAGTATGCATTCCACGGACTTTAAGTTCCAAAAAGTTATTATAATGTATGGGAATAATAAAAAAATGAATTCACATACGATTCGGCCACCTCTTGAATATGTTATCGTGGATTTTTTTCAATGAAAAGGTTCTCCCCGAATTGATGAACAATACACTTCAAACCTGGTGGCAATAACCTCAAAGTCGGGTTTTTGCAAGGGATCGATACGATCAAAATCAGAGGAAGCGAATGCGACAAAGTTTAAGCTTCGTCCTTTGTCACAATGCAGCTTTGGGAGCATGTTGCATGCTTGTTGGGGATAAATCCGCTTTGGATTTGACGAAATTACGATGTTTATAACCTTCGAAACGCATTTCTGGATTTATGTTTTCACCCGCATACTTGAAATGCTACAGAAGTATTTTCTCAATAGAATGTAGCGCCATTCTCTCTACCCTTTATGTCCAAGAATGTTTTCGTTCTTTTCTTCACATATTTTTCCAATATTTCCAACAACATCGATCCGATCAAGGAATAGAACTTGGGAATAAGGTTTTGACCTCGGCTCTTCACCAGTTAGTCGAAACTAAACGTTTGAATACATTTTCGGCAAACAATTTAAAATTACAGACATCTGGGCAAAATTATAGGTCTGGGGAACAAGATGGGCCGAAAAAGATACTTCATATATTCACTCTTTCATTCTCTGCAATAAAAGTACTGTGTTCAACATATTATCTAACTTTATATACATCGTCTTGAATTTTACGAGAGAAGAGTAAATTCTTTATACCATTTCAAAGATTTATTATGCCGAAATAATCAAGAATAAACTAACTGTATGTTTTTAAGAATATGGTACATGTACAACGCTCTGCTGTCTATACTAGCCGTTGTAGTAGTTGTTGAGCGGAATAATACAGGGGTAGGATGGACAAAAAATGTAGCTGATAGAAGAAGGCAAAGATTATGATGTATCGAACATCGGAAGAGCATGTTTCAATATTGAGATAATCTAGAAAATAGGAGAGAAATATAGTGGGTATAATGAATAGGCTTATTGCGAAAATAAACAAAAACTAACCGCTTGAAAAGTGGTTTTGAGTCGATGTAAGAAGAGCTTCTACAGCGTAATCTTTATTGCACCCTTGGATGCTGGTATAAGAGTAACAAAAAGCGTTATTTATTACACTCAATCTGCGGATGACAATTCGCCAATATTTTATTTCAGTACCTAGGCATTATGCATTGAAAATTCCAGCAAAAGAGCCACATTGAAATGTTAAAGGAACTAGTGTTTTTTGTGTTGGGACATCGGTTATTTCATTCTGAAATGGGACTTGCTCGGAGACGGCCTTAAACTGGTTTTGGTTAATCGGTGTATGCAAAAGAGTAATTAATACGACTTTTGTGGAAATTCACTTGAAACTGAGAGTGGTTCACAAAACTCACTTTTATCTTAGACTCGCCTGAGCAGGTCCGGCTTCTAACCGATTATTTTTCAAGATTATTGGCGAGCTTGGTCTACTGAACACAGTACCTATCAATTTGCCCAAATGTCTGTAATTTTCGAGTTTTTGGCCGAAAATGGTCTCAAGCGATTAGATTCGACTCACTGATGAAGAATTTTGTGTCAAAATTCTGTCCGGCCGTCAGCACGATTACTCTCGAACGCAACGAGTTAGAGAGTTGAAATTTGCAGTGCATATTTAGATTTATTAGATAGTTGAGTTCGTTAATGAGCAAAATCGGTTGAGTGGTTTCAGTTTTATAGCTATCTAAAGTTTTGTTTTCCAAATAACTCGAAAAATATTGATCCGACCGAATTAAAACTCGGCAGTTAGTTGGAAAAAACTGACACGAAGACTTATAAATGATATCGTGAGTATCATATGATAGAATTTTTTTAAATATATTTTCTGGTCATATAGATGATTTTCTGGAAATATAGATATCGCTGAAATTCTAAATGAGCCTTCTAAACCTAGTTTTACAGCAAAGTTCTAGATTTGAACTGGAACGGATCTATATCGTTGAAGAAATTGACAAAATATCGAAATATTAAAACCGTTGCAGTCTACTGATCCACTTCATCACACTCGAACCACGAAGTTGCCGACAGATTTTCATTTTTGTCGTGAAGTCGATCGAATTTCAAGAAGATATAATTAGGACTGTCATTGAAAGGTTTTCTTCTGGGTTTTCTCTCCCAAACTCTGAAAAATATCTATAAAATAAAAATTAATTATTTTGTGATTTGCTTCTGCGTAAGAAACACAGGATATTTGTCAGAAGCAATCAATTGAACAATGTTGCCTAACAAACAACAACGAAACAACATCAACGAAGAAACAACTATATCGTAACATTTCGGAGTCTATATCAGACTACTTCGTCAGACGCTTAATGAAAATCGTTAGAATTATTTTGTTTTCGAACATATCTCGAAAACGGCGATAGAGATCGCCTCGGGGTCTTCGGGTCCGCCCCTTCTCAATTCTTGAATTTCACAAAATAACTATCAACAAAATAATTCTAACGATTATAATTAAGCGTCTGACGAAGGAGTCTGATATAGACTCCGAAACGTTACGATATAGTTGTTTCTTCGTTGATGTTGTTTCGTTGTTGTTTGTTAGGCAACATTGTTCAATTGATTGCTTCTGACAAATATCCTGTGTTTCTTACGCAGAAGCAAATCACAAAATAATTAATTTTTATTTTATATATATTTTTCAGAGTTTGGGAGAGAAAACCCAGAAAAAAACCTTTCAATAATGAGTATACCTCCTACAGTATCCTTTAATGATTACTTAGGACTGTCTGTGGTCATGTAATTTTTATAGCGGAAGAGCAATTTATTTAAAATATTATTCAAAATCGATATAATATTAAACAACAAACAATGAAAAAGAGTAAGTAACTGTATTAAGAATTATCAAAATTTCCACCGAAAAAATCCTTTTGAATGTTCTCAAATGTCAGTTTCAGAGGAGGTTGGAAAACCGATATGTAGGCCCATTTCTGAATTGAAACAGATATTTTCAGATCATAGATACTGAAGTAGACTTTTTGTTCTTTGCTGAATGGTGGTTTTATTTCTAAATGCATTTGGAATCAATATATAAAAGCAATACTGGCTCGAAATGCGTAAAATAGAATATATGGGACGCATTCTAAATATGAATTTAAAATCGTGATTTAAATTAATTGTCCTTCTGTAATAAAAATGGCATGACCACAGAAATGACATTAAATCTAGAACTGTAAAATAAGTTTCTGAAGGCTCAACGATATCGGAGGGATAATTTCTGAGGTTTTTTAAAATATATTCTGAAAAATTCCATATCCTCACGAAATTTTGCATAAGTCTTCGTGTCGGTGGATTTTGCCCATTAACGAACTGAGCCAGCGCATTTGGACTGCAAACATACACTGCAAATTTCAACTCTCTAAATCATTGCGTCCGAGAGTAAACTTGCCTGCGGCCGGCCGGACAGAATTGAGTTTGACCTCGGATTCTTCATCAGTGAGTCAAAACTAATCGTTTGAGACCATTCTCGTATGTGGATAAAAATATTCGTGTGTCAATATATTCGATAAATTCAATCATGTGTGTAGTATGCGCTGTGACTCCCAAAAACCAATTTCAACGAAAAATCTAGAACATGGACAAGTAGGTGGTCATTCGTTTTACCGTTCAAATTTTCAGGGCGGCTGATGCCAAGGCGATATAGTGTTTTCGCATTGTCTGTACTCTTGAGAATTATTCTAAATCGTAAATTAAAATTCAATGTACGTTTATAACGGCTACTCTCGGTATGTAGATATCATTGAACGTGATTATATTTTCGTTGGATTTCCCACAATCAGATCTGAATATTTCATTAACAATAGATGCGTAGGCATAAGCAATTTCCAAGAAAATCATGTAATGAAACGATTTTCTAATGTGAAGATGACTTTAAACCCAAAGTCAACAGGTTATGAACGTCAAAGAAAACAAAATGACAGTTCATTTCGACAAGACAACAGTTCTGAACAAAATTCATATCCGCCAATGTAGCCTTGGGGCAGGGGTGGTTTCAATCTTATGGCCTACAAGTTCACCAGATACATACCCTTCTCACTCTCTTGAAATTTTCACAGTTTACGTTTTGGAGTACGCGGAAATTGGAAAAAAACGACAATATTCTTTTTTGAGTTCACTGTGGACTTATTATGAACACTATAAAAGTAACTACCCTCTTGTTCACTACAGTTTTTGTCGTCTGTCAAAACTTCTACGAAAATTAAACAACTTCTAGGACATACATTCGATAAAACTCCGGTCATGTTAAAATCGGGTATATATGAAATTAAATGTTTAGATTGCAACAAGTGTTACGTCGGGCAAACAATCAGAAATATTCTCACACGATATAAAGAGCATACGAGACACATTCGGAACAATAACGTCGATAAATCTGTTTCACGTCTAATTTGGAATCACCCTGTATATTTATCCCATGGTCGTTCTAATACATGATTTATGTGAAATATCTCGTAGTAAATGGTACTCATCATACAAATATTGATAGTTATCCTACTGAGTTCTTAAAAATATGCTAGAAATATAAAATGAAATCCATTGAAGAATTCTGAATAGCAAATTCATTACGTAAACAATTAACCGTTAGATTTTTAATTTAATTTTTAATTCACAGTGCAGTTCTATTCCACCTGTGTTGCGAAAGTGAATACGTTGCAATAAATCTATTTCAGTGAGAAACTGTGAAAGTAGTTTATATCAGCTAGTATAATTTATGGAAGGATGAAATTCTTGGATAAATATTCGACCAATTAGAGAATCCAGCGATATGAAAAGACCTCAGATGTTATGATTTTATCTGACATAAACAATTGCAAATGTTCAATAAATAATTGTCAGTCTTCAATAAAGTACCATGATGAAATAATGGTCGTATATTTGGAAATATGTTTACTGAGTTACTCATGCATTGATGGCATTTTCAGCATGTGTACCATGACACAATTTGTAATTGAATAAAACAAGAAGATAGCTGGAAAATCAGGGAATGATTCTTCCTAAGTACACAGAATCAAAAATCGATCAAAAAATTGGCGTAGTCATTGAGATATGCACATGCGGCTCTCCTAAAATTTGTGGTGCGTTTGTTCCCCTGAACAGAGTGACAAATGTCTGTAATTTTCGAGAAATACCGCCCAGAGACTTGTACAAAATTTCGTGGGGATGTATGATAATGGATTCTTATGATTGAACTGTATCATGAAATAAATTGAATTTAAAAACGTGTCATTTAAAAAAAAACAAGAGTGCCAAAAATGTTTAACCCGATAACGAACTCATCCGAGATATACATTCCTCAAATATACTCTGAAAATTATATTATATCAATTGAAACTTAGTCAATATTCCAATTTGATTTTTACTGGAGATATCCTGAAACCAATTTGATTAACTTAGCAAAGTATATATTTCCATCGTCATATCGATTATCCATAGGCATTCAAATATCACCCAAAAAGTTTAATATGATATAGAAAAGTATAACGGGTGATTCCGCAAAAGAAGCAGAGAAAATAATTCTTTTGCGGAATCACCCGTTATACTTTTCTATATAAATATACTCATCCGCATTATCCTTTTTTGTTTAATATGATATTATAATCCTTATAATTCTACGATAGCTGAAATGAATTTGATATGCCTCGTATAGGAAAATAATATGACATGTATGAACACTGATCATATAATAATTCATAGATATAATAATTACAGCATTCAATGAAAACATACAAGTACGATCTATTATTGAAATTTTGAGAAATCATATCTTCGAAAGTATTAGCTTGTTAGAGTTGAAAATGATATCAACGGATCCTTATGGTGATACTGCATCTTGAAAAGGAATTTGTAAAGTTTTTTTTTCTTTTCTCCGAAACCATCAGGCCGATTTTGTCCAATAACAAGCTTAACCGAGATATTTATCTCCCAAACCTACTCTGAAAATTTCAATGTCTAGCTCATTCCGTTCGAGAGTTATCATGTTAACGGCCAGACCGGCCGGACAGAATCGATTTTGACCACCGATTCTTGATCAGTGAGTCGAACCAGATCGTTCAAGACCATTTTCATCCAAAAATTCGAAAATTACAGACATTTGGGCAACTTGATAAGCACTCTGTTCCGAGGAACAAGAACGCCAAAAATGGTTCCAGAACCGATTATGTTTGTCACCGAACATAGAAGGATAGAGAAGAGTTTTGATTATGGTTTGTGTCAGTTGTAGGTTCACTCATAAACGCCATGGGTTTTGACAAGTTTTGAATTATTACTTTCGGAACATCTTCTACGAAAATCTATGTGCTTTCGAAGGATGGACATGGGATATGGGTAGCTATAAATTGAGTTGTCAATTTCAAGTCCAGATTAGAATGTAGCATCTCGTTGACGTTTACTGAAGGATTATTGTACACACCCGGTATGCCTGCCAGGCAATTTATATTCCACGGTTATCTCTCGAGTGAAAATAGAACTGAGAGTTCTAAATTCTGGGAATGTGTAGAACTGTTGCCCACCAAAGTTGCGCTCGCCGTACACCCCAATCAATAATGGTGTTAAGTTGCCATCGTAGTTTTTCTTTTGTTTTTAGCGATGCACGTTTTTGCCTGTTGTACTTGTTCAGTTGAGCCTGAAATATGACCATAGCAGAGGTGATTTTTTCGGACTGCCCGTATGTGAAAAGGTGTGAAGTTGTCAGGTAATCTATCTATTTTGCATACAATTCTTTGTTTTATCCATGAACATTGTGGTTTTATTGGTAATAAATAGAATTTACGATTAGATGGAAACAAACATACTTGTACTTCATTTAATGTGTTCTGTTATATCTTGTATCTCCACCAATAATTCTCATTCGAAGCTATAAATATCGATAAGAAATAAATGCGATATTTGCTGTTGGGCTATTAAATATATTCCTAAAAGCACTTCAAGCTCGCACTTTCTTCAGTGAATATCACAACAGTTCCGATAGAAGAACACACAAAGTTCATCATATCAATCTAAAGACATTTAAGTATTGGTATATTATCCCTGACAAATTCAATGAAGATATTTTTGAAAGCTTATATAGCCGAATCATATTTTAGAGGTATAAATCGATATTATTTCATTTCATGCTACTATTCACTTTTAAGAACATTATTTTTTACCACAGAATCCAGCGCAATCATAAACAATAGGGTTCTAATTTGAAAAACAGAAGTTATGGCCAATTTTTCATCACAATTTTCGACACAAAATTTTAAACACCTTGTGATAATATTTCTGAAATTCAAAAGATGCATGACCTTTCCACATTATTCCTCTTTGATCTTGTAAAAACGGTTCACGCTCAGGATGTTTGATATAAGAATAATAAATTTTCAGATTTCAAATATGTCCAGTTCTCCAGAAACGTCTAATAGGCACTCGAACTCGGGACACCCTGTATAAATCAAAAGATCTCATGCAGCTGAAAAAACACCCTATAGAAATGATTCCACATATTCGTGTAGATCTGTACGAACTATGGTGAAGGTATCGTACCAAATTCTTGAATGTATGCTTGGTCTCATTTTTTTAATTTTTTGGGAAGTGAACATAATGTCTGACAATGAATAAAGCGAAGTGATGGACTCCTACCTTGTACAGTTTGTCCTTCTGATACCACACATCCTCCTCCTCTTCGGGGGGCTGAAACGTGGAGTCCATGTGCAGGTCATCCCTGGACCTCGACAGGATTCTACGTCTTGATACCATATCAGTTAAAAATACAGCAGATATCGGTAACTCAGCGGCTGCGATCTAAGGAAGAAATGGACTAATTTAGAAAGCTTCGAAATAAGGGAAAGTTCACGTTTTAATTTATGTGAATTATGTAAAATTGAAGCCCAATTACGTTTCATTATTCTCGAGGCAATTCGGACGAAATCGCTTCATAAAAAATTACAAAACTAATTAAATAGAGACCGGCACGGACGATGAACGCGAAAATGTAAAAAACTGATAGTTGTTACGAATTGTTATCGAACGGTGGCATGATTTACTGGAATTTCAGTAATTCACTGACCCACACCATGAATAGCTTTTGGTTTTATCGAAATCATGATAGAAGTATAGAACTAATGTTGGGTAATGTTTCGTTCTTGGTCGAGCGTTTGAGTCTCCACAACAAAATCTCGAATTTCTATGGAAAAGTAACGGAAACATTGTGATTTTTGGCGTCGTTCACGGAAATTGTGACATAATCATTCGGAATTCGTGAAGTCAGGAGCTTTTGAGCGCATGTTCTTCTGTCTATTCACGCCTCAAACAGAAATAAAATTTCAAATGGAAATGTTTCCGAAACTATTGGTTGGATTTTACCCATTTTAACCAGATTTTCCTCTCATCAAATAAAACCTTTTTCATTCACCATTTTTCCAGATTCGGCTCAGGTAAAAAGTTATAAGCGTTTAAAGACTTTACAATGGGCTGATACTCCCCTGAATTTTCTTGAATATTAAAACAGTGAACTTTAACTTGACACCTATTCTATCCATTCGATACTTCATTACCCAATTGTTTTCACTATAATAATATACACAATTCCATGATCTTCTATTAAGAAAAATCCTCAAATATCCTATATATCTTCAATGATACTTGAAAATTAATTCACTCATATTTTTCATATTCCAATTCCAACCTCAATATAAATCACAGCACAGAAGACTAATAATCGATGATCGAACTTCGAACTTCATAGCAATGATCTAATGATAAGTAGAAGAAGAGCTTAGAGAGAGAGGCATTGATTCCAACATAAGAGTGAGATGCAATGATAGAAATCCGCTGATGTAGGGGAAAACATCGTGTTTTGCAATGCTAGTCTCACTAAATTATCATATTTTATTCGTTTTCTCCATGTTTATTGAATTGTTTTTGACTTATTTAAAGTTTTATAAAGATTAATAGATTATATCTATTAATCATACTTTATATCATTCAAAGAAGAATATCTTGAGATCAGTACGTTTTAGGAGAAATGATAAAGAATACTTTATTTTTCTAAAATGATTGTAGATTCTTATGATAACTTAAGCTAAACTTAATCTCCTTTCTTTATGCTATTTTCTCATGGTCTTTTGAATTCGCAAGCCTATAACTAGGAAACGAGTGGAAGTAGCAAAAAACTGTTGATTGGAAATTATGTATCATAGTTATAGAAAACTTCTCCCCAAAATTCATTTCATTCGGAATATCCATGTCACAGACAGAAAAGAAAAACTGATTTTTTTTCGAAAGTTCAACAGCCTGTATTTCTTCACCAGAGCTGAATTTGGAAAAATGGTAAATGAAAAAAGTGTTAGGTTTGACGAGAGGAATCGTTGGTTAAAATTAACAGATTTGTGGGTTTCCCACCATGTTGTTTTTGTGGAGTTATTTCATTTTAAAATTTGCTCGATGCTCAATGCATTTTTTCCTTTATTTATACCCATTTTCACGCAGTATTTAAATGGTTTTCCGTGGTTAACACCCACCCTTGAACGTTTTGCGCTTCGTCATAAATCATAATAGAATTATTTGTTAAGTCGAAGCGAGCTGTTTAGGTGTTTTAAATATTCTTGCCTTTTAAGTTGAATAACTAGACGTTTTGCTGACAATTTTGTTATGGCACCTACTCACCAATTTCTTGTTCATCAAACTTCTTTGGACCCAAATCCTACACATCTTTCCCGGTACTGTTAAGTTGTGGGATTTTCAATGGCGGTCTGGAGTTCTGAACAGTTATGCAATAAAGCGTACTTGAAATCGAATTTTTTCACATATAAATCCAACCCAATTGGAATAACAACCCAAGCTCCTCGTTTGGCGGTTAAGTGTTGAATATTTTTACGTAGGTTAAATATTTGTTGGAGCGAATCCACCTTGTTAATTCAAAGAATGGATATTAAATTGTGTATTCCGGATATTATCTGTCAGTGGTGTTGGAGTGATACATTTCTCCCAAAATCAGGTCAAAGTTCGTTTACCTTATCTCTTTTCCTGTTTGGAATTCATCATAAACTTGACATTTGTTGTTACTGCACACAAACAAGAATATCGTTGTGAAACAACAGACATTAAATATCGAAATAAAAACTATAGAACCATCATGAAACTTTATGTATATTTCGAAGAAATAACAATAACGAAAAGATTCATAATAGTTGAAGTTAATGCCACATATCTTAATTTTTGGTAGCTTCCTAGTTTTAGAGGCAGTAAAACCTCTGATTAGATCTAACTTCTTACGAAACAGAGCGCTCTTCCTTCACACTTGATTTCAGATATGAAAATGATATTACCTGCTTGAAAAGCTGAAAAAGCCGCATTTTCAAGACTGCACTGGCACTACACTTCACAATAAACTGGGAGATTGTAGCAAATACCGTAAAATGAAGAAAGGCGCCATTGAGATATACAATGAGAAAAATTTACATAGATATCTTTCACCAGCAAGTGTTTTCAAGGTATTGTTTTTTAATGCTGAGCTGATTGCCGAGATTTACATTGAAACGGAAAGTATACATGGATGCTTGCCCCTCTCATGAGAAGTAACATTGCATAAGGAAGATATTCAATAAATCAATTTCTTAGCTTGACAATTTCGAATTTATAAAGTAGCATTGTGCATCATCCTCCGAAGGCTCAGCTTTTTCTGTAAAGGATTTTTGCAACTGAAATATCCATGTTTTATTACACCGGTTTCGGAAATCCTTATTGAAATATGAGACCCGATATATAATAGTAACAGTTGCTGCACCATCACGATGATTTAATATCAAACACAATCTCATTTTGAACCCATTGTCAACTCTAACATTCTACTAAATAACCTTAAAGATTTGGACAGTGTTAGAATATTTGAATGGTTTTTAGCAAAATCATCAGCATAGGAATGTCAGAAAAGCTTCACAATAAGACGAAAAACTGAATTTCTTCCTTCAAGATAATAATGTATTTGAAAATTTGATTCAAATAGAAGAAAGGTGAATTAAAATCTTGAAATGCCATATTCCTGTGAATTAAATAAAAAAAATTAGAAAAAAAATATGGAAATTTCAGGTTATTATTCAATTAGTGTTCAAGACACAAGATCTTACGTATCCATCTTTTTGGCGCTCTTGTTCCTCAGAGTGCTTCTCAATTTGCCCAAATGTCTGTAATTTTCGAATTTTCGAATTTTTTATTCAATATATGGACCTTTTTCAAGACACAAAATGATCTTGGGTCTTTATTAATAAAGTCAAAAATAAAAAAAAACTGTGTATATAATATTTCTTGTATTTGTGGTCAATCGTATACAGGAGAAACATCGAGACCACTTAAGAAAGTCGGAACCAAAGAACAACTTGAGAAATAGGGACATACAAAAATAAAAAATAGTTCGTTGTACAATCCAAGGAGATCACATGATGGATTGGAGTAATACAAAGATTCTAATGACATAAGCTGACTACGTTAAAAGGAAACTTAAGGAGTCAACTTGTATTTTGTTGAACAGAGAATGCAATTTTGCAAACTGCTTAATTGGAATTGATCATATTTGGCTGAATTTATTAAAAAAGGAAATGGAACTTGGCAATTTCTATACTGAGAAAACTATGTTACTACGGTTTTAAAATTCTGTCAAACTGACAATTCTCGAATTTTAGAATAGCTATATCAACAAAAAATTATTCTGAAGATTTTCCTTAGTGTCTGACGAAGGAGTCTGATTTAGACTCCGAAACGTTACGAAATTCAGTTGTTTAATCGTTGATGTTGTTTCTTTATTGTTTGTTAGGCAACATTGTTCGATTAATTACTTCTGACAAATATCTTGTGTTTGATACGCAGAAGCAATTCACAAAATAATAAATTTTTATTTAATAGATATTTGTCAGAGTCTGATAGAGAAAACCCAGAAAGAAACGATTTAATTCTGAATTCAAATTAGGGATTAAGACAAACCAACGAAGTAAAAACAGTGAAAATATCCAAATGATAAGGTTTAAAGTACATTTGAATCGTACAACAGAGGAATAAAATAGATAATTGTTACTGGCTAAGATTTTATATCGTATATCGTACCAAATCCGTACAATCTCCTTAAATCCCTCTACGCGTTTTTAAGCGTAGCCGACCGCACAATTAACTGGACAATAAAAGAAGTAATCCTTTTTGCAGCCAGTTACTGAAAGGGAATGCTTTATGCAAACTACTTCGAAATTCCAATTTAATGTATGCATACATTATAGAAATAAGCTCCCGATCTGTTTATATAGAATCTGAATAGTGATAATATGGTTCTACTATAAATTTCAATAAGCTGTATGTATAACAATAGGTATTCATTTAATGGTAACAATACAAATCTGGCCAAGTTAATGGCTAATGTGGCCCGTAATAAGAAATGGAAGAGGAGTATTTGTACAATGAATATACTGAGTGTGAAAACAATGAGGGAGTCCTTATTGTTTGTGGCCTCTCTTATAGGCCGACTTCATCGATTTATGCTCACTGAAGATTATACGGAGACTTGCTTGTGTATATATATACGAATTCTATTGACCAGGACATATGTACTGTACATTTGAATTCGAAAAATAAATGTTACTTTTCGACCCTGTCGATTGTAAAGGGGTTTTCCAATAAGAGGTGTTATTTTGATATTCAAAGAAACATGCCATTTTCAATATAACTGATCAGATGTTCATTTCATTATAAAGAAGAAGCTGCCGTTAATAGTGGAAAATAACATCAGGCAAATGACCACGCTTACAGGGCCATATCCTTTTGATGAAATTTTCCATAACCAAATCGCAAAGTGGCTGCCCTATGTCCTCGATAGCCTCACGAATTCCATCTTTGAGGTCTTGAATCGACGCTAGGCTATTGGCGTAGACCTTCTCTTTCACGTGGCCCCAAAGGAAGAAGTCGCGAGGTGTTAAATCACAAGATCGCGGTGGTCAATTGTGATAACCTTTTCGAGAGATAACACGGTCCGGATACTTTTCCCGCAAAAGATCATTGGTTTCGTTGTTTGTGTGGCACGTAGCGCCGTCTTGTTGAAAGCAAACGTTATCCAGATCAATACCATCCAATTCCGGCCATAAAAAAATCATTAATCATCTCTCCATAGCGCAATCCATTCACCGTAACTGTTGCTCCAGCCTCATTTTCGAAAAAGTAAGGTCCAATGACTCCGCCGGACCATAAACCGCACCAAACAGTCACACGTTGAGGATAGAGAGGCTTTTCAACAATAACTCTTGGGTTTTCCGAGCCCCAGATGCGACAATTTTGCTTGTTGACGAAGCCACCGGGGTGGAAATGGGCCTCATCACTCAAGATGATTTTTCGATGGAATTCCGGATCATTTTCATGCATTTCAACGACCCAATCAGCAAAGACACGACGTTGTTGATGATCGGCCGGCTTGAGTTCTTGTGTTAACTGAACTTTACAAGCCTTATGCAAAATACGGTGTAATGACGTTTGTGGAATGCCTAATTCCAAAGAACGACGAGGAATGGACAAACCTGGGTTTTCTTCAACACTTACGGCTACAGCAGCAATATTCTCGGCTGTTCTTGTGCGACGTGCGCGGGTTTTATTCTTCACATAAGCTATTCTGTTATTTAGCTCCCATTGTTGGATCACTGCCTTGTACTGGACTTTTCCAAGCCTACAGAAGGTTCAGCAAGTGTTACCCTGGAGGCCCTTTTTGCCATCAGCTTTCTCATTTCCTTCAATACCACAGTGCTCTGGCAACCATGGCAGAATCACCATATATTCTCTTGCCAATCGCTTTGTGGCATTCCCAGAACAATAGGACCTTCTATGGGTGCTTCCTTGTCTCTTCGTGTGGCCCAGCTGTTCATTATGAAGTAGATGTGGGCCCTTTGAGGTTCCTTTGCAGACACTATTGAGCACAAATGTAGAAAGCTAGTGTCTCTGCCTGTAAGATACAGGACCCGTGTCCAAGTGTTAATTTCCTCTTTGGAGGCACTTTGTTGATGATGTATGCCATGAATTCAAAATACTGGCTCAAAATGGATATAGCTTCTGTAATTTTTGTGATTGGAGGTCTGAATTATATTGTTGTTGTCGGAAATGTATTCTGTGTAAAAAATACGAGGAATTGTTTGAAGAAATGGAGATTTTAATGTGTATTCATCTACATAAGATCAGAAAAGAAGACATAAGATCAGAAGAAGAAGATCAGAAAAGACAACTTGTGTTGGACGCTCTGCGTCCAACACAAGTTGGACAAGTTTCACGTGCAAAGATATAATTTATCACACAGAGTGTTCAAAGTTGAATTAGTCACCTGGGCAAACGGGATATTCGAATCAAAACACAAAGCTAGAGGAAAATGGTCAACCATTTCAACCAAGTTCGATGAGCGAACTTCTCAGGTATAACCAGTGATTCGTTTGGGCCTGGACAGGTCACAATGTATCTGACTGATTCATTCCAACGCTTCAACGAAAATGCTTCGAATTGTATCTGTCAGAGGTCCGAAAATAAATCAACGCCACACTGTGGCGAATTAAATGCGATCGGCGAATTGTAGATGATGTTGATGGTGCACGTGGGTTTACCAGTAATTTCAGAAACCACTGAATCGATTTCTGCAAGTCATAGTGGAGCCATGACGCATCAGTGATAAGTGTTAATTTCATAAGTTGCTCTGACGAACTGGCAAGGTAGCTTGGGTGTCCTATAAATTTCAATCCGAGAAGAAAGCTTTTGATTAGAGTGAAAACTTTAACTAAAGACATTGTTATCACTGCGGCCGAAGGTGGTTTCAAGGATGGTCTGAACGCCCAATAGATTCATTTCATCACATATTACGTTACGATATTACATGCTGCCTTTCTTGGAGGAATTTTAATTCAAAATGCACAGTAACTCACAATAAGATAGCAGTTGAAAAGGTGTACGCAATATGCGCAACAAAAGCCAGCTCGCAGGTAAATTGCTGCATCAAATCGAAATTATAAGGTGGAATGAAAATATACTGGCACGCATGTGAGAAATTGGTCTCTTTATTCTCGTTTGTACAGACATCAAGCTCCGAAATTAGCTACTGATAATGCTATTCATACATTCCGTCAAGTAACGTACTGATGACTGTTGCAATCATAACTGGTTCAGGTCAATTGGATTTTTTGGAAAAAACATCTGTATATTATCTTTAGACTACAGATCCCGAAGTTTGAGTGCAAATATCGTAGATTTATCTCAAATATATATGATTTATTTCCGATAGTATCGTTGATCCTCCTTTATGTATGTGTACCATCAATTGTCAATTAATAATCAAGTATTTAACGAAAATATTGGAGTAGAAAGAAAAAGCATTTGATTTTATCATTTTTGTTTCAAATAATTTTTATCGCATATCTTAAGGCATATCAAAAAGGCGAGGTTTCCAACGAATTTATTGATATTAACTTTCTGTCTTATATTATGTATATATTCATAGTAATGTGAATCAAAAGTAGAATAATGAATAAATAATCGTACTTTTCGATCTATTTCAAATATTTGTATTTTTTGATCAAATTGAATGCAACAATATATAATAACTAATTAATGATGGTTGATATATTATAGAAATATTTGCTGTCACTGCCACATTATTTAATTATTATTTACACAGGGTGTTTTCTACTTGAATGTCAATACTTAAGGAGATTTATTAATTAATGCATGATTTCAAATTAAAACGTCATATAAACTCAAGTCCGATTTAGCTTTATTTCTGAATCAATATATAAATTGGTTTGCTCCAATAACTTCTGCACTGTCGGCATAAGATATTTCTATGAAAATTGGTAGGCGTAAAATATGTGCAGAGACATACATTTCGCGAAGAAAAATAATTTTTCGTTGTAATCACTGGCACACCGAGTAACACGACAATATTTATTATCAATTAAACAATAATTAGGAGCTACTTGTAGTTGTGTTTTATAGGATTAATAAATTAAATATTGACATTCAATAAGAAAAACCCTTTATATAAAAAAAAGGAAATTCAATTCAAATAATAGTTTATTTATCAAGATTAAATGAGCAATCATGAGAATGAGAAAAGCACCATGGAAGAAATCAAATTAAATCTGGCCAATTTTGCCCAATAACGAACTTAACCGAGATATTCATCTCCCTAAACTACTCTGAAAATTTCAACTACCTACCTCATTCCGTTCGAGAGTTATATCTATGTCTATGGATGAAAAGCAGTCTCACTACTTTCAGATCTCTTACTTCATGTTCAGTTCCGAAATATAAGAATTTTCTGAGAAAAACTAATATCGGAGCAAACAACTGAGATTTAACTCACTTCGCTCACAATTCTTCGATTGATTAGTCTCAGGAACATCATTTGACATTATGACGATTCATATTCATACATAGAATAATATCATTCTGTGACAACGTTGAAATACGATTTATTATTGAAATTTTGAAAAATCATATCTGAGATTTTTCTCACTTCGCTCACAATTCTTCGATTGATTAGTCTCAGGAACATCATTTGACATTATATCAATTCATATTCATACATAGAATAATATTATTCTGTGACAACGTTGAAATACGATTTATTATTGAAATTTTGAAAAATCATATCTCCGAAAGTATTAGCTTGTTAGAGTTAAAAATGATATGATTGGATTCTCATGATAAAACTTTTTATTAAAAAAAATTTAATTTGGAATTTGTTTCGTAAAAAAAAATTTTTTTTTTGTTACTCCGAAACCATTTGTTCGATTTTGCCCAATAACGAACTTAGCCGAGATATTTATCCCCCAAACCTACTCTGAAAATTTCAACTCTCTAGCTCATTCCGTTCGAGAGTTATCGTGCCTACGGCCGGCCGGACCGGCCGGACAGAATGAATTTCGACCACGGATTCTTGATCAGTGAGTCGAACCAAATCGTTTAAGACCATTTTCATCGAAATATTCGAAAATTACAGACATTTGGGCAAATTGATAAGCACTCAGTTCCGAGGAACTATAGCGCCAAAAAAGAAATATAATTGTGAACTTATCAAATTTTTACGAAGCAAAAAAAATTATATTAATCGAGAACAAGAATGGAAAACTGAACAAAAACTGCCTTAACTAATATTTACCCAATAATTCATGCTAAAGTAAATGTCAGTTTAATGATGATTCACCACATTATTCTTTCCCGTTTCCATGATGTGTATGCATAAGCGTATTTCGGCTTGAGATATTGGATTCTGTAAATCATTTCCTGAATAAACATTCGGTTTGCTTGTTTGAGTTCCTTGAACTCGGAATACACTAAATACAAGTACAATGTGAACACAGTTAAGGAGTTGTTTACATAAAAAAACAGATGACATAACTGCGTTGCAAAAATAAACCCATATCGATGGGTTTATTTTTGCAACCGCAGAAATGATCCTAGAAATATCTCAGTATAAATTATTCATCATTTGGTATATGGGGAATTCTTCCAGACTTGTCTCCCTAGTTTAGTCTGTTGTTTCATCAGAAGGTAAATGATTCTGACTCAGCGGTATCTGAGAATTAATAGTTCGTTGAAACGAAATCAACGTAGGTGTTGATTTTTAATGTTAACCTTTGGGTATCAGCTTAAATGGATGTTTCTCTGATAGACATTAAACTTAATTTGACCAGTTCTTGGAGCAAGAACTCGAAAATGACAATTCTGCTCTTTACCAGTTCTACAACAAACTTGTTTTCCTTCTGTGTTTCTATTTCGGTAACAAGAGATATTTAATCAGACCAGTTGTCCCATTAGGTTCCATAAGATTTCCAGAATTTCAAATGTAAGCGTTATCATGACTGGGAAATTTTCGATTCCGGACAATTATGTGTTTAGAATTTTGAAGTATGAATATTTAGGTACCGAATTTTAATACCAATTGAGCAATTGGTATTGATGATTTATTGAAAAAATGAGTTGGAACTTGGAAATTTCTATGCAAAGTAAAACTATGTTAGCTATGATTTTTAAATACTGTGATACAATGTGACAGTTCTTGAATTTCACAATAACTATCAACAAAATAATTCCAAAGATTTTCATTAAGCGTCTGACGAAGGAGTCTGATATAGACTCCGAAACGTTACGATATAGTTGTTTCTTCGTTGATGTTGTTTCATTGTTGTTTGTTAGGCAACATTGTTCAATTGATTGCTTCTGACAAATATCTTGTGATATTTTTTTCAGAGTTCGGGAGAGAAAACCCAGAAGAAAACCTTTCAATATACAAGACATGTCAAATGTAACTCTCAATAATCTATAATATTCTAAAAAACAAAGTATGATCGAATGCAAAGTGACCAACCAAAGGATATTATAATTATTCCTACCCTATATGCCCTTGGATAATCCATATGATGATAGAAATATATAATTTGGTAAGTTCAGAATATCTTCAGTGGAAACAAAACGGGAATATTGGCTAAGTTTCAATTGATATACCTAATATAATTTTTAAATTATAATTATAAGAATCCATTTATATCATTCCTAACTCTGAGAAACCTATAATTTCGGAGATGAATTGTCAGAGCGCCAAAGCTCATGTCCACAGGGCTTTCCACAGTTTTGTTCTACAAAATTGCCTTCTATATTCCTTCTTTCAATATCTTTTTATACGCCAAAAATATGTTGTAGCTGATGAAAAAGATTCAAAATTTGCAGAAGAATGACAAGATCATAATATTGAAAATTTTGAAATAATAAAGTAGGATCACGCCAATTCTTCATGTGTAAATAAAAATAAATTTTTGCTAAATTGGCACAAGAGAGTTAGATGGGGAGGAATTATCTAAGAGTTATTCATAGGAACTCAGGAGAATCAAAATCTTGATATGGTTGAACTGGATTACTCTGTGATCTTCAATGTTCTAGTAACATAAACGTAAAGGATCATAGAATATGGTCATTGTATATATCAATTTCAGAACAGAAGGAGTATCTCCATGGACGATACCAACCGATATTAAATCCATCTGGCACTAAAATGAACCCAAGTCCAGCTAGTTCGGGTATTCAAATGATATAAAGCCATGTAACGATAACCCCAGTGAAATTTTTCGAGATAAAACGATAGTAAAAGTAATACAGATTCGAAGTATATGTTACATCTTTACAATATGTAATCGGAGGTCGCAAGCATAAAATTTTATAGTGGACAATAATTTCGTTGGTTGTTGGATTCTGCAGGTTCATTACCTTACATTATGGTATTTTGGCGAAGATTCTCATATGGGAACCCGACAGACGATGGCGCAATAATAAAAGTGAATGACCGTAACCAACGAAATAACAGAATCAACCATCGAAATATGAACAAATTCCCATCCTTCCTGCGAAAAATGTGGACTAATTTTATAAGTTTCCAATAATTCTCCCAATTGTATACTGACTGACAAAGAAACTGCAACACCAAGAAGGAGCTGTTTAAATTTTTTTTTTTTTTGGTAGAACATAGATAGTATAGCAGAAAAAAAAACGAAGGGTTTACAATTTTTTTTAATAAATTTGTTAATAATGTGTTTGTCCACCGCGTTTATCTATACACTCCCCAATACGTCTTTGGATCTCCTCGAACAGCTGGTTTATTGTAAAATTTAAAAAATTTGCAATAAATTACTACAATTTGTAATTAACAAAAAATGTTTACATGAAAACATCTTCACAATTTTTTTCTCCAAATATTAATCATTTACTCCTTGCTATACTATCTATGTTTTACCAAAAAAAAAATTTAATCAATGATATCAAATTTGATATCATTGATCATCATTGATTTTTGTATAATTATGAAAAAAATAACATTAAAAAAATAATTCTTTGGCGTGCTTATTCAAATTCGTCACCCGGTTATTGAACTCGCCCAAGGCTGCTTGCATTTTCAGCCAAAAATTCCAAAAATATGAATCATTACGATTGGTCCAAACTCAAAACTATCAACTTATTCTGGACATTCTCTCATTGTGTGCGGATTTTTACGAGCACATTTTTCAAAAAATTTGAAAAGCCTGGTTAACCTTTATGGCATTGAATACTTTTTGGGCTTTATGTTACGACCATCGGCTATACCCTTTTGTGACAACCAATGGAGAATCATCGTGGGCGGAAAACGGGCGGCAATTTGACTTATTTGATTTATTAACGAACAAGTGAAGTAACATTTAAAATGACATTAAAGTCGTGGAATAGCTGAATAATATATAAATTTAATGGTTCCAATAAATGCGCTTTGACGATATACAGCCATAAATAAATAAATTCAACTTGAAAGTACGGTGTACACGAAGTGTAGAGAGCTGGTGAAACTTAAAGTCGTAGTGAAACCTATGACGATGTGAGGAATAAAATTGCTCCGTTGAATTTCTTCTTATGTCAGATGTGTTTACTAATCGTATAAATCAAGTGGGTCATGAAGTTGCCCACTTGGTAATCGATATGACATTCTCACTCGTCCAAAATAGACTACTTATTTTTCCATTCTATTCATTCAACTGGTACATCATTTGAAATTCATAAGTCATCTCTCAATGGAACAGCATGGTTTCATTTTATTATAGAATAAACTCCAGGTATATTTCGAAAGCATGAAATGGGTGAAAAACGTTACGAACATTCACAAGTTCTTTTTTTGTTAAAAACTTACATATTTAGTTTCGAACAATACAAATAATAGGCCCATTACACATTTCTCGGCTGAGGGGGTTTTAAAATTTGCACACGGTCGTTTTAGCTATTAAACCGGCATTATTTGTTGTCAACAGAATGAAAATAAATGAAGTCCTGGTGTGCAAAAAATCAATTTTTGAAAATTTCAAGTTGATCCGATGTTTCCATGGTATTATTTATAATGAATACACCTTCATATATATTTTTTACAGAGTTTCGTGTGAAAATTTCTCGATATATGTGCATGAAAAAAGCGATGAAATGAGTTCGAGCATAATTTCAATCGACGTTTGATGAAAGATTGTCTATTAATTTCAATCGATTCGAAGGAATGATTTATTCTTGGACTCGCTACCGAATCGTTTTCGTTTCCAGTGGACAGTGGACAATAGGTAAGCAGAGAAATTATGTCCCCATATGCATGCATGTCGCATCTCCCACTTTGTATTTGTCATCTTCCGATGGTGTTGCATAATTCTTCTGAAATTATTCTATATTGTCGAAGGGGTTTGTACCTTGTTTCATCGCCTTATTCGGAACCGAAGACGCTACAATGGCTACTATGAATGACGGTGACTTCTACAACGTATTATGCTAATAATGCGCTAATTACATGATATGATCCTCGGGTATATTACTTAACAGGAGTTTGCACCGTCTTCTCATTTTTGCACCCACGCACAATTCGAATTCGTTGATGGTATATGAGGCAAGATGTGGATTTGTTGAGGTCATATCTTTGTGATTTTAGATTTCTCATTTGGAAATGAACTCATATAGGAAATTCCTCCAAACGGAATTCAAAAATCATTCTGCTGGTATTTGCCGACTAGTGTTTCTGCTAATTGACTTCTTCAGGTCAAGGCAACCAAGGCAAATAGGGAAAGAAAACAGGTGACACCACAACAGGAGAGTCACTAGGCTCCTATCCGAGCATCTTTCAGGCAGTAGTACTTGCAATACAAAAATGCTTGGAACTGAACCTAGAAAGAAACTATCAGAGATGTGATATAGCAATCCACTCTGACAGTCAAGCTGCTATTAAAGCTCTGAGCTATCATTTCATCGTATCCAAGCTAATATGGGAGTGCCGAAGAAAACTCAGTAGGCAAGGACAACAGGGTCTCCTTGGTCTTGGTTCCTGGTCACCACATACCCCCTATATTGGCCCAGAACCTTATTGTAGAGTTGGTAGACACACCTACAAAAGTGAATTCCGGACGAAAGAAGAAACTGAGAGAGGTACTTTCTGGAGATCTTTCCCCGGAATGTATCACTCCAAGAAATTCCTCCAGAGCTTTGATACTGTCAGATCCAAGAGATACTTGGACCTCAGTAAGAGCAAGCTGCACCTCCTCACTGGCTTCCTCACAGGACACTGCGGCCTCAGGAAGCATATGATGAGATTAGGGCTAGCAGAAACTGACGTGGGACGAGGATGAAACTCCTGATTACCTGATAATGGAATGCCTCGCCACCTCAAACCAACGCAAGGAATGCTTCGGGCAAGAAATCTACAGAAATGTAGACGTAGCCTCCTTGAAGCCATCCCAGATACTGGAGTTCATCGGAACTCTGGAACTGGAAGGCGAGCTGTAGAGGGTGATGACATCGGCAGTTCTGAAGAGGGAGCACAATAGACCTTAAGGTCGCAGTGCATTGCGACCTTAAGGTCCCCATAAAACCCCATTAAACAATATAAAATATACAATTAGCCAATTAGAAGAAACACGTGTCGACAAGTATCAGAATAACCTGTTAAACTTTCCCATTTAATTATACAACTTGTTTCGATATTTTAAAAAGCTATATAGGCTTTCTGGAAGACTTACTTAAAGGAAATTATAAAAGCAATTACGTGGGCTCAGGAGCTTTGGTGTGCTATTCAATTTAAAAGACTATTAAAATATATGGTTATTAGATATCCGTTTTATCACGAAATAAAATTTGAAATGTGCATATATTCTATATTTTTTTTAAAATCTGCATTTAAATATTTACGCAAATCCATTGAGCAATCAGTGGTCATTAATCTAGTTTAGTTAATCTGTCAAAGTAAAGTCGTCAATTGAAATTTTTCAGTGACCCAAAATTTTGAAAAATCTGCCCGGATTTGCAGGGCAAGGGGTGTTCTTCCAAAATTATTCCAATTTTATGAAGATAACACAATGTCAGAGAACACAAATCTGGTTCCTTTAATTTCTTTCAAAAATATGAACAATAGACCCGGAAAACCGATCGCTAGATCAATTTGCAGATGTATACAGGGTTATTAAGGGTACATTGAGGTGTAAAAATTCCTAAAAGTCTTATAGCCTTCCCATCACTACTCGCTGAGATAAGGTCGATTTACCAAAACAACAGAAAAAGTCACTTTTTCTTTAATTTTTTTAAATTGAAATTTTGTTGCCAAATAAACAGGCTATCTGGTCCGTGTAGTGGTTCATCCGGAAAAAATGTTTTCTCGCGGAAAATTTGGATATTTTTATTTGCTGTATTCCTTCAGATTATGTGAGAAACGTAGCTTCGAATTTTTTGCCTGAAATTCCAAAAACTAGACTTTTGAATTCAAAACGCTCTCTTTAAATATTAAATGGTTTCTTTCTGGGTTTTCTCTCCCAAACTCCTACAAATATCTATAAAATAAAAAAATGTATTATTTTGTGAATTGCTTCTGCGTAAGAAACACAAGATATTTGTCAGAAGCAATATATCGCACAATGTTGCCTAACAAATAATAACGAAACAACATCAACTATGAAACAACTATTTTGTAAAGTTTCGGAGTCTATATCCGACTCCTTCGTCAGACACTCAAACGAAAATCTCCAGAATTATTTTTGTTGATAGCTATTCTGAAATAAATTTGAAAAAAATTCTTGAAACGACAATTTTAAACCGGTCAAAAATTACTGATTTTTTTTGGCCCTTAATTGGTTTGAGTGGTATATATAAAAAACAGAGCTAGATACCAAAAAGGGACCAGCAACTAAGATAAGGAATAAACTCCAATTGGCTGAGTTCCCATCAGGCAAGCAAAATGGCACCTCCAGGTAGAATGCAAAATCATCCTTGACTTGAAAATTAACATTTCTTCAAAAGAATTGCATTGGGTTCCAAACAACGTCTCAAGCGAATGCGAAATATATTGCAGTCAATAAACACGGTGTCGTGATCAGGGTTTATGAGGACCTTCACATTTGTATCAGGATCATCAGTTCTAACAACAATTTGAGTAATGAATGGAAACGATTTTAATTCAGCCATAGCACGAATGCATGGCCGTATTGCTATCCCTACTCAATTTTCGACATCTTGAGACTCTGGGAATCTCTGATTGCTAATCCAGATAAGAATTGATTGGATCCATTATTCGGGCTTGGTTTTGGAAAATAAAAGAAACAGACTTGGCCACATTATCACAAATACGACCCTCAGTGTTTGGTTTGATTTTGTTATGTATTGTTAATTTTTTTTCAAAACGAAAACACTGCAGTCTTAATAGTCTAAGAACCAGTAACGTTTGCGAGAGAGAATTTCAGGTGAGCTAGCAGCATAAGGGCTGTTGATAGAGGTTGCGTTCATTAGTGCGCATCGTACCAGTACAGGTAAAATAATATTTTCCCAATACTTCCAACAATATAGATCGTATCGAGTTCAAATCTAGAACTCATCTGTAAAATAAGGTTCTGAAGGACCCTGCAAAATTTTAGCGATATATGACTGAATGTTTCCGAAATACAGAAAAACATTTCACAAATAATATCTATTACGAGTAGGGTTGCCAACTCTGAGCTATTGAAATAAAGGACATCAACGACCTGGCTCCGGGGGCCTTTCAAAAGTTCAAAGGATATCAACGACTTGCTCACGGTCGCCTTTGAAAAGTTCAAAGGACATAGTTTTAAAATAAAGGACTGTCCTTTAAAATAAAGGACGGTTGGCAACCCTAATTACGAGTGGAAATGAAAAGATTCAAAGGATTATACTCGTATTGTCATTATGTCCTTTCCTTAGGAAAGGCCCAAGAAAATTTACATTTTTGTGGGAATTCGAAGAATCACGGGGAGTTCTTTAACAAATCACAACGTTCTTCGTTCATTATATTCTTTTTCTAGAAATTCAACTGAAACAATTGTGATCTAGAATAAAAATCTATGGATTTTCAGATATACATGATCATCGTTCTTTGAATGTAATATGGTCATAAATTGCAGTAGTGTAGTTTGTAATAAATCAAATACCATATATTTTTTACTCAATTACTGAGACTTATTCGATAAAATGATTAACCAAAATGGAATGAAAGATCAGTTTTCAAATGATAATGTCTTACTGATGGCTATGAGAAAATGTCCAATAAACCTTTATGAAATATCTTGCAAAATAAGACAACTCGCATTTGACGACATACAGTTGAATGATACTCTTCTTAGACTGTTCCATTGAATTGATTCACCTGTATATTAAAGTAATAAACAAGTTCTCAACTTCCCAGTAGAACTGAGTTTCGTTAACGTGAAGAAGCAGATGCGAAAGTAGGTTAAATAGCATATGTCAATGATGGAACAACTCTCGTTTGTATTCTTCATCCACTCCATTAATTTAAATTACAGAAAATGACGGTTGACTGCCTCAAATGTAACCAATTTTAAGCCGAATGCAAAAGGCAAGGTCGACAGTCAAAAAAACATGTTTAAAATGATTTTATTCCCAATATAAGCTCTTTATAACATGCGGATTGAATTGGTGCTGCCTGAGTTGAACACCTTGCAGAAAGTGAAAGTTTTATCTGCGGACTTGTGAGAAGTACTATTTATGAACTGAATTATATGCATGCAAATCTTCGATAATTCCGAAGATTTTCATGAGATGAGTTGTTCAGAATTCATTCTTTGGCTGAGGTATACAGAAGATAACTCAGCCGAAATGTGATATGAATTTACCATGTGGAAGTTGTATTTTCGGGTGCAAATTTCACACAATTTTCAATTTTTTTATTTCACTTACTACTACGAAAGGTGAAGTACTACTACGAAAGGTATAGTTCTTTGAAAAACAAATGTTGACGGTTTACTATATACACTGCGCAAAAAAATTAACGCACATTATGGAAATCTCAAATTTATTCTACAACTGAAGGTGTTCTCAATGATAATTATTTTTATCAGAATTATGCATGCATATGTTATCCACTTTCAACGTTTTTCTTCAATACAGATGTTTTTTCCCAGAAGGAATAAAAAAAGATGAGATTATAAGATTTTGAATGTATTGGCTCCATTCTGAAATCAGTTGTTCTCGATCAATTCTAGTGATCAATAGTTTTTTTTTCATTTGATTTTCTTCACTCGATCACTATGCAACGCGAAACACGCAATTTGACCCGAGAGGAATGTGCCCAAGCGGTAGTTTTGCGAGAAGAAGGGTGGACATACACAAGAATTGCAGAAAGGTTTGGAGTTTCCCATACAAGTGTGTCCAGAATGTTTCAGCGATTCAGGGAGACAGGTATGAATGTCCGAAGACCAGGGCAGGGTAGACCACGGGTAACAACTGCCATTCAAGAACGTTACTTGAGAGTTTCTTCGTTGATATCCATATCGCATATCCATTGGGAAGAGGCTGATTGGGAAAGAGTTCTCTCCACAGATGAGTCTAGATTCTGCCTCTACCATTGTGATCGACGTTCCCTTGTATACAGACGTCCACATGAAAGATATGCTCAGTGCAATTTCCTGAATACTACTGGTTTCGGGGGAGGATCGATTATGGTATGGGGGGGGAATATCTTTTACTGCTCGCACAGACCTAGTGGTCGTTGATAATGGAGCTATGAATGCTGATAGGTATATAAGGAACATTCTTGAAGAGCATGTAGTGCCATTTGCCCCATACATTGGTGAAAATTTCATTTTTATGGACTATAATGCCAGACCCCATCGTGCGTGCATCGTTCAGGAGTACCTTGAAGAGGTTGAAGTCTCTCGAATGGAATGGCCAGCAAGAAGCCCAGATCTCAATCCGATTGAGCAGGTTTGGGACAACCTCAATAGAAGGCTGAAAAGTTCAGAAAATCATCCAGCTACGCTTAATGACTTAGGAATCCAACTAAGAGAAATCTGGGAAGGATTAGATCAGAACATTTTAAGATCACTCATTTTGAGTATGAACCGTCGTTGCCGAGCTGTAATTAACGCAAGGAGTGGAAATACCAAGTATTAAATCACTTATCAGCATTCCAGTATTTTGAAAATTGTTTATTTCTCTTCTTTCACATAAGATTCGGTGAAATCCTGAATTTTTCTTCCATTCTATGTGTCTTGTTTCGTTCAAAACCTTCCTGAGAGAACATAAAAAATAAGTTATAAAGTCAATGTAGAGTTAACTTTCATTAAAATTGAGATTTTCAGAATGTGCGTTAATTTTTTTGCGCAGTGTATTTTCATTTTCATGGAACTTTTAACGACTTGAGTGCCAAAACACAAAGAATCATTAGTGAAAATTGCATTCCCATCGCACTTCATTGAAGTATCGGAGTTTTGAGTCCTACAACCTCTCTTTCTGTACTTCCAGGGAGCTGTCATCTGATATGATCTATATTTATGTCAGACGCGCCATATGAAATACACAACGCAACATCGCCTGAATGCGAATGTGTTGATGTAATATATTATTTTTTTTTTCGAAATGATACGACAAATTTTAGATTCCGAAATCGGCCGATTACAATACGGGCCCTGATTCGTATTGAGCGAAAAAATAGCTGACACATGGAACACCCATGGCTTGGACAAGCCATCTGGATCTGCAAAAAGAGCGAATACATCGGACATGCTTTTCTCTCTGATATGTATTATTTAATTTGGAAGAGCTCACCCGCTCAGTCGTGACAGTAATACTGAATATTTTGCGGAACTTTGTCTCTGACGGTTCAGTGACTTTTTGGTCTGTTTAGGAAGACTGTAAGACATTATGTCATTAATTCATTGAAGATCTTCTTGCACGCAGACATTTGAAGGACGTTCGTCGTGAGAACGTTTCAAGTGAATTCGTTACGACCATCATAAGTATGAATATCAGCTTCTCATCTCGTTTTGATCGACCAAAACGTCAACTCTCTTGAATCTTCCAGTAAATAAAATGGGTTCAAGCCCTGTGGACAGGAGCTTTCTGGCGCTCTAGTTCAAACAGACAAATTATATCTGGTATTGGTTTCTCAGAGTTGGGAATTATATCAATGTATTCATATGATATCACTGCATCATAAAGGAAATTCAATTCAAATAATAGTTTATTAGATGAGTAATAATAAATTACCTTGTAATCGATCAAAAATTTCCTGATCTACGTTCACCAAACTACAGTATTATGCTTTCAATATTTACGTAATATTTTCAAACATTTTCGGGTGAGGTCCCCGTTGCATCGCTAAAATACGAGTATTTCAATTGACATATCTGTCAAGTTGACATTATGAGAATTCATACATAGAATAATAATTATATCAATCTGTGAAATACGATTTACATTGAAATTTTAAAAAATCATATCTCCGAAAGTATTAGCTTGTTAGAGTTGAAAATGATATGAATGGATTCTTATGATAAAACTGCTTATTAAAAAAAATTTGATTTGGAATTTGTTTCGTAAAAAAAAATTTTTTTTTTTGTTACTCCGAAACCATCTGTCTGATTTTACCCAATAACAAACTTAGCCGAGATATTCATCCCCCAAACCTACTCTGAAAATTTCAACTCTCTAGCTCATTCCGTTCGAGAGTTATCGTGCTTACGGCCGGCCGGACCGGCCGGACAGAATGAATTCCGACCACGGATTCTTGATCAGTGAGTCGAACCAAATCGTTTAAGACCATTTTCATCGAAATATTCCAAAATTACAGACATTTGGGCAAATTGATAAGCACTCAGTTCCGAGGAACTAGAGCGCCAAAAATACTGCCCGAAAGAGGTAATCATTTCCTTCATCCAAACTAACGAAAATAAGCGACGGAACAAGAGCAATTCAAATTTTATTCCGCTGTATATTATTCCTTAAACAAAACATAAATATTTTTTTTTTATTTTTTTTGTTCATTCAATCAGTGCCGGGGATGTACAAAATGTGAAAGGCGTGAAATGGACAAACCTGGGATTTCCTTCACACTGTGAGCTATAGGAGCAATATTCCCGTTGTTCTTGCACGACGGGCACAAGTTTTATTCTGCACATCACTAACTTGTCCCAACAGCTCGAATTCTTACTCAAATTTCGGAATAGCTAGCGAGAACACTTTTAACCTTACGAACTGTCTTAGCAGAATTTTCTCTATTTTTGTAGTGAATTTTAACAATTTCGATGCGCTGTTGATGCATATATCGTTCCATTTTTGCGCGCATGTTTTAGGGAACAGCGTGCCATCATTTTCCTAAATGTCTTTAAATTTCGACTTTTTGCCGAAAATAGTCCCAAACGATTAGGTTCAACTCACTGAAGAATAATTTGATTCTGTCCTATGCCACGATAGCTTTCGAACGGAATGAGATAGCTACTTGCAATTCTCAAGGTAGGTTGTGCTCCCGAATACGACGGTAGAGTTCGTTAATGGGCATAATCGGACAGACAATTTCGGAGTTATACCCATCTGAAATTTTGTTGTTATTTCCTCAAGAACTCAAAAAATACAGATCCGATCTAATTGAAACTTGGTAATTAGTTGTAGAATGCCGACACGCATATTTTTGCCAAATTTCGTGAGGATCGAATCACTAGAAAAAAAATAACAATTTTTCTTCAAACATTTTATTTTTCAGTAACTATCTATGAGAGTCTGAAAAAAAAAGGCCTGAAGGCTTATGCAGTATTGCGTGAAGGCCTGTAAGGCGTGAATAGGCGAAAGAAAATGCACGCAAATGCTCCTTCACGTCAGTACTTGCAAATAATTTTTATTAATGGCATCTGTCAAAAAATATAAATATGACAGCTGCCAGAATAGCCTTTCGAATTGAGGAAATTTTCGCCTGTTTATGTCATCGTTTATCACTACCTATCCGTAGTGATCCACCCCTGTGAAATTTGTTTCATGGATTTTTCCCCAAAAGCAAAACTCAGCATGTGACATGCACGATAAAATTGAGTATACAGGGTGGTCCAGATCTTAACCAAGAAATTTTAACCTCGTATTCTACTTCAAAAATAAGCCCTAGTTTGTCATATAAACATATGTCAAGGAATGCTTCCTCTCCAAGATACACGGTGTTGAAATTATAGAAAAAACAATGTTTTTTATTAATAACTTTTACACTTCTTAGAATATTTCTATGAAATTTGGGGCATAGGTTTAATGGATCAGGGAGCACTTTCTGAATCAAATAATTTTTCTTATTCAACCAGTGGCGTCCGTACTGCATCGAGACGGGATATTTTTAGACAAAAAAATGATAACCACTGCTTTTTCCTACAATAAAAATCATTCTTGAAATCCTTATTTAATTTGAAGCAAATTCATTCTCTTGACTTTTCAACGCACGAGCCACCGTTTTCGAGTAAAAAAATTAAACACATTCTCATGGAAATCGCTAAAATTTGATATGGTACATAATAATAATATGACTATCTTTGTAAACGAAACGTGTAATTACAAAGAAAATAAGCGTTAACAGTCACACTCAAAAAGGAATTTAAAGAAGATGTTCGAAATAAAAGAAAAAAAAACTTTTTTTCCTTCTAATAATTTTAACACCCTGAGGAGCATTTCTCGACATATGCTTATAAGACAAACTAGGGCTTATTTTTGACGTAGAATACATGGTTAAAATTTCTTGGTTAAGATCTGGACCACCCTGTATAATCTACTGTGACAGTCGGGAAATACGTGAAAGGAGCAACTGCTAGTTCTGAATTATCTTAACAATCCGGCAAGGTGAACACCAAAATTTAATAGCAGGATGAAGATCGAGAATCTTTGTCATTTCGAAGACCTTAAAATATTCAAATGAGTATCTGTTGAAGTCATCAGGTTTGGTTTATGGACCTGTTCCAAGATCATTATTGGTCATGATAAATTATCGAAAAGATGGTGATTTTCCGCGCTGATTAAGTGATTACACTTTTATTTGGACCATGAAGATAGCGTTCACGGAATGAAAACATAAAGTTTACAGTTCGGTTCCTGGGGTTTCGAAAACTTTATTGTGTACAAAAGATTGAAAATCTCATCGTGATTATCCACGATGATAGAGTTCACATTTTTATATGGAATAAAAACTTGAAGATTGAACTTTGGTGAGTTCTTGGTGGTCTTCGGTATCATTAAACGAGACTTGAGATGACTTGGAGGCGCCTTGATTAGGACGTCTTGAAAGAGCCGAGGCTCAGGTGTGAAAAGGTATAATGACCTCAAGATACCAGTATTTTTCCAATAGTCATTGTTCGCAATCTCTCACACGTAATGGGGGAATAAGGGATGTTATTATACATAGAGCGACCACGGCACAATAGGCGTAATTGGCAGTTAATACCCTTCAACAAGATTCACATTTCATGTCCATACTGCGGTGTCTATATATAAACACACAAATGCAGTTTTGACCCTCTTCTTCCCTTCGTTGAAGTGTGAAAATATGCGTTCTTGAATTTATTTCCGTATACATGAATGGGGTTTTATCGCCCAAACAAAAATAAATATTTTTATTATTTTAAAATTGCTTCTGCGTTATAAACAGCCACCAGCAATATATAGCAAAAATATTGCCTAATAAACAGTTATAAAATAAGAATATACAGGGTGAGTCTTTGACCACTGCATTAATTTTAATCAAAGATTCCTCTCATCAAATGAAACACTTTTTTCATTTAACATTTTTCCAAATTAAGCTCAGGTAAAAAGATACAGGCTGTTGAAATTTTGAAAAAAAATCAGTTTTTATTTTGTAGCTTTGACATCCTTTTTTCGAATAAAATGAATGTTGGCGTAAAGTTTCCTATAACTATGATACATATTTGCCAAATATTAGTTATTTTCTACTTCTACTGGTTTTCTAGTTATGGACTCGTAGATTCATAAAACTAAACGAAATTAGCATAAAGAAAGCATATAAAGTTTTTCTTGAGTCATTTCAAGAATATTCTTTCGTTTTAGAACATTATATTATTCATCATCATTTCTCCTTAAACGCACCGTTTTCGAGAAATTCTTCATTGAATGTTTTAAAATGGAAAAGTCCAGAAATTTCACTACTTTTATGGATCCGCCCCTGAGCGTTGGAATCCCGAATCAAGCTGTAAACCACGTTACCATGCCTTATTCTCGTCCGCCAACAATGTCATAGATAATTTATATGCGGGAGTGTATTAGCACATTGTGAAATCTTTAAACGCTTGTAACTTTTTACCTGAGCCGAATCTGGAAAAATGGTAAATGAAAAAAGTGTTTCATTTGATGGGAGGAATCTTTGGTTAAAATTAATGCAGTGGTCAAAGACTCACCCTGTATATATATGAACAACAAAAAATAATTCTGAAGATTTTCGCTTGGTGTTTGATGAAGGAGTCCAACGAAAGTTGGGTAGGCTTGCAGTAAAAGGGTTGAAGGGCAATATTCCATTTATCGTCAAAAATTATTCAAAGTTATTGGTTGAAAAAATATTTTTTTTTTCCATACTATACCCCTGTACATACTGCTTCTGACAAATATCTAGTATTTCTAACGCAGGAGCATTTTCAAAATATGGATTTCTTTTATTTTAAAGATATTTTTCAGATTTTGGGAGAGAAATCCCAGAAAGGATCCATTTAGTGATGAAGTCACTTCCCAATATATTCCTTAATGATTACTTCTATATTTACTACTTTTTTCTCAATATCTTCTTCGAAATATTCATACAGTGTGGAAAAGCCAAACGGAATAAATTCATTATCTTGACTACTGTACAAGTGTACATATTTATGGAAAATCACGAAACATGTCAAATTCAAATTTCAAATTGTCAATCTTCTTCGTAAAAATGTGAACCCCCACCTTCAACCCCCTTCGAAAGACAGGTACATCCCCCAATGTTTCAAATAGGAAGTAAGGGCTTTTGATACATCGTTAGAAAGGTCTCGTCATTCTCTGTTCAGAAATATTATCACTTCCATGTTTATTGCAAAACTCAAAATAGAAAAAAATAAAATAATGTGACTACCGAAATTCAGCATAATATTCCCTCGATAATATTCCAATTTGATTACAATAATACTAAACTTATTTGCAACATCCAACAAATCTGAGACAGTTTTATCAGATATTTTGAATATTCCAAATAAAGTGAGTAGCATCTCAAATAAAAGTTGTAAAATATTTAACGTTCAACAAAGATGTTATAGTAACATTTAGTTTCTGTTACGATAACAGCATCACTAATCTAATTGTCATATTCCAATATACACTTTGACACTCATGTATCTTTAGGAAAAATCGATTTTCTGAAAGCTTCTTATTGGAAGATTGTAGATCATTTTTGATCTGATTCCGGAAAGTATACCATAATCTGAACAAACATCTAAATTGAAATTAAAATGAACATAAATCTATACTGTTATCAAGGTACAAATCTGGATAGCTATGACATTTAATACTCTTGAAATACGTTCAGTATTCTGGGAAATGCAATGGGAGGACCCTTACTCTCAAAATAATATTTCATGCAAACCGTGTGATTTTTTTTGTACCCACCTGAAATTTGGGTGCATACCCATACGGCTATCATGACCCTGTGTAAGTTTCAAGACCTTATCGAGTGCGTCGATCTGAAGGCGAGTTAATATCGATCTTAATGGAAACTAGACATAACTCCAAACCAAAATTGCGTAGTAATAAATGTAGGTGTTGCTTAAGAGGTGGGACCTTCAGTTCCATTTGACACCGTCTCGCATATTCTGCCTTTAATTATATAAACTACTTTCGAATGAGCGAAAAAACTGTATGCGATGGAAACATGGTGCACCTTCGGGTCTACCCAATTCGTTTAGCTAATCACCATCGCTCCTGCTTGTTAGTGATTTATTACCGTTCTGCCTTTTATCCCTTATAAGATCATTAACAAGCATTTTATCGAAATGAATAAATAAAAGGATGCAGATTCGAGTCAGGCCTCACAAGATTTAAAAGCTTTCGCAGATTATTCTGGAAAAGACAATAAGAAGACGTTGTAGATAAGACTTACTAATTATTTCCATATTAATTGGAAAAGGCCATTTCTTGTGTCTTAATACTTATTCTCTTGGAAAACATCGTGCAAGCAGCTCTATCGGACATAGATCCTCCCAGTTAATTAGCTTCAAACCTTCTCAATGATAATATTACAATTAGTTATTTGAGTAAGTGTTTTTTTTTATATTCATCTCCCACAAGCCGTCGCAACTGGCCAGAAACTCCATTGATTTCCAGTTATTTTGAATATAAATCGGAGAAGAAAAAAGCTTTGGCGCTCTTGTTTAAACTTTGACAAATCATATCCCCCAAAGTATTAGCTCCTCAGAGTTGGGAATGATATCAATGGATCAATTATGATCATGAAGGAAATTAAATTAAAAAAAGTGTAATTCAAAAAAAAACAAGGGTGTCAAATAAATTTGACACATTTGACATATAATAATTCAAAGATAGAATTATTAGAGCATTCTGTGAAAACATAGAAATAGGTACGATTCATTATTGAAATTTTGAAAAATCATATCTCCAGAAGTATAAGCTTGGTAGAGTTGAAAATGATATCGATGGATTTTTATGATGTGACTGCACCCTTTAAAAAATTGGATTTGAAATTTGTCATTTAAATTTTTTTTCTTCGTTGCTTCGAAACCGTCAAGCAAATTTTGCCCAATAACGAACTTAACCGAGATATTTATCTCCCAAACCTACTCTGGAAATTTCAACTGTCTAGCTCATTCCATTCGAGAGTTATCGTGTTAATGGCAAGCTGTTAACACAAGAACTCAAGCCGGCCGATCATCAACAACGTCGTGTCTTTGCTGATTGCGTCGTTGAAATGCATGAAAATGATCCGGAATTCCATCGAAAAATCATCTTGAGTGATGAGGCCCATTTACACCTCGGTGGCTTCGCCAACAAGCAAAATTGTCGCATCTGGGGCTCGGAAAACCCAAGAGTTATTGTTGAAAAGCCTCAACGTGTGACTGTTTGGTGCTGTTTGTGGTCCGGCGGAGTCATTTACTTTTTCGAAAATGAGTCTGGAGCAACAGTTACGGTGAATGGATTGCGCTATCGAGAGATGATTAATAATTTTTTATGGCCGGAACTGGATGGTATTGATCTGGACAACGTTTACTTTCAACAAGACGGCGCTACGTGCCACACAAGCAAATAAATCATTGATCTTTTGCGGAAAAAGTTTCCGGATCGTGTTATCTCTCGAATTGGCCACCGAGATCTTGTGATTTAACACCTTGCGACTTCTTCGTTTGGGGCCACGTGAAAGAGAAGGTCTACGCCAATAGCCCAGCGTCGATTCAAGACCTCAAAGATGGAATTCGTGAGGCTATCGAGGACATAGGACAGCTAATTTGCGATTTGGTTATGGAAATTTCATCAAAAGGATATGGTCCTGTAAGCGTGGTCGTGGTGGTCATTTGCCTGATGTTATTTTCCACTATTAACGACATAGCTTCTTCTTTATAATGAAATAAACATCATTTATATTGAAAAATGGCATTTTTCTTTGAATATCAAAATAACACCTCTTATTGAAAAACTCTTTAGAATGCTCTCCAAACTCTCCGTTCTTATGTAGTTGTCCACTACCTTCTCGTTTTAAGTAGAAACGATGTTAGAGAAATTGCCATATGGAACTAATTCATAGCGAGCTCCAACCCCATTTAAAATCGATCTCTTACTCAATCTACGAACAGATATTCACGATATGTATAAACAATCACACGTACCTAAGTGATGCATATTACTAAGTCCTAATTATCCAATATGTATCGTGTTTGGAAACATTGCGTTCGAATATAAATTCACATATCTTAATATTAAAGAGTAATTAGTCCGTATCTAAATATCTTTTTATTGTGTAAACGCCTAATATTTCAACTTTCACTTTCAGTCCATTGTGAAAACGTTTTGACGAGGAAACCTTCGAGTGTGTCGGCAAAAACGCTCGTTAGATTCTTTGTGCTCATTCGAACGACGAATAAAAACATGTATCACACTGCCGTTATTAACATATTCATCGAGTGTTACTTCACGAAAGGGAATGTCCTCAATCAAATGCGGTTTCTTTCATGCAATTCGATGATTTTCTCACAATGGAGACAGAAATATAATATAAGGTTGATGCAGAAATAATTGACGATTTTCAGCGATTACCTCAAATTGCGATGTGCCGTTACAGAAGACACTATTAATTAAACTCAAAACGATTGACTCAGCGTGCTTTTACTTGTGCAGAGCATCCTCACGATTGTTGTTATACATAAATACACCGCAAATACAAAAAAAAAATTGTTGGGATACACTGAGTTACTTTAACAAAATTTTCAAAAACTTCCACCCATATTAGACTTCAACGTTAACTTTAATGATAAATAAATATTTGAAGCACTCCAATCCTTTTTCAAATAATTTATAGTTCATCATTTTATATTTAATTTTCTATGAATGAATGTATTTCCTCTTCCTTATTTTTCATTTTTTGTATTGAAAAGTTAATGAAATAAAAAAAATATATACCGATTTTATTTTGAGTTGAGCCTCCGACCGCATCAGTGTTTTGTTTTGAAATTCATTATTTAATATCTAATTCACAAAATATTTTTTTTTTATTTTATAGATATTTTTCAGGGTTTGGGAGAGAAAACCAAGAACCATTTAATATCTAATTTCCTATAAATGAATATTTTTCATCTCCTTCACTTCACATTATTTGCATTAGAAAGAAAATGAAATATACAAAATTAATATCGAATCACATTTGCTTTTGACCGTAGTGTTTTTCTTTTATAATATATTTTCATGTCTTTTTTTCTAAATGAAATTTTTTTCTTTCTTTCACTCTGCAATACTTGTACTGACATTTTATGTCGAATACATTTCGATTTCGTTCTTGACAATTTTCATGGTACCAACTGGAAAACACAATGTTATGGTTTTTTCTATCTATCACATCTTGAAGGCAAATAAGTATGCAGAAGCAATTCACAAAATAATAAACTTTTATTTAATAGATATTTTTCAGAGTTTGGGAGAGAAAACCCAGAAAGAAAACAATTAATAATAATAAAAGTCGTAAAAATATTTGTGATGAGGTTATTATAGGTTTTTCTTTTCCTCAATTGTTGGACACCAAAATGCATCTATAGATGGATCTATAGCTTTGCAACGCAAATGAGAAAGATTTTCTGAAAAATTCACGGTCCAAAAAAAGGTTCATACATACATAATTATTCAAAAACTTTATGACACCTTATTTATATATTACTCGCAGTCAGCGATTAGTCATATTCAAGGAAATTCGAAGACAGGATATACGCCTGCAGTATCCGGATATTCTCGTTTACTTTGAATGTATTTGATATTTTCACACTTCATTCATTACACGAAGTACTTTTATGAACGTTATCACGATATTGTCGGATAAATATTTTTGTTATTCATCTACCTATGCTCCTGTTTCTCCCGAACGTCTGTAATATGTTTTGTCTGCTTCGAGAGTGTGAAATAAATAAATTAAATTGAGTCGGGGCCCAAATTGGATTTCGAAATGAGAATGACAAGCATGATTTACAAAGGAACTCCGAGGCCGTGAAAACGAAAATCTAATGAAAGGGATGATATAAAAACGAAGTAGACTCGTTTTTGGCGCGCTTGTTCCCCTGAAAAATCACTTTGCCCAAATGTGTTCTATTTTCGAGGTTTTGACCGAAAATGGTTATGAATAATCCGAATATGTCAAACTTAATTCTGTCCGCCTGCCGTAGGCACGATAACTCTCGAACGAAATGAGGTAGAGAGTTGTAATTTGAAGAGTAGACTTGGGGTGAAAATTCGCCAGCTGAGTTCGTTAGTGGGCAAAATCCGCCTAGTGGTTTCGAAGTTATAGCCATCTGGACATTTGTGACGATCGTATGACTATACAATTTTGAATACATTATTGAAACAAATTCTGTATCTCAGAAACTATCCGTCAGATATCGCTGAAGTTTTGCGAGACCCTTAAAGACTTAATTTTAGAGCCAAGTTCTAGATATAAAATCGATCGGATCTACATTGTTGGAAATATTTTCGAGATGGCGAAATTTTATAACGATTTTCAATGATTTCATAGTTCATTTTCTCAATATTTTTAGGCTTTTATCACAGTTCAGGTATCGTTGAGCCTTTAAAACCTTATTCTACAGCCAAGTTCTAGATTTAAACTCGACCGGATCCGTATTGTTGGAAATAATGAGAAAAAATCAGTTCAGTACCTGGATTGGTGATCGCTCTGGCTATATTATTGAACAAGAGCGCCAAAGCCGATTGACGTCACGTTAGTGCTTTCGCAACTTATTTTTATATATTATCATTATCCATAAGCAATCGAGTTGAACAATAAACATTTGATATCAAGGTTTACAAGAAGGAAAGTGTGTGAAAAAAATATATATTTTTTTATTTCAAACCCTTGAGTTCTATTTAATAAGCGGTGTTTTCTTGAGAGCTTGAATACTTAAAATTTAAATAAAACTTTTTAAGTACATTCAATGCCCTTTATGATTTGGAAAAGATTTCTGGTATGTCAATTTTGAAAATTACTCATATAAATCGAATATTTGTATCATTTATACTAATTATCATTTCACCGTCACAATTTCACATTTTTATTTCACTATTTGCACACATAAGTATTTATAGCATGATTTCGCTTCATCATAAAACAATAAAATAGAAAATACAGCCCCGGCTTTCTATTGGACTTTAAATATTCCCTGTATATCCATGTCACTTCTTCTTTAAGATGTAAATCGTTAGAGGATGACCTAATGTGCTTCCTTGTCTACCGCGTTATATTCATCATAGTTCATGAAGTCAGTTTTGTTATACAGACAAGGAAAAATATTTTTCAACAAAGAAAAATTTTGTCTTGAAAATTTCTGCACACCTGTAAAGAAGATACAAAGACCTTGCCAAAAAAGTACCACTTGACCCACTTTCCCTATTCAAAAAATTTAGAGGGTTGACGGGGATGGCACAGGATGCAACAAAAATCCTTCGAAGATGCATAAAAATTTGGTAAAAGTGAAACAAAAATTGACCTGCTTCAGGATTTGGTTGCCAAATATTTTTCTTCTGAGAAAATGAATATGTTCCATAATTTTGACGCGCACTGTATAGTAAAATACATAGCGCCTGAAATGTAGATTCTGAGGCATGCCTCCAAGATTGCTCTCACGTCCACGAAGGTCCCTCCTGGACAGTTGCATAAATAAACTTTCATATTTAGAGCAATGAATATGTCAAAAATCGGGAGAATTTTTGAGAGTTTCTGCGTGAAGGGCGTAGACAACTATTTTTTTGGACTGAAGATGAGAGGGCTTTCTATCAACGCCTCCAACACACGTCTCCTACGAATGACATTACATATTCTTTGGTCTAATTCCACTTTCATTGAAACAAATTGTTTTACAGTGTAGCCATAATATGATGGATTTTTTTGGAATTTGTTAATATAAATTATTGATGAAATTTTTTATAAACATTATTATGCAACTGACGAATTAGAGAGTTCGCTAGAGTAACTTTGTCCATAAACTCAATAAACGGGGAAAATGTGTTTCATTTCTATACAGGGTGAGTCTTTGACCACTGCATTAATTTTAACCAAAGATTCCTCTCATCAAATGAGACACTTTTTTCATTTAACATTTTTTCCAAATTCATCTCAGGTAAAAAGATACAGGCTGTTGAAATTTTGAAAAAAAATCAGTTTTTATTTTGTAGCTTTGACATCCTTTTTTCGAATAAAATGAATGTTGGCGTAAAGTTTCCCATAACTATGATACATATTTTCCAAATATTAGTTATTTTCTACTTCTACTGATTTTCTCGTGGATTCATAAAACTAAACGAAATTAGCATAAAGAAAGCATATAAAGTTTTTCTTCAGTCATTTCAAGAATATTCCATCGTTTTAGAACATTATATTATTCTTCATCATTTCTCCTTAAACGCTCCGTTTTCGAGAAATTTTTCATTGAATGTTTTAAAATGAAAAACTCCAGAAATTTAACTACTTTTATGGATCCGTCCCTGAGCGTTGGAATCCCGAATCAAGCTGTAAACCACGTTACCATGCCTTATTCTCGTCCGCCAACAATGTCATAGATAATTTATATGCGGGAGTGTATTAGCACATTGTGAAATCTTTAAACGCTTATAACTTTTTACCTGAGCCGAATCTGGAAAAATGGTAATTGAAAAAAGTGTTTCATTTGATGAGAGGAATCTTTGGTTAAAATTAATGCAGTGGTCACTGACTCACCCTGTATATTATTTGAGGAATGAATCAAACAAAAAGGCGGTGGAAAGGTTAGGGGATGCATAGAGGACAGTAAGAGTTGGAACTTGATGAAAATAATTATAAATTCCTGGATAACTAATTAGAGAAAGAAATGACATCAACGGTTTTTTCTCACACGAAGACCGTTGATGACAAATGCTGCTTCAGCTACTAATTAGATAGCAAATGTAATGGAATGAGCATTCAAACATTTATTCGAAAGAAAATATGTGACATTTCCGAAGAATTCTACCATATTTGTAGGAGGAGTACCCCCTAAGTGTTGGAGATATAAAATCTCAGCCTAATAGCCTGCATATGTCGCATTTATAGTATCTACTTTGATTACGGCGCATCCCTGGAGCTCGAAATAATTTGCTGTGAACCCATTTATTGGTTTTCGTGAGGCAGTTTCCTAATCTGTGCCGTAGTCGCCATTAGCAATTCCAGGATTTCTCATCAGCACACCGTTCGCGTTCTCTTGAACCATTTACGTCTTAAAAAAGCCCCGAGACACCTCACGTTTTTCTCCGCTGATGTATAATATGATTCCTAAGTGTTCTCGCCTTATATCAAATGTAATGAGAAAGCACAAAGATGAATGGTCCCTAAATCGTATATAACCTGAACTTTTTTGCGTGAATAATAAGTGCAATATACTTATGACAAGCAGGAGTTATTGCAGACTACTTTTGGTTTATGCGCTAGATTTCAACAGATATACAAGCCGCTAACGCTTTGAGGCGCAGATACTGGCTGTTTGAGGGGATATGCCTACCAGAGATGTGCAAAATATAGCTTTTCTAAGGGTTAGCATAGGTTAGTGCAACGGGTTTAGGGAAAAACCTCAGCAAAACAAACATGTATTAAATGGTTTCTTTCTGGGTTTTCTCTCCCAAACTCTGAAAAATATCTATAAAATAAAAAAATTATTATTTCGTGATTTGCTTCTGTGTAAAAAACACAAGAGATTTGTCAGAAGCAATCAATCGAACAATGTTGCCTAACAAACAATAACGAAACCACATCAACGGGGAAACAACTATATGGAAACGTTTCGGAGTCTATACCAGACTCCTTCATCAGACTTCTGAAATTCAAGAATTGTCACATTGACAGTATTTGAAAATCATAGTAACATAGTTTTACTTTGCATAGAAATTTCCAAGTTCCAACTCCTTTTTTAATAAATTCAGCCAAATATGGTCACTACCAATTGTGCAATAATATAATAATATAATAAATATTCGAAATGCAAAATACTTTCTTTATTTTATCAGTAAGCTGGCAATTTAAGAGAGTAATGAATGTAAATGAGGGGATCGATAACGTAACGAAAATTTAATTTTTATTTCCCATTATTTTCGTATCATACCAGACATGAATTGTAAACTGAGGTCAAAATGTTTTTTTTTTTTAAATTGTTTAAAATGTTTTTGTACAATACCGAGTTTTTTTGGACATGAGTGAATTTCTTTAGCAATTTAGTTTTTGGTTCTTTATTGGTTGATGTCTAAAAAACCTATAAATAAATTAAGATGCTAAAAAATGCGCTCATAGTAAAATGGAACTTTTTTTATGCATGAGCATTTGTAATCAAAGATTATTGTCGCACGTTATCTAAGTGTATGGCTTTATAAAACTATGTTGATCAAAAAGCTTCTGAGTAAGAAACACAAGATATTTGTCAGAAGCAATCAATTGAACAATGTTGCCTAACAAACAACAACGAAACAACATCAACGAAGAAACAACTATATCGTAACGTTTCGGAGTCTATATCAGACTCCTTCGTCAGACGCTTAACGAAAATCTTTAGAATTATTTTGTTTTTAGTTATTCTAAAATTCGAGAATTGTCACAGAAAGAAACCTTTTAATAATGAGTATACCTCCCATAGTATCCTTTAATGATTACTTAAATATTCCAATACTTATAATTCAAAAATTCTGACCCTTACGCCAGACTTCTCAATCTTTGCACTTATGGGATGGGTATACTCAATTGATTTTATTATATCAATGTGATATTATGCTCGTTGAGTTGCATTTTGATCCGAGGATTTAGAGGGATCAAAATAAGGGGTTGGACTCCTAAAAACTCACAGGAAGTATATTACAGCGATAATATTCGTTACATATTGGAAGATCATTAACCCAAGCCGGCTATTAGCGGCATTCGAAAGAGATTCGACTGAAGGAATGATAAAAGGGTAGATATTATAGCAGAAATAATGAAGTATTGAGCTAAACTTCATAGTGACAGATCATTCGTGCGAAAGAACAGGGAGTTCGGTTTGTTGATCACAATTCGTAGTTGTGACGGACATTCAGAGAATGGGTTTGATTTCTTGCGTACGACCTTGTTTTTCTGAACCCATTGAAATGGTCGGTCATAGAGTACCCACCTGATTTTAATCGCAAACGAATTGTTACCTTGCATAAGGAGACACTCCCAGCGTGAAATAGCCAACTATGTCGTCCGATCTTCCATTCGTAGAACAGTTTGGTGGTAAGCAGAGAGACAGGTAGACAACAAACGATCTCCAACTCTAAAGTACACCACTTGTTACATACTATATACACGAAAACACTTTTCAACAAATACAGGATCATGTGTTCGAACCCAGAATACAAAGAAAATCAATAAACTACTCCACACAAATAAGGTATTGACGCTCACAGGGTGTTTATCTCTTCCATTCGTAGGTTATCGCCTTCACCTACAAGGTGGAACCCTAGACTTATTTTTATTTTTCGTACACCACTTCTGCAAAATGAACATTGTTGTCTTGTTCGAGAATATCGGAAAAATGTGGCTTCACAACTATCTTGTACATTCTTAGGCAGTTGTTAACAAGTTTCGACATTAGACTGGCTAAGTACATTCGACCAAATAAAGTTTTCGATTATCCTTATATCATTTGTACTGCATCTCCATTACTTTATAGCAGTGTTCGTCCTTTCTGAAGGCCAAAATGGCACTTCATAAATGACTTCTGCATTAATTGTAAATAAATGATTTTAAATCCGTTTATTTACGAACCTATATTTTCTTGATCGAAACCAGTGGCAGTCCTATGAGGCAGTGACTCACCAATAAATTTGGAAAATTACACATATCGATCGAATATTTTATTATTTATATATTTCATTCCATCATCAATCATCAACTTCTTCAGTCATAATTTCACATTGTTTTTCACTCTGTCTATCCATAAGGATATATACCATAATTTCGCTTCATCACACAACAATAAAATAGTAAAATACGGACCTGGCTTTTTATCAGACTTCTAATATTCCCTGTTAATCCATCTCACCTCCTTTGAAGTTGATGGTTAAAGGCGCTTCCTTGTCTAGCTCGTTTTATTCATCATAGAGAATGACGTCAGTTTTGTCAAATAGTAAAAGACATAGCGCCTGAAATGTTGATTCTGAAGTATACCTCCATGTTTTCGTTAGAGTCGTCGGAAGGCCCGAGAACCGAGAACCATTCGTAAAATGTCAGTTCCCTCAACCCTTGTGAACGACAAACTGCACTTAGAGACATTCAGATAAGTTTTCACTTTTCAGCAGAACTATAAGTTTGATTTTTTAATGTGTGATATGTGAATTATATTGATTATCCTATCAAGTTATCCCAATTCAATCAATCAATTACTACCTGAAGGCGGAAATCCATTTAGCCGGACCGAGTGAGAGAATCGACATAGAATCCAACTAATTTGGCAATTAAGAAAAGTCAAAGTTTTGTGAAACCCACTGTTACTCTAGAAAAATTTCTATTAAGACTGACATTACACAATCAATGGCCAAATTTCAATTTCATAGGAAGAAATTGTTCGGCAAAATAATTCGGATAAATGTTTTATAAAATTCATTATGCACCTGACGAAGTAGAAAACTCACTAGACTAACTTTGTCCTTAAACTCAATAGGTATATTATAATAATAATAATTTTCTATCTGTAATAATTTTCTGTCTGATGTGCCTCACCATCTTATATAATGTCACGAGACGCTCATACAAAAATACAAAATAGCAGAACATGTATGTACAATCCAAGGATATCACATGATGGATTGAAGTAATACAAAGATTCTGAAGGCTGAATCTAATTACGTTGAAAGGAAACTTAAGGAACCCACTTGTATTTTGTTGAACAGAGAAAACAATTTTGCCAATTGGAATTTCAGAATAGCTATATAACCAAAAAATAATTCTGAAGATTGTCTGACGAAGGAATCTGATTTAGACTACGAAACGTTACGAAATGGTTGTTTCATCGTTGATGTTGTTTTGTTATTGTTCGATTTATTGCTTCTGACAAATATCTTGTGTTTCTTACGCAGAAGCATTTCACAATTAATTTTTATTCAATGGATATTTTTCAGAATTTGGCAGAGAGTACCCACTACCAAGAAAGAAACCATTTAATAATGAATATACCTACTTAATGATTATTTGATACATAATAAATAACTAAAAGTACCCATGAATCCCCAGAATTATTCGAAATAACTAAACAGAATCAAACAAATAGCTGTTAACAACGGTTTGAATCTTACTCTCATAAAATAGATCTGATGTGAAAATTTTGAATTTGAAAAATTATTTATTAGAAAAATATTCTTTTTATTCTTGAAAATATCAAGGAAACTCAGGACATTCAACTATGAAAAAAGAGCTGTTGAAGGTGAAACTGGCACTTCCTGCACGAATAAATTTTGGCACGAACACAGCCTTAAGCTAACAATTAAGATCAATATTTTCGTATATTTTTCAGGAGCATCGATTCATATATCATCGAACTTTCATCTCTCCGCTTCCTACTGCCGTTGTTTCCCAATTAATTTCTTGGTGGGCTCCTCAATAACTTATAAGTTATATACAAGCGATGCCTATTGATTTTAAGATCTCTCAGTCCTTGTCACAAGACAGCGGGAGATGGATAGGAGATACAATGGTCTACGTGGACAAGAAGCAGAATTACTGGTAAAATGTGTACTTCTTATCTAGATGCAAGCTGCATTTGCTGGTTCAAATTTGTTGTTAGACGTTGGTAGTATGAGCTCGAGCTAGGTCATTTGTCAGCGGAATCATGAGTAAGCTTGCTATATTTTCGCTTTGCTAATCTTCCGCCACTACTCTGACTGCAAATTATGAAAAATGTGACAAATATTGAAGTACAAAGGTCTGAACCATTGTTCACTTATATAATTTTCAAACCAAATTCACTTTTCTTTTCTTCTGTCAAATATTAATTTTGCTTAACATGTAACATTTTCCAAAAAACACCCAAACTTTTGTAATAAATTCGTTTGGTACCCCAAATGGAAGAGTAGACATTATACATCTGCCATTTCTATAACAAATGAATAATAATTAACTTATTCCTATTCCTTCTGACTGCAGTCGAAAGACACTAACTATCATGCATGCAGGAAATCAGTTGTGTTTTGTTTTCAATCTTAACGGTACTCCTTAAAAACAATGAACAGGATATGAGTATGGAAAACCTTGTCAAGTTCGACAGCTATATATATATTATTCGTAGGCCTATTTTACAACCTTGATAAATCGAAAAAATGTCCATTGAAGATTCCTCGAAATACGCCATTGTTTTTTGATTGTTCGATTGATGGAACAATTTGATTAAGCTGCTCCCAGTGCTTTGTGTTTCAACATACGTGAAAGGTTGAATTTCTTCGTTGCATTGTGTCTATTTTGACTGGTACATCATTCAACAAAATTAGGTAACATTAATTTGAGGATTTCACACCTTCTATATTGTCATTTGATGAATTCGTATAATCAAATTATAAGAGATAAGGACTATAGTGAAGAAAATCTTAGGAATTGAGACACGAAAAAAATCTAACCTTTTGAATCAGTATATGAGTCTCCTAATTACAACTAACGTTAGGACTATGGGTCACCAGTATTTTGATATATCTCGATTTTTTCAAATAACACCCCCCTGTTATCATCAAAAATATCGATAGAGAATTCATTTTGAACCATTTTTGGCGCTCTTGTTCCTCGGAACAGAGTGCTTATCAATTTACCCAAATGTCTGTAATTTTCGAATTTTTGGCTGAAAATGGTCTTAAACGATTTGGTTCGACTCACAGATCAAGCATCCGTGGTCGAAATCAATTCTGTCCGGCCGGTCCAGCCGGCCCTCCATTAACACGAAAACTCTCGAACGAAAGAAGTTAGAGGATTGAAATTTGCAGGGTAGGTTTGGAGCGTGAATATCTCGGACTCGTTAATGGGCGAAATCCACCAAGCGGTTTCGGAGTTATGGCCGTTTTTAGTAAAAACGGTTTTTTATTAATATTTCCGAAACCGATCACTCGATATATCTGAAATTTAGCATTAAATTGTACAATAATGACCTTCATATGCATGCGGGGTTTGTATTGATCGGGTTGCCGTAAAGTGACAACAAAAAATTCAAAAAATTTTTAAATTTTGTTTCTACAATAACTCTCAAACAGATAGAGCTAGGCAGTTGAAATTTTCAGAGTAGGTTTGGGTGATAAATATCTGGGTTAAGTTCGTTATTGGGTAGAATCAGCATGATGGTTTCGGAGTAACGAAATTCAAAATATATTAATAAAATACTATCCTCTTTTCATCATTTAAAATTTAATAGTTCATATCACTAACACATTCTTTTCTGTATTATGAACCTTAACTCAAGAAAAAATGATTGATACACAAATGTAGATCCATATTTCAGTATTTGTTTGCTAGCAACATTATGAAAATACTGTATATAGGAACATGTTTCACTACATAAGGAAGTAAAAGGTGATATTAACATCAGTGGTCAACGAACAGTAATTTCTTTTGATGATTCCATTATGTTCTTCTTTCCTATTGCCTCTATAAACTACATCAAGTCTTGTATATGTTCACAAATTCAGGAATCGAATACTTTCCAAAAGAAAATAACAACTATGAATTGACAATCTCTAATAGCTAGAAAAGATGACATTTATGAATAGTGATCACAGACAGATTCTGTGTTCACATTCTGTGTATACATAGAACTTACGATGTATTATTGAAACTATGAAACATCATATCTCCGAAAGTATTAGCTTGTTAGACTTGAAAATGATAACAATGGATTCTTATGATGAAACTGCATCTTAAAAAAATGTGAATTCAAAAGTTGTTATGTAAAAAAAATATTTTTTTCCGTTACACCGAAACTATTAGACCAATTTTGCCCAATAACGAACTTAACCGAGTTATTTATCCCTCGAACCTACTCTGAAAATTTCAACTGTCTAGCTCCTTATGTTAGAGAGTTATCGTGTTAACGGCCGGCCGGACAGAATCGATTTCGACCACGGATTCTTGATCAGTGAGTCATACCAAATCGTTCAAGACCATTTTCAGCGAAAAATTCGAAAATTACAGACATTTGGGCAAATTGATAAACACTCTGTTCCGAGAAACGAGAGCGCCAAAAAAAGAAAGAGTTTCTAATAATGAGTAAAATCAAACATTTATTTCGTCTGGTATAAGTGATAGGCTTTTTGAATCTATAATAGTATAATTATATAAGTTTCTTTGGCAGATTTTACGAATGTCCTCGGAATAGGTAGCTCCGATCTTATGTGTTAATATACAGTTTGTATTGTGTGAACAAGAAATGCTGAAAGAGAAAATTGAAAACGTGCTCGCATCCGAATATTCATTATCTATCACAATATGCCTCCTCTCACTCTCTGCGCATTGATGCAGACAAGAACATTAGTGTATAATGAATAACTACCAAAAGAAATCAAAATTGTTTGATGTTGAAGAAAGCGAGGAGAATGTGATATTGGTTGAAATGGAAATAGAATTCAATTCAGTGATAGTAAAATCATTTGTGAGCGTATTAAACTGGTGATAAAATAGTGAATTGTTTAACATTGTCGACAGACAATCCTTATGGAGGCTTTGTTGATCATACTAACTAGAGTCATATAAAATGGAATTTTTATTGTATGTACCTCATCTGGGGAAATTACAACCTTCCTTAGTGCCTCTCAGTCATCGATTTTTTATGAGTAAAAGTTTCTTGGATAATAAAACACCGAGATCGCAACTTTTCTGAGAAAGCTGAGTATGACGGGAAATAAACAATATACAGGGTGTCCCGGGAGGAATGAGACAAACGGAAACCATAAACTGAACTCATCTAGGTGGACTCATATCGAGAGATTTCATTCGCCCAAGGACCTCGGTTTTGGTTTTATTATATTAATACAGGGTGTCCCTAGACTTTTCTATTAGACTTTTCTGGAGAACTGCACTAGCACTTCCGGTTATACAGGGGGTGAAAATAAATTTGATGAAACATTTTTTTTTCAAGTTTTGCATTCCTGGTATGATCAAGTATTCAATGCTGAATACATTTCTGTTAAAACCATTGTATTCATTCGAATAGTTTTCAAAATATCGAAAAAAAACCGGAAAAAAAGTCAAATATGTTTAGTCAGTATTATGTCCATTATTCTTATTTTACACATCCTAAGCGCGAACCGTTTTTACAACATCGAAGAGGAAGAATGTGGAAAGGTCATGCATCTTTTTAATTTCAGAAATATCTTCACAGGGTGTTTCAAATTTCGTGTCGGAAATTGTGATAAAAAATTGGCCATAACTTCTGTTCTTCAGATTAGAACCCTATTTTTTTATGATTGCGTTGGATTCTACGGTGAAAAATAATGATAGTTTTTTAACATGATTATGCTCTTAAATTCAAAGTTTCTGAGTTTTTTTTTCATTCAGATGCGCAACCGACCCAGAAATGGTAAACGAAAGCAGTCGGAAATGGTCATATATCTGCAAACTTTGAAGTCCGTCAGTTGAATGGTTGAAGATTTATTGACCTTGAAATTCCACTCAATATCCGAAAATCACCCTATACATTATCCAAAACAAAAACCTTGAATACCCGAAATCAGAGCTTTTTCAGATACATATTTATATGAAAACTTCATATAAATATGTATCTGAAAAAGCTCTGATTTCGGGTATTCAAGGTTTTTCGTTTCAAAAACGACGATTTTCTGGATATAGATTTATTTGAAGTTTTCATACTATTTTCTGACGAAGAATGAACCATTAAGTTTTTTTAACTTAATTTTGGGCCACCTGTATTTATCAAAGATTTTTTTATGCCAAGGTATTTTCTTACATTTCATATTTCACCTCGAAGAAGTAATTATTATATATTCTGATTTACATCGAAATATCGAAAACAAACATTTCCGACATTAATCATAGACACTATAATTATAAAATCAATTCGAGAATAGTACCTCAGTTAATAATCCTAAATTAGAGATAATAACGTTGATTATAAATTCAAAATTAAATGTTCATCATTTATCGAGCAAATCATTCTTGTTAGTTCCACATTCTCTTTATTCATATCACTTGAAGGAAACATAAAATTTATACTTCCGTAGAGGTTCGAAATTATTGTTAATCTAGTAACATTTACATAAAATTTCACCCTCATAAAGTTCAATTAATTCGAACAATTTTTGCATGTTCGTATCATGGCGTTTACACTTCGTCTAAATATCTATATTTTGCGATTTTTTAGCCGAAAACGATCTCGATCGATTTATTTTCTAATTTACTCATTCATGATAAAATTTTATTCTCTTAGTCCGTCCGACACTTTGTCAACACAAAATTAAAAAATAACTTGGAAATATTTGCACGGCGGGGTAGGATTTAAGCTCAAATGAAAAATCGAGTTCGTGAATGGGAATGATCTTTTTTTATAACTAGAAAATATTATTTCCTGCATATCTATGATAGAATGAATAGACAATATGCCAATCTTCCCATAGGAAATATTTTCCCCTTAGGGAGAATATTTTCCCCATATGTGGAATATTTTTCCCTTAGGAAGAATATTTTTTCCTTGGGGAGAATATTTCGCCTTTTAGGAGAATTTTCGTCGCATTCAAATAGAAAAAATTAAAATTTTAAAGGAGACATTTGTCCTCGCAAAAAAAATTATTTCCTATATTGTGTCCCGTTTTTGATGGGATTCGTCACATAAAGATAAAAGAATCACATCGCATGTTCTTCATCTTGGTCTCATGAGAATTCCGCTCTCTTTGATATGTCGGTACAATTATTGTTGTACTATTCGATTTAATTATGTGAGGATTGTTTATATAATCAACTACCTATTTCGAAAGTACCGACCAGTTTCTCTCTCTCCCTCAACATTGTAAGAGGATTGCCGCATGCTAAATCGATCGCTGATTTCTTTTAGGGAGATTACAAAATGGAAATTTCGTATGAAATTGATGAAAGTGAGAATGATACCCGAAAATTGGTCAAGGTCGTCACAATTTCCTCCGGCAAGGGGATTGAAACAGAAGCGCAAATTATCAACTATTAAGATGCTATATTAATATTGCAAAAGAGCGCTCATTTATGATTCAACGGAAATATATGTGGGCTTGTCATTGTTACAAGATGGGATGAAATATGTTCATAATATTCTTTCCTTGTACTGTGTATTTCGTTTCGTGTTGTAAGTGCCAGAAATGATCAACGAGATGGGGAGGAAAGAAAAAAAAAATTAATTTTTAAAATTTTCTAAAAAAATTCGAACTGAAATAAAAACGATAACAAAATTTTGAAATATGCGAAAAATATAGAATGAACTTTCTTTATTCATTAATTGCATAAAGAAAGTGCCAGATGATTGTTTACTTTCTTCAAGAAATTGCCTTCGAGAATCAAGTAACTTTAGATTCGAAATCGACTTACAGAAAGAGTGGAGCGCGTCAAAAAGTAAATCCAAAATATGCACCACACTTGTCACTATTTGAAAGAACGTCCACTTTTCGCAAGTGTACACTGTCACGCGCACCACACCGCGGCGCAAACTTGACTTAAGACCACTTAAGAGCCGAGCGCGTTTCTTGATCACCAAAGCATGGAAATCCAAGTAGAAGTACCGATCTTTCGACGCGCGCACTCCTCATGACGTCACAAGACGACGGTGACGTACTAATAAGTGGGTTAGTCTTGTACGGCAATCAAGGTAGTTCAATTTCATAATGTAATAACCTTTGATCCACTTTCTTCTGTATTAGATGGCCGATATCTTATCATTTGGCGGAGGCGCCGCACCTAAGATCTCTTAGATATGGTCGCAAAGGGATGACAAATATTACCAAAGAGAAAACAAAACCCGACTCTGTGAAAACATACTAATGAAAAACCTCAATATAAAAATTCTATGAAAGCACTGACATGCAGTAAATAACAACAAAATGTGAGATGGGTATAACTCCGAAACCGTTTGCCCAACAATTAAATCAAACGTCCCAATCGGATACCCAACCTACCCTGAAAATTGCAAGTCGCTATCACCACATCCCACTATAGAGATCAGAGCTGAGCCGAAGCATTGTGCTTAGTGCTTGTGAATGTGCTTGAACCTTTTTTGTGCTCCCGAGTACTGTGTTCCCGAGCACTTTTCAAAACCAGTGCTTTGTGCTTAGTAATTCAAGCACTTCATGAAAAGGCTTAGTGCTTAGTAATCCCTTAAGTGATCCCTAGCATTACTAAGCACTAAGCCTTTCCGAAATCTTGTCGTTACACGAATAGACGCTGACGCGCTGTGGTCGGAGGAGTTAATGAGTACCAGATTTATTCGATATATGCATTTAAATTTATATCTTATTTACAATGCTAAATTGCTTATGATTACTATCACAATAGAAAAAAATGCTATCCGAATTCTGAGGATTATATTTTTGACACTCTGAGAAATTAAAAAAAAAATTGTATTAATCTTATTAATCGTAATGATTAATCTACTATGTCCTTAAACGCCACCTTAGACAGTGAATGGTAGCTATAACCCAAATTAGAATATTTTTCCTAGCCCAGGTTTGAACCTGAGGCCTCAGTCTCCAGATTCAAACACTCTACCGCTGAGCCAATCAGTACTACATATACAGTGGGTTTCAAAAAGTACGCACCAAGAGGAAATTTTCTCACCTGTATAATTTTTTGAAATTTTGGTTTTCCGGAATGTTGGTGCTCAAGAAACGATTATTTTCGACATATATGTCATTGATCGTGTTACTCTGCAAACCTGTCAAAATTGAAATTTTTTTAGAAAAATTACCAAAAGCCGTAGAAATCAGAACAATATCAAAAAGTTTCTGAAATAAATGTTGCTCAGAATTTCATTTCATACCAAACTGCCAAATTTCATAGTGAAATTCTGACATTTTTGTATATTCATATTCTGATGACAGCACGTTAAAGGGAGCTGTGGGCTTTGCGGAAATTTGAAAAATAATTCAGAATGTAATTTCAATGAAAGAGACATTATCACAATTCAAATTAAGTTTATATTAATTTAATGTTCCTCATAAATTATGATTTCTATAGTGAAAACCCCACAATCTTGGTGCAAATCGAATTATTCTTGAGAAATTAAATGCGCAAAGAGCTAATATCTCCCTAATTATTTTCGGAACATCATAAGAAATTATCCACCTGTCAACTCGATTTCATTTTCACAGGTATCTTTGTTTTAGATGAGGTCTGTATTGCTTTTTTAGTGGTATTTGAGCGAGTATTTGTGAAAATATATTCAAAAGCGTTTTTACAGGCTTTGGATAATTATTCTTCAGATATAAAATCGAAGAATTTAATTTCTTATGATGTTCCAAGAATAATTAGTGAGATATTAGCTCTTTGCGCATTAAATTTCTCAAGTATAATTCGGTTTGCACCAAGATGTGAGGCTTTCAGTATAGAAATCATAATTTATGAGGAACATTTAATTAATATTAACTTTATTTGAATTGTGATAATGTCTCTTGCATTGAAATTACATACTGAATAATTTTTGAAATTTCCGCAAAGCCCACAGCTGCCACTCACGTACTGTCAGCAGAATATCAGTATCAAAAAATTTCTGAATTTTCACTATGAAATTTTGAGCAAAATTTATTTCAGAAACTTTTTGATATTGTTCTGATTTCTACGTCTTCTGGTAATTTTTCTAAAAAAATCTCAATTTTGTCAGGTTTGCAGAGTAACACGATCAATGGCATATATGTCAAAAATCATCGTTTCTTGAGCACCAACTTTCCTGAAAACCCAAATTTCAATAAAATATACAGGCGAGAAAATTTTCTCTTGGTGCGTACTTTTTGAAACGCACTGTATATGGGCAAAATGATAGCACATTGTTCCCCAATAGTTGACTATCGGCTTGATCGAAAAAAAATAAAAAATCTGCAAAAATATTGTTCTCAAAACAAGACATTTGCTGACTATTTTACCAACAAGAAGTACATGTTTATATCCTCAATAAATTATTATAATATAAGGCTTATTATTCGCAGACCTTTTTTCCATTAGGGTAAGTAAGTTTGTATCCACATTCCAGAAAGTTTCGGAAATCAATATGTTTATGAAATAATACCTTCGCAGATGATAAATATTTGGATATTTATGACAGGAATGTTTCAATAATGTTCCATAAGTTTCAAAAATGGAAATGTTTGAAAATATTCCTAAATATTATGATTAAAGCTGAATTATGTATTTATTATTATTTCCAAATATTGTTAAAAATTCCGGTGTTGAACGCCATCATCAGAATAAAATTTTTCAGAGTTCTGCATCTGCTAAAAAATTGTGCCTGTCCATTCAAACGGTAAATGCGAGAGAATTCCTTCTATCAATATGATCAAAACCAGAAATTGCAACAGCTTTATGAATAGAAATATAGTAACAATATCACATGCTTGAAGGGTTAACAGATGTTGGTGATTGCAGTGTTTTTGAACCGAATAAAACCATGGTCAATTCAAAGACGAATCATAATTTGTATAAAAATATTACCGATGACGATTTTGTTGATAAAGACTTGTCCTAGCCGTTAGATTTGTTTATATTCTAAGTTTTTTTTTAGACGTTCCCTTGTCTATTCAAATCAGCACGCAAAAGCTCCTAACTTAACGTCAATGCTTTAAAAAAAAAATTTCATGAGAGTACTCATGTTTTGATTATAGCTTGTTATTTCGATATTACGCTCGATTGGAAAAACTTTCAGACCAATTCAAGTTTCATAATTTTTTTCTACTCAAATGAAAAGATTATTGTTACCTAAACATTTCACATTTTCAACTTACAAGTCTTCCATCTAGTGTCTTGAAGTAAGGTATAAATCTACAGTAATTAGTGCTCTGCATGTAGCTTAGCCAACAGTTCATGGTTCCAACCACAGATGGTGCATAGCAACTATCCATTGGTAACTTACACGTATCAACTCAAAACATGAAGAAATCTCTGTTTTTCAACGTGTCTGGGATGAAAGAGATAAATCCTATTTGACTCAGTTGTCCACCTCCGTTAGAGAAAAATTAGAAATATATCTTGAGTGCAAAAACACTATATTTCAAGACAAAAAAATCAGTTTTATTTTATAGCTTTGACATCCTTTTTTCGAATAAAATGAATGTTAGTGTGAAGTTTCCCTGTAACTATGATACATATTTTCCAAATATTAGTTTTTTCCTATTTCTACTGGTTTTCTAGTTATAGACTCTTGGATTCATAAATCTAAACGAAATTTCCATAAAGAAAGCAGATCATATTTTTCTTGAGTCATTTCAAGAATATTCAATCGTTTTAGAACATTAAATTATTCTTCAATATTTCTCCTTGTAATATTCTTCATTGAATGTTATAAAATGGAAAGCTCCAGAAAAATCACTACTTTTATGGAACGCCCCTGAGCGCTGGAATCGCAAATCAAGCTGTAACCACGTTACCATACCTTTTTCTCGTCCACCAATGATTTCATAGCTAATTTATATGCAGGAGTGTATTAGCACATTGTGAAATCTTTAAACGCTTGTAACTTTCTACCTGAGCCGAATCTGGGAAAATGGTAAATGAAAAAACTGTGTTCCTTGATGAGAGGAATCTATGGTTAAAATTAATGTACAACTTCAAGACCCATCCTGTATATTGCCCAGACATTAATCGGTTTAGTCGCCTCGCAGTGAAATACGAAAAAACATTGTACGTGGAGACCCTCCGCTCGGAAGAAGTGAAACTTCGCAATGTGGAAAGGAAGATAAGACCACAGATAACTAAGTATTGGATAAGACGCCCTTGCGTTCGAGTGCCAAGCATTCAATCTCACTCTGTCTCTTTCTATCCCCCCTCCCCAGGTGCGTTGAACGTTTAACGCAACAGAGCTGTAATACCCCCTTCATGGTAGCGTTAAACGTTTAACGCAACCTTGTTGGAAGTCGAATTAGAAGTTTCACTTAAAAAAAAACAGTTTTCCCTTTTACTTTAGAATTTACATTGTTTCACAGAAAACACGAATGATCGAATATTTACTTCACAGTAAGGCTTGGATTTTTTGAAATAGATATAAGTTTTCGTATAGTCGGTATTTTATTGGAATAATTCAATAATAGATCACCCATATAATTCATTACTCAAATATTCGATTCATTTTACTAACGCAAAATTCGAATTATTCGATTATAAATATTTTCACCGCTTTGTTCTGCATTCAGTATATCACCAGTTATTAAATTAAAGTCAAGGAATAAATAATATAGAGACTTGGTATATTGCGAAAAAGAATTAGTGGTATTTTGACTGAAATTGGAAGCTTATTTTTGTGCGGAGCTGTATAAAATCGAAATTTGTCGCTGTCATGCGCCTGTACCGTGAATCAACCAGTGTTTGAATGTCGAGCACGTGGAAACAGTAAATTCAGGCAATGCTTAGCTTACTGTCATTCAAACCTTCGTCGAAGTTGGCCGCTTATGATACTTAGTTATCTGTGGCCGCTGCCAGTGTGGATGCTGTAGTTTTGGTGTTGACTTGCATCATCCGCAGCGTACCATGAGCACGGATTTTCCTGTCTCATATTTGCACGAGGAAGTCGATGACAGTGACACGAAATGCCTGTGGGTCTTCGCATATGGTTCCCTGTGCTGGAAACCAGGAATCAAATACAAAAAATCGGTGAAAGGGCACATATCCGGTTATTCGAGGAAGTTCTGGCAAGGCAACACTACACACAGAGGAACAGACGAAAACGTAAGTGGTACCGGCTTTTCCCATTTTTTTTTCTTGAGCAATAGTCTCCAAAGTTGATTTGTTTATGATCCATTCATACATATTGGGTAGATATAAATTTTCTTTAAAAAATTATTTACTTTCCCATTTAAGCTTAACTAATTTTTTGGATATTTCTGTTTGTTATTGTTGTGGTTTTCATGATTTGAAGAGGATACGAATCGAGAAACAAAATTTTCAAAATTCTTCGCTCTTTATACATACATACTATGATTCCATTTATTTTCTTTATTTTAATAAATTTTTTAGCTCTCGTAAAAAACCGTTTATCGAGAATTGTTTAGGGAACTTGACGGGTTTGAAATTATAGGCGAATATTTTCAACTCTTTTTGCAAGGACATTTTTCTATTAATAATAATACCTATTTGATGTTTTCTTAGCTGCATGAGATCTTTCGAAAGGAGTAATATTCGAATGACGTTTGTACAATAACAGTTCATTGGCATTTGTGTTCAGAAAGGTTGGCAATTTTAAGGTGGGTTTATATAATAATAAAATAAATTGAAATAAAATAAGAAACAAATTAAAATTGAATAAGAAATTTGAGCATTGTACATTTGAGTGAGAGCATTCCTTCACGAAATAAGATAAAATAATAAATAAGAAAAATAACTAAAGATGGCCAGCTTTGTTCGAAAAATCAAAATGCCCATGTCCACAGAAGTCATGTCAAAAAAGCTGCGAATTAATTGGTTCATTATCAATTCTTATTTTGTCTTCTATTTTGTTCTTGATTCTTATTTTTTTTTAATTTATTCCATACTTCAAATTATTTTCTGTATAAACCCGCCTTTAATCATGAATATATTAACACTTGAACAACGTGACCAAAATGTGGAAATTTATTTTCAAAATCAGAAATGTGTTCGCTAAACTTATAGAGCTGTTCGTCGATTTTATGGTCGAAATAGTCGTCCTTCTGGTCAGACTATTCATGCTGCAATGGATCACTTTCTTACCAAAAATCCAAAACTTGATGGCGAAGGAACATTTTGGTAAAAACATAATTTTAAGAAATGGTCCTGCGTATTGGCCTCCAAGACTGTGTGATTTAACGCCTCCTGATTATTTAATTTGGGGGTTGATTGAATCCATGACTAACGAACCATCCATCCTTTATTTGATATTTTCTTTCAATTTGAAGATCTCAAGCTCTTGAAAAAACAACATGCATATCGATATGTGCTGAATTTTAGTATTAGTGTTTTAAGAATGTTCCGTTAGGACTGAAAAATATTTTTTTTTCAGCCAGGCAGGGTGGCCACACTTATCGAGGACAAAGAGGTAAGAACCTCTCTATTGAAACAGTACTTGCACCTGCACCATTTTTCCAATTCGAATCATTGAAGAATTGTTGTTGGTAACTTCTTCAGAGAGAAATTTGAAAGTTATTTCTTAAAAAGGTCAGTCACCTATTTATGGGCATGTAATTACTGCTCAAGAACAAACGAATTACATTTTTAATTCGCTTTAGTTCCCAAGGTGATTTAAAACTAACGTAACATGTTGTATGATCAAAGCGCAAACGTATTTTTAAAATTTTCAATGAATATTGATTGGATATAGAATTCTTTGGAGTTGTTCCAGATTAAGATTAGTATATAAATAATCAGCTTAATTATTGTTTTCGTGAATAAATATTCCAAACATTCTCGTAACCATATGAATTGATTTGAGTTCATTATTCCAAATAATAAACATTTGGTATCGAACAACGAAAAATACTTAAGATCCCCTTGAATTCTTGAAAATCTATGAATATATTGGATAAACGAAAAAATCGAAATGAGTTAGGGAGTTTAAATTTGCAGGGATGGCTTGGAGATATTCATGCTCCAAGCCAACCCTGCAAATTTCGATTTGGATTCGTTAATGGTCAAATTCCGCTGAGAGTTTTTGGAGTTATAGCCATCTGGAATCTTGTTTTTCCAATAACTCGAAAAATACTGATGTGGTAAAATTAGTAATTAGATAAATTTTTAGCTTGCTCTTGTTTCTTATAGTTTTCCTTAGTCTGTGAGATAATTCTTCATCATTGTTAACTTAGTCTTTCTAACATACCTTTTCTTTTCATTCCAACTATGATTTCAGGGTACTAAATCCTTTTTCGGCGCTCTGGGTTCCCCCGAACAATCAATTCGTCTGTAATTTTCGAATTTTTAGCCGAAAATGGTCTCAAACGTTAAGTTTCGACTCAGTGACGAAGGACATAATCAAACATAATTTTTTCCGTCCATCCGGTCGGCTGGTTGACAGCTCGATTACTTACGAAATGAGTTCGAGAGTTGAAATTGGCGGGGTAGACTAAGTAGATCGTTATTGGGAACAATTTGCCGAGTTATAGCCATCCGAATTTTTGTTTTCTCAATAATTTGCAAAATACTGATCTGATCGAAATAAAACTTCGATCGATAGTTGAAAAATACCGAAATGAACACTATGCAAATTTTTTTGAGGATCGTAAAAGACTAGAAATTAATAAAAATATCAGTCAGATATCGTTGATATTTTGCAAAAGCCTTAAAATTAATTTTTTTTTCCTGGATGGATAGCTAACTGTTCTGGCTATAAATTTTAACAAGTGCACCGAAGCACACTGCCCTCACGTCAGTACTTTTTGATCATTTATTGATGGAATAAAAATTCCTCTTGCTTTAGTACTTAGGATTTTAATCATTTTTTCGAGTTTTCTCTCGTATAGGAATCAATTCGAACAATACATGATAGAATACATTTTGAGTGGATCATGAGTCTAAATAAATATTTTACAATGTGATAAAGTCAACTTCGAGTAGTTCTCCTAGGTACCTACTCATTTGTACCTATCGATTTCGATAAATAAACCCATTATCTGATCATTGCAATTCATCGATACAAGAATTTTTGTTGGAGACAGCAACTACAGAAAGATTTTCTCGATATTCAAATAAAGAATTCCTTCCTGTCACAGTAGGTGTATCTAAGTATTTACTGTAGAAGGTCAATTTCTTGTCCAGGCAAGTAAACATACTGCATCCCTTGTGGTTAGTTTCATACGGCTGAAACAATTGACAAAAATGTAAGCCCCTGAATCTCATTTAAATCCATGAGCAATCACAAACGGTTAGATAATAATAATAATAATTCATCGATCCTCTGAGACACGATGTATGTAAAGGACGAGTCGCAAATGAAAGATTGATTCAGAGATAGGGCTTCGCACGAGCCGAGAGTAGGCGAGAGTATAAAAAATCTCGTCTCGATCTCGCCAATTCCCTAAAAATTAAGTCTCGTTTAAGTCTCGTTCTCGTATCGTTATCAGTTGTCTCGTCTCGCCCAATTCTGAATAACGATAATAAATATTATAATATATAAACAAAATGGTAGATAACAATGAATTATCCTGTAAAGCTATATTTATTACGCTCTTATACAAAAATATTTGTATGATGTACATAATTTGTTTGATTTTAAACACTGTTAATTTCATCCTTTAAATTACTCAATAACCGAGAATTCTTTCAATGATGTACGTGTTTTTGCCATGATATTACCTGCTGTGGAAAATAATCTTTCAACAGGTACGGATGTAGCCATTAATAAATCATTGGCCATCTTGGAAAGTGTAGGAAGAACTTTTTCATGCACTTTTCACCACCCTAAAATATTTTGATTACTATTTGCTCTTTCTAACAACAAATATTCTTCAAACTTAGCTTTCCAATGTTTCGAAGGTTTTGTTGATGTTTTAAAGAAGCTATCGATGTCGATACATTTTTTAATAGAATTGGACAAATTGGTATCGTTTTTAATGAATACCTTTCCAGGGGGTATATCATTGGTAGTGTTCTTGGCGTATTCTTCATAACACGTTTCGAAACATTGAATAGCTTCATTTTTCATTTCTTCCAGTTTCTACCAGTTTTATTTATGTACTTCCACAGATGTATACAATAATTGTTCACATCTTCACTACAAGAAGCTCAAGAAAAAACAATAAATTTCTCCAGATGTTCAAATGGAGACGAAATTTGAAACGCATTGGGATTTAGGGGCAATCAAAGTTGTTCGTTAAGTATTGAATTCACAATGGGATCAGTTTTTATGGTTGTGAATTCTATTTTTTCAAACATAATAATTAATAATCTTTTGAAAAATCATGTATTTCTAGAACGATCGATGTATGATATAGGCAAAAAATATTGGTAATTATAGTGGAAACTCTTCATATTCAATTGTTTTCTGTGGGTGTTGAAAAAGGTCGAGACGTATATAAGAAAAGCCTAGAGAAAATGTGTGTACATCTTATTTTCTCTTCGGCGGTAAACCTTCTAAATCCATATAGCTGATTTCTGGATCTATATATCTCTTTTAGATATTTAATTTGAAATGACAATTTGAAGGTGCATATTATCAGAATTTTGGGAATTTGGCATGAGTATTATGGCAAAAAATGCAATTTCAACATATACTAATGCGCCTGTGACTTAGCCGGGTTGAATTATTTATGATAATATCAATATTGGCAACTGTAACAGCCATTTTGTTGTTTGGCTAAAAGTACCTAATTTGATCAATGTATTTTATTGATTTTCGATTATCAAACGGTATCTTGTGATAATATTGTCCTCGTAGAGTGTACCTTTCATGCAATATGTCATTGTCGTTCCCCATCAATTCAATCATTTAATCGCCAATTATAACCACAAAGTGTTTCCGTCTGGTCTATATGTTTATACCAATTTGGTAGACTTCAACATGAGTGAAAGATTGCTTAGTATAACGGGTTCTCATTTATTGCCTTCTCAAAGTCTCGTTACTGTTGGTATCCGTCACTGTTTCGCACGAGATGATATTTTGATTTTTAATATTTCGGGTTAGAAGCAAATTTATTGATTAAATTTTAATCATCGTACGCCTGTTATCGATAATGAATTATCGATTTAATATGCTGAAAAATGCAAAACGATCGTCGTTTTGTTTTGGTTGAGAATAATCCTAACTTTATTCCGAAGTGATAACGGTGAAAATTTGGGAGATTACAATTCCGAATATAGCAAATCTGCAAATGTTCTTAAGCATGAACTTTATGTTTATACATGCTTTATTGTTAGATGAACATGAAAAAAAATGTTGTTGTCAAATTCGTGAAGATAAGACAAAATGCAATGGAAATCAATAATCAATTCGAATGGCACAAATTCTTCTACGGAGTAGAGCCAAAACAAAAAACAATATAATCCCTATAATTCTCAAAATTATCGACTGATTACAATGACAATTATGATCATGAAAAAGATGCAAAAAAATTATTTCAATGTAAAATGACATGACATCTTTATATGATTCACATTTTCCTCATTAACATACATTTTCGTGAAGAGGAGGAAAAATGATGTCGAAAACAATGTATTCAATTAGTAATTTTTTTTTTCGTAATGACGAAATCGTTTCGGAAATCTCATACATGTTTTTGTGAGAAATTGAACGCTCTACAAAAAATGTATCTTATCATTTTTCGACAATCCGAGTTGTTCAAAAGTTGTTCAAACTGAAAGTTAAATTTATGTCATAATTACACATGATTACAATTCTGAATATTGTAAATTTTCTAACAAAATGTTGCCTGGAATTAACAACTGCCTTTTTTTATCAGTTTACTCAATGCTTCAATAGTTAAAAATAACAAAGTATTGCGATTTTGAAGAAAATAAAAATCTAGAAATTGTAACGGTTGAACTAAAAAAGTTGAGAATGTTTTTAATAAATTTTTATAGACACAAAATCACAGCTCATTGAACTCCGAAAGAAAAGTTTACAATATTTAATTATAATTTCAATCATTTTGTCTAAAAAGTGTAAATATGACATAAATTAAATTATATTCTTTGGAATCAAACCACTAACTTCAGAAGAAAAAGTTTAGATACAAAAAAGTTGCATAATTTTTTTAATTTCACAAAATTTTGAAGCATCAAAAAGTTCTCATGCAAAATATCGTAGAGGTTGATTTTTCCACCCCCTCATGGTGAAATGGTGAAATTTCGGAATTGAAAAAACTGCAGAAAAGTGTCATGTAATTAGCGCCCACTGACTGCCAAATTTCATTCTACTAAATTGTTCCACATTGAAGATATTCAATAAAAACAAAAATTTTCCCCCAATTTCAAAGGGCAGTAACTTGGAGGGTAAGGGTCTTAGAAAAAAAAATTGGGGGGTCTTTCACATAATTCTTTGTTCCCCCCCTTTGAAATTGGGGGAAAATTTCTGTTTTTATTGGATATCTTCTATATTGAACAATTTAATAGAATGAAAATAGTAAATTAAAATAATTTATTGATTTTAGTTTGATAAACAATTAACCTCTGAGAACATGCAGCAAAAAAATTTTTGTAAACTCCCTGAATATTTGGCGATTTCAAATATCGAATAATGTTATAGTAATTCGTTGGATCACTAAACTTGAATCAATTTAATTTTGCAGTCATTCTCGTGAGCTATTGGTCAGATGATCTCTTTCCTTCGATATACGTAGGTATGTTTATTCATGTCGGGCTTTCATAAGATTTTCTAATTTTGGCCGCTTCCATTCAATAAAACTCACTGGTAAAAGTAGCAGTGTTTATATCAATTATCGCTTGAATATTGATTACGCAAATATTGTTTTAGTCCATCTCTGCGAAAATCAAAAATCAAACATATGGAATGGCTGACACGTTTATATGATTTTCTTATCATACCAGATATGAATTTGAAAATTAAAATTGCTCGTGAGAACCTTTGAACCAAGGCTTCCAATAGACGGAAAAAATATCTGAACAGCTGGGAAATCATGCAAATTGCGAATTTTGTGGTTGCTTGTAGGATACGGAATATACCGTTTGAACATTGGTAAACATCATGCGGATATAGGTCAAATGTTTTGTGAAAGCAAAACGGCTATAGTTTTTCATTAAATGAGGTCATACGTTGGTTTATGGAATTTAATAGCTTTATGTTATTCAATACTATCAAATATATGAATTTATGACATTAACACCTAAATATATTGTTCGTAACAATGAATCTATTCCAACACCCAAGACTTGGCAGATACAGTGGGAAGTTTAATTTCAGGGATAAAAATCTTATTTGGCTAAAATTTATTTATAATAATTATTGCATAGAAGATTATGTCGAGCTCTCATTGATTTATGATTACTCTGTGGAATCGAGCATGGGAAAAATATTTCTAAGCTGTCAATTTCACACATAAATGAATTTATCTATCATAAAGGGTTTTCCAATAAGGGGTGTTATTTCGAATAGCCCGCTATTTCGGTAGATGCCACTTTTGAAGCTGTCATTTTTTGACATTTGACAAGTAAAAACTACGCCATTAATAAAAATGGAACGATACACGCTTCAAGAACGCATTGAAATTATTAAAATTCACTATAAAAATGGTGAAAATTTGGCAGAGACGGTTCGTAAAAGTCGAACATTTTTGGGTTGTCGTGAAGCACCTTGTCGGACCGCAATAAAGAAATTGGTGGAAACATTCGAGCTGTTGGGATAAGTTAGTTATGTGAAGAATAAAACCCGTGCACGTCGCTCAAGAACAGCCGAGAATATTGCTGCTGTAGCCGAAAGTCTTGAAGAAAACCCAGGTTTGTCCATTCCTCGTCGTTCTTTGGAATTAGGCATTCCACAAACGTCATTACACCGTATTTTGCATGAAGATTTGGGTCTTAAGGCTTATAAAGTTCAGTTAACACAAGAACTCAAGCCGGCCGATCATCAACAACGTCGTGTCTTTGCTGATTGGGTCATTGAAATGCATGAAAATGATCCGGAATTCCATCGAAAAATCATCTTGAGTGATGTCCACCTCGGTGGCTTCGTCAACAAGGAAAATTGTCGCATCTGGGGCTCGGAAAACCCAAGAGTTATTGTTAAAAAGCCTCTCTATCATCAACGTGTGACTGTTTGGTGCGGGTTATGGTCCGGCGGAGTCATTGGACCTTACTTTTTCGAAAATGAGGCTGGAGCAACAGTTACGGTGAATGGATTGCGCTATCGAGAGATGATTAATGATTAATGATCTCTCGAAGAGGTGATCACTATTGGCCACCGAGGTCTTGTGATTTAACACCTTTCGACTTCTTCCTTTGGGGCCACGTGAAAGAGAAGGTCTACGCCAATAGCCCAGCGTCGATACAAGATCTCAAAGATGGAATTCGTGAGGCTATCGAGGACATAGGGCAGCCACTTTGCGATTTGGTTATGGAAAATTTCATTAAAAGGATATGGTCCTGTAAGCGTGGTCGTGGTGGTCATTTGCCTGATGTTATTTTCCACTATTAACGGCATAGCTTCTTCTTTATAATGAAATAAACATCCGATCATTTATATTGAAAAATGGCATTTTTCTTTGAATATCAAAATAACACCTCTTATTGGAAAACCCTTTATAATATATCTGAAATAATTTCTTCCAGCAATTTTACAGTGGATCATTGAATATCAGTCTGACAATCATGAATAAAGATTTCTGTGGTGTAAGGATATAATATTCCTCTTTTTGAAGGAAGAATAGAGATGCTCTAAATATAGGTGCAAAAAAAGGGGCAAACAGTACGTTGTGTCAACTTTGTTGTCATTCTTACGCAGAGTCATTGTTAATTCTTTGTTCGTGTCAAAACCATCACTTTGTTGAAAGGAACTAAAAGTATGAATAGTTTTCCGTCATAATTCAAGTGTATGTTCTATAATAATGTAACTCTAGCCTATAGAAACTTCAGCGAAGGTTTTCTAAAATCTTTTTGTTCGATCTATTGTATTAGATTTCCATATGTGAAAAAATTTTGCTCTTGCAAGTTGTTGTTTCGAGGTTCGAGTTGCTTTACGATGTGTTTGGTTGAAGCATTTTTCAACGTACTTGTTCTGATTCATATTCACACAAAGGATTAGTCCTTAAAGATATTTATGGATGAAATTTTGTGGAGAATATTTTTAGGTCAAGGTCCCAGCTTGACCTTTTGCAGTTTCCTCAACAGCTATGCAAAAGCATAAAACCGTCGATGCAGTTGCTATTTCTGTCCAACCTCCACGCTGTACTTTGATCGTAAAATCTTATAGTAGACCAAGATCATCACCTCTTCATTGTTGCCAATTTTTAATCGCTTGTGCTTTCTCTCAATGAATGAATAAAGTTTTGAGAGGAAATCGTAAAGATATATTGAATTACAACTGTACAGCAACAACCCATTCTTCTTATCAGCATATGTGTATCACTTCCTCTAATGGCGTAACAAAGGAATAAAACACTTAATATTATTTTTACGGCTTTATCATAATCGCAATATCTGTATTGGATCAGGTGGTTGGTAAATTAGGATGTTTTTGATATTCTACAATGGTTTAATAGGCAACCATAGCTGATAAGTTATATGAGTACATATCATTTGATCATAAAAAAATGTGGGAAACCCTGTGACTTCAGCGCTCTTGTTCAAAGTTTGAAAAATCATATCTCCGAAAGTATTGGTTTCTCAGAGTTCGGAATGATATGAATGGATACTTATGATAGAACAGCATCTTAAAAGAAACTAAATTAAAATCAAATAATGAACTTCTCCGTGATATTCATTCCTCAAATCTACTCTGCAAATTATATTATATCAATTGAAACTTAGCCAATATTCCAGTTAGTTTACACTGGAGATATTCTGAACCCAAAATGCTTAACTTACCAAACTATATATTCCATCATCATATGGATTATCCAAGACCTACTCTGAAAATTTCAACTATCTAGCTCATTCCGTTCGAGAGTTATCGTGCCGGCCGGACAGAATCAATTTTGACCACAAATTCTTGATCAGCGAGTCGAACCAAATCGTTTTAGACCATTTTTATTCAAAAATTCGAAAATTACAGACATTTGGGCAAATTTTTGAGCACTCTGTTCCGAGGAACAAGAGAGCCAAAAAGAATCTTCATAATATTAACTGAAGCAGAAGCATTCTCATCCGAGGTTGAACAGTTGAAGAAGTTTATCAAAATATCAGGCGCAACTGGACATAAGTATCGTTATCGATATAAAAAAGTTTTTTTTAAGATGCAGTTTCATCATAAGAATCCATTGATATCATTTTCAACTCTAACAAATTAATACTTTCGGAGATACGATTTTTCAAAATTTCAATATCAAATCGTAACTCTATGATTTCACAGAATCCTGTAATCGAAAATAACATCCGTATCTATGAATTTTATGATCTGTGTTCATACATTGTTATTGTCACATTGCCATCTCCTCTACATATAAGAGACAAACAAAGTATGATTGAATGCAAAATGAACAATTAAATATCCTCAGCTATTGGATAATCCATATGATGATGAAAATATATACTTTGATAAGTTAATCGAATTGGGTTTAGAATATCTGCAGTAAAAACAAAACTGGAATATTTGCTAAGTTTCAATTGATATAATGTAATTTTCATAGTAGATTTGAGGAATGAATATCTCGGATAAGTTCATGGTTTCGGATTAATCGAATTTAATTTCTTTTATGATGTTTCAATTCAATTTCGTTTATGATGCAGTTATATCATAAGAATCCATTGATATCATTCCCAACTCTGAGAAACCAATACTTTCGGAGATATGATTTGTCAGAGTTTGAACAAGAGGGCCATAGCTCCTGTCCACAGGGCTTTACCACTTTTTCTCTATAAGGTTCAATTACATATTATATTGTGATACAGGATGTAGCATTGATATAGTTAAAATGAATTTCTTAATTTATAGCTGTAAGATTATTTTGAAGAAATGGTTTGGCCGCCATGAGAAGGGAAAATGTAATTCCTTGGGTTCATGCAAAATTATGTTCGGAGCATTTTCATTGTGATGATTTTGTTCATAATTTTGGAAGGAAAACTTCGTAATCTAATGCAGCTCCAAGCATCTTGAAATTTCCAAATCATTAATCAGAAAACCAATTAAGTTAAGATCTAAGAGGGTCAACAACTTGGTTAATGAAGAAGGAACATCTTTGTAAGTTTTTTGCTTAAATTTGAATTTCTCAACTGTATAATAGACAGTTTTTTATTCAAAGGTCATACCCATCAGCCTCAGTTCACGGTATAAAATAAAATTCTTCTCGTACCTATAGAATTATATTTCTGTTTCAATTTTTCATTTGCTGTAAATGTTGAAGTATAAATTCGACATTTTTATGAATGAATATAGCAATGAATTGAATGTTAAATTCTTACCTACCTAGATAAATCATATATTTGTGTGAGAATAGTATACAGTGTGGAAAAGCGAAATTGAATGAATTCATTATCCCGAAACAAGTAAAATTCAAATTTTAAATTGTCATTCTTCTTCGTAAAAATGCGAACCCCACCCTCAATCCCCTTCGAAAGAAAAGTTCAACCCCCAATCACATCCTGAAGGCAAATATATTTAGTAGTATCGTAATAGAATTTGGGAATATTCGAGGGATTATTATAATGAACTTCGGTAGGTAATCACATGATTTTACTTTTTCATAATTTTAGTTTTGCAATAAACGTGAAAGTGATTACATTTCTGAATAGGGAATGACGAGACCTTTCAAACGATGTATCACCTATTTGAAAACTTGGGGATTGCACCTTTCTTTCGAAGGGGGTTGAGGGTAGGGTTCGCATTTTACGAAGAAGAATGACAATTTAAAATCTTAATTTGACGTGTTTCGGGATTTTCCATAAATATGTACAGTAAACAAGATAATGAATTTATTCCATTGAATTCCGTTGAATTCGAATCTTTTGCCTCATGTCACATGATCATTTTCCACCTTTCTCAGTTGCACCTGAGGTATAGCCTATAACCCATTCTATCATTAATCTTGGAGTCAATGCTATGCATGGCTCGCTGACGCATCTAGTTTTTATTAGATCATTGCCCCCGCATCCCGCTAGACTCGTTGTGCTTGGGGGTACAATTCAGCCAAGGGGATAATCTGCCTGGGAAACTGATTGAACCATGGTTTCGCGTAAAAACTCTTTTGGTTGCAGTGCAGAAAGGCAATTTGCAGTCAATCGACCATTAATAATAAAGGGTCCGCCAAATAACTTTTTTTTTTGGAAAATGCAATAAAAAAAAACTACTGAATATTTTCTCAAATTTCTTTTTTCATTTTAAAGTACAATCCTTCCGGTTAATAATGGAAAATTATTTCATTCAAATGGCTGCCTTGGCTGGCCATGCAGTAGCCTACACGATCGGTCCAATTTTTAAGCACATTATCGATTGTGTGCACCTGTATATCACCAATGGCTTCACGAATATTGTCCTTTAAAGCGTCAATTGTCTCTGTCTTGTTGGCGTAACACTTATCTTGGACGGCACCCCACAAATAATAGTCCAACGGTGTCAAATCGCAGCTCCGAGGTGGCCAAACGACATCAGCTCTGCGGCTGATAAAGCGATCTTCAAAAACAGAGCGCAAAACATCGAGTGTAGCTTCAGCTGTGTGGCACGTAGCTCCGTCCTGTTGAAACCAAATGTTGCCAATATCCTCCTCTTCAATTTTTGTAAACAAAAATTCGTTCAACATGGCCCGATAACGATCGCCATTGACTGTAACGGCCACTCCTTGCACATTTTCAAAGAAAAATGGCCCAATTATGCCTCTGCTTAAAATCCGCACCAAAGAGTGACTCGTTTTGGGTGTATCGGCTTTTCAATGTATGCGTGCGGGTTTTCTGTGCCCCAAATGCGACAATTCTGCTTGTTTAACATACCCGCCAAGATCAAAATGAGCTTCATCTGAGAAGATGATTTTTTTGGCAAAATCGGCATCTTCTGTAAGTCGATCGCAGGCCCACTTAGCGAAGCGAAAACGCATTGGATGGTCAGTTGGCTTCAACTCCTGAACCAATTGGACCTTGTATGGCGTCATACCAAAAGGTCTTTATGCAAAATTCGTCTCAATGATTTCTCCGAAATGTTCAATTCTTGAGAACGACGGTGAATTGATGTTGATGGCGCTTCACGCACACTTTCTGCCACAGCAGCAATATTCTTGGGTGTAAGCACTGTTTTTGGCTTTTCACGCTTTGGTTTATCGATGAGGATGTCAGTTTCTCTCACTTTTTTCACAAGATAACGCCATACGGAGCTGACAGTGCTTCTCTTCTTCCAAAATCCGTACGCAATTTTCGCACACATTCTGCAACATTACCATGATTTTCAAAGTAATGTCGCAATATTTCCCAGCGTTGTTCAAGCGTATACGCAACCATATTCGTTCAGCGGAAGGTTAAAACTAATTATCTGTCAAATCAGACATGAGCTAAGTGTTACCATTCACGAAATAAGCACTAGTTGAAAAAAAACGTTAGATGGTGGACCCTTTATAATCTGATCTAATCAAGTCCTCTCACTCAAACCATTTGTACAGCGGCTGGCCTAATAAAAAATTGTAATGATTTCTTTTTGTTCTAGGGTTGCGTTCATGGAATAGCATTCGCTATAAGTGAGGAAACGGCGATTCCTTACTTGAACAAGCGTGAATGTGAAATGGGAGGATACATTTCTCATTTCGCCAAGTTTCATTCGGCCAAAGGTCAATCATTTCAAGTATTGCTGTATATAGCTACCCAGACAAATCCTCAATGGCTCGGAGATGCCCCTGCAACTGAGATTGCCGGACAAATTGTTGGCTCCAAAGGACAAAGTGGATACAATGTGGAGTATCTGATAAGGTTAGCGGACTTCACGAGACAGCATTTCCCTTTATACGACGATAGTCATCTGTTCAGCTTGGAAAAGGAAGTACTGAGAAAGCTGAAGGCTACAAATATATGCGTGTCAACTTTAATGGGCACGGGTGAAGGCTGTGTTAATTTTATCAGGAAGGAATCAGCAAATTCTCCTTCCTCTAGAGACGAACAACCTGCACGTTTCGAATCCTTCCAACATGCTGCTAAGATCCCAGAAAAAACGCTGCGTTGTTTGAACCTGTGATTTAATTTTATTTTATTATTTTTTGTTTTATTGTTGAAAACAATAATTTTGTTATTATGCGAAATATTCGCCCCCATTTATATATATATATATTATTAGGACACACAAATTAACTTTAATAAAGTGACTTTTTTAATTTAATTTATTTGATTACATATCAATTATTTGAATACCTTGGATAGATTAAACAAATATAGATAATATGTCATCGACATCAGTTATCATATCTCTGATCTATGTCTGAAAACGCTGTATATTTCATACGAAGGTCAATTATTTCCTTATCAGAATATTAAAAAATGTTGATGAATATACATACATATTCTAGTCCACTGTGGACTTATTATGGACACTACAAAAGTAACTACACTATTGTCCACTACAGTTTTTGTCGTCTGATATATGTTTTGGAAACAATGTTTCTCTTCATCAGAGTCGAAGCGTTACTGAAGCATTTATCAATTTCTACACTCAAGCATGGGTATTTTTAAAAAGGTTAATATACAACTGGCTTTCAAAACTTCCACGAAAATTGAACAACTTCTAGGAAATACATTCGATTAAACTCCGGACATGTTAAAATCGGGTATGTATGAAATTAAATGTTTAGATTGCAACAAGTGCTACGTCGGGCAAACAACCAGAAATATTCTCACACGGTATACAGAGCATACGGGACACATTCGGAACAACAACATCGATAAATCTGCTGTTGCAAATCACGTTTAAACAACTGAAAAATGTTACGATGTTACGGGTTACGATGGGGAAAATTTGTTCATTTAGAAAAAAAATTAAAAATCATTTTGTAAAATATGGAGCACCATTGTTCAACATCAGATGTGCCAATTCGAGTCCATTAAAAACAATTATATAAGTCACACATTTTCATTGCTTTCTCAGAGTGCGCAAAAACAAATTTCTTAGATGAAATCGATTACATTTGAATTCCGGACATTTAATGAATTTCAATGTAAGTTGACCTCGTAATTTAATTTCCCTTTTCTTCATTAAAAGTATCGAATTTCATGTTATAGAATAAACATCCGTAAACGCAAATGCGTGGTGTGATTGAACCAATGACATAAATGAATATGTAAAGAACTCGTTATACTTCATAATATTGCTTTTTTATTGAAAGTTGAGTATATTTGCACAAGGCCGTCTTAAACTATGCTGGGGCCCTTGGGCACACAATAATTTGGGGCCCTTTTGGAAAGTAAAGAAAGCGAATTATACATTTTTCTGATAACTGATAACCTGATAACTCTTGAACGGAATGAGTTAGACAGTTGGTTTTGGATATAAATATCTCGGTTAAGTTTGTTATTGGGCAAAATCGGTGGTTTAGGATTAACAAAAAAAAATTTTTAACATTACAAATTTCGAATTCAATTTTTTTTAAGATACAGTTTCATCATAAGAATCCACTGATATCATTCTCAACTCTAACAAAATAATACTTTCGGAGATATGATTTTTCAATATTTATGATGCAGTCAAAGTTTGAATAATTACTAGTACTTTGACAAGAGGGCCAAAGCCCCGGTCTAAAGAGTTTTCCCACTTTTTGCGCGTATGTTCTGTCACGATAACTTGAGAACGGAAAGAGATAGCGACTAAAAATTTTCAGAGAAAGTGGCGCCTCCCAATACGACAGATAAGTTCGTTAATGGGCATAAACTGGCGAATGGTTTCCGAGTAATCATTTTGTTTTCAACCATTACAACTCCGATAGAATTGAAACTTGGTAAGAGGTTGTAAAATACAAACCTAAGGACGCTTGGGAAATTTTGTGAGAATCTTAGCCCTAGAAAATGTTGAAAAAATTATTAAAAAATATTATTTATGTCACGATAACCTGAGAATGGAAAGAGATAGCGACTTGAAATTTCCAGATTAGGTTGTGAATCTGAATGCAACATTTGAGTTTGTTTATAGGCATAATCAGCCGAACGATTTTGCAGTTATACGTTATACCCATCTGAAATTTGGTTATTATTTCCTAAATAACTCGAAAAATGCAAAACCGATCCAATTCAAACACGGTTATTAGTTGTAGAATGGCAACGCAAAAATTCTTGCGAAATTTCGTGGGGATCGTATCACTAGAAAATTTTTAAAAAATCATTGAAAATCATTGAAAAAAATTCAATATATCCGAAACTATTCGTCCGACATCGCTGAAATTTTGCGAGAGCCTTCAAAGCCTAATTCTAGTGTCAAGTTCCAAGGTTAAACACGATCGGATCTATACTGTTGGAGATCCGAGTAGCCTTGTGTGAGTTCAGTAGCTGGATGGGTAACCGTTGCCTCGATAACTTTCGAACGAAATGATATAGGGACTCGCAATTTTCAGGGCGGGTTGCGCATCCCAATGAGAGGGTTAATATCGTTTTTGAGCATAATCGGTCCAACGGTTTTGAGGTTATGCCCACCTGGAATATTATTTCCTCGATAATTCAGAAAATAGACTCGTAGTACCCCTAGAAAATTTGAAAAAAATTATTAAAAAATATTATTTATGTCACGATATGGACATTTTATACTTAAAAAAAGAAAATAGGCAAAGTTTGACTTGATTTTGTCTTAATTTGGTTATGTAACCATAATTTTGATTTGAATTTTAAGACCAAAGTAAATTTAATTTTCGACTCGGGTGCTTACTGTTACTGTGTCCGACAAAAATGGTTTTAGAATAAATTTGATAGGCATTGTCTGTCTTTCGGGGCCCCCCTAAGGATGGGGGCCCTGGGCACGGGCACGGTGTGCCCTTAGGGTAAAGACGGTACCTATTGAATTTGCATTATATTCCCAAACATAAAACATTTTCTAAAAACTATTGTTAGATAATATTTCGGTTTCCACGTGCAAATAACTTATTTCAGCATCATAGTATAAATAGAATGCCCAATCACTTTCCAAATTATGTCAAAGCAAAATTACAGTCTCAGCATTCTGATTTTCGTTAATCCATTATTCGAATTCTTTGGCTGCTAATTGTTGACATCGCACTACGGAAGTTCGTTCTTGAATGCTTGAAATATATTAAACTCAGTTGTTTATTCAAATTTTAAAAATATCCTTAGAAATAGAATCATCGAACTCTGCACTACTCAGATACGTGATAAAAAAAATATGTATACATAACTCCAAGGTCTTGAGAATTGTGCCAAAATTGAGGACGTGTTGAATTGTACCTTTTACCACATTCATATTCGATGTGCGATTGTGCGATAATTTAAATTTGATAAGTCCCGTTGAACAAGCAAATATCCAGGGCCGGACCTAAACTTAATGCCACCCTGGGCACCGGAAAAAAATCCGCCCCAATACTGGAATTTTACTCAAACTTATAGTTTATTTTTTTCACTTTCAAAATTTTGCCGCCCTGAAAAATTTGCCGCCCTGGGCACTTGCCCCGACTGCCCCTACTGTAAATCCACCGCTGCAAATATCCTTTCCTGTGTAATAAGAAATTTGGGACTTTCTCCAACCGAAACTGCAAGCAGTGCGACATCTGTAGTGTATCAATGGAAACGTAAGGTATCAAAAATCTTACTTCAACAGAGACTTCTGCTATATGTAGGTAGCTCTAGTAGTCTTCATGATTCATTAATTATGATTTAGATCATCTAATCTATGACTTAGATTATGATGACCTATCAGTCATCATCCTGTAATGAAAAATTTCCTCATGTTTGTTTCAAAAACTGTTGTATTATGGACATATGTCTAGCACTAACAGGGAGTCAGGTGCTTCCATCTATACTTTGCATTAATTATTTTCATGATTCATAATTATGAGCTGTCATAGGCCTCCTAATGAAAGTGGCAGGGAGCAATCTATCAGTTTGTAAACAGAACTTTCGAAATGACCAAGTTAACTATATTTTGTGTGATTTTGATAAGTGAATTTTTTTTAATAGTGAAAGCCCAACAAGATTCTCAGAACTATCCAACGTACAATTTCAATCACGACTTTGCCAGACCAAATCTAGATATTTTTCACCAATATGATCCTACTGTGAATGACCAGAAGTATAGAACATTTTGGTATAAAAATAGGAGATATGGTCAGCCAAATAACCAGCATGGTGGGATACCTGGAGATCCAAGATATGGAAAAGATGAAAGTTATGTCTACGACAGAGTAAGTCTCTCCAGTTCGCAGTACTTTGGTGTGTTCATTTGTGGTTTTCAGCATGGCAATCAGGAGCAAATATTACCTGGTGTCTTAGGGGGATGGAGGGAAGATTTGCAGGGCAAACCGAGAGATGAAACTAAAAATCAGAGGAAGGATATAAGAGTTAGAACCACACATGGAGAGGTGCAAGGTTTTATGGTGGATCTCTTTGATAACCCTGATCCGGATTCCTATTATAGGCCTGGTCCTGAGTATCTCGCCAGGAAAAGGGGTGAAACATCTGTTTTTCTTGGTATTCCATATGCGGAACCTCCCATTAATAAAGCTCGTTTTAAGGTATGATTCATTACTTAATTTTCATTATCTTAATTGAATGTCTTCTTTACGATTGTCTTGATTCCTCCTCTGGCATTTCTTCAGTTGATACTAACAACAAGACAATTTGATGTGCCCAAAACTATGAAACAAAGTGTTGTTGTTCTCCAGCATGTTCGTGTTTTGATCTAAAATTTGGTCAGTTTTTTTCCGGGATATTTGATAACTATTACTAGGAAATAGCTAGAATAAATACTTGTAAACGTGTCTAGATATGTAACCTAATGTAATGGGGGTGATTTAGCCTTTTTATGTCTTTCACATCCTCTCCTCGGTATTCCCTCAACCCTTAAGCAAATTTCATATGACAAATTCCTTATCGTTGATGATTTCCAGCCTCCAAGATGGCATAAAGGATGGGAGTTACTTCAGGCAGTTGATTTTGGGCCGGCTTGCCCACAGCCCGAGAGATATACTTTAGGAGTCAGAGATATTGATGAGGATTGCTTATATTTGAATATTTATGCACCACCAGTAAGTCGATAATCATGAAAATACACCTTCTTGAGATCTCGAGTGGTCGAAAAACACTTGGGGTGAAAAATTTATGAAATAAAGAAAAACAGCAATGATTCAGTAATTCGAAACTCAAGGCAAGTTGTTTTTCTTTAATTCATTAACACCCGCTTGAGCAGAATCCTGTCTAAAATTGGGCTGATTTCAGACTCGAGAAGGTACTGGAGAAAAATACCCTGTTATGTTTTACATTCATGGTGGCGATTTTATACATGGAGCATCCAATTTATTTCCTGGCCACATCTTAGCGACATTTTATAAAGTTGTTGTGGTGACAATAAATTACAGGTTAGGTGCATTGGGTAGGTTGTCATTGTCACTCATATCCAAGTATTTAAGGTTATGTTTTTGTAATATCTTACAGGTTTCTTGAGTACAGGTGACATAAATTCACCTGGAAATTATGGAATACTTGATCAGGCTATGGCTTTGAGGTGGGTACATGAGAGCATTGAAAGTTTCAATGGGGATAGGGATAAGATAACCTTGTTTGGGCCAGGTGCTGGTGCTGCATCAGCTGGACTGCTAATGTTATACAGGGAGACACGTGACATGGTCTCGAGGGTTATAGCACAGGTGAGTGCATTTTTTACTGAACTTGCAAAAAGAGAATGATACATTTGAGACGAAATGTCTCCTGCAGAATTTTGTAAAAAAAAAAGTGAATTTTTAACCTCATTCTAGAGTGGATCTCCCTTAGCAGACTGGTCTATGATATTCGACAAATATAGGGTTCAGAATACGAGCAGAGTCTTTGGAAAAGTTTTGGGATGCGGTTTTGAATCATCATGGCAACTGGTTAATTGCCTAACAAACGCAAGAAGCTTCAACGATATAGGAAATGCAGAATTTCCGCCAGATGTAGGTTTATTCCCATGGGCTCCAGTGATAGATGTGAATTTCACTGCTCCATATTATGAGGGTTGGAACGAAAAAGAGTGGCATTTTTTACATCACAAACCTGACGATTTGATCAGAAATAGAGGTTATAATAGAGGCATAAGTTATATGAGTGGGGTTACTCTGCAGGAAGCAGCGCATTTCATAAGTAAGTTTTTCATTCATGATACACTGAAAATTTCCAAAATTGAAAAATTGTTCAGTATGCTTGTTATCCATTCGAAGCGTTTAAAATTTTTTTGGCTTCTTCAAACTGCAGCATTTTTCAGATAAATATATTTCACATGTAGAATTTCAGAACAAATAATTGTTGATGTACTCATATTTTTATTTTGTACAGAACTGGCATGTTATTGAATGGTTTGAAGATTCTTCATCTAACCTTTTCTGTAACACTGCTTCTAGAATTTCAGAGGAATATTCTAATCTAAAAATTTGAAAAAATATTTGGTTTCATTTTCTAAAATCAATATCCAGAACGATATGCTGTTGAAAAGAATTTTCAAAATCCTAATGTAAATGAATGTTTGAGTTTCGACTACAAATTGACTACAAATTTAGTATGTACCATGGGCTAGAACAACCTCAAAATATTATTACAAGACAATATAAGCATGTTATACTGAACCTGTTCTCATGTTGCAGCGTCCAACAAAAGTCTGGAACCTGACCTAACAATCACTCAGGAATTTTTTGATCAAAAAGTGAGGGAATTAGTTCGGAGGTACAATTACACTTTGAATCCTAATGGTACTTACGACGCAATAAAATACATGTATACCTACTGGCCGGACCCTCATAACACAACATTCATTCGGGAAAAATACATACAACTACTGACTGATTTTCTGTACATCGCACCGAATGACAAAATGATCAAACTATTAGTTGAACAGGACATTCCAGTTTATATGTATGTTCTTAATACAACTGTTGAATCCTTCAACTATCCCGAATGGAGAAAAGTACCTCACGATATTGAACATTACTTATTATGCGGTGCCCCATTCATGGATGTCGAATTCTTTCCTATGAAAAATTTCACAAGAAATCAATGGACCAACAATGATAGGAATATGAGTCATTTCTTCATGAAAGCTTTCTCGGATTTTGCAAGATATGGAGATCCAACATACACACAGATACTCGGATTGCATTTCGAGAAAGCCCAATATGGTTGGTTGAAGTACCTCAATTTGAACACCACTTACAATTCTACGATAAAGTGGAACTTTAGACAAACAGAATCGGCCTTTTGGACCCAGTATATTCCTTCTGTAGTGGGACATCTTGTGCCAACATACCCCCCTACAACTGAGGTATGTGTAGCAATGTCCGGCTGATTTCACGATCATTTTATTGATCTTTCAATGGTATTTTTCTGGGTTTTCGATCCCAAACCCTGGACAAATTTTAATTGTTTTGAATTTGCTTCTGCTTTAGAAATACTAGATATTTGGCAGAAGCAATATATAAAACAATGTTGCGTGATAAAGAGTAACGAAACAACATCAACGATAAAACAACTTCTTTGTAACAATGTTTTATTTTATAGACATTTTTCAGAGTTTGGGAGAGAAAGCCCAGAAAAAACCCAAAGTATCCTTTAATGATTAATTTGATTGATGTTTTCAGTTCTGGTGGGAGCCAACGGCACCCCTCCAAATTGCCTTTTGGGGCGTTTCTGCAGCCTGTTTACTACTGATTGTGTTTCTGGTTGTTTGCTGCTTGTTATGGCAAAACGCAAAAAGGTTTGTTGGATCTTATACTACTTCTGATTGATTTTTGGATATATTACTCAGATAGCTCAAAAACCTGCATCTTGATGAATATAGGTCTCAAATACGATTTAACTCTTAACCATTTAAACTCTTAATATCAATTAATGGGGCGTTTCAGAGATATGCATTATAATCGTGTATTCACCGTAATATAATAGCATACCCGACTATCATTTAATTATATCCTGCAGGCAAGTCGATCGAAACTACAGCAATATGTATATGGTTTATGAAAATGGTCAGGAAACTGGAATAGACAATGTTCGAGGCTCAGATTATGATTACAGGGAAAAACTACATACACCTACAGCTTCTTTGAGGAAAAATAGTGTATCCCCACTTTCAACTGATATGACTTTAGGAGACGTTCAAAGTGTAATTAGTGATTTAACTGTTGACCCATATAGGGATGGAGCACACTCCAAAGCTAAGGATACGAAAACCAGTTACTCGCACAATATTCCCCAAACTGATGTTTGATAATTAGTGGACCATTTAGTTCAATGAAGTGCCTTGAAATTAGTATCAAGTCATTTTTTACGAGGTTATTATAGCTTTAACTTTGCTAAGACAAAAGAAAGAAAAGAAACATCATAGTATTAACGAAGTCGAAAATTGGAAATATTAAGCAATCAAATTGTTCAGGCTACTCTAATTGATGTGAGAAGAGCTGTATGTATTCCAGGTGTTGAAATTTTTTCTGCAGTTGAAAAACAATCGACTGATTTATGAATAAAGGTATCTAATATTCAATATATAATATTGATATCTATTTTTACAATAAATTTTTTATATTTATGAACTTAAAATGGTGAGCAGCTTTCATAGGTTGAACTTAGTGTTTCATTAAGTTTTCTAGACTACCATTTGTGTTCTATTTGGATAAGTTCTTGAAATAATTTATAGTAATTTCGGACATATGTTAACAGTAATTATATGTAATTTGTTTTGATTGTTAATAGTTTATATGAATTTTAGCACAAAACCAATGTCCGTCCAGACAGTATATATTGAAAAATTTTACATTCCATTTACATGAAAGTATTGACACAATTTTATATGAATTATATTTGTTATTGACTGCCATAAAGAATTTTTACAATAAATAAATGAAGTTTAAATAATTTTATTTGATTTAATTTCTTCCTTATAATTTCAGGATATATTAAGCAGTACATTTCTGGTCTATGTACATGTTTTATTATATAAAAATTTACAAAATAGTATATATAATTTTTTTAATCTAAAAAAATCCCGGATTAGTATGTTCTATTATGCATCGTTTACAGTATTTCTTTACAGCTCTGTAACCCTCTAATGATATCTGACAGTCTTGAATATTAAGCTGCTGGAGTCCTCTACAAAAGTAAGCAAGGCTCTGAACACCTCTATCCGTAATCAAATCACAGTTTCTCAAACTTATTTTCTTCAAGTTGGGACAACTTTCGGCTAGCGCCTGAAGCCCTGAGTCGCCAACATCACATTTTCCGATATCTAATGCTCGCAGTCTCGTACAAGAACGAGCTATCGTGATGATTGCATCGTCCGACACTGCTTCACAGCCTCTTGCGTTCAAATAACGCAATTTGTAGCATCTTTTGGCGATTACTTTGAGACCTGCATCACTAACTTGGGTGCACTTTGCTACCGAAAGGTACCTGAGTGTTGCTCCTAGTTTTGCTAGCTCATACAGTCCAAAATCCGTTACATTCACGCAGTCGCTGACGCTGAGTTCTTTCAGATTCGAACAGAAGCTTGGTATGAATTTTAAGCCCATATCTGAAAAATCCAAAGAAGTATTGTGGTTTATCATCGGGGTATTTAGTCTCACCTGTGATTTGGATACATCTACGGAGATATAGGAATGTCAGTTGGGGACAATGGCAAACAATGACTCTCAATTCATTATCATTGACATAAGGACAGTCTGTCAAATCTAGGTATTGTAGTTGAAGCCTCAAATGCGGATCTGGACCATTAACGCTGATACACGAAATTTTAACACAACCTTGAAAAATCCTTAATTATAAGTCGTAATAGTGGTTGTGAGTCAACTTACCGGTAACATCTAAGTGTTGCAAATTATGGCATCTTGTTGCTACTTCGAACAGTGCTGTATTGGTGATTTCTGAACAGCCTAAAAGCTGCAAATGCATGAGATCTGGACATTTCCTGGCAAGAAGAAATAAACTTTTATCTGTCAATTTTGCTCCCTCCACAATTTCAATTCTTTCAATACCATGGCAAATGCCACTATCACTTCCGTCACTGCCAATTTTCTTCAGTATCCTTTTCAAAGCCTTATCACCACTCAAATTTTCACCATTAATCTTTATACACCTCCATAAGCATGGCGTCCAAGCTAAGTGATTGAATCTTCTACAAACTCTGGCACATGAACTCAAATCCTTGCTTCCAAGAAATGAAAATATTTTCAAAATGGTGTCGTCAGTTAGCTCATCGAAGGAATTGTTTTTCATCTTATAGTTTTTTCCTTTATTGGAACCTTTATCGGACCATACTGGATTGCCCGTAGAACCTGAACTAGGAGATACTAACGTGTGATAACCCTGATCTAGGCTGGGGCTGTTCTTGCCTAGTTTCGCAAATTTATCAAGAAGAAAATTCGTGTCTTGGTATATGTGCGGTTCCGGTAACGCTGCATACGTTTCCATGTATATAGGAGAATTTTCTCTGTCCCAGTACGTTTGCTCTAAGGAAATTGAGGAAAGATTAATCTGTTTTTGTTTCATATAAGCGCTTTGTGGTTGGGGAATTGGTGTATCATACTCTGTCCTCTCATTTCGACATGGCTCTTCGTAAAAATGCTGCTGAAAAAGAACAGATTTTATTCAACTTATTTACAAATGTTCAGGAAATTCTATCTAGACATGTAACTCCCTCGCGACTATTGGACGAAATTTGTAGCCCAATATAGATGCTTAAGCCAGTCTATGGCTGGAAATCATGAATGGATGATTTGGATATTAGAATATGTTGTGTTCGCATCATTCATGTACCTATATATTCATTATACTATTCATTATTCTTGAATATTCATTTTTATTTCTTACTTTTCATGAATATCCATCACTGGAGATGGGTAGTTTGTTGAATAATCATTCATTCATGAATTCAGAACAAGTCCAAAGCCTTCTGCTAATATAGGGTCTCAAAATGGTCCCGTATAATTCATATACTTATGCATATATTTCACAAATCAAACTAATGGCCCAGTCCCAGATCTATGCCAGTCCCAAGACCGGATAAAGGAGTAGGGTTGTTGGGTTAACAGCTCGACTATTAAAAAAATCCGTTTCGAGATAAAAATGTAATTGTTTTTCTCCTTAGAAAAATCAAGCTCAAGTTTTCTCAGTTACCACTCTGCTCTCTGCATTGAATTTACAAATAGATATCAAACTGTTCCAAACATACTGATTTGAAAAGTCAAGAAAAAGCCGGCCTTCGGAGAAAAAGATTATTTTTGAGAATGGACAGAAAAACAACCATAACTTCGTGGTGGATTAATATTCTTAACGGTTTTTTATATCGGAATAAAATTGGATGGACGATTTAAGTGTGTGAGACTTGGGAGAGGCTGTACTTACCGAAATATTTGTTTGTTTGTGGAATTGACTAGTTTCAGATGGCTTGCGTTCATTGTATGTTGGTTGTAGACTATTTGAAATGTCGTAAGGATTTGCATATTGATTGGGCGGTAGATTGTAATAAGTGTATGGATGGTCCTGGTAATCTACCCTACCGTTGACTTCTTCGGATTTTGTGGGGGTCTGTTTCAACCTGTTCAAAGGACATAGCGATGGTTTTGGTGATGCTCTATTGAACATAGATTTGGGATTATGCATATTACTCTGAAATATTAAGGATACTAAAATATACTAAATATTTTAAGCGCTAATAATAAACGTAACTTATTATGTAATGTTAACTAACGAACGTCTCTCATATTCTTGAACATAATGGAGGAAAAACTATTATTTAGATAACCCATAGAATAAAATGAAATGTTAATAAGATACTAAACTTTTTAAGAGCTAATAATAAAGCTAACTTATGTGATGTTAGCTAACTAAGTTGACTCATGTTCTTGAACAAAGTGGAGAATAAACTAATATTCATAAAAACCCATCAAATATAATCAGGGGTGTAAGATCTCGTGACCTATATCCCCAAGAATACGACCTTCACTTAGTGTTACATTTCCGTGAAAAGGGTGGGTATTTCAATAAAATAATTTTTACGACTCAACTTAGGAATGATCCTTCGCCATAACGCCTATATTTTATATTCTCTATTCCACGCTTGCCTTCTTTCATTTGCACCCCTTTAGGATCCTTATGATATAATAAAGTTGGAATGAATTGGCATATATATACCTAAATGCAGAAAATAATTGATGAAATACTGATTCCTGCTGATATCAACAAATATCAAGACACCTCATAAGACTTATGTATGGACAATTATTAAGTAAAGAAAACAACTTATATAAATTTAACAAAAAACAAGTTTTCGATACTTTTCGAGAATGATTTACAAGAACTCAAGAATTATACATGGACATGGACATGCACTGACCTACAAAAATATGGTCCTTCAGAAAATATGAAAAAGAAGGCCCATTACGAGTAAGACATGGTTTCATTCGACGTTAGATCTACAATGGTAAATAAGAAAGTAAACGGTACAATTCACCACGAAGAATTGGATAATCCAGAAGATGATATTTAGTTCTTCCGAAGCTTGAAAGATAATATAGTTTCATCCTATACTTATGCTCTAAACCTGAGGCAACCCCAAAAAAGTGTAAATGAAAAGAAATGATTTACATCGGCAAAAATTTAGACAAAACAGTATTTTCTAGAGAGAATATACAAAGCCAAATCATGGAACATTTAACATTTAACTATATATATATATATATGTGTATATAAATATATATATATAACTATTTATTGCTATATTTTATCCTGTGTTCTTTAGAAAAGTGTGACGAAGAAGTGAAAAATGAATGTGTTGACTATCGCTCGTGCTCTCACAAAACAGATTTCTCTAAACAGGAGAATTAATCCGATGTCACACATTGGTAATCCATCTCAAAGCACATTCCAATCTGACTGGAATACCAGGTCAACGGTGTGTCATTCATAATGATGGATTTTTTGAGTGAAGACACTGGTTTATCGGAAATTGGGATGTTTAATTTTGGACTAAGTACCTACTTCTTCGAATCATGTTATCGTGCACATAACAAAGGGTATTATAGGAATTTTGTTTTGAATTGTATTCCAGAACAATGGTACATACAACTCATGTAAAATTAGTTGAAGAATATAAGATATTATTATTATACTGAAAATATCAATATTATATATCTCATATTGAAGATTATGAGATATTGTTTATGATAATCGAGTTTTATCGTGGAAGGTACAATATACTTTCGAAGACAAAGCGAAACTTTATTCTATAGTCATTTAATAGCACGTTGTTCAACATTGATAAATTTTTATCAGTCATTGTGAAATATTTAAGAAATCAAATGAATGCTCTTTAGTATGAATATTTTGTTTCTGTCCCATGCTGGCGAAAGTTCTCAAGAAATGAAGGATATCATGAGCATTGCTCTGAAACATGCCTTCATACATGATTATTGAAAAATGCGATTTAATGTATCTAAGGTAATAGGGACATGAAATGAAGGCGTTTCTTAATTTCTATTATAAAAACATCTTATTGAAGACTGGGCTGAACGAAATCGAAGGTCATCTACCTTTTGACATACCTAAAGTCAGGTCTATATGATCTGTCTTAACCTAACTGACTTCTTTGTAATAACTTGAGTACACTTTTTCCATAGGTATATTGCAGAACATTTTCACCAGCAAGTCACAACAACTCATCACTAAATTTTTCACTATCACATAAGAAATAATTACTTATATTCTCTCATTTCCTGAGAAGAATTTCGGTTTCAGCGATGGTCAGGTCGCTAAGTAATACGACTTAAGTTGATATTGACCAAATAGATGACTGCTGTGAGTCGTGTTCTTGTACTATGTCGTCATCAGCCTCTTACATTCCCAGTGCCGGATTTGCAATACTTTTGCCCCTAGGCTCAGCGCTATAAGCTGCTCTGTGCCTCGCCTCTATTGAACCGATATTGAGGTTCTTGCATACAAATAACTCAAAATACGATCAATAATTTGAAAAGAAAAATATTAAGATATTTTTGTTCTATTTTTGGATGATTTAATAATAGTGTTATTATAGGAATAGGCAAGACCTCTAAATGGTTCCTCTACCTCTCAAAAAGCTATACCTCCGCGTATATAACATCAATACTTTTATAATTTCACCAATAAAGAAATTTGTTTTATCAAGATGAAATGATTATCAACAATAATAACCAATTAATTACTTGAGACCAATAGAAAAATATAAAAAGATGAGGCTATGTAATCAAGCGAAAATTAAAATAGAAAAGAAATTTTCCACTAACCAAAGGAGATGAATAAGACCCCGGTTTAAATCCATTGGATTTTTTTTCAACTATAGAACTATAGTACATGCCGCACATATAACTAACGAAGTGTCTCTCCTTCCACAAATAATTATGCTATTCATCTTAGTCTCGACAAATATTTGATTTTATTTTTAATAATTTTTCCATACTAGATTAGAGCTTTCTTTTCTTAGACATTAATGTCGAAGTTGAGTTACTAAAAATTGTTCTCTTTGTCCATTTCTTCGGAAACGGAGGGATTTCGAACATTGTACAAGGTATACAGGATACCTCTAGATTTCTTTACGTCATATACATACATTTTGATGTAAATGTAGTTAGTTTTGACATAGTCTTAATTTCTGGGATATATTTACATACATTTGTATTATTATTAAGAGGATGTATATGGGCTTTGCCTGTGAGTATTCCATGGTTTGATCCAAATAAAAAAAAAATATATACATCCCTTAATTAATTTGCGAAATTTGATTATTATCGACAATTATGCAAAATTAATTTCAGCACGTATTCATGTTCTATGAATTGGTTGCAATTGTTGTTTATTGCATAAATTAATTCATTCTGTAAATGGAGAATTTTCAAATTATCTTTCTGCTCATAATTTTTCCGACTATCAAATCCTAATAAACAATATTGAAATATTTTTTAAAGGTAGGGTCAGTTAAAAATAGCTAGAGGCGCTTGAAAAATAGAAATATTCTCAACATGATACCTATGTTGAATCTGTAATTTGTTCTCAAATCCATTATGAATATTGGTCAGCAGAAAAAAATCAAAGGAAAAATATGGGATAATTTCCTCATGCTCTTGTGCTTAGTTAATAGAATTATGATTTCACTTTGATTATTCACTCATCAATTTCAAATTATTATTAGCATACTAATTCATATGTTCAGGCAATTTTTTTTTAAGCTAAAGAAATTAATTCGGTATTCTCTGAAAATTCTGGGAATCCCAATGCTAAAAGTTAATTATACATAGATATTATATGAGATTTCGGAAATACACTCAACACGTGGACAAAAATGATGGGAGATGAAATGAAAATTTATGATGAGAAGTGAAAACCTCAGAATTTCTATATTTGTTTTTTGTATTCGCCCTATTTCATTAAAACTATCTTTGATCTTGAACTGAAACACCTTTCTTACCGACTTGACATGTGAGCATGATACCAATTTTATCGGGTAAAAATTTAGTTGTAGATACATAAGATTTTTGTGGTGTTTTATTTTTATGTTAGGTTGTTGAATCGTAAAAAACAGGCATTTTTATCTTGTTTATTAAAATGTAAGAATAATCCAAATAATGAAATAAATTGCCCTTTATTTCCACAGAAAATGAGCAATTATACTTAAAGATCAATCATCGACAATTCGATATACATTACTTAACTCAATAACAGGTGTTCCTCAGTTTTCAGTATGAACAATGAAAATAATAAACGAAACGTGAAATAACATTACAGCTATCCAACCATCTGCAACACAAAAGGTGGATAGGATTTGATGATCAAACGTCTTTCAGCTCTGGAGGCACTTCATTCTTCGGATGTTTGTTCTCGAAATGCTGCTTGTAGGTTTTTGGATCAGGCATTTGGGCCTGAAAACAAATTGTGAATTTTGTCTGAGGTTTCAGAAGTTGAATTTAGTCTATACATAAATGAAACGTTCAATGTGTTTTAGCAGAGCTCATTTTAACAGTACGAAGGGCTGCATATTTCTATTGTAACTTAGAGGAAGACCTTAATAAAACACGAAATTTCTGGATAATCAGTATTAAAATGAAAGGGGAGGAAATTATCAACTTATGACTTCTGGTGTGAACCTTATTGAAACAAAATGTACAAATATTTATGAAATTGGAAATTAAAAAAAACATGTATGAGATTGAAATTATTGCGTCGTTACCTTGCATACAGCACAGACATGCACTAATGCCTTTTGAGCTGCTTTTTTCTGTTGATTAGCGTTATGACCCTGTTGTTTTTTGGCCTTTGCTGCTTTTTCGGCAGCTTTTGCTTGCGACTGAAGCTTTTGCTGCCCCCGTGCCATTGTAGAGGAATATTGAATCTGAAAGTTGAGATAAGTAAGTCCATTAACTGTAAAACCCAGCAAACACTTTCAACTAATTGCAGCAGTCCTAACCAAAAACAAGAATCATGTCGCCAGTAACATTAAATTTGATTGTTAGAATGAATACTTACCGGAATATTGAGTATCAAACGAAAGAGCAAATTAAACTATTCAGTAGTTCTAGTGAATATGATGAGACTGCTGCAGAGCAGCGTCTTTTCCTTCCACCATATAAGTATCACTAAATTTACAAGAAGACTGGGAAAGGAAATCTTTCAAAGAGAAAACAATTATTTGGCAATTGACAGAACAATCATTGAGGTTATCTTATATCTTATAATCTTATATTCTAGTATGGTCTCAGTCATGAAACATTCTGCCCAGTAAAGAAAACAGAAACCATCACTCTCAACTCTCGTAGTTCAGCCATTGAACACGAGATGTAGAACATTTTGCTGTTTATCAACTTTTACGCTATTATTTCGTCCTGGATATTCGACTTAAATATTAATGGTCAATATTATGCATTGAAATTCATTAACCACCTTATGGCATACAAATTTTACTTATGACGTCATTCATTTTTACAGAGTGACGTCAAAATATTTTTTTAAATGTCCACCCCAAATTTTGTTTCCAATAAATAACACATTTACTGTAAGAAATAAAAATTAAACTCTCATGGAAGAAAATCTTTATTCAACCCAAAAAACAATCGAAATTTAGCGCAAATGTTCGGATTGCTCTGTCAACCATTTGAAACTGAACGATATGCGAGTGTAACAAAATGTTTTTTGCGCTAATTATCGTATTCTTTAATTTTACTTCCCCTCCCCTACAAGGTGTCGTTATCAAATTTGAAATCCTACGTTTCGTTCTCTAAAAATCAACATCGAGACTTTTCTTTCAAATACGAACCCGTTTTAATACATTTTTTGTTTTCTTAGGGTACCCTCACTTACATGAACTACCGAAAATTTGGACTTCCTAATGCTTCGGTGACACAAATTGACAGTTTTGGCATTTTGAATATATTAACTAGGAGGTGTTCAATAACAATCAATTATGGATTATTTCTAGAAGAATTCAATAGAAAACTTCGATGAATGTTGAATTATGGCGTAAATAGCTGATGCCACCTCTATTATTGTCGAATATATGGTATTTTAAATAACCCCATAAAATTAATTCAAAGGGGATAAATTGGGGCTTCGGACAGGCCAGCCGGCCAGCGCACTACTCCTTGGTTTCCAATCCATTGATTAGGGAATGTTTCGTTGAGAAACTGAGTCACTGCCCTTCCACTTATATTTAATGGATCGACATATTTAATTCTAAAGCAAACTGGGGTGTGGAACCCTTAGACTAAAGAAAGAATCTTTCTATAGTCTAAGGTGCAACCTTCAGTATTTTCGTTAACATTCAACAAAATGTTTCAGTGAAATATCGCAGAATATCGAATTCTAAATGAATTATTGTCATTTCATAACAAAACTTACAGCATTTATAAGAGCTTCTTCCTTCTTCATCTTCAGCCTCTGCTCTTCTACCAAATGCAAAACGGGGATCACTAAAACTAAATTGAGACTAATTTCGACTTTAAACTCGGAATCAAGGGCGTAGCCAGGGAGGGGGGGGTTTGGGGGTTCAAACCCCCCCTCGAAATGTTTATTTCTGTTAAAAAAAATTTTTGCTGCAGAAACTGACCCTTACACCCCCAAAACCCCACCCCGAAATTAGTTTCTATTTCAAAACCCCCCGAAATTAATTCCTGGCTACGCCCTTGCCCTATATTACTATTCATATGTGATGTACAGCACATACAGTCGAATATATATTAGGTAATATGTTTATTCATATTTCAACAATGAATATTACTTCTAATACTTCGTATTTCTTGCTTACAGAATACAGGCTCTCGAGGAACATCAATGGTTACCGACAAGAAATCAACGAGTTGCCATACAAAAAAGATTCGAAATACAATAATGAGTATAATGTTTATAACCGGTAGAAATGTTTATAATAATATTAATAGAAATCTTGTGATCTGTGATACGATATATTGAATAAATAAATGATTTCATTGAAACATTCAATACATTTTGAACTTTGAATCAATAAGGACTCCTACAATTTCCCAGGGCAAGCATAAAGTCTGAATACATATATTAATTATTTACTAAACCGCCTCCTGATAATTCCAAACATCTCCTCGGTCATAGAGCTGAATACAGTCCTGTGCTAAGAATCGCTCGAGGTCGAATGCAAGAGTGGGCGGGGCCTAATAATAGATCGATCAGGCAACACAAAATACATTTCGTTGAATCTTTAGTTGCCTGCACCATCTAAAGTGAGGGGCAAAAATATTCAAAGGAGTCGTTGTCCGACCGAAAACTCGATTTTTTTAAACACCCATATCTCCCGAAATACTGAACAGAACTTAATAAAATTTGGAGGAGATGATACGACCAACCTGCTCTTTCGATGTGCCAATTTTGAGACAACTTTCAAAATTCGAAAAAATCCAAAGGGGTTAACCTTAGATTTTTTTCAGAAAAAAATTCGAAAATTGTCGGACCGGTCTCAAATTTGGCGCATCGAAAGAGCACGTTGGTCGTATTATCTCCTCCAAATTTCATTGAATTCCATTCAGTATTTCGGGAGATATGGGAGTTTGAAGAAATCGACAAATTGGTCGAAAAATCGATTTCTTTAAACCCCCATATCTCCCAAAATACTGAACAGAATTTGATGAAATTTGGAGGAGATAATACGACCAACCTGCTCTTTCGATGTGCCAAATTTGAGACAACTTTCAAAATTCGAAAAAATCCAAAGGGGTTAACCTTAGATTTTTTTCAGAAAAAAATTCGAAAGTTGTCGGACCGGTCTCAAATTTGGCACATCGGAAGAGCAGGTTGGTCGTATTATCTCTTCCAAATTTCATTGAATTCTATTCAGTATTTCGGGAGATATGGGACTTTGAAGAAATCGACAAATTGGTCGAAAAATCGATTTCTTTAAACCCCCATATCTCCCTAAATATTGAACATAATTCAATAAAATTTGGGAAAGATAATACGACACACCTGTTCTATCGATGTGCCAAATTTGAGACCGGTCCGACAACTTTCGAAATTCGAAAAAAGAGCAAAGACAGTCTTTGCTATTTTTCTGATTTCGAAAGCTGTCGGATCGGGCTTAAATTTGGCACATCGAAAGAGCAGGTTGGTCATACTATCTCTTTCAAATTTCATTGAATTCTGTTCAATATTTCGGGAGATATGGGGGTTTAAAGAAACCGATTTTTTCGGTCCGACTCCTTTAAATATTGTTGCTCCTCACTTTAGATTGTGCAGGCAACTGAAGATTCATCGTGAAGTATTGTGTGTTGCCTGACCGATTTAGATGGCGCTGGCAACCAAAGATTCAACGTGAAGTATGTTGTGTTGCCTGACCGACTTATTATCAGGCCCCGCCCACTCTTGGAGATTCTTAGCACAGGACTGCATTCAGCCCTATAGCCGAGGAAGCGTTTGGATTTAGGGAATGATTTCATTGAAACATTCAATACAATTTGAACTTTGAATCAAAAAGGACTCCTACAATTTCCCAGGGCGAGCATAAAGTCTGAATACAAATATCAATTATATACTAAACAGCCTCCTGATAATTCCAAACATCTCCTCGGTCATAGGGCTGAATACAGTCCTGTGCTAAGAATCGCTCGAGGTCGAATGCAAGAGTGGGCGGGGCCTAATAATAGATCGGTCAGGCAACACAAAATACATTTTGTTGAATCTTTAGTTGCCTGCACCATCTAAAGTGAGGGGCAAAAATATTCAAAGGAGTCGTTGTCCGACCGAAAACTCGATTTTTTTAAACACCCATATCTCCCGAAATACTGAACAGAACTTAATAAAATTTGGAGGAGATGATACGACCAACCTGCTCTTTCGATGTGCCAAATTTGAGACAACTTTCAAAATTCGAAAAAATCCAAAGGGGTTAACCTTAGATTTTTTTCAGAAAAAAATTCGAAAGTTGTCGGACCGGTCTCAAATTTGGCACATCGAAAGAGCACGTTGGTCGTATTATCTCCTTCAAATTTCATTGAATTCTATTCAGTATTTCGGGAGATATGGGAGTTTGAAGAAATCGACAAATTGGTCGAAAAATCGATTTATTTAAACCCCCATATCTCCCAAAATACTGACCAGAATTTGATGAAATTTGAAGGAGATAATACGACCAACCTGCTCTTTTGATGTGCCAAATTTGAGACAACTTTCAAAATTCGAAAAAATCCAAAGGGGTTAACCTTAGATTTTTTTCAGAAAAAAATTCGAAAGTTGTCGGACCGGTCTCAAATTTGGCACATCGGAAGAGCAGGTTGGTCGTATTATCTCTTCCAAATTTCATTGAATTCTATTCAGTATTTCGGGAGATATGGTAGTTTGAAGAAATCGACAAATTGGTCGAAAAATCGATTTCTTTAAACCCCCATATCTCCCAAAATACTGAACAGAATTTGATGAAATTTGGAGGAGATAATACGACCAACCTGCTCTTTCGATGTGCCAAATTTGAGACAACTTTCAAAATTCGAAAAAATCCAAAGGGGTTAACCTTAGATTTTTTTCAGAAAAAAATTCGAAAGTTGTCGGACCGGTCTCAAATTTGGCACATCGAAAGAGCAGGTTGGTCGTATTATCTCTCCCAAATTTCATTCACTTCTGTCCATTATTTCGGGAGATATAGGGGTTTAAAAAAATTGCAAAATGTGTGGAAAAAATCGATTTCTTTAAACCCCCATATCTCCCTAAATATTGAACATAATTCAATGAAATTTGGGAAAGATAATACGACACACCTGTTCTATCGATGTGCCAAATTTGAGACCGGTCCGACAACTTTCGAAATTCGAAAAAAGAGCAAAGACTATAGTCTTTGCTATTTTTCTGATTTCGAAAGCTGTCGGATCGGGCTTAAATTTGGCACATCGAAAGAGCAGGTTGGTCATACTATCTCTTTCAAATTTCATTGAATTCTGTTCAATATTTCGGGAGATATGGGGGTTTAAAGAAACCGATTTTTTCGGTCCGACTCCTTTAAATATTGTTGCTCCTCACTTTAGATTGTGCAGGCAACTGAAGATTCATCGTGAAGTATTGTGTGTTGCCTGACCGATTTAGATGGCGCTGGCAACCAAAGATTCAACGTGAAGTATGTTGTGTTGCCTGACCGACTTATTATCAGGCCCCGCCCACTCTTGGAGATTCTTAGCACAGGACTGCATTCAGCCCTATAGCCGAGGAAGCGTTTGGATTTAGGGAATGATTTCATTGAAACATTCAATACAATTTGAACTTTGAATCAAAAAGGACTCCTACAATTTCCCAGGGCGAGCATAAAGTCTGAATACAAATATTAATTATATACTAAACAGCCTCCTGATAATTCCAAACATCTCCTCGGTCATAGGGCTGAATACAGTCCTGTGCTAAGAATCGCTCGAGGTCGAATGCAAGAGTGGGCGGGGCCTAATAATAGATCGGTCAGGCAACACAAAATACATTTCGTTGAATCTTTAGTTGCCTGCACCATCTAAAGTGAGGGGCAAAAATATTCAAAGGAGTCGTGGTCCGACCGAAAACTCGATTTTTTTAAACACCCATATCTCCCGAAATACTGAACAGAACTTAATAAAATTTGGAGGAGATGATACGACCAACCTGCTCTTTCGATGTGCCAAATTTGAGACAACTTTCAAAATTCGAAAAAATCCAAAGGGGTTAACCTTAGATTTTTTTCAGAAAAAAATTCGAAAGTTGTCGGACCGGTCTCAAATTTGGCACATCGAAAGAGCACGTTGGTCGTATTATCTCCTCCAAATTTCATTGAATTCTATTCAGTATTTCGGGAGATATGGGAGTTTGAAGGAATCGACAAATTGGTCGAAAAATCGATTTCTTTAAACCCCCATATCTCTCAAAATACTGACCAGAATTTGATGAAATTTGAAGGAGATAATACGACCAACCTGCTCTTTTGATGTGCTAAATTTGAGACAACTTTCAAAATTCGAAAAAATCCAAAGGGGTTAACCTTAGATTTTTTTCAGAAAAAAATTCGAAAGTTGTCGGACCGGTCTCAAATTTGGCACATCGGAAGAGCAGGTTGGTCGTATTATCTCTTCCAAATTTCATTGAATTCTATTCAGTATTTCGGGAGATATGGTAGTTTGAAGAAATCGACAAATTGGTCGAAAAATCGATTTCTTTAAACCCCCATATCTCCCAAAATACTGAACAGAATTTGATGAAATTTGGAGGAGATAATACGACCAACCTGCTCTTTCGATGTGCCAAATTTGAGACAACTTTCAAAATTCGAAAAAATCCAAAATCCTTAGATTTTTTTCAGAAAAAAATTCGAAAGTTGTCGGACCGGTCTCAAATTTGGCACATCGAAAGAGCAGGTTGGTCGTATTATCTCTCCCAAATTTCATTCACTTCTGTCCATTATTTCGGGAGATATAGGGGTTTAAAAAAATTGCAAAATGTGTGGAAAAAATCGATTTCTTTAAACCCCCATATCTCCCTAAATATTGAACATAATTCAATGAAATTTGGGAAAGATAATACGACACACCTGTTCTATCGATGTGCCAAATTTGAGACCGGTCCGACAACTTTCGAAATTCGAAAAAAGAGCAAAGACTATAGTCTTTGCTATTTTTCTGATTTCGAAAGCTGTCGGATCGGGCTTAAATTTGGCACATCGAAAGAGCAGGTTGGTCATACTATCTCTTTCAAATTTCATTGAATTCTGTTCAATATTTCGGGAGATATGGGGGTTTAAAGAAACCGATTTTTTCGGTCCGACTCCTTTAAATATTGTTGCTCCTCACTTTAGATTGTGCAGGCAACTGAAGATTCATCGTGAAGTATTGTGTGTTGCCTGACCGATTTAGATGGCGCTGGCAACCAAAGATTCAACGTGAAGTATTTTGTGTTGCCTGACCGACTTATTATCAGGCCCCGCCCACTCTTCGAGATTCTTAGCACAGGACTGCATTCAGCCCTATAGCCGAGGAAGCGTTTGGATTTAGGGAATGATTTCATTGAAACATTCAATACAATTTGAACTTTGAATCAAAAAGGACTCCTACAATTTCCCAGGACGAGCATAAAGTCTGAATACAAATATTAATTATATACTAAACAGCCTCCTGATAATTCCAAACATCTCCTCGGTCATAGAGCTGAATACAGTCCTGTGCTAAGAATCGCTCGAGGTCGAATGCAAGAGTGGGCGGGGCCTAATAATAGATCGGTCAGGCAACACAAAATACATTTCGTTGAATCTTTAGTTGCCTGCACCATCTAAAGTGAGGGGCAAAAATATTCAAAGGAGTCGTCCGACCGAAAACTCGATTTTTTTAAACACCCATATCTCCCGAAATACTGACCAGAACTTAATAAAATTTGGAGGAGATGATACGACCAACCTGCTCTTTCGATGTGCCAAATTTGAGACAACTTTCAAAATTCGAAAAAATCCAAAGGGGTTAACCTTAGATTTTTTTCAGAAAAAAATTCGAAAGTTGTCGGACCGGTCTCAAATTTGGCACATCGAAAGAGCACGTTGGTCGTATTATCTCCTTCAAATTTCATTGAATTCTATTCAGTATTTCGGGAGATATGGGAGTTTGAAGAAATCGACAAATTGGTCGAAAAATCGATTTATTTAAACCCCCATATCTCCCAAAATACTGACCAGAATTTGATGAAATTTGAAGGAGATAATACGACCAACCTGCTCTTTTGATGTGCCAAATTTGAGACAACTTTCAAAATTCGAAAAAATCCAAAGGGGTTAACCTTAGATTTTTTTCAGAAAAAAATTCGAAAGTTGTCGGACCGGTCTCAAATTTGGCACATCGGAAGAGCAGGTTGGTCGTATTATCTCTTCCAAATTTCATTGAATTCTATTCAGTATTTCGGGAGATATGGTAGTTTGAAGAAATCGACAAATTGGTCGAAAAATCGATTTCTTTAAACCCCCATATCTCCCAAAATACTGAACAGAATTTGATGAAATTTGGAGGAGATAATACGACCAACCTGCTCTTTCGATGTGCCAAATTTGAGACAACTTTCAAAATTCGAAAAAATCCAAAATCCTTAGATTTTTTTCAGAAAAAAATTCGAAAGTTGTCGGACCGGTCTCAAATTTGGCACATCGAAAGAGCAGGTTGGTCGTATTATCTCTCCCAAATTTCATTCACTTCTGTCCATTATTTCGGGAGATATAGGGGTTTAAAAAAATTGCAAAATGTGTGGAAAAAATCGATTTCTTTAAACCCCCATATCTCCCTAAATATTGAACATAATTCAATGAAATTTGGGAAAGATAATACGACACACCTGTTCTATCGATGTGCCAAATTTGAGACCGGTCCGACAACTTTCGAAATTCGAAAAAAGAGCAAAGACTATAGTCTTTGCTATTTTGCTGATTTCGAAAGCTGTCGGATCGGGCTTAAATTTGGCACATCGAAAGAGCAGGTTGGTCATACTATCTCTCTCAAATTTCATTGAATTCTGTTCAATATTTCGGGAGATATGGGGGTTTAAAGAAACCGATTTTTTCGGTCCGACTCCTTTGAATATTGTTGCTCCTCACTTTAGATTGTGCAGGCAACTGAAGATTCATCGTGAAGTATTGTGTGTTGCCTGACCGATTTAGATGGCGCTGGCAACCAAAGATTCAACGTGAAGTATGTTGTGTTGCCTGACCGACTTATTATCAGGCCCCGCCCACTCTTGGAGATTCTTAGCACAGGACTGCATTCAGCCCTATAGCCGAGGAAGCGTTTGGATTTAGGGAATGATTTCATTGAAACATTCAATACAATTTGAACTTTGAATCAAAAAGGACTCCTACAATTTCCCAGGGCGAGCATAAAGTCTGAATACAAATATTAATTATATACTAAACAGCCTCCTGATAATTCCAAACATCTCCTCGGTCATAGGGCTGAATACAGTCCTGTGCTAAGAATCGCTCGAGGTCGAATGCAAGAGTGGGCGGGGCCTAATAATAGATCGGTCAGGCAACACAAAATACATTTCGTTGAATCTTTAGTTGCCTGCACCATCTAAAGTGAGGGGCAAAAATATTCAAAGGAGTCGTCCGACCGAAAACTCGATTTTTTTAAACACCCATATCTCCCGAAATACTGACCAGAACTTAATAAAATTTGGAGGAGATGATACGACCAACCTGCTCTTTCGATGTGCCAAATTTGAGACAACTTTCAAAATTCGAAAAAATCCAAAGGGGTTAACCTTAGATTTTTTTCAGAAAAAAATTCGAAAGTTGTCGGACCGGTCTCAAATTTGGCACATCGAAAGAGCACGTTGGTCGTATTATCTCCTTCAAATTTCATTGAATTCTATTCAGTATTTCGGGAGATATGGGAGTTTGAAGAAATCGACAAATTGGTCGAAAAATCGATTTATTTAAACCCCCATATCTCCCAAAATACTGACCAGAATTTGATGAAATTTGAAGGAGATAATACGACCAACCTGCTCTTTTGATGTGCCAAATTTGAGACAACTTTCAAAATTCGAAAAAATCCAAAGGGGTTAACCTTAGATTTTTTTCAGAAAAAAATTCGAAAGTTGTCGGACCGGTCTCAAATTTGGCACATCGGAAGAGCAGGTTGGTCGTATTATCTCTTCCAAATTTCATTGAATTCTATTCAGTATTTCGGGAGATATGGTAGTTTGAAGAAATCGACAAATTGGTCGAAAAATCGATTTCTTTAAACCCCCATATCTCCCAAAATACTGAACAGAATTTGATGAAATTTGGAGGAGATAATACGACCAACCTGCTCTTTCGATGTGCCAAATTTGAGACAACTTTCAAAATTCGAAAAAATCCAAAGGGGTTAACCTTAGATTTTTTTCAGAAAAAAATTCGAAAGTTGTCGGACCGGTCTCAAATTTGGCACATCGAAAGAGCAGGTTGGTCGTATTATCTCTCCCAAATTTCATTCACTTCTGTCCATTATTTCGGGAGATATAGGGGTTTAAAAAAATTGCAAAATGTGTGGAAAAAATCGATTTCTTTAAACCCCCATATCTCCCTAAATATTGAACATAATTCAATGAAATTTGGGAAAGATAATACGACACACCTGTTCTATCGATGTGCCAAATTTGAGACCGGTCCGACAACTTTCGAAATTCGAAAAAAGAGCAAAGACTATAGTCTTTGCTATTTTTCTGATTTCGAAAGCTGTCGGATCGGGCTTAAATTTGGCACATCGAAAGAGCAGGTTGGTCATACTATCTCTTTCAAATTTCATTGAATTCTGTTCAATATTTCGGGAGATATGGGGGTTTAAAGAAACCGATTTTTTCGGTCCGACTCCTTTAAATATTGTTGCTCCTCACTTTAGATTGTGCAGGCAACTGAAGATTCATCGTGAAGTATTGTGTGTTGCCTGACCGATTTAGATGGCGCTGGCAACCAAAGATTCAACGTGAAGTATGTTGTGTTGCCTGACCGACTTATTATCAGGCCCCGCCCACTCTTGGAGATTCTTAGCACAGGACTGCATTCAGCCCTATAGCCGAGGAAGCGTTTGGATTTAGGGAATGATTTCATTGAAACATTCAATACAATTTGAACTTTGAATCAAAAAGGACTCCTACAATTTCCCAGGGCGAGCATAAAGTCTGAATACAAATATCAATTATATACTAAACAGCCTCCTGATAATTCCAAACATCTCCTCGGTCATAGGGCTGAATACAGTCCTGTGCTAAGAATCGCTCGAGGTCGAATGCAAGAGTGGGCGGGGCCTAATAATAGATCGGTCAGGCAACACAAAATACATTTTGTTGAATCTTTAGTTGCCTGCACCATCTAAAGTGAGGGGCAAAAATATTCAAAGGAGTCGTTGTCCGACCGAAAACTCGATTTTTTTAAACACCCATATCTCCCGAAATACTGAACAGAACTTAATAAAATTTGGAGGAGATGATACGACCAACCTGCTCTTTCGATGTGCCAAATTTGAGACAACTTTCAAAATTCGAAAAAATCCAAAGGGGTTAACCTTAGATTTTTTTCAGAAAAAAATTCGAAAGTTGTCGGACCGGTCTCAAATTTGGCACATCGAAAGAGCACGTTGGTCGTATTATCTCCTTCAAATTTCATTGAATTCTATTCAGTATTTCGGGAGATATGGGAGTTTGAAGAAATCGACAAATTGGTCGAAAAATCGATTTATTTAAACCCCCATATCTCCCAAAATACTGACCAGAATTTGATGAAATTTGAAGGAGATAATACGACCAACCTGCTCTTTTGATGTGCCAAATTTGAGACAACTTTCAAAATTCGAAAAAATCCAAAGGGGTTAACCTTAGATTTTTTTCAGAAAAAAATTCGAAAGTTGTCGGACCGGTCTCAAATTTGGCACATCGGAAGAGCAGGTTGGTCGTATTATCTCTTCCAAATTTCATTGAATTCTATTCAGTATTTCGGGAGATATGGTAGTTTGAAGAAATCGACAAATTGGTCGAAAAATCGATTTCTTTAAACCCCCATATCTCCCAAAATACTGAACAGAATTTGATGAAATTTGGAGGAGATAATACGACCAACCTGCTCTTTCGATGTGCCAAATTTGAGACAACTTTCAAAATTCGAAAAAATCCAAAGGGGTTAACCTTAGATTTTTTTCAGAAAAAAATTCGAAAGTTGTCGGACCGGTCTCAAATTTGGCACATCGAAAGAGCAGGTTGGTCGTATTATCTCTCCCAAATTTCATTCACTTCTGTCCATTATTTCGGGAGATATAGGGGTTTAAAAAAATTGCAAAATGTGTGGAAAAAATCGATTTCTTTAAACCCCCATATCTCCCTAAATATTGAACATAATTCAATGAAATTTGGGAAAGATAATACGACACACCTGTTCTATCGATGTGCCAAATTTGAGACCGGTCCGACAACTTTCGAAATTCGAAAAAAGAGCAAAGACTATAGTCTTTGCTATTTTTCTGATTTCGAAAGCTGTCGGATCGGGCTTAAATTTGGCACATCGAAAGAGCAGGTTGGTCATACTATCTCTTTCAAATTTCATTGAATTCTGTTCAATATTTCGGGAGATATGGGGGTTTAAAGAAACCGATTTTTTCGGTCCGACTCCTTTAAATATTGTTGCTCCTCACTTTAGATTGTGCAGGCAACTGAAGATTCATCGTGAAGTATTGTGTGTTGCCTGACCGATTTAGATGGCGCTGGCAACCAAAGATTCAACGTGAAGTATGTTGTGTTGCCTGACCGACTTATTATCAGGCCCCGCCCACTCTTGGAGATTCTTAGCACAGGACTGCATTCAGCCCTATAGCCGAGGAAGCGTTTGGATTTAGGGAATGATTTCATTGAAACATTCAATACAATTTGAACTTTGAATCAAAAAGGACTCCTACAATTTCCCAGGGCGAGCATAAAGTCTGAATACAAATATTAATTATATACTAAACAGCCTCCTGATAATTCCAAACATCTCCTCGGTCATAGGGCTGAATACAGTCCTGTGCTAAGAATCGCTCGAGGTCGAATGCAAGAGTGGGCGGGGCCTAATAATAGATCGGTCAGGCAACACAAAATACATTTCGTTGAATCTTTAGTTGCCTGCACCATCTAAAGTGAGGGGCAAAAATATTCAAAGGAGTCGTGGTCCGACCGAAAACTCGATTTTTTTAAACACCCATATCTCCCGAAATACTGAACAGAACTTAATAAAATTTGGAGGAGATGATACGACCAACCTGCTCTTTCGATGTGCCAAATTTGAGACAACTTTCAAAATTCGAAAAAATCCAAAGGGGTTAACCTTAGATTTTTTTCAGAAAAAAATTCGAAAGTTGTCGGACCGGTCTCAAATTTGGCACATCGAAAGAGCACGTTGGTCGTATTATCTCCTCCAAATTTCATTGAATTCTATTCAGTATTTCGGGAGATATGGGAGTTTGAAGGAATCGACAAATTGGTCGAAAAATCGATTTCTTTAAACCCCCATATCTCTCAAAATACTGACCAGAATTTGATGAAATTTGAAGGAGATAATACGACCAACCTGCTCTTTTGATGTGCTAAATTTGAGACAACTTTCAAAATTCGAAAAAATCCAAAGGGGTTAACCTTAGATTTTTTTCAGAAAAAAATTCGAAAGTTGTCGGACCGGTCTCAAATTTGGCACATCGGAAGAGCAGGTTGGTCGTATTATCTCTTCCAAATTTCATTGAATTCTATTCAGTATTTCGGGAGATATGGTAGTTTGAAGAAATCGACAAATTGGTCGAAAAATCGATTTCTTTAAACCCCCATATCTCCCAAAATACTGAACAGAATTTGATGAAATTTGGAGGAGATAATACGACCAACCTGCTCTTTCGATGTGCCAAATTTGAGACAACTTTCAAAATTCGAAAAAATCCAAAGGGGTTAACCTTAGATTTTTTTCAGAAAAAAATTCGAAAGTTGTCGGACCGGTCTCAAATTTGGCACATCGAAAGAGCAGGTTGGTCGTATTATCTCTCCCAAATTTCATTCACTTCTGTCCATTATTTCGGGAGATATAGGGGTTTAAAAAAATTGCAAAATGTGTGGAAAAAATCGATTTCTTTAAACCCCCATATCTCCCTAAATATTGAACATAATTCAATGAAATTTGGGAAAGATAATACGACACACCTGTTCTATCGATGTGCCAAATTTGAGACCGGTCCGACAACTTTCGAAATTCGAAAAAAGAGCAAAGACTATAGTCTTTGCTATTTTTCTGATTTCGAAAGCTGTCGGATCGGGCTTAAATTTGGCACATCGAAAGAGCAGGTTGGTCATACTATCTCTTTCAAATTTCATTGAATTCTGTTCAATATTTCGGGAGATATGGGGGTTTAAAGAAACCGATTTTTTCGGTCCGACTCCTTTAAATATTGTTGCTCCTCACTTTAGATTGTGCAGGCAACTGAAGATTCATCGTGAAGTATTGTGTGTTGCCTGACCGATTTAGATGGCGCTGGCAACCAAAGATTCAACGTGAAGTATGTTGTGTTGCCTGACCGACTTATTATCAGGCCCCGCCCACTCTTGGAGATTCTTAGCACAGGACTGCATTCAGCCCTATAGCCGAGGAAGCGTTTGGATTTAGGGAATGATTTCATTGAAACATTCAATACAATTTGAACTTTGAATCAAAAAGGACTCCTACAATTTCCCAGGGCGAGCATAAAGTCTGAATACAAATATCAATTATATACTAAACAGCCTCCTGATAATTCCAAACATCTCCTCGGTCATAGGGCTGAATACAGTCCTGTGCTAAGAATCGCTCGAGGTCGAATGCAAGAGTGGGCGGGGCCTAATAATAGATCGGTCAGGCAACACAAAATACATTTTGTTGAATCTTTAGTTGCCTGCACCATCTAAAGTGAGGGGCAAAAATATTCAAAGGAGTCGTTGTCCGACCGAAAACTCGATTTTTTTAAACACCCATATCTCCCGAAATACTGAACAGAACTTAATAAAATTTGGAGGAGATGATACGACCAACCTGCTCTTTCGATGTGCCAAATTTGAGACAACTTTCAAAATTCGAAAAAATCCAAAGGGGTTAACCTTAGATTTTTTTCAGAAAAAAATTCGAAAGTTGTCGGACCGGTCTCAAATTTGGCACATCGAAAGAGCACGTTGGTCGTATTATCTCCTTCAAATTTCATTGAATTCTATTCAGTATTTCGGGAGATATGGGAGTTTGAAGAAATCGACAAATTGGTCGAAAAATCGATTTATTTAAACCCCCATATCTCCCAAAATACTGACCAGAATTTGATGAAATTTGAAGGAGATAATACGACCAACCTGCTCTTTTGATGTGCCAAATTTGAGACAACTTTCAAAATTCGAAAAAATCCAAAGGGGTTAACCTTAGATTTTTTTCAGAAAAAAATTCGAAAGTTGTCGGACCGGTCTCAAATTTGGCACATCGGAAGAGCAGGTTGGTCGTATTATCTCTTCCAAATTTCATTGAATTCTATTCAGTATTTCGGGAGATATGGTAGTTTGAAGAAATCGACAAATTGGTCGAAAAATCGATTTCTTTAAACCCCCATATCTCCCAAAATACTGAACAGAATTTGATGAAATTTGGAGGAGATAATACGACCAACCTGCTCTTTCGATGTGCCAAATTTGAGACAACTTTCAAAATTCGAAAAAATCCAAAGAAGTTAACCTTAGATTTTTTTCAGAAAAAAATTCGAAAGTTGTCGGACCGGTCTCAAATTTGGCACATCGAAAGAGCAGGTTGGTCGTATTATCTCTCCCAAATTTCATTCACTTCTGTCCATTATTTCGGGAGATATAGGGGTTTAAAAAAATTGCAAAATGTGTGGAAAAAATCGATTTCTTTAAACCCCCATATCTCCCTAAATATTGAACATAATTCAATGAAATTTGGGAAAGATAATACGACACACCTGTTCTATCGATGTGCCAAATTTGAGACCGGTCCGACAACTTTCGAAATTCGAAAAAAGAGCAAAGACTATAGTCTTTGCTATTTTTCTGATTTCGAAAGCTGTCGGATCGGGCTTAAATTTGGCACATCGAAAGAGCAGGTTGGTCATACTATCTCTTTCAAATTTCATTGAATTCTGTTCAATATTTCGGGAGATATGGGGGTTTAAAGAAACCGATTTTTTCGGTCCGACTCCTTTAAATATTGTTGCTCCTCACTTTAGATTGTGCAGGCAACTGAAGATTCATCGTGAAGTATTGTGTGTTGCCTGACCGATTTAGATGGCGCTGGCAACCAAAGATTCAACGTGAAGTATGTTGTGTTGCCTGACCGACTTATTATCAGGCCCCGCCCACTCTTGGAGATTCTTAGCACAGGACTGCATTCAGCCCTATAGCCGAGGAAGCGTTTGGATTTAGGGAATGATTTCATTGAAACATTCAATACAATTTGAACTTTGAATCAAAAAGGACTCCTACAATTTCCCAGGGAAGCATAAAGTCTGAATACAAATATTAATTATATACTAAACAGCCTCCTGATAATTCCAAACATCTCCTCGGTCATAGGGCTGAATACAGTCCTGTGCTAAGAATCGCTCGAGGTCGAATGCAAGAGTGGGCGGGGCCTAATAATAGATCGGTCAGGCAACACAAAATACATTTCGTTGAATCTTTAGTTGCCTGCACCATCTAAAGTGAGGGGCAAAAATATTCAAAGGAGTCGTGGTCCGACCGAAAACTCGATTTTTTTAAACACCCATATCTCCCGAAATACTGAACAGAACTTAATAAAATTTGGAGGAGATGATACGACCAACCTGCTCTTTCGATGTGCCAAATTTGAGACAACTTTCAAAATTCGAAAAAATCCAAAGGGGTTAACCTTAGATTTTTTTCAGAAAAAAATTCGAAAGTTGTCGGACCGGTCTCAAATTTGGCACATCGAAAGAGCACGTTGGTCGTATTATCTCCTCCAAATTTCATTGAATTCTATTCAGTATTTCGGGAGATATGGGAGTTTGAAGGAATCGACAAATTGGTCGAAAAATCGATTTCTTTAAACCCCCATATCTCTCAAAATACTGACCAGAATTTGATGAAATTTGAAGGAGATAATACGACCAACCTGCTCTTTTGATGTGCTAAATTTGAGACAACTTTCAAAATTCGAAAAAATCCAAAGGGGTTAACCTTAGATTTTTTTCAGAAAAAAATTCGAAAGTTGTCGGACCGGTCTCAAATTTGGCACATCGGAAGAGCAGGTTGGTCGTATTATCTCTTCCAAATTTCATTGAATTCTATTCAGTATTTCGGGAGATATGGTAGTTTGAAGAAATCGACAAATTGGTCGAAAAATCGATTTCTTTAAACCCCCATATCTCCCAAAATACTGAACAGAATTTGATGAAATTTGGAGGAGATAATACGACCAACCTGCTCTTTCGATGTGCCAAATTTGAGACAACTTTCAAAATTCGAAAAAATCCAAAGGGGTTAACCTTAGATTTTTTTCAGAAAAAAATTCGAAAGTTGTCGGACCGGTCTCAAATTTGGCACATCGAAAGAGCAGGTTGGTCGTATTATCTCTCCCAAATTTCATTCACTTCTGTCCATTATTTCGGGAGATATAGGGGTTTAAAAAAATTGCAAAATGTGTGGAAAAAATCGATTTCTTTAAACCCCCATATCTCCCTAAATATTGAACATAATTCAATGAAATTTGGGAAAGATAATACGACACACCTGTTCTATCGATGTGCCAAATTTGAGACCGGTCCGACAACTTTCGAAATTCGAAAAAAGAGCAAAGACTATAGTCTTTGCTATTTTTCTGATTTCGAAAGCTGTCGGATCGGGCTTAAATTTGGCACATCGAAAGAGCAGGTTGGTCATACTATCTCTTTCAAATTTCATTGAATTCTGTTCAATATTTCGGGAGATATGGGGGTTTAAAGAAACCGATTTTTTCGGTCCGACTCCTTTAAATATTGTTGCTCCTCACTTTAGATTGTGCAGGCAACTGAAGATTCATCGTGAAGTATTGTGTGTTGCCTGACCGATTTAGATGGCGCTGGCAACCAAAGATTCAACGTGAAGTATGTTGTGTTGCCTGACCGACTTATTATCAGGCCCCGCCCACTCTTGGAGATTCTTAGCACAGGACTGCATTCAGCCCTATAGCCGAGGAAGCGTTTGGATTTAGGGAATGATTTCATTGAAACATTCAATACAATTTGAACTTTGAATCAAAAAGGACTCCTACAATTTCCCAGGGCGAGCATAAAGTCTGAATACAAATATCAATTATATACTAAACAGCCTCCTGATAATTCCAAACATCTCCTCGGTCATAGGGCTGAATACAGTCCTGTGCTAAGAATCGCTCGAGGTCGAATGCAAGAGTGGGCGGGGCCTAATAATAGATCGGTCAGGCAACACAAAATACATTTCGTTGAATCTTTAGTTGCCTGCACCATCTAAAGTGAGGGGCAAAAATATTCAAAGGAGTCGTCCGACCGAAAACTCGATTTTTTTAAACACCCATATCTCCCGAAATACTGAACAGAACTTAATAAAATTTGGAGGAGATGATACGACCAACCTGCTCTTTCGATGTGCCAAATTTGAGACAACTTTCAAAATTCGAAAAAATCCAAAGGGGTTAACCTTAGATTTTTTTCAGAAAAAAATTCGAAAATTGTCGGACCGGTCTCAAATTTGGCACATCGAAAGAGCACGTTGGTGGTATTATCTCCTCCAAATTTCATTGAATTCTATTCAGTATTTCGGGAGATATGGGAGTTTGAAGAAATCGACAAATTGGTCGAAAAATCGATTTCTTTAAACCCCCATATCTCCCAAAATACTGAACAGAATTTGATGAAATTTGGAGGAGATAATACGACCAACCTGCTCTTTCGATGTGCCAAATTTGAGACAACTTTCAAAATTCGAAAAAATCCAAAGGGGTTAACCTTAGATTTTTTTCAGAAAAAAATTCGAAAGTTGTCGGACCGGTCTCAAATTTGGCACATCGGAAGAGCAGGTTGGTCGTATTATCTCTTCCAAATTTCATTGAATTCTATTCAGTATTTCGGGAGATATGGGACTTTGAAGAAATCGACAAATTGGTCGAAAAATCGATTTCTTTAAACCCCCATATCTCCCAAAATACTGAACAGAATTTGATGAAATTTGGAGGAGATAATACGACCAACCTGCTCTTTCGGTGTGCCAAATTTGAGACAACTTTCAAAATTCGAAAAAATCCAAAGGGGTTAACCTTAGATTTTTTTCAGAAAAAAATTCGAAAGTTGTCGGACCGGTCTCAAATTTGGCACATCGAAAGAGCAGGTTGGTCGTATTATCTCTCCCAAATTTCATTCACTTCTGTCCATTATTTCGGGAGATATAGGGGTTTAAAAAAATTGCAAAATGTGTGGAAAAAATCGATTTCTTTAAACCCCCATATCTCCCTAAATATTGAACATAATTCAATGAAAATTGGGAAAGATAATACGACACACCTGCTCTATCGATGTGCCAAATTTGAGACCGGTCCGACAACTTTCGAAATATATGGGGATATGGGGGTTTAAAAAAATCGATTTTTTCGACAAATTTTGCAATTTTTTTAAACCCCTATATCTCCCGAAATAATGGACAGAAGTGAATGAAATTTGGGAGAGATAATACGACCAACCTGCTCTTTCGATGTGCCAAATTTGAGACCGGTCCGACAACTTTCGAATTTTTTTCTGAAAAAAATCTAAGGTTAACCCCTTATAGAATTTAGCTGTCATACTTTCATGTAGATATCGTCCAGACATGTGGCGCCATAAAGTGGGTAAATTCTCAGACATGTAGGAGATGATAATGAAACTTGATGTATAAATGTTTATTTGGTCATTTATTACAAGTTAATTACAAAACAAATTTGTCTAAAAAGCTGTAGTTCACCGCTTTCAAGCCCAATTATGGAGTCTAAAATTTATTGCTAATATTTACACATAATACTTTCTATCCATATAGTTATATAATATATTGAATCTAGCTAAAAATATTTACACATTACATTTATTTATTTCATCAAACGATACATTCATCATATCTTGTTGATTATGTTTACAGTAGGTAATTGTAGGTATATGGATTTTATCATATTATTAAGAAGAGATCACACGAATATTCGATAATATTTGTATCCATCTGAATGAATACATCGTCATCGAAAAGAGATAAACAAAATTTCATCATGAAATTTTGAACATGCGTGAAGATGAAACGGCTCATCTGCATCAGAATCTGGGACAGTGTGGAAAAGCAACAATTTAACATTTACTTACATTTAAATTTTATCTCTAGAAGATTCTTACAGATTTTAATCAGTAGATTTTTTTTGTAACATCACTTCCCGAGCTGAAAAGTATCACACTTCCTCAACTTTTGCACTCGCTCAGAATTTACCAGATGCTTATAAAAATATATCCAAAAATCAAAAACATAAATTTTTTTAATCAACATTATTAACTACTTCTACACATTCATGTTTATCTGTTGTGAATAATTATAGTCATTTATTGGATTCGATAAATACCCAACATTCAGAGACAATTATATTTCCCAAATATAGTTTGGAAATTTTGAATAAGAAATTAAGCTCTTGTTATCTAGTCTGGCATCAAAGGTTATGAGGACGAAAAAGACCCAAGGTCAGGAACAGCACCTCATAGCGAATATATTGAAAAAGGAAATCTTATCGAATTTTTATATTACAGAAAAAAATTGATAATTGAATAAAAGCAATAGCACTAATTTTAAAATTTTCCATATGCACACCAATTGATACCAGCCTGCATTCATATCAATCAAAATATACTCTCATTACAAATTATGTATACTTTCAATTTGACAAACCGATACTTCTATCATGGGAAAACCAATTTGTACCATGCATTTCAGGAGTCGAAGAAATAACATCCAATAAAATAGCGGATAATTCATTTTGCATTTTCGTTGTCATCAACTTCCAAGGGCAGCATCATGAATATTCAGTATGCCCGAAACTGACTTGAAAAAAAAAATCTGAATATATATAACATGGTTGCGATGCACAGAGTGAGTAAAAAGTTGAGCAAAAAATTCATTTCTTCGGTATTTACTGTTTTGTAGAGACTGCTCAAAAGGGTCAATTTTTATTTTAAATTACATTTTCGTGTATAATTGAGGAGGGGTGATTTGGCCATTGATGGTATTTTTATGGACGATTTTGCGCGTATGTTCTAGGGAACATCGCGTTATCATTTTGCCCAAATGTCTGTAACTTTCGAATTTTTTGACGAAAATGGTCTCAAACGATTTAGTTTGACTCCCCAATTAAGAATTCGAGGTCAAATTTGATTCTGTCCGGCCGTTGCCACGATAACTTGATAACGGAAAGAGCTAGCGACTTGAAATTTTCAGGATAGCTGGCGCATCCCAATACGACGGATAAGTTCGTTAATGGGTATAATCGGCCCAATGGTTTCCGAGTAATAATTTTGTTTTCAACCAATATAAATCCGATCAAATTGAAACTTGGTGAGTTGTTGTAGAATATGAACCTAAGAACGTTTGTGGGAATCTTATGGCTAGAAAATTATTAAAAAATTATTGAAAAATATTTCTGTTGTCACGATAACTTGAGAACGGGAAGAGATAGCGGCTTGAAGTTTTCAGGTTAGGTTGTGCATCTGAATGCGACATTTGAGTTTGTTTATAAGCATAATCGGCCAAATGCTTTTAGAGTTATAGCCATCTGAAATTTGGTTGTTTTTTTCTCCTCATTAACTCGAAAAACACTAAACCGATTGAATTGAAACATGGTTATTAGTTGTAGAATAGCAACGCGAAAATTCTTGCAAAATTTCGTGAGGATTGTATTTGTAAAACATTTTTAAGAAATCATTGAAAATTAAAAAAAAATCTATATATCAGTAACTATTCGTCTGAAATTGCTGAAATTTTGCAAGAGCCTTTAGAACCCAACTCTACTGCCAAGTTTTAAGTTTTAACACGATCGGTTAAATATTGTTGGAGATTCGAGCAGCCTTGTGAGAGTTCAGTAGATGGGTGACCGTTGTCTCGATAACTTTCGAATAAAAGGAGATAGGGACTTGTAATATTCAGAGTAGGTTGCGTATCCGAAAGGGAGAGTGAAGTTCGTTTTTGGGCATAATCGATTTAACGGTTTCCGAGTTATACCCACATGGAATATTATTTCCTCGATTACCAATTTTATTATTAATTAATCATTGAAGGATACTGTGGAATTCATTATTAACTGAATATTATATTTTTCAGAGTTTGGGAGAGAAAAAGTTAGGGTTACCATTTAAAAAACTCAACTACCCTCCACTCCTCATAGAGGCTGCATGAAAAACTCCACAATTATATATGAAAAGTTGCATAATTTAAAATAAAAATTGACCTGTTCGACCATTTTTTTTACAAAATAGTCAATACCGAAGACATGCATTTTGTGCCTTTTTACCCACTCCGTATAATACTCGTCGAAGAAAATTTCCAACTCGAGAATAAAAGGGTAGGGATACGTTGCCTTCCGAATTGAGCCACTTGTGTATTTCTGGAGTTTTAGTTATAAGTTTGAAGGGAACAATGAACAGTATGAAAAATTAAGATTGGCTTCTCGAAGAAGCCACCTGGGCTTTCGTCGTTCTTAGTCCGAAAGATTTATGAGGCTGTTCCTGAAATTCATAAATAATAGACCAAATATTCGTAGATTTCCCGCTAGGATGTGGCATTCATCAAAGACAGACATTTGGTTAATTACAGGAAAGTTGAAGCATATTTAATTAAGTTAATTGATATGTTAGACCACTGAGGTACGGTTTCATATGATTGAGTTATAAATGTCGAAACGTTGGTTGAACAATTTTTTTTCCAGCAAGTTTCAATATCGTGATTTGCTTAACTTTGATTCACTTAGACTATAGACTATCAGTAGTATTCTTTTTACCTTGTTGCATTCTCACTACTGAAATGAACTGAGTCAGAATTAGGTGAGACTAAACTGAGTTGTTGATTAACATAAAATAACACGTTTTTATCAGGGCAATTGACAAGGAATCTCAGAAGAGATAGCTGAAGTATGTTATAACGGGTCCGCCATCTATCTTTTTTTTTTCAACTAGTGCTTATTTCGTGAATGGTAACACTTAGCTCATGTCGGATTTGACAGATAATTAGTTTTATCCTTCCGCTGAAAGAATATGGTTGTTAATACGCTTGAACAACGCTGGGAAATATTGCGACATTACTTTGAAAATCATGGTAATGTTGCAGAATGTGTGCGAAAATTGCGTACGGATTTTGGAAGAACAGAAGCACCGTCAGCTCCGTATGTTCGTTATCTTGTGAAAAAAGTGAAAGAAACTGGCATCCTCATCGATAAACCAAAGCGTGAAAAGCCAAAAACAGTGCGTACACCCGAGAATATTGCTGCTGTGGCAGAAAGTGTGCGTGAAGCGCCATCAACATCAATTCACCGTCGTTCTCAAGAATTGAACTTTTCGGAGTCATCATTGAGACGAATTTTGCATAAAGACCTTGTTAAGACGTCATACAAAGTCCAATTGGTTCAGGAGTTGCCATGTTTTTGAAGATCGCATTATCAACCGCAGAGCTGATGTCGTTTGGCCACCTCGTAGCTGCGTTTCTGGGTGTGTAGAAAATTTGTACAGGGTAGAAAAATGTCTTTCAATGTGGCCATTTAGTTATGTTATTTATACCAATATAAAGTAAAAAAATCAGCTGGGTATTGATCATTTTTCATTACCGAGTAATTGCTACATGTTTTTATCTTGAACATCGCTGAGTATATTAATATTAAATACGGTTTCATGCCTATAAAGCAATTAAAAAAATGAAGATGCAAAAATATACATTCATTTTCAAAGTGGTTTCCAGATCTATTTCATCTGCCTGGTCTTCACGTTCATAATCAAAAGCTCTGGCTGTATTTCTTGACGAAATACAGCCATCTTTAAAAAAAGGGACACCTTGCGGCACCCATTAGTACTTGGTGCCTATGTACACTTCACAGACAGGGGCGCCGCAGCCCTGAGTATAGTCTATAGTCTGAGATTGTTTATCATGAAGTTTAATTTGAATCCATTTCGGCTAAGGCGAACAAGAATTTTTACCAAATATCAATTATCTGAGGAAGTGGAGACAAAATTAAGACAATTTTCAATGCACAACCCAGGTTTTCCCATTCGATAATTCCATATCTCAACAATTTATTCTATTCAATGTGTCAAGGGCGCATTTAGGTTGATATTTCGGAGGGTTATCTGTCATGACTGTACCTATAAATATAATTTATCCCATTACATTTTAATTTATTCCATGAGATTGCTCGTCCTAACCTCTGTGTTGGGATGGTTTTTGATCCCACCGCCCCATTTTTAACTACCCATAAATCCGCCCCTAGAGTGTCTTCGGTACACCTTGAATATGACGTTCTATAAACATTAACAGTCAATAATCTTCCCTCATTAACTTTATACAAATGAAAACATTTTAAGGAGCTTAATCACATCTGAAGAGGTCACAGTTCGTTCACCTTTCAAGTATGGCGATTTGGAGCAGCACAAAGAGCATGAAATTGAATGTCCAGAAGGTTGCTGTACTGCTATTGTTGCCGTGTTGCATGGCTGCAGGCTGCTCGCCATGTAGAACATGAACAAGCACACTTGCCGCGTCGCTACTGGATGGTGAACATGTGTAATTGCCGCTATCTTGGGGAAGGGCCTTGGAGATCAGCAAACGGCTAGTCCGGGTCTGTTTTTCTGTCACAACGTTGATACCGCCTCTTTGAGAATAGTTGATTACATTTCCTCCTCTGTACCAGTATATGAAACTTGGGGGGTCCGGAGTTTGTAGAACTATGCAAGTTAGGTTTATGTCGCTGCCACTCTTGATGTACAGCTCCGGATTGCCCATGATCTTAGCCTTGGATACTGAAAAACATCGGTAATTTACAGAAATACGAAATCTTAAATCTGCTGTAATAATACTACTATTCAATGTGGCTTCGGCCAACAACTGAAGAGGAAATATCTCAGATAATTAAAAAATTGAAAAACAAATATTCACGTGGAGATGATGAAATACCAACAAAAATTATAAAAGAATGCACGGAGGAGCTGAAGGGTATTATTTCCTATATAATAAACAATTCATTTAAGTATGGCATATTTCCCGACCAGCTGAAAAAACTGAAGAAGTTTGGAATTGTAGGCAATGACTACAAATGGTTTGAGTCCTATCTAACAAATAGGAAACAAAAAGTAGTTATCAAAAAGGATGAACAAAGGGTAAAATCTTCAATTATTTCTACTGATTATGGGGTACCACAAGGGAGCATCTTGGGTCTAATATTATTTCTGATATTTATCAATGACTTGTACGACTATTTTAGATTAGACAGAACATCAATTATAGGTTATGTTGATGACACAAATGCAATCACTGGTGGAGAGACAAGTCAACAAGTTGCCAGTTGCCACTCGGCGGATTTTGCAATTAACGAACCTACCCTGCAAATTTCAACTCTCCAACTTATTTCGTTCCAGAGTTTTCGTGTTGCAATAAAATTTCGAGATATCTAATTGTTTGATTCTGTTGCTATTAACAAGTTTAAAGGATTTCCGTCTAGTGGCTCTTATGAACAGACTGGTTAAATTTAATTCCGTTTGTTCTCATAATTCAATGTAGAAAGTGATAAATTGAAGTAGAAATAGATGTGATTTTGGCGGAATGAATGTTTAGTATCATGATTTGATAGCATTTCGAATCCCGCTTTTCTTCGGGAATAGCAAAAACTTTTCTAATATGATTGCCACTTCTGGGTACTTGAAAACAATCCTCGAAAGCTCCGTTCCATTATCGTTGTAATTCGGGACCCTTTATGTTGCATGAAACGTTTCGAAACGTGGAAGTTTCAAATGCCCATGGAGCTGGATAGTGTAAGTATATCTTTTACTATGGCCTGCCCTGTCCAAAGCTCCCTGAATCGAATTATACAGCGTGTTCCAAAGTATTAACAACGATGCCTTTCTGTTGCTCATGCCCCGTTTTCCTGGATGCGTCAATTTAGACCGATGAAATTTCATTATCCAGTTCTGTTGGATTCATCAGGGTGAAATATGAAGCTAATGCAATTCTCCCTCAAAATTCTAATTTCATGACTCTCATATACGCAATTATTTATCCTTGCAGAGTATATTATATATATTCGAATGGGTGTTTCATTGCGAGGATGAAACGATATTAAGAATTTATGTCGGAAAGCTTGTCTCCAGATAGTTGATATCTTCAGATCTGGGGGCTCTGTCATGCCCCATCCAAGACAAGCTTAAAATCGCAGGGCCCTACCTCCCATTTCTCGAAGCATTTATACTCATTTTTAAACCCACAGTCTCAGGATAATATTTAGTTAGTAGACTCATGAAATACACTGAGTTTTGTTGCCTAGCTTTTACACCTTTGCTTTCATTATTACCTGAAATACGTGATTTTGTCACTGACTGACTAAATCGAACTATGGTACTTTCCAAAATCCTAGACTCTGAAATTTAAGGTGCAGATCTGTGTTTAAAACTAGGGTTTTATATCGAAGTTGAGTATGTACCCTAGGATAAGCATAAAAATTGAGAAATTTCCACCGTCTACCCCCTCATAAAGAGAGGTGCAGTTTTGTAGATAATATTTCTTATGGACAGGTACCTACCTCCATTCACCCACTGTACGTGGCACTAAAGCAACTCACGCACGCCCAGAATGGCCATGAGGTGGCAATAAGGTACTTCTGTATCTAGTAGCTGCCTTAAGCAGTCGTCTTTCAAACAAAACTTTGAAAATTTAATTTACCGTGAGTCCACTCATCCAATCTCCCCTTTACTTACACACCTCCGATTACCCCTGTTTATACGCAAATTCCATTCAGTCTGAAGTAGTCAAAGCTCGAAACTACGCTGGTCAGAATTGACAGTAACGTTACAGATGATTCTTTTATGATGAGCACCTTTTCTTTGAATCCGAATGTAATATTTTACCTGCAGCAGATCCATGACCGCTGGGCGTTTTTCATTCCCAATCTAAGCCATACAACTTATAAATAGCCGCTTCTCCTGTGCGCATGCGCAGTACGTTTTTGGCTGTCCTCGCAAGATCACACACCATATACCAAACTCCGATTCACAGCTTCAATCCACGCAAGTGCGGGCGCTCCCAATTCTATGAGGGGATAGCATTCTCCAAATCCAAACCCCACTCTGATCAGACAAAAACTCCAGCAGTTTGTCTGCTCAGTACTCCGATTATCATATTGGAATATGTTTTTCGATACTTTTAAGGGTCTGTTTTCCATGAAAATTTGCACGCTTCTGAATCTACAATACCAGATCATCATGTATGCCCTCATACACTTTCATAATTTATAGAATTTGAATATTTCGGTATTGAAAATAGATAAATCAAGAAGCAATTTCAAAGGAGGTGAAACGCTTCTGAATCGTTGCTATGACGGATGACGTAATAAAAAATTACCATCTGCTTGTTACAGCCAATGCTGACTGCGAGCCTTTTATAGGGAGCTGTTTTACACTGGAATAAAGAGTGAAACGGACACGAGAAGAGAGTGAAAGTAGATATGACGGATTACGTCATGGACTGGCGCCAAGTTTCGGTCGTTTGAACAGGCATTATGTGCAACCAAATTTGAATGATCGTTTTCTCGTTGAAAATTGAAATTTTTTACGGCGGTTGAACGTTGTCAGTATCCTTATGGATATAGTAATCGATTCCAATAATGAAAAAAAATCATGCAAGAGACCTATTCGATAAGATCTGTATTTAGGAAAACAAAATTTTCTAATGTGATTTATTTTCTAAAAAATTGCGGCGTATTTACTTTTCTCAGATTTATTATAGTTGTTTTAATTTCCTAGGAAATGACTGTAGTATAGGAGTATTTCCAAGTAAAGATTATTTTAAACGTGTCAACCAAAGTGGACGAATCGCATTCAGTCCATGTAATATTTAAGCAGCATTTTCCGAGGAAATCGTACGGCAGTAAATGAATGTAATTTTCCGCCCCCATTTCCAGTTTTTTATTTGATAAATCAAACATTATCAAGATATCGAAACGAAATCATCGACCTTTGAACGATTCCGCAGAAGGCAGACTTGGAAAAACTCTGGTCCCATTTCTCGTCTGGCAAAATTAAAAACGGACTAACCCTTTTTATTTTATGTACTTTCATATCTCCTGCTGAATTTGTTATTACACACTCCACGGAAGGGAGAGAATTCCAGTAAACTAGTTTATGAGGTGGAAAGATAAACTGCGTTAGTGGAACTGCTAAAGACCTCACTTTAGAGCAAATTAAAATATAAAGGGTGCCTTGGAACGATTTTCGTTTTTTTCTTGGAACGATTTTCTTTTTTTTTTCACGAAAGGAGAAGTTATGACTTGTTTTTCTGTTTGCGGATAATTGAAATGAAAATTTCTCCAATATAGAATTAAATAATTTGATGAGACAGTTAATATGAGGTAGATAATCCGCCGTATTCACAAAGCATTGTTAAGTGTTTGAATCTCTGTTAAGTCCTATCTGAGGTCCTCAGTTAAGGATACATATGAATCGCAACCTCAGTTAACGTATTAAACGGTGCTGAAACAGGCCTGTTTTACCACCTTTACCCCTTATTGTCCCTTATTATCCCCAATTTATCCTTAACTGAGAACCTCAGTTAGGACTTAACGGAGATTGAATGCTTTGTCAATACGGCGGAATGAGTTATATCTTCATTGGCTGAGAATGGTCTCCACTTGACTTGCTGATTAATGATCCTCAGTCAAATTTTGTTTGTATGTTCATCCGTAAACGCGTTAACTTTCAAAAGAAGCAACTAAGAAAAATATTAATAAAAAAAAAATTGTAATTCTTTCGAAAATTGCTTCTGCGTTAGAAACCCTAGCTATTTTTCAGAAGCAATATCCTATTCCTTGTTGTGCTGCTAGTCTAGTTATAAGTTGTACTGATGAGTCTAAACATGGACGAAACCGGTGTGCCGATACTCAACTCTGAAGACGACATACTCTATACTTTACTCTTAATTTGAATGATTACTAACCGCTTTACCATTAAGGGTTATTTCCATTTTATATTCAGAACAATGTTCCCTAATAAACAGTAACTAAACACTAAACAAGTCATACACTAAGCGAAACTCTTTATAAATATTTTTTGTTGAACACTTGTTCTGAAATTTGTCACATTTACAGTTTTTGAAAAACTTAGAAGCACTGTTTCACTTCACAGAGAACTTCCGAAGTTCTTCAACAATTTTAGCCGAATAAGATCAATTCCAACTGAGCAATTTGCAAAATTATTTTTCTCTTCAACAAAACACAAGTCGACTCCTTTATTTTATTAAGTGATTAGGTTCGACTCACTGATGATCAATTCGAGGTTACATTTGATTCTGTCCGACCGGCTGTTGCCACGATAACTTCGTTAACGGGCATGATCGGCCAAACGGTTTCGTAGTTGGAATTTTGTTTTTCGAATAACTCAAACAATACAGATCTGATCGATTTGAAACTTGGTTACTGCTTGAAGAATAACGGTAAAAAGACGTGTAAGTAACGTGAAGATCATTATACTAGAAAATAAAAAAAAATTATATATCTCACGATAACTTCCGAACGGGAAGAGACTGCGACTTGCAATTTTCAGGGTAGGTTGCGCATCCGAATGTGACATTTAAGTTCGTTAATAAGCATAATCGGCCCAACGGTTTCGGAGTTATACCCATCTTAAATTCTGTTGTTATTTCCTCAATAACTCAAAATATATAAATCCGATACAATTAAAACTTGGCAATTACTTGTAGAATGCCGACGCACTAATTTTCGTGAAATTTCGTCAAAATCGTATCAATAGAAAATTTATTTTTCAAAAATTTTATATTTCAGAAACTATACGTCAGAATCCACTGAAATTCCGCACATACCTTCGAGCCACCATTTTACAATCGAGTACAGAATTACAGCTCGATTGACTTCGTATGAGGCGTCAATAGACAATGGGTCATGCGCGTAAAACCTCCTGACATTACGTCAGTCATTATTAAGATATTTTTCGTTCGAAATGTATCCCGAATGGCACTTTCCTCTCTGGATGCGCGTTTAGAGGTGACGTGGCTAGCTGGGATCATGAGGGAATATTTGTAGCTGTTTAATCAACGAATATTTCGCGGATGTGTGTCATTGGTCTATTAACACCTAGCGACAGTTACATCTATGCTTATATGGAATGTTTCGATATAAATGAGAATATTCAATAGGAATTCTGAAACTGAGGTGAAAAAAATCGAATAAATATTGAAAGAGTTGGACTGCAGTAACTGGAGCGAGCTTATGAAGATATAATGATTTGAAATCACAACAATTGGTCATCTGATAAAGTGGTTGGTATCCTGTATTTCCGACAATATTTGTTCGTGTAATTCATATTGCCGGTTGGGACATTGCAGAATTTAACTTTAAATAATCCATATAAAAGGCCGTTGGTTCCGCTGAAATTCTGGCTATTCATTATTCTAGAACATATAACTACTACACCATTTGCTATTTATTAAACTGTTCATCGCTTATTGCCGGTTATGGTTGAATAGTAGTTTATTGTTCGAGCATGCAACATACAGCAATATTGCGTACAACCCCACATTTTTCATCAGCGATGCATTCAAATCTGCTTGTTTTCAGGGGTAATTAGTAATTAACACGATTTTGCTCTCGACATAATCCTTACAATATCCACTACCTATTACAGAACGAGCAAAACTTTGGTTGCAGTTGAGCAAAAATTCATATAGCGTAGATCGCAAGTTTCCGCAAATGATTGTTGTTAATATGTTGTTAATATTTGTGAAAAAATGGAAAGGGTTAATTATATAGATTGCAACTATTTGAGTGTTCAATCCTTGTTTTTAGCGATTGCTTGATTATAAAAATAAACAGCAAATTTCAATTCAACACTTCTGTAAAGCAGACAATATTTTCAAGGGTAATTTTTGGTGCTCTTGCTCCTCGGAACAGATCGCTTATCAATTTGCCCAAATGTCTGTGATTTTAGAATTTTTGGATGAAAATGGTCTTAAAAGATTTGGTTCGACTCACTGGTCAAGAATCCGTGATCAAAATCGATCCTGGGCAAAATTGTTTAGGAGTAACGAAACAATTTTTGTTTAAATTATAAATTTAAAATTAATTTTTTTTAAGGTGTAGTTTCATCATAAGAATCCATTGATATAATTTTCAAATCTGAAGAATCAATACTTTCGGAGATATGATTTTTTAAAATTTCGATATTAAATCGTAACTCTATGATTTCACAGAATGCAGTACCGAAATTTATCGTCCGTATCTATGAATTTCATCTGTATTCATTCATTTCATTATTGTCATCTCATCTAAAGATAAGAGATTTACGCTCAAACCGGAAGTCGCAGTTGGCCGAGTTTTATATAATTTTGTATCCTTTTTGATGCACCAACTTTTTGTAAAATATAAAATTCAGAAATATTAATACAAAAGAAAAGTCCCTCTTGGTGCGGAGTTGCTGGGAAACACTGTATGTTATAAGATGGGAACAGGAGTGTATTCTGCGAAACTTTCAAAAGCTTGTTACTTTTTACCTGAGCCAAACCTGGAAAAATGGTAGGTAAATGAAAAAATTGTTTTATTTAATGGCACGAATCTAGGGAAAACATTATTGTACAATTGAAGACTCGCCCTGTATATTGCTACATTTCAAAATTATAATATTTCGAACAGAACGAGTCACAGAGTGACTATTCTTTTCTACTCACCTACGACGTTCAGCTTAAAAGCTTGACTGATTTTGGGTTCAGTGCTGACTTGACATTCATAAATGCCAGAATCTCTGACCTGGGGAGAGGTCACTTTTAATGTCCATTCGTTAGATCCATCAGTATGTAGAGACTGGAATCTCTGATCGTTTGTGTAGGTCAGGATGCCTACAGTTAAGATGTGGAGGTCTCTCTTCCTTATCCAGGATACCTGCAAAAAAAAATTGGAAGGGTTAATTATGTGAATACCCGTTTCATTATTCTCGACTCAGAATTTCCAGAATAACCACCACATATTTTTATCACGGAAAGCACGAAAAATTCAATAAATTGAGAGACAGGTTAAGGTTTCTCTATATCATGACCAAGAAATGCTTATATTGAAAAGATTATCTTACGAATAGGCTTTTCGAGTGTTAAATCCTTGTTGAAGAACTATGAAAACTAGGAATAACAATGTTGATGTTCAGGAAATGTAGAAGAAACGAAATCATTCGGGGGAAGACACGAAATATTTGAAACTGATTAAAATAAGAAAAAACATTACATCACCTAATACGTTACGAAACTCCAATTTATAGAGTTATTTTAACCTTATAAGTTGTAGGAATCTGTCGGAGCATTACATTCTGTACTTGAGGTAAGCAAGAAACAATAACAGCTGATAGATGTCACTAGTATCAGTTTTTTGATTAAATTCACTGACATAATGAACATTATATCACTTGGGAGAAATGTGGGTTATTCCACATCAAGAATACAATCAGGAGACTTTTATTATACCTAAGGCGTGGAAAAGCTGATTATTATGATGCTTTAATGATACTCTAAAAGTAGTTCAGTTAACTTTTGATGTGAACATTTTCCCGACGTTTCATTAGGTATACATTCATATTTGCAAGGCATGTATTCACCAAACTTCTCCCCTCAAGTTTCGTACTTGGGTATCTAAGAAGATTGCAATATTGGCGTGGAAATACGAAATGCCAAGGATATTCCAAGGGACCCACTGGCAAATAGCGTCATCAACCAATTATTCAGTCATTCCCCATATATTGAATGGTTTCTTTCTGGATTTTCTCTCCCAAACTCTGAAAAATATCTATGAAATAAGAAATTAATTATTTTGTGATTTGCTTCTGCGTAAGAAACACAAGATATTTGTCAGAAGCCATCAATCGAACAATGTTGCCTAACAAATAACAACGAAACAACATCAACGAAGAAACAACTATATCGTAACGATTCGGAGTCTATATCAGACGCTTAACGAGAAAATTTTCAGAATTATTTTGTTGATTGTTATTCTGAGATTCGAGAGTTGTCACATTGACAGTATTTGAAAAAACAAAGCCTACACAGAACACAACTGGTTCTCCTAACTCAGGGCAAGCTCTTAGAGCTTATGAGGGGTCTCCTTGTGGAAGACCCAGGAGGATCAGTATAATAATAATAATAATAATAATAATAGTTTTACTTTGTATAGAAATTTCCAAGTTCCACCTCCTTTTTCAATAAATTCAGCCAAAAATGGTCAATACAATAGAAATAGAAATAGAAATAGAGACATACAGAAATCAAAAATAGCAGAACATGTATGTAAAATCCAAGGAGATCACATAATGGATTGGAGTAATACAAGGATTCTAATGACAAAACCTGATTATATTAAAAAGAAACTTATGGAGTCAACTTATATTTTATTGAACAGAGGATGCTATTTTGCAAATTGCTCAATTGGTATTGACCATATTTGGCTGAATTTATTGAAAAAGGAGTTGGAACTTGGAAATTTCTATGGAAAGTAAAACTATGTTAGCTATGATTTTCAAATACTGTCAATGTGACCATTCTCGAATTTCAGAATAACTATCAACAAAATAATTCTACAGATTTTCCTTAAGCATCTGACGAAGGAGTCTGTTATAGACTCCGAAACGTTACGATAGAGTTGTTTCTTCGTTGATGTTGTTTCGTTGTTGTTTGTTAGGCAACATTGTTCAATTGATTGCTTCTGACAAATATCTTGTGTTTCTTACGCAGAAGCAAATCACTAAATAATTAATTTTTATTTTATAGATATTTTTCAGAGTTTGGGACAGAAAACCCAGAAAGAAACCTTTTAATAATTATTCCATGTTATCCCGTGTTACCACCCCCCCCCCCTCCTGGAATCCAAGTAGCCTTGTGCGAGTTCAGTATCTGGGTGGGTGTCCACTCTGGCTATGAATTTGAACAACTGCGACACCTTACGTCAGTGCTCCTCCAAGTTTTTATTTTCTCTCCTCGGTTAAAAAGGTTTATTAGGAATACTAAGCTACAACTCAGGTAGGAAACGTCTATTCAGATATTTTAACATTCAACAAATACCCAGAAATCAGAGAAGTTTTCATTTCACTTCGAATTGAACTATCACCATTTCCCTACTTCCGAGATTGCCAAATCTGAAAAATATCGCTTCGGAAAATTGAATTTTTGAACTGGGGTTGTATTTCATATTTCACAGATATTCTCCGCGAGTTGAGGTGAAGTTAAATGGGCGTTGCCTAGGGGTATTTATTCACGATCAATGAATAGTTCATAAAAATCGCATTTCGATGTCTCGGAAATTTTCTTAACTTTCCGATCCGAACACTTCAAGCACGAAAGAAACGGTGGAGGCCCGGTGTTAATAAGTGTGTTTCAAGAATCTTTAGTTGGCAACATGCCATACACGGAAGTGTAAGGCGCCATTTTACGCAAATGCCTATTAGTATGTAGTTTTATGGATGTGATGATTAAATTAGGGCTCGGAATTATGTTGGAATAATTCGAATATTCGACTATTAGACTATTTATCATTTTTAACGACTCTACTAAACTCGAAATGCTAGTGAAACAAGTTGGAAAAGTATACTGTGACCGAGTTTTCGAGTGCTGTTCAAATCTAGGGACAGAGCGGTAACCCATCTAGGTACTGAACTCGCAAAAGCTGCTTAGCTCTAGGGAAAAGAATAACATTCAGCTTTTAGAAACGTTATTCAATCAAAATTACTTTAGTTTCAACGATAAGATTTATACTAGCGATGAAGGACTTATCATGGGGAATCCGCTCAGCCATTCATTCATGGACAACCTAGAAGCCATCGCTAAAACACATCCTATTTTTTCCAAATTCGCATATTGGTTTAGATACGTAGATAATGTACTCGCGTGTTTTAACGGAACAGACCAGCAACTGAAAATATTTGTAGATTTTATTAACAGCATTCATCCAAATGTCAAATTCACACTAGAAAGGGAAAAAATAATGGTGCAATTAATTTTTTGGATTCAACAATAACGCGGAAAAACAATAAACATGATTTTTCAATATTTAGGAAACCATCCCATACGGATACAATCATTCATCGATTCTCGTGTCATCTATTCGAACATAAACTCGCGGCATTTCATAGTATGTTACACCGACTGATTAATATACCTATATCCGAAGAAAATTATTGTACAGAATTGGAAATTATCGAACAAATAGCGGCGAACAATGGATATAATACAGAGTTAATCAGAAAAAACAATCCAGATAAACTTAGTTTAGTATTTCCAGAAATTAAGGGTAGAAATAAAATATTCAATAGCTTGACATATTTTGGTACACCGAGTCAACAACTTAAAAGGTCTTTTTCAAAACCAACATCTCATTCCGGACAAACAATAACCTTGCAAAACTCATAAAGAACAATAACAATAATAAAGAAGATAAATCCAGTGTTTATCAATTAAATTGCGGTAGTTGTGATAAACCATATATAGAAAAAACTGGCATAAGAATAAAGGAACATCATCACAGCTACAAAAACAACGAAATTAATTCAAATTATTCGAATCATTTATTAGCAGAAGAACAGAAGTTTAACCCGGATTTCAAAATTCTACACAATTTGAATAAAGGTGCGCGCAACTCAATTTTTGGGAAATGGTGGAAATAAATAATGAAAAACATACGGGTAATTTAGTTAATGAACAATAAGATCTAAATTTTTCTCCGTTACTCAATCTATTCAATCTATCGTAAATATGTACAAAGAACTAGCAGTATATGTAATTAGTAGTAATTAGTTTTAAATAAGTCTCTCATGTAATTAGTTTTAAATAGGTCTCTTTGTCCACGTCATCCAGGTATAGGGAGCTCATTACTTGTTAAGAATTTAGTATGATGTAGTCTGATGAAGTCGCTGTGTCGACAAAACGCGTCACAATATCAAATAAATAAGTGTAAATCTTATATAATTTTTCATTGTTATCCTGAGTTAGTATGGATTTGCATCAAGTAAAAGCCACAAGCATAACATTTTTAAACTCAATATTCGCTGTCAGTTTAGAAATTCTATTATATAAACAGAACACAAGGTGTGAGAAGTAGCAAATAAAAATTCAAAGCCAACTGCGCTGTTACAATCATTTATAAAGGCATTATCGAATGCCGTAATGGATTTTGCATTTGTGGCGCTATGTCTAGTCCGGAAACTTGTTGGTCAATGTAAAGGGTCCGCCATCTAACGTTTTTTTTTCAACTAGTGCTTATTTCGTGAGTGGTAATACTTAGCCCATGTCTGATTTGACAGGTAATTAGTGCTATCCTTCTGCTGAACGAATATGGTTGAGTATACGCTTGAACAACGCTGGGAAATATTGCGACATTACTTTGAAAATCATGGTAATGTTGCAGAATGTGTGCGAAAATTGCGTACGGATTTTGGAAGAAAAGAAGCACCGTCAGCTCCGTATGTTCGTTATCTTGTGAAAACAGTGAAAGAAACTGGCATCCTCATCGATAAACCAAAGCGTGAAAAGCCAAAAGCAGTGCCTAAACCCGAGAATATTGCTGCTGTAGCAGAAAGTGTGCGTGAAGCGCCATCAACATCAATTCACCGTCGTTCTCAAGAATTGAACATTTCGGAGACATCATTGAGACGAATTTTGCATAAAGACCTTGGTATGACGCCATACAGAGTCCAATTGGTTCAGGAGTTGCCCTGTTTTTGAAGATCGCATTATCAGCCGCAGAGCTCATGTCGTTTGGCCACCTCGGAGCTGCGATTTGACACCGTTGGACTATTATCTGTGGGGTGCCGTCAAAGATAAGTGTTATTCCAACAAGCGAGAGACAATTGACAAGGGCAATATTCGTGAAGCCATTGGTGAAATACAGCTGCACACAATCGATAATGTGCTTAAAAATTGGACCGATCGTGTAGGCTACTGCATGGCCAGCCGATGCAGCCATTTGAATGAAATTATTTTCCATTATTAACCGGAAGGATTGTACTTTCAAATAAAAAAAGAAATTTGAGAATATATTCAGTAGTTTTTTTTTTATTGCATTTTCAAAAAAAAAAGTTATTTACGGACCCGTTAGTATGACAACTGCCGGGCTATTCAAATTGAAACTCCTGACTGAAAAACCCTGAAAATGTTGAAATTATCTACTTGATGGTCGATCATTGGTGCACATTACCACCGCATAAAAAAATACTAGGATCAACGTCGAACTTACATTCGAAGCAGGTATGGATTCAATTAAATGAACGATTATTATCATTACAGAACTAAAGTACAATTGAGTGATGCATAAATGAATTATAGATGCCATTTCTACTGTAACGTGGTTTATTCGAAGTATTAGATATTGCCTGATGGCTTCTCTGAATATCCTATGAACGGTTAATTTTTTTTCCATTTCGCGGTTACTTACAAAGGACTGACGAAGGACAGAGCGCCAGAAACGAAATGAATTTATCAGACATGGCTCTTATACATCAGTATCGTGAAATATTTATATGTACATTTCGAAATCACGCGAATCAGAATATTATCATTAGTCGAAATAACATGTTTTTGGCGCTCTTGTTCCTCGGAACAGAGTGCTTATCAATTTGCCCAAATGTCTGTAATTTTCGAATTTTTGGCTGATCAAGAATCCGTGGTCGGAATCGATTCTGCCCGGCCGTCCGTCCGGCCATTAACACGATAACTCTCGAACGGAATGAGCTAGACAGTTGAAATTTTCAGAGTAGGTTTGAAGGATAAATATCTCGGTTAAGTTCGTTATTGGGCAAAATCGGTCTTATAGTTTCGGAGTAACGAAGAAGAAAATTTTGTTTTACAATACAACTTTTGAATTTTTTTAAGATGCAGTTTCATCATAAGAATCCATTGTTATCGTTTTCAACTCTAACAAGCTAATACTTTCAGAGATATGATGTTTCAAAGTTTCATTAATACATCGTAAGTTCTATATATTCACAGAATGTGAACACAGAATCTGTCTGTGTGACTATTCATAAATGTCATCTTTTCTAGCTATTAGAGATTGTCAATTCGTATATTTCCGATTCTTGAATTTGTGAATATATACAAGACTGTTTTGATGTAGTTTATGCAGGCAATAGGAAAGAAGAACATAATGGAATCATCAAAAGAAATTACTGTTCGTTGACCACTGAGCTTAATATTACCTTTTACTTCCTTAAGTAGTGGTAGTGAGACATGTTCCTATATACAGTATTTTCATAATGTTGCTAGCAAAAAAATACTGAAATATGGATCTACATTTGTGTATCAATCATTTTTTCTTGAGTTAAGGTTCATAATACAGAAAAGAATGTTTTAGTGGTATGAACTATTAAATTTCAAATTATGAAAAGAGGATAGTATTTTATCAATATATTTTGAACTACCTATTAAAATAATTTGTTCGTAATCCACTACCTACTCAAATATCAGGAATAAATGGACAATCTGCTATGATTGTCTCCAGACTTGCTCTAGACATTTCGATGATACTTTCCTTAGGTATTTCGAGTTGTGAAAACTATGCACCGAGTGTAAGTTGCAACAACCCATTCCACGAGGTTGAATCATTGCAGATAGCTCCTTTAATCTTGATAAATAAATTTAATGACAATTTAAAAGCATTATATTTACCTACATGTACCTTCGCGGAGGTACATGATGGATGATGAAAATTTAGGGTAGAAAGAACAATAAATCGGACATTGTTCTCGAATTCCATAGCCACATATCCTCCCTCGCGCGCGAAAGGGTAAAGCCGATCCTTTGAAGGCTCCCTGCGGGGATGAAAGGGAAAAGATATAGACAAAGTTGGCCTGCAAAGTTCGGCAGAAAAAAAGCGACCACATGGGCGCTGGGATGCCTCTTAAGAGAACTTGGCAAAGTTGCCCGTACGAGGTTTCTATTTAATTACCAGGGAATCCTTTGCATCGGTGAAACAAGTTCTTGTTTGTGATTTGATATTAAGCGGAAGTTCATCATTTCAATTTCACGAAGGTGCAGTCATCAGCATGGCGTAATAATGTTCCCCAAATTATTTCGCAGATTCGACTCTATTCTGACAATAATCAACCAATAGAACTTGATACTTCGATGGAATTAATTAGGCAAAGGTTCGCCAAGAACGGAATTTCCAATGAAAATATCCATTCATTTATTTCCTCTCGTTGAATCGTTCGAGGTTCAACAGCTACGAAACAATTCGATAATGTTTTCGTTCATTAGTGGATGTCGTATTCAGACTAGAGATCGCCTCCTTCTGGGTTCATTCGAACGTTATATAATCTTGTTTAGTCTTCATTCAGTCAAAATAATGCACATAAAATTTAGTTCATTTATTCAATAGAATGCCGGCTGAAAATATACTAACTGACAAAGAAACTGCACACCCATAAGGAGCTGTTTAAATTTTAATTTTTTTTTGGTGAAACACAGATAGTATAGCAAGGAGTATATGATTGAAATTTGGAGAAAAAAAATTGTGAAGGTTTTTTCATGTAACCATTTTTTTTTGCTAACATATTGTAGTCGTTTTTTGCAATATTTTTAAATTTTACAACAAACCAGCAGTTCGAGGAGATCCAAAGTCGATGTTTAGTTGTTGTTGAAATGTCTAGAGCAAGTGTACGCGGAATTTATCGCCAGCTATGTGAATTTGAAAGACTTCGAATTATTGTTCTACGGGAGGCGAGGTTGTCATTTCGAGAAATCACTAACCGTACGAACAGAAATCCAACTACTGTTATGAGATGTTGTCAAGCGTGGTTTGATAATAGCCAACATCGAAGAAGAGTAGGCTCCGGACGTCGAAATGAAGTTCAAGATCGACGTCCAAGACTTATGGCTATTACAGACCGACAAGTCTAGAGCGTTCCTGCCAATAGGGTCCTTCATAAATGGCTTCGTATAATTACCATTTTTCATTATTATTTTTGAAAACGCTAAACAGCGTTCATGGCCATTGGGAAGATACTGTCTGAGCTCTGCGGGACTCGTTTCTCGATTAATATCGAGTGAATGGTGGCATATGATTTCACGCTTCAAATATTCACTGGTGGGGAAAGGCTGATTTCCGTGTTTTGTCTCATAGGTGGCGTGGGCGAGTAGGTATGATCGACCAAGCTGGCTCTGAGAGGCTTAACCCGGGTCAGTTTAGTTGAATTTGTTGAGAAGCTACAGAGTACTGATCAAGGCCAAGAAGCCAGAAACGCGTCTGCTCTTGCTTTCTCGACAAATCAATGAACCCCCTGGGGTCTATTTGACTCGTGAAATATATGCACAAGTATATTAATTATACGAAGCCATTTATGAAGGACCCTATTGGCAGGAACGCTTTGGACTTGTTGATTTATTAACAACGGTATCGCCATTTTTCATTATTATTACAGACCGATTTGCGACAACTCGATCTTTGGCTGATGAGTGGTTAGGAGAACAAGGCCATCCTGTAACTGTCCGAATGGTTTACCGGATAAGGTCTTTTGGTTTAGGTTTTTGTCAATGTCCCAAAAACTATTTGAGATAATTCAAATTTGAAAAAAGATTCAAATAGAGGAGGAAATTTCCTAAAAAAGTACCAGCTGCCGGAACCATAGAACCAATATTTAAAATTTTCCTAGGGGGTTCAAAATACGCCCGAATCGGGTTCTCCGGCTTGCGCAAGTCTCACCCCCTTCGAACCTTTGATGAATAAATATCATTTAAACTTCTTAAATACGGAACTAAAATATTGAAATAATTCAGGCGCCTGCAGAATAGATCAATGAAGAATAAACCGTGGTCCAAAAATGTTTATTTCGATTTTTCAATTGCTTATCCATTAGTAAATCAATTTTTTGTAGCACAAACATTAATATTGCAAGTACGCTAATTGTCAAACAATTAATCTGAGAATTTTCTTCGTTGAGCTATTTTTCAAAGGTCTCAAAATAGATTCATATTGAAAAATTTTAAAAATTGTTAATTTTCGTTTGGTTATGAACAATTTACTTAAGTGAAAAATTATAAAGCATCAATTTATACTATTACTATTATTCCGTTTTCTAATGATCAGAAACTACAAAAAAATTATTTCTGATAATTATTATCTCCTATTGTTCAAAAAATTGTTATAAACCAATGCGTTGATGCGTTGTTTATGAGATAATTTAAAATTTTCTTTTGAAACGTAAGTGGGACTTTATAATTTTTCACTTGAGTGACCTTTGATCTGCTGGCCAGGTGGATCTATGGCTAGGTAGATATGCTGGCTCACTAGTAATGATAATAATTAATGTTGAGAAAGTTCCAAAAATTGTAATTAGTTGTAGAATGCCAACGCGGAAATATATGGATAAGTTCGCTCAAATTCCGCATATAAAAAAATTATTTTTGTCCACATATTTATTGGCATTGAATTTATCTTCACAGTGAAAAAAAAATCGTTTTCATGTGTTGGCTATTAAAAATGAGGTCAGCTAGCCAATCAGAATTCAAGCTCACCCGCCTCTGTTATCGACGTTCCAGCCAAGCTTGGCGATCTTTCGATCTGGAAGAATGGGGAATGAAAGGTGGAACACCTATTCTGAAAAGGGGGATTCGAATTCATCACATCCGCCCGAATAACACTACATTTTTGATGAAACGGCCACGTTTCCTCCTACGAAATGTGTTCGTAAAGACTGTTGTGAAGCCGTATAGCCAGACAGGGCCTGCCACTCATCACTGAAGGGATTTAGAAGTGGATATAAAGAGACGGACTTCACCATGAAAGACTCGACATGGCTCGTTCTATACTGATATGAGTTTAATTTGCATTCAGCTCTTTTACCGCCCCTTTTTAATTCCAGCACAACAAATTCATTCCCTAGCGAAGTAAATAACCGAATTTTTTCCTCCCATGCCGACCATATGAATAAAAAGCTCATTTGCTGGAAAAAAATAACGGAGAATTCTAAGAGTTTCGTTGCTCTGAAATTAGGCAAATAACAGGTTTAATATGGGCCCTGATCGATGGAATGCTCATTTCAGATGGAGCACACCATCCCTCAACGGATATGTGTTGTGCAAATGAAAGAAAGCTTTATGGTAGACTCTCACGAAAACTATATTTATCATAACAGTTCCATGCAATACAAAGAACGGTATTATAGTGGCAATTCTTCGCTGTATTGCCCCTGCAGATTGGTTCCCTTATGGTGCTACAAATACAGAATTAATGTTACCTTTAATAAGTACCGGTCAAATGGGGTGAAATTGATAGTTATATTTAATTAATCATGAATTGAACTCAAACTACATAGTATTTCTTAAAATTCTCAGTATACCTAATGAAGACATCTAGGGTTAAAAAATGATTTAAATAATTGTTTGCCTGCTCCAAATTGATAAAAACTTCGTTATCAAAGATATACTCAAATTGGGGTGACATTTGGACAAAATGATAGCACTCTGTTCCGTACAACATGCGCACAAAAAGTTCAAGTTTTGTACACTATAGATAGTGCAAAAAAGAGTAACATTTTGCACGATCATATAGAAAAATTAACCTTCAAGTCGTCTTTGAGAGTGACCGAGTTTCAATTCTATCAGAAGAGTATTTTTCGAGTTATTAGGGAAAACAAAATTTTTTGATCTTTGATTTTTTTTCCTGGTTATCGGATTATGCGAATTTCGGCCACATATTCAGGTTGTAATTCTATAACTGTTTAATGAGTTTCAGTTAGAATTAATTGGTAGTTCCAGAAATATCCCCAAAAAAGTGGAAAAGAGTTGGGAATTATATCAATGGATTCTTATGAGAGAACTTCATCATAAGAAAAATTGAATTCAAACATCATAAAAGAATTTAAATTCAACATGAGTGCCAAAAATTATTAATCCAAAACCAGTAGACCAATTCTACCCAACAACGAACTCATCCCAGATATTAATTCCTTAAATATATGATGAATAATATATTCTTTCCCCAAATCCACTCTGAAAATTATAATATATCAATTGAAACCTTAGCCAATATTCCAGTTTTGTTTTTACTAGAAATATTCCGAACCCAATATTATTAACTTACCATTTCCATTCCCTTCATCATATGCATTAACCATGGGCATAAAAATATCACCCAAAAAGTATGATATCATATTTAAATCCTCATAATTCTACGATAGCTGAAATGAATATGACATGTCATATCTCAGGAAAATGAGTTGACATGTATCAACACAGATCATATAATAATTCATAGATAGAATAATTATAGCATTTTGTGCAATTTTGAATTGATATCTCCGAAAGTATTAGTTTGATAGAGTTAAAAATGATATCAATAGATTCTTTTGGCGAAACCTCATATTGAAAAAATTTAATTTCAAATTTGTAATATTAAAAATTTTTTTTTGGTTATTCCAAAACCATTTTGCCCAATAATGAACCTAACCGAGATATTTATCTCCCAAACCTACTCTGAAAATTTCAACTGTCTAGCTCAGAATGCAAATTGCTCAATTGGTATTGACCATATTTGGCTAAATTTATTGAAAAAGGAGTTGGAACTTGGAAATTTCTATGCGAAGTAAAACTATGTTAGCTATGATTTTTAAATACTGCCAATGTGAAAATTCTTGAATTTCACAAAATAACTATCAACAAAATAATTCTAAAGATTTTCATTAAACGTCTGACGAAGGAGTCTGATATAGACTCCGAAACGTTACGATATAGTTGTTTTTTCGTTGATGTTGTTTCGTTGTTGTTTGTTAGGCAACATTGTTCAATTGATTGCTTCTGACAAATATCTTGTGTTTCTTACGCAGAAGCAAATCACAAAATAATTAATTTTTATTTGATAGATATTTTTCAGAGTTTGGGAGAGTATACCTCCCACAATATCCTTTAATGATTAGCTCATTCCGTTCGAGAGTTATCGTGCCTACGGCCGGCCGGCCGGATAGAATCAATTTCGACCACGGATTCTTGATCGGTGAGTCGAATCAAATCGCTTGAGACCATTTTCATAAAAAAATTCGAGAATTACAGACATTTGGGTAAATTGATAAGCACTCTGTACGGAGGAACAAGAGCGCTTAAATTTAAAAGGGCCGTAACTCTGAAACCGTTCGGCTGATTTTGCCCGTCAACAAACTCAACCGGCACATTTTGACATCATCCTCATGACTGCTCTGATTTGCATAATTTCAGCAGAAAATGCTCGATTATTTTAGCCGGAATTAAAGAATCGAATAGAAGGTTTATTCTGAAATTGATATTCAGTACCCTGGTAGTTAAATACAATGAAATATACAAGGATATTTTCCAAAACAGAGAATAGGTATTGATTTCAATTCAACAAAAATTTGCAGCCTTGGGTGAGTTCATTGCCTGGATGGGTGACCGCTCTGGCTATGAATTTGATCAAGCGCGCCAAAGCGGACTGACCTCACGTCAGGGCTTTCCCATCTCATTTTTATCGACGAACTCACCTCGAGCATTTTCGAAGAATAACGCTTTTTACCCGATAATGAAGAGCAGAAGTTCCAGAGATAAACAACGTTCCAGATATCAGAAAAACATTTCTTCCTCAACTTTAAGGTTGCCAACGGTGAATTCGAGTCTAATTAAATGTCAATAAAAAAAGTTCAGTTCCCCAAGAATATTACTGTTCAGTTGATAATCCAAATTAAAACTCGATATTTTCTGAGATCGATGGCCCCGAACACTGTAGATGTGGTTTTTAAACATTATTTTAGTTACTTGAATGGGGAGATGACAAATGGTGAAATAACGTAAACAATTCTTCACAGGTCAATAGTATCAATAGTAAAAAATTTAGTGTATCTCAGTCTCAGCAGTGTCGTCAATTTTACTCGCATAGTTCAAAGACGGAGTTGAAATCATACTAACAATATTTAAAATGAGACATAAAGATATGCGTATCCGTATACATTAATGTAGAATTTCTAGCGTTGTCTAGAGGGATAATGGTTCTTGCCTACACTCTTGGGTTAATGAATAGAACGCTGTGTGATAATATGTACCGGTTTATTTACAGAACTATACAACCGTTAACTTATCGCCATCGTTATCAAGAATACATAGAATATAGTCGTTTACTGAAATTCATAACGTCTTGATAATTCCACTTTTACTCTTACCAAACTTCGAACTGATTTCAATCCCATGTGGTTCGACCAATTCGACTTAACTCGACCAATTCCCGCGTCTTGGAGTACGCCTTTATTCCCCCTTCTACTGGCTTTTCATTGTGCTCATAGGGTTGTACTCCCAAGCTGGTGTTTAACGATGACTGGTGAATCCCCTGGCTCAGACACTTCGATTAGGCCAATGGCGTTTCACGGCAACGACAACCTACACAGAACTATAATTCCTAAAACTTGGGCCTCACAATAAGTAAGCTGATAAGCGTTGCTCCGAAATTTATGAGACGCGTGACATCATTCTGGTCCAGCATATCGATTCGAGGCTCCTCCAAAGTGAATCTTTACATGTTATGGGGATGGTTTGAGATATCTTCAGATAGGGATAGGAGCCAGAAAAAGGCATTCCCCCCAGGAACCGTCTGATATGTCATTAAACGAACTTCGGTACTTGCCGTCTGCACCCTCAGGGCTTATCTCAACTCTACTACATATTTACAGGGGCAAATATAATTCCTACATTGATAATAATAAAGTATGCAGAATTCAAATCTAATATATAAAAATCCATATTTGATCGCTTGCTCGTATCTTATGTGCTGTCAGTTCGACATTACTTTGTTGATGCATTGCTTACAATTGCGGAAAGATTTTGTTTGGTATATTATCATTATTATTATTTTCGATTATACTTTCGAATATTTGCATGGCTGGAACCACCATGCGATGCTGGAATTTGATCATTTTATGAAATTGATGGCCTGATTACTATTTGTTCATTTTACATTTTAGGTCTCAAATGAGGGGATTCAGATATTATATGGAAATTCAACATACAAAATTCAAAATTGAGAATTGGAAAAACGCAAACAGTGAGGATTTTGAGTCGGCGGCAAAAAATGAAGGTATTCATTATCGAGAAAAATTATTCGTGAAAGGTCATAATTTCCCAAATGTCTTCCACGTTATTCACTATAAAATGGAGGTTTCCTGTCATCAATGCCCTCAAGTCCTGGAAATTACGGTGAATAAACATCATGTTGATTAATGCGAAGCAAGTTTGCCAATTTGCGAATAAGGGATGACACGCTTCTATCTGAAGCCGTCAAATGTAATAAAATATGCATATTCCATATTACATCGAATATTTTTGAATAAATTAACTGTTCAATGAGAGATTTTGATAGGTACTTAAAATTGATTATTTTTGACGGCAAAATATGTCATCTCCATCAGATTGTGGAAATATACGTAGTTTCCGGAGAAAATAACATCCTGGAAAACATATTTCTTATTTCGAGTCTTTCTCTTCTTCTTACGACTTATTTGAACTAATTAGATAATATTATACTGCTAGTACTTTTTAGACATTTATGATAATTCATTCCAACCGCATTTATAAATTAATTCTTCATTTGAATAGATTGAGTAACGGAAAAATTATATCTAATTGTTCTTTAACTGAATTATCCGTATGTTTTCTCTAATTATTCCCAATGAATGAATTGCGCAACTGAATTATTGGGAAATATTTGAAATGCATGGAGAAAAACATACGGGTAATTTACTTAATATGAAGAAATTCTCAAAATATTGGTCTTATTCTATTTGGAATGCATAATGCACTTTGAAACTTTAATATCACCATCCTCCCACAGTATTCATTAATGATTACAGAATATCTTCCAGAGCTAATTTATTTTTGCCTATTTCAACAATGTAGGGTTCAGTATTTCTAGTTTTCTCGATAGTTCCTTGCAACGGCATGGAAATCTGGAATTACAGAATGTTACATTATGCATGTATTCGAACAACTCCATACAAAATTCGATAAACTTTCATTCAGTTCAGAAAGTATTATCTGAAACGCTTTGGATAGAAAGATTTTACTGAATTTCATGAGTACCTAATATGTTCAGTATCAATGTTCTTATTACTGGTGAAATAAACTTGAAAAGTGGGATTTGATACGGAAATAAGAGGATGAGAAAATTAACCAATCGGAGAATTTTTGAGGAAATCAACCCACTTTTCAGATTTTTCTGGGGCGAAGAATTAGTAGGAGACACTTTCGGGATATTGAGCAATAAAATTCAGAAACCTATATTACGAAGTGATCCCATTTGTACTGAATACAGTTCTTTGAAATTTTATTGGTTGGTATCTATGATAGAAACATCAGAAAAATATAAAATATTTGCACTATATTGTTGTATATGTATAGTGAATACTAACTGAAATATTCAAAATACGTCGATTGCGTCTTAAAAGTCAATCATATCATCAAAATTTGAGCTGATTGAACCTGTTAGTATTGATACATCTTTGTTACATTAGAACTACAGCGACCTTTTATATATGACAGTTTATCTATGGTCTGTTGTCTCTCATGTAATACGATAGAAAGTTAATTCATTCTGTATCCTGTTTCCTGTGTTAATTTGAGTTTTAGTTATCTTGGGTATCCTTATGAATTAAATTGATTATTATAAACCAGCTCTGCTATTTATCCAACAGAACCGTTAAAAAAAAAATTAATACAATGTTTTGGACATTTGGTTATATCACCCTATCTTCAAAATAAACCATATCGGTCCCATTAGAGAGCCCTGAGGTACACCATAAATAATCCTTCTTATTTAGGTCGGAGTGCCCTGCCAGAACACATACTGAAATATGTCATACGACAAAATTTGTTGTGGTTTGTAGTGTGTTCATTTTAAACAGTTCATGGACAAATCAAACCAGAATAAATGACAATATAAAATCTATGAGTCATTTATTTCTAAAGTTATCGTGGTTAAAACAGATCAGCCAAAATCAAATTAGACCAGGAACTTATCATCGGTTGGTCCATTGCGATGATTCGAGACAATTCTGCCTGAACATGCAGTCATTCAGCCAAAATGATATTGCCTAACGCGCAATTATCGTTTCAATAGTCATTTTCATGCCTTCAAGACGAAACCTTAGACTTCTGCAGAAGTAGTTTATTTTACGGTCATAATCTGCTTAATTTCACCTCCCCAGCTCAGACCGGATGTTCCTGGTGATCGATACACCCCAAATCCTCCGATCCGAGGTGAATAAATATCTCATTAATTACGATGGAAAGGAACATTTGCAAAATGGCGAATGCGCCGGTGCTTCAAGTTTGGATCTGACGTCAAGACGTTCCAACGCTTGAAACTAAGCAGAGGCGAGATGCTTCGGTCATCAGTGTCATCGTTTGAGGGGATGATCCACGACATTTTCAGTGCCACGGACCGACCGTGGCAAACGAAAACCTTAATAAAAAGACGCTAAAGATGATAACATTAAGGACGCTATACGTGTTTGGCGGGAAATTAATAATCTACGGTTGTCTGGCGAAAACATGCTACAAGTCAATTTTTATTGTCACGGCCATTCTTATGAGATGTTTTATTCTAAATTGATGGCTTTAATCTCATTTTTTATTTCAATGCAGTACAACCTATATAATCCGGACGAATAATTGCAAGGTGGTTGTCCGTTTTAGTGTTTTTTTCCGGAATAGTGTAAAACTCATTTATACTCATACATTGTTTTCTAAATGAAATGAATCTTAAATTACTACCCATGACCGTCTTATGATTTAATATGTACATATTCTTTTGATTGAGAGCTTTATAGGTATTAGCAGAGGGTAGTGTAATGGGGTACCATACAATTCGACATACGATACAAGAGCTTAGGGAAAAACCTCAACGAAAAAACCCTGTTTCCCCGTGAGTGTTGTGATTTGTAAAAATTGGGTTTGTTTACAAAATGAGCTGAAATTTGAAATAATTTTTTTCTTCAATATGGATTCCCTCGTCAAAAAACGAAAAGGTTTCTCCAAGATACCCAATACTCAACCTGAAACAAGAGGAGAGAAACGAACAAATTAAAAATAATACATAAACTTTCGAAAGGCCCCTCTCATAAATATACTCCTCTGTAGCCGCATTGATCTCTTGAAGAACAATCACCTCCGCTAAATCGCAATATCTACTCTTGGTCCTAGAAATGCCTTGAATATTTGAAGTTAAAATGGAGAATGTCATTGCTCATAAGCCAGGAGAGTTTTTTTCAAAACCAGGTTTGTCTAATCCAAGCGATGATTATCCAGAACTTTAGATATTCGAAATGGTTCCTTTTTGGGTTTTCTCTCCCAAAATCTGAAAAATATCTACAAAATATAAAAATTATCATTTTGTGAATTGCTCCTGCGTTAGAAACACAAGATATTTGTCAGAAGCAATGTATCAAACAATGTTGTTACATTGTTCTTGTTTCTAACGTAGAAGCTATTCACAAAATAATACATTTTTTATTTTATTGATATTTTTCAGAGTTTGAGAGAGAAAACCCAGAAAGGAACCATTTAATAATTAATATACCTACCACAGTATCCTTTAATGATTAATTAATCGAAATAAAAGATTTAAAACACTTCAACGAGATGCTCCTGGAGTCAAATGTGTCCAAATTGAAGAGGTTATACTGTATTTGGCTTCACTTTGTCTAATTGAAAAATGTTCGAGCAGAGACCGAAATTCTACAGTTTGTAGTTGAGATGGACGAGATAAGACGAAAATATCTAGAAATATCTGAATGTATGATTGAGTATATTCTTCCACTGAATAGAACAGTTTGTTTTCATTCTCACCAACAGTAATTTGATTTTGGCTTAGCATTCCCTCAATAAATCCTGAAATTTCGAATATTTCCTAGATCAAACCTTATCAATCTGTTGAGTTAATTTTGGAATATACTGTTACCTACCTTCTCCTAAGTAATGTGAGACAACCTAAATGAAATAATGCATATATTTATTTGACATTGTTTATTTTAGGAAGTAATGTAAGTATGTATATCAAAATATCATCATCAACTGGTATTAGCAGAAAGATATTATATTTCGTAAATTGGATCTATGGGATACATTTCCAAATGAGTCGTATTCCTGTAAATCCCTCTATATAAACAAGAGGTGAGTATCATTTTCTTCGAGTAAGAGCACAGATTCATTAATAAATCATTGATTTCCCGACTTCGAGGAACTCTTAAAGGACCCTCAGGTACAGCGTTCCGGTTATTTTTCTTTTACTTCTACATCTCAATCCTTGCCCCGCTTGTTAGTTCATCAGAGGTCAGTGCTTCCAAATTGAGTCACCCAACGAAGCGACGACAATCATATGAAACTCAATTGATTCCTATGCATCATCGAATAATTTGTGAAAGATCCTCGGGCAGCCGGACCTTCACGATGAACTTCCGTCTTATGTACTCCTTTTCACTGAATTATTCCACGACCTTCCTTAAGTGCCTGTATTTGGTCACATCGTTGAGGGTGAGAAGAATTAGCGCTTCTGGTGAGGGTTGTTTAAGGGATCAAATGTGCGCCCCTCTTCAAGGGCCGATGTTTTATTAGAACGGATTCAGCGGTTTATGTTCATTTGAACTCTCTTCGTAATTTTCGATTAGTATCGCTTGTGTGGATACTGTTTCTTACGGCCTTCCACGGCATGATTCATCTCAGGTTTCCGCCGTTTTGAGGGGAGCATTCGAATTTGCGGGTGACTAAGTGTTCTTCGTATAAATCCACAGAGTAGACACTGAAAGTGTCTATTAATATTTGTGTGACTACAAAATTAAAAAAAAATATATTTAAAAAGTTTCTGTATCCCAGAAACTATTCGTCCGATATCGTTGTAATCATGGCAGAACCTTCAAAACCTTATTATACAGTGAAGTTGTAAATTTCAACTCGATCAAATCTATATTGTAGAAGATATTAGCGAAACACAGAAAAATCACAAAAAAAGTGGAGCAGTTTTTTTTGGAAGCTTGTTTTTTCTTTTTGGCGCTCTAGTTCTGCTTATCAATTTGCCCAAATGTCTGTAATTTTCGAATATTTCGATGAAAATGGTCTTAAACGATTTGGTTCGACTCACTGATCAAGAATCCGTGGTCGAAATTCATTCTGTCCGGCCGGTCCGGCCGGCCGGCCGTAGGCACGATAACTCTCGAACGGAATGAGCTAGAGAGTTGAAATTTTCAGAGTAGGTTTGGGGGATAAATATCTCGGCTAAGTTCGTTACTGGGCAAAATCGGACCGAAGGTTTCGGAGTAATGAAAAAAAAATTTTGTTTTTACAAAACAAATTCCAAATTAAATTTTATTTAATAAGCAGTTTTATCATAAGAATCCATGCATATCATTTTCAACTCTGACAAGCTAATACTTTCGGAGATATGATTTTTAAAATTTCAATGTAAATCGTATTTCACAGATTGATATAATTATTCTATGTATGAATTCTCATAATGTCAACTTGATAGAAGGGAATATTGTAACTTCAAAAATATTGGGGTTGAAATACTCGTATTTTAGCAATGCAACGGGGACCTCACCCGAAAATGTTTGAAAATATTACGTAAATATTGAAAGCATAATTCTGTAGTTCGAGAGAGGAGAAAATTTGGTGAACGTAGATCAGGAAATTTTTGATCGATTACAAGGTAATTTTTATTATTACTTATCTTCTTTCATACATGTTTTATGGAATACCTACTATTTGTAGGTACTTTAAACCTGTTTTGGGCAATTGTCATACGAAACTTGTTTTTTTGGCGCTCTAGTTCCTCGGAACAGATTGCTTATCAATTTGCCCAAGTGTCTGTAATTTTGGAATTTTTGGCTGAAAATGGTCTCAAACGATTTGGTTCGACTCACTGATCAAGAATCCGAGTGCGAAATCGATTCTGTCCGGCCGGCCGACCGGCCGTAGGCACGATAACTCTCGAACGAAAGGAGATAGCGGATTGAAAATTAACAACAATAAAGGAGGATGGACGAGAGAACATACGAGCAAAAGCTTCTGACGTCAGTGCTTGAACCAACTTTTTGGCGTTCTAATTCCTCGGAACTGAGTACTTATCAATTTGCCCAAATGTCTGTAATTTTCGAATTTTTGGCTGAAAATGGTCTCAAACGATTTGGTTCGACTCACTGATCAAGAATCCGAGGTCGAAATCGATTATGTCCGGCCGGTCCGGCCGGCCGGCCGTAGGCACAATAACTGTCGAAAGAAAGGAGTTAGAGGATTGAATTTTGCAAGGTGGGTTTGGAGGGCAGTTCTATCATAAGAATACATTGATATAATTTCCAACTCTGAGAAACCAATACTTTCGGAGATATAATTTGTCTGTTAGAACTAGAGCGCCAGAAAGCTCCTGTCCACAGGGCTTGAACCCATTTTTTTTTTGTTACAGTTCTGACGCATTCAAATTAGTCTCCCCAACATTTCTAAGGGATAATTAATTCAAAATTCATTGCTACTATTCAACATAACGACATCTACCGAATTTACCGGTTGTTTGAGTTTATATTGATGTTTTCATAGCTCCCCAATCTGAGAGGAAACTTTCCTCAGATGTTCAAGTTCTTTTCCGGAAGGAAAACATTCATCAAATTTCCAGGATAATGCGAACTTACTTAGCAGGAAACTCAAAAGGTTAGGTGGTACCTATCCATCATTTAGTTTGGAAAATTCGACTTCAATCTCCATCCAATAAAGTTCTGCGAACGAAAATTGCTAACCAGAAATGTAAATCCCGCCTTTGGTTGATGATGATTTCTTTTTTATGGTCCATTATGCTAGAAATAGCATATTACATCGTTACAAACAATAAGCTGCAGGAAATTTTCGTCGACATCGTTTTAGGCCTGACGACGGTGAATTTTCATGGACTGGTAGGAAACCAGCGCTGTATTTTCTTCGAAATACATTCGTGTAAATTCGTGATGAATGGAGAACTATTCATGTTGGTGTAATCGAGGAATTATACCATATTTGGAAAAAATTGTATGCAATATTCATCGATATATTTTAGTTTTTGATCCATTCAATAGATAATGGTTGGCCATTAATAATGAAAATTTGGTTCAAGCCCTGTGGACAAGAGCTTTCTGGCGCTCTTGTTCAAACAGACAAATTATATCTCCGAAAGTATTGGTTTCTCAGAGTTGAGAATTATATCAATGTATTCTTATGATAGAACTGCATCATAAAGGAAATTTAATTCAAATAATAGTTTATTTATCAAGATTAAATGAGCAATCTGAGAATGAGAACTGCACCATGGAAGAAATCAAATGAAAATAGCTGAAATGACTCTCTCTTATAGAATAGGATGACATGTACGAGTATGAACACAGGTCGTATAATAAATCATATAGCATTCTGTGAAAACATAGAAGTACGATTCATTATTGAAATTTCGAAAAATCATATCTCCGAAAGTATTTTCTTGTTGGTGTTGAGAATGATATCAATGGCTTTTTATGGTGAAACTGCATCTTAGAAAAAAATTTATTTCGAAATTTGTGAGTTAAAAAAAAAACTTGTTTTCGTTACTCCGAAACCATCTGGCCTATTTTGCCCAATAGCGAACCGAACCGAGATATTTATCTCCCTAACCTACTCTGAAAATTTCAACTGCCTAGCTCATTGAATTTCCTTTATGATGCAGTTCTATCATAAGAATACATTGATTTAATTCTCGTCTCTTAGAAACCAATACTTTCGGAGATATAATTTGTCTGTTTGAACAAGAGCGCCAGAAAGCTCCTGTCCACAGGGCTTGTTTCACTTGTTTATTGTAAAAGTTCACTCATTATTTCGCGAGGATGTAAGAGCTGTGAATATACAATAGAACACTTCAGTGCTTTGCATAGATTTCAGTTTTCATCTGTCAAAAATAACAGTTCTTTATTTGACAACTGCCAAAATGGTGGGCTATCTGAAATGAAACGTCTGATTTGAAAACCGTGTATAAATATTCAGTTAAATAAAATGGAAACATCAATAAACTCAAGAAGTGACTTCTACCCAGAACAAAGTTCTGTGTACGAATCTGTCAAGGACTGACAAAGATAAATAGAAAGTGACAGCAACCCAAACTTTGGCGACTTCTAATTTCTCAAGGCGATGTAACATTCCAATTTCGAGCTGAAACTTTATGTTCTTTTTATTCGCTGAGATTGAAACGAACATAACTACCCCGTACCATGTCCAGCTACTTTCTAATCTAGAAATGGACCTGCATCTTGTCCCGAACAAATAGAGCTCTATACGCTATTTAAAGAGAAATCCAAATTTGACTCAACAAGTTCAGGTGAATTCTCCAGAACTTCCATTAAATTGGTAAATTGGGTTATACTGTTCTTTGAACTATAAACTTCCGTTATTTTGCTGGTTCCTAGCGAGGATAAAAAAGGTTGTGGAGCATGTCGTGACTAAATAAACTCGCCCAAGGAATCCATTTGCCTGTTCAACGTTCAATCGAATTATAAGTTCGGAAAAGGCTGGTTCGGCCCTTTTGAGATCCTTAGAATAAACATATAATTTTCGAGAGTTCGCCGTTCTTTCATTGTGATTTTTGAACTCCAAGTCATTATTTGCATGCTCCAAAGAACTAGAAAACTTGACAACTTCACCCCAACTTCTCTCCAACAGTTCAATATTCTCACTACCATCAATGGACATTCTGATTTTAACCAGTGATTTTTCTGATGTTTGGTTTGTCAGCCTGATTTCATTGACGGTCCAAGCTTGATTCGAGACACAACTGGGAATCGACATAGAATTGCACTAATTTGGGAATTAAAAGCTGTCAAACCTTTGTGAAACCCACCGTTAAAGTCTTACAACCCACCAACGCTTACAAATAATTGAGTTTTATTTAAAAAAATCATGCTCAGTGGAAAATGTGTTTAAAACACACATAATCGACCTACTAAGCAGGCAGTTCAAGCCATAGTGACCAAATTTCGAATCGGTATCACATTATTGGATATTAATTCAGCAACATGTATGCGTAGAGTGCGCACTGAAGAGAATATTGCTGCTGTATCGGCCAGTGTTGATGAAGACCGTGATTACTCAATTTTGTGATGTTCCCAATAATTGGTTTTGTGTAATTCGTCCTGATGTAAGATTTTACGCGAAGACCTTGGCCTACAAAATATAGTTGGTGCATGAACTGAACCCAGGCGTTGAATTGAATTGGTGAAAACGCATATTCTATATAATATTGAACAACAAGCAATGAAGAAGCGTAAATAATTTATAATCTTTAAGAATTATCACAATTTCTACCGAAAAACTTATTTTGAATATTCATTTATTTATAATAAACGGCAGAGCCAATTTACAATTTGAACAAAAAATACAGATTGAATTAAAAAAAAACCCAACTTATAAAATTATATGAAGATTATATGAATTATGAAAAAATCTTTTTAACTGAGCATCAGCTTAATCTGCCTCAAAATGCCGATTTAAGGTGAAAATTGAAATATTAAATAGATCCCCTCCTACTGCATTCGCTTCCTCTATAGCCCTTTCAAGAGGGTTATTTATACAGTAGAGTGTAGGGTTGAACTTCAAACTAAACAATTCCCTCTACCTAAGAACTACACTATTTGTATCAAGTCTTATTTTAGATAGTAAGTATTCACAGTCAACTAAATCATTAAGTAACTTATATATAAACATAATGTCATAATCTTTCCTACTCACAGACAATGTTTTCAAAGATAGGGAATCATAAAGAAAACTTTAATTTATTGTTTCCCTTTGGATGCCCATCTTGAAAGCAACCCTTTTCAAGAACTTTCACTGTACCTTTTCGATGTTAGTCTTATGAACTTCATAGTAAGGTGACTAAACAACTGATGAATACTCTAAGATGCTTCTAACATCAGCTACATAAAATGTTTTCAGGACAAAGATAAGTAATACTGCATAATATATTGACATTGGGTTTCACGAAGCTTCGATTAGCTTAATTGTGGATTTAATTCGATGGTTGTATCAAAAATGAACTGAAAATCGACATAGAATCGCACTAATTCGGCAATTAAGAGCTGTCGAAGCTTTGTGAAACCCACCGTAAGTCTATGATTGAGACAACCATAGGCAAGAGTTGACAGATTTTTTCGTCATGTGAACATAGATCTCTAGGATTTATCTGAAATAAACAGGGACAGAACAGAATCACAGATTAATCTGTGATTACAGATTAGTTTGTGGCAGAACGCTGAACATAGAAAAAAAATGACTGGCGTTTATTTTGAGTTTTCAGTCATTTTATTTGTTTTACGAGTGAAAGATAGATCTGATTAACTATTATTAAGCCTTATAAGGTATTCATCAAAAACGATATGAAGAGAAAATTGCACTATTGGTATCGATCCTTATCTTTTGAAGTCCAGTGCATTTACAACCAGTTTATCGAAGAAATGCCTTCAGCCATAAAGCTCATTTCAGGTTGAATGGGTGAGTAAATAAGCAAAACTGCCACATTTGGTCTGATGAGTAGCCACAAGCAATACAAGAACTGTCAATGCATCCAGGAAAAATGCACCGTCCGGTGTGGTTTATGGGCCATCGGAATCATTGGATCTTCAAAAACCATGATGGTACTAACCTGATAGTACATGGTACCCACTATCGACATTTTTACTAAAATGGAAGACTTGGCTTTGCATTGTACCATATATCACACAGCATGGGAAACCATAGCAGTATCGATGGATGAATTTGGTGAGCAATTCATCTCATGTTTCGAACTGGTCATTTGGATGCCTAGATCATGTCTCCGTTTTCATTTTCATGACCTTTTGTGATGCAAATCCACTAATTAGTTCGAAGAAATGCTGAGTAATTTTGATGAATGAGTTGAAATAAATGGTGCCAAGTAGCTCGCCATAGGAAGTAATTGTGTCTATCATAAATATGTTTTTATGCTAGCATTTAGGGACCTTACTATGAGTGGTAAATGTGAATGCCCCTATTTGGCACACAATGTGAGATATTTGAGAATTTACACACGTGATATCGCAGATATCTTCCCAGGTGACGGACATTTGGACTAGAAATGAGAGCTCTCTTCAATTTCCCAGAGTGGTAACAAAAGTCCTCTCATCTCTTGGAGTTCTCTGTGTTGTCTGGGCTAAGGACCTTTATGCAGTTTAATTGGCTGCATCAAGAATTAAACCACTAATATCGTGACGAAGTATCACTCACGAACATAAATAGTGTGAATTGAAGAACTTTTAGAACACCAGTGTGAAATTAATTAATAGATTGAGATGAAAATGCTACATTATTTAATTAAGATGTTCTTTCAATTAACGATACATTCATTTCTACTTGATAATTACTCTGGTTCGTTTGTTTCAATCATAAAAGGCGATGCTCGGGTCTGATTTTCAGTACCACTTAACAAATTCTCTTTTCGAGATAAAGAATCTTATTTATTCCGTGATAACTTTCAGGTATTTTCGTATATTAAAAATTCACTACCCACCGAGACGTTTCTCCCTTGTTCGCAACCATTCGAGAAATTCCCGAGGAAGGCAGAAAATGGATGTTTTTACTCATTATTTAATGTTGAAGCTAACAAAAAATCTGAGTTTGCAATCTTTGGATTGAATCCATTCAATTTTATCCGAGCTCAAGGTTACACTTAGTGAAATCCAGGTATCTTCCCCATAATTGAGTAAATGTTTCCTGCATTCTTATATTTGCTGAAGCTCCAATCACTATCACTAAATTGGGTATTGGTTTTTCTTTGATCAAATGGAGCGAAAGGGCTGAAACAAATCTGAAATGAGATTACAGGGGGAATCTGACAAATAAAATGGAAATAATTTTTCAGGAATTATCAGTCTGTAGGTCTGCTGGTTAAACATGGTATGATGGAACAGATTCCATTGATTAACTTTTATGGAATATTTCATTATATAGCTGTTTCAATGTAATTTGATCATAAATTATTCTATCGAATGATCAGTTCCTGGTCTGACACACAGATGGCGCTACAAATACAGTTTTCTTTCATAAGTACCAACCTTCAAAAGGTATCTGTCAACTTATATGCGGATAGTTAATGTCTTCATCGAGAATGGAAGATTGATTATAAGTGCTGTTTCCTGTTAGGTTTTCAACAATGTTTTTAGTCTGAATCTCAAATCTTCGACTTCATAGGTTATTGATAAAGAATTAATAATATATCGTAGAAAAACGATTCTTGTACTTCTGCCCCGCATAAAATGTAGAAGTACACTAATCGAATAAATTAAACGTTCAAAAAAATTTCAGAAATTTTTGGATAATATTTGACAGGTATTTCAGTGCTTTGGGATTTTGAAGATCCAAGATTTTGCCTTTCAGATTTTTCTGCCAAAATTTGAGTTGTGGTTGTCACACTTGTCACGCAATTCAGAGGAAAATCACGACAAGCATAGCTTGCTTATTCAACTTCAATTTGCGTTTCTTCAAATCACGATACGAAAAGGATCCAAAAACTGAAATGAATTCTCCATAAGATCCAATTATCATTTATTGGAATAAAAGTGTTTTTGTGTTTAATATGCATTTGGAAAACTAGGAAAACTATGGAAATTTTGTAAAAGGAGGAATATCCATGATGACTAATGACTAATGTCAAGCATGACATCTACAACTCGATATACGCAAAAACGTTTTTTTTTTCATAAATTTGAACGTTGTTCTAGGTCAAAATGTGAGAAAGCTTGAGAAGAAATATTTTTTCCATTTTGATTATGATTATGTGCTTTGGTGAAAAAAAAGTGACCCTCTAATTTTTTCCCAAAGTTAAATAAATTACCATATTTTTTCCAAATTCATGCAAAAGACAAAAAAAACATTTTTTTTTATAAAAGATAACCGGATCTTGTTGAAATTTAATTCCAGTTTTTGAAACCGTCCTTGGATTATCTGTACGGTTATTGGTTACTGAGATATCGATGATTTAAGATAAAAGGATTCTTTTCCACGAAAGGTCCGATATCTCAGCAAAAAATGGTAATATCATGATTTGAAGAAAAGTAAGTTGACTCTGAACGAACACGCTATCTGGCTATTATAATGGTTTAACCGAAAATAATTCGTCGACGCAGAAAAAAAAAACAATTTTTTCAAAATTTTTTGTCGCGCTATTCCTGGGAATTGCGTTGAAATTACAATTCCATCAACTATTGGACTCAGAAATCTGGATCAAGAATCTTGAAGCTTCAAAATCATTTTCTCAAAATCCCAAAACCATCATTTCACATACGTAGAATATAACCGAAAAATTTCGAAAATTGTTTCGATCCTTCAATTTTTCAATTTTGCATAAGTATAGATGGATGAAAATTCTCAATCAATACTGACAAATACTCACAGCGCGGTCTCCAAGATGGCCTACTCTGCAATGTAGATGTGCAGTTTGACCAACAGTGGTTGTCACCTCCCTGCGGGTAGTGTTATCGAAATAAGGCTGCGAGAAAGCTTGTTCCCAATAAGGGTTGCTATGCTCTGATCCACCCTCACTATGATCTGAAACAAAGACAAATATTAGAACGTAATATGGCGAATCAACAGAGATTGGATTCCTCCAGGCCATCGAATTACATCTACCCACTGTTGGAGAAGAATACTCAGTGTAAATGGGACAGTGAGGCCTAAGAATAACCACAAACAGATTCTGTTTACTCTTTCATTTGGAGAAGGAGGAAATTAAAGCGGAGGAATTATGGAAATTTAGTTGATAGCTTAATCTGGACCTTCCAACAGAAAAAAAAACATTTAGACGACCTTCTTGTTTGATTAGTAAGATTCTGGAAAGTGTGCCTCACACTGCATCCAACAAATTCTCAAATAAACAGAAATTGATATCTTGAATATACTAGAACACCATAATGATGATATCTACCCCACTGATTTTTTGTGAGTTTTAATCGCGAGTAGATGAAAATAAATATCCATGGGATTATCAAATTCTGGTTAAATTTTCATACTTTACATTATGTAGATTTCAATAATTATATACAGGGTGAGTCTTTGACCACTGCATTAATTTTAATCAAAGATTCCTCTCATCAAATGAAACACTTTTTTCATTTACCATTTTTCCAGATTCGGCTCAGGTAAAACGTTAGAAGCGTTTAAAGATTTCACAATGTGCTAATACACTCCCGTATATACATTATCTATGACATTGTTGGCGGACGAGAATTAGGCATGGTAACGTGGTTTACAGCTTGATTCGGGATTCCAACGCTCAGGGACGGATCCATAAAAGTAGTGAAATTTCTGGAGATTCCATTTTCAAACATTAAATGAAGAATATCTCGAAAACGGTGCGTTTAAGGAGAAATGATGAAGAATAATATTATGTTCTAAAACGATGGAATATTCTTGAAATTACCCAAGAAAAACTTTATCTGCTTTCTTCATGCTAATTTCGTTTAGTTTTATGAATCCACGAGTCCATAATTAGAAAACCAGTAGAAGTAGAAAATAACTAATATTTGGAAAATATGTCTCATAGTTATAGGAAACTTTACACCAATACTCAATTTATTCGAAGAAAGGATGTCAAAGCTACAAAATAAAAACTGATTTTTTTTCAAAATTTCAACAGCCTGTATCTTTTTCCCTGAGCTGAATTTGGAAAAGTACGTACTCAGCCATCACTCCTGAAACCCATGTTAAACAGTTTACTGAGAACCAGGAAAAATTTCATTTATTTCCATCTAGGATAGCTATGAGGCTGATAGTGCTGATACTGCTATCTCAGATTACACATGTTATTGTTGGCCTTTATATAGAGAAAACTTTTTTTATCTTCATATTATTACGCTTCTAGCAAGAACTCTTCAACTGATTAAAAAATTTCAACTCGATCGGATCTGCTTTTGGAAATATTGGAAAAAAATTGAAATGAATGTATCTCTGAGATTATTCGGAGAGCGAAACAGATACATAATTAATCAATTTGAGCCAGTATTTGTGATATATGAAGGTTGGCTCATATTATTCTTTAATGAGTGTTGAATTGCCTTTTATCGGATGTTCGAAAACCCATCTATGAATCGAGCGTATCAAGTAATGAATATTTCATTGAAATAACTATTTTATGCGGATACGTATCCATTTATTGGCGCAGTTTCGAACGAATGTGATGACATATTTCGTTGAAATTGCTAGTGGTGCGCCAGGTAGGATTTCCTATCGGCTATATCTCTGGTACTAAATTTGAAATTTTTTCTGAAGTTCAAATGTCGAATTAAATATTTGACCCTCATTCTACTTCCAGTGGTAGAATCCACCTCTTTCGAGTGGTTATTTCAAGATATTTCTTGAGTAGAAAATTTTCTCTACGTGGAGTTATTTGATTTATGAAGTACATTGGTAATATCTGCTGACGACGTGACAAAAACATGGAAATATTTTAGATTTGCTCGACATCCGGAATAACAAAATGAATAACGTGAAAATATCTTTTAAGTTTGAGGAGAACATGCTTAAAGGTAGATCATACTATAGGTGGAGCAAGGAGCACGGAAGCTTGGAAAGTTTTGAAGAGTTTAGGAACAAACAGAAAGGAGAAGACGTTCATTCAATTCATACAAGATGAAGCGTGGGAAAAACACTACAAGAGTCTTCTTACCGAGGTGAGGCCAGAATTCGTTATGAAAAGATGAAAGATGAAAGGTATGCAACCTTTCATCTTCCGTTTTAAGATGGTAATTATAACAATTTGGAAACAAGCGAGATTGAATTGAATTTTCACAAGTGTCAACATTAAAATCAATAATCAGTCTATGCCTTTATTTGAGCAGATCATCTGTGTATTCCAGGTTCGGATCGATAAAAGCAGGTAAATTTCAGTAATTTTGTTTCATATTTTATTCAATGACGAATATCTTGAAAAGGGTTCGTTTTAGGAGAATCGACGTGGAATAATTTTATTTTCAAAAAGGATGGAGTATTTCCAAAATGACTCAAAATAACCTTCATCTGCTTCCATTATGCTAATTTCTTGTAGTTTTAGGAATTCGCGAGTCTATAACGAAGAAACCAGTAGAAGTAGGAGAAAACGGATAATTGGAGATTATGTGCACTAGTTATAGAAAACTTCATACCAAAATTAATTGAATTCTGAATAACCATGTCAAAGCTACAAAGGGTAAACTATTTTTATTTTCAAATTTCAACAGCCTGTATCTGTTTTCCTGTGCTGAATTTGGAAAAGTGGTAAATGAAAAAAGAATTTTATTTGATGGGAAGAATCTATGGTAAAAATTGATGCACAACTTGAAGACTCACCCTGTATACAGGGTGAGTCTTTGACCACTGCATTAATTATAACCAAAGATTCCTCTCATCAAATGAAACGCTTTTTTCATTTAATATTTTTCCAAATTCAGCTCAGGTAAAAAGATACAGGCTGTTGAAATTTCGAAAAAAAATCAGTTTTTATTTTGTAGCTTTGACATCCTTTTTTCGAATAAAATGAATGTTGGCGTAAAGTTTCCTATAACTATGATACATATTTTCCAAATATTAGTTATTTGCTACTTCTACTGGTTTTCTAGTTATGGACTCGTGGATTCATAAAACTAAACGAAATTAGCATATAAAGTTTTTCTTGAGTCATTTCGAGAATATTCCATCGTTTTAGAACATTATATTATTCTTCATAATTTCTCCTTAAACGCACCGTTTTCCAGATATTCTTCATTGAATGTTTTAAAATGGAAAACTCCAGAAATTTCACTACTTTTATGGATCCGTCCCTGAGCGTTGGAATCCTGAATCAAGCTGTAAACCACGTTACCATGCCTTATTCTCGTCCGCCAACAATGTCATAGATAATTTATATGCGGGAGTGTATTAGCACATTGTGAAATCTTTAAACGTTTGTAACTTTTTACCTGAGCCGAATCTGGAAAAATTGTAAATGAAAAAAGTGTTTCATTTTATGAGAGGAATCTTTGGTTAAAGTTAATGCAGTGGTCAAAGACTCACCCTGTATATATTAAGGAAGAATGATCCTGTATCGTGTAATCAGCAAGATGTTATTCATTTCCCTGATGCTCGTATGTTAAATACACCTTCTTTTCAATTTCACGTATCGTTATAGATAACTTCTATCAAGTATCCCATTTATCCCTTGTTTCATGGGGGTTACACCAAGACCGGAACTAGAGGCGGAGTGGAAATTCAATTCACGTTAGAATTAAATTATTCATTAGTTCTGGGACAACTATTTCATAAAATTTATCGCCTAATTCCAACTGAATTAGCGTTTGTTAATTAGTTTCAGAACTAATGCTTATCTAAATTTTTTATCGCCCTTTAATGCTCATACCGCCTGGAAATATTTGGTCTGAAATATCGGAAGAGTGACGTGACGGTTAATTTACGATTGTTTCCATCGTAAAATGGAAAAAGGAAACGTGCCAACTGTTGGGAATTTAAATATTCCGCTGGGTGGAAGCTTTATACACTCGAAATATACGTTGGGATTGGGTTTAATTCGCAGAATAAGCAGATTTTGTCTTATGGTTAAACATTAAGCCAGGTTGCGGTGAGATTCATCTAACTACTAAAACCTGTCGTGTCAACTGGAACTCATTAGTTTGATGTGCCACAATTCACGAAGAGGCGACATAATTACGAATATTTTTAAATCAGATAACACCTTGAGTCATTACTATATGATTAGTTGTAAATAAGAGTGAAACCCATGATGATCCCCCCCGAATGTTGAACGGAGAACGGAAGAACGGAGAACGGAAGAACTGAGAACGGAAGAACGGAGAACGGAACGAAATTTTCAACACAGTGGGAAAAATTTCAATGGAGTTGGAATATTTCCGAAAAAAATTGGTTCAAGCCCTGTGGACAGGAGCTTTTTGGCGCTCTTGTTCAAACAGACAAATTATATCTCCGAAAGTATTGTTTTCTCAGAGTTGGGAATTATATAAATGGATTCTTATGATAGAACTGCACCATGAAAGAAATTCAATTTAAAAAAGTGTCGTTTAAAAAAATGTTTCAAAAATAATCATTTAAACAAGAGAGCAAAAAGAGCAATCTACAATGCTTCAAAAATTGTCATTAAATTTATTTATCAAAATTGAATGAGCTATCTGCAATGATTCAACCTCGTGGAATGGGTTGTCGCAACTTACACTCGGTGTATAGTTTTCACAACTCGAAATACCTAAGGAAAGTATCATCGAATTGTCTAGAGCAAGGCTGGAGACAATCATAGCAGATTGTCCATTTATTCCTGATATTTGAGTAGGTAGAGGCTTACGAACAGATTATTTTAATAGTTTCTATCTATCTAGTTTTGATCTATCTGAAATTTAGCATCAAATTATAGAATAATGACCTTCATACGCATGCGAAGTTTTGTATTGATAGGATTGCCGTAAAGGGTAAAAAAAAAATTTTTATTTTCAAATTTTGTTTCTACAATAACTCTCGAACAGAATGAGCTAGGCAGTTGAAATTTTCAGAGTATGTTTGGGAGATAAATATCACGGTTGAGTTCGTTATTGGGTTGAATAGGCCAGATGGTTTCGGAGTAAGGAAACATTTTTTTTTAAATTACAAGTTTGAAGTTAAATTTTTTTTAATATGCAATTTCACCATAAAAATCTATTGATATAATTTTCAACTCTAACAAACACTTTCGGAGATATGATTTTTCGAAATTTCAATAATGAATCGTACTTCTATGTTTTCACAGAATTCTATAATTATTCTATCTATGAATTATTATATGATGTGTGTTCATACTCGTACATGTCATCCTATTTTATAAGAGAGAGTCAAATTCATTTCAGCTATTTCAATTTGATTTCTTCCTTGGTGCAGTTCTCATTCTCAGATTGCTCATTTAATCTTATAAATGAACTATTATTTGATTTGAATTTCCTTCATGATGCAGTTCTATCACAAAAAACCATTGATATCATTCTTAACTCTGAGAAACCAATACTACCGGAGATATGATGTGTCAAGCTGATGTGTCCACAGGGCTTGAACCAATTTTTTTTAATTTAGTTTCAATATCAGATACCTGAATCATTTCTTCCTTAATCCAAAACCTCTCTACGACAGAGCACCGGAATTTATATATTCTCCATCTGGGAGGATAATAACAGAAGTACCTCCTTCTAATTAAAATAATTATAAGGGTAGTTTACACGATGAATAATAAGATTGAACCGAAATGAAGAAACGCACGACCTTTCAGGCAACATTTACAGTGTGGACTGCGCTAGATTAAGAAATCTGAATCTGAAAGAAATTGCGAGCCAAAATACCGCATTTTCTGTCGTGGTCCTCCACCCTCAAGGACCCCTTCAATCTACTACGTCGAAATTTATACAATTTCAACTGACCCTTTTCTAGTCCCGACCTCCAGCCGATGAATAAAACATGAGGCGATAGAGCCCAATCAGAGCGATTTTACTAAATTAAAAGTTGGTTACACGACAGCCGTTTAACGAGAAAATTTTGAAAACACCCACTCCGAACTAACCTTCATGGAAATTGCAACGGTATTTTCTCCGTTAACTGTGAACGTGACAATTTCTCACATACCAAATTAAGATGGATGAAAATGAAACTCCGGACGGGTTGTTCTGGAGAAATCGCATTGGCAGGTCAGATCGGGCAGTTATCCGGGGACGTTTTGGAACAGTTTTTGGCGCTCTTGCTCCTCGGAACAGAGTGCTTATCAATTTGCCCAAATGTCTGTAATTTTCGAATTTTTGGCTGAAAATGGTATCAAACGATTTGGTTCGACTCACTGATCAAGAATCCGTGGCCGAAATCGATTCTGTCCGGCCGTCCTTCCGTTAACACGATAACTCTCGAACGAAAGAAGTCTTCCAAATGGCATTGTGTCCCTGTGTAATTCAAATCCAAAGTATGTAAGCCATCGCCATGAATTATGTTTACGTTTGTATTTTTAAAACAATTTGAAACTAACTAAAAAATATTTTAATCGATTTGCTCATGTTAATTAGGTTACAGGCCAACACTTACTGTGCAGAAAGTTTTCTCTAAATTTATAATAAAGCGCAACAAACAGCATTATGTTCAATTTCTACCACAACAAAAAGCATTATACAGGGTGAGTCTTTGACCACTGCTTTAATTTTAACCAAAGATTCCTCACAATGTGCTAATACACTCCCGCATATAAATTATCTATGACATTGTTGGCGGACGAGAATAAGGCATGGTAACGTGGTTTACAGCTTGATTCGGGATTCCAACGCTCAGGGACGGATCCATAAAAGTAGGGAAATTTCTGGAGTTTTCCATTTTAAAACATTTAATGAAGAATATCTCGAAAACGGTGCGTTTAAGGAGAAATGATGAAGAATAATATAAAGTTCTAAAACGATGGAATATTCTTGAAATGACTCAAGAAAAACTTTATATGCTTTCTTAATGCTAATTTCGTTTAGTTTTATGAATCCAAGAGTGCATAACTAGAAAACCAGTAGATGTAGAGAATAACTAATATTTGGAAAATATGTATCATAGTTATAGGAAACTTTACGCCAACATTCATTTTATTCGAAAAAAGGATGTCAAAGCTACAAAATAAAAACTGATTTTTTTTCAAAATTTCAACAGCCTGTATCTTTTTACCTGAGCTGAATTTGAAAAAATGTTAAATGAAAAAAGTGTTCCATTTGATGAGAGGAATCTTTGATTAAAATTAATGCAGTGGTCAAAGACTCACCCTGTATACAATGGGATGAATCAAAACGCATTAAGTCCAAATGACTTTAAAATAAATGACATTAGTTATTAACTTTAGATGTGAATTTCTATCAAACAAACTCGACGTACACAAATTATAAGCCAGGGTGGAAGAAAAAATAGTTTTTCGTTGATCCCAATAAAATGGTTTTTGGACTTAATGCGTTTTGAAAAGTTGCTCCTCAAATAGTCTTAAACGATTTGGTTTGACTCACTGATCAAGAATCCGTGCTCGGAATCGATTCTGTCCGGCCGGCCGTCCGTCCGTCCCATTTAACCCAATAACGAACATAACCGATATATTTATCTCCCAAACCTACTCTGAAAATATCAACTGTGTAGCTCATTCCGTTCGAGAGTTGTCGTGCCTATGGCCGGCCGGACAGAATTGATTTCGACCACGGATTCGTAATCGAAAGATTTTCATTAAGCGTCTGACGAAGGAGTCGGATATAGACTCCGAAACGTAACGATATAATTGTTTCTTCGTTGATGTTGTTTCGTTGTTGTTTGTTAGGCAACATTGTTCAATTGATTGCTTCTGACAAATATCTTGTGTTTCTTACGCAGAAGCAAATCACAAAATAATTAATTTTTATTTTATAGATATTTTTCAGAGTTTGGGAGAGAAAACCCAGAAAAAAAACTTTCAATAATCAAATTTGTTTATTTATCGTGATTAAATGAGCAATCTGAGAATGAGAACTGCACCATGGAAGAAATCAAATTAAAAGACCTGAAATGAATTTGACTCTCTCTTATAGAACAGGATGACATGTACGAGTATGAACACAGATCATATAATAAAGCTTAGATCGAATAATTGTATCATTCTGTGAAAACATAGAAGTACGATTCATTATTGAAATTTAGAAAAATCATATCTCCGAAAGTATTAGCTTGTTGGAGTTGAAAATGATATCGATGGATTTTTATGGTGAAACTGCATCTTAAATAAAAATTGAATTGAATTGAATGTATAAAGGTCATGATTCTACAATTTGATGCTAAATTTCAGATAGATCTAGTGATCGGTTTCGGAAATATTCATAAAACATATTTTTACTAAAATCGGCCATAACTCCGAAACCGCTTGATAGATTTCGCCCATTAACGAACATGTCCGAGATCTTTACGCTCCAAACCCACCTTGCAAATTTCAATCTTCTAACTCCTTTCGTTCGAGATTTATCGTGCCTACGGCCGGCCGGACCGGCCGGACAGAATCGATTTCGACCTCGGATTCTTGACCAGTGAGTCGAACCAAATCGTTAGAGACCATTTTCAGCCAAAAATTCGAAAATTACAGACATTTGGGCAAATTGATAAGCACTCAGTTCCGAGGAACTAGAGCGCCAAAAATATCTTGAACTCAATATTATTCCAAGTATTCATTAAACATGCTGTTCCTCGAAAATAATCCTCGATGTAACCGCACCATCAGTCGGTGGCCAGAAAAAAATTTCGGTGTTAATTCTCCGTCACACATCCGTCTAGGATGCGTCTACTTTTTGCCCTGTTGGTAATATGCCTCGGGCGGCAAAAACGGGTCCTGTTCCCATAATTCACTTCCTCCGTTACATTAACCATTCACAAATCAGCAGGATCCATCCCCCATGGACTGTGGTTATGACCTCCTGAGTTATTCAGCCGCTCTAGGAGAAAAGCGAAGAAAAAACTAACTGACAATAGCCAGGAAATCCACGGCGATTTCTCTCTACCTATTCGATTTTCCGGTTGTTCGTCCAGCCCGCAGATACGTCCTCATCCATCTCAATTTGGTAGGTTAGGCATTCGTCAAGAGAATTGCATCCAACAATTTTGTCAATTGGCTTGAAAACGGGTGACGCAATTCTAAACGCTGGCCAGGTCCATGAAGTGTGTGCATTAAATAATGGAACTGGTAGCGCAACCTTCAATCCAGGCCTGTAGCCAGTGCAGACAGGGCATTGTCCTGCCTGGAAATCTCCTCTCTTTTCTGAAGTCAACTTATACCTAACGTTTCAAAAACTACACATGCCAAGAATGGTCTCAAACGATTAAGTAATAATTAAAGGATACTGCGGTAGGTATATATTCATCATTGAATGGTTTCTCTCTGGATTTTCTCTCCCGAACTCTGAAAAATATCTATTAAATAAAAAATTAATTATTTTGTCATTTGCTTCTGCGTAAGAAACACAAGATATTTGTCAGAAAATAATTCTTCCAATTTTCTGTGTTTCTTACGCAGAAGTAAATCACAAAATTATTAATTTTTTGGCGCTCTAATTCCTCGAAACTGAGTGCTTATCAATTTGCCCAAATGTCTGTAATTTTCGAATTTTTGGCTGAAAATGGTCTCAAACGATTTGGTTCGACTCACTGATCAAGAATCCGAGGTCGAAATCGATTCTGTCCGGCCGGCCGTAGGCACGATAACTCTCGAACGAAAGGAGTTAGAGGATTGAAATTTGCAAGGTGGGTTTGGAGCGTAAATATCTCGGACGAGTTCGTTAATGGGCGAAATCCATAAAGCGGTTTCGGAGTTATGGCCGATTTTAGTAAAAACATTTTTATGAATATTTCCGAAAACGATCACTCGATCTATCTGAAATTTAGCATGAAATTGTAGAATCATGACCTTCATACGCATGTGAAGTTTTGTACTGACCAGGTTACCGCAAAGTGTCAAAAAAAAATTTTTTTCTACAATAACTCTCGAACGGAATGAGCTAGGCAGTTGAAATTTCCAGAGTAGGTTAGGGAGATGAATATCTCGGTTAAGTTTGTTATTGGGCAAAATAGGCCAGATGGTTTCGGAGTAACGAAAAAAATTTTTTTTTTAAGTAACAAATTTCACATTCAAATATATTTAAGACGCAGTTTCACTATTGAAATCCATCGATATCATTTTCAACTCCAACAAGCTAATTCTTTCGGAGATATGATTTTTCTTAATTTCAATAATGAATTGTACTTCTATGATTTCACAGAATGCTATAATTATTCTATCTAAGCTTTATTATATGATCTGTGTTCATACTCGTACATTTCATCCTGTTCTATAAGAGAGTCAAATTCAGGTCAGCTATTTTAATTTGATTTCTTCCATGGTGCAGTTCTCATTCTCAGATTGCTCATTTAATCTTAATAAATAAACTATTATTTGAATTGAATTTCCTTTATGATGCAGTTCTATCATAAGAATACATTGATATAATTCCCAACTCTGAGAAACCAATACTTTCGGATATATAATTTGTCTGTTTGAACTAGAGCGCCAGAAAGCTCCTGTCCACAGGGCTTGAACCCATTTTATTTTATTGATTTTGCAGAGTTTGGGAGAGAAAACCCAGAAAGAAACCATTCAATGCTCAAACGATTAGTTTCGACTCACTGATGAAGAATCTGAGGTCAAACTTGGGAGTTGACATTTCCAGGATATGTTCGGAGTCGAAAAGCTTCGGCTAAGTTCGTTAATAGGCAAAATCCATCCAGTAGTTTCAGAATTAGAGCCATCTCAATTTTTTTCCCATTAATTAAAAAAATACAGATCTGATCGAATTAAAGCACGGTAGTTAGTTGAATAATAATGATACGAAGAATTATACGAAATTTTGCATGCCTAGAAAATAAAAAAAAATTATTTGAAAAAAATTACATATCTTAGAAACTACCTATCGTGTGACCATTCAGAGCTCAAAAATGATGAAATGACGTATGATCGGAGATCTCTTGTATTTTATTCGATGAATTTCATCGATTTTTGCTTATAGGCATATTAATCATTGAAAGAACGAGAGCGTTAAAGATCCAGACGCCACGTCAGCTATTTTATAATCTTTTCTCCTCGATGAAATCACAGTAGGTTCGTCAATTATTTCAACAGTCTGTTATGCTCAAAAATTTCTCACAGTACGTTCTGGACCTCTTAGAGTAGATTCCTGAAGTTGTTTGTTTTTAGCGAATGTTTATCCTAAACGGAGTAGTCTGTGGGTAATAGTAATTGACGCTTAGAATATTCCTTCGTTTGTTGTGTTAAGCTTGTAACTAAAACTTATGATGGTTTATTTTTGTCAGGAAATTCAAGCGAGAGAAAGACGAAAGTTGCCTTGTATGTCAATGTTTTTATGATATGTCACAGTATTAGCTTCGTGTCTGTCTTGATTTTGTGCGGTATGAGATGGGGAAGACGCGGATGGTGCTTTTATGAGAGTTCTTTGATGAAAGGGAAAATGTATGTGTTTTATTATGAATATTTCATTGCAGCAGTATATATTTTCCTGTGTTGTATAACTCTCGAAAAGAAGTCAAGGACATATAATATGTTACCCAAATAAGTACGAACAAGATCAGATCTGTCAGAAAAAAATATCTTAGGTACTTTATAGTAACTCGGTTACTTTGAAATATACAGGGTGAGTCTTTGACCACTGCATTAATTTTAACCAAAGATTCCTCTCATCAAATAAAACAGTTTTTTCATTCAGCATTTTTCCAGATTCGGCTCAGGTAAAAAGTTACAAGCGTTTGAAGATTTCACAATGTGCTTATACACTCCTGAATATAAATTATCTATGACATTGTTGGCGGACGAGAAAAAGGCATGGTAACGTGGTTTAAAGCTTGATTCGGGATTCCAACGCTCAGGGACGGATCCATAAAAGTAGTGAAAATTCTGGAGTTTTCCATTTTAAAACATCCAATGAAGAATATCTCGAAAACGGTGCGTTTAAGGAGAAATGATGAAGGATAATATAATGTTCTAAAACGATGGAATATTCTTGAAATTACACAAGAAAAACTTTATCTGCTTTCTTTATGCTAATTTCGTTTAGTTTTATGAATCCACGAGTCCATAGTATCATAGTTATAGGAAACTTTACGCCAACATTCATTTTATTCGAAAAAAGGATGTCAAAGCTACAAAATAAAAACAGATTTTTTTCGAAATTTAAACAGCCTGTATCTTTATACCTGAGCCGAATCTGGAAAAATGGTGAATGAAAGAACTGTTTTATTTGATGAGAGGAATCTTTGGTTAAAATTAATGCAGTGGTCAAAGACTCACCCTGTATATATAATATTACCTTTTACTTCCCTCAGTTGTGAGACATGTTCCTATATACAGTATTTTCATGATGTTGCTAGCAAAAAAATGCTGATATATGGATCTACATTTGTGTGTCAAACATTTTTTCTTGAGTTATGGTCCATAATACAGAAAAGAATGTGTAAGTGGTATGAACTATTAAATTTTAAATTATGAAAAGAGGATAGTATTTTATTTATATATTTTGAACTATTAAAATAATTTGTTCGTCAGCCCATACCTACTCAAATATCAGGAATAAATGGACAATCTGCTATGATTGTCTCCAGCCTTGCTCTAGACAATTCGATGATATTTTCCTTTGGTATTTCGAGTTGTGAAAACTATGCACCGAGTGTAAGTTGCAACAACCAGTTCCACGAGGTTGAATCATTGCAGATTGCTCATTGATTCTTGATAAATAAATATAATGAAAATTTTTGCAGCATTAAAGCATGATGGAGTTCTAATTTTATTTCTTCACCTTTGCATTTGTGATACTTCTCTCTGACAATATGCTTGCAATTTGATGAATAATATATTTTCCCCATTTTGGTTCCGAAGGTGAATAGGGTTGGATCAGTGCGTTATCCTCAGCGGCCTCAGCTTGCATAATCAATCAATATATCAGGACAGGCATCTCAGAGTATCAGGTCTATCGGTAAACTTTAACGATCGAAGTTCCCTGTTCGCCATTCCTGTGGGATCCTATACCCTGGAATCATTATGGCCATTTCGATATCTATACACAGCATCGACCGGAAGCATTTCCGCAAGACTCATCAAATTGAATGGAGCACGAAAATCATATTTATTTCTATCAAAGAATATTATGTCCTATTCTAGGCTATCCTTCTCGGAAATGGTGTTTAATTTCAACAGTTTGCTCTTTAAAGTACTGAGAAGGCTGAGATCGCTGGATATTGAATACAAAATTTCATTACTTCTGGTATAGAATATACAGATTATCTCTAACAGAGATAACTTAAATTTAATTAGTTTTGACATTTTCAGAAAACTTACTAATTCTGATATTTACATTTCGTATGATTCGGTAGCTCCCTGGTCACATAAAAAAGCCAGTTTACATTTACTCGTTAACGGGTTATTTAATATTCCTCTAAGCAATGTAAATTTCAAGAAAGAAAGAAAAATGATTTTCCAAATTGCCGAAAGACACGTCAATTAGTTCAGAAAATTATCAACAAACATAAAGATAAAAATCTCTTCAGTAACCTTACCCTAACAAAAGAAATAAAAACATTAAACAGTTTCCACGTGTTCACGTTCTATCCGAAAACAAATAACAAATTCCAGAATATTTTCAAAAAGGTTAATATAAAAATGGCTTTCAAAACTTCCACGCAAATTGAACAACTTCTAGGAAATACATTCCATAAAACTCCGGACATTAAAATCTTGTATTTATGAAATTAAATGTTAAGATTGCAACAAGTGTTACGTCGGGCAAACAAGCAGAAACATTCTCACACGGTATAAAGAGAGTTAGGGACACATTCGCAACAACAACTTCGATAGATCTGCTGTTGTTGATCACGTTTTAACAACTGGCCACTCAATTTCAGGAAATTCCGTCAAATTGTTGAAAAATTCCGATAAAGCGTCCTTAGGAACACTTGAAGGTATCGAAATGTATAAGAGAAAGGATATTTTACTGAATAATGACCTAACCCCTATTAACAATCCATTATTCTCACTAATTAATACTAGTGGTTAGACACAGGAGCTTCACGTCGAGAGAGTTTATTGTCTCTTCCGGTGTACCTCAAGAGTCCCACTTGGGACCAATCTTGATCCCCATATTCATTAACGATCTAGCTACTCTCCTCGACGTGAAGTTTTTGTTATTCGCAGATGATCTTAAAATGTACACAACTGTTGATGGTTTGATGGATGCATTGGAGTTGCAGTGAGAGCTGGATCTTCTTTATGCCTGGAAAGTCCGTTATTGTTTATACTTGAATATCTCCAAGTGCAAAATCATTAGTTTTCACCGCAGTAATCACGTATTTAATTATCAGTATAATATTGACGGCCGTCCATTGTCTAGGGTTAAGGTGATCGAAGATTTGGGTGTGAGATTGGACCGGAGGCTCGATTTTAGGGATCACATTATTAATATTACTAATAGAGCATACCGTACCCTGGGCTTCATTCTGCGGAATTCCAAAGAGTTCTCTCCACAAACACTGAAAACTTTATGTATTTACCTAGTTAGACCCACCCTTGAGTATGGATCACCTGTGTGGGCACCTTTTTATGCCTGTCACATAAGCTTTGTTGAGAGGATTCAGAGGAAGTTCTTGCGTTGTCTTGATTTTAGGATTGGGGGTGCATTTGGTGGTAACATTGAGCGCATCCGGGCCTGTTTCGGCTTGGATACCCTGGAGGTGCGTCGGTGGTTGGCGGACTTTTGTCTCTTGTACAGGCTGCTCAATGGTTCTGTAGACTGCTCTAATATTCTCGGACTTATTAGTTTTAACATTCCGCAAAGACCTACTAGGAATTTTCAATTGTTTCGAGACAGACTACATAGAACTAATTATAGTAAGCATTTATTTCCTTCACGCATTCTCGATCTCGGCGCTGGATACGGCGATCTTGAATTTTTTTTCCATTACACTGCGGTCGTTCAAGACAAAGATTCTTTCTAAGTTAAGAGAGATCTTCTACGTGTCGTCCTTATCGTGAGCTGCTTATGTGTGCTTTGACTGTATGTTCTATATTTTGTATTTTTCTGTATATTTGTTCTATATTTTATTCTATTTTGTTATATTGGGGGTTTCCCGTCATTCCTGCTCAATGCAGTGTTAATAAATAAATAAATAAATAAATAATTGGTTTATGACTAAGGGTATAATGTCAACCCATACGGGAATGTAGAAATTGATTGCATACTTTAGTAACGCTTCGTCTCTGAAGATGGAAACTTCGTTTCCGAAACATATGTCAGACGACAAAAACTGTAGTGGACAAGAGTGTAGTTACTTTTATAGTGTTCATAATAAGTCCACAGTAAACTCAAAATAGAATATAGGCCATAACCATATGATGGTTAATTTCTTATGATGTATACGTTCTGTTCAAAATGGATTAAGCTCTGGAAACACCCTGTATATATATTATTGCTTCGAAACCGGAAACTATATTGGTAGTTGGGGAATAGAAATCGATATGGTGATAAAATTGAATTGGTTACTCTATTCAAATAATAAATAAGGTTTATGGCAGATGACAGAGGGGATGAAGACAATGACCGGTAGACAATTCTAGAGGTAATTGGTTGAGCTTCGAGCCGGCTGTGAGGAGACAATGTTATCGCATTATCAAGTTTCATAAGTCTGATCAGTGGTTATTATGCATGGCGAATTTCGGATTTGTACAAATATGTCAATTTTAAATGCAATTATCCATTCAAAAGGCATGGATGTAACAAATTTGAATAACTTTTTTTCGAATTAGGATAAGGGCGATGGAATTAATTCGATAATCGATTTGACTATTTCGTATTCCTTATTATTAAATATATGTATAAATATATACTGTCAATGTGACAATTCTTGAATTTCACAAAGTAACTATCAACAAAATAATTCTAAAGATTTTCATTTAGCGTCTGACGAAGGAGTCTGATATAGACTCCGAAAATTTACGATATAGTTGTTTCTTCGTTGATGTTGTTTCGTTGTTGTTTGTTAGGCAACATTGTTCAATTGATTGCTTCTGACAAATATCTTGTGTTTCTTAAGCAGAAAAAAATCACAAAATAATTAATTTTTATTTTATAGATATTTTTCAGAGTTTGGGAGAGAAAAAAACCTTTCAATAATGAGTATACCTCCCACAGTATCCTTTAATGATTATTCAGGATGTTATGGTAAATAGCACTTAAGCCCAAACAGTCAGTTTTTAGATTGACATTATCGGTTAAGTGAATCTGTATCATTTCCCCCATATTTCGCTTAAACCAATTGGACACCCTATCGAAAATTGTTGTTTCCTCAAACTTGAAATCGTGACCAGTACTGAAGTGATGTAAAGCTAACGCTGTTTTGTTCGTCTTGGCCTGATTGTGAATTTTGCAATCGTTTTTGTGCTGTCCTATTCTCGTTCTCAAATACTGTTTCTTCAATCCTATATATGATTTTCTCTATTTAAGTATCGTAATGAGTTCATTCCAGCACTAAAAACAGTGCTGGAATGAACTCATTCCCGCATTGTTTCTAGTTATATTTTTCGTTTTGTGGTAGTCAGCACTGACATTCGATCCTGTCAAATTTCAACACACGTCAATTATTGTCAATATAAGATAATCTGGATAAGGTGAAATAATTGGAGGAAAAGTTTTATTTCCATCAAAAAGGTACCAGAGATTTCCTTTTTGCTAATTTTGAATCATTCATGATATTAGGAAACTGTTAAATCCTATCTCCATGCTCTACGTACAATTCAAATTGCGTGATCTGTCAACTTTCGTAACAGTTACACCAACTGCCAAGATACAATATAGAAGTCACTAGGATGTATTAATCTAATTTTTCATTAAATTTCAACAGTATTTTACAAAACTTGCCTGAAATAGAGAAAATATCGTCTAATACTCGTTGCAGAAGGTAATTCCAAAACTCGCTCCTTCGTCGCTCGTTTCCGAATTTAGCATTCGTGTTTGAATATCAGCCCATTCTGCAACTTGTTTTAGAATATACTATTCCACACGAACAAGGTATTTTGTAGATGACTGATGGAGAATTCGAGATCAAATTCGATTCTGTCCGTCCGGTCGTCTATTGCTACGAAAACGTTCGAACGGAAAGAGATAGCGACGTGAAATTTTCAGGGTAGGGTGTGCATCCGAATGCGACGGTTAAGTTCGTTAATGGGCTTAATGGGCCAAACGGTTTCGTAGTTATACCCATCTGGAATATTGCTTCCTCAATAACTCAGAAAATTCGTACCAGCCTTCAAGATCTAGTTGTCAAAATTTTGTGACGATCTAACCTTTGGTTCAGAAGTAACAGTGGAATCAGCGAAACGAGCAGTTTCATTTTTTAAAATAATGGGAAAATTAAATTGTGTGTGTTGATAAAACATTCGTAGGCATGTAATTGGACAGAACTGGATTTTTTCATGGAATTATATGAATGATACAACTCTCAGCATAACTGAAATTTGTTTGAAATTTGTCGTGCTGCATTCGTATTGTAAAGAGTTTTGTATTTAGTTAAATAAAAAGAACAATATAATAATCATCCGCTTTATTTTCCCTGATAATTTTGTGTTTTTTGATGGATTGTTCGAAGGAAAATTCTATTTCGAATGACATGCTAATTATGACTGTAAAATAAGGCTGATATAGTAAAAAACTTGATGAAATCGAAATCCTGATAGGATATCGGCTGGTAGGTTCCCTGTCTGACTGACAGTTGGCGCTATAAATAGAAAATATGTATTATTTCATTAATTACTAACCTTCAAAGGGTCGCTGTCAAAAGTTTATGGTAATCTGACATATGGTTCAAAAGTTACAGTGGTTTAAGTGAAATATAATATTTTTTATTATTTAAACAATAGAAAAAAATTGAAAAAAGCACTGACGCGAAGGCAGGAGCTTTTGCGCGCATGTTCACCCTCACGAAATACTGCATGAATCTCCAATCATTATGTATGTTGTAGTTGTATGTTCTTTCTTAGTAAACAAGAGCTCCTGGTTTAGATGTCTGTTCAACAAAAGAGCATTTGATGCGAACCAATTTCGGGCATCTGATGGTGAACTGTTTAATAAAAGCGGTGTCATCTAGATAGCTGCAGAGTTGGTCAGTTCAACAAGTTAACATGTCAATCAAACGTAAAAAAAATATCGGGACCAGAACCAAATCCTCTGGTACCCCAACAGTGATCTTGCTCAAATCAGAAACCCATTTGTCAAGTAGGATGCAAACAATTAAGAGCCTTTCCTCTCATATCAAAGAATTCGAGTTTTGTCAGTATAATTCTGAGGAAACCGCTGCTAAGGGCTTTCCTCAGGTCGATACAAGACTGTTCCACTTCCTCTCAGTTGTTGTAAGCTTCGGTTATGGTATCTAGTAGGTCAATCATCCCTGCAGCTGTTGATTTCCGTTTTAGAAATCCATGTTGAGATTCATGAATATACAAATTGCCCTCAAGAAAACTCACAAATCTTTCATTTGGGGGTATTTAAACAGTTTAGAGATTGCCGGCAATTGAGGTTACTCAACAGTTCCTTTGCTGCGCACATGCTCTAGCTAGGGAATAGCAACTTGCAATTTTCAGGGTTGGTTGCGCATCCGCATACGAAGGTTAAATTCGTATTTTCAAAAATACAGATCCGATCAAATTGAAATAAAATGCTTTTTAATAGTTTTAAATATAGGTGTTACCATAGCTCTTGTGGAAAAATTTCTTGTTCAAAGGAATCGTTAATTCTCCCACACAATGGCTGCTTAATATGTGGAACTATTAAGTGGCATCACTGAAATCCCTTGGTTGTTTATTCTTTAGCTTTTCTGTTAATTTCGCTATTTTTTGCTCTGTAGTCAGATTGAAATACATAGAATTCACGGTACTTACTCTTTAAATTTTCATCAACTCACTCGAATTGTATAGTGTGAGTATACCGAGGCGTAAACCGCTGACAAAAATTTGTACACCAGAATTTCAACTCAACCGGAATTTCATTGGAATTCAATAGGAATTCTCATTAGGAATTCAATAGGAATTCTTTTGAAATTCTAGTGGAATTCTATATTCTTGTACACCAGAATTCCTAGCGGTTAACCCCTTGGTTAAAACCAACTATTTGGAGCTGTATACATGATTGTCCGATAGGTGTCGCACTCTAAGATCAATAGGAATTCCTTATACTTCAATAGGAATTTTGCGGAATTCCATGGATTTCAATAGGAATTCCACGGAATTCAATAGGAATTCCAGTAATTCAATAGGGATTCCAGGAATTCAATAGGAATTCCAGGAAATCAATAGGAATTTGTCAGAATTCGACAGGAATTCCAATGGAATTCCATGGAATTCTACTTTCTTGTACACCAGAATTCCTAGCGGTTTACCCATCGGAGTATACCTGATATTTTTTTCTTGTTTCTTCACGTATTAAGTTCCACGTATCTCGGAACATAATCTCTGCGCTATTTAAATTATTCGAGTTGTTGGATTTCACTGTTCTCATGATCTTATTTCTTAGTACGGTTTTCAGAATATTATGAAGTGTACGACAAGGTTGTCTTTCCGTACAGTCAATTTGTAAATAATGTGACCTTTCAGTTTTTGATGACTGTTTCATTTCAAGTAGGTACTCTAGAGCTGAACATCCCTCAGAAATTCGGATATCTGAGTAGTTGGTAAATATGAACTTCTACGATCGAATTAATAAATGGAAAGTGCCTTTTTTAAAGCTTTTTCACTCAATTATGAATTAAGGTCACTTCAACAGCAGATAATTCGAGATAGAAGGCTAAAAGATGAATGGAGTGGAATCAGAGTATTTAATTATAAGAGGAAATCTTTTTTCCGGGTTAGATCGAATAGCTGAAGGACCAGTCAGATGAAGTTCATACTAATCCTCATCATAAATTATTCAGTACAACATTTTGGTAACATGTTCATCAAATAATTTCATTTTATGTGTTTATAATTACTGATCATACATGCGAATTTCTTTCATTTTTCCAAATAGCAGATAATATAGATTGTTCATAACATTGTTTACACTGTCTGTTTTGGTGTTAGTGAATGCTGTTTTGGGTGATTATTCACCTTTGTGCTTCCTTTTTGTAAATGAATAAATAAATAAAAAAAAATCCGTTTTTATCACTAAAATTGGTTCAATCACTGACGTGAAGTCAGAAGCTTTTGCGCTTATGTTCTCTTGTCCATTCTTCTGTATTGGACACTCTTAATCGAAATTCATAGTCTAATGATTATTCGTACAATCATTAGACCATGAATTTCGTTCATCCACCAAACGAATAAATTTATCGAAATAGGAACATTGTCACGAATATTAATAATGAAAAATGGCGATACCGTTGTTAATAAATCAACAAGTTCAGAGCGTTCCTGCTGATTTCCGTGTTTTGTCTCATAGATGGCGTGGGCGATTAGGTATGATCGACCAAGCCGGCTCTGAGAGGCTTAACCCGGGTCAGTTTAGTTGAATTTGTTGAGAAGCTACAGAGTACTGATGGCCAAGAAGCCAGAAACGCGTCTGCTCTTGCTTTCTCGGCAGATCAATAAACCCCCTGGGGTCTATTTGACTTGTGAAATATATGCATAAGTTTATTAAATATACGAAGCCATTTATGAAGGACCCTATTGGCAGGAACGCTCTGGACTTGTTGATTTACAACGAATATTGTTCATTAATGCAATGAATCAATTCATGAAAGAATGATGATTGGGGGTATACATTGACAAAATGATTTTGTTCATCAACTGATGATTTGATTTTCATAAATTAATGTGTGAATAAATTAATAATTTATTCAATGTGCATCTTCGTTATATTTATGTACACTTTTGTTTCAGTGTACAAATATCGAAAAAACAGCCTGCAAATGATTACACGACGGAGTCCGAGAATTCGTTGAGTGTACGGAAGAATTCAGCAAATTTTGTTCCAGTGATACCCACAGAGTTGGAAAAGTTTTGAGAAAATGGCCTGAATCGATTAGATTTTTCTTCTGCGTCACTCTGTCATATAGAGACAGGATATGTCCTCACGACGTCGGAACTTTTGAATCCACATTATGAAGTTTCAGTCAACTTTATAAATCATGTCAGTATTCCGTATTTACCCCAAGGAGGAACTCTCCTCAGAGGCTGAGCTTAGACAGGAATTTCTTTGGGCTAGTTAAAAGTTGACGCAGGCAATCCGTCCTGAATGAAGCATATCACGTAGTTATCCCCCTGATTTTACCTCAGACAAGTTCGACCGTACTTACGAACAGTTCCCAACTGATTGCTTACTTGACACCCAAGATAACCTTGTTTAGGCCGCATGTTTGATAATTTTCGTCCTGCCACGCTACACTTTGGACATTTTGATGGGGTTACGCTGGCACACCGGTCTCACCTCCTATGGGATCACGTAATTATGGTGACAGATGTACCGACATTAGGCTGAAACTGTTTGTGGTCACAGAACCTCTTCAATTACACTATATTCTGTAGATCAAGTGTCACACAATCACCGTGGACCACCCACAAATTTATATGAATAGTTGCGAAAAAATTCATAGCAATGATCTAATAATAAGTAGAAGAAGAGCTTAGAGAGAGAGACATTGACTCCAACATAAGAGTGAGATGCAATGATAGAAATTAGATGATGTAGGGCAAAACATCGTGTTTTGCAGTGCTAGTCTTACTAAATTATCGTATTTTATTCGTTTTTTCCATGTTCATTGACTTGTTTTTCACTTATTTAAAATTTTATAAGGATTAATAGATTCTATCTAATAATGGAGATGGCCTATTAGGCTTCCGGTTGTACGAATATTATAAAAATAAATCATTAAATTTCAAAGGTGAGCTATCTGAATCTTAGGAAATAATAATTTATACACATTCTAAAATATGACAGACGTAGGTAGGTATTTGAAATGGAATCAGGGATAACTAAAAGCTGATATCAATTCTGCAGAATCGATCATATTTTTATTTATGTAGATAGGTACATCTTAATTTGAATATAAAGTTCACATAGGTACATATAGTTCTTAAGTAAAATATTTGATTGTTCAAAACAGTAAGTCTTTAGGCTTTGAATATTTTTTTTTGTTCAAAAGAGAATGAAGAACTTGCGAATAAACGCAAGTTATTACTTACATGTTTATTAATAGAACTCAATCCTTTGACACCTATTAAATGTTTTATGAAATTTTCAATCGAAATAATAATATATGAACGTTGGCATTGTGGCTTTCAGTTTTGATCAGATATATGGAGATATCATATCTCTGGTTTTGATTGAGTGTTCCTTGTCCAGGGGCGGATTGAGAAATATAGTGAAATTTCTGGATTTTTCATCAGACTTTATACCATTCAAAGAAGAATATCTTGAGAACAGTACGTTTTAGGAGAAATGATGAAGAATACTTTATTCTTCTAAAATGATGGTAGATTTTTATAATAACTTAAGCTAAACATAATCTCCTTTCTTTATGCTAATTTCTCATAGTTTTTTTAATTCGCGAGTCTATAACTAGGAAACAAGTGGGAGTATGAAAAAACTGTTAATTGGAAATTATGTATCATAGCTATAGAAAACATCACCCCAAAATTCATTCCATTCGGAATATCCATGTCAAAGATAGAAAAGAAGAACTGATTTTTTTTCGACTTTTCAACAGTCTGTATCTCTTCACCAGAGCAACGCATTCGCCAATTTTAACAGGCTCAGAGTTATCGAGGGTATTCAAGCAAAATAACGTTTAACAAACTTTGATGTGGTCAAAACCAAATTGAATCAGTTTTTAATTACAGTACTCCCTTCGTCCAAGCATCGAATTCAAAGTAAACTCAATGAATGTATAAGTTCGTAACATTTTTTTAAACTCATCGAATTCCTGGGAATTCCGAACTCTTCTTTAATAGACTAAAGACCTTTGGTGTCACGATCAATTAACACGGATGCCTATAAATCCAACTGAGAGATTATATTTTACGAATGGTTGTAAAAACATAATGTAGCTTGGATAATCTAATCTTTATGAGATCCAGGAATAATTAGTTATTAATATTTTTATGGTCATAAATGTCAAGTCGTCACGATCTCAGAGGATATATGGAGTAATAATTTGGATGAATAGATTATTAGAGACAGTATAACATGCGAAACCAGAAAAAAACCACTATCAAGTCGCGATATAACGAAGGCCATATCTCAGTGAAATCAATGTAATTTATGGCCCTGTATTTCTGGTTCATTCCAATGAAATTATCGCCTACCCAAACCGCCCGAATTTCTGAAACCGGCCAATGAATCAATGAATGAATGGATTATAAAATGTCGAAGCTCAACTCCGATGTGTTTCAATAACAAAGGGCCATTCCCCCTGTCTACCCTGGTATATCCAGAAAGTTTATACATCCCATACTCTAATTGAACGAGCAAAGCATCTGTTGGAAGTAGCCAATAATCTAGCAATGAATAAGATAAAAGGAAAGAGAGAAAAATCCACTGTGCGGTGAATTCGCTGTTGTCAAAAGCTCAGCTTATGAAAATCCAGAAAACGAATTAGGCTAAGATAAACTTTTATTTACGGCTGCGTTTTTCTGCAGAAAAAACAGGATTTTACGATACGTATGCTATTCGGGAGGCTTAGGGAATATTAATTTTGAGGCGCAAGAGGGTGTTATGAAGCGGGTAAAGAAAATTATTTGTGAAATTATAAGCGGTATGTGGATCGTTATCTTTTATTTCGATCTATATTTCATTGGTTGTGCTGAAAAGGCATAAGGGATTCGGTCTCGTTAGATTAGGCTAATTCCCTTGTTTTTTCAGCTAATTCTATTTACGTTTTAATTGCTCATTAATGATGCAGCTTGTGTGTTTCGGGAGGTAAAACGAATTTTACGCTCATCGTATTTCAACCTGATTCTACTTGAGGAGTAAATGATTCGGAAATGGAAAAGCAAGTATCATAAACTCGGTCTCGGTGGCCAGGTGCTTCTTTCTCATTCGGATAGGTTATTCCTTTCATATTCCGTTGATGATGTGAAGGCGGCATCATTAATCATTATTAAATCATTTATTAAATAAAACATGGTACGTTGATACACACCTATTTATTGTAATATTGTGAGGCGTTCCGTCAACACCGCAAACTCTTCAGTATGAAGTGGCTCGCAAAATCTGACTGACTTTAGATCAGATCTTTTTGCGCATTATTATCTTGGCCAAATATATGTCTGTAATTTTCGAATTTAGAGTGATTCCATTCGACTCAATCTCGATTCAGCCCGTCCGTTCATTCCACACAATCCGTCGGTTCCGTTCCGCCCCGTACCGTCCATTCCATTCCGTTCCGTCCACCGATATGCTCTTGAAAAAAAAACTTTGTTGATGAGCAAAATTGGTTCAGGAGAAACACAAGAAATGGATTAGTACATGAATAAATAGCTATGAATAAAACTGAAATATAATATTCCCCCAATGGTATTGAAATTATAACGTAGCTTGGACATAATCTTCATGAGATCCGGGAATGAAGCAAATACCATGCATTCGGTTACAAGGTACTTGTTTTTCTATCGGAATTTTTTTTATAGTATGTATTTTGAAGAAATGAAGACACATTAATCAGTATTAATTAAAACGTGGTATGTTAATTCACACTTGGTTATTATAATATTATGGCGTGACCATATAGATCCAATCGAGTTCAAATCTAGAACTCGGCTGAAAAATAAGTTTGTAAAAGCTCCCGCAAAATTTCCGCGATATCTGACGGATACTTTTTGGGATTTTTCGAAATTTTATAGTCATACGAACCCCAAATGGGTCCTAGTATCATTATTTTCAACTTACTACCGAGTTTCAATTCGATCAGATCAGTATTTTTCGTGTTATTGGGAAACCAAATTTAAGGTGGCTATAACTCCGAAACCACTCAGCAGATTTTGGTCAATAGCTAAATTAACAGGCGCACAGGACGACAAACCTACCTTGCAAATTTCCGCAAGCTGGAGTACCCGTTTTCGGGCGTATTTTCAACCCTCTAGGAAAATTATAAATATTGGTCTTACAGTTTCGGCATTTCGGATTTCCTCTTCTATTTCAATCTTTTTTCAAATTCGAATTATCTCAAATAGTTTTTGAGATATTGGCGAAAACCAAAACCTCCTTCTTTTTTTTTCACTTAATTGTTTATAACTATTGCAATTTTTGCGAGCAGCCTTAGCATTTTTTCAAAAACTATCTACATGCCATTCCCAATCGAATGACACCTCAATCATAATTTTCGGAGTATACGCAAAAATTTTTACCTAAAAAGTACTTATTGACTTGACTAATCAATGCCAAGGAGCGTTACAGTGAATAGTCTATCATTTCGGTGGAACACGATGCAATAACTGATCTGTCTCAGTTCTGAATATTCGTATGTGTCTGTCGAAATGGAATTTCTTTTACGACCTTCTCGAAACATCGTTGAATACATGATTACGAATGAAAACGCAATTAACTAATGTCAACAGATTGAAAACCATAGCAGCTGCCTCATGTACGTGCTTTGTTGTGTTATCACTATAACAATGCTGAATGCATCGAAGTAAGACTACACAATAGGAATATTCTCAAGTTTAATTAATATCTTATTGAAATATACTCGTACATCTCCCAAATTATTATCGAAATAGAGCTATTTATACATAAAAACGATCGAAGCAACAGTTAGCACTAGGGCTTCACGCGAGAGTGAGATTTTTCTCGTCTCGTCTCGTAAAAGCGAGACGAGACGAAACGAGACGTTTTCACAAATATTATAGGCGATACCGGGACCACATACAGCGCAACACGAGAGTCTCGTTAAATTTTTTGTATGAATTTTTTTATAGGTACGACTCGACTTTTTTCAACACCCACAGAAAACAATTGAATATGAAGAGTTTCCACTATAATTACCAATATATTTTGCCTATGTTACGCATCGATCGTTCTAGAAATACACGATTTTTTAGAAGATTATTAATTCGTTATGACCTTGCGATAATTGAGATTATTTTTCAAGAAAAAATTGAATTCACAACCATAAAAACGGATGCCATTATGAATTCAATACTTAACGGACAACTTTTATTGCCCCTAAATCCCAATGCTTTGAAAATTTCGTCTCTATCTGAACATCTGGAGAAATGTATTCTCTTGTGCTCCTTGTAGTGAAGATGTGAACAATTATTGTATACATCTGTGGAACTACGTATAATGAAACTGGTAAAGAAATTAAGCTATTCAATGTTTCCAAAAGTGTTATGAGGAATACGCCAAGAACACCCTCAATGATCTACCCACTGGGAAGGTATTCTTCGGAAACTATACCAAATTATTCAATTCTATTAAAAAATGTATCGACATCGATAGCCTATTCAAAACATCAATAAAACTTTCGAAATATTGGAAAGCTGAGTTTAAAGAATATTTGCTGTAAGAAAGAGCAAATAGGAATCAAAATATTTCACAGTGGAGGAGAGTTTTTTTTTTTTTGTCACTTTCGAAATATTGGAAAGCTGAGTTTGAAGAATATTTGCTGTAAGAAAGAGCAAATAGGAATCAAAATATTTTACAGTGGAGGAGAGTGATGAAAAAGTTCTTAATACACTTTCCAAGATGGCCGATGATTTATTAATGGCTCTATCCGTACCTGTTGAAAGATTATTTTCCACAGCAGGTATGATCATGACAAAAACACGTACATCATTGAAAAATGATGTGATGCCAGCGTGATTATCTCTGAATTCTTGATCATCGAGTAATTTGAAAGTTGATATTATCAGTGTTTAAAATCAAAAATAATATGTTCATGTACAAATATTTTTGTATAAGAGCATAATAAATATAGTTTTACAAAATTATTCATTATTGTATACCATTTCGTATATATATTATAATATTTATTAGTTATTCAGAATTAAACGAGACGAGACGACAACGAGACTTAAACGAGAGTTAATTTTTTGGGAATTGGCGAGAGCGAGACGAGATTTTTTATACTCTCGTCTCATGTGAAGCTCTAAATTTCACTGTAAGCATGTTCAGATCGTACATTATGACACACCCGGTATCAACCAGTTAGTACCATAATCCACGATAGCAGCTTCTTAGTTCATGTTCCATTTCTAGATTGAAAGCACCTTTGGCTGAAACTTCTAACTTTTTCCAAGCCGTAAGCACTGCTCAGACGTTTCAGTGAATGTGCACCAGCACTTCCAGATATTGAAAAATTGTATTAAAGTCGAGCGCCTTCCAGTATTGTTTTCCACCGAATCGTCCTCAGGGTGGTGGCCTCAAACTTTCCCCGACATATTTCCAGTTTTAACTGATAATTTTCATGGAACACAAATCAACTAAATTCAACAGCTTGCCTGGAGTTTTGCTTCGATATCGAGAAACAAATTCGTTCGAATTTCGTTGAATTTCTCGGTGCCTCCTCAGGGAGAATATGTCTCCTCCAAAGACTACTGTGTGCATTGGGAGAGAAGTATTTGATGAAGTGAATTGTTGAAAGATTTCGATCAATTCCTCTCGTATTATTAGATTGGAAAGTTTTTTACTGAGCAGACAGTTATGTCGGAAATAAATTATGTCAATATGATTAAGCAGCCAATGTTCTTTCAACTTTTCATTTAGAGAATATGCTGTGATTTTGTTGATTTCGAAAAGGATTCTGAGAATGTAGAGCTGATATAGAATTCATCAACATTGTACTTGGATATACCCAGGATCATTCTTTCTTGACCTCACCCAAAATTCGAAGGGCATACTCAATGAATTATCACATTTTTGGATTTCCCATCGAATTTTAATGTAACTTTGATCAGGAGAATTAACTGATATTCTGAAGTAATAGTTCCTGAAAATTTCATCCTTCGAACGTTAAAGGACAAGTAGCTATGACCATCTTTCTGATCCCGAATAAAGCCTTCCTCAAGTCAGTGATTGAAGAGAAATCGATTACAGGGATATCTATTATGATAGAAAGAATCGAAGAACTTGTGCCCTTCATTCTCCAGACTTATTCCATAAAAGATAATTGCCTTTTATGATGGATTCGATTTGTGAGATGCAATTGAAATTATAAGAGAAAGTTCGGATGCTTGATCTATTGAATATTCTACGAGTTGAAACTTTCGGGCGGTGACGCTGTTCGTTTGGCATCTGAAAATTTCATCAGTCCAAACTTACGAAACTATTAACGCCCTTTAGAGTAATTCCCAACGATATTAAGCATCTGTACCAAATGGCAAGAGTCCACTGAGCTTGATTAAACAATTTTAGTGTCGAAAGTATTTGTGTAATAACTTGATTGTAGGGTGGCTTCAGCCGCTTTAAGATCTCAGTCGTTGTCTCCCAAACGGTTACTGCTTTGCCCCCGATTTAGTTCGTGAATGTCTCTTATTATAATGGAGAATACCGAGACTTCTTAACAAATATTGAATTACCTCTTCCTGTAGATTAGATGTCCCTTTGTCTGTTAATGAAAAGATTTTTAGTGACTTCTTTTTCCTTTTGACGGTTGCGAGAATATTATGAGGCAGAACAGGAAGTTACTGCCTAAAATGTAAAATTATGAAAATTATGAAAGTTTCAGAGAAATTATTAAATCAGTATATTTACCGAGAGTGATGATTGTTTTGCATTCCTCTCATACTGAAATCGATGAAGAGAATTTTATATACCGGGTGTCCTAGTATACATGTTCCAATAGATTATCTCAGCCATTTCAAAAGATAAAAATTTGAAAATTTTATAATTTTCAATTCGTTCAAGGAACCTTCAATTGAGAGAAAGAAAAATTGATAGTCACGTTCGGTTTGACCGGAAGTAATTCTCACTTTTTTATCTCAAATAGTACCCTATATATTTTTGGCAATTTTTTAATTCTACTCAAAATTACCTTTCCAACGATGTATCACACTCTGTATTTTACATTTGACTTGAGGGAGAAAACGTCAATTGACATTTCAAATTGAAAGAATTGCAGTAGGCTACCATATTTTGTGTAATTTTGATTTTGACTTATAATCTGTGTGTGCCGATCCATATATCTTCAAATCTCCAGATTTACCACAGCTAGATTTCTTCCTTTGGGGATATTCCACCGAGCTGAAAGATGTGTAGAAGCAGATGGTCAACATTTCATATGCTTTAGTTATTATAGGTATATTTTTGCCCCGTTTCTTGTAATTTTTTGTTTCTTTCACTATTCATTCTATGTTTAACGTTCGGTAAAATCCATAGTTGATTTCAACTTGAGGAAGGTTTTTTTTATTGATCTCGATTATTGAAGTCGAAATCAAGATTACACAAAATATCGTAGCCTACTGCAATTCTTTCAATTTGAAATATCAATTGACGTTTTGTCCATCAAATCAAACGTAAAATAAAAAGTGTGATACATCATTGCATTGTTGATTTTGAGTAGAATTAAATAATTGCAAAATATATTAAAAATTTTTGTTCTCTACTGAAATAAGGTATTCACCGTAAAATTGATTTGGAATCGATATCTGAACGCCAAACTGGACGAAATGGGTAGAATAGGATATATTCTAATGAATCGGAATTCAGAATTCAGTATAATTAGGGAATATGATCAATATATTCTCATGAAAGAACTGCATCATAAAGGAAATTAAATTCAAATAATAGTTTATTTATCAAGATTAAATGAGCAATCTGAGAATGAGAACTGCACCATGGAAGAAATCAAATTAAAATAGCTGAAATGAATTTGACTCTTTCTTATAGAACAGGATGAAATGTACGAGTATGAACACAGATCATATTTAATGAAGCTTAGATAGAATAATTATAGCATTCTGTGAAAACATAGAAGTACGTACGATTCATTATTGAAATTTAGAAAAATCATCTCTCCGAAAGTATTAGTTTGTTGGAGTTGAAAATGATATCGATGGATTTTAATGGTGAAACTGCATCTTAAATAAAAATTACAGACATTTGGGCAAATTAATAAGCACTCAGTTCCGAGGAACTAGAGCGCCAAAAAGTGTAATTCCCTTTCCGGGATTTGAGCCCGCCTACGATCTTATCGATCTCCGGTATTAGAATAAAACGTCGGTACTTACCTGGGATATATATTCTTAATTTTCACCTTTCGACATAAAATCGCCACATGGGGGTTTATTTGACGGTTTTTTACCCTTGTCTCTCTAAGTCGATTTTGACGTTTCTCGAACCAACTATTAGCAAGGACCTAGACGTCATGTCTCAGGATAATAAGTTGACATTATGACAATTCATACATAGAATAATTATATAATTCTGTGACAACGTGCAAATACGATTTATTAATGAAATTTTGAAAAATCATATCTCCGAAAGTATCAGCTTGTTAGAGTTAAAAATGATATCATTGAATTCTTATGATAAAACTGCTTATTGAAAAAAATTTAATTTGGATTTTGTTATGTAAAAAAAAAATTTTTTTTGTTACTCCGAAACCATAAGTCCGATTTTGCTCAATAACGAACAAACCTGCTCTGAAAATTTCAACTGTCTAGCTCATTCCGTTCGAGAGTTATCGTGCCTACGGCCGGCCGGACAGAATGAATTTCGACCACGGATTCTTGATCAGTGAGTCGAACCAAATCGTTTAAGACCATTTTCATCGAAAAATTCGAAAATTACAGACATTTGGGCAAATTGATAAGCACTCAGTTCCGAGGAACTAGAGCTCCAAAAAGACGTTTATTTGGAGTTTCTAGTGATTTTATTTGTTGGGAGTGAAATTCCGTAATAATAATTAATGATTTTCATCCACTATCATTCAACATTATATGGTATTCATCAAAACGATATGAAGAGAAAATTGCAGTATTCGTATCGATCCTTATCATTTGAAGCCTGAAGAATTGACATCAGAGATTTATTTATATCCAAAAATGATGTATTCAGGAAGTGTACTTTTCCAATGAGTGAAATGAAAGCGTGAAGTTCTCATGTGGCTTAATAGATGATGCAATTCGAAAACTAGAAGAAATTACATCGACGGAGAGAAGAGGTTCAAGGATGCCACAAAGTAATGAACCTGCGGAATCTTGTAGAGTTTCAGATTGAAATCTATCAAATCCCCAGCAATTGAATATAGCTCAGGATGCCTCAGATTCTGCCTACTGTTTGGTTCCTTTCGACGAAGGTTTTGGAAGAGAGAAAGATGTGAGCCAATGGATTTATTTTTCCAAGTAATCTTTCCTGGAGATCTGGGCAAATATTTCCTAAAATTGAATCCAGGACACAGTACATCTAACCCCGTTCTGTATTGTCGATGTTAACAGGAAGATGATAAAATAACTCTGAGTCCAGTCATTGTAAAATTGAGTATTATCACTTCAGTAGTGATACCTAGTAAGAATTGTATATGTAGCTTATTTTACAGCCAAGTTCTAGATTCAAATTTCATCGGATCGATAATGTTGGAAGAATTGTGAAAATATTGGTTCAGTATTTTTGGCGTGCATGTTTCTCTGAACAGATTGCCTATAAATTTACCCAAATGCCTGGAATTTTCGAATTTTTGGCGCCCTAGTTCCTCGGAACTGAGTGCTTATCAATTTGCCCAAATGTCTGTAATTTTCGAATTTTTCGATGAAAATGGTCTTAAACGATTTGGTTCGACTCACTGATCAAGAATCCGTGGTCGAAATTCATTCTGTCCGGCCATCCGGCCGGTCCGGCCGGCCGGCCGGCCGTAGGCACGATAACTCTCGAACGGAATGAGCTAGATAGTTGAAATTTTCAGAGTAGGTTTGGGAGATAAATATCTCGGATGAGTTCGTTATTGGGCAAAATCGGACAGATGGTTTCGGAGTAAAAAAAAATAATTTTTTTTACAAGGCAAATTCCAAATTAAATTTTTTTCAATAAGCTGTTTTATCATAAGAATCCAATTATATCATTTTTAACTCTAACAAGCTAATAATTTCGGAGATATGATTTTTCGAAATTTCAATAATAAATCGTATTTCAACGTTGTCACAGAATGATATTATTCTATGTATGAATTGTCATAATGTCAAATGATGTTCCTGAGACATGACATTATCTAATCAATCGAAGAATTGTGAGCGAAGTGAGAAAGATCTCAGTTGTTTGCTCCGAAATTAGGTTTTCTCAGAAAATTCTTACATTTCGGAACGGAACATGAAGTAAGAGATCTGAGAGTAGTGAGACTGCTTTTCATCCATAGACATAGATATAGCTCTCGAACGGAATGAGGTAGGTAGTTGAAATTTTCAGAGTAGTTTAGGGAGATGAATATCTCGGTTAAGTTCGTAATTGGGCAAAATTGGCCAGATTTAATTTGATTTCTTCCATGGTGCAGTTCTCATTCTCATGATTGCTCATTTAATCTTGATAAATAAACTATTATTTGAATTGGATTTCCCTTAGGATGCAGTTCTATCATATGAATACATTGATATAATTCCCAACTCTGAGAAACCAATACTTTCGGAGATATAATTTGTCTGTTTGAACTAGAGCGCTAGAAAGCTCCTGTCCACAGGGCTTGAACCCATTTTTGGTACAAATGTTCACATACTTTTAGTTTCGACTACCTGATGAGTCCGAGGTCGAACATTATTCTGTCCGACTGAAATTCTAGAACGTAATGAGTTAGGGAGTTGAAATTTGAAGGGTAGGTTTGGAGTCTTAATGCGTCGGTTAAGTTCGTTCATGGCAAAAAATCCTCCGAGTGGATTCGGAGTTAAACCCATCTAAAATTTAGTTTTCCCAATAACTCGAAAATTACTCATCTGATCGCATTGAAACTGGGTAGTTAGTTCAGCAATGCCAACTCAAAGACTTGCGCCAAATTCTGATGAATCTTAATACTAGAAAATTAAAGGAAAATCATTTAAAACAACTCCTTATATCAGGAACTATCCGTCAGATATCTCTGAGATTTCGTGAGAGCCTTCAGAACCTAATTTTACATTTAAGATCGGATCTTATTGGAAATATTGGTAAAATATCGAAATACTATATCGATTACTGTGTACTGGTATATTGTTCAACAGCCGAACAGTAAAATTTTCAAGGGTGTTTTCCTGGGGGAACAAGAACACAAAAAGGAAGTATTCATCATTAAAATAGTAAAGAAGAATTAGTCGGTATATTTCGATTTGAATACAAAATTTAATTGGAATTAGAATTTGAATATTCGAACAACAGGAAACCTTGATTCCATGGCACATCGAAATATCGTGGAAAAACGTTCGCTTCCTCAAGTTCTTTCCTGCAATCTGCATGAGGTTTCTCGAAAAAAATTGAGCCCCGACAGATGAATATACAATGCCAGGTTAACAATTCATTATTTTCGAGCCGAGTGGATTGTCAACCCTGCGAGACATCCAATTTGAATACAATTATTTCTACCTGCAATATACAGGGTTATTCACGGAAAGCTTTCCTTAACAATACGCCGAAATTGTTTTTTAAAATATTTCAATGCCGATGCCGACAAATAATTCGTTTCAAAATATTTTGAAGTGGACATGGTAGGTAAACTTATTTCGGAATTGATATGAAACTTGTATTATATGTATATTCATTTTTGCGTGCTATCATTTCGACCCAATGTCTGTATTTTTCGGATTTTTTTGCGAAAATGGTCACAAACGATTGGCTTCGACTCCTTGATGAAGAATTCGAGGTCGAATTCAATTCTGTCCGTCCGGTCTGGCCGGCCGTTAGCACGAATTCTCTCGAACGGAACGAGTTAGAGCGTTGAAATTGGCAGGGTAGTTTTGTAGCGTAAATATCTCGGAGAAGTTCGTTAACGGGCGAAATCCACCAAGCGGTTTCCGAGCTAAGGCCGAAATTTGGCATCAAATTGTAGAATCATGAAATTTATATGCCTGCGAAGTTTTGTACTGACTGGAACAATTGTTCATTGTCATTAAAATATATTATTTACTGAATATAATAAAAGAGTTATAGTTTGTTACGAAGCCTTTTTGAATTTAAGAAACAAAATCATGTCTCCGAAAGTATTGGTTTCTCAGAGTTGGGAATTATATCAATGGATTCCTATGATAGAAATGCATCATGAAAGAAATTAAATTTAAAAAAGTGTCGTTTAAAAAAAATGCTTCAAAAATTATCTTATAGAAAAAGAGCAATCTACAATGCTTCAATGCCTTAATGCTTCAAAAATTGTCATTAAATTTTATTTATCAAGATTAAATGAGTAATCTGCAATGATTCAACCTCGTGGAATGGGTTGTTGCAACTTACACTCGGTGCATAGTTTTCAAAACTCGAAATACCTAAGGAAAGTATCATCGAAACGTCTAGAGCAAGGCTGGAGACAATCATAGCAGATTGTCCATTTATTCCTGATATTTGAGTAGGTAGAGGCTGAGGAACAAATTATTTTAATACTTAGTTCAAAATATATTAATAAAATACTATCCTCTTTTCATAATTTAAAATTTAATAGTTCATACCTCTAACACATTCTTTTCTTTATTATGAACCTTAACTCAAGAAAAAATGATTGATACACAAATGCAGATCCATATTTCAGTATTTTTTTGCTAGCATCATTATCAAAATACCTACTGTATATAGGAACATGTCTCACTACTCAAGGAAGTAAAAAGTAATATTTACCTCAGTGGTCAACGAACAGTAATTTCTTTTGATGATTCCATTATGATCTTCTTTCCTATTGCCTCGATAAACTACATCAAAACAGTATTGTATATATTTACAAATTCAAGAATCAAATTTTTGCTTTCCAAGAGAAAATAACAACTATGATTTGACAATCTCTTATAGCTAGAAAAGATGACATTTATGAATAGTGATCACAGACTGATTCTGTGTTCACATTCTGTGAATACATAGAACTTACGATGTATTATTGAAACTTTGAAACATCGTATCTCCGATAGTATTAGCTTGTTAGAGTTGAATATGATTGATTGAACAATTTTTTTCTCGTTACTCCGAAACCATTAGACCCATGTTGCCCACTAACGAACTTAACCGACATAATTATCCCTCAAACGTACCCTGAAAATTTCAACTGTCTAGCTGATTCCGTTCGAGAGTTATCGTGTTAACGGCCTGACGGCCGGACAGAATCGATTCCGACCACGGATTCTTGATCAGTGAGTCAAACCAAATAGTTCAAGACAATTTTCAGCCAAAAATTCGAAAATTACAGACATTTGGGCAAATTGATAAGCCCTCTGTTGCGAGGAACAAGAGCGCCAAAAAGGTATGTTCCTGGGAAGAAAAAAATTGACGGCACCGCGACGCCAGCCATCTTTATTTTTTACGCCGACTTTTACGCGCATCTCAAGTCAACATTGACTTACAAACCGCCGTTTACAGAATGAAAAAATATTCAGCCATTTCCAAGAAAATTGGGGTGACCTAGATAAGTGAATCACCCTGAACATACCACAATTAAAGCAACACAAAATTAACCTCCTCACACAGAATTGAATATCACAGCTTCGGGGTAGGTTCTATAATCAGCATATTTTGAAGACTTTAGAGTTAGTCAGGTGGTTTATCCTGCCTTCCTATACACACTAATACTTCAAATTAATTAGAAGTTGAAAATCTCAAGCTTCCGTATGATGGTATTCGGATGAAAGCACCGGCCTCATTAATTAGGAATTTTACAGGTAATGGCATAGTTTTAAAACATAGTGTGTGCGAGAGGGGTTATATTTTCTGGAGCGGCTTTAGAGATTATAAATGAAAACTTATTCTCCATGCCATAAACTAGAACAGACAATAATTGCGTCGGCAAACTAATTGAATCAGTTGGAGGGCTTCTAAAAGGTGCTCTAGGAAACTGTAGATTAATTGCTTCAATAACTATTGAGAATTTGAAACTTCGAAAGCCCCATTGTTTCATCGATAATATTTCATGTCAATACCGGTTGTGAATCTGGAATATTTCAATGAAGTTAATTATTTTTCGAGTTCTATAGGCCGATCTATGGGAAGCGCAAAGTGAGAACTCGGCCGTCTATTACTACCATCTCTCATCCTGGAAGTGAAGCGCGCATTCCTTCAGGATAGGAAATTTTCTATGAAATTTGATCGACCGTAAGAAGAGGAATGACGTTCGCTGGGAACTCACTTGAATATTCATTCATTAAATATTCGAAACAGCCCATTTAAAATTTTCAATACTTCTACAAGTTAGAAATTAGTTAGTAGGTATTTATTCATGTACAGGGTCCTGCAATAGTGATGCGTTACGCTTCCATAGCTGCCAAACCAGACCTTCTAGATATTTCGTTTGAAAGCACGCCCTTTGTAGTTTCAATTCTGCATCTCAGGAAATTATTTTCTAATATACAGGGTGTTCCCAAATAAAATTATTCAACAAATGAGTAATTTTTTAAATGGACCATCCATTATATTTTCTTCAATACCTCTATTTTGACGCAAATTATTAGAGATATTTTTCATTCACAGAATTCTGCAAAAATTTGAGGGAACAGTAGTTCGTAACACCCTGTATTTTTTTCCATGACGATGTAGACAATTGAATACCTTACATTTTCTCAGAAGTAACCTTAGGACTATTTTCACTCCAGTGTCCAGCAGACACGAAAAATGACAAGATGGCCTGCTAGATCGTCGGATCTCACCAAATTAGATTTTTTTTGTGGTAATACATGAAAGTAATCGTGTACGATGAAGCTCCAACAACAGCTCCTAGTATGCGAAAAATTATTGTGATTGCTTTCCGAAGCATGACTTTGTTGGAAAAATCAACCCCTACAATATTTTGCATCAGAACATTTTGATGCTTCAACATTTCTCAAATTAAGAAATTGATTCAAGAGGACAAATTTGATATGCAACGTTTTCGTACCCTGCATTTTTCTCCCAAAATTGTTAGTTTGATTGAAAATAATATAATATTACTCTCTTCACGTTGATATTGATAGAAAAGAATGACGCTTTAGGAAAGTAGGCTGCTGTCAAATGTATTCATATTAATTAATATCAAGAAGGCTGGTATCCATGGGGGTTTAGCCAATTTCAAAGGGCAATAACTTCAAGTGGAAGAGGCTCAGAGGAAAAAATATATGAAAGACCTCCCCTCAATTTTTATCGAAGTTCCACTTCCTAAAAACTTTTGCAGCAATTTAGAATGATCCTATATAACAATCATATATTTATTATACTATCTAATTCACTAACAATTACCGTGTATGTTCGATTCTCAGTTATATTAATTTTTAAAATTTTAGAGCAAAAACATGTTTTGGGTGGTGAAAGAGAGATATATTTTCCATGATATTATGGAATTATCCAGCTGAAATATTCCGTACGGAAAAAATCATTTTACCATCATGCAAAACATTCCTTCTGGAAGAGATTTCTGTAATAGTAGCTGTGGGTAATGTGGAGCAAAATATAGCGAAGACTTCATAACATCAATCCTCCTGCGTTCGAGGCAATTTCTGTTCTGTCCAAAAAGTCGTATCATAGTGGAAGGAGTGCGGAAAATACTCGCTCAGCCTTTGTTGGCTTTTCACAAATGGTAGTCAATTAGATTCTAAATAATACAAGCAATATTTCATCCAGAACGGAAAGCCAGGCTGGAATAGTTTACTTCCATATATTCAACGGAATTGGGAATATAAAATTCAGCGGGTTTAGCCAAATTTCCCTCCAGTATGAATTTCTTCATTCGTGATATCAGACACGACTTCGATATTTTCTTACGACTTCTCCAAGTTGCAGATTTCTACCATATTCTTTCGGATTCTCTGCAGTTGAATTTCTACCGTATCGACCTGGATATCTAGCTTGGAGTTTCAGATACAATAGCCATACGTAGAATAGAAAGTTCAAAGTATATCCCAATCTTGAATCTGAATTCTTGGTGATGACAGTACCTAACATTTAAAAATCTGATTGATTTTTCTCTCTAATAGGAGATCCTCAGAGATCTCCGTCATGTACGAGTTTTCGATTAATATTATTTCTAATCTTAATCCCTTATTTTCAGTTTGTCAAGTTAATCGATTCCTTCGAAAAGCTCGAAGGATAGTGCCCACCACATCGGCATAATAATAATCCCCTACAGAGTCTCTGCACAACGGTTTTGGTGTTGACACTGGCTCACAAGAGTGTTCGGTTTGCAGAATAGTCTCCCTCATACTGTGGCGAATAGCATTCAAGAACGGCTTTGATAGATGGATGGCACAAAATTCATATCTTCGGTATTTACTATTTTGTATAGAAGAATGGTCAAACATGTCAATTTTTATTTTAAATTACGCAACTTTTCATGTATAATTTAGGAGTTTGTCATGTACCCTCTACGTGGGGTGGAGGGTAGATGTGTTCTTTTAAATGGCAACCCTAACTTTTCGTTCCAGAAATGGATAGACCTTTTGTTGCTGAGGATAAAATGGTCATTGATGGGGGTTTTTATCAACCCCTGATATAACTTCATTTAATTGACATATGATGCTCCATTGATACTGATACCGTGTACGGATGTATTTTCAATTATTTGCCGAAATTTAATGAGTTTAATTGGGTAACCATATCAAATAAAAACATCATAGAAGAATTTAAATTCAACAAGAGTGCCAAAAATTATCAATCCAAAACCAATAGACAAATTCTACCCAACAACGAACTCATCCGAGATATTCATTCCTCAATTCTTTGATGAACGATAATATATATTCGTTCCTCAAATCCACTCCAATACTCCAGTATACCAATATTCCAGTTTTGTTTTTACTGGAGATATTCTGAACACAATATTATTAACTTACCATTACCATTCCCATCATAATATGGATTGACCATCGGCATGAAAATATCAACCTACAAAAAGTATGATATCATATTATAATTCCCATAATTCTACGATTGCTGAAATGAACGTCATATCTCAGGAAAATAAGTTGACATTATGACAATTCATACATAGAATAATTATATCATTCTGTGAAAACGTAGAAATACGATTTATTATAGAAATTTCGAAAAATCATATCTCCGAAAGTATTAGCTTGTTAGAGTTAGAAATGATATCAATGGATTCTTATGGTAAAACTGCTCATTGAAAACAATTTTATTTAGAATTTGTCATGTAAAAAAAATTTTTTTTTACTCCGAAACCATCTGTCCGATTTTGCCCAATAACGAATTTAGCCGAGATATTTATCTCCCAAACCTACTCTGAAAATTTCAACTGTCTACCTCATTCCGTTCGAGAGTTATCGTGCCTACGGCCGGCCGGCCGGCCGGACCGGCCAGACAGAATGAATTTCGACCACGGATTCTTGATCAGTGAGTCAAACCAAATCGCTTAAGACCATTTTCATTGAAAAAATCGAAAATTACAGACATTTGGGCAAATTGCCCTCTGTTCAGAGGAACAAGAGCGCCAAAAAAGGATGCACGATAATTGTAACACGAATGAGCGTTGTCTACAATTCTTAGTTCTTAACGAATGAAATAGGGCAATACAATATCGTGTTTTTTACTAATGGATTTAATTGTGAAGAAATTGAGCGCCTATTTTACCGGGGCAGAGATGTCTTGAAAAAATATATCTATCCGAGAGGAAAAGTTAGATCCTCGCAGTCCCAGTGTGACAAAAATAATTGTAGAAGTCAGAGAAATACTGTTCGCAACTCTTCGGGAATTTCCAACAATAAAGATCATGAAAATAGTGTTTTACAATAAATTTTTTTTTCCGCCCACTTTTTTGATATGGAAATAAAAAAATCTTAAGAGGCACATGTTCTTATGTCCGTTCACGCATTACACACCCTCAGGAACTATAGCGTGAACCTTCAAGCCGTTTTCTTTCAACCGAGTACTTCATTTCAATTCAATTCAACTGTATGTTGAAAAAATTGGGAAAATAAAATTTGGCTCGAAGATTTGTGCGGAATCTGACAAATAGTTTCTGAAATATAAAATTTTTGAAGAAATCTTCATCTTTTTCTCCCTAGTGATACGATCGCTGCGCAAATTATAGAAAGTTAGACCGTTGGCACTCTACAAGTATAAACCAAGTTCAAATTGGATCGAATCTGTATTTTCTGAGTTATCTTATCGAAAGTTATCGCGGTAACCGTCACTCATCCAGATTATACAGGGTGGGGTATAGGAACCAAGTGTATTATATTATATTATATTATATTGTATTATATTATATTACATTATATTTATTCACATATGACAAAATATCGAATTTTGTTCCAAATAGCAATAATACCCAACTAGATATTCCTATTCAAGAAGAGATTAACATTTTTGCACGAATCCAAAGAACCACAGCGCAACTTTGAAATTTCATAACGTTTTTCTCGTTCATTTCATTTTCCTTCTACAAATTGATCTTGATTCAATAAAAAAGTGATGTTTTCCGAATACTCAATCACCAATACAAAATTCTGTATTTTTGGCGCTCTAGTTCCTCGGAACTGAGTGCTTATCAAATGCCCAAATGTCTGTAATTTTCGAATTTTTCGATGAAAATGGTCTTAAACGATTTGGTTCGACTCACTGATCAAGAATCCGTGGTCGAAATTCATTCTGTCCGGCCGTACGGCCGGCCGTAGGCACGATAACTCTCGAACGGAATGAGCTAAACAGTTGAAATTTTCAGAGTAGGTTTGGGAGATAAATATCACGGCTAAGTTCGTTATTGGGCAAAATCGGACAGATGGTTTCGGAGTAACAAAAAAAAATTTTTTTTTACAAGGCAAATTCCAAATTAAATTTTTTTCAATAAGCAGTTTTACCATAAGAATCCAATGATATCATTTTTAACTCTAACAAGCTAATAATTTTGGAATATGATTCTTCAAAATTTCAATAATAAATCGTATTTCAACGTTGTCACAGAATGATATAATTATTCTATGTATGAATTGTCATAATGTCAAATGATGTTCCTGAGACATGACATTATCTAATCAATCGAAGAATTGTGAGCGAAGTGAGAAAAATCTCAGTTGTTTGCTCCGAAATTAGGTTTTCTCAGAAAATTCTTACATTTCGGAACGGAACATGAAGTAAGAGATCTGAGAGTAGTGAGACTGCTTTTCATCCATAGACATAGATATAACTCTCGAACGGAATGAGGTAGGTAGTTGAAATTTTCAGAGTAGTTTAGGTAGATGAATATCTCGGTTAAGTTCGTTATTGGGCAAAATTGGCCAGATTTAATTTGATTTCTTCCATGGTGCAGTTCTCATTCTCATGATTGCTCAATTAATCTTGATAAATAAACTATTATTTAAATTGAATTTCCTTTATGATGCAGTTCTATCATATCTATCGTAAATTTTTCCGGCTCATTTTTCCATTATTTTATACGATACAAAGTAAAATATCTATCTATGGGAGATGATAGCCCTAAATAAGGGCCCTGTAGCGGTCTTCGAACATCTGAAGTTCTGAATAATCATCGCTTGGACTGTCAGACCTGGTTTCGAAAGAGACCCTCCTGGCCTTACGAGCAACATTTTCCTTTTCGAATTCAAATATTGAAGGGATTTCTGAACAAGAAGGAATATTTTTGAAAACTAGCGGAGGTGATTCTTCTCCAAGAGAACCCATGCGCCTACAGAGAATTATATTTGTGAGAGGAGACTTTTGAAAGGTTATGTAGTATTTATAATTTGTTCGTTCTTCTCCTCTTGTCTTTTCATTTTTCAGGAGTTTCGGGTACCTTGGAGAAACCTCTCCGTTTTTTGACGAAGGAGTCCATATTGAAGAAATAAATGCCTATCAATATTTTCAAATTGCAGTAAATTTTGTGAACAATAGTTACAAATCACGACACTCACGGGGAGACAGGGTTTTTTTGCTGAGGTTTTTCCCTAAGCTCTTGTATCATACGTCGAATTGTATGGTACCCCGTTACACCAACCTCTGCTAACACATATACAGCTCTCAGTCAAAAGAATATATATATATATCATATGAATACATTGATATAATTCCCAACTCTGAGAAACCAATACTTTTGGAGATATAATTTGTCTGTTTGAACTAGAGCGCCAGAAAGCTCCTGTCCACAGGGCTTGAACCCATTTTTAAGATAACGGATCTTCATAAACCATAAATTTTAGTAGTCTATGTAATATATACACATATAGTTACAACTTGATTTGGACCCACTGTTCCAATATGGAAATGAAAAATGGACAATGGAAATGCTAAACAGCTGAATACCATACGCGTATCCCAATACAGGAGTACCAACACGTAACCTGCTCAGATACAGCGGAACATGATAATATTCCTGTCGTTTACGTGAATTATATCCTAGAGAATATTATTACTCAAGACCGATGTAACTGTTCACAAACAGAACTTAATCGCTAAGCAAATACGGCATATAGGCTAGTTCGAAATTATTACGACAATGTTTGGGTCCATGGCTTCGCTGAAGTGTACGTAACGTTTTGTAATTAGTTCAACTCCTTTCCATCCACCCCGCTGTGACCTACCCCCTATCCGAACAAAACATCCTGTGACTGAGGAAACATTTGATTTAGGAAATACCGGGTGAAAACCAGGATAACTGACGATATCCGGGGAAAAGGATGTCAGGGTGTTCCAAACAATGTAATCGTAAAACAGACAGGATTCGTATGGGTATTATTGGATATTTTAGCGATAATCTCATCAACACCCCTTTTCCCAGGTTGCTCTGTTCCTTTATCCTTCATGCTGTTTGTTACTCTCTTGATCATGATCCTTATCGATCATGGATTCAGGTCTCAATGGATCAGTTTCGGAGACATTTATATTGGACTAGGGGTGGTTGCTTGGTCTCGAAAGATCCTTTCTGTCCGGCAACCAATGGTATTGTTTGTGCGTTATCCCAAGATCTACTCCGTCGCTAAGCTGATGATTTCCATGGAAGACTCTCCTCCAATATACAGGGTGAGTCTTCGACCACTGCATTAATTTTAACCAAAGATTCCTCTCATCAAATGAAACACTTTTTTCATTCAACATTTTTCCAAATTCAGCTCAGGTAAAAAGATACAGGCTGTTGAAATTTTGAAAAAAAATCAGGTTTTATTTTGTAGCTTTGACATCCTTTTTTCGAATAAAATGTATGTTGGCGTAAAGTTTCCTATAACTATCATACATATTTTCCAAATATGAGTTATTTTCTGCTTCTACTGGTTTTCTAGTTATGGACTTTTTGATTCATAAAACTAAACGAAATTAGCATAAAGAAAGCATATAAAGTTTTTCATGAGTCATTTCAAGAATATTCCATCGTTTTAGAACATTACATTATTCTGCATCATTTCTCCTTAAACGCACCGTTTTCGAGATATTCTTCATTGAATGTTTTAAAATGGAAAACTCCAGAAATTTCACTACTTTTATGGATCCGTCCCTGAGCGTTGGATCCCGAATCAAGCTGTAAACCACGTTACCATGCCTTATTCTCTTTTTTTTTAGAACATAAAGTGCTTGAATAGAAGAACGTCACGCATCTCATGAATTTTTGACAACGCTTATCTTACTTCGTGGGTGACTCGAGTTCCAGGAATTTAGTTTTTTTTATTATATTGAGAAACTTCAGTCAAGTGTTTTCTTTCGCTTAATACTTTATATAATTGACAAACGAAGAATATTGCCAGCAATTATCCAGCCTGGAAGTGTCCTGGAAAAGCTCTGAAAATTTCGCAGCTCAGAGATTTTTTTTTCTTAGTGATCCGAAGCTTAAAATTGATCGTTCCGCTGAAAATCACCAACATGAGCAATTGTTCGATTCTTATTAATTTTTCCCTTAATATTTGTGACTAGTTTGGTAAAAGTATAGTAATTTAAGTAACTCTCCTTATGTTGAAATCCAAATCGTGATAAACCCCCCGCAAAACAGAATAGTCTGAATATTCGGTTTATTCGAATGCAATTCCGAGACCAACTCCAAAGGAGGGTTTTTCATTTGGTATTTTATTTGATTAGTCGAACATTCCAATATTTCCACTGACACGAAATTCGAATCATGAATACTCGAGTTAACGAATATTGGAAATATTCGAAAACAATTCCCAGCCCTATTACAGATCCGTGGAATTTATTTATCATCCAATTAACCAGCGCTAAAGCTCCCGACGGCACGTCCTGTCATTTTTAATTTTTCATAAGCATTATCAACTTCCACAACCTGGTAGAGGTTTCATTTTAAATAGGGCAGAAATTAAATTGTTCTGAATCGATGAAATTCGATCATCGTCATACGCGGTATGGAAACTTTTTTAATTGAATTTGCTGCGACGATTAGCACGTTCAGGAAGTTTCCTCAAAGTCAGTAGTTGGGCTGATTATACTACAAACTGAATTATGAACAAAAACGTCACTTCTAATGAACACGGAAAAGCTGCGAGTTTTCTAGAAGGTGAACAAGGAGATACTAATGAGGTTCCGGCTTTTTCCACCTCGATTTTTTTACTTCATGTACGATGGTTCATAGCTCCATATCGAAATACAATGTACTCAGTACAAACGGAAAACTCTGAACTTGTAATTAATGTTCATTTGTTGTGACTTCTATCAAAGGCTTCGTGGAAAATCGTAGCTGATTTGACCTCTACTCCCACTTTACCCTAGCAACAAAGAGAATCTGTAATAATATCTCATTTTCTTTTCGAAACAAGTCTTGGTGGTTGCAAAGAATTTTATTCTCTTTGAAGGTTCTCAACAAAAACGTACATGACTGAATTCAAATCCAACGTATTCATCATATTGTCAATACTTTGGATTTTCAACCTCATACTTTTTTATTTGATTCTAAAAATAATCTCCGCTGAAAAGATATATTGAACTGACGTGTACCACTTAGTTGGAGAGAGAAAGAATATAAAAAATATAAAAAAGCACTGACGTGAGGTGAGTACTCTTTGGCGCGCGTGTTCACGTTGGCTAATTTGAATTGAATTATGAGTGTTTCAAACTCAGTGGATAGAACGGGCCGGAAATCTACCCAGAGGGTATTGGACACCATTAACTGTCAGTTCATGAATTAAGAGTGCTTTGTCTAAACTGGTACAAGGATAGAGTAATAAAGTTGACACAGAACACAACTGACTTTAGTCGCACAAGCTCCTAGGAGCTTCTGAGCTCTTCTCCTTGGGGAAGACTTGGGAGGGTCAGTATAGTAATAATAATGTTCATATCACGCGCGCCCAAGCAGATTGATCCCACGTCAAAGCTCTTTTAGCTTTTTTTAATATAGATCTTCGAAATATAGATATTTATAAATTGGCGCAGGGCTAGGATACAGACAGTTCAACTCGCAAATAACTCAATTTCCTCGAAACTGACTTGTTGGTGCACAGAATTGCCATGAAATTTCTCTTAAAACCTCACAATATCGGCTCAGCACCAAATCCATGACAACTAAACGCCAATCCCTCCCAACATAAGCCATACAACCCTAAATGAGCCGCTTCTCCTCTGTGCATGCACAATCTACTTGCGGCTGAAAGTCCTCCCAAATTGACACACCTAGCAAAAAACTTTGATTCTTCAACACCATTGGTTCAGGAGAGATCGCAGCTTCAATCCGCGCATGCGTGGACACAAATTCAAATTCAAAATTAGCCCGAGGGCCACGGAACGGACACTCCAACTCGCAGAAGATGCTATTTCCCCCAAACTGACTTGTCCGTGCACAGAATTGCCATGAATATTCTTTTAAAACCTCACAATATCGACTAAGCTCCAGTTCCATGACCTTAACCACTCCAAACATAACCCATATAAACCAAAAACAGTCACTTCTCCTCAGCGCTCTCAAAATCGCACACCTCACAAAAAACTCCTATTCTCCAACACTAGTGGTTCAGGAGATATCGCATCTTGAATCCACGCATGCGCATACCTGCAGCAGGGGATTCTATGGAGGAATAGCATCCTCCACCCCAAAACCCCAATCTTCTCAGAAGAAAACTCGGACAGTTAAATTATTTCTCGTCTGCTTATGAGAATAACAAAAAATGCCCAAAAGCGGCAGTTCCACCCTCAGTCGTTCACCGTTCAGACAAATTTTGAAAACCAATTTAAAATTCCACACATCTTTCACGCATTAAATCAATTGCCATGTTAGTTAGTGGTCCATATTTTAATCAGTTGCTCTCGTACATATCGGATCGATTCAGATAAACGCTCAAAAAACAAGTCGAATTTATGTTCACCATATGTTATACTCGTATTCCACGAAGGAATTCGAACTGAAATAATTTGTCCAGTTTGGAAGTTCAATATTATTAATTTATTTTTTAGGCTCCTAGTGGTCTATTCTCAGTGAAATTTTGCACACCCCAAGAGGTCATAATTCGTCACAGAAGTGCTAAAACTGAACTCAATCCGATATTTGGGTTAGGAATTTGAAGCAAAATATTCCGCTAATAGTTAAAAACATTTTGAATTGTTTCTACTCATGCTATCCCCAAGAAATTTTGCAAAAGTATTTCCGTCGGTACTTAGCATCTAACTACCGAGCTTCAATTCAATAGGATCAGTATTTTTCGAGTTATAGTGACAACAACATTTCAATTTCATTTTCCAATATTTGACTTTTTTTTCTAGTTTACAGCCATCCTATCAATACAAAACTTCGCAGGCATATAAAGGTCATGATTCTACAATTTGATGCTAAATTTCAGATAGATCGAGTAATCGGTTTGGGAAATATTCTTGAAAAACGTTTTAACTAAAAATGGCCGTAACACCGAAACGGCTTGGTGGATTTTGCCTTCGGACAAACATGTCCGAGATATTTACGCTCCAAACATGCCCTGCAAATTTAAACGCTCTAACTCATTCCGTTCGAGAGTTATCGTGCTAACGGCCGGACCAGCCGGACGGACAGAATTTAATTTGACCTCGAATTCTTCATCAAGGGAGTCGAACCCAATCGTTTGAGTTCATTTTCGAAGAAAAATTCGAAAAATACAGACATTGTGACGAAATGATAGCACGCTGTTCCTTGCGGAACACGCGCGCAAAAATAATAGAAATGGTCTCACATGACTAAATTATACAGGGTGTTTTCGAAGGTGAGTCTTTTTTCAACGGGTGGCAGAACTCATCAAAATAAACCGTCATATGAAATATGAAAACGGACGAAACAAGTGGGAAAGAAAATTTGAAAAGCCCTGTGGACAGGAGCTTTGGCACTCTTGTTCAAACTTTGACAAATCATATCTCCGAAAGTTTTTTTTATTTTCTCAGAGTCGGGAATGATATCAATGGATGCTCATGATAGAACTGCATCATAAAATAAACTAAATGGTGCTAAAAAGTATTAATCCGAAGCCACTAGACCGATTATACAATGGATTTATATGCATATATTTTGTTTTAATTGTTTGTGCACTGGAAGACACATGAAGGGGGGGCCCCCCCTTGCCCTCGAGTATGGGTGCCCATGACCGAGTCCCTTTATAGCTCCAAAAATAACACAAAATGACTGTTATTATTCAATGGATTTAAGTATTGCTCCATAATATCGTTTGAAATTTTTAATATATTCAACTCCAACTAGTGTTGAGTAATAAAATTAGATATATATGATATATATTCTTTAACCGCAGGAAGTCTCCACTAAACTGTACATACCGCACATAAAGTTTTCACACATGACATTGCCAGGAGATAATTCCTTTTTCGAACCGAATATAGCAGTTAACAGAACGCAGCGTAAAACAAATATTAATAGCAGAAAAGGGCATAAAACTAGATTAGCAGCTGAACACCCGAAATATACGAGAGTGAATAAATAATACTTACAGTTGGAATGTTCAGCTGTCTTGAAAAATATATCGTTTTTCATGGAACTCCCATTATGTTGCATTAAACCCTTTTAATTGCAACAATATTACAGAAATATTCTCGAATTAGTCTGTGGAATTACGAATATTTTATGGTTATAGTGATATTGGAGCATTTTCAAACAAATTCTCAAACAACCACTGCCGTGAAGTCAGCAGATTTTGCGCGCATTTGCTATTGTCTACTCACCTCTATTGAACACTCTTATTCTTATTTCTCAGAGAATAAGAATAACTTGAGAAATAGAGACACACAGAAATCAAAAATAACAGAACATGTATGTACAATCCAAGGAGATCACATGATGGATTGGAGTAATACAAAGATTCTAATGACAGAACCTTGTTATATTAAAAGGAAACTTAGGGAGTCAACTTGTATATTATTGAACAGAGAATGCAATTTTGCAAATTGCTCAATTGGTATTGACCATATATTTGGCTAAATTTATTGAAAAAGGAGTTGGAACTTGGAAATTTCTATGCAAAGTAAAACTATGTTAGCTATGATTTTCAAATACTGTCAATGTGACAATTCTTGAATTTCACAATAACTATCAACAAAATAATTCTAAAGATTTTCATTGAGCGTCTGACGAAGGAGTCTGATATAGACTCCGAAACGCTACGATATAGTTGTTTCTTCGTTGATGTTGTTTCGTTGTTGTTTGTTAGGCAACATTGTTCAATTGATTGCTTCTGACAAATATCTTATGTTTCTTACGCAGAAGCAAATCAAAAAATAATTAATTTTTATTTAATAGATATTTTTCAGAGTTTGGGAGAGAAAACCCAGAAAAAAACTTTTAATAATGAGTATTCCTCCCACAGTATCCTTTAATGATTACATAAATATTACCTGATTAAAACAATCTGAAATTGACGATTTATCATAACTACGAGAAAATCGATGGTTAATCCACACGGGTAATACCGTGGGTGTAATAGATTAACGGTATATGGGGGATGGTGTTCCGCGCGAATAATAATACTCATTTACCGTGGCATTTAGCAGAATGTTAGCCGGAAATGCATTTAAGGTGTTTATGTAATTCGCAGAGTAAATCAGATGCACCAGCTGTTGCCATTTAATAATTTTCCGACACTTTTACTCCCCTCTGTTAATTATCATATTATTCGGGGTAATTTTCGAGTTATTAGGGTTCGGGAGGCATCCCTAATTCATGAGACTACAGCTGAACCTCAGTACGGAGCTCAAAAATGAACTAGTATATTCACAAATACTAATATTATGAACAGTTAAACAATTCTGCATGTGAGTTAGTCCGAGGAACTACTGGACCAATTAGAAAAATTATCTTATACAGGGTGAGTCTTTGACCACTGCATTAATTTTTACCAAAGATTCCTCTCATCAAATGAAACACTTTTTTCATTCAACATTTTTCCAAATTCAGCTCAGGTAAAAAGATACAGGCTGTTGAAATTTTGAAAAAAATTCAGTTTTTATTTTGTAGCTTTGACATCCTTTTTTCGAATAAAATGAATGTTGGCGAAAAGTTTCCTATAACTATGATACATATTTTTCAAATATTAGTTATTTTCTACTTCTACTGGTTTTCTAGTTATGGACTCGTGGATTCATAAAACTAAACGAAATTAGCATAAAGAAAGCATATAAAGTTTTTCTTGAGTCATTTCAAGAACATTCCATCGTCTTAGAACATTATAATATTCTTCATGATTTATCCTTAAACGCACCGTTTTCGAGATATTCTTCATTGAATGTTTTAAAATGGAAAACTCCAGAAATTTCACTACTTTTATGGATCCGTCCCTGAGCGTTGGAATCCCGAATCAAGCTGTAAACCACGTTACCATGCCTTATTCTCGTCCGCCAACAATGTCATAGATAATTTAAATGCGGGAGTGTATAGGCACATTGTGAAACCCTTAAACGCTTGTAACTTTTTACCTGAGCCGAATCTGGAAAAATGGTAAATGAAAAAAGTGTTTCATTTCATGAGAGGAATCTTTGGTTAAAATTAATACAGTGGTCAAAGACTCACCCTGTATATTAAATATAAAATACTTAAGAAGCAATTTTTTTCATTTCAAAAACTGAATTGAAAATGGTATTCAAAATTCGGCTACTTTCCTCCACGATATTCAGAATTCGTCCACGCAGTTCGGGGTGTCGAAGTTTGAGCGGGAATTGTCCTGATAATTCCTACATCGCCTGAATTTCCAATGTTTTCCGGGAATGTTCTCGACATAATATCATTCATGCCGGAATGAACGTGCCTACTTTCGGGGAGAAAAAGGGGCCCGTTGTTCCGGGCTTTCTTATCAAGAGGTTGCCTTCGATGGCGGTTTGAGAAACAATCTATTTAGCGCTGGTGAAAGGGAAAAACTCGCCGACCGAATACTGCACGCGTATGATAAAATAAACCATTCCCGAAATCAAAGTCATCCTGTAACATACGTGAGTGGAAAATCTGCCTGTTTCCTCTCCCTAACCTGGGGCGACAGTTTATTGATTCTTCCGGCCACGTCTGATTTACAACCACGGTGTTTAAGGACCGTAAACTTCCTCATTATGGCGGTCTGAAAAATGTAGGAATTGCCGATTAAATTTCGTTGCGACGTCAATTCAATAATGGGCGAGAAAAGTTATGATCGCGAAGAGGAATATGTAAAAATTGATCGGACTGGCACCCTGCTAGATGAAGATGCTGTGAAATGCACACAATATGGCAAGCAGGTTCACCTTGGAATATCTGTAATTATTTTACATGTGATATTTCGCGCGCTCGTAGCGTCATCATTTTAATAATGATGAAAAATGGCGATACCTTTGTTAATAAATCAACAAGTCCAGAGCGTTCCTGCCAATAGGGTCCTTCATAAACGGCTTCGTATAATTAATATACTTATGCATATATTTCACAAGTCAAATAGACCCCAGGGGTTCATTGATTTACCGAGAAAGCAAGAGCAGACGCGTTTCTGGCTTCTTGGCCTTGATCAGTACTCTGTAGCTTCTCAACAAATTCAACTAAACTGACCCGGGTTAAGCCTCAGACCGAGCCGGCTCAGAGAGGCTTAACCCGGGTCAGGCAGGAACGCTCTGGACTTGTTGATTTATTAACAACGGTATCGCCATTTTTCATTATTACAAATGTTGCGATGTAAAAAAAAATTTTTTTTTGTTACTCCGAAACTCTTAAGCCGATTCCGCCCAATAACGAACCTAACCAAGATATTTATGTCCCAAACCTACTCTGAAAATTTTGATTGTCTAGCTCATTCCGTTCGAGAGTTATCGTGTTAACGGCTGGCCCGACATAATCGATTTCGACCACGGATTATTGATCAGTGAGTCGAACCAAATCGTTTAAGACCATTTTCAGCTAAAAATTCGAAAATTACATACATTTGGGCAAATTGATAAGCACTCTGTTCCGAGGAACAAGAGCGCCAAAAATGGGTATTACATTTAAACAACGAAAGTTGGTATCATTTCCGGTAAAACCGGAAGTCGAACGAATCTGTAATATTTTCTAATGATTCGTCCCTCCTAAGAAAGCTTAACCATAAAATTTCTAGTGTGTATCTCCAGTCTTCTTTGAAATATTCTAACGAATGGTCTTCGTGAATCACTCCGTATAATTTCTCATTTGGGTTAATATAGATTTGCATCGAAAAAAATCCACCTGCATACTATTTTTCCTCCTATTTTTCATGCAGATAAAACTGCTAGTCATCTTTTCAACTAGACTGGATGGAGTTGGATGCAAACAAAAACAAATCGGCCATTTGGAAAAAAAGATGCAGCGCGGAATGATTTGCGTTCTTCATAGACCGAGATGAGGACTTTTCAAATCGCAGCAATATGTTATATTCGTTCGGTTCCGAATTATAGGATGTATACCCCGTTGGAGAACAGGATCCAACAATGGGGTAGTCATTTTCAACTGTCCTTTATCATTGGTTCAGCGGGTCTTCCACCGTGTGTAATAAAAATTTCGATGGAAATCGTGCTGTAAATCATCGGCAAATGAAAAATCGATAAGATACCTCATCAGGTTACAAAACAACGAGGAATTTGTCGGTCGGGCATCTAAATCAGCGGTCCATTCCGCTTACGAGCCGGAAAAAAATAAATCAATGGAAATGTGACTATATTTCCAATAATCATTTATCAGAACAATAGCAGGCACTCCAGAGAGAAGAGATGAATTTATTAAAAAACAATGTATCATCCCCCTTTCACTTCCTTTGATAAACATCCCAAGTTGAAGGCAGGTCCGCTATATTGGTTTATTTTGACGGATAACAAACCACTGGAATCGGCCGGATGAGAAAGAGAATAATTAGTTTTATGTTCTGATGCGAAAACCGAAATAGCAAAAATATACGCTAAACATTTCATTCTATGTAAAAATTGGTTCAAGCCCTGTGGACAGGAGCTTTGACGCTCTTGTTCAAACTTTGACACATCATATCTCCGAAAGTATTCTCAGAGTTGGGATTGATATTCATGTATTCTTATGATAGAACTGTATCATAAAGGAAATTCAATTCAAATAATAGTTTATTTATCAAGATTAAATGAGCAATCTGAGAATGAGAACTACACCATGGAAGAAATCAAATTGAAATACCTGAAATGAATTTGACTCTCTCTTATAGAACAGGATGACATGTACGAGTATGAACACAGATCGTATAATAATTCATAGATAGAATAATTATAGCATTCTGTGAAAACATAGAAGTACGATTCATTATTTAAATTTCGAAAAATAATATCTCCGAAAGTATCAGCTTGTTAGGGTTGAAAATGATATCAATGGATTTTTATGGTGAAATTGCATCTAAAAAAAAATTGAATTTGAAATTCGTTAAAAAAATTTTTTTTTCGTTACTCTTAAACCAACTTGCCTATTTTGCTCAATAACAAAATTAACCGAGATATTTATCACCCAAACATATTCTGAAAAGTTCAACTGCCTAGCCCATTCTGTTCGAAAGTTATTGTAGAAACAAAATTTGAAAATAAAAAAAAAAAATTTCTGACATTTTACGGCAACCCGATCAATACAAAACTTCGCATGCGTATAAAGGTCATTATTCTACTATTTGACGCTGAATTTCAGATATATAGAGTGATGGGTTTCGGAAATATTCATAAGAAATATTTTTACTGAAAACAGCCATAGCTCCGAAACCGCTTCGTGGATTTTGCCCGTTAACGAAATCGTCCGAGATATTTACGTTCCAAACCTACCCTGCAAATTTCAATCCTCTAGCCCCTTTCGTTCGAGAGTTATCGTGTTAACGGACTGACGGACAGACTCCGAAAGTATCAGCTTGTTAGAGTTGACAATTATATCAATGGATTCTTATGATGAAACTGAATCTTTAAAAAAAAATAATTCAAAAGTTGTAATGTAAAAAAAAAATTTTTTTTCGTTACTCCGAAACCATTAGGCCGGTTTGCCCAATAATGAACTTAAACGAGATATTTATGTCCCAAACCTCCTCTGAAAATTCCAATTGACTAGCTCATTCCGTTCGAGAGTTATCGTGTTAACGGCCAGCCGGACAGAATCGATTTCGACCACGGATTCTTGATAAGTGAGTCGAACCAAATCGTTTGAGACCATTTTCAGCCAAAAATTCGAAAATTACAGACATTTGGGTAAATTGATAAGAATTCTGTTCCGAGGAACAAGAGCGCCAAAAGACTCTAAAAAGCGGACATTATTTCTAAAATGACAACAAGATTCACCTTATTCGACATGATGTCCCCTCCAATATTCTTGCGAGTTTTCGTTTTTCATTAACAAGCAATTCTGATGACGAAAAATACGTCATCTGAGATGAAGCATTCTTATAAAATGCGACATGTTGAAAGGTCCGCCATGTCAACCTTCACCCGTTAGGAAATCAGTTCTCTCAAGCGGAATTTCATAAGCGTCTACATCCAAAAAAAAACTTGGAAGTATATCCTGGAACCAATAAACGAGTACATCATGTCACTGGGATGTTGACATTTCCTGGATTCCTTCGATATTTAGAACTATTTGCCATAATAAAGTTCAAAGAAGAAATTGGTGTATGTATTATAAAGCAAATATTGACATTATCCTCCCAGATGATATCGATAATAATAGCTACAGCTGGCTTCAGACGTTGCTGCCTTAGGGTACGGACTTGGTTTTTTAGGGGTTTTTCAGGAGATATAATGTTGTATTTCATCGCTTCCTGTGTGTTTATACTGCGTAAAATCGGGAGATATGTTTAATAAATCAATAGGATTTTTGAATGTCTCTATGTCTTAAGTTGTTCTTATGTTCCGACTTTCCTACAACAAGTGTTCTCGATGTTCCTCATGTATACGATTTACCACCAGTACAAGGAATATTAGATACAGAGTTTTTGGATGTCTCTTGTCCATTAATCGGTTTTCTCTTAGTTGATAAAGAACTTAGATTATTCAAAATTGAACACTAATGTATAATAATATACAATATACAATAATATACAATGATATTATGGAAATGATTGATGTATGTTTAGATACCACCTATTTAAATAGGTTCGAAATTGGTAGTCATTCCAAGAAGTTTTAACATTTTCGAGCAAAATGGGCCATGGGATATCCTTAGAGGTTTTGTGCATTTATTCAAACTGCTGTAAATCAGATAAAAATGGTCAGATTGGCTTGAAATTGGGGGAAAATGATGGGACGGTGTTGTTTTTCCGATGTTCGAAATTGGTAGTTTTTCCAAGAAGTTTTAACATTTTCGACCAAAATGGGCCATGGGATATCCTTAGAGGTTTTGTGCATTTATTCAAACTGCTGTAAATCAGATAAAAATGGTCAGATTGGCTTGAAATTGGGGGAAAATGATGGGACGGTGTTGTTTTTCCGATGTTCAAAATTGGTAGTCATTCCAAGAAGTTTTAACATTTTCGAGCAAAATGGGCCATGGGATATCCTTAGAGGTTTTGTGCATTTATTCAAACTGCTGTAAATCAGATAAAAATGGTCAGATTGGCTTGAAATTGGGGGAAAATGATGGGACGGTGTTGTTTTTCCGATGTTCGAAATTTGTATTCATTCCAAGAAGTTTTAACATTTTCGAGCAAAATGGGCCATGGGATATCCTTAGAGGTTTTGTGCATTTATTGAAACTGCTGTAAATGAGATAAAAATGGTCAGATTGGGTTGAAATTGAGGGAAAATGATGAGATGGTATTGTTTTGCTGATGTGTGGTAGGCCGGAAAGAATCGAATTCAACTAAATTCTTCACCATTGAGTAGAAAATTTTTCAGCAACAAATTCGAAAATTACATACATTAGGCGAAATGATAGCACGCTGCTTCACAGAACATGCGTTCAAAATAACGTAAAAAATGTTTGGGGGTAAAAGGACGCACTCCTTAGGCATATTTTTCAATTAAACTGGTAATCTTGTATGAAATATGTCATATGTTCGAGAAATAGTTTAGTTACATTCGCAATACATAATAATTAAATGCTTGTATTCTTCACTCGTATCATTCAATCCCTTGGCCAATTTTTGACAACTGTCAATAATAAAAGCATAGGAAAATATTTCCTATGTCCTAACGTCTATGAATTTCGAACAGATATAATATATATCTCCCCCCCATAAAGGTCTAATGGGCACTCCCAGTGGGACACCCTGTATACGCCCTATACAACTCGATCAGAGACCTACTTATGAAATGTTCTCTATGCGATTATCAAACTGAAACGCTGCTGGGATCACTTTGATGTAAGTTGGAGAACTCCGCATAATAGATTCCTGTATAAAGCGAATGAATTCTTCATAATTACAATCTACATTATAGCATAAACTTTCTCGCCAAGAAAAGAAATTAAATTCGAAATTAATTAGATTATAAAATTGTGAGAAATTTAATTTGATCGCGAGGTACGTACTTTGAAAATGGAGTATCTCCGCAGGGCCTTATTTATTACATTAAAATAAAGGAGTAGGAACTTTGAGAAGTGCAGACACGCCGCAAGCGACAGGTTTTCACCTGGCGATACCACGATTCGAATTAAATGGGAAATGGGAGTTTATTGACTGATATAAAACGATGAAATTCGGACGTAGGAAAGCAATAAGCCGATGGGGCCAGAGCAATTTCGACTTCTGCTCAGATATTCAAACTCTGGATATTTCATGGATATTGGAAACTACTGATGAATATATGAGGTTCATAATTTATATGGATTTGCATCCACTCTATGGTCCGTTTATTCATTCGAATTCATTGGATCCATAGTTCTTCAATATTAGATGGTGCCCTCAAGCCACAGAATGATCTGTTTATTTGACTAGGAATAAGTAGGAGTGCAAACACCTAGGGGTTGATAGATTCATTACATTATTATACAGGGTGGTCCACGAATAAATGTTCTCAGTTTAATAGTGAATAGGTGGTGCCCAGGAGAACCAGAAAACAACAACTAAATATTGGCTAAGCCTCTTCGTTACTGAGATACAGGGTGGTTTATTGATTCCGGCTGAACTTTTGGTTAGCCATATGTTTGCTTGATTTTCGGTGGGGTTCTGAAGCCCAACACTACATATACCTGAAGGTAGTTCAGTGCCCTAATCCAAGATTAGTCAGCTAATCAAATTTTCCTGTGGAAATGAGTTATCTACGTCAACAAAGCCTAATATGATAGTTCTAATGCCAGACAAAGCTTCACATTTGAAGAGAACTTGGCTGGCTCTTTCGTCCCCTATGTCACATAATCTGCATTAAGTTGAGTCATGATGTCTCCTCATCACAGTGACTGGTAAGGTGATCACCCACAATTCTGGGTGTTGAGTTCTCTTCAAGCGTAGCAAACTAGTCGCGACCATTTAAGATGGCCCTGCCACCACCCTCTTACCATGAATGTAACTAAATGAAGTAGGTAAGAACAATAAGGTCTCCTTGGTCTGGGTTCCTGGTCATGCGGGTATTAAAGGAAATGAGGAGGCCAACACACTTGCCAAGAAAGGAGCACAAACCCCCATTATTGGCCCGGAACCCAACTGTGGGTTTGGTAGATACACCTACCACTGTAGGTGCAACTCATTTCGGATGAAAGAAGAAACTGAAAGAGGTATTTTCTGGAGAATCAGCCAAAGATGGAGTTGTTGCAAATCGGTCTCTAATAGCCAAAAGTCTTAGACGTCGATCTTGAACTTCATTTGTGCCCCTTCGACGCCGGTGCCTACTCTTATTCGATCTTGGGCATTATCCAACCATGCTTGACAACATCTCAAAACAGTAGTTGGATTTCTGTTCGTACGGTTAGCGATTTCTCAAAATGACAACCCCGCCTCGCGTAGACCAATAATTCGACCTCTTTCAAATGCACTTAGCTGGCGATAAATTCCGCGTACACGTTCTCTAAGCATTTTAACAACGACTAAACATCGACTTCAGATCTCCTCGAACAGCTGGTTTGTTGTAAAATTTGAAAAATATGCGAAAAACGACTGCAATATGTAAGTAACAAAAAATGTTTACATGAAGAAACCATCACAATTTTTTTCTCGAAATTTTAATCATTTACTCCTTGCTATACTATCTATGTTTTACCAAAAATTAAAATTTAAACAGCTCCTCTGGGTGTTGCAGTTTCTTTGCCAGTTAGTATAAGTGCTTTATTATGGTGGTACAACTGGTAAACATTACATCTAGAGAACCCCATATACACTGCGCAAAAAAATTAACGCACATTATGGAAATCTCAAATTTATTTACAACTGAAGGTGTTCTCAATGATAAGTATTTTTATCAGAATTATGCATGCATATGATATCCACTTTCAATGTTTTCCTTCAATACAGATGTTTTTTCCCAGCAGGAATAAAAAAAGATGAGATTATCAGATTTTGAATGTATTGGCTCTATTCTGAAATCAGTTGTTCTCGATCAATTCTAGTGATCAATAGTTTTTCTTTCGTTTGATTTTCTACACTCGATCGCTATGCAACGCGAAACACGCAATTTGACCCAAGAGGAATGTGCCCAAGCGGTAGTTTTGCGAGAAGAAGGGTGGACATACACAAGAATTGCAGAAAGGTTTGGAGTTTCCCATACTAGTGTGTCTAGAATGTTGCAGCGATTCAGGGAGACAGGTATGAATGTCCGAAGACCAGGACAGGGTAGACCACGGGTAACAACTGCCATTCAAGAACGTTACTTGAGAGTTTCTTCGTTGAGACAACGGTTTGCAACCTCTCGCCTCCTTCAAAATCAGCTTGAGCAAACTCATGGGGTGCAAATTAGCACTCAGACAATAAGAAATCGCCTCAGAGAATATGATTTAAGGCCTCGTGTCGTGGCAAGAGGCCCAGCTCTTACCCCAGCCCATCGAAGGGCGCGTTTGGATTTTGCGAGAGAGCATATCCATTGGGAAGAGGCTGATTGGGAAAGAGTTCTCTTCACAGATGAGTCTAGATTAAGCCTCTACCATTGTGATCGACGTTCCCTTGTATACAGACGTCCACATGAAAGATATGCTCAGTGCAATTTCCTGAATACTACTGGTTTCGGGGGAGGATCGATTATGGTATGGGGTGGAATATCTTTGACTGCTCGCACAGACCTAGTGGTCGTTGATAATGGAGCTATGAATGCTGATAGGTATATAAGGAACATTATTGAAGAGCATGTAGTGCCATTTGCCCCATACATTGGTGAAAATTTCATTTTTATGGACGATAATGCCAGACCCCATCGTGCGCGCATCGTTAAGGAGTACCTTGAAGAGGTTGAAGTCTCTCGAATGGAATGGCCAGCAAGAAGTCCAGATCTCAATCCGATTGAGCAGGTTTGGGACAACCTCAATAGAAGGCTGAGAAGTTCAGAAAATCATCCAGCTACTCTTAATGACTTAAAAATCCAACTCAGAGAAATCTGGGAAGGATTAGATCAGAACATTTTAAGATCACTCATTTTGAGTATGAACCGTCGTTGCCGAGCTGTAATTAACGCAAGGGGTGGAAATACCAAGTATTAAATCACTTATCAGCATTCCAGTATTTTGAAAATTGTTTATTTCTCTTCTTTCACATAAGATTCGGTGAAATCCTGAATTTTTCTTCCATTTAATGTGTCTTGTTTCGGTCAAAACCTTCCCGAGAGAACATAAAAAATAAGTTATAAAGTCAATGTAGAGTTAACTTTCATTAAAATTGAGATTTTCAGAATGTGCGTTAATTTTTTTGCACAGTGTATTAAGTATAAGTTATCAGAAGAAAGGTCTATATATGATCAGTTCTGGCTTCGTCCCGGTGTTGAATGGCAGAGCTGTCTAGAAATATCCCCAATCTGACGATCTTTACCAACATATTATCACGGAATATCAGTTCCGCCAACATCAAAAGAAGCCAACGTCAGAGGTGTGCGGTTGTGAGAATTCATCAATGCGTGATATTAAGATGAATAAGGGAGTAATATTTCCATTGAGATTCATAAGTTCCCTGAGCCTCGAACGGAAATTCGCCGAGGGAAAAATCAGAGAGGCGGCAGGGAGAATAAATGAATAAATAATGAATATGTTGTGACCACAAAACCATTACAGATAAGCTCTGCCGAATGATTTACGTTATATTCTATCGTCAACGTCTAATTAAATCCCACGAACATTTAACAACACCAGGCATAAATTGGGGAAATGGTCGTGAATCAAACGAGCCTCGTGTCTCGAAAAACAAGAAATAAATTAAGATAACGAACAAGTTCGCAATTCCATCTTCAGACGTTCATTCCGTTTAAAATTATGGTGAATCTAAAATTGAATCCAATCAATTTTCTGCTCAATTTAAAATCATCTGAATATTTGTATGTACCAGCAGATCTACCTCTGAAGTGGATTCGCATTCAAGGTTGATCAGATCGTCTGTGCATCTCGTATAATAACTTCACTGGCTGCTTCGAATTTAAAAAAATTTGGAAAATCCTGAATTTTTCGTATTCCACATAGACGCAACAATGTCACATTGAGAAGAGGAGAAGAATTGTACCTTGTTCATAAGACTTTCGAGAGTAATAATTTCAATCCAAGAGCCCGAATAGCATGGAACATTTGGAGAATATGTTTCCGTTTTCCACCAATTTCAACAGTTTGAACTATTTGGTGTTTGCTCAGTTAAATTAGACATTTCGATAGGGATAACGTTTGTTAAAGGGACATTTGTTTACAGAAAGGCTTGCCATTTTAATCATGAATAGATTGATATTTGAACAATGCTACCAAATTACGGAAATTTATTATCAGAATCAGAGTTAGTTCACGAAACTTATAGAGCTCATTTTATCCCAGAAATCCCTCAATTATAAATGAGATTGAATTTACTTCCAAAGAATGCTCCAAGAGAATCAATGGAACATTTATAAAGGAGTACCATACACACAATTTCAAACAAAGGAGAAAAAATGACCCCATTGAAAAATCGGGAACCAAAAACTGAGGACATCTATAGGTGGACCCATATCGGGAAATTTTAACCGTCATGATTTTCGGATATTTGGGACCAATCAACTGACAGCTTTCAAAGTTTGCAGATATATCACAGTTTCCAGTCGCTTTCGTTCTGAAATTACAAAATTATCCTACTCCGGTCCTGGAGAAGTATAATTTTAGGAATTAGCTGTCTTTGATGATATAAGTTCACCATGTACATGAAGACTCAAAATTTCCTCCACCTTTATGAACGTATGAGATTATGAGATTAACAAATGTACCTGTTTTCGGTCTCAACCAATCAGATAGCTAGAAATTGTTCCATTGCCTGAAACGTGGTACAATCTGCCTATATGGCGGTTGGGACACCCTGTTTAATAAGTATCTTCGTATTTCGTACAATGAAGTTAATACATTTTATCAGATGTATAAATTGAAGTATGTCATATTGCGAGTTCTCCTTTGGAAAATTTGATCCAGCAATTATTTCTATTAACTTTCACGAATAGAGAAAGAAAAGCACACCAGAGACTGTAACTTTCAGAAAAGAAAGTGCAAGATCCATATGCAACACCCAGTCGTTCCCAGAGGTGCAAGTTTCATTAAATTAAATTGCCATTTCCATTACTTCGAGGCCGTTCGAATCAATGATTAAAGTTTTCTCGAGCAATTTTCATGTTGGAATGATTTTTATTCCACAATTGCTTCCCAGCTAGAATCGTTGAAGTTCTCTTGAAAACTCGTGTATAAGAAGTAATTATGACGTTTCTCTCTAGATTCCTGATCTCTTTTGAATTCAGAACTCAGAAAGTTTCACTCTAAGTGGAAATGTAAGTTTGAAGCGATCTAACTGTATCAGGTTTACCAGGAAATAATTTCCTTTTCACTGATACGCTGAATTATTTTATTTCAAGCGAAAGACGATAAAGGCAGTTCAAATAAACCGTGAGACTCTGAAATAGTAACATTCTGAATCCAAACCAGGATAGCTTTGTGTCGAGTCAATTTAACTTTCTATCAGCGAACCCATAATTTTTGGAGATGAAGAGTTATCTCACACAAATATAAAAATGCACTGACCTGAAGTCAGTTCTCTTTGGTGCGCTAGTTCACGTTAACTAATTTGAATTGAATGATCATAAGAGATCAGAGTGCCAAAAATTATCAATCCGAAACCACCAGACAAATTCTATCCAATAACGAACTTATCTTATTCCTTTTTACTGGAAATATTCTGAATCCAATTCGATCAACTTATCGAAGTATATTTTTCCATCATCATATGGATTATTAAAAGGTTTTTTTCTGGGTTTTCTCTCCCGAACTCTGAAAAATATCTATAAAATAAAAATTAATTATTTTGTGATTTGCTTCTGCGTAAGAAACACAAGATATTTGTCAGAAGCAATCAATTGAACAATGTTGCCTAACAAACAACAACGAAGAAACAACTATATCGTAACGTTTCGGAGTCTATATCAAACTCCTTCGTCAGATGCTTAATGAAAATCTTTAGAATTATTTTGTTGATAGTTATTGTGAAATTCCTTAATGTGAAAATTCTTGCCGGCCGGCTAGACAGAATCGATTTTGACCATGGATTTTTGATCAGTGGGTCGAGCCAAATCGTTTAAGACATTTATTCAAGCTAATCGACTCAAAATTTATGGTAGGATTCAATTTTTTGCCTTATTCATATCATCAGAATTTGAGTATACAGCAACAAATAGAAACTCATATCAGTACATGTTGAGAAAGGATTTGTCAATGATATATTGACCAGATATATTTCCTGTGAATTCAATTCACATCGTTATCACGCATCTCGGCAGGCATCATCTCCTTTTCTATCTTCATGGTGACGACAAGACATTAACCCCCAAGTTATTCATAAAATTTTCAGAGGATGATGAATGGTGTGAACCAGACCTTCAGATGCCTTTGAAGTACGATGGCGATTATCCAGGGAATTCTATGAATGTTTTCTCGACAAATGATTTTGGAGATCCAAAGGGATACCCCCGATAAGATCGACGGACTAAGAAAACATCAATATCCTTCCAACGGACGCTTAGTTTCGTATTGAGATATTCTGGAGGGCCTAATGCAAACTATCAGCAGCAAAGCTGCCCATTGTTCGTCAGTAAATAGTTTGGATACCACACAGGATTATCTATACAGGGTGAGTCTTTGACCACTGCATTAATTTTAACCAAAGATTCCTCTCATCAAATGAAACACTTTTTTCATTTAACATTTTTCCAAATTCAGCTCAGGTAAAAAGATACAGGCTGTTGAAATTTTGAAAAAAAATCAGTTTTTATTTTGTAGCTTTGACATCCTTTTTTCGAATAAAATGAATGTTGGCGTAAAGTTTCCTATAACTATGATACATATTTTCCAAATATTAGTTATTTTCTACTTCTTCTGGTTTTCTAGTTATGGACTCGTGGATTCATAAAACTAAACGAAATTAGCATAAAGAAAGCATATAAAGTTTTTCTTTAGTCATTTCAAGAATACTCCATCGTTTTAAAACATTATATTATTCTTCATCATTTCTCCTTAAACGCACCGATTTCGAGATATTCTTCATTGAATGTTTTAAAATGGAAAACTCCAGAAATTTCACTACTTTTATGGATCCGTCCCTGAGCGTTGGAATCCCGAATCAAGCTGTAAACTACGTTACCATGCCTTATTCTCGTCCGCCAACAATGTAATAGATAATTTATATGCGGGAGTGTATTAGCACATTGTGAAATCTTTAAACGCTTGTAACTTTTTACCTGAGCCGAATCTGGAAAAATGGTAAATGAAGAAAGTGTTTCATTTGATGAGAGGAATCTTTGGTTAAAATTAATGCAGTGGTCAAAGACTCACCCTGTATATTAAGCTGCTCAAAAAAAACGACTTTTCCTTTTTCCTAAAATCTGCCCTGAAATATCTTGGGGGTGTTAAAAAAGACGCCTGAGACAAGCGGACCCCTTAATATTAATATTTAGAGGTAGCACACAGGGGATTTCTATTGTCCATTTAAATATCGCAAAATGTTTCCTTGATATAGCTACCTCAACAATAAATAATTCTGAAGATTTTCGTTAAGTGTCTGACGAAGGAGTCTGATTTAGACTCCGAAACTATAGTTGTTTCATCGTTGATATTGTGTGGTTATTGTTTGTTAGGCAACATTGTTCCATTGATTGCTTCTGACAAATATCTTGTGTTTATTACGCAGAAGCAATTCACAAAATAATAATTTTTTATTTAGCAGATATTTTTCAGAGTTTGGCAGAGAAAACCCAGAAAGAAACCATTCAATAATGTGAAATTATATCGATTATCGCGGAAAATATTATAGAAATAAAAGTTCCAATAATGAACAATTGTGTATATTCATAAATACATAAATATCACATAAACATACAATTCCTCGCAATCTGTTCCTGAAAATTCCCCCCTTAAATTCAAGAAAGAAGGATGACTCTAAAGGAGATCTTGTGAAATCAAAAAGAACGTCTGCTGGATAAGCCAACATTTTCTCGTGTTGGATCTAATGGACTGAAAATGCACCGCTGGAAAGGAGATGAACGTCACATAGAAATCAGCTGATCGAATTAGTAATATGGTTGGTGCTTCGATGACGAGCCCAGCAGGAAGTGCACGCAAGTGCACGCCGGATCTATAATACATAACTCTTGATTACGGCTGTATCTGAGTTGAATTATAAGCTGATACAGTACGTTGGATTTGCATCATTAATTGTTGATTAGCCTTTCTTGATGCGATATTCAACAGCATGGAAGTAGGGATAAAAAAATCAATAGCATCTTCTCTGCCCATATGAAATATAAGTTGGGAATACGTTTACTCCTTTGGCACTTACCCAGATTCACTAATCATAGCACCAGGAAAGTGTTCCTCCCTTCTTCACATCAAGTCATTCCATCTTTTGCATCATAATGTTTGCAGTGGAAGTTAATGAACTCAATGAATGTAGGATTTTTATATCAATCATCTAGGGGTTGATTGAATTACGCGTTTAACCTTTCGTCCTTCACGGCTTTGGTTATCAAAACACTGTTGAGAGTTTCTCGTCTTCTTCAATCGTCTCATTATCAGGGATAAAAACTCTTATCCACGTCTAAACTGTCGTTTTCAGAATTCTACCGAACTCTCTCCATTTCAAAATTCTTGCCATTCTCAGGATATCTAGGAAAGGAACAGGAAACTAGTGTATTAAAAACCACAAACCTTGTCCTCTCTTACTATGTACATTTCATCAGCCAATCATTCTAGTGACGAAATTATTATGAAAGTTAGCATCAAAAAGATCTTCACTGCGATGCTCGGCAGGAAGAAAGACTGGAGAAGGGAATCCACCACCCAATTTCTGGAAAAGAATGTCATTAAATGGTACACAGATGGTTCGAAAACCAGTACAGGAGCTGGCGCTGGAGTATATGGGCCAGACACCAAATGTTCACTATCACTGGGCTCCTATTGTAGTGACTTTTAGGCAGAAGTACTTGCAATAGGAAGATGCGTGGAAATAAACCCAGAAAGAAATTATCAGAGATGTGATATAGCCATCCACTTTGTCAGTCAAGCTGCTATTAAAGCTCTGAGCTCCCATGTTATCGAGTCCAAGCTAATATGGGAGTGCCGAAGAAAACTCAATTAAGTAGGCAAGAACAAAGGGGTCTCCTTGGTCTGGGTTCCTGGTCACGCGGGAAGAAGGAAACGAGGAGGTCAACACACTTGCCAAGAGAGGAGCACAAACACCCTTTATGGACCTGGAACCCTACTGTGGGGTGTGTAGATGCACCTGCAAAAGTGAATTTCGGATGAAAGAAGAAACTTAAAGAGGTATTTTCTGGAGATCTCTCCCCGCAATGTATTACTCCAAAATATTCATCCGGAACATTGACACTGTCTGATCCAAGCAATATATGGACCTCAGTAAGAACACGCTGGTTTCCTCGCAGGGCACTGTGGCCTCAGGAAGCATATGATGAGATTAGGGCTAGCAGAAACTGACGAGTGCAGATTGTGTTGGAAGGAGGATGAAACTCCTGATCACCTGATAACGGAATGCCTCGCCATCTCAAACCAACACAAGGAATGCTTTATGCAAGAAATCCGCAGTAGTTAAGACGTAGTCTCCTTGAAGCCATCCGAGATACTGGAGTTCATCAGAACTGTGGAACTGGAAAGTGAGCTGTAGATGGTAATGACATTGATAGCTCTGACAGAGGGGAGTACAATAGACCTTAAGGTCGCATGGCAACTTTACCCTCTACAACAATAAATATACAATATATAGGCCTGGCTATGAGACGCAGAAGCGCCGCTAACATAAAAGCAAGTAAATTGAAGATATCTTCTCCAGTATCAGCGCACTCAAGATCGCAAGATGTTTTATTTTCCTTTTTATTTTCCTCCTTTCTACAATTTTTCATGTCAGCATGGATGTTTGATGATTAAGAACTCTATAGCTGCTTCTATTTGTTCAGTGATTCATGTTGATTTTCAGCACATCGTACAGAATGGGTTCACTCGGTAATGTGAAGTTTTCAATAGCGAAATTGGGTATTCAGCGCATTGAACAAATTGCTCTTCAGCCTTAGCGGGCCAAACTTTCCCATTTTCAACACACATTTCATGATCCAATTATATTTGCACGCTAAATTGTTTGTTGAAATTGCAATCAAAAGATGACACGGATAAAAAGGTTGAATCCCTACTATAGGTACGGCTTGACGCTGAGCAAATATCAAATACATCATTAAAATCATACAAATCCGGATGAAAGGCTAGGTTATGCAAATAAAGTCGCCCAGAAACCTAACAAAGACCGCATATTCAATAATATTACAAAGGTGTGTTTTCTTAGCTCCAGCCATTTCTAATGATGTTTTCCGATGGAAACTTGACACGTACTCCTGCTATTTTATTTACTCAGTTGTTCTCGAACAATTCCACGAAAGAGTTTGGCGGAAATATGTACGATGTCTGATGATTCACACTTCAACCAACAATGTGAATGGGAAATTAAGAGAAACTCTATTTTTCGTTTGAAATAGAATTGAATAACTTCCAATCTCAGGTTTTTATTCCAATCATATTATAATAATTTTTTTTGGACTGACGTGAAGTCAGGAGATTTTGCGCGCATGTTCGATTGCCTATTAACGCCCTTACGAAATACTGCATGAAGTTGAGAATGAATAAAGGAAGCGTTCACGCGTGAAAAAAATGCATTGGGCAAAAACTGAATTCAAATTTTGAAAATAAATAATTCCAGCAATATCAAGCAGATGGAGCTGAAATCCAGGAATCTATTGTAAAATGGCTGCTTGAAGGCTGCTTGAATTTAATGGATATTTTTTGCTAAAATATTAAGTCACACTTTCCGATTTAAATTTTACTTTGCTCAGAGAATATGATATAAAATGAAGAAGTAAAAATACAGAATGTATTTGAAATTATATCGAAGTTGAGGAAATTGCGTGAGAAAACTATGAAGAATTCATAGAATTTAATTATTTTTGCTTCATTTGATATATGCTGAGCAGCTGTATTCAGAACAACACCCACAAGATTGTAGAACAGATTTAAATCATTAATGTGTGTATGTGAAATTGCAGTATTTCCTTATCAATTAATTGCAGAAGTTCTGTTTTTAAATACTTTGGTTTTATAATGTGTCATCAGACCAATTCATGTCTTCTCTTAGAACTCACATATATCAGATTCCACAGGTTTTTCAATTCACAGACAAACATTCGTCGTTCATTTTCCTAGAGCCTGCTGGATTTCATGGCAATATATTCTGAAAATATTTTGGCTCGGGTTCAACTTCATAACCGACTTCATCTTATGATCTCATGAATTAATATCTTCGATAATATGCCTGATAAAAAAGTAATAGGAAACAATCCGAGAACGAAGAAAAATGGCGCCAGTCAGTGGAATGTATGAAAATTATGGCGATATAAAAGAAAATGAGTTATATCTCTCCAAGATGTTTGAGATAAATACTGCAACGGGATGACTGAAGCAAAAAAAAGGGATGATGCTAGTGATAGATGATACGGAATTATTTACTATACTTTTATTCGGAAATACGCATTCTTCCACTATCATCTGCGTTCTGGAATAACTAGGATTCCATTCTGGGACCCGATATGTGAACTGAATGCATTAGCGAATGGCGTTACACATATGCTCTGATTTTTGTCTGAGGGGAAGAACCCTAGATTAAATCATGCCTAGTTATATCCCCGTTGTCATTTCGAAAATAAAAATGTTTATTTTCCTATTTATGGGGAGTTTTTCTTGGAGGGACAAAAGGTTTGCAAAGATAGAGCAATGAGTAGGTACCTAATCAGAAAGCGTCCGTACTGCATCGATACTGAATATTTTTAGACAAAAAATTGATTCGCCACTGTTTTTCCAACAATAAAAACCACTCTTGCAATCTTAATTAAGTTTGAAGCAAATTCGTTCTCTTTATTTTTTGACGTACGAGGCACCGTTTCCGAGTAAAAATATTTAACACATTCTCATGGATGAAGAAATCGCTAAAATTTGATATGGTACACAATAATAATAAGAATATCTTTGTAAACGGAACATGTAATCAAAAAAATATGCGTTAACAGCCACACTCAAATATGAATTTAAAGAAGATGTCCGAAGTGAAAAAAAAAACAAACATTTTTTTTCTAATAATTTCAACACCCTGTATCTCAAAGAGGAAGCGACTTCTTCCTTTGGGGCCACGTGAAAGAGAAGGTCTACGCCAATAGCCCAGCGTCGATTCAAGACCTCAAAGATTGAATTCGTGAGGCTATCGAGGACATAGGGCAGCCACTTTGCGATTTGGTTATGGAAAATTTCATTAAAAGGATATGGTCCTGTAAGCGTGGTCGTGGTGGTCATTTGCCTGATGTTATTTTCCTCTGTTAACGGCATAGCTCCTTCTTTATAATGAAATAAACATCCGATCATTTATATTGAAAAATGGCATTCTTCTTTGAATATCAAAATAACACCTCTTATTGGAAAACCCTTTAGATTTTTGACTATCTTCAATTCGGCGAATCCAGCCCTGCACAGAACTTCCGCAAATTGAGTCTAAGGGATCCACCGGAATTGAATTATTCCCTCCCGTTATGCAAACATAATATGCCATGTTGTCATTAATAATACGGTTACACCTTTTCTTGGGATTCAATAATTCATCAAATCATAAGGAGAGGTTAACATGCTGGATTTATAAATAGTAATTTTGATATATAGCGTACTACACGTCACGTGTAATATGTCACGTGCAGGATAAGTTAATTGCCCATAAATTTCATTTATACACTACACATGTAAGCAGCGGGAAACTTGCACACCGGTATTCAGCAACGAACACCCCAGTTCGGTTCAGTGGCAGATCGATCCTCCTCGTACGACATTTGTTATACTTCATTTTGGTGGGTCCTAAGGGTGATGATCGGACGATTTATCTCACCATTTCCGGTGTTCACCATGGGAAAAACGGATGTATTCAGATGCAAATCCAGATTCTCCCTTCCTTATACAATCACTCTTTCTGTGTTGAAAATGAAGAAGTGGTTCGGACAATCTGACACGATATTAAAATTGGTTCAAGCCCTGTGGGCCGTAGCTTTTTGGCGCTATTGCTCAAATAGACAAATTATATCTCCAAAAGTATTGGTTTGTTAGAGTTGGGAATTATATCAATGGATTCCTATGATAGAAATGCATCATGAAAGAAATTGAATTTAAAAAAGTGTCGTTTAAAAAAAAATGCTTCAAAAATTATCTTATAAAAAAAAGAGCAATCTACAATGCTTCAATGCCCTAATGCTTCAAAAATTGTCATTAAATTTATTTATCAAGATTAAATGAGCAATCTGCAATGATTCAACCTCGTGGAATGGGTTGTTGCAACTTACAATCGGTGCATAGTTTTCAAAACTCGAAATACCTAAGGAAAGTATCATCGAAATGTCTAGAGCAAGGCTGGAGACAATCATAGCAGATTGTCCATTTATTCCTTATATTTGAGTAGGTAGTAGATTACGAACAAATTATTTCAATAGTTCAAAATATATTAATAAAATACTATCCTCTTTTCATAATTTAAAATTTAATAGTTCATACCACTAACACATTCTTTTCTGTATTATGAACATTAACTCAAGAAAAAATGATTGATACACAAATGTAGATCTATATTCCAGTATTTTTCTGCTAGCAACATTATGAAAATACTGTATATAGGAACATGTCCCACTACTTAAGGAAGCAAATGGTAATATTAAACTCAGTGGTCAACAAACAGTAATTTCTTTTGATGATTCCATTATGCTCTTTTTTCCTATTGCCTCCATAAACTACATCAAAACAGTCTTGTATATATTCACAAATTCAAGAATCGAATACTTGCTTTCCAAGAGAAAATCACAACTATGAATTGACAATCTCTAATAACTAGAAAAGATGACATTTATGAATTGTGATCCCAGACAGCTTCTGTGTTTCATTCAGAAATACCGTGTCAAAGCTGTAAAATAAAATATGATTTATTATCGATTTAACAACAATAAATGAAAACAGTTTTGTTCGTATGATGAGCAGAATCCAATGTTCCAATTAATGTACAACTTGAAGAATCAGCCTGTATCACTTACACAAAAAATACAAACACACAACTTCTAGGAAATAAATTCGGTAAAACTCCGGACATGTTTAAATCGGGTATTTTTTATATTATTATTATTGAACACATCCAAAATAACAACACCCATAAATATATCATAGCTTATCAAGTTTCACCAACCAGCCACTCAATTTCCGACAATTTCGTTGAATTGTTGAAAAATATCAATAAATAGTGCCTGGGAATACCAGTAGGTCTCGAAATGTATAAGAGGAGGGATGTTTCACACAATAATGATCTAACCCCTATCGACCATGCTTGTTCTCTCTAATCGGCCCATGACTAAGGGTTATGTCAGCCCATATTTCAGTTTAGTAATATCTGGCGTAAAATGTTTTCGGGATAGAAGAGAGATGAGTCGAAAGAACCCTAACACCTTAAACTCCGTGTTCTGGTTTAAATTAAATACAACGAGGGTAGAACTGCAGTTCCGCTAATAAATCTGTGGGAAAGCCACTCTTCCCATTACGATGAAAGTAAAATAAGAAAATCCGAAATCTGAATAGAAAGTGGAAAAAAGTCGTGTGTCATAAAGTTCGAATTTATCGTTCGAGTTTTAAAACTTCAGCTAACATCAACTTCCGTTCACTAAATTAATTACACCGCTCGGAAAATCTAGTTGCGCCAGTTTATCGAGTGCAACTCTTAACTGAATTTTCATCTTTTCTATTGTCCGAAACAAAAAAAAAGGAAACTAGTGAATACTGGTTAATGTTTATTTAATTGAGTATTGAATAATGTATATCTTGATTTTCGGTGCGGATGTTGGGGACAGAAATCTGTTTTATTTTCACCTCTCCTTTTAATGTTAAATAATAAGAGGTTCCGGAAGTGATTCAGAGAATTTTCAATATTTATGAAAGTTAAAAACCTGCATGAGTGTTTGGCGTTGAATGACTAATAAGAGTATATTCATTCCTAAGTAATCATTAAGGGATACTGTGGGAGGTATATTCATTGTTGAATGGCTTCTTTCTGGGTTTTCTCTCCCAGAAATATCAATCAAATAAAAACATTATTATTTTGTGAATTGCTTCTGCGTAAGAAACACAAGATATAAAATAAAAAAATTATTGTAACTGAATCAAAGTTAATCTAACCTATTCAGATTAGATCCGCTTACTAGATAAATGCTAGTTCAGAAATAATTCCAGCCTCTCGCGTTATCATGATGATAAATTATTTTTTGTTCTCAAAAAACGTGAATTTTAGCGAACAATTACAAGAGACCTTATCGGTTAAAAATGGATCAAGCTATGCAAATTTTTTTTATTGTTAAATATAAATATGGAAATAAATTTCTTGAGGAACAAGTTTTAGGGGTTGCGTTTTGTGCCCTTTCAAACCATAGAGGAACACCACCAAAAAGTTTTTTGAATGCCTTCTCGCCAGTTTAAAATATCTGCTTGATTTAATTCTTGTCAGTTTTTTATTTTTAAGAAAAAAATTAAAAACTGCTTGTCGAGCGCCATATTTAGTGTGCTGTAACTGAGCAGGGGGGCTCAAGAAAGAAATGTTTGTATGAAAGACCCACCCTATTTTTTGATAAATTTTTCCGCAACTATTCACATACTGTATTATCATAAATTTGACGATATTTTCATCGTATCTTCGATAATATCTAAGGACACCCTATATACCTCGTAGCAGAGGAATTATCGATGAAATTCTCACATCCTGAAGAATCCAACCGAATCCGAACTTTCCATAGTACGCGTCAGCCGAATTGAAGAAATAAATTCCGATCAAGAAATGAGGTTTTACTGGGTGCGAGCTCTCGGTCTCGAAATGAAAAAAGGGAAAAAATTAATGAGGTCGTTGAAAATGCCCGTGGAGCGATCGCTTAATGTTTGCCAGCCCCTGACTTGGCATCTAAAAATCTTATTTCCGACAAATTGCGATTTGTTTAAAAAATTCAGTTCGCGGGCGCAAGTTTCAGAACCGCTCACGGTCCAATGATGAGAACCCCAAGAACCCGAAGGGGATTTATGCAGGCGTTAAGGCTCGTGTGCCTGAATTTATTGTTTACTACCTTGTGTTTCAGCGGACTTCTCTCGGGGACAAAAGATATTTTCGATTGATATACACAGAAACGCTCTTTGTGAGGTTGCGTTGCGCCATTACCTTCTCATGAGAAATGTTCCACATCAAACACCCCAACAAAGCGAAGAATGGGAGAGCTTCATAACATTCTTTGGTTTGGATGGAATACCGACATTATAAATCCATACAAATAAGTTCAAATCCCATCTTCAGAATTTACAAGTATTAACTGGTTGTACCAAAAATTCAGTTGGGCAAGAGCTGATTCTTCTACTTCTAATTTTAGTGATAACTCTCCATCAGACCCAGTCACAAAAGTGGGCGTTCTCTCTTCCCTTGCAGAACTGGATGACATTGCACTCATACTCGAAATAATCTAATTTTGAAACTTCCTCGTCTTCAGGTCAAGATAGCATTTTGGCTTATGCTGTAGTAAAATGTGCTTTTGCACAGCCATTGTTTACCATACTTTCTGGATCATTTCTGCTGCCAACTGCCTGATGTATGAAATAATATCGCGTCAAAGGACGAGGATAGCTGGGTGGTTGTAGGTTGATTAGCGTTCTTAGTATTCTCACTCGCACTTGCAAAGAACTCTCAGCCGATTCTTTTAGGTCTTTGTAGAAGATTAACTCAGCATTATTGTACAAACTTGACCCCTGTGGAGTACGCTGAAAGATCTTGAGCTACGAGAGTGGACACTTTTCTTAGGAATTTTAGTTCCCATCTTATCTACTTGTTACCTGTTTAGAGTACCATACCTGAATATTCGACGATTATGATACTGCCTGGCCCTGAAGTGTAGACAGAGAATTATTCCCTAGAGCACTTGAAGAAGAAGCTACGGGTCTTGGTGAATAAGAGAACTGGATGACATTGCACTCACACTCGAAATAATCTAATTTTGAGACATCCTCGTCTCCAGGTCAAGACGGCATTTTGGCTTATGTTATGGTGAAATGTGCTTCTGTACAGCCATTGGCCAGGATAGCTGGGTGATTGTAGGTTGATTTGCGTTCTTAGTATTCTCACTCGCACTTGCAAAGAACTCTCAGCCGTTTCTTTTAGGACTTTATAGAAGATTAACTCAGCATTATTGTACAAACTTGACCCCTGTGGAGTACGCTGAAAGGTCTTGAGCAACGAGAGTGGACAGTTTTCATAGGGAATTTTAGTTCCCATCTTATCTACCTTGTTACCTGTTTAGAGTCTCACATCTGAATGTTCGACGATTATGATACTGCCTGGCCCAGAAGTTTAGACAGAGAATTCTTCCCTAGAGCACTTGAAGAAGAAGCTATGGGTCTTGGTGAATAAGAGAACTGGATGACATTGCACTCACACTCGAAATAATCTAATTTTGAGACATCCTCGTCTCCAGGTCAAGACGGCATTTTGGCTTATGTTATGGTGAAATGTGCTTCTGTACAGCCATTGGCCAGGATAGCTGGGTGATTGTAGGTTGATTTGCGTTCTTAGTATTCTCACTCGCACTTGCAAAGAACTCTCAGCCGTTTCTTTTAGGACTTTATAGAAGATTAACTCAGCATTATTGTACAAACTTGACCCCTGTGGAGTAGGCTGAAAGGTCTTGAGCAACGAGAGTGGACAGTTTTCATAGGGAATTTTAGTTCCCATCTTATCTACCTTGTTACCTGTTTAGAGTCTCACATCTGAATGTTCGACGATTATGATACTGCCTGGCCCAGAAGTTTAGACAGAGAATTCTTCCCTAGAGCACTTGAAGAAGAAGCTATGGGTCTTGGTGAATAAGAGAACTAGATGACATTGCACTCACACTCGAAATAATCTAATTTTGAAACATCCTCGTCTCCAGGTCAAGACGGCATTTTGGCTTATGTTGTGGTGAAATGTGCTTTTGTACAGCCATTGGCCAGGATAGCTGGGTGATTGTAGGTTGATTTGCGTTCTTAGTATTCTCACTCGCACTTGCAAAGAACTCTCAGCCGTTTCTTTTAGGACTTTGTAGAAGATTAACTCAGCATTATTGTACAAACTTGACCCCTGTGGAGTACGCTGAAAGGTCTGGAGCTACGAGAGTGGACAGTTTTCATAGGGAATTTTAATTCCCATCTTATCTACCTTGTTACCTGTTTAGAGTCCCATACCTGAATGTTCGACGATTATGATACTGCCTGGCCCAAAAGTGTAGACAGAGAATTCTTCCCTAGAGCACTTGAAGAAGAAGCTACGGGTCTTGGTGAATAAGAGAACTAGATGACATTGCACTCACACTCGAAATAATCTAATTTTGAAACATCTTCGTCTCCAGGTCAAGACGGCATTTTGGCTTATGTTGTGGTGAAATGTGCTTCTGTTCAGCCATTGGCCAGGATATTTGGGTGATTGTAGGTCGATTTGCGTTCTTAGTATTCTCACCCGCTATAACGCAGACTTGAACATTTGCGAAGAACTCTCCACCGTTTCTTTTAGGACTTCGTAGAAGATTAAATCAGCATTGTTGTACAAACTTAACCCCTGTGGAGTACGTAGAAAGGTCTTGATCTAAGAGAGGGGACAGTTTTCTTAGGGAATATTAGTTCCCTTGTCTACCTTATTACCTGTTTAGAGTCCCATACCTGAATGTTCGACGATTATTTTATACTGCCTGGCCCAAAAGCGTAGACAAAGAATTCCACCCTAGAGCGCTTGAGGAAGAAGCTACGGGTCTTGGTGAACAAGAAGATCCTTTACAGTTGGAAGACGTCAATGTGCGGAAGTTATCCTATATGTGCGTGAATCACATACTATCTTTCGACTACTGAGAAGTTTCGTGGCAAATTCTGAGGGAAATATCTCTATTCAATGGTTACAATATACAACGAAAATTATTGATTATATATTGCATTCAAATGTATAATTTGCTGCGGGCCCGAAAGTTTTCGTTTCAGTAATAACTGTAATACAACATCTCCTTCTGATTAATACCTGTAATATAGCATTGGGTAAGTTAACGTAAATGTTCGTGTTCTCGATAGGTTATTTAAGTCATTGAACTAATTGTCTCGAGTTGTATATACCCTATTGTGTCTGAGTTTCACCATATAAATTTCTCTACCCACTATTCTCCCTCTGTACGTCTGATTGTAGGTTATAGTGTGATAATTTCTGTCTGATTCCCTGGATATGCCCACCGTCTAGATCGTTAGGCTCCTTCAGATTATTATAGGCTTACCTTTCGCTGAAACCTCAAATTCCCAGCCCTGAGGCTATATCCCATGAACTTCGAGAGATATGGTAGCGCCGTATACATATGAACTTACGAGCTAGCCGGCGATATAGTTGGTTTGTTCGCCCAAAGTTCTGTTTCAGAAGGTAGGCTAGTATTTATTAGAGAAAACGGTAGTTCTGTATTTGTAGCTCCATATGTGTCTGACCTGGAACTTATCAGTTTATGTAATACTCCTTAATATTCTGATATTTTCTGCTACCTTAGATATTGTTCTGTGTATATCCTGAATCCACATGACCCATTCCCAAAAGTGGGTGTTCCTCCTTCCCTTGCAGAACTGGATGATATTGGATTTATTTCCAAGATGATCCTCAGGTTTTCCTCGGAAATAATATTATCCCAGCCATGCAACACGGTTTTGGTGCTTCGTTATTACTAACCTCTTGAGGTGTCTCAATGACTGGACTTCCATGATAGATGCTGGAAACCTGGACTTTGCACCTGCAATTGTCAATGTTTCACTAAACCGTCTGGTGGCAAATCTTAATTACTTTGGCATAAGAGGGCAATTGTTCTCGTGGATTGGAACATTCTGCGTAGAAGTTGGCAGTTTTTGATGTGACCAGCGGGTTTCCGCAGTGGTCTATACTCGGTCCATTATTCTTCGTTTTGTACACTGCCGATCTAGCTAAGTTACTCTTGTTATCCACATCTATGTATGCAGATGACACAAAGATCCACAGTGACCGAACTTCTGCTACCACCACCTTGCCGCGGCATCTGGAATGTGTAATACTCTTGGATCGTACCACTGAATCCAGAAAAGTGTCTCGTTGTGTGTATTCTAGGACTGCGGGAAGTACCATAGAGGTTTTGATGATCAGTCAGTCAGTCAGTCTGTTGCAATATCGAAGTATTTCAGGTACTTAATAATACTAAAAGTAATCTTGACGTAAGGACCGACTACCGAATCATATCGAGGAAATTTTTTTCGAAAAAGGCTTTTTTTAAAGATTTTTTCCGTTTATGTTCGTTAAAATGAGACAAAAACGGAGGTACCCTTGGAGAGAGAAAGGACGGGTCTATACGGGACTTCTTCCGTTTTGGCCGGAAAAAGTGGCGTCTATTTGAAAAAAATCGTAAAATCGGGTTAAAACGTCAACCCCTTATAAATGCATTATTGATTTACTTTGGAAATTCGAATCCCGAATTTATTTTATCCTAAGATTTTGGAAGGATAAATTTCCAAGTTCAACTGTAGTAGACTGATGAAACAAATATAAATATGAGGTTGATACCCAGAAACCATTTAAAGGAATTGGAAAAATCATTATTTATAATAGAAAAGAAAAAAATTGGATAGTTTTTTTAATGCAGGTTGAAGAACCTTTTGACATAATAATCATGTGCATCTCAATATATCTTAGAAATTAGGTTCCTTATCCGAAGCCATTGGAGAATCTATCAAGGCCCTTAAGAAACTCACTTTTCATTTATTGAATCCATATTGGTTATCGAATAATTTCATTAATATAATGTTAATAAATATAATGTTATTATTATTACTTTGTCAGTATAATTATTGAGAGGTTGGTTGAATAATGGAACATTATTTTGAAGAATAGTTAATTTATCAGTGTCTAAGCAGACTTATTATTTCTATCTGAATCTAACTTGGAAAGTAATAGCTTGAAAAAGATTATAATCTTTATGCAATGACAATAGTTCAAGTGTTTATATTTCCACAAAAAAAATCGGAACCGAAATTTTACTACGTAATTTTTTTTTACGTAAGCTCTGAGTTTTATGGATTTCAATTGCAACTATTGGAACCGAAAAAATTATTTGCCATTTTCCTATGAATTGTCGTTTTTCCAGTGATGATTCGCATAGATGAATTCAACTGTGCATCATTTTTTTGAGTATGAGCACTATTAATGGTAATTTTCAATGCGAACAACCTAAATTATGTGACTGGAAATATATGTAGACCGGCCGTTGCCAACTGAATTTCGATTTTCCTTAGGCACTTTTGATGTTAATATATCTTAAACGGACCATACAAAGCGAAACGCTGTTGAATTAGGTCAGATTTTGAACTGGAGAATATTTTGTTTACTTATGATCAATCCAGAGACAAAAGAGACCTGCGTGAAAGATAATAGATCATGAACAAACTCTTACTCATAAACGCCCCGGCAACACACGGTGGGGTTAACAGAACAATGGTCATATTAAATGACGGATTCGTGTACGTGAAAAAGTTCCCGAACAAAGTCAAAACGACCTCACTACACAATAACGCACGCAAAAACATGTCTGCTCGCTGCTGAAATAAAATTTCAGTCGAAAGTGAACACAAAGCCTTTTAAATATATTAAGGGCAGTAGGAAAGCTTGCACATCAGCATTGTTCCTCGCATACGCCATGTCTCTTGCATAGATTTATTGCCCGGTGTTAAGTTTGGGCGCCCCCCTGCAACTTTCGCCATGCTACAGCTCCCCAAGGAGGAACTATACCAATAATGCGGGATCCACCTGCACTGCGGTTTCGAATTTCTTCAGACAATTGACAATATGACCTCTGCCCCGAGTTTCTGAATGAATTCAACCGTTCAAGCTGGAATTGTAAATCCCGGTTCCGCAGGGGGAGCACACATCCCAGATCTTCACACTTGCCGGCTTTAGGGCCCACTAAACCGCCACACAGGCCGGAATTCGCTGGAAGACGATACCACAATTTGGAATTTTATGAGGAAGCGCCGCCTGCGATATTTGTTCCAGGAGATAACAAAGCGTACTTTACCGCAACTTTGATGTTGATGAGTTTTTAAACTTCATATATCGGAATTTGCGCAATATAATTCAGAACGTATAGCCCCTTTTACCCTATTCTGTGCCATCATATGCATACAGCTTGAAGAATCTGAATGTATCCACTTTCTAAACCTGGATAGTTGACTTGTCTATACAGGATGTTTCACAGGTAGAGGGAAACATGTAAACCGTGCACAGGGGCTACCAAAGTGGTTCTAAATAATCCATACCCGATGTAGGAATCGAAAATCAGAAGAATCTAGGTCTCTTTCAAGTAAACTTTCAGATATAATTTCTCCTAAATGTTATCTCTTCACAATTTTATATATCACACAACGGATCTCTAAATAATATTATTGAGTAAAACGGCGAGGATAGCTGGGTGATTATAGGTTGACTAGTTGCTAGTATTCTCACTCGCTATAATGCGGATTAGAACTTTGGCACACAACTCTCCACCGTTTCTTTTAGGATCTTGTAGAAGATCCTTGTTGACGGAATTCCATCAATTGGAATATTGGAGCCCTTGAAGAAGCTACGCGTATTAGTGAACAATCGGATCATTTATAGTGGTAATACCTAACTGTCCGTAATACTATCAGACTATTAACTTTAGTCACATATTATCTTTCGGATTTTTCGGCTACTGAGAACTTTGCATGGTAAATTGTAAGGGAAATATCCCTATTTATTATTGGTTAGTGTATACAACGAAACCTATTGATTATATATTGTATTCGAAAGATTGTACAATTCGCTTCGGGCCCGAAAGTTTTGTTTGAGTAATAACTGTAATATAACATCTCCTTCTGATTAATACCTGAAATATAGCATTGGGTAAGTAAACGTACATGTTCGTGTTCTCGATAGGTTATTCGAACTCATTGAATTAATTGTCTCGAGTTGTATAAATCCTATTGTGTTTGAGTTTCACCATAAACATTTATCTACCCAATAATCACCCTGTGTAGGTGTGCTTATAGGTTATGGTGTGATCATTTCAGTTTGATTCCCTGGACATCCCCACTATCTAGATTGTTAGGCTCCTTCAGAGTATCACAGGCGTATCTTTTGCCAAAAACATCGACTTCCCACCACTGAGGCTATATCTCATTAACTTTAAGGAAAAGGGTGGCGCCCTATATATATATTTATAATATATATTCTTCTGAACTTCGAGCAATACATTTCTCTATATAACAATAAAGCATGTGTATGAAAAAGTGTTAGAAGAGGTTAGTGAAACGGGGTACTATAGAATTCAATATATGATACTAGAGCTTAGGGAATAAACCTCAGCAAAAAACCTTATCTCTTCGTTAGTGTTGTGATTTATGAAAGTTGAAATTGTGCACAAAATATGCTGAAATATTAAATATTGAAGGGCATCTTTTTCTTTACTATCACCTCATCATTCAATAAGCAAAAAGTGATAAATATATCACGAAAGCTCGAGAAGAAAAGGAAAAAGAGTTATATACAGGGTGTCCCAAAAATACCACGCGAAAGTGACACTGGAGATAGATTGGCATTAGGTCTATCAGATAGCATCAACATGACCTCAGTAAAAGTCCGCTGGTTTTCGAGATATCACCACTGTTGCTTCCCATGACTTCACATGTTGGGAAGCGCTCATTTGTATTTCTAAACAAAGCAGCTCGCTTGTAAAACTTAAATGTTTTGGGTTAACTGGTTTATTTTTGCATGGGTGGTCTCACCCTTGAAATTAATATTTTCCAAGGAAAGATAATTGCAAGTAAATATCTTGTAATACTTCAACCCTTGTAGAAGTATTTATGACCTATTTCCTGTGAAATATTGATAAAATGCATACAACAACTAACACATTGCCAGAGCTGTGAGTCCTTTGTCTAGATTCTAACCCATACAAAAATCTAGAATTTTCCGATTAGATCGCCACGGCTTTGGCTATTCACTAAATCGAGGGCGTAGATTCCGAATCTGTAATTAGTTTTTCCGTATCTCGATTAATTTTGGTCATATGGCGAAAAATCAGACTGATTAGTCCATTTTCCGGAGGTAGAGCCAGAAATTGCGACTTTCTTCGTCATTGCTCCGAAACTAATCGATATACGGAAAATCTAATTACAGATTCGTGATCTGCGTACCCGATTTAGTGAATAACCAAAGCCGCGTCGACCTAATCGGAAAATTGCAGATTTTTGTATGTGTTGGATACTAGAGAAAACTTTTTGGCGTTTGACGGATTCGCTCATTACCTAATATTTTCCGAACGGATAGAGATACAGAAAAAATAAATACATAAATCTAAACGTCGTCCACCGACCAATAATCGGGGAAAATTTGGTTATTGATATGTGAAAATCATAGATTTGGGACGGGAAAGAAGAATTTTCCTCCGATTCCGGGTCAAAAATATTTCTAAGTGCCGACCCAAAAAATTTTTTTCATGGTATATCGATACGGAGCTCGTGTCTAATTGAATCGAGGTCGCTGATCACGAATATGTAATTAGTTTTTCCCTAAGTGGCGTACTTTGGGAAAATTTTCATTAAAAGTGAAAAAATTGACGAAAATAGGTCAATTTTGGAACTTTCCACTGCCCAAAAAAATCGGAGTAGGGTGTTGCTGATTTTTTACGTCATATTTGGATCCTTTATCTATCGAACCATCTGAACAATAAATGTCCAGGTCGTACGCTTCGGAAATTATGATTTTTTTCCCGAGGGTCTATTTTTCAGAAAATTCTTTCCGCGATATTTCCTCGGAAAATTTTTGTAATAAATATCTGATGATAGATTCGGAATCTACGGCCCTGAATCTATAAGAATAAGTACCCGTTTCATAGTTTTGCGTCAAAAAATTTTTCTCGAAAAATGGGATTTTTTTAAGGCTATAGTATTAAAAAATTGCCAAAATTCGACCGGTCTCCGATTTCGATACAAATTACGTCATTTACTAATTCGGGACCGTAGATTACGAATATATGATCGGATTTTTCATTAGAGAATTTTCCGCGGAAATACCGCGAAATGAATTTTCCGAAAAACAGACCCCTGGCAAAAAAATCATAATTTCCGAATAGTACGGCCTAGACATTTTCTGTTCAGATTATTCAGTAGATAAAGGATCCATATATAAGGGCAAAAATCAACAACACCTTACTCCGATTTTTTTGGGCGGTGTGAACTTCCAAAATTGACCTATTTTCGTCCATTTTTTCACTCTAAGTGAAAATTTTCCCAAAGTACGCCACTTAGGGAAAAACTAATTGCATATTCGTGATCAGCGACCTCGATTTAACTAGACACGAGCTCCGTATCGATATACCATGAAAAAAATTTTTTTGGTTCGGAATCGAAGGAAAATTCTTCTTTCCCGTCCGAAATCTATGGTTTTCACATCTCGATATCCAAATTTTCCCCGATGATTGGTCGGTGGACGACGTTTAGATTTCTGTATCTATTTCCTCTGTATCTCTATCCTTTCGGAAAATATTAGGAAATGAGTAAATCCGTCAAACGCCAAAAAGTTTTCTCTAGTATCTAACCCAGGGGTCACCAATTAGTTTCATTGGAGGTCCGTTCACAAAATCTGTATATCGGTCGCGGGTCGTTGATAGCATTATGATGGCATAAGAATTTGACTAGCATCTAAATCCAATGTCTATAATTAGTAAATAAAACGAAAAGTTATCTGAATTTTTTTAATCAAGAATATATGTTTTCTGGAAAAATGGTCCGCAAAAAAAAGGTTCGCGATCCGCATCCGGACCGCGGTCCGCCATTTGGTGACCCCTGGTCTAGACTATTCGAAGACCCCTAGTCTGTGAAAGTCGGACCGGTTTCCATGTTACAAAACAATGAATGTGGGAGCGAGATAGCCGATAAGGGTTTTGGTCTTTTTTAATAAGTAGCAATTCTGGTTCTGATTAAAAAAAATTGGTAGTGTTGTATCATTTTGAAAAGGGCATGAAATGGACCAGTTTTTGCGATTATTTGTCAATTCAGTCTGATATAATTTTTTTTCACAGCAGTCAGTCAAACTTAAGTTAACGTTTTAACTTCGGCATAAAATACAACAAGTTAGACATTTTTTGAAGGATTTTGTTCTAGTTGTCGGTGAAGTTATTACTTCATTGTTTAAAGCAACTATTCAGGATAGCCTAGGTAAAAAAAAACATGAGTTTGAAGTAATTTCTAGCAATGCTAGGCGATAAAAGACCGAAAACTGGAGATTTTTAAAAAATACACAAAAGTGGTGATATCTCGAAAACCAGCGGACTTTTACTGAGGTCATGTTGATGCTATCTGATAGACCTAATCCCAATCTATCTCCAGTATCACTTTCGCGTGGTATTTTTGGGACACCCTGTATATTGTATATTGTTGTAGGGGGTAACGTTGCACTGCGACCTTAAGGTCTATTGTGCCCCTCCCCCTTCAGAGCAATCGATGTCATTACCATCTACAGCTCGCCTTCCAGTTCCAGACTTCTGATGAACTCCAGTATCTGGGATGGCTCCAAGGAGGCCAGGTCTTCGCTCCTGCAGATTTCTTGCCCAAAGCATTCCTTGCATTGGTTTGAGATGGCGAGGCATTCCGTTGTCAGGTGATCAGGAGTTCCATACTCCTCCCAACAGAATTTACAATCGTCAGTTTCTGCTAGTCCTAATCTCATCATATGCTGCCTGAGGCCACATTGCTCTGTGAGATCAGCACCCCATGAAGTACCAGCTAATTTCTACAGAATACTATTTCTTTTTTTCATCTTCAGACGCAAGTCATCCAAATGAGCTTTGAAATTTAAAGAAGAATCTAGTTTCACTCCTGGGTATTTAGGATGCCTCAAGAAAGAGTCATCTAAAATTACACTCAATGAGACTAATAACCTGATCACAAGAATTCCTATTTTTCCTGAAGCCCCCTGGCAATTCTGTTGAACGTCTTCTACAGACCATTCAATCCCAAAAGGAATCAATCTCAAAACATCCCATGTAATCCTACTCGAATATGTGAAATTCATATCGGAAACTACACTATTCCACTTTTCCTTACGACTTGCATTTATCGAATTTATTAGCTTTTCGCCTTTTTCAATTGATGGGGAATTTTGATAATCTTTATATAAATTTTCTGCTTTAACTGACCAACCAGGAAGGTACTCTTGGTGGAAACGCATCGGAATGAATTTTGTAGCTGAAGCTTTCACTACACTAACAAATCTGGAGTAATTTTCATAAGTTGGTCGAAACCATCTTATGTCACTATATTAGCGGGTTATATGGTTGGTTTGTTAACCCATCGTTCTGTTCCAAACGGTTATCACTAAAAGGTAGCTGTAGCGGATGTTAGTACTTATTGGAGAAAACATTAATTCTGTATGTGTGGCTCCATCTGTTTCTGATGGGAACTAATCAGTTTATGTGATAGTCCTTAATCTTCTGATATTTTCTGGTACATAACATATTGCCCTGTTTATATCCCGAATCAATCAGCCAACGTAGGATTACTTTCTGCAGTTATTCCATTTCTATTTCCAATCCGTATAATGATTTCAAAAATGGAAACTCATCATTCTTCCAATATAATAATCCGCACGCATTTCGCCTTTATTCAGAATTCACAGAGAGTTATCTGCGTGGGATAAATTTAATGGAAATTTATCATACTTTGGGAACTTATATATCTGAAACTCATAACCGGAGGGCAAAGAGTAGGATGTTGATAGATGGCTTACTGTGTCCCACTCATAATTAAGTCGGCAAGATTCAACTCTCGATCTCCTGAACGACATCAACTAGAAAACGATTTCAACAGTGGATTCGCTTGACTTCATTTTCCTCCCCCTATCATTCACAATTATTGGATTAGCACCATCCCTTGGATCTTCTCTGTTTATTTCGAAAATCTGACAATTCGAAAGAATACATTTCCGGATCGCCAATGGCAATGAGAAAATCGATATTTTTCATCTTTGCGAGTTGTTGATAAGTAACAGATGTTTTTTTAACTAATCAATAAGAACTGAAAATTGTACAAAAAAAATTATTTATTCAGCGACTTCTTCAGTGTACTTCATAACAACTTTTTAACAATTAAAGATCACCGTTCAAAGATTCAAATAATATATGTTCAAAAGAATTAAAAATTTGTTATTTTATAGATATTTTTCTGAGTTTAGGAGAGAAAAAAACATTGAATTATATTTATTAGTCGATACTATTCTACAGGTTGTCTGGTGACCAATGGTACACCATTCAGCTACAAAACGAGGACTTTTATGCGCGTCAGAAAAGAGTATCAAAAATAGTTTCAGAGCTTTTGTTTCCGACATACAGAATGTTTCGTGAACGGTGGAAAATTTCAGGCGTCCGTAACTTCGGAACCATATAACTGATTCCGATTATTTTCCGCTCAATTAGTGGATTTCGTACAATCTGATGGATCTTAAACCGTCAAATATTGCCTCCTTTTTTGAAATCTGCATTTGGTTTGTTTGTAAACAATATACACAGTGTTGTTTTTTTATCGACTATTATTTCAAGTTTCTAGATCCATTATATAACTGATCTTAAAAACTGTCTTCTGAGCGGAGTCTCACTGGTCAATAGACAGCCTGTATGATTATATTCATATTATAACCACAATTTGCACCCGCCGACAATTGTTTAAGTTCATTTTTCACTACACAAAATTAATTCTGTGTAATTATTCCGATATCGATCGAAATTGTGGGTAATTCATTCTCGTACGATGTGGATACGCTTGAACCATCCGAACTACATGGTTCATACCTTGTTTATTAAACATGGCTTTCAATTACGCATTGAATTATTAATCGGAGATAGAAGGTATTATTGCCACAAAATTTCAAGGGTTGTACGCTCGATGAGACATTGTTTTGATTTTTCAGTACCGAACTTATTGTGCTGTCAATCCGGAATGTCAGCGCTCATTAAATTTGTATGGACATAATTTTAGTGTGTACCTATGAAAACGGTTACGTCTGCGTCCAATTTGCCGCCATTCCATGGAGGTTTATGGGCTTATGTGGAGTAATAATACTCGGTCGGCCGAAATGAGAGCTAAATGACATAAGCTCACCTACCCCCAAATTCCACCACGGTCATTTCCATCACTTGCAGGCGTTTCAAAATTTGAAAATTTGCAGCAACAAAACTGTATAACTCTTTTATTCATTCCACATGATTCGGTATCGTAAAAATGTTCGTTTTAATACATTTTAACAAATCACAACACTCACGGAGAGACAGGGTTTTTTGCTGAGGTTTTTCCCTAAGCTCTTATATATGGTATATTGTTGTAGGGGGTAACGTTGCACTGCGATCTTAATGTATATTGTGCCCCCCGTCAGAGCTCTCGATATCATCACCATCTAGAGCTCGCCTTCCAGTTCCAGAGTTCTGGTGAACTCCAGTATCTGGGATGGTTTCAAGGAGGCAACGTCCTCACTCCTGCTAATTCATGCCCGAAGTATTCCTTGCGTTGGTGTGAGATGGCGAGGCATGCCATTATCAGGTGATCAGGAGTTTCATCCTCCTCTCAATAGAATCTTCACTCGTCAATTTCTGCTAGCCCTAATCTCATCATATGCTTCCTAAGGCCGCAGTGCCCTGTGAGGAAACCAGTGAGGAGATGCAGCGTGTTCTTACTGAGGTCCAAGTATTTCTTGGATCTGACAGTATCAAAAATTTCCGGAGGAATTTCTTGGAGTGATACATTCCGGGGAGATATCTCAAGAAAGTACCTCTTTCAGTTTCTTCTTTCATCCAAAATTCACTCTTATAGGTGTATCTACCAACCACACAGTGGGGGTCCGGGCCAATAAATGGGTTTTGTGCTCCTTTCTTGGCATATATGTAAATATCATTTATAATTAAACGGAAAAATGTAACGGATAATTCTGCAAAAGGGAGCAGAGGTACAATATTCTGCTGTTACTTCTTGACACGTCTTTCTGCTAATTGGCTTCTTCATGGCAAGGCAACGAAGAAACCAAGGAAATTATGGAAGTAAAACTGACTACTGCAAGCAACAGCAGAATCATTTTTTTCTATTTCAGTATCGTAATGAGTCCATTCCAGCACTAAAAACAGTGCTGGAATGAACTCATTCCCGCATTGTTTCTAGTTATATTTTTCGTTTTGTGGTAGTCAGCATTGACATTCGATCCTATCAAATTTCAACACACGTCAACTGTCAATATAAAATAATCTGGATATAGTGAAATAATTGTTGAGGGAAAAAGATTCATTTTGATTGAAAAATAAGGTACTAGATATTTCCTTCTTGCTAATTTTGAATCATTCATGCTATTAGGAAACTGTTTTAAATCTGATCTCCATGTCCTACGTATGATTCAAATTCAAATTCCGTAATCTGTCAACTCGCTCCTTAGTCGCTTGTTTTCGAATTTCGCATTCGTGTTTGAATAGGAGCCCATTCTGCAACTTGTATTAGAATATAATATTCTCTGTCCCTTTTGCGGAATTACCTGTTAAATTTTTCCATTTAAATGTACTTCTTCGAGGTATCCTGATTTCTTTGTATCATTTATAATGTAATGGGCGGTTGACTGTTGATAGAAAGACTTACGGAATTGAACCGTTTGATAATAATAATATTGATTACGGAAAAATTCGGAATTTCATATTGGAGCATGTTTTTCTTGGAACAAGGGAGAGATAAGGGTCATCTTGTTCAGTATCTTGTTGTCGAATAAATGAGATGGTTTCCTCGTCAATTTTATTGCTCTTTGAGTTCCCGACATACGATTGTCAGAGCCTTATGCTTCCTTCAACCTATATATTATACGTACGTACTTAATACTGCAGAACAATGAAATATCCAGGAATAATTCAAGGGTCTCCTGAACTCGCCGACTATTCGAGGCAAGATTTTAAGCAGTGGGTAGAGTTTCTATCTCAATTTAAATGAAATCATGAGCTGGAACAGTTCCGTTTTATCCTTCCGGCAAACCCTCGACAAACCTGAGTTTTCTTTGGAAAATCTGAACGGTGATATCCCAACAATAAGTAGAAAATGAGGAAAACCCCGATTCACTGAAAAGTTTCCTGCAATTTTCCCCGAGCATGAAAACACTACACCTTAATTCGTTTCTTGACGTGAGAATATCCCCCCTATCTGAATGCAACAACAGAAATTATATTTTTCGTTCTTCCCCCCTCTCGCCCGTATTCTTTCAGCCTGTCCTCCGTGTCAGAAGGAATGAAATTCGCGAAATCCCTCTAGGGTCTTTTTAATTCGAATCGAACATTTTGTCCCGAGTGTTACTTAATTAAGATCTGGAGCGAGTTTTTGGAAATCTCGCAAAGTTTTATCAGAAAGAATCCGGAATGTGAACATGAGATACCTCAGAAGACGTTACGGTTGGCTGAGGACGCTCCATTAATGTAGACGCCTTTCTGTAGAGGGACGTGTAAATGAAACGGATGAATAATTATCATATATTGGAAAATTTGAGAAAATCACTGACGTGAAGCTTGGAGATTTTGTGTCTATTCACGCTTCGAAGTCGATCGAGTTAAGATTCGGTACTCGATGATAAAATGGTGGCTCGAAGTTCTGCGCCGAATTTCGGCTCATTTGGACGCATGGTTTCCAAAATATAAAATTTTTGGAAAAAGAATTTTTTTGTGTTCTCTAGTGAAACGATATTCATGAAATTCAGCGAAAATCAGCGCGTCGAAATTTTACAAGTATTACCGAGTTTTAATTGGATCATTTTTGCATATTTTGAGTTATAGAGAAAATAACAACAAGATTTGAGAATGGTATAACTGATCCGTTCGGCCGATTATGCTCATTTTTCATTTGTTCCAGCTTCCTACCTCCTCCTCTCAGTGAAATTGAATACCTACAGTAAAACATCCCGAAAAGTTTGGAATATGGATTGAGATGGATATTCGTAAATAATACGCTCTTAATATGAATTTAATTCGAAATTATCTCCAAGGAGATCTCCTGAGGAAGAATTTTTAATTTGATAGGCGTAGGTATGTATGACGTATGTTGAGCTTCCGTGAGATAATTATTGACTAACATTTGGTCCATTTTTTCAACAAATTACGAAATCTATATTAAAAAGTACCTATTCTTGAATAATTTTATATTAGAAACCGATGTTTTCAATCTACTGAATCTACCGGAAGTGCTTGGGCTCCGAAAATATTTTAGCTCTGTAGAGGATTTCAAGCGATATCATAATCTCAATTTTCAGATTTCAAATATGTCCAGTTCTCCAGAAACATCTAATAGGCACTCGACCTTGGGACACCCTGTATATGTTCAAATGAATGGTCTCTAGTAACTATGAATTATAGTATTATACGATGGTTCAAATCAGTGGAATATTTTAATCATCAAATGAACGAGCACGTTGGAGCTCTTTAAGTCACGTGAGTGTTTCTGAATTTTTATTATTCAACACATACCTTGCAACTTGATTTGAAAGAATTTTAGTAATCCTATAGTTTACTGTTTTGAAACATGAATCAAAATCAGTATAAACTATGTCTTGAGCATTCCAAATGTAGCATTAGTTGTGCAGGGAAACTTTCCTGGTGACCTCAAGAAGTCGTAACTTACCGCATTGGGATGAATTATTCACATCAGGAGGGGTTAATCATGATATTTGCATATAAAATCTAATGTTAGTGTTATAATTCATCACCACCACCTAGGAGGAAACTTGGAAATTAAATTTGATGGTGAATTATCAGTGATCACATTAGTTTTCGAAATTCCGAAGTAAAACACATATTACTTCAATATATGGCTGAAACTCGAGGTATAATATCTAATGTTTTTCAGTTAATCCATATTTTATACATAAAGTTGATGATACCATTGCCACGCCATTATCATTATTGAATATAGAAGGGAGGAGGCTAAAGGTAGACGCACACTTAGGCGAAGCGTCGCGAACGGAAGCTTGGCGAGGAGAAGAGTCATTTCGCCGAGGACCGAGCATTGGGAAGAAGCGTCAGGTCGCGTACCGGAAGGAATTGCGAGTCCCTTGAATTTTATCAGTATCATTTGAATATTTCATATCATGTGGTCAAGATGAGCAGCTCTCCCTCTGAAGACGATCTGTTTGTTTTGTGTTTAATTGCCAGTATGGAAGAAGAAGAAGATACCAATAAAAAATGCTGCGTCAGAAACATAAATCAAGGGAGGAAAATGTACGGTGAATTTCATCACTTGTTTTCCGACTTCAGACAAAAAAATTGTTTCAAGCCCTGTGGACAGGAGCTTTTTGGCGCTCTTGTTCAAACAGACAAATTATATCTCCGAAAGTATTGGTTTCTCAGAGTTGGGAATTATATCAATGATAGATTAGATCTATGATAGAAATGCATCATGAAAGAAATTTAATTTAAAAAAAGTGTCTTGTAGAAAAAATGCTTCGAAAATTATCTTATAAAAAAAAGAGCAATCTACAATGCTTCAATGCCTTAATGCTTCAAAAATTGTCATTAAATTTATTTATCAAGATTAAATGAGCAATCTGCAATAATTCAACCTCGTGGAATGGGTTGTTGCAACTTACACTCGGTGCATAGTTTTCACATCTCGAAATACCTAAGGAAAGTATCATCGAAATGTCTAGAGCAAGGCTGGAGGCAATCATAGTAGATTGTCCATTTATTCCTGATATTTGAGATGGTAGTGGATTACGAACAAATTATTTTAATGGCTCAAAATATATTAATAAAATACTATCCTCTTTTCATAATTTAAAATTTAATAGTTCATACCACTAACACATTCTTTTCTGTATTATGAACTTTAACTCAAGAAAGAATTATTGATACACAAATGTAGATCCGTATTTCAGTATATTTTTGCTAGCAACATTATGAAAATACTGTATATAGGAACATGTCTCACTACTTAAGGAAGTAAAAGGTAATATTAACCTCAGTGGTCAACGAACAGTAATTTCTTTTGATGATTCCATTATGTTCTTCTTTCCTATTGCCTCCATAAACTACATCAAAACAGTCTTGTATATATTCACAAATTCAAGAATCGAATAGTTGCTTTCCAAGAGAAAATAGCAACTTTGAATTGACAATCGCTAATAGCTAGAAAAGATGACATTTTTGAATAGTGATCACAGACAGATTCTGTGTTAACATTCTGTGAATACATAGAACTTACGATGTATTATTGAAACTTTGAAACATCATATCTCCCAAAGTATTAGCTTGTTAGAGTTGAAAATGATAACAATGAATTCTTATGAAGAGACTGCATCTCAAAAAAAAAGATGAATTCAAAATTTGTAATGTAAAAAAAAATATTTTTTTTTCGTTACTCCGAAACTATTAGACCGATTTTGCCCACTAACGAACTTCACCGAGATATTCATCCCTCAAGCCTACTCTGAAAATTTCAATTGTCTAGCTCATTCCGTTCGAGAGTTGTCGTGTTAACGGCCGGACGGACGGCCGGCCGGACAGATTGGGTTGCTGTTCTTGTTGATTATTCTTTTGTACTTGTTGATTATTTTGTTGTTCTTGATTATTTGCTCTTCTATCTAAATTCATGATACATGTATTTATGAATTGCCTCGGATATCCATTTCTGCAAGAAAGTTTTTGATGAAATCAATTTCATTATTTCGAATTTCAAGAGTAGAACAAATTAGGTAAGCTCTATCATAAAGTGTTTTAATAACACCTCTTTTCACACTAAGCTGATGGTTTGAATAGAAATTTAAATATCTATTTGTACATATGTGTGTGCTTCCTGAAGACACTCGTTTCGAAATGGTTCGGATACTTAATGATCGAAACATCCAGAAAAGAAAGTTGATTATTTTTCTCTATTTCCAAAGTGAATTTTATTGTAGGTTCCTTCGAATTTATGAAATCGAAAAATTTGCCTAACTCTCCTCTACCATGTTGCCAAATTACAAATATATCGTCAACATATCGCCACCAAGAAAATGCAAAAATAATGGCACCTGAATACTTGCATGTAAAGTAGTCAATAGTTCGGAAATATGAATCCATTAATGTTCATCTCATTCTCCTTCACGTCCTGGGTGATGTGCATTTTACTCAGGCTAATAATGTTCGGTCTACACTGCTGAATCAATTGGGTTATTCCACTTTTGTTGTTCAGGAATCCCTGGCAATTGAAATAAACTATATTATGTGCACTGGGCTGCTATATTTCCACGAATGTTGTTTTCTCTGTTATGCTTTCAACTATTCTCACATAACATGGACAGTTTATATCGAAAGCAACATGATCCGTGTTCAGATTCAAATCCTCCTCCTTTTCCATACAATTTATGCATTTTGTGGCATCGCTCTCACATTCTTTAGTGTCATTATTACCGGCACATTTAAGACACTCAGATTTTTACATTCCCACTGGAAATGGTTATACGCTTAATAATTTTAATAGCGTGATATGTTATGAAATTCGTAACCATAAAATGTTCTCCACCCTATATCGAATTTTTCTATACCTTTGACATATCTGTATAACGTTATGTAAACTTCTTCTTTTACATAATTTCATATTCACGATCACGTATAATCTCGATTACACAACAAAGGAACATGCGCACAAAAGCTCCAGAATTCACAGTGCTTCTCTCGATTTTTTTTTGTATATTCTGGACTCCAAAGCTCAAATTGAATATTGCGGACTGCTTCCATTAGACACGATTCGGGGACTTCATATATGATGAATGGGATTCCGATGTTTACAACTGAAAATGAATCAGAAGTTTGATTCTTCGGGAGATAAATCGAAATATGGGGATAATTTTGGAGTTTTGCCAACTGCGGGCCATCCAGAACACTTCTCACGAACTATAAGACATAAATCAATGAAACTAGGTACAATTAGACCAGGGTCGAAGCCTTTAAAAATGGTAAAAAGTGAAAAAAAAATTATAGTGAATGAAACCCATTGGAAAAGGAAGAGAATATAACACAAATAATAGGAAAAATAATTCACGGGCGATCTGAGTTCAGGAAGGGGAAGGGGGTGAATTTTTAAGGGTCAAAAACGGTTTTCTCGATTTCCGGCAAAACTACAAGTCCTATGGAAAAATTTTGAAGGGAAAAGTTGTCAGTAATAAAAAGATCTACAACTTTTGTATTCACACTTTTTGGCGCTCTAGTTCCTCGGAACAGAGTGCTTATGAATTTGCCCAAGTGTCTGTAATTTTGGAATTTTTGACTGAAAATGGTCTCAAACGATTTGGTTCGACTCACTGATCAAGAATCCGAGGTCGAAATCGATTCTGGCTGGCCTTAGGCACGATAACTCTCGAACGAAAGGAGTTAGCGGATTGAAATTTGCAAGGTGGGTTTATTTTTTTTCATCATTGTAATCAGAAAAAGTGAAGTAAAGTGAATTGTGATTACAATGATGAAAAAAAAATGATACGCATTGCATTTGAAAAAATGAAGTTAAATCGATTTGAAATTCGTCATGTTGATAGTCTTTTTGTGGACACTTCATTTGCTGGGGATGCTTTATTATAGCGGGCTATGATACTCAGAAGTCTCGTCTTTCAATGCATATAAAGCTGATATTGTTATGTGCAAGGGTTCGTGAAATATAATTAGATAACATACCCACTACAGGTATCATTTTTGTCAAAATGACCTACATGAATTTCGAAAACTATTGAAAGGTTTTTTTCTGGGTTTTCTCTCCCAAACTCTGAAAAATATCTATAAAATAAAAATTAATTATTTTGTGATTTGCTTCTGCGTAAGAAACACAAGATATTTGTCAGAAGCGATCAATTGAACAATGTTGCCTAAGAAACAACAACGAAACAACATCAACGAAGAAACAACTATTTCGTAACGTTTCGGAGTCTATATCAGACTCCTTCGTCAGACGTTTAATGAAAATCTTTAGAATTATTTTGTTGATAGTTATTATGTGAAAAGTATGAAAGAGCATACATAGAATTGAAAAACACTTCTGAATATAGTGTCTCCCATTTGAAAAATCATAGTCACCCTTTATTCCACTTTTGTGGGACACTCGATACACTCGAAGTAATTCAAGTTTGCTTCAAAAAATATTGCCAAACTTTGACCGTTAGGCAAATATCGTCTTCTGCGGCACTAGTGGGACACCCTGTATATATTGTATATTTGGGAGAATTCTAGCTAGATTCATTATCATAATCCTCATTCTTCATATTTTATTCTATTTAAAAGTACTGAGGAAGTACCCTTCAATCGTCTAATATAAATGGCTGCGAGTGCTGGCACTTCAAAGCTAAAAATGATATACCCTTGTGTAAAATCAACGACCCTCCTTTATGATGAGCGTTTTCTCGAAGATAAAGTAGAACTATCAGAATGTTGTTAAAATTTGATGTGAGCTCGCGAAGGATTAACATAAATGAGTATAATAACAATAATTCCATAGGTACGTGAAACCGGCGATGAATCGACTTCATTAATCCAGCAAGGTCAGGCAGTTGGATACAAAATTGAACGTCTGAAAACTCGCGAAGAACGAGCGGGGCAGGGGCCTTCCAGCAAATATTTCGTAGAAATCTTGAATCAGATCCACGCGAAGGTTCACCTGCGAGCAAAATGTAATTAAATCTTGCAGACTAAATCGCTTTTCTCTCAGAATTGTTTTAGTTGATTAAAATTGCAAAGCTCACACTCTATTATTGCGAGATTGCATTACAAATTCTGAGCTCCACCTTCGATGCCGCAATTGCTTCGTTTTATGCCCTTTTTTCGTCATTAAATTCGTAGTTTTGCTATACAACTGGCAATATTGGATTAAAGGGCCTTCAGACTATTGTTGCGGAAAACAACATCCTGCGGGTATACGATTTCGGAATTCGATCCGGGTTCCGAAAATATCCTCGAGGAAATGCAAAAGCAGTTACAAATTTCATCTGTCAATGTATTTTCGTTTCACCCAAATGAATAGGAAGAATCTTTTACTCAAAAATTGGTTCAAGCCCTGTGGATAGGAATTTTTTGGCGCTCTTGTTCAAACAGACAAATTATATCTCCGAAAGTATTGGTTTCTCAGAGTTGGGAATTATAACAATGGATTATTATGATAGAATTGCACGATGAAAGAAATTAAATTTAAAAAAAGTGTTTAAACAAAATTGTTTCAAAAATTATCATTTCAAACAAGAGCGCCAAAAAAGGAGCAATCTAAAAATGCTTCAAAAACTGTCATTAAACTTATTTATCAAGAATAAATCAGCAATCTGCAATGATTCAACCTCGTGGAATGGGTTGTTGCAACTTATACTCGGTGCATGGTTTTCACAACTCGAAATACCTAAGGAAAGTATCATCGAAATGTCTAGGGCAAGGCTGGAGACAATAATAGCAGATTGTTCTTACGGCTTACGAACAAATTATTTAAAGCGTTTAAAATATATGAACCAGCAACATTATGAAAATACTGTATACAGGGTGTCCCAAGTTCGAGTGCCTATTAGACGTTTCTGGAGAACTGGACATATTTAAAATCTGAAAATTGGGATTATGATATTGCTTGAAATTCTCTACAGAGTTAAAATATTTTCGAAGCCCAATCCCTTCCGGTTAAACAGAGAGAGGAAATAAATTTGATGAAAAACATTTATTCTCAAGTTTTGCTGGTATGATCGAGTATTCAATGCTGAATACATTTCTGTTAAAACCACTGTATTCATTCAAATAGTTTTCAAAATATCGAAAAAAAAAACCGGAAAAAAAGTCAAATATGTTTAGTCAGTATTATGTTCATTATTCTTGTAAATTATTCAATATGCAACTTGTCAATATTATTTTCGGTTTCGGAACAGTCTTGTATATATTCACAAATTCAAGAATCGGATACTTGTTTTCAAACTATGAATTGACTCTAATAGCTAGAAAAGATGAAATTTATGAACAGTGAACACAGACAGTGAATACATAGAACTACGATGTATTATTGAAATTTTGAAAAATCATATCTCCGAAAGTATTAGCTCGTTAGAGTTGAAAATACCATTTTGCCCCATAACGAACTCAACAGAGATATTTATCCCTCGAACCTACTCTGCAAATTCTAATTGTCTAGCTCATTCCGTTCGAGAGTTATCGTGTTAACGGCTGGACGGACGGCCGGCCGGACGGACGGCCGGCCGGCCGGACAGAATCGATTTTGACCATGGATTCTCGATCAGTGATGAACCAAATCGTTTAAGCCAAAAATTACAGACATTTGGGCAAATTGATAAGCACTCTGTTCCGAGGAACAAGAGCACCAGACAAAGATTAAAGAGAAGAAAGATAGGAAACGCCCTTGTATTCGTAGTGCTAAAAACCGACTAACTTTTCGTCCAAAGTTATTACTAGTGAGACAAGAGATGGCGCTGAAATGATATAGAATGTAGAGGAATCTACAACTTTAGGCGCGAATTTCAAACCTAGCCAAAGCGTTTCTGATGGGGGATCTAATCATAAAAATTAGATAGAATCTGAATTCCATCTAATTTTGGATAACATCCCACTGAACAAAAAATAAATGAAATAAATTATGCTTTTGTTCATGGATATAGAGTTCTTTGTATTTGAGGAATATGACAGTAACACGTTTTTATATCTTTTGTTACTGATGAATACAAATATAATCATAATAATAATAAATATAACACTAAATAAATGATAAATATAATGAAAAAAAAAATCAAAACAATAATGAAAGTTTGAGCAAATTGATAATTGAGCGATAATGAAATCCTAGTGGGAAATGGATTCCAAATCAAGCAGAAATAAATTTTCAAATTTCTCAGCCAAGTAATATATGTAATATGTATGCAATGAATAATGAATTATGCAGCCTGGAAGGCCTCGGTTATGGATAAGAGTCAAACTATTGTTTTTATGCTCTTCCATATCATTGATTCCATACATTACGAAGTTTTTGATTGATGCAGGTTATAACCATACAATACAGAGCACCGCCATCAGCTACACGACTCATTTTGTTTTAAAATCACACAACAAAATTTATAAAAACTATTCTGAACACTATGAGACAATTTGTCATCAGTTTATGTGCTGTCTTGTCGATGATGAGAAGTTGAGAAGATAAAGCACTAATGACAGCTTAGTAGGTTAAGTTCTTGGCTATTTTCAAAAATATAGTTTTTCTATCTATAAAAATAGCCTGGATTCAATTATTCTAACCAGATGTCTGCACTACTTGTACTGGGTGAGGCAAGAGATGGCGCTCACGTCAAGTTAGTCGCTTCGTTTTCTATCTTTCTTCTCTTTTATCTTTGGCACCAGAAATCAAAGCTAAACGAAGTACAATACTGCGAACCAGATGCTGGCGTTTTGCAGAATTGAGGAACAGGTGAAATGATAAACCATTAGGTATAAGATGCCGCTTTTTTCTGAACATCGTATACCTCTCTCCCAAGAGCGACATTCTGGAGGAACGGCATATTAATCAACGGAATCCCCAGGGATGCAGCGACCTTTATTCGTCAGCCAGTGCTTCGCTCATTAACCACTTAGCGTCTGCGGTTCTCACTCTCCCATGAAATAAACGAAAGGGTTCATTTCATGCCGCTACACAGGAAGGAATGTTTCGATCGCCACTAATTCATAAAATCGGAAGCAACAAACTGACATGACAATCGCTCGAATTGACTTTAATGAGTCAGAACGAAATTCATCGTGGTGTTGCCCGTTTAGGGCCATCATTAAATTATCGTGGAATGTTATTAATTTTGGGCTTCTTGATTTATAACGTGCTAAACCTTGGAATATTTACTGTTCCGCTGGAAATGAATTTGCCCAAAAGGGTGGCGTCTCTTTATATGCAGCGCATGAGACGGGCACAGGACCGTGGTCGGGGTACAAAGCAACCTTCGGGCCCATAACTCTAGTAATGACTTCATACGGCTTTTGTTCCAGGAAATTATTCCCCGCTCAAATTAGACGTATCACTATCATTCCCATCTTATTACCGAACGGTGTGGCAGGCACACGCTGCATTCCTGAATAGTTTTACCGCAGAATCAAGACCTGCAAACCGGTATCCGTGCCGTTATGCCCCCCTAAGCCGACAACATTAGATTATTAGCTCCATGCTGTGATCGCATACAGAATTGAATATCTACAAAACGCGTGTTTCTGGCATAAACTACAAAGTTATGCTCAACTGAACGTAATTCGGAGTTTCCAGTTAATGGGGGCCAGAACGAATACATGTGGGGGAAAATATCTGCAACTGAGGCTCCTAGGAGTCTGTCAAACTTGACCGTTTCACCCGAAGAATTTATTTTTCGGGCAGGAATCAACCGATAATATGGTACAGTGAAAAAGTTCATACTCTAATTGTGTGTTCGGAATCTGATACTGATAATCTCTGCAGTTCTAACACGTATACTCATCTGCCCATCTACCCACGCCATAATTCTGTCACGCTCGTACCAGGGCGCTGTCAAATGTCAAATTTTCGAATTTTGTGTCGAGAAAGATCTCAAACCACGACTGTCCGTTCCGTCTGTCCGTTCCGTCTATCCGTTCCGTCTATCCGTTCCGTCTATCCGTTCCGTCTATCCGTTCCGACTATCCGTTCCGTCTGTCCACTCCGTCTGTACGTTCCGTATGTCCGTTCTGTCTGTCCGTTCCGTCTGCGCGTTCCGTTTGTTCGTTCCGTCTGTCCCAATGCTTTGATCCAATTGAAATCTAATGCACGGTTGGAAAAAGACGGCTTGACGGTTATTACAGTATTTCGTGAGGGTGTGTGAGGAGTGAATGGACAAAAAAACGTGTGCACAAGGACTCCTGACGTTAGTGCTTCTTAAGAATTTTTTATGTTGTGACTTTCGCAGGTAGGAACGTGAGAGTTATTAGAATGTATGGGTATGCAGAAAATCCTTGAAAAATGTCTGTGTTATGCTCACCTAAAATAATTCCTTTCGTCCATTAAATTTGGTAGAAATAGAAAGTAGATATGGTAGAAATTAAACGTAAAAAGTGATATTCCTTGAATGTTCTTTGGTCAATTTAAGAAAATGCTTGATGTAACATGTCAAAAGCAACAAAAAGTGGGAAATTTGTAGAAACAGAGAGGGTGGGTGATAAATATTTGCGTGAAATTTCCAGCGTTTTTACACCACTCGGAAACTACCATGCTGCTGCATTCCCAGAGTGATATCTTAGGAATATCATATCGTAACGCTGATTGGTTGTCGTTGAACATCAGTTCAGTATTTTCGCCGTCTGTTCATTACCATAAGAAATCAAATAATTAATTACTCTCCCTCCGGTATTTATTGCATCCAATTAATGGTTCAACAACTGCTTCAAGTCCCACAGATATTTTGAAAATTATAATTCATGCGGAAGCTAAAACTTCCATGTTACTACCTACTCATTTTGAACCTTATGAATCATAATCAGGTTATTTGAAATGTCTTAATTTGAATGGAAGAATGAAAGCAGCTGTAGAGCACTTCTGGAAATGAGATTCAAGAATGGGGGGAAGCGAAGTCAAGCACCATTTTCACAAAGAGATCCATCATGTTAAGAGACGGTGATTTACAACCACACATCACTATGGAAGAGATGAAGGAATTTATGATGAATTTGAAATGGAAAATAAAATTGTTGTCAACACTTGTAGGATGGATAGGAAGTGAAGTGACATGAGTGAATCATTTAGAAGAAAACTTCGATAAAGGATAGAGATGCACGCTTCTATTTGATAGATCCATCTTATTTCAATATCAAAACATAATAAGTAGCTCCAAAAGTACAATTTGAGGTTTCAGTTTTGAGAGATGACAATTAAAAGCTATGCCATCAATGAAAAGTTTTTTGTACGCACATTCCATTGTTGTTAATTAAAAATTCAATTGAGCATACAGGGTGTTTCTATTCCAATGTCAAAGTCAGTCATGACAGAACCTTCAAAACTATTTTTTTTCAGATGAGAACCCATTTTTTTATTGGTCAGCTGGAATGTACGAAAAAAAAATGGGTTCAAGCCCTGTGGACAGGAGCTTTCTGGCGCTCTAGTTCAAACAGACAAATTATATCTCCGAAAGTATCGGTTTCTCAGAGTTGGGAATTATATCAATGTATTCATATGATAGAACTGCATCCTAAAGGAAATTCAATTCAAATAATAGTTTATTTATCAAGATTAAATGAGCAATCATGAGAATGAGAAATCAAATTAAATCTGGCCAATTTTGCCCAATAACGAACTTAACCGAGATATTCATCTCCCTAAACTACTCTGAAAATTTCAACTACCTACCTCATTCCGTTCGAGAGTTATATCTATGTCTATGGATGAAAAGCAGTCTCACTACTCTCAGATCTCTTACTTCATGTTCAGTTCCGAAATGTAAGAATTTTCTGAGAAAAACTAATTTCGGAGCAAACAACTGAGATTTTTCTCACTTCGCTCACAATTCTTCGATTGATTAGATAATCTGTCAGGAACATCATTTGACATTATGACAATTCATATTCATACATAGAATAATATCATTCTGTGACAACGTTGAAATACGATTTATTATTGAAATTTTGAAAAATCATATCTCCGAAAGTATTAGCTTGTTAGAGTTAAAAATGATATGAATGGATTCTTATGATAAAACCTCTTATTAAAAAAAATTTAATTTGGAATTTGTTTCGTAAAAAAAAAAATTTTTTTTTGTTACTCCGAAACCATCTGTCCGATTTTGCCCAATAACGAACTTAGCCGAGATATTTATCCCCCAAACCTACTCTGAAAATTTCAACTCTCTAGCTCATTCCGTTCGAGAGTTATCGTGCCTACGGCCGGCCGGACCGGCCGGACAGAATGAATTTCGACCACGGATTCTTGATCAGTGAGTCGAACCAAATCGTTTAAGACCATTTTCATCGAAATATTCGAAAATTACAGACATTTGGGCAAATTGATAAGCACTCAGTTCCGAGGAACTAGAGCGCCAAAAATAGTTATTTTTTTATAATGCATACTACTGCTTTACTTGCCGAATATCTCGGGAAATAAGCATTTTACAGTGGTAGTATGTATCATAAAAAATATACTATAACGTAGATTCCAGCTGACCAATAAAAAAATTGGGTTCTCATTTGAAACAAATGAGTTTTGAGCTTTTTGTCATGACTTACTTTGACATTGAAATAGAAACACCCTGTATGTTCAATTGAATTTTTAATCAACGAAGGAGAAGCATTGGTATGTCTTCTGATAGAAGCTAGAAAATTAGGAATTTTCATGGAAAAATCTACCAGTTATTTTATAGATATTTTTCAGAGTTTGGGAGAGAAAACCTTGAAAGAAACCTTTTAATAATTTGAAGCGATTTTTCCGATTTCACACGAATTTTCTGAGAATAATATGTAAGTGACACATTAAAACAAAGTAGAATTCAATGCGTAATCTGATTATCAATAGAAAAACTTGGTATTATATTTAAAAATTGTTCAAGCCCTGTGGACAGGAGCTTTGGCGGTTTTGTTCAAACTTTGACAAATCATATCTTCGAAAGTATTGGTAAGAGTTGGGAATGATATCAATGGATTCCTATGATAGAACTTCATAATAGCAGAAATTAAATTTAAACATCATAAAAGAATTTAAATTCAACAAGAGTGCCAAAAATTATTAATCGAAATCCAATAGACCAATTCTACCCAACAACGAACTCATCCGAGATATTCTTTCCTCAATTCTATGATAAACGATATATTTTTTCCTCAAATTCACTCTGAAAATTATATTATATCAATTGAAACTTTAGCCAATATTTCAGTTTTGTTTTTACAGGAGATATTCTGAACTCAATATTATTAACTTACCATTACCGTTCCCATCATCATATGGATTTACCATGGGCATTAAATGTCAAAATTTGTCATATCATGTCTCAGGAAAATGAATTGACATGTATCAACATAGATCTTATTATAATAATTCATAGATAGAATAATTATCACATTATGTGAAAACACAGAAGTACGATTTATTATTGCAATTTTGAAAATCATATCTCCGAAAGTATTGGCAAGCTTGTTAGAGTTAAAAATGACATCAATGGATTCCATGGTAAAACTGCATCTTGAGAAAAAGTTACTTTGAAATTTGTAATGTAAAAAAAAAATTTTTTTTATTACTCCGAAACCATCTGACCGATTTTGCCCAATAACGAACTTAGCGGAGATATTTATGTCCCAAACCTATTCTGGAAATTCAACTGTCTAGCTCATTCCGTTTGAGAGTTATCGTGTTAACGGCCGGCCGGACAACCGGATAGAATCGATTTCGACCACGTATTCTTGATTAGTTAGTCGGAACAAATCGTTTAAGACCATTTTCAGCACAAAAATTACAGACATGTGGGCAGATTGATAAGCATTCTGTTCCGAGGAACAAGAGCGCCTAACAAAGCTTAACTATAAAATTTCAAGTGTTTATCTCGAGTCTATCATTGAAATATTCTAACGAACGGTCTTCGTGAATCACCCTGTATATGAAGCGGTTAAATAAGAATATATCAAAGCCAACTGCGATGTTACAATCATTTTTAAAGACCCTGTGTAAGATTCCTGAAGCATTAGTTCTAGAATCTCCAATTTCGAACAAATGTACGCCCTTCTTTATTCCGAACTATTGGAGCAAACCTGCGAAACCTTTTTTGATCCCTGTTGGAATCTTGCGGTTTTCCTTTACAAGTCACTCGCATCGCTTTTTTCGGCGTCGATTCAGAATAATCTGATCGTATACATGAAACATTTTTCAAATGTTATCAAAAGAAATTTATCTGCTAACAAGGCTTTCCAGGTCCGCAATGTCACTTTGAAATCAGCGGAATGAATAAAAACAACACGATTCTGTTTACTTCTAATTGAATAAATCCTGTAGAAACGTGTTTCAGTGGCTACATTTGGTCAACGAGAACGTTATCAGGCTGAATTATAATTCAAGCTCTGTTTCAATTTACGAGGGGACAGAGAAATAGCTCTGTGAAAAAAATGTGAGGATAATGAGTTGGCAGTGATTATTATATTCTGGTTGTCGCTGCTGTTTGTTTGCCTGGCTCTTGCAGAAAAAAAAACTTGATAGTACGATTTGAATTCCTCACTGCTTTTTATGTAAATATCTATTTGTTTTCAACATAGTTTCATCTCCTTCTCGAGAATATTAATCGGGTGGAATTTCGAATTCAATAATGAACTGGAGGATGTCTTATTGGATGCACCCTTTTAATTAAGGATTACTATATTTCTGAATGGTTCCCAACTGGATTTTCTCCCCTAATCTCTGAAAAATTATGAAATGATAAACTTAATTATTTTGAAATTGCTTCTGCATTAGAAAAACAAAATATTTGTTAGAAGCAATATATAGAACAATGCTGCCTAATAAATAGTAAAGCAATCTTGAAATAATAAAATTTTTAACTGAAAAAGCAACTTCACCCTTGTCCACTACAGTTTTGTCGTCTGACATATGTTTCGGAAACAAAGTTTCCATCTTCAAAGACGAAGCGTTACTAAACCATGCTATCAATTTCTACACTCAAGTAAGTATGGGTTCAATAAATCAACAAGTCCAGAGCGTTCCTGCCAATAGGGCTCCCCTTCATAATGGCTTCGTATAATTAATATACTTATGCATATATTTCACAAGTCAAATAGACCCCAGAGGGTTCATTGATTTGCCGAGAAAGCAAGAGCAGACGCGTTTCCGGCTTCTTGGCCTTCATCAGTACTCTGTAGCTTCTCAACAAATTCAACTGAACTGACCCGGGTTAAGCCTCTCAGAGCCGGCTCGGTCGATCATACCTAATCGCCCACGCCACCTATGAGACAAAACACGGAAATCAGCCTTTCCCCACCAGTGAATATTTGAAGCGAAATCATATGCCACCTGCCGTGCTGGAGATCCGGATTCAAGTAAGTAAGCTGAGTAAGTTATTTTATTTATATAAAAATTTGAACTCAGTTGATGCCCAATACATGTTTTCACGTGTTTACGCTAAAAAGACGGCTTGGAGGTTCATGCGAGGGTATGTGAGGCGTGAATAGACAATAGATCATGCCCGCAAAAGCTACTGCTTTCACGTCAGTGCTTTTCTCGATTTTTGGCGCTCTTGTTCCTCGGAACAGAGTGCTAATCAATTTGCCCGAATGTCTGTAATTTTCGAATTTTTGGCTGAAAATGGTCTTGAACGATTTGGTTCGACTCACCTGATCAAGAATCCGTGGTCGAAATCGATTCTGTCCGGCCGGCCAGCCGTTAACACGATAACTCCCGAACGGAATGAGCTAGACAATTGAAATTTTCAGAGTAGGTTTGGAACATACATATCTCGGTTAAGTTCGTTATTGCGTAGAATCGGCCGAATGGTTTTGGAGTAACGAAAAATTTTTTTTTTACATTACAACTTTTGAATTAACTTTTTTTTTAAGATGCAGTTTCATTATAAGAATCAATCGATATCATTTTCAACTCTAACAAGCTAATACTTTCGGAGATATGATTTTTCAAAATTTCAATAATATATCGTAGTTCTATGTATACACAGAATACCAATCCTAACTGTCTGTGTTCACTGTTCATAAATGTCATCTAGCTATTAGAGACATGCTAATTCGTAGTTTGAAAATATTTTCTGCTGGAAAACAAGTATCTGGTACTTGAATATGTGAATATATGCAAGACTGTTTTGAAATCGAAAATAATATTGACTGGTTGCATATTGAATAATTTATGTATAAATTTGGGATGAATGATTTGAATATTTAGAATTGGATCATTTTAATGATGTAGTTTATGAAGGCAATAGGAGAGAAGAATATAATGGAATCATCAAAAGAAATTACTGTTCGTTGACCACTGAGGTAAATATTACCTTCTACTTTCTTAAGTAGTGAGACATGTTCCTATATACAGTATTTTCATAATGTTGGTAGCAAAAAAATGCTGAAATATGGATCTACATTTGTGTATTAAATATTTTTTCTTGAGTTAAGGTTTATAATACAGAAAGAATGTGCTAGTGGTATGAACTATTAAATTATGAAAAGATGATAATTTGTTCTTCAGCCTCTGCGTGCTCGAATATCAGGAATAAATTGACAATCTGCTATGATTGTCTTCAGCCTTGCTCTAGACATTTCGATGATACTTTACTTATTATTCTTAATGATAAATTTGTAAGTATTGAACATTGAAGATTGCTCATTAATTGATCTTGATAAATAAGATAGTATCTGAATTGAATATCCTTCATGCTGCAGTACTATCATGAGAATCCATTGATATCATTCCCAACTCCGGAGATATGATTTGTCAAAGTTTGAACAAGAGTGCCAAAGCTCAGGGCTTGAACCAATTTTTTTCATGACATATCGTCAGCACTTCACTCTATATGATTGATGAGCGCGATTTCCCAATGGGATAGGATATGGGTTCTATTCTCGATAGTTTAACAGGTATTCCGATTTTTGACATAGGTACATTGATATACTCAATGATGAAAAATTTCCAGTACAAATTCTCGAGAGCTGCAGGTTGATGATTTATTTCCAAGCACACGAAAACATTACCTTAGTGGAGAAAACGAATGGGGGTTGGAAAGCATGAAAAATGCAGTACATACCGGAATCGAAAAAGTTTCAATGAAATTGATTGCGTTACTCATTTAAAGAGGGTCGCTAGGAGACTATCTATCGGTCAGAAAGGATCGATATTTTTATGGTCCACAGGATCGAAATAAAAGAAGTGCTGCTTGCAGGAAATGACATGTCGTACTCAGAGTTGTTCGCACGTTTCAAATCGGTGAGTAATATACCAAGGTTTCAGGGGTGTATTCAGGTTTTCTCAGTTCATTATTTTCTCAAATAATTTGGTACCGGGAAATGGACATGTGGTTATACAGGGTTTTCCAATAAGAGGTGTTATCTTGATATTCAAAGAAAAATGCCATTTTTCAATATAAATGATCGGATGTTTATTTCATTATAAAGAAGAAGCTATGCCGTTAATAGTGGAAAATAACATCAGGCAAATGACCACCACGACCACGCTTACAGGACCATATCCTTTTAATGAAATTTTCCATAACCAAATCGCAAAGTGGCTGCTCTATGTCCTCGATAGCCTCACGAATTCCATCTTTGAGGTCTTGAATCGACGCTGGGCTATTGGCGTAGACCTTCTCTTTCACGTGGCCCCAAAGGAAGAAGTCGTTAAATCACAAGATCTCGGTGGCCAATTGTGATCGCCTCTTCGAGAGATAACACGGTCCGGAAACTTTTCCCGCAAAAGATCAATGGTTTCGTTGCTTGTGTGGTACGTAGCGCCGACTTATTGAAAGTGAACGTTGTCCAGATCAATACCATCCAATTGCGGCCATGAAAAATCATTAATCATCTCTCGATAGCGCAATCCATTTACCGTTACTGCTGCTCCAGCCTCATTTTCGAAAAAGTAAGGTCCAATGACTCCGCCGGACCATAAACCACACCAAACAGTCACACGTTGGGGATAGAGAGGCTTTTCAACAATAACTCTTGGTTTTTCCGAGCCCCAGATGAGACAATTTTGCTTGTTGACGAAGCCACCGAGGTGGAAATGGGCCTCATCACTCAAGATGATTTTTCGATGGAATTCCGGATCATTTTCATGCATTTCAACGACCCAATCAGCAAAGACACGATGTTGCTGATGATCGGCCGGCTTGAGTTCTTGTGTTAACTGAACTTCATAAGCCTCAAGACCCAAATCTTTATGCAAAATATGGTGTAATGACGTTTGTGGAATGCCTAATTCCAAAGAACGACGAGGAATGGACAAACCTGGGTTTTCTTCAACACTTTCGGCTACAGCAGCAATATTCTCGGCTGTTCTTGAGCGACGTGCACGGGTTTTATTTTTCACATATCTAACTTGTCCCAACAGCTCGAATTTTTCCACCAATTTCTTCATTGCGGTCCGACATGGTGCTTCACGACGACCCAAAAATGTTCGAGTTTTACGAACCGTCTCTGCCCAATTTTCACCATTTTTATAGTGAATTTTAATAATTTCAATGCGCTCCTGAAGCGTGTATCGTTCCATTTTTATGAATGGCGTAGTTTCTACTTGTCAAACGTCAAAAAATGACAGCTTCAAAAGTGACATCTACCGAAATAGCGTGCTATTCAAAATAACACCCACGCAGTCAGTTGCAGAAACTGCAACGTCTTGCCTGTTTGGTTTCACAGGAGCTAGCTATGCTACTTCCTTTTTTTGAAATTAAAAATATTAAAAGTATTTTCATTTTGTGATTAAATAGATTTTGAAAACAATTTCGCACATCTCCATATACGCATGAATTATTTATTCTGGACGTGCAACGGGCTACGCTCACCCGTGTGCGTGATGCAGAAATCAGTAACTTAATTTGAATCCAGCTTACACTCATGAGGCTATTAAATCCTGAAAAACGTGAGAGCAACGCGTCGCAGTCCCAACTCGCACTATTTGTGTTACGATCGCAGAGTGTGTCGTAATTTTTGTGCAGACAGGAAGGCTAGGGATACAAACAATAACGTCCTTTTGTTGCAATCTTTTGGCGCTGGAAATGTAATTCATGTGGGCTGTAACGAAACGAAAAAAGTTGGAACGGTGGGCTCGGAAGAGAATCGGTCTAATGTTGAGAGCATGAATACGAATTAGATCGAATAATCAATTTTTTTGTAAAGAATATATTGTGTATTTGAACCTTGATAAGTACATTCAAACAGCACTGCTACTGAGATAGATTGTTATTATTTGCCTGAACATAACATACATATTATTGAAACATGTGTTTTTGTCTCAAACTAATGAATGGCTCTCCACTGAGAATCATTTTGGAATGTAAACAAAGGAGAAAGTGAGGTTATGCGTATATTATGAATTATGTGGCTGAAATTGCAAATGTGAACAGCATGCACTTGAAGCGACAAAATGAGATGTTACAATCTACGATGTAACAATCATTTATAAAGACCCTGTACTTATGCATTGCGTATTAACCAGGGCGTTTTCGCTCCCCAGTGGTCAACTGCATGAGACTCCAATCCGAGTACTTGCTGATTATTACATAGGGGTAAAGAATATACGTAGAGATCTATAGTTTTGGGTAGCCACAGCGAGGAGCTTGGTTGATTGGATTCCAGGTGTCACTTGTGTCTAAATTCTACTCACAAGTGATAGCTGGTTTTCTTGTTCAAAAGCAAGAACAGACGCGTTTCACGTTTCTTGGAATTCATCAGATTTCTGTAGCTCTCGACCATACTAAGACGTGTTCAGCCTTCCATAGCCGGCCTGAGCGGATATATATAAACGCTAACACCTATGTGACAAAACAAGGAACTCAGCCTCCCCCCTGTCCCCCCTGTTGAATATTTGAACTGTGAAAACATATGCCCCCATTCGTATGACATTAATCGAGAAATGACTACCACAGCGCTCAGACAGTATCTTCCTACGGCCGAACGCTGTTTAGCATTTTCGAAAATGGCTGATACCGATGTTAATGAATATCAACAGGGGCATATGTTTTCACGGTTCAAATTCTCAACAGGGGGAGAAGGCTGAGTTTTCAAAGGTGGCTTCAGCGTTTATACTTGGTGAGTCTGTAACCATGGATTCCTCTCGTCAAATAACACACTACTTTCATTTACCATTATTCCAGATTTGGCTAAGAAAAATGATACAGGTGGTTGGGATTGCAATATCTAGTGTTTCTTTCGCAAAAGAAATTTGTTTGGGAGAGAAAACCCAGAAAGGAACCATTTAATTACAAATCAGAGCAATATTTTTATTTCGATTCCTTTCTATGTGCTCTGGCAAATTTTGAAACATGCCTAGCCTCGTAATATTGCAAATGAATGGAGTCAATGGAAAGCCTAGAGATGTCCTGTACCTTGAAATATATATGACACATTCTGAGAAGTTCATTCGTTTGTTCAGAAGTTGGCCAGAATGTGTTTAGATAACATATGTGATGAATTTTCTATTTTCCATTAGAATTCGATTCAAAAGTTATAATGTTCATAACCCTTAAATTATCGATATGTACTGCATTAATACTCATTGAAATATATTGGATTTGACTGTGTTTGGCTTACAGTGTAGCATGACGTTGGTTTCACTTCGACAGGTGAAATTAATGACATTCCCTCTTCTTTCTTCCTCTCTGGACCCTATTAGTTGAAGAATCGTTAACAAAGTTGTTGAGAAACTTTTACACGTGGCTGTATCATAATTCAACATCGAGTCAATTGAAGTTACAAAAACATGGATTGTTTTCACCTCATGACGTGCGAAACCAAAAACAAATTTTTCTCTTTCGATAACACCCCTTTTAACCCGAGCAATGTAATAACAAAATGAATGGACCATTCTCAACAACGGAAAAACTTTCCCACTTTTGAGGTTTTATGCTTTCTTTAGCACAAACAATTCTAATAAATTGTTGTTTGGAATTCTGCTACCGTCACTGCTGGAAACAGGATAAAGGCATTCCCGTCATTCAATGAAAGTTAGTGGAATTTTTCGATTTCAGTTTTCATAATAGACCTAATCGAAGGAATTCAAAGACCATCCGACTTTCTTTGTCTCATTGTTGGGAGGTGATATTGGGGAAACAACGTGAATCTGGGAGGTCATAGAAAATCAGGGGTGACTTTTGATAATGAGGGCTATTGTAAACGTTATCCCCATGATTTGATGGTCATTCTCTTAATTTTGAGCTATGTACTCACCTCATCACCTTGAACTATGGACTGGATGTCTTACCTGCAATATAAATAGATTAATTAGTTAATCTACTTCTGCTATTTTTTTAAGGATACTAAATGCTCCAGGTTATGCCACCCCAATAAACATGGAAACGTCGAAAAACCTTCATTATTATATGGTCATCCAATTTTCCAATATCAAAAGTTTACTGTAGATTCATGATTTCAACTTCTTCAATTTCACATAAAAAATTCTTTAAAAGCTCTGACGTAAAGTCAGGAGCGTTTGCGCGCATGTTCAATTCAACGTATGATACAAGAGCTTAGGGAAAAACCTCAGCAAAAAAACTCAGTCTCCCCGTGAATGTTGTGATTTGTAACTATTGTTTACAAAATTTGCTAAAATTTAAAAATATTGATAGGTATTTCTTTTTTCAACATGGATTCCTTCGTCAGAAAACGGAGAGGTTTCTTCAAGGTACCCGAAACTCAACCTGAAAAATGAGAAGACAAGAGGGGAAAAACGAACAAATTAAAAATAATTGGTACATAACCTTTCAAAAGACGCCTCTTACGAATATACTTCTCTGTAGCCGCATGTGAAATCTTGAAGAAGAATCGCATCTGCTAGTTTCCAAAAGATATTCACTCTTGTTCTCAGAAATCCCTTTATTCGAATTCAAAATGGAAAATGTTGCTCGTAAGGTCTCTTTCAAAAGCAGGTCTGGCTAATCCAAGCGATCATTATTCAGAAATTCAGATGTTCGAAGACCGTTACAGGACCCTGATGTAGGGCTATCATCTGCCATAAATACTTGTTTTACTCTCTATTGTATAAAATAATGAAAAAATGAGCCGGAAAATGTAGGTTATAATTTAATATGTCATACGGAGTCGTCTAAAATTCAGTACTCGATTGTAAAATAGTGGCTCAAAGGTATGTGCAGAATTTCAGCAGATTCTGACGGGTGCTTTTTGGAATATAAAATTTTAAAAGAAGAAATGTTTAGTTTTTTTTCTAGGAATACTTTCATGCGTCAGCATTCTACAACTAATCAGCAAGTTTTAATTGAATCGGACTTATATACAGAGTGTCCAAAGTTATAGTGCCTATTAGACGTTTCTGGAGAACTGGACATTTGAAATCTGAAAATTGAGATTATGATATTGCTTGAAATTCTCTACAGAGCTAAAATATTTTCGAAGCCCAAGCACTTCCGGTTATACAGGGAGTGAAAATAAATTTCATGAAAATTTTTTTTCAAGTTTTGCATTCCTGGTATGATCAAGTGTTCAATGCTGAATACATTTCTGTTGAAACTATTGTATTCATTCGACTAGTTTTCAAAATATCGAAAAAAACCGGAAAAAAAGTCAAATATGTTTAGTCAGTATTATGTTCATTATTCTTATTTTAAACATTCTGAGCGTGAACCGTTTTACAACATCGAAGAGGAAGAATGTGGAAAGGTCATGCATCTTTTGAATTTCAGAAATATCATCACAGGGTGTTTCAAATTTTGTGTCAAAAATTGTGATCAAACATTGGCCATAGCTTCTGTTTTTCGAATTAGAACCCTATTTTTGGCGCTCTTGTTCCTCGGAACAGAGTACTTATCAATTAGCCCAAATGTCTGTAATTTTCGAATTTTTGGCTGAAAATGGTCTCAAACGATTCGGTTCGACTCACTGATCCGTGGTCGAAATCGATTCTTTCCGGCCGTCCGGCTGGCCGTCCGTTAACACGATAACTCTCGAACGAAAGGAGTTAGAGGTTTGAAATTTGCAGGGTAAGTTTGGAGCGTAAATATCTGGGACGAGTTCGTTAACGGGCGAAATCCACCAAGCGGTTTCGGAATTATGGCTGTTTTTAGTAAAAACATTTTTTATGAATATTTCCGGAACCGATCACTCGATCTATCTGAAATTTAGCATCAGATTGTAGATTAATGACCTTTATACGCATGCAAAGTTTTGAATTGATCGGATGGATTGCCGTAAAATGTGAAAAAAATTTTTATTTTAAAATATTTTTCTACAATAACTCTCGAACAGAATGAGCTAGGCAGTTGAAATTTTCAGAGTAGGTTTTAGAGATACATATCTCGGTTAAGTTCGTTATTGGGCAAAATAGGCCAGATGATTTTTTTTTGACTTACAAATTTCAAATTCAATTTTTTTTAAGATGCAGTTTTTCCATAAAAATCCATTGATATCATTTTCAACTCTAACAAGCTGATACTTTCAAAAAATATGATTTTTCCTAATTTCAATAATGAATCGTACTTCTATATTTTCACAGAATGCTATCATTATTCTATCTATGAATTATTATATGATCTCCAGAAACGTCCAATAGGCACTCGAACTTGAGACACCCTGTATTTTTAGTTTTTGTGGAAATAACAACTACATTTAAGATGAGTATAAATCTGACACCGTTTGACCGATTCTATGGCTAAAATTGATGTAAAACTAATGCAGGTATCACAAAATATGGGCTTCGAAGACAGGAATATGAATCAAGGAATCTGAATAGGGTTCGTGCTTGTTGTGAGCGAAGCTGAATGAGGCTCAAATCAGGGAAGATTTTATCTGGCTTGAATCCGAAAATATTGCCGGCTGAAATAAAAGAATCACCACCTTATGTAGGTCATAAATCAAAGCCGAAGTCGCCTACAGGTATCATTACGGCCATAAATATACTCCTATATTCCAATTCAGACGAAAACATCTAGATATTCCACGCATACGAAATACGCGATTCCTTTCGCACCGGATCTGGCCGCCATAATATCAGGATGACTCTTACCGAACACGGGTTATAAGGTTTATTTTTTCACGGCGATTCCTCCACGCATCAATTTTAACTTAAACACGTGATACGTTACAATATTCGAATGTTTTCTTTCGATATTCTCCGAAAACGTTCACATATTTCCGTTCGCTGATTTATTGTTTTGCCGCCCCGAGTTTGGAAGTGGCTATCGAATTCCTCTGACTCGTAATTGGATATTTTTTATGTGGAAGATGAAAAGATGTTGCTTTCCTCCGAGACATAAATTATGTAAGGTAGTCACATATGGTTCTGTTTTGCTCCTGGTTCAATGAAAATAACAAAATCGTATGGGGGACTCCGCGGTGCGATTTTTCATTCGCACGAATGCAACCAGTTGTTCGGAACGCAACGGAATCGCGGTTGAAAAATCATGGCGATTGATATAACGCGCAACCTGTACTATTTTTGGCGCTCTTGTTCCTCGGAACAGAGTGCTTATCAATTTGCCCAAATGTCTGTAATTTTCAAATTTTTGGCTGAAAATGGTCTTGAACGATTTGGTTTGACTCACTGATCAAGAATCTGTGGTCGAAATCGATTCTGTCCAGCCGTCCGGCCATTAACACGATAACTCTCGAACGGAATGAGCTAGACAGTTGAAATGTTCAGAGTTGGTTTGAGGGATAAATATGTCGATTAAATTCGTTATTGGGCAATTCGGTGTAATAGTTTCGGAGTAACGAAAAAAAATATTTTTTTTACATTACAACTTTTGAATTCAATTTTTCTAAGATGCAGTTTCATCATAAGAATCCATTGTTATCATTTTAAACTCTAACAAGCTAATACTTTCGGAGATATGATGTTTCAAAGTTTCAATAATACATCGTGAGTTCTATGTATTCACAGAATGTGAATACATAATCTGTCTGTGATCACTATTCATAAATGTCATCTTTTCTAGCTATTAGAGATTGTTAATTCATAGTTGTTATTTTCTCTTGGAAAGCAAGTATTCGATTCTTGAATTTGTGAATATATACAAGACTGTTTCGATGTAGTTTATGGAGGCAATAGGAAAGAAGAACATAATGGAATCATCAAAAGAAATTACTGTTCTTTGACCACTGAGGTTGATATTACCTTTTACTTCCTTAAGTAGTGAGACATGTTCCTATATACAGTATTTTCATGATGTTGCTAGCAAAAAAATACTTAAATATGGATCTACCTTTGTGTATCAATAATTTTTTCTTGAGTTAAGGTTTATAATACAGAAAAGAATGTGTTAGTGTTATGAACTATTGAATTTTAAATTATGAAAAGAGGATAGTATGTTAATAATATATTTTGAACTATTAAAATAATTTGCTCGTAATCTACTACCTACTAAAATATCAGGAATAAATGTACAATCTGCTATGATTGTCTCCAGCCTTGCACTAGACATTTCGATGATACTTTCTTTAGGTATTTCGAGTTGTGAAAACTATGCATCGAGTGTAAGTTTCAACAACCCATTCCACGAGGTTGAATCATTGCAGATTGCTCATTTAATCTTGATGAATAAATTCAATGACAATTTTTGAAGCATTAAGGCATTGAAGCCATTGTAGAGTGCTCTTTTTTTTCTAATATGATTTTTGAAGCATTTTTTTTAACGACACTTTTTTTGAATTTAGTTTCATTCATGATGCATTTCTATCATAGGAATCCATTGATATAATTCCCAACTCAAAGTTTAAGTAATAGATCGTAAGTTCTATGTATTCACAGAATGTGAACACAGAATTTGTCTGTGATCATTATTCATAAATGTCATCTTTCCTAGCTATTAGAGATTGTCAAGTAAGTAATCAATTCTAGAATTTGTGAATATATACAAGACTGTTTTGATGTAGTTTATGGAGGCAATAGGAAAGAAGAACATAATGGAATCATCAAAAGAAATCACTATTCGTTGACCACTGAGGTTAATATTACCATTTACCTCCTTAAGTAGTGAGACATGTTCCTATATACAGTATTTCCATAATATTGCTAGCAAAAAAATACTGGAATATGGATCTGCATTTGTGTATCAATCATTTTTTCTTGAGTTAAGGTTCATAATACAGAAAAGAATCTGTTAGTGGTATGAACTATTAAATTTTAAATTATAAAAAGAGGATAGTATTTTATTAATATATTTCGAACTATTAAAATAATTTGTTCGTAATCCACTACCTACTCAAATATCAGGAATAAATGGACAATCTGCTATGATTGTCTCCAGCCTTGCTCTAGACATTTTTTCTTGAGTTAATGTTCATAATACAAAAAATAATGTGTTAGTGGTACTACAACATTTTTAAAATTTTGTAGAAATACGATCCTAACGAAGTTTCGTTAGGTACCGAATAATCTTCGACTGTATTCGTAACAGAATCGTTACCACGTAGACGATGTCATTCTTAACTGTATTCTATTATATTATATTCATCGTGGAGCTCAACGTACTCTGACTTTTCCAACAGAAATATGTTTATACTAAATTCAGATAGTATAAGAACATTCTAGAATTGTTGAGAATGTTTTTGTTGGGAAACCACTATTCTAAGATTTATCAGTAACTGATTCACCTCTAATATCGTATAAATGATTATGCTTATCCTTCATGCAATCTAAAGTAAACACAACCATTCTGATTTTCATTCGCTTCTGAATTAAACAGTAGAGTTCATCAAAACATATTTGCACATTCACACCCTGTTTAACAGGTGGTGGCACAGTTCTAGGAAACAAATTTAAAATTCCCTTTTAATGACGAAATAATATAAAAGTGTAAATATGTACGTTATATTTTCAATTCATTCTCTAGTTATTATTTATTATTTTTTGTGATATATTTTCGTGCAATATTCGAGATATATAGGGAAAATTAACTATATTCCAAATCTAGATATATCAATCGAAATGATCCACAGCAGCAAATAGGATAGGAAATCTCAGAGGACACCTCAGAAAATGAATATAAGAACGAATTTCAGATAAAAACTGTATCACAAATCTTGTTCGATATGTCGTGAATTAGTTGGGAGAATCTGCAGTTCCAAGGTCAAAGAATGCCATGACTTTCAGCAAACCCGTAGGTAGATGGAAAAAGTACACGTGGCCATGCAATTTTCAACGATAGCATATTCTTATGTCTATTGGGGTTTTGAAGATCAACCTTTGATACTTGCATCCAGAGAATTCATGCAATTTGTCTAGTTCTCAGTTGTAACTGTGTAGGATTAAAGACAGCTTCTTGTCCAATGGTGGGAGAGTGAAAATTAATTTTTGTCTTGAAATTGTTCATACATAGTGAATATAATCATAGCTCTAATCGCAGATAATAGAAAGTATATATTTTCCCCGTTAAATCTCAATAATTCTGTATATGAGGATTATTTTTATAAGAGATTGATTCACGGTTGATGAACCTGTTTTTCTTCGATTCCATTATTGACTTTTCCGAGCAAAATTTTACGCTTCTAGATGAAGAAGCGTAGTGTTCTACTTTGAAAAGTCGATATCAAATATGTTGAAATATAAACAGTTATGAGTATTATATTAATTACACATTACTCTACTATTTGAATATTTCCATTATATTCTCTCTGTCATGTTTGTAATTAAACCTAATTATCCATGAAAAGTGGGTATATGTGGTTTCAAAGTAATAATTATACATATTTCATGTAGAAGTTAAAAAAAATTCGATGTAGAATATAAGAGCTTAGGGAAAACCTCATGCAGAAAAACCCTTACTCCCCGTGAGTGTTGTGATTTGGAAACATATAAATTGTTTACAAAATTAGATGAAATATTAAATATTGATGGGCATTTTTTCTTCAATATGGATTATTTTGTTAAAAAACGGAGAGGTTTCTCCAAGGTACCCAAAAATCAACCTGAAAAATTTAAAGAAAATAGGAGAAAAATCAACAAATTAAAAATATTACATAACCTTTCAAAAGCCCCTTCTCACAAATATACTCCTTTGTAGCTGCATGGACCTCTTGAAGAAAAATAATTTCCACTAATATTCAATATTTATCACTCTTTTTCTTAGAAATCCCTTCGATATCTGAATTCGAAAGGGAATGTCGTTGCTCAGGAGGGTTTTTTTTTAACCAGGTTTGGCCAATCCAGGCGATGATTATACAGAGTCCACTACAGGAGCCTAATGCAGGGCTACCATCTTAAATAGATATATGCTTCACTTTGTATTGTATAGAAGAATGAAAAAACGAAGAATGAACCATGTTGAATGAAAGAATTGGATAGAATAAGGTTAATTCTGCAATTGATATTCAGTACCTTTGTAGTTCAATAATATGAAATATTCTCCAGAACAGTGAGTAGGTATTGCTTTTTATTTAACAAACATTTGGAGTCTTGGTTGAGTTCAGTATACCTGTACCAGTTGCAAACGCTTTGGCATTGAATTTAAATAAGCGTGCCAAAACAGACGGACCTCACGTCATTGCTGCTCCAAGTTTTTTTTGACGTAATTAAGTGCCACCTATGACAACACATGGTAACGTTGTTCAAGGTTAATCTATTCATGATTAAAATGGCAAACTTTTCCTAACACAAAATGTAAAAGAGCTGTCCTATATTTATGCTTTATGATAGCGACACACTGTATACCATTCCTAATATTGTAAAAACTGGCTGATATTTCATATTGAGTTAAAATGCTTTAGCGAGGCATAATTAAAGTTTCTGAGGGTGCGGGGTTGAAATTATTTTTCCACCCCTTAATTTCAAATACATTTTATTCGGGGAAAATAAACCAGAACAAATTATGTGTCAATGTGTTTGTAAATTTCTTGAACGGTTACAAGAAGAACATTCCCCTGAAATAATAGTTCCACCAAACGGATATAATAATTCTGGTACACCCTGTTAATAAAAAGCAACTCAGAAACTGAAACTCAGTTGATTTGTTGGAGAGGCAATATATCATTAGTTATTTACTACATACTTCCCGAGCGTTGTGTTGTTTGTTTTCTTGCGTATTCTTCTTTATGTGCCTTACCCACCCCTTACCAGCCTAGTCTCATTCAAGGATGTAGGTTACTTCACCACTTCTCAGATATATCTCGGTGAAACTCAATGGTGCAACCAGTTTTGAAGCCAATATCGCTGGATTATTTTCACCTTAGTTTGGATTACCCCAAGTCAAATTACTGCAAATTATGGAGTATCCAATTCGAATATATTTATTCATTCATTGATATCAGGCGGTGAAGCCAATTAACAAATTAAATTTATGTTATAATTCAATAAAAAACGTAGTAGTAGAAACATAAGGTAGAAAAGAGTTAAATATGTACAGTTCGGTCCTCTTTATGGCCTTTTTAATAGGATTACTGTTTCCATATATGCATCCTTTTGAACTTCGAGCATTAAGATTTGTTTTTCATCTAACAATAAAGCATGTGTATGAAAAAAGTGTTAGCAGAGGTTAGTGTAACGGGGTACCATCATTTGTGGGATTGAAATCTATCTATATTAATAATATAGTTGGGAAAACACTGACGTAAAGTCAGTCTGCCTTGGCGCGCTTTATCAAATTCATAGCCAAAAAAGTCACCCATTCAGGTTTACTGAACTCACCCAAGGCTGCAATATTTTTTTTTAATTGAAAGCAATATCTACTCACTGTTCTGGATAATATCCTTGTATATCTCATTTTATTGTATTTAATATCATTTTCAGAATAGATTTGAGGAAGGAATATCTCGGATAAGTTCGTTATTGGGAAGAATCGGTCTGTTTGAATTCAATTTCTTTCATGATGCAGTTGTATCGTAAGAATCCATTTATATCATTCCCAGAGACCGATAATTTCGGAGATATGATTTGTCAAAGTTTGAACAAGAGCGCCAAACCTCCTGTCCACAGGGGTTGAACCAATTTTTTATTGGTCAGCTGTAACCTACGTTTCAAAATAGTGTATTTTTTTTAAACATACTACTGCTCTAAAATGCTTATTTCGTTTCGAAGTTTTTGTCATTTGACATTGAAATAGAAACACCCTGTATGTTGAATGTTTAATCAAGGAAGGATAAGCATTGGTATGTCTTCTGATAGAAGCTAGAAAATTAAAAGGTTATTAACATTGGAATGAAGCCCTATTTGAGAAAATTTAAAGTGTTTCTTCAGATTTCACTCGAATTTTCTGAGAATAATATGTAAGTGACACATTAAAACAATGTAGAATCCAATTGGTAATCTGATTAGCAATGCAAAAACTGGGTATTACATTTAAAAAACGAAAGTTGGTATCATTTCCGGTGAAACTGGAAGTCGGACGAATCTGAAATTTTTTCGAAGAGTTCATATCTCCTAACAAAGCTTAACTACAAAATTTCAAGTGTTTTCCTCGAGACTTTCTCTGAAATCTTCTAACGAACGGTCTTCTTGAATCACCCTGTATAAAATCACATTCTGAATGATTCATCGATGTTGAACTGCATTTAGTCATATTTACACCATTTCGAAATATTATTCAGATCTTCCCCCAACAGTAAAAATTCAATTTCAAGATCGGCAAATAACAAAAATTCACTATACTAGCTTCAAAGAGTCGATTAGAGTTAATGATGATATTTTCAACTTCACAGACGTGAAGACTTATGCATTGGTTCATCAATATTTTCTCTGAAAATTAAATAGAATACACAGTATGGACCGATTTCATCTGAATTTGGAACTCGACTCCTGATAGTGGCTTATTAAAACAGAATATATAAAGTGGCATTTCGGCCTCCAACTAATGAATAAAATATATCTTCGATTTTTTACAGGTAGAAAACGGAACGAATACGTAAACCTCCTCATCCGTGGAATTCTGGAAGGACAGAAATTTGCATTTTATAGGAAAAATATGAAAATATTGGCAATGATTATGCAGTTGGATTTCCGCCCTATGGAATTGTTCAGTTTTTATGACGCTACTTCTTGGCTAATTCTCTCCCTCTATATTCTCCAATTGCACGTTCCACTGACTGAATCGATACTCGAATCCAGTACAGATATCAAACACTGGAGGTCTGTTGAAGAATAAAAGAACACAGGGTGGTTGCTGTATCAATGTGGATAGTTTACCACGGATTCATCCCGAAAGCTGCTGCATCAATCAGCGCATTCATTTCACCAGTGATTGAACATAATATATACAAGGTATGTTAGAAAATGAATATTATTTTCTGACGTTAGCCATACTAGAAATGAACGTAGGTTCATTTACAGAATCATTAAATAGTTTCTTTCTGGGTTTTCTCTTCCAAACTCTGAAAAATATCCATAAAATAAAAAAAATATTATTTTGTGATTTGCTTCTGCGTAAGAAACACAAGATATTTGTCAGAAGCAATCAATCGAACAATGTTGCCTAACAAGTAACAACGAAACAACATGAACGAAGAAACAACTATATCGTAACGTTCCGGAGTCTACAGGGTGTCCCAAAAATACCACGCGAAAGTGACACTGGAGATAGATTGGCATCAGGTCTATCAGATAGCATCAACATGACCTCAGTAAAAGTCCGCTGGTTTTCGAGATATCACCACTTTTGTGAATTTTTTAAAAATCTCCAGTTTTCGGTCTTTTATCGCCTAGGATTCCTAGTAATTACTTCAGACTCATGTTTTTTTAACTAGGCTATCCTGAATAGTTGCTTTAAACAATGAAGTAATAACTTCACCGACAACTAGAACAAAATGCTTCAAAAAATGTCTAACTTGTTGTATTTTATGCCGAAGTTAAAATGTTAACTTAAGTTTGACTGACTGCTGTGAAAAAAATTTATATCAGACTGAATTGACAAATAATCGCAAAAACTGGTCCATTTCATGCCCTTTTCAAAATGATACAACACTACCAATTTTTTTTAATCAGAACCAGAATTGCTACTTATTAAAAAAAACCAAAACCCATGAAATGGACCAGTTTTTGCGATTATTTGTCAATTCAGTCTGATATAATTTTTTTTCACAGCAGTCAGTCAAACTTAAGTTAAAGTTTTAACTTCGGAATAAAATACAACAAGTTAGACATTTTTTGAAGGATTTTGTTCTAGTTGTCGGTGAAGTTATTACTTCATTGCTTAAAGCAACTATTCAGGATAGCCTAGGTAAAAAAAAACATGAATTTGAAGTAATTTCTAGCAATGCTAGGCGATAAAAGACCGAAAACTGGAGATTTTTAAAAAATACACAAAAGTGGTGATATCTCGAAAACCAGCGGACTTTTACTGAGGTCATGTTGATGCTATCTGATAGACCTAATGCCAATCTATCTCCAGTGTCACTTTCGCGTGGTATTTTTGGGACACCCTGTATATCAGACTCATTCATCACACGCTTTACGAAAATCTTCAGAACTATTTTGTTGATAGAGTAATATTAAATTGTCGACAAAATTCAGAAGTTTCACGCATTTCTGTGTAGAATTTAAACGCGCTCCTTCAAGGTCGACGTTTACGGTCTGAACGAGCAACGAGAAATGTCAAATCGAATTTCATTTTCAAACTGAATTACTCGAAAATCTTGGAATCGTCTAAAAAAACTTCGAGAAATATGAACGAGTTACCGATCGCTTGATAGGATTGACGATATTCTGAAAATCGAAAGACGGAAATCATCCGTGTACTGAAAATCTGTATTTGGTACATAATAGGAGTTGACTCACTTAGGCAGCGTGGCCGAGTGAGCTGAGGCATTGGATTTAGAATTTATAGCTCCAGAGCCTTCCCAACTTAGCGGGGCGGTGGTATCGAATCTCGGAGCGTCCGAAATAGCTTTCTCTTAATTTGTTTCATTTTTACCCAATGAAAAATTTAAAGGAGCGTTACTCCAGTAAGCGTATCTTGGGATTTGGATCCTTTTATTAAGTTACGAAATCTATAATGAATATCCGTTCGATCGGACGGATTTTTGCATTAAAATTACTCAAAATATTAAAACATTAAGCAGACAGTTAACGGTCGAACATGAAAAACCCCCAGCCGTTGTCTATTCATGCTCAAAATGGAAAAACAAAAAATATTGTGTATCCAAATGTTTTGGATTAGGTTTTAAAATAGCTAGCAATTAATAAAATATTTTTTTGTTTGAAAAAATTAATTTGATGTTCCAATAAATTTTTTTTATTATTATTATTATTTTTTTTATTATTAGCCGCTAGTAGATACATGTTTTACTTTGTATTGTATAAAAGAATGAAGAAATGAGCCGGAAAATTTACGTTATAATTAAATATGTAACCTTAGTATAATTAATAATAACTTAATAAGGTACTGATAAGAAACACATAGTTTAACCTGACTTAAAAAATAAAGTAGAGTTTTGTAGATAATAAGAGAAAAATAAAAAGTCATGATATCCTAACAAAATTTTGCATAAGTTTTGTGTCGGTATTTTCCAACTAACTACCGCGCTTTAATTCGATCAAATCAGTTTTTTTGGAGTTATTGGGAAAACAAAATGTCAGATGGAAGCACCCCGTATATGGAGCTCCAATTCTACGTCATCAGATATTTCAGAATCGAATTTCCTGACCAGCACCAAGAATAAGGATTAGATTGCTATACTCTAAAGATTAGTTCACGCTACTGGAAAATCCGCATTATTTTCGGGATGACTTCAATATAAAATTCTGCAGATATGGAAGCAGGAAAAATCCTGAATATTCCTCAGGGAAGTGCATATTACTGCGTGCAAATACTTGGCGCCGTTATTATAGTTCCCACCACCACTATCGACTGCAGTATTCCAACGCTTGCGATTCTCCAGGAAAATATAACTAAAAGGGATTTGAAATCACGATGTGTATAAATCTCGGCACTGGATATAGTCGTTAGCTCCTTACTTCCCGATGCATCTTTCTATCTGATTGTACCGCAAAATCCATGAATAAAAAAAAAATCGAGATATCGTGAAATCAGGGGGAGCCTGTGGTATTTTCTATTCACGCCTTCATCCACACCCTCATGAAATACTGCATGAAGCCATATTTTCCGTTGATTTTCACAATAACTGCTAAAATGCAATACAAGAGCTTAGGGAAATCCCCCAGCAAAAAATTGGTTCAAGCATTGTGGACAGGAGCATTTGGCGCTCTTGTTCAGACAAGAGCAAATTATGCAAATATTGATAGGCATTTCTTTCATCAATATGGATTTCTTCATCAAAAAACGGAGATGTTTCTCCAAAGTACCGGAAACTGAACCTGAAAAATGAGAAGACAAGAGGAAAAAAACGAACAAATTAAAAATAATACACAACCTTCCAAAAGTCTCCTCTCACAAATATACTTCTCTGTAGGCGCATGGAATCTCTTGAAGAAGAATCACCTCCTCTAGTTTTCAAAGATATTCACTCTTGATATTAGAAATCCCTTCAATATTTTAATTCAAAAAGGAAAATGTTGCTCGTAAGGCCAGGAGAGTCTCTTTCAGAACCGTCTGGCCAATCCAAGCGATGATTATTCAGAACTTCAGATGTTCGAAGACCGCTACAGGGCCCTAATTGCTCTATCATCTCCCATAGATACATGTTTTACTTTGTATTGTATAAAATAATGAAAAAATGAGCCGGAAAATTATCTAAAAGATAAAGCTATGATATGAGGGACTTTTTGTAGCGGCACGAATTCAATTGGTATTTGCCAATTCTCCTCATATTTTTCTGTTGACATTTTGAATTACTCCTTCCGAATAAAAATTTTAACTCACGCATAGCGAAATAACATCGTGACAAACTCCATTGTGTTCATTATAACCAGTAAAATATCTCGGAGTTCCATTTCATAGCCAAGTCACGTTAATTCACTCATAAATAAGCAAGTGATTCGTCACATTCATCAATTAGCCTATATGAATATTTAACCAAGGCAACCTTTCGTTCATGCTCAAAACTTAAAATGAAATCGGACGGAATTAATCGAGGTCCCGAATGTAAACAAGAAAGCCGACCTGCCAGATTGAAATGCGACAATAAAGGAAATTTCAGAGATTTATATTAGTGAGATTGAGCTCGGCTTCGCATCTTGAACATTCCGTGAGGCTGGATCTCCTTCAGTATAATCCTTTCAGGGGAATTAAATGGACCGCTGTCCATCGGAGATTACAATGACTTTCTGACTCAGAAAGCTAAATCCAGAGAGGAATACCACAGCTCTTCGTATCGTAAGAGGCCATTACCTTGACAACATGGGACAACCTATCAATGATATTGCTTATGTTGCAGTTGTTATGTTATGTGACATAGACATGTAGAGTCACTGGCTGAGCTTCCAAGGGCATGATTGATGCTGACAGCAAACGGAACCACAGTGGATGCCGAGGAGCGGCTCTGTCGAAAAAAATGTCTTATCTCTACAAGGAAAAGAAACACCCATTGGAAAAACCACAAGTAGCAAAGATAACGACAATAGTGGGGATGAAGACAAGACTGATAGAAGTCACTGATTAAGCCCACCCACCAACAGACAAATGGAGATCTGATGATTCCCATGGAAAGCTTGCACTACATGAGAATATGATATGAACAGGTCAGTCACAGATTGGAGGTAACGACACACTGACAAGACCAACCATGTTAAAGCTGGGCTACTCTATGATGCTTTTTGAGGATGTGAAGAAGTTCATTCCCACAAAAGGAATATCTTATATTCTTGCCAGTGGTAGCTATGAGGCAGATAAGGCAGTGCCTCTCCGATAAACTTGGAAAATTATACGTTTCAATCGAGTATTTTTTATTTAGTTTTTTTCATTTCATCATCACACTTTCAATCGCAATTACACATTGTTTTCACTGTTTACCTCCAAGAGCATTTATTGCATCATTTCGCTTCATCGTACAACAATAGAAGAGTCAAATGTGATTCTAGCTTTTTATCAGATATTCTCTGTGTCTCCCTCTCACTTCCTCTTCAAGAAGTAAATGGTTAGAGGCGGGCCTATATGAATATTGTATATTGTTATAGGGGTAACGTTGGACTGCGACCTTAAGCTCTATTGTGCCCCTCTATCAGAGCTGTCAATGTCATCACCATCTACAGCTCGCTTTTCAGTTCCAGAGTTCTGAGGAACTCCAGTATTTGGAATGACTTCAAGGAGACCACGTCGTGGTTCCTGTAGATTTCTTGCCAATGGCATTCCTGGCGTTGGTTAGAGATGGCGAGGTATTCCGTAATAAGGTGATCAGGAGTTTCATCCTCCTCCCCAGAGAATATGTACTCGTTAGTTTCTGCTAGACGTAATCTCATCATATGCTTCCTAAGACAGCATTGCCCTGTGAGGAAAGCAGTAAGGGGGTGCGACGTGATTTCCCTAAGATCCATATATTTCTTGAATCTGACAGTGTAAAAGTTCCGGAGGAACTTTTTAAAGTGATACATCCCTAGGAGAGATCTCCAGAATGTATCTTTTTCAGTTTCTTCAGGCGTCGGACAGCGTCGAAAGACGTTATGAACCGACTTTATATATATATAGTAAAAGATTTAGCGCCTGAAATTCTGATTCTGAGGCATGCTCTATATTTTGGTAGCCATCATCGGATTGAAGAAACACATGAAAAGTGGTCGTATAATGTCGGTTCCGGTCAACAGATGAGAGCTCACAGAATACTGTGTAAAGTACATGATACACCGCTGCTTCCATTGATCAAGGATCACAAGTGGTTAGCGCAGAGACACGTATAGCGAAAAACTTCAAAGATGGCATTCAAACCACCTAGACGGTGGCCATCTGAAATATGAAACTGATAATCAGGAAAAATAAAACTATTTCATAAGCAGCAGTCCACAGGAAACCAACATGTCCTATTACTCTCCATTCAATCTATTTTTGACGGCCTTACATTCGTTTTCTCGTTAGATGTAGGAATTATCTGAACTTAATGAAACGATAACAAATCCGATATTTGGAGTTTTTTTATCCTTGTAACTCTCAGTCGTTCGGTTCCGTTTCGAAACATAGATAAATGTTTGGAGGAGGGGGCGCTGACGGCCATGAGAGATTGAACGGAAAAATAGGAAACTTCAGGATTCCGGAGCGAAATAATATTTTTTCCTCTCTATTGATTTTCCAGCGATATGGAACAGCGTAAACTATTTTACGTCGTCGGATTGCATATATTTCCGTATCCTTCCCCTTTGAATTTCGGCGCAATATTATTCTTCCGTATTTCCTGTTCCGATTCATTGGTGCATCTGCAGAATATCTACGCGGCAAATGCTCCTCACATGTTTTTCCTATTCAATACAAAACCACTTGAAATTGCCTGTGTTTGAACTCAAAGTTATCCAGGGGAGGTGTTACATTGGCTGGGAAGAGTTTTTGACAACCAATTGCGAGCTTACCAATTGATCAAATTGGAAAGTTGTGATGCAGCAGTTTTAAGCACCATTGTCATCTGCGCATGGTGGAGAAGAACTGACGAGGCCACCACATGCGTTCCGTTGCACAAACTGCAACGGCTTGCCTGTGTTGGTGTGAGAAGAGCTAGCTAAACTAGTCCCACAGCAGTGCTTGAGATCATATTTAATCTGCCTTCCTTGGAGTTACATTTAAGGGAATATAATCTGCTGCTAGAATTTCTCGTAGTCGGAATCTCCTACCTTATAAGTGGGTAGGATATATTAGGTTACTGGACCAACTAGACTCAAACCTTTTGAGAAAGCCCTCAGATATCATGCCAACCATATTCGATTTCGAACCACCCTTTGCAACGGCCATAAGAGACCCTCTGAGTGCTGTGGACCTCGTTTTGATTGGACAAATAAGTCATCCATTTAGTATATAAGTGGATCAAAGTCGGATGAGGGTGCATGTATTGGGGTATATGGGCCAAAACTGAGGATTTATGTGCCTCTGGGATTTGATCCCTTTGAGCTCAAGAGTGTCTGAAAAGGAACATCAAGAGGGTCTATATCCTAACGGACAGCCATGCCACACTCAGAGACCTGGAATCGGCCGTCCATGGTTTCATACGTTCCTGTTATTTCCGAAATATACAGCAATTGACTACAGGTAATAAGGTGACTCTTCTATGGGTACCAGGGCACTGTGGTATTGAAGGAAATGAGAAGGCCGATGGACTAGCAGAAGGGTAACACTTGCTGGACCAGAACCCTCCTGTGGGCATGGAAAAGCTTTTTCGAGAAATACACAGGCAGAAAAATTCATCAATTTCTCACAATCCTATAACAGAAAGCTGTCAGCACAAATACAAATTGAACTGTAGGGCTGGCCAACTTAAGAATTTTATATAGGGGTGAGCCAGTCCTAAAACCTCCCAACGTGATAGCCAAGGCTCCAAAGGACGTCATCAGGTATATTAGCACCATTGACAGTCCCTAGGATTGAATAAGTAGGGGGATAGGGCAAAATATCATATCGGTCACAGTTCTTGAAGGCTGGACTAAGCCTTACGATAAATAAGAATGAAATACATCGGCTGATATGTTCTCGATATGACACACAAACGCCTGCACATACTTTAGAAAGGTAGCTCTCAAAATTTTATGAACATCTGATCTTTGGGTCAAATGTCACAGTGGTTGAGACAACTTTCAAGAAAGATTTTCGTGTGACGAAGTGATTTTAAAAAACTCCTAATAAAATCTGAAGGATTGTGTTGTGGAGAACGAGCAGGCCACTCTATGATTCCTCCATCTCCAATCAATCGATTTGGAAGATACTCGTGCACGTTTTCATTTCCATTTGTCTGAAGTAAATAAATTGATAGGCTTGCATTGTATTGTCAGCACTTGAACGGCAAGCACATTGAACATCTGGAGTGATTTTGTTTAGAATATTATCCGTTAGTCTAGACTCTAGAGTAAATAAATTTACTTATTCTGAACTGAAACGTGACTTATCTTTCGTTTTTGCGCGCGCAAGGAACAGCGTGCTATCATTTTGCCACAATGTCTGAATTTTTCAAATTTTTTTGCGAATATGATCTCCAACGATTGGGTTCGACTCCCTGATGAAGAATTCGAGTCTAAATTCAATTCTGTGCGTCCGGTCCGGCCGTTAGCACGATAACTCTCAAACGAAAGGAGTAAGAGGATAGAGTAACAGAGTTGACAAATAACACAACTGACTCTCCGTAGTCACATAAGCTCCAAGGAGATTCTGAGGGATGTCCTTGAGGAAGATTTGGTAGGGTCAGTATAATCATAGTCATGTTTATAGCATGGGCGCCAAATGAAGATAGCCTTCACAATGATAGAAAAAGGCTAAAAAAGCATTGACGTGGGGTCAATCTGCTTTAGCGCGCGAGCTATAAACATGATTATGATTATACTGACCCTACCAAGTCTTCCCCAAGGAGATCCATCAGAAGCTCCTTCTAGTTTGTGCGACTATGGAGAGTCAGTTGTGTTCTTTGTCAACTGTCTCACAGTGAATGGGGTTCACTATATCCACTGAGCTTGAAACACTCATCAATCAATTCAAATTAGCCAACGTGAACACGCTCGCCAAAGAGTACTGACTTCACGTCAGTATCATTTTCATATAAAAATAAAAAATAACAAGATCTTTCATATACAGGTTGCCTCATTCCAATTCACGAAGTGGGGTATTTTTCCTGTATATGGACATATTCTAGCAGAGTGAGATAAAAATCTATCTGAATTTTTATGTTAACGAAAATTCTCATCTAGGCTCATTTCAATTTTCTACGCCATTCCAACCGAATAAATTCATTCGTCTTCTACAAAATCGAATGTGATATGTTTCGCCCCCAATTCCTAATTGAGCTCATTCTTTATTCAACAGATGGTTCCCTATTCTCAATCGCCATTTCGAGAGCTAGCAAGAGTCTATATTATCACGATTAGTTCCATTTTTCTGCCTCCCTCAGTTCGAACATCAATAACTCCAAAGCACAAATAGAATACATTTTGTTATTCAGGGGTGGATCAAAACGTTCATTACATTACATTAAATCGTTGTTATACATTTTTGAAAACCATTATTATACTCTGTGCTTCTAGAAATCGCGTTAAAGTGCCTCTCTTTTTTTTTTTTTCCTATTCACGCTCACTTATCGTCAGAGTAGGTTGGTAGTGTGAGATAGGAGCTTCAACGCAGAAAGCTTCTGGGAATAAACGGATGTTATCTCACGATTTGGATGAGAATAAAAGAAAAATATGTTGATATGGTGGAAATGATATTTCCCTCTATTGTAGTGGCATACGCATGGCAGTTAATAGGATGTAGTATATACAGGGCGTTGATGATTTTGTGTTACAAATTTAAATGGCAACGAAGAGATGATTTCTATCGTCAACATTTTTGAACGGGTTCTTCCTTATCACCTGTCATGAGCATTCATGGCAAATTTCGACGAAAAATGAGAATATACAGGGTGAGTCTTTGACCACTGCATTAATTTTAACCAAAGATTCCTCTCATCAAATGAAACACTTTTTTCATTTAACATTTTTCCAAATTCAGCTCCGGTAAAAAGATACAGGCTGCTGAAATTTTGAAAAAAAATCTGTTTTTATTTTGTAGCTTTGACATCCTTTTTTCGAATGGAATGAATGTTGGCGTAAAGTTTCCTATAACTATGATACATATTTTCCAAATATTAGTTATTTTCTACTTCTACTGGTTTTCTAGTTATGGACTCGTGGATTCATAAAACTAAACGAAATTAGCATAAAGAAAGCATATAAAGTTTTTCTTGAGTCATTTCAAGAATATTCCATCATATTCCAACATTATATTATTCTTTATCAATTCTCCTTAAACGCACCGTTTTCGAGATATTCTTCATTGAATGTTTTAAAATGGAAAACTCCAGAAATTTCAATACTTTTATGGATCCGTCCCTGAGCGTTGGAATCCCGAATCAAGCTGTAAACCACGTTACCATGCCTTATTCTCGTCCGCCAACAATGTCATAGATAATTTATATGCGGGAGTGTACATTATGAAATCTTTAAACGCTTTCAACGTTTTACCTGAGCCAAATCTGGAAAAATGGTAAATGAAAAAAGTGTTTCATTTGATGAGAGGAATCTTTGGTTGAAATTATTGCAGTGGTCAAAGACTCACCCTGTATACATATTCGTACAAACCAAGAGCCTGATGGTGATATGTTTTTTTTGCCAACATGGTAGAGAAGTGTAAGACAATTATATCTCATAAATTCATAAGAACCAACAAGAAAATTATCCTTGGAACTAGTGAGATTTCATCTCTAGATGTCTCGATAAAATAGTATTCGAACCATTTTGGAAGAACTGTCTTCAGGAAACAGATACATACAAATATATTTTCAAATTTCCATTCAAATAATCAACCTAGGTGTGTTAGTGAAACACTTTACGATAGAGCTCACCTAATTTGTTCTACTCTCAAAAAATGTCTTGTAGTGGATATCCCAGACAATTAATAAAATCATCTATCATGAATTAGGACAGATAAGCATCTAATCAACTAACAATTGATCAATAAGTACAACAACAAAATAACAAGCAATAACAACAACCCAAACTGTTGAATGTGATCTTTTTTGTTCGCCACCTTTCAGAAAAAATTATTATCAGAGAGGGTTGGAGTTCATAAGGATCATTGTAGGTGGTGCTGGCATGATTTTCTTTCCAGTATCTCGCTATAATAGAGTTTAAGTTTCCTAGAGTTCTTTCCTCGGCCATTCAGTGGCTGAGTTACGCTGATGATTGGTAACAACCATGAAACCTATACGAATATGCCATGAATGACACCTTCCTCTTTGTAGAAACACTGAGCGATGATTTGGCTAGCCAAATTGATAAATATTTCGCCATGTGTATTTTAGTAAAAAAGGAAGTTGAGGAGGCAAAGTAAAAGTTCTGACGTAAAAGCAATTTCGAGAGAATTGATAAATCCTTCTACATAACAGTTAATTTTTCAGGAAAAAACTATTGAATGGTTATTTTGGTTCACTGAAAAATTTGAATAGACGACGTTACTTTGACTAAACTGGATCAAAAAATTTTTAGATTTTTTTAGAAGAGTAACTTTCTTCGAATGCTCAATTGATTTGTGTAATTAATTTAATAAAATGCATGTTTCCAACGATTACAGTTACCCGGTTGATATGAACGAGCACACTGAAGCTTCTGACGTCAAGTGAGTGCAATCAAAAATAATTTATATATTTTATCGATTTCCTTTCGTTGCGTTTAGCATGAAAATGTTGTGTATATTTTCGATTCCATTCCGTAATCATTTCAACTCTCGACTAATTGACTGATGCAATTTGAACAGATATAATAATAGAATTTCAGAACAATAGAGAACTCCATTCAGCACAGATAATTAGGATAATGTAAATAGTTAGAAATCATATTCGTGGGAGTTCAATTTCTCTGATTACGCTTTTGTTGGATGGTATAAAAATGAAAGATGAAATAATCTCTTTTCCTCTGATACAAAAGGTTCTATGGTTGAACTTGAGGACTCCACGAATGCTGCACAAGTTCTATAATAACGAAATATGTCTGAAAAAAAAAACATTTTGCTTTGAAGCGACCTATCCCTATGGCACTCATTTGTTCGTCTGTAACGAGCGGAGATTTCATCTTCCTGATTTCATATTTGGATGAAACCGATGGAGAGTATACTAACACTTTGGAATATTATGAACTCATTCACTTGTAGGAAAAACAATTTCATGACCTTATGGTTAGGTGGAGTGAAGTATGATACTCTTTCAGAGCTGGATAACTAGGTTGCCAATTTTTTCCCTACAATAGCTAAATCAAAGTTAAAAACACGCTTAGGTGATAATTTCAGGTCCGTCAAGCTTATGAGCCGCATATGCGAAAATAAAAATTGGCTATAATAGAAATTTTGTCCTCATTTTGTGGCAATTTTTGCCGTAAAAAAAATTGTGTCCTTGTATTTTCCGGCATATTTTCAATTTTTCTAGTGGATCACCAACCTGACTCTGTGGCCGCATATGGATTTTTGAAAAAAGAATATCAGGGTGTTTTGTGCCCATTTTTTGCCATATGAAAGAATTTTTTTGCCGGTGTATTTTCCGACATATTTTCAATTCAACAACACGACGCTGTGAGCCAGATGTAGAATTTTTTAAATTGAATAGCGCACTTAAAGTGTCCATTTTGTTTTAATTTCTGGCTCATCGAAAATATTCTATGTCTCTTCAACCCGCTTGTGGTGTTTTGATGAATGAATATGTTATTCATGTCACCTCTTATTGGAAAACCCTTTAGGTCTGAATGTGGGTGATTCGAATAAGGTAGATTTGCTGGTCATCTTGTTCTCGGAACCGTTTGTTTTCGAGGTAAATCAGGGAAGAATGTAAATTAGATGATTGATTGTCCACTGTCTGCCTCCCCTTCCTTCGCAATCAGATTAGACAAGCACGAGGCTTGAGAAATCTCTACGTCCGATGGCAGAAAGAGAACACTTTGAGTTAATATTCCACACCTGATTCAAATGGGAACCACCGTTACGATGGCACATTCTTCATAATGTCACACATCGATTCCTGCGAAGCGGTGTACATTCATCACGAAAATGTAGGAAATAGGGTAAAACATCCGCAAACCGCGATTCATTCTGTGTGATTCGTATGTGGTAATGGGCATGCCGTACCACGGTGAATTCACCCGTGAAGTCGATTTTTCCGCAGATTCAACAAACGACATTCGCAGGGTATAATTTTACATTCGGACTTTTTTCGCCTTCGCTGCAGTTGCCGTGTTGTATCGCTCAGCGACCGCTGAAACGCGGTCTCAAGTTCCTTTCGTGCCATTAGCGAGTATGCGATCGAACCTATTCAAATAGATACTCTTTTGCCGGTTTCATATTACAACAACGTTACTGTCACTCTGACATTCTTTGTGTTTAAACTACTTATTTTCCGATGTTCGAGGGTGTTCTGGACAAAAGCGAATAGTGTTTTAAAATCAATACAGAAAATGAACATGCATACATTGAACAATACACTCTAAGAAATTTTACAACACCGGCCAACACTCGCTTACACCGGCCTGATTTCCTTAGAGGTCCTGATCTTCTCAGTGTTATTTCGCACCATCCGAAATAACACCGACTTTCAGGTGTATTATCTGCCATAATAAGTAATCAGCTTTCACACCAGAGCGATTGAGAATAGGGCTTAACGCGAGAGCGAGATATTTCTCGTCTCGTCTCGTTCTCGTCTCGTAAAAGCGAGACGAGACGAGACGTTTTCAAAAATATTATAGGCGATACCGAGACCACATACAGCGCAACACGAGAGTCTCTTAAAATTTTTTTTTATGAAGTTCTATATACGACTCGACTGTTTTCAACACCCACAGAAAACAATTGAATATGAAGAGTTTCTACTATAATTACCAGTATATTTTGTCTATATTATGCATCTATGTTCTAGAAATACACGATTTTTTAAAAGATTATCAATTCGTTATGACCTTGCGAGAGTTGAGATTATTTTTCATGTCAAAATTCACAACCATAAAGACGGATGCCATTATGAATTCATAACCTACTTATCGGACAACTTTCATTGCCCTAAATCCCAATGCTTTGAAAATTTCGTCTCTATCTGAACATCTGGAGAAATTTTATTTCTTGTGCTTCTTGTAGTGAAGATGTAAACAATTATTGTATACATCTGTGGAACCACGTATAATAAAACTATTAAAGAAATTCAGCTATTCAATGTTTTGAAAAGTGTTATGTGAATACGCCAAGAACACCCTCAATGATCTACCCACTGGGAAGGTATTCTTTGAAAACTATACCAAACTGTCCGATTCTATTAAAAAATGTATCAATATCGATAGCCTATTTAAAACAGCAACAAAACTTTCGAAATATTGTAAAGCGGAGTTTGAAGAATATTTGCTGTTCGAAAGAGCAAATAGGAATGAAAATATTTTACAGTGGTGGAGAGTGATGAAAAAGTTCTGCCTATACACTTTCCAAGATGGCCGATGATTTATTAATGGCTACATCCGTACTTGTTGAAAGATTATTTTCCACATCAGGTTTGATCATGGCAAAAACACGTACATCATATTGTACAAGCGGACTGAGGGTACCAATTAGTTCAATTGGTAGTTTCAAAATTGGCTCAAGCCTTGTGGACAGGAGATTTTTGGCGCTCTTGTTCAAACAGAAAAATTATATCTCCGAAAGTATTGGTTTCTCTCTCTCTTGGTAATTTTATCAATGGGTTCTTATGATAGAACTGCACCATGAAAGAAATTAAATTTAAAAAAAATTTCCATTGAAAAAAATGCTTCAAAAATTATTATTTAAAAAAAAACAAATCTGCAATGCTTTGATGCTTCAAAAATTGTCATTAAATTTATTTATCAAGATAAAATGAGCAATCTGCAATGATTCAACCTCGTGAAATGGGTTGTTGCAACTTACACTCGGTGCATAGTTTTCACAACTCGAAATACCTAATGAAAATATCATCGAAATGTCTAGAGCAAGGTTGGAGACAATCATAGTAGATTGTCCATTTATTCCTGATATTTGAGTGGTTAGAGGCTGAGGAACAAATTATTTTAATACTTAGTTCAAAATATATTAATAAAATACTTTCCTCTTTTCATAATTTAACATTTAATAGTTCCTACCACTTACACATTCTTTTCTGTATTATGGGCCTTAAATCAAGCAAAAATGTTTGATACACAAATGTAGATCCATAATTCAGCATATTTTTTTGCCAGCAACATTATGAAAATACTGTATATAGGAATATGCCTCACATCTTAAGGAAGTAAAAGGTAATATTGACAACAGTAATTTCTCTTGAAGATTCCATTATGTTCTTCTTTCCTATTGGCTTCATAAACTAAATCAATAAAATAATCTAATCCAATATTCATACATAAATCATTCAATATGTAATCAGTCAATATTATTTTCGGTTTCAAATCAGTCTTGTATATATTCACAAATTCAAGAATCGGATACTTGTTTTCCAACAGAAAATATTTTCAAACTACGAATTGACAAGTCTCTAATAGCTATATGAGATGACATTTATGAACAGTGAACACAGACAGATTCTGTGTCCACATTCGGTGAATACATAGAACTACGATGTATCATTGAAATTTTGAAAAATCATATCTTCGAAAGTATTAGTTTGTTAGAAGTGAAAATGATTACAATGGATTCTTATGATGAAATTGCATCTTAAAAAAAATTGAATTTGAAATTTGTAATGTAAAAAAAAAATTATTTTTCGTTACTCCAAAACTATCATTCCGATTCTACACAATAACAAACTCAACCGTGATATTTATCACCCAAACCTACTCTGGAAATTTCAACTGCCTAGCTCTATCTGTTCGAGAGTTATTGTAGAAACAAAATTTGAAAATTTTAATATTTTTTTTTGACACTTTACGGCAAACCGATCAATACAAAACTTCGCATGCATTTAAAGGTCATTATTCTACAATTTAATACTAAATTTCAGATTGATCGAGCGATAGGTTCCGGAAATATTCATAAAAAACCGTTTTTACTAAAACGGCCGTTAACTCCCGTTAAGGAACTCGTCCGAGATATTTACGTTCCAAACCTACCCCGCAAAATTCAATCCTCTAACTCCTTCCCTTCGAGAGTAATCGTGTTAACGGAGGCCCGGCCGGACAGAATCGATTTTGACCACGGATTCTTGATCAGTGAGTCGAACCAAATCGTTAAGAAAAATTCATTTTCGGATGTAGTTTCATATGTATGTGTATTTATTCTTTTTTTTTTCTTTTTCACATGTAATTGGTATAATAGTTCTTTGTATACTAGTACTTTGGCTAAATAAATGACATTATTATTATTATTTTCAGCCAAAAATTGGGAAAATTGATAAGCGCGCTGTTCCGCGGAAACAGAGTGCCAAAAATAATTTAAAAGTGAAAGAATATGCTCGGGATCGGCTTCCGTATTTGATAACATGTGACCAAATATCATATCTCTTCTGCGAGTTCTATTCGATGCGTAGATATGAGAAAAAAAATGACACCGAACAATTACGAGCCGTGTACAAAGTGAAATGTAAATTGCGGAGTTAAGCTGCTTTTCACATTTCTCTCAGTCAGTGCCATATGTTCGCCAGGGTGGGCCTTGAAAAGGGTGAGCGTAGTAATTACCAAATAATTTCACTTTTAGCCCATTCGGATATCAGCGGGCGAAAACTGGAAAATGTATTAATGCAGGGCACAAATAGCCTGAAATACACTGCAATAATTCACGTTATCGTTTTATAATAATTTCCTATCTTTTACCGGTTCACCAAATGAATGGTACTGGGATCACGTCGAATCGAAATATCGTTAATTTGTTAAATCAACAAGTCCAGAGCGTTCCTGCCAATAGGGTCCTTCATAATGGCTTCGTATAATGAATATACTTATGCATATATTTCACAAGTCAAATATATCCCAGGGGGTTCATTGATTTGCCGAGAAAGCAAGAGCAGACGCGTTTCTGGCTTCTTGGCCTTCATCCGTACTCTGTAGCTTCTCAACAAATTCAACTAAACTGACCCGGGTTAAGCCTCTCAGAGCCGGCTTGGTCGATCATACCTAATCGCCCACGCCACCTATGAGACAAAACACGGAAATCAGCCTTTCCCCACCAGTGAATATTTGAAGCGTGAAATCATATGCCACCATTCGCTCGATATTAATTATATTATATTACCAACAACGGTATCGCCATTTTTCATTATTATTTATGAAAATCGCTAAACAGCGTTCATGGCCATTAGGAAGATACTGTGTCTGAGCTCTGCGGGACTCGTTTCTCGATTAATATCGAGCAAATGGTGGCATATAATTTCACGCTTCAAATATTCACTGGTGAGGTAATTCGATCACAACTCATTTAAGTTTACTTCAACTCTTCATCGTAATAATCAAGTATTAGTATTCTATTACAATACTCCCCATGGACCTACTAAAATTAAAAATAGTTCTCCTAGATATAACTTCCTATATATGAGAGCAGAGAAGACACACAACTTCGCTATCTCAGATGACAGTTTATTTATTGCTGCTTTTCATCATGTGGTCAACAGTGTAATAGTTCCGAGAAGTTCATTATCATCTCAAGAGATTCGAGAATACATTCCCAGATTATCCCTGTTCCGTGCAACTATACCGGATGAAATACAACATCGTCCGAAAGGGTCATTTCAGTTATTCAGTCCTGTAATAGATCAAACATTTATCATTGTTCCGGAAATGACATGTGGACATTACAACAATTGTTTTATTACTCATACTCATGGGTTAGCCATTTCCACCGGTTGATTGATGGATACAAGTCGTAGGGATTATGGTAATGGTGCTGTTCTATTTTTATTGTTTCACTCATTAAGGATCATCAGGGCTGGATGGATTTTGATGATCGTTAGATTTCAGATAAGTCTAGATTATTGGTGGTCGATTGGCTGCATGCTTAGATTCTTATTGAAAGGTTTCTTTCTGGGTTTTCTCTCCCAAAATCTGAAAAATTTCTCAATAAATCACAAAATAATTAATTTTTATTTTATAGATATTTTTCAGAGTTTGGGAGTGAAAACCCAGAAAGAAACCTTTTAGTAATGAGTATTACTTATGCTTAAATCAGTTCAGTTGTTTCTGCTACCAATTCCCATAACCTGCAAGTCATATAACTCTTCTTTCCGATCTTAGGATGGTGAATCTCCTAACCTCATAATGCATTTTGAGTATGCCTGTGAACATTCTTGATAATTCCTTCGATATCTGATAGGATGTAGTATCTATCATTATTATTGCATAGGGGGGAACGAGTGCTCCAAGACCCTTGATCTATTGTACCTCACTTTCTGAGGCTGACCAGGTGTGTCCCAGGATACAGCTCCCCATCTAGCTCCACAGGTTCCGGTATATTGGACAGCTCCAAGCAGGGTATACACTCAACGAGTTGCCTCCCAATGGCCTTCTGTCATCAGATCTTTTTAATCTGCATTCGTTGTTTGCTGATCCTAATTTCATGAGGTATCTTCTGAGGCCACAGTGTCCCGTAAGAAACATTAAGTGGATGATGCATATTCTCGCTGAGATCAAGATATGGTTTTGATTTCACAGCGCTTAAGTTCAGGAGGAAATTTCTGTAGTGTACCAAACCTGGAAATCCCATAAGAAATCTTCTCTATTAGTTAATTCTTTATCCGTTGGCTATCCATCATAGGTGTAGTTCCTTATGCTTGAGTTATGCTGCAGTACATTTTGGCTCCATCAAAAGGAGTTGAAGCCCCTTTTCTGGCTTGTAATCTCCTCAATATTTCTGATTTTCGAGTCTCTGGAAATCTGTACCAAGAATACCCTGTTTTGTTACATAGTTTGCTCATAGAGTGAAAGTAGTCTACAGCTGAAGCTTCCCTTTTCTCTCACTAGTTTGCAAAGTTTACCTAACTAATTCCATATTTTCTTTGAACTGATAAAATTGGAGTTCAGCGTTTTTATTGCCTGCATTCCTCTGCTTTGCTGACCTGACTCAAGCATTCGATAGAGTGCAACTAAAGGATGTGCTAAAAATCCTGTAAGAACGAGGATCCAACAACAATATAATCCAGGTAATAAAACAACTTAATACCAACAACAGTACACGAATACAGTCAGGCACCTCAACCACAGCCGATATCGATAGGTATCAGGCAAGGAGATAGCCTGAGCCTGATGCTATTCAACCTAGTAATGGACCACATCATAAGCCGAGTGAAAGGTGTAGGACGAGGTTACAGAATGGGACTAAGCGAATTCAAAATACTGTGCTATGCAGACGATGCGGTTCTCATAGCAGAGAATGAGGACAACTTACAGCGAATGCTATTCGAGCTAAACCAGGCCGCAAAGAATTATAACATGAGCATCTCGATACCGAAAACCAAATCTATGACCATAAGCAAGGAACCGATATGATGCAAGCTAGCACTAAACGACCAACCAATAGAACAAGTGATGAGTTTCGAATACCTGGGGATAATAGCTTCAGCAGCCGGAATACATATGACGAGGTTAAAACCCAAGTAAATAAAGCAGCAAGAGTGTCTGGTTGTCTACATAATACTATTTGGAAAAACAAACACATGTCGATAGCCAGCAAGGCCAGGATCTACAGAACAGCAGTGAGGCCCATCCTCACCTACGCAGCGGAAACGAGAGCAGACAACAACCGGATGAAAAGAGCACTACGAACAGCCAAAATGAGGGCCCTACGAGCGATCACAGGCGTCACACTGAGGGACAGGCAGCGAAGCAATGAGATCCGGCAGCGATGCGATGGGATGCCAGATGTTGTTAGATGGTCACGAGGAAGAAGAAGAAAGTGGAGAGAGCATGTCGACAGGATGAAGGACGATAGACTCGCCAAGGCCGCATACAAGGAGAAACCGAATACGACCAGACCCTTAGGAAGACCACCAAAAAGATGGGCTGACTCCTGGACTTCATCGTCACAGGACATACAATAAAAAGTTGGAAAACAGGACATAGTCCTATCAAAAGGAAGAAGAAGTAGAATAAGAAGAAGAAGAAGACTGCAGAGTGGGTCGCTATATCACATCTTTGATAGCTCTTTTCTCGGTTAAATTGTACACATCTCTTAACCGCGTTGATTCTTGCCTGAAAGATGCTAAGGTGAGATCCTCGTATTGTCTGTAGTGTTCAAAATCGAACATTAGTGATCAACGTTGAAGCTCGACTTCAGGGATGGCACCTTTACATTCTGCACTGGCAGCGTATTATTGAGTTTCAATTATTGCTTATTTTGATTGAAATATATTTCTCCAGTTTTCCGAATACAAAATCCATTAGAGCCCTAACTGATGGTTCACTACCATCGAATCCATCATTTCAAATCCGAAACGTACATATCAAATTAATACTCTATGAGCTACAATAATAGGACCCCTAAAAATAACAACAACGTCGCAAACGTGAATAACATGATGTTGACTAATATTGCTACTACTAGGGTATGGAAAATGGATACCTGAATGTTTGATTTTTTCCTGATTGGTTCAAGAGTTAAAAGCACATCAGTGTCCAATTTCATCAGTCCATTGCAAATATGTATTTTACATAGATCGTAGAACTTGTTCATGTTGGGTATGTTAATGATTTGATTGGTTACTTCATTATATATATACATTTTGTTACCGTTATTTTAACCAGGTATGCCATTTCCCTCGATATGTGTATCGATTTTCCGCTTCATCCCATTTTGTGTCACTTTACTATTCCGAAACTCATTACACGGGGCCTTTCCTACATATAAATTACTGACTTGTACGCCTTCAAGATCAATAGCAGCTTCTTTGTTACGGCTCAAAAGTGGAGATAATATGTTGATGATAACAGATAGTAGATGGTTCGCTTTCATCTTATCCATATGTACCAGCTCCCTCAACACTCACCCTACAATTTCCAATTTTTTCTCATTTCTACCATGATTATACTCAAAACTAACGATCAATTAATCGCAGGATAATGCGGTAAACAATTTGTGTTCGGTACCCATACAATCCGTTCAGCGATTCCTTACCCAAGTATTTCAATAGCTTTCGCACCACTGAATTAAATTATTTCACAACTTAACAATCTATTCTATGATAACTACGCACCCAAGCATACATAATTTGGAAAGAAATATGATAATCATTTTTTCAATATCTGATAGGATGTAGTACTAACCATCATTATTGCATAAGGGGCACGAGTGCTCCACGACCCTTGATCTATTGCACCTTACTTTCTGAGGCTGACTAGATGAGTCCCAGGATACTGCTCCCCATCTAGCTCCAAAGGTTAAATGAATTCCAGTATCTTGGATGGCTCCAAGGACGGTATACACTCATCGCGTTGTCTTTCTGAGCCAATGCGCCTCGTGAGGAACTGTAAGTGGATGATGCATATGCTTGCTGAGATCAAGATATGGTTTTGATTTCTCAGCGCTTAAGTTCTGAAGGCACCTTTTGTAGTGTTCCAAACCTGGAAATGCCATCTGGAAGCGTTTCTATTGATTCATTATTTCTCCGTCGACCATCCTTCATAGGTGTAGTTCCTTATGCTCGAGTTATGCTGCAGTACATTTCAGCTCCGTCAAAAGGAATTGAAGCCCCTTTTCTGGCTTGTAACCTTCTTGATGTTTCTGATTTCCAAGTATCTGGAAAACTGTACCAAGAATACCCTGTTTTCTTACATAGTTTGTTGATAGAGTGAAAGTAGTCTGCAGCTCAAGCTTTCCTTTTCTCTCACTAGTTTGTAAAGTTTATCTAACTACTTCCGTACTATCTTTGAACTGATGAAATTGGAGTTCAGCGTTTTTTCTGCCCCTTGACTGCAGAGTGGGTTGCTATATGACATCTTTGAGAGCACTTTTCTCGGTAACCAGCAAGGCCAGGATCTACAGAACAGCAGTGAGGCCCATCCTCACCTACGCAGCGAAAACGAGAGCAGACAACAACCGGACGAAAAGAGCACTACGAACAGCCAAAATGAGGGCCCTACGAGCGATCACAGGCGTCACACTGAAGGACAGGCAGCGAAGCAATGAGATCCGGCAGCGATGCGATGGGATGCCAGATGTTGTTAGATGGTCACGAGGAAGAAGAAGAGAGTGGAGAGAGCATGTCGACAGGATGAAGGACGATAGACTCGCCAAGGCCGCATACAAGGAGAAACCGAATACGACCAGACCCTTAGGAAGACCACCAAAAAGATGGGCTGACTCCCGGACTTCATCGTCACAGGACATACAATAAAAAGATGGAAAAACAGGACATAGTCCTATCAAAAGGAAGAAGAAGTAGAAGAAGAAGAAGACTGCAGAGTGGGTCACTATATCACATCTTTGATAGCTCTTTTCTCGGTTGAATTGTACACATCTCTTAATCGCGTTGATTCTCGCCTGAAAGATGCTAAGGCAAGAGCCTAGTAGTGTCTAACTGTAGTGTTCAAAATCGGACATTAGTGATTGACGTTGAAGTTCGACTTCAGGGATGGCACTTTTACATTCTGTAATGGCAGCGTAATGAGTGAGAATTATTGCTCATTTTGATTCAAATCTAATTCTCCAGATTTCCGAATACAAAATCAATCAGATCCCGAGCTGATGTGTCCCCATCATTGATTCCATCATTTCGAATTCGAACCGGACATATCAAATTAATTATTTATGAGTTACCTTGATAGGATCTTCGAATGTAGCAACAACGACACAAACGTGAACATTATGTGGGCTAATAGAAACTAGAGTATGGAAAATCGATACCTCAATGTTTGATTTTTTCCTGATTGGTTTAAGAGTTAAAAGCACATCAGTGTCAATTATCATCAGTACATTGCAAATATGTATTTTACATAGATCGTAGAACATGTTCATATTGGGTATGTCAACGATTTGATTGGTTACTTCATTATATATGCATTTTGCTACCGTTATTATAACTAGGTATGCCATTTCCCTCGATATATATATCGATTTTCCGCTCAGGAGCTTGGACTTTACGTTGATAATCCCATTTTGTGTCACTTTACTATTCCGAAACTCATTACAGAGGGCCTTTCCTAAATATAAATTACTGACTTGTACGCCTTCAAGATCAATAGCAGCTTCTTTGTTACGGCTCAAAATTACAGATATGTTGATGATAATAAATGAAGGATGGTTTACTATCCTATAATCCATATGTACCAGCTTCCTCAACTCTCAGTCTACACTCACAATTTTTTTTCCATTTCCACCATGATTATACTCAAAATTAACGAACAGTTAATCGCAGGATAATGCGGTGACAAATTTGTTTTCAGTACCTACACAACTCATCATCGATTCCATACCCAAGTATTTCAGTAGCTTTTGAATCTTAGGTAATTGAGTTGAATTTTTCATATAATTGTGACATAATAATCTATTCGAATTGTACTGTCTAAATACTACTAAATAATACTAAAATACAAATTTTAAATTATGAAAAGAGGATAATATTTTATTAATATATTTTGAACTATTGAAATAACTTCTTCGTTAGCCCCTACCTATTCAAATATCAGGAATTTCGAGTTGTGCAAACTATGCACCGAGTGTAAGTTGTAACAACCCATGCCACGAGGTTGAATCATTGCAGATTGCTCATTTAATCTTGATAATTAAATTAAATTAAAATTTTTCAAGCATTAAAGCATTGAAGCATTGCCGATTGCTCTTTTTTTTTAATGATAATTTCCGAAGCATTTTTTCGTAAACGACGAGTTTTTTAAAATATTATTTTTTTCATGACGAAGTTCTATCATAAGAATCCATTGATATAATTCCCAACTCTGAGAAACCGATACCTTCGGAGATATAATTTGTCAGTTTGAAAAAGAGCGCCAAAAAGCTCCTGTCCACAGGGCTTGAACCAATTTTTTTCATTAATTGTGGTTTAATTTCATCAATGGCTTGCGCAATATTGTTCTTCAATGCTTCAAAGGTTTCACTGGCAGTGATCATTATATGTTTCGTGAACAGAACTGTGATTTGTAATGAATTGGCACAATTTGGTAGCGTTATTATAGTGTTAATCTATTAATGATCAAGAAGAAAAACCTTTCTGAACAGAAATGTCAAAGAACTGTCACATTGACAACCGCCATTCCAAAGATATCCTTACCAGAAAATCTCGCACAGCTGAAGCAACACCCAATACTAAGAAATTCTTATGGAATCATTGGAGTGAGTATCATTTACTTAATCTAACTGAATGAATCTCCATTTTGCTCTCGATGAGTGAATTAATTTCTTCATTTCGTTCTTCGATAATAGGATGGGAATGGGAATTTGATTCAACGATCGGTTGTAATTGCATCAGGGATGAAATCTAGGAAGAACTATGTACTTATCAAGAACCTACAATGTATCCCTCCAGTTTCACTTTTGTTTCGATTATTTTCGCCCCGACAGAAGAATTCAGCATAATCGAATCCAAACCGTTTCGTGACTAGAAACTATTTCTTATCCGATAAAATTACGGGGGATGTACGACTGATGCCGACTCTGAGAGAATGGAGTTTTCCTGTTCCATTTATTTACTTCCGATATTGCACACGATTTCAATGTGGAATACCTTCAGAACACACATTTTATCTTACCTTATACTAGTCTAGACCGCACAGCTTGCAGCAATTCTCCACAAAAGTGTCAGATTTCAATTCAGCTCTATCGATTATGAGATGAATTGATGAGATGCCTCTGCCTCTTTCTCAAAAAACTACACTAACCCAGAGACCATAGAATTGAGCAACAAAAACAAAAACTACCTAGTCAAAATGTTTTCAGTCAACTTTGGCAGTAAATTGGTACAGGATGGATCAGCACGCTCTTGGCAACAAAATGACTCCCAAAGCCTTCTCTATCCTTCTAAGGCACTTCTTCTGCTAAATAAATAGTCAGGACCAAGTGACATGATTCAACAAGACCCGTGTCGACATTTCTAGTGAGTTTTCTTCGGCACTCCCATATTAGCTTGACTTGATAACATGGGTGCTCAGAGCTTTAATAGCAGCTTGACTATCTGAGTGGATTGCTATATCACATCTCTGATAGTTTCTTTCTAGGTCCATTTCCATGCATCTTTCTATTGCGAGCTCTTCTGCCTGAAATATGCTCGGATGGGAGCCTAGTGATAGTGAGCATTTGGTGCCTGGCCCATATACTCCAGCGCCAGCTCCTGTGGTGGTTTTTGACCCGCCTGTGTATCATTTAATGGTACTTCTTTTAAGAACTTGGGTGGTGGATTCCCTGTCCCAGTCTTTTGCCTGCCGAGCTTCGTAGTGAAGTTCATTTCGATGCTTACTCTCTTGGTCATTTCGTCACTAGGAAGATAAGCTGACGAAATGTACCTGGTAAGAGAGGGCCAGGCTTTCCGGTTTTTAATACTCTAATGACCTGTTCCTTTCCTAGATATTCTGAGAATGGCTTCATGGACCATTTTGTGTATAACTAGATGAAGTGGTGTGAGATTTGTGATAATTTCAAGTGCCCTGGTAGGACAGGTTCCCATAGCTCCAGTGATACACACAGAGATGAGATATATTTGATAACAACTGTCCAAGCTTTCTGGTATTTAATTCCCTGACTACCAGTCCCTTCTCGAGATATTTAAGATTAGCTGCGTGAGCTACCAAACTCTCATTTTGAGGCCAAAGATAAATCGTTCTTCAAGAAAGGTATCGAAATGTTAGAGAGGCGCCCAAATGATTGTGTCACTCTTGTCCCAAAATTCCGCATGGGTTGTCCGGATGGGAACTGTCACATTTCTACCTCATGAACAGCAATGCTGTTCCCCGAGGCAACCATAATGAAATATACAGGGAAGCATTCGGCTAGGTTTCCCGGGAACATTTTCTGTCGAACAGAGTTTTCCATGTTTGGAACTTCCGAGTGTTGTGTGTGCGCCGAACGGGAATCAATGCAATGTGAGGTTTGACAACTGGTGTAGAACTAACTTCTGTTTGTATTAGTAAAACTCTACCTTTTGCGTTCTGTGTGTCGAATTTGAATTTGTATGATTTTTTTTCTGTTGTTGTTTGACTTTTTCTGTTTGTTCTGTCTATTTTTCTCGTTTTAGATTTGAGCGATATAAGTTTCCTTGGCTTTTGATAATAGTATAAATAAATAAAACTTGATATTTCAGTCCTGTTTGGTAGATGTTCCTTAAGGATAAGTTTCCCTTGAAAAAATGATATCTCGCATCTCTTGGAGTTTGTGAAAATCGAGAATAAAAAATGATGTATCAATATATCTACTTTTATCCTAGTGCGAAAGCTGTTGTTCGTCCAATATTAAGTCAAAATACAATCTGAACTTCCCCGGTTCCCAACTTGAGGTCTTCGCATTTCCATACTTTCTTGCCATTCCGACGCCGTGTTTTCAAGGTTTATTGATTGCATCAAACGTTTTCCCAAAGCAGCCTCTGTCTGTTGAATATCATTTCTGCCCCAATGGATGCCGTTTTGCCAAGGTGGATTTTACGAAAATAGTGATCTAACTTCGTTCCAGACGTCGTTTCCCAACTTGAGTGAATTTCCGTTCTGAATAAACTCAGATTCAAGCCTTCGTATTCTGTACAAACGATAACATTCTACATTTTTTGCGACTCTTCGGGGATATTTTCACAGGGATAATAATGTTTGACAGAACGTATTCCTTGAATGAAAATAAAATGGCCCTCCACTTGCTCGACTGATGCTCAACCTTTCGTTTGACATCAGCGTACTGCACGACTTCACAAATATTCCAACAAGAATCGAATCTTTGGACGAAAATGACCTGGAATGTTAAGCTTCGACTCACTGATCCTATGTAGAACTTCTTTCAGTCAGACCGTCCATAAGCACGATTACTCTCCAACGAAATGAGCTAGAGAGTTGCATATTGCAGGGTAGGTTTGTAGTCTGAAAGCGCTCGTTAAGTTCGTTAAGAATAAGAATAATAGTATAATTTTAATTACCTGACAGGAAAAATCCCAATTATAGGGTCATCATCGGTACATTCTCTGAATATGGCAAGAATAAAATAACAAAAATACCATCCGTTTTCTTGAATAATATACAACAGTATCAGTAACTAAAAGAATATGTTCATTCTGAGTGCATTCGCACTCCTACACACACGATATACTGGTGCACGCATCAACAAGTTGGTATGAGGTGTTGGCAGACGAAAAACAGGAGCAAACATAGAGACCATCCTTGGAATTGTAATGCTCATTCTCGACAACATGTAGCCTCCGGGTCAATTTAGCACATTGGTATCCCTGTCTTTCGGCCAACGATGATATTCGCATATCCTTCATAATTGAGGAAATATTAGCCCCACGTTCAGGGTATGTACCCACTTGCCGAAATGAGACATACTTAAAAAACCTCCTATAGGCTAAAATGACAGTCGTACATGGTAAACCAAATGAAGCTACCATACTCCAATCAGCTGATAACGAGTGTGGAGTAAAGATTTCTCAATACCTCCAGTTCATTGAACTCCTTAGAGCACCTGAAGACGAAGCCCAGCATTTTACAAGCAGAGGCACTGAGTTTTTCAATATGAATCTCAATTAAGCGTCGAACAAAATGCCGAGATCAAGTATCAGATCCACACGGGTATATACATATTGAATATTGTTGTAGACGGTAACGTTGCACGTTTGCAACCTTAAGGTCTATTGTGCCCCCCCTTCAGAGCTGTCGATGTCATTATCATCTACAGCTCGCCTTCCAGTTCCAGAGTTCTTATGAACTTTGAGATGGCGAGGCATTCCGTTTTCAGGTGATCAGGAGTTTCATCCTCTTCCCAACAGAATCTGCACTCGTCAGTTTCTGCTAGCCCTAATCTCATCATATGCTTCCTGAGGCCATAGTGACCTGTGAGGAAGCCAGTGAGGAGGTGCAGCTTGCTCTTACTGAGGTCCAAGTATTACTTGGATCTGACAGTATTAAAGTTCCGGAGGAATTTTTTGGAGTGATACATTCCGGAGAGAGATCTTCAGAAAATACCTCTCTCAGTTTCTTCTTTCGCCCGGAATTCACTTTTATAGGTGTGTCTACCTACCCCACAATAAGGTTCCGGGCCAATAAAGGGTTATCCACACTGGTAAGAGAACGGTCACCAATGAAGTAATTGACAACAGCTGACCTACAGACAAGTGGGGGTGAACATCGTGGGATATACTTCTAAATGGTACTTCTATATGGTACTTCTATATGGTACTTCTTCATGGACTTCATGCGAATTTGGGGAGTATAGACATGGGTCTATAGTTTCTAATTGCAGACTAATCACCCTTCTTGAAGACAGGGACAACACGAGCTCTTTTCTACAAACTTGGAAATGTAGAGGTCTGCAAACTCCTCACTATTATGAGATTAATAGGGTTTCCAAGAGCAGATCTGTACTCTCTAACAAAAAGAGGGAGGGAGTTGGTCATCTCCAGCTGTGATCTTATCAGGAAATTTTTCCATGCTAGATTTAAAATGCTCTATGGTGATCATGGACACGAAATAGGGTGAGGACTAAACGAAGCCTAAAAGATTATCATCAGATAAAGAGACATTCATTCTATTCACACCAGTAAACTGTACAGCAAACGAGTCAACTATAGCCTTGGAATCTTTATAACTGTGGCTCTCATCCTGCATCACTTCAGGAATTTGAGTCACGCCTCTCTTCCGATTTATGAATCTACAAAATGATGCAGGGTCTTATCTGATCTCACCCTGTACCCCAATCAAATAATCTTCGGGCTCTGAAACTTGGGACTTCTCCAATGATCTCAAAGCTTGAGACCTTCATAGTATTTGCTGTTCCCACCACTTCACTTCACTGATCCAGCCATCTTAACGGGAACATGTTCACCAATGATACAAAAATAAAAGTTCTCCAAGGCATGATTAACATCAGTGATTCTTTCCAAAACACTCCAATCATAAGAGCAAAGAGACGAATTTAATTCAGAAAAGTTAGCTTTTCTAAAATCAAAGGAGGACGAATTTGGGTGAGTTTGGGCCAATTCACCGAGTGGTTTAGGAGTTATAGCCATATGAAATTTTATTTTCCCAAACATTCGAAAAATACTGATCTGGTCGAACTAATCTAGGAAGTTGGATAAAAAATACCAAGACGTAGACTTATTCAATTTCATGAGGATATTATGACTAGAAAATTCAAAAGAAATCATTGAAAATATGCAGTATCTCAGAAACTACCCGTCAGATACTGCTGAAATATTGATGCCAACTACATAGTATCATTGAATGTTTTTTTCTGGGTTTTCTCTCCCACTCTCCGATAAATATCTATAAAATAAAAAATTAATTATTTTGTGATTTGCTTCTGCGTAAGAAACACAAGATATTTGTCAGAAGCAATCAATCGAACAATATTGCCTAACAAAGAACAACGAAACAACATCAACGAAGAAACAACTATATCGTAACGTTTCGGAGTCTATATCAGACTCCTTCGTCAGACGCTTAACGAAAATCTTTAGAATTATTTTGTTGATAGTTATTCTGGAATTCGAGAATTGTTTATAATCAGTCAACAGTGAACTCAACAACGTTAGAATATCTGAAGAACACTAGAAATTTTGTATTGTAATTTTGTATATAATGTAAAGCTTCAGTCTTCTCAGTCAGATGAACTGATGAAGCAAGTTTAGGAGTTGTTTTGAGACGAATGATGCCTTACCAATAGACTCTAGGGATTTCCTAGATATTTCCACATAATAAATTTATATCCGGTATGAAAAGTTGGAGCTTCCTTAAATGTACTATTCCGCAAATCCTGAGATTTATATTACCTGAAAATCTCTAGCAGATTTCCTGAATGTTTCTGCATATTCCACGAACCGAATTTATTATTTCATTCCCGCTTAATAAAGCTGCGATTGCTTCGTGAAAGTTCTGGAAAAGTTCTCTCAAAGTTTGGTTTCAATACGGAGATCTATTTAAAATGTGAGATTTCACCTAGATCGTTATATATAGTTTGAATACGTTAATCTGTTTCGGTTCGCTCCATTGAATAACGTATTGTATTAGTGAAATAATCACGTATCTTATCCGACTTCCTTAGAAAAGACTCTCTGAGGGTGTAATAAATTGCAGTGGCAGTTATTCTTTTCTTTTAATCGAGTATTATCACAGGAGTAATCTATTTTTTTTTCAGTTGGAATAAGCAGGGCGAATGTGTTTCTATATGTATACAGGGTGTCCAGAGATGAAACCGACAAAACTTATGAGGTTATAGGGAGTACCAATATGATTGCAAAATACGATATTAAATGTCTGAAACCACCTCGTTATGAGTATCATCAAGAATGGGTTATTATAATGAGTTTTCACGAAAACAGGACATAAATATTGATAAATCAACAAGTCCAGAGCGTTCCTGCCAATCGGGTCCTTCATAAATGGCTTCGTATAATAAATATACTTATGCATATATTTCACAAGTCAAATAGACCCCAGGGGGTTCATTGATTTGCCGAGAAAGCAAGAGCAGACGCGTTTCTGGCTTCTTGGCCTTCATCAGTACTCTGTAGCTTCCTCAACAAATTCAACTAAACTGACCCGGGTTAAGCCTCTCAGAGCCGGCTTGGTCGATCATTTTAGTCGCCCACGCCACCTATGAGACGAAACACGGAAATCTGCCTCTCCCCACCAGTGATATGAGTGTTTATGAAATAATTTTTGTTTTCCATGGAAAACTATCGCCGTGAGTCTCTGCGGAAAGCATTTATGTATTCTTGAGCTGAATATTCTTTTCTATGGAAGAATACGCAATGAAAAAAGTTATTTAGGTTCGGCGCAATGCCATGCACTCAATTTTAAGCTCCCCTACGAACTTTGATGTGGAATTTACAGCATTTTTAGGGAAGAATTCACAAGGGGTTGAGCTGAAGACAAAACTTTCCCAACACGAAACAAACTTCCGAAGTGATTCCGTATGAATTTGTAAACACCTGAATAAAGGACTACGCTTTTTTTCAATGCCATTGTTCAGAGCGATGTAAAATATCCCGAGTGATATCAGTGAACACGTTCCTGTTTATTTTCTACGTTTCTTGTAAAATAACGGGAAAACATTCTGAATTCGTGAGTAATCAAGAGTGTGTGCAGCTTTTTTATCGTTCCTGAAATTATGGGATGCCGAGGGAGATTCAAAGACGAGCGTTTCCTTTCAACAGACAATTCTGCCGTGGGTATGATGTGTGGTTAATGGGTTATAAAGAGATCCGTTCAGAAATATTGTGCGGTGTACAATGTCTGCAGCAGTGGATCTTCCCTTTAACTGCTCAAGTGTGAAAAGACGGTGGAGAATGGTTTTCCTTATGGATCAGCCCGACATTTAAAAAAGTTGGATTATATCGCTATCCAATCTCATAACAATACAAAGAGTACTTACAGGAATTGACTCAAGTTTCGAACATGATAACGAACATGTCTAGAACATCAATCATTACATTTTTGGGCGCTCGTTACCTACACCAGAAACAGCGTGCTATCGTTTAGACGAATGCCTTTATTTTTGGCTGAAAATGGTCTCAAACGATTGAATAATCCGAACTAAAATCTTATTCTGTCCGTCCGGCCAGCCGTCCGAAGGCAGGATAACTCTCGAACGAAATGAGTGAGAGTGTTGAAATTCGCAGGATAGGTTTGAGTCACGAATATCTCAGTGTTTTAACAGGCGGAATCGGCCAGACGGTTTTGGAGTTATTGCTGTTTTAACTTCCCATCCGATGTAACTAAAATACAGCTCCAAGTTGTGAAGTTGCGACCTTTGCACGTACGCAACGTTTTAGGCGCTCTTGTTCCTCGGAACAGAGTGCTTATCAATTTGCCCAAATGTCTGTAATTTTCGAATTTTTGGCTGAAAATGGTCTTGAAAGATTTGATTTGGCTCACTGATCAAGAATCCGTGATTGAAATCGATTCTGTCCGGCCAGCCGTCCGTCCGATCAGCCGTCCGTCCGGCCAGCCGTCCGTCCGACCGTCCGTCCGGCCGTCCGGCTGTTAACACAGTAACTCTCGAACAGAATGAGCTAGACAGTTGAAAATTTCAAAGTAGGTTTGAGAGATAAATATCTCGGTTGAGTTCGTTATTGGGCAAAATCGGTCTAATAGTTTTGGAGTAACGAAAAAAAAAATTTTTTTTACATTACAACTTTTGAATTCAATTTTTTTAAGATGTAGTCTCATCATAAGAATCCATTGTTATCATTTTCAACTCTAATAAGCTAATACTTTCGGAGATATGATGTTTCAAATTTCAATAATACATCGTTCTATGTATTCACAGAATGTGAACACAGAATCTGTCTGTGATCACTATTCATAAATGTCATCTTTTCTAGCTATTAGAGATTGTCAAGTCGTAGTTGTTATTTTCTCTTGGAAGGCAAGTATTCGATTCTTGAATTTGTGAATATATACAAGACTGTTTGATGTAGTTTATGGCGGCAAAAGGAAAGAAGAACATAATGGAATCATCAAAAGGAATTACTGTTCGTTGACCAATGAGGTTAATTTTACCTTTTACTTCCTTAAGTAATGATGGTGAGACATGTTCCTATATACAGTTTTTTCATAATGTTGCTAGCAAAAAAATAATGAAATATGGATCTACATTTGTGTATCAATCATTTTTTCTTGAGTTAAGGTTCATAATACAGAAAAGAATATGTTAGTGGTATGAACTATTAAATTTTAAATTATGAGAAGAGGATAGTATTTTAGTATATGCAGTTCTATCATAAGAATCCATTGATACCATTCCCAACTCTGAGAAAGCAATACTTTCGGAGATATGATTTGTCCAAGTTTGAACAAGAGCGCCAAATCTCCTGTCCACAGGTCTTGAACCAAATTTTTTATATGGAAATATTGAACTGAAATACCTGATGGTATTCGTTCATGAATTCACTTCTTCGATGTATTAATTCTGCCATTTCCCATGATATAAATCCCCCCTATATCATTTCATAAATTGGATCCGTACGTCATTATCTCCGGAATTGGCAGTAATACAGATCATGCTGGAATTATTCAGCACTAATAGATTGAGCAAAAATTCAGTTCATATTTCCGTGTTTCATAATTAATCATCATTAATTAACAACGCATCCGATTTCGAAATATCGCAGTCCATACTGGAGCTCCAAATCTATATTAACTTTTTTTGAATTCTGATTTCCGATCTTTCGCTTCGTATATCCATTTCAATATGCTTCTTCGCACTATCCACACTTTTTTCATTTACCGTTTTTCCAGATTCGGCTCAGGTCGAAAAATATATATGCTGTTGAAGTTTCTAAAAAAAAATCAGTTTTTATTTTGCAGCTTTGAGCTCGGGTACTTCATCAGCGAGTCCAATCTAATCGTTTGAGACCATTCTAGGCCAAATATTCGAAAAATACAAACATTTTTGGGCAATTGATATCGCCAAAACTTTCAAAATTGTGATCTGTATATTTGAAGTATGAGGATGATGGTTACAGTGATGTATTGGCGGGAGATTAATAACGAAAATATGCAGAATATTGTGTACTTAAAAAATTGGTTCAATCCCTGTGGACAGGAGCATTTTGGCGCTCTTGTTCAAATAGACAAATTATATCTCCGAAAGTATTGGTTTCTCAGAGTTGGGAGTTATATCCTTGGATTTCTATGATAGAAATGCACCATGAAAGAAATTAAATTTTAAAAAAGTGCCGTTTAAAAAAAATGCTTCAAAAATTATAATATTTTAAAAACAGAGCAATCTACAATGATTCAATGCCTTAATGCTTCAAAAATTGTGATTAAATGAGCAATCTGCAATGATTCAACCTCGTGGAATGGGTTGTTGCAACTTACACTCGGTGCATAGTTTTCAAAACTCGAAATACCTAAGGAAAGTATCATCGAAATGTCTAGAGCAAGGCTGGAGACAATCATATCAGATTGTCCAATGATTGCTGATATTTGAGTAGGTAGTGGATTACGAACAAATTATTTTAATAGTTAAAAATATATCAATAAAATACTATCCTACTATACTATATATTTAATAGTTCATACCACTAACACATTCTCCTCTGTATTATGAACCTTAACTCAAGAAAAAATTATTGATACACAAATGTAGATCCATATTTCAGTATTTTTTTGCTAGCAACATTATGGAAATACTGTATATAGGAACATGTCTCACTACTTCAGGAAGTAAAATGTAATATTAACCTCAGTGGTCAACGAACTGTAATTTCTTTTGATGAATCCATTATGTTCTTCTTTCTTATTGCCTCCATAAACTACATCAAAACAGTCTTGTATATATTCACAAATTCAAGAATCGAATACTTGCTTTCCAAGAGAAAATAACAACTATGAATTGACAATCTCTTAGCTAGAAAAGATAACATTTGTGAATAGTGATGACAGACAGATTCTGTGTTCACATTCTGTGAATGCATAGAACTTACGATGTATTATTGAAACTTTGAAACATCATATCTCCGAAAGTATTAGCTTGTTAGGGTTGTTAGGGTATTTTTTTCGTTACTCCGAAACTATTAGAGAGTTATCGTGATAACGGCCAGACGGAAGGACGGACGGATGGACGGCCGGCCGGACAGAATCAATTTCGACCACTGATTCTTGATCAGTGAGTCAAACCAAATCGTTCAAGACCATTTTCAGCCACAAATTTGAAAATTACAGACATTTGGGCAAATTGATAAGCACTCTCTTCCGCTGAACAAGAGCGCCAAAAATAGACAAATGTAGATGACTTTGTAGGAAACGTAACCCTATAAACTGTCTCTGTTGGAAATCTATAGATTTTGATTCCATGTCACGACTGTCACGAAGAAACTTCAGCTGTGTTGTCAACAAAAAGTGATTGTGTATTTGATCGACATCGCCATCGCGTTTACTGAAACAAGGCAGTAAGTTTGCTGATAAATATTTAATATGGCATATCAATGTTGAGTATTTCTCGTGGATAATGAGAAAATCAACTGAGTGGACGGAATACCTTCGCAACATCAAAATCGGTTATATTCATATCAGTATGTATCATAGAATATTGAATCGGCGAAGTGAAAATCTTTATAGAACGGTTTTACTGGAGTATTAGATGAAGTGGTGGCGTTTTACTCTTCAATGCCTCCACACATCGGGACAATCGATTCGTATTTTATTTTTATGCCAACTGAATAACACATAATATATAATAACGTCTGAACACGATATGTATTTGGAACATTCCCATTTACGCTTTTAAAAATAATATCGTGGAGGAATTGCTCCGGGGAAAAATTGTTTGCTTAATTTCCTGGTACAGTGCTATGCGTTTTATCATTTTCTCCATTATTGCATGACAATAAAGGCTACCGCGAACGTTTTTTTTCCGTTGACGTGAAAGGGTTATTTTATCTGATCCCGGTCCCATATTTTAATAAGCATGACGGATGATGATGGCCACATACCGAGTCGAGATGATGCCATGTTTTTTTGAAGAGACGAGAAACTGTTCTCAACGTGACGAACAATACATTCCCGGAATCCACTGTTGTTGATAATAATTAGCCATATTTCCTTCTTCCAAATACCCATATTCTTCAATGACGAATAAAGGACGAATAATTTTTCATTTCCTTCTGAATATACAAATTTTGACGTCTGACATTGTTTCGGAAATGATGTTTTCACCAAAACTAGCAAAAAAGACCAGGAAACTACCTACCTTTTATCGAAGCGTTTCGACGAATATTCGAACTCTCACAGTTTCAGCCTTGATCATAGTAAACTCTCAAGATGTAGTTAGTGAAGTCATAAGATGCATGAATTTTCAGTCGTCTACCTTTTATAAAGGGTTTTCCAATATGAGGTGTTATTTTGATATTCAAAGAAAAATGCCATTTTTCAATATAAATGATCGGATGTTTATTTCATTATAAACAACGATCCAATCACACGACGTTGTTGATGATCGGCCGGCTTGAGTTCTTGTGTTAACTGAACTTTATAGGCATTAAGACCCATATCTTTATGCAAAATACGGTGTAATGACGTTTGTGGAATGCCTAATTCCAAAGAACGACGAGGAATGGATGAACCTGGGTTTTCTTCAACACTTTCGGCTACAGCAGCAATATTCTCGGCTGTTCTTGAGCGACGTGCACGGGTTTTATTCTTCACATAACTAACTTGTCCCAACAGCTCGAATTTTTCCACCAATTTCTTCATTGCGGTCCGACAAGGTGCTTCACGAAGACCCAAAAATGTTCGAGTTTTACGAACCGTCTCTGCCAAATTTTCACCATATTTATAGAGAATTTTAATAATTTCAATGCGTTCTTGAAGCGTTTTTCGTTCCATTTTTAATAATGGCGTAGTTTCTACTTGTCAAAAGTCAAAAAATGACAGCTTCAAAAGTGACATCTACCAAAATAGTGGGCTATTCAAAATAACACCTCTTATTGGAAAACCCTTTATTTCATCCTCTATTAAATACTGAAATACGTCGATTTTACCAATGACAGCTAAAATTTGGTAAGTAGTCTAGAATTATCGCACAAACAACACAAAAATTGAGATGTATGTATCTTTCACCCCCTAACCCCTATAAATGGAGGTGTGTAAGTGTAGATATTAATCAAATGAAACTAGGGTTCTTCCCGAGATCTTAGAAAGCTGAAAATTGGTATGCAAAATAAAATTAGCGCCCTAACAACAGAGAAATTGAGAAATCTGTAACTTCACCATCTAACGCCTATAAGAGTTTATAAGTCTGCATATAGAATTAATAAGACTTGGGAAATTTCCGTAGCCCTAGAGAACTGACATTTGGTATACAGTCTCGAATGAGCCCACAAACTACATATACTCCAAGAAATTCCTCCGGAACTTTGATACTGTCAAATCCAAGAAAAACTTGGACCTCAGTAAGAACACGCTGCACCTCCTCACTGGTTGCCTCACAGGGCATTGCGGCTTCCGGAAGCATATGATGTGATTAGGGCTAGCAGAGACTGACGAGTGCAGATTCTGTTGGGAGGAGGTTGAAACTCCTGATCACCTGATTACGGAATGCCTCGCTATCTCAAACCAACGCAAGGAATGCTTTGAGCTAGAAATCTGCAGGAGCGAAGACGTAGCCTCCTTGAAGCCATCCCAGATACTGGAGTTCATCAGAACTCTGGAACTGAAAGGCGAGCTGTAGAGTGTGATGACATCGACAGCTCTGACGGGGGGGCACACTAAACCTTAAGGTCGCAGTGTAACGTTACCCCCAACAACAATATGCAATATACATAGGGATGAAGAAATTTGTATCGGAGCTCTGTGTGAGGCGTGTGATTTTGTGATGACTATCAGACACGAGTGCACTGTGCCCGCGCAAAGCGAAATTGGATGTTTTTAGGTTGTATGGGTTAGATTGGTAGAGGTTGACGTCTAGCGGTCATGGGTGTCGTTCTTAGCCAATATTGTGAGGTTTCAAACGAAAATGCACGGCAAATCTGTGCGCGCAGAATAAGAAAGTAATAACATTTCTGAATAGAGAATGAGGCCACCTTTCAAACGATGTAGGTATTACAAGCCTATTCGAAAAATTGGGGGTTGTATACCTGTGTTCATATTTCTACGAAGAAGAATGACAATTTAAAATTTGAATTTGATGTTACTTCATTCGTCGCATAATTTACATGGAAATAGTTACAATCCTGTCTGCAAATAGAAACAGTTGAAATACAGAACTACTCCAGATTGGGAAACCCAAAAACGAAACTTCCCACTCGGAAATTTATGAAAGTAGAAACTGCGGAAGCACGATCTATATATAAATATACCATCCGAATCCTATCGCAAGAAGCCACAAATCAAAAGAGGTATAATTTGGACGTGATCCAGGCTTAGGTCGCGTTTTAATAGACACATATAACGGGACCCCTAGAATATGTCGCAAGATGAAGAAAAGTCTAATTTTACGCGGTAATTTGTTATTTTCAACTCAGCACTACTCTCTTGCATATTTCTTCATTCCCAGATCGTAGTTTCAGATGTGCTAGCCGGCTTACTCACTTGCATAAGTTGCGAAATATTCATTAGAACGTTGTGGTAAAAAATGGCGTCATTAGATTTAGACCTTTTGAACAGAATATAGGACTTATTACTATACACCACTCCACCAAAATTTGGCTCCATAAACATTTGAGAACCTCAAGATTGAAATTTGTTGTATTACGAATATTTTAAAGTTGTTCGTATACTCAATGTTTTATTCCATACTATTAAAACTGTAGTATATTTGAAAAAAAAATCAAGTAATTCAGGCAAAGTCCCTCAGGAAGGCGTTGTTTCAATTTCTCTCAACCTATTTTTTTGCCATGGGTATATCATAAAATTCTTAGTTCAGTAATTTATGTGTATCGCTATTTGGGTCAATAATTCTCGAGATATTAGTTTTCTAAATTTAAACTTGGTTCAAGCCCTGTGGACAGGAGCTTTTTGGCGCTCTTTTTCAAACAGGCAAATTATATCTCTGAAAGAATTAGTTCCTCACAGTTAGGAATTATATCAATGGATTCTTATGATAGAACTGCATCATGAAAGAAATTGAACTAAAATAAAGTGTCGTTAAAAAAAATATTTCAAAAATTATCATTTAAACAAGAGCACCAAAAAAAAAGAGCAATCCACAATGCTTCAAAAATTGTCAATAAATTTATTTATCAAGATTAAATGAGCAATCTGCAATGATTAAACCTCGTGGAATGGGTTGTTGCAACTTATACCCGGTGCATAGTTTTCACAACTCGAAATAACTAAGGAAAGTATCATCCAAATGTCTAGAGCAAGGCTGGAGACAATCATAGCAGATTGTCCATTTATTCCTGATATTTGAGTAGGTAGTGGAATACGAACAAATTATTTAAATATTTAAAAATATATCAATAAAATATTATCATCTTTCCATAATTTAAAATTTAATAGTTCATACCACTAACACATTCTTCTCTGTATTATGAACCTTAACTCAAGAAAAAATGATTGATACACTAATATAGATCCATATCCCAGTATTTTTTTGCTAGCAACATTATGGAAATTCTGTATATAGGAACATGTCTCACTACTTAAGGTAGTGAAAGGTAATATTAACCTCAGAGGTCAACGAACAGTAATTTCTTTTGATGATTCCATTATGTTCTTCTTTCCTATTGCCTCCATAAACTACGTCAAAACAGTCTTGTATATATTTACAAATTCCAGAATCGATTGTGACAAAAGAACTTTTCTTCAATCTTTCTGTAGACAGTAAATAACTATTTGTTATCGAACATTTATTCTGCCATTTGTCACACCGCAAGTCAATAACATAGGGAAGTTTTAACTCTATCTTCATCAAATTTGGGCAAATATTGTCAATTTTAAAATGAGTAATCCGCAAAATTGTTTCCTCTGTTATTTTTCAGATTTTGGGAGAGGAAACAAAAAAAATCATCGAATAATTGATCAATTGATATGTTTGATGAGTTTCCGTTGATCAAATACCGAAATACTCCAACAATATTAATGAATCCTACATCTGAAAGAGCCGAACTTTCGAATTATACTCATCCCAAACTGTTAACTAAAATTCACAGCAAGGGTTGATATTTATTTTGCTTCTCGATTCTCGAGCATTATTATTAGGAATTCAAGGGACGAACTCGGATATTATAATCTCTGTCAGGTGAGACATATTCCCAGTTGTGGCGATGTGGAGTAATCAGCTCGACGGGTCGATAATACCAAGACAGCTAAACCCCTGAGCGAACCCTTCCGACACCAAATGCTCACCCACATAACCTCCTTGTTTCGCTGCCCTAATGCATAAAGCCGCCATACAGTTCAAGGTTTGTACGTTAAGTAAATTCGTTCCGTCTACCGCACTATAACGCCTCATCCCAAATTTGTGTAAACGTAAAATAAAGGGTCGCCAAATAACTTTTTTTTTTTGAAAATGCATTGAAAAAAGCTACTGAATATTTTCTCAAATTTCTTTTTTTCATTTGAAAGTACAATCCTTCCGGTTAATGATGGAAATAAATTTCATTCAAATGGCTGCCTCGGCTGGCCATGCAGTAGCCTACACGATCGGTCCAATTTCTAAGCACATTATCGATTGTGTGCAGCTGTATTTCACCAATGGCTTCACGAATATTGTCCTTTAAAGCGTCAATTGTCTCTGGCTTGTTGGCGTAACACTTATCTTTGACGGCACCCCACAAATAATAGTCCAACGGTGTCAAATCGCAGCTCCGAGGTGGCCAAACGACATCACCCCTGCGGCTGATAATGCGATCTTCAAAAACAGGGCGCAAAACATCAAGTGAAGCTTCGGATATGTGGCCGTCCTGTTGAAACCACTGGACCAAAATCAGCACCAAACAGTCACTCGTTTTGGGTTTATCGGCTTTTCAATGTATGCGTGCGGGTTTTCTATTCCTCAAATGCGACAATTCTGCTTGTTTACATACCCGCCAAGAACAAAAAGAGCTTCTTCTGAAAAGATGTTTTTTTTGGCAAAATCAGCATCTTCTGTAAGTCGATCGCAGGCCCACTTCGCGAAGCGAAAACGCATTGGATGGTCAGTTGGCTTCAACTCCTTAAACAATTGGACTTTGTATGGCGTCATACCAAGGTATTTATGCAAAATTCGTCTCAATGATGTCTCCGAAATGTTCAATTCTTGAGAACGACGGTGAATTGATGTTGATGGCGCTTCACGCACACTTTATACCAGAGCAGCAATATTCACGGGAGTACGCACTGTTTTTGGCTTTTAACGCTTTGGTTTACCGATGAGGATGCCAGTTCAAAACACTCTGAGAGTGAATTCGAAATTTTTCGCGAAATTATACATTTTTCGTCATATCTCGGCAACGCTGCATAATTTTGAAAAAATGTTGGTTTTGTTCAATACAGCATCTCAATTCGTTCCTGACTACTGCATAATAGTCATACGTTTCCATAAGAAAAAACCGACTTGGTTGTCGTACCACTTCACATAGACACCCTGTGTAATTGAAACTATTTTAGGCTGATGAAACAGAGCATGAGTAAGAACTCCTGCTAAAAAATTTTCGTCGTAACTATCATCAGTAAGGAGATATTCTACTTTTTCCCGGTAGTGGGACACCCTGTATAATCAGGGGTGGCCAACCGGTCGATCGACTGGTCGATCGTAGCTATAGGTCCAGTCGATCGTGACGAGGCAGAAAGCATCGAATTTCATTAAAAATTTCTTCAATTATTGATCGATATATTTATATTCGTAGATCGCGCATAATTTTTTCAGCAAATAGTAGATCTTGGGTCTCATAAAGTTGGCTACCCTTGCTGTATACAGTGTAAATAGAGAAAATCTGAATAATTCGGAGGTGAAATAATAAACCTTCGAGGTGATTCTTTCCGGAAACTTCTCTGGCTTCGAGCTCCCGACTGTATGCTTGCATTTTCCCATACTCGGTGGATTCGAAATCATTTTTACAGATGAAATCCTGCGAATGGGAGCCGACGTAACGAGCTCTAACCATGCCGAACTGACTACGGGAATAATGTAGTAGGTGCAGCTTCGCGAATATTGAATTATGAACATCATTGCGGTGCATCGTTCCTGATACTTCTGGGACAATTCCTTTCCAGAATCCCTTAATAATGAAATGAAGATACCCACTCACACTTGCATGCCATGCAGAATGGATGCTTCTCAGCATCAGGCAACGTACAGATTTCACGAAGGAATGATATTACTACCAATATATCGTATACGAACTTGGCACTCTTTCGGGAATTGAATCGAGCGAATGAAATTAATCAATTATTTATAGATTGCAGGCTCAATTCTGCCAGAAATACAATACCAGAAAACTGATTGGTTTATTCATTCTCGTTCTACAGAACGATATGGATTATTTTCCTGAATAGCCTCAGAGCTTGACAAAATACTCGAACATCACTTGAGGTATTCACGTCTATCGAAAAGTGCTGTAATATCAATTTTCATCAGTATCTCAACCCCATTGATGTCACTCTTCATGATTTTCTACCTGCTACCGAGTTCTGAAATCTTCCACAGTTTATGCTCTGAATGGCTGAAACTGAAAAGGAAATTTCGTAAATGGTCGATGGGACGAGATATAAGACAGGATGATGTTAATTATATCATAGTTGATGGGTACACTAGGAATAAAACTGCAATATGCTATACGAAAATGTGTATAGCTCCTAAATCAGCGGAATAAGAAGGACCATCATTCAAAATCTATTCCGGTAACAGACTAAGGCACATTCTGCGATTGAATGATTTGCTTAACAATCATGTTGAGTCAGCAGAAAATCCTCTCATAGTCCAAAGAATACATTTCCTCGAATCGGGGGTGAACACTTCATGAATTTTGGTGGGAATAATTGGATATATGGGATGCTTCCTTGGGCTGTATATAGGATGTCCTAGAAGTGAACCTCAAGCCGGAAACAGGTGATAGGGCGAAGTCATCATAGTTATAGGAAAAATATTGAAAGAATTACAGCATTGTATAAAATCTTAACCCTGTGAGGGTCTACTGCTACTACAAATATATATTTTAATTTTATTTTTATTATGAATCCTGAATATTAATCTTCTGAATGGGTGCAAAATATTTTAAGCCAGTTTTAAGGAAAATGCAAATTTTGTCCAAACTGCTTTGTTTTGGCCGCAATTATACACACTTGATATTTCCTTAAACAAGCCCTGTGAACACGAATGCAAAATTCGATATTTTCTCTATTTCAGTTTCTATTGCCTAATAGCATGAATTATTCAAAATTAGAATGAAGAAAATCTATAGTACCTTCTTTTTTAATGAAAATAAAACTTTTCCTCCCAACGATTATTTCATGATATCCAGATTATATTATATATGTTATGTTATATATATGTTATATTGACAATAATTGACGTGTTTTGAAATTTGATAGGATCGAATGGGAGTGCTGACTACCACAAAACTAAAAATATAACTGGACACAATGCGGGAATGACGTCATTACAGCACTGTTTCTAGTGCTGTAATGAACTCATTACAGCACTGTTTCTAGTGCTGTAATGAACTCATTACAGCACTGTTTCTAGTGCTGTAATGAACTCATTACGATACTGAAATAGAGAAAGATAAATTCAAGCTTGAGTTACAGAAACATGATTAGGTTCAATATGAAATATCCTTTTCAGGAAGACATTCTGATTGGTTGTTCTTTTGAAGGTATGAATAAGGAATTAGAAGATACAAGAATTGCTACGAAAAAGAGATTGATAAAATTGGAAAATATTTTAGACGTAGTCAGGGTGTTGAGATTTCTCTTCTGTAATAAATATGATTTCATATGCACCTGAATTCTATTATATTATTTCCTCGTGTCAGATTTCAAAGAGTAGACCTTACGTATTGACATTCGTTCATGTACAGTCTGCTGATCAAAACAGTCGTTTTCATTTCCATCAATTACTTCCGAGCGAAGGAACAGGCGCCAGGCCAAGCTGGTGCAAAAAGTGAGATTGCAATGTGAAAAACATAAGTATTAAAGGGTTCGGCCGCCTCAAACATCAAACAATCAGAGCACGTATCCCGAGCTAGAATTTACACTTCTGAAAAGTTCCTTGAATACTGGTCTAACGATTCACCCCCACGAACTGTTCGAACGTGAAAAACATCAAAACAAATCGAACAAAAATCCCTACATACAGAGAGAGGAATTCAGATTATTCTGCATGGAAATCTGAAAATCCTTCCGGATCTTTTATTGCTAACGATTCAGCCACTTAGATCCTTGGCGCATTATCTATTTTATCGTTGAAGATACTGATAGGGCCGGTCCTTCTTGAATAAATGACGTAGGGGAACAGTGGATAGTCCGGTCAGCATCCAGATAATATAGATAGAAACGGTGAAATCTCTACTTTGTGATGGTTATCCAATTCCCACTTCTACAAATCTTAATTTTATTTTTGTTATGTCATCCTGAATAATGCGTCTGTATACTATTGCCCAAAACTTCATGACTTTCGCCCCTGTTTGAAGCAGAATGTTACTTTTTGCCCCACTAAATATTCAAAGCTCTTTTTTCATCCAATTTAAACTGCCTGAACTGAAAAAGAATGTACTACGCTAGTTCTGCAAGTAACTGTAAAAGTTGGCGCATTTAATGAGGATTCCGAAATGGAAATTTTTTTTTTTGTTACTCCGAAACCATCTGTCCGATTCTGCCCAATAACGACCTTAGCTGAGATATTTATCTGCCAAACCTACTCGGAAAATTTCAACTCTCTAGCTCATTCCGTTCGAGAGTAATCGTGCCTACGTCTGGCCGGCCGGACGGCCGGACCGGCCGGATAGAATGAACTTCCACCACGGATTCTTGATCAGTGAGTCGAACCAAATCGTTTAAGACCATTTTCATCGAAAAATTTGAAAATTACAGACATTTGGGCAAATTGATAAGCACTCAGTTCCGAGGAACTAGAGCGCCAAAAATTGTAAATAAAAATTTCCATTTATCACGAGATATGTGAACACTGATTCTGTGAACTCGCTGCCGATGTTGGGCTTCTCTTTCAGGAGATATAAAAATACACAATAGGGAGTTATATAAAGTATATTTCTTCGCTGGTGAATGTACGGGTGGGCTTGAGTGTTCTGCGGAAAAGAGTAGTGACAAAAACTCCTCCAAACTGTGAGAATTCCTTGAATGTTTTTTTGTACGTTTCTCGTGATTCGACTCTAAACTGTTCACGGCCACAACTTCCTGTGGGTTTTTCGGTTGTCCTCTTATCCCCCATCAATTTATTCAGGCCATTTTACGTAATTCAGATCTTTTTTCTGTTGGACATAATTCACCGCCCCTGCAAAATGGCGTTCAAGTTTGTGGTGGCAATGGCCCTGTATTCTCCGTCGTATATATGGAGTACATTTCTTCCGGTAGGGAAAAATGGTCCACGTCTCGGCTGTTAAGAAGAATACGGGGGGGTATGAGGTGAGAAAATAAAGTTGGAACGCGATTCGCTTGCCGATACCGATTTACCTCTAAGGGTTTGCTAATTGATTCGAACAACGAACTGGGAACGAATCGAGACAAAAAATCGAAACATAAAGTAAAAACAGGGCTCAATATGGGGTGACTTATTATTATTATTATTATTATTTATTTGATAAGAGCTGAGGCCAAGCCTTTGAAGCTCATAAGCACAATATTATGATACAGGCAGTACATATGAAATACAAAAAGGTAATAAAGGAATAAGCATAAAGAATATATATAAAAAAAAAGTAACATAGGCATAAAGAAAGTGAAAAAAAATGTCAGCACATATCATCACAAATGATCAAGGGATGGTTGGTGGAAAACGATACCGGTCATATCCGTTCTTGAAGCCGTTTACACTGGTCATACTAACAACATCAGGAGGCAAACTGTTCCAGACGTTGAAAATTCTGTTTGGAAGAAAACTTCGCCTCTGGGTGGTCTTGAAGTTCTCTTTCCCTAACTTGAACATGTGCCGTCGTAAGTTGTTAATGTTGCGGATAAATATAGAAGATAGATTGACTCCTAACACATGGTTTATGGCCCTGTAACTGAATATAAGATCACCTCTCAGTCGGCGATCTTGAAAAGAGGTTAAACCAAAGATGCGTAATCTCTCCTCGTATCCAGGGCGGTTTGGACCATAGGGAATACGTGTAACTCACCTTTGTAGCGCCACAACTGCTCCATGTCACACTTAGACACCAAGAAAACGAGACTTCTTGCTTTAGACGTTATCTTGCTCACATGTTGGGACCAGCTCAAATCAGACGTGATGGTCAGTCCTAGATCCTCATGCGAATCTGTAGTAGCAACCAGTTGCCCATCAAGAAAGTACCTGTGTTTCGGGTTTTTTTTCCAATATGAAGGACAACGCATTTTCCAAGGTTGAGCTTGAGCAACCAATCCTCTGACCAGCGCGATAAAGCATCCAAGTCTGATTGAAGCAGGGAGTAATCTGTTATAGGGTTGTTGTATATTTTAGTGTCGTCCGCAAACTGTGAGCAGGGTGCTTTTAAAATACGGGACAAATCAGTGGTGTATATTAAAAAAAGGAGAGGACCCAAAACCGTCCCCTGGGGCACACCACTGGTAACCAGTCTAGTTGAAGAGGAGCAACTGGATACCCTGACTGAGAATGTTCTATTCCACAGAAAAGCCCCAATCCACTGCAGCAAATCTCCTCTGATCCCAAAATGATCGAGCTTTGAGAGAAGGCGCCTGTGAAATTTCGAAGGGGTTTATCGAGGAAAAATACGGAAGTTTCGTAGAGTTTCGCGTTTTCGGAGCGAAAAGGAGCCAACTTGTGGAAAGGAATTCAGAGGAACGGTGGCGTTCGGAACGACGGTATTTGCGGGAACGCGAAGACAAGATTCGAAAAAGGCCGTAACCAAGCCCTTTTTTCGATCTTCTCTTTCGTTTTCCCGGCAGAACGATAGGAAAATGTGACTTTTCGCGAAAATCGAAAAAATTCTGACGTTTCACGTATTTCGTGAATATCAACGCTTCGAGGTCGACGTTTTCGGTCTGAACGAGCGAAAAATTACTCGAAAATCTTGTAATCGTCTAGAAAAAGGTGTGAGAAATATGAACGAGTAACCGATTTCGATCGATCGCTTGACAGGATTGACCATATTCTGAAAATTGAAAGACGGAAATCATCCAAGTACTTTATTTGGTACATAATCGGAGTTGATTCACGTAGGCAACGTTAGACTGTGTCGATTTTTTTTGTTAAAGACATACTTTTGGTTTATGAACAAAACCTCAGATCTGTGGAAAATTCTCATTGGGATGAAGCGAAAGAAGTCAATCCAGTAATTTATTTTACACCCCCGTATAAACGTCCTTTGTGGTGGACATCGCGTTCAACGTCCTCTGAAAAATTCATCACTCCCCTTTTTTTCACACGTGATACGGGAGCCAAATATCGACAAATGAAGATTCCCGTAGTATTTTTCAAACCCAATGGAAACCTTATCGTGGCTAGGTTCGAAAGAAATCATTTATTTATACACGGTACCAATTCAGTCTACCAAGTAAGAATAACAAACCCCTATACGAGACCCGGATATTATTTTTCAACGGAAACTTTAAGCTGTAAACGTCGGAGCTAATCTCAGAAGCGGCTATTCGAACTCACCAGATAACGTGGTCCCGTTTCTGAACCGTAAAATGCCAGCGTGTTCACACTACTTAATCATGATCAAAACAGAAAAAAAATCTATTATCAAATACGGTTCACGAATTGAACAATGTTGCCTAACATGTCAATGTAACAATTCTTGAATTTCACAAAATAACTATCAACAAAATAATTCTAAAGATTTTCATAAAGCGTCTGACGAAGGAGTCTGATATAGACTCCGAAACGTTACGATATAGTTGTTTCATCGTTGATGTTGTTTTGTTTTTGTTTGTTAGGCAACATTGTTCAATTGATTGCTTCTGACAAATATCTTGTGTTTCTTACGCAGAAGCAAATCAAATAATAAATAATTTTTATTTTATAGATATTTTTCAGAGTTTGGGAGAGAAAACCCAGAAAAAAACTTTTCAATAATCGTGAGGGACATAAGACATTTTGCATGTCGAGGGTCTTCACGGTTATGACTCCTGGGAATCATCGACCCTATACATTCATATCATGGATCAGGTAACCCGGAATCGAAACATTGAAACTGTGATCTGAAACGGCTGAAGTTCCGATTTATTACAGTAGGATTAATAATTTGGAAAGTTCAGTTTGGCGCAGATCATTCCCGAAATGTCAGGCAACGTATTGGATTTCTCACTAATGCCCGTATCCGACATAATATTATTGCTGCCAGATTTTTTTCCGGGAGGCCTGGATTAGGTTCAGTTTGAGGAAGAGACAAAACATGAGAGATGTCATGTAATGGGTTTCATCTGAAAGAGCCGTTTTCAGGACAGCCCCAATGATAAGTGATAAGTAAGATAAGGGATATCTAGTTTTGATTGTTCGAATACGAATAATTATTTTGTTTCTATTGGACCGATTTTGCCCAATAACGAACTTAACTGAGATATTTATCCCTCAAATCTACTATGAAAATTTCAACTGCCTAGCACTCTAGCTCATTCCATTCGAGAGTTATCGTGTAACGGCCGGCCGGACAGAATCGATTTCGACCACGGATTCTTGATCAGTGAGTCAAACCAAATCGTTCAAGAGCATTTTCAGCAAAAAATTCTAAAATTATAGACATTTGGATAAATTGATGAGCACCCTGTTCCGAGGAATAAGAGCGCCAAAAAAGGGTCGCTGATTCTTCTGGGAGCAGGCAATCCAATGTCGAGCAGGACAAAGTCTGCCCGGTCCACCGTTAGGCAAACATTTTCATTTATGTTAATATCTCATATGATTAGGTAAACATAATTCAGCACTGAATGAAAATGGTTAACCCTATGCCGGTTATACATCGGAAAAAATTGGCAGAACCAACCAGAACGTGGAACAACGACCGATTGATAACCAAATAAAATGGCATTTCCAATTACTTAACGTTAATTAAAAACGATTTTTCGTTTCGATAATAAACGTTCAATTCGCGTACCGGAATAGGAAAATTGAATTCATCGGAATGAATTTCACTAATTAATTACATCAAACATTGTAACATGTCCTGCCCACATTCTCCATCGATGTTCATCGCAATCCACCACTCCCGTTTTCACTAGAAGCATAATCAATTCTGGAACTTCATGTTTAATCAGTTTCAAGACATAATTGTCCCCAAGGGCCTGAAAACTGGCATTTTATCACGAAATAAACCCACTCGTTCATGTCTCTTTAATGGGATTATAGTTGAGCGGCTACTAAGTGAATTTTACATGAATAGACTCAATGAAATCAATTCAACTCTTTGTGGTTTGTGATTAATCTACGGAAATAATAGCCTTATCAATTGGAAATCTCACAAACTGAGTACAATAAACTCAACAATGCAATTTACATACAGAAGAAAGGAGTGCGGAGATGTGAAATTAGAGTTGTCTATATGATAAAATTCTTTCACTATGGTTTAAGGTTCACGTAATGAGGAATTGATGACGTTCTTAAGTTTCTAACAGAAGCGTTTGCAGAAAGTGTAAGATCCGATTGAAAAACTGACTACTAATTGATCATCTACGAATGCCTTTGTAATATTACTCAGTATTTCTGCAGCGAAACATTTTCTTCATAACCAGGGATGATCCTCTGAGCTTCCAAATCTAATTTATTCTGTAAGTAGGTGAAAATTGAATATAAAAAATTGAAATAATCTTTTCGAAGGCATGGAACTGAGAAGTATATCTCGTTTGTCATGCTGCATCTGAAAATTTGTATTGCAGTACACTCTAATCAGAGTTACTACAGCCACAAAATCACCACACATTGCAAGTCGTGAGTAACCACTTCTTGAACACCAAAAATTAGACAATTATCATGAAATATGAATGTGATTAATATTATGGGTGTCCTGTCCTCTCTTTGAAATTACTTGCCCGTATTTGATATTATCAAATCATCATCATATTACGGAATAATGTTCAATTCCCATGTGAAACCTTCAATTAACGTGGCCTCAATTTGGGTGAATTAATTGGTCAGTTTGAGTTGATGGTACGCCATTTTTTAGTGTCCAACCAATCAATATCTAACGATATTGCTGGACCCTCAATAGCAGAATGATAAAAATGTCACTAGGTTCATCGAATAAGAAATTTTTTCAAATTATTGTTTCAACATTTATTGACTTTTTTGCGAGAGGTGTGAATTGTTGGCTGGGATCTAGTCACTCAAAAATATGTAGTAACTATTCGATTTCAACTGCCGTATCTTTGAAGATATCTGGGACGATTATTAGAAATAAGTATATTTCTGGAACCACTGGGCTTGTTTTCCTTATTCACGAACTTCACCTTGCCATTTAAGATTAAAATCTAAAAATAGCGATAAATCTGATTAAACATTGCAAAATGGCGAATGCGCTTGGCAAAGCTATTGATTATGTATTGATAATGTAAATGATTTCCCATACACAAGTTTGTCGTAGTCGGAGAAGTAACGTCAAATTATTCAGCAGTCCTCTGTAGAAACGCCAGCTCTACTCCTGAAAAATGTTCTGGGCAGGACTTTCATCTTATTTTCAAAAACAAAAGAATAAATTTCACAATGCAATTTACATTAAGATGAAGGGAGTTAGAATAGATGAAATTTCAGTTGACAGGCATTTTTGTCTGTGAGCGTAGGAGTCTATGGATTCCAAAATATCTAATTGTTTACTTTTATTAACTAAATGTTATATTTTGGATTTGGCAAAATCCATGGAATAATTTTTTTCTGTATACCTTCATCCTTCAGCAAAACCGTGTTTTCCCTCAATTTCAATTTCAGTCTTCATTTTTAAACAACAGTGAACAGAGGTTTCTCTTTTAAACATTTTGATATTTGAATCAACACCATCTAAACAAATAAGAAAACGATTGATTGATAACAAAGATTGTTTTAACATAAGTGATAGAGCAAGTATTCATAATCTATATTGTAATGAATATCTTTACATATAACGGACGGTTTATAAATGTTATGGTAGACGAACACAAGAAATCTATACTTCCTCAACTTCTGAAGGTTATCCCCAAATAACTATGTCTATATCAACATCTTCAAAATGGATCTAACCTCCATACTGACTTCAACCCCACTTGACTCGACCAATTCGACTTCTGAGTCACCTTCCACCTGAGCACTTCACCGCTCTCATAGGGTTGCACTACCAAAATGGTGTTCAATACTGATTGGTGCATCCCTGGCAAAGGAAATTCGTATAGACCAAGGGCATTCCACTGGTACGACAACTAAGACCGAACTATAATTCCTAAAACTTGGACCTCACATTGAGTAAGATAAGTGCTGCTCCAAAATTAATGAGGCGTAGAACATTATCCTGTTCTAAGCATTTTCTGTTCAGGGAAAAAGTATTCAATGTCTCTAGATGGAGATGGGGATGGTTTGGGATTTCTTAAGACAGGGATAGGCACCAGCAACATGCACTCTGCCCAGGAAACGTCTGAAATGTCGTTATGAATCTCTATAGGCGTCGTCTGCACCATTAAAACTAATTCAAAATTAAATTAAAACTCTACTCTTTACATGGGTGGAAATATAATTCCTACAATCATTTGAAAGCAATCAACTTGGAATGTATATCACGTTTGTCATGCTGCAGTGCTACGCAGTTAGTGGTTTATGAGTTATAAATGCCAAAACACGTTGCATGTTGTGGGCAACCACTTAATCTTAAGCACCGAAAATATTTATTTTATCACGAAAGATGAATGTGATCACTTTAATTGGCGTCCTTGTTTTCTCTTCACCCGTATTCGATGTTATCAAATTGTCAATGAGTTCTTGTGGTATACTGTCCAATTCCCATGTTAAACCTTCAATTAACGCGGCCTCAATTTGGGTAAATTAGCTGGTCAGTTTCAGTTGATGGTTCACAATGTTTTAGTGTCCACCAAATCAATATCGCATGATGTTGCGGGGTCCTCAAATGAAGAAGGATAAACTCTTCACCAGGTTCATTGAATAAGGGGGGAGTCCAAATTATTGTTTCAATAGTTATCGAATTCATAACGATAGGTGTGAATTTTTTACTTGGAGACACTCAAAACGATCGCATAACTATTTAATTTCAACTTCTGTATTTCTTGACATGTCGGAAGAAAGAATTGAAATAAGCATATTTCTGGAACCAATAGGCTTGTTTTGCCCATTCACGAACTTCCACTTCCTATTTGAGATTCAAAAATATAGGTAAATTTGTTTTAGCGTTGCAAAATGGTGAATGCGCACGGTAGATTTTGTAGACCATATTTTGGATCCCATTTTTTGTGGATAATACTGGCGTTATTCGAAATTTCCAAATCGTTTCAAAGAAAAGGATTTAGGTAACCTGAAAACTACTTCTTCTTGAAGCGATACTGAATAGGTAAATGAGGCCCACAATCATATTCTTGCTGTAGTCGCAGACGATGAATATCGTTATAATTTCGGATCATTAATTCATTGTACAGGGTCCGCTATAGTGGCAGCTGTCATATTACAAGCTGATAGATTACAAGCCTTTGATGGGTGAAAACTAAAAGTTAAGCCGTAAATTGAAAACAAAATGGACACTTCAACAACGCATTGAAATCGTTCAAATTCTCTACAAAAATTGTGAAAACTGAGACCATTTGTTAATTCGAAAGTTTTCTCGGTACATGGATTTCGCTATCAAACTATGGTTGATAATTTTTTATGGCCAGAACCGGAAGATATAGTGATGGTACTAGATGGCAAATAAGAGGCAGAACCATTGGTTTTTTGCGTGAAAAAGTTTCCAGGTTCAGTGATTCCTCGAAGCGGGGATTACAGTTCACGGTCCAAAAAAAAAGGTTCTTGGCATTATCGACGAATAAGAGCCCCAAATGTGCAGAAATGTAATGGATATCATCAAAATAGCATCGTCCTGTAAAAGTAGGCGTGGAGGTCATTTGGTCATCTTCCCGCATTGAATAAAACATGAATTGAATTATTCACCACAATTCTTGGATATGACATCTCCAATTGGAAAATCCTTCACTTAGATGGAACGCTACAGCAGAATGAATGAATTGAATAGCTTCAGTATCAATTCATGACCAGGCTACCATTCTGCTATTGAATTTTACATTAGTTATTGTTTGATACATACAGGGGGAATCCTGATGAACTGTACATTAATCATATAGATACAAAGGACACTTAGCCAGCTCCGAAAAAGTATCCCACATGAGAGATCTTCAACCATTCGTGTGAATTATACAGTGCGATATCCAATTGTGAGTAAAATTTCAAAATAATCCTATTTCCCAAAACCATCATCGCACATTCAACAAATTTTGTAGTTAGAAGGACTACCCTTGATCTGTATGAGCCTGGTGTAACAGAATATCAATATCCAGGACCGGACTGTATTTTTACAATGTTTTCAGACATCATAACCTCTCATAACACATATAAAACTCTCAGTCAAAAGAATATATACAGGGTGAGTCTTTGACCACTGCATTAATTTTAACCAAAGATTTCTCTCATCAAATGAAACACTTTTTTCATTTACTATTCTTCCAGATTCGGCTCAGGTAAAAAGTTATAAGCGTTTAAAGATTTCACAATGTGCTAATACACTCCCGCATATAAATTATCTATGACATTGTTGGCGGACGAGAATGAGGCATGGTAACGTGGTTTACAGCTTGATTCGGGATTCCAACGCTCAGGGACGGATCCATAAAGTAGTTAAATTTCTGGAGTTTTCCATTTTAAAACATTCAATGAAGAATATCTCGAAAACAGTGCGTTTAAGGAGAAATGATGAAGAATAATATAATGTTCTAAAATGATGGTATATTCTTGAAATGACTCAAGAAAAACTTTATATGCTTTCTTTATGCTAATTTCGTTTAGTTTTATGAATCCACGAGTCCATAACTAGAAAACCAGTAGAAGTAGAAAATAACTAATATTTGGAAAATATGTATCATAGTTATAGGAAACTTTATACCAACATTCATTCTATTCGAAAAAAGGATGTCAAACCTACAAAATAAAAACTGATTTTTTTTTTCAAAATTTCAACAGCCTGTATCTTTTTTCCTGAGCTGAATTTGGAAAAATGTTGAATGAAAAAAGTGTTTCATTTGATGAGAGGAATCTTTGTTTAAAATTAATGCAGTGGTCAAAGACTCACCCTGTATATTAAGGATTATTATTATTATTATTATATGGAATAGATGGAAACCTGATATGAGAGATCAAACAACACTATACATATCCTTCAAAATTCAGTAATAAAATCTCATGGTACACCTTTCCTCGGATACTCTGGACTCGATCGGATCTATATTTATATTGGTGACGATATTGCCGAAATATCGACATATTCCAACGAAGTTCAACTGTTTTTGATTTTGATAGATCGGCCGAGGTCAAATCCGATAAGTTGAAACGTTAGTAATAACATTCGTCCAATCACTAGAGAGAACTGATATATCTTGTCTTTTAGTTTGATTCAGATTCATCTCTTGTCTTGAATATAGGAATATGTTATTTCATTGGGAAATCGATAGCCAAGATTAAAACATCATGATATTTTCCTGTAATTAGAAATGTCAGTAATTACATACGTTCAAGTTACGGAATTCTCATTAATAGACTAGTGGTAGGGATTCTTCTTCATACTACGTACAAACTAGGTAGGTACCAGGATCTATTCCCGTAGTCTTAATGATTGATCTTTTTATTTTTTTCAACTCTATCGAAATGATAACTTTGGGAAAATGATTATGGACGAAATTAAGTCAATATTTCCTTGCCATTACCTTAGTATTCTCATGAGTTATTAGATATTAAATGAATTACTGCTATACAGGGCTTAGATAAAACGTCAATTCATAGTTCCTCATGGGACAACCGTATGATTCGACTGATTTGTGTCATAAGAATAATTCTCGAAATGAACTACCTGAAAATGAACTACTGATAAACAGGTGTTTTTATTTCATGGCACAATTGTACGATTGAACTTATTTGTTGTGTCCTTACGCCGCCCTAAAAAAAGCACTGTTCATTTTCGACCCAACAGTAAATGAGTGTATTCGAATGGGTCATTACGCTACCACAAATACAGCACGATTCATTATCGAACCAACAGTGAATGTATGTATTTAAATTGGTCCTTACGCCACCACAGACGCAGCACTCTTTATATTCGACCCCCACAGTGAATGCATTTATTTGAGTCGAAACTAATCGTTTGAGACTTTTCTCGGCCAAAAAGTGGATCAGTTTTTTTTGATGCTTGTGTCCAGTCAGATTTATATTCTTGGTAATATTATTTTTTCCCTGGAGCTAAGCAGCTTCTGGCGAGTTCAGTACCTAGATGGTTAACTGCTCTGGCTGTAAATTAGACCAGCGCGTCGAAATTCCTGAACAAGGTGCTTTTCCAACTCGTTTTTATTGTGCTCCTCAAATGAAAGAGTTGATGTAGGTGTAACATATTTTATGACTCCATATTGATGGGTATGTAGTTTAGTCTGAAACCCATATACTATTTTTATTATTCTATTATTTATATCTATGTCATCATGACATAAGTCGTAATTTGTCCGGCACATTTTTCCATTCTTTTATACAATATAAAGTAAAATGTATATCTATGGGAGATGATAGCCCTTCTTAAGGGCCCTGTAGCGGGCTTCGAACATCTGAAGTTCTGAATAATCATCGCTTGGACTTGGACCGGTCAGACCTGGTTTTGAAAGAGACCCTCCTGGCCTTACGAGCAACATTTTCATTTTTGAATTCAAATATTGAAGGGATTTCAAGAGTGAATATCTTCGAAAACTAGCGAAGGCGATTCTTCTCCACGAGATCCCATTCGCCTACAGAGAAGTATTTTTGTGAGAGGAGACTTTTGAAAGGTTATGTATGTTCGTTTCCTCCTCTTGTCTTTTCATTTTTCAGGTTAGTTTCGGGTACCTTGGGGAAACCTATCCGTTTTTTGACGAGGGAATCCACATTGAAGAAATATATCCCCATCAATATTTTTAAATTTCAGCAAATTTTGTAAACAATAGTTACAAATCACCACACTCACGGGGAGATAGGGTTTTTTGCTGAGGTTTTTCCCTAAGCTCTTGTATCATACGTCGAATTGTATGGTATCCCGTACCTCTGCTAACACATATACAGCTCTCAGTCAAAAGAATATATATATTATTCCATATACAGGTTGATATTCTGGATGATTTATGAAATATTAGAAACATATATTACGGCCCTGGAAAAGGATAATCTGCTAACCCAGCTACATAGGGATTAATGTAGTCCCTCTATGTACAAAATTCCATGAATGTTTGATCATTCGTTCGTCAAATGGGACATTTTGAAACTATGACTCGCAATTTGACATCGCGCTGTATAATTCAAGCTAATGGTGGACCTGTCATGTGGGGTATTTTTGGAACCGGTAAGTGTCCTCTATCTCTGTATTTAATATCTACAGTTCATCAGGATTCACCCTGCATATCAAATGGGGGAATATATGCAATGTATACGTTGAATATCAGACCCCATACAAGGAACATGCTCCCAATGCCCGCTGAAAAAATGTGACAGGTTCCTTTCACCGTATAGAAACGCAACGTTACTTTGAGCACTCAGCGGGAGAGCACAGAATTCCGTTCATCATATTCCGGATGTATTACAACTTCATGCTGAAAACAGGCTTACATCCGTTTGCAGACCAATAACGCATTCTCACGATCCGTCATGTGCAAGAACAATCGATGTATTGAGCAGCACCTAATGTGGCGTACTGGGTGGTTTCATTCAATTCGGAATTACGATCGAGCCACAAGTCGGTTCCATAGAATTTTCAAGCGTTCATAGAGGACGCAGGAATGGATTAACATTGCTATTTTGTATTGGTTCTGCCTATGCACTCATGAGTTTTCACAGCAATAGAGTCAGAATTGAACAGTATTCATTGAAATATAGCCCACCATTTTGACAAATATACCAGGTAAGCAGTATATCATAGTTTGGGAGGTGCTTCATTTGAAATTTGTTAGAATCAATATATACAGGGTGTCCCAGAAGTCGAAGTCAAGCCAGAAACGGGCGATATTACAAGTCATGGTAGTTATCAGAAAAATAATAGATGAATATAACTCCGAAACGGAAACCTTCCGATGCGGAAGCTACTCTGAAAATTGCAAAACTGTTTAATGATTTTTTCAAAATTTTCTATTGTCCTCACGAAATTTCACATACGTCTTTGTGTCGGTATTCTATTTAACTTCGTCTGCTATCTTGAAATTTCATAGAGCAAATAGAATGAAATAGAATATCACATAACTGTTTCAGACATTCTCGTATTACATTTTTTTCCCAAAGCTCTAGTATCATATATCAAATTATATGGTACCCCGTTACACTAACCTCTGCTAGCACTTTTTTCATACGCATGCTTTATTGTTAGATGAAAAACAAATTGTAACCTCATGTTTAATTTTGCCCTTTGGATCGCTGAATTATGTATGTCAGCCTAATTATCCGTTTTCCAGTTGAGAATTGCTACAATTCTCAATGATGAAGGCACGTGTTCTCTTGGGGTGTATGAATAAATAAACACACCGTTATATATTTACCTGTTCAGCCTTCCGTATAATCGATTATAGCAATTTCCAAGGATCGTATTAATCTATTACGACAAATTTACCCAACTTCTGAGATTCACGTGCAAACTCAATCGTCTATCAGTTAGACATGTACCTAATTACTGTCAATGTGTATTGCTGATACCGTACAGGAATACACGTCAATAAGCAATTTCACTGTACCAAAATTGCGGTATATAGAATGAACATTACAACTGAACTCCTAGAACAAATCGTCCCATAAAAGGGTAACCAGAACTCAAGAAATTTGAGATATGTTTAAATAAAATTGAAGCATGTCAAGTAATAAAAAAATTGGTTCAAGCACTGACGTGAAGTCAGGAGCTTTTGCGCGTATGTTTTATTGTCCATTCTCCTGTATTGGACACTCTTAATCGAATTTACCATGGTAAATTCGATCCAATACAGGAGAATAGACAATAAAACATACGCGCGAAAGCTCTTGACTTCACGTCAGTGCTTGAACCCATTTTTTTCGTACATACTAAAAATTTTCCAAGGGTACGGTTCTCACGAAATTCTAGTCGCCTTTATGTCGATATTCTACAACTCGTTACCAAGCTTCAATTCAAACGAGTCTATATTTTTTGAGTTATCGAGGAAATAATATTCCTGGTGGGTATAACACCCAAATCGATTATGCCCAAAAACGGACTTAACTCTCCAATTGGGCTGTAGAACCTACCCTGAAAATCGATGACCACCAGGTTCATTAGCAATTTAATCTCCAATTTCCACAAACAAGCAACGAGCTTCTACCAGGTGATTATTCAGAACTTCAGATGTTCGAAGACCGCTACAGGACCCTTATTTACGTAGGGCTATCATCTCCCTTGCTTCACTGTCTATTATGAATCGACCTGAAAATCTATATTATATTTTGATATGTCATCATGACATTCATGATTTTGAAGGTTCTCGCAATTTGTCAGCGATGCGATGTCGGACTACTGCTATTACTATTATAAATTTGTTTTCAATGATTTTCTTTAAATTTTCTAGTAATATGATCTTCACGAAATTTTGTGAACATATTTGCGTCGGCATTCTGAAACTAATTACCATGTTTGAATTGAATCGGCATCGTATTTTTTGGGTTATTGAAGAAATCATGACCAAATTTCAGATTGATACAACTCCAAAACCGTTTGGACGATTGTACTAATTGATGAACTAAAATGTCGCATTCAGATGCGCAATCTACCCTTAAAACTTGCAAGTCCTTATTTCATTCCGTTCTCAAGGTATCGTGAGCATCGAAGATTTCGCCTTCCAGTTCCAGATTTCTGATTAACTCCATCAGTATCTGAGATGGATTCAAGTAGGCTACATCTTCGCTCCTGCACATTTTTTGCCCAAAGCATTCATTGCTTTGGTTTGAGATGGCGAGGCATTCCGTTATCAGGTGATCAGGAGTTTCATCCTCCTCCCAACAGAATCTGCACTCGTCAGTTTCTGCTAGCCCTAATCTCATCATGATGAATGAATATACTTCCTAAGGTCGCAGTACCCTGTGAGGAAACCAGTGGGGAGGTGCAGCGTGTTCTCACTGAGTTACCAAATTACTGTATATTCGGAGTTATTGAGGAAATGACAAAATTTCACCTGGATGCGTAACTAACACTAAAAATTGCAAGTCACTGTATCTTTCCGATTGAAAGTTATCGTGGCAACGGATGGCCAGCTTTTAGGCAAAATTATAGCATGCTGTCCCCTAGAACATGTGGCATGCTCACAAAAGCACCCAGTACATGTGCCTATTATAACGACACTTCGAACAGAATAGACAATGCATTTGACACGACGACCTTAATTTTGAGTTTATCTTTCGCTTCAAAATTTCTCCAGTCAAGATGAAAAAATCACTACAGAAGTAACTACACTCTTGTCCACTACAGTTTTTGTCGTCTGATATATGTTCCGGAAACAGTTTCCTTCTTCAAAGACGAAGCGTTACTGAAGCGTGCTATCAATTTCTACACTCAAGCATGGGTTGACATTATACCCTTAGTCATAAACCTATTAGTGTGAAGTTGTTAATAGGGTTCAGATCATTATTGAGTAAGTTATCTTTTCTCTTATACATTCCGATCCCTTCTCGTTTTTTTCTGAAATTGGGTGGCCAGTTGTTTGAACGTGATTTGCAACAGCAGATTTATCTAGTTTGTTGTTCCGAATGTGTTCCGTATGCTCTTTATACTCAATTTCAGAAAATTCCTTAAAATTGTTGAAAAATTCCAAGAAATCGTACCTAGGGAACACTAGAAGGGATTGAAATGTATAAAAGGAATGATATTTCACTCAATAATGATCTGACCCCTATTAACAACTCATTATTATCACTAATCGATTTATGACAAAGGGTATAATTTCATCCCATACTTGAGTGTAGAAATTGATGGCATGCTTTAGTAACGCTTCGTCTTTGAAGATGGAAACTTTGTTTCTCTATTTCAGTATCGTAATGAGTCCATTCCAGCACTGAAAACAGTGCTGGAATGAACTCATTCCCGCACTGTTTCTAGTTATATTTTTCGTTTTGCGGTAGTCAGCACTGGCACTCGATCCTATCAAATTTCAACACACGTCAATTGACAATACAATATAATCTGGATATAGTGAAATAATTGTTGAGGAAAAGCTTTATTTTCAAAAATATGGTACCAGAGATTTCCTTCTTGCTAATTTTGAATCATTCATGCTATTAGGAAACTGTTTTGAATCTCATCTCCATGCCCTACGTACGTTTCAAATCCAAATTCCGAAATCTGTCAACTTTCCTAACAGTCACACCAACTACCAAGATAGAATACAAAAGTCACTAGGATGTATAATCCGAATTTTTCATTAAATTTCAAAAGTATTTTACAAAACTTGCCTGAAATAGAGAAAATATCGTCTAATACTCGTTGCAAAATTGTCGCATCTGGGGCTCGGAAAACCCAAGAGTTATTGTTGAAAAGCCTCTCTATCCTTAACGTGTGACTGTTTGGTGCGGTTTATGGTCGGGCGGAGTCATTGGACCTTACTTTTTCGAAAATGCGTCTGGAGCAACAGTTACGGTGAATGGATTGCGCTATGGAGAGATGATTAATGATTTTTTAAGGCCGGAATTGGATGGTATTGATCTGGACAACGTTTACTTTCAAACAAGACGGCGCTACGTGCCACACAAGCAACGAAACCAATGATCTTTTGCGGGAAAAGATTCCGGACCGTGTTATCTCTCGAAGAGGTGATAACAATTGGCCACCGAGATCTTGTGATTTAACACCTTGCGACTTCTTCCTTTGGGGCCACGTGAAAGAGAAGGTCTACGTCAATAGCCCAGCGTCGATTCAGGACCTCAAAGATAGAATTCGTGAGGCTATCAAGGACATAAGGCAGCCACTTTGCGATTTGGTTATGGAAATTTTCATTAAAAGGATATGGTCCTGTAAGCGTGGTCGTGGTGGTCATTTGCCTGATGTTATTTTCCACTATTAACGGCATAGCTTCTTCTTTATAATGAAATAAACATCCGATCATTTATATTGAAAAATGGCATTTTTCTTTGAATATCAAAATAACACCTCTTATTGGAAAACCCTTTAGAATACGAAAGAATCAAATACTCATCATCTGAATACATCCGTTAGAGATGACTCACTGGCAGAACACCGTGTAAATATGCTCTTGTCCCATTAGCAAGAGCAAGCAGAAGAGGAAGTTTAATATCATATCAAATGAACAAACCAAATAACAACGTCCTAGTGAGCACCTGATTCTAGCACCTGTGCGCTTTGCCTCGAACACCCTGGAAAGCTTCGTTATCATCTACCCGCGAATTATTATCTATTTCCATAGCAAATACGAGCAGTATTTGTCTGTCTATATTTAATCGGTTTGTTACCAACCCCAATTTAATTTTGATAGTGAAATTGTCTGGTTACTAAAGCATTGATGCTTGGTCTAGATTCACAAATGGCCTCCCGAAAATGTTCTCCTCGTATCATTTTATTCGCGATGAGCTTTGTCTGATTGAATTATCCTAAAGGAACCATTTATTGGTTAAATTTTCACAGAAAGCGCAAATATATGAGGTTTGTCTGGGGTAAACAATGAAAATTTGTTTTATTCATTATTATGGCGAAGAGAATATCTTGTCTTAAGTTTCACTTTACAGTGTGGAAAATTTAAATTGTCATTTTTCTTCGTAAAAATGCAAACCCTACCTTCAACCCCCTTCGACAGGTACAACCCTCAATTTTTCAAATGACAAGTATGGGCTTGCGATACATCGTTAGAAAGGTCTCATTATTTTCTCTTCAGAAATCGCATCACTTTATTGCAAAAATCAAAATAGAAGGAAAGAAACGCCTTGGCAACATCCTAACCTCCAATAAAAATTTCCTCCAAAATTATTCAACATCTCAGGGGTGATCGACCTAATCGCAAGAGTTATTCGATCTTCTCGGTCATTCAAATCAAGAGGTTTAGTTTTGTACACAATGCTCTCCACATATCCCCATAAAAAGAAATCTAAAGGGTCGAGATCAGGGGTTCGCGCTGGCCATTCGATAGATCCTCGCCTTCCTATCCACCGATTCGGACATTTTGTGTCGAGGTACTGCCGGACATTGCGTTGGTAATGAAGTGGTGCTCCATCTTGTTGGAACCATATGCCGTATGCCGTGGAACTTGAGGATATCCTTGATCAGGATATAAACTTGCCAAAGTTGAAACTAAATCATTTTGAAGTAGTGCTAAATATTTATCGCGATTAAAATTTCCCTCATTAACCTTTTGAGAGAATTGCGTGGGTTCTTCTCTCATCCATTGAGGATTTTCGAAAGAACAGTAGTGGCAATTTTGTCGATTAGCATGGCCGTTGAGAGAAAAAGTACACTCATCAGAAAACGAAACGTCTACTAATTGGACAATATTGTTATCCATCATCTGTTCACAAAAACAAGTTCTCCGATCAAAAACGTCTTCTAAGAGCTCCTGGGTAGGTACCATTTTATAGGGATACATTTCATTTTGTTTTAATATGTTTAGAATCGATGTATGGCAGACATTGAATGTTGTGGAGGCATCTCTACTCGATTAATGTGGATTATCTTCAAAGTCAAGCATCACATCTAAGTTCTCATCCTCACACAGTGTATTAGCAGGTGCTTTTTTAATCTGCCTTACAAGTCCAAACTCGCGAAACTGCTTCACGGTTTTACTTATTGCCCCTTTCTTTATAGGCGGCAAATTCGCTTGTTTCTCATGGAACGAGCGAATCACTTCTTTTTGTATTCGGATGTTATCTCCATAACCAATCAACTGTAAAATTGTTATTTTGTACATTTCCATTAATCGAACTATTATTCAAAATTGAAGTTAAGGAAATTCAAACACAAATTAGACCATTTATAAACTACAATCTATCAGAAAAAATAATTTGCGAAGGGGTCCTAAAGAAACTAACGATGCCACAGAAATTATTTTACGTAGTTTTTATGATACACAATGTTATGGTTTTTTTCGTTTTCATCTCTTGAAGGCAAATAAGGTTCATATTATTGCAATAAGGTTTGGGAATATACGAAGGAATATTATAATGGATTCCGGTAATCACATGATTACAGTAGCTATGGATGGGAGAACTTTGCCACGATAACTTTCGAACGGAGATATAGCGACCTGAAATTTTCTGGTTAGGTTGCGCATGCAAATGGGAAAGCTCTGTTCGTTAATGGCCATAATCGGCCGAATGGTTTCGGAGTTATAGCCATCTGAAATTTTGTTGTTATTTCCTCAATAACAATATACAAATCCGATCTAATCAAATCTTTTTAACCACTTATTGAATACCGACCGAATGGTGGTGCTTTTAAGGATTTTTTATTGATGACGTAGTTGTTAGTTGTCTTCTATCAAAAAATGACAGCTCTTTATGAAGGGTTTTCCAATATTTCGGTAGATGTCACTTTTGAAGCTGTAATTTTTTGACATTTGACAAGTAGAAACTACGCCATTAATAAATATGGAACGATACATGCTTCAAGAACGAATTGAAATTATTAAAACTCACTATACCAATGGTGAAAATTTGGCAGAGACGGTTCGTAAAACTCGAACATTTTTGTGTCGTCGTGAAGCACATTGTCGGACCGCAACAAAGAAATTGGTGGAAAAATTCGAGCTGTTGGGACAAGTTAGTTATGTGAAGAGTAAAACCCGTGCACGTCGCTCAAGAACAACCGAGAATATTGCTGCTGTAGCCGAAAGTGTTGAAGAAAACCCAGGTTAGTCCATTCCTCGTCGTTCTTTGGAATAAGGCATTCCACAAACGTCATTACACCGTATTTTGAATAAAGATTTGGGTCTTAAGGCTTATAAAGTTCAGTTAAAACAAGAACTCAAGCCGGCCGATCATCAACAACGTTGTGTCTTTGCTGATTGGGTCGTTGAAATGATCGCATGAAAATGATCCGGAATTCCATCGCAAAATCATCTTGAGTGATGAGGCCCATTTCCACCTCAGTGGCTTCGTCAACAAGCAAAATTGTCGCATCTGGGGCTCGGAAAACCCAGGAGTTATTGTTGAAAAGCCTCTCTATCCTCAACGTGTGACTGTTTGGTGCGGTTTATGGTCAGGCGGAGTCATTGGACCTTAGCCCAGCGTCGATTCAAGACCTCAAAGATGGAATTCGTGAGGCTATCGAGGACATAGGGCAGCCACTTTGCGATTTGGTTATGGAAAATTTCATTAAAAGGATATGGTCCTGTAAGCGTGGTCGTGGTGGTCATTTGCCTGATGTTGTTTTCGACTATTAACGGCATAGCTTCTTCTTTATAATGAAAAAAACATCCGATCATTTATATTGAAAAATGGCATTTTTCTTTGAATATCAAAATAACACCTCTTATTGGAAAACCCTTTATGATGGCTGCCTAATTATTGGGCTATTTGACTTTAAACCTCTATTTGGATAACCCGGTATTATTGATTATTCTACTTAGATAGTCGCCCTATTGTGTACAATATGGGCCTCATCCAATCATATTTCACAAATATATACAATTCGTGTTCAGTCCAATGGATGGAATTAAACAGGGTTAGCGCGATCGAGATATATTTAATTGTATGTATTCACATACATGTTTGTGGGTTTTAATAATGCACCTTTCTGGTAATTACCTGTATCAAATAATATGTTAATTTGGTTGGTTAGGAACTCATTGGCCAATGAAAGAGCATGATTCACTCATTTGTTGCTCAGCTTCAGAGTGTTATTCGGACTTTCTGATTGCGTCTGTTCATTAGAATTTTGCACTTCAGCTTTGAGTAGGTGGATTGTGCTCCAAGCAACTATGTGAATTAATTACACATTATTTTCGAGAGGTGGCCAATTCTAGAAGGGATGATTAACTATACGAAGCCTCAAAACGCGTGCTTAGTGGACGCATTCGATAGGGAGATTGAGAGTTTACAGGGTTAATTGACCGATTCGACCAAATTTTCTTTTATTGATAACTTTGTTATGTCTTATTCAATTTTGATGAAATTTTCAGCTTAATGAAATATAATTGAGTACTTTCAATAATTCCAACATATTTTTTCATATTAAATGTGCAGGTTGAAAATACAGCTTGTACATTTCGTTTTCATAAGTTTGCTACCTGCTTCAAATTGTACCATAACCTATCATTACTTAAGTATATTTTTGGCACACCTCCAGTTTTTCTAGAAGAGATTTATAAAAAGTACAATATCGAGATTTCGATAGCAGTGGGAATATTCTGAACTGGATAGTAAAGATGTATCGTTCCATGATGCAAAGCTCTACCTAAATTCTGTAATAGCATTTTCGAAATCGAAATTCATATTATATTTTATTTTTTTTTAAATCAACAAGTCCAGAGCGTTCCTGCCAATAGGGTCTTCATAATGGCTTCGTATAATTATTATACTTATGCATATATTTCATAAGTCAAATAAACCCCATTTTCATTGATTTACCGAGAAGCAAGAGCAAACGCGTTTCTGGCTTCTTGGCCTTCAATGCTTCTCGGCAAATCAATGTAATCTTCTGGGGTTTATTTGACTTGTGAAATATATGCATAAGTATATTAATTATACGAAGCCATTATGAAGACCCTATTGGCAGGAACGCTCTGGACTTGTTGATTTAAATTATGTAATTCAGAAAATAACATCAGAAAGACGCACAGAAAACTTACACAGAATTTTCAAAATGGTTTCTTTTTTTTTAATACTTTACGCCTTTTATGCTTGTTTCCATGGTCACCATCATAGTGAACATAGTATCAATATTGAATGAATAATCTGTCACAAGTCTATTTCAACATGCCACAATTATTTAGTCTTGCGGAATATCCAGATGTGATTTTTGTTTATGGTTTTTGTAACGGAAATGGAAATGAATCCAAATACTGATAATGAAATTTTAATCAAACCGTTGAACGGTTTTTAGATATTGTTAAAATGCCTAGAGTACGTGTACGTGTAGGTGTGATAAAATAATTTTTCTTTCAGAAAATGAAGATGTCTGAAGGTCAATTTGCTATTTTGTTTTTTAGATCGTATCAAAAGTTTTCCAAAAAGTTAAAGAATTGAAATTTGCAGGATAAGGTTGGAGTCCAAAGACGCCGATTATGTTCGCAAATGGGTAAAATACGCCCAGTGGTTTTGGAGTTTTTCCAATAACTCGACACGATGACTTATGCAAACTTTTGTAAGCATGGTATGATAATAAAATTTCAAAATAATAAAAAAAATCTTAAAAGGTATCCTCCAGATATAACTGAAGTTAGGGAAGGCTCTTCGAATCCCAATTCTACAGCCAGGTTCTAGATATAAACTTGATCAGATCAGTATTTGCGGAGTTATCAGGAAAATATCGAAAAAATAAAGCTACTAGAGTGGACCAGTTCTATTCGAATAGCAAAATTTTCATAGTATTACTAAAATCTCACATAATTTCCGTGAATTTTTGAATTTTCATCCATCCGAATACCAAATGGATTACTTCTTGTCCTATCGATTAACGAGGACGATCTGTTACCACTAGTTCTAACCTAGGTAATTGATATTTTCAGAAGGTAGATATTTATCCAATTGAATTTGAAGCAGAACAATTAGAATTATTTTTACGGAAAATAATGTAATATAACGAATAATGAATTGAAGTAATGAAAGACACAACAATATCTCTTGTATTAACAACGAATGGAGGAATGCCGGTGAATGTAATGTGGCCAACAAACCAGGAAATATTTAACAGCAAATAAAATCTTGCTCGGAACCTTTTTGAAGCAGCATGTTTACTGCATTTTCACCTGAGGTTACCATGGCATACAACATCGTGTGTAATAATGAACTGAAGCACTGCCATTATTTGAACGAGCTTTCCTTACAATGTTCCAATGATTACGTGGAAAGTTGAATATTATACTTTCAGGAAATGTAAATATTAGAATGCAATGAACTTTTATTTGATATTCCGTCAGTTTAGTTGGTGTGATTACGAATATAATGACTTTCCGTCAATCAGAAAATCCATATTCTTCTTCTTCTCTACTTTTATTTCCTGATGAAATGTCAGAAAACGTGATTTGTTTATATGAAGCAATCAAATTTTCACCATATTCTTTGACTCAATATCCTGAAATAATTCGACGATTTAACTTCGTGATTCATACATGTACCAAAATGTTTATGTAATGTTTCAAATGGTACAATCGAGTGTTTGTACGAATTTTTCCTGATTATTTTGACAGTCGGTGGATGCGTTCACGGATCAATCCCGAGGCTTGTTGGAATGCTTGTTTGTCGCGTCCAAATTCCTGTCAGAGGCGTGTTGGAATGCTAATTTGTATATGCGGAGAATCCTGACGCACATATATCAGTCGAGTATTCCACAATTATTAACTACATAATTTATCACGTCCAGATCTGTATACATTGAAATATTGAGAAAGAATATCAAATAGAAAAACATTCCTTAAAAACTGGGTATGTATGTACTAAAGGATTTTCCAATAAGAGGTGTTATTTTGATATTAAAAGAAAAATGCCTTTTTTCAATATAAATGATCGGATGTTTAATTAATTATAAAGAAGAAGCTATGCCGTTAATTGTGGAAAATAACATCAGGCAAATGACCACCACGACCACGCTCGCAGGACCATATCCTTTTAATGAAATTTTCCATAACCAAATCGCAAAGTGGCTGCCCTATGTCCTCGATAGGCTCACGAATTCCATCTTTGAGGTCTTGAATCGACGCTGGTCTATTGACGTAGACCTTCTCTTTCCCGTGGCCCCAAAGGAAGAAGGCGCAAGGTGTTAAATCACAAGATCTCGGTGGCCAATTGTGATCACCTCTTCGAGAGATAACACGGGCCGGAATCTTTTCCTGCAAAAGATCAATGGTTTCGTTGCTTGTGTAGCACGTAGCGTCTTCTTGTTGAAAGTAAACGCTGTCCAGATCAACACCATCCAATTCCGGCCATAAAAATCATTAATCATCTCTCGATAGCGCAATCCATTCACCGTAACTGTTGCTCCAGCCTCATTTTCGAAAAAGCAAGGTCCAATGACTCCGCCGGACCGTAAAACGCACCAAACAGTCACACGTTGAGGATATGGAGGCTTTTCAACAATAACTCTTGGGTTTTCCGAGCCCCAGATGCGACAATTTTGCTTGTTGACGAAGCCACCGAGGTGGAAATGGGCCTCATCACTCAAGAAGATTTTTCGATGGAAATCCGGATCATTTTCATGCATTTCAACGACCCAATCAGCAAAGACACGACGTTGTTGATGATCGGCCGGCTTGAGTTCTTGTGCTAACTGAACTTTATAAGCCTTAAGACCCAAATCTTTATGCAAAATTCGGTGTAATGGCGTTCGTGGAATGCCTAATTCCAAAGAACGACGAGGAATGGACAAACCTGGGTTTTCTTCAACACTTTCGGCTACATCAGCAATATTCTCAGCTGTTCTTGAGCGACGTGCACGGGTTTTATTCTCCACATAACTAACTTGTCCCCGCAGCTCGAATTTTTCCACCAATTTCTTCATTGCGGTCCGACAAGGTGCTTCACGACGACCCAAAAATGTTCGAGTTTTACGAACCGTCTCTGCCAAATTTTCACCATTTTTATAGTGAATTTTAATAATTTCAAGGCGTTCTTGAAGCGTGCATCTTTCCATTTTTATCAATGGCGTAGTTTCTACTTGTCAAATGTCAAAAATGATAGCTTCAAAAGTGACATCAACCGAAATAGCGGGCTATTCAAAATATCACCTCTTATTGGAAAACCCTTTATATGATATGTGCCAAAAGAAGATTAAATTCTTTCGATATATAATATCTATCCAATGATTCCAATGTTGTGCATCTTCTGTATGAAGATCGGATATTAACTTGAGACATTTCAGGAAGTGAAAGATTCGGACTATGCTGAACAGAATGCGCTTTCTGCTTCCGAACATTCTCAGAATGTCAGATTATCAGAGAACAATGTATGGTTATACCAGAATATGATATAATACAGGGAGCCCTTTGGGTCAAGAATTGGGGTATATTTATGCGCCAGGTAACTGTTCCCACCACATAAAAGTGTTCTACTCCCGATCGGGCAACTTTACGGGTTCCAGTTCCGTTTCAGGAATTCCTGCCATCGATTTTGGCTCCATATATGCGCTTCAATCCACAATGGCTATGCATGCCATCTGCGGAAGGAAGGACAGAGTGGATAGGGGAGAGCATTTTCATTACTGATTATTCATTGTCTTTTAGGCGTTCAATTTATCATGAGAATGTGAGCACAAAGTTCACATCATATGGAAGTCAAGACCTTGGGTATCAATACAGATTATTCTCAACGACCCTACCGCTTGATGGAAGATAATCACTCCAGTACAAGGACAGTCACCGGAAAAAGAATTAAGATTTCTCCCTGGGACCCTCATTGAAGCATGGTTCTGGACAGATCTTTTTGTTCGCAGTGCAGCGAGATACTTTACAGCTAATCTTTTACTAAGTAACCTGTATCAGCAATGACCATTCGTAGGACCTGAACCTTTTTGTGATGTAGAGGAACATAACCATGAAGAAAAGTTCAGGGAGAGAAAAGAATCCAAAATAGGAGCACTCCGCAAAGTTTATGGACGTTTGAAGCACTCCAGAAAAATACTCCAGTACTTGAGCACTCAGTAATCAAAAACTTATCACGATCTAGGAAATAATATGCTACATCCCCTAGAAAGATTTGGATTGTCAGAGAACGACGATTGCAGATTCTGTGAGGAGGAAGAGGCTCTTAAACGCCTATTAACAGAATGCAAATAGTGGCAATGAATTAATCAAGAATGGAGACATACGACATACCCCTCTTGAAGCCCTCCCAAATACTGGAGTTCAAAGAACTCTAGAACTGGACGAGTAACTGTTGAATATGACACACCTAATCATCCGAAGAAAGGGGGAATGGTGTAGCACAGGTCATGGAGCAATCGAAACCCTTATTAATAATCGATCAATAAATCTGAGGAACGAAACTATTATTCTGATTTCAGACAATACAATCAATGGTTCACATGTGGGTGAACTCCAATCCAAGATGGTAAGGTAGTGGGTTCTTAAGCAAAGTTCGACTTCGAGATCAAACTCAACGAATAATAATAATAATTTATTAACCTAACAGAAGAATTCCCAGTTAGAGGGTAACACAAAAATACAACTAAAAATATAGAATATGCGATCACCACCTAAGTTATCTCACAAACAATAATGAACTGAAAATCTTCACAGTTATAAAAATAAATCAGTCCGTTTATTAGCACTTTCTCATAAACGCTTTAGGGGTATCTGTTGAAGCATGGTGGTCCGTGGGGTTGGCAGGCTGAAAGTTGTCTACTGGCTAACATTCTTGGGACAGGAAGGGACAGTAAATATTTCTCCTATGGAGTCTCTGCGTGAACTTCGCACACAACAGAGTTTGTGGTTCTACCAAAGTTGAGATGTACATTTCTCTCCTGATGTCTGATAGATCAGCGCTACGCTCAGGATAACTGCCTGATTTTCTGAACTCAACATTCTTCAAACATTTTCTATAAATCCGCTGCATCGTCAGGAGATGGAAAGGATATATTGGGAACCATATCATACCAATAATTCGCATACTCTAATTTAATGACAACCAGCGAGAAGTAAACACTTCCAAGAGCTGATTGGTCCCCCTTGAAGCTTCTGAAGATAAAGCCCAATGATCTACAAGCAGAGACACATAGTCTTCCAACCTGTGGACCAGAAATCATGAAACCAATCCCCGCCAGCTATCAGGTGTTCTTCAATATGATGATTGAATATAAGTGGCTGTGCCTTTCTTGTGAGTGTCTTCATATTCGAAATGAGACTATTCCACAAGCGCCAACTCTGATTGAACTCAAACCCCAACTGAAGTAGCAATATTTCTGGAATTCTAGGTACTCTCAAGTGAAGTTTCAAATCATCCACACATTCTGCTATTTCTTAAGAACATCAATAGGAGTTTATCATCGCCAACAGTTAATTTGTCAGGAAATGTATCCATTGTAGATTTCATCTCATCTTCCGACACAGGTGGACTGTATAATAAATAGAAGAAAAAAATAGAATACGCATTACATGAGCTTGTTTAGAGATGGATGATCTACCTATTCAGACACACCGTCAAGAAATACTGAGAGAGATCATTATCACATCACGCTCAACCTATCGGGCCGCTGAAGTCCTATTCAGAAATCCCCTTTCTGAACTAATGAGGCTGATGAAATTCTGATAATAATAAACTCTTAACGACGAATAATACGCTACTTATTGCCACCGAACTAATGGATCGCTGAACAGCCCCTTAATTCCTTGGTGGAATTAATGAGCCGACCTAATATCCGTATAATATTTTAAACGGAGACCATGGCAAACGTAAGAAATAGCTCAAGTTCATCCATCAACTCTGGTAAAGCAATTACGGTGCTTGCCGCAAACATATCAAGTAACGTGCCAGTAATACACAGTGGTTAGCTACCCTTAGACCTAAGGCACCAATTTTCCCTTCATTAGTGGGTCTATCATCCATCGAATTTGTTTATTGCATCATGACGTTACACGTTCCTAGCTTAGGAAGGATAGAATGTCAGTGATGTTGATCATTTCGTTGTTGAAATGTTTTAGTAGGAGATGTGATGCACACCAAGTTTAGGAAACGTGAAATAGACATTATTCTTTATGGGGAAAGCCTACAATATCCTGGGTATGTTAATAATACATTGTATTCATCAGGCAGTTGAATTTGAAACACCCTGAGTTTTACATATCGTTTGTAAAAATTCATTTTTGGCGCTCTAGTTCCTCGGAACTGAGTGCTTATCGATTTGCCCAAATGTCTGTAATTTTCGAATTTTTGGCTGAAAATGGTCTCAAACGATTTGGTTCGCCTCACCGATCAAGAATCCGAGGTCGAAATCGATCCTGTCCGGCCGGCCGGCCGTAGGCACGATAACTCTCGAACGAAAGGAGTTAGAGGATTGACATTTGCAAGGTGGGTTTGGAGCGTAAATATCTCGGACAAGTTCGTTAATGGGCGAAATCCATCAAGCGGTTTCGGCGTTATGGCTGATTTTAGTAAAACACATTTTTTATGAATATTTCCGAAACCGATCACTCGATCTATCTGAAATTATGTGAAAAAGAGCTATCATTTCTGAATTACTTTGCCTGATTACCATTTTGAATGGTGTCCCAGAGTCATAGCCATCTGATATTTTGTTCGCCCAATGCGTCGGAAAATACATATTCCATCGAATCTAATCTCAGTATAGTATCTAAGGTATCTGTGAAATTTTTCGAGAGCTTTCAAAACCTTATTTTGCAGCCAAGTTTCAGACTTGAACTCTATTTGATCTATATTATTGAAGATATTGGGAAATATGGAGAAATCATAGCCAATACAGTGGGCCAGTTTTTTCCAGTCTATCAGCGAATTGTTTATACAGCAACAACAATTATAACACAGTCGGTACGTTCATACTGTTCAATGATCACAGATATAGATTCCTTCCGATCATTTAAGTGCGAGTTAGAAAAAATATTGGTAATTTGAGTTGATATAGTTCAGAAAATGAGAAGTTAAGAGATATGAATATTTTTCTGGAGATTTCGAAATGCCTTTCAATGGAGACAAGAAGTGGAAAGTATACCTTCCACTTCTTGTCTTGTCTTGTGAATACCTCCCAAAGGGTCAGAAATCGTAGTTGTGTCAGAAAAAAAATCATAGAAGGGAGAAATGGATACTTTTTTACAACAGTGGAAAGACTAGTTAACAGAGATGAATCTGCACTAGAAGAACCAATGAAACTTCAACATCCACTCAACCGTTGAACTTCTTCCTCGAAAAACCATCCATAACATTTTTATGAGCTCCCGTTCACTCCTAGGAACCTATTTATTTTACATAGTAGCAAGATATTGGCCAAATTTGCAATATAGCTAGGGGAATGTATCGGAAAAATGATTTACGCGCATATGTACCTCGAACCTCTTCGTTTTCACACTACGGAATCGATACATATTTAAATCAATTTTCTACGCTTCATTTCCCCGTATTTTCCGCTTAATCGATGAACAGTACGAATCTTCATGATGCCCTGCTACATTTTTCAGTCCACTGAAACTTTCAGTCGCGTGTTACGTGAATTGTTCTTCGCCTGAAACGTCATACTAGCGAAATTGGTATTCACTCATTAAGAACCGAATTGACGATTGAATGGATTTTCCAATATGAAGTTTCGTTTTAGTTCATAGGAAAAATGGTTATGATTTATTATGGTTATGATTTATTATGGAAAAAATTCCATTCAATAGGGGAAAGTTGGCCACCAATGACGAAAAATAATATGGACTGAACGAAAACTGAATGGAAACGCATTATTATTATATATTGTTGTGGCTTCATGTTTCTAAAATACAATATATTAATGATGACATCTTTCAAAAATGATTCAGGATATCTGATAACAATTCTATCGGGTGACACATAATATGGAATTTCACATTCAAAATTAATATTTAGGGGTGAATTCCTTTGAATAATTCATAAAATAGCATGATTCCAACCAATATACAAAATTTGTCACAAGAATGATTTCTGAATACTTTGAAATACACAAAATTATGAAATTCTTAAGATTTTGAGAAAACTTATGAGAAATATATACAAAGACATTATTGGGATAGAAAACTATATGCAATAGGCATATAGATCAGAGATCATCTATAGAATCATATTTGTTCAGTTTCTCGTTCTATAATTTGAGAGGAAAATAAGTTTGCAGAACTAGGTACCTATCTGGTCGAAAAATATTTTCAACCAAAGCAGTAAAAAGCATAATGTAAAGTGTAAAATGGTTTCATACATTTATAAAAATGCAAAGTTAATAAGTAAATAATAATGTTCAATTATAGGAAGTAGAAATAAAGATTGAAATGGAAATATTGTAAGATTCTGGGGTATTTTTACGTTTCAAATTAGAAATTCTTACAAAGAAACTAAATTAATTTGCTTGAAGAATACATCAAAATATGGTCACATTTTTAGTGGAAGTCTTGAATGGAAAACATCTAATAAAAAGAGAATTTGAATTTAAACTATCATGATTTTGACAATTTGAGTAGAAATTGAAAGAATTTGTTTTCGAAAAGAAATAATGAGAAGAATAAATGTTTCCAATATTCAGTCTGATTTTGAAGAGTGAACCTAGAGTCCAGGTCACTCTGTAGCAGATTCCAAAATTCTACGTTATCTTCGAGATTCAAGCCTGAAATAAAAGTAAGAGTGTGGTAAAACCAGGTAATTAAAGGCATTGAAGTACTAACGTATTAGAAAGAAGTAAAAATATCAAAATTCGAAACCATAAAACATTCAAAAGTTCATCGAAATACCCTTAGGAGAATCAAATTGGCTGTAACCAGCAGTTCAATTCGGACTTCTATGAATTCTATACAAATAAACTGAACATAATTGCCAGTGGCTGAATTCAAGACACCAACTTCGAGGTTATTAGATCATAAAACATAATTCAGGAGGCAACAGCAGAAATTGAAATACTGATTCATCGTTCATCATGAATATAGGTTAGTTGCTCTGTTAGTTTGTGAGAGGTTATATTCATTATTCATAGAAATTTTGAAATTCATAGTGCTCGTTGTTTGTTAAGTTTTGGCAGTTAATTACATTTTGAATTCAAAATTGAACTCATATTATTCTAATTTGGGTATATTTAGATCACACCCTAACAACATTAATTAACTATATTAATGACATTTCTTCAAAATATCCCGTTTCCCCAAAAGAGATAATTGTGAATCGAGAAAGGCGGAATATCTGAACATCCGTTTGTAGAAATATATTCAATGTTTAATTTGCACTTGAAGTTCACAGTAGCAATTTTCTCTCGCAACACGAATGAAAGGACGGGCAAAAATTGATTTCGTTGAAGGAAAACAGAGTTCTCTTCCCTAAACGGTGCTCGAACGCCAACCTTTGACATGCAGAGGAAATGAATAAATATTTAAATGTTTACATCTCGTGTATATCACGTTTCAGGTATTCATCTGAACATTTAGACCAGTTAGAAATGTTTCAAAGTCGCTATCTTCACGTCTATTAACTGTTTCGTGGTACTGTAATATTCCTTTGTAAATTCTCAACGTTTAACACTCACTTTTTACAGAGATTGAATGAGGTCTCATTTCATCGCTTGAATTCTTTCGCTTACCGTTCAAGGCAGTCGGGAATTGTCCGAATGTTCTCTTTAGTAAGCGTTTTCTCCCATTCCCAATTAAGGTAAAGAAAATACTTGGCTTAAGTTTCAAAAGATAATGATATATTGTCGACATATATACATGTTCCGGGGTGTTTCCCATTTTCAAAACTGCGTAGAACGAACTCAACAAGTCAATTTACATACAGATGAAAGGATTGGGGATCCAGTCGATCATTAGTGACAGCTTTTTTTTTAGGGATATCAACATATCTAACATTCTGCTCTTTTCAGCTGAATGTAATATTTCAGCTTAACGAGAGCTAAATATGCAGCATGTATACCGATTAATGAGAAAACTGTCATCAATTAAAGGTGTATGATCCAGCTGAATCTCATCGTCAAAACGCATATGAATGAAAAATCCTCGATAAAACAAATAATTAGAATGAAAATGTAATAATAAGATAAAAATTATTCCCCAAGGAGAGTACGTTATCGTGATTATCGTAATTTCGACCTTCTTCTTCTTCTTCTACAGCGGTGCCGTCCCAGGCTGAACTGAGGCCTTCAGGCCCATTGTTCTCCCGCTTGCCAAACTCGTGAGACTCAGTCCAAAAAGCACGCTGACAGGAATGCCGCGAGCTTAAAAGGAGAAGTCCCTCTCACCGTAGGAATCGTAGGTGTTCGGTTGCCTAGGTGTATGACCCTCAATTCCTTAAGGTTGTTACAGTCGAACAGAATATGTTCAGCTGTTTCTTCCATGCTCTTGCACCAGCGACACAGAGCGCTATCGGCCAATCCCATCCTATTCAGATGTTTGTTGAACTGGTGACCAGTTAGTAATCCAGTCACCAGGCTCAAGTTTCCTTACTTCAGACTTTGACGATGGTTTCTCAATGAGAAGCCTTGACTGCCTGACACCTACTCCCATGTTCCATACACTGGAGAAATTCCTGTCCAAACGATTCTTGAAGAATGTTTTAACAGGGGTACGACATACTGGAAGCAAGGGCTTAGGACCTATATATGGTATCCGAACCCCCTGCTTCGCCAGCTTATCTGCCTTAACATTACCTGAAATCTCCGAGTGAGCCGGACACCAGATGAGTTTTACAACGTTACCAGCGCCCAGCCTTCGCAGAGCCCTCCTGCATTCGCCTACTAAGTAGGAGTTTATTTTCACATCAGATCAGATCAGGGTTTTAACGTTCCTTGACTGTCACAACATATATATGTACTTGCCAGAGTATCCTAATCGGATGTTTTCCAGCGCGCAGACAAGAACAGCATATAGTTCTGCCTGTATTTTCGACCTTCAGGACTTTTTATCGAGTTCCTCTATAGATGATGTTCTCTATGTTGATGATATTGATATGAAGATATTCATATTTTTTCATTGTCTTAAGAAAGTGTGAGAAGCATGATGAGGTTCAGAGGCAGAGGGCCCTGTCAACATAAAAGCTTACGAAGAACTAAGTTGATTTTAGATAACATACTAGTCTACGCAATGCTGTTACGTCGGCTGTGTGAAAAGAAAAATTCAGTTTTATGTCCCAGGCCCGATCTCAAGATTCAAAGTTTTTACGGAAATCTTTCAGATCATTGCACGTCGATTCAGTGGTAACGATGCCCGAATTCTTTGTTGACCCTCCGGAATTCCATGATTATTTTCGATCTTCAGCCATTCGAATGTTTGCCCTGATACAACTGGTTATTATAGCTCTGGTAGGTTTGATCCAAATACAGAATTTTCGTTCAGACTTGCAACTATGGAGGAGATTCGATCTGGTGTACTTAATCTTAGTTCGAACGCATTGGGGATTGGTGGTATATCTGCCAGAATGCTTCAATTGTCGCTCAGTGTTATTTTGCCATTCATAACGCATATCATCAATGTTTGCATTGAGTCTGGGTATTGTCTGGATGTTTGGATTGCTCTATTGTGAATCCTCTGCCAAGATCTGATCCTAAAGATTTCTCCGATTTTCGACCAATAAACGTGTTACCATCTATGTCTAAGGTTCTTGAGAAAGTATTGCTTGCTCAGATTTATTATTACTACGCCACCCACAGCGGAATTCTTACTGACCAGCAGTCGGGTTTCAGAAGGAGTTGCAGCATTACCACTCTCCTTTTAAATATAACAGATGACATTCTGGATGGCGGTCATGCTTCTATTCCCACCCTGTTAGAATTCACAAAGGCGTCCGATACCATGGACCATGAGTTGCTCTGTGCTAAGTTAGGTTATTTCGGTTTGATGAATATGTGTAAATATGAAATCAGAAAAACTTCAAATTATTTTCGCCTAGACATGCTATGAGGCTGATATTTGAGATTTCTCATCTTGAAATTGTCTTTCATGTGAAGTAATAAGGTGGATATGATATTAAAATGAAATAAAATAGGAATGATTTCAGATATAACTACAACTTTCATATTATTTTAATGTACAATCAATAGCATTTATGTTTTGATAAGCAAGACGTTTAAATGCCCACCTTGGCTTCGCGTACACAAGTGAATTACGACTTTGTGCTTAATCTCACAAATGTAGCGTTCAATGTCCAATCTCAACGCATCAAGTGTTTATGGCCTGTTTGCATAAACCTTCGATTTTGAATAATCCTAAAAAAAGTAATCTAAAGGAGTCAAATCACAGCTTCTTGGAGGCCAGGCAACAGTTGCTTTCCTTGAAATTTTCCTTTCTGCAAACTTTTCTTGCAGTAGGGCAGTGAATGTGCAATGTAACATGCAGCACCGTCTTGCTGCAACCACATATATTCTAAATTAAGCGCATCCAAATTGGGCCACAAGAAATTCGTCAACATCTGTTGGTATCGTTCACCATTTACTGTAACTGAATATCCAACCTCATTTTGGAAAAAAATGGACCAACGATAGCACCATACAAAAAACCACACTATACTAACCTTCATAGGATGCAAAGGCTTCTCGTGAATCTGTTGTGGATGTTTTCATACCAAAAACGGCCATATTGCTTGTTTACGTTTAACCAAAAATGAGCTTCATCTGAAACTATAATTTTTGTCCCAAAATTGCGATCCCTTTTAAGTCGTTCTAAACTCCAAGTAGCAAATTCGCGGCACCAATGATGGTCCAGTGGCTTAAGTTCTTGAGTCAAAACAATCTTGTACGGGTGTAAATTTAAAACTTTTTGCAAAATCCGCCGAATTGATGTATGTTAAGTCGTAACTCTTGAGCACGACGACGAATTGGTAAAGTTGGATTTTCTGCAACACTAGCTCTTACAGCAGCAATATTCTCAACAGTTCTAGCATTTCGGTGTCTTACTGGAGTTTTTTTTGGATGAATACCAGACGTTCTTGGAGCGAGTATGTATCCATAATAAATCGCTAGAGTTTACTAAACATAAATGACAACTAGTGATAGGTATGACAGTCACTTTATTACCATGGTAAATACATTGCTGCAAAATCATATCATTCTTATTGAAAAATGCTTAATATACAAAATTTAAGTGGATTCTGTTGGTCCCTTTCAAGATTTTATGACTAGGCTTTCATATGTATTTTGTGATTTTCCGAATCAAAATTTTTTGCTTCGATTTTGCTGGATAAAATACGGCTCAAATATGCAGTGACATATTGGGTAGGAAATTCTAGGGATTAAATAAGAGGGAAATATAAATTCTTGTCATAATTTCAACTCTCGTCTTGGGAAAACTGGGGAAAGGGGGTGGTGAGCGCGATAATATACTCATTTCTTTTCATGACTCGTTCTAATTTAGCGCTTTTCGTAAAACACCTCTCGTAACCATAGCTTGTGGGTATTCCACGTGAGTTTCAGTGGAATACCGATTTTGCTCGAGAATTTCCGAAGACAATTCGAACAATGTTTCAACAGATATTCAGAGTTGTCAGATAAATCCTTACAGTCCATAAATTTGAACCGACTCCATGCCTTTGTCTCTTGGGGAAACGAACGAAGAACAAATAAAGGATCGGCAAAGAGGACGAAGTCCCTTGGATCCTTGTTTTGAGAGAAAAAACGAATGCTTTTGAAACTCAATAATGAATTGATTTAGTTGATTTTGCGACGTCGATATATATATATAAACCGCGTTGTATACGTCGCTGAGGGAAGGCTTCCTATGAGTTGGCAGATTTTTTCCTGGACTCGGATCATCATTTATATTTCAGAACACTGGACGTGTTTGATGAAGTAGAAGCGAAATTCATGAGTTGAGGAAGAGAAAGGATATATCGCAGCACCACCAAGAAGGAGTTTGAACCACCTGACTCCGATGGAGTTTCAGCTCATTATAATTTGATCAATTCCCAACTCTCACTTACAGGCGGGTCATCCATTTCCCGCGAACTTGCTGCATTCGAGAAGTGGGCGAGTACGGTACCCTGAAAAAACAATTTAAAATTGGTTTTCAGTTTACTCGTCGTGCCGGACCCTTAAGCCCTGGGCTTTTTCGGAATTAATAAAACTGGTATTAGAACAAGGTGGTTACGTAGACCGATGCAGCAATCGGAAGGTTTTGATATTAAAAAGGGGAGCTTGTTTGTTCCTCTCGGAAATATCTGTATGAGGAATAAAAAATATTGGTTCAAGCACTGACGTGAAGACAGGAGCTTTTGCCCGTATGTTGTATTGTTCATTCTCCTGTATTGGACACTCTTAATCGAATTTACCATGGTGAATTATATTGTCCGTTCTCCTGTATTGGACACTCTTAATCGAATTTACCATGGTAAATTCGAGAGTGTACAATACAGGAGAACGGATATTCCACAACTAGTTAGCAAGCTTCAATTCGATCAGGTCTATATTTTTTGAGTCATCGAGGAAATAATATTCTAGATGGGTATAACTCCGATTGACGATTATGACCAACAGCGAAATTAACTCTCCCATTCAGATGCGCAACCTACCCTGAAAATTGCAAGTCCCTGTCTCCTTTCGTTCGGGAGTTATCGAGGCAACGGTCACCCATCCAGCTACTGAACTCACACAAGGCTGCTCAGATCTCCGACAATATAGATCCGATCGTGTTCAAACTTGGAACTTGGTAGTAGAGTTATAGGTTCTGAAGGCACTCGCATAATTTCGGCCATGTCGGATGAATAGTTTCTGATATATAGAATCTTTTTCAATGATTTTCAATGATTTAAAAAAAAAAATTCTAGTGATACGATGCTCACAAAATTTTGCAAGAATTTTTGGGTTGGATTTCTTCAACTAATAACCATATTTGAATTGGATCGGTTGTGTATTTTTCGAGTTATTGAGGAAATAATTACCAAATTTCAGATGGATATAACTCCAAAACCGTTCGGCCCATTATGCTTATAAACGAACTCAAATATCGCATTCAGATGCACAACCTATCCTGAAAATTTCAAGTCGCTATCTCTTTCCGTTCTCAGGTTATCGTGACATAAAAATATTTTTTAATTTTTTTTTCAAAATTTTCTAGTAATACGATTCTCACAAAATTTCACAAACGTGCTTAGGTTTATATTTTTCAACTATTCACTAAGTTTCAATTTAATCGGATTCATATTGGTTGAAAACAAAATTATTACTCGGAAACCATTGGGCTGATTATGCCAATTAACGTACATGTCCGTTGTATTGGGATACGCCATCTACCCTGAAAATTTCAAGTCGCTAGCTCTTTCCGTTCTCAAGTTATACAGCCGGCCGGCTGGACGGACATAATCAAATTTGCCCTTGAATTCTTCATCAGGGAGTCGAACCCAATCGTTTGAGACCATGTTCGGCGAAAAATTCTAAAACTACAGGCATTTGGGCAAAATGATAACGCTCTGAAATGATTGAATTAAATGATTTGTCCGTTTTGCATAGCCTCAAATAATGAACACAGTCATTATCAAACTACATTCAACGCCAAAATTATTCTTTTCCCTTTTTTTTTCATTTTGACAAACAAGGATCTTGGCGATGTACATGGAAGTTGAAGTATGAACAACGGTTGGAATATCAACATTAACCAATTTGCAAAAACCTGTTGAAATATTATTTGACAGGGAAGAATTTCCTTGTTAGCACAGTCGATATCTCCGGTGTATAAAAAGTTCAATTCCCAAACAAAAAAAAGAAAAATACATTTCTAGCCTATATCGCGAGAGCATCCATAATGGAGGGAATCCTTTATATTGGCCAGTCTGGCCTGAGGCCAATGGCGGACAATCCTCTTATTCGGTCCCTGGAGACGAGCAGCATTGAGATAGAATCTCTCCAGCTGACTATCTTTCACAACCAAGCGGAAAGATTTCGGCATCTTTAGATGAAAATACTTATCTTTTCTCACTGTCCTCTGCACCACCCAGTCCAACACTCGTTCAATAATATATTATTTTTCGGTCCCATGGTAATTTTCGTCCTTTTTGTTCAGTTTATGGAAATTGCTGTATGTACAGGGGTGTTACATCGAATTTTACTACCCAACAAATTCTGAAACAACACCATACGATTAACTCGAAGAGCTGCCGCATATTTGGGAAGATGCCTTTGAGGCGTATCAACAATTGTTGTCTCAAAGGAATAATTATATATGATTTATACTCATTTATTTAAAATTGTAACGCGTTTCGTCGACTCTGCGACTTCTTCCGACTACCCCATGCTAAATCCTTCACAATATAAATTTTCACGAAATTTCACAAGCGTGCTTAGGTCTATATTCTACACCAAGTTTCAATTCGATCGGAAAGTCGCTAGCTCTTTCCGATCAATTTTGACTTCGAATTTTTCATCAGGGATTCGAACCCAATCGTTTGAGACCATTTTCGGCGAAAAATTCGAAAATTACAGACATTTGGGCAAAATGATAACGCGATGTTCCCCAAAACGTATGCGCAAAAAGCTTCAATCAGGCACAAGATTACCTATTACTAAGACTAGTTTTTTTGTCCAATTGATTTTTGATGAATCTCCAAAGATGAGTGATGGTCACCGCAAGGAGCTTCGGTTGGAACTGGACCAACACAAACAGCCATTACTTTCAAAATTACTATTTTTTGTTTTCTGAAATTTCTGTCAAATCAAGTCGAAACCTTATTTAATGATTCTATATTTTTACTTTCATAAAATGAGATAATTTACTGGCAAAGAAAAGTATTTAAAGTTATCATGTTTTCATGTCTCTGACTACACCTAACCCCTTAAGGGACGCTGTAAGGGCACTCCAAGAAATGTGTGAGAAGTTTTTTAGTGAGTAACCAACAAGAACTGGAGTCTCACACTCTTGAGAGTACGCACCCTCTCAGGGAAGCCTATAAATAGTTTTTCCTCTCACACGGAAAAAAAAATATAAAACTTTATTGGAACATGTCCAAATGGCTTACGACCGCAGTCTTCCAGAACTAGAAGTCCTTTCCATAACGATTTGTTTTGAAATATTCGAAGCATGTCGTTTCTACTACATTTGCAACATTGCGGCCATTACATGTGATATCAACCTGAAATATTGCTCAGCAACATACATGCGACTCCATTCAGGAAGTTTATGAAGAAATTAATACGAAGGAGAAACGTTGAAATTGGAAAATGTTGGAGTCATCATACAATATGTCTGTGAAATCCAAACAACTATGAAATTCTCCCAACATGAGTAACCACCAAACACATTCCAGGTTTTCTCACGTGCTCGGGAAAACTGTGCAGAGAAATGTAGAAAATTTCATTCCTTCAAACAAAAATACTTATCCAGAGCTTCCCAATATTGAATCTAGTTTTCCGCTGGAATTAAATCGATCGTTATGAACATATTTAATTGATTCAGAAGACAGCTTTGCAATTTTCACACTTATTTCATAATTAGCTGTATTCTTTCAATCTTATAATCTAGTGTGACATTTCCTCGTCATATTTTTTCGGTGTTGTCGACCATGGATACATAGCCGAAATTCTTCTTCTTCTTCAATCTTTTATCATGTGCCGGGCTTCTAGCCATCTACACAAGGAACATGCGGCTTCACCAGCTGTCATTCTGGCTGCTCTATTGGGGTAGATTGTTCTGGTGTTGGAATTTCTACTTCAACCATTCATGGTATACTATCCAGAGGTTTCGTCTACACGTATATGAGGGAAGGAAACATCCCCAAGTGAACGCACACAACACTGAAAGGAAGGATCCAGGTAATTCCAGGAATCACACATCAAACATGTACAAAAGCAGAAAACGTTGAAAGTTGAAATTATCAGTGTTTAAAATTAAAAATAATATGTACATGTACAGATATTTTTGTATAAGAGCGTAATAAATATAGCTTTACAAAATTGTTCATTATTGTATACCATTTCGTTTATACACTGCGCAAAAAAATTTACGCACATTCTGAAAATCTCAATTTTAATGAAAGTTAACTCTACATTGACTTTAAAACTTATTGTTTATGTTCTCTCGGGAAGGTTTTGAACGAAACAAGACACATTAAATGGAAGAAAATTTCAGGATTTCACCGAATCATATGTGAAAGAAGAGAAATAAACAATTTTCAAAATACTGGAATGCTGATAAGTGATTTAATACTTGGTATTTCCACCCCTTGCGTTAATTACAGCTCGGCAACGACGGTTCATACTCAAAATGAGTGATCTTAAAATGTTCTGATCTAATCCTTCCCAGATTTCTCTGAGTTGGATTCCTAAGTCATTAAGAGTGGCTGGATGATTTTCTGAACGTCTCAGCCTTCTATTGAGGTTGTCCGAAACCTGCTCAATCGGATTGAGATCTGGATTTCTTGCTGGCCATTCCATTCGAGAGACTTCAACCTCTTCAAGGTATTCCTGAACGATGCGCGCACGATGGGGTCTGGCATTATCGTCCTTAAAAATGAAATTTTCACCAATGTATGGGGCAAATGGCACTACATGCTCTTCAAGAATGTTCCTTATATACCTATCAGCATTCATAGCTCCATTATCAACGACCACTAGGTCTGTGCGAGCAGTTAAAGATATTCCACCCCATACCATAAACGATCCTCCCCGAAACCAGTATAGTACTCAGGAAATTGCACTGAGAATATCTTTCATGTGGACGTCTGTATACAAGGGAACGTCGATCACAATGGTAGAGGCAGAATCTAGACTCATCTGTGAAGAGAACTCTTTCCCAATCAGCCTCTTCCCAATGGATATGCTCTCTCGCAAAATCCAAACGCGCCCTTCGATGGGCTGGGGTAAGAGCTGGGCCTCTTGCCGCGACACGAGGCCTTAAATCATATTCGCTGAGGAGATTTCTTATTGTCTGAGTGCTAATTTGCACCCCATGAGTTTGCTCAAGCTGATTTTGAAGGAGGCGAGCGGTTGCAAACCGTTGTCTCAACGAAGAAACTCTCAAGTAACGGTCTTGAATGGCAGTTGTTACCCGTGGTCTAGCCTGTCCTGGTCTTCGGACATTCATACCTGTCTCCCTGAATCGCTGCAACATTCTGGACACACTTTTATGGAAAACTCCAAACCTTTCTGCAATTCTTGTGTATGTCCACCCTTCTTCTCGCAAAACTACCGCTTGGGCACATTCCTCTTGGGTCAAATTGCGTGTTTCGCGTTGCATAGCGATCGAGTGTAGAAAATCAAATGAAAGAAAAACTATTGATCACTAGAATTGATCGAGAACAACTAATTTCAGAATGGAGCCAATACATTCAAAATCTGATAATCTTATCTTTTTTTATTCCTGCTGGGAAAAAACATCTGTATTGAAGAAAAACGTTGAAAGTGGATAACATATGCATGCATAATTCTGATAAAAATAACTATCATTGAGAACACCTTCAGTTGTAGAATAAATTTGAGGTTTCCATAATGTGCGTTAATTTTTTTGCGCAGTGTATATTATAATATGTATTTATTATCGTTATTCAGAATTAAGCGAGACGAGACGAGACAAATGATAACGAGAAGAGAACGAGACTTAAACGAGACTTAATGTTTTGGGAATTGGCGAGAGCGAGACGAGATTTTCTATACTCTCACCTACTCTCGTCTCGTGTGAAGCCCTAGCCGAAACATATATTTTGTTCGTTCAAACATTATTTTCTGAAGCGCAGAAATTCGGTTTGTCCTCGACTTGCACCGACATATCACATTTTCAAGGGGTTTTCCCAGATTTTCGTTCAGATTTACAAGGCTCTACATTCACGGAATCTTTCATTGATCCAGCCTTACGCTGGGGTTATCTCCACTATATCGTGGCCTAACCGCCAATTTTCTGATAGACCAAAATACGTCGATGTCTGATTCGGGTAATAGCTATCCAGGGCGAGTTAATGTCTCAATTATGAAAAAAAAAACTTTTGCGTGTGAAATTTATTCAAAGTTTAGTTATGCCTGAGTCACGAACGGTGCAAAAAAGGAATTTATCTGCAGTCGAAAATTAAAGGTGCATTGTTTTCGATGTAAAATATAAATTTTCATACGAAGGCGGGGTTTTGCATGTAGAATGGAGAAATTTGAACCCCCCTCCGGTTTTAACACCGGAATAAGCTTTCGACACGCCTCTTCCTCATACTGTAACATAAAAAATGATCCATCCTCTTCTTCTTCAAAGTAGCTCCTTTTGGGCGGAAATCCCGAAGGCAATCTCTGAGATATTGAAGTTGGAGTTCCCCAAGGCAGTGTACTGTCCCCGCTCCTGTACGCTATTTACACTGCCAATATTCGCGGTAGCCGTCAAGCTCGTTCAAAAGGCCAGCATTGGTAACCAGATACTTCAAATATGTCGTGGAAGGACGTGGATGAATGGTGCGGTAAATGCAGGCACAGGCCTAAGGGGGGGGGGGGTGATGATCCGCCCAATGTTGAACGAAGTTGGCAAATTTTCAAAGCAGTTGGAAAAATTTCGAAGGAGTTCAATAGTTTTCGGCACAATGTGTGTAGCCGGCAAAAAATAATATTCATCATTATATTGCATTAGTAGCGCAGTATTTGAACACATAAATTATTTATTTTCTTTTGCGTTATTCCAATGCGGGATTGGAATATGTCATAAAACAAATCATCTGGTACCAATTTGAGCTGTTTCTCACTGTCGAGCGGCATTTTGAAAAGCTTTTATTTCTATTGAATTTAGCAACGTAAATACACCGGGTGACCCAACACAGGCGCGGAGTTCGTTTTGAGGGAGTAAATGGAGATATTTAGAGAATATTTTTTTTGTGATATGTGTAGGGTGTTCAAAAGCACAACTTAAAATTATTTTTCTATATACAGGGTTTTCTAAAACAAAAGTATAGGACAAAGTTAAATGTAAACACCCTATATTTGACCTCAAAAATGGAATGGCAACCTCAAATTATGATGTGTTTCTTCAGATCACTTCATACCTTAGCACCATTCATGAGAAAATATGGAGTTTTTTTAAATAGCAATCAATGAAGAAACCAGTTACACCAACGATACAGACAGTATTTTTTCGAGTAGACGTATTGGCTACACCTGAACAGAAAAATAAAACCTCTGGAATATACAGAGTGATCATAAGTAATTTTCAAACATCAACTTCAAATAATGGTCGAAAACTTTCTTATTTCAAATGGAACACCCGGTATTTCTATATCTCGTTGAACGTAAAAATTAATTTTGAAGCTTTATTCATAAGGTTTTCCCACACCCAAACCTGATAGTTTCTCAGCAATTTTCGACCATTATTTGTAGTTGAAGTTTGACAATGAATTATGATCACTGTGTATATTCCAGAGTAATTTTTTTTTTGTATAGAAGGAGCCAATATGTCTACTCGAAAAAATACTGTCTATATTGCTGGCGTAACTGGTTTCTTCATTAATTGCTATGTAAAAACACTCCATATTTTCGCCATTTTCTCGTAAATGGTGCTTCTAAGGTATAAAGTAATCTAAAGAAACTCATCATAATTTGTTACATTCGAAAAAATACGCTTTTTCATTTTTTGTTGGTGTGTATTATATAAGTAATCATTAAAGGATACTGTGGGAAGTAAATTCATTACAAAATGGTTACTTTCTTGGTTATTTGTCCGAAAATACGTTTATCATTTTGAAAATTGCTTCTGCATTTCTAACTCTATCAGTTCGAACTACATCAAAAAAGTTGTTCGATTTCGCATCGAAAATGTATCACTGTCGATAACTTTGCTGGCCTAACGAAAAACAGTGGACCAGAACACTGTAATCGTTATAAAATTTCGATATTTCACCATATCTCCAACAATATAGATTCTACCAAGTTTAAATCTAGAACTTGGCTGTTAATGAAGTTGTGAAGGATCTCGCATAATTTTAACGATATCTGAAAAACAGTTTCTGAGATACAGAATGTTTTTGTATATTTTTTAAAAATTTACTAGTGGTACGATCCTCACGAAATTTTGCATAATTCTAGGTGTACTTTTTTCAACTAACTGGACATTGATTCGATTAGATCAGCATTTTTCGGATTATTTGGAAAACAAAATTTCAGATGGCTATAACTCCGAAACCACTCGGCAGAGTTAGGCCATTGACGAACTCAACCGATGCATTTAGACACCAAACAAACACTGCAATTTTCAACTCTCTACCTCATTGCGTTCGAGAGCAATCGTACTTACAGCCGGACGGCAGGCCGGACAGAATTAAGACCTCGGATCCTTCACCAGTCAGTCGAAAATTGCAGACATTTTGGCAAGTGGGTAGGCACTCTGTTCAGTGGAACAAGAGTGCCAAAAACCGGAATAAATCGTACTGGTTTGTGTTAATATAAGTCACCTTGTTAGTTGGAGGTTGACATTTCGTATCCATTTTGTAATGGCCATTTGTTCCGCGGGAATAATGGTCCGTTCACCTCTTTGTTACGTGGAAAAATAGCTTCAAAACCAGGAAGAGTTGCCAGTCCTTTCCGTTATGTGACTTAACCGAAGTTGTATAACAAACAACGACGATTCCTCTGAAAGTTATCCGCAAAACTTCGGCATTAACTTGAGGAGGTTGATTGCCGTAAGCAATTTACCCCTTTGTTTTGTGTTTTGGGAACGACATTAATTATTTGCCAGGAAATTATTCGGTTAATTTCTGGGAGTCGAAAATTATGGGAAGTTTCGATACCTGTTAAGGGTCTCTTGATATGAACCTAGTTCCAGAACAGACTCAAACGATCACATTGGGACGAAGAAATCTGAATCGATATGCACAGCCGAAGAACCGGCGCAAATATACATGCTGTCCCACTAGGAACAGCATCGATCGATATCTCGATAACCATGAATTTAATGTCATAATTTTTTTTCGAGAATGGAGCGACGCTTACTTATTTCCTCTTTTCAAATAGAACATCGTGTATATGAACTGAAATACCTTAACATAAAAAGTGGGAAAGCCCTGTGGACTTTGACAAATCATATCTCCGAAAGTATTGGTTTGCCAGAGTTGGGAATGATCAATGGATTATTATAATAAAACAAAATTCATATGAATCCATTGATATCATTTCCAACTCTGAGAAACCAATACTTTCGGAGATATGATTCGTCAAAGTTTGATCAAGAGCGTCAAAGCTCCTGTCCACAGTCGCTTTTTCCAATTTTCAAGGCATTCTCCACCTTAAAAATGCGGGTAACATTGAACAATTCAAAGTTACCTTATATTCATACGTTTCCCAAGTAGTTCAGGAATTAAGAATTTCAACAAATATTTAATGTTAACGAATGAATATTTTAAAATGAAACTGGAGACGACCACATAAAAGGCAAGGAAAATCAATAACCCACCTGCTCTAAACCGCCTTTGTATATTTAATTTTGAATTATTAGGAACCAACCAACACTTGCCAACATACTCTGAAATGGTGCGTAAATCGTAACAGAATATTTGACATATGAGTAGTTCTCATGTTCAATGTGACAAAGTTCATATTGGTGTGTTCCGTTTTAAACAGTATCTTGAACTCCAACTCACGCGTAAAAGTTGGACGCAAGTCCAAGATGGCATGTGTGAACACAGATCATACGATAATTCATAGATAACATAATTAGATCATTCTGTGAAAACATAGAAGTACGATTTATTATTGAAAACTTGAAAAATCATATCTCCGAAAGTATTAGCTTGTTGGAGTTGAAAATAATATCGATGGATTTTGATGATAAAACTACATCTTAAAAAGAATTAATTCGAAATTTGTAATGTAAAAAAATTTTTTTTTCTTACTCCGAAACCATCTGACCGATTTTGCCCAATAACTTCTTTACTGCGAAACTATTAGATCGATTTTGCCCACTAACGAACTCAATTGAGATATTTATCACCCAAACCTACTCTGAAAAATTCAATTGCCTAGCTCTATCTGTTCGAGAGTTATTGTAGAAACAAAATTTGAAAATTTTTTAAATTTGTTTTTGACACTTTACGGCAGCCTGTTCAATACAAGACTTTGCATGCATATGAAGGTCATTATTCTACAATTTGATGCTAAATTTCAGATAGATCGAGTGATCGGTTTCGGAAATATCCATAAAAATGTTTTTACTAAAAACGGCTATAACTCCGAAACCGCTTGGTGGCTTCCGCCCTTTAACAAACTTTTCCGAGATATTTATGCTCCAAACCTACCCTGCAAAATTCAATCCTCTAACTCGTTCGAGAGTTATCGTATTAACGGCCGGATGGCCGGAAGAATCGATTTCGACCACGGATTATTGATCAGTGAGTTAAACCAGATCTTTTAAGACCATTTTCAGCCGAAAATTCGAAAATTACAGACATTTGGGCGAATTGATAAGCCCTCTGTTCTGAGGAACAAGAGCGCCAGAAATTAAATCCATTTCGATTATTTATGAAATTTGGTTCTTCATAGCGCTGTTTTGAATTGAATAAACGAATGAATTTATCAACTATAACACTTTTTAACAGTTATCGGATAAAATTGGGATATTGAAAGAATTGAAAGAATTTTCTCGACACAAAGTTACAGCGATTATTCCGGATGAACCCATCGTCGTATGTTCCCAATTTTCTCATATCCATGAAACTAGTTTTAAATTGTCTGAAACAAACTACCGATATCAAGTGAGAATTCGAAAACTTGATTAGCGAAAATCCCTCAGAGTATGTCCAGCATGATCTCTTTGCGGCGTATTGAAAATGTAAATATACTATGGAAACCTGATTGTCAAAAATCGAATTTCAAGAGCGGAACATGGTGAAATCTCCCGAGGATTCAATACCAATTGAGGTCACACTAGATTTAATCAGTTCATTCCATGAATACCAAATTTGCTCCTAAGAAATTCTAGCCAGTATCAGATCGATTTTCTTGATATATGTAATATTTCCATGGAATTGGAATTCGCATCAGTTGTTTTTGTCGGAACATTGCATTCATATCGTTTTGCTTTATTATTTTCGACTAAAATCCAATAATAATCTCTTATCTTATACGACCGCAGCCCCTAAGCTTTGACTGCGGGAGGTTGTTAGGACATATACTCCATTCACTTTTATAAAGTCTCCCAGTTGACCATGACATTTTGACACATTTCACCGTGTATATTTTGAAAATGTTAGGTTAGGTTAATTTTCAGATAACTACGCAACGTGGTCGTAGTAATTACGTATTTTTCATAATGTGAATTTTCTTGGGAAAAATAATGAATTTGAGAAGATATTATGTGAATTCAACAATTCCAAAGACCTGGCGACTGTTCAAGTAAATTTTTTATCTGTTGTTACTATAGAAAATATTTCACGTATATAAACTGGTTGGAAGATTCAGTTATGCGATTTTGCACGGAAACAAGAATCAAGTGTTGAAATTTTAATGAAAAATAATGGATACAGTAGTCCGTTACTTTGTGATAGTGCATTTGGAAAAAGAATAAAAGTACCTGATTATCCTGGCAGAACTTCTAAACGAACAGACGTACCTATGGAATTCCCCGCTTTTCGAAATTCTCAAGAAATGAGCCTACAGAAGACATTTGAATACCTTGTTGCACAACTTGAAATACACCAGTTCAAAAATTTAGTAGTTACTGTTAAACCTTCATAAAATATAGTGATAAGATAGGAAACTTGGACACAGCTTGGTCATGAGACCACTTCTGTCCAAGCCACTCGTGGAATACCTCAAGGGGGAGTAACGTCTCCCCTTCTTTGGAGCCTAGTAGTGTACGAGCTCCTCCACAGGCTAACGGGGCTCTGTTTCGGGTGTATAGGCTATGCCGATACAGGAGGGCCTTAGAATTATCGAGCAGTGGTGCTTGTTCGTGAGGCTGAGCATAAACCCAAAGAAGACCACAGTGATTCTGTTTACTCTGAGAAGGAAACTTCCAGCTATGATCCCTCTTTTTGAAAGGAGATATTATAGACTGGAAGTTTGAAGGTAGAACTTCTGTGGAATAGGCATGTTGAAATCACTGCTGGCAAAGCAATAAAGGCTTTAATGGCGTGCAGGAATCTAGCCAGTGAGACATGGGGTTGCAACCCTAAGATACTGCGAAGGATGTAAGTCATTATTATGAGACCCATAATCACCTATGCGGCAATAGTCTGGTACACAAAAAGAAGCCAGAATAGCACGAGGAAAACCCTGGACAAAGTACAAAGCTATGGAAACTTATCCAATCAGGGCACTTGAGATTACTACAAATCTCACACCACTTCATCTAGTGATAGACAAATTGGTCCATGAAGCCATTATCAGAATATCTAGGAAAGGATCAGGTAATGAGAGTATTGAAAACCAGAAAGCCTGGTTCCTCTCTTACCAGTAAATTTCATTTCATCAGCAAATCTTCCTTGTGACGAAGTGATTGAGAAAGTAAGCATCGAAAAGATCTTCACTACGTTGCTCCGTAGGTTAAAAACACTGGGACAGGGAATCCACCACCCAAATTCTTGAAAAAAAATCCTTTAAATGGTACACAGATGGTTCAAAAACCACTACAAGAGCTGGCGCTGGAGTATATGGGCCAGGCACCAAATGCTCACTATCGCTAGGCTCCTATCTGAGCATCTTTCAGGCAGAAGTACTTGCAGTAGAGAAATGCGTTGAAATAAACCTAGAAAGAAACTATCAGAGATGTGATACATATAGCAATCTACCAGTCCAGCTAGTATTAAAGCTCTGAGCTACCTTGTTATCGAGTCCAAGCTAATATGGTAGTGCCGAATAAAACTGAAGTAGGCAAGAACAACATGGTCTGGGTTTCTGATGACGAGGGAATTGAAGGAAATGAGGAGGCCCCACACACTTTCCAAGAAAGGAACACAAACCCCCTTTATTGGCCAGAAACCCTACTGTGGGGTTGGTAGATACACCAACAAAATACAATACAAGCAATACAATATAGATCTTAAGGTCGCAGTGCAATATTACCCCCTCCAACAATATACAATATTACAGCAAATTTGCAACTTGAACAAAATTATGGCAGCTCTTTAGTATTCGACTTTCAACTTCTGAAGTCTCTTCTTCGTAATGAAACCTCACAACCACATTCTAACTAGATGAAATGGCCCGACTGATATATCTTTGGTTCAAGAGATCCCGTGATATTGGACTTCAATAATTGGATATTTTTTCCAAAAATTAGAAGAAACCAGTTTTAGTCTTCTTTCGAGCATAATACGTTCTGAAATTTTCATCCTTAAATGATAGAAAGAAGTTGAAGAACAATTGATGAGTTTTAATTTAAGTACAGAAGGAAGTCCATCAGGAATAATATTTCTCATGTTGTCAAAGGATGTGTCTGTGATTTAAAATATAACAGGATTGGTATTTGGAAACACACATCGAGTAATCTGATATAGTAGATGAAATTGCAACTCGCCAGTCTAAAGCGTATCGATGTATGGGAGTAATAAAAAAAATCTATCAACCTCAACCTCGATATTACTACGCTGGCGTTTTATATATTTTTCATATCTTTGGGTTTGAGCTCGACACTGCTGAGGATGTTTATGTAGATCCTTGAAAGATATTGAATGTATATTCCATATCATTGGCTTTCCAAGGAAATCTTTCCGTAAAGGATTTTAGATGAAGATCAATAAAATAGAATAGTCCGTTTATTTGATTCAATATTAAGTGTAAAAATAGCTTCGCATTCACGCTTGAATTATTCATATTCTTGTTATGTACTCATTCTTTTTCCTGACGTGTGATACATTCTTACTGATAACTAAGATTGCGAATTCAAAGCATTGATTTATTATTCACTCATCATTGTACAAAAATGTTATTCATCTTCCACAATATAATTTTGAAAGTGGAATTTTTCAGTGGATTTCTGTATAGTTGATTTCGAATACAAACTATTGTTCCATCATCAATTCTTTCCTCCAATTGCATTCAATTAAAATTTTTTTATATTTGTCACACGAGAAATGGGCTTTAAATCTGTTTGTAGGGCACAATCATGTGGCTTAGGGAAACACACCTTCAGAGAAAAACGTTCTGGAGAAAACTTTTCCTATGGTGAAAACTAAGATGTTTCAGAAATCTCTAATTTCGATAAAGGGGATACTCAACATGTAATTGCTTAGCTCATAGGGGAATATTATATGTAAATTATACAGTGAGGAGAAGCCAAATGGATCGAATTAAAATTTGACGTGTTCCGTGATTTTCCATAAATATCTACATTAACTAAGAAAATAAATGTATTCCATTTGCCTTTTCCCCTCTGTAAAATCTACGTATAAAATTTTACTATGAGCTACGCACTGTTGAGTCTCCTCTTGAATGTCTTCAGAGAAGGAGCGTTTTCAATATTATCCGAGGATTATCAAAATAGCAAATACCATCGGAAATAGAGATTTCTGAAAGATTCCATAATTATATCAACACTAACCTCGCCCTTCTGATGCACAGCCATATTAAATATTCTTCGGACAAGATGACAATATGATTGTGCCTATCATTCTATGGAATTTTATATGGGGTTGAGGGCTGTGACCTAGAATCAGATTTTTAGATAGACTAAAATCAGTAATCATATTTCTGGCAAGAGATAAATCAAACAGGGCCCCTGTGACACACAGGGGCACATGCTAGTACCACTTTTGTCATTCCTTATATAAATGATATGAATAAAGTATTTGTCGTGTGAGATTGTGTAACAAGTTCAGAATATGTCGTGAGAAGAAGAGAAACAACAGAAAGACTCTCTTTGTCCAGGCCATCGATTGTGGGGTATAGGGAGATCATTAATTGTTAAGAATTTAGTATGATGTCTGTAGAACTCGCTGTGTCCACGAAAAGCGACAAATGTTAAATAGATGTAGGATTTTTATATCAATCGTATTTTGCGTCTTGGTTTTCGAAACACTGGTTCTAATATTTATACTTTATTTACAATATTTGAATTCGATGAAAATCTTGACAGTTGGACAGTTATCGCAATATGCTTTAACTTCGTCTAAGTCAGAGTTTCTCCTGTCACCCGTATCAGGGATATACACTCGTATCCACGCTAATCCTCTCGGTCTTATCCCTAACCCAAACAGAACTGGACTTTACCCCGACTGTCCATGGTGGTACCTACTCTCTTAAACCACCCCCTTCCCTTCAGGTATCAATGATCTCATGGAGTAGTACTCCCAAGGTGGTGTGCAAGGATTGGTGAATCCCTGGCTGAAAATACCTCACCTTCGACCAATATGATTCCACGGGAACGATCCGATGGTTTGAGACAATTCCAGGAAAATAGCCCCTTTTAACGTTGCACCAAAATATATGAGATCCCCCACGTTTTATCCGGTATTATAGCTCCAGATACCGATATTCGGTTAACCCCGAACTCCATTGAGATGCCAGAGGGTCGAGGTTTCGGATAGAATACATGATCTTAGGTCGCGTGGCACATGTTCGTTGGGATCTGTCTAGGATCACTGCTAATATACAATAGGTTATGGGCCGCCCGAGAGTCCAGAGAAGAACGTCTGATCTGTCGGTAATGTTTCGTTTGCACCCTTCGAATCTAATCTTAACTGTAACTATATACAAGGAGAAATTCAATTCCTTATTGAATAAGTCTGAGGCATATATTTTTCATTGAAGATCATGGGGTTTGCATTCGAAGCAGTGACCTGTGCAATACCAAAGAATTCCTCTCGTTCGATCGTCCCCCATCATCGAGAATGTGTTGAGTACCTCACTGCCGCTACACTTCCGATAAATGGGGAAAAGTTATCGCACGGCAACTTTTATTACTATCACACATTTCATATCCTTTAAGTTCTGCTTCACCTTTAAGCACTTACCGGGAGATCGATTCCAGATATTTCGCCTTTTTCATTTTGGCGAAACGACCCCAGCATACTGATGAGATGGCTTAGTTCTTGAAGAAATTTGCATGTAGGTGCGAGCATTTGGCATGAAAACAACGGAAGCCATCTCGAATTATTCTAGACTTTGTGTCCGTTTCGACCTGATAATTTCGCTCCTAACATACACCGTGTCTTGCTGAAGGAAGGGAATACCTTTAATCACCTACACGTGATTATTGTGCACTATAAAAATAGGTACACAGGCAGCCTGCCGGGTTCTTTATAGCGCCCGTCGAAATTACTTTGACGGCGGGATGGAAAAACGCAGCGAAATAAAGAACGGATCCGAGATGTGCCGGATGACGGTCTTAATCACCTCCTCCTCCGTATTTCGCTCGGAAATCAAACGTTCCGAACTTAATTGAAAACGACGGTGATATAATTGAAACTTCAAGCTGCATTCCGGGATTTGAATCGGCTACGTTGAACGTTTTTTCTGGAAGAATGATACGTGAGTTTGTCCGCATTCTTTCATAACAGCCTCAGATACTGATTCGCAGTGGGAACGAGGGGGTTGAGAGAAAGTACGGAACTGGGGGAATACAGGGCTGTCGTAGCCAGCGCATACCATTGCTGCCTGGCCAAATTTCGTCTTTCTTCCCAAATCAACTTTTATAATTTCAGAAATGAATGTTGCGACACTGATTGTTATCACATAATTCTGGACCTGCATGTTGTGAGCACATTTGTCGACTGGCGGCATTTCAAAAACGGTTAGGGGCGGTTTCACGCTCGTTGGGCGAGGAATTATATCTAGAGAGGGTTCTGTGTCAGCACCTGGGATTTGATTTTCCATACGCGCTATCATCCGCTAAGCTTACTATGTGGTTCTCGATCAAATAATGAAGATCGTGTACATAGAGTGGAAAAAGGGTGATGGTGACGGAACTGAGCCATGGAGCACTCCAGCAATAATGCTGAAACCCCCAGAAATGACACAATCCACGATGGCATGAATGATTCCGTATATTCATAAATAGACCCGATAAAAATACTTGGTCATATGCAGAGCAACAAGCCTCGTTTTTCAAAGCACTCCAAAGTCCTTGTCGAAACGTTCGTTACATAGCTGATGGGGTCACCAGTTGATTGGTGTTTGCCAAAGTCATATTTTCTGCCGCTGATGAGATATTTGCTCTCCAGATATCTAACTATTTCGAGGTTGATAGCTTCTTCCAGGACTTTCGACGAAGTGGATATAGCTGCTATCACTTCGTCGACTTCTTTGGTATAGGCTGCATTCGTGTACTTATCCATGGTTGGGGGCAAAATTCCTTACTTGTATGACATGGTGAATCCCTGAAAACCAGTTTCACTAGCGAAGGTCTACGTGGAGGGATCAGCTCAAGCTTCTGGTGCACTTTTTTGTTTGTTGTTGTTTTTTGTATTGTACGCTCATTTGGCTCAGTGTTGTGTGTCTCGTAAGATGAATTTGACCAGCACAGTTGGTAGGCTCTATCTTTCTCAGTTAGGACTCATCTGCACTTACTTCCAAATCATGGTTTGTTGTTGGAAGGTCACTCGACTGTCATTGAAGCATTTGTCATTTCGTGAATTAGACGCATAATATTCACGAAGTTCATCCCAGTGCACTGTAATATATTGCCAAATCTTTTGCAGGTACCCACAGGGAACAGGTTGTAATTTTGGTGCCAGATAAGTCGATTTAATGAAATTAAGGTAGAAATTGCCAAATGGAGATGAGCAACCCCGTAGCACTCTGGTTTGGTTGTCAAAAATAAGTCCAGCTTATTTTCCACATCTATTAGATGATGGCAAAGGCTTTGCCTTTCCTGACAGCATAATTAATCTTGTTAGAGTATTTGAGCCAGTTTGAATTATGAGCATTGAAGTCTCCTGATTTGATAACTTCGGCATTTTGATGGAGGATTAGCATCCAGTTGACCTCGCTTGACAGATGTTCGTAGCATCTATCTGTGTTCTTGAACGGTTTTTTTCTGTTCATTGAGAAATAGTCACAACACACAAAAATAGTGTGACCACGTGGCATGAGTCCGGGCCACATGATTTCTTGGCTGCTGAGTTCCATTGCTCCTTCTCTCTGACAAGCCAGATCTGAGAGCAAAAATACACGTAAGCCACCCTTGAATCGAAACCTTGAGAGCAGTTCATATCCAGCAGGATACATACGTATTGTTTGAATTTAGTAATATATGGATTCCAGTAAAGACAATATCAGAATGGTCGATCTGCATATATTGATGAACACAATCTAATTCTACATTCTTCGAGACCAGGCCCAGAGGCCAGTTACTGCTAGCTGTTACAGTCGTGGTTTGTACGGAATTATTGATAGCAGAATCTGCGTGTTGGGCTTTCTGAGATATACTCCCCTGGAGATCTAAACGAGAGGCGATTCTACCTCCATAACATTTAACCCCCGGGAACCAAAACATGAAAAAAAAAATTCCCAGACCAACACCAACCTCCAAATCATTTCTTGTGATCATTTCCAATAGCATATGTGGTGATAATTCACCGGGCGACAGTAGAGGGCACTGTCTTCCAACTGGCAGGTAGTTGGGTGTTTCACTCAAAAATATAGGTCAGTAAGTTTAAAGAAACCGATGCGAAATTTTGTGCTTGTATTTCTGAAGTTATATATCAACCGGTAGTCTCTTTTAAAATAAGTTTGCGGTCGCTACTGAAATTATTGTGATAGGCAAATTCTATTCATGTTATTGGTCATCGAATTTCTGAATTTAAACAAGTATGGAAATGGATAATAAAAAGTATAAAAAATCGATAAGAACCAACAAAATAAAAGTTGGTAGAGAATCAAATGATTCAACTTTAAGCAGAGAATCAGCAAATGTCCGTTTGCAAGAATGTGATTTCGTTGTTCGCTGCTTATTCATTCTCTTTTACCATAAAAAAATTAATATCATTTCAAGATTTAACATGAATGTTTATAATCCTGAATAATTTGGTCCTATCATACAAGTTCATTTCAATGAAAAAACTATCAAAACGTTATTAAAAAAATTGTTCAAGCCCTGTATAAAGCAGCTTTTTGGAGCTCTTGTTCAAACAGACAAATTATATCTCCGAAAGTATTGGTTTCTCAGAGTTGGGAATTATATCAATGGATTCCTATGAAATAAATTGAATTCCAAAAAAGTGTCGTTTGAAAAAAATGCAAAATGCAAAAATTATCTAATAAAAAAAAGAGAAATCAACAATGCTTCAATGCCTTAATGCTTCAAAAATTGTCATTAAATTTATTTATTATGAGCAATCTGCAATGATTCAACCTCGTGGAATGGGTTGTTGCAACCTACACTCGGTGCATAGTTTTCACAACTCGAAATACCTAAGGAAAGTATCATCGAAATGTCTAGAGCAAGGCTGGAAACAATCACAGCAGATTGTCCATTTATTCCTGATATTTGAGTAGGTAGTGGATTACGATCAAATTATTTTAATAGTTCAAAATATATTAATAAAATACTATCCTCTTTTCATAATTTCAAATTTAATAGTTCATACCACTAACACATTCTTTTCTGTACTATGAACCTTAACTCAAGAGAAAATGATTGATACACAAATGTAGATCCATATTTGAGTATTTTTTTGATAGCAACATTATGAAAATACTATATATAGGAACATGTTTCACTACTTAAGGAAGTAAAAGGTAATATTAACCACAGTGGTCAACGAACAGTAATTTCTTTTGATGGTTCCATTATGATCTTCTTTCCTATTGCCTCCATAAACTACATCAAAACAGTCTTGTATATATTCACAAATTCAAGAATCGAATACTTGCTTTCAAAGAGAAAATAACAACTTTGAATTGACAATCTCTAATGGCTAGAAAAGATGACATTTATGAATAGTGATCACAGACAGATTCTGTGTTCTTATTCTGTGAATCCATAGAACTTACGATGTATTATTGAAACTTTGAAACATCATATCTCCAAAATAGATAACAATGGATTCTTATGATGAAACTGCATCTTAAAAAAATTTGAATTCAAAAGATGTAATGTAAAAAAAATATTTTTTTCTTTTACTGCGAAACTATTAGACCGATTTTGCCCAATAACGAACCTAACTGAGATATTTATCCCTCAAACCTACTCTGAAAATCGGACAGAATCGATTTCGACCACGGATTCTTGATCGGTGAGTCGAACCAAATCGTTTAAGACCATTTTCAGCCAAAAATTTTAAAATTACAGACATTTGGGCAAATTCATAAGAACTCTGTTCCGAGGAACAAGAGCGCCAACAAGCTGATTGCCCAGTCTGTACACAGTCTCTGGCTACGGGCCTGGGGAAAAATGCACGAAACGAAGGCGGTAATGTTGGTTGGTCTTTGCAGGTAATATAATGACGCGTGAAGCTTCAGATAAGAATATCCCTTTTGTTACAGTGTTTCCGGCTCCGCAGGAAAACATCTCCTCTTTCCTTTTAAACCGACTTCATCAGCGGACTTGAAAAAAATTTCAAAGCACTCAAGTAACGTCAGGGGCTCTAGCGCACTCGTTCGTTTGATAATCAATAAAAAGGGGGTTATTCAGCAGCATGAAATCCTTAGATAAGGATCACTCACCAATGAATAATTCGTGGTCCAATTTGATTCTGTCCGGCCGGTCGTTGCCACGATAACTTTCGAACGGAAAGGGATAGGAACTTGTAATTTACAGGGTAGGTTGCGCATCTGAATGCGACGGTTGAGTTCGTTAATGGGCATAATCGGCCAAACAGTTTCCGAGTACTGATTCTGTTTTCAAACAATACAGATCTGACCGAATTGAAACTTCGTTATTACTTACAAAAATTGGTTCAAGCACTGACGTGAAGTCAGAAGCTTTTGCGCGTATGTTCTATTGTCCATTCTTCTGTATTGGACACCCTTAATCGAATTTACCATGGTAAATTCGATTAAGGGTGTCCAATACAGAAGAATGGACAATAGAACATACGCGCAAAAGCTTCTGACTTCACGTCAGTGCTTGAACCAATTTTTTTTTCGTGATTTTTTTGAAATTTTCTAGGGGTACGGTTCTTAAAATTTTTTTTCTCGTAATTTTTTTCAAATTTTCTAGGGGTACGGTTCTCACAAAATTTAAAACACGTCTTTATGTTGATTTTCTACTACTAGTTAGCAAACTTCAATTCCATCGAATATTTATTTTTTGAGTTATCAAGGAAATAATATTCCAGATGGGTATAACTCGGAAACCGTTAGACCGATTATGCCCAAAATTGAACTCAACTCTCCCTTTCGGATACGCAACCTTCCCTGAAAATTGCAAGTCCCTATCTCCTTTCGTTCGAAAGTTATCGAGGCAACGGTCACCCATCTACTGAACTCACACAAGAATGCTCGAATCTCCAACAATATTTAACCGATCGTATTAAAACTTGAAAATTGGCAGTATATTTAGGTTATGAAGGTTCTTGTAAAATTTCAGCAATTTCGAACGATTAGTTACTGATATATAGAACTTTTTTTTTTATTTTCAAAGATTTATTTAAAATTTTCTACAAACGCTATCCTCACCAAATTTTGCAAACGTTTCCGCATTGGCATTCTACAACTAATAACCATGTTTGAATTCAATCGGTTCAGTATTTTTCGAGTTAATGAGGAACAAAAACCACAAAATTTCATGAAATTTCAGATGGCTATAACTCTAAAACCGTTTGGCCGATTAGGCTCATAATCAAACTGAAATGTCGCGTTGTGGTGTACATCCTAACCTGAAAACTTGAGGCCGCTATCTCTCTCAGTTCTCAAGTTATCGTGACAACAAAAATATTTTTTAATAATATTTTAATAATTTTGTAGCCATACGATTCGCACAAAATTTCACAAACGTGCTTAGGTTCATATTCTACAACTATTCACCAAGTTTCAATTCGATTGGATTCATATTGGTTGAAAACAAAATTATTACTCGGAAACCACTGGGCCGATTATGCCCATTAACGAACTTGTCCGTCGTATTGGGATGCGCCACCCACCCTGAAAATTTCAAGTCGCTAGCTCTTTTCGTTCTCAAGTTATCGTGGCAACGGCCGGACGGACAGAATCAAATTTGACATCGAATTCTTCATTGGGGAGTCGAACTTAATCGTTTGAGACCATTTTCGTCAAAAAATTCGAAAGTTACAGACATTTGGGCAAAACTATAACGCGATGTTCCCCAGAACATACGCGCAAAAACGTATGTGAAATTTCGTATCACTAGAAAATTTCGAAAAACTTGTTAAAAAATATATCTTGAGTACGGACAGAGATAGTGACTTGAAATTTTCAGGGTAATTGGCGGACGAGTTCATTAATGGGCCAAACGGTTTTCTAGTAATAATTTTGTCATTAACCAATACAGATACGATGAAATTGAAACTTGGCAGCTTTGTACAATACTGACAGAAAGACGTTTGTGAAATTTTTTGGGAGAATCGTATCATTAAAAAATTCTTAACAAATTACTCAAATTTATTATTTATGTCACGATAACGGAATGAGATAGCGACTTGTAATTTCTGGTTAAGTTGCGCATCTGATTGTGACATTTGAGTTTATTGATAGGCATAATCGGCCAAACGGTTTTGGAGTTATATCCATCTGAAATTTGGTTGTTATTTCCTCAATAACTAGAAAATACGAAACCGATCCAATTCAAACATGGTTATTAGTTATAGAATGCTAACGTGAAAAATCTTGCTAAATTTCATGAGGATCGTATCACTAGAAAATTCCAAAAAAATCAGTGAAAATGATTGAAAAAAATTCTATATATCAGAAACTATTCATCCGACATCGCTGAAATTTTGCGAGAGCCTTCCAAACCAAATTTAACTGCCAAGTTCCAAGTTTGAACACGATCGGATCTATACAGGGTGTCCCAAGTTCGAGTGCCTATTAGACGTTTCTGGAGAACTGGACATATTTGAAATCTGAAAATTGGGATTATGATATTGCTCGAAATTCTCTACAGAGCTAAAATATTTTCGAAGCCCAAGCACTTCCGGTTATAAAGGGAGTTAAAATAAATGTGATGAAAAACATTTTTTTCAAGTTTTGCATTCCTGGCATGATCAAGTATTCAATGCTGAATACATTTCTGTTGAAACCATTGTATTCATTCGAATAGTTTTCAAAATATCGACAAAAACCGGAAAAGAGTTAAATATGTTCAGTCAGTATTATGTTCATTATTCTTATTTTGAACATCCTAAGCGTGGACCGTTTTTACAATATCGAAGAGGAAGAATGTGGAAAGGTCATGCATTTTTTGAATTTTAGAAATATCATCACAGGGTGTTTCAAATTTTGTGTCGAAAATTGTGATAAAAAATTGGCCATAACTTCTGTTTTTCAAATTAGAATCCTATTTTTTTATGATGAAAAAGTGTTAGCAGAGGTTAGTGTAATGGGGTATCATAGAATTCAGATAATGATGATGCTATCGAAACTTTCGGTTATTGATACCTCTCGAGACCACCCCTAAAAATTGCCTGGCTGTCGTTGTTGGCTCTCGCTCGATTTTTTTCGAAATGTCATTTTTAACATAAGTCGATTCGGTTTTTCAAAATTTAAGTCAAATTGAATCGTCCTAGACAATTTTTGACTCCTGCACGCTGGTACAATAACCTAAAAATTATATTTTCTAATACATATTAGGGCAGTCTCCATATATCTTAATCCCACCAACATTCACAGTTAAATGACTAGAAAACCCAACGGTGGGAAACATGAAATTTCGAGAACGCCTTCATCTTTTCACGCCTTACGGTTCACTTTCAAAGTTGTTCCATAAGGCCAAATTGAAATGGTTCTGATCACTAGGGATTTGTTAAATTAGGAGGATGAAGAAGAGCAAGTTATATTTCAAGCGGGATAGACATACAACGAATTAAATTCGAAATGTATCTCACCATGGAGGCACGGAAAACTTTATATAAAATTCGAATAAAAATGGATGATGTAATATTTGAGCCGCGCTGAAATGCTCTTGGAAACGGGCCAAAATTATCCGCTGGGAGCAAGGGGGCACAGAAGTATTACGAGCGTATTACCCAGTGTTTCAGTCAATTTCGTTGCGTGGAAATTAGAATTCCTACAAAAATTATGACTATTTTGCAACTTCAAGTAACTCAATTCGACAAACGATTCAATATCTCAGACTCCCTGCCGGTGTCGATCGGCTTTCAGGGGACACGAGCTCTATCGTTCTCGCTGGAGTTTTTCGACGTAAGGAACGCGTCCAAATTGCGGGATAACCCTTTTCGAAGGGTTAACACTTGGCGTGGTTTTGTTGGTTTCCACTACATTGATTTGATCCACAAAAGCATCTTGCTGTGTATTACAATTAGATCTATTTTATATTTCTGGTTTGATTTGTCTGTCGGCTAAATAACGGGTCCGCCAAATAACTTATTTTTGCGCGTATGTTCTGGGGAACATCGCGTTATAGTTTTGCCCAAATGTCTGTAACTTTCGAATTTTTTGACGAAAATGGTCTCAAACGATTAAGTTCGACTCCCCAATGAAGAATTCGAGGTCAAATTTGATTCTGTCCGTCCGGCCGTCTGGCCGTCCGGCCGGCCGTTGCCACGATAACTTGAGAACGAAGAGAGCTAGCGACTTGATATTTTCAGGGTGGGTGGCGCATCTTAATACGACGGACAAGTTCGTTAATGGGCATAATCGGCCCAGCCGTTTCCGAGTAATAATTTTGTTTTCAACCAATATACATCCGATTGAATTGAAACTTGGTGAGTAGTTGTAGAATATGAACCTTAGCACGTTTGTGAAATTTTGAGCGAATCGTATGGCTAGAAAATTTTAAAAAAATTATTAAAAAATATTTTTGTTGTCACGATAACTTGAGAACGGAATGAGATAGCGGCTCGAAATTTTCTGATTAGGATGTGCACCAGAGCGCGACATTTCAGTTTGTTTATGAGCATAATCGGCCGAACGATTTTAGAGTTATAGCCATCTGAAATTTTTTGAAATTTGGTGGTTTTTTGTTCCTCATTAACTCGAAAAATACTGAACCGATGGAATTCAAACATGGTTATTAGTTGTAGAATGCCAACGCAAAAATGTTTGCAAAATTTGGTGAGGATAGCATTTGTAGAAAATTTTTAATAAATCATAGAAAAAAAAAAAAAATTCTATATATCAGTAACTATTCGTTCGAAATTGCTGAAATTTTGCAAGAGCCTTCATAACCTAACTCTACTGCCAAGTTTCAAGTTTTAATACGATCGGTCAAATATTGTTGGAGATTCGAGCATTCTTGTGTGAGTTCAGTAGATGGGTGACCGTTGCCTCGATAACTCTCGAACGAAAGGAGATAGGGACTTGCAATTTTCAGGGTAGGTTGCGTATCCGAAAGGGAGAGTTGAGTTCGTTTTTGGGCATAATCGGTCTAACGGTTTCCAAGTTATACCCACCTGGAATATTATATCCTTAATAACTCAAAAACTAAATATTCGATCGAAATGGCGCTTTGTAACTAGTAGTAGAAAATCAACATAAAGACGTGTTTAAAATTTTGTAAGAACCGTACCCCTAGAAAATTTTAAAAAAATTACGAAAACACAAATTTTAAGAATCGTACTCCTAGAAAATTTTAAAAAATCACGAAAAAAAAATTGGTTCAAGCACTGACGTGAAGTCAGAAGCTTTTGCGCGTATGTTCTATTGTCCATTCTTCTGTATTGGACACCCTTAATCGAATTTACCATGGTAAATTATGTTGTCCATTATCCTGTATTGGACACTCAATTCGAATTTACCATAGTAAATTCGAATTGAGAGTGTCCAATACAGGATAATGGACAACATAATTTACCATGGTAAATTCGATTAAGGGTGTCCAATACAGAAGAATGGACAATAGAACATACGCGCAAAAGCTTCTGACTTCACGTCAGTGCTTGAACCAATTTTTTTTAAATGCAATAAAAAAAAGCTACTGAATATTTCCTCAAATTTCTTTTTTATCTGAAAGTACAATCCTTCCGGTTAATAATGGAAAATAATTTCATTCAAATGGCTGCCTCTGCTGGCCATGCAGCAGCCTATACGATCGGTCCAATTTTTAAGCACATTATCGATTGTGTGCAACTGTATTTCACCAATGGCTTCACTAATATTGTCCTTTAATGCGTCAATTGTCTCTGGCTTGTTGGCGTAACACTTATCTTTGACGGCACCCCACAAATAATAGTCCAACGGTGTCAAATTGCAGCTCCGAGGTGGCCAAACGACATCAGCTCTGCGGCTGATAATGCGGTCTTCAAAAACAGGGCAACTCCTGAACCAATTGGACTTTGTATGGCTTCATACCAAGGTCTTTATGCAAAATATGTCTCAATGATGTCTCCGAAATGTTCAATTCTTGTGAACGACGGTGAATTGATGTTGATTGCGCTTCACGCACACTTTCTGCCACAGCAGCAATATTCTCGGGTGTACGCAATGTTTTTGGCTTTTCACACTTCGGTTTATCGATGAGGATGCCAGTTTCTTTCACTTTTTTCACAAGATAACGAACATACGGAGCTGACGGTATTCTCTTCTTCCAAAATCCGTACGCAATTTTTACACACATTCTGTAACATTACCATGATTTTCAAAGTAATGTCGCAATATTTCCCAGCGTTGTTCAAGCGTATACACAACCATATTCGTTCAGCGGAAGGATAAAACTAATTATCTGTCAAATCAGACATGAGCTAAGTGTTACCATTCACGAAATAAGCACTAGTTGAAAAAAAAAATATAGATGGCGGACCCTTTATATAAAAATACTGGGTTGAGCGATAGTCTGGAATGGCATTCATATTTTTCCAAATAATCAAAACGCTGAAACAGCCAAGGTGCCGAAGGAAATATTCAATTTTATCGCCAAAAATGGGGAAAATTAAATATCATTTGATGCGTTTTGGCCATTTTATTCAAAGTAATTAATTGAAAAAATATGAATTTCATCCCATACTATCGCGCAACCCTGTATACAGTGCGAGTCTCTAACTTGGAGGAAATTCAGTAAATCAAAGACAGGTTTTTTGGCGCTCTTGTTCTTCGGAACAAAGGGGATATCAATGGTTACGAGGTTACCAGAATATGGCGATTTTTCAACGTTTTGGAAATTTTTTGCTTCGTTATCGAAAAGAATTAATCGTGTGAAAACTACTTGACTATAAATATTCAATAAATATTTTTTCCAAAGCTCAAGAGATGGTTATTATTATTATTTTTATTTCATGTGAAAAAATATTTACTAAAATATTAGATAACCTGAGATATAAGGGGTCATAAATGGCATCTACTGCTTTACTCATAAAATCTTGATGAAACAATAGAGAATTATTTGAAAAAAGGATTAGGAACTTGGTGCACAAATTCAGGAAAAACCTTCCTTGTTTCATAAGCTTCTCAAAAAGGTATATATCTCAATATTTCCTCCACGAAATCGAAAAACATGGCCGGGGAACCGAGCAGGTAACAAACTTTTTCGACAAATAGTTATTCGGTCAGATATCCTCTATTTCACTCGTGATTCTAAACCAGGCCATGGTTCGATAACTCTTTATAGTTACTCTCAGTTAATTGGGGATTATTTCATTATTAATTTGAGGAATACTGTGAATTTTTTTAATTCTTACTAGTCCTACTCGTAACAAGGAACCACTAATCACAAGTAAAAGTGAAGATGTTACTTGCTCGGATTTCCGGCTATATTCTCGTGGGAAAATATATTACATATGTACCTTTTTGGAAAGTTCATCACCCAGGAAGATACGCAAAGATAATTATATTTTTTTCGTGAAATATGGCATTATTTCATGAAAATTTAATATTGATGCCACTTCAGACTCTTGTTTTTCAGGTTATTCGAATTTTTGGTGAATGATTTTTTCTGGAAATAATCCCCATCCCTTCAGCTTTCAAAAAACCTTACATCTATATCCAGTGTTGAGTGGTATCCACAAAATTAATTGTTTTCGATGGTAAGTCGAAAAACCTTCAAGAATTCGAAATATGAATATAATGAATATACTGTCATCTTAGTAACCTTAGAATTTGTACCATGGTTCACAGGACTCAAATCGTTGCTAATTATGTCTAGTATAAGTCAGTTAAAGGATCACGTCGAATTACCAAACAACCTGTATATTAGTTTGTTGTTTTGTGAGAAACAACATTCGTTGAAAAATCGGACAAAATGCCGTTCTCAACCGTTCTTAATCTTATGTCCATTAAAAAATCCTTCAAACCCTCCCTGACATTTCTATCATTTACGTACGTAGAAATCGAATGGAGAAAGCCATGATTCGCTGTACGCCGTCCGATGAAGTGTTCCGAGGATCATACTTTGGCAATAATCAATTTTAGCACCAACTTTCGTGAATTTACATCGAACATTTCAAGTTGAGAGCGTGGAACCAATGGAATTTTTCATTCTTTTTAAGTATTCGACGTACATCGAAATGTAAACGGTGAACATTTAGGGGATTTGGATTCCGAGGCATGAATAGACAATGGAACATGTGCGCAAAAACTCCTGATTTCAAGTCTCAAAAATTTCTCATCTTAAGAAGGCTAAAATAAACTTCAATTGTTGACAATAGAATAATATCATTTCATCTAGGTTGTTGAATATTTTACTGGTGCTGAACGCTAATCTGAGTGGTTAGTTGTTCTTAAATGTAATTCGATAATGTACGCAAGATACTTGAATCAGTTGAGCTTGAAATGGATGTTAACCCATTTCATTATGAACTGAGTAATTTTGTGTGACAAGATTTTCAATTTTCCATTAACGTTTTGCAACTTTCGTCATCCATTCAGTGTAACAGCGTCGTGGGTAGGACAAATTCTGACAAACGGAAGAATCGCGGATGTAATGATATTTAACAGGCTTTCAAGCCTCAGATCCAATGAGTGTTCTTGCGTGAAATTAGCCCAGATTACTTAAGTTCAAGATGAATTCTATGTATTGAACACGATCGGATCTACAGGGTGTTCCAAGTTCGACTGCCTATTAGACGTTTCTGGAGAACTGGACATATTTGAAATCTGAAAATTGGGATTATGATATTGCTTGAAATTCTCTACAAGGCTATTTATTTATATATATATTTTCGAAGCCCAAGCACTTCCGGTTATACAGGGAGTGAAAATAAATTTGATGAAGAATTTTTTTTTCAAGTTCGAATAGTTTTCAAAATATCGAAAAAAAACCGGAAAATAGTCAAATATGTTTAGTCAGTATTAAGTTCATTATTCTTATTTTAAACATCCTGAGCGTGAACCATATTTACAACATCGAAGAAGAAGAATGTTGAAAGGTCATGCATCTTTTGAATTTCAGAAATATCATCACAGGGTGTTTCAAATTTTGTGTCGAAAATTGTGATAAAAAATTGGCCATAACTTCTGTTTTTCAAATTGGAACCCTATTTTTTTATGATTGTGTTCGATTCTGCGGTGAAAAATAATGATACTTTTTTAACATGATAACATGAATATAAACGATTCTCAAGTTTGAAAACACCCAGTATGATTTATATGTCACGTTAAAAATTTTGAACTACATTCATTTCGACATTTGAACAAAATTCACTCCATATGAATTTAAAATTCCCAGTTTCCTCCAAAAATAGTGGTATACGATTATAATAAAAACTGAGAGGAAAGGTTGGAAGCCACCACCTTCCGACGTAAACGCTAGACGGCATTCTGAATGATAAATTTTGAGTTGACGTGTGAACAGGCCCTTATATGAATCTTCTCCGATCATTACACTTTCATGGCTTTCTGCGAACTTTAGGAGGAAGAGCCATTAGATTATCATTCGAGATGCCCCACTGAATAAAGGACTCAAATGTACACATAACCTCATCCTCATAACCAATTGAACCTTATAAGTATGAGCATAAGACTTTCAATGCCAATAGACATGTTACATATGAAATGCTCTGTTCTGACTGCCCAAGCCCTTCCTTGTTTCAATAAAAAATTGAATTGAAGCGGTGACCTTAGACTAAAAACTGATGATAAACTCAAATCGATTCAAATAGAATGAAATATAAGATTAAGCGATCCTTATAAGAAATCGGCGCAAACAAACCATGACGTTTTTACTCTCCTTCGCGTACGAGGGAGGTAAGGAAAGTGTGAGGAATAGCGATTCGAACGAGAATTCAATTGATTCTCGTGAGGTTTTATTCTTTTTTTTTTAATGAAATTAATAATAGTATCTTTATTTCCTGCTGCAAACACTCACATGTATATTCTACAAACAAAACCCCGTATATTCCTTTGGAAGTATTCAATCAGAGAATAAGTTCTAATAAATATTTTCTTATGTTTCGGACATACACCATGCAAAATCTATGGGCATGCTTAAATGTGAACACAGAAGCCAGTGTTCTTGGAACCACCAGAACAGTAGGTGAAATCGTATGGAAAGTCGAACGACTCAGACACACGAGAAATGAGAGATCGAAAATCGAGTATAAATAAAATATAACAAAACCTATGGAACCAATCACAAAGAGAATACTAAAACCACGCATAAAAGTCCTCAACCTATGTGAAATTTTATGCTGGGATTTGCTAATGTTCCTCTTAGTAGGCAATGCATGGTTTGGAAAATCCAATTGATCAGCAATGCCATATTTTATCAACTCTGCGTTGGGAAAAAGGAACTACATATCCGAAGTATGGAACAATGGCTTTATTATCTCCCCTTTCAGGGCGAAATATGGTTTGAAAGGTCGAATTAATTTATTTTTTAAGAAACATTTTTTTTCTACCATCTCCCATTACGAAGCAGTGACATCATCCATAGTTTTTTAAATTGCAAGCACCTGTTTTTACTTGTCATGGATAGTTCATAATATTCTGAATTCAGTAATTTACATGTAATGCCATTGGGGTGAATAATTCTTGAGATATCAATTTTTTGATTTTGAAAAACATTCTGAAACGCAGTTTTCACTAAATAAACACATTTTCATTGCTATAATAATACTTGAGGTTGTTATAACTCGCAAAAATCAAAGTAAGTGTTCAAACTGATGGCCATTCACTTCTTGACGGTACGCCAAACGAGCTTGAAACTCGGAACAGACATTTTGGAGAGTTTTAGGTTCTTATTTCGTCCCGAATCCTCTGTTTTAACTCCTCGATGTTGTTTGGTCGATTGGGGTAAACTTTGAGAACCACATAAGAAAAGTCTAACGCAGTGGGATCTGGAGACAAAGCTGGTCATTCAATAAAACCAACGGAACCACATGTTTGGCAACACTTCACTCAGGTAATCAGGTACATCTTGAAAATAATCCATCCTGTAGGGATTTAATTCGAAAAACAGAAGTTATGGCCAATATTTGCACCGTGTTTATTATGAATTGAAAATTCCAGATATTCAATGGTTCATAAAATATTGATTCGAAGTGTGCCATGATTGCCAAAAGATTTGTTTGAAAGAGTATTTATTGTAGATTTTGACAAAATTTCCACTTCTTGAAAATTTGATGTACAGGGTGTTTTACAAGATATGGAATAAAGAAAATAATTGTCTCAGTCCAGACCTGCCCTATCAAAGAGTCATTACGAGCGAATCTTAGGCATAGGCCTGTACTCATTCCCTGAAATTTTCATGAAGATGCATGCAGGCGTTCAAGAGTAATGCTGATTGGAAGTTCTTGATATAATACATAAAACATCCTGTATCTCTTGAACGAATATAGTTAGGACAGATTTCGAACACTGATTTAGACTCATCAAAATGTCCTGCATCTGAACTGACAGCCTGTACAATCATTCGTGAAACACCCTGTATACTACAGGGTCTCCCAAGTTCGAGTGCCTATTAGACGTTTCTGAAGAATTGGACATATTTGAAATCTGGAAATTGGGATTATAATATTGTTATACAGGGAGTGAAATTAAATTTGATGAAAACATTTTTTTTGCAAGTTTTACATTCCTGGAATGATCAAATATTCGATTATGAATACATTTCTGTTAAAAACATTGTATTCATTCGAATAGTTTTCAAAATATCGGAAAAAAACCGGCAAAAAGTCGAATATGTTCAGTCAGTATCATGTTCATTATTCTTATTTTAAACATCCTGAACATAAACCGTTTTCACAACATCGAAGACGAAGAAGAAAGGTCATGCTTGTTTTGAATTCCATAAATATCATCACAGGGTATTTCAAATTTTGTGTCGAAAATTGTGATAAAAAATTGGCCATAACTTCTGTTTTTCAAATTAGAACCCTATTTTTTTATGATTGCGTTGGTTTCTGCTGTGAAAAATAATGATAGTTTTCTAACATGATTATGCTCCTAAATTCAATAATTTCTATGTTTTTTTTTCAAATTCGGCGCTTAATCATGTTATAAAACTATCAATATTTTTCAACGCAGAATCCAACGCAACCATAAAAAAATAGGGTCCTAATTTGGAAAACAGAAGTTATGGCCAATTTTTGATCTCAATTTACGACACAAAATTTGAAACACCCTGTGATGATATTTCTGAAATTCAAAAGATACATGACCTTTTCACATTCTTCCTCATCGATGTTATGAAAACGGTTCACGCTCAGGTTGTTTAAAATAAGAATACTGAACATATTTGACCTCTTTTTCGGTGTTTTTTCGATATTTTGAAAACTATTTGAATGAATACAATGGTTTCAACAGAAATGTATTCAGCATTGAATTCTTGATGATACCAGGGATGCAAAACTTGAAAACAAATGTTTTTCATCAAATTTATTTTCACTCCCTGTATAACCGGCAGTGCTTGGACTTCGAAAATATTTCAGCTCTGTAGAGAATTTTAAGCAATATCCTAATCTCAATTTTCAGATTTCTAATATGTTCTCCAGAAACGTCTAATAGGCACTCGAACTTGGGACACCCTGTATAATACACCGTCACTTAAAATATCGTTCTGAAAGCCCTGACAATTCCTCTGAAGGGAACATTAGGAGGTGTTGATTCAAGGGGTCGAATCCCATTACATTCAATTTGACCATTATAATATAGGTATCAGCTGCCTTACTCATACAGGGACAAACTGAAAGCATTCGAATTGTCGGAATAATATCAAAGTGTCCAGCAATTCTAACAAGGCAATTACGGAGTTAAGTGATGTTAACGTAGTGGCTTAGATAAAAGCCATAATTTATTTTCCCTGTACTTCACAGATACGCTAATTTCATAGGAAATGTGAATGCCTGTTCCAGACATTACAGACGGAATTGTTAGTGAGAGAAAAGAATGTTTGTTTTTGCTTCGCTACAGTTTGCATCCGACTTCGGATGCATTTCGTACTTTCGCTGCTCGTCTCGACTTGAGATTAGAAATTTTTCCGTGGGAAGTATTTAGATCAGTGTTCTGCGAATTTCACAACTTCATTATCGTTATCTCGCTTCATACTTGCCCGATGTAATGATCGTTCTAGCGTGGAATAATTTTGTATGCTGCCGGTTCAATCAACCTTAATGAATCGGTAACACCCTACTTAACATTCTCCCGAATTGACTGGAGACAATGCTGACGTTGAGGAATGATATAATCTACGATAAGGAATTCGTATTTTAGCGGAGTTCCTCGATGGTGAATGTATCATAAAGTTGCTGAATGGGATTTCTGTCTCAAACACATCCAAGTGTCGTTAAATGGGGGCAAAAACAGTTCGTCGTATTATATACAGCATGTTTAGACAATGAGTCCCATATATCGAGGCAGGATTTAATTTAATAATCTAAATTGGTTTCAGTGAATATCACGAATAACTGAGGAGTAACTTTTCAAAACGCATTATGTCCAATTTGGGCGAAATTGAGTTTGAAGCGGATTCAGAAATGATTTATATTGCTCTATAGCCCTATATAAACAAAATCTTCCAAATGGCATTTGTCCCTGTTTAATTCAAATCCAAAGTATGTATGCCGCATCGCCATGAATTATGTTTACTTTTGTATTTTTAAAACAAATCAGATATAACTTAAACCATTTTTTTTCGATTTGCTCGTGTTAATTAGTTAACAGGCCGACACTTACTGCATAGACAGTTTTCCCCTTAATTTATAATAAATCGCAACAAACATTTGATGTACAGGGTGTTTTACAAGATGAGGAATAAAGAAAATAATTTTCTCAGTCCTGACCTGCGCTATCAACGAGTCATTATGAGCGAATATTACGCATAGGCCTATACTCATTCCCTGAAATTTTCATGAAGATCCATGCAGGCGTTCAGGAGTTATGCCGATTGAAAGTTTTTGATAAAATACATAAAACATCCTGTATTTCTTAAACGAATATAGTTAGGAGATATTTCGAACATTGATGTAGACTCACCAATATGTCCTGCATCTACACTGAAAGCCTGTACAATCATTCGTGAAACACCCTGTATATGCTCCTGATAATTATTAATTTTTGAATCTAAGAGGAACCTGAAACCTTGAACTATATAAATAAACAGAGTACGAAACCAAATATTAATAAATACCTCATTTGTTCTGCTTGCTAAAGACAAGGAATGGAAATATTAAAATCGAAAGTAAAAAGAAGAACATCTTTGGATTCTGCTGATGAATAATGATGAATTAGAGAAGAGATTAACATAATGAAGAGTCCAAATTTCATTATTCCGTTTAAAACGGATAATATTAAATATTCAATGGGAAATTGGTTTATATACGTGGACCATCATAATATGATGGTCTAGTGCAGCAACATATTATGTTGCTGCAATAGACAATTGAACACCTTCACAAATTTTATTAGCAGACTACATGCGAAGAAAAAGAGAACCGTAGCATTAATTTTGTTGATTTTACCACATTAAGAATAAATTATTCATATTAGTATACCTCACGAACCTATCCACACCGATATCGCCATACATAAAACCTCCAACAATCCCTTAAATCAAAAAATGTTGGCTTATAGGGGTTCAATCCATAGATTACTAAAAATGCCCGTGGACCCTCAGAATGTTTTGGAAAAATTAAACATAATTAAACAAATAGGCCTGAATAATATTTTCAATCCAACCCTAATAGTAAAAGTAGGGAAGATTTTACAACTTATTGGAAAGACAAAATTTCAGATGGTAATAACTCTGAAACCACTCTGTGGATTTTGCCAATTTACGAATATAGCTTGCACATTTTGACTTCCAAAAATGCTATCCAACAAACGAAAAAGGACAGTAATGAATCATGTTCACCCCATCACAAATGATGGCATCTCAAATAAATACATTCGCATTACCTACATTGATAAAGTATCGGAAAATATTGCAAATAACTTCAAACAAATTTTAATTATACAGCAGCTCTCAGAACTTCTGAAAATGTAGGCAGTCTCATCAAAAGTAATAAAGATAAGGTAAGGTCTACAATCTAACCTGTAATGAATACCTGATGGCTTATATTGGTCAAACCAGTAGATCGTTCGGGAAGAACTATGAAATCATCTATGTTGAGAACAAAGGTTTTGGACTAACATGATTGGAATCTCTTGAAATCAGCAGATATAATTTTAGGAAGATTATTTCAAATGAACAAACAGATGTTGACCGATCACCGTTACTGAATATCTTCAAATAGTTTAGAAGTGGCACTGGTAATCCCTAATTTCTTTTTATTACTTCAGCATGTCTTTGTTGTCTCCAGTACCTACTTCCTCGTTAAGTAAATTTGTGGAAATTAAAAACTTGAATCGTTATATATTATGTTAGTTTAGTTATAGAGTTTCATCAATTTAAAGTATCCTCACTGGTTATTAACTTGTTTGTTAAAATTTTGGAATTAATTCTTATTTACCTATTTCGAAGAAAATTCAAATAACCCTACCTAATTCATATTAAATTAGATGTTCAAATTAAATTTATTCAAGACCGGAGAACTAAGTTCATGGGTGAACAATAGGGTCAAAGTATTAGTAATATTCTAATTTATCGCTCCATAATACTACCTACATAGGGATGAAAAATGATAGGTACCTATCGATCCAAATATGGGAAACCCAGAATTCAATTTGACATCTATATCCAGCCCTAGGCTGATATATGGACAGAAATAGTCCAGATTCGACAGGAATCCAAACAGTTTTCATTGAATTTGTATCTCATTCCAATGTTTATGGTTACTAACACTTCAGAAGTGAATAAGGACGCGAACGTATATACTTTTGAGCCTTCATCGAAATTTAATCCGCCGAATGTAACCTACACGGAGTACTCCGTCTATCATAACAACCATTATGGCGGACAGGGGTGTTATATACGGTCGGATATATCCGTTCATATTTTGCCGGCTCTTCCTGAAAGAGTCTCACCTTATCTAATGTAATCACTTCACTTAATAGAACATATTTAATGCCAGCTTCGAAATTACGGTTAAAATGACTTTTTATTCAAATCCAACTCCACCCTTCGCTGGATTTTTTTTCGGTAAATGGGGAAAATATTAATGGAAAAAGTGATAACGATGCGGCCCGAAAAACTGTTCTTCTTGTGTAAATGGCTCTATTTTCCTTTCGTTGGCAGACCCGCAAATCCATATCCTATTTCTCTGGCTCGAGAAACCGGGTGGATCGAATACGGCTTTGGAAAATGATTGACGGTTCGTAGGAGATTCGGGATAGAATAAAAATTAATTGTATCCGCACGATGTTGACACTGTTATTGATATTTATTTGGGCAGGACAATCATCGTGACAAACGGTGTCTGGAGACAACGGACGTACGGGACTTATTTGTCACCCGATCCAGAACATGGTCAGGGACTGGAGTCCAGTAACTCACAAATTTTGTCCTTTCTTCAAGCTGGGGCTAAAGCCCGGGCGGAGGAAAAGAAAAGACCGCACGGTGAACTAACATGGTTCACGGACGGTTCAGTGAATGGCGGACGCTCTAGAGCTGGAGTGCATGGGGATGCACCCAATGTGAGCATTTTGATGTATCTTGGACAATGCACCACTGTATTCTAGATAGGTCTTCACACGAGACGAGAGTATAAAAAATCTCGTCTCGCTCTCGCCAATTCCCAAAAAATTAAGGCTCGTTTAAGTCTCGTTCTCGTCTCGTTCTCGTCTCGTTATCGTCTCGTTCTCGTCTGGTTCTCGTCTCGTTCTCGTCTCGTTCTCGTCTCGTTCTTGTCTCGTTATCAGTTGTCTCGTCTCTTCTCGCTTAATTCTGAATAACGATAATAAATATTTAATAATAATTGGTATACAATAATGAATAATTTTGTAAGGCTATATTTATTACGCTCTTATACAAATAATTTGTACATGTACATATTATTTTTAATTTTAAACACTGATAATTTCAACTTATAGATTACTCGATGACCAAGAATTCAAACATAATCACGCTTACATCACATAATTTTTCAATGATGTACGTGTTTTTGCCATGATCATATCTGCTATGAAAAATAATCTTTCAACAGGTACGGATGTAGCCATTAATAAATCATCGGCCATCTTGGAAAGTGTAGGAAGAACTTTTTTATCACTCTGCACCACTGTAAAATGTTTTGATTCCTATTTGCTCTATCAAACAGCAAATATTCTTCAAACTCAGCTTTCCAATATTTCGAAAGTTTTTTGATGTTTCAAATAGGCTATCGATGTCAATACATTTTATATATATATAATAGAATTGAACAATTTTATATAGTTTTCAAAGAATAACTTCCCAGTGGGTAGATCATTGAGGGTGTTCTTGGCATATTCCTCATTACACGTTTCGAAACATTGAATAGCTTCATTTCTTTACCAGTTTTATTATACGTAGTTCCACAGATGTATACAATAATTGGTCACATCTTCACTACAATGAGCACAAGAGAACGAATTTCTCCAGATGTTCAGATAGAGACGACATTTTCAAAGCATTGGGATTTAGGGACAATAAAATTTTTCCGTTAAGTATTGAATTCATAATGGCATTCGTTTTTATGGTTACGAATTCAATTTTTTCTTGAAAAATAATTTCAATTATTGCAAGGTCATAAGGAATTAATAATGTTCTAAGAAATCGTGTATTTCTAGAACGATCGATGCATAATATAGACAAAATATATTGGTAATTATAGTGGAAACTCTTAAATTCAATTGTTTTCTGTGGGAGTTGATAAAAGTCGAGTCGTATATAAAACTTCAAACAAAAAATTTAACGAGACTCTCGTGTTGCGCTGTATGTGGTCTCGGTATCGTCTATAATATTTTTGAAAACAGCTCGTCTCGTCTCGTCTCGCTTTTACGAGACGCGAACGAGGCGAGACGAGAAAAATCTCGCTCTCGCGTGAAGCCCTAATTCTAGGCGGAAGTGGTAGCTATCCCGTGATGTGTCGTGGAGAATATTCGTATGGGCTATTCCAACATACGAACACACGAATTCTCTCAGACAGTCAGGCAGCACTTAAGGCTATAGCCAGCTGGAGAATTAACTCCAGGCTTGTGCTGGAATGCCGACAGCACATGGAAACCTTCAGTGCTAGAAACCGAGTTGAGCTCGGGAGTCACACAGGGGTTGAAGGGTATGGAAGAGCTGACGCACTCGATATAGAGGTCTCGGCTATCCCCCTCTTCGGGTTTGGAATGGTGGAGCATTCCGTTATCAGGTGATCAGGGGTTTCATCCTCCTCCCAACAGAATCTGTACTCGTCAGTTTCTGGTAGCCCTAATCTCATCATATGCTTCCTAAGGCCGCAGTGTCCTGTGCGGAAACCAGTGAGGAGGTGCAGCGTGTTCTTACTGTGGTTCAAGTTTTTCTTGGATCTGACAGTATCCAAGTTCCAGAGGAATTTCTTGGGGTCTACATTCCATGGAGAGATCTCCAGAAAATACCTCTTTCAGTTTCTTCTTTCATCCGAAATTCACTTTTGTAGGTGTATCTACCAACCTCACAGTAGGGTTCCGGGCCAATAGAGGTGGTTTGTACTCCTTTTTTGCCAAGTTTGTGCTCATTTCTTGCCAAGTCTCATTTCCTATGATTCCCGCGTGACCAGGAACCCAGACCAAGGAGACCCTGTTGTTCTTGCTCACTTCATTGAGTTTTCTTCGGCACTCCCATATTATTGAATGGTTTCTTTCAGGGTTTTCTCTCCCTAACTCTGAAAAATATCTATAAAATATATAGATAATTTTCAGAGTCGGGAGAGAAAACCCAGAAAGAAACCATTCAATGATGAATATACCTCCCACAGTATCCTTATATCCCTATTATGATTACTTACTCCCATATTAGCTTGGAGTCGATAACATGAAAGTTCAGAGTTTTTATAGCATCTGGACTGTCAGAGTGGATTTCTATATCTCATCTCTGATAATTTCTTTCTGGGTTTATTTCCACGCATCTTTCTATTGCAAGTATTTCTGGCTGAAAGATGCTCGGATAGGAGCCTAGCGATAGGGAGCATTAAGTGACTGGCCCATTTACTACAGCGCCAGCTCCTGTAGTAGTTATTGAACAGTCTGTGTACCATTTAATGGCATTTCTTTTAAGAACTTGGGTGGTGGATTCCCTGGATCCCAGTATTTTTTCCTCCCGAGCATCGTAGTGAAGTCCTTTTCGATGCTTAATTTCTTGATCATGTCGTCACTAGGAGGATTGGCTGATGAAATGTACCTGGTAAGAGAGGAACAGGCTTTCTGGTTTTTAATACTCTCATTACCTGTTCCTTTCCTAGATATTGTGAGAATCACCGCTGAGTAGGTTTTCTATTTCATTTATTTCGATATTTGAATTCAGTCGATGAAACTTGCATTTTTTATTTGAAAATTTGAATTCAGTTAATGCCTTATGCAATTTTTCACGTGTGTGAGACATGAATTGACAACAAAATATACGCGCAAAAGTCCCTGACTTCACGTGAGTGCTTTTCTCGGTTTTTTTAATGTTCAGGTATTATAACGATTTATCTCCAATCGAGAATCTGTGGATCGCAAGCTGTCGAAAGTTTCGAAACGAATAAGCATGATGAAACTGAATCATTACGCTGAAATATTGAGCGTGATTCCCATATTGATGGTTCATATTTTGCACTGTCAAATGAATCGCTTGAAGCGTCTACTTGCGTCAGCTCATTAATCTCCGAAGTATGTGCGTCCTGAAGCAGTAAATAGTTGTTTCGCAAATTCGTGGCAACGTTAGTTCCCAAGGGAAACGGACGAAGTCACTGCGGAACTACTTGGCTTACAGAGAAATCTATGAGGAATTGGTGTTTCAACTTTCGCATCCTACGGAACTTCAGTTCGAAAACAACTATTGAACGTCAGTCTATGTCGTCCAACATACCTTACAAAGAACAAAAACAAATACGAATTGGATTGGCATGTTTGAACTTTTGTGGTATCCTTGCATATTCATCAGAATGCTCCTTAAAGTTGCGATGAGTTACCACGTCCTTAGTTTGTACAGGGTTCTCTGATGGAAAGTACAAGATGCGGCAGTATAACTTTCTTTATAAAAACTTATTAAAACCCATTATATGAATGAGAAAATTTTATTTCTTTTTTGGCGCTCTAGTTCCTCGGAACTGAGTGCTTATCCATTTGCCCAAATGTCTGTAATTTTCGAATATTTCGATGAAAATGGTCTTAAACGATTTGGTTCGACTCACTGATTCATCGGAATGAGCTAGACAGTTGAAATTTTCAGAGTAGGTTTGGGAAATAAATCTCGGCTAAGTTCGTTACTGGGGAAAATCGGACAGATGGTTTCGGAGTAACAAAAAAAATATTTTTTTTTTACAAAACAAATTCCAAATTAAATTTTTTCCAATAAGCAGTTTTACCATAAGAATCCAATGATATCATTTTTAACTCTAACAAGCTAATACTTTCGGAGATATGATTTTTCAAAATTTCAATGATAAATCGTATTTCACAGAGTGATATAATTAATCTATGTATGAATTGTCATAATGTCAACTCAATATCCTGAGACATGACATTATCTAATCAATCGAAGAATTATGAGAATAAAGTGTATTCCGAAATGTGAGCGAAGTGAGAAAAATCTCAGTTGTTTGCTCGGAAATTAGTATTTCTCAGAAAAGTCTTACATTTCGGAACGGAACATGAAGAAAGAGATCTGAGAGTAGTGAGACTGCTTTCCATCCGTAGACATAGAATGCAAATAGAATGTAAATATTGAAAGAATAATTCTGCAGTTCGAGAGAGGAGAAAATTTGGTGAACGTAGATCAGGAAATTTTTGATCGATTACAAGGTAATTTTTCATTATTACTCTTCTTTGATACATGTTTTATGAAAATTCTACTATTTGTAGGTACTTTAAACCTGTTTTGGGCAATTGTCATACGAAAATTGTTGGCGCTCTAGTTCCTCGGAACTGAGTGCTTATCAATTTGCCCAAATGTCTGTAATTTTTGAATTTTTCGATGAAAATGGTCTTAAACGATTTGGTTCGACTCACTGATCAAGTATCCGAGGTCGAAATCGATTCTGTCCGGCCGGCCGGCCGACCGGCCGGCCGTAGGCACGATAACTCTCGAACGAAAGGAGTAAGCGGATTGAAATTTGCAAGGTGGGGTTGGAGCGTAAATATCTCGGACGAGCTCGTTAATGGGAGGAATCCATCAAGCGGTTTCGGAGTTATGGCCGATTTTAGTAAAAATATTTTTTATGAATATTTCCGAAACCGATCACTCAATCTATATGAAATTCAGCATCAAATTGTAGAATCATGACCTTTATACGCATGTGAAGTTTTGTTTAGACCAGATTACCGCAAAGTGTCAAAAAAAATTTCAAAATTTAAAAAATGTTTTTCTACAATAACTCTCGAACGGAATGAGCTAGGTAGTTGAAATTTTCAGAGTAGGTTGGGGAGATGAATATCTCGGTTAAGTTCGTTATTGGGCAAAATTGGCCAGATTTAATTCGATTTCTTCCATGGTGCAGTTCTCATTCTCAGATTGCTCATTTAATCTTGATAAATAAACTATTATTTGAATTGAATTTCCGTGAGCCCAATCTTTCTCAAGTATGAGCTTCGCACAGTGATCAATGGCGGGAATTTCTGCTTGAAAGACAGTTGCAAAACTACCCAGGCTACCCTCATATTTTCACGGATGGAAGTCGTTGAGATATCTCCGGGATCTCTCTCTGTTGTCTGGGGTACTTCACCCTTTCATTAGAAACTTAATTCTGAAAGAACTCTATGGACTGTACCTGACTGGCAAACCGTATCTTCCCGGTCAGAGATTGATAGGACACATTGTACATGTGGACGTGTATAACTTCATCAGCATGGTATAAATTAAATTGTGTCCCATAAAATGAATTGATAAGATCGTGATGAAGGTCGACGTGTTCTAATTAAATCCAGTAAAACGTGAATCTTCCATGAATAACGTCGTGTTCCACTATCTTGAATGGAACACGCATCAAATGCCCATCTTCCTAGTTTTTGCGATTCTGTTTCCATTTTCGGAACAGGATTTTCCCTACCAGTCGACTGATCTTCTGTCGACCTAAATATAATACGAATTGTGTTCGGCAGATGTCGAAATATACACGATGGAAGGATGGACCGGGTTATTCGAAATTCAGTTATCTGGATGAATTCAACTAATAATAATAATAACTTCGCTTCGCAGCTTATATACTACAATTAATTCAGTTTACTGTAGGATTATAACGCCAAAGTTTTCAAGCTGAACAGCTTACAATTGAATTCATACATTTGATATGAATACTGGGTCGCTGATATACAGGGTGATTCACGAAGAATGTTCGAATATTTCAAAGAATGATTCGAGGTAGGCACTTGAAAGTTTATAGGTAAGCTTTGTTAGGGGAGATGAATTCTTGGAAAAAATTTCAGATTCATTCGACTTGATGATACCAACTTTTTTTTTCGTTTTTTAAATGTAATACCCAGTTTTTCATTGATGATCAGATTATCCTTAAAATGTTCTCAAATATGGCTTCATTCCAATGTTTATAACTTTTCTATCTTCTATCATGATTCATTAAATAAAAATTCCCTTGAACATGCAGGGTGTTTCTATTTCAATGTCAAAGTCAGTCACGACAAAAACCTCAAACTGTTTTTTTCAAATGAGAAACCGTTTTTTCTATTCCTCAGCTGGAATCTATATGCTAAAAAAGGTGTATAAGTGTTATACATACTACTGCTCTAAAATGCTTATTTCCCGATATTTTCGGTAAAGTCTAAGCTTCTTTTAGGAATTCTCTGTTACCTTTCCTCAAAGAGTAAGGGTAAAAAAAAACAATTGTATAATAAATCAACAAGTCCAGAGCGTTCCGGCCAATAGGATCTTCATAATGGCTTCGTATAATTAATATACTTATGCATATATTTCACAAGTCAAATAAACCCCAGGGGATTCATTGATTTGTCGAGAAGCAAGAGCAGACGCGTTTTCGGCTTCTTGGCCCTTGGAGCGAAAAAACGGTGGACATATGGAACGTAAGATTAAAAACATAATATAAACTAGTGAATTATTTTTTCTTCACCAGCATGACTTCTGAAGAATGGATGAAACTTCAATAATGTAAAGCAGTAGCATCTATTACACTTATACACTATCTTTTAACGTTTAATCCTGAAAAAACAGAGATGGTTCTCTTCGACAGGAAGAGGGGGCCCTGTAACATAAGACTACCAAGTCTATTTGGAGTAGGGCTCAATCTAACAGAGCAAGTTCGATATCTGGGTGTGATACTGGACCACAAACTACTGTGGAACAATCACATTGAGAAACAAACAAAAAAGGCCGAGATGATCTTTTGGTCTACTCGGAGAGTAGTGGGAAATGGATGGGGCTTTAAACCACACATTATTCACTGGTTGTATACTGTGGTGGTGAGGCCTATCCTAACCTACGCATCATTGGTGTGGTGGACTTCTTTGAAGAAGTCATATATCCGCAACAAATTGACAAGAACTCAGAGAAAAGCTTGTTTAAGCATCACAGGTGCTCTGAGATCTACTCCAACAACAGCTATGGAGTGCCTGCTGGGGCTACCTCCCCTGCATCTTGTAGTTGAGGAGGGGGCTATGAAGACAGCTTTAAGAATCTGGGAACAGGGACAGTGGCGTGACAGCGGAATGTTCAGGGGACACGCGTTGGCACTCAAGAAGGTGGAGGATGATGATGCATCTCTCCTCCGGAGGAGTGACCGTGCGGGCTCCTTATTCTGCTTTAACGAACCCTATAGGGTGATTGTTCCTGATAGAGACCAATGGGATACAAGGAGTGATCTCCTTAAACCAGAGGGGGCCCACATGGTTCACAGATGGCTCTGTAACGACTACAGGGACAGGTGCAGGCATTGTGGGACCTCGAGTGAGCATGTCCATCCCTCTCGGGAAGAACTGCTCGATAATACAGGCAGAACTATACGCTGTTCTTGTCTGCGCGCTGGAAAACATCCGACTAGGATACTCTGGCAAGTACATATATATATGTTGTGACAGTCAAGGAACGTTAAAATCCCTATCTGATGTGAAGATAAACTCCTACTTAGTAGGCGAATGCAGGAAGGCTCTGCGAAGGCTGGGCGCTGGTAACGTTGTAAAACTCATCTGGTGTCCGGCTCACTCGGAGATTTCAGGTAATGTTAAGGCAGATAAGCTGGCGAAGCAGGGGGCTCGGATACCATATATAGGTCCTGAGCCTTCACTTCCAGTATGTCGTACCTATGTTAAAACATTCTTCAAGAATCGTTTGGACAAGAATTTCTCCAGTCTATGGAACATGGGAGTAGGACTCAGGCAGTCAAGGCTTCTCATTAAGAAACCATCGTCAAAGTCTGAAGTAAAGAAACTTCTTTCACTCGAAAGAAGAGAACTGAGCCTGGTGACTGGATTACTAACTGGTCACCAGTTCAACAAACATCTGAATAGGATGGGATTGGCCGATAGCGCTCTGTGTCGCTGGTGCAAGAGCATGGAAGAAACAGCTGAACATATTCTGTTCGACTGTAACAACCTTAAAGAATTGAGGGTCATACACCTAGGCAACCCAACACCTACGATTCCTATGGTGAGAGGGACTTCTCCTTTTAAGCTCGCGGCATTCCTGTCAGCGTGTTTTTTGGAATGAGTCTCACGAGTCTGTCAAGCGGAAGAACAATGGGCCAGAAGGCCTCAGTTCAGCCTGAGACGGCACCGCGGAAGAAGAAGAAGAAGATCTTTTAACGTAGATTTCAGCTGACCAATAAAAAAATGGGTTCTCATTTGAAAAAAATAATTTTGAGGTTGTCGTCATGACTGACTTTGACATTGGAATAGATGCACCCTGTATGTTCAATTGAATTTTTAATTGACGAAGGAGAAGCATTGGTATGTCATCTGATAGAAGTTAGAAAATTAGGAATTTTCATGTAAAAATCTACAAGTTATTAACATCGATATAAAGCTCTATTTGAGAAACTTCAGAGCGTTTCACACGAATTTTCTCAGAATAATATGTCAGTGACACAAAAAACGAAAAATGGTATCATTTCCGAACGAATCCGAATTTTTTTCCAAGAATTCATTCCTCCCAACAAAGCTTAACTATAAAATTTCAAGTGTTTATGTCGAGTCTTTCTTCGAAATATTCTAACGAACGTTCTTCGTGAATCACCATGTATATCAACAACATATCGTTATAATGTACCACTTGAGCCAAGCTATTTTCTTCACTTAACTACGACGGCAGCGTCTATTGAGAAAATATTCAGTTCTGGAAATTTCTCCCCCCTACCTACCTGCGCATTAACGCGATCAAACCAGTCTCTTAATTTCCCTTTTCACAAAGGAAATCCCGACGAATGAATGGGGTCATAATTTCTTCTTTTCTTTCGGGAGTGACGGATGATTTTGCACTTTCAAATATTCATTTGCAGACCGAAACGGGAGAATTTCGTGCAATCAAACATCTTGCCCTTGCAGAATTCATGATATCTCATCAACATTTGATGATTTTCACTGGTAAAAAACGGAAACACGTAATACCCAGATATTTTTTCGGATTTATGTTGGTCCCTTCTGCATTTTTAGAGGCAGGAAGTTAGATAATTTATCTAGATAGAGATTTTCAGGCAGCATCGAATGGAGAACCTTGAATTTGCTATATCATTTTTATGCGATATACAGGGTGTCCGGTGAGTGAGCGCATATAGTTCAACCCTGAGTAGAACAAGCCATGGTGACTTTGAGTTCGGTAATATCAATTTTTTTTATTGCCAAACAATTGTCTGACCCATAGTTCGAAAACTAGAGATTCGATTTGATTCAAATTGAGTATCAGGGATTTCCTTATTAAGTAAAAATGAATCCCCATAAAAAATTCAATTATCAGAACCGTAATGGAAAAGTAAAGACTTATTCGATTTTGGCCTGGTAAACACCCTGAACATGATTTTCGAAAAAAACTGACAATTACTTGTTTCTACGCGCATGTTCTGGGAAACATCGCGTTATCATTGTGCCCAAATGTCTGTATTTTTTGCAGAAAATGATCTCAAACGATTAGGTCCGTCCGGCTGGCCGTTGCCACGATAACTTGAGAACGGAAAAAGATAGCGACTTGAAATTTTCAGGGTACGTGGCGTGTCATAATACGACAGACAGGTTCGTTAATGGATATAATCGGCGCAACAGTTTCCGAGTGATAATTTTGTCATCAACCAATACAGATCTAATCGAATTGAATCTTGGTATCTAGTTGTAGAATAATGACACAAATATGATTGTGAAAATTTGTGAGAATCTTAGAACAAGAAAATCCAGAAAAAAAATTATTAAGGAATATTATTCATCTCAGGATAACCTAAGAACGAGAGGAGATAGCGATTTGCATTTTTAAGGCAGGTTGAGCATCTGAATGTGACATGTGAGTTTGTTAAAAGGCTTAATCGGCCACATCACCATGGTTTTGGAGTTATACCCATCTGAAATTTGGTTGTTATTTCGTCAATAACTCGGAAAGAGATTCGGTCGCAAAGAGATTCGGTTGGAACGGGATCAACACAAACAGCCATTACTTTTAAAGTTATTAATATTTTTGGCGTTTTAGTTCACTCATTCCAGCAATCGTAGAAATATGAGAATTGTAATATAATATCATACTTTTTGTTGGTTGATATTTTCATGCCGATGGTCAATCCATATGATGATGGGAATGGTAATAGTAAGTTAATAATATTGAGTTCAGATAACTCCACTAAAAACAAAACTGGAATATTGGTGTATTGGAGTGGATTTGAGGAAAGATATATATTATCGTTCATCATAGAATTGGAGGAATGAGTATCTCGGATGAGTTCGTTGTTGGGTAGAATTCATCTATTGGTTTTGGATTGATAATTTTTGGCACTCTTGTTGAATTTAAATTCTTCTATGATGTTTGAATTCAATTTCTGCTAAGATGAAGTTCTTCAATAAGAATCCATTGATATAATTCCCAACTCTGAGAAACCAATACTGTCGGAGATATAATTTGTCTGTTTTTAACTCCAACAAGCTTATACTTTCGAAGATATGATTTTTCGAAAGATCAATCATGAATCGTACTCTTATGTTTTCACAGAATGCTATAATTATTCTATATAAGCTTTATTATATGCTGTGTGTTCATACTCGTTCATGTCATCCTGTTCTATAAGAGAGAGTCAGATTCATTTCAGCTATTTTAATTTGATTTCTTCCATGGTGCAGTTCTCATTCTCAGATTGCTCATTTAATCTTGATAAATAAACTATTATTTGAATTGAATTTCCTTTATGATGCAGTTCTATCATAAGAATACATTGATATAATTCCCAACTCTGAGAAACCAATACTTTCGGAGATATAATTTGTCTGTTTGAACTAAAGCAGCAGAAAGCTCCTGTCCACAGGGCTTGAACCAATTTTTTTCTGAAATTTCTGTCAAATCAAGTCGAAACCTTATTTGGTGATACCATATTTTTACTTTCATTAAATAAGATAATTCACTGGCAAAAAAATGTATTTAAAATTGTCATGTTTTCACGCTTCTGACTACATCTAACCCCTTAAACCATCAAAAACATTCGGGAAGATTGTGAAAAAGGTTATATTTAATTTAATTACAGTTAGTATTATTTCTGCCCTACAATTAAAGTTGGGTGAAATAATTTTCGGGAAATAGTCCTCATACACCACGAGGGGTGTATGAGGACGTGCTTGCCAAATTATCGAATATTTAGCAAGCACTCGGGATATAACTACTGAATATTAACATCCAACTATTCCGATTAAGAAGCGATTCTAAGTTCGTCTGTACAAAACTTCGCATGTTGTTCGATTCACCATAGAGCGAGTTAATAAAGTGTCAGAGAAGTTTGAAAACTTCTTTAATACTGCTATTACAATGCACTGCGACTACTCTGTAACCTGTTTCACGGCAAATGCAATTCATCATATTCAAATCCCAAGTTTCATAAGCCTAATTGTTCAACTTGAGTCCGACGCAGAGTTAATAAAATACGAGCGACATTTTCAATTCGAACGAACACATTCTATTCGTCGGAATTTGCAATATCGAGCAAACTGAGTTTCAGTTTGGTCCCTGGAAATTTCGAAAAGATGCATTTCGCGCCATCTGATCTCGAAACGAGATGACTCCGTGATCCGTGCCGTCCTTGTTTATGATATTTGTGAATTTCCATCCGTTCAAAATCCATTTTCGATGAGATATCGCAGATTTTGCCTGGGTGAAAACTTTTTCAATATTGTTGCTCCACGAGTTTGGAACTTTCCTAATGTGATCCAAAGATGCCTATTGCATTTACATTTTGATATGTCGTATATCACAGTCGGAACGTATAGCTCCACCTTTGCGGTTACTTCGGATGCTTTTCGGTTTTACGTTTGCATTTCGATGTTGGACGATATGAATGAATGATGCATGGAATAAATTTGAGCAACAGAGTCATTTCGACATATATTCATGCGGCATGAAAGCCATACGCCATTTCAAGATTCATACACGAGGTATAAAGCCCGTCATGTTGGAATTGGAGTTTTCTGCAGCCATTTCCATGTTGCGAGAAAAATAGCTCCCTGAATTCTCCAGCTCCATTGACCGCTGAATATTTCAGCACATAGAGTTAATGTCATGTAATAGATACAACATTCTTAAAAAGCACTGGCGTGAAGTCTGGTGCATTCGAGTGTATGTTATATTGTCTATTTACGCCTCACTCATGAAATGCAGCATGAATAAAGGAAGCGAAAAAAAAAATGCATTGGGCATAAACTGAATTCAAATTCTGAAATGGAATAATAGAGCAGGGTCGATAATTTTTGAAACCGAAAAAAATTACAGTAGAACGAAACCCGTTGTAGAAGGAAGAGAATATAATAAAAATGATAAGAAAAATAAGTTACGGGCGATCTGAGGTCATGAAGGGGAAGGGGGTGAGTTTTTGAGGGTATAAAACGGTTTTTCAACAAATAGCCTAATTTTCAATCGAGAATTCTCACGTGAAAGTATCTGCTTTTTTAAAATAGTTGGTGGGCGTTTTGTTCGTTGTTCATACAAAGATCTAGAATTTTCCGATTAGATCGCCACGGCCTTGGCTATTCACTAAATCGAGGGCGTAGATTCCGAATCTGTGATTAGTTTTTCCGTATCTCGATTAATTTTGGTAATATGGCAAAAAATCCGACTGATTAGTCCATTTTCCGGAGGTAGGGCCAGAAATTGCGACTTTTTTCGTCATTGCTCCGAAACTTATCGAGATACGGAAAATTTAATTACAGATTCGTGATCTGCGTCCCCGATTTAGTGAATAAGCAAAGCCGCGTCGATCTAATCGGAAAATTGTAGATTTTTGTATGTGTTGGATACTAGAGAAAACGTTTTGGCGTTTGACGGATTCGCTCATTTCATAATATTTTCCGAACGGATAGAGATACAGAGGAAATAGATACATAAATCTAAACGTTGTCGACTGACCAACAATCGGGGAGAATTTGGTTATTGAGATATGAAAATCATAGATTTGGAACGGGAAAGAAGAATTTTCCTCCGATGCCGGGTCAAAAATATTTCTAAGTGGCGACCCAAAAAATTTTTTTCATGGTATATCGATACTGAGCTCGTGTCTACTTAAATCGGGGTCGCTGATCACGAATATATAATTAGTTTTTCCCTAAGTGGCGTACTTTGGGAAAATTTCCACTTAAAGTGATAAAATAGACGAAAATAGGTCAATTTTGGAACTTTCCACCGCCCAAAAAAATCGGAGTAGGGTGTTGCTGATTTTTAACGTCATATATGGATCCTTTATCTATTAAATAATCCGAACAATAAATGACCAGGTCGTACGCTTCGGAAATTATGATTCTTTTCCCAAGGGTCTATTTTTCGGAAAATTCTTTCCGCGATATTTCCTCGGAAAATTTTTGTAATAAATATCTGATCGTAGATTCGGAATCTACGGCCCCGAATCCATAAGAATAAGTACCCGTTTCATAGTTTTGCGTCAAAAAAATTTTCTCGAAAAATGGGATTTTTTTAAGGCTAATGTATTAAAAAATTGCCAAAATTCGACCGGTCTCCGATTTCGATGCAAATTACGTCATCTACTAATTCGGGGCCGTAGATTATGAATATATGATCGGATTTTTCATTAGAGAATTTTCCGCGGAAATACCGCGAAATGAATTTTCCGAAAAACAGACCCTTGGGAAAAAAATCATAATTTCCGAATAGTACGGCCTGGACATTTTCTGTTTTGATTATTCACTAGATAAAGGATCCATATATGACGGAAAAAATCAACAACACCCTACTCCAATTGTTTTGGGCGGTGTAAACTTCCAAAATTTACCTATTTTCGTCCATTTTTTCATTCTAAGTGAAAATTTTCCCAAAGTACGCCACTTAGGGAAAAACTAATTGCATATTCGTGATCAGCGACCTCGATTTAATTAGACACGAGCTCCGTATCGATATACCATGAAAAAAATTTTTTGGGTCGGCACTTAGAAATATTTTTGAACCGGAATCGAAGGAAAATTCTTCTTTCCCGTCCGAAATCTATGATTTTCACATCTCGATAACCAAATTTTCCCCAATTATTGGTCGGTGGACGACGTTTAGATTTATGTATCTATTTCCTCTGTATCTCTATCCGTTCGGAAAATATTAGGAAATGAGTGAATCCGTCAAACCCCAAAAAGTTTTCTCTAGTATCTAACCCATACAAAAATCTAGAATTTTCCGATTAGATCGCCACGGCTTTGGCTATTCACTAAATCGAGGGCGTAGATTCCGAATCTGTAATTAGTTTTTCCGTATCTCGATTAATTTTGGTAATATGGCGAAAAATCCGACTGATTAGTCCATTTTCCGGAGGTAGGGCCAGAAATTGCGATCGCTGTACTTCGTCCGATCCCTGTAATTCATATGGCAAATTGAATTTTTTGTCTAAATTCACGAATCTCTCTGTATTTCAGTAACAAAGCGGTTTTGGACTTTCGTATATAGAGCATTTTGCAATCATATTGGCAGTCCCAATAAGTTTTGGCGGTTTAATCTTCAGAACTCTCGCAACTTCACGGTTTGCCAAATCGACATTGTGGAATTTTTTATAAAACACGAGAAACTGCCCCAAAACTATCCCAAGCTTTTTTGACCAACGTCACAGCTTCATGAAATTTTGACAGCTACATTTTGAAGGGAAGGACTTATTGCGGAAAATATTTCTTCTGTATTTTCAGTCCTATCTGTGTCATACCTGTAACTTATCATCATATCTAATATAAAGTAAATATTTTTAATGGAGTCTACAATAATGAAATAAATCATCATACAGAGTTTCATGCGTACATGGTGGAATGTTCAACTGAACGAATTTTCCTGATCTTTTCCAGAAGGGAAACGTTTATCATTGGTAAAATAAGTGGCATGCCAAGTCGTATGTGGTATATTAAAAATATTTCATTATGTGTACACAAAATTTTGAAGCAGCTATAGCGAATACTATTGTCTCTGCTCTGTTTTTTTACGATCTCATACCGTAATCAAATAAATGTTCAAGAAATGAATGTCTGGCAGGAGGGCGCGTAAGAAGCCCTCAGTCAGACCAATACATTTTTATTTTCATAAAATGACTACTTGAATACGAAGAGGGCCGTAACTCTGAAAATTAGAAAAATTCTTCCTGCGTATATATTTCTTTGCTCAGCCATTCCGACTGTGAGGGAAATAAACCATATTTTATGTATTGAATTATTCATCCGTACAGCTCAACATTATATGGCCGAAAAATATTTGGATTAGCTTGTTAATTTTCTTATATTTTTATCAATGATTTTATAGAAATGATAGCTTCCAGAATATTTATACAGTGCCCGTCAAAATTATGGAACAAATTCATTTTCCCAGAAGAAAAATATTTGGCAACAAAATCCTGAAACAGGTCAATTTTTGTTTCACTTTTACCAAATTTTTATGCATTTTTGAAGGATTTTTGTTGCACTCTGTGCCATCCCCATCAACCCTCTAAATTTTTTGAATAGGGAAAGTGGGTCGTGTGGTACTTTTTTGGCAAGGTCTTTGTATCTTCTTCACAGGCGTGCAGACATTTTCAAGAAAAATATTTTCTTTTTTGAAAAATAGTTAGTTCAAAGATGTTTTCATTATGTGCACTTTGTCATGGCTCATTTACTTTGAGACGATGGTACCTGAAGAAATTTGTCACCGAATGAAAGTTGACCATTACAGTTTTGTTCATGGACAACTTTCAACCCCTTTCAACCCCCTCACGCCCCCCCCCCATTTTTTTCTCCATTGAAGGACTCGTAGGGGTTGAAAGTTGTGCATGAACAAAACTGTAATGGTCGACTTTCATTCGGTGACAAATTTCATCAGATACCATCGTCTCAAAGTAAATGAGCCATGACAAAGTGCACATACTGAAAACCTCTTGAAGTATGACCACATGACCTATTCAAAAAATTTAGAAGGTTGATGGGTATGGCACAGGGTGCAACAAAAATCCTTCAAAAATGCATAAAAATTTGGTAAAAGTGAAACAAAAATTGACCTGTTTCAGGATTTTGTTGCCAAATATTTTTCTTCTGAGAAAATGAATTTGTTCCATATTTTGACGCGCACTGTATATATTCTAAGTAATCATTAAAGGATACTGTGAGAGGTATACTCATTATTAAAATGTTTCTGTCTGGGTTTTATCTCCCAAACTCTGAAAAATATCTATAAAATAAAAATTAATCATTTTGTGAATTGCTTCCGCCTAAGAAACACAAGATATTTGTCAGAAGCAATCAATTGAACAATATTGCCTAACAAACATCAACGAAGAAACAACTATATCGTAACGTTTCGGAGTCTATATCAGACTCCTTCGTCAGACGCTTAATGAAAATCTTTAGAATTATTTTGTTGATAGTTATTTTGTGAAATTCAAGAATTGTCACATTGACAGTATTTAAAAAATCATAGCTAACATAGTTTTACTTCGCATAGAAATTTCCAAGTTCCAACTCCTTTTTCAATAAATTTGGTCAAATATGGTCAATACCAATTGAGCAATTTGCAAAATTGCATTCTCTGTTCAATAAAATACAAGTTGACTCTTAACGTAGTTATTAGTTGTTTGCGAAATAATAAGACTAAATACATTGGATGAATTTTGTTGGAAAAGGATGAAACTGATTGCACCTCCGGACGCAACCTGTACATAAAAAAAATCACGTGAAATTGCTGAATGCCTCCATGCCTTGTCATGAAAGGACCTTGGCAGTTTTCTTGGCGGAACAGCCATGAAAAGATTGAAAGCTCATATCATGAATATGTCTTCGAATTCAATTCGCTCAGTATGAAATATTCGAACACCGGCGTCACGTTGAAATACATTTCCGTTCAAGAAAGAAAATGAGAGCAAAGACTCGCCAAAGATAAAGTTTGGTATCACGAACCTGAGCGATAAATTTGAAGGTATCAACTTTTCACGCTACTCGGTCATTTCATTTTTCTCGAACCACAAAAATTTATAACCACATTACGGTACATGACTCGGCTAAAAGGATAAGGAAAACTGCCTTAACTTTACGTTCATTTGTTAGGTGTAGTGTAATGTAATGTATTCTTCACTGCGATTTGTCCAACTATAAAGTTTCATTCGGAGATAAGGAATGTTTTGGCGCTGGTGAAATACAATCGTCAACATTCCATTTTCTTTGATTAGAAGTCTGTATCGACTTTCGTAGTAATGTAGGGAAATCGTGGCTTTCTGGAATTGTTTCATGAGAATGTGAATACTAAGATTATATTAGGGCTTCACACAGTGGCGTAACGTTCCTCAGCCGGGCCCCACCCCCATGATTGTCCCCGGGCCCCACTCCTTCAGCTCCTATCATCAAACAGATACTGGGATTTCGTTTATAAATCTTATACAGGGTGAGTCTTTGACCACTGCATTAATTTTAACCAAAGATTCCTCTCATCAAATGAAACGCTTTTTTCATTTGACATTTTTCCAAATTCAGCTCAGGTAAAAAGATACAGGCTGATGAAATTTTGAAAAAATATCAGTTTTTATTTTGTAGCTTTGACATCCTTTTTTCGAATAAAATGAATGTTGGCGTAAAGTTCCCTATAACTATGATACATATTTTCCAAATATTAGTTATTTTCTATTTCTACTGGTTTTCTAGTTATGGACTCGTGGATTCATAAAACTAAACGAAATTAGCATAAAGAAAGCATATAAAGTTTTTCTTGAGTCATTTCAAGAATACTCCATCGTTTTAGAACATTAAATTATTCTTCATCATTTCTCTCTAAACGGACAGTTTTCGAGATATTCTTCATTGAATGTTTTAAAATGGAAAACTCCAGAAATTTCACTACTTTTATGGATCCGTCCCTGAGCGTTGGAATCCCGAATCAAGCTGTAAACCACGTTACCATGCCTTATTCTCGTCCGCCAACAATGTCATAGATAATTTATGTGCTAATAGCACATTGTGAAATCTTTAAACGCTTGTAACTTTTTACCTGAGCTGAATCTGGAAAAATGGTAAATGAAAAAAGTGTTTCATTTGATGAGAGGAATCTTTGGTTAAAATTAATGCAGTGGTCAAAGACTCACCCTGTATATGCTTAATTTTCTATTGCAAAAAATAAAGAAAAACCCTAGATTGCCTATGTTTTTTCTTCATAACTATTTGGTACGCAGGTATAAATAGGTTCAAAAAGGTTCAACTCCCGGGCCCCCAGAACCCCATGATCACGCTTGCATCACATCATCTTTCAATTATGTACGTGTTTCTGCTATAATCATACCTGCTGTAGATAATAATCTTTCAAGAGGTACGGATGTAGCCATTAATCAATAACCGGCCATTTTGGAAAGTAAAGGAAGAAATTCTTCATCACTTTCCACCACTGTAAAATATTTTGATTCCTATTTGCTCTTTCTAATAGCAAAAATTTTCCAAACTCAGCATTCCAATATTTCGAACGTTTTGTTGATGTTAAAGAGGCGATCGATGTTGATACATTTTTTAATGGAATTGGACATATTGGTATAGTTTTCAAAGAATACCTTCCAGTGGGTAGATCATTGAGGGTGTTCTCCGCGTATTCCTCATAACACTTCTCGAAACATTGAATAGCTTCATTTCTTAACCAGTTTTATTATATGCACTTACACAGATGTCTACAATAATTGTTCACATCTTCACTACGGTATTTGAATGGAGTTTATCATCAGATTATCTACTGAATTCTATTGAATTGTATAAACGGAAGGTAAACCACATGTTATATTCCTCAGAAAGCGACCCTACAAGAAACCCTAGAAAAAACAATAAATTTCTCCAGATATTCAAATAGACACGAAATTTAAAAGCATTGGGATTTAGAGGCAATAAAAGTTGTCCGTTGAGTATTGAATTCATAATCGCATCAGTTTTTATGATTGTGAATTCTATTTTTTGTTGAAAAATAATACCAATTATTGCACAATCAGAAATTTCGGCCGAAAATTGAATTCATATTTCATTTTGAATGATCACAGAAAGTACTACCGGGAAACGTTACCCTCTATGGGTGTTCGCCTTTAGCCATATTTTCCAAAAACAATTGGTCTTCAACCGTAGTATTCTTTAAAACTCAACGTTCTCATTTTATGACGACTTTCTAAATTTCAAATTCGTTTTAACCTTCAACTTCTGGATGTTCATAGACGTACCACATTGCTGCCAAATTTCTTGAGCAAGGCTTGTGTTTAGGAAGGCTGCGGTTTGCTAAATTCAGAAAAGTGCACCAGTTGACTGAAGCTGCTAAGCAAATTGAATTATGAAGCATTCCAAATGAACACTTCGAACAGTTTTTCATTACCAAATGCTGAACCGGAAATATATTGAATTAGTCTCAGGGCAGGAAACTTTTAATCCATTTCCGTCTAGCACTGCGAAAAAACCTTATACTACATTCTGCACCTAACTTATCCTGAACGACCATGATTATTCTGGAAGTTTATTGTTCCAAATGATTATATATAGCAACTCCAACTTCTGCACAATAAAAATGAAAGCAGTGATATCATTAATTATGATATATTCCCAGTTCCAACTCCGAGTTTCAACTGGGTAATTTTAAAAGTTAGTATTAATATCTCCTTCTATTGTTGAGGTTTCCTTTTTTCCACATTCAGCTAGAATGGGGCGTGTTGAAGTTTTTCTGGGATATTCTTCAAGCGTGATGTGAGAAACTTCATGTAGTCGGACGATTTTGGCTAAAATTTGTCCAGTTGTTGAATTATATTTTTAATTGAAAATTGAGGAAAATTGGATTTTCTTGTTGAGTTGAAAATGTTCATCCTGTATACTCGTATGCATTTCTGAAAACAAACTTATTGGGCTGGAGCCCACATACACAACGCTGATCATAACAGTATAATTGTAAAATTCGGCACACCAAAGTTATAGAAGGTAAGATATGTTTAGGTTGAATTTTGAATGAATCAACCTTATACAAATCTGTTAATACTGAGGGGAAATAAATTACAAATCAAGAGAATTATCCGGGCATTCAGTCCCATTCACTATTTCCGCATGATTAAAGTTTCATATTTTGAGATTGAAAAACAAATTTTTATTTCGAGAACTTTGAAAATAAAAAACAAACAGCAGCAATAATTTTGAAACTGTCATTTGACACATTTAATCTGTCAATTGACACATTCAGGGTAGGTGCGGGTAGGTCCTTAGGTTTGTTTTCTACAACTACTGTTCACCAACTTTCAATTTGATCGGATTCGTATTGGTTAGAAACAAAATTATTACTTGGAAACAATAGGTCCGATTATGCCCATTAACGAACTTGTCCTTCGAATTGGGACGCGCCACCTACCCTGGAAATTTCAAGGCGGTATCTCTTTCCGTTCCCAAGTTATCGTGGCGACATTTGGGCAAAATTATAACGCGATGTTCCCCAGAACATGCGCGCAAAACTACGCTAATTGACAGATTAAATGTGTCAATTGACAAATTAAATGTGTCAATTGACAGATTAAATGTGTTAATTGACAGATTAAATGATCCAATTGACAGATTTGAAATAATTGCTGTTGTTTTTGCTGCTGTTTGTTTTTTTATTTTCAAACTTCTCTAAATAAAAATTTGTTTTTCAATCTCAAAATATGAGAGATTTTTCCATATCGTATCCCTCTTGAAAATTTAATCTTCTTTCAAGGATTCTCTTGAATCGCTATCTCTTTCCGTTCTCAAGTTATCGTGGCGATATTTGGGCAAAATGATAACGCGATGTTGCCTAGAACATGCGCGCAGAAATACACTAATTGACAGATTTTTCATTTTCTACATTGACCCTAATACGCCATCTTACATAATGAATGTCACTCTCTGTTATGATTTTTTTATGAAACCAACGAAGAATATTAATATGAATATTTTGAATTATTGATTGGGAATTAATTCACCTTTCAGTCGTAATCAATATTCATTTCTGTATTGCTGATTGAGTCTATTCGACTCGAAACAAAATGAGATGTCTGTACTACTGTAATTCTCCAAAAAATTGTTTTGACTCAATAATTCATGCTGAATAATTTGATAAATGAAAAAGAATAAAATTCATATACATGAAAAGAGGATCCAAAGGTCTTATTCAAATCCTCGAAGGGGAAATAAGTATGTGTAAGCCATTTCATTTCTATGAGTTACAGTGGCTTGATGTAAATCCATATAAACTCAAATGAGAATTTAAATATCACTTACATTTATTCAAGTGGGGGTAATATTTAAGTGTAAATCATATACAGGGTGATTCACGAAGACCGTTCGTTTGAATATTTCAAAGAAAAACTCGAGATAAACACTTGATATTTCATAGTTAATCTTTGTTAGGAGAGATGAATGATATTGCAGATTCGTACAACTTCCGGCAATGTCATGACTGACTTTGACATTGAAATAGAAACACCCTGTAGGTTGTTTATCATTAATGGGTTTTGTCTTTGTTAATAAAGATCTAAGATCATTTGGTGTCAGTTCTTATAGTGATCTTAGAACCTATTCTCCAGATTTTTTCGAAACGCCGCGAACATAACGGATCAAATTCAATAGATTGGGTTGTTCTTGTGGGTTATACAGGGTGAGTCTTTGACCACTGCATTAATTTTAACCAAAGATTCCTCTCATCAAATGGAACACTTTTTTCATTTTCCATTTTTCCAGATCGGCTCAGGTGAAAAGTAACAAGCGTTTAAAGATTTCACAATGTGCTAATACACTCCCGCATATAAATTATGACATTGTAGGCTGACGAGAATAAGGCATGGTAACGTGGTTTACAGCTTGATTCGGGATTCCAACGCTCAGGGATGGATCCATAAAAGTAGTGAAATTTCTGGAGTTTTCCATTTTAAAACATTCAATGAAGAATATCTCGAAAACGGTGCGTTTAAGGAGAAATGATGAAGAATAATATAATGTTCTAAAACGATGGAATATTCTTGAAATGACTCAAGAAAAACTTTATATGCATTCTTTATGCTAATTTCGTTTAGTTTTATGAATCCACGAGTCCATAACTAGAAAACCAGTAGAAGTAGAATATAACTAATATTTGGAAAATATGTATCATAGTGTTAGGAAACTTTACGCCAACATTCATTTTATTCGAAAGAAGGATGTCAAAGCTACAAAATAAAAACTGATTTTTTTTCAAAATTTCAACAGCCCGTATCTTTTTACCTGAGCTGAATTCGGAAAAATGATAAATGAAAAAAGTGTTTCATTTGATGAGGGGAATCTTTGGTTAAAATTAATGCAGTTGTCAAAGACTCACCCTGTATAGTTGCAATTGACTAATTGTTATTTGATTAGAAGCTATCCTATAAAAATTCATTACAGATGTATTTATTAATTTTCTAGGAAATCCATTATCTTCAAGAAATTTTTGATGAAATCCATTTCATTATTTCTACTTTCAAGAGTAGAACAAATGAGACAAACTCTAATGTAAAGTGTTTTGATACATCCTCTTTTCCCACTGAGTTGATTATTTGAATAGAAATTCAAATATCTATTTGTATGTGGCTGCTTTGAAAATAATAATTTTTGTATCCATTAATGATTACTTAATTATTACTCTGAGGTGTAAATGTAAAAATCAATAAATGGTTTCCACCAATTTTCATTATTTTCATCAGATACAAATCATGATGAACCTGCCGTTATTTCTCTGATGATCATGACTTATTCATATTCATAATCTAATTGGTATTGATTGAATTCCCTCAATCTTAATTATACCTGTCATACTGTAGTATCCGAAATTGCAGTCGATTTGAACCCTGCAATTACGACCCATATTCCATCAAACTGATGGCTAGAAACAGTGTGAGATGATCAAAAATTCATGATTTTCACACCAGAGGCGAGCTTATTAAATTTTCAACTGGAAAAACGGTTGAAGTATTGTCGAGAATAGCGCTATTTTTTGCTATTATTTTTGGCAATATTTACCTCATAGAAGTGAAATTTGGGTGGAATAGTACTCAATTGGTGTGAAGGGGAGTGGATACATAATCGTCAGAAACTCATTTATTCAGATTTATATTATTTCAACAAATATATTCTACTCAATATAAATACCTCGAAACAACTGAATTATTCAATCCAGCATAATTGAAATAAAGAATAAAAAATTTTCTTAAAAAATTTTATATTTCAGCAACTGTCAGAGTCGCCCGAAATTCAGCACAAAACTTCAAGCCACCATTTCAAAATACATTACCATCAGTTCTATCGGCTTTTCATTTTTGAAATTGTTTCATTTTGAAATTGGAATACAGTTGATGCCCCAATGCATTGTTTTACGTTTAACGCTGCCTTTATTCATGCAGTATTTCATGAGGGTGTGGAAGGCGTGAATAGACAATGAAGCATGCGTGCAAAAGATACTGACTTGACGTCAATGCCTTTCTATAGCCTATGTGCAAGTCCTGGCGTATTTTTCCAAAGTTATTTAGCTCCTATTGTTGGACCGCTCCCTCGATGTGGGCTTTTAAAAGCTAGTTTCTCAGCCTGCCAGATAGAAGGCTCATGTCCTAGGGGCATATGTAGATCCTCAGGTTCGGCCCCAATACCCCAATACCTGCACCATCATCTGATTTTGATTCACCTGTATACCGAATTGATGAATCTTTGTTCAATCAATTAACGACGTTCTCCGCACTCAGACGTTCTCGTATGACCTTTGCAAATGGTGTTTTGAAATCGAATATGGTTGGCATTACATCTGAGAGCTTTGCCAAGAGGTTTGAGTCCAGTTGATCCAGTAACCTCATATGACCTAACCAGTTGCCAGGTAGAAGTTTTCCATTACGAGGAATTCTTATTGCATCTAGCAGGCTACATTTCCTTACATGTATGTGCAAGGGAGGCAGATTGAATATGACTTTAAGCGCTGCTGTTGGAATAGTAAAGCTTGCTCCTGCGACAACAACTTACACAGGCTAACCGGTACAGTTTTTGCAACCAACTGCGTGTGGTGCCCTCGTCAGTTTTGGTCCAACATGCTAAGGATTCGTAGGTGACAATGGGGCGTACTACTGATATGTATAATTACACTGCCATTTTCAGTTTAAGCCCATATGCCTTCCCAAATTGCTTTTTGCGGACCCACATAGCTGCTATGATTTTGGTTTGCTCTGTGTTTTCTCCAGTTGAGTTTATAATCTAGTATTACTGCTAGATATTTGCACCTATTTGCACAAGAGAAGTTCAGAGTCTGGTCAATTAGGACCACAGCTCTGGGATTCAGATTCCTCCTTCTACTGAAAGGAAGAAGAAAATCAAGGTGGTCGTAGAGGGATTGACGTTGAACCTTCTTCCTCAAACCACTTTTCAGTGGTACTTAGGGCAAAGTGTATTCGGATGCTCAGTATGCCTTCATGCTTGCCTCTCACTATGTCACCAGCATATGCCTGGGCTCCACAGCAGTGGTGGCAGGAACCCCACCTTCTGAAAATTCCATAATATTTATTACAATATGTTTGGGGAAATAATATAAATCTGAATAATAGAATTTTTGGCAATTATCTACCTACTGCTCCTCTCACCAAAAACGAAATATTATATTCAGGAATAAAAGGAAAATATTAGATATCTTGGAATCTCTAGAAATGTCCAACGATCACGTACAAGAAGTATCTGTCTCTAATGATCAACTGGAAATTCACATACCGCCATTCTTTTATCTGTATGTAAATTGTATTGTTAAGTCGTTTATTCTACTTAGGTTTGAAAATGGGATAAAACACCAAACAAATAGTCATCACTCAATCCATTTTCCTTAGTTTAATCATTTGTGGCGCTCTTGTTACTGCGGTAACAGAGTGCTTTTCAAGTTGCCCAAATGTTTGTAATTTTCGAATTTTTGGCTGAAAATGGTCTCAAACGATTTTTTTCGACTCACTGATCAAGAAGAATCCAAAAAAACAAAAATTTACATTACATCTTTTGAATTAAATTTTTTTTAAGATGCAGTTTTATCATAAGAATCCATTTTCAACTCTAACAAGCTAATATGATTTTTTTAAATTTCAATAATACATCGTAGTTATATGTATTCACAGAATGCGAATTATATCCGTCTATGTTCACTGTTCATATGTCATCTTATCTAGCGATTAGAGACATGTCAATTCATAGTTTCAAAATATTTTCTGCTGGAGAACAAGTATCCGAATCTTGAATTTGTAAATATAAACAAGACTATTTCGAAACCGAAAATAATATTGACTGGTTGAATATTGAATAGTTTACGTATAAATTCGGTATGATGTTTCAGAAGATTTAGATAGAATTGGATAATTTTTATGATGTAGTTTATGAAGGTAACAGGAGAGAAAAACATAATGGAATCATCAAAACAAATTACTGTTCGTTGACCACTGAGGTAAATATTGCCTTTACTTCCTTAAGTAGTAAGACATGCTCCTATATACAGTATTTTCATAATGTTACTAGCAAAAAATTGCTGTAATATGGATCTACATTTATTTATTAATATATTTTGAACTGATAGAACAATTTGTTCGTCAGCCTCTGCATACTGACATATCAGGAATAAATGGACAATCTGCTATGATTGTCTCTAGTCTTGCTCTAGACATTTTGATGATTCTTTCCTTATGATTTTAAATGATAATTTTTGAAGCATTGGAGATTGCTCATTTAATCTTGATACATGAACTATTATTTGAATTTAATATCCTTCATGATAAAGTTGTATCACAAGAATCCATTGATACCATTCCCAACTCTGAGAAAGCAATATTTTCGGAGATATGATTCGTCAAAGTTTGAACAAGAGCGCCAAAGTTCCTGTCCACAGGGCTTGAACCAATTTTCCATATTTAGTATGAGTTGTTCTTAGTTGTGTCAGTTATAAAAAGTTATAAAGAATCGGACAGATATTGCTTGATTGATTTTAACGTGGGACTGGAGATCTTCCAGAATGTCTCATTTATTGAATCCTCAAGGATGCAATTTTCCGTCAATCCCAAAATTATAGTAGAGAAGCTCCAAAGAGTCTAGAAATCCATACTGTAACTCCAAACTGATAACAATGGAGACAAATTCCATGTGGGGGTCGGCAGTTATATAAAATTCAGCGTGGAGACCTGGTTTAATAGATAGATCTTAACGATGCCATTTCTGAACGTTATCATTCTGCGCTTTACCCGACTGAAGGTTTAATTGTACCGGAATTATTCTCTATTAGCCTTTTGTTGAGCGGTGATGGTCTGTTGATGCCACGAGATTGCTTGGATTTCGAAAAATGTCCATCAGGTTAAAGCAACGTTTGGATAGGGACTACGGCTTCACGCGAGAGCGAGATTTTTCTCGTCTCGTCTCGTTCTCGTCTCGTAAAAGCGAGACGAGATGAGACGTTTTCAAAAATATTATAGGTGGATACCGAGACCACATACAGCGCAACACGAGAGTCTCGTTTTTGGTCTCGTTAAATTTCTTGTATGAAGTTTTATATACGACTCGACTTTTATCAACACCCACAGAAAACAATTGAACATGAAGAGTTTCCACTATATAATTACCAATATATTTTGTCTATATTATGCATCGATCGTTGAGATAATTGAGATTTTCAAGAAAAAATAGAATTCAGAACCATAAAAACGGATGCCATTATGAATTCAATTCTTAACGGACAACTTCTATTGCCCCTAAATCCCAATGCTTCGAAAATTTCATCTCTATCTGAACATCTGGAGAAATTCATTATCTTGTGCTCCTTGTAGTGAAGATGTGAACAATTATTGTATACATCTGTGGAACTACGTATAATAAAACTGGTAAAGAAATGAAGCTATTCAATGTTTCGAAAAGTGTTATGAGGAGAACACCCTCAATGATCTACCCACTGGGAAGGTATTCTTTGAAAACTATACCAAATTGTTCAATTCTATTGAAAAAATGTATCGACATCGATAGCCTATTTAAAACATCAACAAAATTTTCGAAATATTGGAAAGCTGAGTTTGAAGAATATTAGCTGTTTGAAAGAGCAAATAGGAATAAAAATATTTTACAGTGGCGGAGAGTGATGAAAAACTTCCTCCTACACTTTCCAAGATGGCCGATGATTTATTAATGGCTACATGCGTACCTGTTGAAGGATTCTTTTCCACAGCAGGTATGATCATATCAAACACACGAACATCATTGAAAAATTATGTGATGTAAGCGTGATTATGTTTGAATTCTTGGTCATCGAGTATATATTTGTATGAGAGCGTAATAAATATAGCAAAATTATTCATCATTGTATACCATTTCGTTTCTATATTATAATATTTATTATCGTTATTCAGAATTAAGGGAGACGAGACGAGACAACTGATAACGAGACGAGAACGAGAAATAAACCGAGACTTAATTTTTTGGGAATTGGCGACAGCGAGACAAGATTTTTTATACTGTCGCCTATTCTCGTCTCGTGTGAAGCCCTAAACAAATTTGATTTAAGTATACCTATACTGGGTGAGGCTTTAAGTTGTACATTAATTTTAACCAAAGATTTCTTAGATCACATTAAAAGCTTTTTTGGCGCTCTTGTTACTGGTAACAGAGTGCTTATCAATTTGCCAAAATGTCTGTAATTTTCGAATTTTTGGCTTAAAATGGTCTCAAACGATTTGGTTCGACTCACTGATAAAGAATCCGTGGTCGAATTCGATTATGTCCGTCCGTCGGGCCGTCCGCCCGTTAATACGATAACTCTCGAACGGAATAAACAACACAGTTGAAATTTTCAGAGTAGGTTTGGGAGATGAATATCTCGGCAAAATTCGTTAGTGGCCAAAATCAGTCTGATGCTTTCGGAGTAACGAAAAAAAAATTTTTTTTACATAACAAATTTCAAATTTATTTTTTTATAAGATGCAGTTTCATCATAAGAATCCACTGATATTATTTTCAACTCTAACATGCTAATACTTCCGGAGATATGATTTTTCAAAATTTCAATAATACATCGTACTTCTATGTTATCACAGAATGTGAATTCTACCTGTCTGTGTTCTACATATAAGCTTATCTACCCATGACAGATATGTCAAATAGATTGATTTCTGTTCTAATAAAGTATAGGGTATTATAATTACCCCTAAGTTTGAACAAGAGCGCTAATGCTCCTGTACACAGGGCTTTACCACATTTTTATTTTACCATTTTTCCAAATTCAGCACAGGTAAGAAGACACAGGTTGCTGAAATTAGCAAAAAATCAGTTTTTATTCTGTAACTTTGACATGGGTTTTTCGAATTAAATGGATGTTGTTGTGAAGTTTTCTATAACTATGAGACATATTCTCCAATATCATGTTTTCCTACTTCTACTGATTTACTAGTATCGACCTACCTATTTATACCTGCGTACCAAATAGTTATGAAGAAAAAACATAGGCAATCTAGGGTTTTTCTTTATTTTTTGCAATAGAAAATTAAGCATATACAGGGTGAGTCTTTGACCACTGCATTAATTTTAACCAAAGATTCCTCTCATCAAATGAAACACTTTTTTCATTTACCATTTTTCCAGATTCGGCTCAGGTAAAAAGTGACAAGCGTTTAAAGATTTCACAATGTGCTAATACACTCCCGCATATAAATTATCTATGACATTGTTGGCGGACGAGAATAAGGCATGGTAACGTGGTTTACAGCTTGATTCGGGATTCCAACGTTCAGGGACGGATCCATAAAAGTAGTGAAATTTCTGGAGTTTTCCATTTTAAAACATTCAATGAAGAATATCTCGAAAACGGTGCGTTTAAGGAGAAATGATGAAGAATAATATAATGTTCTAAAACGATGGAATATTCTTGAAATGACTCAAGAAAAAATGTATATGCTTTCTTTATGCTAATTTCGTTTAGTTTTATGAATCCACGAGTCCATAACTAGAAAACCAGTAGAAGTAGAAAATAACTAATATTTGGAAAATATATATCATAGTTATAGGAAACTTTACGCCAACATTCATTCTATTCGAAAAAAGGATGTCAAAGCTACAAAATAAAAACTGATTTTTTTTCAAAATTTCAACAGCCTGTATCTTTTTACCTGAGCTGAATTTGGAAAAATGTTAAATGAAAAAAGTGTTTCATTTGATGAGAGGAATCTTTGGTTAAAATTAATGCAGCGGTCAAAGACTCACCCTGTATCTATTAATAACTCGTATCATACGTCGCATTTTATGATACTCCATTACACTCACCTCTGTAACACTTGAAGCTCCTAGTTCAAAGAAATATATACCGGGTGTCCCAGTAAACATGTTCCAATGGATTATCTCAGCCATTTCACAAGATAAAGATTTGAAAATTTCATGATTTTCAATTCGTTCAAGGAACCTTCAACTGAGGAAAACAAAAATTGAAAGACACTTTCGGTTTGACCGGAAGTGACTTTCAATTTTTGTTTTTCTCAGTTGAAGGTTCCTTGATCGAATTGAAAATCATAACATTTTCAAATTTGTATCTTTTGAAATGGCTGAGATAATTCATTGGAACATGTATACTGGGATACCCGGTATATAGATAAATAAGTTTCATACTTTTGATAGAAAGATTATTTCATAATTTTTGAATTTTTAAATGATCATATCCTGGCCTGGAATTCTTCAGCCGACCTATATTACTTTACATATTAAATTTGATATAAAATAGTTTTCATCCCTTGAACATGTCCCAATCGGATCTTAGACTATAGTAGGTTCTGAGTATATTTCTAAGCCTAGCTTGATTTTTCAAGCATGTTTGAAATGTATACATATTGAAGGTTTCAACAGGGATGAAGAGTTTCGGATGTAAAAAAAATTCACCGCCAAATTTCGAGCAACTAAAAATATAATATTTACTGCTCAGAGGCTCAATTTAATTCTTGAATAACTCAATCTCAATTCGATATACCATTCAATCAGTACAACGAGAATGAATGGTGATAATTATTATTTATTTTATTTCAGGAACACTATGGTTGGATAATATACAATATATACATATATGGTGAGTTTGCTATGACTTTTTCTTCTAATAAATGTCGCAAGAATTTTCATATACTCATTTCAGCTTTTTAACGCGATCAATCACTAAGTATTCCACTGTGTGTTATTCTCTTGCTTCGGCAAATTCTTCCCATAATTAATGTTATAATTCCATGGAATTTTTGATTGAAGATTAATGTTCAATATTTGCATTTCGAACTTGTATGATATACTGTTATTGTTGTGGAATCCGCCTATGGACTCCGAATTCCAGTTGAAGAGCCATCTGTTATTCCGATGGTGTTTATTTACTCGCTAATTGAAAGGTTTACATATCATTATGCTATAAAATAATTCACGCTGTTCCTGGCGAAACAAGCGCGCAAAAATGAAGTAAACTTGGGTAGATAACCGTGATATACAATTGGGAAACGCTTTGTTTACGATTAATCAACAAGTATTGCTTGACATATATTTTTCCAGAAAATTTCCGCGTAGTAGTTTCTGGAAAGTTCGAACACATGGATATTCGATATTATTAAATGGTTCATTTCTAGGTTTTCTCTCCCAAACTCTGGAAAATGTCTATAAAATATTTTTTTTATTATTTTGTGAATTGCATCTGCGTTAGAACCATAGAATATTTTTTAGAACAAACTATAACCAAACATCATCAACGATAAAACAACTATTTCGTAATATTTCTGAGACTATATCAGACTCCTTCGTCACACTCAAATATGGTAAGCCAATTGTGCAATTTGCAAAATTCCATTTTCTGTTAGTGGAATACTTAAGTTCCCTTTCAATGTAATCAGGCTCTATCATGACAATCTTGTTTTTACACCAAGCCATCATGTGATCTCCATGGATTGTACATACATGTTCAGCTAATTTTGATTTCTGTATGTCTCTATTTCTTAAGTTGTTCTTATGTTCTGCCTTTTATACTTCAAGTGGTCTCGATGTTTCTCCTGTACGATATACCACAAATACAAGGAATATTTTATGCACAGTTTTTGGATTTTTGTTTTTAATTTATTGGTTTTGTTTTTGTTAATGAAGACCTAAGAGTATTTCGTGTCTTGAAAACAGTTCTTATATTGAATATAAAGGGTTTTCCAATAAGAGGTGTTATTTTGAATAGCCCGCTATTTCGGTACATGTCACTTTTGAAGCTGTAATTTTTTGACATTTGACAAGTAGAAACTACGCCATTAATAAAAATGGAACGATACACGCTTTAAGAACGCATTGAAATTATTAAAATTCACTATAAAAATGGTGCAAATTTGGCAGAGACGGTTCGTAAAACTCGAACATTTTTGGGTCGTCGTGAAGCACCTTGTCGGACCGCAATATAGAAATTGGTGGAAAAATTCGAGATGTTGGGACAAGTTAGTTATGTGGAGAATAAAACCCGTGCACGTCGCTCAAGAACAGCCGAGAATATTGCTGCTGTAGCCGAAAGTGTTGAAGGAAACCGAGGTTTGTCCATTCCTCGTGGTTTTTGGAATTAGGCATTCCACAAACGTCATTACACCGTATTTTGCATAAAAATTTAGGTCTTAAGGCTTATAAAGCTCAGTTAACACAAGAACTCAGGCCGGCCGATCATCAACAACGTCGTGTCTTTGCTGATTGGGTCGTTGAAATGTACGAAAATGATCCGGAATTCCATCGAAAAATCATCTTGAGTGATGAGGCCCATTTCCACCTCGGTGGCTTCGTTAACAAGCAAAATTGTCGCATCTGGAGCTCGGAAAACCCAAGAGTTATTGTTAAAACCCCCTCTATCATCAACGAGTGACTGTTTGGTGCGGTTTATGGTCCGGTGGAGTAATTGGACCTTACTTATTCGAAAATGAGGCTGGAGCAACAGTTACGGTGAATGGATTGCACTATCGAGAGATGATTAATAATTTTTATGGCCGCAATTGGATGGTATTGATCTGTACAATGTTTACTTTCAACAAGACGGCGCTACGTGCCACAAAAGCAACGAAACCATTGATCTTTTGCGGGAAAAGTTTCCGGACCGTGTTATCTCTCGAAGAGGTGATCACAATTGGCCACCGAGATCTTGTGATTTAACACCTTGCGACTTCTTCCTTTGGGACCACGTGAAAGAGAAGGTCTACGCCAATAGCTCAGTGAATGGAATTCGTGAGGCTATCGAGGACATAGGGCAGCCACTTTGCGATTTGGTTATGGAAAATTTCATTAAAAGGATATGGTCCTGTAAGCGTGGTCGTGTTGGTCATTTGCCTCATTTTTTTTTCCACTATTAACGGCATAGCTTCTTCTATATAATGAAATAAACATCCGATCATTTATATTAAAAAATGGCATTTTCCTTTGAATATCAAAATAACACCTCTTATTGGAAAACCCTTTAGAACGGATTCTGCCTATTTTTTCCGAAAGGCCATGAACATAATGGATCACATTCAATATTCTTTGTTGTGATCGGTGGCCTTATAAGGGACCACATTCGATATTGTTTGAAGTGATCGGTGGCCATCATAATTCCGTTCGTAGAAGGCTAAAAAAGGTGGAGTTGGGTTGTCAATTTTGTTTTCGTTGATTGCGAGATTCATCTCGACTGATGCGTATGGAAAACTCCACGAACAAAAGAACATGTATACTTCATAAAGCTAATATATCTGTACTCGTGTTCATCCGCAGTGTCACGTGATATGACTGACATGATTCGTTGGAAATTATGGTGGTTCGAAAAATGCCCCTTTGCGGATGGAGGAGCGAGGGTTGAAATCATATTTTGTGTGTGAAAACACCGTTTTATTATCGACAACGCTGATATATACGGAGATTAAGGGTAGCGGGGTAATAAACTGTGGATATAACGAGAAACTCAACGAAACATACAGGTTAATAAAGTAATTGCGAACTAATAACATCTCATAACGGTGGTGAGAGTCTCAAATTATAGACCAAGCTTAAACTATTATTTTGTCAAGTAGGCTTTATCTGATCTATTGACTAGGACGGAGCCCTACGACAAGGCTGCCCCACTTGCCAGCAACTTGCCGCAATTTCCATTAATTTCACTGTGCGTTTCTGAGTTATGCACACGTACTGCTCATTTGAGGCGATTAGAACATGCTGCCGTAGCAAATCACTCTTATTTCTTATGTTCATACATGGTTTATTGACGGTATAATGGTTCAATCAGATAATGCATTTTCGAAGCAAACTGAAGAGTGTCGTTTTTTATATTATTCAATCAGTTCTTTCCACGGACGTAGAAATCATTAGGAAAACTAAGTGACATTATACAGTGTGAAGAAGCCAAATGGAATAAATCAAGAAGTCCAGAGCGTTCCTGCCAATCGGGTCCTTCATAAATGGCTTCGTATAATTATTATAATTATTATACTTATGCATATATTTCACAAGTCAAATAGACCCCAGGGGGTTCATTGATTTGCCGAGAAAGCGAGAGCAGACGCGTTTTTGGCTTCTTGGCCTTCATCAGTACTCTGTAGCTTCTCAACAAATTCAACTAAACTGACCCGGGTTAAGCCTCTCAGAGCCGGCTTGGTCGATCGTACCTAATCGCCCACGCCACCTATGAGACAAAACACGGAAATCAGCCTCACCCCACCAGTGAATATTTGAAGCGTGAAATCATATGCCACCATTCACTCGATATTAATCGAGAAACGAGTCCCGCAGAGCTCAGACAGTATCTTCCCAATGGCCATGAACGCTGTTTAGCGCCTTCAAAAATAATAATGAAAAATGGCGATACCGTTGTTAATAAATCAATAAATTCATTATCTTGGTTACTGTACAAGTGTACATATCTATAAAATACCGAAATACGTCAAATTTAATTTTTGAATTGTCATTCTTCTTCGTAAAGATGTTAACCCTACATTCAATCCCCTTCGAAAGATAGGTAAAACCTCAAATTTTTCAAAGAGGAAGTATTTACTTGTGATACATCATTTGAGAGGTCTCATCATTTTCTATCCCAAAATGTGACTTTTGTATTTATTGCAAGAATCGAATTAGAAAAAAATAAAATCAAGTGATCAGCGAAATTTGGTAAAATATCAAAAACTAAAAAAAAGTAGCAAAAAAATATGAATGTTAATGAAGTAGATGTTCAAAGTGTTCACCGCGAAAGCCTTGGCAACATCCAAAGCCCAAATAAAAATTTCTTCCAACATTATTCAACACCTCAGGAGTGTTCGACCCAATCGCAAGCGTTATTCGATATTTTAGGTGATTCAAATGAAGGAATCTAGTTTTGTACAAAAAATTTTTTGGGTCGGCACTTAGAAATATTTTTGACCCGGAATCGGAGGAAAATTCTTCTTTCCCGTCCCAAATCTATGATTTCCACATCTCAATAACCAATTTTCCCCGATTATTGGTCGGTGGACGACGTTTAGATTTATGTATCTATTTTTTCTGTATCTCTATCTGTTCGGAAAATATTAGGAAATGAGCGAATCCGTCAAACGCCAAAAATATTTCTCAAGTATCCAACACATAAAAAAATCTACAATTTTCCGATTAGGTCGACGCGGCTTTGGTTATTCACTAAATCAGGGACGCAGATCATGAATCTGTAAATAGATTTTCCGTATCTCGATTAGTTTCGGAGCAATGACGAAAAAAGTCGCAATTTCTGGCTCTACCTCCGGAAAATGGACTAATCAGTCGGATTTTTCGCCATATTACCAAAATTAATCGAGATACGGAAAAACTAATTACAGATTCGGAATCTACGCCCTCGATTTAGTGAATAGCCAAAGCCGTGGCGATCTAATCGGAAAATTCTAGATTTTTGTATGGGTTAGATACTAGAGAAAACTTTTTGGCGTTTGACGGATTTACTCATTTCCTAATATTTTCCGAACGGATAGAGATACAGAGGAAATAGATACATAAATCTAAACGTCGTCCACCGACCAATAATCGGGGAAAATAAGGATATCGAGATGTGAAAACCATAGATTTCGGACGGGAAAGAAGAATTTTTCTTCGATTCCGGGTCAAAAATATTTCTAAGTGCCGACCCAAAAAATTTTTTTCATGGTATATCGATACGGAGCTCGTGTCTAATTAAATCGAGGTCGCTGATCACGAATATGCAATTAGTTTTTCCCTAAGTGGCGTACTTTGGGAAAATTTTCACTTAGAGTGAAAAAATGGACGAAAATAGGTCAATTTTGGAAGTTCACACCGCCTAAAAAAATCGGAGTAGTTTGTTGTTGATTTTTGCCGTCATATATGGATCCTTTATCTACTGAATAATCCAAACAAAAAATATCCAGGCCGTACTATTCGAAAATTATGATTTTTTTCCCAAGGGTCTTATTTTCGGAAAATTCATTTCGCGGTATTTCCGCGGAAAATTCTTTAATGAAAAATCCGATCATATATTCGTAATCTACGGCCCCGAATTAGTAAATGACGTAATTTGCATCGAAATCGGAGACCGGTCGAATTTTGGCAATTTTTTAATACATTAGCCTTAAAAAAATCCCATTTTTCGAGAAAAATTTTTTGACGCAAAACTATGAAACGGGTACTCATTCTTATAGATTCGGGGCCGTAGATTCCGAATCTACCATCAGATATTTATTACAAAAATTTTCCGAGGAAATATCGCGGAAAGAATTTTCCGAAAAATAGACCCTCGGGAAAAAAAATCATAATTTCCGAAGCGTACGACCTGGACATTTATTGTTCGGATGATTCGATAGATAAAGGATCCAAATATGACGTGAAAAATCAGCAATACCCTACTCTGATTTTTTTGGGCGGTGGAAAGTTCCAAAATTGACCTATTTTCGTCAATTTTTTCACTTCAAGTAAAAATTTTCCCAAAGTACGCCACTTAGGGAAAAACTAATTACTTATTCGTTATCAGCGACCTCGATTTAATTAGAAACGAGCTCCGTATCGATATACCATGAAAAAATTTTTTTGGGTCGTCACTTAGAAATATTTTTGACCCGGAATCGGAGGAAAATTCTTCTTTCCCGTCCCAAATCTATGATTTCCACATCTCAATAACCCTGATTATTGGTCGGTGGACGACGTTTAGATTTATGTATCTATTTTTTCTGTATCTCTATCCGTTCGGAAAATATTAGGAAATGAGCGAATCCGTCAAACGCCAAAAATATTTCTCAAGTATCCAACACATACAAAAATCTACAATTTTCCAATTAGGTCGACGCGGCTTTGGTTATTCACTAAATCGGGGACACAGATCACGAATCTGTAATTAGATTTTCCGTATCTCGATTAGTTTCGGAGCAATGACACATTAATATTTTCTAGTGATACGCTCAGGTAATCTTACATATGCCTTTGTGTCGGTATTTTAAAATTTTGTAATAAATTCCATTTTGATCGCATGTGTTATTGAAAACAAAACTAGTAAAAAAAGTTCGGAGGTTATTTTGGTAAACGAACTTATTGTCTGTCGCATTCGGATGCGCAACCTACCCTAAAATTTTCGAGTCGCCATCTCTTTCCGTTCGAAAGTTATCGTGACAACGGCTGGCCAGACAGAATCAGATTCGACCTCGAATTCTTCATCAGTGAGTAACACCTAATGGTTTAAGACCATTTTCGGCAAAAATAATAGACAAATATTTATAATATCTTAATGAATAATGGCGATACCGTTGTTAATAAATCAACAAGTCCAGAGCGTTCCTGCCAATAGGGTCCTTCATAAATGGCTTCGTATAATTAGTATACTTATGCATATATTTCACAAGTCAAATAGACCCCAGGGGGTTCATCGATTTGCCAAGAAAGCAAGAGCAGACGCGTTTCTGGCTTCTTGGCCTTCATCAGTACTCTGTAGCTTCTCAACAAATTCAACTAAACTGACCCGGGTTAAGCCTCTCAGAGCCGGCTTGGTCGATCATACCTAATCGCCCACCCCACCTATGAGACAAAACACGGAAATCAGCCTTTCCCCACCAGTGAATATTTGAAGCGTGAAATCATATGCCACCATTCACTCGATATTAATCGAGAAACGAGTCCCGCAGAGCTCTGAGAGGCTTAACCCGGGTCAGTTTAGTTGAATTTGTTGAGAAGCTACAGAGTACTGATGAAGGCCAAGAAACCAGAAACGCGTCTGCTCTTGCTTTCTCGGCAAATCGATGAACCCCCTGGGGTCTATTTGACTTGTGAAATATATGCATAAGTATATTAATTATACGAAGCCATTTATGAAGGACCCTATTGGCAGGAACGCTCTGGACTTGTTGATTTATTAACAACGGTATCGCCATTATTCATTAAGATATTATAAATATTTGTCTATTATTTTTGCCGAAAATGGTCTTAACCTATTGCCAGGAACGCTCTGGACTTGTTGATTTATAATATTAACAATTCAAGGATATCCCTGCATTAAGTTTCCATTTACGTCTGTATTATTCCATTGTTTATCAAACTTCACATTTAACTTCTTGAGTAATTCGTGAAAAGCGTATATCATTGAGGCATTTCACTACAGTAGACGGAGGTATTTAGCTCCAACTATGAACGTCTTCTTCGCAATCCTGATCAAGTACAATTATCATTCATAATTCATAATTGAAGGGATAACTCAATTCATTCAGCGTTCTACATTAGCATTAATTCAACAGTCTGGAGACTAGTCATTAGCATTCGAACCCTCATGTCTAATTTGGATACCTTAAATTATAGATCTGTCGAAACTGAGGCATTGAAGCCTCAAAAGCCACGCTGTTTTGACGAAATTTTCGAATGCAAAATTGACGAGATAATTAGAGGTATACTTAATAGTCGATTGGAATAAGACTCTACTGTTCATATTCGACCTTTGAAATAAAACAGTTGGTAAGGGTTGTTGAGTATACGGCGTCGAAAAATTCAATATTCTGGATCGTTAAGGTTTTAACTTGATTTCCAAAATTAAATTTGAAGTTTCATGAACTTTCCTCATGGCAATAACAGCTATAATTTCTGATATTATGGTAATAGATAATAGAATTCGCAACAATAGGGCTTCAGGATCTTCTTCGTCTGTCATTCAGCGGATTAGTTACACTGGTGATTGGTAACAACCATGAAACCGGATCGGATCTATATTGTTGGAGATCCGAGCAGCCTTGTGTGAGTTCAGTATCTGGATGCGTGACCATTGACTCGATAACTTTCAAACGAAAAGGGATAGGGACTTCGAATTTTCAGGGTAGGCTGCGCAGCCGAATGGGATAGTTAAGCTCTTTGGTGGGCATAATCGGCCAAACGGATTCGGAGTTATTTCCACGATAACTCAAAACATACAAACCCGATTGAATTAAAACTTGGTATCTTATTGTAGAATATCGACATAAAGAATTGTGTAAGATTTTGTGAGAATCGTACTACTAGAAAATTTTAAAAATATTACTTGTATCTCACGCTGACTTGAGAACGGAAAAAGATAGCGATGTGCAATTTTCAGGGTAGGTTGCGAAATTCGTTAATTGGCATAATTGACCAAATGGTCTTGTAGATACGCTCATCTGAAATTTTGTTGTTATTTCCTCTTTAACTCAAAATATACAAATCTGACCAAATTAAAACTCGGTTATTACATGTAGAATGCCGACCCAGTAATTTTACCCTGGAGTTACTTGAGGCGTAAGTTTTTTCGTATTTCCATTTAAATAGAATACATATGAAAGAATTAAAACATAATGGGATCCTAGATTCTCTCTTTACTGACTAATATCATTAAAATGGTATTAAATGAATTCATATATTATAAAAGCTGAGAGAATTCGACGAAGAGTGTCCATTTTTTAATACCTCTTATAACAGAGAAATGCCAATTACAAGATTTCGAAAACCCAACCTGTATGTACACAACTAGACGCCTACGCACCATTTATATTGATCTCAAGCATGCTGAGTAAACGCTTATAGTTCATCATAAAAACTACAAATGTCAGTAATAAGGAGCTGAACATCAGGAAGGAATTATCGATGAAGGAGGATTGATATATTATTAAAAGTAAACTCGGATATTCCACCTTCTTCCATGAAAACGTTGAATGATGAAGTTGATTATATTCTGACCAACGAGAATTGTACTTACCTCCTGAGTTTTTAGAGTAGGAAGATATAATAATTCCGTTAAATGGGGGTAACCTGCCTCTGAATCGATGTGCGGGGTAGATTGCGTGTAAAATTCAATTCACCGGAAACTTCTGATTGATGGAAATATATTATCTTCCAGTGCTCTTGACAACACAAAACAAATTATATTAGTTATTCTCTATAATCAGTAAATGAGTACAAAGAAAATTACTTCAATAATTCACAACTTCATTCGGAACTTTTTCTATCGTCTTCTTGAACTGTAATTTTCAATACTAAATACCCTTGTTTCAAAGTGAATGCAACTCATAATTCATTAAAGTAAACTCATGGGAATGTTTAGAACAAGAAGAAAAACTGATGGTGTATGTCTCTCAGTATATAATTTTCTACTACTAGGCCTTTGGAACTGCAGCGAAAAAACGTGGAAAATCGAATGAAAGAATACCTCGATTCAACTTGCAATCGGAAATTTTGAGGAACATAAAGTAATTTAATAATAATAATAATAACAGAGTGCCTTTGATTACGTCCTGTAAGTTACAATACTTATATGCTATCGAGGCAAAATCCTCGAACCACTTATAACAAATAAAAAATTGGTTCAAGCACTGACGTGAAGTCAACAGCTTTTGCGCGCAGATTCTATTGTCGACTCACCTCTATTTGACACCTTTAATCGAATTTAGCATCGATATATACTCAGCTTTCATAATATATGAATACATTTCATACCGTTTTAGTGACTTCCTTCAATAACGAGTTAATTGTCTATGATCACATGAATTTGTATTCTATTGTAATTGAAATACGAAAAAAATTACGCCAGGATACGAAATTCACGAAATTCTTCGAAAATTAGTGGGTCGGCCTTCTAGAAGTAACCACCGAGTTTTAATTGGATCAGATTTGTATATTTCGAGCTATAGAACAAATAACAAATACATTTCAGACGAGTTTAACTCCAAAAAATGTGGGCCAATTATACAACTTAAGGAACTTAAATGTCCCATTTGGATGAGTAACCTACCCTGAAAATTGCAAGGGGCTATCTCTTTCCGTTCTCGAGTTATCATGAGATACATAATATATTTCGTAATTTTTTTTAAATTTTCTACAGGTACGGTCGTCACAAAATTTCAGATGGGTATAACTCCAAAGCCGTTCGCCCGATTTTGCCCAACAATGCCCATTCGGATGAGCAACCTACCCTGAAAATTCAAAAATTAACTATCTCTTTCCGTTCGAATGTTATCGTGACAACGGTCACCCTTCCAGCTACTGAACTCACCCTATACTGATTTTCAACGATATGGATCCGATCGTGTTCAAATCTGGAACTTGGTTTCGAAGGCTCTCGCAAAATTCCATCGAGGATGGACGAATAGTTTCTGATTTATAAAATTTTTTTCAATTATTTTCTAGTGATACAATCCTCACGAAATCTCACAAAAATTTGCACGTCGGCATTCTCCAACTAATTACCATGTTTTAATTGGATCTGTTCCGTATTTTTTGATTTATTGAGGAAACAACAACAAAATTTCAGATAGGTATAACTCCAAAACCGTTAGGCCGATTATGCTCATTAACGAACGTGTTCATGGCATTTGAACGTGCCACCTCATCTGAAAATTTCAAGTCGCGATCTCTTTCCGTTCGAAAGTTATCTTGTCAACTTGATGTCGGATTCTTCATCAGTGAGTCGAACATAATCGTTTGAGACCATTTTCGGCAAAAATTCGAATATTACAGACATTTGGGCAAAATGATAGCACGCTTTTCCCCAGAAAATAAGCGCAAAATTAAAAACAGAGATTTATAAAATCAAGAAACAATTTTCATTGTATATAATATTTTTAAATCTTTAATTAATTAATTTCGATGTTTCTCATCAGGCAGGCATCCTGGCACACTTTCTGTGTCAGTGTATAGCCATTTCCCTACATATTTATGTCGACGCAACGAACGACTCCCAATAACGATTCAACTCCTCTCCAATACTACCGCAATTGCTCTTTGATTACTTCCTCCACTATCAAAATGGCTGAACATATTGAATTTAATACACACTTAAAACTTCAAAATTATACTCTAACTTCTCATTCATTACTTCTTAACTTCAATGATCAAGTGACGAAATGTGTTGCTATACGTTACAGGAACAGCTGACTTATATAGGATACATTTCGAAGATTTCTTGTATTTTTTTCAGTGTTAATAACAACACATAGTTCAAATAATTTTTTTCACTTGTTCTGACAATCTGTGTGATGGACAGGAATAGTAGTGAATTCATGTCGTAGAGATCTATCGGGATCAAAAAAAATGACAGGGTGTTGAGGTAAAGTTCCGGATTTATCTATACTAATTTTAAGTACAAAATATTTAGCTGATTTCTTGCTCTTTCTACAATCCTAGACTTCTCAACACCCTGTATGCAATTCGCTATAGAAAGACAACGCGAGATATTGAAATCAAAATAATTGATGACGTTGTTTTGAATTTTGACCTTCTACTATATTTTATTAAGAGTTTTTTTTCCATATATTAAACTGATTGCTCATTTCATTTATTCACATCTACAAAGCTACACTTCTTAAGAGCAATATTTTAGAATCAGACAAAACATCATTCAGTGAGTAATTAATTTGATGGGAAACTGAGATAATCTATTCCACGATGGACGAGATCATCTGATCTTCATTGAGTATTCCAGATTGGTCAAGGAACAACGGTCTGTTCCGAATGCTCAACTACGGTCGTGTTGAATCAAGCTTTAGAGTATAGATCCGCACCTTACAGCTGGAATTGGTAAATCTGAGAATAATCCTTATAATTGCTGTTTGAATTGAGCCACATCAATTACAACACTATTCAATATGCTTTATTCATTCTGGTGCCGCTGAGTTGGCAATACGAACCGAGCCAAACGGTACCTCTATTGATAATTTAGCTTTGATGATGTTCCAAGTTGATTCTGCATTTGGAGAAAACTGATACTTGCTGATTATCGTGAAAATTGGGTTCAAGGATGTAATGGATATAGCGACTAAACTACAATTCATAATAGAAGGTGTCTTCGAAACGACAATGACTCAGCTGATTTTCAACCTTTAATAGATGCCGATTTTTATCGTTATATGGGGGATAGTAATCCTACATTTACAAGTTTATACAGGGTGTCCCAGAAGTCGACGTCAAGCCGGAAGCGGGTGATATTACAAGTCATGATAGTTATCAGAAAAAGATTTTAAAAAATTAGGTGATGTAATTTCAAAATTATAGGCATTTAAAAAAATCAACAAAATCTATACTTTCTGCTGGTTATTCTATTCCCATTTCTACAAATCTTAATTATCTGCCAATTTTATTTTTGTTATCATCCTGAATAATGCGTCTGTATATTATTGCCCAAAAAAAAGATCGGAGGTCAGTCCCGTCCTTCTTCCCTATTTTTTTTGGATCATCATTGAATTGATGGTATAGGCAAAACGATGCAAAAAAATTCCATCATTCTATTCTCCGGATGCCAGAATCAATTAATATGAGGAACTTCAATTGAAAAGCCAGGGGACATAATTCATTCAAGACACCAGTAACAACGCGGGTCCTATATATCGTTCAAAGAGCGTATTTTGCGTCTCTAGGGGTTGTTCGCTCCTAAACTTCGGTTCCACTCCACTAAGAGCTATTCAGATCCCTCGGCAGCTTCTTCGATTCTGAAGTCTGCTTCCTGCCAAACTAGGCTGGCATTAATAACGAGATATTAAAAAGCCAACAAAATGGCTCATGCTAATAAATGTATTCCTGTGGCCCGTGGATCTAGTCTGCAACATCGTTGAATAAATAATATTGGCTAAATCACCGCAAACGGACCATTAACCGAAAAGTTTCGGTTAGATATTCAACATGAAATAGCAAGGAACGGGGCTAATTTGCCTAATTTATAATAATATTACACAATCGTTCATTCAAACGTCGTTATTTTGTTTATATTCAAGTTTTGATGTGGTCGTGCAACACTGCCGTTAAGTAGGGACCTAACGAAATTGGGGGAACTGCCTTTTTCGCTACTGGTATTATATTACTTCAGCGCACGATATTGCAGATTATTATGGGTTTCTAATACTCCCCCAGCTGTTATTGCTTTATTTCGACCTACTCGAGATGTAGTTATTATTGAATTGTACCCACCATGCAATGATCAGAGCTATCGATAATGGTAATGACCGTACGGCATGGATGAACCCAATAAAATTGCTCATTCATGAAATTTATCGCCACTGATTCTGGTTTTTACTCGAGTGCGTTCACAATTTGCGAACGATGTTCATTATTACTTCGGAAATTATTACAGTTGACTGACACCATGCCATATTTTGATCTTATCGATTCTTCAGACATTTCCCATTCGAATGTGCAGTAATAATCCTTATTAAATGGTTTCTTTCTCTCCCGAACTCTGAAATATATCTGGCTGAATATACAAAAGTTGGGTAACTTTTACGGGTATTTTGTTTACTATATTTTTTAAATGTAATTCCTACAATTATTAAAAGGTTTTTTCTGGGTTTTCTCCCCCAAACTCTGAAAAATATCTATAAAATAAAAATTAATTATTTTGTGATTAGCTTCTGCGTAAGAAACACAAGATATTTGTCAGAAGCAATCAATTTAACAATGTTGCCTAACGAACAGCAACGAAACGACATCAACGAAGAAACAACTATACCGTAACGTTTCGAGGTCTATATCAGACTCCTTCGTCAGACGCTTAATGAAAATCTTTAGAATCATTTTGTTGATAGTTATTGTGAAATTCAAGAGTTGTCACATTGACAGTATTTGAAAATCATAGCTAACATAGTATTACTTTGCATAGCAATTTCCAAGTTCCAACTCTTTTTTCAATAAATTTAGCCAAATATGGTCAATGCCAATTGAGCAATTTGCAAAATTGCATTCTCTGTTCAATGAAATACAAGTTGACTCCTTAAGTTTCCTTTTAATATAATCAGGTTGTGTCATTAGAATCTTTGTATTTCTCCAATCCATCATGTGATCTCCTTGGATTGTACATACATGTTCTGCTATTTTTGATTTCTGTATGTCTCTATTTCTCAAGTTCTCCGTATTCTCTGACTTTCTTACTTCTAGTGGTCTTAATGTTTCTCCTGTGTATGATTTACCACAAATACAAGGAATATTATATACACAGTTTTTTGATTTTTGTTTTTCATTTATCGGTTTTGTTCTCGTTAATACAATATAAGAACCGTCTTCAAAACACAAAATGACCTTAGGTCTTTATTAACGAAAACAAAACCCATAAATGAAAAACAAAAACCAAAAAACTGTGTATATAATATTCCTTGTATTTGTGGTAAATCATACACAGGAGAAACATCAAGACCACTAGAAGTAAGAAAGTCAGAGCATAAGAATAACGAATTAAATCCATTTGGCTTTTCCACACTATATAACTTAACTGAATTATATATCTGGTGCGAAATGCGAAGTGTAGTGGAGCTGCAAATCACTTAATAGTGAGGCTGTTGCAACACATACAAATCCCACAGGGTTCATACTGAGCCCGTTTACAGGTATTTTTCGAGCTGTGTAGCTCAGGTACAACTCGATTAGCCTGTTATACACAGCTGCATTATTACTCCTCTCGTCGGCACTGAGCTCAACGGCCTCACAACAAAATGATGAGCTTCCACGTTTCGACGTCATCGATCAATCAAAAAATAACCCTTGCACAGTGTTTCTCAGCCACTCCGCACCAAGAGGGACATTCCCTTCGTATTAATATTTCTGAATTTTATATTTAACAAAAAGTTGGTGCATCGAAAAGGATAAAAAATGATATAAAACTCGGTCAACTGCGACTTCCGGTTTGAGTGGAAATGGCCATTTTTGAACAAAAATGTCAACTATCTCGGAAATTTCGAAATGTTTGTATGAAACGCTCTAACTGGCTTAAAATTACAATTTATATGAATGTGCAAAAATTCAGGTTGGAAAACCATAAAAAATTGTTTTGTCTCTTTTGCTTATTACTGTTTTAAAAATTGAATAATTACCCAACGGATTTTTTTTTTGGTGACTAGACAATATTAGTGACGGCATGAAAGGCATAGACAATTTTGTTTGTTTTTTGATATTTGTTCGAATTTTCACAAAACTTTGATCATATAAAATAATTAACTGGGGTTGAAATTGAACGATAGATATTCATGACAAAATTCTGTGTCAATAACGAATGAAGCCCTAAATTGCCAATTTGCAGCAATATTTGCAAACTTTTGGATTCTTTGATGTGAATTGAATGTGAAATTGAAATATTTCAATGGCGAAAATACGAATAGGAGCAACTTTGTACCAGAATGAAACGACTTTTCAGGGAAAATTCGAATAAATGTCGAAAAACCAAGTTCAAACAAAATGTACAAGTTAAAATCATATTCATACTCACGCTTATGACGTCTAGTCACCAAAAAAAAATCCAAGAAAAAATATTTTTCATGGTTTTTCGACCTGAAATTTGGCGCATGAATCTAAATTGTAACAAGTTTACTTAAAGCGCTTCACAGAAAAAATTCGAATTTTCCGAGATAATGGACATTTTTGTTTGAAAATGGCGATTTCCGCTCAGACCGGAAGTCTGAGTTGGCCGACTTTTATATCATTTCTTATCAGTTTTGATGCACCAACTTCTTGTAATCAATGAAATTCCAAATTATTAAGAGAAAAGAAAGGTTCCTCTTGGTGCGGAAACCGTGAAACCTTTTTTTGAAAAAAATTGATAATATTGCTTTTCTGTCCACGAATCGTCATACGAATGATAAACAAATCACAATAACCAATTTATTACTCGTTGACGGTTTTTATTAATTTATCAGTGTTGTATAAATTGCACCGAGAATTGAATCATGGAATCGCATCATGTAATGGAGAAAATATCCCTATAAAATATTTAACAGCTCCATCGAAAGTGGTTTAAAAAGTGTGCGGAATAATATTCGCGCCGGCACTCACATAGAATTTTATATGGTATTTCGATGAAGTTTATTAATTTCATGATGGTCGGAGCATTCCGGGAATTCGAGTAGCGCGTATAGTTTGAGTTTTGAAATTAAATGGAAGCAAAAGGCAATTTTCATGTGGCAGATTAATATAATTTTCAATTATCGGAAATTAAAGAAATTATACCATTGTGGTATGCAAAATTCCTTGTTTGATCGGTGCTTACGCTTAGGGAATATGCGGTGAGGGTTCCATACCAGCAATATATTAATTAATCAAACTTATCTTAAGATATTCATTAAAGGATACCGTGGGAGGTATACTCATTATTGAAAGGTTTTTTCTGAATTTCACAAAATAACTATCAACAAAATAATTCTAACGATTTTCATTAAGCGTCTGACGAAGGAGTCTGATATAGACTCCGAAACGTTACGATATAGTTGTCTCTTCGTTGATGTTGTTTCGTTGTTGTTTGTTAGGCAACATTGTTCAATTGATTGCTTCTGACAAATATCCTGTGCTTCTTACGCAGAAGCAAATCACAAAATGATTAATTTTTATTTTATAGATATTTTTCAGAGTTTGGGAGAGAAAACCCAGAAAAAAACCTTTCAATTATCTTAAGATCTCAAATAATTTTTTATTCGGGTGTTTTCACCGAAACATTCTTAACTCAAGGACGGTTGCAAGTTGCACGAGAAACATTGAGTTCCCCATGCGTAGAATCAATTATTTATGCTCACGCATCACTAAAGAGCTCCGGTTATCACTCAATTTAATTATACAACAAATCGAAGAAATTAAAATAAAATAAGAAATGAGAATGAAACAATCGAATCGCAGCAATTCAAAAAAACTGCGATTTGATTGATCATTCTTATTTATAAAAGCTGAGAAAACGGCCTATGCCGATGGTAAATTCGATTGAGAGTGTCCAATAGAGGTGAATAAAATATTATTAACAGTAATGTTATTGGTTTAAGGTTATATATTTTTTTCAACTATCCTGAACAATTTAAAAGTATGCGTCAGAATCTGGTTTCATTTTACAATTAAATATCGAAATTCGGCTCGATCGACTTCGTATGAATAGAAAATGGAACGTGCACGCCAATGCTCCTGACTTCATGTCAGTGCTTTCCTCAAATTTTTATTTTAAATTACGCAATTTTTCATGTATAATTAATAGAAGAGTTTGTCATGCAACCGCTATGAGGAATGGAGGGTAGTTTTGTTTTTTTAAACGGCAATTCTAACTTCTTGTGCCAGAAATGAATAGACCTTTTGTTGTTGAGGATTATTTGTTCATTGAGGAGATTCTTTTATCAACCCTTTTGTATTCGAAAATCGAACTTTTTTCACGTACTGTGAGGTCGATCACAAACATTTTCAATGTTCTCATTTTTTCTGAAAGTATTATAAAAAATTGGTTCAAGTCCTGTGGACAGTAGCTTTGGCGCTATTATTCAAACTTCGACAAATCATATCTACGAAAGTATTGCTTTCTCAAACTTGGGAATGGTATCAATGGATTCTTATGATAGAACTGCATCTTGAAGGAAATTCAATTCAAATAATAGTTTATTCATCAAGATTAAATGAGCAATCTGCAATGCTTTAATGCTTCAAAAATTATCATTTAAAATAATAAGGAAAATATCATCGAAATATCTAGAGCAAGGCTGGAGACAATCATAGCAGATTGTCCATCTATTCCTGATATTTGAGTAGGTAGAGGCTGAGGAACATATTATTTCAATAGTTCAAAATATATTAATAAAATATAATCCTCGTTTCATAATTTAATAGTTCATACCACTAACATAATAACATCATTCTGTATTATGAACCTTAACTCAAGAAAAAATATTTTCAAACTACGAATTGACATGTATCTAATAGCTAGATTAGATGACATTTATGAAAAGTGAACACAGATAGATATAATTCACATTCGGTGAATAAATAGAAATACGATGTATTATTGAAATTTTGAAACATCATACCTCCGGAAGTATTAGCTTGATTGAGTTGAAAATGATATCAATAGATTGTTATGATAAAACTGCATCTTAATCGTTACTACGAAACCATCTGATTTTACCCAATAACTTAACCGAGATATTTATCCCTCAAACCTACTCTGAAAATTTCAAATCTCTAGCTCATTCCGTTCGAGAGTTATCGTGTTAACGGCCGGACGGACGGCCAGCAGAATCGATTTTGACCATGGATTCTTGAATAGTGAGTCGAACCAAATCACTTAAGACCATTTTCAGCCAAAAATTCGAAAATTACAGACATTTGGGCAAATTGATAAGCACTCTGTTCCGGGGAACAAGAGCGCCAAAATGGCAAAACAAAGAGGAAAAATTCGAATTCAATTAGTTTAACCATTTCATTCCTATAATAAAGAAAGGTGTGATAGATACAAAATGAAAAAACTATAACATTGTGTTTTCCAGATGGTACCATGAAAACTACGTTGAACACTTTTTGTGGTAGTGTAAAATCAATTAATTATTTATCGTCATCGGGCACTTGAGAACTCCAGTTATCATTCAATTTAATTCTTCAGCAAATCAAACAAATTAAAATAAATTATGAAATAAGAATGAAACAATAAAAACAAAGTATGTCAAAAAAACTGCAATTTGATTTACCATATTATTTCTTATTTTATTTCAATTAGTTTTATTTGCTGTATAATCACGAATTCAACATCCTTATTCCTTAGTTAGAGTCTCTCACGATCTCTAACATAACTCTAATGTTATATTGGCGCCCAACGTGAGGCACCAATATAACATTGCTTCAATGTTGGAGGTTGTGGAAGACTCTGTTTTATGATAACAATCATAAGAATATAATATCCTCGGAACTCTCCAGAAATTAATTTTAGCCATAAATAAGACACGATTTGATTTTTTGGTTCGTTTGGAATGAAAGTTGGCGTTTCAATTCCCAAACTAATTAAAGAATTCGGAAACGGCCCGAAGGCGGTCGGGCGTAACGTCGTAACGTTGCCCCCGCACTGATTGAGCCGTTCGAGAGTCACGGAAAAATTCTGAGAATGCGAACATCTTCCGCATTGTGCAGATATGTTACGGAAGAAATTGTCTGAGACCATCGAACGAATCGAGTAGAAAGCAATACACTTACCATTCGTTCGGCTGAAACGCCCCTAAAAGAAGTAAAACGGCGAAGTTCGAAATTCTGGACTGTCGGAGGAAGTGAATCGAAAACGCTTTCGACTAATCGATGGGCGGAAATAACTGATAGAATCTTGAAATTTTCATTCGGTCTCCGTTCAACAGGTTTAATCTAATTAGGTGTCGATTAAAGGGAGATTCCAAACAACTGCTTCACCGGTTACGGGAGTGCCTTCATATCTGGAATACATTTTTCACGGTTTGGTCGATCGATTGTGTACACCGAGGGGGATAATTGCTCTATTTTGTCGCCCTTTTTTAGTTTACATTAACTTTGACAGTTATCTACTGATGCCTGACAAAGAAACTGCAACACCCAGAAGGAGCTGTTTACATTTCAATTTATTTTTGGTAAAACATAGATAGTATAGCAAGGAGTAAATGATTGAAATTTGAAGAAAAAAAACGAAGGGTTTACAATATTTTTTAATAAATTTGTTAATGATGTGTTTGTCCACCGCGATTATCTATACCTACACTCCTCAACACGTATTGGCATTGATGCGATAAGATGGTCTATTTCTTCTTGAGGGATACTACCCCAAGCTACCTGTAGTTTATGTATCAGAGCCAACAAAGTGAGGGCTGGGATGTCCCAAACATGCTCTATGGGCGAAAGATCGGGGGATCTGGGCGGCCATGGCAAAAGATCCACAAGAGTCGCTTCAAAAAAGTTTAAACTAACTCTGGCAACATGTCGAGCATTAACTCGCTGAAATATTGGATTCTCGAGCTGGTTGAGGTAAGGGAGAACATATGGCTCCACTATTTCTTGAAGGTAACGCAGCGCTGTCATGTTACCTCGAATAAAGACTAAAGGTGGCCTACTTACATGTGCAATAGCACCCCATACCTTAACGCCTATTGTCCGGTGTACATGACGCTCAATATCAAACTGAGGTTCACGTCTTTCTCCCCGACGTCGTCTAAACCTTCTTCGGCCATCATGTGCACCCAAGCAGAATCGAGATTCATCAGAAGAGACGACCTGATGCCATTCCACATTCCAATGTTGACGTTCTGTCGCGAATTGATGATTTGATCTCAAACATGTTTATAAATAGACTAGCTGGCCCGGCGAACTTCGTACCACCTAACTTAATAAAAAAAAAAATGCTCGGTATGAATAGAGTTTTATTATTATTTTCGATTAATTGCACATGATGTTGCTTACTTACAAAACAGAGTTTTCCTGAAATACTGTCTATTTATAAGGTTTCAATTTGATATTGATAGACACACACAGTTATGATACAGTCTCTCAATCAATTTAAAGCTTTTTGATAAACTATAATTTTTGTTTTGTTTTGTGGTGCGTAAATTAACAAAGATGATTTTCCGACGCATGAATACGCGACGTATAATTGTCCATGCGCCATGTCCACACATCAAAGGTAAACATATTTTTTACATTATGAGAATCCATCCAAGGTACTTATTTAGATAATGCTTTGTTTGTGGCACAAATCACTTCGATTGTTTATAATTATGCTGTGATATAAAGAACATCCTGTATAGTATTGTTATATTTTCAATGATGTATGCCTCGAAAGTATATTTTTTAAGATAATTGACTGAAATTGTACGATTGGCACGAAAAACAGTAAGTTGCAATTGTCGTTAAAAGAAAAACACCCTGTATGAAAATTTCGGTCAAATACATTATGAGAATCCATCCAAGGTACCTATTTAGTTAATGCTTTGTTTGTGGCAAGAATAACTTCAATCGCGTACAATTGTGCCGTGATATAACGAACACCCTGTATAGTTATGGTTTATTTTCAATGATGTATGCCTCTAAAGTATATTTTTCAACATAATTGACTGAAATTGTACGATTGGCGCGAAAAACAGTAAGTTGCAATTGTCGTTAAAAGAAAAACACCCTGTATGAAAAGTTCGGTCAAATACATTATGAGAATCCATCCAAGGTACCTATTTAGTTAATGCTTTGTTTGTGGCAACGAATAACAATCGCGTACAATTGTGCCGTGATATGAAGAACACCCTGTATAGTAATGGTTTATTTTCAATGATATATGCCTCGAAAGTATATTTTTCAACACAATTGTGAGGAATTGTACGATTGGCGTGAAAAACAGCAAGTTGCAATTGACGTTAAAAGAAAAACACCCTGTGTGAAAATTTTGGACAAATACATTATGAGGAACCATCCAAGGTACCTATTTACTCACAAAATTTCACATATGTCTTCATGTCATTATTTCACAACCAGATACCAAGTTTCAATTCGATCGGATTTGTATTTTTTTTAATCGAGTATCGAGAAAACAATAATCCAGATATGTGTAACTCCGAAACCGTTGGGCCGATTATGTCCAACAACAAGCTCAACTGTTCCATTGGGATGGTCACCCTTTCGGCTACTGAACTCACCCAATGCTGCCCTTATCTCCAACAATATGAATCCGATAATGTTCAAACTTGTAACTTGGCCGTAAATTAATTGCCTTGTTTGAATTGGATAGGATCAACACTTTTCGAGTTATTGCAGAAAATACGAGTAACCACGGCTCAGTTCAGTTGAATTTGTCAAGAGCTACAGAACACTGATGAAGGACAAAAAGCCAGAAACGCGTATGTTCTACCTTCTCGGCAAATCAGTGAAATCCCCTGGGGTTAATTCGATTTGTGAACTCCAAGCATTAGTATATTGATTACAAGAACCAATTTAGAGAGTCTATTGGCAGAACGCTCTGGACTTGTTGATTTGTTAACAACGATATAGCTCTCATAGGAGGCTAAGCACGCCTCAGGTTAGTTATACATAGATGCTCAACCTACCCTGAAAGTTGCTATCTCCTTCCGTCCTCAGGTTATCGCGACATAAATAATATTTTTTAATAATTATTTTCGAATTTTTTATTGTTATGATTCGTACAAAATCATAATCGTCCTTGTGTCAGTATTCTACAACTAGCTACCAAGTTTCAATTCGATAGGATCTCTATTGGTTGATGACGAAATTATCACTCGGATTATGCCCATTAACGAAGTTGTCCGTTGTATTCGGACGCGCCACCTACCCTGAAAATTTCAAGTCACTATCTCTATCCGTTCTCAAGTTATCGTGGCAACGGCGGGCCGGACAGAAGAGCTACAGAACACTGATGAAGGCCAAAAAGCCAGAAACGCGTATGTTCTAGTTTCTCGGCAAATCAATGAAATCCCCTGGGGTTAATTCGATGTATGAACTCCACGCATAAGTATATTAATTATAAGAACCCATTTAGAGACTCTCTCGTCAGAACGCTCTGGAATGGTTGATTTGTTAACAACGTAATAGCTCTCATAGGAGGCTAAACACGGCTCAGGTTAGTTGAATTTGTCGAGAGCTACATACAAAACACTGATGAACGCCAAGAAGCAAGAAACGCATCTGTTCTTGCTTCTCGGCAAATCGATTAAATCCCCTGGGGTTAATTGATTTGTGAACTCTATGTATACGTATATTATTATCCGAACCCATTTCTATACCATACTGGCAGAACACTGTATACTTGTAGATTCGTTAACTATTCAAAATATCCTGATTCCCTCTATTTCAACCAATATTTTTTCCATTTTCACCATCAAATCTCAAGAACTACCTACTGATGAACTCGAAATTTCAGAGAATAAATTGATAAGCACTCTGTTCCGACGAACAAGAGTGCCAAAAACAAAATAATATCAAAAACCGTGGTAGAGTATGCAAATTTATATTCAAATGCAGTCTTAAGAATCTTAAGATTCTGTACTCTATGCTACCGATGCAAACATAATATTTTGTGCTCGCCAAGTCGAATTTAGGATGACGCACCTAATAAATCTGCAAATTGATAAATTATTCGAGGTGATTTTCTGGCTTCAATAAGTTCTTATATAGAAATAATAATATTTATATTGATATATTTGCATTAATACATACAGATTCATACCATTCAAAATTGTCTTAGAACTACTTGTCTTTGTTTTGATCAGAGTCGTAGGGCGTTGGGCGAAATCCATCGAGAAGCTGAGGTGGCGTTGTATTGGGATCAGCGTCAGATTCCAGATTTCTGTGACTATATGAAAAACAGTAGTCAAATCAGAGCTTGTCCATTATTCGCTAATATTATCTATTTTGAATTTGATGCACTAAACGTGAGAATATTGATTTCAGCGTTTTCCTATTCTATTATATCACCAGATTTCTTCCGTTTCAATTTGTTACAGAATTATTTTTCGATTGTTTGGATCAGATATGTTAACTGAATACTGCAAAGTAATGCAATCAGGGCTTTGTTTTGACTAACGCTTCTAAACAATTGCATCACAGATAATTGAACAGACGCGAGGTGGATTGTTTAAAGTTTGATGAATACATATTCTTAATTTATAAATGCAGTACAGAAAATTGGTCTTAAGTGAATTGTGAGTACGGGAAATTCATATTATTTCTTCAATTATTCATGAATGGATCATTTTCTCGAAGAATACTGGACAAAATGAAATGTTTTCATCAATTTATTCTTTACAGGTGAATTGAGCATTATTGGAGACCTGTTCTGGAAGGATATGTGAACTATGGACGAATTTTTTCGGGGTGAGTAGAAATATTTTGATGAATTTCTTGTTAATCTTGATTATTGGATATGATGTGCGCTTGTACAGGGTGTGTTGGGGTTTTTTCGAGTATAAGACATGATCTGACGATGAACGGGGTGATTAAAGACGTTATGGGAGTTATTATACCTACACGTGTTTTACTTTTGGGAGCCCTTCAAATATACAGATGTTACAATGAAGGTTTAATTTTTTGAGGAAAGTGTATGAAAATATTGTGGAAGGTTCAATTTACGCGTATTTCTCGTAAAAAGTCAAATGCATAGGGTGGTTTTTTGCATATAACAGAAGGTTTAATATTTTTTCTGTGGAAAGTGCATTCAAACGATATACAGTTGGACATTATAGGTATAGTAGAGAGTTCAGGTTTTTTTGTGGAATGCAATTCTAGTGATACCTATACAGGGTGCTCTCATATGAAATATCAATTTTTTCTCACTTATTTATTTAAAGCATATAGTGTACATTTACTGACACATAAGTTACATAATTTTTGTGTTCTTGACATAAAGTTGTATCTTTTTGGCGCTCTAGTTCCTCGGAATCGAGTGCTTATCAATTTGCCCAAATGTCTGTAATTTTCGAATTTTTGGCTGCAAATGGTCTCAAACGATTTGGTTCGACTCACTGATCAAGAATCCGAGGTCGAAATCGATTCTGTCGGCCGGCCGTAGGCACGATAATTCTTGAACGAAAGGAGTTAGAGGATTGAAATTTGCAAGGTGGGTTTGGAGCGTAAATATCTCGGACAAGTCCGTTAATGGGTGAAATCCATCAAGCGGTTTCGGAGTTATGGCCGAACACATTTTTCATGAATGTTTCCGAAACCGATCACTCGATCTATCTGAAATTTAGCATCAAATTGTAGAATCATGACCTTTATACGCATGTGAAGTTTTGTATTGACCAGGTTACCGCAAAGTGTCAAAAAAATTTTGAAAATGAAAAAAAAATTTTTCCACAATAACTCTCGAACGGAATGAGCTAGGCAGTTCAAATTTTCAGAGTAGTTTAGGGAGATGAATATATCTCGGTTGAGTTCGTTATTGGGTAGAATAGGCCAGATGGTTTTGGAGTAACGAAAAAAAATTTTTTTTTTAAGCAACAAATTTCAAATTCAATTTTAATTTGAGCTGCAGTTTCACCATAAAAATCCATTGATATAATTTTCAACTTCAACAAGCTAATTACATGAGCTTTCTGGATTTCTGGCGCTCTAGTTCAAACAGACAAATTATATCTCCGAAAGTATTGGTTTCTCAGAGTTGGGAATTATATCAATGTATTCTTATGATAGAACTGCATCATAAAGGAAATTCAATTCAAATAATAGTTTATTTATCAAGATTAAATGAGAATTTGAGAATGAGAACTGCACCATGGAAGAAATCAAATTAAAATAGCTGAACTGAATTTGACTCTCTCTTATAGAACAGGATGAAATGTACCAGTATGAACATAGATCATATAATAAAGCTTAGATAGAATAATTATATCATTCTGTGAAATCATAGACGATAGTACGATTCATTATTGAAATTTAGAAAAATCATATCTCCGAAAGTATTAGTTTGTTGGAGTTGAATATGATATCGATGGATTTTAATGGTGAAACTGCATCTTAAATAAAAATTGAATTTGATATTTGTTGCTTAAAAAAATTTTTTTTTCTCGTTACTCCTAAATCATCTGGCCTATTTTGCCCACTAACGAATTTAACCGAGATATTCATCTCCCTAACCTACTCTGAAAATTTCAACTGCCTAGTTCATTCCGTTCGAGAGTTGTTGTAGAAATTTTTTTTTTAATTTTGAAATTTTTTTTTTGACATTTTGCGGTAACCTGGTCAATACAAAACTTCACATGCGTATAAAGGTCATGATTCTACAATTTGATGCTAAATCTCAGATAGATCGAGTGATTGGTTTCGGAAATATTCATAAAAAATGTTTTTACTAAATTCGGCCATTACTCCGAAAGCGCTTCATGGATGTCGCTGGTTAACTTGTCAGAGATATTCACGCTCCAAACCCACTTTGCAAATTTCAATCCTCTAACTCCTTTCGTTGGAGAGTTAACGTGCCTCCGGCCGGACCAGCCGGACAGAATCGATTTCGACTTCGGATTTTTGATCAGTGAGTGGAACCAAATCATTTGAGACCATTTTCAGCCAAAAATTCGGAAATTACAGACATTTGGGCAAATTTATAAGCACTCTGGAGGAACAAGAGCGCTAAAAATGAGGTCAAAAATCCACGTAATCTGTAGAATTCGCATTCCCAACAACGAACTCAACCCTAGAAGCAGAAAAAAACAGGCCAAATATTCAGCATCGTTTATTTTTCGATGTAATTCGTATGCACTCCATACGAAACAGAGCCTGGATTAAAACAATTCGAAGGAAATACGAGATATCTGAAATCGCTTGAGTAAAGCTTCCAACCATGAAGAAAAAAAGAGCCATCCAACCGACTTCTCGGTAATTTCAGGTATTCACGGCTATGTCTGTGAGATGGAAGTTTCATTCAGCGCCGACTAGAACACGTCTTAATGAAATCTCGCGAAACTCGCATGTCTCATCATGTAAGCGAAAATGAACAGAATGAGGAATTCGTCAATGCAGATCCTAATTTCATTAAATACTGCTTCTGTGCTAATGGATGATTCCTCCTTACGATATTATCAATTCCCCAGACAAGGAATAATCACTGTCGTATTAAATAAATGCGAGTTACCTTAGCGCATAGCTTAAATTCTTGAGGACGAATATAGGGTGGGCCATAACAATGGAGAGATATATATCTCGAGGAGCAATTTCTTTGTGTGCAAGCTTTTATTTCCCTTATATTTTAGACGTGAAAGGGAAGATCCGACGATATTATCAGGGTAGCCACTAGATACCAAAATAGATTCCCAAATCAATAGAAGATTTATTCTTCCTACAAAATTGAACTTTCGACATTTTATGAGATCGTGGGAAACTTCAGCTCATCTTTTATTATTTCATCTCAAGGGTTATACTACGCTGTTCGAAATGATACGGATATCGGGAGAAATTTCGTTATTGAAACAAAATACTTCCGTTTGTTCCAGATATCTAGGAAATATTGGCTGTTTCATGAGAATGAGACTCATATACATTCATATACTCATGGAATAATCTGTATATTGATTATGTAATAATTAGAGGATACTGTGGGAGGTATATTCACTATTAAATGGTTTCTTTCTGTGTTTTCGCTCCCTAACTCTGAAATATCTATTAAATAAAAATTGATCATTTTTTGAATTGCTTCTGCGTAATAAACACAAGATATTTATCAGAAGCAATAAATCAAACAATGTTGCCTAACAAACAATAACGACACAACATCAACGATGAATCAACTAAATATCGTAACGGTTCGTAGTCTAAATCAGACTCCTTCGTCAGACACTAACGAAACCCTTCAGAATTATTTTTTGGGCGTATGTTCTAGGGGAACATCGTCCTATCATTTCGTCCAAATGTCTGTAATTTTCGAATTTCGAGCTGAAAATTGGCTAATAGACTAATTCGGACTCCCTGATTACGAATCCGGTGTCAGATTTTTGGGTGCCGTATGGCCGGCCGGCCGGCCGTAGGCACGATAACAGGAGCACCGAAGGTCCTATCGACTTCAAACTTTCAGGGTAGGTTTCTGATCAAAATGCGACGGTTAAGTTCGTTAACGGGCAAAATCGGCCGGACGGTTTAGGAGTTATAGACATTTAAAATTTTGAGGTTATTTCCCTGATATTTCAGGAACTAAAGAAGATGTTGAATCGAAACTTGGTAGTCAGTTCGAAGATATAAACGCGCAACTTTTGGCAAAATTCTGTTATGATCAAAATGTTGGTAATTTTTAAAAAAATATTTCTTTTAATTTTTTCGAAAAAAAAATTTTTTTTTCGTGAACTATTCATCAGATTGCAACAAAAACTTGTACTAACGTCAATTGTAGTATTTTGCAACATTGTGCAAAATTTTGGCTCTATACGATTTCAATTTCTGGAGATATAAGACAAAGTGTGTCAAATTTCCTGGGTCTCTCTCAGTATTTTCATCGATTATTCTATGAACTCTTTGAATTCCACCGAAAACAAATTCAAAGACATAAACATAAAGAATCAAGTCATAGTTTAGACGTCGAAAGAAGGACGATGTTGATCGACTTGAAAAGGTACCTATTTCAAGAAATGCAATAATGAAATGCTTAATTTTTTTTATGGTCACAGAAAATCGTCACAAAAATCTATTTACCTCATTTGACGGCTGTTTGTCAAATCAATTAATTCCAATGATTGATGTCAGATTTCCTACATACCAAGTTCAAACACATTTTATTATATGGAAAACACTTATTATGATCACGTTCTACAGGAATTGATACTAAATAGAAGCTAGATGAAGATTATTGTAATGGAAAATTTGTGTTCCAGAATAATATTAAGGTATTCAACATGATACTGCTTTTTTTCTTTACTGGTCAGTACGGGCCACAAGGAACATGCACCCAAAAGCTCCTGTCCACAGGGCTTGAACCCATTTTTGTTGATTAGCTATTCTGAAATTCGGGAATTGTGACTTTGACAGTATTTGAAAATCATATTAACATAGTTTTAATTAGCATAGAAATGTCCAAGTTCCAACTCCTTTATTAATAAATTCAGCTAAATATGGTATTAAAAAGTGGGAGAGCCCTGTGGACAGGAGCTTCGGCGCTCTTGTTCAAACTTCGACAAATCATATCTCCGAAAGTATTGGTTTCCCGAGTTAGGAATTATATCAATGGTTTTTTATGATAGAACTTCATCATAAAATAAATTGAATTCAAACATCATAAAAGAATTTAAATTCAACAAGACTGCCGAAAATCATTAATCCAAACCAACTGACCAATTTTACCCAATAATGAACTTATCCGACATTTTCATTTCTCAAATCTACTATGAGAACTATAATACATCAATTGAAACTTAGCCAATATTCCAGTTATTTTCATACTGGAAATATTCTGAACCCAATTTACCTACCAAAGTATATATTTCCATCATCATATGGATTATCCACGGGCATTATATTATCATCTTAAAAGTATAATATCATATCATCCACTTAATTCTACGATAGCTGAGGTTATTCCATTGGTCATTTTGCATTAAATCATACTTTGTTCTCTATAACAGGAAGGGTATTTTATATCAAGAATAACGAACCAGAAAGAGAAATTAAAATGTCACTTAAAGCAAAATAAGATGACATGAATGAACACAGATCATATAATAATTCATAGATAGAATAATTAAGTAAAGCCAATGAACTCTATACTAACGTAGTATAGAGTTCTATGAGTACAGCATTCTGTGAAAACATAGAAGTAAGTACGATTTATGATCGAAATTTTGAAAAATCATATCTCCGAAAGTATCAGCTCGTTTGAGTTGAAAATGGTATCGATGCATTCTAATGATGAAACTGCATCTTAAAAAAAATTGAATTTGAAATTTGTATGTAATTTGTTTGATTTATTGCGTCTGACGAATATCTTGTGTTTCTTAAGCAGAAGCAATTCACAAAATAATAAATTTTCATTTAATAGATATTTTTCAGAGTTTGGGAGCGAAAACCCAGAAACAAACCGTTTAATATTGATTATATGTTATAATTATGAGAGGTATATTCATTCAAGAGGACTAAATCGTACTCTCTCAATACTTTCAACAATATACATCTAGATGTTGGCTGTGAATTAATGTTTTGAAGGTCTCTGCAGAATTTCAGCGATATCTACCGGATATAGTTTCTGAGATACATTTTTTTTTATTTTCTAATCATACAATCCCTCATGAAATTTTGCCTACGTATTCGTGTAGGTATTTTTCAACTATGGATTACCGAATTTCCATTCGATCAGATAAGTATTCTTCCAGTAATTAAGGAAAAAAAATGCACCCTGAAGAATTTAAAGCGAGCAGCCTCACATTGTCGGTACTTTGTTCTAGAAAATTTCATCATATTTATTTTGAACATATTTACCTAACGGTTGTGAAAAATAAATAATTATATAATTACCTCTTGAATAAAAAGTTACAAATATAAAACCTTCTCAAAAAATCGTTCTCAAGTTCTTGAAAAAACACTTTTTACTAGATGGGCAAACAGGGCATTATCAGGATATCGCAATCTAGCATCGCCATCTATTGATAGCTGTCTTAGTAACAAATTTCAGAATTATCGTTCAATAACAATAAATATGAGATGGGCCTAACGTTACAAAGAAGTTATTTTATCGTTAGTGTTGTAACGTTGCTTTTTATTAGGCAACATTGTTCCATGAATTACTTCTGACAAATATTTTGCGTTTCTAGCGCAGAAGCAATTTCAAGAGATTAAAATATGTTTACAGAGTTTTGGGAGGGAAATCCCGGAAAAAAAACATTGAATCGAGAAACAACTGCATCTGATGTTCCATCAAACGTTCAGGATAATCAGACGTGCAGTAGCCGAGTTATTGCGTATTAAGTGATTGCTTTTTGGGGGTGCAAACCTCTGCATACCACCTCAAGGAGATTTTTCGTATCTTATATTTAAAATTTTCTAGAAAATAAGTTATGGTTTGATGCAATAACTCGCTTTCTGCACTACTCCAGAAAACGTTAGTTAATTATGTCTATTTTCAACTCGAGCATCCATCATCACTACCATATTGTGATATTTTGAAAAAGCCCTGTTGAAAATCACGGTATACAACCTGAAAACAGGAATAGGTAAAATCCCACTTGAAGTTTCTATATCTCGGCGTTCTATTGAGTTCCAGGTTATGCCCATAAATTCAAACTGAGCACTTACAGATCCCACTTTATGCGATAAAAACTGTGTATTAACCCTCTCGAACCACCTCGAAGGGTTCGGTGGATATATAAAGAGATGAGATGAAGGAAGATAATTATTTTCATGTTGAAACGTCTATAATACCACCGCCCTTAACACGGGTATACTGCGTTACGCCCCTCTCACGTTGTTGTTTGAACTTCCGAATATATTCAGTATAGGAATTAGATATTACCGGAAATGTCTGTGTTAAATGAATATCTTCATTTCTCTAGTTGAATATTGGGATGAAGAGACATGGGAGTTTCCGATTCACACAGTTACAACAGGTGTTTCGAAATACTGACATGATCCACGCAAATATATGCAAGCTTTTTGACCCCTTCGAAGATTTCTTTCGTGTCTGTGAATGTTAAAATAACCATTTCGTAACGTTTCGCGGACTATATCAGACCTTCGTCTTCGAAAATCTTCAGAATAATTTTTTGTTGATAGCTATTCTGAAATTCGAAAATTAATTCTGAGGATCTTCGCTTGGTGTCTGACGAAGGAGCCTGACATAGTGTCCGAAACGTTACGAAATAGTTCTTTTATTGTTTATGTTGTTTCGTTATTGTTTGTTAGGCATTGTTCGATATATTGACTCCGACAAGTTATTGTGTCTCTAACGCAGAACCAATTCATAAAATAATAAATTTTCTATTTTATAGATATTTTGCAGAGTTTGGGAGAAAGGAAACATGTAATAATGAATATACCTCTCATAGTGTACTTTAATGGTCAGTCAAGTAGAGTTTCAATAATAAATTCAATGAAGTCTTAGGAAATATCAATTATACAAGAATCCACGACTTATTTTCTGCATGAATATTCTTTCCAAAAAAATTCTTAGAAACAGAGCAATGTTTTCTCATTATATAGTTTTCATTTCGAATTTTACCTATTTATATCATTAATTTGTGAATTTTTCTACTTTGTTATTCTATTGGTTAAATGGTATGTCTGTTATATCGAATGATTGAATAAATAAATAAATCACTGTGAACATTTCAAATGGACCAAATTTCTGTTCTTAATGTGGACAATGCAAATTGCATTGATTAGAAATTAGGAAACAAAACCGAGTCGATTTAAACAAAGTTCGGTCCTGCCTACACTGCAATCAGTTTTATGGTTCGTAAGGTGGTCATTGCGTGTTACGTAACATTTCGAAAACAAGTTCAATCCGCTCCATTTTAACAGTATTCCTGTGAAATAAATTGATTGTCGGTCTAACACTCATCAATGGAAGCTTCTGTAGAGTTTAGCAGTGACCTAATTATCCTAACAAAGTAACAACAGTCAAGCAACATTATGATGCTTCTGTGTCTTATACCATTTTTGTTCGGCTTATCGATTTACTTTTAAGCTACTTTTCATGATCTGAATCTGAATGAACATTATTATTATTATTTAATTTAAGTAATCATTAAAGGATACTGTGAGAGGTATACTCATTATTGAAAGGTTTTTTTCTGGGTTTTCTCTCGCAAACTCTGAAAAATATCTATAAAATAAAAATTAATTATTTTGTGATTTTGTGAAGATATTTGTCAGAAGCAATCAATTGAACAATGTTGCCTAACAAACAACAACGAAACAATATCAACGAAGAAACATCTATATCGTAACGTTTCGGAGTCTATATCAGACTCCTTCGTCAGACGCTTAATGAAAATCTTCAGAATTATGTTGTTGATAGTTAAAATAATAAATAATTCTAAAGATTTACATTAAGCGTCTGACGAAGGAGTCTGATATAGACTTCGAAACGTGAAAAGTCAAAAGAAAACCCAGGTTTGTCCATTCCTCGTCGTTCTTTGGAATTAGGCAGTCCACAAACGTAATAACACCGTATTTTGCATAAAGATTTGGGTCTTAAGGCTCATGAAGTTCAGTTAACACAAGAACACAATCCGGCCGATCATCAACAACGTCGTGTCTTTGCTGATTGGGTCGTTGAAATGCATGAAAATGATCCGGAATTCCATCGAAAAATCATCTTGAGTGATGAGGCACATTTCCACCTCGGTGGCTTCGTCAACAAGCAAAATTGTCGCATCCGAAGCTCGGAAAACCCAAGAGTTTTTGTTGAAAAGCCTCTCTATCCTCAACGTGTGACTGTTTGGTGCGATTTATGGTCCGGCGGAGTCATTGGACCTTACTTTTTCGAAAATGAGGCTGGAGCAACAGTTACGTTGAATGGATTGCGCTATCGAGAGATGATTAATGATTTTTTATGGCCGGAATTGGATGGTATTGATCTGGACAACGTTTACTTTCAACAAGACGGCGCTACGTGCCACACAAGCAACGAAACCATTGATCTTTTGCGGGAAAAGTTTCCGGACCGTGTTATCTCTCGAAGAGGTGATCACAATTGGCCACCGAGATCTTGTGATTTAACACCTTGCGACTTCTTCCTTTGGGGCCACGTGAAAGAGAAGGTCTACGCCAATAGCCCAGCGTCGATTCAAGACCTCAAAGATGGAATACGTGAGGCTATCGAGGACATGGGGCAGCCACTTTGCGATTTGGTTATGGAAAATTTCATTAAAAGGATATGGTCCTGTAAGCGTGGTCGTGGTGGTCACTTGCCTGATGTTATTTTCCACTATTAACGTCATAGCTTCTTCTTTATAATGAAATAAACATCCTATCATTTATATTGAAAAATGGCATTTTTCTTTGAATATCAAAATAATACCTCTTATTGGAAAACCCTTTAAAAGGATTAAGATTCCATTGTCCCACGTGAAGCCTTAGCCATGATATGATTAGTTCGATTCCATTCCAGCGTGAGTCTCAGATATTTTTCTGCGTTATCACGACTCCAATTACTTCTGTTGAATTTCCATGAAACCGACTTCTTTTACGTGTGTCCTACATACTAATACATCATGGTTCCCGAATCGAAACAACATAAAATCAGGGTGTTTGTCTAAAACTCCCGTGTAATTACAGAAATTAGCTGAAATGTAGTTTTCCCTATTCTGTTGAATGTAATTTCTCTTTCAGATGAATTTTCGGAAACTTTGTAGTTTAATAAACTCATGGAAATGTTACCTCTCTCAAGCTCAGTAGATGAGTGCTCGTTGATATTTCTTGTTTAAATTAAGTTGAAACATCATTCAAGATTACCGTAACACTCTCCATTTAATGTATTCTTCCGAATAGTTGGTAGTGTATTTATGTCACCGCTGGAATCAAACAACAAACAGAAGTGTTCAATCCAAACTGGCAGTTTTAGTTCGAGTAATCCTGAACTTATCTCTGAGACTGCTCCTGCGAACTTTAACATGTAATTTTGTGAAATTACTCTGAAGGTTGTCGCTATATCATTATACAATAAATCAAAGATCGGATAGTTTCATGGACAGAAGAAGGCTTCAATTTGTTTTCAAAAGCAGTTATTCATACGAACTGTAGAGCACGGATAACATGATCATACAGCATATGGATAGCAGTATCAGAGAAGTGATATATCTAAAATGAATGATAGGAGGAGAAGGCATTTTTCATCCATATAGCAAATGAGCTGGAAGATAAAGATGAACTTAATTCTCGTTTTTCATTGTCCATAAAAACAATTCGCTATTACATATTCATACATACTGATATTCGCAATTTGTCAAGATAATCTTCGATTGAACCTGTCGTACATACTTCGGACAGTAGGATAAAATTTGTCGCGCAATGAAAATTACCACAATTGAATCAAATGAAAAATTTGGGTGTTTTATTTATGTTTATTTGACTCATGATTTCTTAACAAGTTTGGTAGATTTAATCAGCCGTGTTATTATTATTATTATTTATTATTATATGGGTTGTGCTGGGCAGACAAAACCCACCCCTCCACTGCGACCAATCGGTCTATTGTGGCACACCTGTAGTATGTAATCTATACTTCACCCACAAGCTCAAGTCTCTTGATGAGGGATATGAGTCTGGTGGGTGAGAACTTGTCCAGTTCCCTCAGTGTCAGTTTGTGGACTCCTAGTTCCTCCAATCTGATCCTGTCCCCAGCGGGGCAGTCACACATGATGTGTTCGATAGACTCGTCGTCCTCCAGGCAAAGTCTGCACTCGGAGTCTTCAGTCAAACCCAGTGTATTGAGGTGTTTCCTGAGGCCACAATGGCCCGTGTATACAGCTGTGAGGATTCTCAGGTCCACCTTAGCTGATGGGCCAGGAATTGTTGAGCGAGCATGTCTGTGTCCAGGTATGCTGCTCCAGATTTCTTGGACCTTTTGGTCCACCCATCTGTCGTTTTCCTTCGCCGCTGCTCTGAGAGAGATACCGCAGGCCGGTTCAGGTCCAATGAGCCCCATGGAAGCCCCTCGTGCCGCCAATGAGTCCGCCATCTCATTACATTTTATGCCCGAGTGGCCCAGGACCCACAAGAGCTGCAGCCTGCAGCGCCCTCCAAGTTCAGCGAGTGTAGTCCGGCAATCCTGCACAAGCAGGGATTTGCAGTTGTATGAAGTCAAGGCCTTCAAGGCAGCTTGGCTATCCGATAGGATCTTGATTGATGCGTGAGCCCAATCTTTCTCAGTATGAGCTTCGCACAGTGATCAATGGCGAGAATTTCTGCTTGAAAGACAGTCGCAAAACTACCCAGGCTGATGGATTCAGCCCTAGCAATTCTGCAACCGCTGACTCCCGCTCCCACCCCTTGGGTGGTAGCGGAGCCATCTGCCAGCAGGGACCATCAAGCAGTCGGGTCTCAGAGACAGCCCAGTCAATCAGCCGTGTTCATAATTTCCATAACGCAATCGAAAAATCTGCAATTACTTCAGCGAATAGTACAATTATTGACTGTAATAATGTCGCGAGATCTTACGTTACGGTCTCTTAATTAGGATCACTGGGACACTGCGACCCGGACATAAACAGATCCTCCACCAGAAAGTGTCACCATCGAGTTCGCATGGTATCACGACCATCACACGTATACAAATGAAATATCGATTCGTCTAAAGAAGACAGTGCCTCCAATCTCCAACATTATAATGAGTGCGATGTGTTTGCGGTCTTGTTTTTACCGTTTGAGAAGGAATCCCCATTCAAGTAGTTTACTTGAAAAAGCTGTCGGTTCTAAAGCTGCGAAAATTTGGTTTTTTATTGCAGTCAGGACTGTTGAATGATCTGGGGTGGAAATTGTGACTCTTTGTCGTCTTCCCGCCATAGCTATGTGGGAATTCGTTATCAGCAAGGAATTAAATTTCTATTTGCATATAATGGGCCTTTCATTAAGAGCGCCCCATTTTGTTTTGTAAATAAAATACATTTTCTGTTTGTGAATTATTGAAATTTTTATTCAATTATAAAGTACAATGGATACCATTAGTTACGAAACAAAATATGATTTAAATGTCCATCACGGATACGCTTGCATGAGTGAAGTCGTTGAACCCAATTTCCTCCGGCTCTCTCACACAAATCAGGTCGTATGTTAGCAATTACTCGTTCAAAATTGTTCTGTGAATCGTCCAGATTTACTGGATGATTACTGTGAACCAACGACTCAATGTAACCCTAAAGAAAGAAGTCCAATTGAGTTGAATCGGAGGATTGAGGCGGATAATGTATCTGCCCGTTTCTTGAAATAATCGAATCACCCAATTTTGTTTCAAATAAAGTCATTGTTGGCAGTATGACAAGTAGCACCGTTCTGTTGAAACCAAATGTTCTGCAAATCAAGAAGAACCAATTCAGGCCATAAAAAATCAGTCAACATTAACCAATAACGATTTCCATACCTGGACACATACATGCTCACTCAACAATTATTGGCCCATCAGCTGAAAGGGCCAGACAATGGCTCAGATTTCCAAGGGTAGACCTGAAAATCCTGACAACTGTATACACAGGTCACTGTGGCCTCAGGCACGCCTAGTACGCTGGGGTTCACTGATGACTCCGAGTGCAGACTACGCCTGTAGGATGACGAGTCTATCGGTCACATCATGTGTGACTGCCCCGCTGGGGACAGAATAAGATTTGAGGAAGTAGGAGTCAACAAACTGAACCAAAAGGTCCAGGAAATCTGGAGCAGCATACCTGGACACATACATGCTCACTCAACAATTATTGGCCCATCAGCAGAAAGAGCCAGGCAATGGCTCAGATTCCCCAGGGTAGACCTGCGAATCCTGACAGCTATATACACAGGTCACTATGGCCTCCGGAAACACCTAGTACGCAGTGACTTATGCTGCGGATAAGTTTTCTGAGATTCAAGGCTCCAATGGCCCGAATGTGCTCTTTGTATTATTATGACAGTACTTGAACAACGGTTTCAAATCCAAATTTCATGTAAATAAGAATTATTTACTTGCACTTTGGAGTTCATGATATACTAGGCCGTGTTTCCTGTGGTGTATATGAGGATTTTCTCTGAAAACACATACACCGTAAATGATCACACAGATTGTGAATCTTTTACTCCTCATATTGACCTTAATGGGATATTTCGTTAGTGGTAGGGAAGACACCAGCTTCCTTCTTATTCATACCTAGCTCCTTCTGCAAAATATGTGTTCTATTCGGTCATGAATCACCCGCGCATGAACTGATAAAAATTTATTTACACTCGACATGATCCACCAGAAATTCTCTTCCTTCGCAACATCGCAACTCAATTTTATATTTCTCGAGGGTTGTCGAACTTGGGTACTAAACCGTTTAGTAAATTACTTTTTCTTCTAAGGTAACTCAAAAGCTCTCGAATCGATATTGATAAGATTATCAAAATGCGTTTTAGCAGACCCGGTGTGAAATTCAGCTCAAAAAAAATCAGCACAATCGATGGGATCCGGTTCAGTCTAGTTGGAGAAGTTGGTTTTTCGTCGATGTTATTTTCGAGCACGCAAGACTCAGATCCGAAGCATCCAGCCCAATTACTACAATTACACTGATTTCAATTAAATAATATTCAATAAATGACGCGTAAATCAATAGTTCTAGTGAAAACCCTATTGTTGAGAGTGAAAACAAAGTGCCAAGTTGACTGTTGACTCATGCCAGATCATTAAACAGGGCCAGTCTTTGAGTTGTTCATTAATTTTAACGATATACTGCTCTCATCAAATAAAACACTCTTTTCATTTGCTATTTTTCCAAATTCGGCTCAGGTAAAAAGTTATATATTATAAGATTGATTAAAAATGTGCTGATACACTCCTGCTCTCTGTTTAACCGTTCCACACATAACCAAAATCTGTATCATAGAAAATCAACTGTGTCATCCGATGCTTGAAATTCAATGAAATTATTCGAAAAAACATATTTACCCTGCACTTAATTCTTAGGATTTGGTTTTTAATGTAGCATTTATAACAAAAATATTCCACTATTCATTGTTATCAACTCCATATATTTTTTTAATCTTTAGATTTTCAAAGCCTATAACTATTCTTATATTAATTTCAATGCATATTTTTAGAAAATTTAATTTCCCGTAAAAAAGATTGAACAAAACTGTCCGATATACCTATTTTACCAATTATTAATAAAATATTTGTAAAGTAACTTGAATAGTATAATAAGTCCACAGTGAACTCAAAATAGAATAGATTTTACAAGATAATATTTAATGGCTCCTTTCTGGGTTTTCTCACCCAAATTCTGAAAAATATCTATAATGATTACTTTTCGACACCTGTGACTTAGATATTTCTATTTTATTTTCAACGCAAAACACGTTTTCGCATTACTTATTTCTTGTAGTACCTGCCATTACTACCAATTCCACGTGCTTGACACCTGCTCAATCTTGTAACCTACCTATTCGGTCATTTTCGCAAAAAAAGTAAACCGTTCCAACAAAATGAAGCGCTTTATTTTGTTTGTTTTTTTGGGTTGAATATAGATTTTCTTGCATGAAAGTTTCATTTTTATTCCTTGCAGTAATTGTTTTATTTTCTGGAAAAAATTGTTAACTACGGTACCAATATTTTACACCATCATTTACGCAAGTCTAATAAATCTGCAAAAAAAAAATTGGGATGGTCACTCTGTTGAAATGAATGAATTCCGAAGTTTATGCCATAAGGTACTTAATTAAAAACTAAAATTGACAGGTCCAGGCGTTTTATTAAAAGGTTTCTTTCTGGGTTTTCTCTCCCAAACTCTGAAAAATATCTATAAAATAAAATTAATTATTTTGTGATTGGCTTCTGCGCAAGAAACCCAAGATATTTGTCAGATGCAATCAATTGAACAATGTTGCCTAACAAACAACAACGAAACAACATCAACGAAGAAACAACTATTTCGTAACGTTTCGGAGTCTATGTCAGACTCCTTCGTCATACGCTTAACGAAAATCTTTATAATTATTTTGTTGATAGTTATTCTGAAATTCGAGAATTGTCACATTGACAGTATTTGACAATCATAGCTAACATAGTTTTACTTTGTTTCTCTTTTTTATTTTCTCTGTATATGAAGCTAATGTCAATATTATGTCAATATTATGAGCCAATAAAACTACTCATTTTGGGAGTTTTTTCTCACTTTTTTTGATGGAAATAATCAGGTAATGAATAAACGAAGAAATAAAGTTGTTTCCTTCAGTCGGAACATTTTTATCGATTTTTTTCTTCCTCTCAAATGTAATATACTGCGTTACCCTCTCGCTGTTCCAAAATTATATACTCATAAAATTTTCGTTTCATATACGGACAAAAATTCAGAAGGGGACTTCTTCAAGTGGTTGCATGATTTCGAATTTCCGGAGTACTCGACGAGAAAAGAATGCATATTCGGCCACGCTGATGGAAAAATTCTATTTTTCAATATCGCACCCCCATTTGCTAAATCCGAATTACCAGAAAATGAAGCTATCTCCGTTACTCGCTGGTATTAAGCAGAGCAATTATAATTTTGTATGAAGAGACCACCGGGTGAAAAGTGGAAATGCTTATTACAAAAGCCGAGTTGAAAGTGTTTCCACTCTTGGCATGGCCAGGGTTCGTGCGCAAGGCTCTCTTTCCGCAACCCTTCTCGTTGGTCCGCAGGTATATTAGACCTCGTTAAATAATGATCTTCTATTTCTAATTTTCTTGGGTTCACTCACGTACATATTTTTCAGTATGAAAGGTTGACAGACTCTGAATGGTTGTCATTACCTTAGGGATTGATAAGTCTACCGTAATGTGCCCTTTGATTATTCAACCGTGGTCCTGTTTTGTCGAGCGCACATCCTAACAGCCTAATCGGCAAATGAAATTTTATATCCCACCTGAAAACTGGAGTATACCATGATATTTTCTAGATCGGAGAGGATAACGCAGTTTGAGAGGTTCTGGTAAAGCTGGAGTGGGAGGAGGAGGTCGCAAGAGAATGCCGATGGTCTCAACTTGATTTGTCGGCAAAAGTGAACTCGAACAAAAAAGCCTAGAATGAGCCAATTGCAGGGGGCAAAGCTGCATATATCGGAGCTCTGATCGGCAAATCCGGTCACCAATACCAAAAATAGTTATTGTGAAATTCAAGAATTGTCACAATAACTATCAACAAAATTATTCTAAAGATTTTCATTAAGCGAAGAAGCAGTCTGATATAGTGAAAATAAGAGCAAATTGTAGCTCCAATTGTCAAGTTTCGATATCTGGCATTATACAGATTCTTTGAGCAACAGTTCTGGAATATTATTAAGAAAACCACCGAGAAAACTTCTTTACAACTATGTGCTTGCTTAAACACAGGTCTATGGACTTCAAAACATTTTTTTTCGAAATTCCTACATGGAACTTTTTTGGGAAATCTAATGCCCTTCAGTTTGAATCAACTAAAAGGCCTGTAGGATAATCGAGGTAGGGTTTTGAAAACAGCAGAACATTACAAACAAAACGTTATTAGTAGCTGAACACATTTCGTTCGAAGTGATAATTTTTACTGAAAGGAAGATGAAGATTTGAATATTCGAGGATATTTAGATAGCATGTTATATTATTGGATATAATGAATGACAGATGGATATTATCGGTAATTTTTTAACCATAAAGTGTTCCGAAAAACCCAGGAAATTTCAAAGCCAATTTTAGTTTCTGCACGCATGTTCTGGGGAACAGTATGCTATCATTTTGTCCAAATGTCTCTAACTTTTTTTGCCGAAAATGGTTTCAAACGATTAGGTTCGACTCTGATGAAGAATCGGAGTTCAAATTTTATTCTGTCCAGTCGACTTGAAAATTTCAGCGACACTAGAACATTTGAAAATATTTATTTATTCATATCACGATAACTTGAGGACGGAAAGAGATAGCATATCGCAGTTTTTAGGGTAGGTTGCACATCCAAATATGATATATGACAAGTTCATTAATAGGCAGAATTAGGCAATCGGTTTCGCGGTTATACTCATTTGTAATTTTTTTATTATTTCCTCTATAACTCAAAACATACAAATAAGTTCCAAATAAAACTCCGTAAGAGTTATTGTGAAATTCAGAATTGTCACAATAACCTCCAACAAAATAATTCTAATGATTTTCGTTAAGCGTCTGACGAAGGAGTCTGATATAGACTCCGAAACGTTACGATATAGTTGTTTCTTCGTTGATGTTGTTTCCTTGTTGTTTGTTAGGCAACAATGTTCAATTGATTGCTTCTGACAAATATCTTGTGTTCCTTAAGCATAAGTAAATCACAAAATAATTCATTTTCATTTTATAGATATTTTACAGAGTCTGGGAGAGAAAACCCAGAAAGAAACCTTTTAATAATAAAATCTCGAGCTTTGCTGTAAAATAAGGTTTTGAAAGACCTTGCAAAATAGGGAATAGAATGTTTTTAATTAAAAAAAATTTCTAGTTATAAATTCCCCACGAAAGTCTTCGTGTCCGTATTGGTCAACCAACTAACCATTTCCAATCCGATTTGATTATTATTTTTCGAGTTCTGAAGAAAGATGGCTTTAACTCCGAAACCACGCATTTTGCCCATTAACGAACACAACCAAGATACTTATGCCCCGAACTCATTCTGAAAATTTCAACGCTCTAAGTTCGAGAATTATTGAGCAGATTATTCACGAATGAGTCAAACCCAATCGCATGACCATTCTCGGCCAAAAATTCAAATCAAAAGCACCAAAAACTGGGGAGGGTTGTTTGCGCCGAAATCAGTTACAAATACAAATGGGTCGACTTTAGACGTCGGAAACGGAAGTTCGAAAGCTCAGTATCCCTGTTCTTCGCACTATTTATCTATGAAAGTTGTGAAGCGAAGTCTGAGCCCCATACTACCCCGCCAAGTGGTTTGGGGGATAATTTCAATGCACGTAAACACCGGGGGGATATAATCCATTAGAACAATAGGCCATTTCCATCAATGGAAAACTTATATAAACGATGTCGCCTCAAAACAGTTCAGGTCGCATTCGCTGGAATTTATTTGGGCGATTACTTCAACAGCTCCATTCCAGAGTATTGAAAACACAAATGCCAGAATAGGTAATCGTATTGTATGTAGTTCTAAGGGCATTTTCGTTCTCGGATAAGAAGTCCGATAGTTTTAGTTGGTTACCAGTATATCGCACGTTAAATGGGTGAACTTCTTTGCGCCAGTTGAGTTCTTCTTTATTGTTTCCGAGGGTTACACTTGGTTCTGGAGGTCACTCAAATTTTCAGCGTTATTTCAACATCATTATTATAATGACAACAAAACATGAGCATTCTGGCAATAGTATCTTGTTATTGGTTGTTGATCTCATGGGCATATGTTTTCATCCTTCGAATTTCTTAGGTGAAGGCGTAGTTCCATGTCCTCTTGCATAGGTGGCGTAAGCGTCTACTTAAACGTAAAACGTCGGCTATGTTATCGAAAGAATTTCGCGAACAGACTACATTTTCTATAATGAGGTAGAGCATTACATAAAGGTCGGCGTTTTCCAGCTTCACATTACCATATTGAAATTTTTTCTCTTGCGGGTGTGGTTAGCGACCATAGTCCCCATATTTTCAAGATCCTTGTCCTTTTCCTGGAGCTATGCAGCTTTACGAGAATTCAGGAATTCAGGATGGGTGTTTTTGATTAAAATTTTTATCCTCCTGTATCATTCATTTGTAAGGATCAATAAATGTATTATTATTCAAAATGAAACCTTTAGTTGAATGACCCTCTATATTAAACCAATTATTATTTGATTCAGAACTTATAAAGTTTGCCTGAAAATAGCCGTCGAACGGCAAAAAATCACTAAATATAAATCACCCAATATAACTCTAAAAGTAGAGCTATTTCAATCCGCGCACGTGATATAAATCACACTGAGGTGAGTACGTAATCAGAATCGAATCGAAATTTTTGTAACAATAATATAGAATGAGCACGCACTTTGCAAATTAGAGGACAGAAAACGTCACACGGAATAGCTCGACTTCCAATTTCAGCGGGACATTAAAATCATATTTGGTTTACGAAAAGGGTCTTGCTCATAAGCTCCTAATGGCGGCATATTATGCGGGGAAAGTAAACAAAGTGACCATTACAACTATGAGATTGCATAGTTCGACGACGACTTCAGGAAATTCTGGAGAAAATTGCTCCGACGGCTGCTTTTGAATTGGACCACAAATTCGAAATCAATTTCGCGATCCGTTCTTCGACATCCTAACCCCCTCCTCCCCCCTTTCATACTGCTCGATATTCTTTTTCTTCCAGTAATATGGATTTCGCAAACTAACCGAAGGCGAACGGACCGCTTTGCGTTGTACCCTTCGAACTAATTTGGTTTTATAATATTCCAATAATATCCTCAGAAATCGACCCGCAAAAAAAAGCCTAAGGCTGAGGAATTAAGGCAGTTCATGTTAAATTAAAGAAAACCATAAATATCACTCAAAGGTATATTATTTCGTCTTCGAAACTTTTCTTACGCTTAATGGTTCGCGAGTTTTCAAGAATGGGACTGTGAAATGGTTGGGAAAACTCGTAAATATTCACAATAACAAGAAAGAATAGTTATACTTACTTCTTTTAAATGACCTTTATGTTTTACTTCGGAAAGTTTCAAAGAATCGTCAAATGTTGGTCACCCACAAAAGATTTCCTGATGAAAATGCACCATCGATTTTAATTTCTCGTATCAATCTATATCTCGCGAAGAACTGCGTGAAACGTTCTCGCAGAAGTAATTTTTATAATAATTAATTGAATCGTTCTTTACTTGATTCAAATAAATCTATCTAGTTTTTAGAATAAAAGTTCCCATAAACTTAGGCACTAAACCTATAAACTATTGAGTCGCAGTGTGTTAAATTTCATCAATATCAATATCTTCGATATACACTCAAATGACTATTTATTAATTTTAGACTCCTTCGTCAGACGCTTAATGAAAATCGTTAGAATTATTTTGTTGATAGTTATTTTTTTTTATTCTTGAATTTCACAAAATAACTATCAACAAAATAATTCTAACGATTTTCATTGAGCGTCTGAAGAAGGAGTCTGATATAGACTTCGAAACGTTACGATATAGTTGTTTCTTCGTTGATGTTTCTTCGTCGTTGTTTTTTAGGCAACATTGTTCAATTGATTGCTTCTGACAAATATCCTGTGTTTCTTACGCAGAAGCAAATCACAAAATAATTAATTTTTATTTTTTAGATATTTTTCAGAGTTTGAAAGAGAAAACCCAGAAAAAAAAAACCTTTCAATAATGAGTATACCTTCCACAGTATCCTTTAATGATTACTTGATTGAACTAAATTAGTAATGATTCCAAATAATGGAATCAACGAAGATCCTTCATGTTTCCCTGCATATAGCGATATTAACTAATTCCTCAATAAATATTTCATTGCCTGAACAAGTTTTACGATATTGTCGTCCTGAAATGGATGAAAGGATTCCATGTGCCATATATCATTCGAAACTTTTCATGTCATTTCATTTAGAAATCAAAAGGTAGGACGAGTGATTCCATTTCTAGGCTTGCATCCTCATCCTCCAGGTAGTGAGTTCCAACGATGGGTAGGGCAGACTCTTTTCCGGATAATTTTTATAAATCCAAGTATGAATAACTCAACTCCAACAGTAAGCACTTAATTACTAATATTGCCAGGCCACACAATCATTACATTGACATTATTAATAAACATCCGCATAATAAAGCGGAGGTATCAGGAAATTCAATTTTGGAGAGCCCTCATTATTTAGATTAATTGAAATAATTATTTTCGTGCTCATTGGGTATGAAGGCACCTATATGCAAAAACAGAATATTGGTCATGTCATCGCCGGCTCTATTTCCAATTTATACATATGGTATGTCTGTCAATGGGCGATGAAAAGCTTCAAACCCTTCAAATTGGCTGGCATGGACGGTACATTTCCGGCTATGCTTCAAAAAGGTGTTGAATATATTGTACCTCCTGTTACTGACCTCGTTAGAGCTAGTTATGCATGAGGATACATTCCTATATCAGAGTAGTAACCAGAGTAGTTTTCATACCTATAATAGGACGATCCATATTTCATACATTTCTCCTAAAAACCATGACCAATATGGAATATGGACTGGTTGCATATTGAATAATTTATGTATAAATTCGGGATGATGTTTCAGAAGATTTAGAATTGGATCATTTTATTTTAATGATGTAGTTTATGAAGTATTCATAAAAAATATTTTTACTAAAAATGGCCATAACTCCGAAACCGCTTGGTGGATTCCGCCCGTTAACGAACTCGTCCGAGATATTTATGCTCCAAACCTACCCTGTCAATTTCAATTCTCTAACTCTTATCGTTCAAGAGTTATCGTGTTAACGGACGGACGGCCGGCCGGACAGAATCAATTTCGAACACGGATTCTCTATCAGTGAGTCGAACCAAATCGTTTGAGATCATTTTCAGCCAAAAATTCGATAATTAGAGACATTTGGGCAAATTGATAAGCACTCTGTTCCGAGGAACAAGGGCGCCAAAAACAATTCTTCTAGTTCTCAGTATCGCACCTAAATCTCTCAATCAACAATCTTTTCTTCAGAGTTAAATGTAAAATTGCTCAGTACCTCCATTAATTTTCTTCATAACATTTCTCATTTCACCCCCGTATTACCATTCGATAGCAGTATCGTAACGAAAAAAAAAATGTAGGAATGTATTCCTTATATTCCAGTAACTACGAAAAAATGATGCGATTTGCAGCAAATCGGTCGAGAAATTGCTAACAGTGAATAACGCCTTCCAATCGAACATCGTAGGGGGTGGTTTTCTGAAACGATTTCTGGATATATCCTATGTGAGCGACGAAATTCTTCCTATAAATCGACTCTAGGAGGTCTTTATACGAACGTTTTCAAGACTAAAGTTTCCGGTGAATAATATGAAGAGTGAATCAATTCGTTGTGAGAAAGCCAGGTTGTGGTTTGAGGGGAATAAATATCAAATTTTGTAATTCTACCCTATTTAGTCCGGTCAATTTAGACATTCGAAGGTGCATAAAATCCCAACAAGCTGAAAATCAGTAAAATTGTTCAAAACATAATTATAAATAATATTTAGAAGTTCACCATCATTCCTGTGTATGGAAAAATTTTTATTCAAGGTCAAAGGTCAAGAAAATTGGTTTTTCACGATTTTCAGCAAAACGGTAAGTTTTATCATGAAAGTACCTTCGACAAAATCGTAGATCAAAAAATTATCTATAAAAAATGTATCAATACTTTTTATCTTACGAGCCACCTACTTAAATAGACTTCTCCGCATGATGATCCTTCTATATTAAATTAATATAAACTTTATTTGAATTTTGATAATTGATCAAAAATCTTCGGAATTTCACTACAAAATTTGGCAGTTTGGTATAGAATGAAATTCTGAACAATATTTCTTCAAGAACCTTTGTGATATTTTTCTGATTTCTACGTCTTTTGGTCACTCATCGTAACTTGTATTTACGACTGATTAGAAAAATCGTAGAGCATGCAATTCAAACAATTAAACGTTCTAACTGAACTCAGTCCAATTCATGTTTTTAACTACTCACACCATGTCCTTTTTTTTCGAAATTTTTAGACAAATGGTTAAAGTGGAACCGGAAAATCGTAAAATGATCGCATGAAATTAAAACGACTAGGATTTTGTGAATATTCGGTCGAACAACATATGATACCCCCCGTGTGATTCTTCGTTTTTCGTTCCCATAGATGTCTCCAGAGAGTTATTAATTTTTAGAACCTTCCTTCTCTTTTATCGAATGCAATTGATGGCTCATGAACCGGGGGGGGGGGAGGGTCTAAAAACATCCCTTCGATGACACAGTCTAATTTCCCACGAAGGGAAATGCTTGTCAGCGTCGGAAGATGACATCTATGGCGAAATTGAGGAACAATGAATTGAGGCCACATTAATTAGATTTTCGGGTGCCCCTAAGATAGCCGCGACTCTCGTTCATTTTAATACAAGAAAATAACGATCACAGGGGCGAAACCTTCAAGTTCACAAAGAGCCGGAGATGCTAATTCAATTTTAAAATAACATTCATCGGGTGAAACTAATTCCAGACAATTTCAATATTTATCGGAATTGTTCATAACGACTTTCGATCTAGAATCTCAAAAGGCTCATAAATTTTCTGAATGATAATATTTCGAAATATCTGGATGCTGTTCTTGGAAGTAATGCAGATTATCGAGACTCCTTCGGAATCAGTGGAAAGGAATAATCCTATATCGATTCTGAATGAAAGAAATGAGAATTGGAGCCACAAGAGGGTTTGAAGGTTATCGCAAAGAATTGGTTTCATAATATATATTCTTTTGAACTTTGAGCATAACATTCTTTTATCTAACAACAAAACATGTCTACGAAAAGAGTGTTAGCAGAGGTTAGTGTAACGGGGTACCATACAATTCGATGTGATGATAAAAGAGCTCAGGGAAAAACCTCAGCCCTTTCTCCCCGTTAGTCTTGTGATTTATGATCATTGAAATTGTTAACAAAATATGCTTAAATATTTAATATTGAAGGGCATCTTTTTCATTACTATTGATTCTTCCTTGAATAAGCTGAGAGGTTTCTCCAAGGTACCCGGAACCCAATCTGGAAAAGGAAAAGACAAAAAAAAGAAAACGAAAACATTTAAAATGCAATATTCCATGGTTCATCAAATAGTTTTCAAATTCACCACCCATTCCAAAAAGGACTCAGAAACATCATGAATAGCCCTAAAACCATCATAATGAAATTGGGGAAAGAAATTTTTCTCAAATATCGGATCATTTAAATATTGCAGTCAAAAAATTCGCAGGGCTATTTATAACATACAGGGTGTAAATAAATAGTTGCGATAAAATTTAATAGGTGATTCCTTGTCAAAAAACTCTGACAAATTATATCTCCGAAAGTATTGGTTTCTCAGAGTTGGGAATTATATCATTGGAATCTTATGATAGAACTGCATCATGAAAAAAAATAAATTTAATAAGAATCCATTGATATCATTCTCACCTCGGAGAAACCAATACTTACGGAGTTATGATTTGTAAAGTTTGAACAAGAGCGCCAAAGCTCCTGTCCACAGGGCTTTCTCACTTTTTAAATTTGGCTTATGTGCGTCAATTCTCAAGAATTTTCGTAATTAAATTCAAAACATTGGTCTATGACTCATCTCAAGTTGGATTTATATACATTAGGAAATTATAAATAGAGTATTTTATGAAATCATATAGAATTGAGAATAATTATTGAAATTTTGAAAAATCATATCTCTGAAAGTATTAGTTTGTTAGAGTTGAGAATGACATCAATGGATTCTTATGGTGAAACTGCATCTTAAAAAAATGAAATTAAAATTTTGTAATGTAAATAAGAAATATTTTTTTCACTCCGAAACCACCTGGCCGATTTTACCCAATATCGAACTTAGCCGAGATATTTATCTTCTAAACCTACTCTGAAAATTTCAACTGTCTAGCTCATTCCGTTCGAGAGTTAACGTGTTAACGGCCGGACGGACGGTCGGACAGAATCGATTTTGACCATGGATTCTTGATCAGCGAGTCGAACCGAATCGTTTAAGACCATTTTCAGCCAAAAATTCGAAAATTACAGACATTTGGGCAAATTGATAAGCACTCTGTTCCGAGGAACAAGTGCGCCAAAAATAGTGTGGGTGTTTTATTGATTTTTTTTTGAGCTGCTTACCTACATCCCCCTAAAAATGTTGGCCAAGAAGCAATTTTTTTTCCTTCAAACCCAAGAAACTGACAAGAATGACATTGAGCAAATAATATACGAGCGAGAAGGCACTCATAAAAATTTTTGGTGCTATTCTCCAATGATTGCAAGCTGTAAAAAAGTCCACCACTAAAATATCTATCGTAAGAGACTTAGTTCCTTATTCATTTTATGCCATATAAAAATTTATTCTAGTTAGCCCATTTTTGAGGGGAATATCTTCATGTTCCTATTCCTTGTATTCATCGAAAATTAAAATTAGCAATTCTAGGCCGGTATACGATAGAACCCAATATCCCAAGCATCCGCATACAAGTATGTTGAGTGAATTTCTAGTATCTGCCGCTGCTATATAGACGGATAGACAGCGTGTTCACAACAATAGGGTCCTGTTTGGACCCTCTGAACATGAGAGTGTAAGAACAGGAAACAATCGAACCTCATAGATATTGATGGACATATCCTCCATCTGTCATTCCGACCGAATAAATGTTACCAATTTATGAATGGATTAGCGCGCTTGTTTATGTAATGATCAATATGCATATTTCATTGATATGTAACACCGTATACTACTGAATTTTATGGTTATTAGATATCCGCTTAATTGAGAACAATTCAAGTTGTGTATTGAAAGCTCGAAAATCTATTGATTCTTGTTTCAATTCACCAAAATTTCAATAGATTCAATTTCTGGAAGGAAAATAGAATAAAAGTGAAGAACGCCGTGTAATTTAAAAGGGACACTGTGTTTCTTATAGAATTAACGCAAAAATTTCACAATTTTTGATCTTTTCTAGGCTGTGAAGAATGTGAGTATACAGGGTTGGGATAAAGTATGGAATCATGAAAAATATCTTTAAACGAGAACGAGGATTATAAAACTTTGCAGGCAAGTACAATGACGCATAAAGCATCTGATTCCATATTATCCGATACTACAGTACTTCCGGATCATCTTTATTAATTTAAATAGGATATAAGTTTTTGCTGATTTCAAAAGATCTTGTTATTTTGAATTTGTACATACTAGCTTCAGAGGAAATGATTTGTAAAAACGAGAAAGAAATCACCTTTTTAATTTAAAAAATAAGGTAAATTTAGGCACTGCAGCCTTAGGAAGCATATGAAGAGATTAGGGCTAGCAGAAACTGACGAGTGCAGATTCTGTTGGGAGGAGGATGAAACTCCTGATCACCTGATAACGGAATGCCTCGCCATCTCAAACCAACGCAAGGAATGCTTTGGGCAAGAAATCTGCAGGAGCGAAGACGTAGCCTCCTTGAAGCTATCCCAGATACTGGAGTTCATCAGAACTCTGGAACTGGAAGGCGAGCTATAGATGGTAATGACATCGACAGCTCTGACGGGGGGCACAATAGACCTTAAGGTCGCAGTGCAACGTTAGCCCCTACAACAATATACAATATACAAGGTAAATTTATGTACAGTCACCTCCTGACAATATATGTAATCCTCCCACGTTTTAGTTCACTTTCAGCAATAATTCTTTAGCTCAACTCCTACGTTCATATGTTGGACGTCTAAAGTAAACACATTATTTTAGATAAACCCAAAGAAAAAAATCTAACAGGTTGAAGTCCAGAGAACCAATTATATTTTCTTCGGATCATACTTTTTAGTTTTCGATATTTTCCCTACAGAACTTGTAGCATGATTTGCTGTCAAAATTGTTGTAGAAGATTAAGATGATTCCTCTGAATTCATTGCCATTTTTTTTCTAATAGCTTTTTGATATCTAAAAACACTTGTGTACGTTTTTATTCTCATTAGTCTGAAGTGAATGAATTAATAGGCTTGCATTGTATTATTATGAGATGAACGGCGAGCATTTTGAACATTTTAAGTGGTTTTGTTTGATTTATTCTTCTCAATAGTCTAAAGTCAGTAAACTTACCTATTCTGTAACTGTTAAGTGATTCATTTCTCGTTGGAGTCTACATTGGCAATAGTATCAACTAACAAGGGGTTGAAAAACCACAACAATCAGTTCCAAAACCAAACTCAGTATTTTCATGACAAATGAATAATAATTCGACCCTGAATTGATTGATCTCATCCCCTTTGACGCGGGGGTTCGGTATTAATTCATCGCGTGGAAGTTTTTCCCGTTTCCGTAGGAGAAGATTTCGCGAAAGTTTGCGAAGTTTTATATTCAACCGTATTAGAATGTGAGTGAGGATTTGACAAATCTTTGCGGATTCCGCTCGGGCATTAGTGATGCTTCGTTAGATATGTTTCAATTAATCTTTTCCGCTTTAGGGAATCTTTTTTCAATTTCGATCGAACTAATTTCTTCTCGTTCGAGTTCTTCCCCCGTTCGGGTGAATTGGCACATCTGTCAAGCTGTGGGATACATGGTTGGAATGGTTCAATTCCAAGCGTGATGTGGATCAAGGCTATAAGTTGACAGTTCATATATTGAGGTTTGATGCTCCCAATTTTGTATAATCAAATATGTAGTTTTTTGGAATGTTCTGTGATTATTTGAACATAATCAGTTCAAATGTAGAACTGAAGAACCAACAGTGTGGCGAAATTGAATCAATATTCATTGATCCATCAAGTGAAGACCGAATCAGTCGAATATTAATAAATTTTATTTATCTCAGAAAAACTTGAACCATTATTTATTGAAAATTGATCTCCATCAAGTAAATAACGAATCAATCAAATATAAACTAGTAACAAACATGAAGGGATACAAAACAATATTCTTAATTTTTGGGTGATTTTCAAAATGCTATAACTCGAGAGGAAATGACCACTCAGCAAAAAAAAGTATTGAAATTTTGCTCCAAGTGTCTATTTTTCAGATTTTATTCAATTGAAAATTCTTAACTCTAATTTGAAGCGGATTTATTGTCAATAATACCAGAAATGTCCTTCTCTAATTTGATACCATGAGTTGCAAAATAAAGATCGTACAGGAGATCAAAGTAGGGTCTTAAAAACTGCGAAATATTCCTGAAATACGCCTTTGATAAAAAAGATTTTTCCGATAATTTTGACAGACCTAAAGATTAATATTCACAGATTTGGATAACTCTGTATAGTTTTGGATGTAATGAATGAAAGAGGGATATCGTCGGTTATTTATCATCCTCAAAGTTTCTTGAAAAAACGTTGGAAAATTCGGAGCGCTGTAGTGTTGTTTTCTTAGTGCCCCGAAAATTCAAATGTATGAGCATTTTCTCGAATTTTTTTCGAATATCCACTTCGAAAAAAATGTTGTATGAAGAGCTACGAACACCATTCACCGTTGGGTGAAAAATTAACAGTGCTGTGTCTATGATGGCGTAAGGACAAAGGAACAAATCCTGCACAGAACACAACTGATTCTCCTTACTCGTTAAAGCTCTTGAGAGCTTATGAGGGGTCTCCTTGGGGAAGACCTAGGAGGATCAGTATAATAATATAATAATAGCGGAATTATGAGGAATTGCTGTTGACAAAACCTCACTTTGAATTCCGAAAGTAACATTATTCCTCGACTTATTGATCATCAAATTTAAAAAGGACTTTTGTGCTTTGATTGAAGATAACTCGGCAGCAAATAATAGTAAAGGTATTTTTTTACGTCAAAATTAGGTTCCATCGACAACCTTGAGCCCGAAAACGTAAGAATCACCTCGCCGTGAAAATGATAGAAAGCAGATGGATACGAAAATGTTCTCGACATTCCCGTCAACTTCAAACAGACCCCGGTGTGATCTCCTACGTGCGTGAACCTTTCATTTCCTCTAGAAGGATTCCCATCGAACAGAGCGGTGAAAAACTTTTGGCTAATGGAAGTAATTTATAATAGAATGGCTTCCATATGTCAAGAATATCCAATGAATCGACAGCTCCCGCCAATAACGAAGTAAAGTTGACTGAATGATTGTCAAAGAAACCTTTTTCGATTTAATATTATACTTCTGAGGTACGTGTACGTCATTTGAGCAACCGTCAATTTTAGAATTCCATCTGCGGCAGTTTTATGTGCCAGCGGCTTTTATAGGCTGCCGTTTTTGCGGTTTTAAGGCTCCCCGTGTTACGTAGGCAGAAATACGTTTCGCGACAGAACAGCCGTAAACTCGGGATTTTTTGAAAAATTCCTGCGTGTCTAGTGGCGCCATTCATTCCTCATGAATGGAAACGGTCATTTTGTTCATTTAAAGTGCGAGAAATCAATTTTGTGATCTAATCGCGAAGATATATGACAGTAGCTTTGTACAGGGGTAACCAAATATCTATGTATCACTTCAATTATATTAAGGGAAATTGGGAATGCACTTATATAAGTTCAGTCTGCTTTGGCATGCTCGTTCAAATAATTCATAGCCTGAGCGGTCACCCATACATGTACTGAACTCACCCTAGGCTGTGCCTTTTTGGCGCTCTAGTTCCTCGGAACTGAGTGCTTATCAATTTGCCCAAATGTCTGTAATTTTCGAATTTTTCGATGAAAATGGTCTTAAACGATTTGGTTCGACTCACTGATCAAGAATCCGTGGTCGAAATTCATTCTATCCGGCCGTCCGGCCAGCCGGCCGTAGGCACGATAACTCTCGAACGGAATGAGCTGGTCAGTTGAAATTTTCAGAGTAGGTTTGGGAGATAAATATCTCGGCTAAGTTCGTTATTGGGCAAAATCGGACAGATGGTTTCGGAGTAACAAAAAAATTTTTTTTTTTCAGAACAAATTCAAAATTAAATATTTTTCAATAAGCAGTTTTACCATAAGAATCCAATGATATCATTTTCAACTCTAAGAAGCTAATACTTTCGGAGATATGATTTTTCAAAATTTCAATAATAAATCGTATTTCAACGTTGTCACACAATGATATAATTATTCTATGTATGAATTGTCATAATGTCAACTTATTTTCCTGAGACATTTTATTATCTAATCAATCCAAGAATTGTGAGCGAAGTGAGAAAAATCTCAGTTGTTTGCTCCGAAATTAGTTTTTCTCAGAAAAGTCTTACATTTCGGAACGGAACATGAAGTAAGAGATCTGAAAGTAGTGAGACTGCTTTTCATCCATAGACATAGATATAACTCTCGAACGGAATGACCTAGGTAGTTGAAATTTTCAGAGTAGGTTAGGGAGATGAATATCTCGGTTAAGTTCGTTATAGGGCAAAATTGGCCAGATTTAATTTGATTTCTTCCATGGTGCAGTTCTCATTCTCATGATTGCTCATTGAATCTTGATAAATAAACTATCATTTGAATTGAACTTCCTTTATGATGCAGTTCTATCATATGAATACATTGATATAATTCCCACCTCTGAGAAACCAATACTTTCGGAGATATAATTTGTCTGTTTGAACTAGAGCGCCAGAAAGCTCCTGTCCACAGGGCTTGAACCCATTTTGTATAATTAAAAGCAATATTTTTACTCCCTGTTCTGGAGAAATCTAATTTCATTAAGGGGTTAGGTGTAGGCAGAGACACTGACAATGAAGAACAACCAATAGTTGGTGTAGAAATGAGACCTATTATTAACGAAGACCAAATAGCAAAAAAGGCAAAGATGAGAAGCGAAAGTGACAATTATGTTCCGATGGATCAAGTAATAGAAAAATTATGTCTAACAAATATTACAAAAGATAATATCTTACCAATCTAAAGAAGAGGCTAATGTTTTTGAAAAGTAATTATTGCAGTGTTTAAGTAAATTTTTTTTTGCGAAAAAGATCTCATTTTATCTTGTAATTATCGTGTAAACACTAATTTGAAGGAATTACATTTAAAAAATATCGTAAACAAAATACCCGTAAAAGTTACCCAAATTTAAAATATTCACCCACATATATAAATAATAATTGAATTAATTTGACATGAAAACGACATTCGGAGGGAGAGCATCGATCTAGAATCTACACGATCAACATTCTGAGGGCCTATTTTTAGGACTGAAATTAGCTCAAGGGTGATTCAACCCCCTTCATCTAGATATGCAATCAAGACCCGTACCTCGTATCGGAATCGTAATGAAAATTCATCTCCATTCGGGAAATGTCACATTGAAAGTAAATCGGGAGTAGTAAGTAGTTATCATGTGGGGTAATTGGAAATCGAATTTAATTAGCATACATTGGCTCCTGTTTACCATTCCAGCTGCAATATGAAATACCATATCTAGCCGCCACTTGATTCGCTAATTTCTACAGTCTGTGTGTACGGTCCTATGCGTTTCATATTGATATTGAACAGCTGCTGATTGTCAGGATTAATTCATTGCAAGCTGTCATTGAGTCTTATCGTCCATTTACATCAGTTCGGATCGTAGTGTAATAACTTCACAGTTATGTGTTATTGAAATGGAGAAATGCTGAAGATTTCCTAATTCATTGAACCAATTAAAATTTTCAGTCAGTGTTCCGCCAAGGAGGAAAGTTCTGATGATTGGTAACAATCATGAAACGGCGGTTCATGTCTGATCTTGAATGATTCTTTCCTCTTTGGGGGAACACTGAGGGATGAGGTGACCCAGCTCGGCTCACGTGGAATATTTATTGATTGTTAAATCAAAGAATATAACATCGTGTGTCTTCTCTAACCATTGATACTTCTATGATTGTCCTTCTGAGCAGGCCAAACTCGTGCTATAATGGAAACTTTTCTTTCATAAATCCAAGATTTTCAATACGATCAGAAAATTATTTCAAGAAATAGTTCCGGTCAGTCAGCCTCCAAGGTCGTACTATTCAACGCTCCCTGATTATATTCTTTGGGGGTGTGTTACGTTATGGTTTATGCTGAGCAGAGATGTGCAAAATTGTTCTTGAAATGTACTTGAATACAAAATGCAAATACTTTTCATATTTTGTATTGAAAATCGTTTTTGATTTTGTATTCAAAATTCTAAAGGCAAAATACGCATTTCCGAAATATGTTTTTACTTTTTTAGGTTTTAACTTTCTTCATTTATTAGTAAGAAATAAAGCACGTGTATGAAAAAAGTCATAGCAGAGGTTAGTGTAACGGGGTACCATTGAATTCGATATATGGTACTAGATCTTAGAGAAAAAACCTCAGCAAAAAAACCCGATCTACCCGTTAGTGTTTTGATTTATGAAAATTGAAATAGCTGAAAAATGCTAAAATCTTTTTCTTAACTTTCGCTTCTTCCTTCAACAAGTAGAGAGGTTTCTCTAAGGTACCCGAAACTCAATCTGGAAGAGGAAAGGTAAAAAGGAGAAGACAAACAAGTTAAAATAGATTTGTAATTCGCTACCCATTTAAAAAAAAGATTCAGAAATATTTTGAATAGGCCTAAAACCATCCAGGAACCTATCTATGGAACAATTATTAACTAAATGATCCATGGTTTTCTCTGCTTCCCGCATTCACTAGGGCTTTACATTGAGTTTCATCTGAAAAGCATGATGGTGCAACAACCATGACCGGTTCTCAAACGATTCAGAATACACCATATTTTCCTTGGAAATTCAAACCCCGGAACTCAATTTGAAGAATCAAAAATTAAATCTTCGTTGAATGAATCGCAAGAAATCCATTCAGACCGACAACCTTCCTTGTCACTTTTATTCAAATTGAGAAAACATTTGGACCATAAAGGGTTACGTGATTTCAATATGGGAATCTTATTGCCTGGAATATAGTAGAGAATCGGAAATGAATTCGGAAAAGAATGATATTTATTCCAGGAATTTGAAACAGCAGTTCGCCTTCGAATGTGGGGCGGGACAATGTTTGAAAGAACTGGCAACCAATGAAGAGGTGTAGATCTAATAGTTCCAGTGATGATCCTCAGAGATTAAATCAGCTATGCATCATATTTTTGAGTATGAGCACTATTAAACCAGACGGGGCTATAACGACATACGACTGTTCCCAAGTCGCAGTGGTTAAGATCGGAGCTACTAGAACTCAGGGATCCGCGGTCTAGCTCCAGTGGAGATGGGAGTGGATTCCTAAAAAGGGAACCTAGTAAATGGGCGCCAGGTAAATTTAAGTCTCCCAGATACCCCTGCGTAATGTACTAATTCCTAAATTCACCAAAAGAATATTCACGCTAATAACAAACAGTTTATTCTAATAGCATACAACCCAGGTCTTTAGATCCAGCAAAATTTAACTATTATGAAACCCTGAATAAGGGTGGCGGAAATTGTACGTAGATATTATTCTTGGATTCAAATACGCGTCGCTTGAGCTTAGGCGCATTCACGTTTCTCCTCTATGATCATATACGATTACTACAAATCTTGCCCCAATTTCCGCTTTCCAATAACAATAACCTAGATAATTGATAACAATATATGTTCAAGTTATATATATAGTAGGTATAAGATGATTCGGGATATGTTTTCTATAACTTGCGTGCTATTCCTTGTGCCTGAACGTATTATTGCCTCGATGGTCTCGCAATACCGTTCTCCTTCCCTTTGTACTCGCCGTCTGCGACTTTTGACTGAATGTCCCCCAGCGCTGCTTCCTGACCACCTTGTATATACTCGGGATCGGTAACACTGCGTTGGCTGTCTCACAGCGCTACTTATGGACCACCTTGTATATATCCGAATGTCTCAGTTACACTCTTCCTGATATAAAAAATCGTGCTGGCCTCAAAAAATCCTGCCACCATAAACTTCGGACTGCCACAAAAATCCTTTTATTCCTCTTGATATAAAAATCGTGCTGGCACACAAAAACTCCTGATGTTACAAAAACCCCTGATGTTCGGGCTTGTCCTGCACACGTTTGCTTCGAAACCAAATCTTGTCGTGCCTCCACCAAATAATTCTTCAAGCACACAGCGATGTTCTGTCAAAGTCGCCAAGATCGTTCACGTGGTCAACTCTTAGATTTGCAGAAAGGTCTTTATATCCTCTTTCGAGACGAGTGCAAGTTACCTGTTATCTTCCCAAATCAAACCAATGTAACGCTCACTCCTAATTCGATTTTCGAAACTATATCCAACTAAGAAGAAATCACCAATTCTTACGAAGTTCCGAAAATACGCCTAACCTACTGCTCCTCCTTCGAGTGTTCACAAAATGGATGACCTCATGTCCCTGACTGGCGCAGACCCTCACAAATTTCAGACTGTCACAATTCAACAATATTGCCAACTTATTCGGTTCTTCGAATCCAACAATTACTATTCAGCGTCGACTGGCACCACTGAGATCCAACCTCAAATTCGACGTCAACACAAACGACAACCTTATCGTAAACAAAACATAAACAAACCCTTGCCTGAGTTAAAAAGAAACGTTACAGGGCAACAATATTCAGTGGCAGAAAAAACTAAGGCTATGAGGCTGCCCTTCGGAATGCAGCTGCATCAGCACCTCGTGAAGTACCCGCTAATTTCTGCAGAATATTATTTCTTGCTTTCAACTTCAGATGCAAGTCATCCAAATGGGCTTTGAAATTCAAAGAGGAATCTAGTTTCACTTCTAACACTTTTTGAGTTTTTTCCTGGTACGGGGGCATATTTTTAGCCGTTTATTTTTTGTTTCTTATATTGGTTGATGTCTGAATTACAACATATAAATAAATTACTAAACTTTGCAAATACAAGATATGTCCTAAAAAGGTTCAAATACAATACAACATAGTTTTCTAAAAACCGTATTAAAAGTCAAAATTGAAATAGGTATTTTGTATTTTGCTGATCCAACATCTCTGGAAAGATTGGAGAACAATATTGAGCAAGCCGTTGGAAAAATTGGTCAACAATTGGACAGATTGAAAGCGCTCCTTAACAATTAGTAATGGTCACATGCGATAAATTATTTTCAATTCATAAATGGAATTGAATCTACTCAAAAAATATATCATAAAACAAACATTCCATCAATTTTTCAATGTTTTTTCAAATTCTAATGCTCTCACCCCTCATAAATCTGTAGAATTAGTGAAAAAATAATAAGTAGCTTGAAGAGACCCTATGTTACCTGGTTCATCATTCATTCAATTATTTCTTTCACCCAATACTGCAGTAAACATCTAATTCTAGCCATTATAGTTGATTTCCTAGGAAATCCGGTTATATTCGAAAACCATTATAGGGTAATTTCGATTATCCGGAATGGAATTATTCACATCATTGCCGACATGTGTGCTACTATCGAAAATTTATGTATTCACTCACGAAAAGAGCATAATATAAATCTAATTCCCTGCGCTCTTTAGTAATTTAACTGCAATTTATGTCACTGAAGAGGATCTCCGTATATTTTGCTATTCCACTCAATGTTCTCCCTGTCTCAACAACGGGGAAAATATAAAACAAGTTGTCTTAGACGTTGAAATTACATTTCCTGGATAGAAGTAGTCGTTAAATATGAAAATTCAGATTTGTTAGCGAGATAGGGAAAACGGAATTGAAACCACATTAAATTAATTTTTTTACTGACTGTTGGTTCTGCCCTATTCTCGACCTCTTTTCGCATCCCTCTAAAATTGTTTCTGCAGGTGAAATTAAATTATTCACGAACATCTTGTCCGCTAATGTGATTACGAGTGAATTTACCAAGATGCGAAGGAAGTCTTCTCGATTATTTCGCAGGAAATGGACGAACCCTAGTTTTTCTTCCACCCGCAAACCATCAACCACACTCCATGGCGCCTCATTTATTGGACAGAAAATAATATTTTTTATAACATCCAATTTGTCGTTTCAAGAAGACAACTTCGGGTAAGATCGGGTAAATCGTACCTTTTTTTAGACTTTTGGTCATGGTCCATATTTAAGTGAAAATCAGGATGAATAAAAAATATGATCTGTCAGAATACATATTTATCCATAAAAACACTATACATTCTCTCAAAAATAACAATAATAACATATACAAAAAAAAAATTGAGCACCACTGCATGAGGTACGATTTTCCCAACAAAAACAGCAATTAGACCAGGGTCTAATGAAACCCATTGGAAAAGGAAGAGAATATCACAAAAATGATAGGAAAAATAAGGGGGAAGGAGGTGAGTTTTTGAGGATAAACAGTGGTTTATCCCGATTTCCGGAAAAACTACAAGTCCTATGGAAAAAAGTTGATGAGCAAAGTTGTAGGTAATAAAAAGTTCTACAACTTTTGTGTTCACACCTTTTTCACATAACCTCAAAATTAATGTGAAAAATTTAAATAACCACGTTTTTGGTTTTTAATTTTTATCTTCTACAAACAATTTCTTTTTTTCACCAAATTTATTAAAAACTTACCTTTTTATGTCCCAAATACAATGTAATTTTTTGGATTCAATATATTTTTTTTTCACCTTAATTTGACTTGATATTGAAAAAGCACCCAAATTTTCAATCAAAAATTCTGACGTCAGAATATCTGCTTTTTTCAAAAAGTAGGTGGGCTTTTTGGTCATTGGAGTCTGTACTTTCTGATGGTGTTGAAAAAATATACATTACTATGGTAAATTTTCTCGGAAATTGCTAAGTTGATAATATTTAATAAGACATCCACTATATTTTGAGAAAGTTGTAGAATCCTCTCTAAATTATATGTGTAGATGCCTATTTATTGGTATTTCAAGATAACTTGTATACCTGAGTGACCTACGGATAATGTTAGCCCATCATAAGGTATTTCATACAGAAGTGAGGAAGGGGCTATGAGGGTCTGGGCCGTGTTACTTCGTAGCATTTTCTGAAAGAATTTACCATAGTAATATATCCGGATAATTTTAAGAAACCCTGGTATGAATATTTCAACCCCGACGGTTTCCTACCGATCAACCTTAGAGCACTTAATTTCCAATATGGCCAGACCACAATCATTCCATTGACATTATTAATAAACATCCGTATAATGAAGCGGAGGTATCAGGAAATTCAATTTCGCTTAGCCCTCATTATTTAGATTCATTAAAATAATTATTTTCGAGCTCATTGGTTATATGAACGAACCTATATGCAAAAACATGTGTCACCCTCGGGTGTATTCCCAATTTATACATATGGGACAACCTGGAATCATGGAATGATGGATTAATTTTCTCCCCTTTCAGGAATATCGAAAAATGATTTGATAGGTCAAAGTAATTAATACACATCTTTACCAAGCAGCGACATCATCAATAATTTTTTTGAATAGCAAGTCCCAAATTTAGTTGACCTGGTTTGGCCATAGAATTCTGAATTCAGTAATGTCATTTGGGTCAATAATTCTAAAAATAAAAACTGATTTTTTTTCGAAAATTTAACAGCCCCGTCTGGTTCAATATTATAGTGCTCATACTCGAAAAATTGATGGACAGCTGAATTCATCTATGAGGATCATCACTAGAACTATTAGATCTACACAATTCATTGGTTGCCAGTTCTTTCAAACATTGTCCCGCTCCACATTCGCAGGCAGACTGCTGTTTCAAATTCTTGGAATAAATTTCATTTTTTTCCGAATTCATTTCCGATTCTCTCCTTCATTCCAGACCATAAGATTCCCAGATTGAAGTCACGAAACCCTTTATGGTCCAACTGATTTCTTAATTTGAATAAAAGTGACAAGGAAATTTGGCAGTCTGAATGGATTCCTTGCGATTTATTCAACAAATATTTAATTTCTGATCCTTCAACAAGAGTTCCGTGTATTCTATTTTGAGTTCACTGTGGACTTATTATGAACACTACAAAAGTAACTACACTCTTGTCCACTACAGTTTTTTGTCGTCTGACATATGTTTCGGGAACAAAGTTTCCATCTTCAAAGACGAAGCATTACTGCAGCACTACAGTAACGCTTCGTCTCTGAAGATGGAAACTTTGTTTCCGAAACATATGCCAGACAACAAAAAACTGAAGTGGACAAGAGTGTAGGTACTTTTATAGTGTAGAGTTCCGTGATTTGATCTTCCAAGGAAAATATGGTCTATTCTGAATGGTCTCAGAATCGGTCATGGTCGTTGCAACAGCATGCTTGTGAATGCGGGAAAGCAGAGGAAACCATAGATCATTTAGTTAATAATTGTCGCATACATAGATTCAAGGATGGTTTAAGGGCTATTCATAATATTTCTGAATCTTTTTCAGAATGGGTAACGAGTTTCGAATCTATTTAATAAAACATAGAATAACTCATTTTTAATTTGTTCGTTTTCTCCTTTTGTCTTTTCCTTTTCCAGATTGAGTTTCGGGTACCTTGGAGAAACTTCTCTGCTTGTTGAAGGAAGAAGCGATAGTAAAGAAAGAGATGCCCTTCAATATTTAATAATTCGGCATATTTTGTTAACAGTTTCAATTTTCATAAATCACAACACTAACGGGGAGATAGGGTTTTTTTGCTGAGGTTTTTTCCCTAAGCTCTAGTATCATATATCGAATTCTATGGTACCCCGTTACACTAACCTCTACTAACGCTTCTTTCATACACATGCTTTATTGTTAGATAAAAACAAATTGTAATGCTCGATGTTCAAAAGAATATATATATACAGGGTGAGTCTTTGACCACTGCATTAATTTTAACCAAAGATTCCTCTCATCAAATGAAACACTTTTTTCATTTAACATTTCTCCAAATTCAGCTCAGGTAAAAAGACACAGGCTGTTGAAATTTTGAAGAAAAATCAGTTTTTATTTTGTAGCTTTGACATCCTTTTTTCGAATAAAATGAATGTTGGTGTAAAGTGTCCTATAACTATGATACATATCTTCCAAATATTAGTTATTTTCTACTTCTACTGGTTTTCTAGTTATGGACTCGTGGATTCATAAAACTAAACGAAATTAGCATAAAGAAAGCATATGAAGTTCTTCTTGAGTCATTTCAAGAATATTCCATCGTTTTAGAACATTATATTATTCTTCATCATTTCTCCTTAAACGCATTGTTTTCGAGATATTCTTAATTGAATGTTTTAAAATGGAAAACTCCAGAAATTTCACTACTTTTATGGATCCGTCCCAGAGCGTTGGTATCCCGAATCAAGCTGTAAACCACGTTACCATGCCTTATTCTCGTCCGCCAACAATGTTATAGATAATTTATATGCGGGAGTGTATTAGCACATTGTGAAATCTTTAAACGCTTGTAACTTTTTACCTGAGCCGAATCTGGAAAAATGGTAAATGTAAAAAGTGTTTCATTTGATGAGAGGAATCTTTGTTTAAAATTAATGCAGTGGTCAAAGACTCACCCTGTATATCTATATATGTATATGTATATATTTGTGACTTCATTAGTTGGGTATTAGTTACAAATATAGTACAAAACTAGGTAAAATTACAATGTATTTATATGTATATAACTATTATATTTAACTATCGTTCCGAAATGGTTGGATCATTTTGGGACAACCTATACCTATATTTTCCCACATTACGCGGGATTACAAAGAGGATCAACAGCGTTGGGTGAAATAATGGGAGTGCCACTAACATCTCTCGCTAATAACTCATCAGCATATAGCGGAGCAGACAATCTTATTCCAGGTTCAGTTATATTTGCGAAATTGTACCAGACTATCGATTGGATTACTCTAACTACCAGCGACACTCCTAGTCATTTGTAGGATCAGAAACAAACGCCTGATTCCTGGGATATCGCTATTTGCATATGAGCCTGCCTGTAATATCCCGCGGGAATAAATGATATTATCGCATTGTGTTCTGATTGGTACTGGCTTATTCCGAATTCATTTCGTGTCCCGGGGGAGAGGAAACCGTTTTGAAAATATTTGTACAACACGATTGGAAAAATAGGATTCGTTGAGTATCACTCTTTTTCCTGGTGCATTGGGAAAATTACAAGGATTCGAAATGATAGACTTATGGTGGATTTTCTGAAGATATACTGACTGACAAAGAAACTATAACACCCAGAAGGAGCTGTTTAAATTATTTTTTTTTTGTTGGTAAAACATAGGTAGTACAGCAAGGAGTTAATGATTGAAATTTGAAGAAAAAAACGACAGGTGTAGAATTTTTTTTTTTAAATTTGTTAATAATGTGTTTGTCCTTCGCGATTATCTATACACTCCCCAACACGTCTTGGCATTGATTCAATAAGATGGTCTATTACTTCTTGAGGGATACTATCCCAAGCTACCTGTAGTTCATGTATCAGAGCCGCCAAAGTCCGTGAGCGCTGGGGTAAATTTCCAAACCTTCTACCCATGATGTCCCAAACATGCTCTATGGGCGAAAGATCGGGGGATCTGGGCGGCCATGGCAAAAGATTCATATGGGTCACTTCATAAGTTACTCTGGCAACATATGAGGTCGGTTAAGATAAGGGACAACATATGGCTCCACTATTTCTTGAAGGAAACGCAGCGCTGTCACGTTACCACGAATGAAGACTAAAGGTGACCTACTTGCATGTGCAATAGCACCCCATACCATAACGCCTAATGTCCGTTGTACATGATGCTCAATATCAAACTGAGGTTCACGTCTTTCTCCCCGACGTCGTCTAACCCTTCTTCGGCCATCATGTGCACCCAATGAGAATCGAGATTCATCAGAAAATACGACCTGATGCCATTCCACATTCCATGTTGACGTTCTCTGCACCACTCTAATCGTTGCCCGCGATGCTCGACCCAAAAGTAAATATATTTATTCGAATGGGTCCTTACGCCACCACAAACACAGCACTTTTAATTTTTGACCCAACAGTGAATGGGTATGTATTTGATTCGAAACTAATCGTTTGTACCATTCTCGACCAAACAGTGGACCAGTTTTTGTTTGCCGTCGGAGTTATATTATTGGAAATGTTGCTTTTTCCTGGAGCTAAGCAGCTTCGGGCGAGATCAGTATACGGATGATTGACCGTTCTGGCTATGAATTTGAACAGCGCGCCAAAGCTCTTGGCCACAGTGCTTTTCCAACTTGTTTCAACTTGTTACCGCTTAGGCTATGACGAGAAAGTTTGATTCCTCTTAGTGTTGAGAAATACGGAAATATGAAAGCCAATGATGTAGAGAAGTACAAGATAGCTTACGTTCCCTTAGATTGATTTTAGCGTTCCATATAATGTGTATTTCGGTGATCAGCTTTCATCACATCATTTTGCGCTAATATTCAAGACGAACACCATAATACGATTTTCCGGTGGAGAGTTATGGCTTCTCGAACAAACTTCGAATAGTACACTGTATGAATAACAACTAAGGAGAATTTCATGTCACACTTTAATTTCAGCCTCACTCCCTTGGTAACCGACCAAGTAATTCTTGGAAAATTATTCGAGTAGAATTTTAGTTTATTATTTACTTCAAATAAGGATCCTCTGGGATTGTGCAGCGAATAACGTTTCATCTTGTGATAACCTGCACACTGAGATATCGAGGAATTTATTACAATTCCTAACCGAAAATATATTCATTAAACGCCTAGGTTATTCTCATACAGGGTGTCCCGAAGTTAATGTCAAAAAATTAGGTCATAGATTCTCGAGAGGTAATGAGGAGGTCCCCTCTTTCACCCCTCTTTCGCCCCTGAATTTCACCCTTAAAATAGTCTTTTCTTCTTGGCGCTCTTGTTCCTCGGAACAGAGTGCTTATACATTTGCCCAATTGTCTGTAATTTTTGAATTTTTGGCTTAGAATGGTCCCAAACGATTTGGTTCGACTCACTGATCAAGAATCCGTGGTCAAAATCGATTCTGACCGTTGACACGATAACTCTCGAAAAGGATGAGCTAGACAATTTAAATTTTCAGAGCAGGTTTGGGAGATACAAATCTCGGTTAGGTTCGTTATTGGGAAAAATTTCGTGAGGATCGTATAACTAGAAAATTAAATAAAAATCATTGAAATAAATTCTATATTTCAGAAACTATTCGTCCGACATCGCTGAAATTTGCCGGAGCCTTCAAAACCTTTCTCTACTGCCAAGTTCCAAGTTTGAACATGATCGGATCTATATTGTTGGAGATCCGAGCAGCCTTGGTTGAGTTCAGTAGCTGGAAGGGTGACCGTTGCCTCGATAGCTTCCGGACGAAAAGAGATAGGGACTTGCAATTTTCAGGGTAGGTTGCGCATCCGAATGGAAGAGTTAAGTTCGTTGATAGGTTATACCCCCCTGGAATGTTATTTTCTCGATTACTCAAGAAATACAGACCCGATCTAATTGAAGCTTAGTAAATAGTTGTAGAATATCGGCATGAAGACGTGAATAGAAAATTTAAACAAAAATTACAAAAAAATATCATGCATCTCACGATAACTTGAGAACCGAAAGAGATAGCGACTTGCAATTTTCAGGGTGGGTTTCTCATCCGAATTCGACATTTAAGTTCGTTAATTGGCATAATCAGCCAAATTTTTTTGAAGTTATACTCAACTGAATTTTTTTTCTTATTTTCTCTATAACTCGAAATATACAAATCTGATCCAATTAAAACTCGGTGATCACTTGTGCCGACCCACTTGTGCCGACCCACTAATTTTCACGGAATTTCCTGAATATCGTATCCTGGAGTTACTTGAAGGGTGAGTTTTCTTGTATTTCAATTCCAACAGAATACATAATTAAAAATTCTGTCATTAAAATGGTATCAAATGTATTCGTATATTATAAAATCTGGTAAAACGGTATACCGGGTGTCCTAGTAAACATGTTCCAATGGATTATCTCAGCCATTTCAAAAGATAAAAATTTGAAAATTGTATGATTTTCAACTCGTTCAAGGAGCCTGCAAGTGAGAAAAAATTGAAATTCACTTTCGGTTTGACCGGAAGTGACTAACTATTTTTCAAAAAAGAAAAATGTTTTCTTGAAAATTTCTGCACGCCTGTAAAGAAGATACAAAGACTTTTCCAAAAGAGTACCACAGGACCCACTTTTCTATTCAAAAAATTTAGAGGGGTGATAGGGATGGCACAGGGTGGAACAAAAATCCTTCACAAATGCATACAAGGTTGGTAAAAGTGAAACAAAAATTGACCTCTTTCAGGATTTTGTTGCCAAAAATTTTTCTTCTGAGAAAATTAATTTGTTCCATAATTTTAACGCGCACACTGTATAGTGTACATATATGTGAAGATAATGTTCAACCACCTCGCAAACTTTGAATGTCAAGGTCTGGTTCGCATGACAGGGTATCGTTTGGACGCGTGGCTATGAAAAATGACGCCATATTTCTCGGACACCCTGTAATATATTCATGTATTCGCATTCCTTTGAGCGCACTGAACTATTATCCACTCAGCATGGCAACAAAATAAATTTGCTGCTAGGGAAAATGCTTCATGTGAATTATGTAGCCGGTTTTAAAAATTCATGTTTCGAAGGATTTATCATTTTTCAGAATCTGATAAAATATGCATTTGCTTCGCTTTGAGAGGCATTCCGGTGCAGCGCTACGTTGTTTTTCAACCGAAGTAGAACTATTCTTTTTTACTCGAATACCCCTTCGATAGATTCGGGCGAATGTTGCATTGAGGCATGAACATTTTTTTTTCGAGCTTGGGTATGATTGATAGCAGCTTCGTGCTTGATTCGCTTCTATCGATTATTTCATTTTGGGCCACCTCATAAGGGTCCAAAGATTAAAAAGCTGATATTGTAAGATCCGTTTTCAATGGTTATCACGTTGAAAAATTGCAGGAGAAAAAAATTGTTTAAATGTGAATATTAGTACAGATATATCAAATATTGGGTAACCGGATTATTAGTGCTACTTCTCTTCTATTTATTCTCAAATCAAAATTGAAAGTCGTGCATGATTTCTGTTATGCGTCATTACAAGCCTGATATATATATATATATATATATATATACAAATATATTCTTTTAACGGAGAGCTTTATATGTGTTAGCAGAGGTTGGTGTAGCGGGGTACCATACAATTCGACGTATGACACAAGAGCTCAGGCAAAAACCTCAGCAAAAAACCCTGTCTCCCCGTGAGTGTTGTGATTTGTAACTTTTGTTTACAAAATTTGCTGATATTTAAAAATATTGTTAGGCATTTATTCCTTCAAGGTACCCGAAATTCCTGAAAAATGAAAAGAAAAGAGGAGAAGAACGAACAAATTATAAATAATACATAACCTCTCAAAAGTCTCCTCTCACAAATAAACTTCTGTGTAGGCGCATGGGATCTCTTGGAGAAGAAGCACCTCTGCTAGTTTTCAAAGATATTGCCTGATTTAGGGTTATCTTGTTATTCGACAACCATCCATCGATGTGGCCATCAATTTTATTTACATTCATTAATTTTTTCGAGAATATTAATTTCATTATAGAATGTTGTTTCTAGGAGTTAACTGGAGCTGTTTAGAACAGGAATAAATCCTACAAAGTTTGCCGAAGCACATAAAAACAGGCGAGATCCGTGAAATAGCTAGAAATGGGTTGGATCCAAATTCAGGTTGAACCTTTCGTTAGCCATAACTGCCGAAACGTCGAACAAATTATTTTCAAATTTGGCAGGTGTTATCATCCAAGGCCATCAAAACGTTCATATAAACCGTACTCAAAAAGTGCTGACCATCATTAATATAATCATATTCTGCTTAGATGAGCCCTTCGAATACAGTTTTTCACAAAAACCGCACAAGAACCGTTCATTCTTTTCTTTCGAATTTATTAACGAAAAACATTCTATGATAAAATCTTCGTGAAATTGAACTCATCGATTAAAAGTAATGGAAAAGCTTATTTATTTTGAAAGAAATAGCTCAGTAGCAGTTTGAGAAATGCATATTCAGTCTCATATTGTATACTCACCAAATGATATTAACCACGAATCGATATTTCATGTACAGGGGAGTTTTATTAGACCCGAAAGTAACCCAAATTTAAAATTTTTTGTTCAACCTTTTGGGAGTTATGACTAACCAAATATTCATCCTTTATCAATAAATAACCCTGCATCCCCAAAAAGAAGACCCTTAGCCAATATTTAATTGTTTTTTCTGGCTCCCTTAGGTAACATTCATTCTCCGTCAAACTATGTGCAGTTATTCGTGGATCTCCGTGTTTATATCATATCTTGCTGTGTATTTCTGTTGTACCGAATAAGGTACATAAATCTTTTATAATCCTCATTCAAATAAAATAAACACAGGTGTGTGCCCTGTAATAACTTTTACTCCCTGTTTCAGTGTACACCTAGAAATTAATTACGAAATTCTACTTACCGTTTATCCCGTTGACGAATAACCACAGTACCAGAGTCTTCCACCGCATATTCCTGCAAAACAATAAAAAGTCATTACTCTTCCCCCTTCCTGAGCCGTGCATTCCGGCAAAAAGTCATTCGGCTAAATATCAGTTATCTGCAGGGTGCTAATGGATAATCACCCCCATTTTCGATGTACCGGGAAATTCGACGTAAGAACCGTCGTTCTAGAGGGTGGTCGGATTCGATACTAACCCCGCCGTTGAATCGTAATCGCTTTTTTCACGACTACGGTTCGACCGGGGCAAAGGGTTCCGGAAAAATATTGCCTGGGTCTCGGGATCTTGGAATACTAACTAATTTGTTCCACGGATTAGGTTAACGTTCGGAAGATCAGATCCTGGCTTAGAAAGACCTGACGAACATGCATAGGCGAAATACTGCCTCCAAGGTGGGAGAAATCTCTTACGACTTCTCTTTTTTCTCCTTCACGTATTTGATTATCATCGAAAGGTTCCCTTTTAAAATTTACCTGAACTATACGGGGTTTCTCTGAATATATGCGAATAATTTGAAGAGATTGTTCTTTATCAAACGTGGTAGGAGGTCTTTCACATAATTTTTCGTTCTAGTCACATCCCCCCAGTTTCTACTCTTCGTCACAATGAAAATATTTGTCATTAAGACTATTTCACATCAACCTATTTGTTGGATATCGATGGAATCTTCTGCGTATTAATTATGTTTGGCTGATTATGCCCATCAACGAACATAACCGTTATATTTGAATTCGCAACTTACCCTGAAAATTTCAAGTCGCTATCTCTTCCCATTCGAAGGTTATCGTGGCAATGGTCGGCCTGAGAGAATTGAATTTGACCTCGAATTCTTCATCAGTGAGTCCAACCTAATCGTTTGAAACCATTTTCAGCAGAAAATTGGAAAATTACAGACATTTGGGAAAAATGATAGCACGCTGTTCCATTGAACATGTGCTGAAAAATGAAAAATTCATTGGACGTGAAGGACAAACAAAGGGAATTCGTACATTTTCACGGAGAAATAATAAACCTTTGTTGAAAATTTGCATAGATTTTCACTTTAGTCAGTCTGTTCATTTAAATAGGAAAAAATATCGGATTCTAATAGAAAATGAATTCGCTGAATATTTTCCATTATTATTCTATTCTTCTAATTGTAGTTGTCAGGATTCAATATAATTTCATTAACTTTGCAAAACATTTTCAATATTTTTCGTATTATAGACACAATGTTTCCGTTTTTCAAAAGGGCTATTAATTTTAGCCATCAATAAAAATAGAGAGCATTCAACCTTTGATCCTTTATCGGCCGTCGATCTGCTCTTTAACGAAAACACGAAGCGTGAGGTCGCTGGACCTTTGAAATGTTCAGCCAAAAACTTTCGAATGCATTTTGGCCATTCGAGACAAATACCATTGAAACAAAGCGTACCCTAAATGTCATCATAAACGAATTGATGCCTATTGTATTGTGGGTTTATTTAAATGCCGTTGAGTCACAGCCGCTTTTCAACCTGTATGCGCTCGGAAAAAGGGTGATTTGCAGCTTTATGTTGTGTAAACGGAGGCCAAGTTCCAATCCCCTGTTTGAGAAGATTAAAATACCATTAAAATACGAATTTCGTGATTATTTGTCCGTTTATGGCTGGCTGCTCATCGATATAGTCAGATATAAAGGGATATAACAGTTCCGGCAGATTAAGCAATCATTTCAAGCTGCACACGTTTCCGCGACAGAAAATAAAATTTCGCTTTCCTTCAATTTGGGGATGTTCGAGCAGGAGGAGTCCCTACGTTTGTCGTTGTCAGGCGGTAGGGATTCTCGAATTTTCAGTTTTCATCGCGATAAACATTCCTATTTCCCTCCTATGTTACTGAATGGAAAGGGCCTACGTCTCTGCTGAAGACAATTCAGACTTTACTGTTCACGCTAAATTGGGACAACGGAATGCTGAAAAATATATGTTTATATGTATGCGCCGAAGAAACACGGTATATATGTATATATATATCGAGAATCGTTTCGGTATATTTCGTGCGCCATAAGCTTTTTTATCGACATTCATGCTAGGGAAGCTCTACAATTACTAATAAAATAAAATGACGAGAACTCAATACTTGATTGAAATCCACCTTCAAATTTATGTCGAGTATCAATTATTCAGGTTGACATCCATAAAATTATATTTGTACCTGAAGAGTTAGTATATTTTTATTGCCTGCTCGTGCTTAAACTAGTGCTTTATCATTTTGCCCAAAGGTAAAAATATTCGGGAATGGGCAAAATCTCATAGTTTCTGAGAGTTATTCGTTTGAAATTTGAGTTTACCCATCCGGCCGGATGCACGATTACTCTCTAACGGGATGAGTTAGAGAGCTCAAATTTGCAGGGTAGGTTCGGCATTTAAATATGCTTCCCAATAACTCGAAAAATACAGATCTGATCGAAAACTAGGTTGTTGGTTGAAAATACCGACAAAATTTTGTGAGGATCGTATGAGTAAACAAATTTTAAATAATTGTTGAAAAAGATTCTGCATCTCAGACACTGTCCGTGGTATATCGCTGAATTTTCGAGATAACCTTCAAAACCTTTTCTACATCCAAGTGCCAGCCTCAGACTCTATCGGTTCTATATCGTTGGAGATATATTGGAAATTGTTTATTCTAAAACAAGTTGCCGAATGGGCTCTTATGCAACCACGAATGTGAAATTCGGAAACGAGCGACGATGCGGCGAGTTTTCGAACGCATGAGTGTTGGAATTTCCTTCTGTAACGAGTTTTCGACGATATTTTCCCTATTTCATTCAAAAACAATTCGGATTAAAGATCCTAGTGACTTTTGTATTGCATCTTGGCAGTTGGTGTTACTGTTACGAAAGTTGACAGATTGCGGAATTTGAATCGTTCGTAGGACATGGAGATTAGATTTAAAACAGTTTACTGATAGCGCGAATGATTCAAAATTAGCCAGAAGGAAATCTCTAGTACCTTATTTTTTAATGAAAATAAAACATTTCCTCTCATACAATTATTTCACTGTATCCAGAAAATATTATATTGACAATAATTATATAATTATTTATATATTTATATAATAATTTATTTATTTATTTATTTATTTATTTATTTATTTATTTATTTATTTATTTATTTATTTATTTATTTATTTATTTATTTATTTATTTATTTATTTATTTATTTATTTATTTATTTATTTATTTATTTATTTATTTATTTATTTATTTATTTATTTATTTATTTATTTATTTATTTATTTATTTAATAATAACACCATTCTACAGCCAAGGTCAATTACATAATGGGAAAGAAGATATACAAAGAAAGAAACTTAAATTTCAAAAATAAAAAACCTAGAATACACAGATAAATACACTGCAAAAGTGTATCAGTAATACGAGTTTCTCGTACAGTTTTAGAGGGAATGAGATACCTTCGTTGGTAATTCGCAGAGATCAATTTATTTTAATGAGGTGCATTTATAATTGGAGCATATATGGGATATATGTCACAATGAATGTCTGAATGAAATCGGACAAGTTCTGTACAATTATGAGGTGATTAATTCAGCAATATGATATCAACAAGACAATTCTTCAGCCCCGTTGCATGGTAACAACGAAATGTTGATTGATGAACCACATTTCCATGAAAATGGATACAGCACATGCAGAATGGCCGCTTCTATTCACCTTAAGGTCGAAACCGACTGCCAAAATATCAGCCCGTTACTCCACAACCCCTAACTGATTGTGTTTCTATGGAATCACTAGACCCTCTTCATTCGACAATTAGTTCAAATTGTATTTGTGGGGTATTAATTGGTGTGAAATATTAAAAAAATGTATTATTCAAGAGCGGGATTTAGTTTTTTCATGATGAATCAGGAACTTCTTGCCCAACAATGTACGATAAGAATTATATACAGGATGAGTCTTTAGTTATACATGAATGTTGAACATAGACTCCTCTCAACAAATAAAACAATGTTTTCATTCACCATTTTTCCAAATTTTGCTCAGGTAAAATGATACAGGCTGTTGAAATTAAATAAATCAGTTTTCCTTTTGTGACTTTGACATGGTTATTCAGAATTAAATTAATTTTAGAATGAAGATTTCTATAACTATGACACATAATCACCAATTCACAGCTTTTTCTTACTTTCACTCATTTCCTAGTTAAAGACTCGTGAATTCATAAATCTATGAGGAATAAGCAGGTAAAGTTCATCTTGAGTCATTATTAAATCTTCAGTCATTTAAGGAAATTAAATTATTCTTCATAATTAATCGTAAAACGCACTCATTGAATGTTATAAAATCTGATAAAAATGATAGAAATTTAACTGTTTCTATGAATCCCGCCCTGAACTAAAATCACAGATAATCGTGGTAGAATCCGAAGATAATGGCGGACATAGGCAATCATTATTTGAACAACTTGAATTGTAGGAGAATAGATGAGTAGGCTTACCATGATCTTTATCAATCTATAAATTTCGATCTATTCATCTCCAATAGTGAATATAAAACTTTTAATCTGTTATCCATATCATCAATATATCTATTTTCACACTGCTTTGATTCTGCAGAATCATTCTGTGGATTTCTCTCATGTATGGAACATAATTTCTTCTTGGAACACACATTCGATTTATAATTTTCTACGGATATATCTCACATCTCTTCTAATTATTACATTCCAACTAGTTGGATCATAAATTTGTAGTATGTGTGCAAAAATTCAATTAAAAAAACTCAGAAATTGTTGAATTTAGGAGCATAATCATGTTAGAAAACTATCATTATTTTTCACCGCAAAATCCAACGCAATCAAAAAAAATAGGGTTCTAATTTGGAAAACAGAAAGTATGGCCAATTTTTGATCACAATTTTCGACACAAATTTTGAAACACCCTGTGATGATATTTCTGGAATTCAAAAAATGCATCACCTTTCCACGTTCTTCCTCTTCGATTGTGTAAAAACGGTTTACGTTCAGGATGTATGAAATGAGAATAATGAACATAATACTGACTGAACATATTTGACTTTTTTTCCGTTTGTTTTTTCGGTATTTTGAAAACTATTCAAATGAATACAATGATTTTTACAGAAATGTATTCAGCATTGAATACTTGTTCATATCAGGAATGCAAAACTTAAAAAAAATGTTTTCATCAAATTTATTGTCACTCCCTTTATAACCGGTGCTTGGGCTCTGGAAATATTTTAGCCATGTAGAGAATTTCAAGCAATATCATAATCCCAATTTTCAGATTTCAAATATGTCCAGTTCTCCAGAAGCGTCTAATAGGCACTCGAACTTGGGACAGCCTGTACTGTGCCTCGGTTTCATTAAAGTAAATGCGAGGTTGTCAGATTTGTATATCCTCGCATATTAATTTTTGTTAAATGAATATGAAAATTCGAAACTTCCACAAAAATTAAACAACTTCTAGGAAATACATTTGATAAAACTCCGGATAAACTCCGTAATGAGATGAAATTCATTCGATAATTTATTACATTCCACCAACTACTCAAAAATTTCCAGGAGACTATAGAAGAATTTCATGTAGTTTGGAAATTGACTCTCTCAAAAAACACCGCATTATGAAACCCAATAAACCGGATGAATATGCTAATTTTTCATAAAACTATGTTTTCTAGGAAATGTTTCATGATAGCCATATGGAAAGGTCTCCAATTAAATTTTCTATGGATATTTTTTAAGGAAATAGGGGCTTGAATTAAGATATTCCAAGTTGAAATATCTCAATGTTACAAATTTATTGTGGCAGTTACGAATCAGCTATATCATTCATTGGCCATGCAGTACAATGTGGCATTCTTACGTTATGTCGGTTATTCTGCTCATTCCTTCATTATGAACAGTTCTGATTTTACGATCATTCTGGGGGAAAAGTTATTATATCTCCGTGGCCATGGCAACTATGTGCACTTGACGCTGGTGAGAAATGCAGCAATTTGAGCAAGCAGTCTGATGCTGGTGAAGAAAATAAGAATGTTCCATTTGAAACCCCAAAGTCAAGTTATTTGAATGTATATCAATTATCTCACGTAATCGAACTTTTCTTGTTCTATTGTAATAAGTTCTATGAAAATCTGGTAAAAAAGTTGGCGGGTATAGAAAAGGAATTAGGGGCTAAGTGAAGGAATCCTAAACCATCATTTTCCGCATAGCAGTCAAAGAAAACGAACATATTTCTGAAACCACCCTTAGGAGCTGACGCAGCGCGGGTCGAGTTGATGTGTGTACAAATCTAACTTGTTTCCCTACAGGCTATAAAATTTCAGGATTCATCCCTCTGGGAAACGTAGGCCGGAAATTGCGGGAATCGCACGCGAGTCCCCTCAATGATCAACTGACCACAATTATCCTGCATTATTGACTTCAAGACTCGTGAAAAAGATATAGTAAAATAAAATCTTAGTGGATCAATATTGTGGTGCACGTGGTAGAAAAAAGGTTCTAGATGTTTGGAGAATACCTCAAATTAACACTCTGCTAAGCCCCCTTAAATTTCTCTATTCAATATTTCAACAATTTCCATAAAATAAAATAACAGGTGCTCTTTTTAAATGACCACTCCAATTCTATTTGCTGCATTTTTAGATTAGGCCTGAATGATGCTGTAGAAACCATCATTTACCGCCGATAACATTTTTTGACACTCTTGTTCCTCGGAACAGAGTGCTTATCAATTTGCCCAAATATCTGTGATTTTAGAATTTTTGGCATTCTGCTTGAAAACTTTCAATAACGTAGTTATGAATTTCGTTCATTATTTTATCCACATACTGTAAAGAAAATATATACGGAACTTCCCGATAACCGTTTTCCATCTTGTATTATCTGGATTCCAAAACAGAATGAAGCCTATTTCAATGTCATATGAATAATTATTCCCCATGTTATGTTTGTTAGTCGCAGCAGGGGGGAAGTCAGAATAAGACGTTGCTCCAGGTTCAGATGAGAGCATGTCAGATAGATAAGAAAACTGTCGGTTGATATAGCGTGCTCATCTAAGCTTTCCGACATGTGTTAAATTCCCCGACAATTGGATCTTAGACCATTAATTCTGAAGGAAATCCTTTTGGTTCATTTATGGGGTCCTTCATTTCACTTCAATTTTCCTCTGCGTTCACCGAATATTTAGTCGAGATACTGACGTACATTGATATGTGTAATGTTCTGCTGTAATTATAACACACCTTTGTCGAGGATGCACCTATATTTGCTAGACTTTAAACCATTCCAATGAGGTTGTACTTCCTATGAACATAACCTCTCCAAGTCATATTTTTGAGGTCAATAACTTTCCTGGAAAAATATGCTTGACGAATATGTGGCATATGGCAATAAATATGCAGATTTCGTAGGTTCGACAGACGTTTTTTTCTGGGTTTCCTCTCCCAAACTCTGAAAAATATCTATAAAATAAAAATTAATTATTTTGTGATTTGCTTCTACGTAAGAAACACAAGATATTTGTCAGAAGCAATCAATTGAACAATGTTGCCTAACGAACAACAACGAAGCAACATCAACGAAGAAACAACTATATCGTAACGTTTCGGAGTCTATATCAGACTCCTTCGTCAGACGCTTAATGAAAATCTTTAGAATTATTTTGTTGATAGTTATTGTGAAATTCAAGAATTGTCACATTGACAGTATTTGAAAATCATAGCTAACATAGATTTACTTTGCATAGAAATTTCCAAGTTAAAACTCCTTTTTCAATAAATTTAGCCAAATATGGTCAATACCAATTGAGCAATATGCAAAATTGCATTCTCTGTTCAATAAAATACAAGTTGACTCCTTAAGTTTCCTTTTAATATAATCAGGTTCTGTCATTAGAATCTTTGTATGACTCCAATCCATCATGTGATCTTCTTGGATTGTACATACATGTTGTGCTATTTTTGATTTATGTTTCTTACGCAGAAGCAAATCACAAAATAATTAATTTTTATTTTATGAATATTTTTCAGAGTTTGGGAGAGAGAACCCAGAAAAAACCTTTTAATAATGAGTATACGTCCCACAGTATCCTTTAATGATTACTTATCCAAATACCCTAGGATATTGTAGTTCTGTTCATATTAACATTAATATTGTTTTATACAGGGTGAGTCTTTGACCACTGCATTAATTTTAACCAATGATTCCTCTCATCAAATGAAACACTTTTTTCATTTAACATTTTTCCAAATTCAGCTCAGGTAAAAAGATACAGGCTGTTGAAATTTTGAAAAAAAATCAGTTTTTATTTTGTAGCTTTGACATCCTTTTTTCGAATGAAATGAATGTTGGCTAATGTTTCCCATAATTATGATACATATTTTTCAAATATTAGTTATTTTCTACTTCTACTGGGTTTCTAGTTATGGACTCGTGGATTCATAAAACTAAACGAAATTAGCATAAAGAAAGCATATAAAGTTTTCCTTGAGTCATTTCAAGAATATTCCATCGTTTTAGAACATTATATTATTCCTCATCATTTCTCCTTAAACGCACCGTTTTCGAGATATTCTTCATTGAATGTTTTAAAATGGAAAACTCCAGAAATTTCACTACTTTTATGGATCCGTCCCTGAGCGTTGGAATCCCGAATCAAGCTGTAAACCACGTTACCATGCCTTATTCTCGTCCGCCAACAATGTCATAGATAATTTATATGCGGGAGTGTATTAGCACATTGTGAAATCTTTAAACGCTTGTAACTTTCTACCTGAGCCGAATCTGGAAAAATGGTTAATGAAAAAAGTGTTTCATTTGATGAGAGGAATCTTTGGTTAAAATTAATGTAGTTGTCAAAGACTCACCCTGTATATTCGGGAACACTCAGAAATCCTCAAAATCGAAACCGTTTGGTAGATAATGACCATTAACGAAATTTTTCGTTGTACTTGGATGCGTAACCCGCTCTGAAAATTAAAAGTCGCTATCTCTTTATGTTCAGAAGTTATCGTGGCTAAGGTCACCCATCCAGCTACTGGATCCGATCGTGTTCAAATTTGAAATTTGTCCGTGAAGTTGGGTTTTGAAGACTCTCGAAACATTTCGGCAATATAGTAGCGATATCTTCTGAGATATAGATTTTTGGGCGCATGTTCTAGGGGAACATCGTCCTATCATTTCGTCCAAATGTCTGTAATTTTCGAATTTCGAGCTGAAAATTGGCTAATAGACTAATTCGGACTCCCTGATCACGAATCCGGTGTCAGATTTTCGGGTGCCGTCCGGCCGGCCGGCCGGCCTTCCGGCCGTAGGCACGATAACAGGAGCACCGAAGGTCCTATCGACTTCAAACTTTCAGGGTAGGTTTCTGATCAAAATGCGACGGTTAAGTTCGTTAACGGGCAAAATCGGCCAGACGGTTTAGGAGTTATAGACATTTAAAATTTTGAGGTTATTTCCCTGATATTTCAGGAACTAAAGAAGATGTTGAATCGAAACTTGGTAGTCAGTTCGAGGATATAAACGCGCAACTTTTGGCAAAATTCTGTTATGATCGAAATGTTGGTAATTTTTAAAAAAATATTTCTTTTAATTTTTTCGAAAAAAAATTTTTTTTTTCGTGAACTATTCATCAGATTGCAACAAAAACTTGTACCAACGTCAATTGTAGTATTTTGCAACATTGTGCAAAATTTTGGCTCTATACGATTTCAATTTCTGGAGATATAAGACAAAATGTGTCAAATTTCCTGGGTCTCTCTCAGTATTTTCATCGATTATTCTATGAACTCTTTGAATTCCACCGAAAACAAATTCAAAGACATAAACATAAAGAATCAAGTCATAGTTTAGACGTCGAAAGAAGGACGATGTTGATCGACTTGAAAAGGTACCTATTTCAAGAAATGCAATAATGAAATGCTTAATTTATGGATATAATATTATCTAAGTATTGTTGGGATCGGGCAGTTGGAAAATTTTTTAATAAAAAAATTTGTACCGACGTTAAATCAAGCATTCTACACGAGTGTGCAAAATTTCAATTCGATACGATCTCAATTCCAGAAGATATTGCTTAAAATTCACATTCCAGCGTGTTTTGACGTTCTATGGTCACAGAAAATCGTCACAAAAATCTATTTACCTCATTTGACGGCTGTTTGTCAAATCAATTAATTCCAATAATTGATGTCAGATTTCCTACATACCAAGTTCAAACACATTTTATTATATGGAAAACACTTATTATGATCACGTTCTACAGGAATTGATACTAAATAGAAGCTAGATGAAGATTATTGTAATGGAAAATTTGTGTTCCAGAATAATATTAAGGTATTCAACATGATACTGCTCTTTTTCTTTACTGGTCAGTACGGGCCACAAGGAAGATGAACATGCGCCCAAAAGCTCCTGTCCACAGGGCTTGAACCAATTTTTTTTCAATTATGTTTTAAAAATTTTCTACAGATAATTACGACTCATTAATTGGATCGGATTTGTTTTTTTTTGAGTTATGGAGAAAATAACAACAAAGTTTAAGACGTTTATGATTAGATATGAGATAGGTACATTTTTTTACTGAAATTGGGATTTGAAAAAATATAAATCAATATCCTCAACTTTTGACGAGCAGTTCACGCGAATGCACAGCATGTAAACGGTCCAAACGCTCTCACATGTAGGCCCGTTCGAAGAACATGGAGGTTAACGAAAAACCAAAGATCAATAGAAATAGAACCCAAGGAACTCGTAAAACTCATCCCCGTTCAAGTTAACACGATTTTTCACATTATGAGTCTTGATAAGGACCACTTATACACCTATTTATCGATTTTCAATAGGTTTAATGCTCCCCTGAGTGCTGTTCCACCTAAAACACAGATTGTAATAATGACTTGAAAAAGGACGAAAGATTTTCCTCGTCAAATAATATTTTTTTCTTCTAAGGTAGTGATCGAATATATTGCGTTAGTTAGTCTCTTGGATATACAGGGTGTTTGGCAGAACGTTGAACATACGAAAATGGTGGATAGGTGTGGTCATCTGCTACTTACTCAGCCCTAATTTATTTGGCACTGCCCCCTGGATATTTAAAAAAAAAATTATTTCTTCTAGTTTCACCACTTTCTTAACTTTAAAGAGTAATTTTTATTAAACATGGGTAAAACAGGCAATTTTTTTCTTTTTGTTTAATCTTCAATGTCGGCAGATTCCTATGAAATTATTGCTTCATTCAGACATTAGCTACAAAAAAAAGTTATTAGTCCTCAAACTTACACAAAGATGTAAAAATTACTCAAATAATTTTATAAGAATCTGCCAACATTAAAAATTAAAAAAAAAATATTTGTAATAATAATTACACTTTAAAGTTAAGAAAGTGAAACTAGAAGAAAGCAGATTTTTTTTTTTTAATATCCAGGGGGCCAGGGCCAAATAAATTAGGGCTGAGTGAGTAGCAGACGACCCCAGCATTTTCGACCATTAATTTTCTGCTTAATGCTTAATTTTCAGTAATTTTAATGCAAAAATCCGTCCGATCGTGAGCTATAAATTCCCCATCGAACTCCTCAGCTCACTCGACAACGTTGCCTACGTGAATCAACTCCGACTATGTATCGAATATAGATTTTTAGTACTCGGATGATTTCCGTGTTTCGATTTTCAGAATATCGTCAATCCTGTCAAGCGATCTGCCGAAATCGGTTACTCTTTCATATTTCCCGCAGTTTTTCTAGACGAGTCTAAGATTTTCGAGTAATTCCGTTCGAAATTCAAATGCGATTTGACATTTCTCGTCGCTCGTAAAGAACGAAAACGTCGACCTTGAAATTCGCCACAGAAATACGTGAAACGTCAGAATTTTGTTGATTTTCGCGAAAAGTCCTATCGTTCTTCCTGGAAAAAGAAAGAGAGGAGCAAAAATATGACTCCGTTACGGACTTATTTCGAATCTCGTCTTCGCGTTCCCGCAATTACCGTTCCGAACGCCACCGTTCCTGCGCATTCCTTTCCACAATTTTGCTCCTTTTTCCAAAATCGGTGTTTTTTCGCTTTTTGCGATTTTTTTTTAATAAACCCCTTCTTTTCGCTCCAAAAACGCGAAACTCTACGAAACTTCCGTATTTTTCCTCGATAAAGCCCTTCGAAATTTCCCCCTAACCCCCCTCCTAACATTCAAAAAATCATCACGTTTATAGTAACATTTTCAAAAAGTTTCCATTGATAAATGAAGAACCGCTCAATCTATTTTGTGCAAACCTCACATAAACCATCTACTAAATAGTCCGAACAAAGCCTAAACATTTGGTTTGGATAGGTGAGCCAATTCTTGAGTTATAAAATTACAACGAAAAGTGGCATTGATTTATATATATATTGATTCATCTTAAAAAAATGTACGATATTGGTTCCATAAATATAAAATGAATTGGATTTATTGTATTTGATCATATATTAATTCCATCCGTGAATTCACATAAAATAGAATTAGCCGAATTGATATCAAAAAAGAATCCATAAAAAGATAATCTGTATCAACCGTTTCAGTCATGACATGTCACAACTGTTCCAGACACCTCAAAAAGTACGGAATCAGAGTTATAAATCAGAATGCTCGTATTTATCCATCCCAAAAATGCTCGACAAAATGAAAACTTCGAATTTTATGTGTTAACACCGTTTCATCCCCTGAAATTAGGGGAGAGGTTGATGATAACCCCCGTCAATGGCCTGACAGAACGCCGAAAAATAAGGCTTCACATTTCACACAAAAAATATCTACCTTGTAATTTGAAAGAATGGCTTTTATTCATTGGGAACGGAGAAGTTTTATACCACGACTTTAAATACCAAATTTTCATTTCTAGAGTTCAAAGAATGCGTATATGTGTAAAGATTACAATCACACATTATTTGTATGATAATTCTGAACCTTGACTTTTGGCGGTCTTGTTCCTCGGAACAGAGTGCTTATCAATTTGCCCAAATGTCTGTAATTTTCGAATTTTTGGCTGAAAATGTTCTTAAACGATTTGGTTCGACTCACTGATCAAGAATCCGTGATCGAAATCGATTCTGTCCGGCCGGCCCTCCGCTAACACGATAACTTTCGAACTAAAGGAGTTAGAGGATTTAAATTTGCAGGTTAACGGGTGAAATCCACCAAGCGGTTTCAGAGTTATGGCCGTTTTTAGTAAAAACATTTTTTATGAATATTTCCGAAACCGATCACTCGATCTATCTGATATTTAGCAATAAATTGTAGAATAATGACCTTCATACGCATGCAAAGTCTTGTATTCATCAGGTTGCCGTAAAATGTCAAAAAAATGAAAATTTTAGAATTTTGTTTCTAAAATAACTCTCGAACAGATAGAGCTAGGCAGTTGTACTTTTCAGAGTACGTTCGGGTGATGAATATCTCGGTTAAGTTCGCTTTTGGGCAGAATCGGTCTGATGGTTTTGAAGTAACGAAAAAAAAAATTTTTCACATTACAAATTTCAAATTAATTTTGTTTTAAGATGCAGTTTTATCATAGGAATCCATCGATATCAATTTCAATGGTCGAATATTCTAATATCATTTCGAGCCTTTTTTTTGAACCTGTATATTAGTATCACTGATCCTGCCGAATTTAAATTTTGCCTTCTTCAGGAATTACTGACAAGCAGTACTGAAATAAGTATGTTCACTGTTCAAATCAATTCAATCTTCGAATTCGCCACAATGAAGGCTTTTTATTGCCATTAAAGCAACCCTCTGTCAACAAGGGTTGTTGTAAACACAGACTTAAATCTGCCGTTATGGCGTCAAAATACATACGGAGATCCAACATGGCGGATAGTGTTTGCCTCTGCCTAACAATCTCCGTCAATTAAGTGATTACCATTCGGTCCGGCAATAAGCCGATTTCTTCAACCGGGTGAATTCATTCCAAATCTCGAAAATCAAATAGCGCTATTGATTATGCGATATAATTGGCAACCTAATTTCAAGTTCGCTATGAAGTTGGGAAGTTTGTACGGCGTAATTGAAAAAGGGGTGAAAATTGCTTACGATGATAGCAAAAATTTCAATTTAAACTTTCAATCGGATTATGAACTTCTCTTCAGATGATTTTTGTACTACCAGTCAGGTCACAGGAAGAAGTCATGTGACTTCATATCTATCGGACTTATTGATTTCGGGCGGTTAATCAACACATCCATGTGACGTATGCATTAGAAAATAACATTTTTGAAGAAATATTTCAATTTTTTTTTTCTAATATTACTAGACTCACGGAGCTGCTCAAAAATTAGTACAAGTACAAGTATTCGGTTGTGAATTAATAATATCGCAATCATCAATAATTCTTTGTATCAGTTGCTCCCTACTGTTTATCTGTACTGCATGGACGTCCCCATAAAAAATAATCCAACGGTGTTAGATCAGGGCATCGAGGAGGCCAAAGCCTCCTGCATTATGGCTCTTTTTATTGCTTTATGTACTCTGCTTGGTTATTCTGCGCTTACTGGTAGATGGATTTTCTGTCACTAGTTCTAACATTGTATTCTCTTCATTTGCACTTCATATTGGGGTACGATCAACTTTCATTTCAAAGTTTCCTTTCTCACTAAGCTGTCTATTAATTTACTCTTTACTGGTGGAAAGCGTATGATGGGAAATTCTGCCGTTAGTGTACATTTTTGCGTATTCTCTTACTGATTTCCTGGAATTGTACTCACAAAAACCATACATATGAAAATCATATCCGTATATTCTTCTTTAGAATATTGAAAAGCCATTTCTAAATTCGTTCACAGCACAAATCATCAAATTAGTCCAGGATCCATGTGCTATTTTTGCACTTGATTGCTATATCAAGCTGTTTCTTCGTGAATAGCTTCGTTTCGATGAGGCGCCCAACAATGTCCTGTGCGGAAATTCTTGATTCTGGTAGCTAACAGAGGTAGCAAGGACAAAATATGTTTATTTGATGAGTCTCAAAAATGTATTACTAACTGTTATTCTTTTTTGGCGCTCTAGTTTCTCGGAACAGAGTGCTTATCAATTTGCCCAAGTGTCTATAATTTTGGAATTTTTGGCTGAAAATGGTCTCAAACGATTTGGTTCGACCCACTGATCAAGAATCCGAGTGCGAAATCGATTCTGTCCGGCCGGCCGACCGGCCGTAGGCACGATAAGTCTCGAACGAAAGGAGTTAGCGGATTGAAAATTGCAAGGTGGTTTTGGAGCGTAAATATCTCGGACAAGTTCGTTAATGGGCGAGATCTATCAAGGGGGTTCGGAGTTATGGCCGATTTTAGTAAAAATATTTTCTATGAATATTTCCGAAACTGATCACTCGATCTATCTGAAATTTAGCATCAAATTGTAGAATCATGACCTTTATACGCATGTGAAGTTTTGTATTGACCAGATTACCGCAAAGTGTCAAAAAAAAAATTTTAAAATGTGGTGCAGTTCTCATTCTCATGATTGTTCATTTAATCTTGATAAATGAACTATTATTTGAATTGAATTTCCTTTATGATGCAGTTCTATCATATGAATACATTGATATAATTCCCAACTCTGAGAAACCAATACCAGATATAATTTGTCTGTTTGAACTAGAGCGCCAGAAAGCTCCTGTCCACAGGGCTTGAACCAATTTATTTTATCTCAAGACAAATATAAATTATTTAAAAAAATATTTTCCTACAAAATGTATGGTTTGATCAAATAGTCCTCTCCTTTCAACATGTATCGAAGTCATTAAAAAGCATTAAGAACCAGCTGGTTTTTTTTTTCGTTAACATTTATAAGTTAATGGTCACATTGCCCTACAAATTTTGTGGCACGTTATGCCGGTCCTACGCTTAGAAATTGTTAATTCCACAAGACATACCTATATATATACCTATACATTAGGTAGAATCGAAATTTACCATGGTAAATTTCGATTGAGAGTGTCAAATATAGGAGAACGGACAATAGAATTCACCATGGTAAATTCAATTGAGATTGTCCAATACAGGAGAATGGACAATAGAACGTACGCGTAAAAGCTCCTGACTTCACGTCAGTGCTTGAACCAATTTTTTTCAAAAACATTATTGACAGAGGCTCCTTTCGTGATGGAATATGATACGCCGCAGTGCTGAACATTGAATAATGAATGTAAATTATCAAGTGAACATTTTTCGATTAAAATCAACGGTTTGGCTACCATTAGCCACGCTGGATATCGAAGCAAAACATGCAGGTATTCAATGTGAATCACCACACACCACAGCGATACACAGATTTTTGTATTCAGTAACTGGAAAGGCACCTGAGACATGTCGGCGTATGAATAAGTTAGTGTTACATTCCGTATTCTTCCACAAACTGGATATTGGAAATTCGTTCATTCCAAAATGAACCGTCCTAAATAAACCACATTCACGTTCCATCAATCTTCTGTTCGAATAATCAATACGCCTGTTTAACATAAGCATGAAAGTTCTACAAACGATTTCGTTTGTTCCATTGAAAATGTGTATCTACGAGAAACTCTTAGCCGAAAACATCAAATTGTCTCATGGTTATTTTTCATCATTTTCAATATGATAATAAAGGTGTGGAATGAAAGACACCTCGTTGTCACCTACGCATCCATAGCATACTGGTCAAAAACTGACGAAGCCTCCACACGCAGTCGGTTGCAGTGACTTCAACGGTTTGCCTGTGTTGGTGTCTCAGGAGCTAGCTTTACTAATCCCACAGCAGCATCGGTTGCCATGACATAAGTTCAAATAGTAAAGGGTTCGCCAAATAACTTTTTTTTTCTGAAAATGCAATAAAAATAACTACTGAATATTTTCTCAAATTTCTTTTCTTGTGTGACAGTACAATCCTTCCGGTTACTAATGGAAAATAATTTCATTCAAATGGCTGCGTCGGCTGGCCATGCTACACGATCGGTCCAATTTTTAAGCAAATTATCGATTGTGTGCAGCTGTATTCCACCAATGGCTTCACGAATATTGTCCTTCAAAGCGTCAATTGTCTCTGGCTTGTTGGCGTAACACTTATCTTTGACGGCACCCCACAAATAATAGTCCAACGGTGTCAAATCGCAGCTCCGAGGTGGCCAAACGACATCAGCTCTGCGGCTGATAATGCGATCTTCAAGAACAGGGCGCAAAACATCGAGTGTAGCCTCGGCTGTGTGGCATGTAGTGTCGTCCTGTTGAAACCAAATGTTGCAAGTATCCTCCTCCTCAATTTTTGTGAACAAAACTTCGTTCAACATGGCCCGATAACGATCGCCATTGACTGTAACGGCCACTCCTTGCTCATTTTCGAAAAAAAATGGCCCAATTATGCCTCTGGACCAAAATCCGCACCAAACAGTGACTCGTTTTGGGTGTATCGGCTTTTCAATGTATGCGTGCGGGTTTTTTGTGCCCCAAATGCGACAATTCTGCTTGTTTACATACCCGCCAAGATCAGAATGAGCTTCATCTGAAAATATGATTTTTTTGGCAAAATCGGCATATTCTGTAAGTCGATCGCAGGCCCACTTAGCGAAGCGAAAACGCATCGGATGGTCAGTTGGCTGCAACTCCTGAACCAATTGGACTTTGTATGGCACCATACCAAGGTCTTTATGCAAAATTCGTCTCAATGATGTCTCCGAAATGTTCAATTCTTGAGAAAGACGGTGAATTGATGTTGATGGCGCTTCACGCACACATTCTGCCACAGCAGCAATATTCTCGGGTGTACGCACTGTTTTTGGCTTTTCACGCTTTGGTTTATCGATGAGGTTGCCAGTTTCTTTCACTTTTTTCACAAGATAGCGAACATACGGAGCTGACGGTGCTTCTCTTCTTCCAAAATGCGTAAGCAATTTTCGCACACATTCTGCAACATTACCATGGTTTTCAAAGTAATGTCGCAATATTTCCCAGCATGTTCAAGCGTATACGCAATCATATTCGTTCAACGGAAGGAAAAAACTAATTATCTGTCAAATCACACATGAGCTTAGTGTTACCATTCACGAAATAAGCACTAGTTGAAAAAAAAAACGTTAGATGGCGGACCCAATATGGAATTTGCCTACGGCTTATTGTGTAAATCATTAAACGAGAGGACAAATGAGTTTTTAGAATGTAAAAGTTACCAGTTTTTGAGTATTATTCATTGATTAACTGCATATTCGGTGAATCAGTGTGTAAATATATTCATCTCGTTACGAACAGGATATAATACAAATTACGGCTCCCAATGTGGGTATGTGATAATTTTCAAATTTCCGAAAGACCTCAATTTAAAAATTAAAAGGGTCTATTCTATACCTTCCAAAATTATGTTGTTTATTCAATTCACTTCCGAGAGAATAAAATATGGCTGTTATTTTTTGAGAGAACAAGTTAGATTTTAGCGACTTTAGATGAATATTCCCTTATAATATGAAATTGAGCATATTTTGGCCAGATATTAATATAATAATGGTTGGAAATTATTTGTGCTACTAGCGAACTATCCTCACACAAGTGAAGAATGCTGAATAAATGATTGATTTAAAATATTGACATTGGATGGATTTCCAATTATACAGTCTTTTCAATCAAATTAGTGAATATTGGTGGCAAGAAAATGCTTCAGCGTGAATACGAATGGGATATTTCTCGAATCATGAAGAACATATTTGTTCAACACCAATGAACGTATTTGAATTAAATTGGTTATCATAAAATAATGTCCAAATACATATCTCACTATTTATTATACAGCGAGAATCGCTGATCCCAATATTTCACCGTGATGGGGCATATTTGTGTAATGAGAATATTACATACGATATCTATCGATGACATATGAAAACTTCATGAAGGTTAAATCATTTATTTATTTATTTATTAATGAACGATTATACCATGGCATCCATTTTCGAAATTGAACTATGAAGAATTCATTATTTCAGACAACTATAATCGATATACTATAATGATATTTCTCGAAAGTTGGCTGCTTGGTTTCACTTGACGGGCTATGTGAATAATCTAAACTACAGAATTTGGACATATGAGAATCCTCACAGTTTTATTGAAACTCCATTACATTCGCTTAAAGTTGGTGTGTGGTTAGCAGTTTCTCATCGTAAAATATACAGGGTGAGTCTTTGACCACTGCATTAATTTTAACCAAAGATTCCTCTCATCAAATGAAACACTTTTTTCATTTGACATTTTTCCAAATTCAGCTCAGGTAAAAAGATACAGGCTGTTGAAATTTTGAGAAAAAAATCAGTTTTTATTTTGTAGCTTTGACATCCTTTTTTAGAATGAAATGAATGTTGGCGCAAAGTTTCCTATAACTATGATACATATTTTCCAAATATTAGTTATTTTCTAATTCTACTGGTTTTCTAGTTATGGACACGTGGATTCATAAAACTGAACGAAATTAGCATAAAGAAAGCATATAAAGTTTTTCTTGAGTCATTTCAAAAATATTCCATCGTTTTAGAAGATTATATTATTCTTCATCATTTCTCCTTAAACGCACCGTTTTCGAGATATTCTTCATTGAATGTTTCAAAATGGAAAACTCCAGAAATTACACTACTTTTATGGATCCGTCACTGAGCGTTGGAATCCCGAATCAAGCTGTAAACCACGTTACCATGCCTTATTCTCGTCCGCCAACAATGTCATAGATAATTTATATGCGGGAGTGTATTAGCACATTGTGAAATCTTTAAACGCTTGTAACTTTTTACCTGATCCGAATCTTGAAAAATGGTAAATGAAAAAAGTGTTTCATTTGATGAGAGGAATCTTTGGTTAAAATTAATGCAGTGGTCAAAGACTCACCCTGTATAGTTTTCTTTCATTATACCATTAATTGTGGAAGCGGAAAAGTTAAAATGCTGGAGCCATTCATAAACCAACAAGATGACGAAGAAATACAGTTAGGATATTTTCAACAAGAGGGGGCAACTGTAATAAGTCGAGGACTCCAGCCTTATTTTCGAACATGTTCTCCGGACTGGACATCCCTGGACTTTAGCATCCTTGTCTTTCTGAAGGATGCGATTTTTGAAAGACAATACGATATTATTGAGTACCTCCAGTCATCAATAACAATCTGCCCGCCAAACTATTGGACCACAAATGTTAAGAAATATATTTGATATCAAACGAAAAACACTTTCTAAATGCCTTGAGAATAATGGAGCATATTTTGGACTTTTGATGTTAATTCATTGTTAGAATTCTCACAAATGACCAAACTTCCAAACTGGCAGTCATCATATACATTTTTATTGATTTTGTATGTCAATATTAAAATTAGTTCAACAGTATGCATTCAGTTTTCAGTACTTACATCTCAAAAATTCTAAATAGGATTCCAAAACTCCTTCTATTCAAACACAAGAGAACAGATTATTCATATCTCTTCAATAGCTACTATGATATCTCTTGAAGATGACGTGTATAAGAACTTGAACCCAAAAATTCATTTGTTTGAAAATTTCACGTTCTACAAACTTGGGAACTATATTAACTATCGCACTATTTCACGCTTCAAATATTCACTGGTGGGGAAAGGCTGATTTCCGTGTTTCGTCTCATAGGTGGCGTGGGCGATTAGGTACGATCGACCAAGCCGGCTCTGAGAGGCTTAACCCGGGTCAGTTTAGTTGAATTTGTTGAGAAGCTACAGAGTACTGATGAAGGCCAAGAAGCCAGAAACGCGTCTGCTCTTGCTTTCTCGGCAGATCAATGAACCCCCTGGGGTCTATTTAACTTGTGAAATATATGCATAAGTATATTTATTATACGAAGCCATTTATGAAAGACCCGATTGGCAGGAACGCTCTGGACTTGTTGATTTATTAACAACGGTATCGCCATTTTTCATTATTATTATTAGAATATAAAAATGTATAAATATTCTTCTTTCACTATGCCTGATGAAAGAGCATTTTGACTAAGTTTTTTCCACTCTTTTCGAAGTTCTACTCGAGATTTGTTTATCACATAGCTACCTATACCAAGCGATATCTTTTACCTAACGGGTATATTGAATTTTTTGAGTAGGTACGAGCATGAGAATTTCAATATTTTCTCTATTGAAATGAGGGAAGATCAGCATCATAACAAGCATGTTAAATATCAGCAAACTATTTTTCATATTATCGAAAATGTAGTAGATCATAGTTCACCATTTTTCGGAAATCACCCTGTATCTCTGAAACCAATATCCTAAGGGGACATTAAAATCCCTAATCCCCAAATAGTTTGAGGTAATCTATCTCCTCTGAACCGTTGTCCCTTACGTCACCAGTCACCCTGTAGAATCGGTCATTGGAAGAGAAACTCTCATGGTACTTATATGTTGAACGTAATCGGTAATTATCACGAGAGCACAATAAATTAGTGAAGTTATTGCGATATTCACGGAACATCGTGAACAACGAGAAGTTTCAGGGGTCTACGCCGGCAAAGTTGAGTCAACTGCATTTTAGCATTATGGCCTCGCGCTTTAGTGATATGGATGATGTTGAAACGAGACGATGATATTGGTAAAAAGTCGCCTACAGCTATGATATATTTTTTTCATCAAAACTCCAATCTGAAATCTCAAATTTCAAATCGACAACTGTAGTTTTCGAATTTTTGGGCGGAGAAGGACACAAACCTTTAATTTTGACTCATTGATAAAGAATCCTAGGTCAAACTTAATTTTGTTTGGCTGAAATAAATTCGAAATTTGCAGGGTGAGTTTGGAGTCCAAATATACGGGTTGAGTTTGTCAATGGGCAAAATATTTCAACATCAAAATATACTGGTCCATAATTTTACACTCGACAAACGAAGTTGTCAACAGTTTTTGATTTTTGACGTGCCTGGAGAGAATTAAAAGAATCATGACGTGACAAAATGCACTGGAGGTCAAGGATATTCAAATATTACCGTGGTCAGCAAATTATCCAGACATTTATCCCATTGAGTACTTGTAGGAATTCGTTGGACGAGCAATCTCGAACTGAAATAATGCATCTAGCATCCTCCAGAAACTACCCTCGCGACCCAAGAAAAATGGAAGAATCTCCCATCAAATGATACCTGTAACACCTATATTTTTTGCATACGCAGACTAGTTAAGACTAAGGACTACTAAGGACAGGGGAAGACCGGATACCGAATATTAATTAGTTATTTCAATCCTTTCTAAATTGGATTTCTTCCTTGAATTCAAATTCTGGTAATCATTTCATTATATACTGTTTTTCGTTTGTATTATTCTTCTTGCTCTTTCAAAACCAAATTGCTCGGGATGTATATTCAAATCAATTGTTTTTATAATGCTCTTCTATATTAGAAATATTTTTGTTTCAATTGGAATAACATTAAGGAGTACAAAAATGTGTCTCTTTAACTTAAAATTTCCACCACCCCTTTGTTTCTGATCTGAAATTTTCAGCGAGAAGCATCATGTCAAGAAAATCATAGTCGCACTAAAACAAATACGAAGTTTCAGTCCAACAGGTTTGAAGAAGTTGGTATATTGCAAAATGGCGAATGCGCCGGTACAATTATACAGTGCTCGTCAAAATTATGGAACGAATTCATTTTCTCAGAAGAAAAATATTTGGCCACAAAATCCTGAAACAGGTCAATGTTTGTTTCACTTTTACCAAATTTTTATGCATTTTTGAAGGATTTTTGTTGCACCCTGTGCCATCCCCATCAACCCTCTAAATTGTTTGAATAAGGAAAGTGGCTCCTGTGGTATTTTTTGGCAAGGTCTCTGTATCTTCTTTACAGGCGTGCAGAAATTTTCAAGAAAAAATTCTTCTTTTTTGAAAAATAGTTAGTTCAAAGAGGTTTTCAGTGTGTGCACTTTGTCACCGAATGAAAGTCGAGCATTACAGTTTTGTTCATGCACAACTTTCAACCCCTTTCAATCAAGTACAAAAACAAAATAACCAGCAGGAATATCTACCCAATATGTTGTATGTGATCACTTATGATCGCGGTCTTTCAGGAAAAATCAGGATAATCGATTCTAAGTTCAATCTAAGAACGGCTTTCAATACTCAAAATTATCTAAGGTCTATACATATTAGCTAAGACAAAACTGATTAATGAAAAATAAAATTCCAAAAACTGTTTATACAATATTCCTTCAATTGTGGTAAATCGTATGCAGAAGAAATGTCAAGACCACTAAAGGTAGGAAAGTTAGAGCAACAGAACAATTTGAAGAATAGATACATACATAAATAAAAAATAGCACAACATGTATGTACAATCATTGGAGATCATATGATAGATTGAAGTAAAACAAAGATTCTGATGTCCGAGTCTGATGACATAAAGATACAACTTAAGGATATGATATATATTCTGCTGAACAAACAAAACAGATTTGCATATTGCAATAATAACAATAATAATAATAATTTATTGATCCCTTAAGACATAACAAAATATGTATGAGACAATTCAAGAATGGCTTGTTGCTTGTTGCACAGTTGGGGTTTTGCATTATTTGGCTGAACTTCTCAAAGAAAGGGTTAGGACTTTAGGAATTTATCAGTAAAGTGAAACTGTATATGTATTCGGAAATGTGAGCGAAGTGACAAAAATCTCAGTTGTTGACTGACAAACTGAGATTTTTCTCACTTCGCTCACATTTCGGAATACATAATGTGTTTCTATAGTTTTTTAAGTGTGACAAATTTCAGTGTTCAAGAAAAAATTATCTTGAAGATTTTCGCCTAGTCTCCTATGAAGGATTCTGATTTAGGCTCTAAACGTCGTTTTATCGTTGGTGTTTATCAGGCAACATTGTTCCATAAATTGATTCTGACAAATATCTAGTGTTTCTTACGCAAAAGAAAAATAAATTGAAATTTTCACTATAGATATTTTGCAAAGTTTGGGAGAGAAAATCCAGACAAAAACTATGATGATTGCACCTCCCAAAGTATCATTTAATGTCTTGTTTTGAGTCCTTATTTGAAATTCTTAATCTCACGGAACATGCAGAATATAGTACTTGGTGACCATGATGAAAATATGAAGTCCACAAAAAGAGAATTATTTCTCCACCGTTGAGTGAAACGGCTGAATTACCCGTAAATCTGCCCCAACCTCTTAGATTTATTATGTTCAATGATAAAACTCAGACGTCGAGAAGCGTGAACCAATTTCACATCTTTAAATTTCTTTTCTGGAGATTTTAGATACGAAGGATACAACACTCTTACCTTCCAGAGATTTTTTTCGGATCTGCCAAAAATCGAGATTAATCCAAAGTTAAATTTCTATTTGTGTTTAATTTCTCCAGATGCGTTTAAGAAAATGACTTGATTCAACGTTGATATAAGAATTTTTATTTGATAAATCATGAGAACGACATCGAATCAACGCTGTGTAGTCTATTCCAATATTGAGTCTATAGGGGAATTTCTATACCATAACCTATTTTCAATGTAAACCTGTTGAATCTAATTCAATTTCTAAGGTAAAGCTCTTTCATTTCGAATAGTTTGTTCATTTGGTAAGACTCAACACTTGAGGAGCCTCCACAAAAAGCATCTTATAAGTGAAATAAAGTTTCCAGACTTTTTTTATAATTTATTTTGACAGTGATTATGACTCAAATGTTTCTTTCATTGTTTTGAATCATTTTACGTAGAGAAAAGGTATAACGAGTGAGATATCTTAGAGTTTCTCCAAAAAAAATTGTACCTTGAGTTGTCTAGACAGCAACAACGAAACTTTGAGAAAACTTCTTGAAGCACATCACTTTTCCTCAGTTAAAATGCACTGGATTCAGCGGAAATTCAGTAACCGCGTTGCATGAGCATCATCAGCACAGTTTTCCGAACAAGCCGCGTGGAAATTGGTCAGCGCGTCTCACTACAGATTTCCCGGCATCGTCTCTTCGTGAGGTGCTTCACGGCCTGCTTTAGAGGTTCGCGGGTTGATTCAGACTGGCTTCGAACACTGGGAAAACGACCCTCTAGCGGGCGATCACGGACTTACACGACCCAAAGACAACACAAACAGTTGCTTCCGTATAGATTTCTCAACAGGGATTCGATATTTTGATAAAATGTTGACATTAGCCGATTCGTAACATATATATGTATTTATTTATTTTTTTTTAATTAAGTTGTATCATTTACTTTCCACTCTTGTTGGAATCGTTTATATCTGAAGATTCTTCGTGAAAATCCGGTTCAATGGGGATTCATTCGGTTTCAATCGTGTTTGAAAAGGGGTAGGATATAATTCTGACGCATTTGTTTTTTTTCTCTTTGAATGGACGGAATAATTAGACCGAGATTTCAATACCTCCATCCGTTTTGTTGGTTTATTTTTTACAAATGATGAATTCAGCCTGGTATTGATATTTTCAGTTTATCTGAAGTAGGTGCAATTAAAAAATTGCGAATGCTGCAAATTTCACCCAATTCAATTCATTTCCGCTTCAGAGTATGCAAATCTCTATTTTGTTTCATTACAGTGTGGAAAAGCCAAATGGAATGAATTAATTATCCTGGTTACTGTACATATTTATGGAAAATCCCGAATCACGTCAAATTTAAATTTTAAATTGTCATTCTTCTACGTAATTTTTCAAATGGGAACCATGGGCTAGTGATACATCGTTCGAAAGTTCACGTCTTATCACTTTCATGTTGGCTGCAGAAGTCAAAATAGCAAAAAGTAAATCATGTGATTACCCAAACTCATTATAATATTCCCTCGATTATTCCCGAATCTTATTATAATATAATTATACTAATCTTATTTGCCTTCAAGATGTGATAGAAAGAAATTGTAAAAAAACCATAACATCGTGTTTTCCAGATGGAACCTTGAAAACTACGTAAAACACTTTCTGTTGCAATGCTAAAGGGTTTTCCAATAAGAGGTGTTATTTTGAATAGCCCGCTATTTCGGTAGATGTCACTTTTGAAGCTGTCATTTTTTGACATCTGACATGTAGAAACTACGCCATTAATAAAATTGGAACGATACACGCTTCAAGAACGCATTGAAATTATTAAAATTCACTATAAAAATGGTGAAAATTTGGCAGAGACGGTTCGTAAATTCGAGCATTTTTGGGTCGTCGTGAAGCACCTTGTCGGACCGCAATAAAGAAATTGGTGGAAAAATTCGAACTGTTGGGACAAGTTAGTTATGTGAAGAATAAAACCCGTGCACGTCGCTCAAGAACAGCCGAGAATATTGCTGCTGTAGCCGAAAGTTTGTTGAAAAAAACCCAGGTTTGTCCATTCCTCGTCGTTCTTTGGAATTAGGCATTCCACAAACGTCATTACACCGTATTTTGCATAAATATTTGGGTCTTAAGGCTTATAAAGTTCAGTTAACACAAGAACTCAAGCTGGCCAATCATCAACAACGTCGTGCCTTTGCTGATTGGGTCGTTGAAATGCATGAAAATGATCCGGAATTCCATCGAAAAATCATATTGAGTGATGAGGCCCATTTCCACCTCGGTGGCTTCTTCAACAAGCATTTGTCGCATCTGGGGCTCGGAAAACCCAAGTGCTATTGTTGAAAAGCCTCTCTATCCTCAACGTGTGACTGTTTTGTGCGGTTTCTGGTCCAGCGGAGTCATTGGACCTTACTTTTTCGAAAATGTGGCTGGAGCAACAGTTACAGTGAAGGGATTGCGCTATCGAGAGAAAATTGCGGAAAAAGATTCCGGACCGTGTCATCTCTCGAAGAGGTGATTACAATTGGCCACCAAGATCTTGTGATTTAACACCTTGCGACTTCTTCCTTTGGGGCCACGTGAAAGAGAAGGTCTACGCCAATAGCCCAGCGTCGATTCAAGACCTCAAAGATGGAATTCGTGAGGCTATCGAGGACATAGGGCAGCCACTTTGCGATTTAGTTATGGAAAATTTAATTAAAAGGATATGGTCCTGTAAGCGTGGTCGTGGTGGTCATTTGCCTGATGTTATTTTCCACTATTAACGGCATAGCTTCTTCTTTATAATAAAATTATGTCGTTCCAACTTTGGCAAATTTATATCCCGATCAAGGAAATCCTCAAGTTCCACGGAATACGCTATGGTTTCAACAGTATGGAGCACCACCACATTACCAACGCAATTTGTACCTCAAAGCAATATTTCCAAATAGGTGGATAGAAAAGTGAGGAACGATCGAATTGCCAGCGTGATCTCCCGATCTTAACTCATTAGATTTCTTTTTATGGGGATATGCGAAGAGCATTGTGTACACAAAACTAAACCCCTTGATTTGAATGACCTAAGACACCGAATAACGATTGCGATTAGGTCGAATACTCCTGAGATGTTGAATAAAGTTGATTTTTTTTTATTTGAGGTTGGGATGTTGCCAAGGCGTTTGTGTTGAACACTTTGAATATTTACTTCATCAACATTCATAATTTTTTTGCTATATTTTTTGTTACATTTTAGTTTTTGATATTGTACCAAGTTTCGTTAATCACTGGATTTTATTTTTTCTAATTCGATTTTTGTAATACACATGAGAGTGATCACATTTATGAGTAGAGAATGACGAGACCTTTCAAGCGATGTATCACAAGCCCAAACTTCTTATTTGAAATATAGGGGGTTTTATCTGTCGTTGGAAGGGGGTTGAAGGTAGGGTTCGAATTTGACGAAGAAGAATGACAATTTAAATTTGCTTATTTCGGGATTTTCTACGCTGTATATCTGGTGATTTTCTTATATTCCATTTTCTATCGAAGTAATGAAAATATACTTTGCTCTAGTTTCACATGATATAAAAATGCCTTATTTGGATATATTTCTGGTTTTATCCCATCATCAAACTCAGGCCAATTCAAGTCCCATTTACAACTATACAGGGTGATTTCGAAGGTGAGTAGAACTAATTAAACTATTTCCCCAAAAATTAGCTTTCGAGCGCATGTCTTTGTCTCATTTCACGCCTCGCACACCCCCACAAAATACTGGATAAACCCTCCAGCAGTATTCATCTGCAGAAACAATTTCAATCTGTATTTCCATTCATCGTACCCATATCCATCAAGCAAATGCAGCACGAATTCTTCCTCCTTCTCACTGGACATTTTCGTTCCTTTCTCGTATTCTTCAAAAGTCACCTCGCTACGCTATCATGTTATAAATACCTACTGTATCTTATTAAATACTGGATTTTGAGTTTCATGCTGATTGATCAAGACTTATTTACAATAAACTTTTTCTCTCCCTCACGATTACATGTGTCATTTGGCATTACTTATCATGGACTCAATAAATAAATATGTAGCCTGTGTTTCTAATTCTACCTCTTTTTCCGTCAACTTCGTAATATTTCCAACTCAAAGAGATATAAAAATAAACTATATTGTTCTTCTTGTTTTTCAAGAACATGAATTTGAACAAAGTCCTAGTTCCTGAGAAGCAGTATTTTTGGCGCGCTGTTCTTTGAACAGAGTGCCTGTCAATTCGTCCAAATGTCTGTAATTTTCGACTATTTGGACGAGAATGATCTTGAACGATTAGTTTCAAGCTGAAGACTTGAAATTTTTGATTTTTGAAAGAATATAAGTAATCATGACGTGTTTGCATAGATGATTATTCTCAGTTTTCTGTGATGTAATATTTCATGCTTCATGCACATATTATACATAGCATCATTCTGTGTCACAGTCAACGTCGATATTGACTGTGTCATGTAATGCATGTACTCGATTGGGTCCTTATGCTACCACAAACGCAGCACTGTTTGTTTTTGACCCAACAGATGAATAATGTATTTGAATAGACACCCTACGCCACACAGTTCTGCTTATTTTCGAACCAATAGTGGATGAATGTATTTGGATGGGACCTTCTGCCACTGCAAACACAGCACCGTTCATTTTCGAACGAACAGTGAATGTATGTATGTGAGTTGAAACTAATCATTTGATACTATCCTCAATTTCAGCTGGCTATAAATCTGTAACCACTCTCCGCAGGGACCGTCTGAATTTTCTTTCATGCTCGAATCATTAATAATTCGAAAATAATAATTTATCGACACTCTTCTTGAATCTGTTGGGTGAAGATGGATATTCATAAACTTCTTCTTATACCTATGAAAAATACAAAACTTCATGCAACAATAAAGAAATGATTTCATACAAAACACGATAGTGTACAAACGAAAACACAAAAAATTCTATATGCGCCAGTTAAACGAACAGTTGAAGACGAACGGAGTGACAGAGGTTTTATCTTCATAAACGAGAAAAATGGTAAATAGCTTTATCCGCGATGCTTCTAATGTATTCTTGTGATTAATGGTGATATCCAAATCTTTTCTGTGTTCGCTGATACGGAGTTGCGTGGATATTCTTTCTTTCCCATGGTATCAGCCATATCGATTAAAATGTACTGTTTGTCCCAAAAAACGTGGGAACCCTACATTCATCAATGTGAAATGTGAAAATCTGTACCGACAGAGTTCTGCATCGTCTTCACTTGTAACTACCAATTCCGATTAGTCTTGTACATTTCTATTAGACACGAAGCATTACTATTCGATTTTGTGTCTGTTACTCTTCTATGTAAATTTTGCTGATCGACTGGAAAATATTGGACCGCTGTATTGGTTACAATTTTTCTATATTTCCCCAACTTCAACAACATCAATCCGATACAATTTACATCTAGAACTTTGGATTAAAATAAGGTATTGAGGGCTCTCGCAAGTTTTCAGCGATATGTGACGAATAGTTCCTGATTATTTTATTTTCTATTTTTTTCAATTCGGTAGTCATTCGTCCCTCGCAAAATTTCATTCAGACGCGGGGCATTTCTATTCGTGTTTGAGTCTCCCTATCCTTACATAGTATAAAACAAAGACCCTTCCCGCTGTCTGTTTGTTCCTATGTATGCTTAGATCTTTGAAACTACGTGAAGGATTTTGATGCTTTTTTTTTAATAGATAAAGGTTTGTATGTATAATACATGCATAACATATTAGAGAAACACTGATCATTTTAGAGGTTTCTAATGTGATGTCGTAAATAAACGCATTTTCTGCGCTTACATTGCAAACGCTGGCTGAACCCTACGAGATAGATCAAAATAAAGTAGTACAGTATAGTACACCTTCAAAAGTTCTACAAAGAAGCCCGCGGAGGTATATGTCTATCTCTTAAGGATAACTCACAATAACCATTTTTTATCCTTTACATTCTACGAGAAAAAATGGCTTGATTACGAAGCTATTTTAAGCAATACAGCATCGATCCTTATCCAATTAGGTACCTTAAGTGTATTGTTGATTTCATATCGATCAATACGGCCCTTTACAGCATTTAATTTAAATGAATATTTTCGAAGATATCACAGATTTAAAATGCAGGGACATAGCGGTTGCGGTGGTACCGACTGGGTGGCCGGCACAGCCAGAATAGGGAGAGAAATCGAATACAGAGAGCCACCAGAGAATCATCTGTAGAACGTGAGGCTCGCCTCAGCCAGCATTGATTCCCCAAATTCCTCTGATACCATCGGATTTACTGCTCCAATTTAAACGCCTATAATTTCCGGTAAAGATATATGACCATTAATATGTCACTCTCACAAGAGTAACCTCTAAAGAAAACATTTTTGTATTGTCTAACGACAAAAATGCTGTGAGTATATTTAGTATCAGCATTTCATATCTCCGAAAGTATTGGTTTCTCTGAGTTGGGAATTATATAAATGTATACATATGATAGAGCTGCATCATAAAGGAAATTCAATTCAAATAATAGTTTATTTATCAAGATTAAATGAGCAATCATGAGAATGAGAACTGCACCATGGAAGAAATCGAATTAAATCTGGCCAATTTTGCCCAATAACGAACTTAACCGAGATATTCATCTTCCTAACCTACTCTGAAAATTTCAACCACCTAGCTCATTCCGTTCGAGAGTTATTGTGGAAAAACCTTTTTTTAAATTTTCAAATTTTTTTTTTTACACTTTGCGGTAATCTGGTCAATACAAAACTTCACATGCGTATAAAGGTCATGATTCTACAATTTGATGCTAAATTTCAGTTAGATCGAACGAACTTGTCCGAGATATTTACGCTCCAAAACCACCTTGCAATTTTCAATCCGCTAACTCCTTTCGTTCGAGAGTTATCGTGCCTACGGCCGGCCGGTTGGCCGGCCGGACAGAATCGATTTCGCACTCGGATTCTTGATCAGTGAGTCGAACCAAATCGTTTGAGACCATTTTCAGCCAAAAATTTCAAAATTACAGACACTTGGGCAAATTGATAAGCACACTGTTCCGAGGAACTAGAGCGCCAAAAAAACAAGTTTCGTATGACAATTGCCCAAAACAGGTTTAAAGTACCTACAAATAGTAGGTATTCCATAAAACAAATATGAAAGATGATAAGTAATAATAAAAAATTACCTTGTAATCGATCAAAAATTTCCTGATCTACGTTCACCAGACTACAGAATTATGCTTTCAATATGTACGTAATATTTTCAAACATTTTCGGGTGAGGACCCCGTTGCAGCGCTTAAATACGAGTATTTCAACCCCAATATTTTTGAAGTTACAATATTCCCTTCTGTCAAGTTGACATTATGAGAATTCATACATAGAATAATTATATCAATCTGTGAAATACGATTTACATTGAAATTTTAAAAAATCATATTTCCGAAAGTATTAGCTTGTTAGAGTTGAAAATGATATGAATGGATTCTTATGATAAAACTGCTTATTAAACAAAATTTGATTTGGAATTTGTTGTGTAAAAAAAATTTTTTTTTCGTTACTCCGAAACCATCTGTCCGATTTTTTCCAATAACGAACTTAGCCGAGATATTCATCCCCCAAACCTACTCTGAAAATTTCAACTCTCTAGCTCATTTCGTTCGAGAGTTATCGTGCTTACGGCCGGCCGGACAGAATGAATTTCGACCACGGATTCTTGATCAGTGAGTCGAACCAAATCGCTTAAGACCATTTTCATCGAAATATTCCAAAATTACAGACATTTGGGCAAATTGATAAGCACTCAGTTCCGAGGAACTAGAGCGCCAAAAAATGCTCTTAACAAATGTTGTACGAAATCAACTGAATTGTTTTCCGGGACGTTTTCACTAATTGAAATAAATACAGGGATACAGATACAATACAGATATTGTGTGCGACTTAGTTTTTTTTAAATGAAACACTTCATATTTTTTGGGCGCATGTTCTAGGGGAACATCGTCCTATCATTTCGTCCAAATGTCTGTAATTTTCGAATTTCGAGCTGAAAATTGGCTAATAGACTAATTCGGACTCCCTGATCACGAATCCGGTGTCAGATTTTTGGGTGCCGTCCGGCCGGCCGGCCGGCCGGTCTTCCGGCCGTAGGCACGATAACAGGAGCACCGAAGGTCCAATCAACTTCAAACTTTCAGGGTAGGTTTCTGATCAAAATGCGACGGTTAAGTTCGTTAACGGGCAAAATCGGCCGGACGGTTTAGAAGTTATAGACATTTCAAATTTTGAGGTTATTTCCCTGATATTTCAGGAACTAAAGAAGATGTTGAATCGAAACTTGGTAGTCAGTTCGAGGATATAAACGCGCAACTTTTGGCAAAATTCTGTTATGATCGAAATTTTTTTTTCGTGAACTATTCATCAGATTGCAACAAAAACTTGTACTAACGTCAATTGTAGTATTTTGCAACATTGTGCAAAATTTTGGCTCAATACGATTTCAATTTCTGGAGATATAAGACAAAATGTGTCAAATTTCCTGGGTCTCTCTCAGTATTTTCATCGATTATTATATAATAATCAATAATATTAAGGTATTCAACATGATACTGCTTTTTTTCTTTATTTTCTTTACTGGTCAGTACGGGCCACAAGGAAGATGAACATGCGCCCAATAGCTCCTGTCCACAGGGCTTGAACCAATTTTTTATATTTGGCTATCTCTTTCTCTCCTGATTTCGAATATAAACGCATATGTTCTGGGTCCACCTGGCAAACTCAGTAGTCAGTTGTCAAGTTGGATGCTGTGATAAATCAACTAACTGCATTGGTAACGATATGACTATTTTAAAGGCCTTTCAAATTGTCAGTCTTGATAATTGTGTTGTCAGAAATTAAATGATGTGGATGGAATCGCGAATGTGAACAGTATATACAGGGTGAGTCTTTGAGTTGTACATTAATTTTAACAATGGATTCTTATCGTCAAATGAAACACTTTTTCCCTTTACCATTTATCCAAATTCAGCTCAAGTAAAAAGATACAGGCTGTTGCAATTTGGAATAAAAAACAGTTTTTATTTGGTAGCTTTGTCATCCTCCTTTCGAATAAAATAAATGTTAGTGTAAAGTTTCCTATAAGTATGATACATATTTTCCTAAAATCAGTTTCTTCCTATTTCTCCTGATTTTTTAGTTATAGACTAGTGGATTCATAAAACCTACAAAATTAGCATAAAGAAAGCAGATAGAATTTTTCCTGAGTCATCTCAAGAATATTCAATCATTTTAGAACATTACATTATTCTTCATAATTCCTCCTTAAACGCACCGTTTTCGAGATATTCTTCATTGAATGTTATAAAATGGGAAACTCCAGAAATTTCACTACTTTTATAGATCCGCCCACGAGCGCTGGAATCCCAAATCAAGATATAAACCACATTACCATCCTTTTTCCTGGTCTACCAATAATGTCATAGATAATTTATATGCAGGAGTGTATTAGCACATTGTGAAATCCTTAAACAATTGTAACTTTTTACCTGAGCCGAATCTAGAAAAATGGAAATGAAAAAACTGTTTTGTTTGATGAGAGGAATCTATAATTAAATTAGTGCACAACTTTAAGACTCACCCAATATTCCAAAGCCAACTGCAATGTTACAATATTGATGAAGAACCGGTAAAATTTTCCACTGTAACTATCAGAAGCAGACTGATTGGTTTGAGAACGAAGAAAAACGAGAGGCTCAGCCTATCAGATCGGTTCCGTCCGACGGAAGATTAAGTAGTTAAAGTAGAAATTTGATGGGAGGCCGGACATTTTTAGGATATTTGAAATTATTGTCGTTTTTGCTTCTTGCTTTCATAGACAGATAAAAAGAATCATGCAGATTGGAATCACCTTGTCACTGTGATGTTTTCATTGCGCAAAACTAATTAATAATAATCAACATTTAAATAGAGCCATTACAATAATACTATTATTATACAAACTATGTAAAATCTTGCGTCTAACATGTTGCAGAGCGTATTATTTGGGTCTATAATTATGATGTTATCTGAGAGTAATTGCAGCCCTGCGTGCTAGTCCTTATTGACATCAGAAATTTTCAATATAATAGGAAATTAATGTTTTCAGAACATTCTCGTTATTTCCATCATAAAACCTTTCTTCCTAACGTGTTTCCATAATCTAACAGTACATAATGTGTCAAGAGGTTTTGAATTGATAAAATCTACCAATAATGATTTTTCCATAATGTGGACACCGAATGTGTCTTTCATAACATAACTGCATAATTCATATTTCATTCCACTTCACAACTTTAGACTTATGAGTGATATAAATATTGAGCTTGATTCAACTATAATATCTATGGCTTAAAGCACAGATATTGTATGTCCACTTTTTGTCAATATTAGGGTAAAGTGATATTTTGAACGTAGGATGACAAATATTATAACGAGAAGTAAGGCTTACTTCTCGTTATTGGGGAAATACAATATTTGCACAGACTCTATATCTGTCTTCCTACGTTCAAAATATCACTTGACCCTAACATTGGCATAAAGTGGACATACAATATATGTGCTTTATACCATCGATGTATGTCCTAAGACAACTTAGTCTGTACATTTTCAACCCAACTGTCACCTCAAAATGCTTTTATTCGGAGTGTCAAATTGATTTTATTTCCAAATTCTTCCTCACGGCAGTTCTCAAGAAGAGCTCTGAAAGTGGGACGAATTTTTGGGCCAACGTTCCTAAAGGCGAATTGCCATAAGCGATGAATTATTAGAAATCGCGTAAAGATATCGAAGCGTTATGCCTCCACCATGATACTTTCATTATACAGGGTGAGTCCTTGACCACTGCATTAATTTTAACCAAAGATTCCTCTCATCAAATGAAACACTTTTTTCATTTACCATTTTTCCAGATTCGGCTCAGGTAAAAGTTACAAGCGTTTAAAGATTTCACAATGTGCTAATACACCCCCGCATATAAATTATTTTTGACATTGTTGGCGGACGAGAATAAAGCATGATAACGTGGTTTACAGCTTGATTCGGGATTCCAACGCTCAGGGACGGATCCATAAAAGTAGTGAAATTTCTGGAGTTTTCCATTTTGAAACATTCAATGAAGAATATCTTGAAAACGGTGCGTTAAAGGAGAAATGATGAAGAATAATATAATGTTCTAAAACGATGGAATATTAGTTTTATGAATCCACGAATCCATAACTAGAAAACCAGTAGAAGTAGAAAATAACTAATATTTGGAAAATATGTATCATAGTTATAGGAAACTTTACGCCAACATTCATTCCATTCGAAAAAACGATGTCAAAGGTACAAAATAAAAACTGATTTTTTTTCAAAATTTCAACAGTCTGTTTCTTTTTACCTGAGCTGAATTTGGAAAAATGTTAAATGAAAAAAGTGTTTCATTTGATGAGAGGAATCTTTGGTTAAAATTAATGCAGTGGTCAAAGACTCACCCTGTATATTTAACTTCTTAGTTCCTATCCTTCTTCACATTCTAAGTTGAGGAAAAAACGGAGGTCACCTAACGACATCTAAATGGAAATCCGTGAACTAAAATTCCAAGAAAAGTCAATGGAAATTTGAATATGTCTGGTCAAAATGAATTGTAAATGATTCTGAGAAAGTAACAGGATTAGAAGGACTTGAATCTAATTGCAGTGAACTCTCAATTCCCGTTTTTACATGCGGCTAAGGATCAAATATGAATCCAAAAAAATCCAGCCACACTTGCCAAAAAATAGCAATTATGGGGGTAAAATAATTAACGACACCCTCCACATTACCCCCAGCTGGCTGTTTCCTGTTTGGGTAAAGCCGATTTGATGTCCATTTTATTCCCTACTGAAAAATCACCGCATTAAAATTCACATTCAACCCTAAGAATTCTCCGTGAGATGCTGACAGAAATTTCCTCCAAACACTCATCAATTTTCGTTAAAACAATTCGGAAGAGAATGGCCATAATTGTACATTCACGTTTGAGGTTCCAAAGGAAAAGTTCGAAAGAAACAAGCTTCATCAACGAATCCGTTGTAGATTGTTTCTTCGGTTGAACTGTACAGACTGACTGAAAATTGCATGTTCCGTTGTTTAGTGTTTTCCATCGTTATGCAGATTACTCCTAGTGCTTCCGCTGCTTACATCCAGCCCTCGCGACGGGGTAAATTACGGTCAGAAATAACGGGTGAATATTTGTGCGTCGAATGTATGTAGATTTGGTGAGGCGTTTACAAATGCCTCTAAATTAGCACCTATCATAGACCACTAATTGATATTAGTCACGCGTGTGCTGACTCTATGGCATTCATCAACCGCCAAGGATGCATCCTTCCTCTTCGGATATTACTGGACAGCAAGAGCTAAATTACTTCTTAGCATGTTTTCAATAACGCTGCTTACTTCCGACCCTATCACTATTCTCGGACTCCCATTTGCGATTTTTGGCGCGCTTGTTCCCCTGAACAGAGTGCCTAAGGATTCGTCAAAATGTCCTTAATTTTCGAATTTTCTAGGGCTTCACACGAGACGAGAGTAGGCGAGAGTATAAGAAATCTCGTCTCGCTCTCGCCGATTCCCAAAAAATTAAGTCTCGGTCTCTTCTCGTTATCAGTTGTCTCGTCTCGTCTCGCTTAATTCTGAATAACGATAATAAATTATATAATAGGTATATAATCGAAATAGTATACAATAATGAATCATTTTGTAAAGCTATATTTATTACGCTCTTATAAAAAAATATTCGTACATGTACATATTTTTAATTTTAAACACTCATAATTTCAACTTTTAAATTACTTGGTGACCAAGAATTCAAACATTCACTCACACTTGCATCAAATCATTTTTCAATGATGTACGTGTTTTTGCCATGATCATACCTGCTGTGGAAAATAATCTTTCAACAGGTGCGGATGTAGCCATTAATAGATCATCGGCCATCTTGGAAAGTGTAGGAAGAACTTTTTCATCACTCTCCACAACTGTAAAATATTTTGATTCCTATTTGCTATTTCTGACAGCAAATATTCTTCAAACTCAGCTTTCGAAAATTTCGAAAGTTTTGTTGATGTTTTAGATAGGCTATCGATGTCGATACATTTTTCAATAGAATTGAACAATTTGGTATAGCTTTCAAAGAATACCTTTCCAGTGGGTAGATCATTGAGGGTGTTCTTGGTGTATTCCTCATAACACTTTCCGAAACATTGAATAGCTTCATTTCTTTACCAGTTTTATTACCCCGGCTCCACACGTTGGGCCAACGTTAGCCCCAACACTGTTGGTCCAACGTGTGGATGAGGTAATTTGTCTTGGTTCCAACGTTGGCGCCAACGTGTAGACACCTCACGAAGTTAACACAGTCCGCCCGTCCGGCCGTTAACACGATAACTCTCGAACTGCATGAGCTGGACAGTTGAGATTTTTAGAGTAGGTTTGAGGGATACATATCTCGGTTAAGTTCATTATTGGGCAAAATCGATCAAATAGTTTCGGAGTAACAAAAAAAAAATTTTTACATTACAACTTTTGAATTCTAATTTTTCAAGATGCAATTTCATCATAAGAATCCATTGTTATTATTTTCAACACTAGCAAGCTAATACTTTCGGAGATATGATGTTTCAAAGTTTCAATAATACATCGTAAGTTCTATGTATTCACAGAATGTGAACACAGAATCTGTCTGTGATCACTATTCATAAATATCATCTTTTCTAGCTATTAGAGATTGTCAATTCATAGTTGTTATTTCCTCTTGGAAAGCAATTATTCGATTCTTGAATTTGTGAATATATACAAGACTGTTTTGATGTAGTTTATGGAGGCAATAGGTAAGAAGAACATAATGGAGTCATCAAATGAAATTACTGTTCGTTGACCACTGAGGTTAATATTACCTTTTACTTCCTTGAGTAGTGAGACATGTTACCATATACAGTATTTTCATAATGTTGCTAGCAAAAAATACCGAAATATGGATCTACATTTGTGTATCAATAATTTTTTCTTGAGTTAAGGTTCATAATACAGAAAATAATGTGTTAGTGATATGAACTATTAAATTTTAAATTATGAAAAGAGGATAGTATGTTATTAATATATTTTAAACTATTAAAATAATTTGCTCGTAATCCACTACCTTCTCAAATATCTGGATTAAATGAACAATCTGCTGTGATTGTCTCCAGCCTTGCTCTAGAAATTTCGATGATACTTTTGTGAAAACTTTGCACCGAGTGTAAGTTGCAACAACCCATTCCACGAAGTTGAATCATTGCAGATTGCTCATTTAATCTTGATAAATAAATTTAATGACAATTTTTGAAGCATTGTAGATTGCTCTTTTTTTTATAAGATAATTTTTGAAGTATTTTTTTAAACGACACTTTTAAAATTCAATTTCTTTTATGATGCATTTCTATCATAGGAATCCATTGATATAAGTCCCAAATCTGAGAAACCAATACTTTCGGGGATATAATTTGTCTGTTTGAACAAGAGCGCCAAAAAGCTCCTGTCCATAGGGCTTGAACCAATTTTTAGAAAACCTACCAATTCTGATATTAACATTTCGTCTGGTTCGGTTGCTCCCTGTTCACATACTCGTAAAACAGCCAGCTTTCATTTCCTCGTCAACCGGTTATTTATACCGGTTATAATATTCCGCTAAGCAATGTAAACTCCAAGAACGGAAGAAAAATGATTTTTCAAATTGCCGAAGGAAACGGGTATAGTCATCAAATAGTTCAGAAATTTATAATCAACAAACATAAATATGAAATACTCTTCAGTAACATAATCCTAATAAAAACGGTGAAAGGTTTCCAAGCTTTCACGTTCCATCGCAAAACAAACAATAAACTCCAGAATACTTTCAAATAGGTTACAATAAAACTGGCTTTCAAAACTTCCACGAAAATTAAACAACTTCTAGGATATACATTCGATTAGTTTCTGGGGTACTTCAAATTTTTAATTTTATCTAGTGGTATGATATTCACAACGTTTCGCGTAAATTAGCGCGAGTTTTAATTGGACCGGATTTGTATATCTTGAGTTATTGAGGAAATTAACAATAAAATTTGAGATATAGCTCCGGAACCGTACGGCCGATTATGCTCATTAACCAACTTAACTGTCCCATTCGGATGCGCAACCTACCCTGCAAATGTATGGTCGCTATCTCTTTCAGTGCGAAAGATATCGATGCAGCGGCTGGCCGGACAGAATCGAATTTGACCTAGAATTCTTCATGAGTGAGTCGAACCTAATTGTATGAGACCATTTTCGGCAAAACATTCGAAAATTACAGACATTTTGGCAAATTCATAGCGTGCTGTTTTCTGGAACATACGCGCAAGAATAGCCTGCTCCACTGAGGGAACATTGACGATTTTCCACCAAAACGGAATCGATTTTAAAGAATTCTGCAGTACCTACAATATAATTTTAGCTGGAATAATTTTCTCAATAACTCATTTGGAAGGCCGCAATATTTTGTTCATCGACACATTTAACTACTGTAGAAATATTTTGCCGTTCTCTGAAGACGGATACAGAAAATTGCTAATCTAGGAAATTTTTCCGGGATACTAATAAATTAACCATATGAAGTTGGTAGAATGTAGAATGTTTTCGTTTAGAATATTGGCATCTACACAATATTTTATAAGACATACCACAGTATTGGTTTTAATTTTGACACAATTTTACTTCGGATTCCATTGAGCGATTTCCGTATTCTGGAAGGGTCTTTTGTGAATCCAAATACTGAAAAAAATTCTTGTGTGGATTCATAATTACATACTACACAAGAACGAGTAAGGATATAACTGAAATCGAAGATATTCAAACGTGTAAATAACGTACTTTCTAATAACCTCATATATCCACTATATTGGATTCCCAAATATCACATACTATGGTTGAATACTTCAGAATCAACGAGTCAAAATTATTAAGTAATTAAAACACTGAAATTCAATATAAAAACAATCTATAGAACCCGGACGTTTAAACAATAAGTCCAGCTGAATACAAATACAAACATTCGTATTGATGGTAAATCCAAAACGCCGGTCACCCTCCGATGTAAAATTGGCAACGACGTATAATCGAGGAACATTCTGGCCTGTTCCTGACGTAGGCTACGGAATACCATTTCAATTTTATTGATGGCATCGTCCTTAGTTGTCATCTATCAAAGAAAAACAGCTCTCTATATGACAGTGGCCAGAATACCAGGCTATTTATGAGGTTTCTAGTTGGAAACCATGTTCTATTATAAATTTAAGGTGAAAAGTGTGCTTCCTTTTCTATTTATTATTTACTATTAAATTATTATTATACGTATTGAACATCTAGGTCAAGGGCAGACTACCCTTAAGGATTTACATACTCCAAGCTTTTGCTGCGTTCTACAACTTTATGAATCAGTTTAAAATGATTATTATCACTACGAGTATGTAAGAGATTAGCCCTAAAACTCTCCATTCGTTTAATCCGGAGTTAGGTATATTATTATTTCGTACATATCGAAGAAATTGTTACCCTTAAACAAATGCCACCACTCTTGAATCAGCAACTTAAATCTATTTTTGGTCGACTGGAAATGAACGCCTGAACCACATTGCGTGCAAAGCTTTACCGCCTCCAACATACCAAAATATGGCGGTACAATATAAATTGCATGTTCTTGTGAAATGGTATGAATGGCCTCACTGCCCCACTCAAAACACTGTTCATCGTATGCAGTATGCATTTCATATTAGTGGCGCCACCATATGGGAAAACGGCCAACTTTTCACTGCATGTTTGGACATATGCCGACTAGATGGCAGCTTTCTCTGCGATATGAGTTATGAAACATTTAAAAATATGCAAAACTATAGAATAAGGGAGTACTTTGCTTGATTATGTCCCAAAGCAGAAAAATTATAAGAAATTGTTACAGGAATGGTGATATAAATTCATACCAAATGTATTAGCATTGACACCCGTTCCCTCAAAAAGCCTTGTCAGTATTGTGATCATTTACTTGCAATGTTGTCCTCCTTTTTCCTGAGGAGAATTTCAACAAACATGAATTGGGAGTTGGAGGGCTGACATGTTCACCTTTCAATAGGAAATATATAGGTTTCAACAAACATTGAATTCATTTCACCAAAAATAAGCAATCCTTTGTCACACACTGCAAATAATATAATGATAACCGTTTCCTCACTATCGTGATAAAATTATAATATGTAGAATTGAGAGGCAGGAAGGTTAAAGATTTGGAATCAATTGAAATTTTCATAATAGGAATAGCACCCTCGATGTCCAGGAAGTTCACAGAAATGCTCAGTGACAGGAAATCAGAAGCTTATCTGATCAGTGAGACAGCGAGAATGGAAATAGCGAAAGGATGACCACAGGGAGAAAATGTATGTACTCTGCTGTGGGATCTGGTTGTGCACAGTGCTGGCTGAACTGAACACTAGCTCAGATATATGCAGATGAGCTAATGTAAACAGCTCTGAAAATAGTAGAGGAATGGTGTAAGATGGAAGACTTCAAAGTCAATTCTAACAAAAGTGCACTAATTTCTTTCACTAACAAGAGAAAGCCATACGGGGTTTCAACCCCTAGCAACTTCAAACTAAGTTGGCACTTCGGTAATGAGGTGAAAAATTCAGGAGTGACCCTGGCTCACAAACTAAATTGGAACCCACATGTGGAAAATATTGTCAAAATGTTACTTATGTGTAGACTTAAAAGGCTCTTTTCATGTGCCAGAGGATGGTCGGAAATTCGTGGGTACTCAAACCCAAACTGACCAACGGCATCTATAAATCCATTGTGTGGCCAATCGTAAGCTACGCAGCTTTCATCTGGTGGCTGAGGGCTAAACTATCGACGGGCCAACCAGCCCTTGATAACTACAAACAACGACATTTTTGTGTATCACAGGATAATCACGCTCCTGCCCAACAGCTGCTATGCAGGCCATTTTGGACCTACCTGATTTAGGCCTCTTCCTGGAATGCGAGGCAGCCAAATGGGCGCTTAGAACGGTGAGAGGGTGGGAGCTGAAACCATAGGACACTTTCGCATACTAAACGAATGCAAGGAGCTCGTGCATGTGTTCACAGATAACACTCCTCTGAGACACAAGTTTCAGAAAAACTACAACGTGGCATTTCCGAGTCGCTATCAATGAGCGAAGGATGAAGTGGTTTTCCCTGCAGGGAACTCTGGTGTTCTACACTGATGGCTTGAGGGCCGAGGATGGACGAGTCGTGGTTGGAGTATACGACCCCTTAGCAATACCTATTGGTCACTTTCCTTTCATAGTTAGGAGGCTCTAAGTGCAAGTTCAAATCAGCGCATCCGCCATTTTGCATTGGTGAAATATATGAGGATTTTACGAGCTTAAACTTCGAAATATCTCTCCATTCATGAATGTCTCTAGAATATTCGAAGTGAAACCGATATAGAATAGAATAGAATAGAATGGAATAGAATTGAATAGAATAACCTCCAGACAGAGCTTCCTAATTAATAATCTCCACAATACTAATATCTATATACAGGGTGAGTCTTTGACCACTGCATTAATTTTAACCAAAGATTCCTCTCATCAAATGAAACTCTTTTTGCGCGCGTGTTCCGCAAGGAACAGCGTGCTATCATTTCGTCACAATGTCTGTATTTTTCGAATTTTTTTTCGAAAATGGTCTCAAACGATTGGGTTCGACTCCCTGATGAAGAATTCGAGGTCAAATTCAATTCTGTCCGTCCGGCCGGCCGGTCCGGCCGGCCGGTCCGGCCGTTAGCACGATAACTCTCGAACGGAACGACTTAGAGCGTTGAAATTTGCAGGGTAGTTTCGTAGCGTAAATATCTCGGACAAGTTCGTTAACGGGCGAAATCGACCGAGCGGTTTCGGAGTTAAGGCCGTTTTTAATAAAAACGTTTTTTATGAATATTTCCGGAACCGATCACTCAATCTTTTTGAAATTTGGCATCAGATTGTAGAATCATGACCTTTATATACCTGCGAAGTTTTGTGTTGAACAGACGGCCCTAAAGTGGCAAAAAAAAATTTTGAAAATTTGAAAATTTTGTTTTCACGATAACTCGAAAAATACTGATCTGATTAAATTGAAACTCAGTAGTTAGATGCAAAAGACCAAAGCAAACACTTTTGCAAAATTTCGTGAAGATCACGTGACATGAAAAAAATAAAAAAATTACTACTATTTTGCGGAATACTTTGCTTTTAATGCCGAAACATATGTTTTTGAGGTTCATGCTGCCCTTTCCGGGCATTTTCCGTATTGCGCATGCGCAGATGAGAAGTCCTTTAACTGCTGTAGTTTTCGTCAGAGAGGATTGGGGTTTTGGGGTGGCGGATGCTATTCCTCCATAGAATTCAGATCCCTGATGAGGGTCTGCGCATGCGTAGATTAAAGATGCGATATCTTCCGAACCACTAGTGTTGGAGAATCGGAGTTTTTTGTAAGGTGTGTTATTTTGAGAGGACTTTTAGCCGCCAGTAGATTGCGCATGCGCAGAAGAGAAGTGACTGTTTTTGGGTTGGATGGGTTATGTTGGGAGTGCTGCGTCGATATTATGAGGTTTTAATAGAATATTCATAGCAATTCAGTGCAAGGACAAGTCAGTTTGGGGGATGTAGCGTTGTTTCCGAGTTAAAGTGTCCGTACCGTGGCCCTGGGGCTAATTTCGAAATGGATGCAACCCCTTACGGGCATTTTCCGTTATGCGCATGAGCAGACCATCAGTGATTTAACTGGTGGTGCTTTCGTCAGAGAGGATTGGGGTTTTGGGGTGGCGGATGCTATTCCTCTATAGAATCCCCTGTTGAGGGTCTGCGCATGCGTGGATTAAAGATGTGATATCTCCTGAACCACTAGTGTTGGAGAATCGGAGTTTTTTGTAAGGTGTGTTATTTTGAAAAGGACTTTTAGCCGCGAGTAGATTGCGCATGCGCAGAAGAGAAGTGACTGTTTTTGGGTTGGATGGGTTATGTTGGGAGTGCTGAGACGATATTTTGAGGTTTTAAAAGAATATTCATAGCAATTCAGTGCAAGGACAAGTCAGTTTGGGGGCTGTAGCGTTGCTTCAGAGTTAAAGTGTCCTTAGCTTGGCCCTGGGGCTAATTTCGAAATGGATGCAACCCCTTACGGGCATTTTCCGTTATGCGCATGAGCAGACCATCAGTGATTTAACTGGTGGTGCTTTCGTCAGAGAGGATTGGGGTTTTGGGGTGGCGGATGCTTTTCCGCTATAGAATCCCCTGGTGAGGGTCTGCGCATGCGTGGATTCAAGAAGCGATATCTCCTGAACCACTAGTGTTGGAGAATCGGAGTTTTTTGTGAGGTGTGTAATTTTGGGAGGACTTGCAGCCACGAGTATACTGCGCTTGCGCAGACGAAAAGTGAATGGTTTTGGGTTGTTTGGGTTATGTTGGGAGTAATGAGCCGATATTGTGAGGTTTTAAAAGAATATTCATGTCAATTCAGTGCACGGACACAAGTCAGTTTGGGGGAAATAGCGTTGTTTCCGATTTGAAATGTCTGTATGGTGGCCCTGAAGCGAATTTATAAATAACTATATTCGGTAGATCTATATTAAAATGCGTTCGGATTTGGAGAAGATGCAATTTTGTCCCTAACGGAGGACCCACAACCGAATTTTTTTCTGATCTACGGTAAAACTAACAGCCAAACTGTATTGATAGCTATATTTGTTAAAGGAACTTGAAAAAAAAAAAAAAAAGCACTGACGTGAAGTCAGTACTCTTTGGCGCGCGTGTTCACGGTGGCTAATTTGAATTGAATTATTCAAAATTTAACAGTGCTGTATCTAAGCTGCCATCAGGATAGAGTAACAAAGTTGGAAAAGAACACAAGTGACTCTCCTTAGTCGCACAAGCTCCTAGAAGATTTGGGAGGGTCAGTATAATCCTAATCATGTTTATAGCACGCGCGCAAAAGCAGATTGACTTAACAATGAAAGAAAAAGTGTAAAAAGTCAATCTGCTTTGGCGCGCGTGCTATAAACATGATTAGGATTATACTGACCCTCCCAAATCTTCTAGGAGCTTGTGCGACTAAGGAGAGTCACTTGTGTTCTTTTCCAACTTTGTTACTCTATCCTGATGGCAGCTTAGATACAGCACTGTTAAATTTTGAATAATTCAATTCAAATTAGCCACCGTGAACACGCGCGCCAAAGAGTACTGACTTCACGTCAGTGCTTTTTTTCATTTACCATTTTCCAGATTCGGCTCAGGTAAAAAGTTACGAGCGTTTAAAGTGTTCACAATGTGCTAATACACTCCTGCATATAAATTATCTATGACATTGTTGGCGGACGTGAATAAGGCATGGTAACGTGGTTTACAGCTTGATTCGGGATTCCAACGCTCAGGGGCGGATCCATAAAAGTAGTGATATTTCTGGAGTTTTCCATTTTAAAACATTCAATGAAGAATATCTCGAAAACGGTGCGTTTAAGGAGAAATGATGAAGAATAATATAATGTTCTAAAACGATGGAATATTCTTGAAATGACTCAAGAAAAACATTATATGCTTTCTTTATGCTAATTTCGTTTAGTTTTATGAATCCACGAGTCCATAACTAGAAAACAAGTAGAAGTGGAAAATAACTAATATTTGGAAAATATGTATCATAGTTATGGAAACTTTACGCCAACATTCATTTTATTCGAAAAAAGGATGTCTATGCTACAAAATAAAACTGATTTTTTTTTCAAAATTTCAACAGCCTGTATCTTTTTACCTGAGCTGAATTTGGAAAAATGTTAAATGAAAAAAGTGTTTCATTGGATGAGAGGAATCGTTGGTTAAAATTAATGCAGTGGTCAAAGACTCACCCTGTATATAAAATAATTTATTACGTTTGTCAGAAAATGAATATAAATCTTTGTAGACTAAAGCAGCAGAAATATAAAAAATATAGCATGTCGTAAGGAGATTTTATTATGGATAAGATGTATAGGTGATGACTCTTTATCATACAAAATAAAAAAATGTACCGAATTTCAGCGAATTTTGATGTATAGATAGTATACAATTAAAAAAAAATCCTTATATTTTTTATAGAAATACGATATTCACGATATTTTGCGAAAACTACCACATCGGCCTTCTACAAGTAATCACCACATTGAATTGGATCGGATTAGTATTTTTCTTGAGTTATTGAGGAAGTAACCAGAATATTTCAGATGGATATAACTCCAAAACAATTCAGCCGATTATGCCCATTAACGAACTTCAATCTCTCATTGGGATGCGAAATCTATCCTGAAAATTACAAGTCGCTATCTCTTTCCGTTCTCAAGTCAACGAGAGATACATACAATGATTTTTTGAAAATTTTCTAGTTAAAGAATCGTCACAACATTTCATATACGTCTTTGTATCGGCATTCTGCAACTAGTTACTAAGCTTCAATTTGATCGGATCTGTATTGTTTGAAAACAAAATTAGTACTCGGAAACCGTTTGACCGATTATGCTCATTAACGAACTTGCCCGTTGCATTCAGATGCGCCATCTACCCTGAAAATATCGTTACCTTCCTTCGATCGATATCGTGGCAATGGCCGGCCGGCCAGATAGAATCAAATTTGACCTCGAATTCTTTGTCAGTGAGCTGAACTGAATCGTATGATTAATTTTGGTTGAATAAAATAACACTTGTTTTATCTTTGTTTTGTGGAGAAGTGATCCAAGGGCGCGAAAAGAATTCTGTGTGTGGTTATTCGGAGGGTAACTCACACTGAAAAAAAAATAGTGTCTTCATTTTTATTAATATTTTGGTGTTATTGAAATAAGAGAATATGGTTGGGAGGTCAGGGGGTAAAAAATGTGTTGAAATGGCAAAAATGATTTTCTTTTCAAAATTTTTCCATGGTGTTTCTTTAATGATTCCTCATTCTTTCGACAACTCACAGATTAGTAATATTAAAGTGGATTTTTTGGGGTGGAGATTGCTAATATATAATATAAGGCAACAATAAGACCAATAATGACTTATACTGCTGAAACTCGACCGGACACATCGAAGACAAAACGATTACTGGAAACGGCAGAAATGAGGGTACTCAGAAGAATTGTTGGAAAGACACTGTTAGACCGAGAACGCAGTGAAGCTATCAGGGAAACATGTAGGATAAAGGATGTTAACAGCTGGATACTGGATAGGAAGGTCGAGTGGAATCAACATATTAATCGAATGGACGACACACGAATTGTAAAAACTGCCCGCGACAAATCACCTTTGGGTCGCAGAAGTGTCGGACGACCGAGGAAGCGATGGAGTGACAACTTGAGACCAGACTAGGCATGGTGACGAAGAAGAAACAGGCAATTATTGCCTTTTTGAAGTTTGAAGTTTGAAGAAGAAGAGATTGCTAATAGGGGTGAACAGAGAAAAACCGAATATTAGCTCTTTTAGAATATATTTTTTAGGTGGGTTTAAAAGCAATGTAGATAAATACGTATTGATCATCATATCTGCATCGTCTAAATCAGCATTGTTTGAAGCACAATGCAAATTGGTGTAGTAAAAAAAAATTAAACGAATAGTAGGCGTCGGTTTGTTCATTAACATAAAATAGCATATATGCACAGTGGAGTAATTAACTTAGATAAGTCTTTCGTGGATTCAGATGGACTTAGATCGTTCTTCCGAAGTATGAAAATTTTAATATTATAGTTATACTCAGATTAGTGGACATTTTAAGGCCAGTGGTACATTATTAGTATTTTGAAAAGGACACTTCACAAGCACAATTTTCAATTTATTAAACTTGGATCGTCTTTACCATGTAGTCTTAATGTTATTACAAATGTTGGAATTGGGTATGAAACCTATTGTAGGATAAAAAAAATCCTCAATACTCTGCAATAATATTAATTTTTATTCTTATATTCACAATAAGTGGGAAAATGTGATGGACATAAATATAAAACGTGTACCTTGAGGAATGTATACAGTATCAATGATATCGCAAGAAAAATTAGATATTTTACGAATTTAATATTTGGGTTAATCTTTGAATCTAAACAGAAATATTATATTCTAGCAATAATGATCTTATTTCCTTCGTTCATAAACTTCTGAAAAACTTTCTTATGATCGAAAGTAAGATTCAGGAAATTAAAAATAATAATTGAACTATACATATGGATTTACTGATCACTGGATCTAGAAATATAATAGACACGTTAAACTTTTCATCTCAGTTATTCTAAACTATTCAACATTTATTATCGACAATATTCCATATAGGTAATATATTGACATTGAGTATTTACTCTGACTCTGTAATAAGTATATCTGTCTATGTATAATATATATATTAAATATATAAATGTTCATGACTTTGAGCAAATTTTATATATGAACATTATAGTAAGTCCACTAAATAATTTGGTGGATTTCAGTTGTCAATATTTTGTTCCCTTATCACCAGAATTAATGAAATAATTTAGTGTCAAATTATTCGACAGAAAAAAATCATTGGTTTTGATTGAAAACATTCTCACTTAAGGACGGATAATATGGTCTAGGACCCAAGATGTTTGAATAATTTTTTCAACATCATTATTGAATTTTTGTATTATATTAATTATTTTATCTGCAGTGACAAACCTAGATTATTTGTGGAGACGAAAATTATTTTCTGTTGAAAATTTCTTTATTTCTCGTGAGATAATAAAGCCATAAATTTTGATTATAATAGTTCATGAACTACAACCTATTCTGAAGATGAAAACTATCACATATCTCCGCAAAATTCAACTAAAATTATACAAAATATGAATTCATCTTATACATTTTGGATGAGGCTGTATGCTGTTTATTAGTCGAATACGTATAGATGGAATTCTATTGAAAAGAGGGGACAGTGTTAATCAGTCGGGGATGAATGATTTTGAAGATTAAAGTTCAAACTAGAGAGATCTTCTGCAAATGGAAATTACTCTGTTATTGTATATATTCTGCCCGCCATTTGCGTAATCGACAAACATCTTGTAGTCCAAAATTAACTAACTTTTTCCAAATTATTTTCATCATAATCTCAGAAAATTTTCGGAAATGCTTCAGTAAATTATCGAAATTGGTTCATCTGTAATATGTTTCTACCAAATTCATCCAATAATTGAAATTCAGATATACACGAATATCTCTAAATAATATCATACATTTCATTGATTCAAAGTGCGTCATTTTTTTCTGTATTTATTAATTGATTTGTGACACCCAGAAGATGAGCATAAGATTATCTTACTCTTACAATTTGTGGTTATGAACAGATCTCAGTGCAAGTGTACTGTGTGTATATCATTTGTTCAAAATAGTAGTTGAAGTAGTAAAATAGTATTATGTTCAAAAACTAACCTCCTATTTTGTACCTCGGAGTATAAGTCTTTTATACTCCGATATTCTTTTATTTTTATATACTTCATTGAGAACTGTATCACTCAAATGAATAATTAATCAAATTGATCTGGAATTAAATTTCACTTCTACAGTAGAACAAAACATTTGAAAATAAATTTTCAAAAATATTTGGCATGCTTATTGACTGCAATTTAATTTTTCATTTGACTGAATAAATATATTCATCAACAGTTCATTATCTTCATACATTTGTGTGGTATTTATTCTTATGATAATTGATATTCTGATAATGTGGGCAATGCAGTCAACAAAATAATCAAATCTGCAATGAAAATCAGTTTCTCAATAATATCCGTAATTCAATTTTTTATGACCAGCCTTGCTTCTACTGAGAAAGTTTCAAATATATGTACTTTCATATATTATTGCCATTTTTTGTACAACTGAAACATACTCTTCGTCTAGATCGAAGCACAATCAATAAACTTATTTTCAATGGGTGCAAAATGTTTTCCGATGATAATGAAATGAACAATATCAACTGCCCCAATAAAAAATGATGATTAGATCTTCATAGTCATGCCATAATGGTTCCATGTTGATTGATATGAAATGTTTGATGATTATGATGATATTCTCGAACATGATATAATAAAGAACAAACAGGAAATTTATAAATATTTATATCTGATAGAATTCAGTCGTAGTAACTATAATATTCATAACAATGTCTAACGTGGTCCTTCACCATTTCAAAAACCCACTTCTCGACATTAAACCCCTACTAAAAAGAATTATTCGTTATAGGCATGCGCTACTTTTCTCTGAGACGACATCAGAGGACATGCGCAGATCAACTTTATTAAATTCTACCGTTATCTACAACTTTTGAAATATCAAATTGAATTATTGAAGGAAAGAAAACTGAGTTTTGAAAATTGGATATAACCTGAAACATGGGTATATGTCAACAACATAGTATTATTAGATTGTGAAACTTATCTACTTTCTTTTCTTTAATAGTTTTTCAAAATGATTTGCGAGAACTCAATATCTTTAATCAATGTTCAATTCGAATTTTCTTTCAATTCACGATAGATGGCAATGAATGTTAAGTGCCGAAAACCAAATATATTACCAGCTTTATTTCTTTATGTGAATGGGCCATTTTTTGTAATTGTTGGGGAAACAAATGGTGAATGATGGAATGGAAATCGGTTTGCTTCGTATTAATCTAATCAGTATGTCCTTCTTTTGCAAAATGGGGAGGTTGCATATAAACATGAATGGTGTCTCAACATAGTGGCTTCATTAGGTACAAGACTCTTAGGATTCATTCCACTTGAACGTGTTTAGTTCTGTTCCACTTTATCGCCGCCCTTATAAATAATTTGGACGACGTATGCAGCATAACAGACCCATGTTCTTGTATAAAGAGTTCCTCCTGCGTTTATTGGTCCACGAATGTGTAAGTTCCTCTCCTAGTGCCGTTGATTTTTCTGAAATGAGTGATATGAGATCAGAAAATTGGTGAAACATAATACGTAATAAAATGAAACAATAATATTTCAAGTAAAGTATTAAAAAATACAATTAATTTGGATATTGATGCCAAAGATTTTAAGAGGTAATCCTTCGAAGAAAATAAGGGTAGACTTTAATATACATTTTTGTTCTAATATCTGAAATCTTAATATCTTGAAAACGGTGCGTTTCAAGGGCAATGATTAAGAATGATTTAATATTTTGTAATGATTTGTTGAAAGAATCATCCATTTCAAAATATTAAAAGAATAAAGATATAAAGATATACTTTATCTGCGTTCTTTTGCTAATTTCATTTAGTTTAATGAATCCGCGAGTCTATAACTAAGAAACCAGTGGAAAAAGAAACATATAGAAAATATATTATATATATTATGAAAACTCTTAAAAAGCACTGACGTGAAGTCAGGAGCTTTTGCGCGCATGTTCTATTGTCTAATCATTAGTTTCTGAAATAAAATTTTTTTTTCTAGGGATACCATATTCTAGTGACAAGATAATTCGCGAAAATTGGCATTTTGGTATTCTACAAGTGATGTTCTAGTTTTAATTGGATCGGATTTGTATATTTTTGAGTTATTGGAAAAATAACAAGAAAATTTAAGATGAGTATTACTTCGAAACCGTTCGGCCGATTATGCCCAACAACGAAACTAGCTGTCCCATTTGGATGCGCAATGTACCCTGAAAATTGCAAGTCGCTATCTCTATCCGTTGAAAATTATCATGGCCATGGTCACCGATCCAGCTACTGAACTCACCCATTGCTGCTCTCCAACAATATGGATCCGATCGCGTTCAAATTTGAAACTTGGCTGTAAAGTTAGGTTTCGAAGGATCTCGCAGCGATATTGGACGGATAGTTTCTGAAATTCTGAATTTTTCTCAATGATTTCAAGAAATTTTCTGGTGGTACGATCCTCACGAAATTTCAAGAAAAATTGCGCGTTGACATTGTACAACTAATAACCATGTTTGAATTTGTATTTCGTGAGGAGTTATTGAGGATATAACAAGATATTTAAGATTGGTATAACTCAAACTTTGTATGGGCGATTATGCCTGCTAACGAAAATAAATGTCGCATTCGGATGGACAACCTACCTTGAAAATGTCAAGTCGCTATCTCTTTCCGTTCTCAAATTATCATGAGATAAGTAATATTTTTCAATAATTATTTTTTACAGACGTATTTGTGTCGGTATTATACAACTGAATGTATATATAATAAAAATAATATTAGATTGATAGATATATGGAAATCACAGCTGTCCGGGAAAAATAAAGTATCTGCTACGAACCTCTTGGCAGGTCCGATAATCACCTACTCATTCGGGATAGTAAACTGGACAGTGAATGAAATTCTCCATCGAGACAGAACCACTCGTAAAGTCATGAACATGAATCGTAGCCTGCATCCCAACTGCTTGATTCAAAGGATATACCTTCCACGAACGCAGGGAGGCAGAGGTTTGCAGTTTGGAATACCAACACCATAAACAAACGTTGGAAATGGCAATAAGGATATTGAGAAGCGAAGACCCGCTTCTGAAAATGGTGGCTAATCATGAAATGAGGAATCAAGGAGCATTCCTATTTAGGACTGGTCAGAGAGCTTCGGAGAAGCTCAGTATAATTGGCATATCCATCGATCATGAGCTCACAGGAAGACCTATCACGCCAACAGACCAAAGAAGAGTTAGCCGAGAGATAAGACAGGCACAACTGAAGACACTACTCGAAGATCACATGAGTAAACACATGCACTCTATATTTTTCAGAAGTTTGAAAGATCAGGCTCTGTCGGAAGAATCATCCTTCGCCTTTGGCCTTTGGCTTTGGGCTCAAGTCAGCAAAGGAGGGATTCGTTATGGCTTGTTAAGATGGGTGATAAATACAAGATGGTATAAAAAGAACATCATGAAAGTGGACACCCCAACAACGTGCAGAGCATGCTACAGCCAGCAGGAAACTGTTTTGAACTCCTGTCTGCTCGCAGAGTCCATGCTCCTACAGGATATGTGGAAAGACACAATGCAGCACTTCGAATTCTCTACTTCCATCTGAGAGAGGTTTATGGTATAGACAACCAACCAGTGCTGCCATATATGCCTCTGGAGATTGAAGCAGTCGTTGAAAATGACAAAGCTCGCATCTACTGGAACTACGCGATTCCAACAACTCGGCAAATCCCCGCCATAAAGCCAGATATACTCTTGCTCGACAAAGAACTGAAGGAATTGTTTGTCGACGAATGTGGTGATGAAAGAAGAAAAGAAGAGGGAAAAATGAAAGGATCTAATGTTCGAACTGGGCATCTTGTATCCAGGGCATAAGATTAGAATGGTCACACTAATCATAGGATGCCTAGGCAGAATGAGATCGAACTACGTGGCCGAATAGAAGATTATTCCGGCCTGTAAATCTCTGGTCGAGGATTTAGCGCACAGAATGCAGAAAGCAGTGTTGCTCGGATCACTTCAAGTAATCAGGTCCCATCAACTATGGAGGCGTCTTGCGGCTCATCTTTTTTGTTAAGGGACGCTGTAAGGGCAGGACGAAGAACTACTCCAAGAAACGTGCGAGAGGTTTTTTAGTGAGTAATCAATCAACATCTGGAGTCTCATACTCCTGAGAGAAGCGGACTCTCTCAGGGCGGGCCTATAAAAGGTTTTTCCTCTCGAGCGGATAAAAAAAAATAATCCTTTAAGACCATTTTCGGCAAAAAAAATTCGAAAATGACATCCATTTGGGCAAGAAAGTATTTTATACGATGAGAGGAATGCATAGTTAAAAGGAACACATAACTTAAAGACTAACCCTGTATATAACTTATTTTCTTCTGAAATGCGTGAAAATGCTCTGGTGAAGTTTTCTCTCTCAACCATGAACCTGATTGACAGCTCAAGGAAATTTCATCATTATTTTTCTATAAAATCACGACTCGTAAATTCCGGGAGCTCAGGCTTACCAAATTCAATTGTCCAGAAAGGTTATTAAAATTCGATTACAGTGTTACTCATTTTTTTATTTTTAATCAACAAGAAATTTTCCTGGAATTGGCTCGCCTACTTTGGGCATTACCCAGCTTATCGACACGTGTTCGGAAGCTATTATGAAAAGTGGAAGAGCTCCACTTTTTGGCGCTCTTGTTCCTCGGAATAGAGTGCTCATCAATTTGTCCAAATGGCTGTAATTTTCAATTTTTTGGCTGAAAATGGTCTCAAACGATTTGGTTCGACTCACTGATTAAGAATCCGTGGTCGAAATCGATTCTGTCCGGCCATCCGTCCGTTAACACGATAACTCTCGAACGATCGGATTTAGAGGATTGAAATTCACAGGGTAGGTTTGGAACGTAAATATCTCGAACAAGATCGTTCCCGGGCAAAATCCACCAAGCGGTTTCGGAGTTATGATGTTTTCAGTAAAAATATTTTTTATTTCCCAAACAGATCACTCAATCTATCTGAAATTTAGCATCAAATTGTAGAACAATAACTTTTATACGCATGCGAAGTTTTGTATTGATCTAGTTACCGTAAAGTGTAAAAAAAATTGTTTCTATAATAACTCTCGAACAGAATAAGCTATGCAGTTGAAATTTTCAGAGTAGGTTTAGGAGATAAATATCTCGGTTAAGATTTTGGGCAAAATAGGCCAGATGGTTCCGGAGTAACAAAAAAATAGTTTTTAACTTACAAATTTCGAATTAAATTGATATCATTTTCAATTCTAACAAGCTAATACTTTCGAAGATATGATTTTTCGAAATTTCAATAATGAATCGTACTGCTATGTTCTCACAGAAAGCTGTAATTATTCTATCTATGAATTATTATATGATCTGTGTTTATACTCGTACATGTCATTCTGTTCTATAAGAGATAGTTAAATTCATTTTATCTATTTCAATTTGATTTCTTCCATGGTGCAGTTCTAATTCTCAGATTGCTCATTTAATCTTGATACATAAACTATTACAATAAATTCATTGAATTTTCTATATAGGAAGACTTCATTTATCCCTATACAGCTGGGGTGACAGATTATCAATTTCCAAGACCGGACTCTATTTCTCCAATATTTTGGGATATCACGAAGAACCAGCTAATTTCATTTCTTATTTTCAACTTCAGACGCAGGTCATGCAAATGGGCTTTGAAATTCAAAGAGGAATTTAGTTCCACTTCTAGGTATTTAGGATTGAAATTATGTCTCAAGGAAGTTTTATTTGTATTTGGACACAAACGCCACTGAAATAGGTGATTTTTCAGGATCTCTAAATCTGCAGATAGATTATTTTCTATACTTTGGAAATCAGAATGACGAAATGCAAGGGCAATGTCATCAGCGTATATGGATTTCTCAGAGGAAGTATCAGGAATATCACACAGATACATATTGAAAAGAAGAAGTGCTAAAACTGAACCTTGTGGGAGAACTTGATTCAAATTTTTTAAATTACTACTATTATTACCAACATAAACACGAAACCTTCTATCTGTCAGCATATTCTCGAGTGAACGAACCATTTTTCCACACTTTAAATGAGTTTAAAATCAAACCATCTTTCCATACCGTGTCATATGCTGCCGATAACTTTACAAATGCTGTTCCTGTTTTCATTTTATTCTTGAAACCTGTTTCGATGAAAGTAGTTAGACTAAGAACCTGATCACAACAATTCCTATTTTTCCAGAAGCACCACTGGCAATTATGTAGAACGTCTGCTACAGATGATTCAATCCTAACAATAATCAATATTTCCAAAATTTTAAAAGAACACTCAACGACAAAATGGGTCAATAACTGCTAGGACCAGATGAATTCTTTCCGCGTTTTGAAATTCCTATGACATTCGCTTTACGGAATTCTTTTGGAATATTTCCAGTATTCAGTATATTATTATAGAATGATCATAACCTGGACAAGGTTCTTTTGCCCAAGTGTTTGATGAATTCAGTATGAATTCCATCAAATCCTGCTGCTTTTCGAGATTTAGTACATTTAGCTGCTGATTTTAATTCATCCAAGTTGAATCGATTCGAGATACTGCCTACAGATGAAGATGATGTCCTAAATTTGTGCAAATTATACTTCATATTGTTGATTTTTTATTTTGAAATTTCAACCGAATTGGAAACAACAACCAGTCGACGAGCAATCAATTCAGATCAATTTTGGAAGATGACAATGTTACAGAAATTTTATCAGTTGGTCGAAACCATCTTATGTCACCATCAACTTTTTTCGCGAATGGAACCCAATCGGCCTTCTAGAAATTCCAACGGGGTATGAAATATGCACAGTACATCAGGATTCACCCTGTATCTATAACGAAGTTTTGAGTGAACCCCTCTGTTTCTAATTCGCCTAATCATCAGGAATTGTTCGTCAATTGTTCGGAATCAACAACAGATTTCGGAGTCTCCCACGCTATAGATTCCATTGACCTTCAGTCTTCAATTTGAATGGAAATCTCGGGGCAATATACGCCCTCTGATTTTCAATCACAAATCCCTATTCTATGAACGAGTGAGATTTAAGCTAATACATTTCCCAATAGAACAGACGTATTGACAGATTGTAGTTCGTGTTCATCGTTCAAACCTGAATATCTATCATCGCAATAATCTGTCGCGATGATTAAATTGGGCATCATTCCAGTTCGACTGAAAATTAAAAAATTCGATGTCGTATATCCAATGTTCATTGTGACCGGTGACAGTTTCGTACCAACCTCCATGGTTCTCTATTCCAGTGTCCCAGACATAAGCGCCAAACGCAGTACAGACATTTTTTTTTATTCGATTATCGATGTTAACGTATACTCAAAACCGTATATTGAAACGTCAATGATGGTTGACGTTTTCCGCTGCTAGATTTCAGAGTTTTATTATTTGAGTAAACAACAAAACAAAAATGCCAGGACCGGATTGAATTAACCTGATTCATTTGGGATTTGGAAGGATTATATTGGACCAAACCGATTTTTTTCAGGAAATTATACAAATTACAAGTTAATGTATAAATATATTTGAAATTTTGTATAAAGATATAAGGCTAATGAGCCTTCTTTTTTAAAATATTTGCAAAGATTTATTACTTGCGGTTACACCGGAAATGGATATCAACTAGTTGTTCTGAGTTATTCATTGTTTTTTGAAAAAAAAGACAGATGAATGCGTGTAAGGACCTGTGAATATTCAATAATATTTTGTGGGTAATATCAGGTTCTGATAGACAAGGGGTTCAAATGTGACGGTAAAAATTAGAAGAAAACACACCAAGAATTAATTCAGGTTATATCATAAAGTCCTTATTTCTAGACCACTGCCAACAATAGAAGCGTAGAAAAATATTTTCAAGTATGCTCATAGAGTTTCGTAAGTAGGGGTGAACATACTCGTACGAATTGTTACCCAATTTGCTCTTACGCAACACTTATTTCAGAATATCTCAACAATGGTATAATTCAGGTATAAGGAATATTTAGAATACTCTACCTAAGTTCATGTGTTGATGAAACATTCCTTTTTGGCGCTCTTGTTGTATCAATTGTCTGTAATTTTCGAATTTTTGGCTGAAAATGGTGTTGAATGATTTTTATTTGAAAAAATGATGAAGCAGGAGATATCAGACACTATAAATAAACTAAGAAACATTAGGCTTCAGTTTACATGTAGATTTCTGCGTGAGGAAGCTGGTTCTAGAGTGGGCAATGCACCGTGTCACAAGACTCTAGATACGATGGCAAAATTGCACGAATCACACTTCAAATTGATTCCACGCCCTCCCACTTCCCCAGACTTGGCCCCCAACGACTTTTACCTGTTCGTGAACTAAAAGACAATCCTCGCCGGAAAGAGATTAGGAATGAGGAGATTTGGGATGAGAACGTGATCGCCTAAGCAAACACCTATTTTTAGGCGACAGATCCTGTCTCAAGTTATTGAAATTTTATACGAGAAACCTATCAACCGATGTGTTACGGATTTACAAAGGACGCAACTGTCGTGTGCAAAATGGCGAATGCGACATACAGGATTTTAACTTGATATCCACAAAGTGCAGTGATTTTTAGTGTTTTCGATTTCATAGTGAATTGGATAGAGTTCTTGAACGAATTTAATAATCTTGAGAATATTTTCACTTTTCTTTCAGTGCCTCTCCAGATACAAAATACGTCATCTATATATCTTTCCCAATAAAAGACTTTTCAATTAGCAAATTAATTCGCAAAGAGAACATTTCCATTTCACGATGTAATAGAAATCTTACTAAATAAGCGTGTTAGAAGAGCGCAAATCAGAGAAAAATAGCTTTGTCGATGGACAACAGTTCTAGAATATAGGTCAGCGCATTCGCCATTTTGTAAATTTAATTTGATCCTGGACTTAAACTTATTATTGTGTGTGAAACCATCCCAACTGAATATTTTCCAGTCCTCAACAAAAATGATAATAATAATGAGCCTATATGAAGCACGTTAAACCGTTTCACGAAATCGAAAAACTGCAGTGGTAAACTATTGCAGTTTCTTTGGGAATTTTACGTAGAATTAATCGAATAATTAAAATTAAGAAGAACACGAATAATAAAACGAATATTTCTGCAATTTCCAACATCCACCTTCTAATTGGTCTGAACGGAAAATTAGAATCTGTTCTTTATCCAAGGAATTTACTGGAAGTATATGAAGTGTCCACAAAAAGACTATCAACATGACATGACATTACAAATGGATTCATCTTCATTTTTTCAAATGCAATGCATATAATTTTTTTTTTCAACATTGTAATCACCATTCACTTTACTTCACTTTTTGTGAATAAAATGATGGAAAAAATTGTATGCATTGCACTTGAAAAAACTCAAGATAAATAGATTTGAAATTCGTCATGTTGACAGTCTTTTTGTGGACACTTCATACGCTGGAGATGCTTCATTAAACCTGGCTATGATACTTTGAAGTCTTGTCTTTCAATCCATATAAAGCTGCTATTGTTATGTGCAAGGGTTCGTGAAATATAATTAGATAACCTAGCCGTTAGAAGCCATTTTCTGTTAAAATGACAAATATTTCGAAAACTGTTGAATAAAAATATGTGAAAAGTATAAAAGAGCATGCAGGAAGTTCCAGATAATTGAAAAACACTACTGCATATAGTGTGTCCCATTTGAAAAATCATAGTCACCCTCCATTCCTCTGTTGTGGGACACCCGATACATTCGAAAATATCTTTAGGTTGTACTATTCTTGGAGTAGTTCAAGTTTGCATCAAAAAAAACTTTGACCGTTACGCAAATATCGTCCGCTGCGGCACTAGTGGGACACCCTGTATAATAATCGCGTCATAACCGTTATTCGAAGCTAACATTTTTGAAATTCTAATTTATTTTTCTCGATTCTCAGAATTCAGGAAAACCTGTGTACAAAGAAATTTAATGCAGAAATTTTAATTTTTAGTGAATGGAAATTGTCGGTGATTTTGCAGTGTTTTCGATTACCATAGTGAATTGGACAGAGTTGTTAATCGAATTTAATAATCATAAGAAGTTTTCCAATTGTCTTTCAGTACCTACTTTCAAAAAGTACTTCAGTAATCAAATTTATTCAAATTTCATTTGAAAAAATGTCACGAAAATCAGTAAGGGTATTAGAGAAACGCTAATTGGACAGAAATATTTGTGTTTCTTCATCACGCCGAGAACTTATCAGTCGATGTATTACAGTTGTAGAAAGGATGCCAGCGCATTCGTCATTTTGTACCATTCCATATTACGATGATCCGTGGATAATTTTAAGTAAACTTTCTCTTCTTATTGTGTGTTAAACCATACCAAATATTTTCCAATCATCAAAAATAATTTAATAGTGAGCCTTTATAAAGCACGTTGAACAGTTTCACGAAAGCGAAGAACTGCAGGGGTAAACTATTGTACTTTCTATGGAGCTTTTACGTAGGTTTAATCAGATAATTAAGAGTCAGAAAACAAGAAAAATAAAACGACCATTTGCAACATTCAACTTCTCAGCGGTCTGAATGAAAAATTAAAATTTGCATCGGAGAAACGTTTATTCAAGGAATATACTAGAAACTCATCCTAATTAGATTCGTATTAACCATTAGATTCTCGTACAGGTTCAAACAATGATGAAACAATACGGTATGAACAAAATTAAACTTACACGTGGAAATCACTTTTGCCTTTCGACTTGAAGGAATAAATTATACCAATTACGTAACCTTCATTATCCAAATCATTTCAACCTGTATATTCTTCCCGGGCTTTGATCTAAAAGATGTGGGAATGTTATTATCGTAGATAATAGCTCTACTCATTCGGTGATACATTTTGAAAAATTATTAAAGGAGATGAAACAACATGGCTTAAGTTCCACAGAAAATCACTGTGTTCTTGGGATATACATTTCGGGTTTTATAATTTTCAAAACTTAAAAATGCAATTTACATATCTACAGATGAAAGGAGTCGGGATAGGTTGAATTCCAGTTGATCATTAGTGACAGGTAGCTTTTGTGATTGTGTCATTGAAATGTGTTAAAAATTTTGGTCAAACAGAATGACAAGGGAAGACCTCTTCTTAGACCTTCAGGTTTCAAGTCCCAACATTGTTTCTAACGGGTCCGCCAAATAACTTCTTTTTTTTTTTAAATGCAATAAAAAAAATTGGTTCAAGCCCTGTGGACAGGAGCTATTGGGCGCATGTTCATCTTCCTTGTGGCCCGTACTGACCAGTAAAGAAAAAAAGCAGTATCATGTTGAATACCTTAATATTATTGATTATTATATAATAATCGATGAAAATACTGATAGAGACCCAGGAAATTTGACACATTTTGTCTTATATCTCCAGAAATTGAAATCGTATAGAGCCAAAATTTTGCACAATGTTGCAAAATACTACAATTGACGTTAGTACAAGTTTCTGTTGCAATCTGATGAATAGTTCACGAAAAAAAGATTTTTTTTTCGAAAAAATTAAAAGAAATATTTTTTTAAAAATTACCAACATTTCGATCATAACAGAATTTTGCCAAAAGTTGCGCGTTTATATCCTCGAACTGACTACTAAGTTTCGATTCAACATCTTCTTTAGTTCCTGAAATATCAGGGAAATAACCTCAAAATTTTAAATGTCTATAACTCCTAAACCGTCTGGCCGATTTTGCCCGTTAACGAACTTAACCGTCGCATTTTGATCAGAAACCTACTTTGAAAGTTTGAAGTCGATAGGACCTTCGGTGCTCCTGTTATCGTGCCTACGGCCGGAAAACCGGCCGGCCGGACGGCACCCAAAAATCTGACACCGGATTCGTGATCAGGGAGTCCGAATTAGTCTATTAGCCAATTTTCAGCTCGAAATTCGAAAATTACAGACACTTGGACGAAATGATAGGACGATGTTCCCCTAGAACATGCGCCCAAAAACTACTGAATATTTTCTCAAATTTCTTTTTTTATTTGAAAGTACAATCCTTTTGGTTAATAATGGAAAATAATTTTATTCAAATGGCTGCCTCGACTGGCCAAGCAGTAGCCTACACGATCGGACCAATTTTTAAGCAAAATGGCCCAATTAAGCCTCTGGACCAAAATCCGCACCAAACAGTGACTCGTTTTGGGTGTATCGGCTTTTCAATGTGTGCGTGCGGGTTTTCTGTGCCCCAAATGTGACAATTCTGCTTGTTTACATACCCGCCAAGATCAAAATGAGCTTCATCTAAAAATGATTTTTTTGGCCAAATCGGCATCTTCAGTAAGTCGATCGCAGGCCCACTTAGCGAAGCGAAAACGCATTGGATGGTCAGTTGGCTTCAACCCCTGAACCAATTGGACTTTGTATGGCGTCATTCTAAGGTCTTTATGCAAAATTTGTCTCAATGATGTCTCCGAAATGTTTAATTCTTGGGAACGACGGTGAATTGATGTTGATGGCGCTTCACGCACACTTTCTGCCACAACAGCAATATTCACGGTAGTACGCACTGTTTTGGCTTTTCACGCTTTGGTTTATCGATGAGGATGCCAGTTTCTTTCACTTTTTTCACAAGATAACGAACATACGGAGCTGACGGTGCTTTTCTTCTTCCAAAATCCGTACGCAATGTTCGCACACATTCTGCAACATTACCATGATTTTCAAAGTAATGTCGCAATATTTCCCAGCGTTGTTCAAGCAATTACACAACCATATTCGTTCAGCGGAAGGATAAAACTAATTATCTGTCAAATCAGACATGAGCTAAGTGTTACCATTCACGAAATAAGCACTAGTTGAAAAAAAAAACTTTAGATGGTGGACCCTTTAGTATAATTTCGAAAAGAAGTGTATGTGAAATGTATAATCAATAATATTTTGGATTTCTGTGGCGGGTATTGATAGAAACGAAATAACAACATCGGTTGAAATTAATTAATTTTGCACTAGGCGGAATTTCGAGAGTTTTCAATGGATGGGAAGATATCAACGGATAACAGACGTTTGTGACATTAGAAGGATATTAAGGATTATTCTCACGTTTTTAATAAGTTGAATGGCAAATAGCCATTCAACTTATCCTTAATATCCTTCTAATGTCACAAACGTCTGTTATCCGTTGATATCTTCCCTTCAGGCACAAATCCATCAAATTGCCCTCTTAACTGCTATCTATGAATTTCACGAACGAAAAGTGAAAGTTGATGGATCCCGAACGATTTTCCCAATAACAAGAAATTGATGGAGCGTCATGTAATGAAATTCCAGTCAAGAACCTCATCTGGGAGCGAAAAACAAATTTACTTCATCATCGCCCCTTGCTTTCGTCGAAGATATTTATTCGATTCGAGTGCACATGTATTTCGACCATGCTCCAGATATATGTGTGCAGCGCCATATAACAAGATAAACGAGACAAGAAGAAGATCCAACGCCGCACCATTATTTACAAAACAACGTGGAAACAAATTCAGGCGTTCGAGGGTTTCGCAGAAAGTACTACAAACTTTACGTTTGATTATTTCCACCGTTACTGATGCTGTAGTTCTACAAGGATACTATTGATTAGTATAGTAAAATAATAATATGCAGGCTATTACGGATATTATTGCTAATGGATGGTCCAATGATAGAGCTCACACAAATATTTCGTGTTGTTCATTTCACCGATTTTGCTATATATTTCATAACGCAACTCTTACTATCACGAACTTTTTGGACAAAAGGATGAAAAATGTTGGACCTATAAGTAGTAAAGTCAAGATGTTCATCTTTCCTAGAAAATGTACAATCCATCTGAATTATTGTTCTGGGGAACATCGCGTTATCATTTTGCCCAAATGTCTGTAACTTCCGAATTTTTTGACGAAAATGGTCTCAAACGATTTGGTTCGACTCCCCGATGAAGAATTCGAGGTCAAATTTGATTCGGTCCGGCCAGCCGTCCGGCAGTCCGACCGTCCAGCCGTTGCCACGATAACTTGAGAACAGAAAGAGCTAGCAACTTGAAATTTTCAGGGTAGGTGGCGCATCCCAATACGACCGACGAGTTCGTTAATGGGTATAATCGGTTCAATGGTTTCCGAGTAATAATTTTATTTTCAACCAATATGAATCCGATCGAATTGAAACTTGCTGAATAGTTGTAGAATATGAACCTAAGCACGGTTGTGGAATTTGGTGAGAATCTTGTCACTAAAAACTTTTAAAAAAATTATTAAAAAATATCTTTTATGTCACGATAACCTGAGAACGGAGAGAGATAGCGATTTGAAATTTGCAGGTTAGGTTGTGTATCTGAATGCGACTTTTGAGTTCGTTTATAAGAGAAATCGGTCAAATGGCTTTGGAGTTATACCCATTTGATATTTGATTGTTATTTCCTCAATAACTAGAAAAATATAAAGCCGATCCAATTTAAACATGGATATTAGTTGTAGAATGCCAACGCAAAAGTTCTTGAAAAATTTCGTGAGGATCGTATCAAAAGAAAATTTTTAAAAAATCATTGAAAAACATTGAAAAATATTCTATATATCAGAATCTATTCATCCGACCTGGCTGAAATTTTGCGAGAGCCTTTCGAAACTAACTCTACTACCAAGTTCAAAGTTTGAACACAATCGGATCTATATTTTTGGAGATCCAAGCAGCCGTGTGTGACTTCAGTAGCTGGATAGATGATCGTTGTCTCGATAACTCTCGAACGAAAGGAGATAGGAACTTGCAATTTTCGGGGTAGGTTGCGCATTTGAATAGGAGAGTTTTTTTAACCATAATGGGCCCAATGGTTTCGGGGTTATTTCCATCTGGAATATTATTTCCTCGATAACTGAAAAAATATAGACTCGATCGAATTGAAGCTTGCAAACTAGTTGTAGAATATCGACATAAAGACGTAGGTATGTAAAACTCTGTGAGAACCGTAACGCTAGAAAATTTTAAAAAAGTTACGAAAAATATTTGGTTCAAGCACTGACGTGAAGTCAGGAGCTTTTGCGCGTATGTCCTATTGTCCATTCTCCTGTATTGGACACTCTCAATCGAATTTACCATGGTGAATTCTATTGTCCGTTCTCCTGTATCGGACACTCTTAATCGAATTTATCATGGTAAATTTCGATTAAGAGAGTGTCCAAAACAGGAGAACGGAGAATAGAATTCACCATGGTGAATTCGATTGAGAGTGTCCAATACAGGAGAATGGACATTAGAACATACGCGAAAAAGCTCCTGACTTCACGTCAGTGCTTGTCCCAAATTTTGTATGTGTCGTTAGGACCTAAACCAAAATGGGAAAGCAGATTTACAATTTCAAAAGACCTGTGCGTTTTCTAGTCGAAAAACCTCGAAATTTCAGCAAATTTTCCAGTGTTTGCTCGATATCTCAGTGCAGGAAGTGTATATTGAACTAAATTGGCAAAAATGTGAGAACAAGTGCAAGCTCTGTACTAGCATGGGTTACCGAGCTCTTAAAAAATAAACTTTTTTCATAAATTGCGAAAATAGTCACTTATTTTGAGGAATATCTTATATGAACGCTACGTCGAATATCACATAGAATGAAGTTATAGTGAAATAAATTAGCTCTCGTTTCAGACCAGACTTGTACCTGTAGGCCCAGTAGAACATTTGCTTCGAATTTGCTGCTACGACTTCATCTCACAATCCTGGTATCAAAGGCAAAATGTTTGCGGCATCTCTCACCTGCCTCTCAACCTGTTCTTCTCTCCTTTGCTTCGTCAAGTGTTGCTGTTAGTTTGGAGCATCTCTCACATATTCTTCAGCTTCTTCATCTATCCTCTCTGGCTCCTGAAAGTGCTGCAAGATTCCTCTCTTCTTGAGATGGCTAACCTGGTCTCCTAGGTTTTGCTACGTCATCGAGTTGGCATCTGGGTGATTCTCACACCACAGACCATGCCTTCTACCCTTGTATTCTCTATTTCTGGTCTGGATCTTCTATATAATAAACAGTTATTCATGTTGTACAGGTGTTGAGCAATGGGGTCAAATAGGTAGGCTGTATTGCGGTCCCCGACTCCCTCTTGCGACGGAAGAATCAACGTCACTGAACATCGATCAAGGTTTCCGCATCACATAGGGTTGGAGTTCATAAAGATTTCCTTAGGTGGCGCTGGTTAGACTTTCTCACCAGTAATTCGCAACAATAGGGCTTAAGTTTCCTAGAGCTCCTTCGTTTGTTATTCAGTAGCTAAGTTACGCTGATGATTGGTAAGAGCCCAGAAACCGGTACGTATCTGCCGCGAATGACACTTTCCTCTTTGGGGCAAAACTGAGCGATGAGGTGGCTAGTCTGGATCAAGAGGGAATATTCGTTGATGGTTAAAATCGATGAATATTTTACCGTGTGTTTTTGGCGCTCTTGTTCCTCGGAACAGAGTGCTTATCAATTTACACCTGTGTCGAGGTTTTCATGACACACGCCCGGACTCTCTCACCTGTCTGAATGACGATTTAAAGTATCATCCAAAATTTTATCAGAATCGTTACACTAGAAATGAGAAATAATGTCAAGGGACCACTTCAATATCTCAGAAACTTGTATCCATGTTCCGCTGAAATATAGATGAAAAGCAGTGATAAGAACAAAGTTTTCCTGATTCTATATTCACCTTTGAAGTGACATATGGAGGGATTAGCATGGTTCCACGAATGCTATTACCAATTTGCTTATCTACCTCAATGATGTTACTTTATCAATTAGGAAACGGGAAGCAGGTTCATACAATTCACACCGATGTTTCAAAAGCGTTTGACAGGATCAATCATACTCTATTGTTAGATAAGTTGAGCAGAATGGGCATTAGTGGCCTATCAATCCAGTTATATAAGATATAGGATGTAAGGAGTGAAGTTTAACAATCTGAAATCATCTTTTATTCCTATCAGATCTGGTGTTCCCCAGGGGTCTCGTCTTGAGCTCATCCTGTTCATTTTTACCATAGCTAATAGGTAGTGTTTTTATCAGAAATCATTTTTTGAGTGATTATTCAAAGTTTAATCGAACTATATCTTGTCATGGCGATGTTGAGCTTCATCAGGGTGACATAGAAGACCTGGAGATTTTTTCTGTGATTGATTGTATGTTTCTGAATGAACCGACGGGAAGAACAACACATTTATTTGATGTTTCATTGTCAAATACCAACTCCGAAGGAATTCATTTATGATTATATTTCCTGGTCTCATCAATGAAATTTGTATTGGTTTAGATATTTTTAATTTTAGTCCTGGTGAGCTAACGTATTTCTGAGTAGATTTTTATTGAACTTTTTTTGGGTTGCTACTCGGTTTTGTTACTTTGATATTTTTTTAATATTTTCTTTTGTAAGAGGGGATGATTCCCATGAAATTGCTAACGATTCATGTGAAAGTAACAAATAGATATATTAAAGAAATATCAGATATAATAACATATATCTTGTGAAGGTAAGATGTCGTATAGAATTCTATAGATCTCTTCAACTGTGCATTACTACATTTAGTAATCGTGGTCACTTCGTGTTGTATGTTTTTTTCCTTATTAACCTAAAAATGAAAATAAAAGTGGAACATCAAGAAGTATTCTTGCACGCATGTTCTGGGGAACAGCGTGCTATCATTTTGCCCAAATGTACATTTTCGAATTTTTTTCCAGAAGTGGTTTCAAATAATTAGGTTCGACTCGCTGATGAATAATTCGAGGTCAAATTTGATTCTGTCCGGACGTTACCATGATAAACTTTGTACGGAAAGAGATAGTGACTTGAAATTTTCAGGGTAGGTAGCGCATCCGAATGCGACGGTTTAGTTTTTGGCGCTCTTGTTCCTCGGAACAGAGTGCTTATCAATTTGCCCAAATGTCTGTAATTTTCGAATTTTTGGATGAAAATGGTCTCAATCGATTTGGTTCGACTCACTGATGATGAATCCGTGGTCTAAATCGATTCTGTCCGGCCGTCCGTCCGTCCGCCCAGCCTTTAACACGATAACCCTCGAACAAAAGGAGTTAGAGGATTGAAATTTGCAGGGTAGTTTTGGAGCGTAAATATCTCGGACAAGTTCGTTAACAGGTGAAATCTACCAAGTGGTTTCGGAGTTATGGCCATTTTTAGTAAAAACAGTTTTCATAAATATTTCCGAAACCGATCCTTCCATCTATCTGAAATTTAGCGTCAAATTGTAGAATGATTACCTTTATATGCATGCGTAGTTTTATATTGATGGGGTTGCCGTAAGGTGTCAAAAAAAAATTCAAAAATTTTTAAATATGGTTTCTACAATAACTCAGGAACAGAATGAGCTTGGCAGTTGAAATTTTCAGAGTAGGTTTGGGAGATAAATATCCTGATTGAGTTCGATATACAATTATCAAGGTAGGTTGCGCATCCGGATGGGACAGTTTCGTTTGTTATAATCGGTTATAATTGGCCAAATAGTTTCAGAGTTATACCCATCTTAAATTTTGTTGTTATTTCCTGAATAATTAAAAATATACAAATCCGATCGAATTAATACTTGGTAAATACTTGTAGGATGCCGACGCACGAATTTGCGTGAAATGTTCAATATCAAATAACTAGAAAAAATAAATAATTTTTTTTTCCTCAAACATTTTATATTTCAGAAACTGTTCGCCAGAATTCGCTAAAATTTCGCACATGCCTTCGAGCCACCATTTTACAATCCAGGGCACTGCATTTCAAGAATTTTTTTCATAGAATTATGCGGAATATTATTTCGAAAAATTTTTACATTTCACAAATATTATCTATTACGGAGGAAAGCGAAATGTTTCAAAGGACTTTGGTGTCTAGATGACCAAAGGTAGGATAAAAAAGAATTGTGCTCCATGCACCTTTCACATTCCATTTTTGTTTAACTATCAAGAACAGTGACATTTTGACTTTTCTCGTTCATGACATTTGGGTTTTTATCGATAAGTAACGTTCTTCGAAATAAGTTGACTGAGCTCGCTAAAGCTCCTGATCTGACGTCCTTCCTTTTATACGTTTTTTGTATTTAGAGAATTGACTGAATTTATCTCAAACCATTTCATTGGATTTTCTGATGAAAAAATCCAGGTCATAGAATCTTGAGAGTTAATAGGATCTCATAACAAACATAAGCCCCTCTATTTGAAGTGTATATTTACCGATATGAGCCTGTGGTGAATGACGTCCGGATATGGGACTACCAAGGTCCATTGGAAGGGTTGATTGTTTAAGTATGACTATTCGGGATAAATTGGTTACTGATAAGATTGTTTACTCTGCAATCAATTAGCGTATAAACACAGACCTTACACATGTTAGGCACATTATTTCATACTAGGAGAATATTGTATACTCGCGTCGGGGCACGTTTGCTGAATGTTGATGTAGGTACTTCAAAGAAACTTGAACCGCTTTTGAACCTGTACAAGCAAGATTGGAACAAGCCCGAAACAGGTCCTCCATTTACCAACTAATTTGTGAATTACTTCAACCGATCCACAGTTTCTATTTCATATCGCACTATCTGTCAGTTAAATATCTCCATCACTGGGAAAACATCATGTCATCCCAATTAAGGTTTGGTCTGACAGAAATGGGAGAGCCGCTTTCAATTCTCCGAACAAACGACACATTTCAACCGAAAGTTTCTGATAATCGAAAAGCTATTCTCATAGTTTCAGCTGGAAAGGGTTTCGTATGGCAGAAATGGGATATCATCACTTGGGTTAATGCGTGTTGAAATGTCTATAGCTGGTATAATTAGACAGGATTCGATGCTCAGAATTTCATGAATTTTGAGACGACGGCGGCATATTGTAGCTTATTGCCATCATCATAACATTTTTGGCGCTCTAGTTCCTCGGAACTGAGTGCTTATCCATTTGTCCAAATGTCTGTAATTTTCGAATTTTTCGATGAAAATGGTCTTAAACGATTTGGTTCGACTCACTGATCAAGAATCCGAGGTCGAAATCGATTCTGTCCGGCTGGCCGTAGGCACGATAACTCTCGAATGAAAGGAGTTAGTGGATTGAAATTTGCAAGGTGGGTTTGGAGCGTAAATATCTCGGACGAGCTCGTTAATGGGCGAAATCCATCAAGCAGTTTCGAAGTTATTGCCGATTTTAGTAAAAATATTTTTTATGAATATTTCCGAAACCGATCACTCGATCTATCTGAAATTTAGCATCAAATTGTAGAATCATGACCTTTATACGCATGTGAAGTTTTGTATTGACCAGATTACCGCAAAGTGTAAAAAAAAATGTTGAAATTTAAAAAAAAGTTTTTCTACAATAACTCTCGAACGGAATGAGCTAGGTAGTTGAAATTTTCAGAGTAGGTTAGGGAGATTAATATCTCGGTTAAGTTCGTTATTGGGCAAAATTGGTCAGATTTAATTCGATTTCTTCCATGGTGCAGTTCTCATTCTCAGATTGCTCATTTAATCTTGATAAATAAACTATTATTTGAATTGAATTTCCTTCACGATGCAGTTTTATCATAAGAATACATTGATATAATTCCCAACTCTAAGAAACCAATACTTTTGGAGATATAATTTGTCTGTTTGAACTAGAGCGGCAGAAAGCTCCTGTCCACAGGGCTTGAACCCATTTTTTTGAAAAACTCTTTTGGGTAATCTGAAGTCGAAACCCTGAATTTTTGTATTGGGTGAAATAAGATGCAACACATTCCTGAAGTCATGATACTGAGAAATTAAATTCATTCAATACGTACTAACGCATTATTCGGGGGCACACAGGTTCGTGTTTATTATGAATTGAAAATTCCAGATATTCAATGGTTCATTAAATATTGATGCGAAGTGTGCCATTATTGTCAAGGGGCTTTTAAAAGAATATTTATTGTAGATTTTGCGAAAAATTTCCCTTTTTCAAAATTTGATGTACAGGTTGTTTTAGAAGATGTGGAATAAAGAAAACAATTTTCTCAGTCTGGACCTGCGCTATCAATAATTCATTATGAGCAAAAATTAGGCATAGGCCCATACTCATTCCTTGAAATTTTTATGAAGTTCTATACAGGCGTTCAAGAGTTATACCGATTGAAAGTTTTTGATAAAATACATAAAACATCCTGTGTCGCCTACGTCGTTGTGTTGACGAAACGCGTCACAATATTCTATTATAAATAAGTGTACACCATATAAAATTTTTCATTTGAGTTAATATTGATTTGCATCGAGTAAAGCCACGAATATGCAACAATCGTTTTTAGATGAATTATGAAACATAGATAGGAAAATTGTATGACGAAGCTTCTATCTTATTCTCGGAAATATTATAATACAGTGAATGCGGAATGCCTCTATTATTACTGAAAATTAGACGTGAATGGAATTACCCTACATTCAGAGTGTTCTTTGACTCATGAATTATTTCATCCGTAGCCGTTAATGGAAAAATATCGATATATTTAATGCACCACCTGTATAGAAATCATATATAATTTGGAGTGCTATCGAAACATTATATTATCAAGAAATTTATTACATTATTCATGATTTGTCAATGATGCTTCCATATTGAATAGAACTACTGCTTCTTCTTTAAATGCAATTCCACGTCTATATGAAAGTGTACAGTAAACAAACGAGGCGTTGAGAATTGGAAATCAGTTAGTATCGAAGAGATCTGTCTTCATTTAATTTTTCCGGAAACACTACCAGTAGAAATTTTCAGACGAAACACAAATCGAAATCATTTCTGAATAATGACTTTGCCGTTAAGAACAGGGTTTGAATTTCACTTCCAGTATCATTCAATGACTGATAAAATGCTCACCTAAATTATTTTCTTGTTTAGGCATATACTCCTGCATCTCTTTAAGTAATTTCGAAATTTCTTGAGAATCTTTAACGATGCTGCAAAGTTCCTCTTGATGGAAATCTGGGGTTATCTGTTTACACAAAAGTATCTGACTAATAACATTTCCTAAATTAGACGGACCTGCCCTATTATCTGAAAAACAAAGGGAAATTTTCGGTTAATGATATAATGATGTAAATACATGAAATTAGTACGTGAGAATGAAAAATATTCACTCTCTCTTCATGTAAAAGTTCCACCAAATACTTCATAAGAATGACATACTAAATATTTTAATTCATTTGTATTCGTATATTTGGAAAAGTTATTGTTTTACTATTAAGTAAAGTTTGTATTGCTGATATATCTATACTTCATCGAGTAAATCCATTTCGTTTTAGAATCACTAGTGGGAGGTTCTCAAATATTCTATTTTCCAGATTAGTACCATAAACCTAGTGGATTGAGTTCAAGTAGAACACGTATGTTATAAGCAGTGACTAATAAAACTTTCGTATTGAAATAGCTTCTATATTACCATTTCAAGAAAGATTTCAACAGTGGTCCCTTTAATTTTATCTTGGAGTGTATCTGCTCAACATTTTAACTTCAAATGACATGTTCAGAAGGTGATTCCATTGCAGTGTGATCTTCCAACCATACAGGGTGTTTTGAAATTAATTGAAAGATTTCGAATTACTCTACTTAAGAATTGTGGGAATTCGAAGATTTTAACTGAAAATGTCATAAAATCCTTCAGAAGAATTTACAGTCCTGAAATTAATATTTATTGGAATATTTTTCAATGAAATATACAAAATATTCTCCTTTCATTTTTATTTAAGCACATTTTTTTATTCTCCATCAATTATTGCAAAATTCCTTAAATTAGAGGTACCACATCTTCATACCGGTCATTGATTTCGGCGTTCTTCTGCGTCTATTCTTTCTTACAATGCATATCAAATTTTCAACAGTTTGTTGTACGGTTTCAATAATTCGTATACAGGGTTTCAACAACCTGTATTCAATTTTCAACAGTTCTTCGTACGGTTTCAACAACCCATATTCAATTTTCAGCAGTTTGTGAAGCATTATATACAGGGTGAGTCTTTGACCACTTCATTAATTTTAACCAAAGATTCCTCTCATCAAATGAAACACTTTTTTCATTTACAATTTTTCCAGATTCGGCTCAGGTAAAAAGTTACAAGCGTTTAAAGATTTCATAATGTGCTAATACACTCCCGCATATAAATTATCTATGACATTTTTGGCGGACGAGAATAAGGCATGGTAACGTGGTTCACAGCTTGATTCGGGATTCCAACGCTCAGGGACGGATCCATAAAAGTAGTGAAATTTCTGGAGTTTTCCATTTTAAAACATTCAATGAAGAATATCTCGAAAACGGTGCGTTTAAGGAGAAATGATGAAGAATAATATAATGTTCTAAAACGATGGAATATTCTTGAAATGACTCAAGAAAAACTGTATATGCTTTCTTTATGCCAATTTCGTTTAGTTTTATGAATCCACGAGTCCATAACTAGAAAACCAGTAGAAGTAGAAAATAACTAATATTTGGAAAATATGTGTCATAGTTATAGGAAACTGTATGCCAACATTCATTTTATTCGAAAAAAGGATGTCAAAGCTACAAAATAAAAACTGATTTTTTTTCAAAATTTCAACAGCCTGTATCTTTTTACCTGAGCTAAATTTGGAAAAATGTGAAATGAAAAAAGTGTTTCATTTGATGAGAGAAATCTTTGGTTAAGATTAATGCAGTGGTCAAAGACTCACCCTGTATAAATCTTTCTCGATACTCAAAATTTTTAACTTGTGGTGCTGCCTCTCAAATGCCTTGGATGATATATAGATCTATACTCACCATAATAACCAGACATATCCATAGGTATTATTTGAACTAGTCGATGGCACTTAGTGAGTTCTCGAAGAAACAATTGTGACATAAAAAATAGAAGAACTAAGTGGGGATTATCCACCGGAAATCCCTCAGCAACTGTACTGAAAATGACAGAGGAATACATCAGATTAGTTCAAATAAAGGCACTCGAAATGACCTGACATTGCAAATTGCAGAGAATCGATTTGTGAAAACTGGCATCAGAAAGTATTGGGATTTAACAACGTTTAACAAGTTTCATATTTGTGTTGTTTCGGCCTGTGATGACGACCAATATATGAATTAACGGCATTGGCTTTATACAGGGTTGGGATAAGGCGCGGAACCAAGTTAATATCTTTAAAATGAAAAGGATGATATTTATGAAACTTTGCAGGCAAGTACAATGATGCATAAGGCATCTGATGCCATACTCGTGTTACCTACCACTGTACTTTCGGTTTAACCGGAAATAACCTAAATTATTTTTTAATTAAAATGGGATGTTTGCACTTTTCAAAACTCTAAGTTTAATGGAAACAATTTGTAAAAACGAGAAATGAATCCCATTATAGTGAATGACTAGACTAATGAGAAGAATAATACAATCAAAATCACTTCAAATGTTCAAAATGCTTGCCGTTCACATGCCTACAAAACAGTGCAAGCCAATTGATTTAGTTACTTCACACTAATGAGAAGAAAAACGTGTTTTTAGGATTTTTTTCCTAGGGGATATCTAATATAACATGTTCACGTTACCAACATTTGAAGAATTCACACTACGAATAGGCATATAACGCGAAATCCCATAGGTTTATGTTTTTCTGAATCTATTTCAACACAGGATCATGTATGCCCTCATCCACTTTCATAATTTATAAACTTTGAATATTTCAGTATTGAAAATCGGTAAATCAAGAAGCAAATTCAAATGAGGTGAAACACTTCTGAATCGTTGCTATGACGGCTGACGTAGTCAAAATGTATCATCTGCTTGTGACAGCCAATGCCGACAAAGAGCCCTCTATAGGGTGCTGTGTTACACTGGAATAAAGAGTGAAACGGACACGAGAAGAGAGTGAGAGTAGATATGACGGGTTACGTCACGCGGAGGCGCCAAGTTTCGATGGTTTGAACAGGCATAATGTGCAACCAAATTCGAATGATCGTTTTCTCGTTGAAAATGAAATTTTTGACGGCTTGAACTGTTTCAGTATTCTTATGGATATAATAATCGATTCCAATAATAAAAAAAATTCATGCGAGAGACCTATTATTGATGAATGTTTACTAATACGTGGAAAAGTCTTTGAAATAGTGACTCAAGACTCCACCAATAGGCTTGCATATTATCACCTCCTGATAATATGGTGAGCATTTTGAACATTTGAAGTGATTTTGTTCAGATTATTATCCGCATTAGTCTAACTCTAAGGTTACTAGATTGATATATTCTTTAACTTAGTGATTTATTTCTCGTTTTTATGAATTGTTATCCCTGCACTTAGTATACACGAATTTCAAATAATAAGATCTTTCAAAATCTGCAAAAATATACAGGGTGTCCCATTTAAATTACAAATTTTGAGGATATTCACGTTGAATCCGGAAGTACAATCGTGACAGAATATATGGCATCAGATACGCTATGTGTCATTTAACTTGCCTGCAAAGTCTTTTTCGTTTTAGTGATATTTACTTGGTGAAAATGTCATGTCATTTTTAAACAGCCTTCATATAAAGGACGGGCCTCATAAGGGTGTAATATGGTTATTATCTCACCTACGTAGATGTGGTAGAATGAGTTGGCTAGTGTGCTTGCAAGTTTCAACACAGGTTCGACGTAGCTTTCTTATTTTCTCCCTCAATTCCGGACAATCTTTTGGCTGCCCTATGTGGATCAGTAGGTCACGGAACAGCGCAACTTGGCCATTTATGTCAATGATCAACTGAAAAATCAAATAACTGGGTGAATAATTTTAAGGGTATGCAGAATTTTATGACAATTAGATTTTTTTAAATCTTCTGTATCTTTGTATTTCACTACGTTGAATGAGATTATAATAAGCAGACGGTTGACGCTATGGTTTGCTGATATAGAAACGAACGTTAACCGAAAAAATTTATTTATCAAATATTTGGCCATATGGATTGCAAAAAATTCTTGTATGTATTATGCTTGATATAAGGGATTTCTTTCTATTGGCCACTGCATTTTGAAACAAAAAAGGGATAGAGAACATTTTTTTCGAATTTGAAAAATTAGGCATACTACCCCCGAAGTACCCTGAACAATATGCCAAACAGCTCAGACAGTATCTTCCCAATGGCCATGAACGCTGTTTAGCGTTTTCAAAAATAATAATGAAAAATGGCGATACCGTTGTTAATAAATCAACAAGTCCAGAGCGTTCCTGCCAATCGGGTCCTTCATAAATGGCTTCGTATAATAAATATACTTATGCATATATTTCACAAGTCAAATAGACCCCAGGGGGTTCATTGATCTGCCGAGAAAGCAAGAGCAGACGCGTTTCTGGCTTCTTGGCCTTCATCAGTACTGATGAAGTACTGGGGTCTTTTTGACATGTGAAATATATGCATAGGTATATTTATTATACGAAGCCATTCATGAAGGACCCGATTGGCAGGAACGCTCTGGACTTGTTGATTTATTAACAACGGTATCGCTATTTTTCATTATTACGTTTAGGCTTTGTTACTATGTCCTTGCGTCACCTGATTAGGCGTGAAACTGTTTATTTTCTACCAAACTGTGAATATTGGCAATCACCGTGACAAGATTTTTTTCATAGCCCCGGGTTTGAACTGAGGATCTCCGGCCCCTGAGTTGAACGCTCTAACGACTTAGCTGATCACGCTGCACGGTAGAAATTAAACGTGAAAAGTGGCGTTATTTAAAGGTTGTTTGATTCATCGATTGAGATTCTTTTTCAATGCTTGTTCTTATGGAATCAAATGTCAAATTGAACAAAACCAATGACGACACTGGTTCTCTTTGTACAAAGACATTGATGATAAGTCTTATCGTAATACTCTTCTGCTTTGTTCAACTTGAAAACGAAATGAAGAATAATGAAATCCCAAACCAAAGACTTATTCGGAATGAGTTCAAACTACAGAAGCACGAAAATAACACGAAAAACTTTCAATAAACTTTTCGGGATTCGTTGTTATCACGGCATACTCTTCTCCCGCAATTCGTCATTCCCTCTTTTACCAACTGGCCGCAGTTCAGTTCCGCCAACTCGAACATAAATAAAAATTAAGCGAAGTTCGAAATGAGCAATTGAATGGAAAGTTCCACCTCGGATCTGCATCATTTTCGCGTTAACAACAGTTGTTGATTTCGAATCGCCCCCAAAATTGTGCATTGTAGTTTCGGCCTCATGATGTAAGAGGAAGTGGATCGCTTTGGATGTAATTTAGATACGATGAATTTCATTACTACTTTGGGATTTTGAGTGCGTTTCTGAATTTCCAAATTTGAACCGAGAATGGTTTCGAACGATTCCATTTCACTTGCTGATAACTTGCGGGAGAAAAAGAAACAAGGCGACTGCGCCAGTGCATGAATCGCTGAAGTCAGCTCAACGGTTTTGGATATACAGGGTGAGTCTTTGACCACTGCATTGATTTCAACCGAAGATTCCTCTCATCAAATGAAACACTTTTTTCATTTACCATTTTTCCAGATTCGGCTCAGGTAAAAAGTTGCAAGCGTTTAAAGATTTCACAATGTGATAATACACTCCCGCATATAAATTATCTATGACATTGTTGGCGGACGAGAATAAGGCATGGTAACGTGGTTTACAGCTTGATTCGGGATTCCAACGCTCAGGGACGGATCCATAAAAGTAGTGAAATTTCTGGAGTTTTCCATTTTAAAACATTCAATGAAGAATATCTCGAAAATGGTGCGTTTAAGGAGAAATTATGAAGAATAATATAATGTTCTAAAACGATGGAATATTCTTGAAATGACTCAAGAAAAACTTTATATGCTTTCTTTATGCTAATTTCGTTTAGTTTTATGAATCCACGAGTCCATAACTAGAAAACCAGTAGAAGTAGAAAATAACTAATATTTGGAAAATATGTATCATAGTTATAGGAAACTTTACGCCAACATTCATTTTATTCGAAAAAAGGATGTCAAAGCTACAAAATAAAAACTGATTTTTTTTTCAGAATTTCAACAGCCTGTATCTTTTTACCTGAGCTGAATTTGGAAAAATGTTAAATGAAAAAAGTGTTTCATTTGATGAGAGGAATCTTTGGTTAAAATTAATGCAGTGGTCAAAGACTCACCCTGTATATTCAGGTGAAACTTTATTTTTCCAACATTCAAAATTTCATGAGGATCATAACACTAAAAGCGGAAAACGTTTTTGGCGTTCTTGTTCCTGGGAACAGAGTCCCTATCAATTTGCCCAAATGTCTGTAATTTTCGAATTTTGATTCATATTTGCTCCTTCTAACAGCAAATATTTTTCAAACTCAGCTTTCCAGTATTTCGATAGTTTTGTTGATGTTTGAAATAGGCTATGGATGTCGATACATTTTTTAATAGAATTGAACAATTTGGTATAGTTTTCAAAGAATACCTTCCCAGTGGGTAGATCATTGAGGGTGTTGTTGGCGTATTCCTCATAACACTTTTCGAAACATTGAATAGTTTCATTTCTTTACCAGTTTTATTATAAGTAGTTCCACAGATATATACAATAATTGTTCACATCTTCACTACAAGGAGCACAAGAGAATAAATTTCTCCAGATGTTCAGCTAGAGACGAAATTTTCAAAGCATTGGATTTTAGGACCAATAAAAGTTGTTCGTTCAGTATTGAATTCATAATGGTTGTGAATTCTATTTTTTCTCGAAAAATATATCAATATCCCAATTATCGCGAGGTCATTACGAATTAATAATCTTCTAAAAAATCGTTTATTTCTAGGACGATCGATGCATAATATAGACACGACGTTGTTGATGATCGGTCGGCTTGAGTTCTTGTGTGAACTGAACTTTATAAGCCTTAAGACCCAAATCTGCATGCAAAATACAGTGTAATGACGTTTGTGGAATGCCTAATTCCAACGAACGACGAGGAATAGACAAACCTGGGATTTCTTCAACACTTTCGGCTACATCAGCAATATTCTCGGCTGTTCTTGATCGACGTGCACGGGTTTTATTCCTCACATAACTAACTTGTCCCAACAGCTCAAACTTTTCCACCAAATTCTTTATTGCGGTCCGACAAGGTGCTTCACGACGACCCAAAAATGTTGGAGTTTTACGAACCGTCTCTGCCAAATTTTCACCATTTTTATGGTGAATTTTAATAATTTCAATGCGTTCTTGAAGCGTATATCTTTCCATTTTTATTAATGGCGTAGTTTCTACTTGTCAAATGTCAAAAAATGACAGCTTCAAAAGTGACATCTACCGAAATAGCGGGCTATTCAAAATAACACCTCTTATTGGAAAACCCTGTATGATCTCAAGCGTTGCTGTGAGAGTAATGAAGCGAGGTAGTGTGACACCAACACAGGCAAGCCGTTGCAGTTTCTGCAAACCGATTGCGTGTGGTGGCGTCCCCAGTTTTTGTCCACCATGCTATGGATACGTAGGTGGCAATGGGGCGTAATAGTAATACTGCTGTGTGGATCACAGGATAACACAATAAGTCTATACTGGAGTGTTGTGAGTATAAGTCTCACCCTCTTAGTGATTATGACAGTCAACAATCCAGTGGTCCCCTAATATTGGTACGCCCTAGAGTATACGACTCGACGATGTGGAAGCGATAAAGGGCGGAAATTGGCACGAAATAGTAGGAGATAGGACAACCATAGATGATAAATGACTTGAAAAGATATTATGAATGGAGTTCCCAGTCAAGAACTCGCCCTCATTGAATATTTCTTGGATACAATGTTACCTTGATTGCAATTCACAACACAAAAACAGCTTGGATTATTTACATGAAATGGCACGTATTCAGTTCAAACATCAGATTTTATCGGTCCAAATATCAAGGGTGTCAAACGCTGAATACTGAAATGTACCAGTGTTCAAATCCAGTTCTCGATTTAGTCCACCATTTTATCTGTAAATCATTCGACGAGACATCGAATTTTGATGAACGTGAAATATTCACGAGTGCGTTTACCAGTATTCAAATGGAAAAGAGCGGTACATTGTTTTCGTGGTTCGGTTTTTCACGGTCCGAATTTTAAAACCCTGAAACTCTAGATTCTTTTGTACCCTGGAGACCCGGATAGAGTTGCTGTATATGAGCATTAGACCATTGTTCCGTCGGTTATAAATGACGCAAATACAGAACAATTCAGGTAAAGTTATTCTCCGACATAAAAACTGAGATAATTCAAGAATATTTCTCGCGATGGGAACAATGGAAAATTAAATTTCGGGAAGAATTACTTTTTATATTATACTGAATAAAAGAATCAATTTGGTTTCCATAGTTTTCTTGTGGAATATCTCCGCTACTACTGAGTTTGACCAAAATTTGGTATAACTCTGAAACTATTTGGCCGATTATGCCCATTAACGAACTTAACCGTTGTTATCGTGGGAACAGTCAGCTGGACGGACAGAATCGAATTCGTCATCAGTGAGTCGAACCTAATCGTTTGATACCATTTTCGGCGAAAATTACAGATATTTCGGCAAAATGATAGCACGCTGTTCCTAGAATACGCGCTCAAAAATTAGTTTAATTCAAAGAAAAATATATCGGAATAACGACATTGATGTATACGATAGTGAGTATTCATGAGTATGGAACGTACCTTATTCATTTCTCGTTGATAAATCCAGGTTGCATGCTTGAATGATTAAAGAGCAAAGTTTCAGCAATTTTCCCGTTCGTCAATGTCACATTATCAGATTGTAGATATCATAACGCGTAAAATATGGAAGGCCAGAACCGTAATTTTGCATCAAGGTACATGTTTTCGTAGTAATGAGGCGTATTGCGAGGGTCGTGATCCTTATTTCTACAATGAGAATAAAATACTGGGTTTCTGAAGTAATTATCAAGAGTGCTATTGCATAGTTAACGGATAAATTGAATTATCCGCTATCTGAGGATTATTCATGTAATCAAGATCTGCAACACGTCTCAAGGAATTTGAGGGAATATTTTCATCGTCATAACTTAGTTATTTCGAGGTGTTGCCAATTCTGAATGTCCGGCAGAAAGTGATTCAGGGAATGTTTGTTTGCCCCATGATCTGCTCGCAATCAAGTCAAAAATGGTGGGTTAGAAGTGGTGTATGCCAGTTGGCTGGAATATAGCGTCTGGGTTCATTATTATTATTATTATTTATGGGTTGTGCTGAGCAGACGAAACCCGCCCCTCCACTGCGACCAATCGGTCTATTGTGGCACATCTTTAGTATTAAATCTATACTTCACCCACAAGCTCAAGTCTCTTGATGAGAGATATGAGTCTGGTGGGTGAGAACTTGTCCAGTTCCCTCAGTGTCAGTTTGTGGACTCCTAGTTCCTCCAATCTGATCCTGTCCCCAGTGGGGCAGTCACACATGATGTGTTTGATAGACTCGTCGTCCTCCAGGTAAAGTCTGCACTCGGAGTCCTCAGTCAACCCTAGTGTATTGAGGTGTTTCCTGAGGCCACAATGACCCGTGTATACAGCTGTAAGGATTCTCAGGTCCACCTTAGAGAATTTGAGCCATTTTCTGGCTCTTTCAGCTGATGGGCCAGTAATTGTTGAGCGAGCATGTCTGTGTCCAGGTATGCTGTTGCAGATTTCTTGGACGTTTTGGTCCACCCATCTGTTGTTTTCCTTCCAAATGGCTGCCTCGGCTGGCCATGCAGTAGCCTACACGATCGGTCCAATTTTTAAGCACATTACCGATTGTGTGCAGCTGTATTTCACCAATGGCTTCACGAATATTATCCTTTAAAGCGTCAACTGTCTCTGGCTTGTTGGCGTAACACTTATCTTTGACGACACCCCACAAGTAATTTTCCAACGGTGTCAAATCGCAGATCCGAGGTGGCCAAACGACATCAGCTCTGTGGCTGATAATGCGATCTTCAAAAACAGGGCCCAAAACAGCGAGTAGCTTCGGCTCTGTGGCACGTAGCGCCGTCCTGTTGAAACCAAATGTTGGAAATATCCTCCTCTTCTATTTTTGTGGACAAAAATTCGTTCAACATGGCCCGGTAACGATCGCCATTGACTGTAACGGCCACTCCTTGCTCATTTTCGAAAAAAAATGGCCCAATTATGCCTCTGGACCAAAATCCGCACCAAACAGTGACTCGTTTTGGGTGTATCGGCTTTTCAATGTATGCGTTCGGGTTTTCTGTGCCCCAAATGCTTTTTTACATACCCGTCAAGATCAAAATGAGCTTCATCTGAAAAGATGATTTTTTTGGCAAAATCGGCATCTTCTGTAAGTCGATCGCAGGCCCACTTAGGGAAGCGAAAACGCATTGGATGGTCAGTTGGCTTCACGCCTGAACCAATTGGACTTTGTGTGGCGTCAAGCCAAGGTCTGTGTGCAAAATTCGTCTCAATGATGTCTCCGAAATGTTCAATTCTTGAGAACGACGGTGAATTGATGTTGATTGCGCTTCACGCACACTTTCTGCCACAGCAGCAATATTCACGGGTGTACGCACTGTTTTTGGCTTTTCACGCTTTGGTTTATCGATGAGGATGCCAGTTTCTTTCACTTTTTTCACAAGATAACGAACATACGGAGCTGACGGTGCTTTTCTTCTTCCAAAATCCGTACGCAATGTTCGCACACATTCTGCAACATTACCATGATTTTCAAAGTAATGTCGCAATATTTCCCAGCGTTGTTAAAGCGTATACACAACCATATTCGTTCAGCGGAAGGATAAAACTAATTATCTGTCAAATCAGACATGAGCAAAGTGTTGCCATTCACGAAATAAGCACTAGTTGAAAAAAACACTATAGATGGCGGACCCGTTACATATAAAAGGGTCTCCAGGGTAACAATTGTTACCCTAAGAACAGGGCATCGGTTCATTAATGAGCGCTAAATAACAGTACAGTTCTTTGTGGGAATTCTCCAGGACTTGAACAGGCAAAAAGATTCGTGGATTTCTCACAGTCCTTCACCAGAGAGCTCGTTCAGAAAGAAGCTGCCAATGATCTCAAACAAATTGTTGGAATTTCTCATCTGAAATGATATAAGAGGAGGCCATCTTCAGCTGATCCATTCGTATTACGTTTTGGCCAACTTCGACCTGCCTCTGCGATTCAAATCAGCACGAGCCGCTACTGAACTGTAGTAAGATTATCTGCTTTACCTTCCAGAATTGTATTATCCCCCACGGATTGTGTCTCGAATTCAATTCATTTTGTGGTTTGGAGTTCCGGGCAATTATCCTTGGATTAACAACACAATTCACATAGAATTTCTTTGGTGTATGCTGAAAGGACGGGGAAGCATCTTACATCATTCAGTCGAGAGAATGGTGCGATGATGAAGCTTGTTTCTGCTCGAACGGCTGTGTATGTTCAGTTGAACAGGGAATATTTATTTGGGAAGTTGGTTTGTCTATCAAAATTGTAAAATTTGAATGCACTTGACATTTATGCGAGATAGTTTTACTGGGTCTCCTTTTGTTTATATTATAATTGCGTGGAGAAACGGATATCTGATTTCAAATTTGAAGGGTAAGTGAGGGACAAAGAAAGTTCGTTTAAGTTGGTTGATAAGCAAAACTCTTAAACCAAAGTTTTGCAAGAGCCTTCAAAACCTCATTTGACAGCCAAGTTTTAGGTTTAACACTCCAATACACGCGCGTCATCTCACAGATGACCAGTTCTGTTTTTACGTCCTAATTTTGATGGAGGGAGGGAAGCGTGGTCCCCCGCCCTAGTATTCCTCAAGCTCGCCGTTGCCATTATTCCTGCCAAATTGCGAAAAAACAATTATTCTACTCACTTTTGACAAATAAGTGAACAGTCATCTGACAGATGACACGCGTGTACTTAAGTCTTAGTAGGGGGCGCGTGTATTGGAGTGTTAAACTCGATCAAATCCATTTTGTTGGAATTGGGAAACCGTTTTTTTTTTCTTGGAAGCCTTGGGTTCCTTGGGTTCAACACCTGGATGGGTGAGCGAAAATGGTTTCAAACGATTAGATTGGACTCACTCATGAAGAATTCAAGATCAAATTGGATGCTGTACGACTGGCCAACCGTTGCCACGATCATTTTCGAACGGTAAGAGATAGCGGCTTGAAATTTTCAGGGTAGGTGGCGCGTCCAAATGCGACGGACAAGTTCGTTTATGGTCATAATCGGTCTAACGTTTTCCTAGTAATTTTATTGTTTTCAAGCAATGCAGATCCGATCAAATTGAAACTTGGTAATTATTGGTAGAATACCGACACAAAGACGTATGTGAAACTATGTGAGGATCGTATAACTAAAAAAAAAAAATCATTAAAATATATTATTTATCTCACGAGCTTGCGAACGCAAAGAGATTTTTAAAGTGGGTTGCGCATCCGAATGTGTCATTTGTGATGTTCTGGGTTTCTTGCGAATGGGCAGCTCCCCCGCTCACCTTTTTTATGTAATCCTTCATGAACCACCCCCACAAAAAAATGGTTTCAGCCCGTTCCTGGTTGATTTCATGCTTAAAATGTCGAACTGTTCTGAACACAAATACCCAATAAAATATACTTTTATGGGAAATAATTCCTTTCGCAATATAAAGGGTTTTCCAACAAGAGGTGTTATTTTGAATAGCCTACTATTTCCGTAGATGTCACTTTTGAAGCTGTCATTTTTTGACATTTGACAAGTAGAAACTACGCCATTCATAAAAATTGAACGATACACGGTTCAAGAACGCATTTAAATTATTAAAATTCACTATAAACATGGTGAAAATTTGGCAGAGACAGTTCGTAAAACTCGAACATGTTTGGGTCGTTGTGAAGCACCTTATCGGACCGCAATAAAGAAATTGGTGGAAAAATTCGAGCTGTTGGGACAAGTTAGTTATGTGAAGAATAAAACCCGTGCACGTCGCTCAAGAACAGCCGAGAATATTGCTGCTGTAGCCGAAAATGTTGAAGAAAACCCAGGTTTGTCCATTCCTCGTCGTCCTTTGGAATTAGGCATTCCACAAACGTCATTACACCGTATTTTTCATAAAGATTTGGGTCTTAAGGCTTATAAAGTTCAGTTAACACAAGAACTCAAGCCGGCCGATCATCAACAACGTCGAGTCTTTGCTGATTGGGTCGTTGAAATGCATGAAATTCATCCGGAATTCCATCGAAAAATCATATTGAGTGATGAGGCTCATTTCCACCTCGGTGGCTTCGTCAACAAGCATTTGTAGCATCTGGGGTTCGGAAAACCAAGAGCTATTGTTGAAAAGCCTCTCTATCCTCAACGTGTGACTGTATGGTGCGGTTTCTGGTCCGGCGGGGTCATTGGACCTTACTTTTTCGAAAATGAGGCTGGAGTAACAGTTACGGTGAATGGATTGCGCTATCGAGAGATGATTAATGATTTTTTATGGCCGGAATTGGATGGTATTGATCTGGACAACGTTTACTTTCAACAAGACATGCCACCTAAGCAACGAAACCATTGATCTTTTGCGGGAAAAGTTTCCGGAGCGTGTTATCTCTCGAAGAGGTGATCACAATTGGCCACCGAGATCTTGTGATTTGACACCTTGCGAGTTCTTCCTTTGGGGCCACGTGAAAGAGAAGGTCTACGCCAATAGCCCAGCGTCGATTCAAGACCTCAAAGATGGAATTCGTGAGTCTATCAAGGAAATAGGGCAGCCACTTTGCGATTTGGTTATGGAAAATTTCATTAAAAGGATATGGTCCTGTAAGCGTGGTCGTGGTGGTCATTTGCCTGATGTTATTTTCCACTATTAACGGCATAGCTTCTTCTTTATAATGAAATAAACATCCGATCATTTATATTGAAAAATGGCATTCTTCTTTGAATATCAGAATAACACCTCTTATTGGAAAACCCTTTATTTCTGAGTCGATGGAAATATTTGTCCTTAGTCCACACAACCATATTCTCGGATCTTATCACAAAAGCGTGATGAAACCAATCACATGTAACATCTGTGTGCATTTCCGATCCACCCAACTTTAGGAGAAGTTACTTGACGACTTTATCTTTAAAATTCCTGCCTCCAAGTTTCTAGTCGGTATCCCAACAGTCTTCAATTCGCTGACACAAACACCGTTCTTCACACTCCTATTGATGTGACCTGCTTTATATTCTACTGCAACGCTTACGACGATTCTATCGAGAAGTTTTTTAAGAATTTAAGCTTCGTGATATATAGTTGAAAACCGTCACCTCCCTTGTTGGGATAGTATGGGGAGAATTTAAAACTGATATGAGATAAAATATTAATGCTATGGAATATAGAAAGAGAAATATGCTTCAATGAATATTTATACCGGGTGTCCCAGTATACATGTTCCAATGGATAATCTCAGCCATTTCAAAAGATAAAAGTTTGAAGGTTCAAAAATTTTCAATTCGTTCAAGGAAACTTAAACTGAGAAAAAGAAAAATTGAAAGTCACTTTCGGTTTGACCGGAAGTGACTCTGATTTCTTTATCTCAAATAACACGCTATATATGTTTGGCAATTTTTAAATTCTACTCAAAATTACCTTTCCAATGATGTATCGCACTTTGTATTTTACATTTGATTTGAGGGAGAAAACGTCAATTTAAATTTCAGATTGAAAGAATTGCAGTAGGCCACGATATTTTGTGTAATCTTGATTTTGACTTATGATGCGTGTGTGCTGATCGATCTATCTTCAAATGGACCGATAAGATGGCCTGCAAGATATCCATATTTAACACCGCTAGATTTCGGGCATTTATTTATTCAATTTGCATTCTTTCGTAAAAAATATGGAGAGGTTTCTCGAAGACACCCTACGAACGAATCAAAAATAATACATAACTAATTGTTTCTTTAAAATTAATGAAATCGAAAAATTTGTCCAACTCTTCTCTTGATTAAGAAAGAACAAAAGCTATCTATAACTATCTGACCATTGCTATAGATACCAATAAAGTAAAATTAACTGCTATATACATAGACCCCTACTTCGATGTGGGTGAGTTTATCAGTAGGTTTGAAAATATATTAGTTATACACCCAATCAATCATATATTAATAGGAGATATATATGCAGGGTGTCCCTACGAAAATCTAATCCCCCCCCCAGAACTCAGAAACGAATAGTTTTCCAATATTAAAAAAACTGGTCATCTTCTGTTTTGAGGGGGAAAAATTTCCATCATGACCTTGTTCCGAAAAAACCACCCCCATGAAGGCGGCATCAACCCCCAACATTTTTTGAATGAGTAAAAGATGTCGAGTGTTCGGTTCAATATTCTACAAATAATGTAATAATGGAACCTACCGTCAGAAGGAGATGTTGAACAGACAATTGAACCACCCAAACTCAAGAACCTAAGAGTTTTGAAGAATCCAAAAATTAGGGAGAAAGTTTCTATGAAGACATTGTTCCGACAAAATCACCTGAGGGTGGCAACAACCCCTAATTTTTTTTCAATAGGAAAGGGATGGCGGATGTGTTTTAGTTAAAAAGCTTTTTTTGTTCTCTGAACATCCTTGTTGAAATTTTCATGTTCGATGATTTTTTTGGAGCCATTTGATTGAAATAACATATTCTGCATCATTCATAATGTTCAATCATTAGAATTGATCTCCAAAGTTTCCAAGGAACACCGTTTTTCTTGGTAAGAGCAAATTCTCGAGACTCTGAATGCAGAGTTTAGAGATATATTAGTTCCACTTATAGTAATTCGCTACTAGTAGGGCTTTACACGAGACGAGAATAGGCAAGAGTATAAAAAATCTCGTCTCGTTCTCGCCAATTCACAAAAAATTAAGTCTCGTTTCAGTATCGTTCTCGTCTCGTTATCAGTTGTCTCGTCTCGTCTTGCTTAATTCTGAATAATGATAATAAATATTATAATATATAAAAGAAATGGTACCTATACAATAATGAATAATTTTGTAAAGATATATTTATTACGCTCTTACACAAACATATTTGTACATGTACATATTATTTTGAATTTTAAACACTGATAATTTTAACTTTTGAATTACTCGATGACCAAGAATTCAAACATAATCACGCTTGCATCACATCATTTTTCAATGATGTACCTACGTGTTTTTACCATGATAATACCTGCTGTGGAAAATAATCTTTCAACAGGTACGGATGTAGCCATTAATAAATCATCGGCCACCTTGGAAAGTATAGGAAGAACTTTTTCATCACTCTCCACCACTGTAAAATATTTTGATTCCTATTTGCTCTTAAAAATCGTGAACTTTTATTGCAATATTTAAATGTTTTTGTAGACACTCTGCATTGGTATTTGGATTTACTGCTCGTCATTGTTATTTGAACGTAATATCGTGTTATTATATTTGTTCACTGCAAAAATAGAAAAATTCCTTGATTGGTATGGAGCTGTGTTTCCAAATAGTAAAACTCACATTGAGTAACTTTAGTGTTGAGTGTGAGCTCAATGGCTCATGATTGTCATTGTTTCAAGACCTCTGAAGTTGCTACACAATTGTGAACGGAAGCTTTGGTATTTCAATGAAGAGCATACACTGATTAAGGCCGATACTGATTAACCCACTATTAAATTATTTGCAAATCAATATTTGCCCATCATCTCATCATGAAGCTTGGAGAATCCTCATATGAGAGATACACGAAATGCAGCCCACGCTCGAAATAGGTTGAGCAAACCTTTCAATTATTAAAAACTATTAGAAATTGTATGTACGATAGCTGCTGCTGACGAAATCTGTACACTAGGGTCATAATGTGCTTCCATTTTGGAAGTTGACCCAATTCACGAATCTACAAAATGTTTCGGGTTTATGAAATTAGGGACTGTATAAGTATCATCAGGTTATTGTATCTGAAATAATGCAAGACCCTTATTAATAATAGTATTGTGACGTCGACTACTACCCCCACAGAAGTCCAACTCTCCAATTTTATATGAATCATTTAAGAACTGTGCCAGAAACCTAGTGAACAGGAACTTTCTGGCGCTCTTGTTCAAACAGACAAATTATATCTCCGAAAGTATTGGTCTCTCAGAATTGAGAATTATATCAATGTATTCTTATGATAGAACTGCATCATAAAGGTAATTCAATTCAAAAAATAGTTTATTTATCAAGATTAAATGAGAAATCTGAGAATGCGAACTGCACCATGGAAGAAATCAAATTAAAATAGCTGAAATGAATCTGACTCTCTCTTATAGGACAGGATGGCATGTACTAGTATGAACACAGATCATATAATATGAAAATGATATCAATGGATTTTTATGGTGAAACTGCATCCTAAACAATTTTTTTTTAAATTTGTAAGTAAAATTTTTTTCGTTACTCCGAAACCACCTGGCCTATTTTGCCCAATAGCGAACTTAACCGAGATCTTTATCTCCCTAACCTACTCTGAAAATTTCAACTGCCTAGCTAATTCCGTGCGAGAGTTATTGTAGAAACAAAATTTAAAAATTTTCTAAATTTTTTTTCTACACTTTATGGTATCAGGATCAATACAAAACTCCACATGCGTCTAAAAGTCCTGATTCTACAATTTGATGCTGAATTTCAGATAGATCGAGTGATTGGTTTCGGTTAACGAACTCGTCCGAGATAATTACGCTCCAAACCTACCCTGCAAATTTCAATCCTCTAACTCCTTTCGTTCTGGAGTTATCGTGTCAATTAACGGACAGGATCGATTTTGACCACGGATTCTTGAACCAGATCGTTTGGTACCATTTTCAGCCAAAAATTCGAAAATTACAGACATTTGGGCAAATTGATAAGCACTCTGTTCCGAGGAACAAGAGCGCCAAAAACATGTGTTTCGTCAATGATTTTTTTTTTTGCTTCGCCATGATGCAACTCGACTGCAATGATTTAGAGCAACGTTATTTAAAAACTAGACAATTTATCCTGACGTATCATGTGGAGTTGGGAAAATTGGGAGAAATTCCCCTAGTTGTAGAGGCTGAAAGGCTTTCAAAATAATGAATTCGATCATTATACTCGCATTATAATGATATAATGTACGACATTGAATTACGCGACACCTAATCTTAATTGGCTATATCTGGGGGCTACAGAATTTGTAGTGAAAATAAATTCAAGAATCCTTGTTTCCCACGAGTAAAACGTCTAGCTCATTCTCCTGAATTTTCCAAATGATGGAAAAGCTGGAAACGGTTAATAAAAAGCTCGTGTCTGAGGCCCAAATACAATAGTGAAAAGTACATTACTATAACATCCCATACACAGGACGTCCTCGAAATTAAATATTTTTTCTTCAACTAGTACACATCTTCAAAACCTCCGACTTCACGTTAATCCTTTTTTCATTTTTTAAAATTTTCTTGTCATACGATCCTCTGTTAGTTGTTTACGACTCATCAGGAGACAAATATATATTCCCAATATTTCCAACAATATAGAACCGAACAAGTGTAAATCTCATACGATTCTCACAAAACTTTGCATCTTATGGTCTCAAACAATCGTTTGAGACTCCCTGATGAAGAATTCGAGGTCAAATTCGATTCTGTCCGTCCGGCCGGCCGTTGCCACGATAACTTAAGAACGGAAAAAGCTACCAACTTGAAATTTTCAGGGTAGATGGCGCATCCCAATATGACGGACAAGTTCGTTAATGGAAATAATCGGCCCAATGGTTTCCGAGTAATAATTTTGTTTTCAACCAATATAAATCCGATCGAATTGAAACTTGGTGAATAGTTGTAGAATATAAACCTTAGCACGTTCGTGAAATTTTGTGAGAATCGTATTACTAGAATAATTTAAAAAAATGATTAAAAAATATTTTTGTGTCTCGATAACCTGAGAACGGAAAGAGATAGGGGCTTGAAATTTTCATGTTAGGTGGTGAATCTGAATGTGACATTTGAATTTGTTTATAAACATAATCGGCCAAACGGTTTTGGAGTTATCCCAATCTGAAATTTGGTTGTATATCCTTAATAACTCGAAAAATACCGAACCGATCCAATTTAAATATGGTTATTAATTCAAGAATGCCATCACGGAAATTCTTGCAAAATTTTGTGAGGATCGTCTCACTAGAAATTTTTTTAAAAATCATTGGAAATCATTGAAAAAAATTCTATATATCAGAAACCATTCATTCGACATGGCAGATATTTTGCGAGAGCCTCTAGAACCTATCTCACCTATCAATTTCCAAGTTTGAACACGATCGGATATATAATTTTGGAGTTCCGAGCAGCCTTGTGTAAGTTTAGTAGCTGGATGGGTGACCGTTGCCTCGATAACTCCCGAACGAAAGGAGATAGGCACTTGCAATTTTCAGGGTGGGCTGCGCATCTAAATGGGAGAGTTAAGTTTGCTTCTGGCCATAATCGACCCAACGGTTTCGGAGTTATACCCATCTGGAATATTATTTCCTCTATGATTCAATTCATTCCGTTCCTTTGATTCTTCATCAGTGAGATGAAAGTAAACGTTCCAGTTCATCTTCAATAGAATATTCGAAAATAACAGACATTGGTCCAAATCGATAGGCACTCTATTCAGGTGAACAAGCGCACCATAAAAGTTTTACTTTCGATAGTTTAGAATAGCGTGCGATTGCCCTCATACGGTTTAGGAGGTCAATGTATCCATTTGAATTCAACATTCATTCTACTTTGAATCATAGCGAGTTGTAATCGGATATAATAATGATTCTCTATTCGGAAATTCCTCATAGGGCCCCTCGTAAACGTTAATACTTTGCCAATTCATTCGCTACTTTATAGGATAAATTCTGCAGAGATTTATGGCATAAAATGATATTTGGCGCCATCAGTGCTAACTTTTATTGATGACGGGAATATTGTCGATATTTTGAAACAAACGTTCGCAATAGACGGTGCAATTATAATCATTTGGTTTCTTCTTTCAAACTGCAAAATGGAGGAGAGGCAAAAGCAAATATGAATGAATATCACTTCAGCCTATGTATTGTTCTTAAGGAAAGAATCAGAAGAGATCGATTTGTATTAATGAATTCGAAAAATTATGGTTATTTCACCTATTTTCCATGATTTGTCCATGTGTGATATTGAGTTATGAGATAATAATAGACGATCATTTCCAAAAGTTCATCTGATTGGGTTCTCTCGCAGTACGATTGGTCGGATGATACTTATAATTGATAATTCACTAGGAAGTGTTGAATTTATGTATGTTTCGACGGAAAGACTGAACTTTGATTGCGGATAACAAAATCTCTCAGCAAGAACTTCCACACACACTACATCTTACGATTCAACTAGTTGGAATAAAATAATCAGAAGTAATATGATTTATAATCATAGGAAATTATTAATTGAAGTAATTACGGATTTGTGATTCTAGTTCGGCGCCAGATTCATAAAAGCATTTATATTTCTGAAATGTATATCCGATCTGATGACATTCAATGAAGAATAGATCGAAAACCGTGCGTTTTAGGAGAAATGACGAAGACTAATTCAATTTTTCTAAATCATTAATGATTCTTATAATAACTCGGGATAAACTTTATCTGCTTTATGCTTTATTTGTATAATTTTCATGAATTCGTAAAACCAGTGGAAGTAGGATAAAACTGTTGATATGAGATTATCCTCCGTATTCAAAAAGCACTCAATCTCCGTTAAATCCTAACTGAGGTCCTCAGTTAACGATAAATTTGAATCGCAACCTCAGTTAACGTATTTAACGGTGGTAAAACACGTTAATTTGTAATTTAACTGAGGTTGCGATTCAAATTTATCCTTAACTGGGGATCTCAGTTAGGACTTAACGGAGATTAAATGCTTTGTGAATATGGCTGTATGCATTGTAGTTATTAAAAACTTAACACCAAAACAGCTTTTCAACACAGCTGAATTTGGAAAGATAATGAATGAAAAAAGTGTTTGATTTGTTGAGATATGGTTGAAATATCTGCACAACTTGAAGCATCAGCCTGTACAATGAGTGAGACAAATTTCGGCTGGCATTTCGCAGAATGTTGTAGATCTCTCGATGATACAAACATAATAAAACAGCGGAAAACGAAAGTCAATTCATCTTCTCCCAATTCCCTTCTTTCGGCGACAATTGAATGGGCAAAAAGCGATATTTCTCATTGCCCACTTTCCTCCGCATCCGTTCCTGTTCACACAAAACAATATTTATAACACCTCGAAGCTCTTGTAGCTCCAGACGCGCAGCCTGAACTCCCCTTCACCTTTTTTTCAAGATAAATCACCCCAAAGAAAATAAACGAAACGTTATATCTTGGTAATTAAGGGATGGGCCTGAGAATCGGGAAGAAATCGTTGGAATCCTAAAAAAGTACAAGGCTCTAATGGATATTAATCGAAATTTTGTCAGAATATTCACTTAATTCACAAATCGTTCTTCATTCATTGACATGATACGTATGATAGAATGTTTATATCGGAAACAAAAACCTCAATATGGCACCACACACGATAGAGGATACATGGTGAATAGGGCTTCACACGAGATGAGAGTAGGCGAGAGTATAAGAAATCTCGTCCGTTCTCGCCAATTCCCAAGAAATTAAGTCTCGTTTAAGTCTCGTTCTCTTCTCGTTATCAGATGTCTCGTTATCGGATGTCTCGTCTCGTCTCGCTTAATTCTGAATAACGATAATAAATATTATAATATACAAATGAAACGGTATACAATAATGAATAATTTTATAGAACTATATTTATTACGCTCTTCTACAAAAATATGTGTACATGTACATTATTTTTAATTTTAAACACTGATAATTTCTTCTTTTAAATTACTCGATGACCAAAAATTCAAACATAATCACGTTGCATACTGTCAACGAGGGTGTTGAGCATATCTTGAGGAATTTCAATCCATAAACGAGGCAGTAATGCTTTGAGGTCATTCAATGTTTCTGGTGGAGGTTGGTGATCATCTAGTCTTCTTTGTAGCATATCCCATGCATGTTCTATGCAGTTTAAGTCTGGCGAATTCGGAGGTATTGCTAAATGTGGAATACCATGCTCGTCTCGCGAATTTTCTACTATTGCTGCACGATGTGGTCTTGCGTTATCGTCAAGAAATTGGAAAGCTTCACCAATGGCAGCATGGAAATTTGGCACTACGTTGCCAATGACATGTTCCCTATAATATAAAGCAGTCATATTGCCTGGACAAATGTGAAGGTCTGTGCGCCCGTTGTACCATATCCCATCCCATACCATAACAGAGCCTCCTCGAAATGGATGAACCTCTTGCACATGACGGCGATTTCGGGGTATACGCGGCATAGTCCATACCCTTATTCTTCGAGAATCTGAAAATCGACCGCATCTGGATTCATCTGTGAAAAGTACACTACGCCATTGGACGTTCAGATTAACATGCTGCCTGGTCCATTCTAATCTTTGTCGTTTATGCTCACGTGTTAACGGAACACCCCTCAATGGACGTCTAGAAGCTAGGTTAATCTCCCCCAAACGACGTCGGGTAGTTTCAGTGGAAATTTCAGGACCATTGGCATTTAAAAATCGATTTCTCAGCATCCTACATGAAGAAAGAGGATATCTCCTCGCCGAAATGGTGACAAAACGGTCTTGTGTGGGTGTTTTTTTTCTTGGTCCACCAACCCTATGTATTTCCTGCACTGAACCTGTCTCATTGAACCTATTCCAGAGTCGCGATATTACACTTTGCGATACTTGAAATGTTTCTGCCACAGCGACTTGAGTGAGGCCACCCTGTGGAATACCGATAACCCTATTAGCCTCGGCATTTGTTAATTTACGTCTTGGCATCTTAAGAAGCTCGTGGAATTTACTAAATTCGATATCGCTAAGAGACTGACAATAAATGAACTGCATTTTGAAATGCTAAATCTTACGAATAATGTGAAAAACTGCCAAACTCAATAAAAAAGACGACCAGATGGGGAAAATATGCATTCAAATCGAATTAATAAGTTTTTATTGGCAGTTGATCATGTTTTTGATTTTGTCTTTAAAATTTTACGCCCCTCAGAACAAATTAATATGATATCCCTAACTCTTGTGGAGCAGTTTATTTCACTTCCAAATACTGAACACCAATTGCTCCAAACATCATTATATGGAAACTTCTAGTTTAACGCTCAATTTTAAAAGGAAAACTTGATCCATCCATTCCTACCATCATGAAATAAAAGTGGGTATTCATTATACACTTTAGCGGAAAACGAAATTTTCTGCTGGGACCCATATTTCAAGTATTTATCGAAGATTGAACTAATCGCCTCCAGAGCGCACATCTCAAACTTTGTTCGGAGCTTTCCAGTAATATTGACTCATGCCGAATACAAATGATTTGGAACAATTCGTCTCATATTGTTCCAGGAGCTGGGTGGAACTGCTTTAAAAGAGATTTGACGAAGTTATGAATGCAAATATATCGGTCATAAAATAATGTTTTTCTAATCATCAAAACGAATTCGTCCAAAATCTTTGTGACGAGAGTAATTCATTTTCAGTTTGAGTGTTTGTAAGATGAGTAGCAACTTTTCAAAACGCATTAAGTCCAAAAACCATTTTATTGGGAATCAACAAAAACGATTTTTTCTTCCACCCTGGCTTATAATTTGAGTACGTCGAGTTTGTTTGATAGAAATTCAAATCTAAAGGTGATAACTAATCCCATTTAAATAAATATTGATCAGATATACACAGAAAATGTAAAAAAAACGTTTGGACTTAATGCGTTTTGATTCATCTCATTGTACACAATGCGTTTTGATGTGGTTGAAATTGAAAATAATGCTGTTTGTTGCGATTTTTTATACATTTAGAGAAAACAGTCTGCACAGTAAGTGTTGGCCTGTAAGCTAATTAACATAAGCAAATCGATAAAAAATGTTTTTGGTTATATTTTATCTGTTTTGAAAATGCAAAAGTAAACATAATTCATTGCGATGCGGCTTACATACTTTGGATTTGAATTACAGAGGGACATAATGCCATATATAGGGCTATAGAGCAATAGAAATCATTTCCGAGTCCGCTTCAAACTCAATTTCGCCCAAATTGGACATAATGCGTTTTGAAAAGTTACTCCCTCAGATGTGAAATATCAAATTAATTGTTAAAGCGAAATATCATGGGGATCACATACCGTGAGCAGCAAAAGTATGAAACAATGGATTTATGTTCTTTCCTTTCAGGAATATAGAAAAATGATTTGATAGATTAAAGCAAATTATTTTTAAAGGACATTTTCCGGTAATTCTTATTTTTACGCGTGTGTTCCACAAGGCGCAACGTGCTATCATTCCGTCACAATGTCTGTATTTTTCGAATTTCTTCCCGAAAATGGTCTTAAACGATTCAGTTCGAATCACTGATGAGTAATCCGGGGTAAAATTCAATACTGTCCGTCCGGCCGGTCCAGCCGTTAGCTCGATAACTCTCGAAAATAACGAGTTAGAGCGATGAAATTTGCAGTTGTTAGTTTTGCGCCTGCAGGGTAGTATATTTGTGAGAGGGGACTTTTGAAAGGTTTTGTATTACTTTTAATATGATATCGCTGAAATTTTGCTGAAGGCTTCAAAACTTAACTTTAAATCTCGCTTTAAATTAACCACACTTTCTGAGCTTGTGAGGCGAGAGGCTCATTTGTCGATATTAAATCTCGTGATGGGTAGAGAGGCATTTTAGACCAGTTTTTCTATCACTAATGAGAATATATCTTTATGTTTCACCTCAACACCTTTAGATCTATCAATGGGCATTTATTGGTTTAGAATAAGTAATTGAATATTACTGGAATTCAATTGAATTTCATTCAATATGTTAGTAAGTAAACTTATAATTATCTTTACTTTGATTATTCAAATTAGACATTAATTCCAGTAATATTTTTCTAGAATAATTTTGTATTCTTCTCCCAAAGAAGAACTGAAGGTAGACAATATGCTAATTTTTTCATCATTGCAAGCACTGACGTGAAGTCAGGTGCTTTTGTGTGTATGTTCTATTGTCCATTCTCCGGTATTGGACACTCTTAATCGAATTTACCATGGTGAATTATATTGTCCGTTTTCCTGTATTGGACACTCTTACTTGAATTTACCATGGTAAATTCGATTAAGAGTGTCCAATACAGGAGAATGGACAATAGAACATACGCGCAAAAGCGCCTGACTTCACGCTTCTTAATCGAATTTACCATGGTGAATTCTATTTTCCGTTCTCCAATACAGGAGAATGGACAATAGAATTCACCATGGTATATTCGATTAAGAGTGTCCAATACAGGAGAATGGACAATAGAACATACGCGCAAAAGCTCCTGACTTCACGTCAGTGCTTGAACAATTTTACGTGATAATCCTAGCTTTATCCATCAACTGTGAAATATTGTGGTATATCCGAATACCTTCAGGGGATTAATGAACATATGATGCGATCATTTCAATCACAATAATCCATTCGCATTGTAGAGCAACGGTGAAATCAGAATTGAACCAGCCCGAGTGAGACGACGTCACTGCGTATGAAAAAAGAATTCTTGAGAACCCTTCTTTTTAAACATCTAAGGCCTTTAACTACCTTCCAGGCATCATTACATGAAATAGCTACGAGAATTATTTGCCTCAGATGCTGCAAGTTTGAGTGTTATGTATGAAAGAAAGCACTTGAAAAAGTTCATTTCATGGGGGATTTACTATATAGAGCGTTTCTGAAGAGTGTACACTTTAGGTTCTCGTGTTTTCTTCGCGAGATTTCTCGAGTTAAGAATGCAAGTAGCTTTAATCAAGTCCACCACAAATGATAACATTCCATTCTCAAAATTTGCCTCGTTTATTACTTCGAATGTTTTCCGAACAAAAATAAACACGACTGTTTTACAGCAAGTCAAACATAACAACCTAAACATTAAACCTCGTTGCCACTACTGCTGGAGAAAGTTCCGGTACACTGGCACAATCATTTTCTGTTGATTATTTCATTCAGCAGTTGAAAATATTGCTGACAGCTGCTGAACCCAAACGAGGAGTTCTGCAAATATAGTTCGAATATACAGGGAAGGAATGAAGTAGGAAATCGAAGGACTATGTAAATGATTGATGTATAAACTTGTCCATCATGACTTCTTGTAATTTACATCTTCTATTTACTTCGCGATAGCAAATTATATTATGAGCATTAACTCACTGTTTAAGAGTGCCCATTAGAAGTTTACGGAGAAATATAATATATTTGATCTGTTTGAAATTTTTCACAAGGACATATTATGGCATTTTCGAATGTATTTTCAAATTCAACGTTCATTTTTTGTAGCATTCCCTATAGTTATCTTGAATATTTTTCGAGTTATTCACAGTCTTTCTAAAATCATGACAAATACTGAAAAGGTATTTAATGATATTGTGTAGGTCATATTCTGTTCTGATATACAGGAGATTCAAATGAGACTGTTGAAGTTGTAATTCAGAAAAATTGGTTCAAGCACTGACGTGAAATCAGAAGCTTTTGCGCGTATGTTCTATTGTCCATTCTTCTGTATTGGACACCCCTAATCGAATTTACCATGGTATATTATGTTGTCCATTCTCCTGTATTGGACACTTAATTCGAATTTACCATGGTAAATTCACGTCTTGACATTGATTCAATAAGATGGTCTATTTCTTCTTGAGGGGTACTATCCCAAGCTACTTGTAGTTCATGTATCAGAACCGCCAAAGTCCGTGTGGGCTGTGGTAAATTTCCAAGCCTTCTACCCATGATGTCCCAAACATGCTCTATGGGCGAAAGATCCAGTTTAAACTATCTCTGGCAACATGAGGGGGAGTATAATCTTGCTAAAACATTGGATTCTGGAGCCGGTTAAGGCAAGGGAGAACATATGGCTCCACTATTTCTTGAAGGTAACGCAGCACTGTCTGTTACCTCGAATGAAGACTAAAGTTGACCTACTTGCATGTGCAATAGCACCCCATACCATAACGCCTACTGTCCGGTGTACATGACGCTCAGTATCAAACTGAGGTTCACGTCTTTCTCCCCGACGTCGTCTAACCCTTTTTCGGCCATCATGTGCACCCAAGGAGAATCGAGATTCGTCAGAAAAGACGACCTGATTCCATTCCACATTCCAATGTTGACGTTCTCTGTACCACTGTAATCGTTGCCGACCAACCATCAGAAAAAACACAAGATGGGGTCGATAATGCTGCAGTCCAAAAGACCTTATCCAGCGGTAAACCGTTCGGACAGTTACAGGATGGCCTTGTTTTCCTAACCACTCATCAGCCAAAGATCGGGTTGTCGCAAATCGGTCTCTAATAGCCATAAGTCTTAGACGTCGATCTTGAGCTTCATCTGTGTCCCTCCGACGTCCGGTGCCTACTGTTCTTCGATTTTGCGCATTATCAAACCAGTCTTGAAAACATATCATAACAGTTGTTGGATTTCTGTTCATACGGTTAGCGATTTCTCGAAATGACAACCCGCCTCCCGTAGACCAATAATTCGACCTCTTTCAAATTCACTTAGCTGGCGATCAACATCGACTTTGGATCTCCTCGAACAGCTGGTTTTTGTAAAATTTAAAAAATTTGCAAAAAACGACTACAATATGTAAGTGTAACAAAAAATAAAAAAACCTTCACGATTTTTTTTTCCAAATTTTAATCATTTACTCCAATATAATAATTCCAACTTCATTATAAACTCCATCAGTATGTCCGAATAAACGTAATGTAGCGTTATTTCAGAATAAATTCCTGATTTGGTGAAAACGGCGGAAACTTATTTCAAATGTTCTTCTGAAACATTAGATTTATACGTTTTCTCTTGAGTATAACGTCCGTTTCATCAACGGATGTTTTTCGGGCCTTGATTCATGCCCTGGGCACGAGGACTTGATGGATTTAGGCGGATAGTTTTCCATCAATTAATCAATAGCGGCATCAGTTACCCGAATTCGAGTTAACTATTCAGGAAGCTCACCAAATTCATTTCTATATCTTGTGTATATCGGATAACCATTGATAATAATCAATCTCTTCTGCTTGTTATGTATTTATGTCCTGAAATATAGACAGAAAAGGGGTCAGCGATAATGCATTGCCATTAAAATGAAAATGATCGGTTCTATTAAGGGTTGAAAATCTCTTTTTTTGGATATTGAGAATTATTTAGACATGACGCGTATACAGTGAGCACGTATCTTAAATTGCCCAACTTTTCATAAAAGAATATAGTGATTGTTTCATCGGAGATTTCTTTTAAATACAAACAAATGTCATGTGATACCTGTTCATTTAAAACGTCTTTCAGTCAGCAGCAACTGACTAAGCTCTCATCCTAACATAATTAAATGAATTCAATTTCAGAAATTATTAAATTGAAGGATTCTGGAGTAAGTGGTAACATATAACAACAAGTTCATAACATAACACTTTAGTATTTCCAAGTTCTTCAAGATAACTATTAAAATAATTCAGTAATCGTGGAAACCGTAACACAACATCAAACATAGATAAATATAAAAGTGAACATGAATCAATGTGCTGAATGAATTCTGAACTATATCGCAATAGCATTTTTATGGTCCATCCTGTAGAGATTAATTTTCAAATGTACTTATGATGAATAGAGGACTGAAAGATCCTTAATGAGTTATTACATGACATATCTTCTATGCCTTTACACTGATGGCGTAATCACATTTAAATATTTACGAAGAGATGTTCAATAAAAAATAAAACTTGACCTGTTTCAGGATTCGTCTCGATTTTGATTGATTCAAAGAAAAGAACTGCGCTCATTGCTGTATATCGTCAGAGGTCCATAGAAGGTATATGTGTATTCCGATATAGCTGAATGTATGATAAATATTCGCAGAGAAATTTAGTCAGATTATAAAATAATCTTGGATTCTCGGAAACGATATAGAATGTTGATGTTTTCACGTATTTGAGTAATGATTGTAGGTTGATTTGAGAGGTACATTCACCATTCAATGGTTTTCCGTGTTTTTCCTCCCAAACTGTGGGAAAATAACTATAAAATAAAATAATTTTAATCATTTTGAAAATGCTTCTGCATCAGAAATCGAACATGTACATTAGATACTTGTCAGAAGCAATTTATGGAACAATGTTGCCTAACAGTAACGAAGAATACCAACGATAAATTTTTCTGTAAGGTCTAGATCTCCCGAATTATTCGTTGTTGAATTCTGGAATTTGTCACACTGACAGTCTATGAAGAAATATAGGGGGCAGTTTCACTTCACAGGGTAAATTTCAAGTTCTTCTTCTTTCTCCAACAAATTCATCCATATTTGGTAATTTCAACTCAGACGTTTGCAAAATTGTTTTCTCTGTTCGAGAAAATTCAAGATGTCTCCTGAAGTCTTCGTTTCATGTCATCAGAATCTTCGTTTTAGTCTAATATATCACTAGATCATTGATTGTACATTGTACTTCTGACAAGCATCTAGTGTACAAGTTCGGTTTTTGACAGAGAAGCCATTTCAAAATAATTAAAAAATTATTTTATTTTACAGTTATTTTTTCCGAGCTTGGGAAGGAAAATCCAAAAAAAATATTGAATTATTCCAGTATATCCTCGTACGAAATATTCCGATGATTTTACATGAATTATTGTTATGTATATTGAATGAAGGGAATTTTTTTATCATTCGATGAACAAGACCGCTTGAGTTCCTAACGCAGTCCCAGTGCTTCCATATATTTTTGTCATTCTATGGAAGCAATTAGAATGAATTATTCAATACCATTCTATCAATATTCATTCGCAGTACACACCAATCAATCATTTTTCGATCCAGTTCCATATTCCCAGGAATCGTTTCTCTCCTTCCCTCGTTTTAACATTACGCTTTTTTTCTACACTAACGAACGTACGTTCTTATATAGGGGTAATGTATATTTAATACGACATACACAAATAGGTCATGCTTCAGATTTTTTTCCTAGATAATTACATAGGTCTTGTACCGAGCTGTAACAATGCTGATTTTATTCTACTTCTGAAGGGTGGTAAAGAAAGGCTCGCTCAATATTTTTCTCGAATGCTTCCAGACTTATTGGTTCGAAAGCAGAAACCCTTTATTCATCATACCCACAAAGAAATCAACCGAGAGGCGTTAAATCACCGGATCTTGATGGCCAATTGACAGGAACCTTTTTTGACGCGCTATTCACCTGAACAGACTGCCTATCAATTCGTCCGAATATCTGTAATTTTTGAGCACCCAAGAATGGTTTTACACGATTAGTTCCGACTCACTTATCAAGAATCCGAACATGGATTCTCTCAGAATAAGTGTTACCCACACAAGAAGTCCAAGCAGATTCAAGATACCCTCACTCATAAATGAAAATCTGCAATCGTCTCTATATTTCAAGTCATCTATTTCCTAAATGCTTTAACTTCGACTCGAAGCAGTCTATCCGAACCTGAGCAGGTGCTCCATGACATAATATAATACCTTATTCAAGTTTCAATAAGAGAGAAATACTCTCTGATAATATCTCGTAAAAAAATAACATGTGACAACTGTAACTTTTGGATCCATGATTATATCCGAAATGGGTTCAAGCCCTGTGGACAGGAGCTTTCTGGCGCTCTAGTTCAAACAGATAAATTAAATCTCCGAAAGTATTGGTTTCTCAGAGTTGGGAATTATATCAATGGATTCATATGATATAACCGCATCATAAAGGAAATTCAATTCAAATAATAGTTTATTTATCAAGATTAAATGAGCAATCATGAGAATGAGAACTGCACCATGGAAGAAATCAAATTAAATCTGGCCAATTTTGCCCTTTAACGAACTTAACCGAGATATTCATCTCCCTAACCTACTCTGAAAATTTTAACTACCTAGCTCATTCCGTTCGAGAGTTATATCTATGTCTATGGATGAAAAGCAGTCTCACTACTCTCAGATCTCTCACTTCATGTTCCGTTCCGAAATGTAAGACTTTTCTGAGAAAAACTAATTGCGGAGCAAACAACTGAGATTTTTCTCACTTCGCTCACAATTCTTCGATTGATTAGATAATGACATGTCTCAGGAAAATAAACTGACATTATGGCAATTCATACATAGAATAATTATATCATTGTGTGACAACGTTGAAATACGATTTATTATTGAAATTTTGAAAAATCATATCTCCGAAAGTATTAGCTTGTTAGAGTTAAAAATGATATCATTGGATTCTTATGGTAAAACTGCTTATTGAAAAAAATTTAATTTTGAATTTGTTTTGTAAAAAAAAATTCAATAATGAATCGTACTTCTATGTTTTCACAGAATGTTATAATTATTCTATCTAAGATTTATTATATGATCTGTGTTCATACTCGTACATGTCATCCTGTTCTATAAGAGAGAGTCAAATTCATTTCAGCTATTTTAATTTGATTTCTTCCATGGTGCAGTTCTCATTCTCAGATTGCTCATTTAATCTTGATAAATAAACTATTATTTGAATTGAATTTCCTTTTGATGCAGTTCTATCATAAGAATACATTGATATAATTCCCAACTCTGAGAAACCAATACTTTCGGAGGTATAATTTGTCTGTTTGAACTAGAGCGCTAGAAAGCTCCTGTCCACAGGGCTAGAACCCATTTTTTTAATTGAATATTTCACTAAATTCTCCCTTCACTGAATTAATGATATCGTTGGCTGTGTGGCACGTAGCACCATACTGTTGGAACCATGGGTTTTCTATATTCAAATCTTGGATTATTGGAATCAAAAATATCCATTCCTGCAGGAATAGCCTGCTCAGAAGAACGATTATGTCGACCATAAAATTGACGAAAAGCTCCATACGTGTTGCGAACTGAACTCCGATTTTGAAATTTCACAATTTGCTAGCGTTAATAATATATTCATGATCAAATTCGCAAACCTTTCTGAACACACATGTCAATGAACTGTCACTTTTGACAAACGTCATTGAAAAGTTTCCGATTGAAAGATCTCACGCAGCTAAAAAATCACCGTATATTACACGATACTCCATCTCAATCTTTCGGCTCTTCCGATGCAGATGTTAAATAGGTCACTTTCCGGCACTCATCCGTATCTCGAAAAGTACACATTTCGTACATGGCTGAAACTCATCAAGGCATGACGCTCCAGATCTGTTGACCCACCCGTGCTGCAGCGAATAGTTCCGAGTTTCCATTGCCGAGAAAATTTATTTCTGGAAATTCGTAGTTCTGCCTTCTGCTTCCATCGACATACGTCGGCCTCGCACGGAAGGCAACCCCCACACTAAATTCCCCAAATTGACCGTACACAATGAATGGCTAGCAGAATTCAACTTCTAGATCGTGAAAGTCCCTGAGAAACGACAAATAATGGCAAAAGGGCAGATGAATATTTTTGGCGCTCTTGTTCCTCGGAACAGAGTGCTTATCAATTTGCCCAAATGTCTGTAATTTTTGAATTTTTCGCTGAAAAAGGTCTTAAGCGATTTGTTTCGAGCGGCCGGTCGTAGGCACGATAACTCTCGAACGAAAGGAGTTAGAGGATTGAAATTTGCAGGATAGGTTGGTAGCGTAAATATCTCAGATGAGTTCGTTAACGGGCGAAATCCACCAAGCGGTTTCGGAGTTATGGCCCTTTTTAGTGAAAACATGATCGATGGATATGTCAGTTATACTGAGCTTCTCCAAAGCTCTCTGACCAGCCCTAAATAGGAAAGCTCCTTGGTTCCTTATTTCATGATTAGCTACCATTTTCAGAGGCGGGTCTTCGGTTCTCAATATCCTTATTGCCATTTCCAACGTTTGTTGTTGGTGTTGGTATTCCAAACTTTGCAAACCTCTGCCTCCCTGCGTTCGTGAAAGGTATATCCTTTGGATCGAGCAGTTAGAATGTAGACTACGATTCATGTTCATGACTTTACGAGAGGTTCTGTTTAGGTTGAGAATTTAATTCACTGTCCAGTTAACTATCCCGAATGAGTTGGTGGTTATTGGAACTGCCAAACTGTTCGTAGCAGATATTTTATTTTTCCCGGACAGCTGTGATTTCCATATATCTTGGATCTTCTTCTTGTAGCTAGCTGTTAAGGCATCCTTGATTTGGGTTGTCTCCAGTGCAGCTCGTTGTTTCATCCTAAGGAATGATCATTATTATTCAGGATAGAACGGGGTCGTGTGGCTTGGTTCAACCATTCAGAACTGTGACCGATACGATCTTATGTTCTATGATATTATCCTACTTATTCAATCCTCCCAGGATAGTAGAGAACCCTGGATTGGTGTGGCTTAATTGTCCGTTAAAATGTAGATGTGCACCCTCTTGGCATTCCTTGTCAGACACTCTTGAGCACAAATTTAGGCAGCTTGTGTCTCTGCCTGCGAGAAAGAGGGCTCATGTCCTAAGGGCACATATATCCTCAGTTTCAGCACATATACCCCAATACCTGAGTCCTTCTCTGATTTTGATCCATCTGTATACTGAATAAATGACTTTTTGTCCAATTGATTAATGAGCTCGATCACTCAGACGGTTTCTTATGCCCGTTGCAAAGGGTGTTTCGAAATCGATTATAGTTGGCATTAAATGTGAGGGCTTTGCCAAGAGGTTTGGGTCCAGTTGGTCCATATGTCCTACCCAGTACCAGATGGGAGTTTTTCACTACGAGAAATTCTAATTGCTACCAGCATACTACATATCCTTACATGTAAGTGCAAGGGAGGCAGATTTGATATGAACTAAAGCGCTGTTGTGGGAGCAGTACAGCTAGCTCCTGTGACACCAACAAAGGTAAGCCATTGCAATTTTTGCAAGCGACTGCGTGTGTATATTTCCGGTTTCAGCCCCCCCTGTCTTCCCAAGTAACCTTTTGCGGGTCGTCATACCCGCTGTGCTTTGGGAATAATTTTGTCCATGTGTTTCCTCCAGATGAGTTTACTATGCAGTTTGACTCCAAGATATTTGTGCTTACTGGAGAATATCTGGCTATTTAGTACCAGACCTCTGAGATTCAGAGTCCTCCTTCTAGTGAAGGAATTTATGTTAAGCCCTTCTTCCCCACACCACTTTTCGACGAAACTGAGAGAAGCATTCGGCTACTCAGTATGCCTTCATGCTTGCCTTAAACAGATATCTTTATGTCATTAGCGTATGCCTCTGCATAGAAACCACTCTCGGAAAGCCTTTCCTGAAGCCCATCGATGACCAGGCACCACAGCAGGGATTAAGGGCCCCACCTTGTAGCGATGTCTACCCCGTTGTGTAAAACTTCCGGAATTTCTTTCTCTGATTCGTGAATTATAGAAGCGAGAGTAACTGTGAATATCCATCAAATCAATTGGCTATGAAGTGCAGAAACGGTTCGAATTGATTGCTTAATTATGTAGTTCCGTCCATTTGAATATCTAATAACTGTAAAATATTTTATCGTTGCATATCGACAGCGGGGTTCATTACTTCCGTTCCAAATATATTTTTGCCTTTCAAATCCTAAGGAATAGTGAGTTTTTATGGGAAATCCGCATCGCAATGTAGCTGAAACTCATTTTGGATTTATCCGCTTATGATAAGAATAAATGATCTCGTGATGGAACCTCGCAGGTTGGGTTGTTGCAAATACCACTCCATGCATAATTTTCGCACGAAAATGTGCAAGGAGCAAGGATGGACCCGTGTTTCCGAATGAATTGGTCCTCATCAGCAACCTGCAGCTTCGACCTTCAATGATACCTTGGAGCAGGAATCTCTTTTGCGCGTATGTTGTAGGGAACAGCGTGCTATCACTCTGCCCAAATGTCTGTAAATTCCGAATTTTTCGCCGACATTCTGTGGAAGTCGTATCACTAGAAAAAAAATTAAGATTTTGATTTTTTCAACAATTTGAAATTCCTGAAACTATCCGTCAACGTCCGCTCAAATTTCGCAAATGCCTTAAAGCTACCATTTTACAATTGAGTACTGAAGTTCACCTTCATCGACTTTGTATGAGGCGTGATTATAAAATGGAACATCCGGGCAAATGCGCATGATTTTCATGATTGGAGCATTTGTTCTCATCACTAGGAATCCTATTGGATGAACACTAGTTTTAATATATTTCCGCGTAGATGGCGCTTGTTGTTTTCGTATCGCAATTCACTCCTTCGCGAAGGCAAATATGGTTTCGGCCTGGTTTCGTTGAATATCGTAGCTAAAGGTTGCTAACGAAGACAAATTTAGTCCATCCATATACGCATCTACGCACGCCTGTAAAGAAGATACAAAGCAACAAAAATCCTTCAAAAATGCATAAAAATTTGGTAAAAGTGAAACAAAAATTGACCTGTTTCAGCATTTTGTTTTCAAATATTTTTCTTCTGAGAAAATGAATTTGTTCCATAATTTTGACGCGCACTTTATATTATAATATCTATTATCGTTATTCAGAATCAAGCAAGACGAGATGACACAACTAATAACGAGACAAGACCGAGGCTTAAACGATACTTAATTTTTTGGGAATTAGCGAGACCGAGACCTACTCTCGTCTCGTGTCTTCTTGTTATTTGAAAAGGTATCGACCATCGGATGAATTTTTTCAATATCAGCTTATGTAGGCTTCGATTGCTCATTACATCTTCGTATTCAGGGACTATACGATACACAAAGAGAATTTCTGAAATAAACGATGCCTTAGGAAGTTGATTCCTTTTTAAGGGCGACTGAATATTCTTGAAAATAATAGTTTTCCTGTGAACAAAATTGGAACCGACTTTGGCACGTGATTCTCATTTCTCTATCCGATTATTTCTTTCAAAAACGAATCCACGTGTCTGACAAATGAAAACGTAGAAAAGTTACGCAGTGTGCAAGTATGTATATGAGCCATATGGAATAAAATGAGTATCTTTATATTCGAATATATTCGACCCATTCGGTTCACAGCTGATACTCTCAATATTCCTGCGCTTGCTCCACGAGGAACAACATGCTATCGTGTTGCTCAAATTTCTGTATTTTTTTAATTTTCCCCAACGTATGGTTTGCCAGCAAGCGAGTCAATAATGGTCCATTTTCCTAGTGCAGAGTCCTAATTATAAAATTGGATTTGGTGTATCCAATTGAGGGATCCCTCATTACGTGGAAATGACTTGACGAGACAATTTATGAATACATCTATCATAAATTTGGATAGAATTACTAGAATTGATACGATATTGACGGAATTCCACAAAAATTAGTGAGTTGGCATTCTACAAGTAATTACTAAGTTTTAATTGGATCGAATATGTAGTGTTTGAGTTATTGAGGAAATAACCATATAATTTCAGATGGGTATTACTCCAAAACCATTTGGTCGATTATACCCGTAAACAAACTCAACTGACACATTTGCACGTGCAATCTTATCTGAAAATTTGAAGTCGCTATCTCTTTCCGTTCAAAAGTTATCATGGCAACAGCTGGACAGAATCGAATTGGACCTCATCAGTGAGTCGAACCTACTAGCTTTGAACCATTTTCGGCAAAAAATCTTAACATGAAATGGTTCCTTTCTGCTTATCAATTTGCTCGAATGTCTGGAATTTTCGAATTTTTGGCTGAAAATGGTCTGAAACGATTTGGTTTGACTCACTGATCAAAAATCCGTGGTCAAAATCGATTCTGTCCGGCGGGCCGTCCGTTAACATGACAACTCTCGAACGGAATGAGATAGAATGTTGAAATTTTGAGAGTTTGAGGTTTGGGACACTAATATCTCGGTTAAGTTCGTTAGTGGGCGAAATGGGCGGGATGGTTTCGGAGTAACGAAAATCAAATTTATTTTTACATTACAAATTTCGAATTCGAAGTTTCATTGATACATCGTACTTCTGTGTTTTCACAGAATGCGAATTCAATATTTCTTTGTTCTATTTATGTTCACTGTTCATACATGTAATCTTATCTACCTCTAACAGACACGTCAAATGTATTTTTATAACAAAAAAAGTATGATTGAATGCAAAATGACCAATTATAGGATATTATAATTACCCCTACCCTATATGCCTTTGGATGATCCATATGATGATGGAAATATATAATTTGGTATGTTTATCAAATTGGGTTCAGATATATCTTCAGTGAAAAAAAACCTACAATATTGGCTGAGATTCAATTGATATAATATGATTTTCAGAGTAGATTTGAGGATTGAATATCTCAGAGAAGTTCATTATTTCATTTTAATTTAGTTTCTTGTATAATGCAGTTCTATTATAAGAATCCATTGATATAATTCCCAACTCTGAGAAACCAAAAATTTGGGAGATGTTTGAACAAGAGCGCCAAAGCTCCTGTCCACAGGGCTTTCCCACTTTTTTTGTTGTAAATATGCTCGGACAGGTCTTTTTGGGCGCATGTTCTAGGGGAACATCGTCCTATCATTTCGTCCAAATGTCTGTAATTTTCGAATTTCGAGCTGAAAATTGGCTAATAGACTAATTCGGACTCCCTGATCACGAATCCGGTGTCAGATTTTAGGGTGCCGTCCGGCCGTCCGGCCGGCCGGCCGGCCGTAGGCACGATAACAGGAGCACCGAAGGTCCTATCGACTTCAAACTTTCAGGGTAGGTTTCTGATCAAAATGCGACGGTTAAGTTCGTTAACGGGCAAAATCGGCCAGACGGTTTAGGAGTTATAGACATTTAAAATTTTGAGGTTATTTCCCTGATATTTCAGGAACTAAAGAAGATGTTGAATCGAAACTTTGTAGTCAGTTCGAGGATATAAACGCGCAACTTTTGGCAAAATTCTGTTATGATCGAAATGTTGGTAATTTTTAAAAAAATATTTCTTTTAATTTTTTCGAAAAAAAAATTTTTTTTTCGTGAACTATTCATCAGATTGCAACAAAAACTTGTACTAACGTCAATTGTAGTATTTTGCAACATTGTGCAAAATTTTGGCTCTATACGATTTCAATTTCTGGAGATATAAGACAAAATGTGTCAAATTTCCTGGGTCTCTCTCAGTATTTTCATCGATTATTCTATGAACTCTTTGAATTCCACCGAAAACAAATTCAAAGACATAAACATAAAGAATCAAGTCATAGTTTAGACGTCGAAAGAAGGACGATGTTGATCGACTTGAAAAGGTACCTATTTCAAGAAATGCAATAATGAAATGCTTAATTTTTTTTATGGTCACAGAAAATCGTCACAAAAATCTATTTACCTCATTTGACGGCTGTTTGTCAAATCAATTAATTCCAATGATTGATGTCAGATTTCCTACATACCAAGTTCAAACACATTTTATTATATGGAAAACACTTATTATGATCACGTTCTACAGGAATTGATACTAAATAGAAGCTAGATGAAGATTATTGTAATGGAAAATTTGTGTTCCAGAATAATATTAAGGTATTCAACATGATACTGCTTTTTTTCTTTACTGGTCAGTACGGGCCACAAGGAACATGCGCCCAAAAGCTCCTGTCCACAGGGCTTGAACCCATTTTTTTAATGTGCGTTGTTTTTTGTGTGAGTAAATTTCATACAGCGTGTCCCAAATTTCAGATGTGACGTCATCGATCATTTTTTTAAACGCCAATACTAATTTTTCTATGACTATTCTCGAAGGGTATATCAAGTCACACATGCGTACCATATATCAAATTCTTATTCCTTGTCGTTAGGATATTTAACAAACATCAACTATTCGAAAATGAAGGAATATAATTCAACTCAATGAAATAATTCGGGTAGGTATCTAGTTTAAATGAAATATCAAGATGCGCTTGTTCATATTAATGGAAAATATTTCGAGCATATATTGATGAATCAATTCAGATTTCTTCATTTTCGAACTGAATAAGAGTTTGTTATTTGGCATGTAAACTTGGTATACCCTTTAAGAATTATAAAATTGGTTCAAGCCTTGTGGACAGGAGATTTGGCGCTCTTGTTCAAACTTCGAGAAATCATATCTCCGAAAGTATTGCTTTCTCAGAGTTGGGAATGATATCAATGGATTCTTATGATAGAACTGCATCATAAAGGAAATTCAATACAAATAATAGGTTATTTATCAAGATGAAATGAGCAATCTTCAATGCTTCAATGCTTCGAAAATTCTCATTTAAATGATGAGGAAAGTATAATTGAAATGTCTAGAGCAAGGCTGAGCATTCCTGATATTTGAGTAGGTAGAGGCTGATTAACAAATTATTTCAATAGTTCAAAATATATTAAAATACAATCCACTTTTCATAATTCAATAGTTCATACTACTAACACATTCATTCTGTATTATGAACCTTAACTCAAGAAAAAATATTTGATACACAAATGTAGGTCCATATTTCAGCAATTTTTTGGTAGCAACATCATGAAAATACTGTAATTTGTTTTGATGATTCCATTGTGTTCTTCTTTCCTATTACCTTCATAAACTACATCATTAAAATGATCCAATTCTAAATCTTCTGAAATATCATACCGAATTTATACATAAATTATTCAATATGCAACCAGTCAATATTATTTTCGGTTTCAAAACAGTCTTGTATATATTCACAAACTCAAGAATCGGATACTAGTTTTCCAGCAGAAAATATTTTCAAACTACGAATTGACATGTCTCTCTAGATAAGATGACATTTATCAACAGTGAACACAGACAGATTCTGTGTTCACATTATCTGAATACATAGAACTACGATGTACTAATGAAATTTCGAAAAATCATATCTCCGAAAGTATTAGCTTGTTAGAGTTGAAAATGATATCAATGGATTCTTATGATAAAACTGCATCTTAAAAAAAAATTGAATTTGAAAGTTGCGAAGTATATAAAAAATTTTTTTTTTTCGTTACTCCGAAACCATCGAGCCGATTCTGCCCAATAACGAACCCAATCGAGATATTTATCCCCCAAACCTATTCTGAGAATTAGCTCATTCTGCTTGAGAGTTATCGTGTTAACGGCCAGACAGAATCGATTTTGACCATGGATTCTTGATCAATGAGTCGAACCAAATCGTTTAAGACCATTTTCAGCAAAAAATTCGAAAATTGCAGACATTTGGGCAAATTGATAAGCACTCTGTTCCGAGGAACAAGAGCGCCAAAAATTTGTATTGGCATTTAAAATAATTATCGATGACGTCATATCTCAAATTTGGGACACGCTGTATACCATTTTCTTATAACAAAAAGAGCGCAATTTTAAAGACTAATCGACTTCTCCGAGCATATTCACAACAAAAAAAACTGTCTCTGATTTACTGAATTCATTCCAAGTTAGAGAATCTTACTGTATATATTTTGAAATTATATTCTTTCGGTCCGCGAAAGGCACTTTCTGTATGAAGAAATACGGCTGCTGTACTGTTTCATTCCGTTACTTAACGGTTCCTTTCAAAAACAGCCTCAACGACATCGAATTAACTGTGGGTAACTTTCATTCGGCCTGGTTGAGCATTTCGTAACTTCGTTACTAAGCCAGCCATTACTTCGTACTTAACCGAAAGCAACCCCAAAGTTATGCCTTTCATTGTGGCGGCAGGGACTCATCGGAATAATCATTTCCGGGAAATGTGTCCGAGCTGCAAATACTCAGAATCGGTACGATGCTCGGAATTTGTCATCCGGTTTCAACTCGCTATCAAAACAACCGGAAACCTCATCGTTTAAATATTGCCTTTGTGAAGTCGAAACTGTGAGAAGTCCATCAATATGATATTACTGAGTGATTTTTCGAAAGGAAGCGAGTTTCTGTGGGAAAAATACTGGCTGTGTTACTCCTCGATAGAATTGAAAGCAAACAGTATCACGATTAAATGGTTTCATGACCTGAAATTTCAGTAACTGTGGAACTGAGTTTTATTGAACATGTGTATATGAATAGTTGCGACAAAATTTAGGGGGTGATTGCTTGTCAAAAAATTGGTTCAAGTCCTGTGGACAGGAGCTTTTTGGCGCTCTTGTTCAAACAGACAAATTATATCTCCGAAAGTATTGGTTTCTCAGAGTTGAGAATTATCTCAATGTATTCTTATGATAGAAATGCATCATGAAAGAAATTAAATTAAAAAAAAGTTTTGTTTAAAATAAATGCTTCAAAAATTATCTTATAAAAAACTAGAACAAGAGGTGTACCGGAAATAATTTTGACATTTATCTCTCATAGGAAGATAAGATGGCATGTGAGAACACAGATCATATAATAATTCATAGATACAATAATTAAGTACAGCATTCTATACAAACATAAGAAGTACAGAAGTACGATTCATTATTGAAATGTCGAAAAATCATATCTCCGAAAGTATTAGCTTGTTAGAGTTGAAAATGATATCAATGGATTTTTATGGTGAAACTGCATCTTGGAAGCATCAAGAATTTGGAATTTTTGTTGTAAGAAAAATTTGTTTTTTCGTTTCTCCGAAACCATCAGGCCAATTTTGCCCAGTAACGAACTCAACCAAGGTAATTAGCTCTCAAACCTACTCTGAAAATTTCAACTGCCTAGCTCATTCCGTTCGAGAGTTATTTTAGAAAAGAAATTTGAAAATTAAAAAAAAAATTTTTTGATACCTTATTGCAACCCGGTCGAAACAAATATATGCATATAGGAGTCATTATTCTACAATTTGATGCTAAATTTCAGATAGATCGAGTGATCGGTTTCGGAAATATTCATAAAAAATGTTTTTCTAAAATTGGTCATAACTCCGAAACCGCTTTATGGATTTCGCCTATTAACGAACTTGTCCGAGATATTTATGCTCCAACCCCACCTTTCAAATTTCAATCCTCTAATCCTTTCGTTCGAAAGTTATCGTGCCTACGGCCAGCTGGACAGAATGGATTTCGACTTCGGATTCTTGATCAGTGAGTCGAACCAAATCGTTTGAGACCATTTTCGGCCAAAAATTCGAAAATTACAGACATTTGGGCAAATTGGTAAGCACTCAGTTCCGAGAAACTAGAGCGCCAAAAGGAAAATGTTGTTGCTCGTAAGGCCAGGAGTGTCTCTTTCGAAACCAGGTCTGGCCAATCGAAGCGATGATTATTCAAAACTTCATATGTTCGAAGACCGCTCGACGACCCTCATGTAGGGCTATCATCTCCCATAGACACATTGTATTTTGTATATTGTATAAAATAATGAAGAAATGAGCCGGAAATTTTACGTTATAATTCATATGTCAATTGACGTACTCAAATGTCCTATTTGTATGCGTAACCTTCCTGAAACTTGTAAGTCACTATAAAAACTAAAGTATTACAGTTAGACAAATGAATCTTGGTATGTCCTATGAATGACAGAACCTTTGGAATGAGGTATCCCCTACGCCTATGTCTGATCGGAAAACTATTGCCATTTTCAGTTCTGTAGTACTTACACCGGAAATTAATACAGATACAACTTTAGAATGATTGCGAGGATTCACAGACGACCTGCCATTAATCGTTGTAATTATTGTCATGGGAAAATGACGTATTTTTCTATTCCATCCGTCATCTCATATCTAAAAATATCGCAACCAGAATCGATTTCGAAGCCAGGGTACATAAATACTGTCATAATCCCTTCTAAAAGAAAAATCGTCGAACAATGAATTTACAATTCAATGTGGAATTATTAGACCCTATCTCATCTCGTGAAAACTGATCCTGAATACTTATTGATGTTTCCAAAAGCGATGTGCTTTTAGCAAGACGACCAACGACATCCCGGCAATACAAAATTGAAACTGATAACACTCCGTCTCCTAAGCTTTCTATAACTGCTGAAAATGCGAAAGCTCTCTCGGGCTTTAAAAACCGCTACCCATTCCAAGCATTGAATTATCGAAAATAAAAGGAGCTAGCACGAGGACGCTGTTTAATTAGTGATATTATTCCTGGATAAAATTGTGAACGAAATTCCAAAATGTGTAGGGTTTCATGTCGAAGTAATAATTGATGGACTTCCCCTCGCTCCACTCGTGTACGCTCACGGTCAACTTTGAAGTTCCAAAATTTAAATTCCAACCTACGTGTCTTCGTTGAACGATCAGAAAAAGGCCGTCATTTGCATACAGGGTCATGGGGCTCTTTCACCTTATCGACAGAAAATCGATGTTTTCGTCACAAAGGATACTGGATTAATGTTGATATCGCCCCGTGAATATTTGATTAATAAGGGCAGCTTTCTACTTAACCATTCATATCATTCTAGAGAATATTATCACCAGAACACTCTGTCCCCCTAGAAGTTTCCGAGGCTTCGAGAATAACTCGAGAATTTTGAGATCTTGGTGGTTCCCTGAATATCAAGAATATTTTGTTACAGTAAGAGGAGGATGGAGCAAAATCCATCATCTCCAGTCGCGGATTAACCGGTAGGCTTAAGCGTAGGGCCACGAGACCCATAGCAGCTCCCGATCCCTGATCTTGTCAATTTTTTTCAGAATAAAAATTCGGCATCTGAGTGAAAATAGAAAAAAAATTCGTTTGCGGTCTTAGACGGCTATATCTTATAAGCAGCGATAACATGTAAATTGTCACATTCACACGAAATGCAATTGAATGACAAACAAAAGACCTAGAGCAGAACCCAGCTTTTGAAAGGGTTCCGCATACTTTTCTCAACCTAATTAGGGACTGCCTGCAATAACGATTCGGGATTCCCAATGTTTACAAATTCATAATAGACCAGGGTCGATAATTTTCGAAACCAAAAAAAAAATTATAATAGAATGAAACCCATTGTAAAAAGAAGAGAATATAACAAGAATCATAGGAAAAATTAATTACGGGCAATCTGAGGTCGGGAAGGGGAAGGGGGTGAGTTTTCAAGGGTAAAAAACGGTTTATCTCGATTTTCGGCAAAATTACAAGTCCTTTGGCAAAATGTCGAATGGCAAAGTTGTAGGTAATAAAAAGATCTACAACTTTTGTTTTTACACTTTTTTCACATAACCTCAAAATTTATGTGAGAAAATCAAATAACCACGTTTTTTGGCGCTCTAGTTCCTCGGAACAGAGTGTTTATCAATTTGCCCAAATGTCTGTAATTTTCGAATTTTTGGCTGAAAATGGTCTCAAACGATTTGGTTCGACTCACTGATCAAGAATCAGAAGTCGAAATGTCCGGCCGTAGGCACGATAACTCTCGAACGAAAGGAGTTAGAGGATTGAAATTTGCAAGGTAGGTTTGGAGCGTAAATATCTCGGTTAATTTCGTTAATGGGCGAAATTCATTAAGCGGTTTCGGAGTTATGGCCGATTTTAGTAAAACATATTTTTTATGAATATTTCCGAAACTGATCACTCGATCTATCTGAAATTTAGCATCAACTTGTAGAATCATGACCTTTATACGCATGTGAAGTTTTGTATTGACTGAGTTACCGCAAAGTGTCAAAAAAAAAATTTGAAAATTAAAAAAAAAAAATTCTACAATAACTCTCGAACGGAATGAGCTAGGCAGTTGAAATTTTCAGAGTAGGTTAGAGAGATGAATATCTCGGTTAAGTTCGTTATTGGGCAAAATAGGCCAATTGGTTTCGGAGTAACGAAAAAAAAAAATTTTTTAAGCAACAAATTTCGAATTCAATTTCTATTCAAGATGCAGTTTCACCATTAAAATCCATCGATATCATTCTCAACTCCAACAAGCTAATACTTTCGGAGATATGATTTTTCTAAATTTCAATAATGAATCGTACTTCTATGATTTCACAGAATTCTATAATTATTCTATCTAAGCTTTATTATATGATCATGTGTTCATACTCGTACATTTCATCCTGTTCTATAAGACAGAGTCAAATTCAGTTCAGCTTTTTTAATTTGATTTCTTCCATGGTGCAGTTCTCATTCTCAGATTGCTCATTTAATCTTGATAAATAAACTATTATTTGAATTGAATTTCCTTTATGATGCAGTTCTATCATAAGAATACAGTTATGTCATCATGACATAAGTCGTAATTTGTCCGGCACATTTTTTCATTCTTTTATACAATATAAAGTAAAATATATATCTATGGGAGATGATAGCCCTTCTTTAAGGGCCCTGTAGCAGGCTTCGAACATCTGAAGTTCTGAATAATCATCGCTTGGACTTGGACCGGTCAGACCTGGTTTTGAAAGAGACCCTCCTGGCCTTACGAGCAACTTTTTCATTTTTTAATTCAAATATTGAAGGGATTGCAGGAGTGAATATCTTCGAAAACTAGCGGAGGCGATTCTTCTCCACGAGATCCCATTCGCCTACAGAGAAGTATTTTTGTGAGAGGAGACTTTTGAAAGGTTATGTATTATTTTTAATTTGTTCGTTTCCTCCTCTTGTCTTTTCATTTTTCAGGTTGAGTTTCGGGTACCTTGGAGAAACCTATCCGTTTTTTGACGAGGGAATCCACATCGAAGAAATATATTATCCCCATCAATAATTTTAAATTTTGGCAAATTTTGTAAACAATAGTTACAAATCACCACACTCACGGGGAGAAAGGGTTTTTTGCTGAGGTTTTTCCCTAAGCTCTTGTATCATACGTCGAATTGTATGGTACCCCGTTACACCAACCTCTGCTAACACATATACAGCTCTCAGTCAAAAAAATATATATATTGATATAATTCCCAACTCTGAGAAACCAATACTTCACGGAGATATAATTTGTCTGTTTGAAATAGATCGCCAGAAAGCTCCTGTCCACAGGGCTTGAACCCTTTTTTATTTCTAATTTTAATCTTTAACAAAAAAATATTTTTTCACCAAATTTAGTAAAAACTTACCTTTTTATGTCCCAAATACACTGTAATTTTTTGGATTTAAAAGATATTTTTTTTCACCTTAATTCGACTTAATATCGACTAAGCGAAACCAATTTTCAATCTAAAATTCTGTCGTCAAAATATCTGCCCTTTTAAAAAAGTAGGTGGGATTTTTGTTCGCTGCAATATCTACTTTCTGATGGTCCAAAAAAAAATATACATTACTATGGTAAATTTTCTCACAAAATACTAAGTTAATAAAGTTAATATTTAATAAGACACTAACAATATTTAGATAAAGTTGTAGAATCTTCTCTAAATTTTTTGCGTAGATGCTTATTTATTGCTATTTTAATATAACTTATACACCTGAGTTCCATACTTCATCCCAACCCTATATGGACATTTGCAATGTTCGTAATAGTCTGAATGTAAAATCTATGAAAAATGATAATCAAGTACTGTGAATTCACTATCTCCTGCGAAATCTAGTGTTTGCTCCTCGTATTTGATGAAAATACCCAATTCGAAAGGAATATAATTTCCTCTCGAATCCACCGTTCCATGAGAAACGTACAAAATCAGTGAACATCAACCATTCCACGATTCTGTGCTTAATACAATGAATAGGACAACAAATAGCACTGGGATTCCTCAGACCGGATATGGCTTACGGAAATTGCTGATGAGTCTTTATAGGTGACGACGCGCAGACATTAACAGGTGAATAACATCAGCTTCGCCTTGTGAACAACCACCTGTCACCATTTCAACAGAATCGATAGGAATTTTTATTGAGACATGCGACAACCTCATCTTGTAACATTCAATTTAATTGGTCTATGATATTCATCATAATAGTGAAAGAAATATTGGGTGGGATAGGATTTTTCGATAGCAATGACTTTTGAATGACGTAAAAGTGACATTTGTGTTCAGAAAGCTCGTCCGTTTTATTATTATTCAATATTCCGCTAAGCAATGTAAACAGCCAAAAAGAAAGAAAAAGTGGATTTCCCAAATGCCGAAAGAAACGGTAATAGTCATCAAATAGTTCAAAAAATTATCAACAAACATAAAGAAGAAAATATATTCAGTAATGTAGCCTAACGGAAGAAATAAAAATGGAAAAAGGTTCGCAAGCTTTCACGTTCCATCCGAAAACGAAAAATAAATCAAAGAATATTTAAAAAAAAGGTTTATATAAAACTGGCTTTCAAAACTTCCACAAAAATTAAACAACTAATACGTAAATGCATAGGTGCATAAGAAGTAAGTTCGAAAATGTATCTCTTAGTACTTCCTCAAACATTGATTTTTGTTGATAAATTTAATTTGTTTTTGTAGTTTTTAATTGACACATAGATTATTAGAACGGGGTCTAGAAAGGGTTAGAAGGGCTTGGTTCAGTCATTCAAAACTGCGACTACTACGATCTTTCGTTCTATTGCCCTACTTATTAAATCCTAAGGACTGATGACGTACTTAGGAGCATTGGCTCATCCATATGTAAAATTCTTAGGCTGGTCAACTCTGGATATTTTCAGACTATATGTTCGACAGTTTTCTTTTCCAATCCACAGAGCCTGTGGATGGGTTTTCTCTCCCAAACTCTGAGAAATATCTGTTAAATAAAGGGAAGCATATTGAGTATAAACTCAAGCGCTGCTGTGAACACATAGCATGATAATGTTTCGTGCAATTCGTGTATTCCTAACGACCACAATTAGTCCGGTTTATCGAGTTTCCACTGTAGTAAAATCCAGTTTCATAAGATATCTAATATCATAAGTAACAACCGATATCATATTCGGATTTGAAGCATGGAATTCTCATGAAACCAGTCTTGAAAACTTTAACAGCAATATAACTGTTAACCATGATCAGATCTTACGTCTCTAGTCTATTCATGAGGTTTATACGATGACATAATCGATGGGAAACTAACCCCTCTTTCCATTTATCGCAATAAAAGCTGAGAACGTAGGATACCAGTTTCTTAAGAAGCGGGCAATTTCCACAAAACGAGAAGTAATGATCTAGATATCTATGACAAACTTCAAATGGACCAATCTGAAGTAGCTCTCCTCGTAAACCACCCTGGGAGAATCGGGTGACAGATCTAAATAATAAATACAAATCGTGTAAAAACAGGACATGAGCATATTGTTCAAACGGAGCCTTCAGAGTTAACACTTATTATTTATTATTTATTATATGGGTTGTGCTGGGCAGACGAAACCCACCCCTCCACTGCGACCAATCGGTCTATTGTGGCACACTTGTAGTATGTAATTTATACTCCACCCACAAGCTCAAGTCTCTTGATGAGGGATATGAGTCTGGTGGGTGAGAACTTTTCCAGTTCCCTCAGTGTCCTCAGTCGACCTCAGCGTATTGAGGTGTTTCCTGAGGCCACAATGGCCCGTGTATACAGCTGTAAGGATTCTCAGGTCCGCCCTGGAGAATTTGAGCCATTTTCTGGCTCTTTCAGCTGATGGGCCAGTAATTGTTGAGCGAGCATGTCTGTGTCCAGGTATGCTGCTCCAGATTTCTTGGACCTTTTGGTCCACCCATCTGTCGTTTTCCTTCGCCGCTGCTCTGAGAGAGATACCGCAGGCCGGTTCAGGTCCAATGAGTCCCATGGAAACCCCCCGTGCCGCCAATGAGTCCGCCATCTCATTACCCTTTATGCCCTAGTGGCCTGGGACACACAAGAGCTGCAGCCTGTAGCACCCCCCATGTTCAGCGAGTGTGGTCCGGCAATCCTGCACAAGCAGTGATTTGCAGTTGTATGAAGTCAAGGACTTCAAGGCAGCTTGGCTATCCGATAGGATCTTGATTGATCCGTGAGCCCAACCTTTCTCAGAGAGTGAACAGTTGCTTTGAGCAGAAGATTATTCTGCGGATGCCTCGAAGAGTATTTATTCAATCTCCTCGAATTAATGATTGCTTCGAACGTTCGTCTCGTTGGAGGAAAGGCCTTAACTGGCTTGATATCCCTTAGGGCGAATTAAGCTATAGCTATATGTTCTAGGCGAGAGTTTCTTATTTTATTGGCTTACATCAGATTTTTTGAGACAATATAGTTTTCTGATTCCAAGGATATTCCATTTGTCGAAATTCTTTTGCATTTCTTGATCCAGAGATAGGTATGTGACTCGAAAAGATGACCTCGAAAGATGACCCTACAAGTAAAATTTTGTTCGAAGAAATTCCTAGATATGTTGCAAATGAAATAATTCACCCAAAGGTGCATTTTTGCGCGCATGTTCGATTTTTTTCCCGAAAATGTTCTCAAACGATTAGGTTCGACTCACTGAAGTAAAATTTGACGTCAAATTCTTCCTGTCCGGCCAGCCGTTGTCACGAAAACTTCCGAACGACAAGAGATAGTAATAAGAATTGAATATAACATTCGAACATTCGAGAAAAGTCACGTAGTACCTAGTATATACTAGATTTCAACTGCGATCAGCATTTTTGTAAATATTTCGGACATCTCAGCCACCGAGATGTTGTGAAAATTCTGAGATTTGCATCTGAAATTTCAGAAGAACTAGATACCAGTTCGAAATTTCATTCTCACAATATTTCCAAAAATGCGAATCCGATTGACAACCAGTACTCGATTGCAAATGGTGGACTGAAGGTTTGTGCCGAATTTCAGCTTCCAGGAGATTGTTTCTGAAATATAAAATTCTTTAAAAAAAATTGTTTTTTTTGCTAGTCATATGATCCTCACGAAGTAAAAGTTTGCGGGCCAGCATTTTAACCAAGTTTCAATTTGATCAGATAAGTATTTTTTGAGTTATTGGGGATACTTTTGGACAAATTGATAGGCACGAATTTTACACAAAGTTGAGCTATTTATTATATTCTTCGACTACATTTTATCGATTCCCTAAATTTGATAACTCGCGATCTGAACTGGTCGTAAAATATGGCTGTAAAAAACCAGGATATGACATCACGAAATTGATATTATTCGGAATTTGATGTCTCAACTTTCATTGCTCGTTTAGAACTGTTGTTTTTTATTCACACTGCCCAGAAAGAATAAATTGCAAAGGAAATTTCATAGGCTCAATTTCGCATGGTACTTGATTATTATTTGCTTGCATAAATATGCTCCGAACGTTACACAGAGGATTTTTGTATCCCCAATTGTGAACTTTACTCTGAAATATTTACTGGGAACATTTCAGGAGAAGGTAGAAATCTCTGTTTTGTAGCTGAATATTTGAACTAACGAACAATAATTGAGTTAAATATGGAAAACATTAACAATATGTTCTGGATTGTACTCAATACACGGTTCTGCACACTGTTAGAGACATGGAAAAGAATGTAGAAGAATAATAATATGTTAATTTTTCTTCTGGTCCTTATCTTCACAAATATACAGGGTTCCTGGAGGTCCTGGGGGTAAAATATTATTTTACTGACAAGCATATATAAGGTTTCTCTGAAATTTTGTACAAGTTTTTTGAAATATTTTCAATGTTTTTTGACAACCAGCTATACCGGAAATGGATGTCAACTCGATTCTTTCGAATGGAACACCTGGTATATTATTACATTTTTAAATTCTACGCTTATTCTATGTAGCATTCCCTATAGATATCTTGAGTAGCTTTCGAGTTATTCAACGTTTTTTGACAAGACTGACAGATGAAAGCTTGTAGGAAACCATATTTCTTTATCCATTTCTGGCACAAAAGTTGGGGTTGCCATTTAAAAAAACCTCAACTACCCTACACCCCTCATAGATGATGCACTACAAACTCCTAATTATACATGAAAATTATCGTAATTTAATATTGACCTGATCGAGCATTTTTCCACAAAATAGCAAATATCAAAGATATGCATGTGGTTCCTCTTTTTGTACTCGCTCTATATTTCTCCGTAAACTTCTAATGGGCGCTACCGATGAGACTCCCAGTATATCTTCACTACCACAATTCAACGATCATATCCAACATTGTATATTTATTTCATTACACTCAGATATTCAGAGCTGTTATGAATAGAAATTGAGACAAGAAACCTGAAATGAGTTCAGATATCTTGCAATGAGACAATGCAAGAAGACATAAATCATCCTATTCACTATATGCAGTAACTTCTCCTCTGATATATAGCCGGAAAAGGGGCCCAATAAATCACTTACATCAAGGTAGGATATCTCTGCCATTACAAAGATACTGATTCAATTTTATCCAGTACAACTAACGGGTCTTTCATTAAGAGCTCCCTATTTTATTTTGTAAATAAAAAAATGGGTTCAAGCCCTGTGGACAGGAGCTTTCTGGCGCTTTAGTTCAAACAGACAAATTATATCTCCGAAAGTATTGGTTTCTCAGAGTTGGGAATTTTATCAATGTATTCATATGATAGGACTGCATCCTAAAGGAAATTCAATTCAAATAATAGTTTATTTATCAAGATTAAATGAGCAATCATGAGAATGAGAACTGCACCATGGAAGAAATCAAATTAAATCTGGCCAATTTTGCCCAATAACGAACTTAACCGAGATATTCATCTCCCTAAACTACTATGAAAATTTCAACTACCTACCTCATTCCCTTCGAGAGTTATATCTATGTCTATGGATGAAAAGCAGTCTCACTACTCTCAGATCTCTTGCTTCATGTTCCGTTCCGAAATGTAAGAATTTTCTGAGAAAACCTAATTTCGGAGCAAACAACTGAGATTTTTCTCACTTCGCTCACAATTCTTCGATTGATTAGATAATGTCATGTCTCAGGAACATCATTTGACATTATGACAATTCATACATAGAATAATATCATTCTGTGACAACGTTGAAATACGATTTATTATTGAAATTTGAAAAATCATATCTCCGAAAGTATTAGCTTGTAAGAGTTAAGAATAATATCATTGGATTCTGATGGTAAAACAGCTTATTGAAAAAAATTTAGTTTGGAATTTGCCTTGTAAAAAAAAATTTTTGTGTTACTCCGAAACCATCTGTCCGATTTTGCCCAATAACGAACTTAGCCGAGATATTTATCTCCGAAACCTACTCTGAAAATTTCAACTGTCTAGCTCATTCCGTTCGAGAGTTATCGTGCCTATGGCAGGCCGGACCGGCCGGACGGCCGGACAGAATGAATTTCGACCACGGATTCTTGATCAGTGAGTCTCGAACCAAATCGTTTAAGACCATTTTCATCGAAAAATTCGAAAATTACAGACATTTGGGCAAATTGATAAGCACTCAGTTCCGAGGAACTAGAGCGCCAAAAACATTATTTATTTGAAAACAAACCGATAACTGCGCCACCTTCCGGGTCCAATTGAGAATATTAACCAAAAAAACACAACTGACTGTCCTTAATCACACAAGCTCCTAGGAGCTTCTGAGGGATCTCCTTGCGGAAGCCCTAGGAGGGTCAGTATAATCATAAGCATGTCTATAGCAAGTGCACCAAAGCAGATTGACCCTACATCAATGCTTTTGTAGCGTTTTTAGTTCTTTCATAGTGAAGTCAATCTGCGTTGGCGCGCTTGCTATAGATATGATTATGATTATATTGACCCTCCTAGGTCTTCCACATGGAGATCCCTCAGAAGACCCTAGGAGCTCGTGCGACTAAGGATAGTCAGTTGGAGTTAGTTCTTCATCATTTTTCCTTCTTGTTCTAGGGAACGGCGTGTTATCATTTAGGCCAAATGTTTGTATATTTTTGACTCACTGATAAAGAATCCGATGTCAATCTCAATTCCGTCCATCCGGCCGGCCATAAGACCGATTACTCTCGAACGAAATGAATTAGAGAGTTAAAATTTGCAGGGAGGGTTGCACTTTATAGTCACGTTCACCTCCTGACAATTGTGCGTAAATTTCCACATAAAAATGAAATTTTGGCCGGACTCAAAGTTATAACATTCATGAGATCAAAATCAGTGGGATGTCACCCCTGACACGGTCGACATGCATGCGTGGCTAACAACACGATAATGAATCTGAGATAGTTACAAGGATCAGTATATAGAAGCTACCGCTAGGGGCTAGTTTTTTATTTCGAATAAGTCTCAGAGATCAACACGCAGGTATCGTGAGATAGCTTCATTTTTCCGGCTCCATCGAATTATCAGGTGAGATAAGCAACTCAAGATGGCGAAAATTGCTGCCTCTTATCTTAATCTACACGACGCGTTCGTCTTTTTTCAATTTACTGGAACATAACGGTTTACCAGAAGTCATTTTATGTCGAGAGAAATAAGTTACAGTTACAGTCGATCTTAAACTTGTTAGTAATATTCCATAATACAGGGTGTCCCAAGTAGAGTGCCTATTAGACGTTTCTGGAGAAATGTACATATTTGGAATCTGAAAATTGGGATTACGATATTGCTTGAAATTCTCCACAGAGTTATAATATTTTCGAAGCCCAAGCCCTTCCGGTTATACAGGGAGTGAAAATAAATTTGATGAAAATTATTTTTTTTCAAGTTTTGCATTCCTGCTATGATCAAGTAATCAATGCTGAATACATTTCTGTTAAAACCATTGTATTCATTCGAATGGTTTTCAAAATATCGAAAAAAACGGAAAAAAAGTCAAATATGTTTAGTAAGTATTATGTTCATTATTCTTATTTTAAACATCTAGAGCGTGAATCGCTTTTACAACATCGAAGAGGAAGAATGTGGAAAGGTCATGCATCTTTTGAGTTTCAGAAATATCATATATATCAGTATATTGGCCACAACTTCTGTTTTTCAAATTAAAACCCTATTTTTTGATGATTGCGTTGGATTCTGCGGTGAAAAAAAAAGATAGTTCTCTAACATGATTATGCTCCTAAGTTAACAAAAAAAAAACTCAGAAATTATTGAATTTATGAGTATAATCATGTTAGAAAACTATCATTATTTTTCACCGCAGAATCCAACGCAAACATAAAAAATAGGGTTCTGATCTGAAAAACAGAAGTTATGGCCAATTTTTCATCACAATTTTCGACATAAAATTTGAAACACCTTGTGATGATATTTCTGGAATTCAAAAGATGCATGACGTTTCCACATTCTTCCTGTTCGATGTTGTGAAAACGGTTTACGTTAAGGATGTTTAAAATAAGAAAAATGAACATAATACTGACTAAACATATTTGACCTTTTTTCTGTTTTTTTTTCGATATTTTGGAAACTATTCGAATGAATACAATGGTTTTGACATGAGTGTATTCAGCATTGAATACTTGATCATATCAGGAATGCAAAACTTGAAAACAAAATTTTTTCATCAAATTTATTTTCACTTCCTGTATAACCGGAAGTGCTTGGGCTTCGACAATATTTTAGCTCTGTAGAGAATTTCAAGCAATATCATAATCCCATTTTCAGATTCCAAATATGCCCAGATCTCCAGAAACGTCTAATAGGCACTCGAACTTGGGACACCCTGTATATAAATTCATCTCCCGGCTCATCTGGTTCAGAAAATATGGACTGCTGGCCACTAGTTTACTTTACTAATTCCATAACATACTAATTGGATTCATGTCATGGCAATGGATTTGAAGTTTTATGGGGAAATTTGTATAAAAGGATCTCCTCCTTGGTACAGGTATTTAGATGGTCAGAATTCATGTAAGGGCGTAGAAGAAGGTTGAAATTGTCACAGTGATCTGTTCAAGGGAACAAGCGCACCAAAAAATGAATTGAATTAAATACCCAGTATAATGTTGATTCCTTTCGAAATATTTTCTAGATGTTTTGCTACGAATATGCCACAGAATAAGTTTATAGATAAAATGCACATTATGTTCATGTATTTATATTAGAAACAAAATCTCAAGCAAATGATTAATTTTCACTTTCCTAGGACACGCCGTATATAGTATAACATTTCACTGCCGAATATGCGAAGTGGTTCCGTTAAGTATCCCATAACATTAAAAGTGTACATCATGAATTTCACATCATAATCGAAAAGCGATCCATTTTATATGCCTTAAAATATCAGCAATAAATTTCAGACATATTAGAATTTTCACTTTGTTGGTACCAAAATACGCGAACTTATGATTCCCTAGAAAAATTACTCAACTCCTAAATTCTATATTATCCTGTTGCAAGACTATTTTCTATGGCTCGATCAGATTGAAGAAATATGAAATTGAAATATTGGATTATTTTGTTAGTACTCGGTCGTTCTTACGGACAAGAAATTGGTTCAAGCCCTGTGGACAGGAGCTTTTTGGCGCTCTTGTTCAAACAGACAAATTATATCTCCGAAAGTATGGGTTTCTCAGAGTTGGGAATTATATCAATGGATTCCTATGATAGTAATGCATCATGAAAGAAATTAAATTTAAAAAATGTGTCGTTTAAAAAAAATGCTTCGAAGATTATCTTATAAAAATCTAGAACAAGAGGTGTACCAGAAATAATTTTTACATTAATCTCTCACAAGAAAGTAAGATGACATGTAAGAACACAGATCATATAATAATTCATAGATACAATAATTGAGTACAGCATTCTATGAAAACATAAGAAGTACAGAAGTACGATTCATTATTGAAATTTCGAAAAATCATATCTCCGAAAGTATTAGCTTGTTAGAGTTGAAAATGATATTAATAGATTTTTATGGTGAAACTGCATCTTAAAAGGAATCAAATTTGAAATTTGTGTTGCAAAAAAAATTTGTTTTTTCGTTTCTCCGAAACCCAGTAACGAACTTAACCGAGATAATTATCTCTCAAACCTACTCTGAAAATTTCAACTACCTAGCTCATTCTGTTCGAGATTTATTGTAGAAATGAAATTTAAAAATTTTGTTTGATACCTTATTGCAACCCGATCAAAACAAAACTTCCCATGCATATAGAACTCATTATTCTACAATTTGATGCTAAATTTCAGATAGATCAAGTAATCGGTTTCGGAAATATTCATAAAAAATGTTTTTACTAAAAAGGGCCATAACTCCAAAACCGCTTGGTGAATTTCGCCCGTTAGCGAACTTGTTCGAGATATTTACGCTACAAACCTACCCTGAAAATTTCAATCCTCTAACTCTTTTTGTTCGAGAGTTATCGTGCCTACGGCCGGCCGGACCGGCCAGACAGAATTGATTTCGACCACGGATTATTGATCGGTGAGTCGAACCAAATCGTTTAAGACCATTTTCAGCCAAAAATTCGAAAATTACTGGCATTTGGGCAAATTGATAAGCACTCTGTTCCGAGGAACAAGAGCGCCAAAAAGTGTAAAAATTGTGTGTAGAAAGATATGATTCCTCTGTTGTTCCAGCGTGATCCAAAGTTCAGCAGGTCGGTATTCTTCACCATCATCTATCAGATTCAGGGAGTAATCAATAGCTCGTTTGTGCCCGCATTGGAATCGTCAATTTTATAGCTTCAGAAATGTTCAAGTGGAAATTAAATTCAAATGAAGAGAGATCTCTCAATTAATGCGAGCTTCAAATCAACCAGAAACGAGAATTATTCAACTTTCATCGGAATGCTTATTGAATTAGTTCTTGCAACCACTCCCATTGGGGTGCGCCTCACTCCATCGAAGACTCATTCCATCGAAAGTTCACTGCATCGAAGGTTTACGCCATCGAAAATGACGCCTACTTACTCCTGATTCGCCGAACGTGAAATCTCCTATATCGATCATCTTCGTCCGTAGTTTTACTGGATGAGAGATAAGTTGTTTCATTGAGTATACGTCAACAAAGTGGAATCTGTCTAACCCAGGGGTTGGTAGCTCTTTGGATATGAAGCTGCTGATCTTTAGTTCCATACGCAAATATAATTTATTCTTATGAATAAATAGATTAGTTTTATAATCAAGAAACTTTTTTATGAAAGTACTATTTATTGTTGGCAAGAATAATTTTTCTGGCTCTTCTAAAACTTTGAAATTTTGTAAATTGTAATTTTTGACTCTTCTAATTCAACCTCTGGTCTAACCTAAAATTCGAAATAATTGAAGGATGAATCTGTTCGACAATTTTCAATTTGTGAACCATTATAAAAAAATTTTTGTACCTATGCGTTATAAGTAGAATTTTGCAACTTGCAGAAATATTAATCAAGAAGATAAGAACATCTTATTTAAAATATTTACTGTACAGCGATTGTTCATGGTTTTTTTTATTCAATTGACTGCATAATCTGTTAACATCAGAGGCAGTAAATACAGTATGTCTATCCTCCAGAAGAAAATTACTGCAGGAGTTTGAACTGAAGAAAACTATTTCATAGATTTAGTCAATATTATCCATTATATGACTTATATTAAGTAAGAATCTATTTAACTGGAGTGTCATATCCTGATTAGAAATAAAATTGAAATCTAAATATGAAATTTGTCAAGAAAAAAACAGCATCCAGATAAGTTGAAGGGCTGTGTGCAAAACCGGTCAACTCTATTGACTTTAAGAACAAATTAAATCAATATTATAAATTTAAGAATTCAAATATCCTTCTCATTGTGCCTGTCAGGAATTTTCTCCTTGCCAAAGCGGAAACAATGATCAGGAATTAAGAACTATTAAATTAATTTATATACTTATATTTCAGAACTGAATTGAAAATAAAAATATATGAATATACCTTCCTTTTTCCTTCATTTCTCGTAATATATTTCTAACTCAGTATTAAAAAGTTATATCTTTACACAAATTTCTTTATTACGAATGAGAAGTAATACAGAAACCAATTGAACATAAATAAAGTTCTAGAGAGTAACAAAATATTCCACTCTTTTAATTGATGAACATTTCAACTTGTTTCCATAGATTTACCGAAATTATATTTATATGTCGTCAGATCCATAAGAATGAATAATATTTTTGTATGGAACTAAAGAACGGCAGCTTCATATCCAAAGAGCCGCCGACCCCTGGGTTAGACAGATTCTGCTTTGTTGACGTACACTCAATGAAACAACTTATCTCTCATCCAGCCAAACTACAGACGAAGACGATCGACATAGGAGATTTCACGTTCGGCGAATCAGGAGTAAGTGGGCGTTATTTTCGATGGAATGAACATTCGATGCAGTGAACTTTCGATGCAATGATTCTTCGATGGAGTGAGCGCTACTCCTACATTGCATGCGATTGAGATTGGAGGTTTATTTCATCAAAATTCTTAGAATATAAGCGGTCCAGATTCATTTTCGGCTACGAAAGTGTGTTTTTCTGGGACAATAATTTCCTCTCGAACATTTTAGGCGGAGAACATAAATCTTACTTATTTCTTCGAGAACGACGCAGGTGTCCCCCAACTCGAATTATCACCGCTACCTAGAGACGATTCCAGACTTTCCCAACTCGGAAGTGTTCCATTTAAGTTCAATTTTAATAATGACGCTACATAAAACCAGTAGTAGAAAGCACAAAAGTGTTACTGAACAAAAAAGTTCTTATTCAGCTGTAATACATTTTTATTTTGAACGCAAAATTGAAACCGAACGAGTTCAAATCAAAAGAGTCATAATTCGAACGAACTGTACACGGAGCAATAATTCTAGAGGAAGTATTTGACATTGAAAATATTATTGGATGAGAGACACATATTAAAATTCTTTTATATAGAGAGTGTCCTGAAATTAAGTTTCAAAAAGGTTATGGTAAATTCTACGTCAGAAGAAAGGACAAAACTTAATATGAACCTAATTCCGGAAAACCTTTGTTTTCGAAATACAAGAGTTTTTGTATATTCCTTTAAGTTTTTGGACCCCTACAAAATGAACATTAGATTTTTTATGGGATTATGTGAAAGGTATATTGTACAAAACTAAACCCCTTGATTTGAATGACCGTCTAAAAGATCGAAAACGCTTACGATTAGATCGATCACCCCTGAGATGTTGAATAATATTGGAAAAATTTGTTATTTGAGGTTAGGATGTTGCCGAGGCTTTCGCGGTGAACACATTGAACACCTACTTCATTAACATTCATAATTTTTTTGCTACATTTTTTATTATATTTCAGTTCTTGATATTGTACCAAATTTCACCTGATTTAATTTCTTTTTTATTTTATTTTCGCAATAAACATGAAAGTGATAACATTTCTGAATAAATAATGACGAGACCTTTCAAAAGATGTATCACAAGCCCATACTTCTTATTTGAAAAATTAGGGGTTGCACCTGTCTTTCGAAGGGGGTTGAAGGTAGGGTTCGTGTTTTTACGAAGAAGAATGACAATTTAAAATTTGAATTTGACGTGATTTGGGATTTCCTATAAGAATGTAGAGTAACCAAGCTAATTAATTTATTCCATTTGGCTTTTCCACACTGTATAATCCTTGGTGAAAAGGTATTTTTCTACTCGTTTTGATCGAATAATGAGAAGTAATATATTTAAATTCATCATTTTCTTGAACCACAACTATAGTATGAACTTGAAAAAATTCAGTCGTTGAAAATACTTTTTCCCCTATTTGAAAGATCTATTTTACTATTATGATGGAAACTGAAAATTTCAAGACAGTTTTTGCTGTCTTTCAGTACTATTGAGATAACGTCCAGTATTTTATTTATTTGTTCTCTCAGATATATCAGTTCTCGATGGAAGACGGACAGAAAATTGGTTCAATAGCCTGTCAAAATGTTCAGAGACTTACGACTCACCCTAAATATGGATGTCGGACAGTGAGGTGCAGCTGGAAATTGAATTTATTTTCAGTGTTTGAACGATTGACATAGACGGAAAAATTTTATGTTCGAAGTGTTGTTGATCGAATGGATTGCCTGTTTGACATGTGACATTAAGAATCGGCTCACTCCGAAGTGGGGGATTCGAGTGCAAAGTCAATCCACTTCTAATTCCAGAAGTCGTCTGTTTGATGTTGCAATATCCTGTGCCCTTTTCGAATCGATTGACTTTGCGTAAATAATTTGCCTCCCTTTTTGCTGCCTAATGAATATCCACAAGGAATTTGAATTCAATTGCTGTTCAGCAAATTTCTGCCCTCCCCAAGTTTGAATAGACATTTCGTTGGAAGCCACCCTTAATATATTCGAGGCTTCTAGAGTAGCATTATGGATAGTGGCGGCATTCAATGTTCCAATCTCTTTTCAATCACCAGAAGTGATATATTTTTTAAGAAAACAATGTGTGAAATTGATACAGAATTAATTTGAAGTGTCTAAGAACTACCGACTTAATCCTAACTCCATATTTTTAACCCTCGTGATGTCCCTTTCATTATACTTTTCACTAAATTGTTGAATGACGCCACCATTGTAAAAGTATTTTGATTAATGATATGTCAAGTAATTTGAATAAATACCGAAGTGAATATGTGGAAAACGCATAGAAAAACTGAAATAGCGTTAAATAATAATGATTTTCCTCCTATTCAAGGATATAAACATTTTTCATATGACATTATTTCTGCGCCGAACTCGGAGCAATTTCATATGACATTATCGGTTCAATTAAAGTGATATCTGGCAATCAAACTTTTTTCGGTTACAAAGTTTCATCTTTGTAGATTGAGGAGAAGAATAAATTAACATTTTTTATGGCTAATCGACAAATTGAATTGAGCTTGAGGAATCACGGATTCAGGGATAAGGCGGAAAATGATAAATTGGAATTTTATCCAAGATAAGGCTTTCGGACCAATCGATTTCTCGACACAAAAAATTCTGATTTTGGATTGCGATTGACATCGTTAGGGATGCCGATTTTTTACATTTTGATAGGAGGGTGGAATATTTTGCTCACTTTTCTCGTGTCGCCTATTGGCTTGTGATTCTCAAATTGTTCAATTCAAAAATAAGATGTTCGTTGTAACTGGACATTTTCAAATCCTAGTTTCTACGGAACGACACTTACTTCAAGAACATGCTGTATTCTAATGCTGAAAGAGCATATTCAATTAATTTCCACCTTATTAAATCAGCGTTGAGCAGACTGAATCATTTCTCAGAACTCCCGTGAAACATTTTGAATTTCTGGAAAAGTTATGGGCAAGAAACTCCATTATTAATTAATTTCAAATCTTGAGCAATATGGGGGTAGTGAATAATGAATATCAGCTCCAGTGAACGTATACTCGTTATGGAACTTTTCTTCAGTTTTTCCAAGAACGAATGAACGTGATTGTACTCATAAAAAGTTAGATATGATCGTTTTGCCAGAGTTAACTTATTACATAGTAGGCTCATAATTGCCCGGTTTGCCACACAACTGGCGCCAAAAATACAAAATTAATAGAATAAACATATTTAATAAGAACTAACATTCATACGGTAGCTTTCAAAATGTTATGACTATCATGACATTCAGTTCAAAAGATGTTGGTGAAACAACTATTTTCGAAGGACGATAAATTTCAGTTTTAGGAACTGAATAACGTTTCTGCAACTATATTTTGTCTTTCTCAGACTAAAATAAAAGAAATAACAGTATGCGAATATTATAGTGAAAATACGCCCATCACCTTACACGATCAATATTATTGAAGCAATAATATTGCTCTATAAAACAAATCAAAAGATTAATTAATCCATATACCCACTTCTTTATGTAGAAGAAAAGGAGATACATCATACAATATATTGAGAAACCATAAGATTAACACCATCCAAATTATATTGTTACATGATACATAGGTTTCATATAGATTTTACCAAAACCAAAGTATTACATTCAGGTAATACAAGCAAAAAGTTAGAAATATTGGAAATTCGAGAGAAGTTACAAGAACTTTTTCAAAACTCAAAATTATTTGAGGCCTCTATTAACTGCGTGAAAACCGATTAATATCACAGAAAAATACACAAACTCTATATACAGTATTTCTTATATTGGTCAAATTTGTTGAAGAAAGGGTTACAACTTCAAAGTTTCGATGTAATGTATATAATATGTGTGCAAAGACTGTCAGTGTGACAAATTTTAGAATAATATTCAACGACAAATAATTTTGAATATTTTCGCTTAGTGTCTGATTTAGGGACTAAAAACTTGAATAAAATTCGTTTAATGGTTGTTGTTGTTTTGGTACTGTTTATTTGGCGAAATTGTGCTATATATTGCTTCTGACAAATATCTAGTCTAACGCAAAAGCAATTAAACTTTTATATTTTTCTCATATATTTGGGAGGGAAAAAATCAACCTACTTAATATTATACTGTGAAACTTAGCGAAATGTTTTTTCCACTGTTATATTTTCTCAAAATCTTTCACGAAGTGAGTAGCGAGAACTCAATATCTATAATGAATATCCTAGCTAGGAAACTGGCGCAGAATCGATAAAAACCATCAGGGAGATAATTGTGAGCAAAAAATGGTCATTCGGAATCCGCAGAATGCAAGTCGTTCATATGCTGAACAGCGAACATTTCAAGAATTCGCAATGAGGAATTTTTCGCCTCATCGAATCCATCATGTAGGGATCCCCCGTTCCCCGTATACGGCGTTCACATTGTTTACTTACAGAACTCCCAACCCCGAATGTCCGCTCTCTCGACTTACAAGGGTTGATCTCTAAGTCTCGAACCCCCGATTGAGATAAAATACTGGAATGGTATATCCAGCTTTCAAATGGACCTGTACCTCAAGCTAAAATATGAAACGTATGTCTTATTTTTGCCAGACTGTTATTTTAGTGATGCTTACAACTCGTAGTTGGGGTGAAATTTGTTAAAGGGTTGGGATAACGTATGGAAGCAAGTAAATACGATATTTATGAAACTTTGCAATAATTCTTCGTCTCGATTCCTGGAAGCATGTTGGTCGTCTAACGTAAACACGTGATTCTGGATAACCCTAAAGAAGAAAATCCAACGGGTTAAGGTCCGGAGAGTGAGCAGGCCTCTACGTGCAATAACATCGACTTGTTGAAACCAAAACATGTGTGGATAACTGCCCATTCTGTTGAAGTGCATGAATAATTTGGTAATTCAGCAAATCTAAATACTTGTCACCATTCAAGTATATTTTTGACAATTTCCATTCAAACATACTTTTGTGGATGCTGGGTATGTGCTTTGTGAATGGAATGAGGATTCTCATTTCACCAATATCTTGAGTTATGGGGGTTAACTGTTCCATTTAAACAAAAAGTTAGCTCGTCGGAAATCGCGAAATTAGCTGCAAATTTTCATCGTCATTACAAATGTCCATCGGTCAAAATCGTCGTCAGACTTTTCTTGAACAATTTTCGATATTTTGCCTACAGAACGTTAATTTATACCATTGGTTATTGCCAAATTTGTTGTAGAGGTAAGAGGGCCCCATTCTGAGGTACAAACGCCCCAAAAATGCTTCGTGAATCAGTCCCTTAGACATTTTCTTAGAAATTTCCAATCCTAGATAAGAGCAATTCAGCTAAAAAACTTGTTCCATCCTCGATTTTTCTATCGTGTTTCATTAATTCACCTCCAATAGACGGCTGAACGGATGTTTTTGGCGCTTGTTCTCCTCAACATAGTGCCTACCCAATTTGCCCAAATGTCTGTATTTTTCGATTTTTTGTCTGAGAATGGTCAAACGATTAGTTTCACCTCACTGATGAAGAATCCGAGGCCAAACATAATTCTGTCCAGACTTCCGGTCTTCTGGTCGTTTACTCTCGAACGAAATGAGTTGAACTATTCAGGGTATGTTTAGAGTCCAGATCCACCGGTTTGATTCTTTAGTGGACAAAAATCAATCGCCTAGGGCTTCAGCGGAGTCATGAACCTGACAATTTGTTTTCCCAACTCGAAAAATACTCATCTGATCAAATCTCGATCGTTTGTTGAAAAATTCTCAAAAAGCACTGACGTGATGTCAGGGGCTTCTGTGCGTATGTTCTATTGTCTATTCATGCCTCAGGCACCCCCGCGAAATTCTGCATGAACCTTCAATCCTAGGTGTTGTAACAGTTCTGAGATTTACATGATTTGAAATATCAGAAGAAGTAGATACCAGTTCGAAATTTTATTTTCACAATAATTCCTCAAACAGAGCCGATCGAGCTGAAATCTGACTGATTGTGCGAAATTTCAACGTGATCTTAAGGATAGGTACTTTCCCAATTATAAAATTTTTGAAGAAAATTGTTTTTTTTTGTGATAGGAACCTTGAATTCTCATCCCATTTGCAATCGATACAATAATTCGGTTCAGAATAATGGAGAGAGGCCTGTAGATCTCAGCTCAACAGGTCGTCATTATAAGTTCTTGTCATCTTCCGACAGCTGCCCAGTGATGCCAGGTCTGGGGATTTTTCCTCAGATCTGGGGAAATTGGACGTTACCTGGGGACTGGGGAAAAACTTTTCCAAAACAAGCAATATTTAGGGAAAATGAGAAGTCTGGCTAAAATTGTAATTATTGCAGTCAGTATTGCCTTTTTTTATGTGATTTTATAAATAATATTGAAGCAAAAATTCACATAAGTTTACGCACATATACATTGCAAAAAACCAAATGCTATCAGTTTTCTTTTTTTTTGTTAGATGAATGGAATTGGTAATATTACTGTACGGTGCTTGCTTGGGATTCCCTCAACTTCCTGAGTGCGAAAATAGACTTCATTATTTTCGAGATTACCGTAACCGGATATATAGCGTGTTGCCATCAAATATATGAAACCTTTCAATTCAAAAAGGACCAGATGAAATATTCAAACCATTGTTAAAAATCAAGGGCGTATTCAGGAATTAATTTCGGGTGTGGGGGGGGGGGTGAAATTTTGGCAATTGACTTTATAAGTGCAGGTAGGTGAAGGGATTTCTTTTGCCCAACCCGCCCCCCCTGGCTACGCCCCAATTTAAAACCATACCGAAATTACAAAACATTGCTATGATGTCGTTAAAATTCCTTAGGAAAACTCTGAATAAGTTGTAAGGCATAAATGATTTAGACAGAGATGGCTTATGTTGGGTCATACCCCCTAGAGAATATAATATGTCACTGATCTTTTTTTCATTCATTAGAAACAAGCTAAATTCTACTTCGAAACGTCGAGATTCTCAAAATCGTTTTTTTTTGACGCTTGAGGAAAAAAATGTGGGCAATTTTACTCAAAATCTGGCAACTTTCTAGAATCATTCTGGGGAAAATAAATTTTTGGACCTGGCAACACTGCAGCTGCCTGAAAAAGATGGTGGATTAGCACCTAACTGTGTGGATAACGATTATTCCTCAAAGTCCCCTTCCGTTTGAAAGGCAATTTCCCCAACGTAAAACAAGAACATGCTAATTATTGCTAGTTAAGGATGCAGAAATTCCAGGGATAAACAACTCTAGTGCCCTGAACTGGGCAAATTCGCGTAGGCGGCTCTACAGTAATGGCTGACTAGCGTGTACAAATTTACATTTTCTGACACAACCATAATACACAACGTCAGCTACAGATGTTCTCAATGGCGATCAGTCACTTAATTTCTATGACAAATGGCTGTATGTGCGCATATAGGGGGTCAGCCTCCTCAAGCTCTCTCTGAATGACGTTAAGGGGGAAAACATTCGCTTTTTCCAGGAGATTTTTATTGCATTGCGTCTGGATTTATTAACCTCGATGAAATGTTGCCTTCAACTGCAAAATAATGATTTATGAAATAATCTTGCGGTGATATTTAATTCGCACAAAGGAAATCAATTCAATTCCAGACTACAATCGTTTTTTGGCGCGCTGTTCTAAAGGGTTTTCCAATAAAAGGTGTTATTTTGAATAGCCCACTATTTCGGTTGATGTCACTTTTGAATCTGTCATTTTTTGACATTTGACAAGTAGAAACTACGCTATTGATAAAAATGGAACGATACACTCTTCAAGAACGCATTGAAATTATTAAAATTCACTATAAAAATGGTGAAAATTTGGCAGAGACGGTTCGTAAAACTCGAACATTTTTGGGTCGTCGTAAAGCACCTTGTTGGACCGCAATAAAGAAATTGGTAGAAAAATTCGAGCTGTTGGGACAAGATAGTTATGTGAAGAATAAAACCCGTGCACGTCGCTCAAGAACCGCCGAGAACATTGCTGCTGTAGCTGAAAGTGTTGAAGAAAACCCAGGTTTGTCCATTCCTCGTCGTTCTTTGGAATTAGGCATTCCACAAACGTCATTACACCGTATTTTGCATAAAGATTTGGGTCTTAAGGCTCATAAAGTTCAGTTAACACAAGAACTCAATCCGGCCGATCATCAACAACGTCGTGTCTTTGCTGATTGGGTCGTTGAAATGCATGAAAATGATCCGGAATTCCATCGAAAAATCATCATTGAGTGATGAGGCCCATTTCCACCTCGGTGGCTTCGTCAACAAGCAAAATTGTCGCATCTGGGGCTCGAAAACCCAAGAGTTATTGTTGGAAAGCCTCTTTATCCTAAACGTGTGACTGTTTGGTGCGGTTTATGGTCCGGCGGAGTCATTGGACCTTACTTTTTCGAAAATGAGGCAAACAGTTACGGTGAATGGATTGCGCTATCGAGAGATGATTAATGATTTTGTATGGCCGGAATTGGATGGTATTGATCTGGACAACGTTTACTTTGAACAAGACGGCGCTACGTGCCACACAAGCAACGAAACCATTGATCTTTTGCGGGAAAAGTTTCCGGACCGTGTTATCTCTCGAAGAGGTGATCACAATTGGCCACCGAGATCTTGTGATTTAACATCTTGCGACTTCTTCCTTTGGGGCCACGTGAAAGAGAAGGCCTACGCCAATAGCCCAGCGTCGATTCAAGACCTCAAAGATGGAATACGTGAGGCTATCGAGGACATGGGGCAGCCAATTTGCGATTTGGTTATGGAAAATTTAATTGAAAGGATATGGTCCTGTAAGTGTGGTCGTGGTGGTCATTTGCCTGGTGTTATTTTCCACTATTAACGGCATAGGTTCTTCTCAATAATGAAATGAACATCCGATCTATTATATTGAAAAATGGCATTTTTCTTTGAATATCAAAATAACACCTCCTATTGGAAAACCCTTTATTACCTGGTGAGTTCTGCGACCCTGTGTATGGGGAATTAAGCTTGAGGGCAGATTATTACGGCGAATTAATTTGATAATTATTTGCTCTACATCCGTTTTTAGTTCCTGATTAAACTGAGAAGTAAGCAATAATATGAGCTGTGCATATCCTTGAAAAGGGGGAAAGACATAAATCTTTCCAATTCAATGTTGAGTGGTTAAACGAATCAAGAAGGCTTGGCCGGTTGGGGATCCCTGAAAAAGTTCAAATTCCAACTGGATAACACCATTGAATCCATTCGAGCTTTATAAAACCCTTGAATTATTTCCGAATTATTTTCCTCAAGATAAAGAGGATTGTATTCTGAGAAAAATAAATTAACCAGAGTGAGGAAATCTGTTTCCGCTCCGGCCATCCATCCACTTAACTATAGAGGACGATGACTTTCTCGAGGGTTTGATCATACTAATTGAATTAATATCTATTTCTCCGGACTCGTTTTCCGCAGCCAAAATCAACTACTTCACTAGATTTATTTAGTATACACTTACCTATACAGGGTGAGTCTTTGACCACTGCATTAATTTTAACCAAAGATTCCTCTCATCAAATGAAACACTTTTTTCATTTACTATTTTTCCAGATTCGGCTTAGGTAAAAAGTTACAAGCGTTTAAAGATTTCACAATGTGCTAATACACTGCCGCATATAAATTATCTATGACATTGTTGGCGGACGAGAATAAGGCATGGTAACGTGGTTTACAGCTTGATTCGGGATTCCAACGCTCATGAACGGATCCATAAAAGTAGTGAAATTTCTGGAGTTTTCCATTTTAAAACATTCAATGAAGAATATCTCGAAAACGGTGCGTTTAAGGAGAAATGATGCAGAATAATATAATGTTCTAAAACGATGGAATATTCTTGAAATGGCTCAAGAAAAACTGTATATGCTTTATTTATGCTAATTTCGTTTAGTTTTATGAATCCACGAGTCCATAACTAGAAAACCAGTAGAAGTAGAAAATAACTAATATTTGGAAAATATGTATCATAGTTATAGGAAACTTTACGCCAACATTCATTTCATTCGAAAAAAAGATGTCAAAGCTACAAAATAAAAACTGATTTTTTTTTCAAAATTTCAACAGCCTGTATCTTTTTACCTGAGCTGAATTTGGAAAAATGTTAAATGAAAAAAGTGTTTCATTTGATGAGAGGAATCTTTGGTTAAAATTAATGCAGTGGTCAAAGACTCACCCTGTATACAGAGTGCTAAAAAAGTAACGTAACTCGTCAATAAAACTTGGGGACGATGTCTTATCAGACCAGATTTTTGTCAATTCGGGTGTGGGTCAGGGCTCACCGCTGTCTACTTTGTTGTTTTTGTGCTTCAGAAATGACATAGGAAGGTTCATTGAATATATTTCTTTCCTTTTATTTGCGGACGACCTTAAATTATTCAAAACCATAAAAGACAAGAAAGATTGTATGTCATTACAAGCAGATCTCGATAATATCTCCAGATGGTGTGTTGAAAATGAGATGGAATTCAATATTGAAAAATGTACAGTTATGAGATTTTATAGAATCAAATTTCCAATTCGACACAAATACACGTTGAATAATGCCAAATTAAAATCGGGAAAAATTGAAAAAGACTTAGGAATACTCTTTGACCATAAGCTAGTTTATACAGCATATCTCCATAATCGTTCAAAAAGCGATGAGGATGCTAGGATTCATTAAAAGAAAACTGAAAGATTACAATAAAATCTCTGTTCTGAAAACAGTTTATGTAGCTGATGTTAGAAGCATCTTAGAGTATTCATCAGTTGTTTGGTCACCTTAATATGAAGTTCATAAGACTAATATCGAAAAATTGAGCAGCTTGCTGAAGCTCCTGGCCACAGATCTTTTCCAACTAGTTCAATTATCATGTCTCCATCAGCAAACAAAGAATTGTCAATAATTTACGTTTACCTTCTAAGTTTACAGAACTTCCGTGGAACTGAAATTATAACGGTAGACTCCTTGTGCCTCTATGATATAGTCCATTATCGTTATACGGATACAAATTATTCACGTTCAGTCGTGCGTATGATGTGTGGATGTATCGATAATTCATGATTTGAAACCGATAATTTTGTAGGATAAATCGGAGGAATATTCGAGCATTTGATGGTGTAAGTTGACAAGTGGTGTGTGTATATACATTTGAGGCCCCGAATGACATACGAGGTGAATCCTGATATACTGTACATATTTAATACAGAGATAGAGTACGCTTAGTCGGTTCCAAAAATATCTTCAACAATACTTTTGATTTATTGTGAGTCATATTTTCAAAATGCTCCATCTGACAAACGAATTGTATCAAATAAAGGGTTTTCCAATAAGAGATGTTATTTTGATATTCAAAGAAAAATGCCATTTTTCAATATAAATGATCGGATGTTTATTTCATTATAAAGAAGAAGCTATGCCGTTAATAGTGAAAAATAACATCAGGCAAATGACCACCACGACCACGCTTATAGGACCATATCCTTTTAATGAAATTTTGCATAACCAAATCGCGAAGTGGCTGCCCTATGTCCTCGATAGCCTCACGTATTCCATCTTTGAGGTCTTGAATCGAGGCTGGGCTATTGGCGTAGACCCTCTCTTTGACGTGGCCCCAAAGGAAGAAGTCGCAAGGTGTTAAATCATAAGATCTCGGTGGCCAATTGTGATCACCTCAACGAGAGATTACACGGTCCGGAAACTTTTTCCGCAAAGGATCAATGGTTTCGTTGCTTGTGTAGCATGTAGCGCCGTCTCGTTGAAAGTAAACGTTGTCCAGATCAATACAATCCCATTCCGGCCATAAGAAATCATTAATCATCTCTTGATAGTGCAATCCATTCACCGTAACTGTTGCTCCAGCCTCATTTCCGAAAAAGTAAGGTCCAATGACTCCGCCGGACCATAAACCGCACCAAACAGTCACACATTGAGGATAGAGAGGCTTTTCAACAATAACTCTTGGGTTTACCGAGCCCCAGATGGGACATTTTTGCTTGTTGACGAAGCCACCGAGGTGGAAATGGGCCTCATCACTCAATGATGATTTTTCGATGGAATTTCGGATCATTTTCATGCATTTCAACGACCCAATCAGCAAAGACACGACGTTGTTGATGATCGGCCGGCTTGAGTTCTTGTGTTAACTGAACTTTATAAGACTTGAGACCCAAATCTTTATGCAAAATACGGTGTAATGACGTTTGTGGAACGCCTAATTCCAAAGAACAGAAGACTTTGATCCAAGTGATGGTTGAGGCACAACATATCGTGTAATCGGAAGAATGCACTCCTGGATTCAAAAGGTATCGAAAAGAGCAACAATTCCAAATGTTGCAGAATGGATTCACACAGATTAACAGTTTAATCCTCTTAAAATTATGGTGCCGCTAACGTAAGTGGCCATAGTCCTGTTTCGAAATCTGCACTAAATCACGAACAGCAGATTAGGGAACGCACAATTAAAATCCCTCTTCTGAAAGATACTCAAACATTGCCAGAACCGGATGTTCCAAACTTGTTTACATAGTTTAATGCCTTGAGGTCCCAATCTCGTTTACTTTCGCACAGGAAATCTTGTAATGTCAATGCTGATGAATTATCAAGTGTGCTGGAATGAGAACTTATACTGCAACAGTTGGCTGTAAGTTCTCAGCTTTGATGACAGGAATGATGATCCTCCTAATGTCTGCTGTTGAGAATATACGGTGTGGAAAAGCCAATTGGAATAAACTTATTACCTTTGTTAGTGTACATATTTATGGAAAATTCGGAATCACGTCAAATTTAAATTTCCATTCTCCTTCGTAAAAACAGGAAGTATGCATGGACTTGTGATACATCGTTTGAAAGGTCTCATCATTCTCTATTCAGACATGTTATCACTTTCATCTCTATTGTAAAAATCAAATTACAAAAAAATAAGCAAAGTGATTAGCGAAATTTGGTACAATACCAAAAACTAAAATGTAATACAAAATGTGGCACAAAAAATATGAATGTTGGCTAGGTCGATCATACCTAATGATTATTAGGTATGATCGACCAAGTCGGCTCTGAGAGGCTTAACCCGGTTCAGTTTAGTTGAATTTGTTGAGAAGCTAAAGAGTACTGATGAAGGCCAAGAAGCCAGAAACGCGTCTGATCTTGCTTTCTCGGCAGATCAATGAACCCCCTGGGGTCTATTTGACTTGTGGAATATATGCATAAGTATATTAATTATACGAAGCCATTAACAAGTGTTTCAAAACTATCAGGAATCATTCTGAAAAATTGAGTAAATGCCAGTTTTATTTATGAAACAAATCTAATGTAATCAGTCCAGAGAGAACTCAAACCAGAATATTGGAAATCTTAAATAGTATTACAAAGGAATAACTACCTATACATTTGTTGGAAATCCCGTTCTGAATCTTCCATAATCAGAGAATGAGGTAAATTATGCTTGTCTTCCTTGGACTATTCATTTCCGACACACTAACCAAAAAACCCTACCTATGAACTTAGCTAATACAAATTTCAAATTGCTTACGTGCGTACATCAAACAATCTTTTCAGAAAAACACGTTCAATTTCGTTTGACATTAATGACGTTTATCTTTCAATCTGGACCATACGACAGCTACCGCAAACAGTAACTAGTTTGTTGAACGAAAGTAAGGCTTATGAGTAACGAACCAGATATAAATTGACATGTCTCTTATTGGAAAATAAGATGACATGTGTGAGTACAGATCATATGATGATTAATAGATAGAATAATTAGAGCATTCTGTGAAAACATAGAATTACGATGTATTATTGAAATTTTGAAAAATCATATCTCCGAAAGTATTAGCTTGTTAGAGTTGAAAATTATATCGATGGATTATTTTGGTGAAACTGCATCTTAAAAAAAAATTGAATTCAAATTTGTAAGGTAAAAAATATTTTTTTCGTGAATCCGAAATTATCTGGTCTATTTTGCCCAACAACAAAATTAACCGGGATGTTTATGTCCCAAAACCTACTCTGAAAATTTAAACTGTCTAGCTCATTCCGTACTAGAGTTATCGTGACAGAATCGATTCTGACCACGAATTCTTGATCAGTAAGTGGAACCAAATCGTTGAAGACCATTTTCATTCAAAAATTCGAAAATTGCAGACATTTGGGCAAATTGATAAGCACTCTGTCCTGAGGAACAAGAGTGCCAAAACAAAACAAAAATCCCAATTTCAACGGGTAGCAACTTGGAGAGAAAAGGGTTTGGAACAAAAACTTATGCGAAAGAAAGTCAATAATTTTTGATGAAGAACCATCACTTAAAAACTTTTTCAGAAATACCCTGTGTAAGGAAGAACGAACGTACGATGTGTACGATCATGTATTCTCCTCTATCATTTCGTGTGGAAATATTTCATCAAAAACTCCCCTTTTTGTTCACCATAAACCAGCGACATAAAAGTTCTCACTAGTGAAAGTGCAATAAAGTTCGGAAGCTGCTTTTGCAATATCAAAATATATTAAAACTCATGTACATGTACTGCTGCGTTCAATGTGGAGCCCTAGCCTTGAATTCTTTCGAATGAAACGGGAATATGAATGCACGACAGAAAGCACAGAATAACAGAATATGGGAATGGGCTCAATTACCACCCTATTCAATTTTTAATAACCTTCCCGCAGCTTCCAGATCAGGTCTACAACGTTCATTCATCGATTTTATAATCAAAATTCATACGTGGACGTGTGGTTTATATTCCTAGTTTTGCTCACACCGAACCTTTCGGATTAACTCCAATCCTAATGAACGAAAATATGGTTTTTATTTCTTCCTGACCAGAAAGTATTCCGACGCTTTACCTATCGGTTTCAGGCTGAACTATATACCTTGTGTGTTATTTATTTATTATTATATGGATTGTGCCGGGCAGACGAAACCTGCCCCTAAACTGCGACCAATCGGTCCAATGTGAAACACCTATAGTATATAATCTATACTTCACCCACAAGCTCAAGTCTCTTGATGAGGGATATGATTCTGGTGGGTGAGGTTCCCTCAGTCTCAGTTTGTGGACTCCTAGTTCCTCAAATCTGAACCTGTCCCTTGCGGGGCAGTCATACATGATGTGTTCGATAGACTCGTCGTCCTCCAGGCATAGTCTGCACTCGGAGTCCTCAGTCAACCCCAGCGTATTAAGGTGTTACCTGAGGCCACAATGGCCCGTGTATACAGCTATAAGGAATCTCAGGTCTAGCCTAGAGAATTTGAGCCATTTTCTGGCTCTATCAGCTGATGGGTTAGTAATTGTTGAGTGAGCATGTCTGTGTCCAGGTATGCTGCTCCAGATTTCTTGGACCTTTTGGTCCACCCATCTGTTGTTTTCCTTCGCCGCTGCTCTAAAAGAGATACCACAGGCCGGTTCAGGTCCAATGAGCCCCATGGCAGCCCCACGTGCCGCGAATGAGTCCGCTATCTCATTACCCTTTATGCCCTAGTAGCCTGGGACACACAAGAGCTGCAGCCTGTAGCACCCCCCATGTTCAAAGTGTGGTCCGGCAATCCAGCACAAGCATGGATTTGCAGTTATATGAAGTCAAGGCCTTCAAGACAGCCTAGCTATCCGATAGGATCTTGATTGATCCGTGAGCCCAACCTTTCTCAAGTACTACCCAGGCTGATCGATTCACTCCTAGCAATTCTACAACCGCTGACTCCCGCTCTCACCCCTTGGGTGGTAGCGGAGCCATCTGTGAACCAACTGGGACCCTCAAGCAGTAGGGTCTCAGAGACGGCCCAGTTGTCTCTGCTGGGAAAGACGACCCGGTAGGGCTACTCTGTGTAGGTTCTAGTATGAGAAACGTCCGATCGCATACCCATTATCTCGCTTGTCTCCAATTCAGCCTGCAGAGAACCAGGCACGTAGCCGATCGCATCTGGCTCATTGTGAGCCATATGCAGAAGTCTGTATGTCGCCATCTGGGTGACACCTTGTGTGTTACCGTTACCGTCTTCCTAACCTTTATGTGGCTTAGCAAGTTGAACCTGTTAAGAAGATTTCAGGAAGAAATAAGGAACCAATAGAAAAGCTCCCTGGGGGTATTTTTCAGGTTTAGAGCACCATACGTCTGGAAATGAAGATTAAGAAGAAAGTTTCGACCCTCGAAATATATTATCGGTCTATACAGTGTCTTTGGAGAAACTTAGGGAATGTCTTGAAGAAAACCGCGGAGGGGGTACAACGATACTACAAAATAGTTTTAAATACATTGTGTGATAATAATAATAATAATAATAATAATATTTATTTCATCCTTTCAGACACTTTTACAATGTATAGGACATGTTAAGGTTATAGATAACTCAATATTAAATAAAATTTAAAAAGCAAGAGAAAAAAAGAGTGAACAATAAAAAAATCAAAATGAACACAAAAGATACTCATCCACACTATAAAAGCAGTGTCTTAGTAATAACAATTTCATTTCCCTTTTGAACTGCCCATCATTCATAATTTTGTATTCGTTTGGCAATTTATTATAAAGTTTTATACCTGTGAAAGAAGGTGACAATTCATATTTGGTAGTATTATGTCTTGGTATGCACAGTATATTATTATGTCTCGTCTCATAATTGTGGAAATCTGAACACTTATTTTGCGAATAAATATTCAGACGTATATAAAGGAGACACTGTAAAATATATATAGAGGGAAATGTCAGAATCTTATGTTCCCTGAAAACTGGTCTACATGAATTACGAGGTCTTAAGTTATAAATTAGCCGAATGGTTTTTTTCTGGGCTCTAAATGCACGAATGCTTGTAGTTGAGTTACCCCATAAAACCACGTTATAGCTTAAATGGCTGTAAACCATACTATAGTAAATCCCTAGCAGAGCATCAGCAGGAAGTGCACTCTTGAGACGCAATAATGCATAGTATGAACTATTAATTTTTTTGCAAACATGGTTAACATGATATTGCCATCTCAAATTTGGGTCCAAATACAAGCCCAGGAATTTCACATATTCAGTCGACTGTAAATCACCACTCTGATGTTGAACAACAAAAGGTTCGGTAGCTTGATCACGAATTTGAAATTTCATGATTTCGGTCTTTTTTAAGTTTGCAATCATTGAATTCTTTTGACACCAATTAATAAAGCTCTGGATTACAGTTTCACAGAGTGATTTAAGTTCAAGTAAACTACCTGCTCTGATTGCAACTGAAGTATCGTCAGCAAAAAGAGTTATGACAGAGGCTTTAATATGATCTGGCAACTCATTAATAAAAAGTAAAAAGAGCAGCGGTCCAAGAACGGATCCCTGAGGTACGCCCAGATTGGTCACATATTCATGAGATTCACAGTTGTTGAGTCGAACAAACATTTTTCTGTTGGTGAGATAACTATCGATCCAATCCAGAAATATACCCCGGAAACCCATCTGATACAACTTGTCCAGGATGAAACCGCGGCTGAGGCAGTCGAAAGCCCGAGAAAGGTCGAAGAATAAACCAGCAACATATGACCCACCATCTAAACAGTTGTAGATGAACTCAACAAATTCGCAGCTGGCAGTCTGAGTGGATCGACCAATTCTGAATCCGTGCTGTCTACCACTTAGTATGGAAAAGTGTGATATGTAATCATACATTCGCTTATATACAATCCTTTCGAACACCTTGGACAGCTGACTCAAAATGGATATTGGACGGTAATTTGCCATATTATCGGTATCACCTTTCTTGTGAATAGGTAAGATCCTAGCTAACTTGAGTACAGATGGAAAATGGCCAGTGGAAACCGATTCGTTCACGAGATCAGCTAAATGTTCGGCAATGAGCGGGCAAATTGATTTTAAAATTCTGGTTGATATTCCGTCATGACCAGCGCCACTACAATTCCTCAAACTACCCACGGTGGACAAGACTTCCTCCGGCAGCACAGGAAAGAAAAAGAAATTATGACCCATCAAACTTTGGGAAGTGCACCCTTTTGATACTGCACCACCATAATAGTCTCTCAACGCAATTTCGTTCACCTGACTGAAATACTTTCCGAATGCCTCAGCCACTTCCTGAGGTGAACAAAGTTGCCCGTCATCGACAGTCAGTTTAATCAACCTATGAGAACCGTCCGTGCCGAGTTCTGACCTTACTAACTTCCATACTGATTTATTCACATTTGTGCTCTCTAAGAGATAATTCCTATTGAACTCAATTTTGGTACTTTTAACTAAACGGACATAATCAGACTTGGCCTTCCGGTATTGATCTCTAACCATCAGACTATTCGAATTTAGAGTCAACCATTGTAAATTTTTCAAGTGGTCTCTGGCCTCAACTACCCGGCAGTTAACCCACCGCGGTCTTTGAGAATTTTGAGAGCGCAGTTTTCTCAAGGGACAAGCAATATCGATATGGAATTTCAATGTATCAACGAACTTTTGAAATTTTTCTTCAACAGTTTCACAGTAAATACTGTTGAAATCAACGTTGGATATTAATAAGTATAGTTGATCAAGATTATTTTGTGTAATTACTCTCGTTGCTATGGGTTCCCGAGATATATCCCTCTCAGGGCAACCCAAATATTCGAGGACCACCGCTCTATGATCACTTATAAATGGTTCAAAAACAGTGACATTAACAAGAGATTTATCAGTGTTAAATACTATATAATATAATCTTCCAGGAACTTTTTCATTTCAACCTCTTGTCCATATGTTGATTAAACGAACCGGTAACTCATAAATGCATGATTGATTCGAAATGCACACAATCCTTTCGCTTCTATATGGCTATAAATCCAATTTTCATGAAGGAAATATCAAGAATCAATTAAAACTTGTATTAATCCTGTAATATAACCCATTGTGAATTTATCTTTAATATATGTTCTCCTTTATTAAATTACGTCCAATATAGCATACTTCATAGTTTTAGATACACAATTGGTTTCGAAAACAGATATAAGTATATCTGAGCAATTGTTTTCCAACCTCAGGAACTGACATTCAAAGTAAACAGAGAAATTTCCTCTATGAACAAATATGCAGCATTAATTTAATACTGTATGTACCAACAGGCACTGTAATCTCAGTTTAGCTTTCAAATGGCCATAAATCAGATCGTCAGTTTTGGCTCTTTAACGAAGTTAACCGGTGCATACAGACACCAAACCTATCCTGCGAATTTCCACTCTCGAACGAAAGGAGTTATAGAGTAATCGTGCTACCTGATTATTTCAGGCTCATCGTGAGTCAAATGGAGAACACGCTCCTGGTCATTAGGTGAAGAGTGAGAGGTCTAGAGTGGAGCAAAAGGTGCTTGACTTAAGATTACTCTTTCAATATGCAATAGTACTGAGCGATACTAAGACCACAAGTGATTTGTGGTCTCAGCACCATCACGTACTGCCAGTGGAGCAAATGGAATCTATATACAGGGTGTCCCAGAAATCAACGATAAGCCGGTAACGGGCGATAGGCCAAGTCATAACAGTTATCAGAAAAATATTTAAAAAAATCTTTGTCATGTACTTTTCAAATTATAGGTATTAGAAAAAAAAAAGGAAAGACTGACATCCTGTGATGATCTTTCAAGTCCTGTGCTTACAAATATTAATTTTTCGTCAGTCTTTTTGCTGTAATGTAATCATGAATAACCCTTCTGTATATTACAGTTTAAAATTAAAACAAAACTGCCCCAGTTTTAAATTAAATGTTGGATTTTTGCCCAACATTATATTCAAATTAATGACATCATCCAACTTTAACCGACTGTACTGTAAAAAAAATGTACTACACTATTTTGGCAAGTAACATCAAAAGATGGCGCATTTAGTCTGGATTCCAAAATGGTATGATACTTGCTAGATTACTTTGTGTTGAGGAAAATAATAATATTTTTTTAAATGGAACCAGATTTCAGGCCAATTCTGTTTAATTATTGGAAATGGAGCCTAGGCATCTTTAAGTCCACAATTTTCAAGTAAAGTTTCATTCACAGAACACAAGTTTCATTGAAACGGTAGACGAAGAGTGACGTTATTTTGCCTGGTAAGAGTGCGACAAATGGTGACGCTAAGTGTGAGCGAGATAGATAGTGACGCTACTTTTATGCGAGAGTGAGTGAAAAAATTCTATGGACTGATGAATCAACGTTTAAAAAGGACAGTTACATGAACCTCCACTATTTGCACGAATGGCACGTGGAAAATCCACATTTGATGCGGGAAGACAATTCGCAGTACCTACCGGTTTAAGGTAAACACGTGGACGGGAATTTTGAATGGTAGGTCCATTTGAGCTGCCGGAGAACTTAAATGCCCAGGTTTATTTGGTCTTCTTACATAACCAATTACCAGATTTATTGGAAGAAGTGCCACTGAACATTTACGGCAGCATGTGGTACCAACAAGATGGCTGCCCAGCGCATTATGCTCGCACAGTACGAGAGTTCCTCGACCGAGAATACCCCGATAGGTGGATTGGGCGGGGTGGTACAATTTCGTGGCCGGCCCGTTCACCCGATTTAAACCCCATAGATTTCTTTTACTGGGGAACGATAAAGGAAAAAGTGTACTTTAACTAAGCCCATTCAAGATTCATCCGAGCTGCGCCAACGAATTACAGAAGCCGCTGAATACATTAACTCAAGAAGTTACACCCGTCTTATTACGCGATCATTTTCAAGAAGATGTAGAGCTTGAATTGCAGCTGAAGGCCAACAATTTGAACATTTGCTGTAATTTCTTGTAAATCTAATTAAATTAAAGTAAACTTAAAAAATCCAATGGCGGAATCTTATTTCAACTTGCACCTTTTATTTCGCCTCACTCTCGCATAAAAGTAGCGTCACTATCTATCTCGCTCACACTTAGCGTCACCGTCTGTCTCACTCTTACTAGGCAAAATAACGTCACTCTCCGTCTACCGTTTAAATCAAACTTTACTTGTAAATTGTGGACTTAAAGATGCCTAGGCTCCATTTCCAATAATTGAACAGAATTGGCCTGAAATCCGGTTCCATTTAAAAAAACATTATTATTTTCCTCAACTCAGAAGTAATCTAGCAAGTATCATACCATTTTGGAATCCAGACTAAATGAGCCATCTTTTGATGTTACTTGCCGAAATAGTGTAGGTCATTTTTTTTACAGTACAGTCGGTTGAAGTTGGATGATGTAATTATTTTGAATTTAATGTTGGGCAGAAATCCAACATTTCACTTAAAACCGAGGCAGTTATGTTTTAATTTTAAACTGTAATTTACAAAAGGGTTATTCATGATTACATTACAGAAAAAAGACTGACGAAAAATTAATATTTGTAGACACAGGACTTGAAAGATCATCACAGGATGTCAGTTTTTCCTTTTTTTTTCTAATACCTATAATTTGAAAAGTACATGACAAAGTTTTTTTTTAATATTTTTCTGATAACTGTTATGACTTGGCCTATCGCCCGTTACCGGCTTATCGTTGATTTCTGGGACACCCTGTATATGAATCTATACTTACTATATTTCCGGAGTTCAAATGTGAAAGACTTATGAGTGTTTGGGTGAAATTCTCAGCCGTCTGTCATGGAAAATCTTTCTGATCTGTCATCATAAATAATACTCAAAAAGATCAAACTTCTCCGCATTGTACCATCATCGAATTCAGACAACAAAGACATTCGTTATACAATGGTAGCACACTCCACCAACTCCAGATTCTTATTGAACTATTGACCGAACAAACCCACTCTTGCTTTCGATTCGAAGTCTTTTCACGCTGATGCAATTATGGAGTTATTTCCTGTCATAATATCCGGCCGATTTCAGATTGAATATTTGAGCTTTCGCGCGATTCGTAATTGTTCGGTTGTTCGGATTCTTCCTGCAACATTCACGCTAGAGAACTTGACATTTTTTCTGTGTAATGTTCATTCGGAACAAGAGTCACTCTAGAATGGCATCGATTTTGAGTCAGGTCTCAGGGCTCCTTCAATGTGGCATACTGGAAAGTATCGGTGGACAATTTCCCGAACGAATTTCGCGAAATGTCGCCGGAGAATATTTTTCGACGGATATGAGTGCCGGAATGGCGTTTCTTACGATTTCAATTCCATTGCTGGACGTGTAGCTGGAAAAAATTGGATATAAAATATCGGTTATCAATTTTCGAGTAGAATGACATTTCCTCTTGAATTTTATTACTTCCTGAAAGTTGCAACTGGAACATTCTTACGAAATATAGAGTGAGATTCGAAAATTCTATGCCCACAAGAATAGAATTAGTTAACCAGTGCATTCTGAATATATATTAGCCAAGTAAGACATCAATAAACAATACCGGAAGGAAATAGTACAATTATATATTATATTTTTCTGGTAACTATCATGACTTTTAATATCTCCCGCTTCCGGCTTGACGTCGCGTTCTGGGGGATACCCTGTACTATAAGGAGATCATTAATTGTCAAGAATTTAGATGATGAAGTCTGAATAAGTCACAGTGTTGAAGAAACGCGTTACATTATTCAACAAATAAGTGTAAAGCATTTAGAATTTTTCATTTGAGTTAATATGGATTCGCATAGTGAAGCCAACAGTTTTCAATTTCTGAATAATTTTCAAAATGATAGAGAGTAATGTGACTCGAATATTAGAATAATGACGAGAACATCAATTTTCCTCATCAGTATGCAACCGATACAATTTAACGATACTCATTCAGTCGCTTGCTATATCGATCTTCATCATGAATGTTTACAATTGAAACAAAGTTCGTAATGGATAAAATTACAAGTAGAAATATATCGTGTTTCCAGTTGTACACGTGCACCATCTACAAACAGTAAAACTAAGTATTCCGCGTAGATTAATGCAAAATGAAATAATTATTACATTCTCTTGAACAGCATAAACTAGAATACGCTCATAATATCTCTGTGTTAGTGCAGCATTCAAGTTTTCATATATTTCTGAAATTGCGCATGTATGCACCACTTATCTTTCAGACGACACTGTGCGCATGCGAGAGACTTCATCTTCAACTCAATCTTAATGATCACGGATCAACGTTACGATATTTTCTCGCTTATGAATTTCTTCCTTCTTTCAAGAACAAAAGTGTTCAGAATTTCTTATTACAAGAACTATAGTTCAACAAGGTGTTGGTGTCAGAGTTCCAGACAAGGGGATCCCCAACTAACCAGGAGTTCAGTGGGTGAGGGTGAGTGTCCATCTGAGATTGTGGTGTATTTCTTAATAATTATCAAATTTACTTATACAGTCTGCTAAATTTCTACCGAAGTGCTAACATTTTGGTCCATTCGAACCGGTTGACTAGTGATTATTTTCTTCATTTTTAATTTCGAGATTTCCACGTAGGTCACCATCAAATTATTATTAATTTTTATCCATATCGATTATAGAGAATCGATATATCCGTACAAGCAGTATACGCTTATCGCTTCATACAAAAAAACCATATGTTCAACTTAGGTTCACTTCAATCGATATAAACATATTCTTTCATTTCGAATACTTATTTCTTCTTTCAATCCATATGGGAAAATAATTAAAACTCAAATACGATTACAACTTTACAACAAAATTTTCACTGACACTTTTTCTGTTCTAATAAACTTTCATTCTTTACATTATTTCTTTCTTCGCATAATTAGTTTCTTTACATCTATTACTTTTCATATTTAAATTCATTCAATAAAATATTTCACAAAAAATGAGTAACATCAAAAGATTTGAAAGCAAACGTAAATTATACGTTAGCCGAATTTCGGAATTTTACATTATTGCAAAGCAAAGCTTAACTGATACGTCGAAAAGAGGGCAATTGAAGGCTAGGTATGATGATATTTCAAAATTATTTGAGCGGTTTTCAGAATGTCATAATGAGATTATCATGCTGATTGAGGATGAAGCGGAATTTGATACACATGAGAAAATAAGAAGGGAGACTGAAAACTTTTATTATGAAGGTTTGTCCATTTATCATAACATAAATAAAAATGATACTTCTAATTCGTCGTCGGTTAGTGTTGAAGCTTCTGCAAAACTCCCACCGCTTAATATACCCAGTTTTGACGGTGATCCAAAAATTTGGTCAACTTTTCATCATCTGTTCGAGAAATTAATTCATGATAATTCTAATCTTTCAAATGTTGAAAAGTTCAGATATTTACTTTCCTTCCTAAAAGACGAGCCTTTGAAATTACTAAATGGTATCGCCATAAATAACGACAACTATAACACCGCTTTCAAGAAACTTATCGACAGATATCAAAATAAAAGACTTATAACTTCGAACGCATTAGATTCAATTTTTTCCATTTCACTAAAAGGCAATACTGCAAAAGATTTTCGTATTTTACTCAACACCTTTTCCGAATCATTGGCAGTTCTTAGTGCTTTGAATTTCAATACGGATGATTGGGGTTTCTTACTTTTCTATATACTCCTAGGGAAATTAAACATTGAGACTCGAACTAATTTTGAAATTCAAACTGATTCTAGCAAAATTCCAGAATATAAGGACCTTTATAATTTTGTTGAAATTAAATGCAAGGCCTTAGAATCTGTTCAACATTTGACTACTCCTAAAAATAAAGTATTTGCAGTAAACAAAGAAAAGTCTAATAATAAATATAATTCCAAGACCAGCAATAGTTTTTCATTACAAACAAGAAATACTCATAATAATTCCAATGTTAAGTGTTACCTTTGCAAAGGTTCACATGGATTATCTAAATGTTCTGATTTCTTGTCAAAATCTCCGAATGATCGTTTCTCTTTCGTCAAACAAAATAAACTGTGTTTGAATTGCTTACATCATTCGCATAACTTAAATAATTTCCTTTCTTCGTACACATGTCGCACTTGTAATAACCGTCATCACTCTCTGATCCACATTAATAGTTCATCTATCATAGAAAATATTCCATATTCTTCAACTGTATCAGGAAACACCTTTTCCGAACAAAATACAGTATTATTGGCTACTGCGGCGGTAGATATCCGTGATAGGTATGGTACATTTCAACGTGTTCGCTTTCTTATTGATTCAGGAAGTCAATCAAATTTCATAAGCGAAAATTATTACAAAATTATTACATTCTCTTGAACAGCATAAACTAGAATACGCTCATAATATCTCTGCATATTATATATTGTTAAAACAAAGGCATCTAATCAATAGATAGCTTATTATATCATCACTGTTATTAGTTCATACAGCTATTACGATTCTCGGAAACCCTGGCATCGTTTTCAAGTCGAGTAATCATGCAAGCAGACCTCCCAACGAATCGGAGAATTTTTGCAGATTATTATCTTCTTCTTCTTCAGCCTGAGTTCATCCAATGTTGGATATAGGCCTCTTCCATGTCTGGCCAAGCCTTTGCATCCCTCATCCATTTTCTTCCGGCAACCTCTAGATTATTATCATTCAATGGAAAAGGGGATAATAGTTTACCAACTATCTGAGGGGTTATCAAAGATGAGTTTCTGCATTGGACAACTCATATAGATGAACAATCAAATAAACTCAATAAAATATGTTATCCCATCAGAAAAATAAATTTTTATTATCCAGAAAAAACTATGAGATTATTTTTCAAGATGAGTTTCAGAGATGTATGTTGGGGCATATATGGGAAACACGATTTTAAGAGTGTCTGTGGACTATATTTACATGAATGCCTTGTGGTTATGATTTGATTATGATTGAACTGATCCCCCTATGTAGGTACGTACCAAGGAGATCCCTCAGAAGCTCCTAAACGCTTCTGAGAGGAGAATCAGTTGTGTTCTGTGTTCTTGGCCACCTTATGCACAGAACTGCTAATTTTTGACTCAACAGATAATAGTGGCTACAAAATATATATACAAAATAGTGGCTAGAAAATATTATGTTACAATATAATTTAGATGGTGTTAATCTTATGTTTTCTCAATATATTGCTAAATTTGTTGCTGATTTTTGGGACGTATGTATCTCCTTTTCTTGTACGTAAATGCGATGAACAGGTTCGTTAATGGGCATGATCGGCCAAACGGTTTCAGCGTACAAATTGTGTTATCAAATAATACAGATTCGATCGAATTGAAACTTGTGAATTATTTTTTCTTAGTTTTTGCCAATATCCTAGGAACCGTTTGAACTATAGAACTGAACTTTTCTTCAAAGATTACCACTGTTAATAGCTACCATTTAATTAATTGATACATTGTTACGAAGTGATTTTTTCGTTACTATAAGTTTTCGTGATAATTGAATAATTCATTTCTACTGTTTTGTATATCATATTTTGATAGATTTCAATCGCGTTGATATACAAGGTGGACCTTATATTACTGTCCATTCTCGCAGTTATACATTATCGAGATACATTCCCAGACACTACTTTGTATCATATTTGACTTCTATTGTCCTATTAATATATGCGTAGGTGGTTGATTATTGGCTTCAGGACTGGGCAAATAAAACGATCAATTCCAGGAAGTCGACGTTTCAATCTTGGTTAAGATCTTTCTCAAGACAACTTGGTCAGATCAATTTTCGAGACTGAGCAATTGCATCGAAATTACATCTAAAATTATTGTCATCATAAAACAGTTATTAATTTAGTTTGATTTATTTCCTACAATGTCAGATACGCAGTCAAGAACCAGCATGGATCGTAATAGAGAGTCCACGGAGTCCACGGAGACCACCGAGTCCATCGAGTCCACCGAATCCACCGAATCCACCAAGCCCACCGAGTCCACCGAGACCACCGAGTCCAGCGAGTCCAGCGAGTCCACCGAGTCCAGCGAGTCCAGCGAGTCCAGCGAGTCCAGCGAGTCCAGCGAGTCCACCTAGTCCACCGAGTCCACCGAGTCCACCGATTCCACCGAGTCCACCGAGTCCACCGAGTCCACCGAGTCCACAGTGTCCACCGAGACCACCGAGTCCACCTAGTCCACCGAGTCCACCTAGTCCACCGAGTCCACCGAGTCCTCCGAGTCCAGCGAGTCCACCGAGACCACCTAGTCCACCGAGTCCACAGAGTCCACAGCACAGACTCTGTGGGAGTCCACAGAGTCCACAGAGTCCACAGAGTCCACCGAGTCCACCGAGTCCACCGAGACCACCGAGACCACCGAGACCACCGAGTCCACCGAGTCCACCTAGTCCACCGAGTCCACCGAGTCCAGCGAGACCAGCGAGTCCACCTAGTCCACAGAGTCCACAGCACAGACTCTGCCAAGCACAATAAAAGAAGAAGAAGAAGAGAAGACTCTGTGGACTCTGTGGCAGTCCAAAGTCCAGAGTCCAGAGCCATAATTTACATCGAAAAATTATAAATTGGAGAGAGGAAAATAAGGTCAATGATGAAATTTAGTATTTTATTTATTGTTTGTAAATACTCGACAAATATGAAAATAAACAGTTAATTCGTACAATTCAATAAAACATTCAAAAATATTTAGATAATTAAAAAAAACATGCTTCAAAAAAGAATTTTAGATTTTAGATGTCATTAAAATGGTACGAAATTTATTCATATCTTATAAAAGCTTAGAAAACGGTCTATATCGATGCTAAATTCAATCCAATAGAGCCCAGTACAGGTGAATAAAACATAATTAATAGTAATTTTATCAATAAGAGGAAAAGTTTAACGGGTAATTCCGCAAAAGAAGCAGATTAAAAATAATTCTGCTGGTACCTGCCGACACGTGTTTCTGCTAGTTGGCTTCTTCAGGACAGGGCAACCAAGAAACCAAGAAAGATGGAAATAAAAGTGAAAATAGGTGACACCACACCAGGAGCGAGCAACCAATTGTGCCTTCAGCTCTAGGACCTCCATTTCGGAGGTAAACTATGGCATCGGCACGGAGGAAGGAGTAATTTTATCAGCACAATTTACAATCGAGTACCGAATGTAGCCCAATCTACATCGTATGGTACGTGAATAGACAATGGAACATGCGCGCTAAAGTTTCACGTCAGTGATTTTCTAAAATTTTCATCTGTCAATCTTACCTCAATACGACGTTTTTATGAACTTATGGAAATTAAACATAAAGAGCCAGTCAAACTTACACATTTTTCTTACGAACCATCCATTAACATAATAAAATTTCAACCAAGAGCCAATTTTTGGCGCTCTTGTTACTGGTAACAGAGTGCTCATCAATTTGCCCAAATGTTTGTAGTTTTGGAATTTTTGGCTGAAAATGCTCTAAAATGATTTGGTTCGACTCACTGATCAAGAATTCGTGGTCAAAATCGATTCTGTCCGTCCGGCCGTTAACACGATAACTCTCGAACGGAATGAGATAGACAGTTGAAATTTTCAGAGCGGGTTTGGGAGATAAATATCTCGGATAAGTTCGTTATTAGGCGAAATGCGCCGGATGGTTTCGGAGTAACAAAAAATTTTTTTTTTTAACTCACAAATTTTGAATTCATTTTTTTTAAGATGCAATTTCTTCATAAGAATACATTGATATCATTTTCAACTCTAACAAGCTAATATCTTCGGAGATATGGTTTTACCAAATTTCAATAATACATCGTACTTGTGTGTTATCACAGAATGCGATTTCTATCTGTCTGTGTTCTATATGTGTTCACTATGAATATCTCGGATAAGTTCGTTATTTAATTTTAATTTATTTTCGTTTATGATGCAGTTCTATTATTAGAATCCATTGATATCATTCCCAACTCTGAGAAACCAATAATTTCGGAGATGAATTATCAAAGTTTGAACAAGACTGCCAAAGCTCCTGTCCACAGAGCTTTACCCACTTTTTTTATATATTTTCTAGCCGTACGATCCTCGCGAAAGTTTGCATGAGTCTTTGTTTTAGTATTTTTCAACTAATTACCGATTTTCAATTCAATAGATCAGTAATTTTAGGCCAAAAATAATTTGGACAAGCGCGCCAAAAATACTATTTTGAATGAAACACGCACCTGAATGAACAGTAACCGCTAGTCAATTATGTCAGTATATTATATGGCCCTACTCAACATCAAGTATATTTCAATTACCAACTTGCAGGCGAATCGCAAAGACTTCATTAGTATCAAATGGCATGCAATGCTCAATCCTCAATTTACGCCCTTAGCTATTGCATTTCGCTTCGAAGCTAACCAACGATAAACGCTGCCTCGAAAATAATAATACCTACAATTTGGCCGATTCGATCTTTCAAGCGTCACCGGTAACTTCACACGCAATAAATTTGTGACACTCCGAAATCCTTTGTTACAACCAATACAACAGTGTGATTGTATTGTGGAAGAAATATATCATCTGAGCTACAGAATTGGAATAACCAAGGCCTTGCGGAATTAATATCTGACTACTCTAATTATTTCGATACAAAATTGTTGATTCTGTGATATTTGGTATTGAAAACTATTGGCTTTTACTTGATGCAAATCCATATTAAATCAAGTGAAACATTACATATACAGGATGAGTCTTTGACCACTGCATTAATTTAAACCAAAGAGTCCTGTCATCAAATGAAACACTTTTTTCATCTAACATTTTTCCAAATTCAGCTCAGGTAAAAAGATACAAGGAGTGTATTAGCACATTGTGAAATCTTTAAACGCTTGTAACTTTTTACCTGAGCCGAATCTGGAAAAATGGTAAATGAAGAAAGTGTTTCATTTGATGAGAGGAATCTTTGGTTAAAATTAATGCAGTGGTCAAAGACTCACCCTGTATGTGCAGTGGGCGTCAAATTTATGGAATAATAGATTTATTGAATGGTTTCTTTCAGGGTTTTCTCTCCCAAACTCTGAAAAATATCTATAAAATAATAATAATAATCAACAAGAACAGCAACCCAATATGCTGAAAGTGATCCCTTATGTTCGTGGCCTTTCTGAAAAAATCAGAAGAATCGGTTCTAAGTTCAATATAGGAACCGTCTTCAAAACACAAAATGATCTCAGGTCTTTATTAACGAAGACAAAACCCATTAATGAAAAACGAAAATAAAAAAACTGTGTATATAATATTCCTTGTATTTGTGGTAAATCATACACAGGAGAAACATCAAGACCACTAGAAGTAAGAAAGTCAGAGCATAAGAATAACTTGAGAAATAGAGACATACAGAAATCAAAAACAGCTAAACATGTATGTACAATCCAAAGAGATCACATGATGGATTGGAGTAATACAAAGATTCTAATGACAGAAACAGATTATATTAAAAGGGAACTTAAGGAGTCAACTTGTATTTTATAGAACAGAGAATGCAATTTTGCAAATTGCTCAATTGGTATTGACCATATTTGGCTGAATTTATTCAAAAAGGAGGTGGATAACATGTACGAGTATGACACAGATCATATAATAATTCATAGATAGAATAATTATAGTATTCTGTGAAATCATAGAAGTACGATTCATAATTGAAATTTCGAAAAATCATATCTCCGAAATTATTAGCTTGTTAGGGTTGAAAATGATATCAGTACATTTAAAATCAGTATTCTAGTCAGTAGGAAGATTATACTACTTGAATCCTGTTTTTCATAAGGTTTCAGATCTTGATGTGAAATTAAAAAGAAGTAATGTTTATGTAAACTTAATGAAGTGAGTTGGGGTGTTTTATACATAAGAGGATAATCAAAATTGTTTTGTTGGGTGTAGATTTCTGAACAGACACTGTATATATCTGTTTCTCGACTCTTTTGGTGGGATGCAAGTTGATATAATAATTCATGTTTTTCATTAGGAATATAGAGGGAGCACCTGTCTCAAATATAACGAAGAAGGGGTAATAAAATACTACTCCAGAGTATTTCACCATCAGACATTATATCCATTAAGTTCACCCTTCTTTTTTCAAAGCATCAAGGAAAAGCTAATGACCATCAGAATGGAAATTACAGATGTTTATTACTTAATGAGAAATAAATGCAGTGTTGTTCGATTATCATTCTGTAATGAAATTAAATATCATCACTATATTTTCATTTCAATTTGAATTATTCATTAGTCAAGAGTAATCTACCTGAGTAAAAATACATTTCGAACGACAAAAATATCCGGTTTTATGTTGGCCTCGGAATGCTGACGTGGTAGTTTGATGGAAAAAGAAACAGAGTTCGATATAGTCTTACTGAAGAGTAATCATTAAAGGATACTGTGGGAGGTATACTCATTATTGAAAGGTTTTTTTCTGGGTTTTCTTTCCCAAACTCTGAAAAATATCTATAAAATAAAAATTAATTATTTTGTGATTGGCTTCTGCGCAAGAAACACAAGATGTTTGTCAGAAGCAATCAATTGAACAATGTTGCCTAACAAACAACAACGAAACAACATCAACGAAGAAACAACTATATCGTAACGTGTCGGAGTCTATATCAGACTCCTTCGTCAGACGCTTAATGAAAATCTTTAGAATTATTTTGTTGATAGTTATTTTGTGAAATTCAAGAATTGTCACATTGACAATATTTAAAAATCATAGCTAACATAGGTTTACTTCGCATAGAAATTTCCAAGTTACAAGTTCCAACTCCTTTTTCAATAAATTTAGCCAAATATGGTCAATACCAATGGAGCAATTTGCAAAATTGCATTCTCTGTTCAATAAAACACTGAAGAGTGCCGTTGCCACTTCTGAACTTCAAAATTTTTTAAATTCGGAAAATTATTTGAATAAGTCTGATTCTCAAAAGATTAATCATTGCTCATCACAAATAACAATCAAATCGCTATATAGAAGTGCAACAGATTATTTAATTTGGATTTATATATAGCCTAAGACTCATTAATAACCTTCGGAGAGTGCGTACTAGAGTGAGTACTTTACGCACGAGTCTACGATGCACCTACGTCATATATCATGAAGCTCTTTACATAAGTTATGTTATACATGCAGATATAATCGATTATTACCGCTATTCAACATTTTATGCGAGCGAAAAGGAACAGCTTTTATATCCATATCACATTCAACATGTTCACGCAGTGTTACCACGGGATTTTCCGAATTACCTCCAATTCTCCACTTGGATGTTGGGAATGATTGAACAAAATCTTCAATTTTTGAAAAAAGTCCTATTCACAGATGGGGCTAATTTTTCTAGAGATTCAATTATTAATTTTCATAATAACCACATACGGGCCTATAAGAGAAACCTGTAGCTATAATTTGAGCTCACCACCAGAAACAATTCTCTCTAAATGTTTGGCATTCATATATAGGAGATCAGTTAATTTGTCCACATTTTGTACCATGAAGATTAAATGGAAATACATACGGTCAATTGCTAGAAGAAGAACTTCCTGTACTTCTGACAGCATTCCTTGGCGTGTTCGAATGACAATGGGGTTTATGCATAATGAGGTCGCCGCTCATTTCATTATTAGAGCACGTCAGTATATTATGAATCATATAATAGATAGTAATCGATGGATAGGGCAAGTACCACAGTTTTGGCCAGCCAGATCACGAGAATTACATTACATCTTCTGGATTGTGTAATGGTTGAAGGTAGCCACTTTCAACATTTAATGTGATATCATTTGATTTTTGAAAAAATTATTATTGTTTGTTTTGTTACATTAATCTTATATTTGTACCAGTTCTAAATAAAAATGCCAACATGACATCCATCTACTAGATAAATTTAAGTTCGAAAATAATTGCAGCCTATACGACTTCCTGTTAATATTTTTTTTCAAAACCCGTGAATTTTGGCATGAAATTACAATGCACCTTAGTTCTTCAGAATGAATCAAGCTATCTGGGATCAATTTTTAAATGGTGTAATACGAATAAGGAAAAAAGTTTCTTGCTGAATGAATTTTAGTGATGGCTTTTTCTACCCCTTGCAAACATGGGGAAACACCACCAAAATTTTTCTTGAGTGCATTCTCACTAGCATATAATGTTTGCTTAATTCCATTCTTGTCAGTTCCTTGGTTTTTAAGAAAAAATTGGTAGACAGGAGCTTTGGCGCTCTTGTTCAAACTTTGACAAGATTTGTTGTTATTTATCAAGATAAAATGAGCAATCTGAGAATGAGGACCATGGAAGAAATCAAATTAAAATAGCTGAAATGAATTTGACTCCCTCTTATAGAAAAGGATGGTATGTACGAGTATGAACACAGATCATATAATAATTCATAGATAGAATAATTATAACATTCTGTGAAAACATAGAAGTATGATTCAATATTGAAATTTCGAAAAAATCATAGCTCCGAAAGTATTAGCTTGTTAGAGTTGAATATAATATCAATGGATTTTTATGAAGAAAATGCATCTTAAAAAAATTGAAATTGAAATTTGTAAGTTCAAAAAAATTTTTTTTTCTTCGTTACTCCGGAACTATTTGGCCTATTTTGGTCAATAATGTACTTAACCGAGATATTTATCTCTCAAATCTACTCTGGAAATTTTAACTGCCTAGCTCATTATGTTCGAGAGTTATTGAAGAAAAAAAATTTTGGAATTGAATTTTTTTTTACACTTTACGGTGATCCGATCAATACAAAACTTCGCAGGCATATAAAAGTCATTATTCTACAATCTGGTGCAAAATTTCGAATAGATCGAATGATCTGTTTCGGAAATATTCATAAAAAATGTTTTTTCTAAAAACAGCCAGAACTCCGAAAACCCTTGGTGGATTCTACCCGTTTACGAACTTGTCCGAGATATTTGCGCTCCAAACTTACCCTGTAAATTTCAATCCTCTAACTTCTTTCGTTCGAGAGTTATCGTGTTAACGGCCAGACGGCCGGACAGAATCGATTTCGACCACGGATTCTTGATCAGTGAGTCGAACCGAATCGTTTGAGACCATTTTCAGCCGAAAATTCGAAAATTACAGACATTTGGGCAAATTGATAAGCACTCCGTTCCGAGGAACAAGAGCGCCAAAAATAGAAAATTGCATGTTTAGGGTGCTGCTGAAAAATAATTATATAAAAGACCCACCTTATTTGTCAACAAGGAATCCCCTTTAGAATCAGGCCAATACAGAAGAATGTTTGTCATTATTCTCGCAAAAATTCAATACTATTTGAATTCTCTGGCATTTACGGAATGTAGAAATATTAATAAATTATTCCTTTCTGGGTGCCACCTACCAGGCTTGTTGCAAATTGGCGCAGGCGTCAGGTATTTATTGCTTCAATAATAATGGGGTTTCTAATTATTATATATTCCATTTTGAATCATAGGAAAAAGAGATTAAATTTTTGAAAAAAAAATGTTACTTGGTTTGCCATTATAATGAAATACAATATATATTCTATTCCGATAGAATACATTACACAGAATTAAAAATTCTGTGATCATAGACGTTTCTCCCATTATTCAGGGTTCGAAAAACGAGGCATATTTCAGAAGAAAAAATCATATAATGTAACAACTAGCCATATCGAATTTTAATAAATACAATAATTGCCAAATAAAATATTTATATTTATGCGGTATATGTGACCCAAGCATAAAAAAATTATCAATAAGAGTATCCAAGGAAGGTATCATCACAATATTCAGTGCCGTATGGGCTGCCATAAATTTCATGGGTTAATTAATGTTTAGGAATAGTATATTCTAAAACAAGTTGCAGAATGGGCTCCTATTAAAACTCGAATGTGAAATTCGAAAACGAGCGACGAAGGAGGAGTTTTCGAACGCATGAGTGTTGGAATTGCCTTCTGCAACGAGTATTAGACGATATTTTCTCTATTTCAGGCAAGTTTTGTATAATACTGGTGAAATTTAATGAAAAATTCGGATTATACATCCTAGTGACTTTTGTATTGTATCTTGGTAGTTGGTGTGACTGTTACGAAAGTTGACAGATTACGGAATTTGAATTACAAATTTTAAATTCATTTTTTTTTTCAAGATGCAGTATCACCATAAGAATCCGTTGATTTCATTCTCAACTCTTACAAACTAATACTTTCGGAAATATGATTTTTCAAAATTTCAATAATTATTCTCAATTCTATATGATTTCATAGTATACTCTAATTAAAACTTCCTGATGTATATAAATCCAACATGAGATGAGTCATAGACCTACGTTTTGAATTTAATTACGAAAATTCTTGAGAATTGATGCACAGAAACCAAATTGAAAAAGTGGGAAAGCCCTGTGGACAGAAGATTTGGCGCTCTTGTTTAAACTTTGACAAATCATAACTCCGAAAGTGTTGGTTTCTCCGAGTTGGGAATGATATCAATGGATTCTCATTTAATTCATTTCATCTTATGATGCAGCTCTAAAATGAGATTCCATTGATATCATTCCCAACGCTGAGAAACCAATACTTTCGGAGATATAATTTGTCAAAGTTTGAATAAGAGCGCCAAAGCTCCTGTCCACAGGGCTTTCCCACATTTTATATTGACACGTTTCCTAACTCTGGAAAAATCTCAGATGTTTTGAACTCGCCTAACATGCAACTGGAAACTATATTCAATTCAAAATTGAAATCTTCAATTTCAAATATCACCAATATCACAACATTTTCAATATTGAAACTAAATGTATGTGTCATCATAGGAAAATATACCTCTGAATATCAATAACACAAAATAAACCCATCCAAGTCTTCTCCGTGTTGCACAATTCTCGTATATTCATTTCATGTAATCCTTCGCGCTCTTTTACTCAATTCGAAATTATAGAACCTTTCCTGGCTCACCTCACACGCATACAGGATTTAGTCAATGAGAAAAAATTACGGGGAATTTTTCAAACTTCTCCTAACTCGAAATTAATAACGGAATAGGTCGGACGATTCAAAATAAATACCGAAAAAATAACGGACACTCATTCCAGTTCACCTTCAAACTTCTATCGTAGAGAAAATTCGAAGGAGCACTCTCCAAATTAGAGGAATCTCTACTCACTGGAGAAGAGCTTGAGGATTTGGCAGTTTTAGTAGTGGTGAAAAATAGATAAAGTATAGAATATTTGAAATTTAACGAACCGCTAGAAGGTTGTTCTGGTCCTGATGCGACATGCCGACAAACGGTAAGAAAATCATCTAAGCTTCCGTCCATCAGACCACATGACCATCGCTGCTGGCAGAGTGAACGCAGGCCACCCGCACTCTGACTGCACTGAACTAACCGAAATCGAGTCTTGTAGGCTTCAAGGCGCATGCAGAAATTCTGAGAGAACCTCTCTTCTCGGACTGGAGTTGTCGCACAACACCTTCTGTGAAAACGGAAACTGGATGTGTTTAATTCGTTAAAATGTCCGAAACTTCCCTAATAACATTCCGCTCCCTTCTTGCTAGTATTTCCGTCTTGTTTCATCCGTTAACAAGGACGCAGGAACAAACACCTCGAGCAAAACAAGCGAGGACAAGAAGATATCAATCATAACAAATAACATTCAAAAAATGCCTTCAAAACACAAAATGATCTCAGGTCTTTATTAACGAAGACAAAACACATTAATGAAAAACAAAAATCAAAAAACTGTGTGATTTAAAATCGGGGATAACATTATTAACGACAAAAAACAAATTTCTGACCTTTTTAATGAGTATTTTACCGAAGTAGGCGTTAGGATATCCGACAGTATAGACAATCAAAAATCAACGGTCCGGGAAATACCGGAGAGACGATGTAGGGACTCCTTATTTATCGAGCCAACAACTCATTTAGAAGTTGATGATCTGATCTCTAGCCTTAAAAATAATGCTTCTCCAGGTGTTGATAATATAACAGTTACTGTCCTGAAAACGGTGAAACGATATATTTCTAAACCCCTCGCTCACATATTTAATTCGATTTTTGAAACCTCTTGTGTTCCGGTGCAGTTTAAGGAAAGTATTGTCATTCCCGTTCATAAATCAGGTAGACGGGATGAGACGAATAATTATCGTCCTATTTCTTTGGTGAATAATATCTCGAAAATATTCGAAAAATGCTTAAATAGCAGATTGTGGTCGTTTTTGAAAAAACACAGAATATTGTCTGATAACCAATACGGTTTCCGAAAGGGTATAGGGACGGATCGCCCTCTGGAGGTTTTGCTCTCCGAAATATTAGAAAATTTTAATGAAAATAAGAAATATAAAGCTGTTTTTCTTGACCTCCAGAAAGCGTTTGACACGGTTTCGCATGATTTGCTCCTTGAAAGATTAGAAAAGGTAGGTGTTAGAGGCAGTGCTTTTTTCTTGTTTAAGAGTTACCTATCAAATAGGCCTCAAAAAGTCCGTATCGGGGACGAAGTAAGTAATAAAAGAATGGTCAAAATGGGTTTACCTCAAGGAACAATACTTGTTCCAACGTTGTTTTTGGTCTTTATTAATGATCTTCTTTACTATAACAAATGTTCCATTGTCTCCTATGCGGACGATACAGTTTTGAATTGCGCGGGAACTACATGGGAGGAAGCATGGGGTAAAGCGCAGGTAGCCATTAACGATGTGAAAAGTTGGCTTGATAATTCTGGTTTGAGGTTGAATATAATGAAGACGAAATATATTGCCTTTTCTGCGACTGTTGCGGGAGAAGAAAGTAATTTATCATCAATCAAGATCAAGCATACGTCGCAGGAAGTACAACGAGTTGATTCAGTTAGGTATCTCGGCATTCAGATTGATAAACATCTCAAATACACTGAACATATTGATTTAACAGCTAAACGTCTTAGAAAACTGACTTATAAGTTTTATGTATTGAGAAATATCTTGGAAAGGAGAACAATACTATTGGTTTACAATAGTTTGGTTGAATCTATAATTAGATATGGAATCATCATATGGGGATCAGCTTATATGAATGCCTTAAAAAAGCTCCAAGTAACGCAAAACTATATAGTTCGGATAATTTTCAAACTGGAGAACAGAGAGAGTCTCAGGAGCGTCCTCAAGTCACAATGTCTCTTGGATATTAGGGGGGTATATTAGGGTGATTCAAAAAAAAAGAATATTTTTTTTTTCGTTTAGTACTCTGAAAAATAGGTTCCTAGACACCTCTAAGAAAGCCTCTCCAAGCATGAGTTCTTAATTGTAACGGGAAGGTCCTCCTTCTTACAGTTTTCTATTTTTTCTTATTATCAGATAGAAAAATTTATATCTCGCTTCCAACTACTTGAAGAAATATCTTGTTCCTTAGATTTTGTAGGAAATTGAATGCTCTACAAAAAAGTTTTCCTACGATTTTTTCTTAAACCCAACCGTTTAAAAGATATTAACGTTTAAAGTTTGATTATTTTTGGGAAAATTTTTTATTTCTTATGAATTTTATAACTCAATGAAAAAAAATCATTATGAATGACGAAACTCATAGTTTTGTAGGAAATTTACTGCTCTATAAAAATGGTGGTAGATACTGAAGATAGTTGAGAGTAAAAAACATAGATGGCGTTAGTTTCAGAAGACAAACAGAAGAAGAAATGGAATTCGAAACAAAAATCCCCTCGAACGAAAATTTTTTGTATATTTTGTGAAAAACAATTTAAAAATACGCACTGAACAAATTTCATAATAATAAATGACAACGCGATTAAGATTTTAAATTATTAAAGATAAAATTTAAAAAAAATATTATTAGAATAAAAACTTTCAAATGAATTTTTGAACAGAAAACATCTATAGGAGTTGCTTTTATAAAAAAAACTCAAATTTGTCTAAATTTCCTTGAAACTCACAGAATAAATTGAAATTTTTCGAATTATTGATCAAAAACTAGAAAAATTGATATGCATTGATGTTTGACGATGAATATCTCGTAAACACTCAACTTGATCGAAAAATCATAAGAGACCATTTTTATAGAACAGTAAATTTCCTACAAAACCATGAGTTTCATCATTCATAATGATTTTTTTTCATTGAGTTATAAAATTCATAAGAAATAAAAAATTTTCCCAAAAATAATCAAACTTTAACCGTTAATATCTTTTAAACGGTTGGGTTTACGAAAAAATCGTAAGAGACCTTTTTTGTAGAGCATTCAATTTCCTACAAAATCTAAGGAACAAGATATTTTTTCAAGTAGTTGGAAGCGAGATATAAATTTTTCTATCTGATAATAAGAAAAAATAGAAAACTGTAAGAAGGAGGACCTTCCCGTTACAATTAAGAACTCATGCTTGGAGAGGCTTTCTAAGAGGTGTCTAGGAACCTATTTTTCAGAGTACCAAACGAAAAAAAAAATATTCTTTTTTTTTTAATCACCCTAGGGTATATATGTGTTCTCTTCTGAAATATATTTATAAAAAAGGAAACCTAAGAAGAGTGGATCACGCCTATAGTACAAGACTTAATATGTTAGAACCTTATAGTTATTATCGTCAAAGCATGACAGCATGCCAGAAGAGCGTTTTATATAATGGAGTTCGTTTGTTGAACGCCCTTCCTCGGGATCTAAAACGTTTGACAAGAAACTTGTTTAATAAAAGAATTGGAGTCCATGTCTCCGATAATTATCCCAAACTTGTGACATTGCTGAGTTAAATATGAATGCTTCTCCTTTTCAGTCAGTTTTTTTTTCTCTTTCTTTTTTTTTTCGATGTTTGTTTATACCACCATTAATTTTTTTTTTCTGATAATTCAAACTTAGAAGTTTTTTTGATCCAGCTTATGTATAGCACAGTTTTTGATTATTTTCAGTTAAGGAGGACACAACACAAGCTTGCTTAGGTGTCCATTTTTAAGTTCTGTTTTTTTTTGTATGTGATTTATTCTCAATAAATTGAATTGAATTGAATTGAATTTTTCTCAATAAATTGAATAAATTGAATTGTGTATATAATATTCCCTGTATTTATGGTAAATCATACACAGGAGAAACATCATGACCACTAGAAGTAAGAAAGTCAGACCATAAGAATAACTTGAGAAATAGAGACATACAGAAATCAAAAATAGCAGAACAAGTATGTACAATCCAAGGAGATCACATGATGGATTGGAGTAATACAAAGATTGTGATGACAGAAACTGATTATATTAAAAGGAAACTTAAGGAGTCAACTTGTATTTTATTGAACAGAGAGTGCAATTTTGCAAATTGCTCAATTGGTGTTGACCATATTTGGCTGAATTTATTGAAAAAAGGGCTGGAACTTGGAAATTTCTATACAAAGTAAAACTATGTTAGTATGATTTTCAAATGTCAATGTGACAATTCTCGAATCTCAGAATAACAATCAACAAAATAGGTCTGAAGATTTTTTCGTTAAAAACATTGGGATTTAGGGGCAATAAAAGTTGTCCGTTAAGTATTGAATTCATAATGGCATCCGTTTTTATGGTTGTGAATTCTATTTTTTCTTGAAAAATATTCTCAATTATCGCAAGGTCATAACGAATTAATAACCTTCTAAAAATCGTGTATTTCTAGAACGATCGATGTATAATATAGAATAAATTTATTGGTAATTATAGTGGAAACTCTTCATATTCAATTGTTTTCTGTGGATGTTGAAAAAAGTCGAGTCGTATATAAAACTTCGTACAAAAATTTAACGAGACCTAAAACGAGACTCTCGTGTTGCGCTGTATGTGGTCTCGGTATCGCCTAAAAATATTTTTGGAAACGCCTCGTCTCGTCCCGTCTCGCTTTTCCGAGACGAGAACGAGATGAGACGAGAAAAGTCTCGCTCTCGCGTGAAACCCTATGCATTCCCATAAAATGATACCTACCCAGGAGCTCTTGGAAGATGATTTTTATAGGAGAAATGATCTTTGTGAAAATGATGGACATGTTGGATAACAATATTATCCAATTAGTAGACGTTTCGTTTTCTGATTAATGCATTTTTTCTCTCAACGGCCATGCTAGTCGCCTCACGCAATACCCTCAAAAGGTGAATGTTTGGACAGGAGATATTCGAAACTAGTATATCATAGGCCCTTTTTTCACTGAGGGTAGTTTGAATGGCGATAAATATTTAGCACTACTTCAAAAAGATGTCGTTCCAACTTTGGCAAATTTATATCCTGATCACGGAAATCCTCAAGTTCCACGGAATGCGATATGGTTCCAACAGGATGGAGCACCACCACATTACCAACGCAATGTCCGATGCAATATTTCCAAATCGGTGGATAGGAAGACGAGGATCTATCAAATGGCCAGCGCGATCCCTTGATCTTAACCCATTAGATTTATGTGATTTAGGGGATATGTGAAGAGCATTTTGTACAATTTTCACTTTGCAGGCCATAAAGAACAAGATGAGGCTGTGGACCCGCTGAGTCTCGAAATGGAGGACCCGATAATTGCGCAACCCTCCAAATCCCCCCATCCCAACGTCACCCCGACCCACGAGTACGACAGCGATTCGAAAGATGTCGATCAGCAGGATGTGCTGGTCCAGAAGTCCGGCCTCGTCGGATACCAGCTATTCCGGTGCGCCAAATGCGACATGTTCTTTCCGGGCGGGTGGCAGTTGAGAGATCACCTGATCAATTCTCCCCAGTGTCGGTTCGACAACGTTCCAAACAAACCGTTCAAGTGTTATCACTGCGGCAAGTATCTGAAGCACTACACCAATCTCTTGGATCATTTGGGTTATCACGGTCATCCCAGGTTCACGTGTTCTCTCTGCAACAGGAAGTTCCCGCACGCGAACCAAGTCAAGTGAGTATTTCGAACGAACGTTTGTTCATCAGTTCTGTCCAGAACTGTTCAGTTCTCTACAGTTCATCTATTCACAGTTCTGTTCAGTTCTTTACAGTTTTGTTCAGTTCTTTACGGTTCTTTTCAGTTCTTAACTGTTCAATTCTCAACAGTTCTGTTCAATTCTCAACAGTTCTGTTCAATTATTAAAAGTTCTGTTCAATTTTCAACAGTTCTCTACAGTTCCGTTCGGCATATTGAATTGAATACTCAAATGCTATACCATTGAAAGTAGATATACGTTAATCTTTTCTCTTATTAAATGAGATCTCCTTCTTTTCAGATATCACGGCCTAGTGGTTTCCGAGTAATAATTTTGTTTTCAACCAATATAGATCTGATCGAATTGAAACTTGGTGAATAGTTGTAGAATATAAACCTAAGCACGTTTGTGAAATTTTGTGAGAATCGTCCTGCTAGAAAATTATTAAAAAATTATTAAAAAATTTTTTTGTTGTCACGATAACCTGAGAACGGAAAGAGATAGCGGCTTGAAAATTTCAGGTTAGGTTGTGCATCTAAATGCGACATTTGAGTTTGTTCATGAGCATAATCGGCCAACCGGTTTTAGAGTTATAGCCATCTGAAATTTTCTGAAATTTGGTGGTTTTTTGTTCCTCATTAACTCGAATTATACTGAACCGATTGAATTCAAACATGGGTATTAGTTGTAGTATGCCAACGCGAGAATGTTTTCAAAATTTAGTGAGGATAGCATTTGTAGAAAATTTTTAATGAATCATTGAAAATAAAAAAAAAATCTATATATCAGTAACTAATCGTTTGAAATTGCTGAAATTTTGCAAGAGCCTTCATAACCTAACTCTACTGCCAAGTTTCAAGTTTTAATACGATCGGTTAAATATTGTTGGAGATTCGAGCATTCTTGTGTTAGTTCAGTAGATGGGTGATCGCTGCCTCGATAACTTTCAAACGAAAGGAGATAGGGACTTGCAATTTTCAGGGTAGGTTTCGTATCCGAATGGAAGAGTTGAGTTCGTTTTTGGGCATAATCGGTCTAACGGTTTCCGAGTTATATCCACCTGGAATATTATTTCCTTGATAACTCAAAAAATAAATATTCGATCGAATTGAAGCTTGGTAACTAGTAGTAGAAAATCAACATAAAGACGTGTTTAAAATTTTGTAAGAACCGTACCCCTAGAAAATTTAAGAAAAAATCACGAAAAAAAAAATTGGTTCAAGCACTGACGTGAAGTCAGAAGCTTTTTGCGCGATTAAGGGTGTCCAATACAGAAGAATGGACAATAGAACATACGCGCAAAAGCTGACTGACTTCACGTCAGTGCTCGAACCAATTTTTTATTCATTAACAATTAACTAAATTTTATTTATATTCCTTTATGTTAAGTCCTGATGAAATAGACTGATTTAAAAGTGTATATTATTCATAGAAAACTGAAAAATAATATCGGATAACTTGAAAGTTCGATTGTTGAAAGAAGTACCTCCAAAATATTGTTTTTAGGTTACAAAAGCAAGCTAAAAATAACACTTTGACTAATATGGACTGAATCAAGATTATGTACTAACTTTTCCTTCAGACTTAAATGTAGACAACCCATAAGAATGGTATGATCTTCACTCATCTAATTACTTTCTAATATTTTCTGTTCGTAACATTCTTGAACGTTAGGTTTTTTCAGATGTCCGATATGCGCTTACTACAGTCTAAGCCCCAATGCAGCCAACATCAAACATCATTTGCGGGTTCATGGGAAAGCTTTCAAGTGCGAACTTTGCCAAAACCTATTTAAAACCAGATCGCATGCCAGAACCCATCATTTGAAGGAACACCCGCATAATCCGCAAATTATATAGACCTGCAAGGAGATGGTGCAGAATACCAACCAACTCATGGAAGAAGTTACGAAGAACGTAACCGGTGTGGAAGCAACTGATGAATCAATTGAAGACGGTGTATCTGTTGCCACACTCCAGCCTGAAGTGATTCTGAAAACTGCCGAAGATGAGGTGGTGAATATAGAATGCCATGAACCTGAGATATTAAATACGTCTGATACTGAGTGAAAAAGATTTTCCGCTAGAAAATCAACAGGAGGAGTACCGGCAAAACCTGAACAGGAATACAGTTTTTATGGAAAGAAGTCGGAGCCGGTGGATATGAAGAAGATTGTTACTAATGTTGAGATCGCAGATGCCAAAATGAAGATGACTTGCGATCAACTAGGGATAATAGGCAATCTGAATCCTATGATACGATTGAAAGACTACATGACATTGATAATTGAAGACGACGATGATGTGTCTTCTTGATAAAGAGTTCTCATATATTGAGGATGATTCTTTGTTATTCGATAACACTCTGTAAAATTAAAAAAATCTACCTGAAGGAATGTATTTGTTATTTCGAAGATATCTTAATTGTCCTGAGGCAATCACTGTAAGAAGTTAGCAAGCTCGATACATTAAATAAAGACAGAACGCCGTGAACTTCAATCTTTCTCCTAACTTGGTGGAATGAGGAGAGATGTCGTGGAGTGGTCTTACGATTCAGTCGATCAGAAAGTTAGTATGAAGTGATCCTAGGACGAGTATATCGTCGGCTAAGATCCAGTGGGAAACTGGCACCTAAATTTTAATGGAGGAGCGTCGAAAACTCTCTATATCCAAAAATTGAGTTACACAATGCTCGTTTTTAGCCCGACGATATCTGATTTGTACGGCGTCTCTTGTTTTACGATATTTACGTTTTTAAGCCTTATTAATACCTCTACACAAGTAACAACACCCTTGTCTGTTATAATTTTTGTCGTCTGACATATGTTTCGGAAAGATGTTTGCATCTTCTGAGAAGTAGCGTTACTAAAGCAAACTGTCTATTACTCAACTCAAGTATGGACTCATATTACACTAAATCATAAACTGACTAGTAAGAAACCTATTGAAAAACAATTGCAAACCAAAAACTTTAATTACACATTATATGATGTCTAGGCCAACAAAAAAACAGGTACATATTGACCCATATGACGTAAATCATGAAGGCACTCCCAAGAATGTGAATATGAAATAAAACATTTTTGGCGCTCTAGTTCCTCGGAACTGAGTGCTTATCAATTTGCCCAAATGTCTGTAATTTTCGAATATTTCGATGAAAATGGTCTTAAACGATTTGGTTCGACTCACTGATCAAGAATCCGTGGTCGAAATTCATTCTGTCCGGCCGGCCGTAGGCACGATAACTCTCGAACGGAATGAGCTAGAGAGTTGAAATTTTCAGAGTAGGTTTGGGGGATAAATATCTCGGCTAAGTTCGTTATTGGGCGAAATCGGACAAATGGTTTCGGAGTAACAAAAAAAAAATTTTTTTTTTACGAAACAAATTCCAAATTAAATTTTTTTTAATAAAAAGTTTTATCATGAGAATCCAATCATATCATTTTTAACTCTAACAAGCTAATACTTTCGGAGATATGATTTTTCAAAATTTCAATAATAAATCGTATTTCAACGTTGTCACAGAATAATATTATTCTATGTATGAATATGAATTGTCATAATGTCAAATGATGTTCCTGAGACTAATCAATTGAAGAATTGTGAGCGAAGTGAGAAAAATCTCAGATATGATTTTTCAAAATTTCAATAATAAATCGTATTTCAACGTTGTCACAGAATGATATTATTCTATGTATGAATATGAATTGTCATAATGTCAAATGATGTTCCTGAGAATTGTGAGCGAAGTGAGTTAAATCTCAGTTGTTTGCTCCGATATTAGTTTTTCTCAGAAAATTCTTACATTTCGGAACTGAACATGAAGTAAGAGATCTGAGAGTAGTGAGACTGCTTTTCATCCATAGACATAGATATAACTCTCGAACGGAATGAGGTAGGTAGTTGAAATTTTCAGAGTAGTTTAGGGAGATGAATATCTCGGTTGAGTTCGTTATTGGGCAAAATTGACCAGATTTAATTTGATTTCTTCCATGATGCTTTTCTCATTCTCATGATTGCTCATTTAATCTTGATAAATAAACTATTATTTGAATTGAATTTCCTTTAGGATGCAGTTCTATTATATGAATACATTGATATAATTCCCAACTCTGAGAAACCAATACTTTCGGAGATATAATTTGTCTGTTTGAACTAGAGCGCCAGAAAGCTCCTGTCCACAGGGCTTGAACCCATTTTTTACAGTTATGAATCACTTACTGCGAAACGTTTCCAAGTCTCGATAACAAATCTAAAACAATCAGAAAATCAAATTCCCATTTGCTATTAATGGTTCAACTCACCATTTTGTATGATCATACAAATTACAAATATTTTCAGTATAGTTGGGACTCAATTTGTTTGAATCAATTCATTGGAAATTTGGACATTTATTCACATTTGAGTGATAGAATGACATTGCAGCTAAGTAACATAAAAACTCGCAATAAGCTGTTTGATGTATTCCTCGAAAAATTAGTAGGAATACAGCATCAACTGAGGAAAATTCTCTAATTTATTTGAATATTTGCCACATCATTGTTACGATGGCTTCGTTCTACTTCATTGTGAATTTGTCTAGTGCTGCAATAAAATTAAAAAAAAAAATTTGAATGACCTAACAGATAGTTTAATCATACTTCAATTCATTCCTTTATTTATATTTCGTTATTGAATATATTAAATTAAATTCCATTTTTAAAGCTTCATCACACAAATTACTGAGGATCATTCGGCTTCCTACCAGGCATAGTTTCATATTCTGAGAATTTGGGGAACGTTTCAATTCCTTTTTGCATTGGCGTTTTCTTCCCAGCCTTAGCTTCAACTGCTACAGCGTTTTTCTTCTTCATCTTCATTATTGCTAGGTTCTTGAGGACTTCTTCCTCAGATGGAGACTCTCGTCTTCGCCCTTGAGGAAATTCATACGAAATAAATGACATTTTTATTATTATCAATTTTACCCCTTAACCAAGCTTCCCATTCAGCTGGTACTTCTTGTAAGAAATTATCCTTTTCTGTTGGTTCGAACCACCTGGATGTTCGTTGTTTATTAGAACGTTTGGGTATCTCGAAATATTTATTGCCCATATAATCTGTGCCTTTAAGGGTGCACTGAGAGAACAGTTTATTTATAAATAATAAAGTTTATTCATATTAAATGAACCCCTTATACATATATGGCGTAATAAATATTTATTTGTCCTAACTAATGGATTTATTTGAGTTTTAAAAATAAATATATACTGGTGAAAAATTAATACATATAAATTATTAATATATGATTTATTCGTAGATAACAAAGTTTATCACTACATCAAAAAGGTTTATTATCATTCAATAACGAATTATTTATAATAAATAAATGTTATTTATGAGAAAAAAATATTTGTTTTCGAAGAATATCAATATTCTCATAATAAACAAAGATATATTTATATATAGATTTATTTCAGAAACTAATATTTTTATGATTAAAGAAAAATTCACTTGAAAAAAATTGTATATTTTTATTAAATAATTAATTATGTACAGTAAATGAATGTTTTTTTCGAGAAAAATTCATTTTTCAAATAAATATGATTAGTTGAATGGAAACTGAGGTATACATATATTGCAAAAAAGAATAACTTTCTAAAATTTATATAATAACAATTCCCATATGATATTTTGTGGTAGTCTTCTATGTAGTCTTCTAAATCCAAAATCTCGATGGAATGTAACTACAGGAGCCAGTTCGAAGAATTGCGAAGAGAGTTTCTAGGGTGCCTCATGTTGTCACTATCACTATAGCGGAGGTGTATTTACTGGAAAATAATAAGAAAAAAAACATTTAACCTTCAAACATTTTTCGAAGTTTCAATATGAATAAATAATAACGAAACTTTTTTTCTGATTCATATCATATTCATATTCAGGTTTTTTGAAATTTCAATATGAAAAACTAATAGCATTGAAATAACGAACTGATTTTCTGGAAATTATAAATATTCAAAAATAAATTTCATCACATTTTCGAGAATGATATCAAATGGATTTATATTTTTTCTAATAAACACATATTAACAACTTTGATTAATCGTAAAGAAACATTTATATTCACAAGTGAATTTGACCGAAAACTCCAGCAAATAGAAATCCATTATCAAGAATTCCTTATAATGAATAACCTGAATTTGTTGCAGCAGGTGTTTCGTTATCTTATATTTGAAGTTTTCTTAAGAACAACTTCATATTTTGGAAAAGAAAATATATTTACGTAGTATTTATATCATGCAGTATCATTAAGCAAAATATTTTGAGAATCAGTGTCAGTGATTAAGCTAATCTAAACTAAAAATTTTATATGCAAACTAAGCCTTACCTTCGAATGTATTTTTTGAATGACTCAGACCATTTGGAAACAAAAATGTCTGGAATCCAACCATTCTGTCCGCTCACCTATACATCACGCACTATCCTAATAACCAATAGACGAATAAAAGATTACTAAATGTGACTGATCGCTGTATTACAAAGTTTTCAGATTCGCATTTCGGTATAATGGCCAATGGGGTGGGCGGTGGGGTACGTCGACCTACACGCTCAGGATGCGAGCTATAATAAACACTTATTCCAGTATAATCAAGATTTATTAATAATTAATGAATCTTGCTTCAATCATAATTCAATAATTGTTTGTTTGACAGAAATAAGGACAGTTTTTACTTCCAATAAGATTTGTTTGGTGGAAATGAATTATTTGTTTATAGTTAATAATATTTTTGAACATGAAATTTCTGGATTACATTTATTTACTGGTAATAAACCAGTTTGATTATTAATAAATCTTGCCCAAATAAATGGAATATTTCTGAGAAATAAGGTTTTTATCAAGTTGTTCTAACTATTAATAATATTTATTAATAATTAATAAAATTTATTTATGACAAACAAAACTGTCCCAAATAAAGAATTATTAATTATTAACCCTAACATTTCTCTCAGTGTGCCGAAAAATTGTTTAGGCTTGAAGGAATCGATGAAGTTCTTGAAGGCTATCATCCATAATCGCCTCACCGGTTCTTGAGCCATTTAATGTATATTTAAATCCAACGAGCTTATTTATAAACAATAACATTTCTACGTTAGCCAGAATGACAGTTACGTAAGTACACTGAGTTTGGACCAAATTAATATCTTCTTCATCGTTTATGTGTCCACAGTTTTCATCGGACCAGAGAAGAGGGTATATTTATCATAGAAATATATCACAGACCACAGATCATCTATGCAATGAGAACATACTATTCTATGTTATTTTTCGATTTTCTGTGCCCTTTACAAAAATCAGGCAACACAGATTACACGATTCTGCAACAACAAGTGACAGTGAGAAATGAATAATGAGAATATATTGATATTTTATCTGATGAATTCAAGTTTAGAGGAGAAATTCGTATTTCTGTATATCGTCAACTAGTTGTAAGTATTCTTTTATTTTTATTTATTTATCCAAACCTCCAAGAACTTAGTATAAACTTCTTTATTGACTTTAAAAATTTAGGAAGTGAGTTGCTATTCTGTATTGCCAATGGAATTTATTGAATGTATCGGAGCATCTTCTTATTGGGTCCCTACTGCCTACCTCCGTCCTAGCCTGCAAAAGATGTAGATTGTTCGTCCCATATGGGTGCACCTCACTATTTTTCGTAAGTCGAACGTTAAGTTTATTTTCTTCATGGTTCTTCTTGTTGAATACCTTGCATTGTCCAATCTGTGGACAAGTTTTATACTTTCAATACAATGCTTTCAACATCCCATTTTAAAACTATGTGACCAATCGTGGATTTCATTAAAATGTGGAAGAGTAGGTGGATAGGATGAATACATGGGTAAAGTAAAATTTACTCTAACTTAATAATTAATGTTGTATATGGAATATTTTGAATTCTCAGGAATATTAGCATTTTATATAGATTAATCTTTGTACAATGACATTAATAATTTGCCTCAGTGATAAACAAGAAGAACTGAAACAGTTAACAATTATTGTTGCTAATATCATTGTATATAAATTAATCTATATACAATTGTGTTTGTTTGTTTGTGTTAGACCGATTCAGATCAAGCGAGTAGCCCGTGCTGCAGCCTAAAGAGGCTTATTGCACCTCGGTCGGTCTCCTATTACCTGACTGGGTCTCATGGTTGATCCCCCTCAGCTTGGGTTGCTAGCCTCCATAGGGTCCCTTAGTCAATCCCTTGCAGCTCTGGTTTAATTAATCGAGCTAAGTCCTGCACCACCAACATTACATGGGTCTCATGTAACATCCTCACTGCCTTGTCGGTGTATTACCTACATAAGGTCCATTTTCTTAGCAAGTAGGATTAAGCCTTTGACTAGGTACATCGCACGGTTTCTGGCACTCAGGGTCGTGTCATCGCCCCCTTAGTGAATTCTCCATTGTGTGTGGGCTGGACAATCAAATATGACATGTGAGGCAGTTAAGTCTGTCCCCCCACATTTCCTACAAACAGAGTTTTGTCGGAGAATTCCCATGTTGTTCAGGTGCTTTCTCAGGGTGCAGTGTCCAGTTAGTAGGCCAGCTACGGCCCTGAGCTTACTCCTACTAGAGTAGGATTTCTTTAGTTAGTGAGTGGCAGGGCTGCCCCATCATTAACTTACTATGCCGTTGGTTTCAGTATCTGGCGGCCAAGGTTTCCAGATTCTGTCGGCATTCCAGCACAAGCTTGGAGTTAATTATCCAGCTGTATATTGCCTTAAGTGCTTCCTGATTGACTGAAAGGAATTACTGTGTTCCTATTGGAATAGCCCATACCAATATTCTCCATGACACATGTCTGATCTATATACAATGGTAAAGTTCCTGAGAATTCGAAAGAATTTTTTCATTACTCTTAATTTCCGCCACCTATCAAATAACTGCTGAACTTCCAATAATTTCTAGTAGATTCCTTTCTGTTGGTTCTACCAGTAAGGGTAGTAGACCAATAGGTGGCACTATAGGTCAAAAAATAATTCACAAATTAAGGATACAGAACAATTCATTGAATGTTTTTGCTATTTTCCTTGTTAGATTATTTCAAATTAGACATAAAAACGATAAACTGTTTGATGATGATCAAGCCTGAATGTTTTTACCCTAATTTCGGTTCATTTGTAGGTTGCGATGGAATAAATTGGTGGACTTTCAACCTTCCAGATCAATTACTCGAGGCATAGGTGAATTATTTCATTCAAATTTGCATGAGAGGAATAACACACAGCTATAATAAAGTATTGAAAGGTACCAAACATATTAATGCTACTCTCAACAAAATTATTTCGAGTAGAAGGAAATAAAGGAATATGATTAATCACCTATCAAATTAACTATTGAAACCAAACTTTCCGTATATTTGGGTCCTTATTCTCAAAAGTACAATTATAATCATAAATCTAGAATGTCACAATAGTGGAGTAAATCTGATACAATGTTTTTAGCGAAAATTGATTTATTTATCTAGTATAACATTTGTTTGGGCTCATAGGATTCAGTTTTTCGTTCAAAATTAATTTCTTAATTGCTTAGATGATGAGTGAACTAGATATTCCTTATTTGACAATATTATAACATGAGGGTGTAAGGTTTACTTATTTGGTGAAGAGAAGATTGTTAATTTATTGGAATATTTCAACAAATCATGGTTGTTCTGAGACATGAAGTTGGTATCATGGCTACTAAAAGAGATTATTACTTCTGATATATTGTATATTTTCTTACAGTGGATCACAATCAAGGATAAACTGGCAAAATGGAGGATAGTATTCGCAATCTTCAAGTGACCTACTTGATAACTTGTATGATATTAATATTTGTCTGATTGTTAAAAAGATGAAGAAAAAACTTTGTATTTGCCTTTATCTAATATATCTTTGTTATTAATTAAATACAAATAATAAGTGCAATTAGTTGTGTCATTCAACATCCAACAAAATATTAATTCAATTAATTAATCACTCAAATATCCACATATGCGATGGATGAAGCATAAAGCCCGTTCGAGTCAAATTTAGAGTATTGATAATATATACAGAATTTTCCACTGAAAAACATCTCTAATGATTGTACTAAAAATTTTCAATAGCTGCATAAAGGGCTGAATACGTTCCTGTGCTGAAATTCGCCCAAGGTCGAATGCATTCCAAGAGTGGGCGTGGCCTATGGAATTGGCGCGAAATATCCGGAGCTCCTGATAAATTATGTTCAACATAATTTACCATGGTAAATTCGATTAAGGGTGTCCAATACAGAAGAATGGACAATAGAACATACGCGCAAAGGCTTCTGACTTCACGTCAGTGCTTGAACCAATTTTTTTTTCGTGATTTTTTTAAAATTTTCTAGGGGTATGGTTCTTAAAATTTTTTTTTTCGTCATTTTTTTCAAATTTTCTAGTGGTACGGTTCTTACAAAATTTTAAAGACGTCTTTATGTTGATTTTCTACTACTAGTTACCAAGCACCAATTCGATCGAATATTTATTTTTTTATTTATTATTTTCTATACATTCATATATATTTTTTCATTTTCATTATACCTTTATTTAATTATTCAATATTTATTATATTCTTATTTATTGAAACTGTACTAGTTATGAATAAATCATATCATCTTCATTAAAAACTGTTTTTTTTTGCGGGAGCATTTTCATGAATCGAAAACTTTCAAATAATGAGTTATATTAACGCCCATATTATTATAGCCATCGCTTGAACAGTTCCTCTACCTTGAAGGATTATTTTCCATTACTTATAACAATGGATGAGAATTCCTCAAGGTTGAGAGAATGTTCAAGCGATGACCTTAAATATGAGAATTAAAATACGTATAATTTGAAATTCCCGCGCTGCTACGTAAATGTTCGACGGTGGCGACATCTCCCCTTGCCTGCCACCAGGTTAGACAGAGACAAGACCAAACAAGGATGAAATATCGGAAAGAATTTAGTAGGAAGTTACCCGTATCTTTTTGTCTCTGATGACAGCGTTCTGTGAAATAACAGAATTACGATTTAAGGTTGAAATTTTGAAAAATCATATCTCCGAAAGTATTAGCTTGTTAGAGTTGAAAATGAGATCAATGGATTATTATGATGAAATTGCATCTCAAAAACAATTGAACTTTAAATTTGTAATGTAAAAAAATATATAAATTTTTTTCGTTACTACAAAACAATCTGGCCGATTTTACCTAATAACGAACTTAGCTGAGATATTCATCTCCTAAACCTACCATGAAAATTTCAATTGTTCGAGAGTTATCATGGTTACGGTCGGCCGGACAGAATCGATTTTGACCACGGATTCTTGATCAGTGAGGGCCGGTTTCTCAATTGCGAGTTAACCCGAGGTTGCGGGTAACCCGTGTGTTACGCATTCATGAATATCGCTAAATACATGCGTCAACTCGCAATTGAGAAACCGACCCTGAGTCGAACTAAATCGTTTAAGACCATTTTCTGCCAAAAATTCGAAAATTACAAACATTTGGGCAAATTGATAAGCACTCTGTTCCGAGGAACAAGAGCGCCAAAAATACATGCAAGAGACCTATTCTCAAAGTTCCTTCATTCGAAAGTTACCTACCGTGTTAACGGCCGGACGTACAAAATTAAATATGATCAAAGATTCTCCACCATCGAGTCAAATATCGTTCGAGGACGTTTTATGATCGAAAATTACAAGCATTTGGGCAAAATTATAGCGCCCTACTACGCACGTACAAAAGTGACGGCCACATAACATTTCACTGCATGTTCCATTCCCTGTCAATCCCCGAAATATTATCCCCCTCTAATATTTAGTAAAAAAAATAAAGAATATATATTGTTGAGAAATTCTTTTATCAAAATTTTCAAATAAAAAAAGAATTGATTAATTAAATATTTTTTTCAATTTAGAAAAATATTCCGAATATATAATTAAATTTCAGGGAGGGTTCAAAATTAAAGAAAATTATCAAAATGAAATTGGAAATCTATTCAAATTAGTGATTACCAAAACAAATACAAATACTTAATTCTACAACTTAACTTACTTGTCACTATCTTTCTTTATATCTAGAATGTTTTTGTTGTCCACTTAATTTCTTTTATATTTCTTATTCTGTATCTTCTTTCTTGATTATATTCTTCTTCTGTTTCTTTTTTCGTAGTTATATCCTTATTCTTGATTCAGCAAATTCGAGTACTTCAGTGTTTTCAATTGATTTCTTGGAAATTGGTTAGTTGTTATGATACTTGAGATCGGAGAATTAAATTTGTACTTGAAATCAGATAATTGTTATCATAATTGAGGTCGGAGAATTGAATTTATACTTGAGATCGGAGAAATGAAATTATATTTGAGATCGATGTTGACTCTGTCGCTGCGAAAATCTGACTGAATGACAGGAGACGCGTCCACTCCCTTTTATATCCTCCGATTAATTTGAAAATTCGAGGTTTCTTTGAAATTTTGACAGTTTTAAAATAAAATGCATTTTTCTTGAAATTTTCCTTAATAGCACTGTTTCCTGAATTGTAATGACTGCAGAAAATTCGGCCAAACTTTTCTCTTCCGTCTGGTACTACTTCCATGTTCCAACTTGCATTGGAAGTTCCTCAAAATCTTCTGAGTTTCCTGACAGCTATCAATTTTGCAATCTCTTCCACTTTAAATTTAAATATTTCCCTATCTAATTTGTTCTAGCATACCAAACTATTTATAATAATCAATGAGGTCAATTCACATACAAATTAACTTAACATAACATAATAAGAATAAATAATAATGACATTTTTACGTGGTCTTCCAAAATATTGACTTCACATAAATTTTGATGATTCTATCTGATGGAGACTACTCCATAGTTCAATAAGAGTGTATCCTTTACAAATATACAATGTTTCAAAGATTAAATTTAATTCTTTCCATATGAATTTTATACTAATATGTTTGAATAGATGTCAAATTTCATTCTCAAATTTCAATCTTATTTTACTTCTGCTATATAATTAATTGTATGATTTGAATTCAAATCATATCTTACCATAACAACTTCCCCAAAATTAAAATATTTCTAATTTTGTTAAAGAAAATTTGAACATATTTTAAATTTTCTGATTTAATTTTGTTCGAATTGTAATATTAATTCTGATTAAATTTATATAAATCATTAATGTGGATAATTCCCCTGATTCTATCAGTGCCTATTTCTTTTAGTCTATAACTGTTTAAAATATTATCATTGTCAATCACATATGTTCCCTCAAATGGAGGTAATAATTTTGCACAAATATCCCTATTCTTGTTGGATACTCTGTGTGATCTTATCAGAACTAAATCTCCTTTTTCAAATTTAACATGTTTCCTTCTTTGCTTTCTCTCCATGTTTTTATAATATTTTTCCCTGTGGAATTTATTTTTGAAAGTCTTGAAATTATTCAATTCTATTTCTTTGTTATTGAACCACAACAGAGCTTCTTCCGTTAATTGATTTCTAATGAATTCTTTAAAATAAATAAATGAAGGAAAACATGATTCTTTGTTCTCTAAATATTTTATGAATGGTATTGGATGCTGCTTCTTTACTTTTCCATTAAAATTCATTCTACTCTCACCCAAATTAATTCCAGTTACCCCATTATTTTCTTTAGCCATTATTCTTTCCAGCTTTTCATTTTGTTGTTCTATTCTTTCCTTCTGCATTTCAACATTTTTGTATATTTCATTTTTATTTAATACCAATTTTTCATTAAAATCTTGCTTCATATTAGCCTCAATTAGATGTAATTCCTGGTGATATATCCTATTGTTATTTTCCATTTTCTTTTCTAATAATTCTTCTGTTTCTATTATTCTTTTTGTTAATGATTCATTTATTGTTATTATGTCCTCTTCTGTTCTTCTTTCCATTCTTGCTGAAATTTCTTTCATGTTATTTTCTAATTTGTCCGATAATCTCTTCATTTGTTCTTTAGAATCCTCCTTCATTTCCCTCATTTCCTTGGTGTTATTTTCCAATTTTTCCAATAATTTATTCATTTCTTCTTTAGAATTCTCCTTCATTTCTTTGGATAATTTATTTATTTCTTCTTTAGAATTTTCCTTCATTTCTTTGGATAATTTATTCATTTCTTCTTTAGAATTTTCCTTCATTTCTGTGGATAATTTATTCATTTCTTCTTTAGAATTTTCCTTCATTTCTGTCATTGCTCGTAAAATATCCCTTAAAGTAATTTCACCCTCATTATCTTGGCTAGCACTGCTTCTCACATTCTCATATTCATCTCCTCTTTCTCCAATCATTGATTTGCTTCGGGTTTCCATTTTATGATTGACAATGCTAATATCAAATTGGTAATGAAATGAAATTCAAATTATTGTGTAAAATAAAACTTTAAAAAAAATCAAAATTATTTCAAACACTTGCTTAATATTTGAATTAAGTTGGAAATTATTATGAAATTTGAATATTTAAGCCCAAATTATTGTTATTTGAGCCCCACGTTGGGCGCCAATTTGTTGAGAAATTCTTTTATCAAAATTTTCAAATAAAAAAAGAATTGATTAATTAAATATTTTTTTCAATTTAGAAAAATATTCCGAATATATAATTAAATTTCAGGGAGGGTTCAAAATTAAAGAAAATTATCAAAATGAAATTGGAAATCTATTCAAATTAGTGATTACCAAAACAAATACAAATACTTAATTCTACAACTTAACTTACTTGTCACTATCTTTCTTTATATCTAGAATGTTTTTGTTGTCCACTTAATTTCTTTTATATTTCTTATTCTGTATCTTCTTTCTTGATTATATTCTTCTTCTGTTTCTTTTTTCGTAGTTATATCCTTATTCTTGATTCAGCAAATTCGAGTACTTCAGTGTTTTCAATTGATTTCTTGGAAATTGGTTAGTTGTTATGATACTTGAGATCGGAGAATTAAATTTGTACTTGAAATCAGATAATTGTTATCATAATTGAGGTCGGAGAATTGAATTTATACTTGAGATCGGAGAAATGAAATTATATTTGAGATCGATGTTGACTCTGTCGCTGCGAAAATCTGACTGAATGACAGGAGACGCGTCCACTCCCTTTTATATCCTCCGATTAATTTGAAAATTCGAGGTTTCTTTGAAATTTTGACAGTTTTAAAATAAAATGCATTTTTCTTGAAATTTTCCTTAATAGCACTGTTTCCTGAATTGTAATGACTGCAGAAAATTCGGCCAAACTTTTCTCTTCCGTCTGGTACTACTTCCATGTTCCAACTTGCATTGGAAGTTCCTCAAAATCTTCTGAGTTTCCTGACAGCTATCAATTTTGCAATCTCTTCCACTTTAAATTTAAATATTTCCCTATCTAATTTGTTCTAGCATACCAAACTATTTATAATAATCAATGAGGTCAATTCACATACAAATTAACTTAACATAACATAATAAGAATAAATAATAATGACATTTTTACGTGGTCTTCCAAAATATTGACTTCACATAAATTTTGATGATTCTATCTGATGGAGACTACTCCATAGTTCAATAAGAGTGTATCCTTTACAAATATACAATGTTTCAAAGATTAAATTTAATTCTTTCCATATGAATTTTATACTAATATGTTTGAATAGATGTCAAATTTCATTCTCAAATTTCAATCTTATTTTACTTCTGCTATATAATTAATTGTATGATTTGAATTCAAATCATATCTTACCATAACAATATATATATATATTTAGTAAAGAGCAAAGAGTTAACAAACACAAGTAACAATCCGCCGTATTCACAAAGCATTCAATCTCCGTTAAGTCCTAACCGAGCTCCTCAGTTGAGGACAAATAAGAATCGCAAGCTAAGTTTAAGTGAAAATTAACGTGAAATAGGCCTGTTTCAGCACAGTTACGTACGTTAACTGAGGTTGCGATTCTTATTTATCCTTAACTGAGGACCTCAGTTAGGACTTAACGGAGATCGAATGCTTTGTGAATACGGCGGAATATGTTTTAAATTATTTTATTTAGGTTAAATATAATATAATATAATATAATATAAATACATATAAAATAGTATGTTTTATAGTTTCATAACAAGAATTTAAAATGTCATCAAGACTAACTCAGCAACATATAACATATAATTAAACAAAGCAATATCTACAATATTATATATAATTTACAAGAAGAAAACGAATGACATCAAATGGAATTATGTCAATCGACATATTCCATAATGTAAATATTAAGCGGGGTATTCATGAATTATGCAATACTTGAGGTTGATATTTTCTGAAATGTTTTGAAGGCGAAAAGCCCAAGTCACCATAGATAACGTTTTTTCGTATTTTACTAGATAACTCTTCTCTTGAGTCTACTAGGTGACCTTCACCTTTCGAGAGTTTGCAGCCGTATGGTTAAATGTGAATAAATAACTTTCATACGTTAAAACGAAACAAGATTTTTTTATTGGGTTTAACCTTTGAAAATGGACCCCGAACATTTTTTTCACTTCAAAGATCTTTATTCACATGTAACCAGGCTGCTGTAAACTCTTGATATGAAAGGGTTACCTAGTAGAAGCAAAAGAATAGTTATCTAGTAGAATACAAAATGTTAAAAATAATAAGAAACATTAGCTTTCTATGGTGACATGAGCTCTTCTCCCTAAAACTACTTGAGAAAATATCAAGAATTATTTTTATCCACTTATTCTGTAATGTAAATATTCAGTAGGATTTTCATAATTTATACAATGTTTGACATTGTATAAATTATGAAAATCCTATATCCTATATTTACATTACAGAATAAGTGGATAAAAATAATTCTCTATGATCATCATTTACTCGGTGTCACAAATAACTTGATTGACTTGATCTTTCTTGACCTCTTTAACTTTGGCAGCAAATCTTAAGGCATTGATTGATTCATTGTAAGAATCATTAAGTGGAGAAATATTTACAATCGTTATACATTTACCATTACCTCCCAAAGAGGACTGTAATAAAAATGTCAACTTCGAATTTCTATATCGAATGTGATCTTTTTTTTTGTACAGCGCCATCATCACATCCCCTAAGCTGGACAGACTTTTATTGATATTTTTTGTTTCGGCTAGGCGTGCATTCGATACCGATTTGGCACTTTCTGGACCAGCTAGATCAACCAAACTCATGGATCCTGCATATACCTCATCTGAATCTTGGTACCGAGCTTCTATATAGATAGTTGTTACAGCATGAGACCTCGAACTGTGCTCATTGTAATTTGTGACTGCTGTCGACCTGCAAAAAAAATTATTCTTTCATCTAAATGATTATTCTGAAATTGCTTCTGTGTTATAAACAGTAAAACAATATAACTTTACTTTAGTGTCCTCCAAGAATAAAAGAAAACAGAAAAATATTGCGGGATTAGGACAGTATCAACCAATATGAATCTTCTAAATCATATATTTGGCGACGTTTCGTAGATTATTTCGTCTGCTTCTTCAGGGCCTCTATATAAGCTAGAATAATATGGTCTTAAATATCACAGTAATAGCGGAGGAAACGGACAGTAAGAAACTAACACTAATTCAATTTTTTTCCGTAGAACAATGTTGCCTAATTAACAGTAACAAAACAACATCAACTATAGAACAACTATTCTGTAATGTCTCGGAGACTGAATCAGGCTCCATCATCAGACACCAAGCGAAAATCTTCAAAACTATTTTTTGTTGACAGTTATTCTGAAATTTGTCACACTTTCATTTCTTTCTTAGAGAAGTCAACCTGCTTTGTTGCGCTTACTAATGACATGATTATGATTATACTGAGCCTCCTAGGTCTTCCACAAGAAGACCCCTTCAGAAGCTCCTAGGAGCTTGTGTGAGTTAGAAGAGACAGTTGTGTTATGTGTAGGCTTTGTTATTGTATCCTTACGCCAGCTTAGGCACATCACTGTTAATATTTGACCCAACAGTGAATGGTGGCTACTACCGTCTGACTAGATATCCGGTTCGCTCTATCCACTGAGCTTCAAACACTCATCATTCAATTCAAATTGATCAACTTGAACAAGAGCGCCAAAGAGCACGGACTTCACGTCAGTGCTATTTTATATTTTTCAACTAACTACCTAGTTTCGATTCGACCAGATTAGTAGTTTCCGAGTAATTGGGACAACAAAATTTTCAATTTTTTTTTCTGTTACTGGTTACACGATCAATATAAAACTTTGCATAATTATTCAGGTCTCTACAACTGTGTATTTCAGTTAGATCGACTTGGTAGTTTCGTAAGCATTCGCAAAAACCGCTTGAATTTAAAACATAAATCCGAAACCAAACGGTGGATTTTGCCCGTTAGCGAACTCAACCGGGATATTCATGTCCCAAATCTACCCTGCAAATTTCAACTCTCTAACTCATTTCTTTCTATAGCTATCGTTCTGACGGATTTGACCCCGAATTATTCACCGTTTGAAAGCACAACCTACCCAGAAAATTTCAAGTCGCTATCTCTTTCCGTTCGAAAGTTATCGTGGCAACGGCCTTCCGGACAGAATCGGATCCGACCTCAAAATTTTCATCAGTAACCCCAATAATATTTGGATGCGCTACCTACCCTGAAAATTTCAAGTCGCTATCTTTTTCCGTTCTCAAGTTATCGTGACAGATTCAAATTTTACCCCGACTTCTCCATCAGTGAGTCGAACCTAATCATTTGAGACCATTTTTGGCAAAACATTCGAAAGTTACAGACATTTGGGTAAAATGATAGCACGCACTTCCGCAAAAATGATCAAATGATAGTACCTACTCTCTTCCTGGAGAAAGAAGTGCGCAAAAACCATCTTTTACATACACCGAACTACCAGGTAATTATTTCAGGCCACAACTGGACCTAATGTCAATTATTCAAACATATTCACAAAACAAGAATGAATGAATTAAGATATTTTATTTTCGTTCTGCGCTTGCGCAGCACTCCTTGTGTAAGGAGGGCCTTCGAAGGGATGCGGGCAGGTCAAGCCCCACCCCTCTATGAGGTAGCCTGGAACACAGTCTAACAACGCCGCAATTGATTGTCTCCTAGAGGCCAACTTCTTCAATGCGGTAGCGCGAGGTATCGTATTTCGAATTCAAAAGACTTGGGAGGATCAGTATAATAATCATTATCATGTTTATAGCACGCGCTCCAAAGCAGATTGACCCCACGTCAATGCTCTTTTAACCTTTTTCATTCATTGTAAAGTCAATCTGCATTTGGCACGCGTGCTATAAACATGATTATGATTATACTGATCCTCCCATGTCCATCCCTCTCGGGAAGAACTGCTCGATAATACAGGCAGAACTATACGCTATTCTTGTCTGCGCGCTGGAAAACATCCGACTAGGATACTCTGGCAAGTACATATATATATGTTGTGACAGTCAAGGAATGTTAAAATCCCTATCTGATGTGAGCATAAACTCCTACTTAGTAGGCGAATGCAGGAAGGCTCTGCGAAGGCTGGGCGCTGGTAACGTTGTAAAACTCATCTGGTGTCCGGCTCACTCGGAGATTTCAGGTAATGTTAAGGCAGATAAGCTGGCGAAGCAGGGGACTCGGATACCATATATAGGTCCTGAGCCTTCACTTCCAGTATGTCGTACCTCTGTTAAAACATTCTTCAAGAATCGTTTGGACAAGAATTTCTCCAGTGTATGGAACATGGGAGTAGGACTCAGGCAGTCAAGGCTTCTCATTAAGAAACCATCGTCAAAGTCTGAAGTAAAGAAACTTCTTTCACTCGAAAGAAGAGAACTGAGCCTGGTGACTGGATTACTAACTGGTCACCAGTTCAACAAACATCTGAATAGGATGGGATTGGCCGATAGCGCTCTGTGTCGCTGGTGCAAGAGCATGGAAGAAACAGCTGAACATATTCTGTTCGACTGTAACAACCTTAAAGAATTGAGGGTCATACACCTAGGCAACCCAACACCTACGATTCCTATGGTGAGAGGGACTTCTCCTTTTAAACTCGCGGCATTCCTGTCAGCGTGTTTTTTGGAATGAGTCTCACGAGTTTGTCAAGCGGGAGAACAATGGGCCAGAAGGCCTCAGTTCAGCCTGAGACGGCACCGCGGTAGAAGAAGAAGAAGAAGAAGAAGATCCTCCCAAGTCTTCCCCGAGAAGAACCCTCAGAAGCTCCTAGGAGCTTGTGCGACTAAGGAGAGTCAGTTGTTTTACTTTTCAAATTTGTCACTCTATCCTAATGCTAACTTAAATACACCTAACACCTTAAGTAAACCTGAGCTGCAGGGGATCGACTAAGAGACCCTATGGAGATAACAACCCGAGCTGTGCAGGATCAACCATGAGACCCTGTCAGCTAATAGAAGACCGGCCTAGGTGCAATAAGCCTCTTTAGGCGGCAGCACAGGTAGCTCGAGCGATCGGAATCGGTCTAACACGAACAAACCAAAGATAGAAAAATATACTCACCTATTTTGTTGAGCTTTACACATGTACTGCATAAGTTCATCTGCTGAAGAAATAGGCATCACTGTCAAATTGGAAACTGTTGTTCCTTTTCCTTCATTGAATCGAATATCCAATTTTTTTCCACTTTTCATGTTTAACAGATCTCTTATAGTCTCATTGTATATTTCCAGGAAACTTGATTGGATTTTATAAGACCAACCCATTTTCTGCATCTCCTGTATTCTCTCAAATATTAATTGTGCTGATCTGGGTATCATTCCTGAAACCATCCAGAAATAAACAGATGAGTCATTGCAATATCCAAAATATTGGTAATACGGCATCGATACATTAATGAAAACAAGCTCTTAGCAGGTTATGAGTGGTCTCCAAAGGAATCCTAGGAGTTTCTGTATAATCATATCGTATTGTTATCCCTTGTCTGAATCTGCCAGCAAATTTTACTGTTCGAAATTATTCTATCCACAACATCTGTCACAGAATTAATGAAACAAAAACTGGTTCAAGCCCTGTGGACAGGGGCTTTCTGGCGCTCTAGTTCAAACAGACAAATTATATCTCCCAAAGTATTGGTTTCTCAGAGTTGAGAATTATATCAATGTATTCTTATGATAGAACTGCATCATAAGGGAAATTCAATTCAAATAATAGTTTATTTATCAAGATTAAATGAGCAATCTGAGAATGAGAACTGCACCATGGAAGAAATCAAATTAAAATAGCAAATGTATTTGACTCTCTCTTATAGAACAGGATGACAAGTACGCAGTGGCGTAACGTTCCTCAGCCCCCCCCCCAATAATTGCCCCCGGGCCCCACTCCTCCTTCAGCTCCTATCACAATACACCTAACAGATACTGGGATTTCGTTTATGAATCTTATATACAGGGTGTCCAAAGTTCGAGTGCCTATTAGACGTTTCTGGAGAACTGGACATATTTGAAATCTGAAAATTGGGATTATGATATTGCTTAAAATTCTCTATAGAGCTAAAATATTTTCCAAGCCCAAGCACCCGGTTATACAGAGAGTAAAAATAAATTTAATGACAATTTTTTTTTTCAAGTTTTGCATTCTTTGTATGATCAAGTATTCAATGCTGAATACATTTCTGATGAAATCATTGTATTCATTCGAATACTTTTCAAAATATCGAAAGAAATCCGGAATAAAGTCAAATATGTTTAGTCAGTATTATGTTCATTATTCTTATTTTACACATCCTGAGCGTGGAACGTTTTTACAACATCGACGAGGAATAATGTGGAAAGGTCATGCATCTTCTGAATTTCAGAAATATCATCACTGGATGTTTCAAAATCTGTGTCGAAAATAGTGATCAAAAATTGGCCATAACTTCTGTTTTTCTAATTAGAACCCTTTTTTTTATGATTGTGTTGGATTCTGCGGTGAAAAATAATGATTGTTTTCTAAAATGATTATACTCCTGAATTCAATAATTTCCGATTTTTTTTTTTTTTTTTAATTCAGGAGCATAAGTTAGAAAATTATCATTATTTTTTACCGCAGAATCTAATGCAAACATAAAAAAATTGGTTCAAGCACTGACGTGAAGTCAGAAGCTTTTGCGCGTATGTTCTATTGTCCATTCTTCTGTATTGGACACCCTTAATCGAACTTACCATGGTAAATTATGTTGTCCATTCTCCTGTATCGGACACTCTTAATTCGAATTTACCATGGTAAATTTGAATTTTCGAATTTTTTTTTCGTGATTTTTTTGAAATTTTCTAGGGGTGCGGTTCTTAAAATTTTTTTTTCGTCATTTTTTTCAAATTTTCTAGGGGTACGGTTCTTACAAAATTTTAAACACGTCTTCATGATGATTTTCTACTACCAGTTACCAAGCTTCAATTCGATCGAATATTTATTTTTTGAGTTATCAAGGAAATAATATTCCAGGTGGGTATAACTCGGAAACCGTTTGACTGATTATGTCCAAAAACGAACCCAACTCTTCCTCTCGAATACGCAACCCACCCTGGAAATTGCAAGTCCTTATCTCCTTTCGTTCGAAAGTTATCGAGGTAACGGTCACCCATTTACTGAACTCGCACAAGAATGCTCGAATCTCCAACAATATTCAATCGATCGTGTTAAAACTTTAAACTTGGCAGTAGAGTTAGGTTATGAAGGCTCTTGCAAAATTTCAGCAATTTCAAACGAATAGTTACTGATATTTAGATTTTTTTTTTCCAATTCTCAATGATTTTTTCGAAATTTTTTACAGATACTATCCCCACGAAATTTCGCAAGAATTTTCGCGTTGGCATTCTACAACTAATTACCATGTTTGAATTTAATCGGTTTAGTATTTTTCGAGTTAATGAGGAACAAAAAACAACGAAATTTTAGATGACTATAACTCTAAAACCGTTTGGCCGATTATGCTCATAAACGAACTGAAATGTCGCGTTCTGGTGCACATCCTAACCTGAAAACTTCAAGCCGCTATCTCTTTCCGTTCTCAAGTTATCGTGACAACAAAAATATTTTTTAATAATTTTTTTAAAATTTTCTAGCCATACGATTCACACAAAATTTCACAAACGTGCTTAAGTTCATATTCTACAACTACTGACCAAGTTTCAATTCGATCGGATGTATATTGGTTGGAAACAAAATTATTACTCGGAAACCACTTGGCCGATTATGCCCATTAACGAACTTGTCCGTCGTATTGGGATGCGCCACCCACCCTGAAAATTTCAAGTCGAACTAAATCGTTTGAGACCATTTTCGTCAAAAAATTCGAAAGTTACAGACATTTGGGCAAAACTATAACGCGATGTTCCCCAGAACATACGCGCAAAAATAGGGTTCTAATTTGAAAAACAGAAGTTATGGCCAATTTTTGATCATAATGTTCGACACAAAATTTGAAACACCCTGTGAAGATATTTCTAAAATTCAAAAGATGCATGACCTTTCCGCATTCTGCCTCTTCGATGTTGTAAAAACATTTCACGCTCAGGATGTTTAAAATGCGAATAATGAAAATAATACTGACTAAACATATTTAATTTTTTTCCGTTTTTTTTTTCGATATTTTGAAAACTATTCGAATGAATACAATGGTTTCAACAGAAATATATTCAGCATCGAATACTTGATCATACCAGCAATGCAAAACTTAAAAATGTCTTCATCAAATTTATTTTCACTCCCTGTATAACCGGAAGGCTTGGAAAATATTTTAGCTCTGTAGAGAATTTCAAGCAATATCATTATCCCAATTTTCAAATTTCAAATATGTACAGTTCTCCAGAAACGTCTAATAGGCACTCGAACTTGGGACACCCTGTATTTAACGCATCCGGGAATAGTTTATATAGGTACCTAAAATTGTCAGAAATTAGTGAAAGAAAGTAAATCAGAGAATTACTTAGGTACTATGAGCATATTGTGTTTTATTATAATAAATATTTCAATAAATTAATTGAAAATTATATGTATGATCTTTACAGTTAAGGTACATGTACTTGTTGTAAAAGTTTTTAGACATCTTATTCACAAATCGAAATGGTTTATTTTCCGACTGTACACTAATACGTGAATACTCGATATTTCATGTATCGATACTTTCGAAGCGATAGGATTCAAGTATCGATACTACTTATTTCGATATATTACGATCCAGAGTATTTTCACTCGCCTATACTGAAAATTTTAACCAGGAAATACATATATTACATTAGCAGGAAATTAGTTTTTACTATCCATTGGTTCTCAACAAGATAAAGTAAAAATTAAATAAAAGGTTCAACTCCCGGGCCCCCAGAACCCGTGCCTCCCCCCCCCCAACGGGGGGTCTGGGGGGGTGTACGTTACGCCACTGACGAGTATGAACACAGATCATATAATAAAGCTTAGACAGAATAATTATAGCATTCTGTGAAAACATAGGAGTACGATTCATTATTGAAATTTAGAAAAATAATATCTCCGAAAGTATTAGCTTGTTGGAGTTGAAAATGATATCAATGGATTTTTATGGTGAAACTGCATCTTAAATAAAAATTGAATTTGGAATTTGTTATTTAAAAACATTTTTTTTTTGTTACTCCGAAACCATTTGGCCTATTTTGCCCAATAACGAACTTAACCAAGATATTCATCTCCCTAACCTTCTCTGAAAATTTCAACTGCCTAGCTCATTCCGTTCGAGAGTTATTGTAGAAATTTTTTTTTTAATTTTCAAATTTTTTTTTTTGACACTTTACGGTTCAATACAAAACTTCACATGCGTATGAAGGTCATGATTCTACAATTTGATGCTAAATTTCAGATAGATCGAGCGATCTATCTATCTAGCTGGCCCGGCGAACTTCGTACCAGGTCCGTCAAGTTGGTGACCCACTTGGAAAATTGAAAATATCTCGGAAAATAGCAGGGCACAAAATTTTTTTTATACGGCAAAAATTGGCACAAAATAGGCACAAAATTACTATTTCGCTCAATTTCCATTCCCGCATATGCGGGTCACCAACTTGACGGACCTCTTCGTACCGTCTTACTTAATAAAAAAAATGCTCGGTATCAATGAAGTTTCATTATTATTTTCGATTAATTGCACATGATGTTGCTTACTTACAAAACAGAGTTTTTCCTGAAATACTGGCTATTTATGAGGTTTCAATTTGATATTGACAGACAAACACAGTTATGATAAAGTCTCTTAATCAATTTAAAGCTTTATGATAAAGAAAATTGTAACATTATGAGAATCCATCCAAGGTACCTATTTAGTTAATGCTTTGTTTGTGGCACAAATCACTTCAATTGTGCCGTGATATAAAGAACACCCTGTAAGATAATGGTTAATTTTTATTGATATATGCCTCGAAAGTATATTTTTTAACACAATTGAATGAAATATCTGTAAAATTGTAAGGAGCGAGTTTTCTGCATCTCAACTTCTCCACTTTCTTCATTTCAGGGTTCCAAATATCAGTCTGCGTTCTTTTGACACGTTTTATACGTCTTTTAGAAATACCAATTCAGCACAAAATTCCCCAGTTTGTAGAATGATGACAACATGTAATGCTATTTGTTCCAATATAGATATATTTCATGACTCATTAAATAGTATAAAAAGAACAATAAGAACTCAATTGGAATCTTTTCATTAGACCTTGGAAACGATAATTTGGTGATATTTTGGTTGAATTTTTTATGTATACATTCTTATTTTTAAGGTAGCTTCTTGGTCATTGTTTCTATTTTGATTTTTTTTGTTTGATAGGAAATTCTTAACTGTTTGGAAATGATTTTCAATTTGTGGATACTTTTGTTGGGCATATGCCTGTTTGTTTTCCAATGTTTACTAAATAAATAAATAAATAAATAAATTGTACGATTGGCCTGAAAAACACTCTGTATAAAAATTTCGGCCAAATACATTATGAGAATCCATCCAAGGTACCTATTTAGTTAATGCTTTGTTTGTGGTACAAATCACTTCAATGGCGTACAATTGTGCCGTGATATAAAGAACACCCTGTACAGTAATGGTTTATTTTCATTGATGAAAGCCTCGAAAGTATATTTTTCAACACAATTGAATGAAGTTGTATGATTAGCGTGAAAAACAGCAAGTTGCCATTTACGTTATAAGAACAACACCCTGTATGAAAATTTCGGACAAATGCATGAGAATCCATCCAAGGTACCTATTTAATTGATGCTTTGTTTGTGGCACAAATCACTTCAATTGTGCCGTGATATAAAGAACAGCCTGTAAAGTAATGGTTCATTTTTAATGATATATGCCTCGAAAGTATATTTTTTAACACAATTGAATGAAATTGTACGACTATGGCGTGAAGAGCGAGTTGCCATTGACGTTAAAAGAAAAACTCCCTATAGACATTTTTATATTTATTCACCTCTTAAACCTTCCCTGGACTTCCACAAATAATTCAAGACCAAAATTAGCCAAATCGGTCCAGCCGTCCTCTAGTTTTAGCGAGACGAACGAACAGCAATTCATTTTCATACAGGGTGAGTCTTTGATCACTGCATTAATTTTAACCAAAGATTCCTCTCATCGAATGAAACACTTTTTTCCTTTGTCATTTTTCCAGATTCGGCACAGGTAAAAAGTTACAAGCGTTTAAAGATTTCACAATGTGCTAATACACTCCCGCAAATAAATTATCTATGACATTGTTGGCGGACGAGAATAAGGCATGGTAACGTGGGTTTTAGCTTGATTCGGGATTCCAACGCTCAGGGACGGATCCATAAAAGTAGTGAAATTTCTGGAGTTTTCCATTTTAAAACATTCAATGAAGAATATCTCGAAAACGGTGCGTTTAAGGAGAAATGATGAGGAATAATATAATGTTCTAAAACGATGGAATATTCTTGAAATGACTCAAGAAAAACTTTTTGTGCTTTCTTTATGCTAATTTCGTTTAGTTTTATGAATCCACGAGTCCATAACTAGAAAACCAGTGAAGTAGAGAATAACTAATATTTGGAAAATATGTATCATTGTTATAGGAAACTTTACGCCAACATTCATTTTATTCGAAAAAAGGGTGTCAAAGCTACAAAATAAAAACTGATATTTTTCAAAATTTCAACAGCCTGTATCTTTTTACCTGAGCTGAATTTGGAAAAATGTTAAATGAAAAAAGTGGTTCATTTGATGAAAGGAATCTTTGGTTAAAATTAATGCAGTGGTCAAAGACTCACCCTGTATATATAGAAGATGAATACATTTAATACCATTTTACTGACCTACTTCAGTAACGAGTGAATCATCTATGATAACAGAATTTTTAATTCTGACATATGTATTCTATATTCTCAAGAATGTCGATATTCTACGACTAGATACCAAGTTACAATTCGATCGGGTCTGTTTTGAGTTATCAAGAATGTTTTCATTTCTGGTAGCCCTCATAGTAGATATTTGTAGCATTAAAAAAATTAGTCAAGCACTAACGTGGAAGTCAGGAGCTTTTGCACGTATGTTCTATTGTTCATTCACCTCTATTAGACCCTCTTAAACTCTTAATGGAATTTAGCATCGATATAAATACCGTTTTCTCCGCTTTTATAAGATATGAATACATTTCATACCATTTTAATGACAGACTTCAGTAAAGAGAGACTCGTCTATGATCACAGAATTTTAATTCTGAAATATGTATTCGATTGGAATTGAAATTCGTTGAATATCTAATAATATACGAAAAAATTTACGACTACAGGATACGATATTCACGAAATTCCACGAAAAATAATGGGTCGGTATTCTACAAGTAATTACCGAATTTTAATTAGATCAGATTTGTATATTTTGAGTTATAGAGGAAATAACAACAAAATTTCAGATGATTATAACTCCAAAACCTTTTGGTCGATTATGCCAAATAACTTAAATGTCGCATTCGGATGCGCAACCTAACCTGAAAATTGCAAGTCGCTATCTCTATTCTATCTCAGGTTACCTCAGTCGCTATTTTTTCCGTTCTGAAGTTATCGTGGCAACGGCCGGCCGGCCGGACAGAATCAAATTTGACCTCGAATTCTTCATCAGCCTAGTGAGTTGAACCTAATCTTTTCAGGAAATAAGTTCTTCGAAAAAATATTGGTATTACGAGAAGATGAAATTAAGTGTATAGTGCGGTTGGCTCAGTGGTAGAGCGTTTGACTTGGTAGCGGAAACCCCAAGTTCAATCTCGAGGCTAGGAAAGAAATTTTCTAGTCATGGTAATCGCCACCATTCCCTGTTGGGTCAAAAATTAACAGTGATGTGTCTAAGTTGGCGTAAGGACACAGTAAATACGTCTAAACAGAATACAACGTATTCTCCTTACTCACTCAAGCTCCCAAGGGCTTATGAGGGGTGCCTCCTTGGGAAAGACCTAGGACGTTCAGTATAATAATAATAATAAATAATAATGACCGACTTTTCGAATACATCCGGATTGTACATCTATATTGTACTTACCAAGAGATTCTATGGGATCTGATTCTCCTTGCATGGTGTAAGTTTTACCAGATCCTGTCTGTCCATAGGCAACAACACAAACATGATATCCATCCATCGCGGATTGTACCAACTGTGATATTTCTTCAAATATAGCTTCTTGAGTTGCCTCTTGATTGAACACCTTATCGAAAGTAAATTCTTGGGGTTCACTACCTTTACTGCAACCTGCAGACGCTATATTTTGACTGATTTTAGAAATTTCGATGCAGTTGTCCTCTGGAAAATTGAAATTACACATACTTCTTTCTTCAAGCTCGTTCAAAGGCGGTCTCAAGCGACAAAATACTCTTATGTTACCTGCGAAAAATTTGTATTAGAGGAATTCGAATTTCATATTATCAATATTATTATAAGAGATGGACGTCTGAAAATTCGTAATGTCGAATGTGTCTAAATACATGAATATCTAAATAAATAAATGATTTTATTTAGCCTTCTCATCCGTTCAGTTCATTTCCTCATCATGCAAGCTGCATTAGAACGATATGCTTAATGCATATTTCAACAACTTTGAAGTATAAATATGCAGAGAAGTAACATTTTTAAAATTCTTTAATTTTTTTTAAATTTTTTTTTGTTAGAAAAGCATTTTGTATTTTATTTGATATACCTTATAGAACATATCTTGTACATACAAAACGCAAAATACTTTCTGATGAACACAAAATCGTATAGCAATGCACCATGTTAGTACTATAACGTTTGACAATAATCTTGGATTACAAATGCTCATGCATAAAAATATAAAAAACCACTGACGTAAAGTCAGTACTCCTTGGCGCGCTTGTCCACGTTGAACAATTTCAATTTAATGATGGGTGCTTTAAGCTCAATGGATAGCGCGCACCGAAGACCTAGTCAGTTTATAGTGACCACCATGCACCGTTGGGTCAAATATTAAGAGTACTGTGCCTAAGCTGGAGTAAGGACACAGTAACAAACTCGCACAAGCTCCTATGAGCTTCTGAAGGGTCTCCTTGGGGAAGACCTAGGCGGGAGAGTATAATCATAATCATGTCATTAGCAAGCTCGCCAAAGTAGATTGACCTCATGTTTGACCTTAAAACGATTAGAAATCAAAGGATGCCTTTGATGTATTCGTGGGCAGGCTATGTAGACTTATCTGATGTGCAGATGTACCGGTTATGTAAATCTGCTGCCTATGTGGATCTTCCAGTTACGTAGATCTACCAGCTCATTGTTCAGCTGACTATGTAGAGCTACCAGTTACATATATGTGCTGGCTATGCAGATCTACAAGTTAATTGATCTGCTGGCAACATAGATGTACCAGTATGTAGGTATGGTGGCTATGTAGATCTACCAGCTACATAGATATGCTAGCTATGTAGATCCACCAGTTAATTGATCTCCTGGCTATATAGATCTACCGGTTCACTAATTTAATACATAATGTGGATTTAAGATCCAGTTAACCTTCGAAAAATAGATTAAAGCCGTCATCAAGTCAACATCTTTGAAGGAATATAACTGAGGAGCAACTTTTCAAAACGCATTAAGTCCAAAAACCATTTTATTGGAAATCAACGAAAAACAATTTTTTTTTCCACCCTGGCTTATAATTTGAATACGTCGACTTTGTTTGATAAAAATTTACATCTAAAGGTAATAACTAATCTCATTTAAATCAATATTGATCAGATATATACACAGAAAATGTAAAAAACGTTTTGACTCAATGCGTTTTGATGTGGTTGAAATTGAAAATAATGATGTTTGTTGCGATTTTTTATACATTTAGAGAAAACAGTCTGCACAGTCAGTGTTGGCCTGTAACCTAATTAACATGAGCAAATCGATAAAAAATGTTTTTGGTTATATTTTATCTGTTTTAAAAATGCAAACGTAAACATAATTCATTGCGATGCGGCCTACATACTTTGGATTTGAATTACAGAGGGACATAATGCCATTTGGAAGATTTTGTTTACATAGGGCTATAGAGCAATATGAATCATTTCCGAATTCGCTTCAAACTCAATTTCGCCCAAATTGGACATAATGCGTTTTGAAAAGTTACTCCTCAATTCTTCGACAATGCGTTCCCGGACATTCCTCCATAGGAACAATTCGTCTTATTTTCAGGTTCTGAACCTACATCCAAATGTATTCCCTAATAATCTTGGGATATCCTGTATATACTACTTCAGCAAAATAGTCAAAGTTATCGTCACTTTACGGCTAAAGAATTCAGAAGAAAAATATTTTCCGATTTGGTGCATCAAACTGTAATTTCCAAAGGAGAGGGGAGAAGTTATTCACCTGTGGAACCAAACCCATTGTTTCTCCACAGATCAGATTGGTAGATTCACACCCGGTTGGTCACACCCGGCTGGTCAAAGTTAACACTGTTAACTTCAACTGTTAACTGTTAATGTCAAATCAGTCCGAGTTTTTGCGCTTTGCGCAACTCAGATGAGGGTTAACAAGAGATTGATCACTGATTAGTTAACATTTGTGTTGATCAGCCTTTCAGAAACCGGGGGTCAATCCACCAACCTGAAAGAAGCACAAGGAGATGAAAGTTATGGTCATACATGATGGTACATGTGGTGTACCACCAATTTTTTCACTTCTTTTCAATAATTTTTTTATTTCTTTTGAATGTTTTTCATTTCTGGTAGCCCTCATTGAAGATATTTGTAGCATTTTTACTGAAACCTTTCAATAAAAAAATTGGTTCTAGCACTGAAGTGAAGTCAGGGGCTTTTGCTTGCATGTTCTATTGTCCATTCACCTCTATTGGACCCTCTTAAGCTGTTACAAATTTTTGGACTTCCATCTCATATATTTGCAGAGATTACCATGGGTTCATTAAGAGTAATCCTGCATGTTCCAATAACTTGGTAATTGAATAACATACCAGACAGAAAATATAGAGAACAACAAATATAAATAAAGAATTTTCTCACCCTTTAGGTCCTGGATGGTATTGTGTAATTTGCGCCTTGATTTTTCACCATTGAAAACTTGATTTAACAGATTTTTATTTTCAATTGGAATACTCTGTGAGTCTCGAACATAATCATCATATTTTGATTGCACAAGGCTGATCTGTTCTTTCAATGAGGATACTTCTATTGCCTTTTTTTTCCAATATTCTCCTGATTGTTTTAATAATGCCTCTTCTGCATCGAACTTTTCTTTGCAATCTGAAATGAAATGCGACATCGATGAGTCAAAGATAAATGTGAATTTAATCATCGGACATAGTGGGCAGACATATTCTGCTTAATACAAGGTGGTTGCTTCTTCCAAATTTTGTATCCAAGAATCAGCATGGCTACCTGATGGAAAAATCTATAAAAACAGCAGTATACCGGTTCATCAAAAAAATATTAGATGCTTTTGAAGATGATGAATTGTCCTTGGGTTTGTTATTGGACCTATCCAAGGCCTATGACTGCATTAAAGTTGAGAAACTTGATGAAAAATTGAAAAGAATCGGAATAAGAGGACAAACTCTGAAATAGGTTGAATCATGCTTCAAGAATAGGTACAACACAAATGCTTGAGATACAATAAAAGGAGAAATATTTAGATCAAGACAGCAGAACATTAAGCTGGGAGTTGCACAAGGCAGTATTACAGGGTCAATTTTCTTCATCCTGTATATCAATGGTCGCATTCAGCGGACGAAGCGCTCAGTCACTTTACGCTACCGCTACCTAGCACAAATCAAATGTGCTCCATAAAATAGCCTCCGCTCCACAACGTGTTGAGTTCGTAGGGCATGTGCCACCGAACGTTTTGTTAACGGTTGCGCAACTGTTTCGTCCGCTGAATGCGACCATTGACTTTGGAGTAACAAAATCGGTGAAGTGAACAACAAATGGACAACAATAAATTATGCTGATGATAACAACATCTTAACCATTAAAAATCAATGGCCAGAATTAAAAAAGACAGCTTCAGAAGTACTGGCTAGTTCCTGGCTTAGCAGTAATGATCTAATCAGAGTATTCATACTCTCTTTTTACTCTACAAAAAAAGGCAGTAAGAATAGTTTTCAATTTAGGTAGTATTACATCCTGTCGTAGGATCTTCAAAACAAATCACATTTTGACATTGTCTGCAGTATATATACAAGAATGCCGCATGTTTCTACACAAAAACAAGGAACAGTCCCCAAGTGGCTCTACATCTAAGTCTTTTTGCGGTCATAAGGGACCGCTGTGACATTTAACATGTTAGGACATTCTTTACACTACTCACAGGAATCAAAGTATCTCACCTTTATGACAATCGAGAATTTTTTTTGTATCCTCCCGTACCATATTGTATTTTTTCTGTAATATTTTAAACCTCTTCTTTAATTCCCATTCTGGCACTTCGGATATTTCTGCTCTTCCATTTCTTTCCGTCATAGTAGGGTAACTACAAGTGAGTATAGTCAAAATTCGGAAAATAATTATTATTTCTTGAACTTTATAATTATTATAATAACAATTATTTTCCTATTAATTCTAGCAATAGTTGGGGTAACCATAGTTGGAATTAATTATCAGAAATAAATGTTCTCAAAATCCCAACAAGTTATGGATGATCAGAGGTAAGTGTAATATTCTTCTCTAACGTGCCTGTGGTCTTCTGCATTCAAAACTTTTCAGGGAGAACAAACTTATTTGCCAAACTTTTGGGAAAAATTTTTCATCTACATCAGTTAGGAACATGCACATTAAAATGATCCATCCTGAAATTGAACTGGCACCTCCACGAAAGAAGCGAATTATTTGCCCTTTATGTAGAAATGAAGAATTCTCATTTCATAGATGTCTTGTTCAACATTTAACTGATCATCATGGAGTGAAAATAAATAAGTCTCTTCTGAATTTTCCGAACTTTGAAGAATTCACTGCATGGAAGGCAATGGAGGATAGGCAAGTAGATTATGCATGTCAGAATACCTCAGGAGCAAAAAAAGGCACCAAATATTTTGTATACAATTGCAATAGGAGTGATACAAAAGGTTGTATAATATATTGCATTTCGGAAGTTGATATTGACTGATATAGTTTATAGGATTTGTTTCGAACTGTAAAAAACGTAGGATGAAAGAAGGTGGCACTATCAAAATAAATGGAGTATGCCCATCAAGAATTGAAGCAAAAGTTTTGAAAAATAGTGTTTACTAAGTGCCCATTTATTAATTGTATATCATTAACTTTTTAATTTTATAGGTGAAGTAGTGGTAAATTTCACACAAACACATGTGGGGCATGAAAATGAGCTTCGTAGTAAAAGGCTGTCGAAGACTGAAGAAAAACATGTTGTTGATCAACTGATAGCAGGTATTTCAACAAATAGGATTCTTCAAGATGCCAGAATAATTCATAATAATGAATTAAAGAGAAGAAATTTGATGACTGATGCAGACCTGTCTTATTTGAAGAGAAAGTTCAATATTGATAAACATCAATGAAAGTTGAGGAGTGGAATCGACAAGGAAAAAATTATGGTTTTTTGTTCAAAAAGATTGGTAAGGAATATTATTTATTTTGAAGGTGTAGATTTTGTATTCAAGAATTATAACAACATGAAGAAGTTGCTATGCAGAATTTCATGCTTCTAGACCTACGGGTTCAGACTGTGCATTGTCTGTTAATTTGTCAATCTTAAAAATTTTTTAAGTACTTTTAGAAGGTGGTGGTGGTAGAAGTAGAGTTTTTTATTGTAGGTGATAGTTACCCAGTATGGTCCATTACTTTAACCCATGCATTGTAATATTTTGGATCATCATCGCTCATTATACAGGGTGTCCCAGAAATCAACGATAAGCCGGTAACTGGCGATAGGCCAAGTCAGAACAGTTATCAGAAAAATATTAAAAAAAATCTTTGTCATGTACTTTTCAAATTATAGGTATTAGACAAAAAAATGGGTTCAAGCCCTGTGGACAGGAGCTTTCTGGCGCTCTAGTTCAAACAGACAAATTATATCTGGTATTGGTTTCTCAGAGTTGAGAATTATATCAATGTATTCATATGATATCACTGCATCATAAAGGAAATTCAATTCAAATAATAGTTTATTAGATAAGTAATAATAAATTACCTTGTAATCGATCAAAAATTTCCTGATCTACGTTCATCAAATTTTCTCCTCTCTCGAACTACAGAATTATGCTTTCAATATTTACGTAATATTTTCAAACATTTTCGGGTGAGGTCCCCGTTGCATCGCTAAAATACGAGTATTTCAACCCCAATATTTTTGAAGTTACAATATTCCCTTCTGTCAAGTTGACTTTATGACAATTCATACAAAGAATATACATAGAATAATTATATCAATCTGTGAAATACGATTTACATTGAAATTTTGAAAAATCATATCTCCGAAAGTATTAGCTTGTTAGAGTTAAAAATGATATGAATGGATTCTTATGATAAAACTGCTTATTAAAAAAAATTTAATTTGGAATTTGTTCTGTCAAAAAAAAATTTTTTTTTTGTTACTCCGAAACCATCTGTCAGATTCTGCCCAATAACGAACTTAGCCGAGATATTTATCCCCCAAACCTACTCTGAAAATTTCAACTGTCTAACTCATTCCGTTCGAGAGTTATCGTGCCTACGGCCGGACGGCCGTCCGGCCGGACAGAATGAATTTCGACCACGAATTCTTGATCAGTGAGTCGAACCAAATCGTTTAAGACCATTTTCATCGAAATATTCGAAAATTACACACATTTGGGCAAATTGATAAGCACTCAGTTCCGAGGAACTAGAGCGCCAAAAAGGAAAAACTGACATCCAGTGATGATCTTTCAAGTCCTGTGTCTACAAATATTAATTTTTCGTCAGTCTTTTTTCTGTAATGTGATCATGAATAACCCTTCTGTAAATTATAGTTTAAAATTAAGACATAACTGCCTCAGTTTTAAATAAAATGTTGGATTTTTGCCCAACATTAAATTCAAAATAATTACATCATCATGCGATGATGATCCAAAATATTACAATGCATGGGTTAAAGTAATGGACCCACAAAAAAAATCCAGCAGACTTTTATGTACCTGGCACGTTGTAAAGAATTGGAGCATTATGCTCCAATTCTTTACCCTGTATGATACAGGGTCGCATAAAAATAAGAGATGAAACTGTTCGCAAAGGAATGAAGACAGAAATGAGAAAGATACTTCAAGAAACCAGCACATTTGAATTTGAAATATTTAAGAATGATTATTTGAAATTCTTAGAAGATGTGGGTGAAAATGATTTTCTAAAGTATCTAAAACCGTGAGTATACATCATATATTTGTGCAGTGATTCAGAGGAAATATCAGAGAGGGTGCTTAATTAATAATTTATTCATATAATTCATATTGAATAAAAAAAAATTAAAAATTCATAAAGGAAACATTTAATAAAAAATTGGTTCAAGCACTGACGTGAAATCAGAAGCTTTTGCGCGTATGTTCTATTGTTCATTCTTCTGTATTGGACACCCTTAATCGAATTTACCATGGTCTCTTAATTCGAATTTACCATGGTAAATTCGAATTAAGTGTCCAATACAGGAGAATGGACAACATAATTTACCATGGTAAATTCGATTAAGGGTGTCCAATAAAGAAGAATGGACAATAGAACATACGCGCAAAAGCTTCTGACTTCACGTCAATGCTTGAACCAATTTTTGTTTTTCGTGATTTTTTTAAAATTTTCTAGGGTACGGTTCTTAAAATTTTTTTTTCGTCATTTTTTTCAAATTTTCTAGGGGTATGGTTCTTACAAAATCTTAAAGACGTCTTTATGTTGATTTTCTACTACTAGTTACCAAGCACCAATTCGATCGAATATTTATTTTTTGAGTTATCAAGGAAATAATATTCCAGGTGGGTATAACTCGGAAACGTTAGACCGATTATGCCCGAAAACGAACTCAACTCTCCCTTTCGGATACGCAACCTACCCTGAAAATTGCATGTCCCTATCTCCTTTCGTTCGAATGTTATCGAGGCATAGGTAACCCATCTACTGAACTCACACAAGAATGCTCGAATCTCCAACAATATTTAACCGATCGTATTAAAACTTGAAACTTGGCAGTAGAGTTAGGTTATCAAAGCTCTCGCAAAACTTCAGCAATTTCGATCGAATAGTTACTGATATATAGAATTTTTATTTTTTTTCAATGATTTATTAAAAATTTTCTACAAATGCTATCCTCGTCAAATTTCGCAAACATTTTCGCGTTGGCATTCTACAACTAATAGCCATGTTTAAATTCAATCGGTTCAGTATTTTTCGAGTTAATGAGGAACAAAAAACCACCAAATTTCAGAAAATTTCAGATGGCTATAACTCTGAAACCGTTTGACCGATTATGATCATAAATAAAACAAAATGTCGCGTTCTGGTACACATCCTAACCTGAAAACTTGAAGCCGCTATCTCTTTCCGTTCACAAGTTATCGTGACAACAAAAATATTTTTTAATAATTTTTTTTTAATTTTCTAGCCATACGATTCGGACAAAATTTCACAAACGGGATGAGGTTCATATTCTACAACTACTCACCAAGTTTCAATTCGATCGGATTCATATTGGTTGAAAACAAAATCATTACTCGGAAAACACTGGGCCGATTATTTTGTTGATAGTTATTTTGTGAAATTCAAGAAGTGACAATTCTTGAATTTCACAAAATAACTATCAACAAAATAATTCTAACGATTTTCATTGAGCGTCTGACGAAGGAGTCTGATATAGACTCCGAAATGTTACGATATAGTTGTTTCTTCGTTGATGTTGTTTCGTTGTTGTTTGTTAGGCAACATTGTTCAATTGATTGCTTCTGACAAATATCCTGTGTTTCTTACGCAGAAGCAAATCACAAAATAATTAATTTTTATTTTATAGATATTTTTCAGAGTTTGGGAGAGAAAACCCAGAAAAAAACCGTTGAATAATGAGTATACCTCCCACAGTATCCTTTAATGATTACAGTTTTAAATATTTAATAAAACAAGCCCTGTGGACAGGACCTTTCTGGCTCTCTAGTTCAAACAGACAAATTATATCTCCGAAAGTATTGGTTTGTCAGAGTTGGGAATCATATCAATGTATTCTTATGATAGAACTGCATCATAAACGAAATTCAATTCAAATAATAGTTTATTTATCAAGATTAAATGAGCAATCTGAGAATGAGAACTGCACCATGGAAGAAATCAAATTAAAATAGCTGAAATGAATTTGACTCTCTCATAGAACAGGATGACATGTACGAGTATGACCACAGATCATATAATAAAGCTTAGATACAATAATTATAACATTCTGTGAAAACATAGAAGTACGATTCATTATTGAAATTTCGAAGAATCATATCTCCGAAAGTATTAGCTTGTTGGAGTTGAGAATGATATTAATGGATTTTTATGGTGAAACTGCATCTTAAATAAAAATTGAATTTAAAATGTGTTACTTGAAAAAAAAATTATTTTTCGTTACTCCGAAACCATCTGGCCTATTTTGCCCAATAACAAACTCAACCGAGATATTGACCTCCCTAACCTACTCTGTAAATTTCAACTGCCTAGCTCATTCCGTTCGAGAGTTATCGTAAAAAAAAAAATTAAATTTTCAAAATTTTTTTTGACACTTTGCGGTAACCTGGTCAGTACAAAACTTCACATACGTATGAAGGTCATGATTTTACAATTTCGTGCTAAATTTCAGTCATCGGTTCAGGAAATATTCATAAAAAATGTGTTTTACTAAAATCGGCCATAACTCCGAAACCGCTTGATGGATTTTGCCCATTAACGAACTTAGCCGAGATATTTACGCTCCAAACCCACCTTGCAAATTTAAATCCTCTAACTCCTTTCGTTCGAGAGTTATCGTGCCTACGGCCGGACAGAATCGATTTCGCCCTCGGATTCTTGATCAGTGAGTCGAACCAAATCGTTTGAGACCATTTTCAGCCAAAAATTCGAAAATTACAGACATTTGGGCAAATTGATAAGCACTCAGTTCCGAGGAGCTAGAGCGCCAAAAATGGAATCAATTTCATATACATATATAGATCCTATCGTATTCAAACTTGGAACTTGGTGGTAGAATTATGTTCTGAAGGCTCTCGCAAAATGTCAGCCATGTCGGATGAATAGTTTTTGATATCTAGAATTTTTTTCATTGATTTCTTAAAAATTTTTTAATGATACGATCCTCACAAAATTTTGCAAGAACTTTCGCGTTGGCATTCTACAACTAATAACTAAGTTTGAATTGGATTAGTTTTATATTTTTCGAGTTATTGAGAAAATAACAATCACATTTCAGATGAATATAACTCCAAAACCGTCTGACCGATTATGCTCATGAACAAACTCAAATGTCGTATTCAGATGCACAACCTAACCTGAAAATTTCAAATCGCTATCTCTTTCCTTTCTCAGGTTATCGTGAAAGAAAAAATATTTTTTTTAATTTTCTAGCGATACGGTTCACACAAAATTCTACACACGTCTTCAAGTCGATATCCTACAACTAATTGGCAAGCTTCAATTCGATCGAGTCTATATTTTTTAAGTTATCGAGGAAATAATATTCCAGGTGGGTATAACTCGGAAACCGTTAGACCGATTATGCCCAAAAACGCAACCTACCCTGAAAATTGCAAGTCCCTATCTCCTTTCGTTCGAAAGTTATCGAGGCAACGGTCACCCATCTACTGAACTCGCACAAGAATGCTCGAATCTCCAACAATATTTAACCGATCGTATTAAAACTTGAAACTTGGCAGTAGAGTTAGGTTATGAAGGCTCTTGCAAAATTTCAGCAATTTCAAACGAATAGTTACTGGTATATAGAATTTTTTTTTTATTTTCAATGATTTATTAAAAATTTTCTACGAATGCTATCCTCACCAAATTTTGCAAACATTTTCGCGTTGGCATTCTACAACTAATAACCATGTTTGAATTTAATTGGTTCAGTATTTTTCGAGTTAATGAGGAACAAAAAACCATCAAATTTCAGGAAATTTCAGATGGCTATAACTCTAAAACCGTTATGCCGATTATGCTCATGAACAAACTGAAATGTCGCGTTCTGGTGCACATCCTAACCTGAAAACTTCAAGCCGCTATCTCATTCCGTTCTCAAGTTATCGTGACAACATAAATATTTTTTAATAATTTTTCGAAAATTTTCTAGCCATACGATTCGCACAAAATTTCATATATAGGTTCATATTCTACAACTACCCACCAATTTTCAATTCGATCGGATTTATATTGGTTGAAAACAAAATTATTACTCGGAAACCACTGGGCCGATTTTGCCCATTAACGAACTTGTCCGTCTTATTGGGATGCGCCACCCACCCTGAAAATTTCAAGTCACTAGCTCTTTTCGTTCTCAAGTTATCGTGGCAATGGACGGCCGGACGGACAGAATCAAATTTGACATCGAATTCTTCATTGGGCAGTCGAACTTAATCGTTTGAGACCATTTTCGTCAAAAAATTCGAAAGTTACAGACATTTGGGCAAAATGATAACGCGATGTTCCCCAGAACATACGCGCAAAAATTCGAATTAAGAGTGTCCAATACAGGACAATATAATTTACCATGGTAAATTCGATTAAGAGTTCCAATACAGGAGAATGGACAATAGAACATACGCGCATAACCAATTTTTTTTTCATTATTTTTTTTTTAATTTCCTAGGGGTACGCTTCTTATAAAATTTCAAACACGTTTTAATGTCGATATTCTACAACTAGTTTCCAAGCTTCAATTCGATCGAGTTCATATTTTTTGAGTTATCGTGGAAATAATATTCCAGGGAGGTATAACTCTGAAACCGTTGGACCGATTATGCCCGTAATCGAACTTTAATCTCCCATTCGGATACGCAACATACCCTGAAAATTGCAAGTTCCTATCTCCTTTCTTTCAAAAGTTATCGAGGCAACGGTCGCCCATCCATCTACTAAACTCACACAAGGCTGCTCGAATCTTCTAGTGAAACAATCCGCACGAAATTTTGCAAGAAGTTTCGCGTTGGTATTATACAACTAGTAACCATGTTTGAATTGAATCGGTTTTTTAATATTTTGAGTTATTGAGGAAATAACAACCAAATTTCAGATGAATATAACTCCAAAACCGTTAGGCCGATTATACCTATAAACGAAGTCAAATGTCTCATTCAGATGCACAAACTAACCTGAAAATTTCAAGTCGATATCTCTTTCCGTTCTCAGGTTATCGTGACATAAATAATATTTTTTAATAATTTTTTTTAAATTTCTTAGTCATTCGATTCTCAAAAAAATTCACAATCTAATATAAACAAAGGTTTATATCCTACTACTATTCACCAAGTTTCAATTCGATCGGATTTATATTGGTAGAAAACAAAATTATTACTCGGAAACCATTGAGCCGACTATGCCCATTAACGAACTTGTCCGTCGTATTGGGATACGCCATCTACCCTGGAAATTTCAAGTCGCAATCTTATTCCGTTCTCAAGTTATCGTGGCAACGGACGGCCGGTCGGACAGAATCAAATTTGTCCTCGAATTCTTCGTCAGGTAGTCGAACTCAATCGTTTGAGACCATTTTCGGCAAAAAAATCAAAAATTACAGACATTTGGGCAAAATGATGACGCGATGTTCCCCAGAACATACGCGCAAAGATGTATTCATTGACCGCCCAACTTAAACTTCCGATAACTTAAGTATAAATCTCCATAATCATCAAATACTCGAAAATGTGCCCTTTTCAAAATTTGTGTTTTTTTTAAGGCCATTCATGCTTTAGACGAAGTGTAATAATTATCTTCTCAATCGTTATTTCCTTATTTAGATATTAAAATAAATCTATTTCTATTTGGTTTGTATACACTAGTGGGGAATTGATGAAAGCTGCGAATGTGGTATCTTAAAACCATGTATCATAACTAAGCATCTTCTACAAAAATTTTCGGTTTTTTTATGTTGTTCAAATGTCATCAATAAAACAATATTCATCCATTTCACAAATCAATCAAATAATAAGGTACCGATTTTTTGGCGCTCTTGTTACTGGTAACAGAGTGCTTATCAATTTGCCCAAATGTCTGTCATTTTAGAATGTTTGGCTGAAAATGGTCTTAAACGATTTGGTTCGACTCACTGATCATGAATCCGTGCTCGAAATCGATTCTGTCCGGCCGTCCGTCCAGCCGTCCGGCCGTTAACACGATAACTCTCGAACGGAATGAGCTAGACGGATGAAATTTCCAGAGTAGGTTTGGTAGATAAATATCTCGGTTAAGTTCGTTATTGGGTAGACTTGGCCGGATGGTTTCGGAGTAACGAAAAAAAAAATTTTTTCAACTTACAAATTTCGATTTAATTTTTTTTAAGATGCATTTTCGTCATAACAATCCACTGATATAATTTTCGACTCTGACAAGCTAATACTTTCGGAGATATGATTTTTCAAAATTTCAATAATACATCGTACTTATATGTATCACAGAATGCGAATTATATCTTTCTGTGTTCTATCTGTGTTCACTATTTATACATATAATCTTATCTACATATGACAGATATGTCAAATATATTGATTGCTGTTCTAACAAAGTATGATTGAATGCAAAATGACCAATTATAGCATATTATAATTACCCCTACCCTATATGCCCTTGGATAATCCATATGATGATTTGATGATGGAAATATATAAGTTTATCAAATTGGGTTGAGAATATCTTCAGTGAAAACAAAACCGAAATAGTTTCAATTGATATAATGTAATTTTCAGAGGAGATCTGAGGAATGATTATCTCGGATACATTCTTTATTTAATTTTGGTAATTATCTAGAACATTCCATAACTCGAAAATTGTTGTTTAAAAATCACTCACCTACTTGGGTCGTAGATTGCTAAACTGCAAAAGTCAAAAAAGGCTGGACGCTTCTAGTTTTTCTAAAAAAATTCCGAAAGTGTCAGAAGTAACCTCACTTAATCTCATTAATTACGATGTTATAACTGATTTACTGGTGAATATTCCTCATAAATGATATTTTATTGATTCCTCAATCAAATTGATCAAAATGAACATTTCCCATAGTGTACTAATTGTTGTCATTTTACGATTTGACATATAACTTCGAACAGGCTTTGCAATGTTGCCGGTGTGACTTCGTTCGCGGTGTCGCAACTCGACCCATTATGGTTTTGAATCTGTCGAGTTCTTTCTTCTCAAACTATAATTGACTACAACGATGGAGATATATTGTTTGTGCAATATATCAACTCTACTTCCTACTTCTTAAACTTTCGTTCCTTTCTGTTTTAGAATTCGATATGGAGCGTTGTTATGCGAGATTGGAATTTGAGAAAATGTAAACCGACCTAATCTAAACTAACCTAACCTTTTTAGGTTCGCCGTTTTGTGGGTCAGCATTCTACAATTAATTACCAGGTTTAAATTTGATCGGATATGCATTTTTTGAGTTATTTAGGAAAAAAACAACCAAACTATAGATGGTTATAACTCCGAAACCATTTAGTGGACTTAACCGTCGCATTCGGATGCGCAACCTACCCTGAAAATTGCAAGTCGTTATCTCTTCGTTCGAAAGTTATCGAGGCAACGGACGGAAATTACATTCGGGCAAAATTATAGCACGCTATTCCTTAGAACATGCGCGCAAAAAAGGTCAAGTTTGATCAGTTTAAGTTAAATAATTCATGATATCCACAAAATGTGATAACAAGCAAGTAGTCCTAGACGAACAAACGTGCAGGAGATGTTATTTGTAATATTATCGGAAGTATTTCTGAAAATGTTTACAATCTGGCAACGTTGCTGTTTGCGAGCACTTGGCTAGCCGTCATGTCATAGGATTCAAAATGGACGTAAACATGTTACATAAATAAGCAAATTGTTTCCATTGAAATGAGGAAATTATGGAGAAACTCATTATTTAGAAATTAATTGGGATTCAATAAAATATTATTTATGACGAATATTCACCAGCAAAATAGTTTAAAACATCGTAATCCTTGACATATCAGTCAATGAAAAATGCTTAAAGTTCTGATAAATTACATCATTTTCGAAAACTAACGGACATAGATATCATTCCAATTCATAATTAAAAAAAAAAATAGCTGGAACCCTAAAATACAACTAAGGTCTTCAAATGAATATGTAACTTGTGTTCCATCTATATATCGGAAAATTTATCATTCAGAAAATCACTCAGAAAAACTATTTGAAATTGAATTTGCGAGTATTCATTCTCAAGAAAATACAGAAAATGAAAGCTATTTTTTAGAATGATCAAAAAGATGTTTAAGTAATTACTAATGTTATACCACAAGTATGAAAACAGAACACTTTCTAACAGTTAATATATGTAAGTATGAAATGATATTTCTTACCAAAAACACAGACGTCTGCACAACAAGAGGTGACAAGTACACAGTGAATTGTATGGTTCCACTTAGCGTCAAATGCCCACATGCCCACATGCTTGTTTTTTGTGGAATTATCTTCGGTTTGAAGTTTTTTCATTGTTTTCACTTGCTGAAGTTGGAGTTCGTTATACAGGGTCTTTCACGAGGAACCTCACCCATATTTATACGGGAAACTACTGAACGTATTTTCATGAAATTCAGCACTTATAAGTATTTCACGATGCTGATGAAATCTAAAATATTTTCAAGGCATGAGCACCTCCGGTTTTTCCGGAAATGACGTCAACTTCCGTTTTTCAAATTAGAACACCATTTTTTTATTGCAGATATTGAATCTACGTTAAAAAATAATGTGAGTGTATGCATCACACCCTTGCCCTAAAATGGATATTTTCTGAGTTATTCACAAAAAACTGTTTTTCGTATTGAATTTTCAGCTATTTCTTTTCCCTTCACGCCAAAAAGATGAAATTTTCAGGAACTGTTATTTGAACCATGCTGTAGATTTTTCACCCCTTCTTGAAACCGACTTCAAGTTACTATTAGGAGAACCATGGCACACTCTCGCAGTTATAACTAGAGAAGATGCTCAAAGTTTTGACCGTTAATTTCTAGACATTTATTTATACGTCTCAGGAATGCTTCGTGCGTTGCTCTTCTTATTTCATCGGGAGGAAGAGATCTGCAAAAGAGTTTAAAAACCAAATTGAGTTTCAAAACTATGAATCTAAAAATCTAAACAAACCTGAACGCATTTCTGCAGTCCTCTTTATCAGTCAGGGGAGTTGAGTAGACAATATTTTTTATCCTACCCCAAACATAATAGTCTAAAGGAGTTAAATCGGGAGAACGTGGTGGCCAAAGATGTGGACCATTGTTCGCCAACCATCGATCTTCAAATAGCCTGTAGAGGATATTTGACACATTGAGTGAATTGTGTGGAGGCGCGCCATCTTGTTGATACCATAAGTCATTATGGTTCTGTACTAGCGGCTCAATTATTTGAGTCAATATGTCAGAATATCTATCTCCTAAGGGAGAACATTCTTTAAATAATGCAAACATGTGTAGTCTTCTATCTTACCAGTTAAAGTCCCATCATAAATGAGAACATCGAGGATTGCATTATTTTTGATGGCGCAAAAAACATTGAATTCCAGGTCTCTTGAAAGTTCCATTGTCTGAAGTGGTGGTTGTTCTCTTCATCCCAATAATGACTGTTATGCCTATTGAAAGAACCATTCTTTGTGAATTTAGATTCACCTGTCCAAATTATACAGTCCAAAAAGTTTTCATTCTCTTGAAATCGAATCATCATTCTCAAGTTTGTCATGGTTCTGTTAATGGTATCTCTCGTTGGTCTGGGTCGGTCAGGAAACCTCTCAATGAACAGTCGAATCGTTCTATCTACAACTTTATTACATTATCCATGAAGTAGAATGAGATTTAAATAATCTTCATTGGTAAAATTAGGCATAGTGATCGATTTTATAACTTAATACGATATAAAGTAAAATATATATCTATGGGAGATGATAGCCCTTCTTAAGGGCCCTGTAGCGGGCTTCGAACATCTGAAGTTCTGAATAATCATCGCTTGGACTTGGACCGGTCAGACCTGGTTTTGAAAGAGACCCTCCTGGCCTTACGAGCAGCATTTTTGGATTCAAATATTGAAGGGATTTCAAGAGTGAATATCTTTGAAAACTAGCGGAGGCGATTCTTCTCCACGAGATCCCATTCGCCTACAGAGAAGTATTTTTGCGATCGGAGACTTTTGAAAGGTTATGTATTATTTTTAATTTGTTCGTTTCCTCCTCTTGTCTTTTCATTTCTCAGGTTGAGTTTCGGGTACCTTGGAGAAACCTATCCGTTTTTTGACGAGGGAATCCACATTGAAGAAATATATCCCCATCAATATTTTTAAATTTCAGCAAATTTTGTAAACAATAGTTACAAATCACCACACTCACGGGGAGAAAGGGTTTTTTGCTGAGGTTTTTCCCTAAGCTCTTGTATCATACGTCGAACTGTATGGTACCCCGTTACACCAACCTCTGCTAACACATATACAGCTCTCAGTCAAAAGAATATATATATATATCACCAAATTAATAGTAAACACAAAATGCTACTGAATAAAGAGGAATTTGGCAGATGTAATTAATGATATCTATCATTAAAAAAAAAGAATGTAAAACATGGTAAGTTTTTGCATATGGTTCATGAGGAATTATTTATTTATCACTGGAGAGAAAACCGATGGCCGATTAGTTGAAATAAAGAGGTTTCCGATACAAATTCGAATCAAAATTCACCATCTATTTAGGAACAACCTGTAACTTTTTTCTCTTGCATATTAGGGTAGTAAAATCTAAAACATGGTTTAAGTAACAGTTAGCTGAAAATTCAAGACGAAAAACAGTTTTTTGTGAATAACTCAGAAAATATCCACTTTAGGGCAAGGGTGTGATGCATATACACTCATTACACTCACATTATTTTTTAACGTAGATTCAATATCTGCCATAAAAAAATGGGGTTCTAATTTGAAAAAATTGATTTTTCACGATTTTGTCATCCCTAACTTTGAAAGCGATTTTTTCACCCCCTGTATCATGAATCGCGATTTCGATTTTAAAGTGGATACATCAATCTTACATCTTGAAAAATCCCAAAAATGAAAATTTTCCATCCAAAAACCTCGAAGTTATTCTTGTTTCAGCTGAGCTCTATTTTCGATTTTTTTTTCGAATTTTCCCGCTCAGAGAGAATTTTCCAACCAAAACTGAAAAATGTTACATCAAAATAACTTGAAATTTTCTAAGGAATCCATTTCTGCAATGAAAAAATGGTGTTCTAATTTGAAAAACGGAAGTTGACGTCATTTCCGGAAAAACCGGAGGTGCTCATGCCTTGAAAATATTTTAGATTTCATCAGCATCGTGAAGTACTTATAAGTGCTGAATTTCATGAAAATACGTTCAGTAGTTTCCCGTATAAATATGGGTGAGGTTCCTCGTGAAAGACCCTGTATATCGAATATTGAAAATAACCTTTTAGTACTCTCCAATTTGTTAAAGAAATAGTCCGAAATGATGGAGATTTATTATGGAAAGTAAGCAAGGTAACCGATGATGTTCGCATCCCCCACTCTGCTCACATTTCAGTGACCACACGGTAACTGGACTCAGTAACTGGGTTAGTCGCGAATAAATCCCTAATATGTTTCGGAAACAAAGTTTCCATCTTCAAAGAAGAAGCGTTACTGTAACGCTTCGGCTTTGAAGATGGAAACTTTGTTTCTGAAACATATGTCACACGACAAAAACTGTAGTGGACAAGAGTGTAGTTACTTTTATAGTGCTCATTAAAACAAGCAACATGACATCCGCATAGTAGATGAATATAAGTTCAAAAATAATTCCAGACGACTCACGTACCTACCTGTTTATAATTATTTTTTTTATTGTTTCATTCTGATTTAACATTCGTGAAAGAATTCTGGTGAGTGTCCAAAACAGATATTCTATCCATCATGGATATAAATCTATGGGCACAACACAGGAAGTTACGGGTTCAAGTCCATTTCGATAAGGTGGTAATTTTGTATCGGGAGGGTAAGATTTTTAAGGAAATATATGCTTCACACTTGACAAACTATGCGAGCCAATCAAAGCAAATTCCTCACTGCGTAAAAAAATGACTTATTAACAGTTGAACTAGGGCTTCGTATTGATTACCTGTTGAATGTGGACTAACGGTTAACAGATCTCTTCATATTGTTTCTGCCATCTAACGGTAGATGGAGGCAAAACTTCACGCTATGTAGGGTCGTGTATGAGTGTTGCGAAATGTCAATATCTACGTCACTGGCGTCGCCTATCGTCGTAAATCTGCATTGTATGAACTACTTCCATTTATCAAGGGTAGATGGCTGGATTGGCAGGAAGAAATCAAATGATTGTATCTTGTTTTTGCGACTCTTCAATAGGGTGCGCTAACAAAGGATCCCTCCGTCGCAGGCAACACATAATGGGGTTGTCTTGGTGTTCTATTGAATAATAGGTTGCTTAAGGATCAGTTTTGATTTTTCCTTATCACATAATGTTATTTTGAAAAACTGTTGTTAAAATTACTTACTAATTTTGAATAATCTAATGACGGTCTGCTATTTGGTACCCTCAGATTATAGAAAGAGTCTCGTTTGTTTGTGTTAGACCGATTTCGATCGAGTGAGTAGCCCGTGCTGGAACCTAGAGAGGCTTATTTCACCTCGGTTGGTCTCCTATTAGCTGACAGGGTCTCATGGTTGCTCCCCCTAGCTCGGGTGGCTAGCCTCCATAGGGTCTTTTATTCGATCCCCTGCAGCTTTGGTTTACTTAACCGAGGTAAGTTCTGCACCGCTGATATTACTTGGTTCTCAGATAAAATCCCCACTGCCTTGTTGGTGCATTACCTGCAGAAGGTCCATTTTCCTATCAAATAGGATTAGGCCCTTGACTAGGTACCTCGTACCTCGCAAGGTACCGTCACTCGGGGTCATGTCAGCACCCCCATAGTGAAGTCTATAATTATAGAGATATTGGGGAAATATAGAAGAATTATAGCATATACAGTGGCTCCAAAGCAGACTGACCTCACTTCAGTACTTTTCCAATTCCTTTATGTTCAGATGAAGACTCCCTTTCACCTCTTGCTTTCGTCTTTTTCACCCGTTAGAGTTCACTGTCGAAAAACAGCTATGACCGTACGCCGAAGTTTTCTCATTCATTCTTTTCATGACTTTAACTGTGAAAATTCATAGGTGTTCATAAGCAGTAACGGAATGTTAAACCAAAAGACTAACCTCCGAAAATATATGTACGTTTCATGAACTCGTCGTTACTTATTGCCCTAAAAAATGGGAACATTTTGTTTCGAACTAGTTTCTTCAGGAAAGTTGAAGAAGACAGAAACGACTTGAAATTTTCCAAACGATAATTGCCAGCGTTGAAAGTTTGTGTAATTCGTTTCAGCTCGGTGTAACTCAGGTCTTGAGTTCCAGACTAGTTTTTGCTTCTGTTGATTCTGTATCGATTTCCAGTGTAGTAGACACCTGGGTATATAAGGTGTATGGATCTGCCATTACTGATATAATAAGAACAATGCAGAACACACTAAATTTATTCTGAAGGTGTGGTAAGTTTTTCTGTCTATTATAAGCAGACATTTTTACGATGGGGTGTAAGGCAGCACTACACAACTACTGAACATAGTTGCCGAATACACCTTAGCAATAGGAATATCATTCGGTTTGGACAAATTTGCTGTTTTTCATCTAAGCAAAGGAAGAATTGAAGAAACAGGAGAAGACATCCAACTAGAAGGGGTAATAATCATTCGACACCTCGAAGAGGAAGCAACTTACAATTTTTATGAAATGAAACAAAGAAGCGCGCAGGAAACCACCCAATTCAAGGATGCCTTGACAGGTAGCTACAAAAAAAAGCTCCAAGATATATGGAAATCACAGCTGAATTATAAAGTGTCTGCTACGAACAGCTTGGCAGTCCTGATAGTCACCCACTCTTTGGGGGTAGTTAACTGAACAGTGAATGGAATTCCCGAGAACGATAGATCCACAAGTGAAGTGGTGAACATGAACCGTGCCTGCATCTCAACTGCTCGATACAAAGAATGTACCTTCCACGATCGCAGGGAGGCAGGGGTTTTTAAAGTTTGGAGTACCAACGCCATCAACAAATATTGGAAATCGCAATAAGGATATTGAGAGGTGAAGACCCGCTTCTGAAAATGGTGGCTCATCATGCAAGTAGGAAGGAGCTTTCCTATTTAGGGCTGGACACAGAGCCTTGGAGGAGCTCAGCTCAGCTAGCAGGAGCACCTATCACGCCAACAGACCAAAGAAGAATAGGCAGAGAGATAATATAGACACAACTCAAAGATCACATGAGTTAAAACCTGCACTCCATATGTTTCAGGAGTTTGAGAGATCAGGGCCTGTCGAAAGAATTATCCTTCACCTCAGGGTAAGCCTCCAAAAGGTTTTTACCTCTCGTACGGATAAACAGAAACGAAATTCATCGTATCCTTTCAAATATCACATGTATGGGACGAGTCAAAGTAAAATCTAAAGCAACCAAAATGAGGAAATAAAGAATTGAACATGAACCCTTAACCATATTAGCAAAATAAATAAAAATAATCTATTCTATCTATTCCACCATCTAACGTTTTTTTTTTTCAACTAGTGCTTATTTCGTGAATGGTAACACTTAGCTCATGTCTGATTTGACAGATAATTAGTTTTATCCTTCCGCTGAACGAATATGGTTGTGTATACGCTTGAACAACGCTGGGAAATATTGGGAAATTACTTTGAAAATCATGGTAATGTTGCAGAATGTGTGCGAAAATTGCGTACGGCTTTTTGAAGAAGAAAAGCACCGTCAGCACCGTATGTTCGTTATCTTGTGAAAAAAGTGAAAGGAACTGGCATCCTCATCGATAAACCAAAGCGCGAAAAGCCAAAAACAGTGCGTACACCCGAGAATATTGCTGCTGTGGCAGAGAGTGTGCGTGAAGCGCCATCAACATCAATTCACCGTCGTTCTCAAGAATTGAACATTTCGGAGACATCATTGAGACGAATTTTGCATAAAGACCTTGGTATGACACAATACAAAGTCCAATTGGTTCAGGAGTTGTCCTGTTTTTGAAGATCGCATTATCAGCCGCACAGCTGATGTCGTTTGGCCACCTCGGAGCTGCGATTTGACACCGTTGGAGTATTATTTGTGGGGTGCCGTCAAAGATAAGTGTTACGCCAACAAGCCAGAGACAATTGACGCTTTAAAGGACAATATTCGTGAAGCCATTGGTGAAATACAGCTGCACACAATCGATAATGTGCTTAAAAATTGGACCGATCGTGTAAACTACTGTATGAACAGCCGAGGCAGCCATTTGAATGAAATTATTTTCCATTATTAACCGGAAGGATTGTACTTTCAAATAAAAAAAAATTCGAGAAAATATTCAGTACCTAGCTTTTTTTTATTGCATTTTCAAAAAAAAAAGTTATTTGGCGCTCCCGTTATATTGCTACTAAAGAATTCAATCCTATGATAGAAGCAATTACTTAACAAGAACATCTTTATTTCTTTCTTAAAATGAAAATATCCTTAAACCTACAGTAACAGGTAGATAATTGAAAAATTTTACGCCACAATAGATAGGAGAATACTTTTAATTTGGATGTTCTATGAGCTGGAATAGAGATCATCTCTCTCTGGTATTATATTCATGAAACTGGCATTATATTTATGATACCCAGAGCATTTCCTGAGAGTCTGAACATTTTTCCTTACATATAGTAAGTAATGAAAAATATAAATAAAGGGAAAACTTAAGATTTTATATTCTATAAACTTACAAAATCAATGTGTTGAAAAAATAATTTTTCCAAGAGATATCCTAAGGAAACCCCTCCTTGTGACGGCCGTGTAATGATTAATGCATTTCTGACAACAGATATCGATTCTGCATGTAAAAATATCATTGGATGCCGAATAAGAAATTTGTATCATGAACATGTTCTGAAATAACTAGAAAAAAACACGATATTGATTATCGCAGAGACATACTCACATTGTAGATGCCAGGAGCTAGTGAAGCACTCCGTATAACTTGGTACTTTTTTCTGCGTATGTTCAAAGTGAATAAAATTTAGAACAGTATCTCATTATTTCCCCTGCAGAATTGATTTCAACGAATCCAATAATTCAATGATCGCGTTCCGTATTCCAAACGATTGTCTGGAAAAACCGAAGGAATATATTTCTCTGAAACGGGAAAATAATTTCCGATTTTTCACTTCTTTGGGCCTGAACACGGATATCCGTTCAATTTTCTATCGGGATTTGGGCATTTCGCAGGCCTTGTTTCGGTTTTCTCATGTGTGAATCAGAGAAGTCCGATCCAGTGTAAATAAAACAGAAGGAAAGCTTCGGAGGTGAATTGCCCGTGATGTGACTGGAATCGTTATTCCATTTCCGGAAAATGAAACCCATTCCGACATTTCTACGAATTTTTAGTACCTGGTTCAACCACGAATTATTCATTTCCGACGTTCAAAGTGGTATTCTTTGAATAATGAGTTCAGCAATTCGGAGAAAGATTAATTTCACAAGCAGATTTAAAATTGTATGGATTTCCATTGAGCAACTGTCTGAAATAGATAATTGAAAATGTTCCTATTTCGAAGGTAGATAGAATTTATAAATGTAGTAGATATAATATCAGAATAAAACCTCTATTTTCATCCCACACATGCCTTTTTATTTGATGAACAAAATGTCATGCTGGAAGTTGAATAATATGTAAATATACAGGGTTGGGATAAAGTATGGTAAATATCTTTTGAACGATATTTATCAAAATTTTCAGTTTTTTAAACAGCTGGACATGTTATTTTAAACTTGATTATTACATCCTTGGCAACTGCTAAGATTCTGGACAAATTAAAGATAATTACTATAATACCAATTCCCAAAATACCAATAAAGCCGAGGAGTTTCGTCCTATAAATACACTTCAGGTATTGGAAAAAGTACTTGAGATTGCTGTCTATAACCAGGTCATGGAACACATTGAGAGAAATAATGTTATTTATCAGAATCAATCAGCTTTCAGAAAAGTATTTTCTGGTGAAGGGGCACTTCAACTGGCATTGAGCAATTTCAAACAAGAAATCGATAGAAATAACTATGTTGTCGCGGTTTTTCTGGACCTCCGAAGAGCATTCGAAACGGTTGATAGAACCATTTTGTTTTCGAAGTTGCGAACATATGGGTTTGATGGTTCGGTATTAGACTGGATGGTAGATTACCTCACAAATAGGAAACACAAAAGTTCGATTTGAATATGGGTGCTCGGAGGAAGTTTATAATAGGTTTGGTGTACCACAGGGAAGTGTAGTGTGCCAAGTTTTGTTCTTATTATATATGAACGATATGGGAATGTGGCGAGTGATTTCATCAATCTCTTTGCTGATGATAGCCTGTTATGATCCTGTCTTGGAGTATGTTGTGAGGAAGATGAATGTGTCATTAGCAGGGGTCAACGGATTGGCTAGTAATAAACTGAAGCTCTTTGTTCTTAAAACTAAAGCTATGGTTATCAGTACCAGATAAAACTGGAATGTCTGGATTCCAATGTCCTGTCTCTTCAGCTGCATAATGAGAGAATAGAGTTTGTGTTTTCGGTGAAATATCTGGGCTTTCAAGTGGACAACCTGTCGACTTTTGCTGAACATTTTCAGAACATCCAGAGAAAAATATCTATGAAGCAGTTCTTTTTCGCAAGGATCAGTGAGTGCTTGTCAGTTCGGACGAAAATTGCTGTATACAGCTCTCTTATTCAGCCTCATTTTGATTATTGTCCATCAGTGTTGTTTCTGCTCAATAAAACCCAGAAGAATGACCTGCAAAAGTTGCAGAACAGAGGAATGCGAATCATCGTAAAGTGTGACAAGCATACACCTATCACATACATGTTAAGGTCATTACAGTGGATAACAGTGGAACAAGGTTGTACTACATTACGATGTTTTTTGCTTTTAAGAGTTCAAGTGGCATTGCATGACCTTACTTAAGAGAATTCAATTCCTATGGATGGGAAGTGAATGGCTATCCAACAAGAAATAATTGTGATATCTACATACACAAAAGTACAATACATGTGCCATGAATTTTATTTTCTTCGAGGGGTTTGATTTGTTTAACAGACAACCTGTGGATCTCAAGACCTTTTGTTCTCTTTCTTCTTTCAGGCGGAATCTATCTTGTCACCTCAGAAGTAAACTCAGTTGAGAAGGGTAATGTTGATGGTGGAATTCAGGCCAAATGGGATTTCGTTTTTCGTTTTTGCTGTTGATGGGAGTGTGATTGTAGTTTTTTTTCTTTCCTTTCTTCGTTACATTAAGAGCCTTAAACTTGTTAAGAATAATCGTTTAAATGTTTTGTTGTTTTTTATAATTGTTGTATGCATATTAGGACTACCCTATTTTAATAGGGTAGATTATAATTACTATTATTATATTATAAATGCTCACAAACTAAAACTGAAAATTCACCTAAGATCTTCACGTGATTAATGAACGCCCCCTTTAATTCATACGCTAAATCTGTCATACTTACCGCAGTGCTGTGCGATGTTATGCATTTCAGCTACAGGCGTGAAATTTAAATGGACGATTCAAAACATCAAAGTCTCTTGTGGAATAACTGGCATTCCCATTCCAGAATGTATCAACCGTATTGCAAAACTCAGAATTTTCCCACAGTACAGTGTCATGATAGTTATGATCCGACACGTACAGGACAAGCTGTTTCTTGATTCAATGTAGGAATCTAAAATTGAAAGCGAGGAATTCCCATAAACCGTTTTCCGTATCTCTTGCTAACACGTTTTGCATGATATGTGTTTGACCCTACAATGATAAATCACAAAATATTGCCACAATATCGAGCGGGTAGATCGATCAGCTCTGCATTCTTCCGTTGAGTGTACGAGGGTCACTGTTGGGGGAGAAGCGAACACATCTGTACAATCATCCTCTTTTATATTCAATTATACAGTGCGCGTCAAAATTATGGAACAAATTCATTTTCTCAGAAGAAAAATATTTGGCAAAAAAATCCTGAAACAGGTCCATTTTTGTTTCACTTTTACAAAATTTTTATGCATATGAAGGATTTTTGTTGCACCCTGTGCCATCCCCATCAACCTTCTAATTTTTTTGAATAGGGAAAGTGGGTCATGTGGTACTTTTTTGGCAAGGTCTTTGTATCTTCTTTACAGGCGTGCAGAAATTTTCAAGAAAACATTTTTCTTTTTTGAAAAATAGTTAGTTTAAAGAGGTTTTCAGTATGTGCACATTGTCATGGCTCATTTACTTTGAGACGATGGTACCTGATGAAATTTGTCACCGAATGAAAGTCGATCATTACAGTTTTGTTCATGCACAACTTTCAACCCCTACGAATCCTTTAATGGAGAAAAAATGGGGGGGTGGGCGTGAAGAGGTTGAAAGTTGTGCATGAAGAAAACTGTAATGGTTGACTCTCAAGGGAAACTCCACCTGACACTAATAAGCTATCAGTGAGCAATTCAATCGGGAAATAAGTTTGAAAATATCCACTTGAACAATAATGTAAATATTGATAAAAATGATGAAATTCACAAAATTTGACCATTAATAGATCATATGAATTAAATTGATTTGAAGCAAACTCCACGCTGATGTGACGAATGTGGAAGATGTACTATATTTATTTGTCTGAAATGCAATGTCGGACTGCATCTTGCAGTATTGTTTTCTTGTTTTGAAATATCATTAATTTGTTTTATTGTCTACATTTATTTTCCTATTGCCCAGCGTATGATTTATCATACAAGAAAAAAAAATCCTTTTATAATTTTTCTTTAAATAATTGATTTTTATTGAATGTATATTGTATATGTTGAAATTAACATAATACCCAAAAATCAGGACGAAATCAGAATAGTATATTCTAAAACAAGTTGCAGAATGGGCTCCTATTAAAACACGAATGCGAAATTCGAAAACGAGCGACGAAGGAGCGAGTTTTCGAACGCATGAGTGTTGGGATTGCCTTCTGCAACGAGTATTAGATGATATTTTCTCTATTTCAGGCAAGTTTTGTAAAATACTGTTGAAATTTAATGAAAAATTCGGATTATAAATCCTAGTGACTTTTGGATTCTATCTTGGTAGTTGGTGTGACTGTTACGAAAGTTGACAGATTACGGAATTTGAATTTGAAACGTACGTAGGGCATGGAGATCAGATTTAAAACAGTTTCCTAATACCATGAATGATTCAAAATTAGCAAGAAGGAAATCTCTAGCACCATATTTTTGAAAATAAAGCTTTTCCTCAACAATTATTTCACTATATCCAGATTATATGGGTCAAAATCAGAGAGGTGAGCATTGCGCTTCTGACAAAGGTTTTCTTAATAAAATAACATGATATTACTAGAATATTCATTTTAAAATAAAGGTTCTGTGCTTAATTACGAGGCAGTTAGAATTTTTATTTTTCAATAATAATATTTTAATTGATTTAAAAAAAAAAAGGGTCTAAATAGTCATTCCGGGAATGCGTCCTTATACCATGTTTCATAGATCAGACCAGTCAAAAATATGTACAATTACGACTTACAAATGTCATATTTTAATATAAGCGTTGAAAATCATCTGATTAAGAATATACGTATAAATTGAATGAATACCAGTTCGAATTCTTCATATTTTGGCTATTCAAATGCTGTCTGACGTTTATCAAATCATTCCGTGAACGTGGTGGATATCGGTCGATGTAATTAAAACAATACATGTTATGTGACGTTAGTGAGCTTCAGTGTGAACTTCACTAGTCAAAGTAAAAGGCGTGTGTCTTGTTTACGGAAAAAAATAATTGATTTTGTTGAAAAGTACCTTTTAATTTGATATGTGTGAAGCGTACTTCAATTCCCTGTCACTACGGGAACGCTGTTTGGTGATTTGGTTTTCGAAAATTTGCATACTTTTTGTGAAATTCTTATAACTATTACAGCTCACTTGTTCATTACCTCTAAAACTAATATCTAACATGGCGGCATCAAGCGTGACATGAAAATATTTATCGAATAGTCATTTCGGGAACGGTCATTTCGGGAACGTTCTCGTATGAAGGGCGTTCCCTAAATGACCCGGTGTTTCTGAAATGACATGTTTTATATAGGCAACATGATACTCTAATGCTTTTAAAAGCATAACCATGCAAAATTTTGGTTTTAGGTATCCATTTAGTACGAGTATCAGGGAAAAAGACAGTATAGCTTATAAAAAATATCGTGAAAAGGGTAATGCAAGGAAGCGCAAGTTTTTAAATAAAATAACACCTGAAAAAAAAAGAGATGAAGAAAGTTATGGAGAATAAATTCCCAAAAGTATATACAAAAAAAAATTGATGATGGCAAATATTTTAGCTAACAGCCTCCCATATTCTGAATATGAAATAGAAAACTATAATCGCGTGTCGAGGAAGAAATTAGGATGAAAACAGTTTTAAAAAGAAGAAGTACAGGCTTACCAAACTATTAAAAAACAGAAACATAAAATACAGAAAATGCAAGGAATTATAGATCAGTTGCAAAAAAAAGTTCAGAGAAGCAGAAGACGCGAAGAAAGAGCATTCCAAAAGAGTGCTGATACGCCTACTCGTAAAGTTGATGAAATAATAAGAGGATGTTCTATTACCCCGTTCGTAAATGACTATCATTTGGCGAGGTTGTGGCAAAACACAACTAGAAGACACCGTTGATGAATTACCGAAAAATTCTAAACAGCGGGAGGCTTTTCAAAAATGCGTAAGTGGAAACCATATGAAAAAACACCGATTTCGAGTTTAAATTTTTATATTAATGTTCCTCATTCCTTGAGTACAAATAAAGGTATAATACTCTGTAAATGTGTAATATTTTCATGCATAAAATAGGCCAAAACCGGGCGTTGCGTTCATTCAGGGAACGTCAACGTCATTCAGGGAACACCCCATCATTTTCGGGAACATCACAAAAACAGCAAATAAATTACTAATGAGTAAAGCTATAGTTAAATATTAGATATACAACATGAAATGATCTTTGTACTTTTGTATTTATATTATTAATATATAACTAAGTACAAAAATGAATACAATAAATTGAAATTTTTGGAGCGAAATTTACACCAATGGAAAATTTATGGAGAGTAATTTGCAAAATAAGTGTTTTTATTATAAAAATATACAAAATAATAACATTTTCCGAGTTAGGAACTGGTTAGTTACAATTTCTAGAAGGTGATTCATAAATGCATTTGTTATATTATTATTAAAAAAAATATTTAAAAGTGTTCCCAAAATGACTTTTGGCCTTGGTATAATGCTTTTTGACAGGTATAATGTCTAAAATATATATTTTTGTGCGTGCCTCTTCACAGGAAATGTTCATGACTAATGACACAACGGACTCCACTTGTTAGTTTTCTTCAAAAGAAAACTTAATTTCTCAGATATTTGGAAACATAAAATGCTCACCTCTCTGATTCTGACCCATATTGTATTGTCAATTGACGTGTGTTGAAATTTGATAGGATCAAATGTAAGTGCTGACTACCACAAAACGAAAAATATAACTAGAAACAGTGCGGGAATGAGTTCATTCCAGCACTGTTTTCAGTGCTGGAATGGACTCATTACGATACTGAAATAGAGAAATATAATTCTGGGCATTTAAGGGTTAAAATTTTTCGTATCAATTGAGAAACACTCTCTATAACTAAAAGAAATTCGATTCATTCAAAAATGTACGTGTAGTGTATCAGAATTAGTATGGACATCGAAGGACAAACAGTTATTCGGTGTGCTGAAAGCTTTTCCTGTTAAAGTATTCACTTATGATAGGTTTTATAGTTGGTGACATAAAGGAAGATATAAAATATGATATAACGACTGGAATGTAGAAATCGTAAAAACGTTCCATTCTCTTCAAATATGTTAGCCTTCGAATCCCCAACCCTCCTCTAGTTTTATCTTTTTCGCACCTGTTTCTATTTCTTTCTCGGGTAATTCCTTTTCCATTAGTCTTGACAAATGGAGAGCTGGCTGGCTGGCCGAGAAGGTAAATATTCTGTGCAGCAAAGACTTTCACACAGGAAGGCCCGGATTTGGCTCGGCTGTATATGAAAAATGACGAGTTGGCCGTTTTCCGACTGTGTTGAATCCCGAAGAAAAATGGAAGGGTTCCAAAGTTCTTTTATTGGTATGTTGCAGACAAAATCGTGGGGTTACAAGTTGAACACAGTAAGGTTGCCTTTGGAATTCTTGAAGTAATCTCCTGGAGACATCGCGAATGTAACTGAAATGGGATATGGATAATGTAATCACCCATCTGCAGCATCTGTACAAATAAGAAAAACCTTACTTTACTCTTGATTCGCATTCAACATTGTTCTGACATTGGGGATAGAAGCGGTATTTACAAATTATATGGTCCTAAATGGAATTCTACATAGGCAAACCAGAAGGTTTAACTCAATGAAAAATTATACACGATTTACACTAATTTATTTAATATTGTGACGAGTTTCGTCGACACAGCGACTTCATCATACTACATCATACTAAATTCTTAACTAGTAGTGATCTCCCTATACCAAGATGATATGGACACAGAATCTTATTTAAAACTAATCACATGAGACTTATTCGAAACGATTTATATGATAGACTTATTTAAAACTAATTACATAATATTACACTGCTAGTTCTTTGTACACATTAACATTAATTCATTCCTAACGCTTTTATTTTTTGTCTCTCTATTTGAATAGATTGAGTAACGGTGAAAATTTTAGATCTAATTGTTCATCAACTAAATTACCCGTATGTTTTTCCCTATTTATTTCAACCATTTCCCAATAGCTGAGTTGCGCACCTTTATTCAAATTGTGTAGAATTTTAAAACCCGGCTTAAACTTATGTCCTTCTGCTAATAAATGATTCGAATAATTTGAATTAATTTTGTTGTTTTTGTAGCTCTGATGATGTTCCTTTACTATTATGCCGAAATTTCTACCAGTTTTTCCTATATATGATTTGTCACAACTCACGCAATTTAATTGATAAACACCAGATTTATCTTCTTTATTCCTTTTTGATTTATTGTTCTTCATGAGTTTTGCGAGGTTATTGTTTGTCCGGAATGAGCCTTTTACTTATTATTTTCGATGTATAATTTGAATCTTCATCAAAACATTCTCATGTATACAGCTTTTTTTCAGTCACCCAATACCCCTTGACAACTTTCTATGTTCACAGCATTTAGATTGCAAAATATATTTGATTCGCTATTATTCAGAACTAAGTATACTGATGAAATATCGAAAAATGATTCATTAAATTGATAAACGAACCAAATAGGGGGTAGTGTACTACGTTTCAATCTTTTATACAATATATATTCGCTAGAAAAATATTTTGAACAAATAAATTTTCTAATTTCTAATACCCTACCTCTACCACAAGCCAGTTGCTATTCTTGTCGTGTAACAATATCCTTGAAACAAATAATATAAGAGCGCCAAAAAGAATGACGCTTTAGGCTTTTCAACTTTGATGAAATCACACTGTGTGGTTGCTCTGAAATTTGTTCTCTGCTAGTGCTTTCATCGTTGACAAATAATATTGTTAGTTTTCATAGGATGTCATTTCATTCTTTCTCAATATATAACTGAATTGTATTATGAATATAATTATTCATTAATAGAGTTATACCTTAATGTTTCAACTGTTAAAACAGTTTATGTTCATCAACTGGCAAGATTATAGTAAGTCAACAAGTCTTAGCGTTCTCCTATGTTGATTTATCAACAATTAACGGTATCAGCAATCTTTCAATATTATAATGTATACCTATCTTGAAACTAGAATTCTGTCCCTGATCCGGTAAGAATAAACAATTGTTAAAAAAACCATAATCGCATAAAAACGAAGTATTTTCGAAATGAATATAGTATTTAATTGAAATGGTTCTGGATACTCGTTCGGAGTTCACACAGCAAATATTTGGCTTACTTTCGGTGCGAAAAAAGGGACGTTGAACAAAATACTCAAAATACTAAATTTCAGCAAACGGTACGACTTTCCACAAGAAACTAGAATAAACAAAGATTCAAATTTAATTTGACATGTGGATAATTTTGCTCATAAAATTTCTACTGCCGGCTTCTATCGGCGAAAACTGAAGTAGAACAAAATCCTAGTATTTTGACAGTATTTGGACCGAAATACGGCCGAAAATATGTCAAATAGTGTCTTCACCATTTATTCTATGCATCTATGGCAAAATGATAACGCGATGTTCCCCAGAACATACGCGCAAAATGGATTGTTGATATAAAGAGAATGCAATGCAAAAACCAAGCATACGTTTAGCATCAAACATCTGAAGTATTTATGTCGTTCAATTACGCAGTTAAGAATTTTATTCCTTACTTAATCCACACACTGTAAATGTTAGTTCGGTGACCACCCCATGCTCTATAATCGATATCCATAATTGAATGAACACATACGTTCGAGCAATCTGTCAGGATTTACCGGATTATTGCAGAAGCAATCAAATCCATTGCAGATTCTGTCTGAGGGCTGAAACCGAAACATCTGGCTCCCTGTTCATAAACTAAAATCAAGAAAATAAATGATTAATCGAGCGTAATGAGACGATGTTCCCATAAACGTGAAATATAACCGGCCACAAACGAATGCCATCTAGTTCCGAAGACCTGATGAATTATCCGACTTTGAGTTTGGTAGGCATAGACGTAGGTCAGTTCTGCTCCCTCAACGGCATTAAAATTGTTTGAAATCGAGGAAATTTCCTCACAAAACCTGCTACATTAATCATTACATACAGGGTGTCCCACTACCGCGGAAAAGTACAATATCTCCTTACTGATGATGATAGTTACGACAATAATTTGTTCGCAAGAGTTATCAGCCTGAAATAGCTTCAATTATATAGGGTGTCTCTGTGAAGCGGTACGACAACCAAGTCGGGTTTTTCTTATGGAAACGTATACATATTATGCAGTACTTAGAAAAAAATTGAGATTCTCTATTTAACGAAGGCAAAATTTTTTGAAAATTATGCAGCGTTGCCAGGATATTACGAAAAATGTAAAATTTCACGAAACATTTTAACTTCATTCTCAAAGTGTTTCGAAATTTGATATTCCCATTCACCCAGAATTTTCTCAACAGATGAGATGACAAAGGATGTTTCCAGACTTATGATATTCAAGAATTAGATTTGCTCTTGATAGGTTGTGAAAGTTGAGTAATTTGAATTTAATTTTTCAAATGGCTTGCCCTATAGTTTATTCGACATTTCGATAGAGTTCTTTTGGCCCTCAAAAATTCACTGTCAGACCTACACTCTAAGATTCATTCTTTTTGCGCGCGTGTTCCGCAAGGAACAGCGTGCTATCATTTCGTCACAATGTCTGTATTTTTCGAATTTTTTTTTCGAAAATGGTCTCAAACGATTGGGTTCGACTCCCTGATGAAGAATTCGAGGTCAAATTCAATTCTGTCCGTCCGGTCCGGCCGGTCCGGCCGTTAGCACGATAACTCTCGAACGGAACGACTTAGAGCGTTGAAATTTGCAGGGTAGTTTCGTAGCGTAAATATCTCGGACAAGTTCGTTAACGGGCGAAATCGACCGAGCGGTTTCGGAGTTAAGGCCGTTTTTAATAAAAACGTTTTTTATGAATATTTCCGGAACCGATCACTCGATCTTTTTGAAATTTGGCATCAGGTTGTAGAATCATGACCTTTATATGCCTTGGAAGTTTTGTGTTGAACGGACGGCCCTAAAGTGGCAAAAAAAATTTTTGAAAATTTGAAAATTTTGTTTTCACGATAACTCGAAAAATACTGATCTGATTAAATTGAAACTCAGTAGTTAGATGCAAAAGACCAAAGTAAACACTTTTGCAAAATTTCGTGAAGATCACGTGACATGAAAAAAATAAAAAAATTACTACTATTTTACTACTACTTTGCTTTTAATGCCGCAACATATGTTTTTGAGGTTCATGCTGCCCTTTCCGGGCATTTTCCGTATTGCGCATGCGCAGATGAGAAGTCCTTTAACTGCTGTAGTTTTTGTCAGAGAGGATTGGGGTTTTGGGGTGGCGGATGCTATTCCTCCATAGAATTCAGATCCCTGATGAGGGTCTGCGCATGCGTAGATTAAAGATGCGATATCTTCCGAACCACTAGTGTTGGAGAATCGGAGTTTTTTGTAAGGTGTGTTATTTTGAGAGGGCTTTTAGCCGCCAGTAGATTGCGCATGCGCAGAAGAGAAGTGACTGTTTTTGGGTTGGATGGGTTATGTTGGGAGTGCTGAGTCGATATTATGAGGTTTTAAAAGAATATTCATAGCAATTCAGTGCAAGGACAAGTCAGTTTGGGGGATGTAGCGTTGTTTCCGAGTTAAAGTGTCCGTACCGTGGCCCTGGGGCTAATTTTGAAATTGATGTTACCGCTTACAGGCATTTTTCGTTATGCGCATGAGCAGATCATCAGTGATTTAACTGGTGGTGTTTTCGTCTGAGAGGATTAGGGTTTTGGGGTGGCGGATGCTATTCCTCCATAGAATCCCCTGTTGAGGGTCTGCGCATACGTGGATTAAAGATGTGATATCTCCTGAACCACTAGTGTTGGAGAATCGGAGTTTTTTGTAAGGTGTGTTATTTTGAGAGGACTTTTAGCCGCGAGTAGATTGCGCATGCGCAGAAGAGAAGTGACTGTTTTTGGGTTGGATGGGTTATGTTGGGAGTGCTGAGTCGATATTATGAGGTTTTAAAAGAATATTCATAGCAATTCAGTGCAAGGACAAGTCAGTTTGGGGGATGTAGCGTTGTTTCCGAGTTAAAGTGTCCGTACCGTGGCCCTGGGGCTAATTTTTAAATTGATGTTACCCCTTACAGGCATTTTTCGTTATGCGCATGAGCAGACCATCAGTAATTTAACTGGTGGTGTTTTCGTCAGAGAGGATTAGGGTTTTGGGGTGGCGGATGCTATTCCTCTATAGAATCCCCTGTTGAGGGTCTGCGCATGCGTGGATTAAAGATGTGATATCTCCTGAACCACTAGTGTTGGAGAATCGGAGTTTTTTGTAAGGTGTGTTATTTTGAGAGGACTTTTAGCCGCGAGTAGATTGCGCATGCGCAGAAGAGAAGTGACTGTTTTTGGGTTGGATGGGTTATGTTGGGAGTGCTGAGACGATATTATGAGGTTTTAAAAGAATATTCATAGCAATTCAGTGCAAGGACAAGTCAGTTTGGGGGCTGTAGCGTTGTTTCAGAGTTAAAGTGTCCGTACCGTGGCCCTGGGGCTAATTTCGAAATGGATGCAACCCCTTACGGGCATTTTTCTTTATGCGCATGAGCAGACCATCAGTGATTTATCTGGTGGTGCTTTCGTCAGAGAGGATTGGGGTTTTGGGGTGGCGGATGCTTTTCCGCTATAGAATCCCCTGGTGAGGGTCTGCGCATGCGTGGATTCAAGAAGCGATATCTCCTGAACCACTAGTGTTGGAGAATCGGAGTTTTTTGTGAGGTGTGTAATTTTGGGAGGACTTGCAGCCACGAGTATACTGCGCTTGCGCAGACGAGAAGTGAATGGTTTTGGGTTGTTTGGGTTATGTTGGGAGTAATGAGCCGATATTGTGAGGTTTTAAAAGAATATTCATGTCAATTCAGTGCACGGACACAAGTCAGTTTGGGGGAAATAGCGTTGTTTCCGATTTGAAATGTCTGTATGGTGGCCCTGAGGCGAATTTATAAATAACTATATTCGGTAGATCTATATTAAAATGCGTTCGGATTTGGAGAAGATGCAATTTCGTCCCTAACGGAGGACCCACAACCGAATTTTTTTCTGATCTATGGTAAAACTAACAGCCAAACTGTATTGATAGCTATATTCGTTAAAGGAACTTGAAAAAAAAAAAAAAAGCACTGACGTGAAGTCAGTTCTCTTTGGCGCGCGTGTTCACGGTGGCTAATTTGAATTGAATTATTCAAAAATTAACAGTGCTGTATCTAAGCTGCCATCAGGATAGAGTAACAAAGTTGGAAAAGAACACAAGTGACTCTCCTTAGTCGCACAAGCTCCTAGAAGATTTGGGAGGGTCAGTATGATCCTAATCATGTTTATAGCACGCGCGCAAAAGCAGATTGACTTAACAATGAAAGAAAAAGTGTAAAAAGTCAATCTGCTTCGGCGCGCGTGCTATAAACATGATTAGGATTATACTGACCCTCCCAAATCTTCTAGGAGCTTGTGCGACTAAGGAGAGTCACTTTTGTTCTTTTCCAACTTTGTTACTCTATCCTGATGGCAGCTTAGATACAGCACTGTTAATTTTTGAATAATTCAATTCAAATTAGCCACCGTGAACACGCGCGCCAAAGAGTACTGACTTCACGTCAGTGCTTTTTTTTTTTAGTTATCTCATTTTTATTGTCACAGGGCTTGAACCATTTTCTTACTAATATCACAGCTCAGATATCGCTGAAATCTTGCAACAGTCTTCCAAACCTTAAGTTCTAGATTTGAACTTGATCGAATCAATATCTTTGCAAATATTGTGAATATACCTTCTTTCCTTGAAGCCAAGCAGCGTTCAGTACCTGGATGGGTGACCAATCTGGCTATGAATTTGAACAAGTACGACAAAGCAGAATGACCTCACGTCAATTCTTTCCTAATTTTTCATATTGCCAATAAGGATTATTATTATTGTGAATCATAAAACAATATCTACTTGAAATTAAATGCGTCCCAATCGAATGAATAGGCCAGAATAGGTCATCCAACAACAGGAATCCTTTCAATAAGGGAGATCATGTGAAAATATCCCGAAAACTAAAATTCGAAATTCCACTGAGTAAAAAAATTCCGAGAATTTTGCTAACCTTGTATGTTTAATCAATAAAGAAATTAAGGATGCGCGAGAACCGTGCCAGATTGACATTTCGACACTTCTGCCCCCGAATGGAATCCGGAGAAAGTTATAACTCAGCCGAAAATTCGGCGGGAGCACAAACGGCCCATGAGATTGCGTAGGCGTAACAACCCTGTTCGAATTGAGTTTCCTTTGCGCATCCCTGATTACGTGGGCGTCATTCATGTTAATGTCCCAAACACATCTGAAAATTGCACCTAATAATACAATCTGTTGCGCTTCTGCTATTACGTAGTATGAGATTTGTTATCAGAATTCCCTTATTTTTCGTTGAATTTCCACATAAATCGGAATGAAATGGTGGGCAGATAAAATGTACGAGGGTATCCTGGTCATAGATATTCAATACCGGTTTTTGAAAAGATATATTTTCTATGCGATCCCAAATCTCGTTATGGATGCATAACGAGATTTGGGTTTATTAAGTCCTATTAATGAACCTTCCAAATAGAGCAGCGAAATATAATAATGACCTCTTTCCCACAGGCGCTATTAATTACAAATACGTATTTAATTTCATATCAGTCCAAATATACTCAGAACACCACAGAAAATGATTTTGTAACATCATGAGATTCACTGACCCTCAGTATATCGTTAAAAATATGATATACAGCGTGGAAAAGCCAACTGGCATAAATTCATTATCTTGGTTACTGTACATATTAATGGAAAATCTCGAAATACATCAAATAGAAATTTTAAATTGTCATCCTTCTTCGTAAAAATGCGAATCCTACCTACAACCCCGAAAGACAGGTACAACCCCCAATTTTTTTAATTGGAAGTAGGGGCTTGTGATACATCGTTTGAAAGGTCGCATCATTCTCTATTCAGAAATTCATGTTTATTGCCAAAACTCAAAATATAAAAAATTAAATCTTGTGATTACCGAAATTCAAAATAATATTCCCTCGAATATAACTTTACTCTACTGTCCTCCAAGAATAATATAAAATAGAAAATTATTGCGGGACTACCAGTTCAAGAATAATATAAAATAGAAAAATATTGCGGGACTACCAGTACAGGTTATAGAGTGAGGAATGAATATCTCGGATAAGTTCGTTATTGGGGAGAATCGATCTGATTGATTTTAATTTCTTTCATAATGCAGTTCTATCGTAAAAATCCATTTATATCATTCCCAGAAACCAATAATTTCGGAGATTTGTCAAAGTTTGAACAAGAGCGCCAAAGCTCCTGTCCACAGGGCTTGAACCAATTTTTTCTAATTTGATTTTTGCAATAAACATGAAAGACCTTTCAAACGATGTATCACAAATCCATACTAAAGGATTTTCCAATAAGAGGTGTTATTTTGATATTTCAAGAAAAATGCAATTTTGCAATATAAATGATCGGATGTTTATTTCATTATAAAGAAGAAGCTATGCCGTTAATAGTGGAAAATCACATCAGGCAAATGACCACCACGATCACGCTTACAGGACCATATCCTTTTAATGAAATTTTCCATAACCAAATCGCAAAGTGGCTGCCATATGTCCTCGATAGCTTCACGAATTCCATCTTTGAGGTCTTGAATCGAAGCTTGGCTATTGGTGTGGACCTTCTCTTTCACGTGGCCCCAAAGGAAGAAGTCGCAAGGTGTTAAATCACAAGATCTTGGTGGCCAATTGTGATCACCTCTTCGAGAGATAACACGGTCCGGAAACTTTTCCCGCAAAAGATCAATGGTTTCGTTGCTTGTGTGGCACGTAGCATCGTCTTGTTGGAAGTAAACGTTGTCCAGATCAATACAATCCAATTCCGGCCATAATGATGATCATTAATCATCTCTCGATAGCGCAATCCATTCACCGTAACTGTTGCTGCAGCCTCATTTTCGAAAAATTAAGGTCCAATGACTCCGCCGGACCATAATCTGCACCAAACAGTAACACGTTGAGGATAGAGAGGCTTTTCAACAATAACTCTTGGGTTTTCCGAACCCCAGATGTGACAATTTTGCTTGCTGACGAAGCCACCGAGGTGGAAATGGGCCTCATCACTCAAGATGATTTTTCGATGGAATTCTGGATCATTTTCATGCATTTCAACGACCCAATCAGCAAAGACACGACGTTGTTGATGATCGGCCGGCTTGAGTTCTTGTGTTAACTGAACTTTATAAGCCTTGAGATCCAAATCTTTATGCAAAATACGGTGTAATGACGTTTGTGGAATGCCTAATTCCAAAGAACGACGAGGAATGGAGAAACCTGGGTTTTCTTCAACACTTTCGGCTACAGCAGCAATATTCTCGGCTGTTCTTGAGCGACGTGCACGGGTTTTATTCTTCACATAACTAACTTGTCCCAACAGCTCGAATTTTTACAACAATTTCTATATTGCGGTCCGACAAGGTGCTTTATGACGACCCAAAAATGTTCGAGTTTTACGAACCGTCTCTGTAAAATTTTCACCATTTTTATAGTGAATTTTAATAATTTCAATGCGTTCTTGAAGCGTGTATCGTTCCATTTTTATTAATGGCGTAGTTTCTACTTGTCAAATGTCAAAAAATGACAGCTTCAAAAGTGACATCTACCGAAATAGCGGGCTATTCATTGTAAAACCCTTTATTTGAGGCTTCCGCTCCCAAGCCAAAGGCACTACCTACTGAGACAACCGCACTATATCGAAAGCATTCGCTTTCCAGTATAATTGGAAGAGCTAGCCACAATCCCTCTGCTGTTACATCGACCTACAAGTTGACATTCAGTGAGAGGCAATTTCTAGAATTCTCACGAGTGTCCGCCTGTGTAAACATACTATTATAGATCCGTCTTCCGTCGTTACACCAAACCAAGTGAAGAATAAAGTTTTAACCGCAACAGAAAGTAAAGTTTTCTGAGCTACTATTCAGAACTTCTTATCTGATTCACTTGAAGTTTAACTTGCCAAACTGATATTCTCAGATGTTAGTAACAATTCATTCGGTTTGTACTGAAATCCCTTGTGTTCCGCGTTCCATTGAAGCTGCTCTAACGAATGAAAAACTTCGGAGTTTCATCCTTACTGATTTTTTATCAATTTCATTCATTCGCCTCTCAAGATGCAGCCTGTCAGACTACGAGTATATTTTTGAATGAACCGAGTATCTTTTATCGCATGCATGTTCTATACGGAACAGCGTGCTATCAGTTTGCACAAACGTCTGTAATTTTTGGTTTTTGGCACTCTTGTTCCTCGGAATAGAGTGCTCATCAATTTTCCCGAATGTCTGTAATTTTCGAATTTTTGGCTGAAAATGTTATCAAACGATTTGGTTCGACTCACTGATCAAGAATCCGTGGTCGAAATCGATTCTGTCCGGCCAGCCGTCCGTTAACACGATAACTCTCGAACGAAAGGAGTTACAGGGATGAAATTTGTAGGTTAGGTTTGGAGCGTAAATATCTCGGAGTTCGTTAACGGGCGAAATCCATCAAGCGGTTTCGGAGTTATGGCCGTTTTTAGTAAAAACACTTTTTATGAATATTTCCGAAACCAATCACTCGATCTATCTGAAATTTAGCTTCAAATTGTGGAATCATGACCTTCAGAAGCATGTGGAGTTTTGTATTGATCGGGTTACTGTAAAGTGTAAAAAAAATTTGAAAATTTTTAAATTTTGTTTCTACATTATCTATCGAACGGAATGAGCTAGGCAGTTGAAATTTTCAGAGTAGGTTAAGTAGATAAATATCTCGGTTAAGTTCGCTATTGGGCAAAATAGGCCAGATGGTTTCGGAGTAACGAAAAAAAATTTTTTTTTTAAATACAAATTTCAAAATATTTAAATTTTTTTTTAAGATGCAGTTTCACCATAAAAATCTATTGATATCATTTTCAACTCTAACAAGCTAATACTTTCCGAGATATGATTTTTCGAAATTTCAATAATGAATCGTACTTCTATGTTTTCACAGAATGCTATAATTATTCTATATATGATTTATTATATGATCTGTGTTCATACTCGTACATGACATCCTGTTCTCTAAGAGAGAGTCAAATTCATTTCAGCTATTTTAATTGGATTTCTTCCATGGTGCAGTTCTCATTCTCAGAGATCTCATTTAATCTTGATAAATAAACTATTATTGGAATTGAATATCCTCTGAGAAACCAACACTTTCGGAGATATAATTTGTCTGTTTGAACAAGAGCGCCAGAAAGCTCCTGTCCCCAGGGCTTGAACCAATTTTTAGTTAGGTAATGTGATCAAACGATTAGGTTCGACTCATTGATGAAGATTCCGGACATATTCTATTCTATCCGGCCGTCCTTTGCTACGATAACTTTCGGACGAAAATAGTTACCGTTACCATTTTACTCATCTTTACTTCTCCTAACTTCTTGATTATGTGTGTAATGATAACCTCTCGCATCTAGTGCAGTAAACGGGAAAGACATCACATGTTGTCCATACAAGAGTGGTTCCAGGAGGGGAGGTTATGGGGGTCATGACCCCCTCCCTGGACTGGTGGGACCTTAGCAAAACTATCAATTTTCATAGAAATGTGGCTGGTATGCTAACCACCTGAACGTGACCCCCTTGTCTTAAGAGCTGAATCCACCATGGTGTTCAGATCTATGTTCACGGTACTTTGAATGGTTTCGTGATTGCCGCAGATGCAATTAATCAATCCCAAGGGCGGTCTATGGGGTTATATATGGACAAGTGCGCACTCTATACATGGAAGCTCCAGGTACGATTTCATCCTACAGTCTGGTGTCGAAAGGAAGAAATATTTTGGTGCACATTTATTGACACCAAATAAGTCAAAGAACCCCAGTCTTAGAGAATTTTATACAGGTAATCATTAAAGGATACTGTGGGAGGTATACTTATTATTAAAAGTTTTTTTTTCTGGGTTTTCTCTCCCAAACTCTGAAAAATATCTATAAAATAAAAAAATAATTATTTTGTGAATTGATTCTGCGTAAGAAACACAAGATATTTGTCAGAAGCAATCAATTAAACAATGTTGCCTAACAAACAACAACGAAACAACATCAACGAAGAAACAACTATATCGTAACGTTTCGGAGTCTATATCAGACTCCTTCGTCAGACGCTTAATGAAAATCTTTAGAAACGTTACGATATAGTTGTTTCTTCGTTGATGTTGTTTCTTTGTTGTTTGTTAGGCAACATTGTTCAATTGATTGCTTCTGACAAATATCTTGTGTTTCTTACGCAGAAGCAAATCACAAAATAATTAATTTTTATTTTATAGATATTTTTCAGAGTTTGTTTTGCATCGTTCGTTTGTCGTTGAGGTTTTCTGCGTGCATGTTATAGGAAACAATTCGATTTTTTCGCTGAAAATAGTCTGAAACGATCAGGTTCGAGCACCTGCCCCTATTATACTTCATCGCCTGGTCTATCAGCGTACATATCTGAAGCAATGGTGATCATACGTATATGACGCAATGGTAATCATCCCGGGAGTCAATTCGGCCTCCGTATTGCTGATTTTCATTCCAGAATGAAATAGCAATTTCTTGCACAATAACGTTGGAGTATTCGGAAATACGTAATCATAACTGCGATCAATAATTAAATGAGCTTATATTTCATTCATTTGCAACGACTCCCACGCAACCAATATTTATGAATGGGCAATAGAAATGATCGATTTATGAGTTGGAAAAAAAATTGTGACTAAAACCGCGAATCCCTTGGGACGCACCGTTTGTTTCATGCGATTTACTCGAATTCTCGTTCAAGTCGCCTCTAGATCCAGATATGCATGAAAACATCCTATACGATATTTTCCTTTTCCGATAGCTTGTTAAATCTTGACGGAAAGCTCGAAAATGTTCCTTCCTCAATTGAATTCGACAAATAAACGGAAATATTCTCTGGAATATTGTATGCATACATTCACTCCACTGTTAAGTGGATAATGGCAATACTGAAAGGGCAAGCCGTTACGGCCCACCTGGGGGAGACAAAAGTGACTGTGCTGACATGCAGGGGTTGTCCACACAGGTTGGGTCCTCTCACCCCTACTGTGGAGTCTGATCATGGATGGACTTCTAGAAAGGACATGGTGATAACTATTAGAGGTAAACATGGAGGCATTGTATATTATTATATTGTATATTGTTGTAGGGGGGTAACGTTGCACTGTGACCTTAATGTGTATTGTGCCCCCCCCCCTTCAGAGCTGTAGATGTCATTACCATCTACAGCTCGCCTTCCAGTTCCAGAGTTCTGATGAACTCCAGTATCTGGGATGGCTTCAAGGGGGCTAGGTCTTCGCTCCTGCAGATTTCTTGCCCAAAGCATTCCTTGCGTTGGTTTGAGATGGTGAGGAATGCCGTTGTCAGGTGATCAGGAGTTTCATCCTCCTCCCAACAGAATCTGCACTCGTCAGTTTCTGCTAGCCCTAATCTCATCATATGCTTCCTGAGGCCGCAGTGCCCTGTGAGGAAGCCAGTGAGGAGGTGCAGCTTGCTCTTACTGAGGTCCACGTATTACTTGGATCTGACAGTATCAAAGTTCCGGAGGAATTTCTTGGAGTGATGCATTCCGGGGAGAGATCTCCAGGAAGTGCCTCTCCCAGTTTCTTCTTTCGTCCGGAATTCACTTTTGTAGGTGTGTCTACCAACCCCACAATAAGGTTCCGGGCCAATAAAGGGGGTTTGTGCTCCTTTCTTGGCAAGTGTGTTGGCCTCCTCATTTCATATGAACCCAGACCAAGGAGACCCTGTTGTTTTTGCCTACTTCATTGAGTTTTCTTCGGCACTCCCATATTAGCTTGGTTTCGATAACATGGAATCTCAGAGCTTCAATAGCAGCTTGACTGTCAGAGTGGATTGCTATGTCACAACTCTGATAGTTTCTTTCTAGGTTCATTTCCACGCATCTTTCTATTGCAAGTACTTCTGCCTCAAATATGCTCGGATGAGAGCCTATAGCGATAGTGAGCATTTGGTGCCTGGTCCATATACTCCAGCGCCAGCTCCTGTAGTGGTTTTTGAACCGTCTGTGTACCATTTAATGGCATTTCTTTTAAGAACTTGGGTTCTGTCGCAGTCTTTGTTCCTACCGAGCATCGTAGTAAAGTTTTTTTCGATGCTTACTTTCTTGATCATTTCGTCACTAGGAAGATTGACGAAATGTACCTGGTAAGAGAGGACCATGAAGGCATACTGAGTAGCCGAATGTAAACTGCCCTCGATATCATCGAAAAGTGGTGTGAGGAAGAAGAGCTTAACGCCAATTCCTGTGAGACCAGCTTGATTCCCTTCACTAGCAGGAGGAATCTGAATCTTAGAGCTCCGGTCCCGAATGGTTTGACTCTAAACTACTCCAATGAGTGCCGACATCTAGAATTTATACCAGATAACAAAGTCAACTGGAGAAATACAACTTAAATATTTTACTAGTGATACGATATTCACCAAATTTCGCAAAAATTAGTGCGTCAGCATTCTACAAGTGATTATCGAGTTAGTGAGGAAATAACAAGAACATTTGGAATGGGTATAACGAAACATTTTGACAGATTATGCCCATTAACGAACTGGCACATCTGGATGCGCAACCTACCCTCGAAATTGCAAGTTGCTATCTCTTTCTATTCGAGAGTTATCGTGGCAGCAGTCACCCATCCAGTTACTTAACTCACACAAGGCTGCTCGACTTCCAATATGTTTTCGTTATCTCCAACAATATAGATCTGATCGTGTTTAAATTTGGAACTTGGCTAGTTATTTTTTGAAGGCTTTCGCAAAATTTCAGCTATATCAGACGATTAGTTTTTGAGAAGAATTCTTTTATTAAATTTTCTTGAGATTTTCCAGTGATTCGGGCATTCTACAACTAATCACAATGTTCGAAGAAACTAGAAGTATCACTAAAATAACTGACAGAGTCTCCTTGTGACAAAATAGCTTTCGAATTGTCAAAAATTACATATTTTAATATTACTATTTCCCCTATGTTGGTAAAGGGCCCCCAAAGGAGCCAGTCCGGTCCTGCTATCGTTTTTTTTTTTAACCGAGCCCTCTGTCTGGAATATTTTCAACAAAATTGCACTTCAAATTATACCGGAAGTGGCCATTAACTTATTAAAGTAACACACAATTGGAAAGAATCTTATATTTTCTCTGTGTTTTCATTTCTGTATCGAATGAAAGTTGAGAGATATTTTTCCGATATTATACCCAATTCATTGCAAATATCATTTCCGTAGCAGATATCTTGTATCCCCCACAGGATCACATGTGTTCCGGTTGATTTATCATGAGATTATGGGGGTAAAAAAGTAAAATATACAGTGACTTTCGGTCAAGTAGATATTGATTATTATTTTCTGTTTCTCCACGTTGGGCGTAGCGATCTTTGCTACTTGAGAGAACTGCTAACTTTCGGAATTCACTAAATTTCCTGTAGGGGCGTTGATATTACATAGGAATTCTTGGAATTGATGTAATAGCCACACGCAGATGACGTTTTCGCCCCCTGAAACCTCGGAGTGAAACTTATAGCGAAAACAATTATGTTCAACAGAACGTGATCCATACTTTTGTCGAAAATATTTCATGAGTAAGGTACGTATCCAATTTTCTCTAGGTATCGAACAAAAGTTATTATTCGCGTATCGACTTGTCAAATAAAATGAACCAGAACACCACGATCGTTCTAATATTTCGGTATTATCATCACAAATATAGATCCTATTGAGTTCAAATCTAGAACCTATATCTGACGAATAGTTTCTGAGATACACAATATTTTCAATTTTTTTTTATTTACCAATCATGCGATCCTCACAAAATTGTACAGAAGTCTTTCTGCCTTTATTTCTCAACTAACTACAGAGCTTTAATTCGATCAGATCATTATTTTCCGAGTTATTGGGAAAACAACATTTCGGATGGCTATAACTCCGAAAGTACTCGGCGGATTTTGCCCATTAACGAATTGAACTGGCGCATTTGGTCTGCAAATATATCCTGCAAATTTATTTTCTCTAGCTTATTGCGTTCGAGAGTAATCGTACTAACGGCCGGATGAACAGATTCTTCATCAGTGAGCCGAAGCTAAAGGTTTGAGATAATTTTCGACACAAATTAATAAAATACAGACATTTGGGCAAATTGATAGGCACTCTGTTCATGGTAATAAGCACGAGAAAATGGAAATAGTCGACAAATTAAATTCAAGTACCCAAGTATCAAATATAAGTTTTTATTCTATCCAAAAAAACAGAATAATTACTGAGCATCAGGACCTTTTGATTATTCATTGTTGTTCGCTTATGTTCCTAATTCAGTGGATTCCAAAATTCATATTATATACGAATTATCTTTCGGAAACGATTCCATCAATCAATATTTTATTCTGAGCTAACATTTAAATATTAATCCCACATGTATGACCTAAATTCGTAATCAATGAAATTTCTGGTAATTCCATTCAAATGATTGTGAAGGTTTAAAATCTTGGTTTTATGAATCAACCATCAATGGTGAGGGCTGACAGAGGGGAAGTCCATGAATCGAAGCATGGGACATGAATGGTTAAGGGTTTAACACACTACACAATTTATGTACTCGACAGTGGGATGTGTTAGCAGAGGTTTTTTTAACGGGGTAATACAATTCGACGTATGATACAAGAGATTAGGGAAAAACCTCATCAAAAAAAAAGCACTGACGTGAAGTCAGTACTCTTTGGCGCGCGTGTTCACGGTGGCTAATTTGAATTGAATTATTCAAAAATTAACAGTGCTGTATCTAAGCTGCCATCAGGATAGAGTAACAAAGTTGGAAAAGAACACAAGTGACTCTCCTTAGTCGCACAAGCTCCTAGAAGATTTGGGAGGGTCAGTATAATCCTAATCATGTTTATAGCACGCGCGCCAAAGCAGATTGACTTTTTACACTTTTTCTTTCATTGTTAAGTCAATCTGCTTTTGCGCGCGTGCTATAAACATGATTAGGATTATACTGACCCTCCCAAATCTTCTAGGAGCTTGTGCGACTAAGGAGAGTCACTTGTGTTCTTTTCCAACTTTGTTACTCTATCCTGATGGCAGCTTAGATACAGCACTGTTAATTTTTGAATAATTCAATTCAAATTAGCCACCGTGAACACGCGCGCCAAAGAGAACTGACTTCACGTCAGTGCTTTTTTTTTTTTTTCAAGTTCCTTTAACGAATATAGCTATCAATACAGTTTGGCTGTTAGTTTTACCGTAGATCAGAAAAAAATTCGGTTGTGGGTCCTCCGTTAGGGACGAAATTGCATCTTCTCCAAATCCGAACGCATTTTAATATAGATCTACCGAATATAGTTATTTATAAATTCGCCTCAGGTCCACCATACAGACATTTCAAATCGGAAACAACGCTATTTCCCCCAAACTGACTTGTGTCCGTGCACTGAATTGACATGAATATTCTTTTAAAACCTCACAATATCGGCTCATTACTCCCAACATAACCCAAACAACCCAAAACCATTCACTTCTCGTCTGCGCAAGCGCAGTATACTCGTGGCTGCAAGTCCTCCCAAAATTACACACCTCACAAAAAACTCCGATTCTCCAACACTAGTGGTTCAGGAGATATCGCTTCTTGAATCCACGCATGCGCAGACCCTCACCAGGGGATTCTATAGCGGAAAAGCATCCGCCACCCCAAAACCCCAATCCTTTCTGACGAAAGCACCACCAGTTAAATCACTGATGGTCTGCTCATGCGCATAAAGAAAAATGCCCGTAAGGGGTTGCATCCATTTCGAAATTAGCCCCAGGGCCACGGTACGGACACTTTAACTCTGATACAACGCTACAGCCCCCAAACTGACTTGTCCTTGCACTGAATTGCTATGAATATTCTTTTAAAACCTCATAATATCGTCTCAGCACTCCCAACATAACCCATCCAACCCTAAAACAGTCACTTCTCTTCTGCGCATGCGCAATCTACTCGCGGCTAAAAGTCCTCTCAAAATAACACACCTTACAAAAAACTCCGATTCTCCAACACTAGTGGTTCAGGAGATATCACATCTTTAATCCACGCATGCGCAGACCCTCAACAGGGGATTCTATGGAGGAATAGCATCCGCCACCCCAAAACCCTAATCCTCTCAGACGAAAACACCACCAGTTAAATCACTGATGATCTGCTCATGCGCATAACGAAAAATGCCTGTAAGCGGTAACATCAATTTCAAAATTAGCCCCAGGGCCACGGTACGGACACTTTAACTCGGAAACAACGCTACATCCCCCAAACTGACTTCTCCTTGCACTGAATTGCTATTAATATTCTTTTAAAACCTCATAATATCGACTCAGCACTCCCAACATAACCCATCCAACCCAAAAACAGTCACTTCTCTTCTGCGCATGCGCAATCTACTGGCGGCTAAAAGCCCTCTCAAAATAACACACCTTACAAAAAACTCCGATTCTCCAACACTAGTGGTTCGGAAGATATCGCATCTTTAATCTACGCATGCGCAGACCCTAATCAGGGATCTGAATTCTATGGAGGAATAGCATCTGCCACCCCAAAACCCCAATCCTCTCTGACGAAAACTACAGCAGTTAAAGGACTTCTCATCTGCGCATGCGCAATACGGAAAATGCCCGGAAAGGGCAGCATGAACCTCAAAAACATATGTTGCGGCATTAAAAGCAAAGTATTCCGCAAAATAGTAGTAATTTTTTTATTTTTTTCATGTCACGTGATCTTCACGAAATTTTGCAAAAGTGTTTACTTTGGTCCTTTGCATCTAACTACTGAGTTTCAATTTAATCAGATCAGTATTTTTCGAGTTATCGTGAAAACAAAATTTTCAAATTTTCAAAATTTTTTTTTGCCACTTTAGGGCCGTCCGTTCAACACAAAACTTCGCAGGCATATAAAGGTCATGATTCTACAACCTGATGCCAAATTTCAAAAAGATCGAGTGATCGGTTCCGGAAATATTCATAAAAAACGTTTTTATTAAAAACGGCCTTAACTCCGAAACCGCTCGGTCGATTTCGCCCGTTAACGAACTTGTCCGAGATATTTACGCTACGAAACTACCCTGCAAATTTCAACGCTCTAAGTCGTTCCGTTCGAGAGTTATCGTGCTAACGGCCGGACCGGCCGGCCGGCCGGACCGGACGGACAGAATTGAATTTGACCTCGAATTCTTCATCAGGGAGTCGAACCCAATCGTTTGAGACCATTTTCGAAAAAATATTCGAAAAATACAGACATTGTGACGAAATGATAGCACGCTGTTCCTTGCGGAACACGCGCGCAAAAACCCTGTTTCTCCGTGACTGTTGTGATTTGCTACTATTGTTTACAAAATTTGCTGACATTGATATACAGGCCGAGTCTTTGACCACTGCATTAATTTTAACCAAAGATTCCTCCCATCAAATGAAACACTTTTTGCGCGTATGTTCTGGGGAACATCGCGTTATAGTTTTGCCCAAATGTCTGTAACTTTCGAATTTTTTGACGAAAATGGTCTCAAACGATTAAGTTCGACTCCCCAATGAAGAATTCGAGGTCAAATTTGATTCTGTCCGTCCGGCCGTCCGGCCGTCCGGCCGTTGCCACGATAACTTGAGAACGAGAAGAGCTAGCAACTTGAAATTTTCAGGGTAGGTGGCGCATCTCAATACGACGGACAAGTTCGTTAATGGGCATAATCGGCCCAGTGGTTTCCGAGTAATAATTTTGTTTTCAACCAATATAAATCCGATCGAATTGAAACTTGGTGAGTAGTTGTAGAATATGATCTTAAGGACGTTTGTGGAATTTTGTAAGAATCGTATGGCTAGAAAATTTTTAAAAAATTATTAAAAAATATTTTTGTTGTCACGATAACTTGAGAACGGAATGAGATAGCGGCTTGAAATTTTCAGGTTAGGATGAACACCAGAACGCAACATTTCAGTTTATTTATGAGCATAATCGGCCAAACGGTTTCAGAGTTATAGCCATCTGAAATTTTCTGAAATTTCGTGGTTTTTGTTCCTCATTAACTCAAAAAGTACTGAACCGATTGAATTCAAACATGGTTATTAGTTGTAGAATGCCAACGCGGAAATGTTTGCAAAATTTGGTGAGGATAGCATTTGTAGAAAATTTTTAATAAATCATTGAAAATAAAATAAAAAAATTCTATATATCAGTAACTATTCGTTTGAAATTGCTGAAATTTTGCAAGAGCCTTCATAACCTAACTCTACTGCCAAGTTCCAAGTTTTAATACGATCGGTTAAATATTGTTGGAGATTCGAGCATTCTTGTGCGAGTTCAGTAGATGGGTGACCGTTGCCTCGATAACTTTCGAACGAAAGGAGATAGGGACTTGCAATTTTCAGGATAGGTTGCGTATCCGAAAGAGAGTGTTGAGTTCGTTTTTGGGCATAATCGGTCTAACGGTTTCCGAGTTATACCCACCAGGAATATTATTTCCTTGATAACGCAAAAAATAAATATTCGATCGAATTGGTGCTTGGTAACTAGTAGTAGAAAATCAACATAAAGACGTGTTTAAAATTTTGTAAGAATCGTATCCAAGGAAAATTTGAAAAAAATGACGAAAAAAAAAATTTCAAGAACCGTACCCCTAGAAAATTTTTAAAAAGTCACGAAAAAAAATTGGTTCAAGCACTGACGTGAAGTCAGAAGCTTTTGCGCGTATGTTCTATTGTCCATACTTCTGTATTGGACACCCTTAATCGAATTTACCATGGTAAATTATGTTGTCCATTCTCCTGTATTGGACACTTAATTCGAATTTACCATGGTAAATTCGAATTGAGAGTGTCCAATACAGGAGAATGGACAACATAATTTACCATGGTAAATTCGATTAAGGGTGTCCAATACAGAAGTATGGACAATAGAACATACGCGCAAAAGCTTCTGACTTCACGTCAGTGCTTGAACCAATTTTTTTCATATAACATTTTTCCAAATTCAGCTCAGGTAAAAAGATGCAGGCTGTTGAAATTTTGAAAAAAAATCAGTTTTTATTTTGTAGCTTTGACATCCTTTTTTCGAATAAAATGAATGTTGGCGTAAAGTTTCCTATAACTATGATACATATTTTCCAAATATTAGTTATCTTCTACTTCTACTGGTTTTCTAGTTATGGACTCGTGGATTCATAAAACTAACGAAATTAGCATAAAGAAAGCATATAAAGTTTTTCTTGAGTCATTTCAAGAATATTCCATCGTTTTAGAACATTATATTATTCTTCATCATTTTTCCTTAAACGCACCGTTTTCGAGATATTCTTCATTGAATGTTTTAAAATGGAAAACTCCAGAAATTTCACTACTTTTATGGATCCGTCCCTGAGCGTTGGAATCCCGAATCAAGCTGTAAACCACGTTACCATGCCTTATTCTCATCCGCCAACAATGTCATAGATAATTTATATGCGGGAGTGTATTAGCACATTGTGAAATCTTTAAACGCTTGTAACTTTTTACCTGAGCCGAATCTGGAAAAATGGTAAATGAAAAAAGTGTTTCATTTGATGAGAGGAATCTTTGGTTAAAATTAATGCAGTGGTCAAAGACTCACCCTGTATATTGAAATATTGATCGGCATTTTTTCTTCAATATGGATTCCTTCGTCAAAAAATGGTGAGGTTTCTCCAAGGTACCCAAAACTCAACCTGAAAAATGAAAAGACAAGAGGAGAAGAACGAACAAATTGAAAATAATACATAACCTTTCAAAAGTCTCCTCTTACAAATATACTTCTCTGTAGGCGCATGGGATATCTTGGAGAAGAATCGCCTCCGCTAGTTTTCAAAGATATTCCTTCTTGTTTTTAGAAATCCCTTCAATATGTGAATTCAAACATCTCCCATAGATACATGTTTCACTCTGTATTGTGTGAAAGAATGGAAAAATGAACCGGAAAATTTACGTTATAATTCAATACTACAATATTACAATTACACAAGATATTTGTCAGAAGCAAAAAATCGAAAAATGGTGCCTAACAAACAATAACGAAACAATATCAACGATGAAACAACTATTTCGTAACGTTTCGGGGTCTAAATCAGACACCTTCGTCAAACACCTAACGAAAATCTTCAGAATTATTTTTTGTTGATATAGCTATTCTGAAATGATAGCCTGTTTATGGTTTTAAAATTCGGTACACAATCAGTGTCCATAGAGTAAAGATCTCATCGTGATCAAATAATTAGATTTCAAATCATCTCCTTATAGAGAGGGGTCTGCAAATCAGCTCGCAATACGAAGCATAGTAGTATATTTTATCATTGAACGATTAACAAAACATCTTCGAAATATTGTTTAGTGTACCCAAAATTCGCAACCATTTCATGTCTTTTCTCTAGCATATTTAGCAAAATTACCAATCTCAACATTATACACTGCGAAAAAAAATTAACGCACATTCTGAAAATCTCAATTTTAATGAAAGTTAACTCTACATTGAATTTATAACTTATTTTTTATGTTCTCTCGGGAAGGTTTTGAACGAAACAAGACACATCAAATGGAAGAAAAATTCAGGATTTCACCGAATCTTATGTGAAAGAAGAGAAATAAACAATTTTCAAAATACTGGAATGCTGATAAGTGATTTAATACTTGGTATTTCCACCCCTTGCGTTAATTACAGCTCGGCAACGACGGTTCATACTCAAAATGAGTGACTTAAAATGTTCTGATCTAATCCTTCCCAGATTTCTCTGAGTTGGATTCCTAAGTCATTAAGAGTAGCTGGATGATTTTCTGAACTTCTCAGCCTTCTATTGAGGTTGTCCCAAGACTGCTCAATCGGATTGAGATCGGGACTTCTTGCTGGCCATTCCATTCGAGAGACTTCAACCTCTTCAAGGTACTCCTGAACGATGCGCGCACGATGGGGTCTGGCATTATCGTCCATAAAAATGAAATGTTCACTAATGTATGGGGCAAATGGCACTACATGCTCTTCAAGAATGATCCTTATATACCTATCAGCATTCATAGCTCCAATATCAACGACCACTAGGTCTGTGCGAGCAGTCAAAGATATTCCACCCCATACCATAATCGATCCTCCCCCGAAACCAGTAGTATTCAGGAAATTGCACTGAGCATATCTTTCATATGGACGTCTGTATACAAGGAAACTTACACAGTGGTAGAGATCACAATGGTAGAGACAGAATCTAGACTCATCTGTGAAGAGAGCTCTTTCCCAATCAGCCTCTTCCCAATGGATATGCTCTCTCGCAAAATTAAACGCGCCCTTCGATGGGCTGGGGTAAGAGCTGGGCCTCTTGCCGCGACACGAGGCCTTAAATCATATTCTCAGAGGCGATTTCTTATTGTCTGAGTGCTAATTTAGACCCCATGAGTTTGCTCAAGTTGATTTTGAAGGAGGCGAGCGGTTGCAAATCGTTGTCTCAACGAAGAAACTCTCAAGTAACGTTCTTGAATGGCAGTTGTTACCCGTGGTCTACCCTGTCCTGGTCTTCGGACATTCATACCTGTCTCCCTGAATCGCTGCAACATTCTGGACACACTTGTATGGCAAACTCCAAAGCTTTCTGCAATTCTTGTGTATGTCCACCCTTCTTCTCGCAAAACTACCGCTTGGGCACATTCCTCTTGGGTCAAATTGCGTGTTTCGCGTTGCATAGCGATCGAGTGTAGAAAATCAAACGAAAGAAAAACTATTGATCACTAGAATTGATCGAGAACAACTGATTTCAGAATGGAGCCAATACATTCAAAATCTGATAATCTCATCTTTTTTCATTCCTGCTGGGAAAAAACATCTGTATTGAAGAAAAACGTTGAAAGTGGATAACATATGCATGCATAATTCTGATAAAAATAATTATCATTGAGAACACCTCCAGTTGTAGAATAAATTTGAGATTTCCATAATGTGCGTTAATTTTTTTGCGCAGTGTATATTTGGGAATTTGATGAATAATAATGTAATAAATCGCTGGTTGACATTTCTTGTCAAAATGCGGATATTGAATGCATCGGATTGCACAAGTTACTAGATTGTCTTCCAAGGATTCATGTTATTACTTGTACTTGTGCGTCTCGTTATTCATACTCCGGATGTATGATTATAAGCTCATTCCCCCAAGATTGTTTTCCAATTCTCGAATTAGAAATACAATGGACACTCAATCTTAACATTTCCGATAGCCCTCTATTCTCGAAATAAAATTGAGTATATACCCACCAGGGAATTGTTTCCGTTCGAGAAGATGAAACAAAACAATATCGGAATAATCCGTTTCAAACTGAAGGATTTTTTTTAGAATATGCGGAGAAACTAAAGGAAAAGCTAAAGAAAGGTTCACTATGAACCCGATTTTTTGTTGCAGAGAGCTAAAGACGGAGGAAAGAAAATATGCTTATACTTCACCAAACCGAATTATCTGAGTACGTAATTCAATATGAAAAGACTTTCTGGTTTATTATTATTCAATATTGAATCCAGCAAGTTTACATCCTAAGCGCAGCATTGCTTTATTCATAGGTCAAAAAACTATACAGGGTGATTCCAAATTAGACGTGCACCTTGGAGGAGGTGTTAGTATGACTCATTTGCTGTCATATTGATTAATAACCGAAAATCAACAGTTTCCGAGATGTTCTGATGATTTTTAAGAGATTTCTCGCCATAGGAAGGACCTATTTCGTGGCCAGTGAGAAGTCCGGATCTAATATGTTAAGATTTTCTCGCATGGGGTGGTTTGAAATCTATATATCTATATATCTATCTATCTACCTATATAAAACACCTTGTAAAATATAACCTAACATCTGACTAATATTTGTAATTTGTAGCTGCCCTGAGGAAGGAACACAACTGTTTTAACACATGAATAAAGAGTAAAACTCAAACTTTCATTATTGGTCGATATCTCTTAAAACAATCCAATCTAAATTATACGACCTTCATCTACAAAAAAGAAAGTCGTGTTAGTTACACTATTTATAACTCAAGAACGGCTGTACCGATTTGGCTGAAAATTGGTGGGGAGGTAGCTTAGAACCAGGAGACGGACATTTTTTTCCGAGATCTGAATACAGGGTGTTTTTCTTTTAACGTCAATTACAACTTGATGTTTTTCCTACCATAATTGTACAATTTTAGTCATTTGTGTTAAAAAATAAACTTTCGAGGCATACATCATTGAAAATACACCATCATAAAAACATTAGATGTATACATATGATTTCAATCATGATAATAATACTTGAATAGTGCTACCAAATTGTGGAAATTCATTTTAAAATCAGGTTCGCGAAATTTATAGAGCTCACCGTCCATTTTATGGTCGATATAATCAAACTTCTGAGTGGGCTCTTCGTCTGCTAACGGACATTTTTGTTTCTAAAAATCTGAGAATTCACCATCGACAACCTATGGCTCCAACAGGATTACCATTCCATCAATTTATGTTGTTTCATAATTCAAAATTCTCCAAATTCATGATTGAGCCAGCCATTATTGTTCCCGAATAGTCCTTTCAAAAAATTATTTTCGTTGTTATGGGACCTGCAGCTAATTAATTCGAGTGGCAATTAGCACCCCTGATTCAAAAATCACCCAAAAAATTGTTGGCCCAGATTTAATAAATAAAACATTCCATCAATTTTTGTTGTTTCCTTCCAATTTGAATTCCTCAAGCTCCTTGAAACTCCCTTTAGTTTTTAGCAACTTTCCCCAATTTCATTTGATCAAGCCTTCAGGATTGTCCCTAAATAATCGTTTCAAAAAATTATTCAATTCGAAATTCGCTGTTTGGGGATTTGCGGCTAATTAATTCAAGTGGCTGAAATTTTATGCCCGAAAATTTATGATACTCACTTCCTCTCTTTTACGTTCTTAGAATTGTATAATGAGACCGCAATTCATATCAAACGCACCTCTGATTCAGAAATTCCCCAAACAATTGTTCGCGCAGATTTAATTTCAGAGTTTTAGGAAGATTAGCCCTACAAGCACGTGGACAAGATGGGGAAATTTCAACTGAATGTACATCCACTTTCAGAGGGCCTGTTCTGAGTGAAGCAGGGCAGTTCGCAGCATGGTAGCTTTACATAATAAATTTAATTAAGTTATGTAATTTTCCCTACAACAGGAACGCAGGGAATGTTTTCGTCGTGTGGCTCTGATAGTGACTGTTGTCCAATTCGAAATCATGGCTGCTAAGGGTTGTAAAATAAATATAAGAAGAAATGTTTTCAATTAACATAACATCTGTGGCAATTTTAGTTTCTTTAGAACGCCTTCGCAAATTGTTTTGTGCTGATAAGTTGTAGTTTATAAATTGTCTATTCTGTGTTTGAATTTCATTAACTTCAATTTTGAATAATGGTTCGATTGACAGAAGTTCACAGAATAACAATTTTACAAATGATTGGTTACGGAGATAACACCCTAACACAGAAAGAAGTTAGTCGCGTGTTTCATTAGAAATTTCCAAATTTGTCGCCTATAACCTATAATGTGAAATTAGATGTGATGCTTGACTTTGGAGGAAATCCACATAAATCGAGTAGAGATGCTTCCACAACATTCAATATCACCCATACATCGATTCTAAAAATGATACCTACCCAGGAGCTCTTAGAACAAATGATGGACCTGTTGGATAACAATATTATCCAATTAGTAGACGTTTTGTTTTCTGATGAGTGCACTTCTTCTCTCAACGGCCATGCTAATCGTAAAAATTGCCCTACTGGTCTAGCGACAATCCTCACACACGCAATTTCCTCAAAAGGTAAATTTCTGGACAATTTCTGGCAATTTGAATGGCGATAAATATTTAGTACTTTTTTTTTTTTTGTTTCGGCATCGACTGCTAAGGTCATTAGCCGTAATATTTAGTACTATTTCTAAATGATGTCGTACCAACTTTAGTGAATTTGTATCTTGATCAAGGAAATCCTCAAGTTCCATGGAATACGATATAGTTCCAACAGGATGGAGCACCACCACATTACCAGCGCAATGTGTGGCAGTATCTCGGCGCAATATTACCAAATCGGTGGATAGGAAAGCGAGGAACGATCGAATGGCCAGCACGATCCCCTGCTCTTAACCCATTATACCCTTATTACACTATGCCTTTTTCATGCCTATTTGGCGCCCTGACTGACTGCGCCTGAAATTTTGAAGAAATACGCATGCGCCCGGCGCTATTTTGTAGACTATTTCAGGCTTGAAAATAAATAGAACTGGTTCTATTTGTCCCCCGTGAATCGTGGGGATTTCAAGCCTTTTTGTCGAAATGTCATGTCTACCAACACAATATTCATCTGTCTGACTTCACGTCTTCTTAACATAACCTTGAGGTCTGCCTTACGCTAAGACCAGGTCCGATTCCTACAGCGGAAGTAATTTTTTTAATTTTTTTTTTATTTTGGACGACGGCGGCCTCTAAATAATATTAGCCTAGGGCCCCACAAATGCACGATCCGCCCCTGCTTGATTTGAATTTCCTTAGAGATCGAAGAACGCTTGCGATTAGGTCAATCACTCCTGAGATGTTGAATGTTGGAAAATTTTTTTATTATAAGTTAGGATGTTGCCAAGGCGTTAGCGGTGAAGACTTTGAACATCTATTTCATTCAAATTCATAATTTTTTTTGGTACATTTAGGGTGGGTTCCACAAAACTTTGACAGCTCTTAATTGCCAAATTAGTCCGATTCTATGTCGATTCCCAGTTCAATTTTCATTCAACCATCGAACTAAATCCTCAATTAAGCTAATCAAACCTTCGTGTAGCCCAGCATTTTTACTACATGTTAGTTTTTGATATTGTACCAAATTTTGCAATCACTTGATTTCATTTTTTTTCTAATTTGATTTTTGCAATAAACATGAAAGTGATTACATTTCTGAATAGAGGATGACGAGACCTTTCAAACTATGTATCACAAGTCCATATAGGGCTTCACGCGAGAGCGAGATTTTCTCGTCTCGTCTCGTTCTCGTCTCGTAAAAGCGAGACGAGACGTTTTCAAAAATATTATAGGCGATAGCGAGAACACTTACAGCGCAACACGAGAGTCTCGTTTGGTCTCGTTAAATTTTTTGTATGAAGTTTTATATACGACTCGACATTTTTCAATACCCACAGAAAACAATTGAATATGAAGAGTTTCCACTATAATTACCAAAAAATTTTGTCTATATTATGCATCAATCGTTTTAGAAATACACGATTTTTTAGAAGATTATTAATTCGTTATGAGAATTCACAAGCATAAAAACGGATGCCATTATGAATCCAATACTTAACGGACAACTTTTATTGCCCCTAAAGGCCCTAAATCCCAATGCTTTGAAAATTTCGTCTCTATCTGAACATCTGGAGAAATTCATTCTCTTGTGCTCCTTGTAGCGAAGATGTGAACAATTATTGTATACATCTGTGGATCTACGTATAATAAAACTGGTAACGATATGAAGCTATTCAATATTTCGAAAAGTATAATGAGGAATACGCCAAGAACACCCTCAATGATCCACTGGGAAGGTATTCTTTGAAAACTATACCAAATTGTTCAATTTTATTAAAAAATGCATCGACATCGATAGCCAATTTAAAACATCAACAAAACTTTCGAAATATTGGAAAGCTGAGTTTGAAGAATATTGGCTGTTAGAAAGAGCAAATAGGAATCAAAATATTTTATAGTGGTGGAGAGTGATGAAAAAGTTCTTCCTACACTTTCCAAGATGGCCGATGATTTATTAATGGCTACATCCGTACCTGTTGAAAGATTATTTTCCACAGCAGTTATGATCATGGCAAAAACACGTACATCATTGAAAAATGATTTGATGCAAGCGTGATTATCTTTGATTCTTAGTCATCGAGTAATTTAAAAGTTGAAATTATCAGTGTTCAAAATTAAAAATAATCTACATGTACAAATATTTTTGTATAAGAGCGTAATAAATATAGCTTTACAAAATTATTCATTATTGTATACCATTTCGTTTATATATTATAATATTTATTATCGTTATTCAGAATTAAGCGAGACGAGACGAGACAACTGATAACGAGACGAGAACGAGACTTATTTTTTTGGGAATTGGCGAGAGCGAGACGAGATTTTTTATACTCTCGTTTCGTGTGAAGCCATAAGCCTAAGTCCATACTTCCTATTTGAAAAATTTGGGGTTGTGCCTGTCTTTCGAAGGGGGTTCTGGGATTCTTCATCAGTGAGTCGAAACTAATCGTTTGAGACCATTTTCGACCACAAATTAATTACTATATTTAATTAATATTAATAATCAAATTTTCGATTGATGTGTAATTTCCCAAATTCATTGGTGAAGTGTTGTATCATCCTCTTAATAGGTTAAGCCGCCACTGAATGGGAAATATACAATTTTTGTGTGAGCTCAGCCTCGTCTTTCCCGAGGAATCTTATTATTGGAATATGTGGTATGTGTGGAGACCCTTACAGAGATCTAGTAGGGAATAGAAGGCAATCGCTAGGGGTGCACTAACTTGGGGGCGGCGACTGAGAGAGAAGGCACAAGAAGTGAGAACGGCGGAGGTATTTGCCCTGGGCCAGCGCAACCTCGTTTCTGGAGTTTAGTCTTGCGCCACCCTGCCTGACATGCACTCATAACTAAAGAACTACGAGCCAACACGAGTACGTAAACGCATGAAATGATGACAGAGCGCACCTGATATTCACTTCGCAAAGAAAGCTAGTGCACTCCACTTCGTTTTCCAATCAAGAGTAACAAATTATGATTATTTCAATCTGATCACTTTTTTTGAAATTGAAATTGTCCCATTTTCACTGCACCCATTTAAAAACAGAGCACTTTTGCACCAAATTTCGCTGAAGAAATCCTGCACCATTTAATATAATAAGGTAAATGCACAATTTATATTTTGGCACGCTTTCAGCATGCTCTACGTGTTGCTGCTCTACGGCTTTTCTCTGTTCTGCACCCGAGTAGGGGATTATTTGACCGGATTTCTCCTGACGACTTTTCATTCAACTTTACGTTCGAAATTCTGGAACAACACCGTTACGTGTTGAATGAATGGCTCGTTCGCTGAAGTCCGATCGTTTAGTATTGCTTAAATTTTATCGCTTTATTTCTGAAATTCTGTTCTAAATATTTTAAAGTTGTTGAAAGATAACTACTTTTGGTGAGTTACGAATCTTTTTATTAACTTTGATATTTCCACGCAAAGGAATAATTATTTTCGGAATCATGAAAAAAAAATTCAAAGATGTGTTCTTTATATTTTCGTTCGAGTGAATGGATGTCATCAATACTAATGCAGTAATATAAACAAGAGTTTTATACCCGCAATGAAATTCAATGGCATTTTTTCAGTTTCGAATTATTTTCTGATTCGTAGAAAACTGACTGTTTAATTCAATTAAATCAATAATTATGCTATTGTGAATCCAGTGAATCCATTGAAATTAATTTTCAATAAAATAAAATGTTTGATTCTCAATATTCTCATTATTTCAAGGAAATGGGTTTTCGATTAAAGCCTCTACAAAAGGAAGACAACTGTGAATAATTGTTCATAGATTTCAGCAATGCGTTCATTTAAATTCTTCCAGAATATCATAAATCCGATTATATTTGCTAAATACTGATCCAGTCCTTGACTTTACATGTACATAGGAGTGACCTGTTTTCGATATGCTTACGAATGTTTTCATCGAAAATTCTAATAATATCAATATTTTCCATTTGTAAGTTTACTAAAATTTACAAACTCGATCGATTCTTTCGTGTATAGGTAGATATTTAAAAGTACTGTGGATTTTACATGGAGGTTTGTTATTTTCACCGGAAAATATCAAAATACCTCCTTTGCTCGTTCATTATGCATGAATCAAATTCCAAAATTGATAAATAATGGAATTCCAAAAATTTGAGGAGAATTTTTTTATGCGGTCGATGACTAAGGAAATTTATTACACCTAAATTATTCCTTCTAGTCTAGAATCTAACCGTTAAATTTTTAGACTATTTTTTTTGTCGTACACCAAAGTTCGTCATTCGGAAATAACATAACAAATCTTCATTCGAATGAGATTCAATTCTCGGAGCATCATTGATTGCAATTTTTATTAATTACATTAGTCTTTTTGAAAATGTTGTGCGGAATTGTAAAAAAGAAATAGTAATCGTCACACAATTTACCTCTTATATCCTTCATAGATGTTTCGGGACCAAATAAATATATTATGCGAATGTAAGAACACGAAGAGAAAAAAGGAACTCCTGAAAGAAAATAAGCTCTCCTTTGCCGTAAGAATATATATCAAAGCGTCGCGATCCTGACTATAAACATAATGACGGTAATTCTATTCACCGAAAACGTTGATTATTCTATCGCCATTTCCGAAAAGGCTCGGAAATATGAAAATTCAGTCGCCCCAAGAGTCTTATGTCACCAACTTGAATTGAATATAAGTGTTAAACTTTCGAAAGATTTTATGGTAACGGCCTGAAACTTCAAAGTGCCTTTTTAAATATCAGTTTATTAGTTCAGAATTCTAAATGGATGCTGTTGTGAAAAATCTCCTGAACTTCTTGAAAAGATAATACTGGGTAACTGTGCAATCAACTCAGCTTATTTGAGAATAACGATAGTGTCTTCTCTTCATTATTCCCGCTTTGCTCGAAATGAAAGTGTCCAGATTTCTTTCTGAAATGACTTTGATGAACTGACTGATTTCGTAAGAAAGTTTCATCAAGTAATAAATTATTCCGAATAATTCGTTAGCAGGGTCACCCAGCCAGTTACTGAACTCACTCAAGGCTGCTTGGCATTCAGGAAAAAAAATAATATTTTTATTTTTACAATATTTCCAGCAATATATATCCGATCATGACGAAATCTGTCAAAAAATAACAAGAAAGTTCTACGAAATCATTGAAATTGTGATTCTTATATAATTGGTTTCGATTGTTATTTAATTCAACCTTCGGACATAGAACTGTTCTAAGAATTCAACTAATCAGTTATCATATTCTGAGTTCTCACAATATCCTTTCCACTTCATTAGAATACGTCCAATATTATATTTCAGGAATGCCCATTCAGTATTGTTGTATTTATTTAGATATCGATTTCAGAATACTTTACAAATAGAACCTTCATTCGGTCGTGAATAGATAAAATCTACTTCAGCATCTCTGATCTGAAAATATCTATTTCAATTAATCAAATTACGTTCAATATACCATATTTTATTTTATTCACCAACGAATGGTTTCAAATATCGATTCGAATGCAAATAAAAAGACTCTTGAGCCAGTAACCCATAATACTATGAGGTTTTATCCAATTTTTTCATCTGTGTTCTACACGTTTATTCGTTGACTTTGTTTTCAACTTGATACTTGTTCCATTTTGGCGCTCTTATTACTGGTAACAGAGTGCTTATCAATTTGTCCAAATGTCTGTAATTTTCGAATTTTTGGCTGAAAAGGGTCTCAAACGATTTGGTTCGACTCACTAATCAAGAATTCGTGGTCGAAATCGATTATGTCCGGCCGTCCGTCCGTTAACACGATAACTCTCGAACGGAATGAGCTAGTCAGTTGAAATTTTCAGAGTAGGTTTGGGAGATGAATATCTCGGCTGAGTTCGTTATTGGGCAAAATTGGCCTGATTGTTTTTTTTTTTTTTTTTACGTTACAAATTTCAAATTCAATTTTTTTTTTAAGATGCAGTTTCATCATAAGAATCCATTGATATCATTTTCAACTCTAACAAGCTAGTTCTTTCGGAGATATCAATTTTCAAAATTTCAATAATACTTCGTACTTCTATGTTATCACAGAATTCGAATTCTATCTGTCTGTGTTCTATCTGTGTTCACTGTTCATACATATACCTAATCTTATCTACCTATGACAGATATGTCAAATATATTGATTTATGTTCTAACAAATTATGATTGAATGCAAAATGAACAATTATAGGATATTATAATTAACCCTACCCTATATGCCCTTGGATAGGGGCACAATAGATGTCAAGGTCGCGGTGCAACGTAACCCCTTACCAATAATAATAAATAATAATGCCCTTGGATAATCCATATGATGATGAAAATATATTCAGAATATCTTCAGTGAAAACAAAACCGGAATATTGGCTAAGTTTCAATTGATATAATATAATTTTCAGAAGAGATTTGAGGAATGAATACCTCGGATAAGTTCGTTATTTAATTTTAATTTAGTTTCGTTTATGATGCAGTTATATTATAAGAATCCATTGATATCATTCCTAACTCTGAGAAACCAATAATTTCGGAGATGAATTGTCAAAGTTTGAACAAGAGCACCAAAGCTCCTGTCCACAGGGCTTTCCCACATTTTCATAAATTTTTTGCCATTTGTTATGATTTCTATATTGTTTGTTTTTGTTGTAGCCTTGATAAAGGTAGGAAACCTTAGTCCCATTGGCTTAAAGTATAATTATTTGTGAAACGCAATTAAAATAATTGGTTCAAGCACTGACGTGAGGTTAGCAACAAAATTTCAGATGTGTATACCTCCGAAACTGTTAATTAAATTAAATTTTTTTTTTTTTAATTTTCTAGTGATACGAAATTTCGTAAGAATTTTCAAGCCGACATTCTACAACTAATTACCATGATTGTATTGGATCGGAATAGTATCAGTATTCTATAATTATAGCTACCAAGTTTCAATTCGTTCGGTTCTGTATTGGTTGATGACAAAATGATTACTCGGAAACCGTTGAACCGATTATGCCCATTAACGAACTTATTCGTCGTTTTTGGATACGCCACCTGGCCTGAAAATGTCAAGTCGTTCTCAAGTTATCGTTGAACGGCCGGACATAATCAAATTTGACCTCGAATTCTTCATCAGTGGATGATAACACTACCAATAACTTTCTACAAAATATTCCGCAAAGAATAGTCTAATTTATATTCATGAAGGAATTATCTCTGAAAATATTTCATTATTATTCATCGAATTGTTTCGTTCTTGTATTCTATTAGCTCCATAACAATGCGAAATTTTGATTGGAATATCCTTGAGATCCTCTGCCTTCTTATCAAAGTACACACTGGAGTAGTGTTTACTGTCTTGGGAAATTCCTTACATGACAATGAAGGATTAACCTCCTCCTCACTTGTTTTCTCTGATTAGTATGCATGCAAGAGAATTAAATTCTGCTATTAACGGATTAGATGGAATATAAGCCGGTCATGTTATTAGTAATACAGAAACCTATCAAAGTCTGTTGTTGCTTTCATCTAGGTATAAAGAATCCTTCCCAACTGTCTCCACTGAATTGTGTACATGAAAACTGATTATAACATGATCAGATTGGAAGTTGTAAATGCTAGATTAGGGTACTTATTGAAACCGTTAACTCAGAATGTGCTGTAGTACTTTCACCTCAATATTATGTTTCGCATATTTGAAACAATACACAATGGTGAAAGCCATGTTCACTAATATAATTTTGGCATCTAATACGCTATTTAAAAACCAATTTCATTCACCAAAAAACATTACGTTATCATCTACTTGTGTGTCTATTTATATCCGGACTATCATTACCCTAGGTCAATTTTAGGAATAACGGGTTGTTAATTAACAACTAACAATTCGTAAAGAGTCCTGGTATTTCATAGAAGTTCATATCCTGGTCTTAGTTTTCGATGGATAATATTATATATGCATCTACAGGGTGAGTCTTTGACCACTGCATTAATTTTAACCAAAGATTCCTCTCATCAAATGAAACACTTTTTTCATTTACCATTTTTCCAGATTCGGCTCAGGTAAAAAGTTACAAGCGTTTAAAGATTTCACAATGTGCTAATACACTCCCGCATATAAATTATCTATGACATTGTTGGCGGACGAGAATAAGGCATGGTAACGTGGTTTACAGCTTGATTCGGGATTCCAACGCTCAGGGACGGATCCATAAAACTAGTGAAATTTCTGGAGTTTTCCATTTTAAAACATTCAATGAAGAATATCTCGAAAACGGTGCGTTTAAGGAGAAATGATGAGGAATAATATAATGCTCTAAAACGATGGAATATTCTTGAAATGACTCAAGAAAAACCTTATATGCTTTCATTATGCTAATTTCGTTTAGTTTCATGAATCCACGAGTCCATAACTAGAAATCCAGTAGAAGTAGAAAATAACTAATATTTGGAAAATATGTATCATAGTTATAGGAAACTTTACGCCAACATTCATTTTATTCGAAAAAAGGATGTCAAAGCTACAAAATAAAAACTGATTTTTTTTCAAAATTTCAACAGCCTGTATCTTTTTACCTGAGCTGAATTTGGAAAAATGTTTGGTTAAAATTAATGCAGTGGTCAAAGACTCACCCTGTATATTCTTTTGACTGAGAGCTTTATATGTGTTAGCAGAGGTTGGTGTAACGGGGTACCATACTTTGTGCCTATAGCAATTTTTATTTGTTGTAATTGAAGTTGTTTCGCAGTGCACACATGGAGTTTAAGGCCAAAAATAACAAAATCTGACATCGATGAGCATGTGCGTCGTTTGCTTCTAATGAAGATAAACCCAATATCAACTAATTTAGTTTTTGGCGCTCAGAATCCAACGCAAACATAAAAAATATAGAGTTCTAATTTGAAAAACCGAAGTTATAGCCAATTTTTGATAACAATTTTCGACACAAAATTTGAAACACCCTGTGATGATATTTCTGAAATTCAAAAGATGCATGACCTTTCCACATTCTTCCTCTTCGATGTTTTAAAAACGGTTCACGCTCAGGATGTTTTAAACAAGAATAATGAACATAATACTGACTAAACATATTTGACTTTTTTTCCGGTTTTTTTTTCGATATTTTGAAAACTATTCGAATGAATACAATGGCTTTAACAGAAATGTATTCAGCATTGAATCATCATTGATCATATCAGGAATGCAAAACTTTAAAAAAAATGTTTTCATCAAAATTATTTTCACTACCTGTATAACTGGAAGTGCTTGGATTTCGAAAATATTTTATCTCTGTAGAGAATTTCAAGCAATATCATAATCCGAATTTCCAGATTTCAAATAGGTCCAGTTCTCCAGAAACATCTAGTGGGCACTCGAACTTGGAACGCCCTGTATATTAGTAACGATTAATTACAAATTATTTTATCTCTTCAATACTTTATTGTTTTGGATTGATTAATCGGCTAGTAATGCCATGGTTGTTGTCGTTTTCATTTTTGGCGCACTTGTTCCTCGGAACAGAGTGCTCATCAATTTGCCCAAATGTCTGTAATTTTCGAATTTTTGGCTGAAAATGGTCTTAAACGATTTGGTTCGACTCACTGATCAAGATTACTTGGTCGGAATCGATTCTATCCGGCCGTCCGGCCGGCCGTTAACACGATAACTCTCGAACGGAATGAGCTAGAGAGATGAAATTTTCAGAGTAGGTTTGGGAGATGAATATCTCGGCTAAGTTCGTTGTTGGGCGAAATCGGTCAGATGGTTTCGGAGTTACAAAAAAAAAAATTTTTTACGTTAGAAATTTCAAAATAAATTTTTTTCCAGATACAGTTTCACCATAAGAATCGATTGATATAATTTTTAACTTTAACAAGCTATTTCTTTCGGAGATATGAAATTTCAATAATAAATCGTACTCCTATGTTTTCATGTTATATATGAATTATTATAATATGATCTGTGTTGATAGTGTTGATACATGTCAACTTATTTTCCTGAGACATGACATGTCAAATTCATTTCAGCAATCGTAGAATTATGAGAATTATAATATGTTATTATACTTTTTGGTTCAGAATATCTCCAGTAAAAACAAAACTGGAATATTGGCTAAAGTTTCAATTGATATAATATAATTTTCAGAGTGAATTTGAGGAAAGAATATATCGTTCATCATAGAATTGAGCAATGAATATCTCGGATGAGTTCATTGTTGGGTAGAATTGGTCTATTGGTTTTGCATCAATAATTTTTGGCACTCTTGTTAAGTCTAAATTCTTTTATGATGTTTGAATTTAATTTCTGCTATGATGAAGTTCTATCATAAGAATCCATTGATATAATTCCCAACTCTTACCAATACTTTCAAAGATATGATTTGTCAAAGTTTGAGCAAGAGCGCCAAAGCTCCTGTCCACAGGGCTTTCCCACTTTTACTAGAATAATCACATATAGTATAGACAGCAAATCACGTCAATGGAAAAAAAATTCGTCAACTCGACTAGTGCGAATTCCTTCATTGAAATCTCGGACACTTCCAGCCCACAAGAAGAGGAAGGGAAATGCTTCGTAAAAGGCAATGATTCTCTCAGCATGGGTGGCTGTCATAACTCCTAGGACCTCAATAACGCTAGTTCACATATATTCCGGAAGTGCCTCTGCATACGAATGTTCTGAATTTGAATTCGATTTTTTTCGCAGCCTCACTTTATTTCGTCAATAGCAGAACCCTGGGGGGTTTCATTTTTAGAGGGTTGGAAACGGAAGTTGCTTGGTAGGTATGGCGAGAATAATGCAAGTTGTGATCACTACCAGGGTTCTAGAATTTATTCAACGGATTTGAATCACAATATTGGAATAAGAGAACTTCTACTCTTCAACCTTATTTCGATGTTGAAAGGTTTTTTTTTCTGGGTTTTCTCTCCCAAACTCTGAAAAATATCTATAAAATAAAAATTAATTATTTTGTGATTTGCTTCTGCGTAAGAAACACAAGATATTTGTCAGAAGCAATCAATTGAACAATGTTGCCTAACAAACAACATCAACGAAGAAACAACTATATCGTAACGTTTCGGAGTCTATATCAGACTCCTTCGTCAGACGCTTAATGAAAATCTTTAGAATTATTTTGTTGATAGTAAAATTCAATTCAGGATAGAAAGCAATGATGAAAAAATTAACACATTATTGTCTACCTTCAATTCTTCTTGCCTAACAAACAACAACGAAACCACATCAACGAAGAAACAACTATATCTTTAGAATTATTTTGTTGATAGTGAATTTCAAGTCAGGATAGAAAGCAATGATGAAAAAATTAGCACATTATTGTCTAACTTCAATTCTTGAATTCTTGAATATCACTATCAACAAAATAATTCTAAAGATTTTCATTAAGCGTCTGACGAAGGAGTCTGATATAGACTCCGAAACGTTACGATTTAGTTGTTTCTTCGTTGATGTTATTTCTTTGTTGTTTGGTTAGGCAACATTGTTCAATTGATTGCTTCTGACAAATATCTTGTGTTTCTTACGCAGAAGTAAATCACAAAATAATTAATTTTTATTTTATAGATATTTTCCAGAGTTTGGGAGAGAAAACCCAGAAAAAAACCTTTCAATGATGAGTATACCTCCCACAGTATCCTTTAATGATTACCTACTTATTTCGATGATTCAGGAGCCCAGGAGATGAAAATTGGGAAGGGTGCAGATTTTCTATCTCTATTTTTGAGCATAAACGGAAAATGTAGAGATCTGCGAGGACATTTTTCCGCCTCGCTGCCTACTTTAATTTTGGAGCAGACCTGCATTTAAGCCTCGCGCCGTTTCCCGAATAAGTTACGATTCAGGACCTGTCCCTCATGGGGAGGAAAAGCATATTTTCCATCCGAATTGGACTAAAGAGGCGAATGAAATGGGGATAACATCAAACACTTTGACGTAGCTTAGCATCTTGTTTCACTAATCGTCAAATGGATTTCCATCTGCTCGGATTCCGCAGGATTGGGTAGCGCCGACTGCTCTCCAGTGGTTATATTGATTAAAAATTAAGTATATTAGTCCTTTGAACCAGCTCGCGAAAAATCCTTTGGGATAAATTCCACTCTGCTGCAAACCAGTCTGCCCTTGGACCAAGGAAACATTTGTGGTGAAATTCTAGAATGTCATCAATCAATCACTCTGCGTTTTTTTTTTACCACTCAACATCTTCATTTATTCGCATCTCATAAACGGTAAATCATACGAATAGGGTTTAATTTGAAGAAAGTTGCCCATTTCCTTGAACAACAGAACAACTTTTTCAAATCGGAAATATCATTTTATTTAATTTTTATTGGCGCATTCTGTCCGGCCGGCCGATCCGGCCGGCCGTAAGCACGATAACTCTCGAACGGAATGAGCTAGAGAGTTGAAATTTTCAGAGTAGGTTTGGGGGATGAATATCTCGGCTAAGTTCGTTATTGGGCAAAATCGGACAGATGGTTTCGGAGTAACAAAAAACAAAATTTTTTTTTACGAAACAAATTCCAAATCAAATTTTTTTTAATAAGCAGTTTTATCATAAGAATCCATTCATATCATTTTCAACTCTAACAAGCTAATACTTTCGGAGATATGATTTTTTTAAATTTCAATGTAAATCGTATTTCACAGATTGATATAATTATTATTCTATGTATGAATTCTCATAATGTCAACTTGACAGAAGGGAATATTGTAACTTCAAAAATATTGGGGTTGAAATACTCGTATTTTAGCGATGCAACGGGGACCTCACCCGAAAATGTTTGAAAATATTACGTAAATATTGAAAGCATAATTCTGTAGTTTGGTGAACGTAGATCAGGAAATTTTTGATCGATTACAAGGTAATTTATAATTACTTATCTAATAAACTATTATTTGAATTGAATTTCCTTTATGATGCAGTGATATCATATGAATACATTGATATAATTCCCAACTCTGAGAAACCAATACCAGATATAATTTGTCTGTTTGAACTAGAGCGCCAGAAAGCTCCTGTCCACAGGGCTTGAACCCATTTTATTTTTAATTTATAATCAGATAAATCTAAAAACTCTGATTAAAAAATCGACAATATATGAAAAATGAAAACAACAACAACCGTGGCATTACTAGCCGATTAATCAATCCAAAACAATGAAGTATTGAACACATAAAAAAAATTTAAATTAATCGTTCCTTATATACAGGGCGTCCCAAGTTCGAGTGCCCACTAGACGTTTCTGGAGGACTGGACATATTTGAAATCTGGAAATTGGGATTATGATATTGCTTGAAATTCTCTACAGTGCTAAAATATTTTCGAAGCCCAAGCATTTCCAGTTATACAGGGAGTGAAAATAAATTTGATGAAAATTTTTTTTTCAAGTTTTGCATTCCTGATATGATCAAGTATTCAATGCTGAATACATTTCTGTTAAAACCATTGTATTCATTCGAATAGTTTTCAAAATATCGAAAAAAAACCGGAAAAAAAGCTACATATGTTTAGTCAGTATTATGTTCATTATTCTTGTTTCAAACATCCTGAGCGTGAACTGTTTTTAGAATATCGAAGAGGAAGGATGTGGAAAGGTCATACATCTTTTGAATTTCAGGAATATTATCGCAGGGTGTTTCAAATTTTGTGTCGAAAATTGTGATAAAAAATTGGCCATAACTTCTGTTTTTCAAATTAGAACCCTATTTTGCGCGTATGTTCTGGGGAACATCGTGTTAAAGTTTTGCCCAAATGTCTGTAACTTTCGAATTTTTTGACGAAAATGGTCTCAAACGATTTAGTTCGACTCCCCAATGAAGAATTCGAGGTCAAATTTGATTCTGTCCGGCCGGCCGTCCAGCCGTCCGTCCGGCCGTTGCCACGATAACTTGAGAACGAAAAGAGCTAGCGACTCTGTTTACCATGGTAAATTCGAATTAAGAGTGTCCAATACAGGAGAATGGACAACATAATTTACCATGGTAAATTCGATTAAAGGTGTCCAATACAGAAGGATGGACAATAGAACATACGCGCAAAAGCTTCTGACTTCACGTCAGTGCTTGAAACAATTTTTTTAATGATTGCTTTGGATTCTGCGGTGAAAAATAATTAGAGTTTTCTTACATGATTATGCTCGTAGATTAAATTAAAAAAATTGGTTCAAGCCCTGACGTGAAGTCAGGAGCTTTTGCGCATATGTACTATTGTCCATTCTCCTGTATTGGACACTCTTAATCGAATTTACCATGGTGAATTCTATTATCTGTTCTCCTGTATTGGACACTCTTAATCGAATTCACCATGGTAAATTCGATTATGCATGTAGTATTGAGATATTTCAAATTGAAATATCCTGTTTTTTGGCGCTCTAGTTCCTCGGAACTGAGTGCTTATCAATTTGCCCAAATGTCTGTAATTTTCGAATATTTCGATGAAAATGGTCTTAAACGATTTGGTTCGACTCACTGATCAAGAATCCGTGGTCGAAATTCATTCTGTCCGGCCGGTCCGGCCGGCCGTAGGCACGATAACTCTCGAACGGAATGAGCTAGAGAGTTGAAATTTTCAGAGTAGGTTTGGGGGATAAATATCTCGGCTAAGTTCGTTATTGGGCAAAATCGGACAAATGGTTTCGGAGTAACAAAAAAAAAATTTTTTTTTTACGAAACAAATTCCAAATTAAATTTTTTTTAATAAAAAGTTTTATCATGAGAATCCAATCATATCATTTTTAACTCTAACAAGCTAATACTTTCGGAGATATGATTTTTCAAAATTTCAATAATAAATCGTATTTCAACGTTGTCACAGAATAATATTATTCTATGTATGAATATGAATTGTCATAATGTCAAATGATGTTCCTGAGACTAATCAATTGAAGAATTGTGAGCGAAGTGAGAAAAATCTCAGATATGATTTTTCAAAATTTCAATAATAAATCGTATTTCAACGTTGTCACAGAATGATATTATTCTATGTATGAATATGAATTGTCATAATGTCAAATGATGTTCCTGAGAATTGTGAGCGAAGTGAGTTAAATCTCAGTTGTTTGCTCCGATATTAGTTTTTCTCAGAAAATTCTTACATTTCGGAACTGAACATGAAGTAAGAGATCTGAGAGTAGTGAGACTGCTTTTCATCCATAGACATAGATATAACTCTCGAACGGAATGAGGTAGGTAGTTGAAATTTTCAGAGTAGTTTAGGGAGATGAATATCTCGGTTGAGTTCGTTATTGGGCAAAATTGACCAGATTTAATTTGATTTCTTCCATGGTGCTTTTCTCATTCTCATGATTGCTCATTTAATCTTGATAAATAAACTATTATTTGAATTGAATTTCCTTTAGGATGCAGTTCTATTATATGAATACATTGATATAATTCCCAACTCTGAGAAACCAATACTTTCGGAGATATAATTTGTCTGTTTGAACTAGAGCGCCAGAAAGCTCCTGACCACAGGGCTTGAACCCATTTTTTCAAATAGAACCTCCACTATTCTCTTCAAACACACTCATTGAAAATTCAATTTAAATATTATTCTCCCAAAGCTTTGAATATGACGAAATTCTCCTGATTCCTTATGGTTATTATTGGCGTTCCCTATTTTTTCATGTAAAATTGGAGAAAAGCACTGACATGAAGTCAAGGGCTTTTGCGCACATGTTCTATCGTCTATACTTGCCTCATATGCCCTCGCGAAATACTGCATGAATCTTCAAGCCTTTTTTTAGAGTCTGTTTTCAAATTTTAAAATAAATAAAAGTGGACATTTTTTCTAGTAATACGATTGTCGGAAAATTCTTCAAAAATTTGCGCGTCGGAATTCTACAAACTAATTACCAATTTTCAATTCGTTCGCATGTGTATTTATTATTGGGAAACAATATTTCAGATGGGTATAATTCCAAAACCATTTCACCGATTATGCCCATTAATGAACTGAATAGTCACATTTGAATGCTTAACCCCTGAAAATTCAGTATTGTTTCATTGTTCACTAAAATAGGCAATAGTGGTATATACGACTGTATAAATCCTGTGTACCAATCAATTTAAACGAAAATATCTCTCTACCAACGCTCGTTCTCCCATATTTATTCCAGAAAGTATTGTTTGGTTTCAATCCAAAGCAAGGGGTCCTGAAGGGTGCCAACTCCATTCTTAAGTCAATTTCGATTTTCATGTGGCGTTGCAAAATGGCGAATGCGTTCGATTGCGAGATATTTCCTCATAATTACTGAAATTTTAATGACCGGGCATTCTTCCACATATTCACTTGGTTGATTATAGTTCTGTAACCTGAACAGAACTAAATTGAACCAGGGATTGGCGTGGAGCTGCATATTTATGGGGACTAATCAACTCAAACTATACAGGACCATCCAAATAATTGGCCAATTAGACGTTTCGCGGCTCATATAATACCTATATGTGACTATGCATTTTGACACATGGTTTTTTTACGATACGGTCCTCAATTATAGACTATCTTAATCTGAATCGCACTTTCAGTTCCACCAGATTAACTTTGGAATTTTAAATGAAACCTCCTACGTTTTCACAGGCGACATATTGCGTGCCACTGGCTACATTTTTGACGCTCTTTCTTCCTTGGAACAGAGTGCTTATCAATTTGCCCAAAAGTCTGTAATTTTCGAATTTTTGGCTGAAAGTGGCCTTGAACGATTTGGTTTGACTCACTGATCAATAATCCGTGGTCGAAATCGATTCTGTCCGAACGGCCGTTAACACGATTACTCTCGAACGGAATGAGCTAGACAGTTGAAATTTTCAGAGTAGGTTTGAGGGATAAATATCTCGGTTAGGATCGTTATTGGGCAAAATCGGTCTAATAGTTTTGGAGTAACGAAAAAAAATATTTTTTTACATTACAACTTTTGAATTCAAATTTTCTAAAGAAGCAGTTTCATCATAAGAATCCATTGTTATCATTTTCAACTCTAACAAGCTAATACTTTCGGAGATATGATGTTCCAAAGTTTCAATAATACATCGTAAGTTCTATGTATTCAAAGAATGTTTACACAGAATCTGTCAGTGATCACTATTCATAAATGTCATCTTTTCCACCTATTAGAGATTGTCAATTTAGAGTTGTTATTTTCTCTTGGGAAGCAAGTATTCGATTCTTGAATTTGTGAATATTTACAAGACTGTTTTGATGTAGTTTATGGAGGCAATAGGAAAGAAGAAGATAATGGAATCATCAAAAGAAATTAGTGTTCGTTGACCACTGATGAGGTTAATATTACCTTTTACTTCCGTAAGTAGTGAAAGATGTTCCTATTTACAATATTTTTATAATGTTGCTAGCAAAAAAATACTGAAATATGGATCTAAATTTGTTTATCAATCATTTTTTCTTGAGCTAAGGTAGTTGAGTTAAGGTAACCCTGACAATTATGTCATAAGGCAGATACATTTTCGCGTGGTAAATCCGGAATATCGCAGAATGATCAATGCACAAATTACTAATCAATTCATTGAAGCCCGGGTCTCTTCTAGACGAAATCAACTTTTATGCTCCAACCAGGTTTCTCAGGAAACACAGCACTTTCTACCTACCCAGGAGGAATACTCTTGCTGCTCAGAATTCTGCTCTGTATCAGTTGTTGAGAGTTTCTAATTTATTTGAGGATGATTGTGACCCTTTCTTCGACAGTTCGAGAAACATAAAGAATCGCCTACTCGCGATTTATTTCGATAAATTGTGAGTCGGATATTTGTTGAATATTTTGATATGGGTGGTATTTACTTTTTTTTGTGTCGATTTTTGTTTTGATTAAATATGATTTCAGATAAATATATTTTACAGATATATTTGTAATTATTGTTGTTTGGCTTCAGTTTTACACTTTTTTGTTTAGATGTCATTGTGAATGCATTTGTGGGTGTGAAAATCACCTGTTTGTATTCCTGTTCACGAATTGAATAAAATAAAAAATAAATAAATACAGAAAATAATGTGTTAGGGGTATGAAATATCAAATTTTAAATTATGAAAAGATGATAGTATTTCATCAATATATTTTGAACTTTTAAAATAATTTGTTCGTAATCCGCTACCTACTCAAATATCAGGAATAAATGGACCATCTGCTATTATTGTCTCCAGCCTTGCTCTAGACATTTGGATGATACTTTCCTTAGGTATTTCGAGTTGTGAAAACCATGCACCGAGTGTAAGTTGCAACATCCCATTCGACGAGGTTGAATCATTGTAGATTGCTCATTTAATCTTGATAAATAAATTTAAAGACAATTTTTGAAGCATTGTAGATTGCTCCTTTTTTTATAAGATAATTTTAAAAGCATTTTTTTTAAACGACACTTTTTTTAAATTTAATTTCTTTCATGATGCATTTCATCATAGGAATCCATTGATATAATTCCCAACTCTGAGGAACCAATACTTTTGGAGATATAATTTGTCTGTTTGATCAAGAGCGCCAAAAAGCTCCTGTCCACAGGGCTTGAACCAATTTTTCACATGATCACTGCATGATGAAGTTCATTTGAAAGAGTGCGATTCTGATAAAAATATGAGAATGGGAATGTGAAATAGCCCGAATAGAAAAACGGTCGCGTTGCAGATTTCAGAACTTCTATAATTTCTATATGAATCTAGTGGGCCAATTATTTGAATGAGCCTGTATAGTTTCAGGCGATGAACCCTCGTAAATCCGCAACTTTCTTTGAATCATTGGTTCCAGAATGCCGAAGGGAACATGTCTAAAGCCGGGTCCACCGTACTACGAGCGTTACATGTAATGCTCGTAGTACCGTCCACACGAAGAATTCGCCCTAATTTACGCATTACATTATGCGTTACATTACACCCGTCTGGACCCGGCATAATTTATTAGATGGTGTAATGATATTCGCAAATAATTCGCGGCTTGCGCATTCGCCATTTTGTAATGCGAACGTTTTTTGAAGTTTGTGTGAGTACATTTCAGTTATATCCCATAAAACCATTCTGAAATGTTTTAAAATTATGGCCCGTATCGAAAAACAGCCTCGTGTCAAATTCCAAAATTCTATTCCTACCAGGTAAGAAACCTCTAATGGGTCCTTTATTTAAGTATATTTGGGAGGATCCTTTATTTTTGGCGCTCTAGTTCCTCGGAACTGAGTGCTTATCAATTTGCCCAAATGTCTGTAATTTTCGAATTTTTCGATGAAAATGGTCTTAAACGATTTGGTTCGACTCACTGATCAAGAATCCGAGGTCGAAATCGATTCTGTCCGGCCGGCCGGCCGTAGGCACGATAACTCTCGAACGAAAGGAGTTAGCGGATTGAAATTTGCAAGGTGGGTTTGGAGCGTAAATATCTCGGATGAGCTCGTTAATGGGCGAAATCCATCGAGCAGTTTCGGAGTTATACATTGATATAATTCCCAACTGTGAGAAACCAATACTTTCGGAGATATAATTTGTCTGTTTGAACTAGAGCGCCAGAAAGCTCCTGTCCACAGGGCTTGAACCCATTTTCTAATTCGAGTTTTCATGAACAGAAGGTCCACTCTTTCCAGCATTTTGAATGACAGATTAACAATTTTTCCTCCAGTAATGTAAGAACCAAACACTCTATTCCTTCGTCTTCTCGAATGTACTTCCGGACATTCTGTCGGTACAATTTTGAGTTGAATAATTATAAATCGAGGCTGTTTCGCTGTATTCCCTATTCCACCCACTATGTTCGCGAACTCGCTCAATTCCCGAACTTTCCACATAAATTATGACATGAGTAATATTAATGTTGATTTAGGGGGCACTTGTTCCCAGACTTGGTCCTAGATTCCCAATAAATTCCTTTCTCTGATATGAAAACTTTCTTAATATAAGATTTGACGGTAGGGGAACATCAAACAGAGACCGATAGCTCGTTCAAAGCCGCGGGACATCTTTCACGCTTCAGAATTCTTCCGGAAGATATTTCGGCACTGGCAGAGATGAATGAAAGTATGGGACACAATCAATGGTACGTGCAGTCGCTTCGGAAAAATCGTAAAATGATTGAGTACTCAACGGGTTTCTCGAATATTCCTCACATAGTCTGCGGAGGAAGTCTATGAAGTGATTAATAGACGCAGTTGAACCGAAAAAATTACAAATATCGAAATGAAAGAAGGCATTCTGCATGAATTCATCTTCTCAAATAACTCCAGCCATTGATCTTTTCACATCATAGGTTTTCTGCTTCATTCTGATGGCTAAGAATGCGCGTTTGCCATTTCATGCGTTATGGCTGCAAACTTCAACAGACGGTTTATTATTTGCTGATAAAAATGTATCAATTCCTTCCATATTTTATTTCCACCGATTTTCCCCACTTTTTCATAATAACCTTCTTCTTTCCCGCTGTTCCACTGCACTTGCGGAGCCACTTTATCGTCTGCGACAGAACTTTCAGAGTCAGGGTTGGCGGAGTTTTCTCAGCACACGAGAGGAAGGTAACCAGTGGAGTGCCCCAGGGTTCAGTTCTTGGCCCAGTACTTTTTCTACTGTACACATCGGATCTCCCCCATTTGATCGGCTCGAGATGTCTTCTGTTCGCTGACGATGTTAAACTCTACAGTGTTTCATCTCTTATCTCCAACCAGCTGCAGGCGGACCTGGACGCGATTGCTCAGTGGGTCGAGGAATGGTTGTTACCTCTCAACATCGAAAAATGTTGTGTGCTGCACATTGGTAAGGACAATCCAAAGCTTCCGTTTCTGCTTGGTGGGCACTCTCTTACTTCAGTCCGGAGCCACCGGGATCTTGGTGTGGTTGTCAACGCAGATCTTGACTGGTCTGAGCATATTAGAGAGACTTGCAGTAGAGCCAAAAAATCGACCTACCCCATTCAGCGGTCTTTTGGCGGCTGTAGTATAAGGACTGCAAAATTGTTATACACAACATATATGAGACCAATTCTGAAGTATGCGGAAATTGTCAATATACTCACTCGTAGTATCGATAAATATATCCGTGAAAGAGCTGAAGTAGGAAAGCGGATTCGAATTCAATCGGAGAAGGCGAGGAAAATCGATACCTTTCATCACGACTGCCTTGTCCAGATAAATTGAATGTGATTAAATCTGTCATTTCGAGACCAACGATTTGATTGAACGGTTTTAATTAGGAATTATTACCTATTTATTTGAAGAGGTGGCATCGTTTCCTTCTGATTAGAATTCATCTTACAACAGATTTTACCCACAGCTTTGCAATCGATCATTATTCGTGACGTCGGATGATTTTTCATTTTCCTGTTGTTTATCGTTCATTAGCAGTTATTCTAATTACCACGCGAAATCTTTATTATTTTCTTCTCAGCAATTGCAGAAAGATGAAGTAATTACTTTTTTCATATGTGGGATCTTAAGAACATTGCCAACTGGTGTGTTTTCAAAAATGAGAACTCATTTGAAACGAGATAGAATTAACTCAAGTTAAAAGCAATTTTGATTTTTTATCCAACAGTGTATGGTGACCATAGACGTCTGACTAGATCTACGGTTGGCTCTACTCACTGAGCTTGAAGCATTCATAATTAAATCCAAATTAGTTAACGTAAACAAGCTCGCCAAAGAGTACTGACTTAAAGTCAGTGCTTTCTCATGCTTTTTCAAGTTCTTTTGACAATTCTGTTATTACTACAGTCTGGTCTACGCCTACAATTCTGAATATAATTCAATTTAGATCTTCCAAATACAATTATTCATCAATTCGTCTCAAAAAATTCGAATTAAGAGTGTCCAATACAGGAGAATGGACAACATAATTTACCATGGTAAATTCGATTAAGGGTGTCCAATACAGGAGAATGGACAATAGAACATACGCGCAAAAGCTCCTGACTTCACTTCAGTGCTTGAACCAATTTTTTTTTTTAGTAATTTTTTTCAAATTTTCTAGGGGTACGGTTCTTAAAAAAATTTAAATACGTCTTTATGTTGATTTTCTACTAATAATTACCAAGCTTCAATTCGATCGAATCTTCATTTTTTGAGTTATCGAGCAAATAATATTCCATGTGGGTATAACTCGGAAACCGATTATGCCCAAAAACGAACTTAACTATCCCATTCAGATACGCAACCTACCCTGAAAATTGCAAGTCCCTATCTCCTTTTGTTCGAAAGTTATCGAGGCAAAGGTCACCCATCTACTGTACTCACACAAGGCTGCTCGAATCTCCAAAAATATTTAACTGATCGTGTTAAAACTTAAAACTTGGCAGTAGAGTTGGGTTCTAAAGGCTCTTGCAAAATTTCAGCAATTTCAGACGAATAGTTACTGATATATAGATTTTTTTTTAATTTTCAATGATTTCTAAAAAAATTTCTACAAATACTATCCTCACGAAATTTTGCAAGAATATTCGTGTTGGCATTCTATAACTAATAACCATGTTTCAATTCAATCGGTTTAGTATTTTTCGTGTTATAATGAGGAGAAAAAACAACCAAATTTCAGATGGCTATAACTCTAAAACCGTTTGGCCGATTATGCTTATAAACAAACTCAAATGTCGCGTTCTGATGCGCATCCTAACCTGAAAATTTCAAGCCGCTATCTCTTTCCGTTCTCAAGTTATCGTGACAACAAAAATATTTTTTAATATTTTTTCAATAATTTCCTAGCCATACGATTCGCACAAAATTTCACAAACGTGCTAAGGTTCATATTCTACAACTACTCACCAAGTTTCAATTCGATCATATTTATATTGCTTGAAAACAAAATTATTACTCGGAAACCATTGGGCCGATTATGCCCAACGATTATGCCAATACGACGATCTTGTCCGTCGTATTGGGATGCGCCACCTACCCTGAAAATTTCAAGTCGCTAGCTCTTTCCGTTCTCAAGTTATCGTGGCAATGGCCGGACGGCCGGCCGGACAGAATCAAATTTGACCTCTAATTCTTCATTGGGGAGTCGAACTAAATCGTTTGAGACCATTTTCGTCAAAAAATTCGAAAGTTACAGACATTTGGGCAAAATGATAACGCGATGTTCTCCAGAAAACATACGTGCAAAAAGGACAAAAGACTCATGTGTTGGCTCACCGCCAGATCCCTATGACCACTCAATTAGTTATTTAAAAATTTGAAATTGAACAATGTTAGGTAACATTGTTTGATAGATTGCTTCTGACAAATATCTTGTTTTTCTAACGCAGAAGAAATTCATAAAATAATATTTTTTTATTTTATAGATAGTTTTTGTTTGAGTTTGAGTTTGGGAGAGAAAACCCAGAAAGGAACCATTTAATAATGGATATAACTCTGAAAGTATCCTTTAATGAATATCATCTACTCACGTCAATTTTTGTTGTGTTAAAACCTACTTGTTACGACTTGGTCTCGCAAAATACTTAGAAATCTAGGAGGATTCCCTCCAAAGGCATCAAGTCATTTATTTCAAGCCGTAGTATTCATAACTCAGTTCACTAGGAACCCATGGTTTTGGAAGGACTTAATTGTATAGGCATGTTTGCTCAACTGGCACACTCGACCATCATTTGCAATGCAAATCGTCATTCCTTTGCGACAGAACGGTCTGTTACAACTACGGTTTTCCTGCCACAATATGATAGTCACCTATCCAAGTTCATTGTGTAGCAGAAAGGGGAAATTGCTTCTGTGCCATTGGCGTTCTAATACTAATTACTATTATATTTCTAACAAGTTGCCCGCCCCGGCTTCGCACGGTTGAAATGCTGATACTAAATATACTACAGAATTTCTTTGTACACAACGTTCACAGCATTTTTGTCGTTAGACGAAACAAACATGTTTTCTTTAGAGGTTACTCTTGGAAGAGCGACTTATAATTGGCCATGTGAAAAACACTCAACGCTCAAATATAAGCCTGTAGCGTTGAAAGTTGGATTTATTAATGGTCATTGCGAAATATATCATTAGCGGAAATTGTAGGCGTTTAAATTGGATCAGTGAATCCGATGGTATCAGAGGAATTCGAGGAATCAATACATCTGTCCTGGCTGAGGCAAGCCTCACGCTCTACAGATGATTCTCTGGCTCTCTGTATTCGATTTCGATGCCTATCCTGGCATAGCGACCGCTATGTCCGCTATGCAATATCTTCGAAAATATTCATTCAAATTACATGCTGTAAATGGCCATATTGATCAATATTAAATACACAATGCATTTAAGGTACTTAATTGGATAAGGATCAATGCTGTATTGCTTAAAATAGCTTCGTAATACAGCCAGTATTTCTCGTAGAATGTAAAGGATAAAAAATGGTTATTGTGGGTTATCCTTAAGAGATATACATATACCATTGCGGACTTTTTTGTAGACCTTTGTAAGATGTACTATACTGTACTACATTATTTTGATCTATCTCGTAGGGTTCAGCCAGCGTTTGCAATGTAAGCGCAAATAAATGTGTTTAATTACGATATCACATTAGAAACCTCTAAAATTATCAGTGTTTCTCTAATATATTATGCATGTATTATACATATAAACCCTCCTATTGAATTACTCTATATATTAAAAAAAAATCGCATCAAATTCCTCCACGTAGTTTTAAAGATCTAAGCATACATAGGAACAAACAGACAGCGGAAGCGACTTTATTTTATACTATGTAAGGAAGTCCCACACGTACAAATACGTTCAATCTGCCGCGGATTTGATAATCTTAATCGTTCAGTTTTTGCCCGCTTGTTCCACCACGAACAAGGCAAAATCTGCCTTATGGTTTCCCATTTTAAATATAAGCATTTTTTCCGAATATTTCCGAAACTACTCATTCGATCTAAACGAAATGAAACACCAGGTTGTAGAATTACGACCTCAATATGTATGCAGAGTTTGTAGTGATCAAACAACTAGGAACAGGAAAAAAATGTCGAAAATAAGAAAATTTTGTTTTCCCGATTTCTCAAAAATTACTGATCTGATCGAATTAATACTCGGTAGTTAGTTGAAAAATGCCAGCACGGAGACTTGCGAAATTTCGTCCGGATCGCATGGCTCGAAAAAATGTTCAACTATTTTGCTTGAAATTCCGAAACCACCTATCAGAGCAGAGTCTAATTTACGTGACTTGTTAAGCTTGCGAAATTTCATGTAAAATGGGGCCTTAAGGTAGACGCTCACTTAGACGAAACGGCGAGTCATTGAATTCAATGTAAACTTCTTGACGCGCCTCTTCCGTTCGCGACGCTTCGCCTAAGTGAGCGTCTACCTTTAAGGTAGACGATCACACGATTATTGAAATTTCGAAAAATCATATCTCCGAAAGTATTAGCTTGTTAGAGTTGAAAATGATTTCAATGGATTTTTATGATGATACTGCATCTTAAAAAAATTGAATTTGAAATTTGTAATGTACTAAAACGTTACTAAAAACGACCATAACTCTGAAACCGCTTGGTGGATTTTGCCCGTTAACGAACTCGTCCGAGATATTTACATTCCAACCCTACCCTGCAAATTTAAATCCTCTTACTCCTTTCGTTCGAGAGTTATCGTGTTAATGACCGGACGGACAGAATCGAATTTAACCACGGATTCTTAATCAGTGAGTCGAACCAAATCGTTTAAGACCTTTTTCAGCCAAAAATTCGAAAACTACAGACATTTGGGCAAATTGATAAGCACTCTGTTCCAAGGAACAAGAGCGCCAAAACGCACTGAATTGAAGTTAGTCGGCTTTTGCACTTGTTTATGATCATTATTATTATTATTATCATTCAGTTAAGATAGGTCAACATGCACGAGAGCGTCCAAGCATACTGACCTCAGATAAGTGCTTTTTCAAATTTTCCGTTTTCTCTTTCGAAAACACTCTCGGCAAGCGTTACTTCCGTGTTGTATCCATGTCACATGCGGATTTCCCATTTCCGCAGATCTATTTTTTCGTATCTTCAGGCATTCCGAACCCTTAGTCTCGGGTGGTGTGGCTTGTGAAATATTTGTCGTTATCGAACTGCTTTTTTACATGAGAATAGGGAGAAGGTTCAAGGAGAAATGTTTCCGTTTGATCTTACCGGTAAATTTCTAACGGAATTCGTAGAAACATTTCATTTTTACTGAGTTTCCGACTGAGGTTACATTCATTGCTTTGAAATTGTAATTTGAGAAGAAATTTTACTCTTTTTCTTTGGATAAACAGCGTAAAACAGTTTTCTATAATTTTGGGTTGCTACACATTTGCAATGTGAAAGCATCTTATGTATTTCATAGACATTTGGAGAATTTATATAAAAAATTGGCTGATAAGTTCCTGGTCTGGCACATAGATGGCGTCAAAAATACACATACAGTTCTCTTCAATGGCCTTCAGAAGGTAGCTGTCAAAATTGTATGACGATCTGACATTTGGTTCAGGTGTTAACCCGTTTTGGAAATTAACACCACGTTGGATGACAATTATTAGCGACTAGCTGAACCGGCGAACTTCGCACCGCCTAAGTTTATTTATTTATTTATTTATTTATTTTATTTATTTATTAAGCAGGAACCTCAACAGGAAATCCCAATTACAGAGGTTCACAAAATTTTTACAAATTACTTTAAAATGCATACGTGGCTCAATACCATCATGAAAAGGTAACCCCAAATATAAATTAATACATCCCCCAGCTAACTCACAAACAGAAAAAGATAGCCAACGACAGACATCATCAGACCGAACAACTCAATCAAACGATGACTGCAGACATGCTATGACAGATTTCTTGAAACCATCCAAGCTTATGTTGAAGACATCAATATTGTTCATATGCCAATTATAAAAACGCATCACCCTCAGGAACACTGAATGATAACGAACATTCGTTCTAGCTTTAGAGACGTAGAACAGCGCTCTCCTTCGATCTGAATATTGTGTAATATTAAAATTCAGGAAGTGTATCAGTGGGTAATTGAAACAATTATTCACAATTCGATAGAGAAACATGCAATCGAAGAGCGCTCTCCTATGTCGTAAGCTGAGGATATTATACATCTTCAAATTATCATTGTAATCACATGTCAACCTAGGGCGATCAAATCTGTAGTTAAGACACTTAATGAATTTCTTCTGGATCCTTTCGACCCTATCTATATATTTATAATAAAAAGGTGACCAGATAGGACTAGCATACTCCAAGTTACTTCTCACAAGCGAGAAGTAAAGAGACCTGAGAGAGGCAGCACTAGAGAAGTCTTTGGTAGAACGTATTATGAAGCCAAGCATTTTTAAACCTTTAGTCACAATGCTGTCTATATGAAAATCAAAACAAAATTTAGAGTCGAGGACTATTCCTAAATCTTTCACATGGTCCACTTCCCGCAGTACACATCCACCGAGCGACAAAGGAAAATTGAATATATTGGTCTTTCTGGTGAACGTTATACGACTACACTTGTCTATGTTCAGGACAAAATATCTCTCGGCGCAAAATGTGAACAAACGATCAAGATCCTCCTGAAAAAATACAAAGTCTTGATGTGACCGAATGGTTTTATATATCCTCAAATCATCCGCATATAACTCAAAGAGAGTATGGAGAAAGCAATTTGAAATACCATTGATGTATATCGCAAACAAAGGAGGGCCAAAGTGATAACCTTGTGGTACGCCAGATGTCACACGAACAGTATTGGATGAAACACCATTCACAACTACGAATTGCTCTCTATCAGTAAGATAAGATTCTATCCAATTCAAAAACGTCCCCACTACACCAAAGTCATCTAATATAGCTATCAAAGTGGAATGATGTACCTTGTCAAATGCCTTAGCCATGTCTGTATAAACAGAATCCACTTGTGTACCACCATCTATGTTCCTAGTTATAAAATCAACATATGGCGCTAAGTTTGTCAAAACAGACCGTCCTTTGAAAAACCCGTGTTGTTTTTCTGATAGTTTAGAGCTTATTTTTTGAAAGGAAATATCAGTCAGAATTGACTCAAAAATTTTTCCAAAGTGACAAAGAATGGAGACAGGTCTGTAATCGCTTATCCTACTTTTTTTGCCCTTTTTGAAAATGGGGACAACTTTGCCAATTTTCCACTTTTTGGGGAAAATACCCTGACGAAGGGATTTATTATAAATTATATAAAGTGGTTCAACCAATAGTTCACCACAAGATTTAATAAAAATAGGGGGTATTAAATCTGGTCCCAAACCCTTATTGCTATCCAAACTATTTATTTTATTTATGATCGAGTTATTTTCTATATTGTTGATAGTTATTGATGAAGTATCCGTATTTCTCCTTTTATAAAGGACTGGTTTTGTCGAACAGTCGAAAACACTCGCAAAATACTCAGAGAAAGCGTTAGCAACGAGTAATTCATCATCAAACGTTGAGTTGTTGTAGGTCATCACCGAAGGTATTTTCTCACTTTTATGCAAAGAACTTATGTAGGTCCAAAACATTTTTGGATTTTTTGAAATATTCTGCTCAACTGATGAAATGTGAGCTTTATAGTCATTTTGAATCATGAATTTACATCTACTTCTAATCTTGGCAAAAATTTCATAATCAAACTTATTCCTAAATCTCTTGAATTTTTTATGATATCTGGCCTTCTCTTTAATTGAAGCAATTGTTTCTCTGGAAAACCAAAAGGGATATTTAGCACTCCTCTGAGATCTCTTAGGTACATGTCTAGCAATTAACTCATCCAAAATAGAATAAAAAGAATCTACACAAACATCGATATTAGCTGCCGATAACAACTCTTTCCAATTAATACCACACAAGTCATCTCTAATCCCCTCATAATTGGCATTGAAAAATTTATATGAAGAACGAAGTTTCAAAGATTTTTTAACAGGAACTATATTAACATATATATCCAAAGAAGGATGATGAGAATCCTCGGTCACAAAAGGTGAGTTGCATTTTTGAATTTCAGTTTCATCACGGTTACACAAAAATTAATCTAATATTCTATTATTTACATTTGGCACGCCATTGAACTGAAATAAACAGTTAAAAGAGATGAAATCTCTAAAGGCAGTATATAAGTCATTGTGAACTATATTACATTCCAAACCTGTTGTATCACTATTATATGACCAAGAAAAATCAGGAAGATTGAAATCACCGACCATCACAAAAGGACAACCAGGATTCAACTCCATCTGGGCAGTAACTTGAGTGAAATACTGAATGTAGGCATCAAAACAAGTATTCGGTGGAATGTAACAAACACACAGAAGAAGCTTTTTCACACCCTCAGAAATAGTTATCCTCATCCACAGATCTTCAACAATTGATACATTCGACAAGCTGGCTAACATCTCCGCTTTCATCTTTGTCGACACACCAACAAGTATTCCACCACCATCCCTCTTGACACTACTTGACTCGCATATATCCCTTCTGAACGTGTTGTATTTATTACACATAACTTCCGAACTGTCTATGTGAGGCTTAAGCCAGGATTCGGTAACACAGATCAAATCATAGTCACAAATCAAAGAAGATGTAAAGAAATCACGAGTTTTAGTTCTCAAGCCACGACAGTTCTGATAGTATACACTAAGAGTATCCATTGGAGGGCAGTACAACCTCCCTGAAATTAATTGAGAGAGAGAATTAATTAACCAAATCTTGCAGCTGATTTTCTGACATCACATTAACTATCCTAGATCCTTCATTCTTCCTTAATAGAATCCTACAGTCTTGAGTCCAACAAAACTTAAAACCATTCGCTTTTGCAAATTGCCTGACCGTGTAAAAAAGTTTTCTATTATGAGCTGTGAGTGACTCATTAACATAAATCCTTGCATCAGGATATGGCAAACCAATATCTCCGGCATTTAATGTCTTCTGCCTTTTGTAGGCCTTTAGGAATTCGTTTCTATAGCTCTTAGTTTTAAAACTAATAACTATGGGGCCAGACTTATTATTTTTAGATGATTGATGCTGCCTATAATAGTTTTCTACGCACGTGTCCAGAGAAGGAAAACCCAATTTTGAGGAAATATCATGGACAATGGTGCTAATATTTTCATTTTTCATCTCTGGGACACCTACAATTTCAAGGTCTCTGACTTTCATCTGCTGCTGAATATCAGCAAGTTCTTTCCTCATACCCATATTTTCATTTTTCAGCTGATCGAGCTCTATATTTAGATCAGAAACCTTTTTTCCCAATCCTTCCATAGATTTCAGCTGATTCTCTATATCCTGCATCTTATCACCGTAGAAATTTAAAGAATTCACAAATTCACTCTGCTGCTTAGTAATCCTTGCTAACTCTGCCACAATCAAGTCGAGTTTAGTTTCAACGTTGCTCTGTTCTGAAATTCTGGGAGATTCGGAACATGCTGTACATACCCATCTGAAACCACCTGCCTCGGACAACTCGATAAGATCGGAAGAAAATCCGACACAGGTACAATGCACATGGGAAACGCAGTGATAGCATTTGATGCCTGGTTTACTGCGGCTTATCAAATTATCACATTTCACACAGTTGACCGGCATGTTTTTATAGGGGTATTATGAATACCTTTATTATTGTTGCGAAATGAAACAATTATGTAGACTTCGGAGCTCAAAAACTACACAAACTTCACCACATTTAGAAACACGGCTTTTCAGGAATCTGAGAGTTCAAAACTCGAAAATTTTCGTTCGGGGTAACCACTATTTCTTGAAGAAACAACGAGGAGAGATCGAAACACTTCTGCTCGCTAAGACCACCGTATGCTATATTATAAGTTAATAAAAAAAATGTTCGGTATGAATGAAGTTTTATTATTATTTTCGATTAATTTCCCATTATGTTGCTTACTTACAAAACAGAGTTTTCCAGAAATACTGGCTATTTATAAGGTTCCGATTTGTTTTTGACACACACAGTTATGATACAGTATCTTAATCAATTTAAAGCTTTCTGACAAACGATATTTTTTGTTTTGTTTTGAGGTGTGTAAATAAACAAAGATGACGGTTTTCCGACGCATGAACACGCGACGTTGAATTGTCCATGCGCCATGTCCATACATCAAAGGAAAAAAAAATTGTTACATTATGATGTATGCCTCGAAAGTATAATTTTTAACACAATTGAATGAAATTGTACGATTGGCGTGAAAAACAGCAAGTTGCAGTTGAAGTTAAAAGAAAAACACCCTGTTGACAATTTCGGACAAATACATTATGAGAATCCATACAAGGTGCGTATTTAGTTAATTCTTTGTTTTTGGCACAAACCACTCAAATCGCGTACAAATGTGCCGTGAGAAAAAGAACACCCTGTATAGAAATGGTTTATTGTCAATGATGTATGCCTCGAAAGTATATTCTTTAACTCAATTGAATGGAATTGTACGATTGGCGTGAAATACAGCAAGTTGCAATTTACGTTAAAAAAAAACACCCTGTATGCAAATTTCGGACAAATACATTATGAGAATCCATCCAAGGTACCTATTTAGTTTATGCTTTGTTTGTGGCACCAATCACTTCATTCGCCTACAATTGTGCAGTGATATGAAGAACACCCTGTATAGTAATGGTTTATTATCAATTATGTATAACTCAAAAGTAATTTTTTAACACAATTGAATGAAATTGTACGATTGGCGTGAAAAACAACAAGTTACAATTGACGTAAAAAAAAACACCCTGTATGAAAATTTCGGACAAATATATTATGAGAATCCATCCAAGGTATCTATTTAGTTAATGCTTTGTTTGTGGTCCAAAGGTTAGATTAGAAATAATATAAATGGTTGATGGGTTTTCTTGATTAACGATTCTTAAATTTTCTAATTTTTAGCGCAATTTTTTAAATTTTTTCTATAATAAGAACCTTCTCAAGACAATAACAAACACAACAACAACAAAAATAGTCAAATCGGTCCAGCCGTTCACGCGTGATGGCGTGACCAAGGGATATAGTGATTCATTTTTTTTGTGTATAGAAGATGAATAGATGAATGACAGATAAAGAAAATGATGATTGTTCTAATCTGGATGAAAAACGATGTAGGCTCCGATGGAATAGATGACTGATACAGCTGTGATGGTCTGAAGTCACTTTATTATAGAAGGATTGGTGGGATGGGAATTCGGATATAGGCACTTCCGTATATTAATTTTCTTCTCCACAGCAGGGGATGACGATTGATTCCCCAAGATAAATCATTCGCTAAAATAACACTTCCGTGATCTTGGATGATTAATAATTATACTCAAAAAGACTGTTGGCATGGGGATTTACTAATACAATTCTTAGAGCCTCGTTGGCGCGAAATCTTTTTCCCTGGAGCATAAGTTTCAGGTCTGCGAACAGCCAGTAGTCGCTGAGGGCCAAGGTATCTTTGCCATGTGGGTTTGTTTTCTTAATTTCTTTGCTCAATCGATCCAATGACCCTGTGTACTATTCAGAATTAATCCTTTCTCGCGATAGTCAATGAACAAAATAGATGCGCATGGTACAGAATACTGACGACATAACCTTGCTAACCGACTCAGCTGACAACTACCATGACTCTGGAGTGCATGGTGTATTCAAATTTCATCCATGGTCACAAACCGACGCAAAAAATCCGATTTATTATGGTTAATCTCCTACATTTTCAGTTTGTGTTTGGTAAAAGAAAAAATTCAAAATGTTTTAGCGTTTCCTTCGTTAGAGAGTCCAAGCGAATCCTTGCTCTCGAGAAACGTTTGATTAGATTAATGTACAACATTCCATATAGAGACTTTTGTCGTGCCACATTTGAATTGGGTGGTATTCATGTCCATTTCTATCGTAGTGAGTATGCTCGACATTTGACTGTCCTTCAATATTGCACTATAAATCGTCACAAAATGTGTAACCTGAAGGCATCTCATGGGTTCATGAGGATACTCTTGGAGCCTATACCTCGAAGCCGTGATCAGCGAGGGTCAGGAAGCTCTATTCACGAACCTCAGGATGGTCGGAGATACGTGGTGACTAAAACTCGAACTGACCAACTGCATCTATAAATCCATTGTGCGGCTAATCATTAGCTACGCAGCTTTCATCTGGTGGCCAAGGGCTAAATTATGGACGGACCCTTGATGAATCACAAAGAACGGCATGTTTGTCCCTTACAGGAGCATCACGCTCCTGTCCAACTGAGGCTATGCGGGTCATTTTGAATCTGCCTCCTTTAGGGTTCTTCCTAGAATGTGAGACAGACAAATGGGCGCTACACAGGGTGGCTTCGCATACTATACGAATGCAAGGAGCTCATGGATGTAGTCACAGATAACATTCCTCTGAGTCACGAGTTGCAGAAGAGCTACAACGTGGCATTTCCGAGTCGCAATCAATGAGCTAATTGCGAGGTTCCATACAGGGTCCGTGGTTCTCTGCACCGATGGCTTGAGGACCGAATATGGACGAGTCAGGGCTGGTATATACCGCCCCACAGTCCAATTAGCAATACCAATGGGTTTCTGTCCCTCGGTACTCCAGGCAGAAACTCTCGAAATAAGGAGGTCCATTTCGCGTGGTGTGGTACGCAACTATCGCAAAAGGAGGATTTACATAATATCTGACAGCAGATCAGCGTTACTGGCACTTAACTCCCCGTTAGTTCAGTCGAAGTTAGTCTGGGAATTCAAGACGTCACTAAAAGCACTCGGAGTAGATAATAAGGTCATCCTTATCCCAATGGTATATCAGCTGGCAAGGGAAGGGAGAAGAAACCCCCTCCATTGGTCCCCAGATCCATTTTGCGGTTGCCCAGCAAGCCATCAGTCGATGGCAGTTAAAAAATGGGAAGAAGAGGAACCTTATGTTCTGGTGGACGGTCAGGAGATAAGGGCATGCTAAGTTATACCTCTCCTACTCGACGAGTTGAACCAAAATGGTTCTTTCACTCAGCAAATGAGAACTGAGGAAATTGAGGAGAATAATAAAATCATACATGGAGTTTGTACGACTAGTTGCGCATAGAGCATGTTGGATTTAACTATGTTTTCACAAGATGTTGTTGACTTAACTTTTTCATTTTGTTGTGTTCTATTGTTTACGTGTGATTATTGTATGCAAGAAAATCAGTTTTCGTCGATATACCGGGACCTTACTAGCCGATGTGTTAGTATCTAATTACTTTTAGTGACATATTCTCTATTTTATGGAAGTTGAAATCCCAAGGAAAATTATATTTTTGGCCCTGGATTATTGACAGAAATAATGAATAATGAATCGTGTTATGTAAAAAATATTTCGATATTTTTCCTGAATTTTTCAATTCGTATAATACGTAAGTTGTAATTGAGTAAGTGAGGAAAGCGGTGATCTTTATTTGGAACTAGACTGCTCGTCAAAAGTTAGGGATATTGATGTTTTCCGAAGAGGCATATTTTACGTATCATCCTGATATTTGCTTTCAATTACATACAGTTCATCGTTCATCGTGAAGTTTAATAATTTTTTGTCCATTTGTGTCAGAAATGCAGATTCTATTTATTATCTCTTCAGTCTGTATTTCGTTTTCTAAAGATCAAACGGTTCTACGCAAATAAATCCAATTTTTATTATGCCAAGACAGTTTTCATCCAAGGACGATGTGAACAGATCCCTTAGGGTGACATAGACTGGTCGAACACAAGTGCAAGTGACCTAAGTGTGATATCACGTTAACTGACACTAGAATTGTTCGTTGAAGACCAAGAACGGGTGACCACGTGCTACAGCGCCAGTAAGAGACCGTTTTTTAACACTTTCGGTGAGGAGATAGCCACTCAGCTCTTGCAGAATGTCAAGTGAATGTCTTCGAGATGTCACAGGTTCTTCAATTTCACCAAGCACCCTCAGAAGGCTTCTCCATGAAGTCAATCTAACATTCAAGAGGTCCATCCTCTTCGAGGAGGCACAATTATGGTAGTGGAGCTATTTTCAGTGACAGTAACGAATTATTAATAAATCCCAGAACCATGACGTATCAGACAGTTAACGAAGATTTCAACGTTGTAGTCCCACAATTTCACGGAGCTTTTGGCGAAAATTTCATGTTTGTGGATGATAATGCCCTGCTATACAGATCCTACCAGGTGATTACTGCTAGAGGAAACCAGGGTGTTCAACATCTAGCATAACCTCCAATGTCCCCTGATCTAAATTCAATCGAACATGCATGGGACCAATTACAAAGTACCTGATCCACAGATCAAGCCGGAAGGACTTCAACAGGTCCGAGAACTTTATATCAAAAATTTGGCAACAAATTGAGCAGGATATTCTTAATAACTGGGTGGGAAGCATGCACAGAAGATGCCAAGCAGTTATTGACCACGTGGTGGTCATACTTTGTATTGAGGGTGAATACAAGTGTGAATTTTTCAAATTTTTCATAATTTTGGTTTTTCGTAAAATTTTATACAGTCTCAAATATTGTAATTTTGTTATTGAAATAAATCATTTCTTTAAAATCTTATCATTCAGACCTGAAAGTAAATTGACTTTTTCTGAAGAGAAATCGCAAACTTATTCAATATCCTTAACTTTTGACGAGCAGTTTATTTGCTAGGTCGTCCCTAGTGAAGATGTCTGACGAATATAAGATTTAATTCATTTCTTGAATATACAGAGAGTAATTACACTTTCTTAATGGAATGGTTATGTATTTTTTCCACTCTTGAGAAAATAGACTGCTTTTATGGATTCATTCATGATAAGAGATAAGCTATGTCGAATACTTCCTACTACTACAGAAACGATCCAAAAGAACTGAACTTGTTGATCCTTCAATTCCAGTTAGAAAGCAATTCCGATAATGTGTGGACCTTTCTTTCAATGAAATTACAGATCGGTGGAGCGGTTCACATTCTTTTCAGTCATACTACAGGCATTTTAATTCAGGTGAGAATTATCAAAATCGAATATAGGATGCAGAGGATATATTTTTGTAATCATATATGAAGTTAACCCGAATAATAAATTATATATGGTTTTCTCTTATTTATAGAATATTGCAACGGGTTTCGTCGGTATAGTGACTTTTCCAGACTACATCGAACTTAATTCTTAACAATCAATGATCTCCTTATACATTGAAATCTATGACCTAGAGAATTTCTGCTCTTCTTAGTTTTATGACTTATTTGACACTGGTTACATATTCTTCTTCTAATTGAAACAATTCATTCGTACCACTTTTATAATTCTCTATTTGAATAGGTTAAGAAACGGATAAAATATTTATTTGATTGTACCTACATTGAATAAATTACCCGTATATTTTTCTCTATCTATTTATAATTTAATAATTTTCTCCATTTTTTTTAAATTTTGTTGAAAGGTTTTTTTTTGGGGTTTTCTCTCCCAAACTCTGAAAAATATCTATAAAATAAAAATTTATTATTTTGTGATTTGCTTCTGCGTAAGAAACACAGGATATTTGTCAGAAGCAATCAATTGAACAATGTTGCCTAACAAACAACAACGAAACAACATCAACGAAGAAACAACTATATCGTAACGTTTCGGAGTCTATATCAGACTCCTTCGTCAGGCGCTTAATGAAAATCGTTAGAATTATTTTGTTGATAGTTATTTTGTGAAATTCAAGAATTGTCACATTGACAGTATTTAAAAATCATGGCTAACATAGTTTTACTTCGCATAGTCAATAGTCAATACCAATTGAAAAGGAAACTTAAGGAGTCAACTTGTATTTTATTGAACAGAGAATGCAATTTTGCAAATTGCTCAATTGCTATTGACCATATTTGGCTAAATTTATTGAAAGAGGAGTTGGAACTTGGAAATTTCTATGCGAAGTAAAACTATGTTAGCTATGATTTTTAAATACTGTCAATGTGACAATTCTTGAATTTCACAAAATAACTATCAACAAAATAATTCTAACGATTTTCATTAAGCGTCTGACGAAGGAGTCTGATATAGACTCCGAAACGTTACGATATAGTTGTTTCTTCGTTGATGTTGTTTCGTTGTTGTTTGTTAGGCAACATTGTTCAATTGATTGCTTCTGACAAATATCTTGTGTTTCTTACGCAGAAGCAAATCACAAAATAATTAATTTTTATTTTATAGATATTATTCAGAGTTTGGGAGAGAAAACCCAGAAAAAATCCTTTCAATAATGAGTATACCTCCCACAGTATCCTTTGATGATTTTTTATTTTGTCTTCTCGGATATGATTTAGTATTCAATTTGAATGACTTTTTGTTCGAATTGTTGCATCTGACGTTTTCGATGTAAAAGAATGTGGGAATGTCGTGCATCTTTTGAATTGAGAAATATGGTGTTGAAACATTGTGTCGAAAATTGTGACCAATTTGAAATTAGAGCACTATTTTTTATGATTGCTTTGGATTCAACGATTCTCATTTCGGAAAATCCTCGCCGACCCAATTCTTTAAAATAAGTCCATATTTAACTCATCTCAGCCAGCAATAGGTATTAAATATCAATTTAAAATAATCGTTTAAACGAATTGAAATTTGGTATTTAGTTGTAGAATACCAACTTACGGACATATGAAAAATTTTATAAGGATGGTATGACTAGGAAATTTGAAAAATAATTTAAAAAAATATTATGTATCTCACGATAACTTCAGAACGGAAAGAGATGGTGATCTACAATTTCCAGGGTACGTTGCGAATCCGAATGCGACATCTGAGATCGTTAAAAGGCATAATCGGCCAGACGGTTTTGGAGTTATACCCATCTGAAATGTTGTTGTTATTGCCTCTAGTACACACAATATACAAAAACGATCCAATTAAAACCTGGTAATTACTTGTAGAATGCTGACGCGCTAATTTTCGTGAAATATTGTGAATATCACTAGAAAAAAAAAATTAAATGTTTTCTTCACAAATTTTATATTCCAGAAATGATCCGTCACAATCTGATGAAATTCCACACATACCTTCGAGCCACCATTTTACAATCGAGTACCAAATTTCAGCTTGATCGACCCCGTATGAGGCGTGAATAGACAATGGATCGAGCACGAAAGAGCTGCTGACTTAACGTCAGTGCTTTTCTCTATTTTTTTTTTATTCTGAAAACTAATTGGAATAATGCAACAATTTGCAGTCAGTCATTCAGAATTGAATAGTTAATTATATCAGAGAAGAAAAAATAAAATATATGCAAAAATATTTCAGGAAAAGTCTACTAGGCACTCGAATTTGGGACACCCGGAATATGATATATTTTTCCTACACTAATGGAAAGAAATTGATAGCAAGCAAAAGTTTCATACTATCACCCTCCATCGTAGATTTACAAATCTCAAATTTTTTGATGTGGATTTTTTCTGTTTCGAGTAATGGGATGGGAAAGAAGATTCGTTTTGAGGTGGAAGTTAGTGAAAAGGACACTATAATATGTACTGACAATGAGAACTCCTCCAACTCGTCGGAGTGCGCGACAAATTATCTCAAAGTTCACAACTGTTCAGAATTCTTACAGATGAATGCTGACTCGCTTTCTACGCGAGGGCAGAAAAATCCAATCAAGATGTCGTGCAGACTCTCCAGGATCGGTAGGAAATTTCCGTGATAGCACAATATATCTAAGAAAAACTTTCGAAGTGGCAAACGTATTTAGGGTTCAGAGACGGGTCGATAAGTGTACAAAGTGAGTCTCCATAAATATTTCGACAATGTAGAAAAAATATTCACTTATCAGACATATTCTACAATTTAGTTATTTTGATTCTTCGCGTATATTGAAAATGTTCTTGAAATTCTGGGTCCTGGAATCCACGCTTTTGCAGTTGAAAGACAGGAACAGAAACAATTCGTAATAAACCACCCATCAAAAGTAAAGAATATTGATTGTTAAGGATATTGATGTAGATGATTACATCTTTTCCTTGGTTACCTTGCACTGAAGGAGCCAATTAGCAGAAACATGTACCGGCAAGTACCAGCAGAATGCCCTCTTCTTCCCTTTTGCGGAATTAGCAGTCAAACTTTTCCATTTAAATATCCTTATCCGTATATCCTAATTTCTATATGGCGAACATCAACAGTTTTATCTGAAACTAGCTGACCCAGCGAACTCTGTTCCACCTTAGAGGCAATAAATAAGCAGATTTTAGATTTTATTATACACGTTTGTCATAAAATATAGATCGTTTATATATACAGGGTGTCCCAGAAATCAACGATAAGCCGGCAACGGGCGATAGGCCAAGTCATAACAGTTATCAGAAAAATATAAAAAAAAATCTTTGTCATGTACTTTTCAAATTATAGGTATTAGAAAAAAAAAGGAAAAACTGACATCCTGTGATGATCTTTTAAGTCCTGTGTCTACAAATATTAATTTTTCGTCAGTTTTTTTTCTGTAATGTAATCACGAATAACCCTTCTGTAAATTACAGTTTAAAATTAAAACATAACTGCCTCAGTTTTAAATATAATATTGGATTTTTGCCCAACATTAATTTCAAAATAATTACATCATCCAATTTTAACCGACTATACTGTAAAAAAAATGTACTACACTATTTTGGCAAGTAACATCAAAACATGGCGCATTTAGTCTGGATTCCAAAATGGTATGATACTTGCTAGATTACTTCTTAGTTTAGGAAAATAATAATGTTTTTTTAAATGGAACCGGATTTCAGGCCAATTCTGTTTAATTATTAGAAATGGAGCCTAGGCATCTTTAAGTCCACAATTTACAAGTAAAGTTTGATTTAAACAGTAGACGGAGAGTGACGTCATTTTACCTAGTAAGAGAGAGACAGATGGTGACGCTAAGTGTGAGCGAGATAGATAGTGACGCTACTTTTATGCGAGAGTGAGACGAAATAAAAGGTGCAAGTTTGAAATAAAATTCAGACATTGGATTTTTTCAGTTGACTTTAATTTAATTAGATTTACAAGAAATTACAGCAAATGTTCAAATTGTTGGCCTTCAGCTGCAATGCAAGCTCTACATCTTCTTAAAAATGATCGCAGTACCGGTTTAAGGTAAACATGTGGTCGGGAATTTTGAATGGTAGAGTTATTGGTCCATTTGAGCTGCCGGAGAACTTAAATGCCCAGGTTTATCTGGACTTCTTACAGAACCAATTACCAGATTTATTGGAAGAAGTGCCACTGAACATTTACGGCAGCATGTGGTACCAACAAGATGGCTGCCCAGCGCATTATGCTCGCACAGTACGAGAGTTCCTAAACCGAGAATACCCCGATAGGTGGATTGGGCGGGGTGGAACAATTTCGTGGCCTGCCCGTTCACCCGATTTAAACCCCTTAGATTTCTCCACTGGGGAACGATAAGGGAAAAAGTGTACTTTAAGCCCATTCAAGATTTAGCCGAGCTGCGCCAAAGAATTACAGAAGCTCCTGAATACATTAACACAAGAAGTTACACCCGTCTTATTACCCGATCATTTTTGAGAAGATGTAGAGCTTGCATTGCAGCTGAAGGCCAAAAATTTGAACATTTGCTGTAATTTCTTGTAAATCTAATTAAATTAAAGTCAACTGAAAAAATCCAGTGTCTGAATTTTATTTCAAACTTGCACCTTTTATTTCGTCTCACTCTCGCATAAAAGTAGCGTCACTATCTATCTCGCTCACACTTAGCGTCACCATCTGTCTCACTATTACTAGGCAAAATAACGTCACTCTCCGTCTACCGTTTGAATCAAACTTTACTTGTAAATTGTGGACTTAAAGATGCCTAGGCTCCATTTCCAATAATTAAACAGAATTGGCCTGAAATCCGGTTCCATTTAAAAAAACATTATTATTTTCCTCAACTAAGAAGTAATCTAGCAAGTATCATACCATTTTGAAATCCAGAGTAAATGCGCCATCTTTTGATGTTACTTGCCAAAATAGTGTAGTACATTTTTTTTTACAGTACAGTCGGTTAAAGTTGGATGATGTAATTATTTTGAATTTAATGTTGTGCAAATATCCAACATTTTATTTAAAACTGAGGCAGTTATGTTGTAATTTTAAACTGTAATTTACAGAAGGTTTATTCATGATTACATTACAGAAAAAAGACTGACGAAAAATTAATATTTGTAGACACAGGACTTGAAAGATCATCACAGGATGTCAGTTTTTCCTTTTTTTTTCTAATACCTATAATTTGAAAAGTACATGACAAAGATTTTTTTTTATATTTTTCTGATAACTGTTATGACTTGGCTCTTCGCCCGTTACCGGCTTATCGTTGATTTCTGGGACACCCTGTATAATCATATATTTCTGCTTAACTGCGTCCAATTAATCATATATCAATTTGCAACATTCGAAGATAATCGACGCCGCTTCTGCGGTCGCATAAGGACCCTATTCAAATACCTTATGAGAATCTATCTGAGGTACCTATTAAGTTAATGTTTTGTTTGTGGTACAAATCACTTCAATCGCGTACAATTGTGCAATTAGAAAAAAAACACCCTGTACAGTAATGATTTATTTTCAATGATGTATCCCTCTAAAGTTTATTTTTTAACACAAATGAATGAAATTGTACGATTGTGGCATGGAAAACAGCAAGTTGCAATTGACGTTAAAAGAAGATCACCCTGTATGGAGATTTCGGACGAATACATGATGAGAATCCATCCAAGGTACCTATTTAGTTAATGCTTTGTTTGTGACACAAATCACTTCAATCACGTATAATTGTGCCATGACAAAAAGGACACCTTGCATAGTAATGCTTTATTTTCAATGGTGTATGCCTCGAAAGTTTATTTTTAAACACAAATGACTAAAATTGTACGATTATGGCAGGAAAAACAGCAAGTTTTAATTGACGTTAAAAGAAAAACACCCTGTATAACACAAAAAAAGTATCCTATGTCCGTCTCCTGGTTCTAAGCTACCTCCCCACCAATTTTGAGCCAAATCGGTATAGCCGTTCTTGAGTTATAAGTGGAGTAACTAACACGACTTTCTTTTATAAATATAGATTACCAGATATATTCAGATGATTGAGTTCCTTTGTTGACTATGAAGCTGCATTGTGTAAATGTAAATGTGGAAGAAATCATTTGTTCTCATTTATGTATATTAATAACGTACCCAATTTTTACATGTAAAAATGGGTTCAAGCCCTGAGGACAGGAGCTTTCTGGCGCTCTAGTTCAAACAGACAAATTATATCTCCGAAAGTATTGGTTTCTCAGAGTTGGGAATTATATCAATATATTCTTATGATAGAACTGCATCATAAAGGAAATTCAAATAATAGTTTATTTATCAAGATTAAATGAGCAATCTGAGAATGAGAACTGCACCATGGAAGAAATCAAATTAAAATAGCTAAAATGAATTTGACAATTTCTTATAGACTAGGATGAAATGTACGAGTATGAACACAGATCATATAATAAAGCTTACATAGAATAATAAATAATAAAAATCATATTTCCGAAAGTATTAGCTTGTTGGAGTTGACAATGATATCGATGGATTTTAATGGTGAAACTGCATCTTAAATAAAAATTACAGACATTTGGGCAAATTGATAAGCACTCAGTTCCGAGGAACTAGAGCGCCAAAAAGTGTAATTCCCTTTCCGGGATTTGAGCCCGCCTTCTCTCGTTCCGATACCGAAAACCTGACTGCGTAGACACACCGGCTATAGGGCTCCTCGTACGATCTTGTCGATCTCCGGTATTAGAATAAAACGTCGGTACTTACCTGAGATATATATTCTTAATTTTCACTTTTCGACATAAAATCGCCACATGGGGGTTTATTTGGCGGTTTTTTACCCTTGTCTCTCTAAGTCGATTTTGACGATTCTCGAACCAACTATTAGCAAGGAATTAGACAATGTCATGTCTCAGGAAAATAAGTTGACATTATGACAATTCATACATAGAATAATTATATAATTCTGCGAAAACGTAAAAATACGATTTTTCATTGAAATTTTGAAAAATCATATCTCCGAAAGTATTAGCTTTTTAGAGTTAAAAATTATATCATTGGATTCTTATGATAAAACTGCTTATTGAAAAAAAATTAATTTGGAATTTGTTTTGTAAGAAAAATTTTTTTTTCGTTACTCCGAAACCATCTGTCCGATTTTGCCAATAACGAACTCAGCCGAGATATTTATCTCCCAAACCTACTCTGAAAATTTCAACTGTCTAGCTTATTCCGTTCGAGAGTTATCGTGCCTACGGCCGGCCGGCCGGACAGAATGAATTTCGACCATGGATTCTTGATCAGTGAGTCGAACCAAATCGTTTAAGACCATTTTCATCGAAAAATTCGAAAATTACAGACATTTGGGCAAATTGATAAGCACTCAGTTCCGAGGAACTAGTGCGCCAAAAATTGAAAATATCGTTCACTACTCAAAGGAGCAGATATCATTATTTGTTGTCACTCAAAATGGAATCAAATAATTTCGATAATTTGTCACCTATTAATTTATGAACATGAATTTACTACGAATTACTGTGAAAATTTCAGAGAACACGGAATAATTTTAACCACTTTGGAAAACTTATTTTCGCAAGAGATAATGCGTCAATATTTGTGACAACAACTAAACTTCTACTTGTTAAAACACTCAAACTCAGGTCTCACATCTATTATCGTCTTTTGAAGGATTCTTCGTCTAAAAAGGAACCAACCCACTTCGTCTTAGAGCTTCTGAAGGTTTCTGCCGAACTTACTCCGTCTGACAAAATCTTAAAGGGATCCTATTTTTTTTTCAATCAGAAAACTTCTTAATTGAAAATTTCCACCAGGAATAACGGAAAAAATTCCAACAAGTTGAGTTCTGACACCTTGTCAGAAAAGATCGTAATAATCTAATTATACAATTTTTTCAAATGTGATGCTAAAAATAATACTGTGTTCATTTCCATTCATACGAAAAGAAATTCACTGAAGAATACAGAGCAGAGGAATTATTAACAACTGAGCAATGAGACAAACTGTTCAAAACACGTTCCATGACATGCCTTTGATACTTGTCTCAAACATACTGAAAGAGATTCAGACATTTTCAACATTTTGCATGGATAAGCTTTATGAATTTTTACAGAATCCTCCGGGTAATGACAGCTAATTTATTCCGTGAATAAAATGCGATAAATTCTTGGACAAAAGTTTCATCCGTGCGGAACCCATTAGCTAATGTTTGCCCACCTGGAAAGCAACGATTTATTATTCAATAAAATATAGGTATGATTACTAAAAAACCACCTTATAGTAATGAAGATTTTGGTTGATAGGAATAATATACCTTCGTCTATTTCTATGAATCTTCAGCGCAAAGTATTTCAACTTTTGACCCTGGCTTTAACATTTACATTCAATTTCCGATTATTTTTGCCCTCAATTGAATCATCCTCAGCTATCTTCAAACATCATGCTGATTTAGGTCAGAAAATTGACTTTGCTAGCTACAGAACCATTGCTAATGCATACTTGCCGCATTATTCGCGAAGCCCTTGGAATTGATAGGGGTCCAGATTATCTTAACAAACGCGGCGATAGTCAAAGATTACCTCATACATGAAAACCTTTGATTTCTCGCCTCCCCCCTTCCACCCCCCAGATGGGGTTGTTGTTCTTGTTGGTTATTTAGTGGTACTTGATTTATGGTTATTTGATTAGAAGCTCTTTTATCTAGCTTCATGAGAGATTATAATTAGATTAAATCGTAAACTGTTTTAATAGCACCTATTTTCACACTCACCTAATGATTTAAATCGAACTTCAAATATCTAAAAACTGTGTATATAATTCGTATAAAGGAGAAACATGGGGATAACTAGAGTAAAGAAAGTCGGAACATAGGAACAACTTAAGCAATAGATACATACAAAAATAGTAGTACAATCAATGAAGGTCACATGATAGATTGATGTGAAACAGAGATTCTGATGACAGAGTCTGATGACATTAAAAGGAAACTTGTATTTTTTTGAACTGAGAAAACAATTTTGCAAATAGCTAAATCGGAATTGACCATAATTGGTTGCATTTGTTGTAGAAAGAATAAGAATTAGGAAATTTCTATGTAAGGTGAAACTGTGTTACTTTATTTTCTCAATGACTGTCAGTGTGGCAAATATCAGAGTAACTGTCAAAAAAAATTCTGAAGATTTCCGCTTGTTGTCTGATTTAGTATCTGAAACGTTACAGAACAATTGTTTTAACGTTGATGTAATTTCGTTACTGTTTATTAGGCAACATTGTTCTATACATTGCTTCCGACAAATATCTTGTTACTAACGCAGAAGAAATTTATTTATTTTTGGCGCTCTAGTTCCTCGGAACTGAGTGCTTATCAATTTGCCCAAATGTCTGTAATTTTTGAATTTTTCGATGAAAATGGTCTTAAACGATTTGGTTCGACTCACTGATCAAGAATCCGTGGTCGAAAATCATTCTGTCCGGCCGGCCGGCCGGCCGTAGGCACGATAACTCTCGAACGGAATGAGCTAGACAGTTGAAATTTTCAGAGTAGGTTTGGGAGATAAATATCTCGGCTAAGTTCGTTATTGGGCAAAATCGGACAGATGGTTTCGGAGTAACAAAAAAAAAATTTTTTTACAAAACAAATTCGAAATTAAATTTTTTTCAATAAGCAGTTTTACCATGAGAATCCAATGATATCATTTTTAACTCTAACAAGCTAATACTTTCGGAGATATGATTTTTCAAAATTTCAATAATAAATCGTATTTCAACGTTGTCACACAATGATATAATTATTCTATGTATGAATTGTCATGATGTCAATTTATTTTCCTGAGACATGTCATTATCTAATCAATCGAAGAATTGTGAGCGAAGTGAGAAAAATCTCAGTTGTTTGCTCCGAAATTAGTTTTTCTCAGAAAAGTCTTACATTTCGGAACGGAACATGAAGTAAGAAATCTGAGGGTAGTGAGACTGCTTTTCATCCATAGACATAGATATAACTCTCGAACGGAATGATCTAGGTAGTTGAAATTTTCAGAGTAGGTTAGGGAGATGAATATCTCGGTTAAGTTCGTTATAGGGCAAAATTGGCCAGATTTAATTTGATTTCTTCCATGGTGCAGTTCTCATTCTCATGATTGCTCATTTAATCTTGATAAATAAACTATCATTTGAATTGAATTTCCTTTATGATGCAGTTCTATCATATGAATACATTGATATAATTCCCAACTCTGAGAAACCAATACTTTCGGAGATATAATTTGTCTGTTTGAACTAGAGCGCCAGAAAGCTCCTGTCCACAGGGCTTGAACCCATTTTTTTTTTCATTTCATAGATATTTTTTAGAGTTTGGGAGAAAAAACTGCAGAAAGGAACTGCTACTGACGATATGCACATTCAGGAATTCATGCAACAAACTCTCAGTTTTTCCGTAATGAGTATGGTTGATCAAAGGGCTTCCACAAAATTGTTACAATGGGAAGAATTCCTAGTTGGTCCTGAACGAACATTCCATTTTCGTGATTGACTGCACCTGCCACTTTTTTCGAATTTCCGATGCACTGAATTGATTCCCTTGTCGAAAAATATAATTTTTACATGCACTGAATATCATAATTGGATATAACTTCGTGATTTCGTTTGTATTTCAAATGCGTATCCTCTGACTATGGGCTTTAATATTAAAAATTTGACCTGTCCTAAATTTGAAGGGAAAAGCTATAACAGCATACGGTTTTTACAGATGAAATGCCCGAACTAGTAGTTTTATTCCTGCTGTAATTTACGTGGGCACTTTGGTCAGTTCTATTTTGAGTGTGTTATTTCCTCAAATAATTAAACCTTGGTATCATGCAGCGACACTGCAACCGTTTGAAATTTTTACGTTTGAGGTACGTAAAATTGAAAAATCGATGTGTACATCAAGAGCTTTTCTCATGACCTGGCATTGGAAAATTCATGAAACTTGTTATAAAATATGAAAAATTCGAGAAAAGCACTGACGTGTGATTGGCAGCTTTCGCGCGTATGTTCTATTGATGTATTCACGCCTCACGAAATGCTGTATGAACCTTCAACCCGCCTTTTAGCGTTAACACGTGAAATTGGGCTTCAACTGAATTCAAATTTTAAATAAAATAGTGAACTTAAAGCATCAAATAATAATTATCAAGTAAAAAGTATCAAATAACAATTATGAATTACCAAGTACAAAAATGCAGCATTCATGCACTCAAATTAGCAATTAAGAAATAAAAACCCACAAGTCAAAGATCCGAGGTATTAATTCTTCAAAGTAACCTCTGTTCCCCATATATTTGAAAACAAGTGTTTAAAATTCAATTTTCCAATGTGATAACACGGAATCCACATAAATACACACCAAATAAATTGAATATTTTACAAAGTGAGGTTATACTCGTATATATGTATATGTATATTCTCGAACAAACAGAGCCCCAAAATAGTAACCCCCTATTTGGGGAGGTTTGAACATGGGCTCAGCACAGTAAGGCTATGTACCCAATCTCACAATTCAACAATCACCAAACATCTTGACAATCGTTCCAAAATTTCACAAATTACAATAACACTTATCACATTTAATAATCTTAGTCGTTCTTATTAATATATTTTTCATTTTATACTCAATTTTGGAGTTCCAAACTGGGACGCGGGGAAAGTAGACATCCCGCCGTAACGACCATTTTGGAACTCCAAAGTGAGGTTATATTATATTAACATTATCGGACTGTCTAATCTGCTTTCAGCTGCGCACGAGTTGCGTACAAGTACAAAATCTCGTTCAATTAAAGTAGAAAGTTCAAAGTTGGCGAACTCCTACTTTCTATATCTCGGCTAATTTCGTTATTGGGCAAAATCGGTCAGATGGTTTCGGAGTAACAAGAAAAAATTTTTTTTTTACATTACAAATTTCAAATTAAGTTTTTTTCAAGATGCAGTTTCACCATAGGAATCCATTGATGTCATTTTTAACTCTAACAAGCTAATACTTTTGGAGATATGATTTTTTAAAATTTCAAAAATAAATCGTACTTCTGTGTTTTCACAGAATGCGATGATTATTCTATCTATGAATTATTATAATATGATCTATGTTGATACATGTTAACTTATTTTCCTGAGACATGATATGTCAAATTTTTATAATTAATGCCCATGGCTAATCCATATGATGATGGGAATGGTAATGGTAAGTTAATAATATTGAGTTCAGAATATCTCCAGTAAAAACAAAACTGAAATATTGGCTCAAGTTTCAATTGATATAATATTTTCAGAGTGGATTTGAGGAAAAAATATATCGTTGTTCATAGAATTCATTTTCCATTTCTCTTGTGAATTTGACATTTGGAATGCTCTTAATGAAACTTATAAATCTTTTTAATTGCGGTAGTTATTCCATATTGACTACTGTCAATAGCCATCGACCGAAGTCCTTCAGCCCTATGTGACAAATTATATATAGGAAATGCACGTAGAAATTTTGGAACAAGAATTAAGAAACACAGCTAAACACCAAAACAAAATTAATTCTTAATATTCGAATCATCAGAGGGGCATGAGTTTAACCCGAATTTCAAAATTATATTGAATTTGTTTGTGCCACTTAATTATTTGGAAATGATAGAATTAAATAAAGAAAAACATTTAATTATTTTATTAATTAATCAATTTTAATAAATTTATAAGAGCGTTAGAATGGATTATTTTAATTATTTACTAGGTACCAGCAGTGTGTAACTAATTTTAAATAAGTAATGAGAAGAAGAATGAAGAATAACAAAAAACTCTATATCCAGGTCATCGATTGCGATGTAGGAGGAGATCATTAATTGTTAAGAATTTAGTATGATGTAGTCTGAAGAACTCACTGTGTCGATGAAACGCGTCTCAACATTAAATGCATAAATGTAAACCATTCATAATTTTTAATTTGAGTTAATTTGGATTTGCATCAAGTAAAGCAACCAGCATTCTATTTCAGAACTCATTAGTACGGGAACACTTGCTGAAACATGTCCTCAACTAACTGGAACAATTTTGGCAACATTAAATCCCAGTATTAGATATTTAAAGGTGACAGACCGTGAAATGCGTTATAAAATTGAATGTCATGTGTTGACCTAATAATATTTTTGCCCATTAGTATGCAATGCACGTACAATCCACAACATGCCATCACTAATATTCACTCAGATATGAATTGAATCAACATGTGGCATAATCCAACCTGTAATAATTCTATTCAGTGATTAATTCATGTGCGAAAGGCAAAATATAGTATGCATGGTTCAATATCAATGTCACATGCTCATCATCAATCATACTCACATAACCGATCTTTCGAAGGTCAGGGTTCATGCAACGAAATTAAGTCATTCTCTCCGTTTTCATCGTCGCCTTTTTCATAATTTTGCACTGACTTCGGCTTGTTCAACACAAAATTATGCAGCCCCACCAAGGACATGCATATCAGGGAATAGGTCAACATCTTCTCACGATTTCCGGTTTCATAAATATGTAGATATTTTTTGGCGTTCTTGTTCCTCGGAACAGAGTGCTTATCAATTTGCCCAAATGTCTGTAATTTTCGAATTTTTGGCTGAAAATGGTCTTAAACGATTTGGTTCGGCTCAGTGATCAAGAATACGTGGTCGAAATCGATTCTGTCCGGCCTTCCGGCCGGCCGTTAACACGATAACTCTCGAACGGAATGAGCTAGACGGTTGAAATTTTCAGGATAGGTTTGGGACATAAATATCTGGGCTAATTTCATTAGGCAAAATCGGTCAGATGGTTTCGGAGTAACAAAAACAAATTTTTTTTTACATTACAAATTTCAAAATAAGTTTTTCTCAAGATGCAGTTTCACCATATAGGAATTCATTTATGTCATTTTCAACTCTAACAAGCTAATACTTTCGGAGATATATTTTTCAAAATTTCAAAAATAAATCGTACTTCTGTGTTTCCACAATATATCGTTCATCATAGAATGTAGGAACGAATATCTCGGATGAGTTCGTTGTTGGGTAGAATTGGTCTATTGGTTTATAATGATGGCGATTAATATTTTTTGGCACTCTTGTTGAATTTAAATTCTTTCATGTTGTTCGAATTTAATTTCTGCTATCATGAAGTTCTATCATAATATGCATTGATACAATTTCCAACTCTTACCGATACTTTCGAAGATATGATTTGTCAAAGTTTGTTTTAAATGTAATTCCTTTCATGATGCAGTTCTATCATAAGAACCCATTGATATAATTCCCAACTCTGAGAAACCAATACTTTCGGAGATATAATTTGTCTGTTTGAACAAGAGCGCCAAAAAGCTCCTGTCCACAGGGCTTGAACCAAATTTTTCTATGCTTTTATATGTGCTATGCAACTTAGGCCATCTACACAGTTTTCCATCATTTCCCCAAACTCTTTCTACTCAGAAATATATTCTGCGATTATTCAATTTGAAAATAAACTTGCTTCACCTTTTTAACGCGCTTGTTGCACTGAACCAATTTGACCAAATATCTGTAATTTTCGAATTTTTGGCTGAAAATGGTCTTGAACGATTTGGTTCGACTCATTGATCTAGAATACGTGGTCGAAATCGACTCTGTCCGGCCGGTCCGGCCGACCCTTGTTAACACGATAACTCTCGAACGAAAGGAGTTAGAGGATTGAACTTTACGGGGTAAGTTTGGAGCGTAAATATCTCAGATAATGTCGTTAGCGAGCGAAATCCACAAAGCGGTTTCTGAGTTATGGCCGTTTTTAGTAAAAACATTTTTCATGAATATTTCCGAAACCGATTACTCGATCTATCTGAAATTTAGCATCAAATTGTAGAATAATGACCTTTATATGCATGCGAAGTCTTGTATTGATCGGGTTGACGTAAAGTGTCAGAAAATAATTTTAAATTTTGTTCCTACAATAACTCTCGAACAGATAGAGCTAAGCAGTTGAAATATTCAGAGTGGGTTTGGGGGATAAATATCTCGGTTAGTTTCGTTATTGGCAGAATCGGTCTAATGGTTTCGGAGTAACGAAAAAAATAATATTCTTTTACATTACAAATTTCAAATTAATTTTTTTTAGATGCAGTTTTATCATAAGAATCCATCGATATCATTTTCAACTCTAACAAGCTAATACTTTCAGACATATGATTTTTCAATAATAAATCGTACTTCTATGTTTTCACAGAATGCTCTAATTATTTTATCTATGAATTATCGCATGATCTGTGTTCACACATTTCATCTTGGACTTGCGTCCAAATTCTACGTATGAGTGACAACCGGTATCAGAAAATATGGTACAAAAAAGTGAGAAAGCCCCTGTGGACAGGAGCTTTGACGCTCTTGATCAAGAGATATGATTTGTCAAAGTTTCAAAAAGAGCGCCAAAGCTCCTGTCCACAGGGCTTTCCCACTTTTCATAAGTTACTTACGCTATTTCATTTTTTGTTGCTTTATATTATATAGAATATTCCCTATTTGAGCAAAACCTCAAATCCATATGATAACTGGATGAAAATGTCCTTTAACTTTCATCCAAATCTATGTTTATATATACAGGTCCCAATACTCAAAAATAAGTCCGTAAGTACCATATTCGACTCGTTAAATCCTATGATAGATATTATACAGGGTGAGTCTTTGACCACTGCATTAATTTTAACCAAAGATTCCTCTCATCAAATGAAACACTTTTTTCATTTACCATTTTTCCAGATTCGGCTCAGGTAAAAAGTTACAAATGTTTAAAGATTTCACAATGTGCTAATACACTCCCGCATATAAATTATCTATGAAATTGTTGGTGGACGAGAATAAGGCAAGGTAACGTGGTTTACAGCTTGATTCGGGATTCCAATGCTCAGGGACGGATCCATAAAAGTAGTGAAATTTCTGGAGTTTTCCATTTTAAAACATTCAATCAAGAATATCTCGGAAACGGTGCGTTTAAGGAGAAATGATAAAGAATAATATAATGTTGTGAAATTATGGAATATTCTTGAAATGACTCAAGAAAAACTATATATGCTTTCTTTATGCTAATTTCGTTTAGTTTTATGAATCCATGAGTCCATAACTAGAAAACCAGTAGAAGTAGAAAATAACTAATATTTGGAAAATATGTATCATAGTTATAGGAAACTTTACACCAACATTCATTTTATTCGAAAAAAAGATGTCAAAGCTACAAAATAAAAACTGATTTTTTTTCAAAATTTCAACAGCCTGTAGCTTTTACCTGAGCTGAATTTGGAAAAATGTTAAATGAAAAAAGTGTTTCATTTGATGAGAGGAATGTTTGGTTAAAATTAATGCAGTGGTCAAATACTCACCCTGTATATCGATTTAGAATAATCTTTTAAACAAATTGCTATTCCCTCATAAAAATTACATGACCATAGGCATCATATAACTAATTCTATCAATTAAAACTGCAGCAGGAAATTATTTTGTTGTCAGTGATGTATTTCCGTTGAAAACATTGCTGTTCGAGTGTTAAATAGTGGACCAGTATACTGTAATTGTTATAATATTTCGATATTTTGCCAATATCACCAACAGTTTAGACGCGATGAAGTCTTCATGTAGAACTTGTCTGTAAAATTAGGTTTTGAAGGCGATATCTCACGGATATTTTCTGAGATGCAGAATTTTTCTGATAATTTTCTAGTTATACCATACTTACGGAATTGTGCACAATTCCTCTTGTCGGCATTCTTCAACCAACAACCGAGTTTCAATTCGAATGGCTGTATATCCGAAACTACTCGGCGTATTTTGTCCATGAACGAACTCAACCGGCGCATTTGGACTCCAAACATACCCTGCAAATTTCAACTCCCTAACTCATTCTAGTGTAATCGTGCTGATGGCCGGACGTACAGAATTAAGTTTGACCTCGGATTCTACATCATTCAGGGCCAGTTTCTGAATAATGTCACTTAGGTTTATCTGTCCAATTCAATGGAATTCAGAAGATAAATTGAAGATAACGTAGATTCGATTGTCCTCAGAAACCGGCCCTCGGCCGAACTAAACGTTTGAGGCCATATTCGGCTAAGGATTCGAAAATTACGCACATTTGCGCAGATTAACATGGACTCTGTTCAAAAAGATTTTTTTTTATTTGATTCTTGAATGCACGCGAACTGGGAAAATTTCAGTGACTCGGGAGTGCTTTCTAAAAATGTTTTCGCCGCTCGATTACAATGGTTTATCATTTGAGGGGAAAATAAATCAAAACCGCCAGCGTGTAATGAATCAATCTTCAGTTAATGGCGACCTGAAAAGGAGGAAATGCATCCTTCCATTTCAGCCAAGCATTCCTCCCAAAGAGCAACAGCTGCGAAAAAGATGGATCTCTCTAAAGGCACATTCGTGCTCCGAAGGAGAGTAGGTAAAAATCGATTACTCAAGGCGTACGCTGGGGTTGGATTCAGGGTTAAAACATAAAGCGATTGACATTGACAAAATTTCTGTTCCGCCCCTTTGATATATGGTCACGAAATAACGTCTTCCCTTCTGTATCGTTATTAGCTGGGTTCAATTGTTAGCAACAAGATTTTGCTTGCTAACGATATGCGGGGTTAGGATGAAGTATGGAACCATGTGAAACTTCGCAGACTAGTAAAATGACGCATAAGGCAACTAATGCCATATTTTTTGTTACTAATGTACTAAAGGGTTTTCCACTAAGAGGTGTTATTTTGAATAGCCCGCTATTTTGGTAGATGTCACTTTTGAAGCTGTAATTATTTGACATTTGACAAGTAAAAAGTACGCCATTAACAAAAAAGGAACGATACACGCTTCAAGAACGCATTGAAATTATTAAAATTCACTATAAAAATTATGAAAATTTGGCAGAGACGGTTCGTAAAACTCGAACATTTTTGGGTCGTCGTGAAGCATGTTGTCGGACCGCAATAAAGAAATTGGTGGAAAAATTCGAGCTGTTGGGACAAGTTAGTTATGTGAAGAATAAAACCCGTGCACGTCGCTCAAGAACCGCCAAGAATATTGCTGCAGTAGCCGAAAGTGTTGAAGAAAACCCAGGTTTGTCCATTCCTTGTCGTTCTTTGGAATTGCGCATTCCACAAACTTCATTACACCGTATTTTGCATAAAGATTTGGGTCTTAGGCTTATAAAGTTCAGTTAACACAACAACTCAAGCCGGCCGATCATCAACAACGTCGTGTATTTGCTGATTGGGTCGTTGAAATGCATGAAAATGATCCGGAATTCCATCGAATCTTGAGTGATGAGGCCCATTTCCACCTCGGTGGCTTCGTCAACAAGCAAAATTGTCACATCTGGGGCTCGGAAAACCCAAGAGTTATTGTTGAAAAGCCTCTCTATCGTCAACGTGTGACTGTTCGGTGTGGTTTATGGTCCGGCGGAGTCATTGGACCTCACTTTTTCGAAAATGAGGCTGGAGCAACAGTTACGGTGAATGGATTGCGCTATCGAGAGATGATTAATGATTTTTTTATGGCCGGAATTGGATGGTATTGATCTGGACAACGTTTACTTTCAACAAGACGTCGCTACGTGCCACACAAGCAGCGAAACCATTGATCTTTTGCGGGAAAAGTTTCCGGACCGTGTTATCTCCCAAAGAGGTGATCACAATTGGCCACCGAGATCTTGTGATTTAACACCTTGTGACTTCTTCGTTTGGGGCCACGTGGAAGAGATGGTCTACGCCAATAGCCCAGCGTCGATTCAAGACCTCAAAGATGGAATTCGTGAGGCTATTGAAGACATAGGGCAGCCACTTTGCGATTTGGTTATGGAAAATTTCATTAAAAGGATATGGTCCTGTAAGCGTGGTCGTGGTGGTCATTTGCCTGATGTTATTTTCCACTATTGATGGCATAGCTTCTTTTTTATAATGAAATAAACATCCGATCATTTATATTGAAAAATGGCATTTTTCTTTGAATATCAAAATAATACCTCTTATTGGAAAACCCTTTAGTTGAAAGATACCGACACAAAGATTAGGCGAAATTTCGTGAGTATGTAAATTAATATTACAAAACAGAATGCCTTCAAACCCCTTTTACCGCCAATTTCTAGATTTGAACTTGATCGGATTCACATTTTTGGGATTTTGCGACACCATTTACCATGGTAAATTATGTTGTCCATTCTCCTGTATTGGACACTTAATTTGAATTTACCATGGTTAATTCGAATTAAGAGTGTCCAATACAGGAGAATGGACAACATAATTTACCATGGTAAATTCGATTAAGGGTGTCCAATACAGAAGAATGGACAATAGAACATACGCGCAAAAGCTTCTGACTTCACGTCAGTGCTTGAACCAATTTTTTTCATCTCAAACGCATATAGAAATGTGGGACAAAAGGATCCAATAGGAGATAACTATGGACAATAAAATAAATCAACCCGTATTTCATCATGAAATCGATAAAATGTATTTCCAATACAGTTTTACGAGTGGGAGGATGTCCTTTGCAATGAAACTTTCATTTGGACGGATACAACTGTTCATTATATTCATCGGTGGTGTGAAGAGGAGCTGACCACTAATCATGATTGGATTCGATGAGCATTCTGAGCATTCAGAATAGTCCCTGATTAATCAGGCCATTTACGAACAAACCACGAATTATCTTGATTAAATGCAACCAGCCACGTGTCGAACGTGTCGCTTTCCGTGAATTGTATGAAGAAACGTCAACGCAATGGTTAGGGCGTCAGTCAGGGTAGATAGCAACCCTCGATCATTTCGAATAGGGCTTCACACGAGGCGAGAGTAGGCGAGAGCATAAAAAATCTCGTCTCGTTCTCGCCAATTCCCAAAAAATTAAGTCTCGTTCTCGTCTCGTTATCAGTTGTCTCGTCGCGTCTCATTTAATTGTGAATAACGATTATAAATATTATAATATGTATAAAAAATAATAATAATGAAGAATTTTGTAAAGCTATATTTATTACGCTCTTATACAAAAATATTCGTACATGTACATATTATTTTTAATTTTAAACACTGTTAATTTCATCTTTTAAATTACTCGATGACCAAGAATTCAAACATAATCACTCTCGCATCACATCATCTTTCAATTATGTACGTGTTTTTGCCATGATCATACCTGCTGTAGAAAATAATCTTTCAAGAGGTACGGATGTAGCCATTAATAAATTACCGGCCATTTTGGAAAGTGTAGGAATAACTTCTTCATCACTTTCCAGCACTGTAAAATATTCTGATTCCTATTTGCTCTTTCAAACAGCAAATATTTTCCAAACTCAGCTTTCCAATATTTCTAAGGTTTGTTGATGTTAAAGAGGCTATGGATGTCGATACATTTTTCAATAGAATTGGACCAATTGGTATTGTTTTCAATGAATACCTTCCCAGTGGGTTTATCATTGAGGGTGTTCTTGGCGTATTCCTCATAACACTTTTCGGAACATTGAATAGCTTCATTTCTTTACCAGTTTTATTATATGTACTTCCACAGATGTATACAATAATTGTTCACATCTTCACTACTGTTTCTGCCGTACTTGAATGGAGTTTATCTACTAAATTCTATTGAATTAGATAAACGGAAGATGAACCACATGTTAAATTCCTTAGGAACTGGCCCAACAAGAAGCACAAGAAAAAACAATACATTTCTCCAGATGTTCAAATAGAGACGAAATTTTAAAAGCATTGGGATTTAGGGGCAATACAAGTTGTACGTTGAGAATTGAATTCATAATCGCATCAGTTTTTATGGTTGTGAATTCTATCTCAATTATAGCAAGGTCATAACAAACATAATAATTAATAATCTTTTAAAAAATCGTGTATTTCTAGAACGATTGATGTATAGCATAGACGAAATATATCGGTAATTATAGTGGAAATTCTTCATATTCAATTGTTTTCTGTGGGTGTTGAAAAAGGTCGGGTCTTATATATTATATTGTATATTGTATATTGATTATACTGAAAAATCTACTGCAGTAAATAAGACGATAGAACATTTTAAGCCAAAGAAACCCTTTCAATAGTAAACACGTTTATTTCTGAGTAGGTCATAGACATATATACTCAACCGAGTGTAAAAAATCAATGTTGAAAAAAATACATTCAAACCTGAAATTAAAAAATCTGCCAGGATAAATATTTATGATAAGAGATACGTTACTATAAGTACAGAAATATTTCACAGATAGTCACAAGAGTTGATATTTTGTAAAATATATTGTTCTCTATGTAGACCTTTCCTAATTTTTTGAGTGAAAAGTTCATAAAAGAATTTAACGAGACCAAAAACGAGACTCTCGTATTGGGCTGTATGTGGTCTCGGTATCGCCTGTAATATTTTTCAAAACGTCTCGTCTCGTCTCGCTTTTCCGAGACGAGAACTAGACGAGACGAGAAAAATCTCGCTCTCGTGTGAGGCCCTTATTTCGAACGTAGGAATCACTTCATTTTTGTTTCCATGAATTCCAGATATGAATGCACGTGGTTCATGATTGCTGTTCGTGGCTACCACCCAGTTAATCATCAACTCAATATACGATGTGTTCTTAAATGTCAGGACCTGATTAAAGAGGAGAACTCAGGATTGAAGAAACTACTAAATACAGTATGACAGTGAAGTGTTGAGCGAACTGTTACACAACATAATACATGGCTCAAAAAGTTTCCGGACTAAGTAAGAAAAAATATTCGTGAAGTTAGGAGCTTTTGCGCGAATGTTCCATTGTCTATTCACGTCTCATACGATGTCGATCGAGCTGAAATTCGGTACTCGATTGTAATATGGTGGCTAGAAGATATTCGCGGAAATTAGCGCGTCTGCATTCTACAAGTAATTACCAAGTTTAATTGGATCCGTTATGTATATTTTGAGCTATTGGGTAAATAACAAAAAAATTTAAGATGGGTATAACTCTTTTTCTGTTTTCAAGTTACCTTGAGATAGACCTAGAATTTTTATCTTCATCCAGGTTATAATGATTTTACATCTACACTATATGTACAGGTTTATTTACACAACTCTACAATCTTCGCCGTCATAATCAATTAAACATCAAATATCGTTGATTACTGAGATTCCTAACGCTATCGACCCTATATACTGGTATGTTGTACGTCTAAAAGTCTTTTTTCACAGACGTCTAATGAGTTTTTACGTCTAAGCATGAATCAACTTCTTCCAATTCTACCTCCGGTCAACCCTTGGTAAGTTCTTACCCCTCTCCCTGAGCTAAGGCTGTACTACCACGGTAGTGCTCAAAACTGATTGGTAGATCCTCTATCTTATGATACTTCGCTAGAACCAATGGGGTTCCATGAGAACGATATATGGAGCGTTACTGAGGTCCCAGAACTTGCTCACCCACGGAGGTACTTCCGAAATTTAGGGGACAGGTTGATTGACCATGGTAATAGAGATTTCCTGTTCGTAGAAAAGTATCCTGCCACTCTAGTCTTCGAGGCGCCTCCACAGTAAATTTTGACATTTCATTGGGATGTTTCAGATTTTCTTCAGATAGGGATATAATCCAGAAATGCGTCTTAATTATCAGTACGAACGTACTAATCTTAAGTCCACTATTTGCAAGGTTGAAAACATTATAATTCCTACATACTTACATAATATTTGTTTGTGATTTTTCTAGGAATACGATCCTCACAAAATTCTACATACATCTTTGCGTTGGTATTTTACAACTAGTTACTAAGTTTCAATTCGATCGGAACCGTATTTTTGGTTATCCAGACGGTTATATCTCCGGAACCGTTCGGCCGCTTATGCCCAACAAAGAACTTAACTGCCTCATTCAGATGCTCACCCACCCTGAAAATTGCAAGTCGCTATCTCTTGTCGTTGGAAAGTTATCGTGGTAACGGTTACCCATCCAGTTACTGAACTCACACCAAGGATAAATCCAATCCTGTTCAAATTTGGAACTTGGCTGTAAAGTTATAACAAGGTTTCGAAGGCTCTCACAACATTCTATACGGGATGGATTGTTTCTGATTTTTTTAAATTTCTTAGTGATACTGATGGGACACGTACACGAGATTTCTTTTCCATTTTCGTGCACAATTTCAATTTGTCAAAACACCAAAATACGAGATCCACAGATTATCATAAAATAAACAACAAAATACATACAATAGTCTGTGAACTAGAGAAAAACACCGTAGCGCAATACAAAAATCAAAAACTTAAACGGGTAGCCTAACTCAGAGTTAACTTTTTTTAGCGCAATGCAATTGCAGAGTTGAAAATGTCCATTTTATCACCGACTGAAATCTGTGAGTAATATTTTAACCCAGTATTTCACGGGTGGGCGCAAGTAAGGAAATTTTCAATATATTTCACTTAATTTCTTCAAACAACATAATCAGAAAAAACCTAAGTGGAATTTTTGAGCCGTAGGAAAACTCATTTATGGTTGTTTTCACAACAGCGACAATCTCTCGATTAATTCCAAGTAGCTCATTTTTTATGGATATCTGTAGAACGGCTCTGTTGCTATGGAGTTATCCTTGAAATTGCATTTTCCCTCGGTAATTAAGTCCCCTCTCGAATTTGATGCCATAACTGGAATAATCATGGACTGAATTCTTCGCCTCCTTGAAGGAATTAAGCAAATGATGTCTCCGGAATAACCGGGGCTGGTTTTTAGATCGACTGGGATTATAATAGGGGAAATGGGACATCATTAAAAATTCAGACGGTTTCTGCAAAATTTTGATTCAACATATTTTCAATGTATTGTTCACTAGCTGCCCCGCTGCCCGCCCCGGCTTCGCACGGTTGAAATGCTGATACTAAATATACTACAGAATTTCTTTATATACAACGTTCACAGCATTTTGTCGTTAGACAACACAAACATGTTTTCTTTAGAGGTTACTCTTGAAAGAACGACATATAATTGGCCATGTGAAAAACACTCAAGGCTCAAATATAAGCCTGTAGCGTTGAAAGTTGGACCCTGCGATTTATTAATGGTCATTGCAAAATATATCTTTACCGGAAATTGTAGGCGTTTAAATTGGATCGGTAAATCCGTTGGTATCGGAGGAATTCGGGGAATCAATACATCTATCCTGGCTGAGGCGAGTCTCAGGCTCTACAGATGATTCTCTGGCTCTCTGTGTTCGATTTATATCCCTATCCTGGCTGTGCCGCCCCCCCGGTCGGTACCACCGCAACCGCTATGTCCCTGCATTTTATATCTGAAATATCTTCGAAAATATTCATTTAAATTACATGCTGTAAAGAGCCAAAGAGATCAATATTATATGCACAATGCATTTCAGGTATTTCATTGGATAAGGATCTATGCTGTATTGCTTAAAATCGCTTCGTAATCAAGCCATTATTTCTCGTAGAATGTAAGGGATAAAAAATGGTTATTATGGGTTATCCTTAAGAGATAGACATATAGGTACCATCGCGGACTTTTTTGTAGACCTTTTTACGGTGTACTATACTGTACTACATTATTTTGATCTATCTCGTAGGGTTCAGCCAGCGTTTGCAATGAAAGCGCAAAAAAATGTGTTTATTTACGACATCACTATTTACGACATCACATTCTCTAATATATTATGCATGTTTTATACATATGAACCTTCCTCGTCTCGCTTTTACGAGACGAGAACGAGATGAGACGATAAAAATCTCGCTCTCGCGTGAAGCCCTATCCGATGTCGCTGAAATTTTGCGAGAGCCATCAAAACCTAACTTTATTGCTAATTTCCCAGTTTGAATACGATCGGATCTATATTGTTGGAGATCCAAACAGCCTTATGCGAGTTCAGTAGCTGGATGGGTGACCGTTGCCTCGATAACTCTCGAACGAAAGGAGATAGGGACTTGCAATTTGCAATCAGGGTAGGTTGCACAACCCAATGGAAGAGTTAAGTTCGTTTTTGGGCATAATCGGTCCATCGGTTTCGATAACTCCCGAACGAAAGGGGATAGGGACTTGAAATTTTCAGGGTAGGTTGCGCATCTGAATGGGAGAGTTAAGTTCGCTGTTGGCCATAATTGGCCCAACGGTTTCGGAGTTATACCCATCTGGAATATAAATTCCTCGATGACTCAAAAAATATAGACTCGATCGAATTGACGCTTGCTAACTAGTTGTAGAATATCGACATAAAGACATGTGTAAAATTTTGTGAGAACCGTGCCCTTAAAAAATCATTGAAAAAAAAATTCTTGCAAAATTTCGTGAGGATCGTAGCACCAGAGAATAAAAAAATATCACGAAAAAAAAATGGTTCAAGCACTGACGTGAAGTCAGGAGCGTATTCTCCTATATTGGACACTCTTAATCGAATTTTCCATGGTGAATTCGATTAAGAGTGTCCAATACAGGAATGGACAATAGAACATACGCGCAAAATCTGACTTCACGTCAGTGCTTGACCAAATTTTTTTTCGTAAATTTTTTCTCATATATATTTTTTTAGACCTTGACCCAAAAAATCCATATTACCTTGTATATCATATTTTAAAAAATAGCATGGCTTGTATAACACTCAATGATAATAAGAATAAACTGGTATGAATGAAGTTTAATCAGAAACCTCACCCGTATCGCAGAGCAATACGAAATCAAACATCACGCTTCATTCAATACCTAATAGACTGTGTTACATAAGCCTCAGTGATAGGATTAATTCCGGCAAGCTTCATTATATATCATCGAATTGGTTATATGACATAATCGAATATTGATAACGATGAGCGTGAAAAGTTAGTGTATTTGAACATTCTATGATATTGAAGATAATGTGAGATTAACTACGCCAGCGTTAACAACTCGATCTGTAATAGAGTATGCAGCATCGTAAATTCCTGGAATTTGAGCCATCTCTATTCTACAGAGAAGCACTTGAGTTTGAAGTAATTGATTGGATTCTACACTATTAATTGGGGAAAGCTTTAGACACTTACTAAGTTATTCGAGGTAAAAACTGATGTTTCGAATACTGTTGGGAAATTGATGGTTTGGGAGAGCTGTTTCGAATTTCCAACAAATATGGGATTTGCAGCGTTGAGTGGCCACACACTTGATACAAATACAGTGTTTGGATAAAGTGAGGAGCAAAATTAATCGCTGCGTTATTGAATGTTTTCAGCGATGTCGGACGAATAGTTTCGGATATATTGAATTTTTTTCAATGATTTTCAATGATTTTTTAAAATTCTCTATGGTGATACAATCCTCACGAAATTTTGCATGAATTTTGGCGTTGGCATTCTACAACTAATAACCGTATTTGAATTGGTCGCTTTTGTATTTTTCTAGTTATTTGGGAAATAATAACCAATTTTCAGCTGGGTATAACTCCCAAATCGTATGGCCGATTATACCTATGAACAAACTCAAATGTCGCATGCAGATTCACGACCTAACCTGAAAATTTCAAGTCGCTATCTCTTTCCGTTCTCAGGTTATTGTGACATAAATAATATTTTTTTAGAATTTTCTAGTGATACGATTCTCACAAAATTTCCCACCCATAGGTTTGTATTCTACAACCACTTACCAAGTTTCAATTCCATCGGATTTGTTTTGGTTGAAAACAAAATTATTACTCGGAAACCATTGGGCCTATTATGCCCATTAAAGAACTTGTCCGTCGTATTGTGATGCGCCACCTACCCTGAAAATTTCAAATCGCTATCTCTTTCCGTTCTCAAGTTATCGTGACAACGGTGATGGTCCCCAGAACATACGCGCAAAAAGTGGGAAAGCTCTTTGGACAGGGGCTTTGGCGCTCTTGTCAAAGTACTAGCGAGTAATTGTTCAAACTTTGACTGCATTATAAATATTGAAAAATCATATCTCCGAAAGTATTAGTTTGAAATTGTTGAGAATGATATCACTGGATTCTTATGGTAAAACTGCATCTTAAAAAAAATTTATTCGAAAAGTGTAATGTTAAATTTTTTTTTTTTTTTTCGTTAATCCCAAACCACCGGTTTTGGCCAATAACAAACTTAACCGAGATATTTATATCCAGAACCAACTCTGAAAATTTCAACTGTCTAGCTTATTCCGTTCAAGAGTTATCAGGGTAGAAAAACGTATAAATCGCTTTCTTTACTTTACAAAAGGGCCCCAAATTATTGGGTGCCAAGGGCCCCAGCATAGTTTAAGACGGCCTTGACTATAACCTAAGATTTTCAAAAATACCTATAAATGGTGAAATGTGTCAAAATTTCATGGCCAACCGGGAGACTTTATAAAGGTGAATGGAGCATACCTATTTGGTCCATTTGTGCGAGGGAGATTCGGAGATATCGTTAAACGGAGATACGCCCTATTGACAGATGATGATCACGTGACACCAGCGCGTTTGTAGTAAATACCTGCTCCTATATGGAGATGGCCACGTGAGTGCTATACTATGAACACTATAATAATGGTGATATCTGATATCAATTGCCCCATGCGCCCGTTCACGATCAACCTTGCCCGGCTCACGCATACCAATCACGTAATAAAATCTGAGACGAGTCACGCGATTCACACGTGACTCACGCGCAAATCACGTGATTATGAGTTTGCTTCAATAAACATTACAGTTTATAGTAGCTTTGTTTTGGTTCGCAGTTCTGGACAGTTGGCACAAGCGCAGATGTAAAAATCTGTAATTCGCTGTTTTGGTTCATTCAGAACTGTCCCAAAACTATATCGTCCAGTGTTTTGGTTATTTTGCGAAACAATTCGGAACTGTCCCAGAACAGTGAAAACAGTCCGTACGTTTTACTTCGAACTGGTTCAGAATCAGGCAGTTCGCGCATGCGTATCACAGAACACAAATAAGATGCGTATCGAGGTTTTCGAGTTGTTGACCAGTTGACAGCTCACAGGTTGTTAGTTTTGATTATTAAAACAAGTTTCAGTAGCGGATAAACTGAAATTTTGTGCAAGTGTTTGAAACAAGAAGTTGTCTTAAGATGGATAATCATGTACTGCCGAAAATTCAATCGGGTTCTCGAGCTGGTCATGGCTCTACCACGGCGCTTCTTCATGTTACCGATGACAATTTTCGGGCAATCGATGATTCAGAGTGTACTGTTTTGGTTATGTTGGATTTTAGCAAGGCTTTTGATACCGTTCAGCATGATATACTTCTGACTATTCTTGAATCTCGTGGTGTTTCTGCAGACTCATTCCGGCTTTCTCGCTCTTACCTAGGGTTGCCAAGCGTCCTTTATTTCAAAGGACAGTCCCTTATTTTAAAACTATGTCCTTTGAACTTTTGAAAGGCCTCCGTACCCAAGTCGTTGATGTCCTTTGAACCTTTGAAAGGCCCCCGTACCCAAGTCGTTGATGTCCTTTATTTCAATAGCTCAGAGTTGGCAACCCTACTCTTACCTGACAGGTCGCTGTCAAAGCGTGAAGTTGGGGTATAGAATATCTGTTGCTCGGGAGGTGTCATCGGGGGTGCCACAGGGTTCGGTCTTGGGGCTAATTCTCTTTTCAATTCACACTTTTCCTTGAATGATCTCAATAACGCAACCCATTTTTTGAACGGTAACTTGGACAGAATTGCTCATGTTGCTAGTCAGCATTCTTTAATGTTAAATACTAGAAAACTGTAGCCCTAGTATTTGGTAACAAGTCTAAACAAGCATTTTTGAAGGGTAATCTTTGGTTGATTTTAAAGGGTGAGACTATTCAGATATCTGATAGTGCAAGAAGTCTGGGATTCATTTTGGACGACTCGTTGAGATTCCGTGAGCATGTCGAGGGTAATATACAAAAAGCATATGGGGCTCTGAGATTATGGTACCCTCATAGGAGTTACCTGTCCATAACAACAAAAAAATATTTATGGGAGACGGTGGTGTTGTCACAGTTTAGCTATTGTTCCTCCATTTATGGCTTTCGTATCGACCAAGAAGCTGCTTATAGAGTACAAAATGTACAGAATTCTTGCATTAGATTCATATATGGCATTAGAAAATATGATCATGTTTCTCACAAATTGTATGAGTTGAGGTGGCTGTCGATGACGGAGAGATTCAGGTTTCGTGCATTGTGTCTGTTCCACAGGATTTTAACGTACAAAATCCCCTCTTATCTGTATGAAAAGCTAAAATATAGAAGTGATAGAAAGTTATTTTCGAGAGAAGCTTTCAATTCAATGTATATAAATTATACAATGCGATACCTGTTGAACTAGGGCAGAGTAATGCGCAAAAATTTGAGAGAGATCTCAAGGCAGACTTTCTTAACAAGCATAGATAATAACAGCCCTTTCTCTCAACTCTCTTACCATCTCTACTTTCGTTTCTTGCTGTTCTTGTTTTTTTTTGTCCGGCGTGGATTAAAGGTTGATTGGTTGATGATAGGTGAACCAAAAACATTAAGTTAAGATTAATTAGGTTAGGTAGGCTAGGATGAGATAGCCTTAGGTTAGGTAACTCATTTCAATTGTAAATTTCACCACAACAAGTGTTAAGTGGCAGAGCACCAATCGGTGAACTTCCCCTTGAGATTTCCGATTCGTTATAGTATTATTTTTTTTTTATTTTACCCTTTAAATGTACTTGAATGTGGAAATAAAGGAATTATTATTATTATTATTATTATATTTGCCGTACAATTAAGGCTGAACATAAAATAGGACATGGAATGCCACTGCACTGAGTTTGATCTATCCCTTCCTCCTGTTTGGACATAATTACCACGCTCCACCGACCTTGTGTAATTCCCTCTAATGTTTTGGACGTACTCTTGAGCGGAAATTATCTGAGACAACGACGGACCGAAGACAATACGAGGGCAATTTGCTGTTGGTTCAACTAACCATTTGTGATAATTTGTAAGCTAGGGAATGTTGCGTAGTCCCGATTTTTTCAAGGGAACACACAATGAGCTTTATTCAAATAGCAAACAGGAAATGCTGAAATGAGCTCAGTAATTCCACCTTTCATAATTTGGAACTCCTAAAGGGCACCATAAATGAAGATATTACCATTATTTTCTAATAACCACCGATGATGAATAAGAGAATTATTATTTCGATTTATGCTATTGCCTCGTGTTCAATGTCAATTTGGTTGTCATTTGATGATATTCATTTATTATTATTTTTCCTCAACTGTGTGAGAGGAAAACCCTTTTATATGATTGGCCTGAGAGGCTCCACACTCTCAGGAGTATGAGACTCCAATTTTTGTTTGGTTGCTCACACTTTCTTTAGAGTATTTATTCGTCCTACTTTTACAGCGTTCCTTAACAAAAAAGATGAGCTGCAAGCGGCCTTCATTGTTTTGTTCCACGTGAGAGGAAAAACCTTCTATAGGCCCCAAGAGGGTCCACTCTGTCAGGAGTGTGATACTCCAGTTGTTGTTTGATAACTCACTAAAAAACCTCTCAAACTTTCCTTCGAGAAGTTCTCCGTCCTGCCCTGACAGCACCCCTTAACAAAAAAGATGAGATGCAAGTGGCCTTCATTTTTTTTGTCCGCGTGAGAGGAAAAACCTCTTATAGGCTTAACCTGAGAGGGTCGGCCCTCTCAGGAATGTGAGACTCCAGTTGTTGATTGCTTACTCACTAGAAAATCTCTCACGCGTTCCTAAGAGTAGTTCTTCGTCCTGCCCTTATAGCTTCCCTTAACAAAAGAGATCAGCAGCAAGCGGCCTTCACAGTTGATGAGACCTGGTGGCTCGAAGTGATCTGAGTAATAACGCTTTCTGCAATCTATGCGCTTAATCTTCGACCAGGGGTTTGCAGGCCGGAATAATCTTCAATTCGGTCACGTAGTTCGCTCTCATTCTACCTAGGCATCCTATGATTAGTACGACCATCCTAACCTTATGCCTTGGATAAAGGATCATTAATTTAATATTAATATTATTTTTATCAGTATTAGATGAAAAATGTGGCGTGAACTTGGTTTGTCTTAATTCTAAAGGATATCGCAGGATATTGTTGAGGAATGTGTTCCCAAATATTCATTATTTTCCAATCTTGTATACGAAAGAAATCAAAGTACTATTGCGGGTAAAAAATATATATAGAAAACTTAGATTCAGGTCTGCTTCGAATGACGGGAAGTTAAACTTGCGTGGAAAAAATTTTAATTACTAATTAAACAAAATTACTAAGAAAACGATTATACACAAAGAATAGAGCAGGAATTGTGCATATTATGCATATTAGTTCTCTTCAGTGTTTGATCAACAAAAACCTACTCAAGAATTAACTCAACCCTCACCACCCCCTACCCCCGAAAATAGTGTATGCAACGATACCTTGTCATTGAATAAAGTAACCGAATTTGAGTTTGTTACGACAATTAAGAAATTAAAACCTAAGACATCAACAGGTACTGATGGTATGCCACCTCATATCCTCTACTAAAATTCATCCAAACGAGTGGAAAATAGGTTTCATCGCCCCGTTCATTTCAACGTCCCTTCCAACGCTTTACCTCTATTTCCATAGTTTTGATAGGATGATCTCAATATTTTTTTTTCACAGATGCAATCCTCCTCATCCCTAACAGGCACGCTGATCTGGTGCATCTGGTTTGGTTCAACAACAGCTTCATTTTTACCTTCGAGGGATCTACAGAGGGGACCTGGAGAGGTGGCAAGGAATGGTATTGCTCCCGAGCCCAGCTGTGAAGAGCTCAAAGCCATGTGGAGGCTCTCTAAACGGCAGTCGAGAGCTTCGGAATTAACCAATGAGATACCCACCTTCCAAGATCCCTTCACACATAACATCTGGCAACCTAAATACGCAACATCTAGGAGTATGGGCGGGTAAGTCACCCTCATGACTCTTTTTTTCGGGCTTGTCAGCCTGAACAATTAGCCCGTATCTCTGTAATTTTCGAGTTTTTGGCCGAGAATGGTCGAGGGCAAAGCAAGCACTATTACTCTCGCCGTCTGTTTGCATGCATTCTTTACATGTGGCCGTACCACAATAAGAGTTTCTTTATTTTTATTTATTTATTGAACATAGGACTACAAACGGGTATCTCAACCCAACACAGTACTCACATATTAATATTGACAGTATCATATAACCCTAAAAACTAAATTTATAAATACTAACAATAATTTGAGCAAACTAAAAACAAATACCGAAGAAATGACAATAAACTGAAGCTTCTGCAAGACGAGAATATAAAAATATGAAAACTATTCAGGACTCAAATGAGGAATCTCAGCTTTAAATACCTTTTGAATTCATCAAAAGACATAATGAACGGATCAGCATCAAAAAACTCCAAATTGAACGTTGTCAAAACAAACAAATCGGGGAATTCTGAGTAACGCTCAATCGACGAAAAGACACAGCAAACATCTCCCTGGATTTCAACCTTTTCTCAGGGATCCTGAAAGACACATGTTATTTAAAATTTTATAAAGAAGACACATATCATTAATTTTCCTGCGGATCTCTGAGCTGAGCAAATTGAATCTATTCTGAGCTTCTTTGTAATCATGATTCAATATCTTTTGAAGTTATTTCTATAGGACAAGTACTTCAGAAACCTGTGTTGCACGCCTTCTATGCGCTTTATGTGGCACTTATAATTTGGGTTCCACACAGGTGAGGCAAAATTCAACTTGCTGAAAACGAAGGAATAATATAACGTTAGGAGTGCTTTATTACTTTTAAGTAGTGTTCCATGACGTAATGTGAATCCAAGCATCTTACTTGAAGATGAGATGACACTATCAATATGCTCAATGAAATTCAGCTTAGAGTCGAAAATCACACCTAAATCACGGACACTATCTACTTTCCGCAATTGCACCTGATCTAACGAATATTGGAAACCAATGACATTCGTTTTTCTCGTGAAAGTTATTGTTCAAATTTAGAAAAAGATAATTTTCCCAACAGTATTCAGAAAAACGATTAAGGTCTTCCTGCAACAAAGTGCAATCGTTTAAACATTTCACCCTGAGAAACACCTTAAGATCATCTGCGTATAACAAAAATCGAGCGTGATGGAAACATGATAAAATATTGTTCAAATAAATAATGAATAGTAAAGGGCCCAGATGCGAGCCCTCAGGAACCCCAGAAGTGCTGTGGAAAAGTTTCGATTTCTGTCCACCAATGCAAACAAACTGCGACCTGTTGGAAATATAGGATCGATCCATCTTAGTAAATCGCCACAAACTCCCACCTCAGCCAGTCGACGTAATAGCTTGCAGTGGTTAATTTTATCAAACGCTTTTTTCAGATCAGTGGAAACCGCGTCGACCTGATCCTGAGATTCGAATCCTCCATGCGGGCAGTCCAGAAAGCACAAAAGATTTGTTTCCAGATTTCTTCCCTTGATGAACCCATGCTGGTTTTCTAATATTGTATTCTTAACATGGTTAGCTATACATTTGCAGATGAGAGATTCGAACAACTTGGGAATGGTCGAAAGAATAGTGATAGGTCGGTGGTTGTGAACATTGTCCCTAATTCTCTGCTTGTGAATTGGAACAACGCTAGAGATCTTCCAGCGCAGAGGAAAGACGCCAGTCACCAGTCTTCTCTATATCATCCACAATTGTCACCACTATAACCACTTGACGATCCGTGAACAGTGATGTATATAGGAACTGATCAGTCATATCTATTCCCAATGTTTTGCACTTAGCTTGCCCTTCTTTCAATACTTCATTGATGTAAACTTTAAAAAGTGTAGGTGATAGAACACGTCCTTGTATAAGGTCCTTTGTTACTTTGATGCTTTCAGATAGTCGATTAACCGATTTTATTGCACTCTGTTTCTGATGATATCTGCAATTATATGTAAGTATTTTTAGGATATTCTGGACTTGCTCAACCCTTCAAACAATTCTTTGTGTGCTACCGTATCATACGCCTTCTTAAGATCTACAAAAACAAGATAGGTCTCTAGATTTCGATCTACTCTTTTGGATATGACTTAATATATATATTGTAGAGGCAGGATTTTCCTGCTCTAAGACCCGCTTGTTTTCTCCAGTTTCAATTTCTTGTTCTATTCTATTATTTATGATGCGTTCATACAATCTTCCTACAGATGATGTGACAGTGATACTCCTGTAATTACTACATTGCTGCCTGAGTATTTCTTGTGAAGTGAACTAATTATTCCTATTCTCATTCATCTATCAAACATTTGTTGAATAATTGATGTAATAATTTTATTAATGAACTAGCGGCCCGGTACGTGCTACAATACGTATAAAGTGAAATAATAAAAAAATGAAATTGAAACATCAAATTCATTTATTCAAACAAAAAAATATCTTATTAATTGCTAGCTATTTTAAAACTTAATCCAAAACATTTGAATGAAAAATATTTCTTGTTTTTCCATTTTGAGCATGAATAAACAAACGGCTAGGGGTTTTTTATTATCGACCGTTAATTTCTGTTCAATTTTGAATATTTTGAGTAATTTTAACGCAAAAATCCGTTTGATCAAACGGATATTCATTATAGATTTCGTAACTTAACGAAAAGAACCAAATCCCTTGATACGTTTACTGGAGTAGCGCTCCTTTAAGTTTTTCATTGGGTAAAAATGAAAAAAATTCAAGAGAAAGCTACTTCGGACGCTCCGAGATTCGATCCCGCCACCCCGCGAGGCTCGGGAGCTATAAATTCCCAATCCAACGCCTCAGCTCACTCGGCCACGTTGCCTACGTGAATCAACGTCGATTATGTACCAAATAAAATAAATAAAGATTTTTAGTACTCGGATGATTTCCGTCTTTCAATTTTCAGAATATCATCAATCCTGTCAAGCGATCGATCGAAATCGGTCACTCGTTCATATTTCTCGCAGTTTTTCTAGACGATTCTAAGATTTTCGAGTAATTCCGTTCGAAATTCAAATTCGATTTGACGACATTTCTCGTCGCTCGTTCAGACCGTAATCCGTAAAGGATAGTTCGAACAAAGCCTGAATTTGGGTTGGATAGGTGAGCCCGTTCTTGAGTTATAAAATAACAACGAAAAGTGGCATTGATTTATATATACAGGGTGTAACTGAATAAGTGTAAAATATTTAAGGGGGTGATTCCTCATCGAAAAAAAGATAGTATCTTTCATATAAAAAAACTTCATTGGAGCATCCCTTGTTAAGATACAGCCCCTTAAAGGGGGTACAGAAAATTTGTTTAATAATTTTTTTCACAAGCACTAAAAAAGTCACAATATAGAAATTAACCTGATATTTTCTAATACCAAAAAGACACTTAGCCAGTAATTCATTTGGTTTATCCCATGGTTGTAAGGGGTGGAAAACGCAACCCCTAAAATTTATATTCAATGTAACTTTTTATCTTATTATTTGTTTACCATTTTAAAATTTAATTCCGATAACCTGTTTCATTCTAAACAAAAAATGTTTCTTGATTTTTTTGCCCAATATAAACCAGATCGCAGCAAAACATTATTTTACGAACAACTACAGAGATGCCGGCTCAGGTGGTGCCGTTGGTATAAAGACCTGCTGTGGTGCCGGGGTCGCGGGTTCGAATCCCGCTCAGGGCATGGATGTTTATTGTGATTGTCCGGTATGAATGTGATTACACTTTATTTCTGCTGGTTAATGACGAAAGTCAAGACCATATTTAGGGACTAGGTCTACCATGATTTAAAAAAAAAAAAAACTACAGAGATACATCGTCATAAATGCGATCTGGATTTATTGTTATTTTGTAGTTACTACCTGCATTAAATGATTGAAGGGGAATAAACAAAACTAATTTATAATTAACACTCATAGTAATTACTCACAGTAATTAATAACAATCATAGTGATTAATAATAATCATATTAAATGTTCAATATGTCTACCTTCAGACATTTTCTGTACCCCCTTTAAGGGTCTGTATCTTAACAAGGGATGCTCCAATGAAGTTTCTTTATATGAAAGATCCTATCTTTTTTTCGATGAGGAATCACCCCCTTAAATATTTTACACGTATTTAGTTACATCCTGTATATATATATAGATGAACATATCCGATTAACCTTTTTCGACGTTTTCTAATATTTTACCAGTGTAAACAAAGCCGAACGTTTAGCATATCGTCGGCCTAATTCGTTAACCTGCTAAGTCCATTTCTACATAGTTTACAAGAGAGAAAAAAATGAATGTTATATTTCCTTTTTTACATTTCAAGATTCTGAAAATAGGTGCACGGCTTTTCTACCCAATTGAAAGATAATATCGACCTTATTCCTTTTGCCATAAGGTGTAGGTAATCGTCTAAACTTTATGACCAGCTCAAAAAGTGAAATTGACCAAAAAGAGACTTAACAGGTTAACGAATTAGGCTGACGATATGTAAATTTCATCCAGGTGTAGTTGTACTCCAAACTTCATTGATGCGAACGCATACATAATCGAGAGCCATGGAAATTCGATACCAGAGGATGCAGAGATTGAATAATTTGATGCACTGGCTCAGATTCCAGATGAAATGATCACAAAATAAACCCCCATTCATCATCAACAAAATATCTCGATTCGCGAAGTTTCTAATTACTTTTTCATAGGGGTCGAATATGTCAACTGTTTTCGGGTTAATATCTGTTATCGCATATTCGAGATAATAAAACGACTACCTGTGCGATTGAATAATAATTAATTAGGTATCGAATTCATTAAGCTTTGCACGGGTTTCATTCCAAAATATAACAAATAATTATTATTTCATTGGTTAATTCTCATTCATTTGTGATTATGTTGAAGTAGGATGAAACATCGAAGCTAATTGCTAACTTAAGTACATATGACGAAATATTCGTTAATTAATAATTAACCCCAGGTAACACAGCGAGCTCCCAGAGATATCTTAGAGACTTCTTGACGGGAAAATGTTGTTACCTCTCTGGGCGGTTGAAGAGAGCTCTACTCCTCGTCCAAAGACAGGCACGGGCCTAAGGTGGAGATGAGTGGGGATGACCCAACGCAGTTGGAAAAATTTCGAAGTAGTTGGAATATTTCCTAAAAATTTGGAGTTGGAAAAAAATTGGAAGCAGTTGGAAAGATTCCAATGGAGTTGGAATATTTACAAAAAATTGTAATAAAATGTGAATAAATTTGACCTCCTGACAGTATAACTGGAAAGCAGGCAGATAATAGGAACGGGATAACATGGAATAACACCATGTACCAGTGGCGCAGCCAGGATTTTTTTATGGGGGAGCTGAAATTTTGTTTTGGGGGAGGGAGGGGGGGGGCTGAACTGAACTACCAAATGAGGAATGTTCGTTTATGTTTGACGTTTGACGATGAACTGAGCAAAAATGGAAAATGTTGGTATCTTTGAGAAGGCTGCAGCGCCAAAAACGAAGGAATTAGATACACCATCCCGTCATTCTTCTACCCTAAAAGACATATTTCTAACAAAGGGTGCATTTGAAGGAAAATCGATTGAATAAAGATAGAGAAATTTTAAGGAAGGTAGAACCTTAGCTTTCTTCCGAAATATGAATTATGTTCAAAGGATTGGTGGAACTGAAAATTTATGGAATTTAATGTTTGTTTGCATACAGGGAATTATAGCGAAGATTACAGACGGCTTGACGTGTTACGATTTTTCTATCTACCAAACATCGCTCTCAATGACCGAGTTCCAAATAAACTGCTCCACAAGAGATAGGGATATCATATTAAGTTGTTCTGAGGGGCGTAAAATTTTAAAGACAATATCAAAAACATGATCAACTGCCAATAAAAACTTATTAATTCGATTTCAATGCATATTTTCACCATCTGGTCGTCATTTTTCTTGAGTTTAGCAGTTTTTCACATTATTCGTAAGATTTAGCATTTCAATATGCAATTAATTTATTGTAGGTCTCTTAGCGATATCGAATTTAGTAAATTTCACGAGCTTCTTAAGATGCCAAGACGTAAATTAACAAACGCCGAGGCAAATAGGGCTATCGGTATTCTACAGGCTGGCCTCACTCAAGTCGCTGTGGCAGAAACATTTCAAGTATCGCAAAGTATAATATGGCGACTCTGGAATAGGTTCAATGAGACAGGTTCGGTGTAGGAAAGACATAGGGTTGGTGGACCAAGAAAAACAACACCCGCACAAGACCGTTTTCTCACCATTTCGACGAGGAGATATCCTCTTTCCTCATGTAGGATGCTGAGAAATCGACTTTTAAATGCCAATGGTCCTGAAATTTCCATTGAAACCATTCGACGTCGTTTGGGAGAGATTAACCTGGCTTCTAGACGTCCATTGAGGAGTGTTCCGTTAACACGTGAGCATAAACGACAAAAATTAGAATGGGCCAGGCAGCATGTTAATCTGAACGTCCAATGGCGTAGTGTACTTTTCACAGATGAATCCAGATACGGTCGATTTTCAGATTCTCGAAGAATAAGGGTATGGACTATGCCGCGTATACCCCGAAATCGCCGTCATGTGCAAGAGGTTCATCTATTTCGAGGAGGGTCTGTTCTGGTATGGGCTGGGATATCTTACAACGGGCGCACAGCCCTTCACATTTGTCCTGGCAATATGATTGTTTTACATTATAGGGAACATGTCATTGGCAACGTAGTGCCGAATTTTCATGCTGCCATTGGTGAAGCTTTCCAATTTCTCGACGATAACGCAAGACCACATCGTGCAGCAATAGTAGAAACTGCGCGAGACGAGCATGGTATTCCACATTGACCAATACCTCCGCATCCGCCAGACTTAAACTGCATAGAACATGCATGGGATATGCTACAAAGAAGACTAGATGATCACCAACCTCCACCAAAATCATTGAATGACCTCAAAGCACTACTGCCTCGTTTATGGAATGTAATTCCTCAAGATATGCTCAACACCCTCGTTGACAGTTAAACAATAAAATGTCCGGAAATAAAAGTCGTTAAATTTGACCCTATTCTGTTAATCGTATATGTTGCAGATCAAAAAACTTGCATTTATAGTTTTGAACCTAAAACTATATTAAATTACGTTTTCAGCGCAAACAAAGGTTTCAGAATGTCAGTTATTTTAGTTGAAACGATTATCTCTAACTCTTATGGAGCAGTTTAATTATATCCATATGCTTCTACAAATAATTCATTCTATCTATTTCAGGTGCATATGGCCTACGCATCCCATTGCGCTAACTTTGGGAACTCGCATTGTGACATAATTGCGAAACTTGCGCATGGCCAAACTTGCGCGAAATTCAAAAATTGCACTCTCATTTAAACCAGCTTCATAAGAGCTTCGAAAAAATGTTTACTACGTCGAGAAACCCCTCAGGAAGTCAATAACTCCAACCTCATTATAAATTTCTTTTGAAGGAAAGTTTCTCTAGAAGCATTTCAATTAGGTTATATTACCAAGGCTCTATTAATCATTGCCGTATACGCCGCGTTTCTTCAAGATAGGTCATTCATTAAGTCATATAATTTCACGGAACTTCGAAATTAAACTCCACTCTTTGTCGTTAATAACCAATATTGAGGAAATTACCAGTGGGACGTGCTCCCCGATATTGAAAAGAATGTTCCGAATTTTGCTTAATAAATTGATCAATCTTTGAGGTCGATGTTCGCAAAAATGTATTCTATCGTATTTGTGTATTCTTTTATACAGGGTGAGTCTTTGACCACTGCACTAATTTTAACCAAAGATTCCTCTCATCAAATAAAACAGTTTTTTCATTCACCATTTTTCCAGATTCGGCTCAGGTAAAAAGATAAGCGCTGTTGAAATTTTAAAAAAAAAATCAGTTTTTATTTTGTAGCTTTGACATCCTTTTTTCGTATTAAATGAATGTTGGCGTAAAGTTTTCTATAAATATGATACATATTTTCCAAATATTAGTTATTTTCTACTTCTACTGGTTTTTATTTTGTAGCTTTGACATCCTTTTTTCGAATAAAATGAATATTGGTGTAAAGTTTCCTATAACTATGAGACATATTTTCCAAATATTAGTTATTTTCTACTTCTACTGGATTTCTAATTATGGACTCGTGGATTCATAAAACTAAACGAAATTAGCATAAAGAAAGCAGATAAAGTTTTTCTTGAGTCATTTCAAGAATATTCCATCGTTTTAGAACATTATATTATTCTTCATCATTTCTCCTTAAACGCACCGTTTTCGAGATATTCTTCATTGAATGTTTTAAAAAGGAAAACTCCAGAAATATCACTACTTTTATGGATCCGTCCCTGAGCGTTGGAATCCCGAATCAACCTGTACACCACGTTACCATGCCTTTATCTCGTCCGCCAACAATGTCATAGATAATTTATATGTGAGAGTGTATTAGCACATTGTGAAATCTTTAAACGCTTGTAACCTTTTACCTGAGCCGAATCTGGAAAAATGGTAAATGAAAAAACTGTTGTTTCATTTGATGAGAGGAATCTTTGGTTAAAATGAATGCAGTGGTCAAAGACTCACCCTGTATACATAAAAGAACGTCGTGTTAGTTTCACTATTCATAACTCAAGAACGGTTGTACTGGTTCTGTTTGAATTCAATTGTTTCATTATGTAGTTCTATCATAAGAATCCATTTATATCATTCCCAGAGATCAACAATTTCGGAGAAATTATTTGTCAAAGATTGAACAAGAGCGCCAAAGCTCCTGTCCGCAGGGCTTGAACCAATTTTTCAGTCGAATTTTCCAATAAATAAAGGTAAAAGGCGAATAATCAAAGGAGTTGTTTACTATAGTGTTTACTAGTCTGAATTTAATTTTTTTTTACGAAGTATCTATTGTTGAGGCCCTTCTTTTGTGGAGGCCCAGGGTGGTATCTCCGGTCGCCTTCCCATAAATCCGGCCTCGCCGCTGTAGATGCATACCTATTGGTCAGATGGCGTACAGATCGCGTACTTAGCATACTGGGGTAGGTCAATAATAACGGGTCCGCCAAATAACTTTTTTTTTGAAAATGCAATAAAAAAAAAGCTACTCAATATTTTCTCAAATTTCTTTTTTTATTTGAAAGTACAATCCTTCCGGTTAATTATGGAAAATAATTTCATTCAAATGGCTGCCTCGGCTGGCCATGCAGTAGCCTACACGATCGGTCCAATTTTTAAGCACATTATCGATTGTGTGCAGCTGTATTTCACCAATGGCTTCACGAATATTGTTCTTCAAAGAGTCAATTGTCTTTGGCTTGTTGGCGTAAAACTTATCTTTGACGGCACCCCACAAATAATAGTCCAACGGTGTCAAATCGCAGACCGAGGTGGCCAAACGACATCCGCTCTGCGTCTGATAATGCGATCTTTAAAAACAGGGCAACTCCTGAACCAATTGGACTTTGTATGGCTTCATACCAAGGTCATTATGCAAAATTCGTCTCTTGAGAACGACGGTGAATTGATGTTGATGGCGCTTCACGCACACTTTCTGCCACAGCAGCAATATTCTCGGGTGTACGCACTGTTTTTGGCTCTTCACGCTTAGGTATATCGATGAGGATGCCAGTTTCTGTCACTTTTTTCACAAGGTAACGAACGTACGGAGCTGACGGTGCTTCTCCTCTTCCAAAATCCGTACGCAATTTTCGCACACATTCTGCAACATTACCTTGATTTTCGAAGTAATGTCGCAATATTTCTCAGCGTTGTTCAAGCGTATAGACAACCATATTCGTTCAGAGGAAGGATAAAACTAATTATCTGTCAAATCAGACATGAGATAAGTGTTACCATTCACGCAATAAGCACTAGTTGAAAAATAAACGTTAGATGGCGGACCCTTTACTATCGCGCACTAACAGTATTTCTAATTGAAACACACTTCATTACTAGCGCAGCCTTAGTGCTCGTGCCTTTTTCTCCATTTTCCGTTTTTTTTTTTTCAGAATGAGAATGCACAGGCACAGAAATGGGCCGATTTACGGAAAAATCATTCACACGGCACGTCTGCACGACACTGCTGACAGAAATAGGGCTTTCGAAGAACTGACCCAGAACTATGGAATGCTACAACCAGGGGAACCTCGAAGACCGTTGACCGTCTTCAGGTTGTCAGGGGGCGGCAATCCAAGACAAGTGCCTGGAATGGGTTACCCACAACGTGCTGGCAGTTTTCAGTATTTGAAGGTGAGTCCGAGATAGGTAGATAGATAGATAATAATCATTAAAGGACACTGTGGGAGGTATACTCATCATTGAAAGGTTTTTTCTGGGTTTGTGATTTGCTTCTGCGTAAGAAACACAGGATATTTGTCAGAAGCAATCAATTGAACAATGTTGCCTAACAAACAACAACGAAACAACATCAATGAAGAAACAACTATATCGTAACGTTTCGGAGTCTATATCAGACTCCTTCGTCAGACGCTCAATGAAAATCGAAAGAATTATTTTGATGATAGTTATTTTGTGAAATTCAAGAATTGTCACATTGACAGTATTTAAAAATCATAGCTAACATAGTTTTACTTCGCATAGAAATTTCCAAGTTCCAACTCCTTTTTCAATAAATTTAGCCAAATACGGTCAATACCAATTGAGCAATTTGCAAAATTGCATTCTCTGTTCAATAAAATACAAGTTGACTCTTTAAGTTTCCTTTTCATAAAATCAGGTTCTGTCATTAGAATCTTTGTATTACTCCAATCCATCATGTGATCTCCTTGGATTGTACATACATGTTCTGCTATTTTTGATTTCTGTATGTCTCTATTTCTCAAGTTATTCTTATGCTCTGACTTTCTCACTTCTAGTGGTCTTGATGTTTCTCCTGTGTATGATTTACCACAAATGCAAGGAATATTATATACATAGTTTTTTGATTTTTGCTTTTCATTTATGGGTTTTGTTTTCGTTAATAAAGACCTAAGATCATTCTTTGATTTGAAGACGGTTCTTATATTGAACTTAGAACCGATTCTTCTAATTTTTTCAGAAAGGCCACGAACATAAGGGATCACATTCAACAGATTGGGTTGCTGTTCTTGTTGATTATTCTGTTGTACTTGTTGATTATTTTGTTGTTCTTGATTATTTGTTCTTCTATCGAAATTTCTGATACATTTATTTATGAAAGGATGATTGAAAAAGGCCCATACCAAAAGGTCATCGACCTAAGTCCTTCAGCCTTTTTTTTGTCTACAGATAATGGAGTGTTATATTACACAAGTGTACAAGTCTTATTGTTTGAATGTGAATTGAAAGAGAGAAAAAAAAAGGATCTTATACATATGAATAAATATTTTATGTGTCGGATGTTGAATCCCTGGCTTCCTGCAAGAGTTCCCAGATAGTTTTGTGTGGGATTTGTCTGTGTGGCCAAATACTTTTATATTAAAAGTTGGATTCTGCTAGCTTAACGTTAAAATAGCTGAATCCAGTGTTTTCTCGATATACTAAAGAGTATCAAATTTTAAAATAAGGTACAAAATTAGCACTAAATTATGGCTATTCAATTTTTCAAATACTTTTATATTAAGAGGTGGGTTCTGCTAGCTTAACGTAAAGCTAGCAGGAAAATGGAAAATGATCTTTCGACAGGTACGGATATAGCCATTAGTAAATCATCGGTCATCTTGGAAAGTGGAAGAACTTTTTCATCACTCTCCACCACTGTAAAATATTTTGATTCCTATTTGCTCTTTCTAACAGCAAATATTCTTCAAACTCAGCTTTCCAATAGTTCGAAAGTTTTGCTGATGTTTTAAATAGGCTATCGGTGTGGATACATTTTTTAATAGAATTGAACAAATGGATATAGTTTTCAAAGAATACCTTCCCAGTGGGTAGATCCTGAGGGTGTTCTTGGCGTATTCCTCATAACACTTTTCGAAACATTGAATAGCTTCATTTCTTTACCAGTTTTATTATACATAGTTCCACAGATGTATACAATAATTGTTCACATCTTCACTACAAGGAGCACAAGAGAATACATTTCTCCAGATGTTCAGATCGATACGAAATTTTCAAAGTATTGGGATTTAGGGGCAATAGAAGTTGTCCGTTAAGTTTTGAATTCATAATGGCATACGTTTTTATGATTGTGAATTCTATTTTTTCTTGAAAAATAATCTCGATTATCGCGAGGTCATAACGAATCAATAATCTTTGAAAAAATCGTGTATTTCTAGAACGATCGATGCATAATATTGACAAAATATATTGTTAATTATAGTGGAAACTCTTCATATTCAATTGTTTTCAGTGAGTGTTGAAAAAAGTCGAGTCGTACATAAAACTTCATACAAAAAATTTAACGAAACCAAAAACGAGACTCTCGTGTTACGCTGTATCACTGGTCTCGGTATCGCCCATAATATTTTTGAAAACGTCTCGTCTCGTCTCGCTTTTACGAAACGAGGACGAGATGAGACGAGAAAAATCTCGCTCTCGCGTGAAGCCCTAGCCGGCATTAAGTACTCAATGAGTATACTATAATATCCTTCTTGTTTCCTAGATTTGTATAATACGTGAGTTTCTTCTCGTGCAAGACGTCGCAACCAAATTGCGCCTTTAGACTTCATCCCTCTCGAACGTTGGCTTGCCTGTACGACGGCGTATTATAGTTACCATGTAGAAAATACTTTCAACTGACACATTTAATCTCTCAATTAACACATTTAATCGGCCAGTTGAATATGACTGGGTGAACTTGCTCTACACATTCATACGGCCATTGATTCCAATTCAACGATGAAAGGACTAGCAGAGTTCAAAGTTCAGAGCAATCCACATAGTGGGATTTCCTCAATGTACGGTTTCATCGTTATTTGGAATCATCAGTAGAGCAAAATTCAACGCTAATGAAAAAATGGGTTCAAGCCCTGTGGACAGGAGCTTTCTGGCGCTCTAGTTCAAACAGACAAATTATATCTCCGAAAGTATTGGTTTCTCAGAGTTGGGAATTATATCAATGTATTCATATGATAGAACTGCATCATAAAGGAAATTCAATTCAAATAATATTTTATTTATCAAGATTAAATGAGCAATCATGAAAATGAGAACTGCACCATGGAAGAAATCAAATTAAATCTGGCCAATTTTGTCCAATAACGAACTTAACCGAGATATTCATCTCCCTAACCTACTCTGAAAATTTCAACTACCTACCTCATTCCGATCGAGAGTTATATCTATGTCTATGGATGAAAAGCAGTCTCACTACTCTCAGATCTCTTACTTCATGTTCCGTTCCTAAATGTAAGACTTTTCTGAGAAAAACTAATTTCGGAGCAAACAACTGAGATTTTTCTCACTTCGCGCACAATTCTTCGATTGATTAGATAATGTCATATCTCAGGAAAATAAGTTGACATTATGACAATTCATACATAGAATAATTATATCATTCTCTGACAACGTTGAAATACGATTTATTATTGAAATTTTGAAAAATCATATCTCGGAAAGTATTAGCTTGTTAGAGTTAAAAATGATATCATTGGATTCTTATGGTGAAACTGCTTATTGAAAAAAATTTAATTTGGAATTTTTTTTTGTAAAAAAAACATTTTTTTTTTGTTACTCCGAAACCATCTGTCCGATTTTGCCCAATAACGAACTTAGCCGAGATATTTATCTCCCAAACCTACTCTGAAAATTTCAACTGTCTAGCTCATTCTGTTCGAGAGTTATCGTGCCTACGGCCGGCCGGACTGGCCGGACGGCCGGACAGAATGAATTTCGACCACGGATTCTTGATCAGTGAGTCGAACCAAATCGTTTAAGACCATTTTCATCGAAAATTTGAAAATTACAGACATTTGGGCAAATTGATAAGCACTCAGTTCCGGGGAACTAGAGCGCCAAAAACCAGTACAAATGTGGAAATGAGGATGAAACCGCGGTATGTAGTTAAATTAAATATTGATCATTCCGTACAAATAATAACCTTGCCAAACTTTTTTGAAAATTTTTTCGGTGGTTTTCTTAGGATTATTCGGTACATGATAAAAAAGTATATGGCCCGATCTGAAAATTAGACACTTGGAGCTACAACTCACCCAGATTTTTTGCTGTATGAACAATTTTTGTGACTAGTTAATAAAGATAATTTGAGAATTACAAGAATGATAGCACTTACTTTCAATATAGAATAACCTGGATACGATAAGACGTAACTAGACTTTCTGAACAGGCAATATGACTAGGACATATGAGTTGATAGATTTATATAAATAGTGGTAAAATTCCATTAATTTAACCGAGAATCCTCCAAAATGTTCCGAAATTACATAAGGTAAATGTCCCAATTATCGACAGTGTCCCAATTATCGACAACTTCCGTTTATTTTCCATAAAACAAGACGAAGAAAATTTCCTTACAAATTTTAATTCAACAATTATCTAGTTTATAGTTTCTTGAATGAATTTGTTCACACCATGTATTTCTCTTGAGCATCCTCAGCGAAAAATCAGCTGTTAATTGGCCGAATGTCGGTCTTCATCGAGTGAGCAATGTTTTCCTTGCTATTCTGATAAGTCCACACTCTTCATTTATGTCTCCCCAGATTCAACGAATGCAGGTGAAATTTAATTTTTTGAAGAATAATTAACTTGAGACGAAAACTGTATTCAGTTCTATTAAAAAAAAATTTAATGTGTATCATATTTTATGAGAAATTTGTGTGTCGATAAATGGTACTTCTGAAACATATTGTGTCCCAGATATCGACATCTATGTCGATATTTGAGTCGCTGAGGATGATTTTTGATTAACTTTCAGAAACGTCAACTCCATTTTCCTGGATACGATTGTTTCGTTATCCAACCCAAAAGATCCACTATTTTCAGTGTACCAATTATCGACACACTGTTTTCCATCGAATTACATGATAAAAGTACAACAAATTTTGATGTCGATACTACGTTCAACAATATGTCGATAAAAGGTGCAATATTCTGTCGACGGCTGAGACTCATACCATAAGTAAAAATAATCAATTATTTGGAGAACTCATTAAACTATTTTTGTTATCTTTTGATAATCAGCTCATAGAATATTCAAAATTGCCCTCAGTACTGATCGACATTCGATTGTGGTCCATTTATATGATTTAATCATCCATTTTTTCATGACTGTCGATCATACGCACATTTATGTGGGGATAATTGGTCATATTTAGTTTCCAGTTAGCTCATGATTACAAAATGTCTAGAAGACTGCAATGCACATGAATGTGTCCCGTCGGAAGCAACTTCTGACGCAAATAATAATTTTGAATCGAGTAGAATAGAAATCGCTAACTTTTCCCTGAATTCGTCTCTATTGGATGTAAGGGAAGAGAATTTGGGTGTAGATTTACTACGGGATTGTTATGACCGTGATTACTCCGACACTGATATAAATGTTTGTGGGCTACATCAAGATATGAGTGGTAAGAATGGGGGGATTACAGATTATCATTTTGAAGCCCAAGTTCTTGGTGAAGCAAGCATACAAAATGCAAAAAATAGTGAATCAAATGAGAGAGCCCTTGAAAATGACACAAAAGAAAATTGAGTTAGGACAGAGGAGAAACACGTAGAATTTCCGAGCCTAAAAAGTTGAATGAACGTGGCTTATAGGAAGTATCTGAAGTGAAAACGTTAATTTCTAAGGATTAACCAAAGATCATCAAATATTTTTCATATTAAGCAGAGAATTTATATATCTCATGTTTTTTTAATTTTTGTGAACATTTTTAAACTGTTATTTTCACTAAATATATCAATATTTCTTTAAATACAAACATATTATTGATGCCAAAATCTGGATTTCCCAAGGTGTCGATATTTGGTGCACATGTATGTCGATGATTCGTAATTCTTATTTTTCCGGTGTCGATAATGGGTACATCTGCTTTGACACCATTCATTTTTTTTATAATATTTACCCCTTTCAATATGTTCGTTTTTTGTACTTTTATCAAAATAGGGGGTTCAGAGAAGTAGAAGCAGAATATTTCATTCATATAAAATTATTCTTTGAAGTCGAAATGTATTAGACACTTTGAGGAACACGCTATTGTGTCGATAATTGGGACATTTACCTTATTATATTACATAATTATCGTTCATGCTCGCGTTGCAGAATGGCGAATGAGGGAAATGGTGGAAATAAAAAGAGAAAATCATACAGAAAACATTTAGTTAATGCACATTTCATTTGAGTTGATATGGATTTGCATCAATTAAATGCCATAAGCGTTCAATTTTCAAATAAAATTGCTGAATTCAATGAACACATCCATAAGCCTCTATAGTGTACGTTAATATCCAATACTCCAAATTGTTATCCTATTAAGAACACCATGGAACGAGAAAAACAGCGTAACAAATGAATGAAAACACACAATTCGCACAGAATTGACAACTTCAAAAGGTATAATTTCCGAAACCCTATAAATTCGACACGAATAACCTTCCCTATAGCTAAAATTTCAATTTTCGCCGTCGTGATGAAATTCGAAAAGAAAATAAAGCACTGAGAAATTCCAACACAAAACAGAATTCCGGGTCAACAAACTCCGAGGGAGGTTTGTTATGCTGATTTTTTCCTATTTGCTGTTGAGTTCCTGCGTAAACCTGATTGAAGTATTTCTCGAGAAGGAATTGTTGAGTGAGGGAGGAAACGGTAGGATGGTTTACCGAATTCATCTTCATCTCTTCTTGCGGAAAATTGACTGTTTGAAGTGTTCAATCTGAATATTCCACTTCCAGGAATCTGTTTTACAATGATGCGATAGATTAACTCATAAACGTCAAATCGTGGAATGTTCCATTTTCACGAGCTTCATCGATGGATGTCTGTGAATTTTTGAAAATTTGAATCTGAAATTGGAAAGGTTGGGGGTTTCCGTATATACCTTATTTATTATAACTAGATGGTGTTACTATAAAGGGTTTTCCAATAAGAGGTGTTATTTTGAATAGCCCGCTATTTCGGTAGATGTCACTTTTGAAGCTGTCATTTTTTGATATTTGACAAGTAGAAACTACACGATCAATAAAAATGGAACGATACACGCTTCAAGAACGCATTGAAATTATTAAAATTCACTATAAAAATAGTGAAAATTTGGCAGAGACGGTTCGTAAACCTCGAACATTTTTGGGTCGTCGTGAAGCACCTTGTCGGACCGCAATAAAGAAATTGGTGGAAAAATTCGAGCTGTAGGGACAAGTTAGTTATGTGAAGAATAAAACCCGTGCACGTCGCTCAAGAACAGCCGAGAATATTGCTGCTGTAGCCGAAAGTGTTGAAGAAAACCCAGGTTTGTCCATTCCTCGTCGTTATTTGGAATTAGGCATTCCACAAACGTCATTACACCGTATTTTGCATAAGGATTTGGGTCTTAAGGCTTATAAAGTTCAGTTAACACAAGAACTCAAGCCGGCCGATCATCAACAACGTCGTGTCTTTGCTGATTGGGTCGTTGAAATGCATTAAAATGATCCGGAATTCCATCGAAAAATCATCTTGAGTGATGAGGCCCATTTCCACCTCGGTGGCTTCGTCAACAAGCAAAATTGTCACATCTGGGGATCGGAAAACCCAAGAGTTATTATTGAAAAGCCTCTCTATCCTCAACGTGTGACTGTTGGGTGCGGTTTATGGTCCGGCGGAGTCATTGGACCTTACTTTTTCGAAAATGATGCTGGAGCAACAGTTACGGTGAATGGATTGCGCTATCGAGAGATGATTAATGATTTTTTATGGCCGGAATTGGATGGTATTGATCTGGACAACGTTTACTTTCAACAAGATGGCGCTACGTGCCACACAAGCAACGAAACCATTGATCTTTTGCGGGAAAAGTTTCCGGACCGTGTAATCTCTCGAAGAGGTGATCACAATTGGCCACCGGATCTTGTGATTTAACACCTTTCGACTTCTTCCTTTGGGGCCACTTGAAAGAGAAGGTCTACGCCAATAGCCCAGCGTCGATTCAAGACCTCAAAGATGGAATTCGTGAGGCTATCGAGGACATAGGGCAGCCACTTTGCGATTTGGTTATGGAAAATTTCATTAAAAGGATATGGTCCTGTAAGCGTGGTCGTGGTGGTCATTTGCCTGATGTTATTTTCCACTATTAACGGCATAGCTTCTTCTTTATAATGAAATAAACATCCGATCATTTATATTGAAAAATGGCATTTTTCTTTGAATATCAAAATAACACCTCTTATTGAAAAACCCTTTAGTTTGTAGATTGGCAGTCACTAGAAGGGGAGACAATCATAAAACTGGAGCCAACGAGACTAAATGTATTATAATAATAATAATAGCCTTCAGGTACTCTTGGCTTTGTCCCAGAGTACGGGATCAGCAAACCCAAGGTACCCTAGCTAAACCTGACAGAAGGTATAAAATGCAAAACTGCACGGGGGCACTATACTTAGTAGCATACGGGTGTGACAAGCGTGCGGAACCCGGTTACTCTCAACTGTTGATGCATCACAATCTACGAAGCCTCGGAGAACATCTGCTGCCTGGGGATCGCCAGGGCACGTCTGGGGTTAGTGCTGGACATGACAGCATGCGGGCCACCAACGGCAGGATGCTAAGGAGGCTGACGCATGTCATACAATAAATTACAGCTTCCGTCGATGACATCGTGGAGGAGTTCGGGAATTCGAAAGACCAGGGCCTGTCAGAAGAATTATCCTTTGCATTCTTGAAGTCAACTGGGCTGAAGATCGAAACGGAGGGATTTGTTATGGCTTGTCAGGATGGAGTGTTAAATTCAAGATGGTATGAAAAAACATCACGAAAATGGACACCCCAACAACTTGCAGAGTTTATCACAGTCAGCAGGAAACTGTTATGCACATCCTGTCTGCCTGCTGAGTCCAGGCTCCATATACAGAAAGACATAATGTGGCACTCCGAATTCTCTACTTCCATCTGAGAGAAGTTCATCTGAAATTGAAGCAGTTGTTTAAAATGGTACAGTTCGCATCTACTGGAACTATGCTATTCCAACAGCTTGGCAGAACAGAGCCATATAGCCAGATATAGTCCTGCTGGGCAAATAGCTCAAGGAATTGTTTGTTGTCGAATTTCCCTCCCCCGCGGAAAATAATGGGGTGATGAAAGAAGAACAGAAGAGGGAAAATGCAAGGATTTAGTGTTCGAACTGGGTCCCCTTTAGCCAAGGCATAAAGTTAGGATGGTTGTTCTAATACGTGGCAGATTTGCGGATGATTCCAGCCTGTAGATGCCTGTCTGAGGAATTGGCACACAGAATGCAAAAAGCAGTGTTGCTCGGATCACTTCGAGTCATCAGGTCCCATCGCCTGTGAAGGCCGCTTGCAGCTCATGTCTTTTGTTAAGGGACGATATAAGGGCAGGACGAAGAACTACTCCAAGGAACGTGCAAGAGGTTTTTTAGTGAGTAACGAATCAACAACTGGAGTCTCACACTCCTGAGGGAAGCGGACCCTCTCGAGCGAAAAAAAAACCCTCAGGGGCTCTGAGTTATGCCCCGGAGTACAGGCTTAGCAAACCCGAAGTACCCTAGCTAAACCTGGCAGCAGGTATAAAATACAAAACAGCACGGGGCCACTACTTATTAGCATACGGGTGTGACAAGCCTGTGGACCCCAGTCACTCTCAACCGATGCATCACAATCCACGGAGCCCCGGAGAACAGCTGCTGCCTGGGGAACACCAGAGCACGTCTGGTGTTGATGCTGGACGTGACAGCATGCGGACCACCAACGGCAGGATGCTGAGGGGGCGGACACCTGTCATACGAGTGATACAGCTTCCGACGAGGACATCGAGGACGAGAGAGAACAAGTTGTCGGTCGCATAGGGACTCAGAGCTCGCCAACAGCAACCCGTAATCGTACCCGGCAACAGGAACAAAGCCGCACAAAGGGGACGCCACACTTGGACACCCGAGCAACATGAACAATTATCTGTGTTATACCGAAGATCTAGATCGGAAAGAATGGGATATATGGGTAGATCGCATGATCTGTGGTGTAAGAATCACCCAGATCTCAACTACATGACGCAGCAAAACCTACGAGACCAGGTGAGCCATCTCAAGAAGAGAAGAATCTCACTGCAGCTTCAAGGTGATAGGAGAACGAGCTGAAGAGCAGGTGAAAGATGCTCCAAACCTACAGCAATACTTCACAAATCAAAGGAGAGAACAACAGGATGAGAGCCCGTTGTTGGTGGAAGGAATTTTCTCGGGATTAACTTTGAGATATTCCTCTTACACCATCCCTCTACTATTTTGGGAGCTCTTAGCATGAATTCCGAAACGGTGTGATGTTCTCGGGTGGTTTGCCTTAATCTAGCATGCCGAAGGGGTACAAGTAAAACACTGACTCTCGGAGATGATAGATTTAATGACACATTGTCTGAGTACTGAAGACTGCAGACTATAGACTCTAGACTGACCGCTCCCATTTGGAGACGGTGTATACAGGGTGTCCCAAAAATACCACGCGAAAGTGACACTGGAGATAGATTGGCATTAGGTCTATCAGATAGCATCAACATGACCTCAGTAAAAGTCCGCTGGTTTTCGAGATATCACCACTTTTGTGTATTTTTTAAAAATCTTCAGTTTTCATGGTATATCGATACGGAGCTCGTGTCTAATTAAATCGAGGTCGCTGATCACGAACATGCAATTAGTTTTTCCCTAAGTGGCGTACTTTATGAAAATTTTCACTTAGAGTGAAAAATTGGACGAAAATAGGTCAATTTTGGAAGTTCACACCGCCCAAAAAAATCGGAGTAAAGTGTTGTTGATTTTTGCCGTCATATATGGATCCTTTATCTACTGAATAATCCAAACAGAAAATGTCCAGGCCGTACTATTCGGAAATTATGATTTTTTTCCCAAGTGTCTGTTTTTCGGAAAACTCATTTCGCGGTATTTCCGCGGAAAATTCTCTAATGAAAAATCCGATCATATATTCGTAATCTACGGCCCCGAATTAGTAAATGACGTAATTTGCATCGAAATCGGAGACCGGTCGAATTTTGGCCTTAAAAAAATCCCATTTTTCGAGAAAAATTTTTTGACGCGAAACTATGAAACGGGTACTTATTCTTATAGATTCGGGGCCGTAGATTCCGAATCTACCATCAGATATTCATTACAAAAATTTTCCGAGAAAATATCGCGGAAAGAATTTTCCGAAAAATAGACCCTCGGGAAAAAAATCATAATTTCCGAAGCGTACGACCTGGACATTTATTGTTCGGATGATTCGATAGATAAAGGATCCAAATATGAAGTTAAAAATCAGCAACACCCTACTCCGATTTTTTTGGGTGGTGGAAAGTTCGAAAATTGACCTATTTTCGTCAATTTTATCACTTTAAGTGAAAATTTTCCCAAAGTAAGCCACTTAGGGAAAAACTAATTGCATATTCGTGATCAGCGACCTCGATTTAATTAGACACGAGCTCCGTATCGATATACCATGAAAAAATTTTTTTGGGTCGGCATATTTTTGACCCGGAATTGGAGGAAAATTCTTCTTTCCCGTCCCAAATCTATGATTTTCACATCTCAATAACCAAATTTTTCCCGATTATTGGTCGGTGGACGACGTTTAGATTTATGTATCTATTTTTTCTGTATCTCTATCCGTTCGGAAAATATTAGGTAATGAGCGAATCCGTCAAACGCCAAAAAGTTTTCTCTAGTATCCAACACATACAAAAATCTACAATTTTCCGACGCGGCTTTGGTTATTCACTAAATCGGGTACGCAGATCACGAATCTGTAATTAGATTTTCCGTATCTCGATTAGTTTCGGAGCAATGACGAAAAAAGTCGCAATTTCTGGCTCTACCTCCGGAAAATGGACTAATCAGTCGGATTTTTCGCCATATTACCAAAATTAATCGAGATACGGAAAAACTAATTACAGATTCGGAATCTACGCCCTCGATTTAGTGAATAGCCAAAGCCGTGGCGCGATCTAATCGGAAAATTCTAGATTTTTGTATGGGTTAGAATCTAGACAAAGGACTGAAGCTCTGGCAATGTGTTAGTTGTTGTATGCATTTTATCAATATTTCACAGGAAATAGGTCATAAATACTTCTACAAGGGTTGTAGTATTACAAGATATTTTACTTGCAATTATCTTTTCGTGGAAAATATTACCCATGCAAAAATAAACCAGTTAACCCAAAACATTTAAGTTTTACAAGCGAGCTGCTTTGTTTAGAAATACAAATGAGCGCTTCCCAACATGTGAAGTCATGGGACGCAACAGTGGTGATATCTCGAAAACCAGCGGACTTTTACTGAGGTCATGTTGATGCCATCTGATAGACCTAATGCCAATCTATCTCCAGTATCACTTTCGCGTGGTATTTTTGGGATACCCTGTATATTTACAATTCAAGGTAGCGTTTATAAACGTCTTGATCAACAATCGAAAGATACATGTGATTTATAGAAACAATAATACAAACAATCCTTGTGGATTTATTAGCTCAATGACATGAGTAATATGATATGCTCTAGGGCTAATTGGGCCTCTAAAACGGTGCTGGCGTGCTTTACCTATATGAATATCACCAGGTCATCTGCGTATCCCTGGGTATATAAGCCGATAGGGTTCAGCTCGGCCAGTAATCTGTCCTCAACCAGATCTCACAGCAGAGGAGATAACACTCCCCCCTGTAGAGATCCTGACTGATACGTGTGCTGGTGGACGTGAAGTGGCCTCTTTATTCGTGCGGATTTTCTCATGTATCTGTCAACCATTCTTTCCATATTCCAACTAACACTCAGTGTAAATTCCAACAAATATAAAAAAATTAAAAACAAACTAATCTACAAGGATTCATCATTGCAGGTTGTTCATTTATTCTTTCTTCAAATACAAAACATTTGAAGACAGATGTTCATCGATTGTGAACCAGCCTGTATAATAAATTCATGCAACAATTAATCAGAACTGAGCTCAGCATCTCAGCAAATTGATGTTGAAACTCCTAATACCTCCACCTACTCCTATCCAATTTTGCTGCCAAGATGCTCTATGAGATGTAAATCAGTTATAAATGTCTCTTTTGCTGCATCAATTTCTTAGCTTGCTCACCCTAATCTCAAAATTAAATTTCGTTTGGAATTAGTTTGAGAACGCCCCGTTTTATGAAGCTATGAATAAGCGGATACTTGAGATAACGCAGATCCTCTGAACCTATTATGAGATCCCAGCTGAAAGCCTCATTTATTCAGCTAAGTTCCCAAATTATAATTTCCAACAGGTTGAGGGATACCTGGAGAATAAAAGAAGAAATAATTTTCAACACGCTATGTTTCGACGAAAACTGGAATGTTGCGCAAATACCGAAATATACCCGTATATTCTTCGGGAATTGTATTGGATATTTATTCATCGCCGTATGATCTCGGAGGTTTATTGTAAGCAAATACTCCAGAATTTAACTGCGATGAATATCTCTTCTAAAACAAAGTTATAGGTCGAAACGGGGTGTTATACAGGGTGAGTCTTTGACCACTGCATTAATTTTAACCAAAGATTCCTCTCATCAAATGAAACACTTTTTTTATTAAACATTTTTCCAAATTCAGCTCAGGAAAAAGATACAGGCTGTTGAAATTTTGAAAAAAAATCTGTTTTTATTTTGTAGTTTTGACATCCTTTTTTCGAATAAAATGAATGTTGGCGTAAAGTTTCCTATAACTATGATACATATTTTCCAAATATTAGTTATTTTCTACTTCTACTGGTTTTCTAGTTATGGACTCGTGGATTCATAAAACTAAACGAAATTAGCATAAAGAAAGCATATAAAGTTTTTCTTGAGTCATTTCAAGAATATTCCATCGTTTTAGAACATTATATTATTCTTCATCATTACTCCTTAAACGCAACGTTTTCGAGATATTCTTCATTGCTTGTTTCAAAATGGAAAACTCCAGAAATTTCACTACTTTTATGGATCCGTCCCTGAGCGTTGGAATCCCGAATCAAGCTATAAACCACGTTACCATGCCTTCTTCTCGTCCGCCAACAATGTCATAGATAATTTATATGCGGTAGTGTATTAGCACATTGTGAAATCTTTAAACGCTTGTAACTTTTTACCTGAGCCGAACCTGGAAAAATGGTAAATGAAAAAAGTGTTTCATTTGATGAGAGGTTCTTTGGTTAAAATTAATGCAGTGGTCAAAGACTCACCCTGTATAATAAAAAAATCCCTGAAAAGCACTGACGCGAACTCAGGAGCTTTTCCGCACATGTTATATTGCCTATTCACGCCTCAGGCACCCTCACGAAATACTGCATGCACCATCAACTGATTTCAAATTTTATAAAAAATAAAAAGTGAACTTACTCGCACTCTGATTCGAACCTGAATCTCCTGCGCGGCAAGTGAACACGCTACCATCTCGTCCATCGAGGTGTTGTTACAATTCTTTTTTCTGTTGTAATTTCGTGAATATGTACGCATCGGTATTCTACAACTAATTACTAGGTTTCAATTCGATCAGATATGTATTTTTCAAGTTATTGAGGAAACACTCCACTCGTGTTGAAATTTAAACCCCTATAAGGACCAAAAATTTTGCAGACAACCCTGTATCGACGTGTTCGCAATAAAACAGCTCTTATGATGATATAATTTTTTTTCTATTATCCGATCAAGTGAAAGTAACTGCCATCGACATACCTGTTTGTACTGGAAGCCAATAGTTCGTCCAGGTAAATAATAGGCAACTTAACGGCTGCACATTCTATACGTTCTATACTTTAAGACAGTATAAACATTTTCTTATTATCTTGCTATTGCAAACTTTAATTGGAAATCATTTTTTTAAAAATAATAACAAAATAGTCTGTCCAGGATTTTTTCAGCCAACCCATTTTTAGTATATTTTCTAATATACTAAATTTATTATAAAATATGTTTCATTCTATTATCAGCTCGGTGAAGGTCGATTTAGATTCGGATCTTAGACTATGATAATTAGTTTCAGAAATATACAATTTTTGAAGAACACTTTTCGTTCAATCCTCACGAAATTCTGCAGTAGTTCCAGCGAAGGCATTCTACGACTAACTATCAACTTTCAATTCGATCAGATATGAATTTTTGAGTTATTCAGGCCTATTCGCTAAAGGTTGACTTGGAAGTCAACGTTGATTATTTGACATTAGATTGTCAAATTTCATATGAATCAACCTAAAGTTAACTTTTCCTATTCTGTATCAGTTGAAATCATATCAATTGTTGACTTCAAGTCAAGGCGAAGTCAAGAATCTACAAATATCAACATGTATAAGTTTTGGTATTCACTAACCATAATTTTGGTTGATTTGTAGATATATGTTGACAAATGTCAATTGACTCCAGGCAAGTCCTTCGAAGCACTTGCCAAGATATAAATTGTTGACTTGAACCAAAATAAATACAGTGGTAATTAGTGTTGTAACTATATATATGGATTATTTAATATTTTTTTATCTTATAAGAGAAGAATTACAAAAGTAAGTTCAAAATTCAATTGAAGACATATTCATAAAATGAAATCAGAATGCATTTTGTAATCTTACATACTATTATTTCGGTAGAAGAGCTCTTTATAGAAACTGCCGGTAATGAAGGGACGCAAATAATCCTCTTACATTTTCTGATGGCCACTTAAACAATTTTTTGCATTTCCAAAGAAGTGTTTTGGCTATATTACTCCAGGCTTCTTATTTCACAATAGGCTCACCTTTTCCATATCTAAGCACCTCATTGTTCTCAATAAAAGCGATGAGGGCTCTTAGTTGTTGAGTACTGGGTTTTTTTCTGTTGGGGCCATTTACCAATTAATATTATTAATCAACGAGTACTTATTTGTACAAACTGTACTATATTTATATCAAATTAAACGTTTGTCAAAAAAGTGTTCCTTCCGTACTTTCTCCCGCCTCTAAAAACTTCAAATTATTTGAATAATTCGAAAACTATAGGTTAGAATGCACCACAGAAGAGAACATATAATAAATAACAGTAAAACCAAAGAGTACAACTGATAAAATATAGAATATTATAAAACTTAAGAACTACTACGCTGTTGTCAGATTTATATATTGAGTTTTCTTGTCAATGTTGACTTATTGTTGACTTTGGTTTCAACATGAGTTAGTGAATAGGAAATCAAGTCAATGTTGTTATGAAAATGAGGTATATCAACTTGACTTCAAGTCAACATTGATAAATGTCAATAGATAGTGAATAGGCCTGATTGAGGAAACAATATTTCAGATGGGTCCAACTCTGAAACCATTTGGCCGATAATGCCCATTAACTTTGTGTTCGGATGCACAACCTACCCTGAAAGTTCGCTATCTGTATCCGCTCCAAATTTCAACGGGCGGCCGGACAGAATCGATTTTGTCCTCGAATTCTTGGTCACTGAGTCGAACCTAATCTTTTGAGACTATTTTTGGTAACAATTCGAAAATTAGAAATATTTGGGCGAAATGATAGCACGCTGTTCCCAAGAACATGCGAGCAAAAATCTATGATATAACAAGGATTCTGTAGAAGTCAGATCAACAGAAAAAGGATTGATTTGACTCAATTCAAAAATGCAATGAAGCAATTTTGAAATCAAAAATTCTTCAACCTTATAAATGTTTCATTGAATATGACATTATTTGGAACTAGCTGCAAAGTCCATTGCGCATATTTCACGTTAGATGAATGATGACAATTTTGGGAATGCCCCTTTTCCATAGTTAATCTCCTTTAAATTCGTCTGTCGGAAATTTAAGTGAATTATATGAACTGAAAATTCAGCGGATTTCTATGCAATTTCGAAATTGCACGAATTCTCCTTCTTATGCGACTATATTGAAGAGCGTTCAAAAGGGGAAAATCTGTGTCATGATGAGAAACGTGGAGAATCTCCCACTGACGTACGGTATGCCAGAAAACTTAATTTAAACCACATCTTTCCGAGTCCTTTTTGGACTTGGATCAATAGGGGATGAGGGATGTTACGATTTCGAGTATCATTCAGCCGATGGGCAGTGAAGTATGAAATGTGAAACAGATTAAGTACCTTTCTGAAAATACTTCCAATTTGTTTTTTATCCACTTCATATTCCCCAAAATAGAATAGTTTGAAAATTGAACGATTCCATAGGGGTGAAGTAAGTTTGAAAATGTTATAACGCAAATTGCGAGCAAGGGAACAAATAAAAAATATTCCCGGAATTGGTTGTCAAGGACTGAATTTTTTGACGAATTTTACAACGAAGCCATGAAGAAAGTATATTTTTGCGCGCATATTCTGGTGAATAGCGTGCTATCATTTTGCCCAAATATCTGTAATTTTCGATTTTTTTTAAGTTCGTCAATGGGCATAATCTGCCCAGCGGTTTCCGAGTACAATTTTTTTTCAACCAATACAAATTCGATCAAATTGAAACTAGTTGTAGAATAACGACATAAAGCGTATGTGAAATTTTGTGAGGATCGTATAAGCAGAAAATTTAAAAAATATTATTTATCTCACGATAACTTGAGAACGGAAAGAGACTTCCAATTTTTAGGGTAGGTTGCGCATCCGAATGTGACATTTGAGTTTGTTAATAGGCATAATCGACCAGACGGATTTGGAGTTATACCTATCTGAAAATACGAAACTTCAAACATGGTAGTTAGCTGTAGAATTTTTGCGAAATTTCGTGAGGATTGGATCTCTAGAAAATTTTTACATTAAAAATCATTGAATATTATTGAAAAAAAATTGTATATCTAAAACTATACGTCTGACATTACTATAATTTGGCGATAGCCTTCAAAACCAAACTCTTCTGCCAAGTTCCAAGTTTGAACACGATCAAATGTATATTGTTCGAGATCCGTGCAGCCATAGGTGAGTTCAGTAGCTGGATGGGTGACCGTTGCCACGATAACTTTGGAACGGAAAGAGATAGCAATTTTCAGGGTAGATTGCGCATTCGAATGGGACAGTTGAGTTCGTTGTTGGGCATAATCGGCCTAACGGTTTCGGAGTTATACCCATCTGGAATATTACTTTCTCGAAAACTCAAAAAATGCAGATCCGATCGAATTGAAGCTTGGTAGCTAGTTGCGGAATACTGACGTGAAGCAGTATGTGTAATATTTTGAGGAACGTATTTCTAGAAAATTTTTAAAAAATTATGAAAAATTATATTACGATAACTTGAGAACGGAAAGAGATAGTGACTTGCAATTTTCAGGGTAGGCTGCGCATCCGAATGCGACATTTGATTTTGGTTGGTTTTGGAGTTATATACATCTGAATTTTTTGTAGTTATTTCCTCTATAACAATTTAGTTGTATCATTTAGTTGTTAAGATATTTTCTCTAAATGGGGGTTTCCCGTATGCCATGCATACAATAATATTGAGTTGTATGTATGTTGATAATAAATAAATAAATAAATAAATAAACTCAAAATACAGGGTGAGTCTTTGACCACTGCGTTAATTTTAACCAAAGATTCCTCTCATCAAATGAAACACTTTTTTCATTTAACATTTTTCCAAATTCAGCTCAGGTAAAAAGATACAGGCTGTTGAAATTTTGAAAAAAAAAACAGTTTTGTATTTTGTAGCTTTGACATCCTTTTTTCGAATAAAATGGATGTTGGCGTAAAGTTTCCTATAACTATGATACATATTTTCCAAATATTAGTTATTTTCTACTTCTACTGGTTTTCAAGTTATGGACTCGTGGATTCATAAAACTAAACGAAATTAGCATAAAGAAAGCATATAAAGTTTTTCTTGAGTCATTTCAAGAATATTCCATCGTTTTAGAACATTATATTATTCTTCATTATTTCTCCTCAAACGCACCGTTTTCGAGAAATTTTTCATTGAATGTTTTAAAATGGAAAACTCCAGAAATTTCACTACTTTTATGGATCCGTCCCTGAGCGTTGGAATCCCGAATCAAGCTGTAAACCACGTTACCATGCTTTATTCTCGTCCGCCAACAATGTCATAGATAATTTATATGCGGGAGTGTATTAGCACATTGTGAAATCTCTAAACGCTTGTAACTTTTTACCTGAGCCGAATCTGGAAAAATGGTAAATGAAAAAAGTGTTTCATTTGATGGGAGGAATCTTTGGTTAAAATTAATGCAGTGGTCAAAGACTCACCCTGTATATACAAATCCAATCTAATTAAAACTCGGTAATTACCTGTAGAATGCTGACGCGCAAATTTTCTCCGAATTTCGTCAATATCGTATCCTGAAATTACTTGAGAAGTTAGTTCTTCCGTATATCAATAAATATTTAAAGAATTTCAATTCTTCTAGGCATATTTGTCAGAATCGAAAAGTCTGTGATTCGATCATAGTCATGTCATTAAAAGGGTACTAAATGTATTCATATCTTATAAAAGCTGAGAATACGGTCTATATCGATAGTAACTTCGAATAAGAGTGTTCAATAGAGGTGAATAAAACATAACTAACAGTAATTTTGTCGGTTTAAGGTTAAATTTTCTTTTTTCTCAGCCAACTTGAAAAATATTATATTTCAGAAACTATGCTCGATCGACTTAGTATGAGGCGTGGATAGACAATCGAACATGTGGGCAAAAGCTCCTGACTTCACGTCAGTACTTCAACCAATTTTTCTTGAATAAATCTTTTTCACATTTCGGATCCAGCGTGACAAAACTGTTATATACCGCATTTTATTTGCTATTGATATTTTTATGATGGAACCCAATCACTTCGCGCAAGATATCAAGGATAATACTGATGACATCAGCGAAGGGGGTTCTTCAAATGTTTAATTCAATAGGATACAAAAAATCCCGTAAACTGACCGAACATTTTCACCTCAAGGAGGAATTCAGATGAATCTTTAACACGATAAGCGTGTGGTTAGTGTAACTCCACTTTACTTTTTCTTTACAGGAGTTAATCAAGTCAGAAAGAGCTCGAGAACTTCATGATCAGAGAATTGCCGAAGAGGATGCAGCTAGAGCAGAAGCATTGAAGAGTCTTACAAATTATGGAAACCAAAGAGCGTCTATGTAAGTACATTTCATTTTTTATATTTTCGATTCAAAGTTGATTGTGAAAGTACTGTGTGTCATCAGAAGTGTATATTTTCTTAATAGGAGGTTAGAATTATCTAGATTGAAGTGATTTTTGCCACAAACAAAGCATTAACTAAATAGGTACCTTGGAAGGATTCTCATAATGTATTTCTTCGAAATCTTCATACAAGATGTTTTTCTTGTAACGTCAATTGCAACTTGCTGTTTTCCATGCCACAATCGTATAATTTCATTCATTTCTGTTAAAAAATAAACTTTAGAGGGATACATAATTGAAAATAAATCATTACTATAGAAGGTGTTCTTTTTCTCATTGCACAATTGTACGCGATTGAAATGATTGTTGTCACAAACAGAGCATTGACTAAATAGGTACATTGGATGGATTCTCATAATGTAACGGGTCCGCCAAATAACTTTTTTTTTTTAAATGCAATAAAAATAAAGCTACTGAATATTTTTTCAAATTTCTTTTTTTATTTGAAAGTACAATCCTTCCGGTTAATAATGAAAATCAAGTTGATTTCATTCAAATGGCTGCCTCGGCTGGCCATGCAGTAGCCTACACGATCGGTCCAATTTTTAAGCACATTATCGTTTGTGTGCAGCTGTATTTCACCAATGGCTTCACGAATATTGTCCTTTAAAGCGTCAATTTTCTCTGGCTTGTTGGCATAACACTTATCTTTGAGAGCACCCCTCAAATAATAGTCCAACGGTGTCAAATCGCAGCTCCGAGGTGGCCAAACGACATCAGCTCTGCGGCTGATAATGTGATCTTCAAAAACAGGGCAACTCCTGAACCAATTGGACCTTGTATGGCGTCATACCAAGGTCTTTATGCAAAATTCGTCTCAATGATGCCTCAAAACTATACGATTTGAGGGTTGGATTCTTTCTGCTTAACTACGTCCAATTAACGTTCTTTTATTGAGACAAAAAGGGATTTTATTGTAACGGTGACTCAAAATACATTATCTATATTTTATGACAAACGTGTATAATAAAATCTAAAATCTGCTTATGTATTGCCTCTAGGGCGGAACAGAGTTCGCCGGGTCAGCTAGTATTTCATAAATATTTAACTAATACTCAATGCTGTGTGAGATGAATTCTTCAGCTTCTGATTATTTTCGACGGCGATTAATATTTGAAAACGCCATCGGTTGATGTTGATTAATAATTATGATGCCGAAATAATGGATTTCTCGACGGTCCATTTTGAAGTTCTTTAATCAAAAAAAAAAATTATGTAGTAAGAATTCCGTTATCGTGTATGAAACATGTTGTATAGATTCCTTTTCATTCTTTCAGTTTGCATTGAATGTGAGTCAAACCAGCAAAACTGAATCCTTCCCACACATAAATATCTATCAAAGGATAACTTTTGCGGTCCTTTCATTTCGAAACGAATTCATTCATAACTTTATGAATCAGATATAAATGGACGGTGAAAATGAACTTTTCAGAGCATTATTTAGTCAGTCTCCAATGAGGACACAGACGTTTATTTCGGTTCAGAAACAAGGAAATTATAATGTTAATCTGTAACGCGGGACAAGAATTCGCAATACAAAGTTATTCATCTGAATTTACCAGATAGTGATTCATTTGTCCTCCAGAAAATTGTTGTCGGTTGAACACTTTGTTGGAGGAAGAGGCGGCATCATCAAAGGACTCATCAAAGGACCCCGATGTAAGAATCCCTTCAGGGTTTATTATATACTACAAATTAAAGAGCACGACAATTATTACAGGGAGGTTAATTATTTTATATTCAAAATATACTGATTCTCTCTCTCTTCGTGTTTTTACTGGAAAAGTCTTTTTAATTTTAACCAAAGATTTCTTTCATCGAACAAGACATTTTTGCAGATTCGGCTCAGGTAGGCGCTTGAATATTTCACAATGTGCTCTTACAATCCTGCATTGTACCGTTCTACATAGAAAACTGTTACTGCTATCAATTTTAGAAGAACAAAAAACTTAATCATCTGATATTTGAAATTCAATTAAGTTGTTCGAGAAAACTTATTTACTCATTCAATTCTTATAATACAGCATTAAATAATATCCCACTATTGAAACAATGAATTTCTACTTAACTTTAGTTCAATATCCATCAGAAGGTTCCACTATAAGATTATACATAAAATGATCATCGCCCATTCTTGTAATATCATTATTATAAATTTTTTTGAAAATTCCATAAATATCCATTCATTGCCAAAAAAGTTCGAATCGAGATGTGATTCCAACTGAAAGAATAACTGTGTCCCAGGTTTTAGTATAGTATTCAATCGATTATCTAAATTTTCTGTTCTATCTTTTAAAAATACCTCGATTCAAGGTCATCCTACGTCAGGAGCGAATACACCAAACTAAGGCAAATACTCAAATTTTTATCAGATTATATAACTTTCAACGGTGAATATCTCAAACACGATGCGTTTTAGGAGAAATGATCAAGTATACTTTAATTTCCTAATATGACTGAAGTTCCTTATGATGACTCAAGACAAACTTCATTTGCTCTCCTTATGGTAATTTCATTTTGTTTTATAAATCCGCGAGTCTATAACTAGGAAACCGATGGAAGCACGGAAAAGCTGTTAATCCGAGAATATGTGTCATAGTTATAGAAAACTTTACTCCAAAATTTATTTCGTTCTGAATGCCCATGTCAAAGTTACATAACAACTGGATTTTTTTCTGCAATTTCAACATCCTGCATCTTTTACTTGAGCCGAATCTGGAAAAATGGTGAATGAAAAAATTGGTTCAAGCCCGGTGGACAGGAGATTTGGCGTTCTTGTTCAAACTTTGACAAATCATATCTCCGAAATTATTGGTCCCTAGGAATGATATAAATGGATTCTTACGATAAAACTGCATTATGAAAGAAATTAAATTCAAACAGACCGAGTATTTCCAATAACGAACTCATCCGAGATATTCAATTCTCAAATCTACTCTGAAAATTATATTAAATCAATTAAAATTTAGACAATATTGCAGTTTGGTTTTTACTGGAGATATTCCGAACCCAATTTGATTATGAATCTTACCAAAGAATATATTTCCATTATCATATGGATTATCCACGTGCATTATATTATCACCTTAAAACTATTAATATCATATCATCCTCATAATTCTACGATAGCTGAGGTTATTTCATTGGTCATATAATAATTCATAGATAGAATACTTTCACAGCATTCTGTGAAAACATAGAAGTACGATTCATATTGAAATTTCGAAAAATCATATCTCCGAAAGTGTTAGCTTGTTAGAGTTGAAAATGATATCAATGGATTTTTATGGTAAATCTGCATCTTAAAAAAAATTTAATTTGAAATTTGTAATGTGAAAAAAAAATTTTTTTTTCGTTACTCCAAAACTGTCGGGCCGATTTTGTCCAATAATGAACTTATCTAAGATGTTTATCTCCCAAACCTATTCTACAAATTTCAACTGCCTAGCTTGTTCTGTTCGAGAGTTATTGTAGAAACAACGGTAACCCGATCAATACAAAACTTCGCTTGCGTATAAAGGTCATTATTCTACAATTTGATGGTAAATTTCAGATAGTTCGAGTGATCGGTTTCGGAAATATTCCTAAAAAATGGTTTTAAATAAAAAACGGCCATAACTCATAAACCGCTTGGTGGATTTCGTCCGTTAACGAACTTGTTCGAGATATTTACGCTCCAAACGTACCGACGCTGCAAATTTCAATCCTTTTATTCCTTTCGTTCGAGAGTTATCGTGTTAACGGCCGGTCGGACGGCCGGCAGAATCGATTTCGACCACAGATTCTTGACCAGTGAGTTGAACCAAGTCGTTTAAGACCATTTTCAGCCAAAAATTCGAAAATTACAGGCATTTGAGCAAATTGATAAGCACTCTGTTCCGAGGAACAAGAGCGCCAAAAAGTGATTCATTTTATGAGAAGAATCTATGGTTGAAATTTATGTACAATTCATAGACTCACCCCGTATGTACCAATTTTCCAAGAAGCCTCCCTTCCTTTCTAGCCAAAATTCACAAACTATTCAACGTATAGAACATTGCGGTAAACATATTCAGATCCAGTCAATCCAATGGTATATTTTCGTTAAAAAAATGGGTTCAAGCCCTGTGGACAGGAGCTTTCTGGCGCTCTAGTTCAAACAGACAAATTATATCTCCGAAAGTATTGGTTTGTCAGAGTTGGGAATTAAATCAATGTATTTTTATGAATGTACTGCATCATAAAGGAAATTAAATTCAAATAATAGTTTATTTATCAAGATTAAATGAGCAATCTGAGAATGAGAGCTGCACCATGGAAGAAATCAAATTAAAATAGCTGAAATGAATTTGACTCTTTCTTATAGAACAGGATGAAATTAACGAGTATGAACACAGATCATATAATAAAGCTTAGATAAAATAATTATAACATTCTGTGAAAGCATAGAAGTACGATTCATTATTGAAATCTAAAAAAATCATATCTCCGAAAGTATTAGCTAGTTGGAGTTGAAAATGATATCGATGGATTTTAATGGTGAAACTGCATCATAAATAAAAATTACAGACATTTGGGCAAATTGATAAGCACTCAGTTCCGAGGAACTAGAGCGCCAAAAAATGTAATTCCCTTTCCAGGATTTGAGCCCGCCTTCTCTCGTTCCGAAACCGAAGCGTAGACCAACCAGCTATCGTACTCCTCGTACGATCTTGTCGATCTCCAGTATTATAATAAAACGTCGGTACTTACCTGGGATATATATACTTAATTTTCACTTTTCGACATAAAATCGCCACATGGGGGTTTATTTGACGGTTTTTTACCCTTGTCTCTCTAAGTCGATTTTGACGTTTCTCGAACCAACTATTAGCAAGGAATTAGACAAAGTCATGTCTCAGGAAAATAAGTCGACATTATGACAATTCATACATAGAATGATTATATAATTCTGTGAAAACGTAAAAATACGATTTTTTTATTGAAATTTTGAAAAATCATATCTCCGAAAGTATTAGCTTGTTAGAGTTAAAAATGATATCATTGGATTCATATGATAAAACTGCTTATCGAAAAAAATTTAATTTGGAATTTTTTTTGTAAAAAAAAATTTTTTTTTTGTTACTCCGTAACCATCTGTCCGATTTTGCCCAATAACGAACTTAGCCGAGATATTTATCTCCCAAACCTACCCTGAAAATTTAAACTTTCTAGCTCATTCCGTTCGAGAGTTATCGTGCCTACGGCCGGACCGGCCTAGCAGAATGAATTTCAACCACGGATTCTTGATCAGTGAGTCGAACCAAATCGTTTAAAACCATTTTCATCGAAAAATTCGAAAATTACAGACATTTGGGCTAATTGATAAGCACTCAGTTCCGACTAGAGCGCCAAAAATAGCTTGTTTATATTATTTGTAGCGTTTGCCATTCGGTTTCTTGAAACCACTTATTCCGGAACGTGCACTGAAAATTTCAGGTTGCCTGAAAATCGCCAACGTTGCTTGATTCGAGAGATCTTTCAGTTGGAAATTAATTCCCCCCATTTCAAAGGAAACATCTTCTAACACATGACCAGCTTCGCAGAAAGTTTCAATAAGTTGCGTCTAATCGTCTGATGAAACTATCTGGCGTAGACACCTGGCGCTTAGAATCCCCATCCCCGGAAATTACTCATCAAATAGTAGGGGAGCCCAAGCGGGGATGTTGGGATTTACTAAAGCGCGGCAGATTAATATATAGGGGGATACCTTGTACCTAGTTAAGTTTTTCCACCAAACATGAGCCATATATATATGGCCGCCCGTCAAGGATAAAGCATCAGAATAGTGAAAAAAAGTTGATAATCGGAAATTCTTGAGCGCGTCAGATTAAGGTAGGGTGAGTTAGTTTATTGCTTAAAAGTGTATATTCCATTAATCTGACAATTTGAGAGTGACGTAAAGAAGGGGGAGAGTTACAAAGTTGTAAAAAAAAACGACATCTTGACATTCTCGAGCGTGGTAAATTTTTTTTTTATTTTGAAGGGAATAATGCAAAAATTACGAAAAATATATAATCTGACGATTTTCACAAGCCGAAGTAATAAAAATTAATTGATAAAGTTGGATGCATGCAGCTATGCAATGCCCATGTTCCCCTCTCCGTGTTTCTATTCTCCTCTTTCTCTATCTATTGCTCTCTCACTCCGTCCCACTCCGGTTTCTGTTGCCATGACGCCATAACAATTGGTCACGCAGACTCGTTGTCGGTATGATCTTGTTTACAACGTATTTCCAACGTATTAGGTTATTTTGCGATTTTAATAAAAGTTATGTGAATTAAAGTTAATAAATAATTACAATGAGTGATATTAATGTGAATTGTGTATTTTGTGGTGAAAGCACTTTACAAAAAACAATCAAAATTTCATTAGAAACTTCACAAAAATGTATCGTTACATTACATTACACGAATATCGTCGGAGCAAACCGATTCTTCTTATTATTTTTATAAATGTTCTCCTCAAAACAACATGAGCTTTTTAATTTGCATGCTATTTCCTTAGCTTTTCCATTAATTAAGTCAATGATTTAAAAAAATTAAAAAATATATTTTTTTATTGTCAGATTTAGCGAATCCCTCCAGACAATCGTCAGATTAGGAGACAGCACGTCTAGGCCATATTGATGAACCACATATATCTTAATCTGACGCGCTTGAGTATTTCTAAATGGCGATTTTTTTTTGACTCAATGAAAAATTATATACGATTTACACTTATTTATTCATTATTGAGACGCGTTTCGTCGACACAGCGACTTCATCAGACGACATCATACTACGCTCGATTTTTTTTTGCATATTCTAATAATGACCACGAGTTTGCGTTACATCCCAATCGTCAGATTATTATACAAGAGCATCTTTTAAGGTTCACTTAACACCCCCTTAGAAAATATGACGAGCTCGATAAAACTTTTTTTTTCATTTTCAACCCTTACGTATGATCACCTCCATCATGGAAACGATCAGATTAACATCTGTACATTTTTTAAAATACGTAGGACACAGATGCTATCAATATCTGACGCGCTCGAGTATGTCCACGTAACGGTTTTATTTTACATTTTTGAAAATTTATATCCGCTCACCCCACCGATGAACAGGTATATATTATATAACATTTTTTCTTCTTATCATCTAAGCTTGACAACCCAATAGCTCTCTATGACGCTCGAGTAAATCCCGAATTAGCTACGTGGGCTCCCCAACTATTATCTTATAAATTAATATCCATTTTTGCTCAGAAAAATGTTTAACTGGTATTGTAACTTGCTTTTCTTGAATGATTTACATGATATTTCCCTCTGGAAACTGTCTTAGTATATGTATTTATCTCTTTCGAATCCAATAAGTAATAATTATTGACTTTCATTCAATTTAATTATTTTTATGTTCGGTACCGTCGATATTCTCTCTTCACAAAAGCGTATATAAATTTGAACTAATCTAAAGAAATACTTGAAAACACGATTAATTACTTTCTATCTTACAAGATTTATTATACCGGGTGTCCCAGTATATATGTTCCAATGGAATATCTCAGCCATTTCAAAGGATAAAAATTTGATGATTTTCAATTCATTCAAGGAACCTTCAATAGAGAAAAACAAAAATTGTAAGTCACTTTCGGTTTGACCGGAGGTGACTCTGACTTTTTTTTATCTCAAATAGCACTCTATATATTTTTTGCAATTTTTTATTTCTACTCAAAATTACTTCTATTTTATATTTTTTATATTATCACCTCAAAAGTACGATAGCTGAGGTTATTTCATTGGTCATTTTGCATTCAATCATACTTTGTTTTATAGAACAGGAAGGGTATTTGATATCAAGAACAACGAACCAGAAATAATTTTGACATTGATCTCTCATAGGAAAACAAGATGACATGTAAGAACACAGATCATATAATAATTTATAGATAGAAAAATTAAGTACAGCATTCTGGTAAAGCATAGAAGTACGATTCATTATTGAAATTTCGAAAAATCATATCTCCGAAAGTATTAGCTTGATAGAGTTGAAAATGATATCAATGGATTTTTATGGTAAAACTGCATCTTAAATAAAGATTTATTTGAAATTTGTAATGTAAAAAAAATTTTTTTTTTCGTTACTCTGAAATCATCATTTTGCCCAATAACGAACTTAACCAAGATATTTCTCTCCCAAATCTACTCTGAATATTTCAACTGCCTATCTCATTCTGTTCGAGAGTTATTGTAGAACCAAATTTAAAAAAAAAAATTTTGGATTATGCCCGTTAACGAACTGTCCGAGATATTTCGCTCCAAACCTTCCCTGCAAATTTCAATCCTGTAACTCCTTTCGTTCGAGAGTTATCGTGTTAACGTCCGGACGGACGGCCGGACAGAATCGATTTCGACCACGGATTCTTGATCAGTGAGTCGAACCAAACCGCTTAAGACTATTTTCAGCCAAAAATTAGATAATTACAGACATTTGGGCAAATTGATAAGCATTCTGTTCCAAGGAACAAGAGCGCCAAAGGGTGAAAGCCCTGTGGACAGGAGTTTTGGTGCGCTGTCCAAATTTATAGCCAGAGCTGTCACCAATCACCATCCAGGTACTGAACTCACCTTAGGCTATTTAGCTCCAGAAAAAAAATATAATATCTTCATAAGCTGAAATATTAAATATTGAGGGGCAAGTAAATATATTTATAATCCCCTTCCATTAACTGCAAAACCTGATCACAACTTACTTTTTTGGCGCTCTTGTTCCTCGGAACAGAGTGCTTATCAATTTTCCCAAATGTCTGTAATTTTCGAATTTTTGACTGAAAATGGTCTTGAACGATTTGGTTTGACTCACTGATCAAGAATCCGTGGTCGAAATCGATTCTGTCCGACCGGCCGTCCGTCCAGCCTTTAACACGATAACTCTCGAACGGAATGAACTAGACAGTTGAAATTTTCAGAGTAGGTTTGAGGGATAAATATCTCGGTTAAGTTCATTACTGGGCAAAATCGGTCTAATAGTAACGAAAAAAAAAATTTTTTTTTACATTACAACTTTTCAATTCAAATTTTTTTAAGATGCAGTTTCATCATAAGAATCCATTGTTATCATTTTCAACTCTAACAAGCTAATTCTTTCGGAGATATGATGTTTCAAAGTTTCAATAATACATCGTAAGTTCTATGTATTCACAGAATGTGAACACAGAATCTGTGTGTGATCACTATTCATAAATGTCATCTCTTCTAGCTATTAGAGATTGTCAATTCATAGTTGCTATTTTCTCTTGTAAAGTATTCGATTCTTGAATTTTTGAATATATACAAGACTGTTTTGATATATTTTATGGAGGCAATAGGAAAGAAGAACATAATGGAATCATCAAAAGAAATTACTGTTCGTTGACCACTGAGGTTAATATTACCTTTTACTTCCTTAAGAGTGCTGTGTCTAAAATTGCATAAGGATAGAGTAACGAAGTTGTGAATTAACACAACTGACTTTCCTTAGTCGCACAAGCTCCCATGAGCTTCTGAGGTATCTTCTTGGTGAAGACTTGGGATCAAGGGCGTAGCCAGGGGGGGGGAGGTTTGGGGGTTCAAACCCCCCCGAAATGTTATTTTTCTCTTAAAAAAAAAATTTTTGCTGCAGAAAGTGACCCTTACACCCCCAAAGCCCCCCTCCCCCCCGAAATTAATTTCAATTTCAAAACTCCCCCCGAAATTAATTTCTGGCTACGCCCTTGCTTGGGATGTTCAGTATAATCATAATCATATTTATAGCACGCGCACCAATTGCAGATTGACTTCATAATTAAAGAAAAAGGCTAAAAGAGCAATGACGTGTGGTCAATCTGCTCTGACGCGCGTGCTATTAACATGAATATGATTATACTGACCCTCCCAAGTCTTCCCCAAGAAGATACCTCAGAAGCTTATGGGAGCTTGTGCTACTAAGGAAAGTCAGTTGTGTTTATTGTCAACTTTGTAACTCTATCCTTATGCCATCTTAGACACAGCACTCTTAATGTATGACCCGACAGTGAATGGTGTCCACTATCCTCTGGGTATAGATCTCTGGCTCGCTATATCCACTAAGCTTGAAACCCTCATCATTCAATTCAAATTAGTCAACGTGAACATGCGCTCCAAAGAGTACTGCCTTCACGTCTGTGCTTTTTAATATTTATAGTTGTCATATTTCAAAAAATGACAGCTCTTAATATGACAGCTGTCAAAATTAGACCTCTTATTGGAAAATCCTGTGTTTATTTAATTAAGGGGCAATGTTCCGAAATTATTTCGCAATTAAACTGCAAGTTCGCCAAACGAAGATGTTTACTTAAGGTACGTAGGTGAGCTTTTTCGCCACAAGTGTGTAAACTGTTAGGAGAGGGAACGGTATCCGGCTGGTAAATTAATTGAAGGAAGTAATTAGCGCATGCATGACGAGCTTGGAGGAGCCATATATGGAAGATTGTCCTCCTCCAAAACGTCAAGAGAGTGATCTTGGTGATAAATTAGGCAGGAGCGGATTTTCGTAATTGGCAGACGGAAATTCAGTTTCCGGAAGAAAGCGGGGCGTTGATTATTCGCCTATTGGTATATGCATCCGAGATAATTAATCTACTTAAATAATATCGTAAGATCAATACATTCTGAGATAGATAAATATACAGCGTTATTGAAAGGTTTTTGCTGGGTTTTCTCTCCCAAACTCTGAAAAATATCTATAAAATAAAAATTAATTATTTTGTGATTTGCTTCTGCGTAAGAAACACAAGATATTTGTCAGAAGCAATCAATTGAACAATGTTGCCTAACAAACAACAACGAAACAACATCAATGAAGAAACAACTATATCGTAACGTTTCGGAGTCTATATCAGACTCCTTCGTCAGACGCTTAATGAAAATCTTTAGAATTATTTTAATGATAGATTTTGTAAAATTCAAGAATTGTCACATCAAAATAATTCTAAAGATTTTCATTAAGCGTCTGACGAAGGAGTCTGATATAGACTCCGAAACGTTACGATATAGTTGTTTCTTCGTTGATGTTGTTTCGTTGTTGTTTGTTAGGCAACATTGTTCAATTGATTGCTTCTGACAAATCTTGTGTTTCTTACGCAGAAGCAAATCACAAAATAATTAATTTCTATTTTATAGATATTTTTCAGAGTTTGGGAGAGAAAACCCAGTAATAAACCTTTCAATAATGAGTATACCTCCCACAGAATCCTTTAATGATTACTTAAATATACAGCGTGCCAAAAAAGTAACTTAACTCGTCAATAATTCTTGTACGAAGAATTATTAAGGAAAATCCTCGCATCCGTCGATTTTTAATTTCAAAAGCAATTTATTCTGTATTCTATATCAAGGATAACGAACGAGAAATAATTTTGGCATTTATCTCGCAGAGGAAAATAAGATAACATGTAAGAACACAAATCATATAATAATTCATAGATAGAATAATTAAGTAGGTACAGCATTCTGTGGAAACATAGAAGTACGATTCATTATTTAAATTTCGAAAAATCATATCTCCGAAAGTATTAGCTTGTTAGAGTTTAAAATGATATCAATGAATTTCTATGGTGAAACTGCATCTTCAAAAGAATCAATTTTAAATTTGTGGCCGATTTTGCCCAATAACGAATTTCGTCGAGAAATTTATCTCCCAAACCTACTATGAAAATTTCACCTGCCTAGTTCATTCTGTTCGATAGTTATTGTAGAAACAAACTTTAAAAATCTAAAAAAAAAAATATTACACTTTACGGCAAGCTAATCAATACAAAACTTTGCATGCATATAAAGGTCACTATTCTACAATTTGATGCCAAATTTCAGACAGAACAAGTGATCGGTTTCGGAAATATTCATAAAAAGTATTTTTAATAAAAACGGCCATAACTCCGAAACCGCTTGATGTATTTCGCCCGTTAACGAACTTGTCCGAGATATTTGCGCTCCAAAGCTACCCTGTAAATTTCAATCCTCTAACTCCGTTAGTTCGAGAGTTATCGTGTTAACGGCCGGACATAATCGATTTCGATCACGGATTCTTGATCAGTGAGTCGAACCAAATCGTTTAAGACCATTTTCAGCGAAAAATTCGAAAAATACAGACATTTGGGCCAATTGATAAGCACTCTGTTCCGAGGAACAAGAGCGCCAAAAAGTTTCATATATCTAATGTACAAAACTTCAAACATATCAAATAAACATTTATGCGTAAACCTGTAATGGGCAGTCACGGTGGGACACCCTGTGTACGTGATTCGCAGAAGCCTAGGAAATTGATTCCTCAAGTGAAATTAAGGTTACTTTGCGATATAAATTCTTTCCAATTTCGCTACACCTGCACAGTTTCAGCAGCTTATTGAGATTTTTGTATTTAATTTCTATTTCACGACATAATCAATCAAACTAGATGTCAAAGTAGAGCAACGAGTTATGGTTCAACCACTGGCGGCTCGTCTGGGCCGGCAGGGTAAGCACTAAAAATCTCAGCAAGCAAAAATATGAACTTTCACTTCTGTCGAGTTACCCAGATGTACTTTGTTCAATAAATATTTTATCTTTTCTAAAAGATAAAAATTAAAAACCAAAAACGAGGATATTTGAATTTTTCACATAAATTTCGAGGTTATATGAATAAAAGTGGATACAAAAATTGTAGATCTCTTTATTACCTACAACATTGCTATTTAACTTTTTTCCATAGGACTTGTAGTTTTGCCGGAAATCGAGATAAAGCGTTTTTTACCCTTAAAAACTTGCCCCCTTCCCCTTCCCGACATCAGATCGCCCGTAAATTATTTTTTCTAACATTTTTGTTATATTCTCTTCTTTTTACAACGGGTTTCATTCTACTATAAATTTTTTCGGTTTCAAAAATTATCGACCCTGGTCTAATAGGGCTACAATTTGATGAAAAGTTCACCAAAATCGAGCAACAATTAAAAAAGTTTGAGAGATTCAAGTTATTTTGGTCGGGAATTTATTGCCGGGGAGTGTACATATTCACCGAAAAGTATTACGGTCCTGATGGGAAATTGAAATTAGATTTATCGCTACACCACGTATTTCCGGAGAATCGGTTGGCCGTGAGATTTATTCAACTGGAAAATACAACGTATATCTAAAAGTGTCGGTGTTCAGCTCACGGATGTAATAATCCGAATATTACATTTGGAATTCTCATGTAATATAGTTTAGTAGCTCTCATATTTTGAACCTTCGCGTTAAATGGCCAAACCCGATCGAAAGCTCATTGTTAAACCCGAATGCAAATTCCTGAACACATACCAAAGTCGATTCGACAATGAATAACCGACATAAATAACAAGTTCCAGAAGTAAATCAGAAGTGAACGTGAAAGGGGTTGAATTTTTCGAAATTCATCCCTCTCCCGGTGGGCAGGATAACATTCAGAGGTGTGGTTGGTATTTCTGTAGTAATAAGAAAGGAATATCTCAACAGGGCGATCACGTGACTCTCTTAATATACCATCAACCAGGCACGGGCCTAAGAGGGGGATGGATGGGGGGCATGAACATCCCCCCCCCCCCAATGTTTAACGAAGTTGGCAAATTTTCATACCAGTTGGAAAGATTTCGAAGGAGTTGGCAAATTTCCAACACAGTTGGAAACATGTCGAAGGAGTTGGAAAAAAATTCGAAGCATTTTCGATGCTTTTCCACCCCTAAAAATTTGGCTTCGGCCACTCCCTGCCATTTAAGTTTCGAAATATGGTAATTATATAAAGGACGATTTAATTAAATATTTCAAGGGGATCACATATTGGTAGCTTTGAGGTTTGATGTTTGTTGAAATTGGAGATTAAATTGCTAATGAACCTGGTGGTCATTGATTTTCAGGGTGGGTTTCACAGCCCAATTGGAGAGTTTGAGTCCGTTTTTGGGCATAATCGGTCCATCGGTTTCAGAATTATACTTACCAGGAATATTATTTCCTCGATAACTCAAAAAATATAGACTCGATCGAATTGAAACTTGGTAACTAGTTGTAGAATATCGACATAAATGCGTGTGTAGAATTTCGTGAGAACCGTACCCCTAGAAAATTTTTCACTGGCGTGAAGTCAGGAGCTTTTGCGCGTATGTTCTATTGTCCATTCTGGAGAACGGGAGAATGGACAATAGATTTCACCATGGTAAATTCGATTAAGAGTGTCCAATACAGGAGAATGGACAATAGAATATACGCGCAAAAGCTCCTGTCTTTACGTCAGTGCTTGAACCAATTTTTAAGTTGTAATTTTTTTTTAATCTCATACAGTTCTCAAGTTTTTCCACAAAATATTTAAAATGTGTCAGCCCAGCACTTTTCGAAGAAATGGGTTTTAACGGCTGAAATAGATTGTGCTGTACTTGTGCTGAGTTGTGCCATTCGAAATTTGCCGTAAATCCCTCTAATTTCCCGGAAAATCACATTCCTTTTTTTTCTCAAAAATGAGTGAAAAAGATTGGACTTCATTTGTGCTAACTTGTGCCGTTGATATTTTCACGAAAACTCTTCAGATTTTCCGGAAAATCACGACATTGGAAAAGAAGTTAGCCCAGCAGCATGAAAACAATTGTGCAATTATTATTCTATATTACCCTACTTATTCAATCCAAAGGACGTTGTCAATGATGTTATCATACCTGATGTCGTTCTTAAGAGCCTTGGCTATCAAGTTATGATGTCTTAGAACTGGCTCATCAGCCATCTGAATTTAATCATCAAAAAGTCAAAGGACTCGATATGGCCCCAAGATTCACTTTTTGGTGAATAGGCGGACTGCATAAATTCCGCACCTTATCCAGTCCTATCCTAGTGTTCCATTTAAATGACCATTAAACGCTATTACGTCAAGTGTTGTCAAATTCGTTTTCAACCGAACCTCCACGGAATGAGAGATTTAATAAATGTTTTCGCAATCGACTAATAGTATGAACAATTTCCGAATATGTGAACCAGAACTTGTTTCGCTTACTAATAAAAAAAATCCAACAAATTTCGATATGCTCTTGTTTCAGGTATCCGGATATTGACGACATGGAAGAACAGCCTGTTCCAGAGCAGGAACATTATATAGGTCGTCAGGGAATTATACACTTCCCAGATTTGCTTGCACCATCAAATCACCATGAGCCTGTGGAACAATATATCGAGGATTACGGTTACCCAAGAATCAGACCGAAGTCCCCTGATAGTTTTATTGGTAGTTCCTTCGCCTATGTAAGTAAATAATTTCGTAAAATTCGATGTAATGATTTTTTTGTTCATATTTTTCTCCTCAGTTTTAAGTTACAGCAGATCGAAGAAAATGTATGCCACCACTAGTTCGGATTGTGTTCGATATTAATAGCAGATCTATGTTCTTATGTTTTGAAAGATAACATTCCTCAAATTTTGGGCTCAGTCAATTGGAGAGCACAATATATCGTTAATTAAGTTTAGGTTATTTATGTATCTTAACGAGTTTTAACTTCAGATTCGTGCTCACAAGGGCAAATCACGACATACAGGGTGAGTCTTTGACCACTGCATTAATTTTAACCAAAGATTCCTCTCATCAAATGAAACACTTTTTTCATTTACCATTTTTCCAGATTCGGCTCAGGTAAAAAGTTACAAGCGTTTAAAGATTTCACGATGTGCTTATACACTCCCGCATATAAATTATCTATGACATTGTTGGCGGACGAGAATAAGGCATGGTAAGGTGGTTTACAGCTTGATTCGGGATTCCAACGCTCAGAGACGGATCCATAAAAGTAGTGAAATTTCTGGAGTTATCCATTTCAAAACATTCAATGAAGAATATCTCGAAAACGATGCGTTTAAGGAGAAATGATGAAGAATAATATAATGCTCTAAAACGATGGAATATTCTTGAAATGACTCAAGACAAACTTTATATGCTTTCTTTATGCTAATTTCGTTTAGTTTTATGAATCCACGAGTCCATAACTAGAAAACCAGTAAAAGTAGAAAATAACTAATATTTGGAAAATATGTATCATAGTTATAGGGAACTTTACGCCAACATTCATTTTATTCGAAAAAAGGATGTCAAAGCTACATAATAAAAACTTATTTTCTTTCAAAATTTCAACAGCCTGTATCTTTTACCTGAGCTGAATTTGGAAAAATGTTAAATGAAAAAAGTGTTTCATTTGATGAGAGGAATCTTTGGTTAAAATTAATGCAGTGGTCAAAGACTCACCCTGTATAGCTTCAAGTTTTCAGTTTTGCGGCAATCAGCATTTTAAGAGTCCGTAGTTGCTCGGAAAATGTATTTCCAGTTGAACGTTTGCGTTTGATAGTAAGCTGTTTTATTCAGTTTAAATTCGAATATTGTTGGTATTTCTATATTAATTTTTCGCTTCGATTATGAATGAAATAAACCTTTTTCATTTGAAAATCGATATCCCAGCAACCAACGATCATATAGTAGATTCAGAAGTAATTTTCAATAATTAAATAAACGACCTTATGAAATCCATAATTTTTTGACAATTTTTCTTCACCAAACATCAATTTGTGAAGGTGTTTTTACGGGCACTTTGATCGTAGCCTACAATCATTTCCTGCTGAAATATCTTCGATGAAAAAGTTTGAAGCACAATTTTTTTTTATCTCGGTGATAGCATTTTTCACAAAGACACAGAAAACATCTTAAAAATTATTGTTTCTGAAGGGGACATGTTTACTATTATATCAATATATCAATATTATCGGAAAATGATATTAATATCTATTTAGTCAAAGATCTCAATGAGCATGCTCAATTTTTTAAATTTAAATTGAATTTTCAGACTGATTACGATGGATTCTACATATAGAGTGCTAATGCAATCGAGAAAATGTTGATCCATGTTATTTCATTCGATGTTTTATCCATGATAGGCCCTTCAACAATTGCTCGGTCAGTTACAATCTTTCATTTTAGTTGCAATGTTCGAATTGTAAAAATTTCAACTGAAAACATCAGATAAGAAAGATGAACTGTTTAGAATTTGAATCTGAGACTTTGAAGATATGTACATTCGAAGACAATTATTGTTGAATTCTCAATGTAAAAAAATGTTTATAAACTATCAGAAATGGACTGATTTTCTATTGTAAGGTGCTTGCCACACGGATGTTGTTTTGATTCTCCATAGATTCACTGAACGTAGTCTATCAATTTAAGAAATTTTTAAATCGATATGTAAGTACTCGGTCTGTACCATCAACATTTTAGAATATCATTTTAAGAAATATCATGATGGAATTACTGTAGTTAGACTTGGGCAAGTGAATTTTCCACGATATTTACTCAACAAAATACAGTATAAAGGTAATGATGAGTACAAACAAGAAACAGAAACTTTTTGAAATGACAATAAATTGTCACTGCAGAGGCTGTGATAACTGTCAACATTCACACTACTGTGCAATTTTTAATATATCTGAATTAAAAAATCAGGAAATAATTAATAGTAGTAGGGATTTTATAAATATGGACATTATATGTATTATTGAAGGGTTAAAGTTATTTTGATCGTGCTTGATTTTGACTGGATGGTAGGGATATATAATATATTATATAATGGAACTCCTTTCAAGTTGATTGCTTTTCACTACGTTCAGTGATTGTAATGACCAATTTTTCTCAATATTTTCAATGTTCTCAACGGTACTTTTGACTTTAAATAAGAAAACCGTTTTCTTTTTGTTTAATGGTCAAACTGCAATATAGGAAGTGGAATAAGAGGAACAAAAGGGATGATTTTAGATCATAAAGGCTGGTATGATTTTTATCATCTCCACATTTTTTTTACTGAAATTTATCCTTACATCGTACTTTGAAATTTGAATATTTCACATGAGGTATTCTTAATTTACACAACTTATAATGTTTCAAGGTATAAATAAAACCTAACATATCTTCTTCTTGAAAAGGTACCTTCATTTTCCTCCTTGGGATCACTAATTGGATATCAATGTTAGTATAGTTGAATATTTTCTAGATAAACTAGGGAATTCTTGATTCAATTTTTCGAATTCTTCTTGTAGAGTGCTTTGATAAAAAAATATTATCCGCTTTCATACACTAAATTTCAGAAAAATGAATTAAAGATCTAGAATTTTCTTCGATACTATATTCTATTTGCCAGGAAAAGAGATGGAATGAGCATCAATTCAGGGATACTGGCTTCAGAATAAGAAAATCAGGATTTCCTAAAATCCCCCCCACATCGTCATATTTACACCAATTATAGAAATAAATATCCATATTATTCAATATGTCTTCCTAAATAATATCAAAAAGAAAAAATGGACCTAACAGAATCATCCTTATCCTAATATAAAGAGTTTCACTGGCAACTCCGTCAGTGATTTTCAACGAAGAATATCACTAAAACAACATATCTGAATGATATCAATAAAATCAAAACAGCATCCGAAAATAATAGGCTTAAATATACTTTAGAAACACTGAGCTTTAGAGCACCTAGAATTTTGCAAGCGTGCAATCATCTTGTTGAATAAATGTTTGTACCTACTTAGTATTAAATAAGCTGGTGAACGTGGGATTGCCAAATAGAATCCAAGTGTTTGCAGTCTTCCTTCATGATGGAATATTCAAGAATGCGAGAGAAAAGTTAGAATGAATGCGATGTCCAAAGACTACAAGTACAAAAGTAAAATCCTTAAATACAATCCTGAAACGGGTATTCGTGAAGAACGATCTCGAAGAATGTGGTGAAAGACAATAAATTACAATCTGCGATAATAGTGATTGAGCAATCACGTATAGTAAATGAATCCTTCTATTTTTTAAGCGTGGATATAGAGACCTTTGTCTCTTATCAAAATTCTACAATTTTCCAAATCTATTTACAAAGCAGTGAGTTCAAAAGTTTCCTCACTCTAGCACAATGAAATCTAAGACCTACTAATGGTTCATCCCATTAATTCTTTAGATGAATATTTATTCAGGTGAAAATTAGTGTGGATTCATGCAGCTTCATTTAACAATTATCAAGTAACAAGTATCAAATAACAATTATGAATTAACAAGTATAAAAATGTACCATTCATGCACTCAATTTAACAATTAAGAAGTAAAAAGTAAGGCTGCGCACAAGTCGGATATTCAAGGCATTAATTTTCCAAAATAACCTATTTTCCCTTGATAATCGAAAAGAAGTGTTTAAAATTCCATTTTCAAATGCGATATTGAGGTACCAAAAGAAACAACACAAGAAATAACACAAATATTTCACGAAGTGAGGTTATTTATGTCATCGGTCTAATCTGCGTTCAGCTGCGCACAAGTTGCGTACAAGTACAAAATCTCGTTCAATTAAAGTAGAAAGTTAAAAGTTGGCGAACTCCTACTTGTTATTTGTTAATCGATAATTGCTACTTGGCTGCATGAACACTCTCATTGAGATATATGAAGTTCAACTTTTACTCACTATTTGTAATTGTTAATTGTTACTCGATACTCGTTAATTTAGGCTGCAAGAATCCACACTTACAATACTAATTTAGGTAAGACTAAGGGGCTGGCAGCCGATTAAAGAAGTTTTGTTCTGGTAGATTCAGCTAATTTTCCAAGAGTCAATTTAAATTGAAATATTTCAATATAGCTGAGGAATTGTGATTGACAATAAAATTTATCGGGTAGAACAAAACACACGGAGTAGAAATTGATGATAAAATTACGTAACACTCTCTCGTCCCAGTTTTATAAGCCATGAGGAAATATCCATGAAATCGAAACATTCTCAACGAATACCTGATTCCTAACAACAAAATGTAAATATAATATCAACTTTTTTAGCAACAATCGAAATATTGCCGTTATTGCAGCAATTCTTGGCATCTGGGAAATGAACAAATAACAAGTATGACAAAAACTCTAAACCCAACGTCGTAATCTTCCGTATTAAATTCCTTATAAAATGACCATACATAAAATACAACAACTTGAAAACTCGAACATACGCTGGATATTTCCAGCATTACAGTTTTTCTGAACATTTGAATAATAGCAATGTCATTTCATCTGACGTTTTTCATTTAGCCGTGATTGAAGATACTTTTGAATGGAGACGTGGAAATTGAGAAGATGGATGGCTTATTGTCTGTAGGATATTATTTCCAATCCTTGTTCTGCTTGTTTGAACGAGGAAGAATATTCCATTCCAGTGATTTTAAGTTATATTCTCGAATTCGCAGCCATTCACAAATACCCACAGATAATCTTTTGGTGGCGGAATTACGAATGGAGCTATGTATAGCAGTGTATATTGTTATGGAGACTGAAGAATATTAAGGAGATATCTCAGGGTGGATTATATCTTGATAAAAAAATGAAATACCTACATTTTTTCGAATTTTAGCAGAAAGCAATTAATACATTTTGGTTTTTTTCATCAAAATATATTTGAGCCTGAGAAATCTCATTAATATTATTAAAAAAAAATTTAAAAGTAACTGGCACCTATGTTACAGTCGCCATAACAATTGGCGCCCCACGTTGGGCGCTGATTTTCAACTTTTAACCATGATACAATAAACAATCTCATATCTTTACTACATTTAATTCTCATATCCAACTAAGGACTATCTAAAAAATCTACCCGGCGATATTTGGGTTGCATTAATCTGTTGAATATATCTGAGGTAATAAAAAATTGTCAATTTGAAAATCCTACAACACTCAAGAAGTTATGATGTTTTTGTATCGAAGGATCGTAGGGCCAATACTTGAACGATATGAACACATCTTTGTAGCATTAAAAGTTGAATAGTTCTTTAAGGACCGTAGTTTTAAAATTTGTTAACCTGAAATTTGGAACGCATGTTTCATGTACATTCAAATTGCTTGGCTTGGGGAAAATGACGAATTTTTGAAACCGTATAGAAATTCTGTGATGAATGAAATACTGACAATACTTAGCCAATACCTATTTGTGGGGTCTGAAGAATTAACTATTCAATTAACATTTAGCATTTATTTTATATGTTATATTTGTATCTACTACCTATACTTACCGATGACAAAGTGAATTATATATTAGCAAGCAACCAACTTTTTTCACTTCAACCCTTCCCAACGCATGTTCCATTGTCTATTCACGCCTCATACAAAGTTGATCAAGCTGAAATTCGGTACTCGATTATAAAATGGCGGCTAGAAGGTATGCGTGCAATTTCAGCGGATTCTAAAATATAAAATTTTTGAAAAAACAATTTTTTTTCTAGTTATACGCTCCTCATAAAATTTCGCAAAAATTAGTGCGTCGGCAATAATAATAATAATAAATTGTCTTTATTGTATCACTGTAATACAGATGACCAAATTTAAATCAGACCAGATTTGTATGGGTATAATCTGAAACCGTTAGGCCAATTATGCCCATTAAGTCACTATGTCTATCCGTTCGAAAGTTATCGTTGCAACGGTCACCCATCCAGCTACTGAAGTCGCGCAAGGCTGCTCGGCTTCCAATATTTTTTCAATATGTCCATCAATATAGATGCGATCGTGTTCAAATTCAGAACTTTGCTGTAAAATTAGGTTTAAAAGCCTCTCGCAAGATTTCAGGAATATCAGACTGATAGTTTCTGAGATACAGAATTTTTTTGAATGATTTTTTTAATTTTCTAGTGATACGATCCTCATAAGATTTCACAAAAATTTGTGCGGTGGGGTTTTACAAATAATTACGAAGTTTAAATTGAATCGGATCCTTATTTTTCGAGTTATTGAGGAAATAACAATATAATTGCAGATGGGAATAATTCCAAATTCGTTCGACCGATTATGTCTATTAATAATCTTGAGGATCGCATTCGGATGCGCAATATCACCTAAATATTGCAATTCGCTATCTTTTCCGTTCAAAAGTTATCGTGACAACAGACGACCGGACAGAAACGAATTTGTCCTCGAATTCTTCATCAGTGAGTCGAACCTAATCGTTTGAGACCATTTTCAGCAAAATATTAAAAAATGACAGACATTTGGGCAAAATTATAGCACGCTGTTCCCGAAACAAAAATGTCTAGGTGCTCTCACGAGATGTTAATATGGGAATGTTCCTTTTGTTGAGTGCTTCTTCCTCGTTTTGCAGAAATATCTGGATTTTTGGATGAAACTGGACTCGAACGATTGGGTTTGACTCATAAATAATCCATAATGAAATCCAAGTCTGTCGATCTGACTAGCTGGACGTCCGCCCGTACGTAAGCACGATAACTCTCGAACGAAATGAGTTAGAGAGTTACCATTTTTAGGGTAGGTTTGGGCCACCAACATGTTGATTGCGTTCGTTAATGGGCAAAATCCACCAAATAGTTTCGAAGTTACAGTCATCTGAAATTCTGTTTTCCCAATAACTTCAAAAATACTGATTTTAATATAATATCTACTCGAAGACTTATGGAAAGTTGTATGGATCGAATATTTAGAAAAAAACTCCCTCAAAATCTCGATCGGATCTATAATGTTGGAAATATTGGGAAAAGATATGGAAGGCAATCTTGAAGGTACGATAATTCGTTCAAGAACAGCTTGAGCCCATCATTCATAGATTAGTTCCGTGGCGCTATGATTAAGCAATCCGCTTCACTCGATCGACGGATTGCGCCCATCAACAAACTCAACCGAGATATTTATGCTAAAATCTACCCTGGAAATTTCAACTCTTTAATTAATTTCCTTCAAGAGTTATCGTGCTTACGGCTGGACAAAAGTTTCCTGCTGGAACAAGCGCTGAAAAACAGTACTGCATAGGAAAAATGGAACACGGCAGGTTTTTCCATGTTTCGACATGAAAAATGGTTAATATTTTTCCGGAAAAAGGTAGGTGAATATTTTCCCCTCTATTATTGCAGATATTTTTCGGAAATAGATTTTTAAACTGAATTTTCAATAAAACAAGTTGGAAAAGCACTGTGGACAGGAGATTTGGTGCGCTCGTTCAAATTTATAGCCAGAGCCCCTACCAGGTATGTACTGAACTATCCCAAGGCTACTTCAGGAAATAAATTATATTTTCTCTATATTTCCGAGAATATAAATCCGACCAAGATTAAATCTAGAACTTGGCTGAACAATATAAAGGGTTTTCCAATAAGAGGTGTTATTTTGATATTCAAAGAAAAATGCCATTTTTCAATATAAATGATCGGATGTTTATTTCATTATAAAGAAGAAGCTATGCCGTTAATAGTGGAAAATAACATCAGGCAAATGACCACCGCGACCACGCTTACAGGACCATATCCTTTTAATGAAATTTTCCATAACCAAATCACAAAGTGGCTGCCCTATGGCCTCGATAGCCTCACGAATTCCATCTTTGAGGTCTTGAATCGACGCTGGGCTATTGGCGTAGACCTTCTCTTTCACGTGGCCCCAAAGGAAGAAGTCGCAAGGTGTTAAATCACAAGATCTCGGTGGCCAATTGTGATCACCTCTTCGAGAGGTAACACGGTCCGGAAACTATTCCCGCAAAAGATCAATGGTTTCGTTGCTTGTGTGGCACGTAGTGCCGTCTTGTTGAAAGTAAACGTTGTCCAGATCAACACCATCCAATTCCGGCCTTAAAAAATCATTAATCATCTCTCGATAGCGCAATCCATTCACCGTAACTTTTGCTCCAGCCTCATTTTCGAAAAAGTAAGGTCCAATGACTCCGCCGGACCATAAACCGCACCAAACAGTCACACTTTGAGGATAGAGAGGCTAATACTTTCGGACATATGATTTTTCACAATTTCATTAATTATTCTCAATTCTATATGATTCAATAGAATACTTTAATTATAATTTGCTGATGATGTATGTAAGTAAATCCAACATGAGATGAGTCATAGACCTAATTTCATATCACATCTCCGAAAGTATTGGTTTCTCAGAGTTGGGAATTATATCAATGGATTCTTAATCGATTTAATTTATTTCATGATGCAGTTCTATCATAAGAATCCATTGATATCATTCCCAACTCTGAGAAATCTATACTTTCGTAGATATGATTTGTCAAAGTTTGAACAAGAGCGCCAAAGCTCCTGTCCACAGGGCTTTCCCACAATTTTCTGGTTCTTCGTCAAATTTGGGATAAAAAAAAAATGTTGTCAGTTGCATCAATCACGGCATGAAGTAGTGCTAAACAAGGGAGGAACTGCCTGTATAGTTGGAGAGTCGTGGGCGGCGGCTACTAAACCATGGTGAAATTCCTCCGGTTTCGAATATACATTTGTATCAGAATGAGACATCGTCGATCATGACACTCGTCTAGAGACAGGGTAGAAAACTCGGTCTCTAGAAAAAAAAGCTATTCGCTTAAAAACTACGAAGTTTCGTGTCAATGAAAAAGCCGCAAAATCCTCGCCCAATTACTTCCATTATCTTTTCACTTATTAGGTACTGTTTTTGCAATATACGTTGAAAGCGAACCGAAGGCCAGGATTGTGTACAAAAGAGAAACGTGATTGTCTTATAATTTTTCCAATGTCCATGGGAACATCGGAAAAACTGCAACTAAAATTGTGGGCAATTGCTCATTGAAAGCGGAATCTGGCGGAATTAGACCAGAGTCGAAACCTTTAAAAATGGTAAAAAGATATAGAATTTTTGGCGCTCTAGTTCCTCGGAACTGAGTGCTTATCAATTTGCCCAAATGTCTGTAATTTTCGAATTTTTCGATGAAAATGGTCTTAAACGATTTGGTTCGACTCACTGATCAAGAATCCGTGGTCGAAATTCATTCTGTCCGGCCGGCCGTAGGCACGATAACTCTCGAACGGAATGAGCTAGACAGTTGAAATTTTCAGAGTAGGTTTGGGGGATAAATATCTCGGCTAAGTTCGTTATTGGGCAAAATCGGACAGATGGTTTCGGAGTAACAAAAAATTTTTTTTTTTTACAAAACAAATTCCAAATTAAATTTGTTTCAATAAGCAGTTTTACCATAAGAATCCATTCATATTATTTTTAAATCTAACAAGCCAATACTTTCGGAGATATGATTTTTCAAAATTTCAATGTAAATCGTATTTCTACGTTTTCACACAATGATAGAATTATTCTGTGGGTATTCTATGAATTGTTATAATGTCAAATTATTTTCGTGAGACATGACGTTGTCTCATTGTCATTCATTCCAGCAATCCTATAAATATGAGAATTCTAATATAATATCATACTTTTTGTTGGTTGATATTTTCATGCCGATGGTCAATCCATATGATGATGGGAATGGTAATGGTAAGTTAATAATATTGAGTTCAGAATATCTCCACTAAAAACAAAACTGGAATATTGGTGTATTGGAATTGGAGTAGATTTGAGGAAATATATATATCATCGTTCATCATAGAATTGAGGAATGAATATCTCGGATGAGTTCGTTGTTGGGTAGAATTCGTCTATTGGTTTTGGATTGATAATTTTTGGCACTCTTGTTGAATTTAAATTCTTCTATGATGTTTGAATTCAATTTCTGCTAAGATGAAGTTTCTAAATTTCAATAATGAATCGTACTTCTATGTTTTCACAGAATGCTATAAATACTCTATCTAAGCTTTATTATATGATCTGTGTTCATACATTTCATCCTGTTCTATAAGAGAGAGTCAAATTTATTTCAGCTATTTTAATTTGGTTTCTTCCATGGTGCAGTTCTCATTCTCAGATTGCTCATTTAATCTTGATAAATAAATTATTATTTGAATTGAATTTCCTTTATGATGCAGTTTTATCTTAAGAATACATTGATATAATTCTCAACTCTGAGAAACCAATACTTTTGGAGATATAATTTGTCTGTTTGAACTAGAGCGCCAGAAAGCTCCTGTCCACAGGGCTTGAACCCATTTTTTATATTCTAACATACGATCCTTCCCAAATTCTGCTTAAGTCTTCGTGATCCATCAACTGACTTAGACAGTAAGAATAAACCTGTTTTTTCAGACAGCTTATTTAATCACCGAACTTGTTTCCTCACTTATAAACTTCATACGTCTGGTGGTTTCCGATTAATAATTTTTTTAAATTACTCTTTTTGAAGCATTGCAGATTGCTCATTTAATCTCGATAAATAAACTATTATTTGAACTTTGAAAAACTTGAAAGATGTACGTATAATAAAGAAAATATTGGTTTATTTTGATGATGTAATAATAAAAGTTGCAGTGTTTTTGGGGATTTGACGTGATGTCAAAAATAACTTTTCATAAAACACTAAAAATCAGATGCATTTTTATCAGGAAGCCGTTAAGATCCCATTCATCGTGCCGAAGAATTCTTCGTGCGAAATTAATGAAATTTTTGGAGGCATTCCGGGGATTTTGCCTTGGCAAATAGCTTGTCTGCTCCCTCCTCCGCATCCAATTGATGCATAGAATCAGTCCACCGCCGGTGAAAACGAAAATGCAAGTTTTACATAGAGAATCCATGGAATTGCAATTTACAAACGGAAGAAATTAATCTTCGTTCGTGGCTCAGAAACTTGCCACAAAAAAGATATTGTCCGTTAATTGAATGTGAATTCTGTCATACTTATTCTGAAGAAAATTGTCTTATACGACATAAATTCTCAGTTCTCTAAATTGAAATGTTGAGGTAGGGAGCATAAAAAATTGGTTCAAGCCCTGTGGACAGGAGCTTTCTGGAGTTCTTGTTCAGACAGACAAATTATATCTCCGAAAGTATTGGTTTCTCAGAGTTGGGAATTATATCAATTTTTTTTTTACTCTGAAACCATCTGTCCGATTTTGCCCAATAACGAACTTAGCCGAGATATTTATTTCCCAAACCTACTCTGAAAATTTCAACTGTGTAGCTCATTCCGTTCGAGAGTTATCGTGCCAACGGCCGGCCGGCCGGTCCGAATGAATTTCGACCACGGATTCTTGATCAGTGAGTCGAACCAAATCGTTTAAAACCATTTTCATCGAAAAATTCGAAAATTACAGACATTTGGGCAAATTGATAAGCACTCAGTTCCGAGGAACTAGAGCGCCAAAAATGGATGGAATGTTTATTTTATTATTTTTTTTAGTTGATTCAATGAAAAGTATGGCGGGCAATGGAAATGTAAGAGAAAATAGATCAAAAAATTAGTGAGAATAGGAATTTTAAATATTTACAGGTATTGAGGAAAAAGTACGCTTTCTATTTCAGTGTATATTCCTATAGAAATATAGATCTTTTTAATTGCAAACATTCCAGAAAACGTTAATCTTTTGGAAATATAAGTCAAACATGATCTGAGTTCAAATTCGACATTGTGGGTGGACTAAGTTGAAACTTGAAGTTATGTGGTTAGTTCTAAAATATAAGGCAAACCCCTAAATGTTTTCTCCTAAATTTTGTCAATTTGCAGCGCAGAGGGCGCTCATATTTTGTATTTACTTCCTTTCCTAGCCATTGCCACTGTACCGCATATCCATTAAAATATATACGGAAAACGTAACTTTCGGAAATGTATATTGATATGAATAAAGTTTTTGAGGTGAAATACCGCAATCCCAAATTTTACTGGGCATCATGAATTACATAAAGATGCTGTAGAGATTTATTCAAAATGATATACAGTGTGGAAAAGCCAAATGGAATGAATTATTTATCTTGGTTACACTAGGTAGGTACATATTCATGGAAAATTCCGAAACACGTTAAATTCAAATTTTAAATTGTAATTCTTCTTCGTAAAAATGCGAACCCTACCTTCAACCCCCTTCGAAAGACATAACTCTCTAGCTCATTCCGTTCGAGAGTTATCATGCCTATGGCCGGCCGGACAGAATGAATTTCGACCACGGATTCTTGATCAGTGAGTCGAACCAAATCGTTTAAGATCATTTTCATCGAAAAATTCGACAATTACAGACATTTGGGCAAATTGATAAGCACTCAGTTCCGAGGAACTAGAGCGCCAAAAAGCAGCTGCTAATACACAGTGTGAGGATGTGAAATTAAATATGATGCTTGACTTTGAATACCTACCCATAGGAGCTCTTGGAAGACGAATTTGATAGGAGAACTTATTTTTGTGAACAATGTCTATATAGGCAAAATCACTTCAGTCATTTCATCAACATGTTGTGTCCATGATTCACAACGTTGAATACAAATCATCAATAATTTGACCAGTCTTTAGAGTTTTACACGCTCCAAGAGGTAACTATTGTCACCTAAATACCAAAATTAGACTCAATCTGATAAGTGGTTTCGGAATTCCGAACATAATACTCGTTAGGTACTTAGGTAGTTTAAAAAAATACCGACGCAAAGTCTTATGCAAAATTTCGGTACGAAATCTCATATAACTTGTGGGTACAAGAATACATCATTGTGGAACAAACCACTTCATTAAGTAGAGGCCAATATATTTCATACAGAACAGTCGTATTAGTGTTCTGTAGTGAATTTTCTTCGATGAACCAAACGTCACATTGACAAGTATGTCAGAAAATGTCAAAAAGACAAATGGGTGTATTTATGTTTTTAATTTCACTATAAATGTCTGTCTACTAATGTTTTATTGTTGTAATCTCATTTTGAAATAGTTGGTTCAATTAGTAATGATGCATTTCTCAATTCCTGATGTGCAAGAGATAAACGATGGCAAAGGGTCAACATTTATTGTATACTCTTATTTGCAGTGTAACTTTCCCATCTACATTTTAATGTTTTCAGGGCTACAACATCCATATCAATGGAGTTTTCCATTGCACGGTCAGATACAAGCAATTACACAATTTCCATGAACAACTCAAAAAAGAATTTGGCAGTGATAATTTGCCCAATTTCCCACCAAAAAAAATTTTACCACTCACTATTGGACAAATAGATGAACGAAGGTCTCATCTAGAAAAATATATTCAAATAAGTGAGTCTGCTCTCAATATGCTCGTCATAAGATCCGATAAAATTAAATCTGTTAAAATTAAACTTCAGCCCCTCTTTGAATTTTCTGTTTGCAGAACTACTGAAATGAGTTAATTCTATTGTTGATTAGTTTCATGTTCAATTTTTGAATGACCATTTTGTTACAGTTGGACAAGACACCAAAATACTGTCTTCAGAACTGATCATTGGTTTCTTATTGTCAGCACAGCAAGAAACTTCATGTGAGAAAAATGTAGAAGTGAATTTAGACGTATACACTATGAATAATTATAAAATTTCTATAAGAGTTTTAGTTTTCGACAGAACTGATCAAGTGTTGAATAAAGTTTGTAAAGCCCTCAACTTGCCAACAGAATATGTGAAATATTTTTCGTTATTTCTTATCAGGGAAGATAATGGTGATATGTTCATTCTAAGAAAACTCTTGAATTTAGAATCTCCCTATATGTCTCATAAAAGTGTCAAAGAGAACAATAAGATCTTCTTGAGAAAAAGGTGAGATATAGGTATATTTTGAACCAAATTTCGCCTCAGAATCTCATTGAAATGCTTTTGCGTTACACTTGAAACTATTTGAGAGAGAACGTACTGAGTTTGGTGTGAAATTTTGACATCTATCATCGCTAAAATGAAAATATCCTAATTTTTTTTGCTCATTTTCAGCTATTGGGACATCAACTTTGACAATGACCTCATGAATGACCCGATAGCTCTCAATCTCTTATATGTACAGACCGTGGCTGAATTAGAGAAAGGTTGGGTGTTATGTACGAAGGACACCAGATTACATCTCACAAAATTACAAGCCAAATTAGCAAAAAGGGATTATATCAAATTTGCTGCTACTCTAAAGTATTATGGATATACTCAGTTTGCACCTTGTTTTTGTGATTATCCAAATCCTAGAACCAAAGTCTTGATAGCCATAGGCGAGCATGAGTTAAATATGAGAATTATTGATTCTGGTCAACTTTACAAAGAAGGCTGTTTTAAGGTGACTCGAATGAGATGTTGGAGGATTACAGCTACCCATGTAAGGCACTAATATTTACTATTTCATATGAGTATTCAAAAAAAGAAGTGTGAGGTGGATTGCACTGAAGAAATGTCCCAAATATCTAGCTCCACAAGCGCATTTTGACATGGAACCTTTTCCACAAATTTCAAGTCTTTCAAAAGTACTGTGTTTACGGACAGACAATCGAATTTGACTACCGATTCCCAATCAGCAATTCAAAAGGAATCGTTTGATACAATTCTCAAAATCCAGACCTTTGGACAAAGTGCAGGCTGATACAAAAAAGCAAAAATGGACAATTTAGTGTTTAATATCGATAAATTATGTTTGTAATATAATGAAGTTAATTTTGTCTTGCATTTTTTCAGAATAAAATAGACAATCCAGCAAATAGTAGAACCAATACTACGACATGCTTGGAACTAGCATTTGAATATTTAATGTCCAAAGATAAGTTGCAGTGGGTGACAGTGACAAGTGATCAAGCCATATTAATGTCTTTATGCCTGCAGTCTTTAGTTGACGAATTGTTAGTTAAAAAGAATGGCCATGATACCAAAACTCAAGCTGTTAAAAAAGGTCCGTGGTCATACATGAAGAGAGATGGTTCCAGCCATCTTATATCTTTAGACAGTTTAGATATCAACACAAATAATAAAACTACAGTGGTGAGTATCCGTAAATTTTTGTTAATACATTGTTCCACCCTGTGATTTAAACTCATAGTACAACCCCATTTTCTCCTATGTTTCTCCTAAAATTTGGAACAGTGGATAAGTGAAGTTTACTAAGAGACAAGGTTTGTTTCTAGGGAAATTCTATGAAATGAAAAACTCAATTGTTTTTTTTTTCCTAGGCTATACGAAGATTTAATCTAATTCTAATTTTTTCAGCAGGCAAATAGAATACAAGACACTTTTTCGATCAAGAAACTTCAGGAGAAATTCTCTATAGTTTCTTTCAAGTCTGGTAGAGGCATCGTGGAGAATCATGCTTTCGAGGGTATAGGGGATGAAAATTTATAAGATGAAGTAGAGAACTATGGCTCGATCTGATTCAAAGAATGACTTTGTGGTGCTACAGTCATTCTATCATTTCAGATATTTGATCTCCTCCAATACGATTTGTGCCAATAATATTTTCATAGTTTGTATGAATTCTAATATCAAGCGTTTAAAAGAATCCTTTGATATTCCATGCTCTGCATTGTTTGTCATCAGCGACATTTTTCTAAAACTACATTCGACAGATGGATCAGAGCATTGATATCCAGGTTGAGCTACATCTATCCAGGGCCTACTGTTAATCTGTGATTTTATCTCGAAGCACAACCTCGATATTGAAGAAACACAAGAAGCCATGGGTAGTTCAATTTTGTATCCGTTGTTTGAAAAAAAAATTATTTTTTATTTATTTTTTTTTGGGAGAGTAATTTTTCAACAAAATGCAATATATTGCTTTTATAACAAACCATGATTCTCATATTTTTTTCTGAAAATGAAAGTACCAGCTTTTTGAGGTATTTGAAATTAGGTTGAAAGAATATTTAAATTATTCTGATATGAAGAAACTCCAACTCTTTTTGTTGGCAGATCATTAATCACTAGGGTATTTTTACTCTCAATTGAGGAATCCTACAATCCTGATTACCTTGCCAGAAAAATGTATTCTCATCGCTTCTCATATCTTATATTTTTGTCAGATTTAGAAAACCGAAAATTTGTCAATGAATGCTTAACCAATATCAATTTTTTTCAATGCTACGATGAGATAAAAAAAAATTCTGAATCTACAATCCTCGAGTACACTATAACGGATCATCCCAAAAAATGAATTGGATCAATTCTTCTCAAGAAAATTGTGTGCTCTCCCAGTATTTCAAAAAAGTTCAATTCCATATCTTTATTCCGTTATCAATGAGGAATGATTTCTAAATTGTTAAGTCAATGTTCCAAAAAACAGATTCTAAAAACTCATATCACATGAACCGCATATACTTTACTGACTGTAGGTGTTAACTGTAAACATTTTCAAATCGAATACTCGATATCAATTTTTCAAGCTCAAGATTGCCATATTAGGCCAGTCCACTTGAATATAAAATCATTAATATTTAATCTGAACAATTCATTCGGCCTTTTTTCTATTGGTTCATATCATAAACTCATTGATTAGTTGTTAGAAGGTTATTAGTTCATCATGAATTTCTATAAGTAGCAGGTAATAATATATCCATTAATCCAACAAAATTTTTATGTTCCTAAATATCTAAAAATAAAGGAAAGATCAACCATATTTGGTATTAACATCCTTACTGAAATAGAATCACAAGAATGAAATAAAAAACATTAATTTTCATCCAAATCATTAACGCTTACCGTACTAATATTATAGCCATATTAAATATAACAATTGTGTTCATCATGTGAGGCAAATAATTCGGTTTGAAATATTCAAAATTTATTTTGCATTTGTCATATTCATAAGAACTTGGGACCGGGCCTAATAAACTCTAGTAATAATTATAAGTGGTTTAAATTGAATATATTTTCCAAGAAAATTCCAATGAAAAAATCCACCTTGTTTGTACTCTGACTGATAATTTTCATGTTGTGACTCTGTCAAAATAAAAAGCAGTAGTTGTAGATGATATATATTTACGTGTTACAATTACATATATTGGGAAAGTTGGTAATTCGAAAGTTAAATCAAGTGATATCTGCTAGTCAGATTTTTTTTCCGCTTTTATTAAAATTATGCCAAAGTCTAATTCTTTCAATAGGAGAACTGATGAAAATTATTGAAGTGAAGACATTCCCGATATTTTAAATCAAACAAATGCTCATTTTCAGTTACTTTTTCAATAATTCAACTAACCCCCAAAAATTTGTATAAATACATAGGTTAATGATTGCTTAAAGTGCTCAAATTATATATGTATACTTTTATTTTAGTACCTGAAATGTTTATTGCGATTTATAATACTACAAGCTAATAGTTGTAGATATCCCTTGTATATTTTTTATATAAGTGATGATGAGAGTAACACGAATCGTATGAGTTATTGTATATTTTTCATATACAAATGGAAACTACAATCCAATACGTCCAAATTTTCTGTACTCAATAAATTTGAAACCTCCAAGATGTATTTTATCATAATTGTTGTATATTAATGTAAAGGTTTTAAATAAAAACAATGAACACCAGATATTGTTCCAATCCTGGAATATTCCTCATTAATGTACTCTTGTGGAAAAACTGCAACCAATATTTTTCGAGCGATTCATTGATTACATTTATAAATATATAAAAATCCCGATTTTCCAAACGTTAGTTTAGTTAGTTAGTGCTAAAAAAAAGAGTCTAGCTCCTAAAAATTGCTCCAGAGCTGGAAATCATTTTAACCCCTTTTGGGGGTCCTGAGTAACGGGTACCTGTTTTTGCGACGGTTTCTAGGTTGTGCTTCAGATTTGAGAACCTAAAAAACACGAAATGTTTGCACTTTTTTCACTATTTATCTTATGACTCGAGAAGTACTCATCCTACAGAAAATTTCATTTATTTCCTTTTTGAAGAACATCATATTTAACGTCTAATGACGTTCGAAACATCGAAATCGGTTCAGCAGTTCATCCGCAAACGACCGTCAAAGATGAGCATTTTTTACAAACTTACCTCAAAAGTTGACAACCCGCAACTTCTAACGTTTTTAGGTCGAAAAATATTATAGGTATAAACTTGTAGGAAATTCAATTGGGGATCAGATGCTTTAATGAATTTGAAATTCGCACACTGCAGTACTGAGATATGAATTTCAAGCCGAAAGAGTCCGTAGCGCCAAATTTCCGCACGCAGCGCAGGAAACTTCATCTGAACTGAATTTTTTTTCTGTTAGGATGAGTACTTTTCGAGTTATAAGCATAATACTGAAAAAAGTGCGAAAATTTACCGGTTATTATAGGCTCTCAAATCTGAAGCACAACCTAGAAACCGTCGCAAACTCTATTGGTTTCTCAGAGTTGGGAATTATATCAATGTATTCTTATGATAGAACTGCATCATAAAGGAAATTCAATTATATATAATAGTTTATTTATCAAGATTAAATGAGCAACTTGAGAATGAGAACTGCACTATGGAAGAAATCAAATTAAAATTCTGAAATGAATTTGACTCTCTCTTATAGAACAGGGTGACACAAGGGCGTAGCCAGGGGGGGGGTGTAGGGGGTTCAAACCCCCACCAAAATGTTATTTTTCTCTTAAAAAAAAAAATTTTTGCTGCAGGAAGTGACCCTTACACCCCCAAAACTGCCTAGCTCATTCTGTTCGAGAGTTATTGTAGAAACAAAATTTAAAAATAAAAAAAAATTTTTTTACACTTTGCGGCAACCCGATCAATAAAAAACTTTGCACGCGTATAAATGTCATTATTCTACAATTTGATGCTGAATTTCAGATAGATCGAGTGATCGGTTTCGGAAATATTCATAAAAAATGTTTTTAGTAAAAACGGCCATAACTCCAAAACCGCTTGATGGATTTCTCCGGTTAACGAACTCGTCCGAGATATTTACGCTCCAAACCTATCCTGCTTATCAATTTGCCCAAATGTTTGTAATTTTCGAATTTTTGGCTGAAAATGGTCTCAAACGATTTGGTTCGACTCATCACTGATCAAGAATCCGTGGTTGAAATCGATTCTGTCCGGCCGTCCGTCCGTTAACACGATAACTCTCGCACGAATGGTGTTAGAGGATTGAGCAGCAGCTGGATGGGTGACCGCTCTGGCTATGAATTGAACAAGTGCTACAAATCCCTTGACCTTAGTGCTTTTCCATTGCACAATTTGAATAATACTTGTTTTTTTGTGTCCTATTAATAATTATTGATATATTCCTCAGTGGCTTGGAGGGCAGGGAATTGAAAATCCATTATAAAATACCGACGTTTCGACCTTTATTTCTGGTCGTTTTCAAGGCTATTTATATGAACCATTATATATATTATATGAACCATTACCCTATGTCTTCCAAGCCACTAAGGAATATATCAATAATTTCAATAATGTTTGTTTTATTTTTACCATCAACGGGTAGTTCCTTCAATAAATATATACCAGACACAACAGGAAGGTGACACGAATTGTGAAATTCCATGATGATATAATTGGAGATAATCGAAATTATATTAAAAATTGTTATTTTTGAAGTGCAGCCAAACGTATCTGATCTATTCATAGTAGTACATGGGTGAATCCTCAACATCCGTTATATTAAACTCTTCTGATATTTGCCAAACACGAATCTGCTTCTAAATTTGATCATTCCCATATGTCACCCTCACGATTTGTACTGTTCTTTTGATCTTGATTATGGTTTTGGGCTTGTATGGTATTTTAGTGTATTTATTCTTTTTTCTGCCGAAAACTTCTGGTAAGTAATTTGAATATACCCAAACAATTTCTAATTATGGTAACGTAAGGAGTAATTTAGCGGTTTTAAAATGGCAGGTTAGATAGGAAAAATCAAGTTCGTCAATGGGCCTTATCCGCCTATTGGGTTCAGAAAGTTGACCATTGCAAATATTTTTTTTCAAATATTTCTAAAAATATAAATGGGAACAGCACCTGCTACCAATTTTCCCAAATGTCTGTAATTTTCGATTTTTTTCCGAAAATGGTCTCAAACGATTAGGTTCGACTAACTGATGAAGGATTCGAGGTCAAATTCGATTCTGTCCGACCGTCCGTTGCCACGATAATTATTTTAGAATGGAAGGAGATAGCTACTTGAAATTTTCGGGGTAGGTTTCACGTCCAAATGCGATGGAAAAGTTCGTTAATGAGCATAATCGGCCAAACGGTTTCCAGGCGGGTACTATAATTTCGTTTTCAAACAATACAGATCCGTTCGAATTGTAACTTGGTACCTAATTACATAGTTGTAGAATACCGACACAAAGACTTACCTATGTGAAATTTCGCGAGGATCGTATCACTAGAGAACTAAAAAAAATATTATGTATCTCACGATAACTTGAGAACGGAAAGAGCTCATCCCACTGATCTTACAAACTAATACTTTCGAAGATACGATTTTTCAAAATTTCAATAATTAATCGTAATTTCATGATTCCATAGAATGCTCTAATTATATTGTGCTGATGTATGTAAATCCAACATATGGGGTGAGCCATATAGACCTTCGTTTTGAAATTAATTTTTGATGATGCAGTTCTATCATAAGAATCCGTTGATATCATTCCCAACTCTGAGAAACCAATCTTTCGGAGATATGATTTGTCAGAGTTTGAATAATTACTCGCTAGTTTATGATGCAGTCCTATAATCATACGAATACATTGATATCATTCCCAACTCTTACGGTGGGTTTCACAAACAGCTCTTAATTGCCAAATCAGTTTATTTCTATGTCAATTTCCAGTTCATTTTTGATGCAACCACCGAATTAAATCCACAATTAAGCTGAGATAAGCTTCGTGAAACCCACTATGAGAAACCATCAATACTTTCGGAGATATGATTTGTCAAAGTTTGAATAATTACTCGCTAGTAGTTTGACAATTTGTATAAATCTGAATTATTTTGTGATTGAAATATTTAAAAACTTCAGTTTATCGAATTTCAGGTTCGTTTCTTCATGGATCTTCCTTATTTTATCCAAAATCTCCCAAAATAATGACTAATGGCGGCCATGATTATAGTGATAACACTCCACCGCAACCAACTCCATTGCCACCTTCTACATTTCCATCTGCTCCACCTTCGCATACATCAACGCTTCCAATAGTGACAGAAAGCACACAAACACATATTTTGACACCTTCTCCAACTACACCTCCTACAATTCCTTCAGGAACCCCCTCAACTCCTAACAGAAATGGCGTTTCAACAGCAGTGAAAAGTGAGTAAATATTGCTTCTTGAGACCATTGACGAATGTCAGGTATTCCTGAAAAGATGAATCTCCAACCCTAATATAAATTTCATGGAGTGAAAAGAATTATTTTATATTTATAGATATCAACTAGCTGACCCACGCAACTTCGCCTGCGCCAAATCGGTTATTGCGGTTGCAATTTTATTTCCAAATGCGAAAAATCTTAAAAAAAAACTACAACCCGATTGCAGCGCCTCCTACCGGAACAATTGAATTTCCAAGTTATCCAGGGACCCACTCAAACACGTAATTCTAAAAAATACCTAGAACCCGATTGAGGGTTCAATTGCGAATACGAACTACCCACTCAAACGTATCTGGTTAAGAACAGTGAGAAAAGCTGAGAAAGACACGAGACCGGCTTCGTTCTCATCCCTACTCCGTGCTGTTTACTGGGACGTGACACCGGTATAGTCTGGCAAATGAGTGTTGATCCAGAAAGACGCGGAAATTTTAAAAAATCTAGCACTAAGTAGATCAGGAATAAACAACTGCCTTGATATTTTAATAAAAATGTTAGCTTTGCCATAAGCTCAGGGAAATTTTAATCGAAATAGAGTGAAAAACATTAACAAAAAATACGGTGAATTGGTTTTAATTAGCTCTTTCTCTCGGGTAACTTACCAAGTGATAATTGATCAGTTATCGAGCGGGATGAAAAATGATTAATTACTAAAATGACTATTGAAAAATAGGGGTTGGTGATAGAAGGGTGAAAAGTTAGGGTTCTATGTATTTTGTAATACCACATCATAAAAAAATAAAAACAAAAAATTTCGTCCAAAAATTAATAAAAAAAATTTAAGAGTGAACAACCCTTATCACTTAGGGGTATGAAAATAGATAGTAGCCGATTCTCAGACCTACTGAATACGCATATAAAAATCGGTAGAGCCGTTTCGGATGAGTACGGTAACTAACATTGTGACAGGGAAATTTTATATATTAGAATAACGTAAAATTTTCAGTAGATATTAATAATCTATCTCCATTTAGAATGTAACGAGTATCACGATTGGTTGATAAGGAGGTCTACATTCCAATTTTTCATTATCAAAGGAACACCTGCAATCGAAAAAGAATTTCCACATATGGTAAGAAACGCAATTAATTATGAAATTTGAAGAATATAGTTTTGATTTTACAATTTATGATGTTCCCGAATCAATAGATTTGTAGTAAAGCTCTGGACGATGTACCAGTCTTTTGGCGCTCTAGTTCCTCGGAACTGAGTGCTTTTTCATTCGCAGATTGTTATTTTATCAAATATATAAATATTTATCTCATTCACCCCGCACATAAATGATTCATAAGTTTATATTTATCAATATTATATCGAGAAATTATTTTGGAACTTGAACATTCATGAAGTTTACTAAAGAACTTCAAATTTGTTCTCTACTTTCTATAATCAGAATCCTAGGTTTGTAAACAAAAAACTATGATACATTTTTCTTCTCAAGGCTGCTTTAGGGTTTGGACCAGAAAACAACATCCAATGGCTGTGTGGTGGTAGTCTCATTTCAGAAATGTATGTTCTAACAGCAGCTCATTGCTTGAAGTCGATGGAAATGTAAGTGCAAAAATGCAAAAAAATTATCGAGAATAGGAAATTATTATCTTTACAGGCATTGAGGAAAAAATACTTTTTCTATTTCAGTGAAACAAATAAACAATAAATATTTTAAAAATACATACAAATTGAATGGATGTTTTTTATCCAATATTTTTCATCATATAGACATCACATAGTAGAGGATGTTTTAAGAGCTTGAGAACAAATTGAAAAAAATCATCTAAAAATTTGTGGAATTTTTTTATACCTATATATTGAATGCCATTCATAAATTTAGTCGGATTTGTGACAACCACGACTATTCGTTACGAAGAGCATCCATCAGTCCAATTTTTGACCAGTCTTTCCAATAAGTGTGGGCTTATTTCATCAATGGCTCGCTCAATATTGACTCCAGTTCTTCCAGAGTTGTTGATTTCTCACCCTCCTGTTGGGTTAAAATGGCATATTCTTGAAGAAATAATCAACTGCAGTTATTTTTGTGAATCTCAATTACTTTAAGAATGTTATATGAGTTGAATTCCGCTGAATACCGAAATTGAAGAGAGTGGTATCACATGGTATTAGGTATAAAAAAAGTTAATTTCAGGAGCTTTCGGATGCTCTTGTTCAAACAGGCTAATTATGTGTCCAGATCATATAATAAATCATAGATAGAATAATTATAGCATTCTGTGAAAACCTCGAAGGGCAAATTGATAAGCACTCTGTTCCGAGGAACAAGAGCGCCAAAAATAAAGAAGAGTTCAAAACTATAAAAGTATTCTATCTTAATAAAATAATTTGATAATAATTATTTTGTATTTATTATTTTAAATACAAAATGAAAACATATTTTTGGCGCTCTTGTTCCTCGGAACAGAGTGCTTATTAATTTGCCAAAATGTCTGTTTTTTTCGAATTCGATCAAGAATCCATGGTCGAAATCGATTCTGTCCGGCCGGCCGTCCGTCGGTTAACACGATAACTCTCGAACGGAAGGAGTTAGAGGATTGAAATTTGCAGGGTTGATTTGAAGCGTAAATATCTCGGACGAGTTCGTTAACACAAAATCCATCAAGTGGTTTCAGAGTTATGGCCGTTTATAGTAAAAATATTTCTTATGAATATTTCCGAAACTGATCACTCGATCTATCTGAAATTTAGCGTCAAATTGTAGAATCATGACCTTTAGACGCATGTGAAGTTTTGTATTGATCGGGTTACCGTAAAGTGTTAAAAAAATTTTGAAAATTTTTAAATTTCGTTTCTACAATAACTCTCGGAAGGAATGAGCTAGGCAGTTGAAATTTTCAGAGTAGGTTAGGGAGATAAAGATCTCGGTTAAGTTCGCTACTGGGCAGAATAGGCCAGATGGTTTCGGAGTAACGAAAAAAAAATTTTTTTTGAACTTACAAATTTTTTAAGTAACCAAATTAAATTTTTTTTAAGATGCAGTTTCACCATAAAAATCCATTGATATCATTTTCAACTCCAACAAGCTAATACTTTCGGGGTTATGATTTTTCGAAATTTCAATAGTGAATCGTACTTCTATGTTTTCACAGAATGCTATAATTATTCTATCTATGATTTATTATATAATCTGTGTTCATACTCGTACATGTAATCCTGTTCTACTTCTATAAGAGAGAGTCAAATTCATTTCAGCAATTTTTATTTGATTTCTTCCATGGTGCAGTTCTCATTCTCAGATTTCTCATTTAATCTTTATAAATAAACTATTATTTGAATTGAATTTCCTCTATGATGCAGTTCTATCATAAGAATACATTGATATAATTCTCAACTCTGAGAAACCAATACTTTCGCCAGAAAGCTCCTGTCCACATGGCTTGAACCAATGTTTTATTCGAAATATTTGGATTTCATAAATAAATTTTATAAATTATTTTGCACATCTCTGTTTTGTTCAGGGGCTCTGTAAGTTGGGTAAGGCTGGGCGAGAATGACTTGTCTTCAAAGAACTCAGAAACTGCCCAGATGTACCCTGTAGTCGAAAGGATATCCCATCCAGATTACTCCCCAGATTCAAAATATAACGATATAGCATTATTGAGACTGGGTGAAGCTGTTGAGTTTTCTGAGGCTGTTCTGCCCATATGTCTATCAACATCAGAATCTGACATGAGACAGAAACTTATAGCAACTGGATGGGGAAGAACTGAAGTTAATGGAATGAGAAGTAATGCATTGCTAAAAGTTGACCTCGAATATTACACCAATCCTGTATGCAACGAGGTTTACGCAGACGTTTCCAAGAAAGATCTACCCGAAGGAGTTTCTAAAGATAAACAGATTTGCGCAGGTAGCAGTACTGAAAGAAAAGACACTTGTCAGGTAAGCTCAATTCGTACCGTATCTCGTTTTGTTAAGTTAATCTTTAAAGATTCAGAGAAAATAATCAAATTTACGACTTCAAGCACTTCAAGTTGTAAAGTATTCTTATCTTCTTATTTCAATGGAAATGTCAGTTGAAATTTTAAGTCCTAATAACTTATTTCTCAGTATGTCAGGTAAGTATGATGATATCGCTTGATCATTACATTTTTGGGTTTTATGATGAGAACCAGGAGTTAAAACTTTCTCCGAAAGCTTTTGCTCGCTCATTTTTCAGAATAACTAGAATACTCATCTATACATCTTCAATATACCATTATTAATATATGTAATTATAAAAAAAATGGAAAAGTACTGCCGTGAGGTCAGTTTGTTTTGGCTTTGGCTGTTAAATAAGGTTTTGGAGCTCTTGCAAAATTACAGCGATATCTGACGGGTAGTTTCTAAAATACAGATTTTGTTTTCAATAATTTTGCTTAAATTTTCTGAAAAATATCTATAACATAAAAAATTTAAAGATTTTTAAATTGCTTCTGCGTTAAAAAAACTAGATGTTTGTCAGAAGCATTATATAGAACACTGTTGCCTAGTAGACAGTAACGAAACAACATCAACTACAAAACAACTATTCTGTAACGTTTCTTAAACTAATTCAGACTCGAAGAATTTGAATTTAGTTCCGAAACGTTACAGAATACCCAGTTGTTTTATAGTTCATGTTTTTTCGTTAGTGTTTATAAGCAAACATTGTTCTATGTATCACTTCTGACAATAAATATCTTAGTTTTTCTAACGCAGAAGCAATTTCAAAATAATTGAATATTTTATTTCATAGATATTTTTCATAGTTTGGGAGAGGAAACCCATTTAGTGATGAATTGACCTCCAAAAGTATGATTTAATGATTACCTATTTTGTAGCGTTTAAAATTAATGAGACATTTTCTAGGGGGACTCGGGAGGACCTCTGCAGATTAACACAGACAAGTTATACCTAATTGGTATCACATCCTTTGGAAAAATGTGTGGACTTCCTAATATTCCTGCAATTTACACAAATGTTTTGTATTATGTTCCTTGGATTGAAACAATTGTTTGGAAAAATGAGTGAATAAAACGATTTAGCCTATTTAAAATAAATAAAATCAATCAATTTTTATTCAATATATATATATTCTTTTGAACCTCGAGCATTACAATTTGTTTTTTATCTAACAATAAAGCAACTTATGTTTATTGAATAACTACTTTGATTTTTAAAAAGTATATTTGATTAAAGACGATGCGGACAATGTGAAAGTCACGACAGTACGTACAATAATGATCTTATTAGGTATGTTAACAATATAGGTTGGTTCGTCTTCCCCTACTCATGCGAGAAGTTCCTAGAATTGTAATATGATCTATTATACTACTATATGTATATTTAATATAGGTATTGGAGGATACCAATATGTAACTCCTCCACGCTTAAGAAAAAAAATTGGGGTTTTTACAAAACATTAATTTTTTAGCTCAATATCCTCCAAGGGATTATTTCTATTCTCCCCATTTTTCCTAGTTACTAATTTCTTATGAATATAACATTTATTAAATAGAGTGAATAAAATTATGAAAACTATTACTACATAACTTAATAATGTATACAGGCTAATATTATTATAGTGAATAACAGGATTTTGCATTGCGAGAATTTGTTTTCTCGAATGCTCAATTTGTAGTCCTATATCCTTTAAATTATCAAGTTCGACACTTCGACATTATTCAGTTCTATAGTAGAGTTCAAACCGGGCTCTATCGTGTCACCCCGTGGGACCTTCATTGCTAAAATGTATAGACCACTGGGTATCATTCTCCATACCCTTACAATGTAAATTCAACTGGTCGTCAAAAAATCGTCGTGTGCAGGAAGGGGTGGGGGCAATTTTTCCAAAAATTGACAAAAATTTTTTTTCTGTTCATGGTCATCTATATACGGTGAACATCACTCACACAAACTTCTGTTGAAATATACGATTCAGAAATATTTTTTATTAATTGTCAAAAAAGTCGGATACAATGCTCTTAAATGGAATTCCTTAAGATATAAACGCTTGCCCTGAACACCCATATTAACTATTATGTTCCACTCGGTTTTACTCGAGATCTGTTAGGATTATCGAAAAAATGCTTTATATGAAAGGTCTGCTCCGAAAACCAACGATTCAGATGCTTCTTTCAAAATTACAATGGGTAGAACAGTTTCCTCACAAAATAAGAAATTGTGTTATTAACTCCCATTAACCGAAACCGAACCTGGAGACGCTAGTAAGGCGCAATTTGTAGCGTTAGTCCATGTTAGTGGCGACCTTATGGATTTGAGCTTTGATCTATGCACATAAGGTTCGTTATATCTATCCGACCAACTTTACAGTACTATTCCTGCGTGCCTTCAGAACGCATTTTGAAGATATTGTTTAAATTCCTAATTTTTTATATATATGAGAATTTTACATATAATTCATATATATTTGATTTAATTTTGTTAATTCGTTAATAAATATGCAAATATGCGAGTTCAAACTTATATTCATTACTTCATAAATCAATTTTGTGACGTAATATTAACACATTTTTGAAATCATCGTTCATTCTCATTAGTAGTAACAAGATTTCCTGAATCCTAGACCAAAAATCTAGAAAAGAATTAAGAAGGTATATAGTTGGTATCTATGATATTTAGGGCCTAAAAATTTCTTATTTGTCATGATTCATCTAATTCAACTATCACTATCACATGAAGAATCATCAAGGGAAGGAAGATTTGAAAAATTTGAAGTACTCGTATTTGCACATGTTTTTGGGCCATACATTTGCAGGAGCCAATACACGGAATTTGTTTTCTTTTACAGGAACACATTGATCCTGTGCAATCTGAAATGAGAATTTCCATTTCATAAAGAATATTTACGGATCTGATATTCGAAATACCACCCACTAAATATAGGATCCGGTAAAGATGGTCATGGTACATTACTATTGATCCAAATTTTTGTTTGGTAATGGACTCGAAGGCTGTGTTGTCTCAAACTATCCAATGTTGGAGGTAATTTACTTATGGATCTTGAAGAAGCTATAATATTCCACTGAGCCTGTTGATACATTTCACATTTTCGTTTGTCGTATACAGATGGATTTCAAATTCAACAATATCATTGAATACTTATTCTCTTATTCTCAAAATCTTGAAAGTTCACTCTGCAGTATCTGCTCAGAATCTTCATCAATTTTCATTATTTTTTTACCTTCTTCGACATTTTGACCGAATGAAGATGCAAAGATGAGCATAATGTGACTAACTTCATACCAATAATGTTGTAACTCAAGAACCATTCATCCATTCTATAGTACTATTTTCAGTTTATCCCACTGTTCCTCCTGCAGCTTTGGAATTTTTGTTGATATGCTCTAGCGCCTGATCTACAGAAAGTTGGTTAAAATTCCCAATCAAACATTTAATGACAAAATTCCTATTTTTGAATTCATCATGTACTTCCGGTGCCATGTTTGAAAGTATTCAATGATATTGTTGAATTTGTAATCTGTCTGTATACGACAAACGAAAATGTGAAATGTATCAACAGGCTCAGGGGAATATTATAGCTTCTTCAAGATCCATAAGTAAATTACCTCCAACATTGGATAGTTTGAGACAACACAGCCTTCGAGTCCATTACCAAACAAAAATTTGGATCAATAGTAATGTACCATGACCATCTTTACCGGATCCTATATTTAGTGGGTGGTATGTAGAAAATGGAAAACTTCTGCCAAAATTAACGAAGATGCCAATCCTACCTAAGGAAACATCTATCCTTAGCAACTGCAGTTGTAGGAAAGGTAAATATTATTTCGAATATCAGATCCGTAAATATTCTTTATGAAATGGAAGTTCTCATTTCAGATTGCACAGGATCAATGTGTTCCTGTAAAAGAAAACAAATTCCGTGTATTGGCTCCTGCAAATGTATGGCCCAAAAAACATGTGCAAATACGAGTACTTCAAATTTTTCAAATCTTCCTTCCCTTGATGATTCTTCATGTGATAGTGATAGTTGAATTAGATGAATCATATACATGTAAGAAATTTTTAGGCCCTAAATATCATTGATACCAACTATATACCTTCTTAATTCTTTTCTAGATTTTTGGTCTAGGATTCAGGAAATCTTGTTACTACTAATGAGAATGAACGATGATTTCAAAAATGTGTTAATATTACGTCACAAAATTGATTTATGAAGTAATGAATATAAGTTTGAACTCGCATATTTGCATATTTATTAACGAATTAACAAAATTAAATCAAATATATATGAATTATCTGTAAAATTCTCATATACATAAAAAATTAGGAATTTAAACAATATCTTCAAAATGATGATTCTTCATCTGATAGTGATAGTTGAATTAGATGAATCATGACATGTAAGAAATTTTTAGACCCTAAATATCATAGATACCAACTATATACCTTCTTAATTCTTTTCCAGATTTTTGGTCTAGGATTCAGGAAATCTTGTTACTACTAATGAGAATGAACGATGATTTCAAAAATGTGGTAATATTACGTCACAAAATTGATTTATGAAGTAATGAATATAAGTTTGAACTCGCATATTTGCATATTTATTAACGAATTAACAAAATTAAATCAAATATATATGAATTATAATATGTAAAATTCTCATATATATAAAAAATTAGGAATTTAAACAATATCTTCAAAATGCGTTCTGAAGGCACGCAGGAATAGTACTGTAAAGTTGGTCGGATAGATATAACGAACCTTATGTGCATAGATCAAAGCTCAAATCCATAAGGTCGCCACTAACATGGACTAACGCTACAAATTGCGCCTTACTAGCGTCTCCAGGTTCGGTTTCGGTTAATGGGAGTTAATAACACAATTTCTTATTTTGTGACGAAACTATTCTACCTATTGTAATTTTGAAAGAAGCACCTGAATCGTTGGTTTTCGGAGCAGACCTTTCATATAAAGCATTTTTTCGATAATCCTAACAGATCTCGAGTAAAACCGAGTGGAACATAATAGTTAATATGGGTGTTCAGGGCAAGCGTTTATATCTTAAGGAATTCCATTTAAGAGCATTGTATCCGACTTTTTTGACAATTAATAAAAAATATTTCTGAATCGTATATTTCAACAGAAGTTTGTGTGAGTGATGTTCACCGTATATAGATGACCATGAACAGAAAAAAATTTTTTGTCAATTTTTGGAAAAATTCCCCCCACCCCTTCCTGCACACGACGATTTTTTGACGACCAGTTGAATTTACATTGTAAGGGTATGGAGAATGATACCCAGTGGTCTATACATTTTAGCAATGAAGGTCCCACGAAAATCTGTTTTAGAGCTCTTTTCATGCCTTGTGAACTCTACTATCTATAGGAACTTGATCAATTTTTGTGACTGTCTTTAATTCCGATATATCCTGAATTTTTACATTAGGTAACTCGACTATTTTTATTCTGGAAGAAGTTTGTTTCCAGTTTTTCAAATTGTATTTGTCCACAGTCACTTCACATTTGGGAGGGACGAAAATGACATATGTTCCGCACAACACTAGTTTTTCGGCACTTTCCGAGCACTTTACTCTGGCAATCTTCTCTTCTGTTGTGATGACCATCCAATAGTCGCCTGCTAGTTGATGGACTCTGGATCCCCTTAGATTCGTCAGTTTTGGGCTGCATCTTGAGTAGTTTTTCGTGACACTGAGTAGGTCTACTTCGCATGGGTTGCTCGATGATAGAGGTATAGTGTTTTCTTCGCATAGGAAATTGGCAGGAGAAACTTCTTTACATGGCCGATTGAATAGAGCAAATTTTGTTTCAGGAGAGGAATTTTGTGGTAGGAATGATAATTTGATAGAATTTATTTTTTCTTATAGGTAGCGGAAATAGTTCATAGTAATCATAACTAATACGTTCTGTGAGAGGGATCTCTAGAATGAATTTGACTTGATTGTTACTTATGAATCCTTTTACTTTAATACAAGAATTGTATTGGATAATGTTCTCATCGTTAATCACAAATGGTAAGCGATAGTCTTGAGTTTTTGATTGAATTTTTGACAGTTCCTGTTTTAGCTCATCATGTGAAATGACGGAAGAGTGTAAAGTTTCCGTTTGAGCAAAAGAGGTAGCTATTTCTATATCATTAATTATTTCGTCTATGATGTCCAACGCTGAAGTAATATGAGTATAGACTGAGTTCAACATAATAAAATTGAAATCATCCCAAGAATCCGTAGCATATGAATTCATCCAGAGATTTATTCGTCTGATTTTACTTTCCAGGTTTATCTGATTATGTTGTAATTTGCTCATTGAATTATTGAAAACGTTAATTGATTTTTCTGTTAAACTTATTTGTGAGTTTGCCACATGCATTAATCCCTGTTGCGAATTTCTTAGATTTTGAATAGCTTCGTCATATTTATCGGCGTCACTTTGATCTAAATTTCCTGTGATTGATTTCCAAATAGCTCCTAATCCATTTATTAGACCTCTCTTTTTTCTTGTATTTGGGACCGATACTAATTGTCTGAGTTTCTTATTGATTTCATCGATTTTATATTCTAATATATATTTATGGTTATAAATTTCATGTAAATATATTATACCATGTTGTGGATTGTGAAATGATGTGTTCATCTTACGATAACTAGATGTTAATTTATCGAATTCTGAAGTTATATTAGATAAATCAAAAATTTGTATGAGTGTCCAATAATTCATAATGTTTTGGGACAATCCTTTTTTAAGGGGTAGCATTCCAGGGTTGTCTATAATTTTTCTAAACTTGACTTCTGTACATTCTACTAGGGAGATGGCTCCGACGATGATGGAGAGGGCGATGAACCTGAAATAATTGGTCGTCTTAAATTTTTCAAATGAACTGTACGACCAACGTTTTGTTTTGATTTGTTTCCTCCTATCTTTTGAATCAATGCCTTATTCCCAGGTAATAATTTTGTAATAACAAATGGTCCGCTAAATTTAGGTCCGCTTTTGTTACGGGCATATTTATAACATGTTTCATAAACAGTTTGACCTATTTTGAAAGGATTTTTAGCGTTTTCGTTAATTTTCTGGACAACTTTGTTTTTATTCGTTATAATATTCTCATTCACTTTATCATATACTAGGGCTAATTTTTCCTTGTGTTTTTGCAGGTAGTCACTATACATTTGTTTATCGTATAGAATATCCAGAGGATCTTTTAATTTGGTATGACCGAATGTAAGTTCTAATGGCGTTAATTTTGTTGATGAATGAATTGAATTATTATAGCCTATTATGGCATACTTCATTATGGTTCCTATCGGGTCCTTAAATTGTGACCTTAGTATTCTACAATGTTCCGCAACTGTTGAATGGAATCTTTCAATTATTCCATCGGAATCAGGGTGATGTGCTGTTGTGAAATGAACTTTAATTTTGTGTGTTTCCAAAAGTTCTTTTATTACATGTCCAAAAAATTCCATTCCTTGAACTGAACTTATACGTTCTGGTATTCCATAGAATGAAAAATATTCTAATAAAGCGTGGAATATATCTACCGCATTTTTAGATTTTAATTCGATAGCTTGGCCTGTTTTCGTGAAAGCATCTACGATGGTTAAAAATTTAGTAGCTTCCAACGTGTAGATATCTAAGTGTATCTTTTCAAACGGTCTAAAAGGGGTATCAGTTAACATTATATCGATTTTTGGGGGGTTTCTCTCGTATTTGTTCTTTTTGCAAATTTCGCAATTCGCAATGTAGTTCGAGACGTGTTCTTTCATATATGGAAAGTAATATTTTCGCTGAATTTGTCTGATGGTCTCATTGACTCCTCTATGATTTGTTTTTCCCTCGTGCTGAAACTTGATCGCTTGAATGATAAGTTCATCATCCTGGATTACTTCTCTTCTTTCCGTGCAGTATATTATCTCCGGTCCGTCTTTGTTAAACAACTTGTTTACAACATTGCTGAATGTCTTAAACATATTCTCGGATTCGAAGTGGATATAGTATCGCTTCTTATCTGCTGTATATTCTTTCAGGAATCTGATGATCTCATCTTCGTTGTTCGTAGTGCTGATTTGCACATAGAATTTCTTTATATTTCCCACGGATTCTTTTCTCACAGGTTTCGGGTTATTATAAACTTCCTTGATAAAATATTGATTTGGTTTCGCGTCGATCACTTCTGCTAATATTCTTATTGGTGATGAATTTGCTGTCTCCGGATTTGCTGAGTTTTTTGTTTGATCGTCTTCGTTTTCTTCTTTTTCGGAATCTAATCTTCTCAAAATTTCATCCAGTTCCGTTTCAGACATTTCAATTGATTCTGCATCTTCGAATAATTTTTCTATATCTTCTTCATCCACGTTGTTGATTAAAGATTCGGTGTCTGTGACGTTCAGTTGTATTCTTGATAATGCATCGGCATTCTTGTTGATGGTTCCTTTTTTATAAGAAATTTCGTAATCGTATTCTTCAAGTCGTATTTTCCATCTTTGTAATTTAGAATTTGGTTCCTTCAACTTATTCAGCCAGACCAAGGGTCGGTGGTCTGTACATATTGTAAATTTATGACCATATAAGTACGGCCGAAAGTATTTGACTGCCCATACCACTGCCAAGAGTTCTTTTTCGATGGTACTGTACCGTTCCTCTGATTGGTTTAATGTCCTTGATGCATAGCATATTGGTCTGTCTGAACCTATGGGTCCTTGTGATAGAATGGCTCCAATTGCTACATTTGATGCATCTGTTGTTACTACAAAGTTCTTACTGAAATCAGGATATTGTAATATTGGAGGGTTTGTCAACAGTTGCTTGCATTTATTAAATGCTTCCATAAACTCTTCCGAGTGAACAATTTTTCTACCTTTCTTTAAGCAAGCGGTCATAGGTTTCGTAATTTTTGCATAATCTCTTATGAATTTACGATAATATCCTTTAAGTCCTAGAAATCCTTTCAATTCTGTGGGCGTTTTAGGGATTGGGTAAAGTAGAATTGCATCAATTTTTAGAGGGTTGGGTTTTAGGCCATCCGGAGTTATTACGTGACCCAAAAATTGGACTTCCTTCTTCAAAAATTCTGATTTGTCCATCTGAATCTTCAAATTTGCAGCTCTAAGACGTTCAAAAACTTTACGCAATTTTTCGATGTGTTCTTGTAATGATGTCGAAAAAATCACAATATCGTCCAAATAGACTACGCATGCTTCGTTCATTATTCCTCGTAATAGATTGTCCATTACTCGTTCAAATGTTCTCGGAGCATTTTTCAATCCAAAAGATAGTCTCTTAAATTCATAGTGACCTCTTTCCGTCGAAAATGCTGTCTTTGGTATGTCCCTTGGGTGCATCTCAATTTGATGATATCCTGATGCCAAGTCCAATGTGGAAAAATATTTGCATTTTCCCAACTTGTCAAGTACTTCCGTAATGTTTGGTAGTGGGTATTGATCATCGATACTCTTTTTATTAAGGAGTCGATAATCCACACATAGACGATATTTTTGTTCTCCAGATGCGTCCATTTTCTTTGGAACTACAACAACTGGGCTACTCCATGGACTATTAGATGGTTGAATGATGCCGTTTTCCAAAAGTTCCTGAACTTGTTTTTCAACTTCTCTCTTTTGTGCTTCAGGCATCCTGTACGCTCTTTGGAAAATTGGAATTTCGTCTGTTGTTATTATTTCGTGTTTTACTACATTAGTAAAACTTAGAGGCACTTTCTTGCAATGAAAAACACCCCTATATTCAAAGCAAATTTTTCGAATTTCTCCTTTTTCTTCCTTGTTAAGATGTTCTAAGCGAAGGTTCTTCATGTTTTCCTTCAGTACATTATCAATTTTTTCATCCCATTGGATTTCCTTTGCTGAAGTTACTTCGGTATCGTTAATTTCGAGAATTTGGAGTGGTTCAATGCTTATTTGTTCGGGTGTTTCGTTGCTATTTGTTATTGTTAAATATGTTTCGTTATTTTCAATTTTAACTAAGCACTGAGGAATTTCAATTCCTTCGTTGAGTTTGACATATTCTACGATGCCTTGATTCAATTCATTCGATTTTATTGGTACTTTAATGACTTTCTGAGATCTTGGTGGTAAATTGTATGAATACGAACATTTTTTAAAATATAGAGGTATAGGTCCATTTTTTGTATAGAGTACATTTTTCTTAAGGTCAATATTCGCACCTAAATGTTTTAATAAGTCCATACCTATTAATCCGTCGTATTCTTCATTGAACTCGAAAATGTGAAAATTAAAGTATCTGGTCTTAAAAATTTTTGGTAGTGGAATACGAGCTATATATTTGTGGTAAGAAATTTTATGGGCCGTTTTAATTTTGAAAGGTGAATATTCTATAAAATTTTGATAAAATTTCTGAACTACTCGTGGGCTAATTAAGGTTTTCGAACTTCCTGTATCAATCATAAATTTCAATCCAACATTAGGAATTTGAATGAAAGGAAGTGTTGAAGTATTTATATTTGTCAAATTTATGTATTGTCCTGGTGAATTGAATGGTACTGAAAATTTTCACGAGGCAATTCTGAATATACGTTATGATCTGAACATTGATATTGATCATTTTGGAAATCATTTGTATCGTCAGAATATTGATCAATATAACAATTGCTTTCATCGTATTCATTTATCTGTTCTTGAATTTCTTGTTGGAAAAGTTCCTCCGAAGTGAAATTTCTTTGGTTTCCCTGATTGTTGATTTGAAATCGAGTTTGGGGTCTTTCTGTACGTCTTGTATTCGAGGATGAGGTATCCATCGGTACAGGTTGTGATCGTGCTTGAGGATTTCTAATTTGAATACTTCTTTGGTTATATGTACCCGTATTCATTGGATTTTGGCTAACAAATGTATTGATTGGGTTCGCATTTCTATAGAGACGACGTTGCGTATTTTGATATGACGGTGTCAGAAATTTGAGTTGGGAATTTTGAGGTTTGCTGGGATGGACATATGTTAAATTACGTCTAGCATAAGAGAAATTTTCTTCTTCAATTGTGAACGCGATGGCCTGTTCAAGAGTTCGCGGATTTCTTAATCGTATGGGTAGATTGGAGTGAAGACCCCTGAGGAAAGCATTTAGTGCTTGATTTTCGAATAGGGTTTTCTTTAGTTCAATGACGTTAGCATCGACTTCAGTAAGTTGAATTTTGTTTAACAATAAACTCAACAAGTCCTGGCACCTGTGCCCAAAATTTACAGGACTTTCAAATCTCCCTTGTTTTAGATGCATTAGATCTCCAACCAAACAATTTTCGTCTCGTTGATCTGAGAAAAATTGCAATAACAAATTTTTGATCGATAACCAATTTCTCAGGTTTCCTCTACTTCCGACTAAATTTAGCGCTCTACCTGTTAATTTGCCTATTATTGCTCGCAACAAGAATTCATTTTGTGGATTCCCTATATTATTCTGATCTGAAAAGTTATTAATTAGATATTCACTGGAATGTAAAAATATTGCCAATGTGGCTGGATTCCCGTCATATTCTGGAATGCAATCAATATGGTGTTTTTGAATTTGGGGAACTGCCATTATCTGCGCTCTATTACTTCGTCTAAGAGGACTGCGTTCTCTTTCTATACTCATAAAACTGTATTGAATGAATTATTTTAACTAAGTACTTATTTTATATATTTGAGACCGATTTTTCAAGAAAAAATTGCAGCTTCTGCAAAATTTATAACAAAACAAAAAAAAATATTTTTGGAAGGTTTAGGAGTGGAAAAAGGATGTGAAACTTACTCTACTTGCTTCATAAAGATTTCTTCTTTCTTCTTTGCTTCCGCTTCAGGGGATACAGCGATTATAGCAGGCAGTTTCGTTCCAGAAACTCCGTACCAAACTATAATTTCTCCACCTGAAAGCTGATGAATTGGTTGCCTTCTTAATTATGAGCTCCGGTGATTTTGAACTTTTGCTCGCTGGTTTTGTTGCACCACTTTGCTGGACTTGGTCGAGGTCTGAGCCAAGGTCCGGAAAAATTTTTCGAATACTCAATTAATCGTTAAAACGAACACTACTTTATCGCAATTTTTGTCGAAAAAAAAGTTTTGAGTATCCTACCGACTGCGCCACTTATGTTTATTGAATAACTACTTTGATTTTTAAAAAGTATATTTGATTAAAGACGATGCGGACAATGTGAAAGTCACGACAGTACGTACAATAATGATCTTATTAGGTATGTTAACAATATAGGTTGGTTCGTCTTCCCCTACTCATGCGAGAAGTTCCTAGAATTGTAATATGATCTATTATACTACTATATGTATATTTAATATAGGTATTGGAGGATACCAATATGTAACTAGCATGTGTATGAAAAAGTGGTAGCAGAGGTTAGTGTAACGGGGTACCATATAATTTGATATATGATAGTAGAGCTTAGGGAAAAAACCTCAGCGAAAAAGCCCTATCTCCCCGTTAGTCTTGTGATTTATGAAAATTGAAATTGTTAACAAAATATGCTGAAATATTCAATATTGAAGGGCATCTTTTTCTTTACTATCACTTCTTCCTTCAACAAGCAGAGAAGTTTCTCCAAGGTACCCCAAAATTCAATCTGGAAAAGGAAAAGACAAAAGGAGAAAACGAGCAAATTAAAAATGAGATATTCTATACTTTATTAAATAGATTTGAAACCCGCTACCCATTCTAAAAACTCTCAGAAACATTATAAATTGCCCTAAAACTAATAAGATCCTATTTTAGAGTTTAGGGAGTTTGGGTTGGGTAGAATAAAGGATATTATTTGAACCACTTTGAAATAATTTTAGTAATATCAGTACATCAAGTTAAATACAAAACGAAATGTTCACTTATTACAATAATGCAAAGTGCCGATTATCTGTTGAAATAATCCAATAAATATAAACTGTTAGCTGTTCATTCAACTCGAAAATTTGATCCAAAATAAAACCATCAATTTTGTTACGTATATAAACTAACTAACAGCGGCTTGAATTCAATGGAAATTCAAGCGGAAAAAAAGCCAAAATAAAATTTGTGAGAATAGGAAAATCATATCTCTACAGGCAGTGAGGAAAAAATACGTTTACTATTTCATTGAAACAAATACAAAATAAATATTTTAAAAATACAAAAAAATTGAATGGATGTTTTTTACCCAATATTTTTCATCGTATACACAACACATAGTTGAGGGTTTTTTTTTAAAAGACTTTGAGAACAAATTAAAAAAATTTATGGAATTTTTTTTTAATAAATTTAATGCCATTTATAAATTTAATCGGATTTGAGACAACCACGACTAATCGTTACGAAGAGCATCCAATCAGATCACTTTTGACCATTCTTTCCAATGAGTTAATCTTGACAGTGCTTCCAGAGTTGTTGATTTCTCAGCATAAATCATAGGCCTCCTCATTATTTCCTTTGGGTAGGTCAACCAAAGGAAATAAAATGAGGAGGCGTTGAATCAGAATCAGATCTCCGAGATCAATTGACAGGAATATTTCTTGAAATTTTGGTTTTTACCAAATCTGACAGAAAGGTCACTACTTGTCAGGTACCTAAGAAGTATCATACCTACATTATCTCCTTGTGTTAATCCAAGGGCGTAGCCAGGGGGGGTTTGGGGGTTCAAACCTCCCCCTCCCCCGAAATGTTATTTTTCTCTTAAAAAAACGTTTGCTGCAGAAAGTGACCCTTACACCCACAAAACCCCAACCCGAAATTAATTCCTATTTCAAAACCCCCCCGAAATTAATTCCTGGCTACGCCCTTGCCCTATATTACTATTCATATGTGATGTACAGCACATACAGTCGAATATATATTAGGTAATATGTTTATTCATATTTCAACCAAGGGCGTAGCCAGGCGGGTGGTTTTGGGGGTTCAAACCCCCTCCCGAAATTTAATTTTTCTCTTAAAAGAAAATATTTGCTGCAGAAAGTAACCCTTACACCCCCAAAACCCCACCCCGAAATTAATTCCTATTTCAAAACCCCCCCGAAATTAATTCCTGGCTACGCCCTTGCCCTATATTACTATTCATATGTGATGTACAGCACATACAGTCGAATATATAGGTAATATGTTTATTCATATTTCAACAATGAATATTCCTTCTGATACTTCGTATTTCTTGCTTACAGAATACAGGCTCTCGAGGGACATCAATGGTTACCGACAAGAAATCAACGAGTTGCCATACAGAAAAGATTCGAAATACAATAATGAGTATAATGTTTATACCCGGTAGAAATGTTTATAATAATATTACTAGAAATCTTGTGATCTGTGATACGATATATTGAATAAATGAATGATTTCATTGAAACATTCAATACAATTTGATCTTTGAATCAATAAGGACTCCTACAATTTCCCCAGGGCAAGCATAAAGTCTGAATACAAATATTTATTATATACTAAACCGCCTCCTGATAATTCCAAACATCTCCTCGGTCATAGGGCTGAATACAGTCCTGTGCTAAGAATCACTCGAGGTCGAATGCATTCCAAGAGTGGGCGGGGCCTAATAATAGATCCGTCAGGCAACACAAAATACTTTTCGTTGAATCTTCAGTTGCCTGCACCATCTAAAGTGAGGGGCAAAAATATTTAAAGGAGTCGCTGTCCGACCGAAAACTCGATTTCTGTAAACACTCATATCTCCCGAAATACTGAACAGAATTTAATAAAATTTGGAGGAGATGATACGACAAACCTGCTCTTTCGATGTGCCAAATTTGAGACAACTTTCAAAATTCGAAAAAATCCAAAGGGGACCTTAGATTTTTTTCAGAAAAAAAATCGATTGGGCTCAAATTTGGCACACCGTAAGAGCAGGTTGCTCGTATTATCTCCTCCAAGTTTCATTAAATTCTGTTCAGTATTTCGGGAGTTATGGGAGTTTAAAGAAATCGACAAATTGTTCGAAAAATCGATTACTTTAAACCCCCATATCTCCCAAAATACTGAACAGAATTTGATGAAATTTGGAGGAGATAATACGACCACCCTGCTCTTTCGATGTGCCAAATTTGAGACAACTTTCAAAATTCGAAAAAATCCAAAGGGGTTAACCTTAGATTTTTTTCGGAAAAATATTCGATTGGGCTCAAATTTGGCATACCGTAAGAACAGGTTGCTCGTATTATCTCCTCCAAGTTTCATTAAATTCTGTTCAGTATTTCGGGAGTTATGGGAGTTTAAAGAAATCGACAAATTGTTCGAAAAATCGATTACTTTAAACCCCCATATCTCCCAAAATACTGAACAGAATTTGATGAAATTTGAAGGAGATAATACGACCACCCTGCTCTTTCGATGTGCCAAATTTGAGACCGGTTCGACAACTTTCGAAATTCGAAAAAAGAGCAAAGACTATAGTCTTTGCTATTTTTCTAATTTCGAAAGCTGTCTGATCGGGCTTAAATTTGGCATATCGAAAGAGCAGGTTAGTCATATTATCTCTTTCAAATTTCATTGAATTCTGTTCAATATTTCGGGAGATATGGGGGTTTAAGGAAATCGATTTTTTCGGTCCGACTCCGTGGTAATAATCATCATCCTTTAAATACTTTTGCTCCTCACTTTAGATGGTGCAGGCAACTGAAGATTCATCGTGAAGTATTTTGAGTTGCCTGACCGATTTATTATCAGGCCCCGCCCACTCTTGGAGATTCTTAGCACAGGACTGCATTCAGCCCTATGGCCGAGGAAGCGTTCGGATTTAGGGAGCTTTTGAACAAGAGCGTCAAAGCTCCTATCCACAGGGCTTTCCCACATTTTCTTTCAGGAAGTTGGTTTTGTAATAACCCCTGATCTAAAACCTGTGAAAAATCAATTGAAGTTTAGTATTTCTAACGCAGGAGCAATTTCAAAATAATTAAATTTTTTATTTCACAGATATTTTCCGAAGGTTTGAAGAGAATACCCAAAATGGAACTATTTAGGGATCAATTCACCTCCCAAAGTGTATCCTTTACTTATGATTACTTTTTTTGTACCGTTTAAAATTAATTTAAATTTTTAAAATTGTGTGGACTTCCTATATTGCTGCTATTTACTCAAATGTTCTCTATTATGTTCCTTGGATTGAAAAAATTGATTGGGAAATGAGTGAATAGAATTCTTTAGCGTACTAAAAACGAATAAAATCCATAAATTTTTTTTCAATAAGAACCTATTTTAGGGTTTAGGGAGTTTTGGTTGGGTAAAATCAAAGATACTATATTTGAACCAGTTTGAAATAATTTTATTGATATCAGTACTGACATCCAGTTAAATACAAAACAATGTTCGTATTACAATGCAAAGTGCAGATTATCTGATGAAATAATCCAATAAACAAAATATAAACTGTTAGTTGTTCATTCAATTCGAAAACTTGATCAAAATTAAAACCATCAAATTTGTTACGTATATAAACAAGATCAAAATTTTCAAAAGCAGCCACTAGAAACCGTTAACAATGTAGCTCAACATTGACTAGTAACCGTCACCCATGATGGGATCACAGACTACACTGATAAACAATTTAAATATAAGAAATTTTCAACACTCTCCTTACTATATCAAATTTTACGTCAAGTTGAAAAATTGAAATGATCAGTAAGTTTATTACAAGTTGTTTTAAAAACTGCACAAATTCACTACACTGCGAAACTGATGTAGTCTCTAATTCATAGAAGAAAACTGAATTTCAAAAGTTCATTGAAATTGTTAACGTTTTTAGGGGAAGACGAGCGCGCATGCTCAGTCCCTTGGTGGCTGGTTACGAACTTAACCAAGCGAGGGAAAGTCACGCTCATCATCAACCTTTGGGGCCCTGCGAACGTCTTGCTTCTCCTCACCCTGAAAATAAGCATCTGAATTAATTACATGTAAGTATAAATCTTCAAATAATAATAAATCTTCATAAAATAATAAATTTCTATTTTTTTCAAAGTTTGGGAGAGAAAACCCAGAAAGGAACAAGATATCTATTGGATTTATATCGATAAATGGAAACTGAAGAGACTACATCAACAAACAGATTTGCGAGACTGGTTCCAGAAAATACTTGAATGGGTGATCATCCATTAGTAAACAATTTTCGAGATGAGAATTTTTTGGAACTCGTTAATTCACCTAACAAATTTAAATCAGAAAATTGACTTCTTTTCTTGTACTACTCATTCAACCACAGCCGTTTTGGTTTATGAAACATGAAACGTTCTATAATTAACAGCATCTACAAAAGTTTTTCAAAAAGGGAACCCTACATTGTACAAGATCTGAGCGCTTCTTGTCTTCTTATATTCTTTTAAGGAATAATTTTGTTATTTTCATTGGACATATTCTCAATAGACCACATTAGTTAGGTTAGAATCAATCCCTTGGCGGGAGATCCATATTCAAATTTTTTAACATGGAAGTTCCACTTTGTGATGAAACCACCCTATATAAAAGAGAATGTTAGTACAGAGACATCAAGTATCGGGTACCTTCATCATTAGTGCATGTATTCATGTTCTTTCCACATTAAAATCTACTTCTATTTATTCTTAAATCAAAATTGAAACCAGTGTATTTCGAAAGATTTCCGTATGTCGTAGATGACTTCTGTTGTGCGTCATTACGAGGCCGATTTAGGGTGGTTATTAATTTTGACTGATTTCAAGTGAGCTAAGACATACGTCAATCGAATTTGGTGAACACTTTTATATTCATTAATCATTTTGGAAATATACAATTTTGTTATCAAAACTTGATTCTAGATTGTTGAGAAAGGTTCACTGAATCTATTTCAACCGAAAAAAACCTTAAGAAATTAGCCAAAATATCTAAAAACAGGCGAGAAATTCGCGTAAATTTTAGGTCCATAAGAAATGCATGGGGAAGTCAGTGCTCGGATCCACGGATGGATCGTAATTCAAATTTCCCTCCTAACCTAACTAATGTGGTCTATACATGTAGTCCTATTGTTTGAATATCTAAACAATTTGATGAAGACATTCTGACCTGATCTTCGCGGAATCGTCTCTCAGTTCTTTCCCCACGAGGATTTGGTTTGTTTCCGCCACCAGGTCCCCTCGGTCCAGCTCTGGGTCCTTTTCCTCTTCCTTGACCGGGACGCCTACTGTCGTTGAATTGAATATCTATATCCAAGACGTGCTTCTGCCTACCAACGCGTTGTGGATACTCGTTCATTTCGTACTCCTCTTCTTCAGTCTCCTTATAACAGATCACATTCTCAAATTAACACAACAAAAGCAAAATGGGACCTCGATAAGTTACCTCTTCATCCTCTTTCTTCTTGAGTTCATACATTTTCTTCCATTGCGAAGGGTCTTCGCCCTCGCCTGCTTTGCGAATATTGTAGGTAGGTTTAGCACGTCCAGCACGCTGCGCTTTCCATTCGTCCAGGGTTAGTTCCTTTGGCTCTTCCGGTTGGGGAGCTTCCGGTTCTGAAGTCTCTTCTCCTCTGCAATTTCATTCATGTTAAAGCAAGAGCCGGTTGTACAGAAATTCATCAAACAGACGTGATAAGCTTCTACCAAAATTTATAAAAAAACTACACGTTGTCAAGAGCTTAGAGCGATTGTTCATGTAATGATCAATATACTGTTTTATAACACTATACTATAAAATGAACGGTTAAAAGAATGAACTGATGATAGCGCCCGAAAACTGAGCAAATTTTCACCGACTGCAGGAAATATAAGAAGCTATAAATTTGATCATCCATAATAACATTTCCCAATTCCGGTATATGAGAAAAAGGAGGACACAGTTGAAAGAAAGATGTTAAACATACTTGGATTCATTTGATACATTAGCCTCATTCTCTGCCCATTTTTCATTGGTTTCCACAGATTTGTTTTGATCAGCCTCCCTGAAAGTGAGACACGAAATGAGTTTTATAACATTGTTAAAAAAAACTTCCTTACTCAATGACATCCTTATTCGAGCCCCAGTTGTGTGGTCCAGATCCATCGCGTTTGTCCACATGTTTAACTCCTCTGTAACCATGGCTGCGTTAATTATTTATTATCGATTAATAATTGAAAAAATTAAAAATTAAAAACTCCACAAAAAATCCACTGAAGCCTGCACTTGTTAGCTGCTATGGAAGATGATGGTTAAACGGTTGAATTGGAGATGTCAGGTTGCTTTGCATGATTCGTAACATCTTTAGGACAGGAAGATGATCAGTTTGAATAATGAATTGTTTCAATTTATGCTGGAGTTTTTTCATTAACATAACAACATTGAAGTTAATTATTTTAAAATAAAAGAGATTACCATAAGCAAAAATTATATCGAAACAAGGAAATATTTTACTGCAGTAGATTATCTGACCTTCAGTTAAACGGAGCATGTGTGATATGTTCAAAAAGGTATGTTGTGAACTTTGATACTTATTTTTTTGTGGTTTTTGATAAACACCTAGCAATATGTATTATGCAATAATAAGTAGGTACAATAGATGCTTTTCTTCATACTCTCCATCTGAATTAGTCCAGTTTCCCCTGTATTCATAAATCTTGAGGTGCTATGATATATTCTCATGTTAATAATATTAAAACTGTAGCAAAATGCAATGAAGACTGTAATAAACACAAAATGATCATCCACTTACGTTTTGTCAGATCCACTTTGCCTGTCGAATTCACGCTTGCCTCTACGTTCGTTGAAAGGCTTACGGGGGGGCCCACGGTTCTCTCCTGGCTTATTGAAGTTACGATCTCGGTTGTTTCGATCACCACGTTCAGCACGGTCGCCTCGATCACCTCGTTCGCCACGATCCACCCTTTCACCACGATCCCCTCGTTCACCACGGTCAACTCTGGGACGGTACTCAAAATCGCCACTGTTGTTATTTCTATTAATCCTATCATCACGGTCCTTGCGGAATTCACCACTACCCAAGAAAAAAGAAACTTTGCTTGAAAAAAACAATAGAAGAAGGGTAACAAATTGCATTTGTGATTAGAATTTTCCCAAATGGTGCACTGTATCCGAAATTTAAATGCGGAATATGAAAAGGGTGAATATATACAAACAAAATCATGCAAAACAATTCTAATGATTCCTGTGTGCTATGAAAAATTAAAACTGGACACAAGAATGTATTTTAATATTCTGAATTATTTGTAAAGCCTACATATCAAACCCATGTGAGAAGTAATACAGTTAAAGCAAAACTGTGCCAATATAAGTGGGGCATGTAGCAGAAACCATGTAAAATAATAAAAACCTACAAATATAAAGCATTGGATTCTGCTAAACTCAGTATTAGGCTATACTAAATGATAGAGCTATAAGATTTGCACGGAATATGTAAATGATTTGACCCCATGTAACAAGAATCTTGAACATCAAGTAACAATGTGCTTTAGAAATTGGAGTTTTTTTATCTTCTATCGACCAAAAAACAATACGAAAATACGTCATGACATAAAATTCTAAAATATCCTTGAAAATAAAAGTCCTAGTTGCGTATTGGCGAATGCTGCATTGAAATTTGTTCATTAGATAATTGTAAATAAACATCAACTGCCAAAAGCACGTGGTTATTATTAACAACTAAAATATTGAACTTACCGGTCGTTTCCTCTGAAATTGCGGTTGTCTTCACGGTTTCTTCTATTATTCACAGCCTCTCGGTTCTCATTGTTGCTCTTATTTTCGAAACTACGTTCCTTTTTACCGTCGTTTGTTCCTTTTTGGATGTTGGACTTGACATCTACAATAAACCGGTATCGAAGAGTTCAAAAATGCAGTAGGGTCACATGGGTAAAGTAACTTAATACTGCAAGAGAATTACTTAACACTTACCGTCACGTTTCTCCACCGATTTTCCAATTATTTCCTTCGGTTTCTTGGTAATCTGTCCCGTTTTGCCTTTCGGTTGAATCTCTTGTTTAGCCTTTGTGTTTTCCTTCTCAGCAACTTTGATTTTCTTCTTAGCCTCTCTTTCTTCCTCCTTTTGCTTTATAGCTTCTAGGGGGTCGGATTCATCGTCCAGAAAAAGAGCATACCTATTGGCTACTCCAATACCGTAAACATTCTCCATTGTGATAACAACGGGCGATTCCTCCTCAACTTGAAGATGTTGGAAGATTATATTTTGGCTTCTTTAGCCTAGTCACTTCTCGTATTCATTCAACACAATATGGCCGTTGCACGCACACGCACATGTATCACAGCACTCGGATAGTCAGATTGTCTATGGTTATGAAAAGACCATTTTCTAGGTTTGTAGGGTATAGAGTTTCTGTTGGTTATTCTATGACTTTTTTGGCGGGAGAACATTTCTATGATAAAAATGTTCTTATTCTACACCGGATTTCACTGTGGCCAAAGGATAATTAAATATATTCGAATATAATAGCATTATTTAGAGATTGATAATATTATTACTCTGTAAACAATACAATGGAGATAACTTGAATTAATATAAATACTATATCGAACAATGTTTTCTAACAACTTTTCTTCTCCCCTATTCATTGTATATCTTGTATATATATATTAATACAATATATATCGTTCGAAAATATTTGTAAAATTATAATATTACACTATTTATAATAGCTCCGAAATTTCGATAGAAAATATTTAATAATAGATATTTAGATAATCCCCTCAGTAATCATTTCATAATAGAAAGTCTAAATTGAGGTACTATTTTAATTGGATCTTATTATATATATTCATATCTTAAATATAAAATTTTAATTTGAAAATCTCCTAAAGATTTCGTCCCCAACTATCATAAAGGCTGGTTTATGCTGGCTGGTAACTTTAACTTATTCCCTAACTTAAAAATTGAAACATAGATTTCTAACGCTATGGTTGATACTGAAACTGAATAATCCGTTTACTTATTATTAATAATAATAATTAATAAGTTAACGGATTATTTAGTCTGATTATAAAGCATAACACTAAAAATAAATGTCTATATATATTATATATATAGTCCGTTTAAGATATATTAGCCATTTTTCCTCGAACTTAACCATACAAACCAGGTTAGAAATAAGTTAACCACCCAATATTCCTCGAAGTGTATTCCAAACTATGACGTAAGAGTTAACCAACCACATAAACCAACTCACGGAGGTAGTTTGGCCGGGTTATCTTTTTGGAGGTTATGTTTTCTTTGTATCATGCTATCATGGGAGGAAAATGAAGAAATTAGAGGTACAATGGATTCGTACGAAGTTTACATGAATGAAGTAAAATAGCAGATTGTTGATGAAAAAGATGTAATCGACTTGCCGAAAATAGGTAAGTGGCTAATTCATATAATTTTCTCGTATCTGAAGTATAACTTTTCTGTTACAGATGAAGAGTACCTAATTGAATATAATTTTTACAAGATGAAACATGATACTGGTCCGACAGTGGACCCTGCCGATAAAGAGGACCGTATTCGCATTAGGAGACCACCAGAAATAGAAGATAAAGCACAATTGAGAGACATTTCAGATACCATATCTAGAACCCCAAAACCAACAGTAATAGTTGATGCAGGTGCGATTGATGCTCCCATATATGAGACAGCAACAACAGGTATACCAAATTCATCTGGTCTTGAGAAAAAAGGACGGAGGTACAAAGAAAAACTGATATTATAAATAAAATTACAGAATGTAATGAAAAAATAATGCTATTCAGCAAGGAACTACTAATAACATTTGTGCAGCTATTCATGAGCAAACTTATTTTATGGAAAAACAACTGGAACAAAAAAAAGACTATTGAAGATCTTGAAAGAATAAAATTAATAAAATTTCTAGATCTAGGAAACGAAAAAGACCTATTTCATCAGAATCTGACAGACCTCTCATCACGGAGATATTTTAAATACCACATCGTGTTTTTTTTATAATTTGTTGTGGATTTCATAGAATATAACTTTGCGTTGTTTGTTATTATGTAACAATGAAAAACACTGAAAACATAAATGAGTTTATTTCAATTCATAATTTATTTTTTTGTTGTTCCATCAACATCTACATATTCCGCATGTTGGAAATCATCAAAAGTGCTCGGGTCTTGGAATTGTTCTTCAGTACCATCATTATTGTCCAAACAAAAATTGAACAATAAGCAAGTACAATATCCACTACTCTTTTATTATTATTATTATAATAATAATCATCATCTACAATGGGCATTCTGAAATGCTCATCATTTACCAGAATTTGCAATCGAGATGTTGAAAAAATGTATTCGCTTTGAATTGATGGCCACTAAAGAAGATTGTGGTACATTCTGAATATCCTCCATACATTCGAGAACCAATAAATTTGTCACATCTATTCACACTGTATGTTCAAGAACTAGAAAACAAATTGGGAAAAAGTTAAGAAGATAATAAGCGCGATATTCAAATGTTGTAAACACCTTAACGAACATCTGTCAACATTCAAAAGTAAACCGAAGTATACCGTGACGTCATAGGAAAGTTAACCTGGTTTGCGTGGTTAAGTTCGAGGAAAAATGACTATTGACATCAAGGGTGGCTTTGGAAAATCGAAATTCAGTTGGCAACGGTCGGTCTAGTTATATTTCAAGTCACATAATTTAGGTTGTTCGCATTGAAAATAACCATGAGCTGATGAACTGTCATTTATTATTTATTTCTTACAATTTCGATATAACGAAAATCGAACAATTTGGGATAGTTTTTACATGTGTGTTTATAATTAATCGTGCCGAGTTTGAGTATGTCCGCATCCTTGTGCTATTAAAAATGTCTGGAATTGCTTACGATACCTCTCGCCTAACAAAAAGGGAACACGAAGCAGTATATAGATGTTACTTTGAATTCTTCAGGGAATCTGTAGATATTACCGCCAGCATTGCTCTAGTGTTCCAGGTAAACTGTTATTCAACCACTAAGAGTGTATTCTGATTAATACATTGGCCATAATATTTCAGATTTTTTCAAGTACTTACTGTTAGAAGAATTCTTAGGAAAAAAGAGGAAGGCGCATCATTCAAACCTGGCAGCAGTTGTGGAAGAACTCCTGTGATATACGACTTTACATTTAAAGAAACATTACATTAAATTCGAGATTAAATTAAAGTTTTTGAAAATTTGAGAGAGCACTTCACTGAAGATTTTCTTCGATTAGTTCTTTCCTTCATGAGCTCTACGAACTAAGCAAATCAAAGTTTGAAATAGAATTTTAAATCATTAAGTTTTTCAATATAAATTATAATACTAAAACGACAATTCGTAGGAAAATGGCAAATAATCTTTTCTGTTCCTAGTTGCAATTGAAATCTCACAGCTTACGTAAAAAAAATGTACATAGTAAAGTTTTGGTTCTGATTTTTTTTGTGGAAAAATAAACACTTGAACTATTAGATATCATTGCATGAAGATTATAATATTTTACAAGCTATTACTTTCCAAGTTAAATTAAGACAGAAATAATAAATCTGCTTAAACACTGATAAATTATTTCTTCTTCCAAAATAATGCTCCATTATTCAACCCACCTCTCAATAATTTATACTGATGAAGTAATAATAATAACATAATATTTATTAACATTATATTAATGAAATTATTCAATAACAAATATGGATACAATAAATGAAAAGTGAGTTTCTTATGGGCTTTTACACCTTGATTGATTTTCCAATGGCTTTGGATAAGGAACCCAAGTTCTAAGATATATTGAGATGCACATGATTATTACGTCAAAAGGTTCTTCATCCGCCCTTAAAAAAAACTATTGGGAACTTCCAAAACTCTGGTGGCGGGATTCGGCAACTAACCACGCTAGTAATAAATGTAAACAATCTCGTGTTGGACAGGTCAGTCGACGAAGTTTGACCGAAATTTTCATGGAAAATTTAAATTATAATTGACTTGAGATCATTGTTGGATTACTTTGTGATATAGATTCAAATATTGATCATTACATAACTAATTTTATGGCACTTGATTGATATAAAGACTACAACCAGTAAGTATATTCATATATGTTTGTCAAACTTACATTATATTTAAAAGTTCTTTCAGTTACTATTTGCGAATGATTAAGAAGGGACTCAGTTGATTAGAATTTCTGGAGTACATAGGAGCTTCAACTTCTAATTCTAGAGTCCTTGTAGAAGGAGAAGAGGTTCTAAATGTAGATCATGTAATCGTGTGTGACAAAACAAATTGTGGTCCCAGTTTTATAGACATTTGTTCTTTATGTTTACAAAGTAGTGCCCTTAATTCAGTACCACATAAAATTGATGGCCCATTAATGTGGAGATGTGGAGAATGGTAAACTTAAAATAGAAGGTATGGTATACTCTTGTAAAGTCGGAGCACGGAGGAGGTGTAAACATATTACTGATGTATTAATTAAAGTTCAGGTGCATGATGTTCTAGTTTATTTATGAGAATATAGTGTCAAATTGACCCAGATAAAGCTTTTGTAAAACAGTTACCAATAATTGAAATGATTATTTCAAAATATGATACATATATTATGTGAAAAGAATTATTAACAATAAGTGTAATGTTTGAGGTATAATAAAGATTATCTGGATGTAGTTCCAGGTTAAGTACTCTTCGGTCTATTAGTTATCCTTCTAACGCATTTCCAATATTTATATTTGGTTTTCCGGAGGTAAGAAGTGAAAACTCAAACCTATTCATTTTGGCATTTTTATCGCCCATGAATTGCATTGAGGCACACAACAATAGTCGTTTCTGGTCGAAGACATATTAGGCAGGATAATATTCACTATTTCAACTTGAATTTTTCTTTCAAACAAAAGTTTATTGATGAATACTGAACAATTAAACTCGAGCACGTGGCTCATTACTAGCTTGGTTAGTTGCCGAATCTCGCCACCAGAGTTTTGGAAGTTCCCAATCCAATTTTTGTTCTTCTCTATTATAAATAATGATGTTTCCAATTCCTTGAAATGGTTTCTGGGCATCAACCTCATATTTATGTTTGTTTCATCAGTCAACTGCAGTTGAAGTTGGAAAATTATCCTTCCAAAATCTCAGGATAAAATACATTCGCGATTTGAATTTCCAAAGTACATCAAGAAAGCATTTATAAGGCTTTTCGATTAATTACAAATAGGAGATAGCATGGAAAATATTCAAGGTTATGTTTTATGTTAATATTTATTTTCTCTGGTTACCGAACAGTAATTTTTTGTAACTAGAAATAAAGCACCAACTACACGTTCAAGGCCTACTTCGATGTCAATATATCTTAAACGGACTATATATGATTAAGTTAGGGCCGGTTTCTCAATTGCGAGTTAACCCGAGGTTGAGGGTAACCCGAGTGTTGCGCATTCATGAATATCGCTAAATACATGCGTCAACTCGCAACCTCGAGTTAACTCGCAATTGAGAAACCGGCCCTTAAAGTTACCAGCCAGCATAAACCAGCCTTTACACAGTTTCAGTACTAGCCACAGAACACTAGCTGTCAAATACAATGAATGTCAAGTCAGTGTCAGAATGTCAGATAATTTCAGGATGCCTTTTGATTTGACAGCAGACTGACATTGAACGGGCTGAAAAAATGGGACGATCAACACAAAGAGTTGCACTGCTAAATAGAAAAACAATATGATGTTGTGTTCGTGTTTTTTTAAATTTTCAGTTGAATTGATGTATGGGCCTTAAAGTGGTTGTAGTTTACAATAGATGGAGAGCGAAAAATTCAATTGTGGAGTAAAATCCAGGATTCGATGCAATTCTGCTAGGGCTTTGGTATTTGATGACCCATTATCACCCTGTGAAAGGCCAAAATGTTCAATGCCGGTGTGTGGATGTGGGGCCCCCATAAAACATGTTCACGCTGGTAATGTTCCCATCAAACAAATATCCCTCTATTGATTTTTCAGAAATTTTGGTAAATTATTTAATAGATCTTCACAGCTTAATGTCAAAACTTTCTGTTTAATTTCTTGCAATTCCTTCTGAAAAGACCTCTATTCCAAATGATTACGTGCCATTATTTCCTAAGTTTTAGCGTTAATAGTACCATCTGTGTTGTGCAATGACTGCAATGTTGGTATTCCTAAAATAATGGTATGAGTAATGACACATTCATTGGAAGTTGTTTCATGTTGTTTTTCTTTTATTTTTAGCTCATTCAAAATCTGCGTATTAGGCTTCTGGATATGCAAACCATTGATTTGTCATTATAATATTTATAATAAATAATTTGAAATAATTTTAGATCGTAGTTTCGTAACAGAAAATTCATTAAGGGAACCTATAACCACATTATTTTTATCCGTGGAATTCCAGATACACTTGCTTTGTACAATTTAGGAGTATTTAGTTATTTTGTTATCTTATTTTGAAATGGGAAAAATTCCTATGATTGAAAGGTTTTATTTAATAAATAATGAAGTTCAAGACGTTAACAGCATTCCAGTGTCCAATGAACACTTCAATGTATATTAGTGTACAGGAAATCGGTCGTAATTCTAATAGTTATTCCAATAATTTTTTGAGCTTATAGAGTTCTGTATTAAAAATATCAATAAATTATTTTTATTAGTATGACTAACTGAATTTTTTATCATTATTACAGATTATCCACAGTCTACACAACCTTCAAACTTGGTTCGAATGCGAAATTCAGCCTTAGGGAAGTCCGCTCCATCTTTGTCCTTGAATATGGTAATTTTTATATTTTCATTTTTATGATAATATACTCTCTTATCATCCGTGTAATCCCTTGATAAGATGCTTAGTTCTGTTAGTTGAATAACTTTGTTATCATTCTATGTTTACAAGCATTTTCACTTGACATAAATGTAGATAAAAACAATGGGGAACTCAGATTTTGAATTCAAATCAAATATATAGATATAATAACTGATTCTTGTTATCTACGTTTGTTAATATAAAATTAAATATACAGGATATTTCTAAACTGCATGAAGAAACTTCATGATTCCCCATGAGGAAATAAGGAGAAATTTGTGATACAATTATTACTGGCTAAAGTTTTTGCATTTAACTTATGTTACACTGCATATTCAAAGAAATATTTTTAACACTCCGCCATAGGGCAGAATTATTTACCATGTCTATTGATTTTCAAACTTTGATTATTATTTCTTCATTAGCATGGTAGTGTAGCTCTAGTTTTTCATACATTTTTTCGAATTTACTCGGATTTCAGAAGGACGCAAATGTTTCTCGTCGCAATAGCCGTCCAGTAGCAGTCCATCGATTAAGTTTTATAACAAACACTTCACCAGTTCTACCTAGGTCGCATTCTCCAATCTGTGGAAGTCCTATAGACAGTCCTAGAACACATTCCAGCTTCATCAATTTTTCCTTTGCACCAATCAAAAGGTAGAAACCTATTCTTCAATTTTCTTTCAAGGGTATGACATATATTTTTTCATTGCAGAATTGTTGCTGGGTGTAGAGGAGATGGTAGAAGATGGTCTGTAGCATCCTTACCTTCTTCGGGATATGGAACAACTCCTGGTAGTTCTAATATTTCTGTGAGTATTTGGGCAAACAAATTCCTGAGTACGACTCTGAACACTTTTAAAATATCTATTGGGGGAAGTCATGGCAGCATGTAAATCAATGAAGCACTAAATAGCCTACAAAGAATTTTCAAGCAAACTATTAACGAACTTGATTGTCTCAATGAAAAATTATATACGATTTACACTTATTTATTCAATATTGTGACGCGTTTCGTCGACACAGCGACTTCATCAGACTACATCATACTGATGTAAAAAAAAAAAAAAAAAAAAAACTTGATTGTCGTTGTACTGATGTATCTATTTGATTTTTCAGTCAAAATGCTCAAGCCAGGAAAAATTGCATCAGCTTCCACATTTGCCGACGACTGATGATATGAAAATGCTTACACACCATTTTTCCAGCAACGATAGCAATGCTTCCATCTCAGGTATCACAGAAGAAACTGTAGTTACACACAGATCTCCACTTCATCGTCCAAGATCAAGAAGTCTGAGGTACCTGCATAATTACTAGACTTTTTTCAGAAAAACAAACTGCATTGCACCTTTTTTTTAATAATTTTATCATAAAAGGTCCTCCAAAAGTTTTATTCAATCTCATCAACTTGACATGAATGAATGAATGAAATGAGAAAATTCCTTGTTTTCACTTATTCAAATTCATTTAGAGCCTTGTTGCAAAATCTGCTTCTATTCGTGGCTTGCTAAATATTGTTGGCTACGAAGTGAGTAAAAAAAAAAGTAATTATACAGAAGGAGATCTGACTGAGTAATATTTTTTGCAGTAGTCCAAGTAGATCTCCGATTATAGATAACGAAATATGCATGATGAATACTTTGTACAAAGAGCGTTTTCCGAAAGCAACCCAGCAAATGGAGGAAAGATTGACGAATTTCATAGAAGAAAATAAATCCATTGATTTCGGGAAGACCTTCTGTGATTTTGTGCCTATTGTTCGTTTTGTCCATCATCAGGTGTTGGAAATGGCAAGAGACTGTCTACATAAATCTCAATCCAAACTCATCACCAGCAGATACTTCTACGAAATGTCTGAGAATTTGGAGAGACTTTTAACAGAGGTAATTGATCAATATCTTAATCTCAATTTTTAAGGTCCAGAGTTCAAAGAAATGTTTCAACTTCATCTCAGTTTTTCCACCATTCCACTTTAATAGTGAATAGCCATCAATTTGAACACTTACTTTGATAATATTTGTAAGTTATGACACCCTCAAGTATCCTTTTTGCTATAAAAATGTGTTCATTTGGTGAAGACTTCTTTTCAGAACTTTAACATGTCTTTCTAATTCAAAAAAATTATATCTCGAGAATATATATACAGTGTGTCCCAAGTTCGAGTGCCTATTAGACGTTTCTGGAAAACTGGACATATTTGAAATATAAAAATTGGGATTATGATATTGCTTGCAATTCTCTACAGAGCTAAAATATTTTCGAAGCCCAATCACTTCTGGTATCAAGTATTCAACGCTGAATACATTTCTGTTAAAACCATTGTATTCATTCGAATAGTTTTCAAAATATCGACAAAAAACCGGAAAAAAAATCAAATATGTTTAATCAGTATTATGTTCATTATTCTTGTTTTAAACATCCGGAGCGTGAACCGTTTTTAGAACATCGAAGAGGAATAATGTGGAAAGGTAATTCATCTTTTGAATTTCAGAAATATCATCACAGGGTTTTTAAATTTTTGTGTCAAAAATTGTGGCCGTTTTTCTAATTAGAACCCCATATTTTAATGATTGCGTAAGATTCTGCGGTGAAAAAAATGATAGTTTTCTATCATGATTATGCTCCTAAATTATAAAAAAAAAAATCTGAAATATTTAATTTAGGAGCATAATCATGTAAGAAAACTATCATTATTTTTCACCGCAGAAAGACGCAATCATAAAAAAATAGGGTTCTAATTTGAAAAAACAGAAGTTATAGCCAATTTTTGATCACAATTTTCTACATAAAATTTGGAACAGCCTGTGATGATATTTCTGAAATTCAAAAGATGCATGACCTTTCCATATTATTCCTCTTCGATGTTCTAAAACTGGTTCACGCTCAGGATGTTTAAAACAAGAATAATAACATAATACTGAGTAAACCTATTTGACTTTTTTCCGGTTTTTTTTTTCGATATTTTGAAAATTTTTTTCATCAAATTTATTTTTACTCCCTGTATAACCAGAAGTGATTGAATATTTTAGTTCTGTAGAGAATTTCAAGCAATATCATAATCCCAATTTTCAGATTTCAAATATGTCCAGTTCTCCAGAAACGTCTAATAGGCAGTCGAACTTGGGACACCCTGTATAGTCTTTTGAACTTCGAGCATTACAATTTGTTAACTAACAATGAAGCATGTGTATGAAAAATGTTGACCCAAATGGCGTTACATCATTACTGAATTCAGAATTTTCTATTTAGGCCACAGTTCTTCGAGAAAAAAATTGTAACAACTGTTACAATTGCAACAACTGTTACAATGGTAACCACTGGTGCAATTGCCACAACTGTTACAATGGTAACCACTGGTAAAATTGCAACAACGGTTACAAATGTAACAACCGTAACTAGACATATTTCGACGTCTTTTATCGGGAGTAAAACCCAGAGCTGAATATCGAAAAAAGGGTTCCGTACATAGAAAGTTTCATAGAGAGAGAGAGAATAGATTTATTGCGAGTGAGCAAATGGCTATCGACTTGCATCTTTCTGCCAGTGATAGTTACAGTTTTGTTTTTTACAATTTTTTAGGTACCTAATTTAATATTGAAACTTTAATTGGTAAAAAAAAAAGAAAAATTATATAGGTTATTCTTGTAAGGTCTGCATGAGGGGTTTGAGTGGGTATTTCCTTCTGCATCCGTCTATGTCTTGTCATTGCAGAGTGACCGCTCGGTGAATTGCGATGTTGTGGGGGGTTTTGATGAATTTTTTCCCCGGAGTTTGAAGCTGGCTAGATATTGGTTCCACCATCATATTTCATATGTGGTAAATATTCTGGGAAACTGAGTATGATGAAGGGATACAACTTTTATTTGTTTTTAATTTTTAATATATGAATATTGATTATGTGAAGTAAAGAATATGTTTTTAGACAAAAGAAAAGTCTGAGGATGCTGCAAATCTAGTCACGGGTTTCATAAAAAAGCTGTTGTTGATAATATCGAGACCCGCCCGTCTTTTGGAATGCTTGGAGTTTGATCCAGAGGAGTTTTACCATTTTTTGGAGGCTGCTGAAGGCCAGGTGAAAGGGTTTCAGGGCATAAAGACAGACATCCCACAGTACATAATACAAAAGCTGGGATTAAACCGAGACCCAATAGCGGAGCTTCAACAGGAGCTGCGTGATTGCTCTTGGACCTCCAACTTATCCTCATCATGTAATTCAGTGTGCATGTCGTCTACGCCGAACTCGAAAACAACCTTTAAGAATCCAAACGAACAGGATTTCGAAGTGGTGAAACTTATTTCAAATGGAGCTTACGGAGCGGTTTATCTGGTGAAACATAAACAGACCAAGCAGAGGTTTGCCTTGAAGAAGATCAACAAGAACAACCTGATGTTGAGAAATCAGGTGGAGCAAGTTTTTGCGGAACGGGACATTTTGAGCTTCGCTGACAACCCCTTCGTTGTTTCGATGTACTGTAGTTTCGAAACAAGAAAACACCTCTGTTTAGTCATGGAGTATGTCGAGGGAGGAGATTGTGCTAGTCTACTGAAGAATATCGGACCACTTCCATCTGATATGGCAAAGTTTTATTTTGCGGAGACTGTCTTAGCTGTTGAATATCTTCATAGTTATGGAATTGTACATAGGGATCTAAAACCAGATAAGTGAGTTATACTGATGATTGTGTGAAGAATTCGATTTATTATCAATTCTTTTATGTTTCAGCTTGCTGATAACAGCATTGGGACATATCAAATTAACGGATTTTGGCTTGAGTAAAATGGGCTTAATGTCATGTAAGTTGATATCTTATATTCCTTCACTGTTTATTCGACACATTAAGTTTCCTAGAGCTCTTTCGTGTCATTCAGTGCTAAGATGATTGGTAATAACCATGAAACCGGCACATAGCTGTCCAGAATGGCACTTTCCTCTTTGTAGATAATTTGAGTGGTGATGTAGCTAGCTTGGATCACGAGTGAATTAATTCCATATATACTAATTGAAATTGAGTCATGGCAACTGATTACTTAGGGAAAGATGTGTAGAAACCGGCGGTATCTGGATGGCTAAACCCTCTTATATAACCGCTATATTACGACGGGAGGGGAAAGGGGAAAGATTTCTACACAATAAAGGCTATCAAGAAGATTTTTCGGAGGGGTCCTTATGCGTTAAAAAAATTGGAGAAATCGATGACATTTTTGAGATTTTTCCTAAGTAAATCGGCAATTTTGGGAATTGTTTTAAAAATCTAGAGGACGGATCGAGGTTCGAAGGGGGTTGATATCGAATCTTAGGGAGGGGGAAAGGGTAGATCCGAAGACCCTAAGTCGATATCTATCGCGGTTTTCCCGTAACGAAGGAAAATGTATTTTTTATCCTACGCCCGGCGAAAAAGCGAGACCGACTTTATTTCGCATGAGGCTTCGAAAATACTACCGCTCTGGCTCCGAATTTTTCGTCGAGACGAAGAAGAAGTATCGGTTCGACAAAAACCAGCTCAACTTTTACCTACGATAAGTCAAAATATACTAAATCGATACAAGTTCTGGAAGTTGCGACCCCGGGAATTTTCTTTGCTAGAAGACATTCCGAGAAACGTCAAAATTATATATGACTGTTCTTTTTTTAGTGGCAACAAACTTATACGAGGGCTATGTCGACACGGAATCGAGACAATTTTCAGATAAACAGGTGATCGGAACACCAGAATATATTGCCCCCGAAGTGATTCTGAGGCAAGGATATGGAAAACCGGTGGATTGGTGGTCGATGGGCATTATTCTGTACGAATTCCTTGTCGGCTGCGTTCCTTTCTTCGGCGATACGCCGGAAGAACTTTTCTCACATACAGTACATGATGATATTGAATGGCCGGATAAGGACGACTGGCCCGTGCAGGAAGATGTGAAGGATCTCATTACAGCATTGCTGCAGCACTCGCCGAGGGATCGTTTAGGTACAGGGGGCGCACACGAAGTTAAGGAACATATTTATTTCACTGATATGGATTGGAATAGCTTGTTGAGACAGAAGGCTGAGTTCATTCCACAGTTGGAACACGATGAGGATACAAGCTATTTCGACAGTGAGTATGTTTTTGATCCACGTTATTCACTTCATTCACCAGCAAAACGATCACACGCTTTGGTGTGAATACGTTCATTATACTTTTAGTGATTTTAATTTGATGTTTCCAAATAAATTCAAAATAAAAAAAAATATCGAAATTATTAGTACTACCAAACAGACAAATACTAGTGTTAATTTGTTTGACTCTGAGGAGTTCTTATTTTCTTTTTCTTGACTAGGTCGACTCGATAGATATAATCATGAGCTAGAGGATGATACAGATGACACAGATGATTCTCCAGTTTTTAGCCTGTTTTCTTCTTGTTCTCCCCAGTATAAGAAAACGAATGTCTCCAAACTGAGTCTGAATAATGATGTGGAAAAGGTGACTGAATCCCCTAAATTCAGCTTGGACACTCCTGATACCCCGGATGTTCCGGATTACAAATTGAGATTTGAGGTGCAGACATCGAGCAAGGAACATAGCGAAGTTGCGCTTGTTGAACATAAAAAGGTAAGCGGGGAAAACACTTTGAGTGAACTTTTGATGAGGTATATTCGATTTCAGCCAATATTAGATCTCAGCAGAACTCTTAGTACTCCCGATTCATCTCAGACTGATAGCGATGATGTATCTCCCCAAATTCAAAGGAAACGTAGAAGTGCTCATAGTAGAGATGTTCTGCCCAAGTTTTCCATATCGATGGAAGACGCTACGTCTGATTACAGTTCCATACATCTTGAAAAATCCCTTGCATTGGCTCGGATTTCAACTCCAAACTCAAGCAAACATAAGTCCAGATCCGTTGTGAAGAGCGCATCGGCTTCGGGTTTATCATTGATGATTCCAACTACAGGTTTGTGCGATAACTTAACATACTTAATTAGGATTCACATATGTCTGCAATTTTCGAATTCTGAGCCACATTTGATTACATTCGTCCATAAAGAACATAGAGGAAAGGTTTCATGTCGAAATGCACCGGTCGAGTTCAGGTTTTGCTATAATTTGCTGAATGGTTTCGTAAATTGAATTTTCCCAATATCGTGTTGAAAATTGGTAGTAGGGTAACGATTTCAAGTTCCATGCAGAATTTCAGACTCGTATCTCTAGAAACGGAGACATTTTTTGGCGCGTTTGTTTTCCTGAACAATATCGATTTGCCCAAATGTTGGTCCGAGGATGGTCTAAAATGATTAGTTTCAACTCAACGATGAAGAATCCGAGGTCAAAATTAAAACACATTCTGTATATGAAACAGTGTATTTGTTCTGGTATAATATTTCCATTAATTGTATCATGTTTGGGAAATAAATAAAAAAAAAATTAAAATAAAAAAAAAAGATTTCTCTGAAACTTATCTCCAGAATTGGCTGAAACTTTGTATATATATTACAGATGAATTTGAAGCTATACATTCACCTAGTGGAGGTGGATCAAGTACAGCAAGTTCTCGTGATACGTCTCCTTGCCGGGAATTGTCTCCACTGATAACTAGTCTGAAACCTCCGATTATCATAAGGAGGGGTCCTAAAGGATTTGGATTCACAGTCCATACAATAAGAGTATATTATGGCGACACTGATGTTTATACGATGCATCATTTGGTGATGGTTAGTAAAAAATGTATTTCTCTATTATTGTGAATATAAATATGGTGAGTTGTTGGTTTATACTTTCAATTTACAGGCGGTAGAGGAGGGGAGTCCGGCATTTGAAGCAGGTCTCAGACCTGCGGATTTGATAACTCATATTAATGGGGAAACAGTTCAAGGGCTCTATCATACTCAGGTACTTCAGCTGTTGTTGGGTGGTGCTGAGCATGTTAGCTTACGGGCCACGCCCTTAGAGCAGACTTCAATCAAGACCGGGGGGCGCAAACGTGAACCTGGCCTAAGCAAATTGGCTAAACGCAGTCTCCACAGGCAGAGGAAACAAAAGAAGGACCATGACAAGAAACGCAAGAACTCACTTTTCCGTAGGATCAGTAATAAGAGGGCCAGTGCAGAAATTCAGCAGGTTTGTTACAGTAATCTAGTAAATATTGTAAGTGTAAAATTATTCTTATCTCAAACGACATCCGTTGAGTGATTCAATTTTTGTCTTTCAGATGGCAGCAGGTATACAGTCTCCTATTAGTGTAACTCCGAGTCGTAGTTTTCAGTCATTTTCAAGATCTCAAGATAATAGTCCGTTGAATGTAGCAACAGTTAGGAACAATTCGAACAGGTCAAGCTTATCACCTCCAGACAATATAAGTCATCTCAATACTAGCTCTTCATCTCAAACTCCTTCTTCAAGTTCCTCAAGCCCTACTCCAGTCTCAACAAGTCGTAGCAATAAGCAACATTACCAGAGGCCTTCCACTTTGCATGGGTTGAAGCACAAGCTTCATTCAACTGGGTGTTCTAAAGTACTACATTCTTCGAATCCTTCATGTGCAGCTGCTATTCCTAGTAGAAGGAAATCCGTAGGACATATACCTCTTTCTCCCCTTGCAAGGACTCCCTCGCCTTCACCATTACCAGCCTCTCCCACCAGATCTCCAAGTCCATTGACTTTTCCCATCGGTCATCAGCCTGGCAGTTCGAATACTACCCAGTCATACAGTCCCAGCGCAGGAGGTGCTCCTATAGCAATGTGCAATCAAAGTAAGAAAGGATTTGTTCGAGCTAAGACTTCAGAACCTGGATCTCCCCTGTTAAGAAGAGCGTTGTCTCCTGATCGTTTACATCCAAGAAGCGCTGAAAATAAATGTTCCATCTCTCCATTGTGTTCTTCAGGAAACACCCAGACAGTTGTTAAAGCTCAACCTAGAACTAATAATACAGCCCTGTGGAAGCCAGCACAGTTAGATAGAGAAAAAGAGTTAGATTTGGATAGTAGTTTAGATTCATCCTCCTCGTCCTCTGACTCTCAAAATCAAAACAGGTTATCTTTGAATCTATCAGCACCAGGAGAACTTTTGCCTAGAATAGCAGAAGAAAAAGACTCTCCTACGAGTAGTAGTTATGATATCAAACAAGATTTAAGTAAAAAAATCAAAGAGAAAGATAAATGTGATAAATCGGATAGTACTTTTAGCTTTAAAACTGTTCAAAAACGAGAATCGAAAAACTCCGTGGAAGGAAAAGAAATTCAAGAAAAAAATGACTGCAAAACGGAGGAAGTAAAAAAAAAATATTTCAATGTTAGTGAGACAGATAGTCAAAAACTGAAAGCATCTGAAGATATTGGGGGAGATGCTTTGCATCACTCGGCAGAGAACGCATCTAAAGTTCCTAATGAACTAACCTCAAAAAAGTCTGATTATGCAATACAAAAACCAAAAATTGTGGAAATGATTGAGAAAAAATCTAAAAATTCAGCAGATTCAGACAAGCTTAAATCTAGAAAAGGCGAAGAAAGTGATAAAAACAATCAAAAAACAACAGATGAAACAGCAAAAGCTAAAGCAAAGAATGTGGAAGGGGATAAACACAAATCAAAAGAAGATGAAAAACCCTCCAAGGTTTCCAATGACAGTGAACCAAGTAAAATGAAGAGTACCACTAAAGATTTGTTGAAAGCTTTCTCCCTTAAAGAATCCAGCAAAAAACAGAAAGATAAAAAACAGAATAAATCGGAAGCAGGTAAAAGTTCCTGCAAAACCGATGATAAAGACGGCAGAGGCGTATTAAAGCTAGCGGAGACTGATACAAGCAAAGGGAGTAAAAAAGGAAAAAACGAAGATAAGCTTCTGGTTGAATCACCTAAATCTTCAGTAGCCAATAGAAAGTAAATATTACGTCCTGCCAATGTTTGTAGGTAGTTTTTGTTGTATATAATTTTGAAATTTTATCTTTAATTTACTTTGATAAGTCATTTTTTTATATTCAAGGACCCTTGGGAACTGAAAACCTCTATTCTGTGGTTTAACTGAAAATCACGAGATGAATTTGAGTTGTTTGAAAATTAATTTATAATTATTTATTATAGTAGGTACAAAAAAAGCTATAGGTCTTATAGATCAATTTTATGTGCGCATTGGGCAGAATTTGAGGAAAATACATATGGTTTTTCCATAGGAAATACATATTTCTCATACACAGGTAGGATAATTTTGCAATTCCTGGATAAAAATCCATATTGATAATAGAATCTACTTGAGAAAAATTTCTATGTAGGTCAAGGTATCATGTTCTGTCAATGTGGCCTTTTTTGGGTGATTTCAAGTCATTTGATATATTTTAAGTTCCTCTGTCAGTATTGATCCTTAATTTTTTTTCAGAGGATATTTTATTTTTTAAATAAACTTTTCCTAATGAATATACAGCGTGCCCTGAGAAGTGACATCCAAAGGTAAAATTTAGTTGTTATATATTGAGAGGGAGTGATTTTTGGTAGTATTGTTCCTTTCCTCTGAATATGGCCATTTCGAAATATTTTTTGTGATAATTAATTGCCATAATTTCTTGTACATCCTAACAGATTACGGTTCACCTCATCAATTGACTGAAATTAGAAAAAATATCGTTTTTATTTTTTTTCTAGAATTAGACTTAATATTTAGTTGGGACACAATTCATTATGATGAAAAATATTCCTTCACAAAAGGTTCTCGGTGCCGGCCCTCATCAGAAGTGCACAATATATATAAATTAAGTTTTAATTGACTAAAATGTCAATGTATTTCTGGAATTTTCTTCATATGTATCATGTTCAATGAGGACTAGACGAGAAGTAATTTTTCGGGCGATATTTGATATCATGGCAAATAATCACAAAAAAAAATTCTTTCTGGCTAAGATTACGGAAAAAATGGGGTGATTTAGATACCCCCATATAAATTTGAATTTTGCTTTTGGACTTCGCTGGCCACTGTTTAGAGTAATTTATACTTATGAATGAAATATTCAATATTTCGCACGACTCTTTTATTTATGTGAGTTAAATATAATACTCCGATGCATAAACGTAAATATCAAAAAAAAAATTGTACATTATATTGTTTTTTTTTAATAATTTTATGAAATTGTAATATTTCTGTTTTTCAATATATTTATATACACAAACATTGTCTAGTTTTACAAGAACTTTAGTTGTTTCAAGACAATTTTTGAATAAGACATGGAATAATAGAAACTTCTACATATCAAATTCTTACAAATTGTTGATTATAATTTGAGAACCGATACTTTTATCGGTCTGGTCACTATGTTTCAGAAGATTGCCATTAAATCAATGAAAAATGAATGATCTCATAAATATTCTTATAGGTGAGAAAAAAAATAAGCTCGCTGAGACAAATTAAACTTTCTTGATATTATGTTGTGCGAAAGTTCACAATGTAAAAATTTTATTAGCTTAAATTGTGAATATTTCATCACAAAAGATGCTCACTGGTAATATAACTACTCTTATCATTTGCCCAAATATTTCTTTCAACTCACTTAATTTTGAAATCAGATAGTATTCAAAAGATACGAAATATTTTGTTATAATCAACCACAACTTTTATAATGTTATGAATATTGTGCTTGCTTTATATGAGACAGAAATATCGAATTGCAAGAGCCGCAAATTGTATATGATATTGTAATATTAAGAATTGTGAACTCAATTTTTAATTGAATTGGCTTGAAGCATATCTGTGTATTGAGTATTTCAACTTATTGGCAAAACTTTGTATACTTTGCTGATACAATTTGGGATACTGAATTGGTTCTATACAGGTTGTCCCCAACATTAGATCGACTAACTTTGAACCAAGTATTCTAGATAGCATTCCGATCAAATCACGGGAATTCCTCAATATAACATAATGTCAATTGTACAAAAAGAGAGTCTCTATTTGCAGAAACCCCTTTAAACATTCGATTTGGACAGCTAATATGACCCAATTGATTCTGTAGATTATTTGTCGCCTCACTTCAAGTTAATTCTTCGCTTCTACCTGGTTGACAGCCGAGATTTGAGGCATGCCCAAAAAAAAATCTAGAGGTGATAGATCGGGTGACCGAGCTGGCCCAACTCCATTTTTATTTTGAATTTGGATATCCAAGAGGAATTCACTTATTGCTTATTAAAAAATTTCAATCGTATCACTGTCTAAAGTATTTGGTAAAAATTTGTTAGTCGAATGATGGTACGCCTGTAAAATAATTTAAATGTGAATGTATAAAGTGTTGTACCTACTTAGCTTAGAATAGAAACGTTCCGATATTTCTCTATATACTGAATTATGTAACATTTCAAGAATGGCTTATTTCTTTGACAGACAAGTTAATTTTGCATTCGTATTTTTGAAGTTTATCTAAGATACTATCTGAATCATTGAAAATAACAAACTTCAGTGTAAATAAGAACATTTTATTTTAACCCGTTTATCCACTTTATTCTTATAAACTTAAACTTCTTTTGTTTTGTATTTATTTTACAGTTAATATATGTCTATCAAGTAATTAATTTTTTTTTAATTTTAAGACCATCTGTCTTCAGTGGAAACTAGATGGAAATTAATATACTTGTACATTAATATAATAATAGTAGGTAACCAAAGACGATTTAAAGTAATTTCTACATATTTAATTTTGGTAGGTTTTGAGCTCAACTCAAATTGAAATAACAAAAAATATGAATGATGCTCAAAATTACGTCCTCCTACTTCCAAACATGTTTTACACCTTTCTATTACCTATTTAATGGTTTCTTTCTGGGTTTCCTCTCTCAAACAAAATTATTATTTTGTGAATTGCTTCTGCGTAAGAAACACAAGATCAGACTCCTTCGTCTGACGAAGGAGTCTGATTTGGACTCCGAAACGTTACAAAACAATTGTTTCATCGTTGATGTTGTTTCGTTATTGTTAGTTAGGCAGCAGTGGAGGGTTCAAACCCTCCACCTTGATCCTCTTCACTAGAAGGAGGAATCTTAATACCCAGGTAACACAGACCTCGCATAGAGGTCTCCGAGAGGTTACAATGTGGATGAAATGCGAGCTCCGATTGTGAGATCTTCAAGATATCACAAGTGTAACGAGAATAACGCATTCCATTGCGAGGTCCTCTTGTTCTATTACCATACTTATTCAATCCTTATAGGACATTGTCGATGGTGATGACGTCCTTATGAGCTTTCAACTATGGACATTCAGTTTCATATGTAAAGGCCAACCTAGAACATAGATACACATTGATACCTCATTTGCTCTCACGCAATCTTTATTTCAGAATATCTCGTGAATGGCTAGATTTCTCCTGTCTTACTCATCAAGCCTCAGGGGCTCTGGGATGTGTCTCAGAGTACGGGCTTAGCAAACCCGAGGTACCCTAGCTAAACCTGGCAGTAGGTATAAAATGCAAAACTGCACGGGGGCACTACTTAGTAGATAATGAATTACAATCTACGGAGCTTCGGAGACAGCTGCTGCCAGTGCTGCCTGGGACCTCATGGGTATTGTTTGAGTTACTCGGAAAACAAAATTTCAACTCCAAAACCGTTTGGCCAATTATGCCCATTAATTAAACGAACTAAACCGTAGTAGTCGAATCGAATTTGACCTCGAATTCTTCATCAGTGAGTCGAACCTAATCGTTTGAGATCATTTTCGGCAAAACATTTGAACATTACAGACATTTGAGCAAAATTATAGCACGAGCTGTTCCCTAGAACATGCTCGCCAAAATAGGTGGTCTTAGAAAAGTTCCCTACGCTACGTATGCCTAAATAATAATAATAATAATAACTTTTCGGTAACCAATTTCATAAAACAGTTTCTTACAAGTCTTCATATGTAATTTTTTTCAGAAAACTGTCAATAACCCGAATACTACTCAAGATAGCTGTAGAGAATGCAACATAAAATGAACTTAGAATAGGAAAAATCCGAGGGGGAAACCGCGGACAAAAATTTGTACACCAGAATTTCAACTCAACCGAAATTTCATTGGAATTCAATAGGAATTCATCAGGAATTCAATAGGAATTCTTTTGAAATTCTATTGGAATTCTATATTCTTGTTCACCAGAATTCCTAGTGGTTTACACCTCGGTTAAAACCAACTATTTGGAGCTGTATGCATGATTGTCCGATAGGTGTCGCACTCTAACATCAATAGGAATTCTCAATAATTCAATAGGAATTCCATGGAATTCAACAGGAATTCCACGGAATTCAATAGGAATTGCATAAATTCAATAGGAATGATATACTGGGTGTATCGATGTCCGGTATAACCGGAAGTCATAATTCGTTGGCAAAATTTTGAAGAAGAATGTTCCCTTGCCGTTTTTGTACAAAATTTCAAACAGATCCAATATACCGGGTGTGAGACAAAAGTTTGATGTCGCATATCCGGCAACTAGTACTGAATTCCGCCGACTGTCTCACCTCCTGCAGGCGGGGGAAAGTGAAACTTTGAAATCAAATGGTAAGCTCTATTTTTATGGCAAAATCAACGGTCGCATTCAGCGGACGAAACAGTTGCGCAACCGTTACCAAAACGTTCGGTGGCACATGCCCTACGAACTCAACACGTTGTGGAGCGGAGGCTATTTTATGGAGCACATTTGATTTGTGCTAGGTAGCGGTAGCGTAAAGTGGCTGAGCGCTTCGTCCGCTGAATGCGACCAATGTCTATGTCAAAAAATCCGTATGATATGTCCGAAGAAATTTAGTATTTGCGATAGATGGCGCTGTACGCGCAAATAAGAGAACAAGAGGACAATATGTGCGTTTTTCGGGTTATCCGAAGGGAGTGGTGGTGAGCTGTGGTGGTGAGTGGGAGAGGATGTCAGCCGTGCCATCATTAACTGACAATCTGTTAAGAATTGCCAAATAAATGTCTGTATGATGTTTTTTCTGGTTTTCCTCTTGTTCCCTTGATTTACAGTGACTATAGAGAATATGGAGAATATAGTCACTGTACCTTGATTATGCGTACAGCGCCATCTATCGCAAATGAACAAAAATTTTTCGGACATATACGTAGTTTTTGAGATAAAATAGGTGTTGCCATTTAAGCTGTCAAAGTCACCCCTTTCCCTGAATCAAAATCAGATAAGGGTGCCGGTATCGGGGTATAGGGACCGAAAGTGAGGATCTCGGTGTCCCTACGACATGAGCCTACACTTGTACTCAAGAGTGTCTGAAAAGGAAGTGCGCACATCTACATTTATAACGGACAGAGAGGCCACACTGAGAGAGCTTGGAATCACCAGGGTTCACCTGTGTTCTGTGGGGTTCACTGCTGTCCTGGGCAGAGGTAATGAGGTGTCTCCTCTGTGGGTGCCTCCAGGCTAACATCAGATGGAACAGAGCCCCTGTGTAGGCTTGTAAAATACCACTACAGGGTAGCGCTCCAACATTGGGAGCTAAATAACAGAACAGTTCTGAGGAAAAATTCGCCAGACCTTGCTCAGGCAAAAAGATTCGTGGATTTCACACCATTCTATACCAGAAAGCTCTTACAGCCTGCAGCTGCCACGAGCTGAGCTTCTGATAATAGTGGGACTGCTGTACAAATACCACTTGTACCGCAGTCAGCAGAAAAAGCATACAAGCATTGTGGATCGGAAAAATAAACTGCCGAACATATAGTTAGCAAATGCCCAGGGCTTGCCTGCCTAAGAATTTTACATATGGGTGAGCCTGTTCTCAAGCCTCATGACGTGATAGTCAAGGCTCCTAAGGACACCATAGACAATAATAATAATATTTATTAATCCTTTGGGCTAGCTCTGCTAGATACGACATCAAGGGCGTAGCCAGGGGGAGGGGCTGGTTTGGGGGTTCAACCCCCCCCGAAATGTTAGTTTTCTCTTAAAAAAAAAGTTTGCTGCAGAAGGTAACCCTTACACCCCCCCCCCGTTTAAAAAAAATGCTTCAAAAATTATCTTTTCAAAAAAAGAGCAATCTGCAATGTTTCAATGGTTTAATGCTTCAAAAATTGTCATTAAATTCGTTTATCAAGATTAAATGAGCAATCGGCAATGATTCAATCTCGTGGAATGGGTTGTTGCAACTTACACTCGGCGCATAGTTTTCACAACTCGAAATACCTACGGAAAGTATCATCGAAATGTCTAGAGCAAGGCTGGAGACAATCATAGCACATTGTCCATTTATTCCTGATATTTGAGTAGGTAGTGACTCATTACAAACAAATTATTTTAATAGTTCAAAATATATTAATAAAATACTATCCTCTTTCATAATTTAAAATTTAATACTTAGTTCATACCACTAACACATTCTTTTCTGTAACCTTAACTCAAGAAAAAATGTTTGATACACGAATTTAGATCCATATTTCAGTATTATTTTGCTAGCAGCATTATGAAAATACTGTATAGAGGAACATGTCTCACTACTTAAGGACGTAAAAGGTAAAATTAACCTCAGTGGTCAACGAACAGTAATTTCTTTTGATGATTCCATTATGTTCTTATTTCCTATATTGCCTCCATAAGCTAGGTACATCAAAACAGTCTTGGATATATTCACAAATTCAAGAATCGAATACTTGCTTTCCAAGAGAAAATAACAACTAAGAATTGAAAATATCTAATAGCTAGAAAAGAAGACATTTATGAATAGTGAACACAGACAGATTCTGTGTTCACATTCTGTGATTACATAGAACTTACGATGTATTATTGAAATTTTGAAACATCATATCTCCGAGAGTATTAGCTTGTTAGAGTTGAAAATGATAACAATGGATTCTTATGATGAAACTGCATCTTAAGAAAAATTGAATTCAAAAGTTGTAATGTAAAAAAAATATTTTTTCTTCGTTACTCCAAAACTATTAGACCGATTTTGTCCAATATCGAACTTAACTGAGATATTTATCCCTCAAATCTACTCTGAAAATTTCAACTGTTAGCACTCTAGCTCATTACATTCGAGAGTTTTCGTGTTAACGGCCGGCCGGACAGAATCGATTTCGACCACGGATTCTTGATCAATGAGTCAAACCAAATCGTTCAAGACCATTTTCAGCCAAAAATTCGAAATTTAAAGAGATTTGGGCAAATTGATAAGCACTCTGTTCCGATGAACAAGAGCGCCAAAAATACTAAATTATTTGCCTTCAAGATTTGATAGAAAGAAAATGAAAAAAACCATAACATTGTGTTTTCCAGATGGTACCTAGAAAACTACGTAAAACATTTTCTGGGGCAATGTTATTTTCTTTAGAACGCCTTCGCAAATTGTTTTGTGTTTGAATTTCATTAACTTCAATTTTGAATAATGGTTCGAGTAAAGAAAATGCACAAAATAACACGAGTTAGGACATGTAGGTAAGACAGATTAAAAAAGCAGCTGCTAATAATCTGGTTGAGGATGTGAAAATAGATGTGATGCTTGACTAAGAGGAATATTCACATAAATCGAGTATCTACCTAGATATGCCTCCACAACATTCAATGTCAGCCATTCATTGATTCTAAGCATACTGAAACAAAATAAAATGCATCCCTATAAAATGATACCTACCCAGGAGCTCTTGGAGGACGATTTTGATAGGAGAACTTTTTTTTTGTGAACAAATGATGCATGGACATGTTGGATATCAATATTATTCAATTAGTAGAAGTTTTGTTTTCTCTCAACGGCCATGCTAATCGTCAAAATTGCCGCTACTGGTCTAACGAAAACCATATCAGAGGCCCCTTTTTCATTGAGGGCAATTTGAATGGCGATAATTATTTAGCACTACTTCAAAATGATGTCGTTCCAATTTTGGCAAATTTATATCCTGATCAAGGAAATCCTCAAGTTCCACGGAATAAGATATGGTACCAACAGGATGGAGCACCACCACATTACCAACGCATTACCTCGACGCAATATTTCCAAATCGGTGGATAGGAAGGAGAGGAACGATTGAATGGCCAGCGCGATCCCCTGATCTTAACCCATTAGACCCATATATAGATGGGGATATGGGGCCGATCAATCCTGAGATGTTGAATAATGTTGGAAGACATTTTTATTAGAAGTTAGGATGTTGTCAAGACGTTCGCGGTGAACACTTTGAACATCTACTTCATTAAGATTCATAATTTTTTTGCTACAATTTGTATTACATTTTAGTTTTCGATATTGTACCGAATTTCTTCAATCACTTGTTGATATTTTTTTCTAATTTGATTTTTGCAATAAACATGAAGGTGATAACTTTTCTGAATAGAGAATGACGAGAACTTTGATCCCCTCCCAATGTGTAACGAAGTTGGCAAATTTTCATAACAGTTGGAAAAATTGCGAAGGAGTTGGCAAATTTTCAACACAGTTGGAAACATTTCGAAGCAGTTTGAGAATATTCTTATTTATTATCTATTAATTATTTATTTATTGTTGTGATGTGTGTAGGGTGTTCAAAAGCACAATTTAAAATTATTTTCGTTTATACAGGCTGTTCGAAAACAAAGATATAGGTCAAAGTTATTTTTTTTAATGTAACACCCTATATTTGACCTCAAAAATGGAATAACAAGCTCAAATTATGATGAGTTTTTTTGGATCACTTTATACCTTAGAAGCACCATTTACGAGAAAATGGCGAAAAATTGAAAATATGGAGGTTTTATAAATATTAATTAATGAAGAAACCGTATACGCCAGCGATACAGACAGTATTTCCTCGAGTAGACATATTGGCTACTCCTATACAGAAAAATAAAATTACCTACCAGAGTGATCATAAGTAATTTTCAAACATCAACTTCAAATAATGGTCAAAAACTTTCTTATTTCAAATGGCACACCCGGTATTTCTATATCTCGTTGAACGTAAAAATTAATTTCGAAGCTATCTTCATAAGGTTTTACCACACCCAAACCTGATAGTTTCTCAGCAATTTTCGACCATTATTCATTGTTGAAGTTTGAAAATTAATTATGGTCACTCTGTATATTCGAGAGTTAATATTTTTTCTGTATAGGAGTAGCCAACATGTCTACTCGAAAAAAATACTGTCTATATTGCTGGCGTAACTGGTTTCTTTATTCATTGCTATTTAAAAACACTCCATATTTTCACCATTTTCTCGTAAATGTCTAAGGTATAAAGTAATCTGAAGAAACTCATCATAATTTGAGCTTGCCATTCCATTTTTTAGGTCTAATACAGGGTGTTACATTTGAAAAAAATTAACTTTGGTCTATATCTTTATTTTCAAACAGCCTGTATATATGAAAATAATTTTAAATTGTGCTTTGAACACGCTACATACGCCACAAAAAAATATTCTCCAAATATCTTCATTTACTCCCTCAAAAGGAGCTCCGCATCTGGTATTAGTACGCAGTTTGCTATTTTCTTTCAACAATAGAAATGGATCATTTTGAATTTCGGAAAACAAGTTTTGATGCTTTTGCTTCTGATGATCCCCCCCAAATGTTGAACGGAGTTTTCAAAGCATTCAAAGCAGTTAGAAAAATTTCGAAGCAATTGGAAAAATTTCGAAGCAGTTGGAAAAATTTCGAAGCAGTGGGAAAAATTTCGAAGCAGTTGGAAAAATTTCGAAGCAGTTGGAAAAATTTCGAAGCAGTTGGACCCCCCCTCGGTTTTATCTAATTCTTCAATGAGTTGGAAAATTTTCGATGCTTTCCCCCCCAAAAATTTGGCTTCGGCCCGTCCCTGAGAGGTTTATTAAAGTCTGTATCATCAAAAGTTTTTATCAAGTACCCAATTCACTAATTGGTTCACAATATAAATAAAAATATATTTCCTCAGACCTCTATAATTATGGCGGTAGAATCATTTCATTCCGTTGAGTCTCGACCATGAATTTTTGTTTTGCGCAAAACGAAATAACACCTCCGTTTCCATTTCCAGTGAAGTCCGTCTGGAAAAAATCCGCAAGATTTGTTTCCAACGAAATAAATAACTACAATTGAACCCAGCTGATCAAGATCGGGCTATTCTTAGCACCGATAGATTCAGAATCTCTAAGAATGATGAATTCTTGTTCAGCCTGTTCCTTGTATATTGCAATAAAATGAAAAAAAAAAAGATAAACGATGATGCAGACTCAAACGGTGTATGGGTAAGTGGTTTCAAAGAAGATGGTAAAAATAAACTCAAACAAGTTCATAATAGGTAAATGGTTATCGTGGGGGGGGCTATTGCATCCAACCACCGGGGCACAAAAACAACAAACGAATGAAGATTCTTTCAGTAAGCGGCCACAACAAGCGCGATATAGTCATTCGTGTATAAAACAACAAACATGTCTCGTCACCTTTGTTCACTATCAGCATTCCTATTATTTTTCGCCACTATTTCCAAAGGTGAGTTTCTTTCTGTATTCCCGTTCATAAGTTTTATCCCCGGGAAATGGTGCTATATTTTTCATCAAGGAAATTTTCGCGCCTTTCCGGATCTTCAGTACCTACCCAGAGATGTGCAAAATAGTTTATAAAATGTATTTAAATACAATAGGCAAATCCTTTTTATATTTTTCATTTCAAATAAAGTCTGCATTTAGTATTTAAATTACTAAATGAAGAATATGTATTTCCAAAATACTTTATTGAAATGAATTACTTAGTGAGCCGGCAATTTAAAAGTAAGTAATTAAAGTCAAGGAGGCGTATCGATAAACCCAATATAACGAAAATTTCAACATGTTTTTTATTTCATATTATTTTTGTGAAATACAATGAATTCATTTAATGCTATAATATTTCATAGATAAAGGTTACTACGTTCTCTTTACGACAAAATTGACAAACTGAGGCCAAAATGGTTTTCTTTTCAAAAAATTAACCTTTTCATACGATATCGAGTTTTTTTTTGAGATGAGCGCATTTCATTAGCAGTTTATTATATTGGTTGATGTCTAAAGAACAACATATAAATAAATTACTGTGCTAAAAAAATGCGTCCGTAGAAAATAAATCTTTTGTATGCATGATCATTTGCAATCAATGATTATTGTCGCACCTTATTAGTGCTAACATGATCTTAAGTTCATGGCTTACCGTATCATTCCGTGTTTATAAGCAAATAAAAGAAAATGTATTTCAAAAAAACCATTTAAATACAAAATAAAAATAGGTATTTTGAATTTCAAATACTAGTATGTATTTTAAAAATGTTGCATCTCTGGTTCTAGCATATTTATTCTTCTCTTCAAGGCTACAAAATATTCGCCCGCGAAGGGATATTTCACTTAATGAAATGACGAAAATATAACTTTAATACACCCGTAATAGATCTGATGTTGTACAGGGTGAAATAGATACCTTTTATCGAACTTCATGATGTACGGAATTCTCCAGAATATGTCTCTTATTGCAAAGTTGTTTACCCCTGATATTTTAAAAATTAAATTATTTGACCCCGAAAAAATTGTCATCGGCTGTATTTGATGAGAAAATTCGAATTGTTAATGGTCGAAAAACAGTCTGTAATCCACCCCAATTTTCCTAACATTGCGACAATTATTCGATGAAGAATTTGTATTGTTGTTATTAACAGAAATTTTCACCTAGAAGAAATTCGCCTAATATTGAAGAATATTTTCAGTTCGAGTCTTCTAAAATTTCCACTTCTCATTGACTTACTTCATAAAAACATATCCATAACATTTCTTGAATTGATTTTTGCGAGTTTATGAAGTGAAAAAAATAATCAATTTGGGAAGCAGAATGGACAGGTAGAATCAATCCCACCGAAAATTCTATCCGAGATTATGTATTATTAAAAAACATGTGGCGCCTAAAAATATTATTATTATTTAGTATATTCTTTTGTTATTCCTATTATTTTCATATATATGATAATATTATCATTAACCCTGTAAAATTTCACAAGGGGTAGAATCTGGGGAACAGAATTGGCATTATAGACCGAATAAATTATATTTGCAGGGTTCGGGTTCTAATTTTTTTTAATTCTACGAGAAAGTTGTATATGGACACTGATTTTTTTTAGTATTGGTGTTACACATAATTATTATTCAAGCTTACAGCACGATAGATTCACTATGAGGGTTGAAAATTTGGAGTTGAAATGAAAAAAACCATTATTCTCGAAAACTCATCAATGGATTTACACGGAAGTCAGAATACGTATTCTTCCTATAGTTAACCCACTGCATCTGCTAATTTGTTCACATATCGTTCACTATTTCTGATATCATTAGTTCCGCGAAGAGTTTTGTATTACGCTTAACAAAATATAGATATATTCGGAATTTCTGAGCAATGCTTTGTTCTCGAGAAAAAATTGTTTTTACTGAAAATCTTGTAGCAAGTTGCATGAATTTCTGTGCAATTGCCTAGGAGAAAAACTCTTTTTATTCGATCATAGAATTCTCCGTAGGTGCCAACGAAGTTTTCGCTGCACGATATGAAATGAATTATTATTTGAGATAATAATAAACAAAATCCTTCTGTCTAATGTCCAGAGCCTTTCTCCAAAATATGAAATTTGTAAAAATAAACTAAGGATGATTCCTCAAGTTTCTTATTAGAATTGGTCACCTGGGGGGAGTGAAAATTGATATAAAAATTCGCGATGCTAAATTACACCTATAAACATTATATTGAAAATGTCTTCCAGTTTATTCATGCTCCTGGATAAAAAATGTAAGTTCTTAAAATTCACAATGCTCCTTGTTTTTTGAACAGACCATTTTTTTTTTGTCATCAATTATTATTCAGTAGTTGGATCTGTCTTGAATGGTACTTCCACTTGATATATCCGGTCATTGATTCATCAGTATGTTTGTATATTACCCTGGCGTCGGATTTGAATAAATTTGAATATTTTATCGAAGAATTGATTTGTTCTTGAAGACAGTTTGGACCAGAACCTAGCGGTTTGATCATGACGTCATAAGCCATTTTCACTATGATAATGACCTGTATAATGAACCAACACTTATCTGTTTAAAGATTTAACTACCAAATCTCAGAACGTTATAGCGGAATAATATAAATAAGCCTACTGGTAGTGGTACCCAAACTTTTTTAGATTCCGATTTTGGCTCAATTCTCGAACGAAACATCGAAAATATTTTTTAGATATTTTGTATTCTGCGCTGTTTTGACGTGAATTTCTTCTCGTGGGATTCTCCCCTCTATGTTGTAAACCCTACTGAGATTTCTGGCTTGACTTGTTGACGACCGCTGGAAAACATTTATCTGTCTCAACATAAATTGTCAGTGTTTAGTAGCAATCTGATAAGCTCCTTGAGCTTGAAATGGCTGCTGGTTGATATTTTAGCGTTCTAGCTGTAGAATAAGTTTTTGTATAGTCTCAAAATTTCAGCGATATCTGACGGATGGTTTCTTAGATATATATTTTTTTAAAATAATTTTTGAAAATTTGTAGTCATACGATCCTGACGAAGTTCTGCAAAAGTGTTCGTGTCAATAATTTTCAACTAGTTACCTAGTTTAAATACGATCACATCAGTATTTTTCGAGTTATTGGGAAAAATAAAATTTTCTAAATTTTGATTTTTTTTCTTTTCCTAGTTATTCGATCACTACAAAACTGTGCTTACATATTCAGGTCGTACTTCTACAACTCGGTACTGAGTTTCACTTGGATCGAATGAGAAGTTTCGGAGATATTCGGAAAACCTCGGAACTTCGGAAAATCAGCCTGATGGTATTCTATCTATGAATTATTATATGATCTTTGTTCTCACATGTCATCTTATTTTCCTATGAGATATAAATGTCAAAATTATTTCTGGTTCGTTACTTTTGATATAAAACAAACCTCGTGTTCTAGAAAAAAACGTATGATTGAATGCAAAATGACCAATGAAATAACCTCAGCTATCGTAGAATTATGAGGATGATATGATATTATATACTTTTAAGGTGATAATATAATGCCCGTGGATAATCATTATGATGATAGAAATGTATTCTTTGGTAAGATACATAATCAAATTGGGTTCAGAATATCTCCAGTAAAAACAAAACTGCAATGTTGCCTAAGTTTTAATTGATATAATATAATTTTCAGAGTAGATTTGAGGAAAGAATATATCGGATAAGTTCGTTATTGGGGAGAATCAGTTTGAATTTAATGTGTATTCCGAAATGTGGGCGAAGTGAGAAAAATCTCAGAAGCTTGTTTCGAAATTAGTTTCTCTCAGAGCGCCAAAGCTCCTGTCCATAGGGCTTGAACCAATTTTTAGTACAACGTGTTGAAAATTTTTCAAACTGCCCCTTCCCAGCATCTTTGTCCCGTATTCTGAATAGACCAGGGTCGAAGCCTTTAAAAATGGTAAAAAGCGAAAAAAAATTATAGTAAAATGAAACCTATTGGAAAAGGAAGAGAATATAATAAAAATGATAGGAAAAATAATTTACGGGCGATCTAAGTTCGGGATGGGGAAGGTGGTGAGTTTTTAAGGGTAAACAACGGTTTATCTCGATTTCCGGCAAATCTACAAGTCCTATGGAAAAAAGTTAAATGGCAAAGTTGTAGGCAATAAAAAGGTCTACAACTTTTGTATTCACACTTTTTTCACATAACCTCAAAATTTATGTGAAATATTCAAATAACCACGTTTTTAATTTTTATCTATTACAAAAAAAAAATGTTTTCACCAAGTTTAGTAAAATCCCCTTCCCGACCTCAGATCGCCCGTAAATTATTTTTCCTATAATTTTTGTTATATTCTCTTCCTTTTACAAACGGGTTTCATTCTACTATAATTTTATTCGGTTCCAAAAATTATCGACCCTGGTCTAAAATGCCGGTTAAACTCCCGAGAATTCCATTGAAACAATTCCGATCTTTTACTACATATTTTATTTCCATACATTACCCTTCGCATGGAAGAGACATTGAACCTGTGGGATCAACAAAGAACGAAGACGAATAAATCGAAGATTGCGATAGTTAAAGTTGAATGAATTCATTCCTATTATAAAAGTGGACTCACCGGTTTTTAATTCAAGATGGGATTCAAAACGGAGTTCAGCGTGATTGAAATTGATGCTAACAAAATTTCTTCGACATTCAAGAGGAGGCTGACCTTAGTTCAGCTCTTTTGCTGGTTGCGGCAGTGTTCGAGTCTATTTATAAACACATTTTTCATAGAATGCGATCGTTATCGTCGTTGGATCTCATGCAATTTCCTCAGGATTTATCTGTGTGATTGTTCTCATCATTGGCCGATTTTCAAAGTTGATTTCTTAAGGAGGCATCTTCTTTCTAGTAGTCAGAGAAGGATCTGAAGGGTTCTCGGCTCTTGGATTTAAATTGCTTGTTAGTCCGGGAGGAGTGGATCTATTTTGCGAATAATTCATACCCTGCTAATTTTTCTCAAGTGGCTGAATTTTACGAGATGCTGAAAATATCCGGAATAGATAACTGACACCGTGCGCAAGTCTTAAACACGTTGTTTATTTATGAATACTGTATTAAAAGAGATAAACATAATACTGTCATTATTTATATAATTACAAATATATTATCTATGGTGGAAGTGAGTAAGTTTTTTAAAGTTTTTGATAGTTTTATGTTGGTAGTGTGTCATTAACCAGATTCACCTCAAGCAGTGTAGTCTACTCAACAAGTGCTTTTTAGGTCAAAATTTTTGCGTATTCTCCGAAAATTATGATTGAGGTGTCATTCGATTCGGAATGACATGCAGATAGTTTTTGAGAAAAAGATAAGGCCGCTCGCAAAAATTGCAATAGTTATAAACAATTAAGTGAAAAAAAGAAGGAGGTTTAGGTTTTCACCAATACCTCAAAAACTATTTGAGATAATTGAAGTTTAAAAAAAGATTCAAATACAGGAGGAAATTTCCTAAAAAAAAGTCCCAACTGCCGGAACTGTAGGACCAATATTTATAATTTTCCTAGAGGGTTGAAAGTACGCCCGAAAACGGGTACTCCGGCTTGCGCAAGCCAAGCCCCCTTCGTACCTTTTATGAATAAATATTGTTTAAACTCATTAAATATGATAATAAAAATATTGAAAAAATTCAGGCGACTGCAGGATACATCAATGAACCATAATCCGTGGTCCAAAAATGTTTATCGCGATTTTTCAATTAGTTATCCATTAATTACTTAACATTTTTTTGTAGCAGGAAGTACGCTAATTGTTAAACTATTAATCTGAGAATTTGTTCCTTTTGTGGAGCTATTCTTCAAAGGTCTTGGAATAGATTTCTATTGGAAAATTTAAAAAATTGTTAGTTTTCGTGTTGATATGAACAATTTATACTTAAGTGAAAAATTATAAAGCTTCAAGTTATAATATTACTATTGATCCGTTGTCTTATGATCAGTTATGATCATTCTGAAAAATGATTATTAATAATTATTATCTCCTATTGTTTAAACAATTATTATAAACTAATTCTTTGTTCATGAGATTATTTAAAATTTTCTCTTGGAACATAATTGAAGCTTTATAATTTTTCACTTAAGTAAATTGATAATAACAAAACGAAAATTAAAAATTTTTTTAATTTTCCAACGGGAATCTATTCCAAGGCCTTTGAAAGTAGCTCACCTAAAGGAAAAGATTCTCAGATTAACAGTTTAACAATTATCGCACTTGCAATGTTAATGTTCGTGCTACAAAAAATTGATAATTAACTAATGGATAACTAATTGAAGAGTCGCGGCGATAAACATTTTTGGACCATGGATTATTGTTCATTGATCTATCCTGCAAACGCTTGAATTATTTAATTTTTTTTATTTTCATATTTAATAAGTTTAAATGATATTTATTCATGAAAGGTCCGAAGTGCGCGAGGCTTGCGCAAGCCGGAGTACACGTTTCGGGAGTATTTTCAACCCTCTGGGAAAATTATCAATGTCCTAGTTCCGGTAGTTGGGAGTTTTTTTAGGAAATTTCCTCTTCTTTCTAAATCTTTTTACATATTTGAATTATCTCATATAGTTTTTGAGATATTGGCGAAAAACCAAAGCCCCTCCTTTTTTCCACTCAATTGTTTATAACTATTGCAATTTTTGCGAGCTGCCTTAGCAGTTTCTCAAAACCTATCTACATGCCATTCCGAATCAAATGACGCCTTAATAAAATTTTCGGAGAATACGCAAAAATTTTGACCTAAAAAGCACTTGATGACTAGACTAGTGGAACACCAAATAAAAAACAGCTTAACATATTTTGGCAAACCCGAATCACTAAATTAAAGGGTATATCAAGTTACACATGCGTACCAAATATCAAATTCTTATTCCTTGTCGTTAAAAATATTTAACAAATAAAACTAACTCGAAAATGAAGGAATCTCATTCAGAATAATGAAATAATTCAGGCAGTTTGAAGATGGAATGTCAAGAGGTATTTGTTTATCATTTATTTTCAAACAAAAAAGTTAAATGAAACAAGTTAGGAGAGTAACATCGTATCGAGCGAAGATTAGCGAGGATATTTATTAGTTTACTACAGTCTACAGTGAAGAGAATTCTTAAAGCAAATAAATGTCATCCTTATAAAATGATACTCCTCCATATATATATATATATATATATATATAGATCTGTTCATGAGATTTCTTCATCTTCTAACTAAATAAAAGCTTGACATTTGGTACACATGTGTACCTTGATATATCCTTAAAGAATAGTCAGAAAAAAATTTTTTATCACCATTTAATAAAATGATCGATGTAGTCATATCTCAAATTTGGGACACTCTGTATAACATTTTCTTACATCAAAAAGAGCGCAATTTAAAATACTAATCAACGTGTTCGTTCGAGCATATTTACAACAAAAAAACTTTGTTCGATTTACTTAATTTATTCCAAGCTAGAGACCCGCACTGTATAATTTTCATTCAAGTTGACTACATATAGCTACTGGTATTCTCTATTCGATATCTAATGATAGTAAAACAGTGACACTACCAGTACATTGTTTTTTTTTTAGATTTTTTTATTTGACCTACCAGAATGTATCAATTCCGAAGACGTCTTGGATCCTAAGAGTTAAAACAAAAGTGTTGTAACGAATGGCTTTCGTTGTGTGTTCATCTGGTGTTCTACTGAAGTTGGCTCTTCATATATCTCAGTCAATAACTTGTGTTATCTTTGATAAAGAATATTCGTTGTTCTTCAAACAGTGTAATCGAGAAAATGTTAACAGTCAACTAGAGATTCTGGTCGTGTAGGTGACCTGGAGGTAGCTCCTCCTTCTATACACATTATTTTTAACTACAGAACCCAAGAAATCATCTTCATATTTCTGACTGATATTTCGAAAATTATTAACTATAGGTAATTATAAAGGAAGTTACTCAATATCATCAACCTATATCATTTTTCCTTCAACCCTTCGTTTTTGCCACTTCGCCATTTACTTGTCGATTTGTTTCAATTGCATACTCGTGTCAATTTTTTTTCAAAAAGATGCAGGTACTCACCTCAGTCAAAAATATCAGGAAATTGTCTTTTCTTATACGGAACATTTTGTGCATAGTGGTAGTAAGAACTAAGGAAAATATAATTATCACTACGATCATCGTAATCTTTTCACACTGAACTGCGAGAATAGCCGTCTGTTCGAATAATATAATTAACTATCAAGTACCTATACTTCATTTATGTTTATACTTAAGGCATGTCTAGAATTTCAAACTCAAAATATAAACATTTATACAGTGATCTCAATGGAGTGAAAAGCAATTCAAAACCGTTTGGTGAACTTATTTAACATTACGGTGGATAGGTTCCCGTTCTAATGAAGAAAACATAACTTATTTGGTCAAATTGGATCTTATTGATACCTCCTCATTCGAGCCAAATCTCGTTCCGTCAAATTTTTTTTATGTCTGCGCACAGGTCAACTGGCTGAGGGCCAAACCTGGAGAATGTGGCGGGTGCGGAAGCAGTTCAGAGTGTAATTGGTGCAATTTTGCCATCCTAGCCAAGATCTTGTGACGTGGTGCATTGTCCTGGTGAGAGATCACACGCGGCACTCACTTCGAAAACATCTAAATAACTGTTTTCCCATCTCCTATGAAACTTAGATTTAATGATTATAAGTAACTTACGCTTTCGCATTGTTTCTTGTTCTATATTATATAGAATATGACCGATTGCGGCTAATCCTCGAATCTTGGATACCCTATATTATAAGTAATCATTAAAGGATACTGTGGGAGGTATACTCATTATTAAAAGGTTTTTTTTCTGGGTTTTCTCTCCCAAACTCTGAAATTATCTATAAAATAAAAATTAATTATTTTGTGATTTGCTTCTGCGTAAGAAACACAAGATATTTGTCAGAAGCAATCAATTGAACAATGATGCCTAACAAACAACAACGAAACAACATCAACGAAGAAACAATGAGAAATTTCCGAATTTGTCGCCTATAACCCAAGGGACAATAAGTAAAATAGAGATGAAGTTTTCTGAGTTTGGGCATGTCTATAGCAGATTAAAAAAGCAGCTGCTAATACAATGTGAAATTAGATGTGATGCTTGACTTTGAAGAAAATCCACATTAATCGAGTAGAGATGCCTCCATAACATTCAATGTCAGCCATACATCGATTCTAAACATATTAAAACAAGTAATCATTAAAGGATACTGTGGGAGGTATACTCATTATCAACAAAATAATTCTAAAGATTTTCGCTAAGCGTCTGACGAAGGAGGCTGATATAGACTCCGAAACGTTACGATATAGTTGTTTGTTCGTTGATGTTGTTGATACAGAATTTAGATAAACATTTATTATTTTTTCTTGTCACACGATCATTACGAAATTTTGATTTTGTTTTTTTTCTCTTGTCGTTATTTTTCAACTAATTACCGAACTTTAATTCCATCAGATATTGAAAACAAAATTTCAGATGGTTGTAACTCCGAAACAAGTCAGCGAATTTTGCCCATTAAGGAATTCAACCGGCGTATTTGGACTCCAAACATACCCTGTATATTTCAATTCTCTAACTAATTGCGTTCGAGAGTAATCCTGCGGACGGCTGTCCGGACAGAATTAAGTTTGATCTCTTATTCTTCATCAGTGAGTCGAAAAGGTTTGAGACCATTCTCGGCCGAAGGCCAAACTTTCTAAAATTACAGACATTAGGGCAAATTGATAGGCATTCTGTTCAGGGGAACAAACGCGCCAAAAATTGTTTACGTAGAAACATAATTATTTGATCGTTGATTCCGAAAATCATCTCCCATGTTTATTCATATATATATTCACCTGTTCCATGTATTTATTGTTGTATATTTGTTATTAGCATATTCTCCACATCGTTGGAAATTCAACCACGTGAGATATTTCCTTGTACCTGCCAACAATTTATGCAAATATGCCATTAAATAGTCATACACATTCGCATCCTCTTGTGTGTCGTTAAAAATTCTGTTCACAAATAATTACACCCTCTGTTTCATCCTTAACTACCATCATCAATCCATGTCTGCTTAGGTCATTTCAGGGAGAGAGGAAAACATTATTTCAGTGGGACAGTGTTAATAATGTTCTCTAAGACGTGCATTTTTATGCAGGCATATTGTAGCGATTGAAATAAAGGAAATGCTATAAATGTTTAGGCATTCCATTTTATAAATCCAGTAATGCTAAGATCTCTCGCATATATAAGAACGAAAACATGAGGATTCATGCCCGGATATTATCGCCAAAGGGCCAAGGGGAGAAAAATTAAGAAACCTGTAACTTTTACCCTCCAACCCCGATAAAAGGGGGAAGTAAGTCAGCATATTGAACTAATAAAACCAAGGTATTTTCCGGAGTCCTAGAAAGCTGAAATTTGGTATGAAGACTACAATTAGAGCACAAACAATCTGTAACTTCAACTCTACAACCCCCATAAAGGTGGATGAAAGTCCGTATATTAAACTAAAAACACAAGGTTAATTTCCGGTGTGTTAGAAATATCAAATTTGGTAGGCCGACTAGAATTAGCGAACAAAAAACAGAAAACTTGAGAAATCTGTATCTTTCACCCTCCGACCCCCATTAAGAAGGCTCCAAGTCTGTAAACAAAATTAATTAAACTTGGGTACCACTTTCGGTGAAAATTATAGACAGTTGGGCAAATTAAAAAATAAAAATAAAAATGATCGTAGTTCAGAAAGGCCGATCCTTAGGCAACCTACACCAATCTTAATAATAATAACTGGTGAAGAACATTTTTATATTTCGTGCAGAATATTTATTATTTAAATCATAGCAGAGCCGTCTTCATCAGTGCTTACCTTTAAGTAAGTAATTAGAACGGTTGAAAAATTAACTTTATTGAACTTTCCACTTCAGTTCATAATATTAATGCTACTCCAATGAATCGTTTGCTACGAAAATGTAAAGGTAGAAAGTAAAGATAGGCGTAGAGATGCAATTTAAAAAAAAATCGACCTGGTCAATATTTTCGCTGGAAGATGCCAAAGGTATATTGATTTCGAAAATAATAAACCAAAATTCTGAATGGGATTTTATCCTTGGATATAAAATTCGATTGAGCCTGTAGTGCCTGTACGAAATCAAATCTAGCGTTGCATTTCTTCCGTCCCTTCACTGTAATGGAGCCACTCATGGTAATCACTTTTGAATGGTAAGCGGAGGTTGCATAATATCAATTTAATAGCCTGGTCACGTTGTGGAGGCAACTTCCGAGGCGACACAGGCATTATGGACTCGTGTGACATGGCCAATCACGATAAGTATGATTAATTTGAATCAGTTCAAGAAACGCTCCAAATTCCACACAGAAGATTATTATTTATTATAAAACTATAATTATAAATTATTATAATTTATTCAATCGCGTGTCTTATGTGGCCGCAGAAAGATCAGCTGCTGATTCTCCACTCGAGGAGTCGAATGAAGTTTATGCACGTACTCAAGAAACACCCTGTATTTATGAACAATTCGTTGATGCCAAGTTGTATTAGAAATATGTAGATTTCGGCTTGTGTCAGGTGTCAAAGATCATTGAAATCTTGTTATGATTCAATGAACGAGAGCGCTAAAGCTTCTAAAATTACATAAGTGCTTTGATAATTTTATGAATAACTTCGTGGATACCACGGTAAAAATATCGATGAGGTATTTCGAAATTGATCTGACATCAGCTGATATGTTTTTTGATTAAGACATACAACACATGTTGATTAGATCACAGTCAAACGAAGAGAATACAACATTTTTGTAATCATTAGGAGATAATTTGGGAGGTATATTCATCATTCAATGGTTTTTCCAGGTTTTCTGTCCCAAGCTCTTAAAAATATCTATGAAATAAACATATTTTAATTCTTTTTGGAATTTCCTTCTGCGATAGAAACACAAGATATTTCTCAGAAGCAAAAGATAGAAGAATGTTGCCTAATAAACAGTTGTGAAACGTTTCGCAGCCTAAATCAGACTCCTTTATCAGATACTAAGCGAGGCTCTGAAACCTTGTTTTATCATTAACGATGAAACAACTTTTCTGTAACGTCGGAGCCTAAATCAGACTCCTTCTTTAGACACTAAGCGTCTCTGATTTAGGCTCTAAAATGTTGTTTTATCTTTAACGATAAATAACTTTTCTGTAACGTTTCAAAGCCTAAATCAGACTCCTTCAGCAGACACTAAGCGAGTCTGATTTAGGGTCTGAAACCTTGTTTTATCCTTAACGGTGAAACAACTTTTCTGTTTTATCTTTAACGATGAAACAACTTTTTTGTAACATTTCAGAGCCTAAATCAGACTCCTTCTTCAGACACTAAACGAATCTGATTTAGGCTCTAAAACCTTGTTTTATCCTTGACGATGAAACAACTTTTCTGTAACGTCGGAGCCTAAATCAGACTCCTTCTTTAGACACTAAGGGCCGGTTTCTGAGGAATATAACATGTGGTTTATCTTTCGTTTATCTGTCCAATTCAATAGAATTCGGCAGATAAACTGAAAATAAACTCCATACAAATGCGTCAGAAACCGGCCCTAAGTGAGTCTGATTTAAGCTCTGAAACGCTGTTTGATCCTTAACGATAAAACAACTTTTCTGTGATGTTTCAGATCCTAAATCGGACTCCATCATCAGATGCTAAGTGAGTCTGATTTAGGCTACTCTGTCCATGAACACACGAACTTCTGTTTTTAAAACTGTTTCGCTGTAACTTTTGAAGCAAACATCATATCGTCATAGAATTTTCACAGCTATATATACTCAAATATCGACTTAACTATTTTCTTGTTGCAGGGCAAAGAATTACGACAATACAGTTAGATGGGGTCCAATATTTCGTTAGCAGAATGAACCCATATTCACCAGAACTGAATTTCTTTTTAGCATATCAGTATTGTAGGTCTTTAGGATTACAATTGGTTTCGTTTGAAACGAAAGAGAAGGCAGATTCCATAACGCAGTACTTAAGTAATGCAGGTGGGTGTATAACAGTGATTTTTATTTCATTATATCAAATTAATCTGGAAGTCGTAAAAGGTTGTAAATTTTATGTTTACACCTTTTTTAAACGCTGAAAGTGTCGTAAATTTTTAATCTTTACAGTATTAATAGCTTGCTCATTTATCATCGTATAAATTAGTTAAAGAGAAAATATAGTAAGTATGGCGGTAGTTAGTTAGAGATTCATTACAGGTTTCAATAAATACGACTTTTGGACGTCCGGTAATAGGCTGGGCACTAATATGTTCCTTTGGATGAGCACAGGATTGCCATTCAACGCGACATTTAATTACATGAAGCAGACTGAGATTGAAGATCCTGAGGGTCCTGTAGCTTCAAATGTTCCTGGTAGCACTAGTCCTCAAAGAACTGCAAGAGAAAGGTAAGGATACAAAGAGAGTTTTCTGTGACACTTATCTTTCATTTCATAACAGACGCTAAACCAAGACAACCCATTTAAAATTTGCACAGACCTTCAAGTCGTACAGACTTTCAAATTGAACATTGCGTCGAAATATTTCAAAATTAAACAATACAATCAGAGCTGAATGTTGAAGGTTACTTTGAAGGATCTAAGTTATTGTATCTTAGTTCTCTTATTTTTCGGCAAAAAGTATCTGATACTTTAGATACTTTTCTAAGGGAATTGTATCTTGTGAAGCCATTTGGGTCAATAATTCCCGAGATATTAATTTTTTAAATTCGAAAAACATTTAAGAAAGTCTTTACCAAATAAACACTTTTTTATCACAAAAACGATACTAGTATCGATACTATAACTGCGAAGCGTCGAATAACGTAATTCTTTGGAACCAATCCAAATAATTTCAGAAGCTAATTTCATATTTCCATTCGATAATTTATGCAACTATTATTTTCCATTTACCGGGGTTATCAATCGGCTGCTTTTGCCAATGAAAGATGTGCTTCCTATTTGGGCTTCTACAATAACCGTCCTACAACTATTAACATCGCCTTGGGGTCAACATACTTGATTGGTTTAATATTCCACTCCATTATTTCAAAAGGAAGTACTTACCTAAAAGGATCTATAATAATACTTCGAGTGTTACATTTGGAAATTGGTCCAGCTAGTTCTTGGTAAAGTTGGCAGTTGAATAATTTATATGGATATGATACAGAGATTGCTAGAATGGAATATAGAATTATAACTTCAAAAATATATCATTTTGAGGTGATGTGTTTATAACATTATCTTATTTACTGTACATATTTGTGGAAAATCCCGAAACAGGTAAAATTTAAATTTTGAATTGTAGTTCTTCTTCTTAAAAATGCGAACCCTACCTTCAACCCCTTTCCAAAGACAGGTACAACCCCCAATTTTTCAAACAGGAAGTATGGGCTTGTGATACATCGTTTGAAAGTTGTTGTCATTCTCTATTCAGAAATGGGCTAAATACTTATCGCTATTCAAATTGTCCTTAATGAAAAAGGAGTGTATGATATCGTTTCGAACTTGCGAAGGAATTGCGTGTGATCCTCTCTCATCCAATGAGGATTTTCGGTAGACCAGTAGCGGCAATTTTGACGATTAGCATGGCCGTGGAGAGAAAAAGTGCACTAATTAGAAAACAAAACGTCTACTGGATAATATTGTTATCCAACATGCCGATCATTTGTCCACAAAAATAAGTTCTGTCAAAATCTTCTTCCAAGAGCTTTGGGTAGGTATCATTCAATGAGGATGCATTTTATTTCGTTTTAATATAATTAAAAGGTTTCTTTCTGGGTTTTCTCTCCCAAACTCAGAAAAATATCTATAAAATAAAAATTAATTATTTTGTGATTTGCTTCTGCGTAAGAAACACAAGATATTTGGGTTATAGGCGGCAAATTCGGAAATTTCTCATGAAACAAGCGATTAACTTCTTTTTGAAAAAAAAAACAGTTCAATAATGAGTATACCTCCCACAGTATCCTTTAATGATTATTCAGGTATTATCTCCGTAACCAACTTAAAATTGTTATTCCGTGAATTTCCGTTAATCGAACCATTATTCAAAATTGAAGATAATGAAATTCAAACACAAATAAGACGATTTATAAACTACAACTTATCAGCACAAAAAATTTGCGGAGACGTTCTGAAGGAACTAACATTGCCGAATAAAATGTTTTACTTAGTTTTCATTGTAGCATCTGGAAAACATAATGTTATGAATTTTTTTTCATTTTCTTTCTATCACATCTTGAAGGCAAATAAGTTTAGTATGATTTAATTTTTTTCTATTTCGACTTTTGCAATAAACATGGTAACATTTCTGAATAGAGGGGTTGTAACTGTCTTTCGAAGGGGGTTGAAGTTAGGGTTCGCATTATTACGAAGAAGAATGATTTGGCCTTTCCACATGTTATATGTTATACAAAAATATGAAAGCTGCAGAAATACTGCTGTGTTACCCTGCCAATCTTAAATATTCAGATTATTTCATTTCTTTCGAGATATCTTGCTTAAAAATGAAACATTAAGAAAATGGATCAAGAACGTCTTAGTATACAAGCAGGCAAACAGGATGCACCCGAAGAATCAATATACTTCTGTTCAAAACTGAATGAATTTTTTTTAGGAAAGCATGTTGCCTTCATGATCCTTAAAACATTCTGTGCAAATTCCATTCGAACTGAAAGAATTACTGCTGCCAAGGCTAGGCAACGTTGATTGATGAATTCATTGATCATATAAATGATGTATCTGATTTACTCTTGAGAGCATACCCGTGCATTCCTCATGCCGGGTCTTCGTTATTATATTGAACGTCAGACAGCAACTAAATCATATACCTCGTTCATTATAGTGGATTGATCTTTGTTGCGAGATCTGTCGATACATTAATCGATCAGGCACTATATGAGAGGTACTTGTAATACACCGAGTACCACTTTAAAGATAGCCAATCAATTATATCAAAACATAATCCACCGGGTTGTTAAATTCAACGAGGCATGTTCATCGTTATCGCCTGATCATAACGCGCTGTTGAGTTTAAATCTTCGAGCCACCATAATCGGGGTGGAAGAACTGGTCGTCCCCGCATAGATGAGAAAAAAAAACCTTTGAACCGACGCACACGCAAGCAATTGTCCGTAAATCATGGTACATTCGGGGAATTCGATGCGCGAAATGTACATCTGAAAACCGATAACCTGGCGGTGGTAGTCCTTCGGAGGATGGTTTCGTCCATATACAGCGATCTTTATAGGCGTTCCTCTTGGGCATGTATTAGAGCGAGCATGGATTCGCGGCACGCCATTCCCAGACGGCGGTGTTGACCTTCTGGAAAAAACAAAAAGAAGACCTAGACCGCCATCGGCAATAGGCGGCAGTGACAGACAAGGCTTTCGCGATCTTCCGAAGATCGCTCGTCGCGCCCATTGTGATCTCATCTTGCCTGAGGGAGTTGCACGATGAAGATCATCAAGAGATACCAACTTCTGATCATTTCGCTCCTAATTAATGAGGTCCGTGAAACTTATTACCATCGTTTAGGAAGATGATGGTCGAAAAGTCGTACCGGTGCTCTCAGGGGTTAAGGGAGATCCCGGTTATACGGGCTGTGTGGTCTTTTGAACAGTATATTTTGAACTACGATCCAACCACTGAATTCCCTATGCAATTCTTATGAATTAAAAAATTACGCGAATATCTCGATTTTATATTATATCCCAGAATCTGAAAATTATCTATATAATAAAGAACATATCATTTTGTGAATTGCTCCTGTGTTAGAAACACAATATATTTGTCAGAAGCAATGTATCGAACAATGTTGCCTAACAAATAACAACGAAACAATATCAACGTAAAACAACTATTTCGTAACGTTTCGGAGACTATATCAGACTCCATAGCTATTCTGAAATTCGAAAATTATCACTTTGACAGTTTTTCAAGATCATAGTAATATAGTTTCACTTTGCATAGAAATTTCTAAGTTCCAACTCCTTTTTCAACAAATTCAACGAAATATGGTCAATTCCAACTGAGGAATTTGCAAAATTGTATCTCTATCCAACAAAATACAAGTCTACTCCTTAAGATTCCTTTTAATTTAATCAGACTGTGTCATCATAATCTTTGTATTACTCCAATCCATCATGTGATCTCTATGGATGGTTCATACATGTTCTGCTATTTTTGATTTCTGTATTTCCTAAATTGTTTTTATGTTCCGACTTTCTTACTTCTAGTGGTCTCGATGTTCCTCCTGTGTACGATTGACCACAAATACAAGGAATATTATATGCACAGTATATTTCGATGTTTGTTTTTCATTAATAGGTTTTGTTTTTGTTCATAAAGACCTAATATCATTTTGTGTCTTGAAATCGGCTCTTTTATTGAACTTAGCACCGGTTTTCCTGATTTTTTCCGAAATACCACGAACATAAGGGATCACATTCAACAGATTGGGTTGCTGTTCTTGATGATTATTCTGTTGTAATTGATTATTTGTTATTTTATTAGAAGCTCTCCAATCTAAATTCATGATTGATGTATTTATGAATTGCCTCGGAAATCCATTATCTTCAAGAAATTTTTTGATGAAATTGATTTCGAATTTCAAGAGTAGAACAAATTAGGTTAGCTCTATCGTAAAGTGCTTTGATAACACCTCCTTTCACACTGAGTTGATGGTTCGAATAGAAATTCAAATATCTATTTCTAATTTCTATGTGTCTGCTTCCTTGCTTCCAAATGGTTCGAATACATAATTATCGAAACATCTTGAAAAGAAAGCTGATTATTTTTCTCTTTTTCCAAAGTGAATTTCATTGTTGGTTCCTTTGAATTTATGAAATCGAAAAATTTGCCTAACTCTTCCCTACCATGTTGCCAAATCTTGTATTTTGTTGAATAGAGAATGCGATTTTGCAAATTGCTCGATTTTGGTTAAATTTGTCGAAAAAAGAGTCGGAACTTGGAAATTCCAATGCAAAGGGAAACTATGTTACTATGATCTTCAAAGACTGTCAATGTGACAATTTCGAGGAAATATCGAAAGATTTTGATTATCAAGTAGATACTCCAGATAAATTTATTTCAGTTGCGATAAATTTTCTGAAAAATAAAAGTTAATTCAATTCATCGATATGCTCATTCGATCGTCCGGTAATGTTCAAATATACAGAGTGTTTCTTGAGTACGTGAAGTAATTGATTGCTCAGGTGAAGATAAGGTTTAGTTCGTTATATTAATTATTTTCAATTACCTACCCTCTCAGCTTCCAGAATGGGTGTTTACTGGAGGTTTTCTGTTTGTATGTTTTATATTCATAGACCTCAAAAATGGAATGGCAAGCTCAAATTATGACGAGTTTCTTTAGATCACTTTATACCTTAGAAGTACCATTTACGAGAAAATGGCGAAAAATTGAAGATATGGAGTTTTTTTAAAGAACAATTAATGAAGAAACCAATTACGGCAGCGATACAGACAGTATTTTTCTTAGTAGACATATGAGCTACTTGTATACAGACAAAAACAAATTAACTCTTGAATATACAGAGTGATCATAATTAATTTTCAAACATCAACTACAAATAATGGTCAAAAACTTTCTTATTTCAAATGGCACACCCAGTATTTTTATATCTCGTTGGACGTAAAAATTTATTTTGGAACTATCTTCACAAGGTTTTCCTACACCTAAACCTAATAGTTTTCTTATCAATTTTCGACCATTATTTGTAGTTGATGTTTGAAAATTAATTATGACCACTCTGTATATTCCAGAGTTAATTTTTTTTTTCTGTATAGGAGTAGCTAATATGTCTACTCAAAAATTTTTTGTCTGTATCGCTGGCGTTACTGGTTTCTTCATTAATTGCTATTTGAAAAAACTCCATATTTTCAATTTTTCGCTATTTTCTCGTAAATGGCCCTTCAAAGGCATGAAGTGATCTTAGGAAACACATCATAATTTGAGTTTGCCATTCCATTTTTGGGGTCAAATACAGGGTGTTACAATTAAAAAAATGCAACTTTGGTCTATATCTTTGTTTTCGAACACCCTGTATATATGAAAATAATTTTAAATCGTGCTTTTCAACACCCTACATACATCACAAAAAAAAATTCCCTGTGTCTGTGGTGGGCCACCCGGTATACCTATATCGACAGTTTTGAATAGACCGAATTTATAACGAATCGTTTCTGAAGTTCCTATTTCCTCTTGTTTTGAGTTGTCTGTATTATTTAAAAAAATGTTTCTTTTTTTCAGTGACGAAAGCGGAGCGTCTAGCGCATGCGTTACCTTGAAAGCCCCAAGTTTCGAATGGAAAATCGATAACTGTATGAGCATCAAAGATTTCATCTGCGAGCAGACCCGTTGTTACTACTACAATTATGGCTCTATTCCTGTGTCATCTGCGCAGGGGTAAGAAGGTGAGCCCTCGTGAGCGACTCATCTGGGGTTAGGGTGTACTACAGCTTTCTTTTTTTTTTTTACTAACACCCAGGTGCTTGGTTGCCAATGGAGCGGGCTTTTAAATAGTTTTTTCCAATAGTTTTAAGTCAGTCCACTGAATTTTTTGCATACAGTTTTCGAACACGAAGATCAACTTTTGTACTCATTTTTTACCATTCAGTACACCCAAAAATACTCCACCGATGATGAACAATTTTAAATTATTTAATTTCTATTTTGTTTAATTGATATATTTTTTTTCTAAATTTATCATAGTTTCATGATGTACCTGAACAACTCGGATGTGAGTCAGATAGTGAAGTAACTTTGGGCTTTTTTGTACTGCAATCAGAGTTATCACATGAAGGATCATTCTAGTTTTCATTTCATCGGTTCATCCACATTTTAAAATGTTAAAATTAGAATTGAAAATAAATTTGTGTAGATTAATTTGATAGATAACCTCATATATTCCGTTTTGTTGAAGCATCCTATCGCTGATTTAGAATGAGGGGGGAATTTGAAAAAAAATTGATTTGAATTAATCCGCTAACTCATAAGATTTATAGAGTATTTTTGGGCACTCCTATATTAACTGTTCATTCTGGAATACGTGGACCATCGCCTGTCGAACTTTAGAAGTTAGTTGATGTATATTCATCATCTTCTAATAAATCAACTTCTTGAGTTCAATAACCCATAATAACCAGTTCCTTCGATCATAAACGCCATCCTCTAAAAGAAGACGTTGACTTCGATCCCTATTCATCATTCTGGTTGGTGTTGTACTTGAATTTTTGTATGTAAATAAGTAAATAGTGATAAAGAACAATGTTTATTTTCGGACGTTTACATTATTTCGAATTGAATGATTTTCATGCTCAACTCTGTTCGATACACAACCGTCTTCTGGTGAATTTGAAAACTTGCTAAGCCAATTATGTCACGACAGGGATGTTTCGACAGAAAATTCCGGAGCAGATCGATTTTTATTGGGAGGGGGACATATTTTGAGCACAATTGTAAGCCAAAATCTTCTCAAGCCTAGGTGCAGGGGTTGTCACCCCTAAATTCTTAATAGGGAATAGAGGGTGAGCTATACCTCAATTGAAAAACAACTTGTCCCTCTACATGAATACTACAGATTGCCAATTTTAATTGAGTCCTTGAACTAGTTACAGGGTGTTCATACTTAGTGCACTAATCAAGTGAGATGTTCGAAATGATTTCCATTACTTGCCAAACAATAGGGATATTCTTTCGAATTGATCCCACTGATTTATGTTACTAAAATCAGTTGGATCAGTTCGGAAGAATATCCCTATTAATACAGTCTATTCCAAATGTTTGTATGTCCCCCTCCAAATAAAAATAGGTCTCTTGCATGCATTTTTTTTATTATTGGAATCGATTATTATATTCATAAGAATAGTGAAAAAGTTCAACTGCTTTCAAAATTTCAGTTTTCAACGAGTAAACGATCATTCAAATTTGGTTGCACATAATGCCTGTTCAAACGATCGAAACTTGGCGCCTGTCCGTGACGCAACCCGTCATATCTACTCTCACTCTCTTCTCGTGTCCGCAGCTCCCTATAAAGGGCTCGTAGTCATCATTGGCTGTAACAAGCAGATGGTAAATTTTGATTGCGTCAGCCGTCATAGTAACGATTCAGAAGCGTTCCACCTCATTTGAATTTGCTTCTTGATTTGCCGATTTTCAATACCGAAATATTCAAATTTTATAAATTACCAACGTGCTTCGCTAGGTATAAAGTGAAATAATAAAAAAAAAAAATTGGAACATCAAATTGATTTAGTCAAACAAAAAAATATTTTATTAATTGCTAGCTATTTTAAAACTTAATCCATAACATTTGGATAAACAATATTTTTTGTTTTTCCATTTTGAGCAAAAAGTCTCATTTTCTTATCGTTCTTCCGGGAGGATCGAAAAAAGGGCTCCGTTACGGACAAAGTTCGAATCTCGTCTTCGCGTTCTCGCGAATACCGTCGTTCCGAACGCCACCGTTCCTCCGAATTCCTTTCCACAATTTTGCTCCTTTTGCCAAAATTGGCGTTTTTTCGCCTCCTCGCGTTTTTTTTGTTACACCCCCATCTTTTTGCTCCAAAAACGCGAAACTCTTCGAAACACCGTATTTTTCCTCGACAAACCCCTTCGAAATTTACCCCAAACACCCCTCCTACAATCCAAAAAAACATAACGTTTATAGTAACATTTTCAAAAAGTTACCTTTGATAAATGAAGAACCACTCGACCGATTTTGTGCAAACTTCACATAAACCATCTACTAAAGAGTCCGAACAAAGCCTAAACATTTGGTTTGGATAGGTGAGCCCGTTCTTGAGTTATAAAATTGCAACGAAAGTGGCATTGATTTTAAGATGAAAGTGGATGAGATGGTATTGAAGTAGATTCAGAAAAACATAAACATATGGTATTTCGTGTTACATGCAAGAGACCTATTGACCTGTACTGGCATCGTAGACATTATGTAGTGACATAATTGGCCTGGCAACTTTTCAAATTGACATCTGGTATAGTTTTACACAGTTCGTCATCTTAATCGTCGAACAAAGATTGTTTTTGGAAAATAAAAAAATCGTCTGTAAAGATACTTTTTTGCATGTGCCTTTCGAAGTACTTTTTCCTCCCTATTGAGTTACCCCCAGGGTATAGCTAAAAACCTTGTTGTAAAATCATGAAAATGAGATTTCCCTCGAATTTTGAGATCCTGCCAATTATTTTCCAAAGAATTCAAGTTTTTGTGATATACAGGGTGAGTCTTTGACCACTGCATTAATTTTAACCAAAGATTCCTCTCATCAAATGAAACACTTTTTTCATTAACCATTTTTCCAGATTCGGCTCAGGTAAAAAGTTACAAGCGTTTAAAGATTTCACAATGTGCTAATACACTCCCGCATATAAATTATCTATGACATTGTTGGCGGACGAGAATAAGGCATGGTAACGTGCTTTACAGCTTGATTCGGGATTCCAACGCTCAGGGACGGATCCATAAAAGTAGTGAAATTTCTGGAGTTTTCCATTTTAAAACATTCAATGAAGAATATCTGGAAAACGGTGCGTTTAGAGAGAAATGATGAAGAATAATATAATGTTCTAAAACGATGGAATATTCTTGAAATGACTCAAGAAAAACTTTATATGCTTCCTTATGCTAATTTCGTTTAGTTTTATGAATCCACGAGTCCATAACTATAAAACCAGTAGAAGTAGAAAATAACTAATATTTGGAGAATATGTATCATAGTTATAGGAAACTTTACGCCAACATTCATTTTATTCGAAAAAACGATGTCAAAGCTACAAAATAAAAAATGATTTTTTTTCAAAATTTCAACAGCCTGTATCTTTTTACCTGAGCTGAATTTGGAAAAATGTTAAATGAAAAAAGTGTTTCATTTGATGAGAGGAATCTTTGGTTAAAATTAATGCAGTGGTCAAAGACTCACCCTGTATATGTAATATTTTCCAGATTTTCACTCAAAATCGTGTGATCGTTGAGATAATCAACATGTCAATTATATGTCTTTTTCAGGAAATATAAGACTACCACTGCTGCACCAACGTCGTCCACTGAAAATATCGATAATAATAATATTAGTAATTTACTTAGTAAAATCCTTTCTTCCCCAATGCAATCGCTGACTGAACCCGACCGCGATTTGTCTGATAGACATCCTGTATTTTTGCACAACAAGGACATCGATCTCGAGCAATCAACAAACGGTCCTTACGACAGTTTCAACGCACACGCCGAAATGCAGGACGATCCCTCATCTGGTACCGAGGAACAGGGAGGATACATTTCTACAATCGAACCCGAGAAGGTTACGTTGGTTAGTTCCTCAGGATCTTCCTCGTAGGCTCGAGTTTAGCGTATAAGTTTCGATGAAGTTGATCATAATCTGTAATCTTTTCTAATAAACAATTTCGTAATGAATAATCGTTTTTGGTAGGGCTGTCTTAATCCCCAAGGTTGCCGTTTGGTGTTTTGTATTTCTATTTGAAGACCACTCAGGAATGGTATGACTTGAAGAGTTCAAACTTGTAGGCCAGGGTCGAAGCCCTTAAAAATGGTAACAAGTGAAAAAAAAATACGGTAGAATGAAACCCATTATTGGAAATGGAAGAGAATGTAACAAAAATGATAGGAACAATAATTTACGGGTGATCTGAGTTCGGGAAGGGGAAGGGGGTGAGTTTTTACGGGTAAAAAAGTACAAGTCCTATGGAAAAAAGTTAAATGGAAAAGTTGTAGTAAAAAGAACTACAACCATTTTCAGCCAAAAATTCTAAAATTACAGACATTTGGGCAAATTGATAAGCACTCTGTTCCGAGGAACAAGAGCGCCAAAAATATCAAATCCTGCAGTTTGGTTCAAAAAAGGCCAGAATGGCTAAGAAGAAGAATTTTTAAATAAATATCGAAATGTAAGCTTTTTTTTTTCTTTCATCCTTTTTCTAGTGTCCAGATATTCACGAAATTTCGCTGCCCCCCTCGCAGGCTCTCAAAAAAGGATTCTCGAAATATACAGGACACGAAGAGCTAGGTAGGCAACTACAGATACGCAACTACAGATGTAACAATTTGGTCTTTTGCAAGACCGAAAATTGTATATCTAGCAATATGCGACATCTATAGGTCTGGTTAAGCAATTACACAATTGATAATTTCCACATATATTTTTCCAGGATGTATGCTAACCATTTAAATATTTTTGAAATAATATCCATCAATTCAATTTTTTTTATTGTATCTCCAAGTATATAAAGTTTGAATATGTTATTTTCCACTATCAATAGCTCAGCTCGTCTCATGCTTGAGGATTCTATGGGTCCTCATCGAAGAAATCTACAGCTATCTGAAAAATTTCGAGATCCCAACTTTCGAAAGCGGTCTGTACCCCTCTGTGATATGGCAACAGGTAACTATTTCATACTCAAGAGATTTCTTCAGATATGAAATGTACAAATCTGCAAAGAGATGGCGCTCGTGCTAAAAATGGTGCTTATGGTTTTATTAATATTATTATTATTTTGTTGAATATCCAGGTGACATTGCCGCACAGTTCAACAATCTACACAAATTATACGGTGGAATATACGAAGACAACCTTAGTCTTCTATATGTGCCAATCAGCCAATAGGGATTTTAATTTTTGTGAAATTTGTGTGAGATTATGAATGGCTGAAATTGGGGAGGAAGTTTCATAATGGTCGGGGGAGATCCAAGTGAAGTCTGAAAGACAATGATAATGATTGGAAAAAAATCGAGAATTTTCTATTGTTTATTCACGCCTCAGACACTCTCACGGAACCTACTTTTCAGCGTTAACACGTGAAAAAATGGATTGAGAATAGATATAATTCAAATTGAAAAAAAATGGGTAAACCCTGTGGACAGGAGCTTTGGCGCTCTCGTTCAAACTTTAACGAATCATATCTCCGAAATTATTGGTCTCTGGGAATGATATAAATGGATTCTTACGATAGAACTACACCATGAAAGAAATTAAATTCAAACAAACCGATTCTCCCCAATAACGAACTTATCCGAGATATTCATTCCTCAGATCTACTCTGAAAATTATATTATAACAATTAAAACTTAGACAATATTGCAGTGTTGTTTTTACTGGAGATATTCTGAACCCAATTTGATTATGTATCTTAACAAAGCATATATTTCCATGATCATATGGATTATCCACGGGCATTATATTATCACCTTAAAAGTATAATATCATATAATCCTCATAGTTCTACGATAGCTGAGGTTATTTCATTGGTTATTTTGCATTCAATCATACTTTGTTTTCTAGAACAAAAAGTGTTATTTTATATCAAGAATAACGAACCAGATATAATATTGACATTTATCTCTCATAGGAAAATAAGATGAAATGTAAGAACACAGATCATAAAATAATTTATTGATAGAATAATTAAGTACAGCATTCTGTGGAAACAGAAGTACGATTTATTATTGAAATTTTGAAAAATCATATCTCCGAAAGTATTAGCTCGTTAGAGTTGAAAATAATATCAATGGATTTTTATGATGAAATTGCATCTTAAAAAAAATTTAATTTGAGATTTGTAATATAAAATAAATTATTTTCTTTCGTTACTCCGAAACCATTTACCGATTTTGCCCAATAACGAACTTGACCGAGATATCTATTCCCGAAACCTACTCTGAAAATTTCAACTGTCTATCTCATTCCGTTCGAGAGTTATCATGTTAAGGGAGGGTTGGACGGACAGAATCGATTTTGACCACGGATTATTGACCAGTGACTCGAACCGAATCGTTTAAGACCATTTTCATCCAAAAATTCGAAAATTACAGACATCTGGGCAAATTGATAAGCACTCTGTTCCGAGGAACAAGAGCGCCAAAAAAATAAATTGGTGAACTTACTCAGCGGGTATTTGAACCCGAATATTCTGTGCGGTGGGCTCGCTAACTCGGCCACCGAGATGTTGTTATAATTCTGAGATTTGCTTGATTTGAAATTTCAGAAGATGAACAAACCAAATCGAAAACATATTTTCACAATATTTGCTAAAATACAAAACCGATCACCCTGAAATCTGGTACTCGATTGTAAAATGAATTTCACCGCAAACGGACACGTAGTTTCTGAAATAATTTTTTTTTACGAAACAAATTTTTTTACGACCCCTACGAAATTTCAATCCAACTTACAATCGGATCAGATTTGTATTTTTCGAGTTATTGAGGAAATAATACATCAGAGAAGTTGATAGGTAATCATTAAAGGATACTGTGTGAGGTATACTCATTATTAAAAGGTTTTTTTCTGGGTTTTCTCTCCCAAACTCTGAAAAATATCTATAAATTAATAAATTTTTATTTCATAGATATTTTTCAGAGTTTGGGAGAGAAAACCCAGAAAAAGACTTTTTAATAGAGAAGTTGATGCCAGTTCGAAATTTAATTTTCTCAATAATTGCTAAAAAACGAAGTCGATCGAGCTGATATCCGGCACTTTGTTGTTGTAAAATGGCGATTTTCGATTCGATCGCATTTTTTATTTTTGAGTTAGTGAGGAAACAGTATTCCAGATGCGTCTAACTACGAAACCGTTCGGCCGATTATGCTCAATAACGAATTCAACCATCCAATTCGTATGTGCAATCTAAACCTTAGAATTTCAAGTCGCTATATCGTTCCATTCGAAAGTTCTCGAATTCTTCACCTGTGAACCTTATCGTTTGAGCCCATTTTCTGCAAAAAATCGAAAATTCGGGCAAAATGATAGCACCCTTCCCTAGAACATGTGGAGTTCCAGATGTAATTTCTCTAATTCTTGCCATTCGAGATTTTATGTTGAGCACAGTTCCAATCAGCTCTCCTATCGTTCTCCTTTCCATCGATATCGTTGTTCTTGGTCTTGACATTACTTTCTCCTAGTCCCCAGTCTCATCGAGACTGTTACCTCAAGGGCATGACTTTCTTCATTTCTCTAAACAAGCCGGCCGCTGTTGTCTGCCCAACCTTTATTGGAAGGTCGATGGTAATAACACTGGTACCTGGTTATGTGGTACGGTTTTTAGCGTCTCTATCGAAGAACGTAACCAAAAGAAGTAGTTATCGATGGTGGCCCTCACTGACAGGCCAATATACGTTGTCGCTTCTTCTTGTGGTCATGGAAGTTGACTCTGGGTAATTGAGAGACCGCTGAACCGTTGCAAACGGAGATGTGTTATTTACGGTAGATTACTTCTGTATTATGTTTGAATTACTTCACGACGGAAATTATTACGAATTACGTCAGTATCATAGCTTAGCATAATTTGATCATTTGTTGATGAACTTTTATTCATTGAAAAGCACTGACGTGAAGTCAGGAGCGTTTGCAGGCATGTTCTTTCGTCTATTCACGCCTCACATACCCTCACGAAATATTGCATGAACTCTGAAGACATATTTTTTTGGTGTTTTTCTCTTGTTCCTCGGAACAGAGACGGAAAGAGCTAGACAGTTGAAATTTTCAGAGTAGGTTTGAGGGATAAATATCTCGGTTAAGTTCGTTATTGGGCAAAATCGGTCTAATAGTTTCGGAGTAACGAAAAAAATATTTTTTTTACATTACAACTTTTGAATTCAAATTTTTTTAGGATGCAGTTTCATCATAAGAATCCATTATTATCATTTTCAACTCTAACAAGCTAATACTTTCGGAGATATGATGTTTCAAAGTTTCAATAATACATCGTAAGTTCTATGTATTCACAGAATGTGAACACAGAATCTGTCTGTGATCACTATTCATAAATGTCATCTTTTCTAGCTATCAAAGATTGTCAATTCATAGTTGTTATTTTCTCTTGGGAAGCAAGTATTCGATTCTTAAATTTGTGAATATATACAACACTGTTTTGATGTAGTTTGTGGAGGCAATAGGAAAGAACATAATGGAATCATCGAAAGAAATTAATGTTCGTTGACCACTGAGGTTAATATTACCTTTTACTTCCTTAAGTAGTGAGACATGTTCCCATATAGATATTTTGATTATGTTGCTAGCAAAAAAATACTGAAATATGGATCTACATTTGTGTATCAATCATTTTTTCTTGAGTTAAGGTTCATAATACAGAAAATAATGTGCTAGTGGTATGGACTATTAAATTTTAAATTATGAAAAGAGGATAGTATTTTATTAATATATTTTGAACTATTAATATAATTTGTTCGTTAACCACTACCTACTCAAATATCAGGAATAATTGGACAATCTGCTATGATTGTCTCCAGCCTTTTTCTAGACATTTCGATGGTTCTTGCCTTAGGTATTTCGAGTTGTGAAAACTATGCACCGAGTCTAAGTTGCAACAACCCATTCCACGAGGTTGAATCCTTGCAGATTGCTCATTTGATCTTGATAAATAAATTTAATGACTTTCAATGAATTTAATTTCTTTCATGGTACATTTATATCATAGGAATCCATTGATATAATTCCCAACTCTGAGAAACCAATACTTTCGGAGATATAATTTGTCTGTTTGAACAAGAGCGCCAAAAAACTCCTGTCCACAGGGCTTGAACCAATTTTTAATCGAGTATATAAGATTGCAATTCGATCAGATCTGTATTTTTGACAGATAGTTTCTAAAATATAACATTTTTGATGAAATATTTTTATTTTTTCTGTAGTGATATGATGCTCACAAAATTTTATAAAAATTTGCGCGTCCACATCCTAAAACTATTCACCAAGTTTCAATTCAATCGGATCTGTATTTTTTGAGTTAATGAAGGAATAACAACAACATTTCAGATGGGTATAACTCTGAAACCATTTTGCCGATTATATCCAATAACGTACTTAACCATCACATTCGGATGAGCTTCCTACCCTGAAAATTGCTAGTCGTTATATCTTTCCATTCGAAAGTTATCGTGGTATCGGACGGCCGGAGGGACAGATTTGAATTTGTCCATAAAATCTTCATCAGTGTGTCGAACCATTTTCGGCAAATATTCGAAAATCAGTTCAGAGACTCCCCTCAGGGGCTCTGGGATATGTCACAGAGTACGGGCTTAGCAACCCCGAGGTACCCTAGCTAATCCTGGCAGTAGGTATAAAATGCAAAACCGCACGGGGGCACTACTTAGTAGATGATGAATTACAATCTACGCAGCCTCGGAAAACAGCTGCTGCCTGCGAATCACCAGGGCACGTCTGGGGTTGGTGCTGGCTGTGACAGCATGCGGACCACCAACGGCAGGATGCTGAGGAGGCGGGCACCTGTCATACAAGAAATTACAGACTCCGACGAGGACATCAAGAAGGAGAGAGAACAAGTTGTCGGTCACATAGGGACTCAGCGCTCGCAAGAGCAACCCGTAGTCGGACCCGGCAACAGGAACAAGGCCGCACTAAGGGACGCCAAAAATGGACCAGAAAGAAGGGGATATATGGGTAGATTGCATGGTCTGTGGTGTGAGAATCACCCAGATCTCAACTACATGACGCAGCAAAACTTACGAGACCTGGTGTTCCATCTCAATAAGAAAGAAATCCTTCAGCAGTTTCACGAGTCAGAGGAAAAAACAAGCTGAAGAGCAGGGGAGAGATGCTCCAAACCAACAACAACACTTGACGAATCAAAGGGGATAGGAACAGGATGAGAGGCAAGTGAGAGATGCCGCAAATATTCAACGTACAATGCCTGGATTGCGATATTTAGAAGTCACAACACCGGACATGGAGCAGGTGAGAGCTGCACCACTCCGAGACGAAAATGCTGCATACTGCAACGGGCGAAGAACGGAACAGGTGAGAGATGTTCCAGAGCTAGCTGTCTATAGAAGGGAAGTATGTGAAGCTGCAGTAAGGAATCCTAACATGAAGACCACAAGGATGAAATCGATACTTCCAGCGTGATGAATTTTATAATCAACGATCACCTAAAGGTGGACTGGACGCTAGAAGATGTCGTAGCTGCAGTGAGAGCTGCTACTTCACTTCTATGTCCACCATGAATAACAACAAAAGAGGACAAACATAGGCCAAGATTGCTAGACAAGAAGATAAGAACCGTAAGGCAGCAAGCATCTTGGTATCAATGTATCATAGATGTTCTGAAAGGACAACTGAAGCCGAACAAGAAAATAGCCTCTTTCCTAGCCTCGGGATTTAATTTGAGGACTCCGGCTCTTGTGTCAAATGCTTTACTACTGAGCCAATCACACATGTTTTGGTACACTATAGATAGTGCTAAAAATAGTAATATTTCGCTCGATCCTATCGAAACTGACCTTCGAGCCGAAGATATTGGAGACAATTTCATTTTCATCCACCTTACTAGAAGGATAATAATGAAAAATGGCGATACCGTTGTTAATAAATCAACAAGTCCAGAGTGTTCCTGCCAATAGAGTCTTCATAAAGGCTTCGTATAATTAATATACTTATGCATATATTTCACAAGTTAAATAAACCCCAGGGGATTTATTTGCCCAGAAGCAAGAGCAGACGCGTTTCTGGCTTATTGGCCTTCATCAGTACTATGTAGCTTCCCAACAAATTCAACTAAACTGAACTGAACTAAACTGAACACGGTTCAGTCGAAAATTGTCACATTGACAGTCTTTGTTGGTCATAGTAACTATGAACTATGTATTCGTTTGATTTTTCAGTTGGAAGTTTTTGAGCTGTTTTTGGCTCTCTAGTTCCTCGGAACTGAGTGCTAATCAATTTGCCCAAATGTCTGTAATTTTCGAATTTTTCGATGAAAATGGTCTTAAACGATCTGGTTCGACTCACTGATCAAGAATCCGTGGTCGAAAATCATTCTGTCCGGCCGGTCCGGCCGGCCGTAGGCACGATAACTCTCGAACGGAATGAGCTAGACAGTTGAAATTTTCAGAGTATGTTTGGGAGATAAATATCTCGGCTAAGTTCGTTATTGGGCAAAATCGGACAGATGGTTTCGGAGTAACAAAAAAAAATTTTTTTTTTACAAAACAAATTCAAAATAAAATTTTTTTCAATAAGCAGTTTTACCATAAGAATCCAATGATATCATTTTTAACTCTAACAAGCTAATACTTTCGGGGATATGATTTTTCAAAATTTCAATAATAAATCGTATTTCAACGTTGTCACACAATTATATAATTATTCTATGTATGAATTGTCATAATGTCAATTTATTTTCCTGAGACATGTCATTATCTAATCAATCGAAGAATTGTGAGCGAAGTGAGAAAAATCTCAGTTGCTTGCTCCGAAATTAGTTTTTCTCAGAAAAGTCTTACATTTCGGAACGGAACGTGAAGTAAGAGATCTGAGAGTATTGAGACTGCTTTTCATCCATAGACATAGATATAACTCTCGAACGGAATGAGCTAGGTAGTTGAAATTTTCAGAGTAGGTTAGGGAGATGAATATCTCGGTTAAGTTCGTTATAGGGCAAAATTGGCCAGATTTAATTTGATTTCTTCCATGGTGCAGTTCTCATTCTCATGATTGCTCATTTGATCTTGATAAATAAACTATTATTTGAATTGAATTTCCTTTATGATGCAGTTCTATCATAAGAATACATTGATATAATTCCCAACTCTGAGAAACCAATACTTTCGGAGATATAATTTGTCTGTTTGAACTAGAGCGCCAGAAAGATCCAGTCCACAGGGCTTGAACCCATTTTTTCTACATATTATAGATGTAATATCTAGTATGGGGACATCTCTTGTTGTAACTGCAAAATTTATTCCCTTTGATAAGATTCTCTTTTCACTTTCATTCAAACTCCTTGAAGATAAATTTATAACCGTTTTAGAAGTTGTTCCATTTTGTCAAACATAAGAGGGCCCAAGAATTTTGGTGGTGTGCGTATTTCGCAAATAGCCATCGAAGTTTTGAAGCACCGAAATTTATTCTAGGTAGGATCGAAATCAATACGAAGTGAAATTTGAGAATATTCAAAACGTATTCTTCCACCAATTATACTAATTTACTCATTAACACAGTTCGTAGGGAGAAAGTGAATTTGAATGTTTATATCGAATAACGAAATCGTGAATAGATTATTTGCCTTATTTTGTATTCGTTGACCCCTGTGTCCCCTGTTGTGAACATATTCAGAGAATGCTGGTTGTCTGATCAGTTAGTTGAACAGAACCATACAAAAAAATCATAAAGTAGCCCATGAAAACATTTCGCACTAAAAAATTCATACATCTGCGGTCCAGAGCAGTGGCGTAACTTCAAATGATGGGCCCGGAGGCAGGATTAGTTTGGGGCTCCTACTAAGGTTGCAACGAAAAAATTGAAATTCAACAACAGTAAAAAATGAAAATAGAATATTTATAGCAAAAGAAATAAAGATAAAAATAAACATAACTTGGGTTGATTGTGTATAATAGTTATTCATATGCATACGTATCAAAGCACTAATAATATATAATATTTGAAAGATCAATATATTGTTATTAAACATTTTTCCGTCCCGCTTTTTGGCGCACTTGTTTCGCTGAACAAATGTCTGTAATTTTCGAATTTTTTGCCAAAAGTGTTTTTGAACGTTTAGTTTCGACCAAGGTTTCGGCTCACTGATGGAGAATCCGAAGTAAAACTCAATTATGTCGTGGTAGTTAGTTGAAAAATACATAAAGACTGGTGAGGATCATATGACTAGAAAATAAAAAACAAGCCCTATGGACAGGAGCTTTGGCGCTCTTGTTCAGACTTTGACAAATCATATATCCGAAAGTATTGGTTTCTCAGAGTTGGGGATACTTATGATAGAACTGTATCATGAAATAAATGAAATTCAATAGCAATCCATTGATATCATTCCCGACTCAGAGAAACCAATACTTTCGGAGTGATGATTTGTTGATTTGTCAAAAGTTTGAACAAGAGTGCCAAGGCTCCTGTCCACAGGGCTTTCCCACTTATTCAATTTCGCTTCTATGCGTCTATTTCCAAGAATTTTCGTAACTAAATTCAAAACGTAGGTCTATGTCCCATCTGATGTTGGATTTACATACATCAGGAAATTGTAATTAGAGTATTCTATGAAATCATATAGAATTGAGAATAATTATTGAAATTTAAGAAAATCATATCTCCGAAAATTAGTTTGCCAGAGTTGAGAATGATATCAATGAATTTTCATGATGAAACTGCATCTTAAAAAAAATTGAGTTTAAAATTCTTAGTGTAAAATTTTTTTTTCTGTTTCTCCGAAACCACCTGGCCGATTTCGCCCAATAACGAACTTATCCGAGATATTTATCTCTCAAACCTACTCTGAAAATTTCAACTGTCTAGCTCATTCCGTTCGAGAGTTATCGTGTTAATGGACGGACGGACGGCCGGAAGGACGGAAAGAATCGATTTTGACCATGGATTCTTGATCAGTGAGTCGAACCAAATCGTTTAAGACCATTTTCAGCCGAAAATTCGAAAATTACAGACATTTGGACAAATTGATAAGCACTCTGTTCCGAGGAACAAGAGCACCAAAAATTTTCCAAAAGTACTACAATTCGAAAACTTATCCTCAATCTTAATACCAAAATCTTATAACGAAATGAAATCTAGTGAAACTTAGGTGACATCAAATATTCAATCATATATTTTCTCTGCTTATAATTTTTGCGTTGGTGCAAGTTATTGTTTGGTTTGTCACATCTTTAAATAACCACGAATTTACAATTCATCTTGTATATAAAAGACTGGCCATTAATTGTTGAAAGAAAGTTGGATGGTTGTCCATGACAAATTTGAAATCCGGAAGTACATATAGGAATTACACATCCTGATTTGTCGATATTTAAATCGGATGCTCTTATGAAACTAGTAGAACGTCGAAAAGCAATAACATTTGAATGTAGACGAGGAATCTGGAATTAGAATATTGATTTAGGAGAAAGTTTTCAAACAAAGTGAATTGAACATATACGTTAGAAATTCTCTTAGGTAACTGGTTTTGTTATTTATAATACTAGTACATTTTCTGAATAACAACATCGTAGGAAATTAAGTTGTGTAATTTCGAGATGACAGTTCAAATGACAGATACTGCTTAGCAATCTGCCTTCAGTATTTATAATGCAGAGTGATTCGTAAATAATATAATAATAATAAATAATTCATGATTTCTCTGTGCTATATTGATGAATATTGAAATATGTATTGAACTTTTGCGAATGGATCAGAACCAAACTTATAAAAACACTGTAAACAAAATAACAAATTAGTTTCGGAATTTCAAGCCAAATATCACGATTCTACAATTTGTTGCTAAATTTCTAGTAGATTGAGTGATCGGTTTCGTAAATATACATATAAAATGTTTCAACTAAAAATGGCCATAACTCTGAAACCCCTGGTAGATTTCTCCCATTAACAGATGGATATTTACGCTCCAACGCAAATTTATATCATGATCAAGGAAATCCTCAACTTCCACGGTATACGATATGGTTCCAACAGGATGGAGCACCCCCATATTACTAACGCAATGTCTGGCAGTACCTCGACGTAATGAAGGGTCCGCCATCTAACGTTTTTTTGTTCAACTAGTGCTTATTTCGTGAATGGTAACACCTAGCTCATGTCTGATTTGACAGATAATTAGTTTTATCCTTCCGCTGAACGAATATGGTTGTGTAACGCTGGGAAATATTGCGACATTACTTTGATAATCATGGTAATGTTGCAGAATGTGTGCGAGAATTGCGTACGGATTGTGGAAGAAGAGAAGCACCGTCAGCTCCGTAGGTTCGTTATCTTTTGAAAAAAGTGAAAGAAACTGGCATCCTCATCGATAAACCAAAGCGTGAAAAGCCAAAAACAGTGCGTTCTTCCGTGAATATTGCTGCTATGGCAGAAAGTGTGCGTGAAGTGCCATTAACATCAATTCAATTGCATAAAGACCTTGGTATGACGCCATACATAGTCCAATTGGTTCAGGAGTTGAAGCCAACTGACCATCCAATGCGTTTTCGCTTCGCTAAGTGGGCCTGCGATCGACTTACAGAAGATGCCGATTTTGCCAAAAAAATCATCTTTTCAGGTGAAGCTCATTTTGATCTTGGCGGGTATGTAAACAAGCAGAATTGTCGCATTTGGGCCCCAGAAAACCCGCACGCATACATTGAAAAGCCGATACACCCAAAACGAGTCACAGTTTGGTGCCGGTTTTGGTCCAGAGGCATAATTGGTCCATTTTTATTTGAAAATGAGCAAGGAGTGGCCGTTACAGTCAATGGCGATCGTTATCGGGCCATGTTGAACGAATTTTTGTTGACAAAAATTGAAGAGGAGGATATTGGCAACATTTGGTTTCAACAGGATGGCGCTACGTGCCACACTGCCGAAGCTACACTCGATGTTTTGCGCCCTGTTTTTGAAGATCGCATTATCAGCCGCAGAGCTGATGTCGTTTGGCCACCTCGGAGCTGCGATTTCACACCGTTGGACTATTATTTGTGGGGTGCCGTCAAAGATAAGTGTTACGCCAACAAGCCAGAGACAATTGACGCTTTAAGGGGCAATATTCGTGAAGCCATTGGTGAAATACAGCTGCACACAATCGATTATGTGCTTAAAAATTGGACCGATCGTGTAGGCTACTGCATGGCCAGCCGAGGCAGCCATTTGAATGAAATTATTTTCCATTATTAACCGGAAGGATTGTACTTTAAAATAAAAAAAGAAATTTGAGAAAATATTCAGTAGTTTTTTTTATTGCATTAAAAAAAAAAAAAAGTTATTTGGCGGACCCGTTATTACCAAATCGATGGATAGGAAGGTGAGGAACAATCGAATGGTCAGCGCGATCCGCTGATCTTAACCCATTCGATTTCTTTTCATGGGGATATTTAAAGAGCATTGTGTACAAAACTGAACCCCTTGATTTGAATGACCTAAAAAATTGAATGACGCTTGCAATTAGGTCGAGCACTCCTGAGATGTTGAATAATGTTGGAACTGTTGGAAGAAATTTTTATTTGACGTTAGGATGTTGACAAGGCATTCGCGGTGGGCACTTTGACATTAACATTCATAATTTTTCTCCTAAATGTTGTATAACATTTTAGTTTTTTGATATTGTACCAAATTTTACTTGATTTTATTTTTGGGGCTGAAGGTGGGATTCACATTTTCCCGAAGAAGAATGACTATTTAAAATTTAAATTCGTTTTTCGGGATTTTCCATAAACATGTACAGTAAAAGAGATGATGAATTCATTCCATTTGGCTTTTCCACACTGTCATTAAACGCTAGAAAGTTGCTACAGGGCGTCAGATATTTCATTTTCGAACAAGTTTATATTTCATATGTGGTAACATTCAGATGAAGCAGAGGTCCGACATAATGGTAATCTAGCATCATGATTAGAGAAAGCCGAGACCTTGAGAAATAAGCCTTGTCCCCGACTGGACAATCGATCTGCGCATTCCTTCATCCGGTGTTAAATTACGTTCGATTCTGTCGCGAAATTTTGAGAAAAGGGTGTGTTCACTTTCTCCGCTCCCGAGCGTCGTTTTCGGTTTCTTCAGGTATCGATGCACTTTAATCTCTTCCACTTTCGTTTAATGACATGTTTTGTTGCTCCTATTGCCCAACGTATCTTGGAATTCTTCAGGCGCTGTGCATCCACAAGGTTAAAGGTACAAACGACTTATGAGTAACCGCCGAGCATAGCGCATAGGTTTTGGTTGAAAATATTCAGCTGTACCACAGCGCAGTGCCTTTCAAAATTCCACGATAATACCTCGATTATTATATGGCGATTTGTTGTTAAATTGAGATATCTAGAAAAATCATATCGTTCTCGAACACGTCACGTGACTTTGACTTTATCATCATTTTTCAGTAACGTATACACCTTTCACTCTCTTCTTGAACTGGTCACTTCGAATCCTGAAATAGAAAGTGTATATTATGCATATATAATGTATCTTTGAATTCACACTGACCATATGATCGGGAGCTTTGATTTAATTTATTTTTGTTGTGGGAACTTCGATTATCCACTTTAATGATAATGAAGTGAAAACCACTTCTGAAATTGGTACATTTCACTAAGAACATAATAAATTATAACGTAAATTTTTCGAATCATTTTTTATTTTTTTTTATACAACATAAGTTAAAACATGTATATATGGGAGATGATAGCCCTACATTAGGGTCCTGTTTGCTAAGGGTTTTCCCTAAATAAAATATCATCGAAATGTCTAGAACAAGGCTGGAGACAATCATAGCAGATTGTCCATTTATTCCTGATATTTGAGTAGGTAGAGGCTTACGAACATACTATTTTAATAGTTCAAAATATATTAACTAGCAACATTATGAAAATAATGTATGTAGGAACATGTCTTACTACTTAAGGAAGTAGAATATAATATTTACCTCAGTGGTCAACGAACAGTTATTTGTTTTGATGATTCCATTATCTTCTTCTTTCCTATTGCTTTCATAAACTACATCATTAAAATGATCCAATTCTACATCTTCTGGAACATCATCCCGAATTTATACGTAAATTATTCCATATGCAACCAGTCAATAATATTTTCGGTTTCAAAACAGTCTTGTATATACATATTTACAAATTCGAGAATCAGATACTTGTTTTCAAACTACGAATTGACATGACTCTAATAGCTAGATAAGGTGACATTTATTAACAGTGAACACAGACAGTGAATACATAGAACTACGCTACCATGTATCATTGAAATTTTGAAAAATCATATCTCCGAAAGTATTAGCTTGTTAGAGTTGAAAATGATATCATTGGATTCTTATGATAAAATTGCATCTTAAGAAAAATTGAATTCAAAAGTTGTAATGTAAAAAAAAATTGTTTCCGTTACTTCGAAACCATCAGTCCGATTTTCCCAATAACGAACTTAACCGAGATATTTATCCATCGAACCTACCCTGAAAATTTCAATTGTCTACCTCATTCCGTTCGAGAGTTATCTTGCTAACGGCCAGCCGGCCGGACAGAATCGATTTTGACCATGGATTCTTGATCAGCGAGTCAAACGAAATCGTTTAAGACCATTTTCAGCCAAAAATTCGAAAATTACAGACATTTGGACAAATGGATAAGCACTCTGTTCCGAGGAACAAGAGCGCCAAAAATTAGGATTGCTATTTAAAAAAATATTGATGACGTCATATCTCAAATTTGGCACATGCTGTATAATATTTTTTTCAATTCAAAAAGTGCGCAATTTAAAATACCAATCGACCTGTCCGAGTATATTTACAACAAGGAAAATTTCATTGATTCACTGAATTTATTCCAAGTTAGAGACTGTAGATCCTTTAATAATACCACTGTTCCAAAATGTTCCCATCTACCATCATAAAGAAGACGTGGAATTTTCATTGTTGAATTTCTGAACACTAGTCATTCTTCCTCATTGTATTTTAATGGGATGGGCACAACCTATCAATTTGAGCTCCGATATACTCGTATCCGAGCTTGAGGTGCTAATTGTATGGCCGACCACAGCTGAAAACGAAAACATGAAACCATACCTGATCTTTAGATCCGGATTCTTTTGGGACTTGAATGAAAGTGAATGTGTCATCGTCCGACTTAAGAAGCGGATCTTATGCCTTCCCGCACGGGTCTTGTGTAATTGGAAAAAGACGCATCGGATGTTACAAAATGCATCCACATATTGATCATGGATGATGATGTATCTTTAAAGCGTCATATCTACTCCGAAAATCCAATGTTGAAATAAAGGATTTCCATCGAGAATCTGCAAATGTACCAGAATATCCAATTTGAAGCTATTGCTTCATTTTGCTTAGTCCCATCAGTCACCATTATTTCCAATATATCTCAATCTTTGAAAATGATCTCTGAAATCATTCGAATAATTCCTGACCCATTTTAGGCCCATTCAGTTCTGGTGTTCGTTACAAAATGAAAAGAAACACCCAATTTCCATTCGAGTTCATCGTCAAGTCAATATTTTTGGCGCTCTAGTTCCTCGGAACAGAGTGCTTATCAATTTGCCCAAATGTCTGTAATTTTAGAATTTTTGGCTGAAAATGGTCTCAAACGATTTGGTTCGACTCACTGATCAAGAATCCGAGGTCGAAATCGATTCTGTCCGGCCGGTCCGGCCAGCCGTAGGCATGATAACTCTCGAACGGAAGGAGTAAGAGGATTGAAATTTGCAAGGTGGGTTTGGAGCTTAAATATCTCGGACGAGTTCGTTAATTGGCGGAATCCATAAAGCGGTTTCGGAGTTATGGCCAATTTTAGTAAAAATATTTTTTATGAATATTTCCGAAACCGATCACTCGATCTATCTGAAATTTAGCACCAAATTGTAGAATCATGATCTTTATACGCATGTGAAGTTTTGTATTGACCAGGTTGCCGCAAAATGTAAAAAAAAAATTTTGAAAATTTAAAAAAATTTTTTCTACAATAACTCTCGAACGGAATGAGCTAGGCAGTTGAAATTTTCAGACTAGGTTAGGGAGATAAATATCTCGGTTAAGTTCTCTATTGGGCAAAATAGGCCAGATGGTTTCGGAGTAACGAAAAAAAATTTTTTTTTTCAAGTAACAAATTTCAAATTCAATTCTTATTTAAGATGCAGTTTCACCATAAAAATCCATTGATATCATTTTCAACTCCAACAAGCTAATACTTTCGGAGATATGATTCTTCGAATATATTGAATCGTACTTCTATGTTTTCACAGAATGCTATAATTATTCTATCTGAGCTTTATTATATGCTCTGTGTTCATACTCGTACATGTCATCCTGTTCTATAAGAGAGAGTCAAATTCATTTCAGCTATTTTAATTTGATTTCTTCCATGGTGCAGTTCTCATTCTCAGATTGCTCATTTAATCTTGATAAATAAACTATTATTTGAATTGCATTTCCTTTATGATGCAGTTCTATCATAAGAATATATTGATATAATTCCCAACTCTGAGAAACCAATACTTTCGGAGATATAATTTGTCTGTTTGAACTAGAGCGCCAGAAAGCTCCTGTCCACAGGACTTGAACCAATTTTTTTAGATCAGTCTGTTCGAAATCTTACCAGGCATAAAGAAAATACATTTAGACGATGATTCCCTCACTTCTCTTTACCGACATATCAGCCTTATTCACCTATAGCAACATACAAAATACATCGCTTTAAATTGGAAACTCATTTGACCTTCATTCAGTTGATACTAATCCTCAATATCTCCAAAAATACTGATTCAACTAATTTTAAATTGTATTGGATGTGATATAATGATTGTAATTGCTTAAGCAGAATTAGGTGAGGATAATATCACTGTAGAACCAATTTGATCACATTCACATACTCAGCGGAAGAGTGGTAACAACGAGAAAACAAATCAGATATATAAACTATTTATTACCGCCATCATATATGCAGTTACTGTGCTAAACTTGAATTGAAACTCTATTTCAATTAGTGCTTTTACAATTTTTTTTATTTAACATGAATTGCTCTTCTAAGATTTGGTATTCAGTGAGATGACCTTTGGAGAAAATACACAAGATGTGAAAGCAATAAAAGTAAAATGAGCACATTTCGAATGCCACGATTATACAGACTGTTTCAGGATATTAACTATAAAATTAAGAAGGATTCTCTGTATGTAAACACCTATACCTTGAAAATCTAATTTCATTAATTTGCCCCAGTAATTCCGCAGGAACGCTCTGGAAATACGAAGGTCCTACCTTTCATCGAGCTCACTATTCCGTATTTTTTGCCAAAAAATGTTACTCCTCAAATCATATCGAATCCAACGACATCTCAAAGATATTTGTCAGAAGCCTTGTATAGAATAATGTTGCCTAACAAACAATAACGAAACAACATCAAGGATAAAACAACTTTTTCTTAACGTTTCGGATTCTAGATCAGACTCCTTCTTCAGACATCAAGCGAAAATCTTCAGAATAATTTGCCATCCTGAAATTTGAAAATTGTCAAATTGGCAGTCTTTGAAGATTATAGCAACATAGTTTCACTTTGTATAGGAATTCCCAAGTTCCAACTCCTTTTTCAACAAATTCAATGAAATATGGTCAATTCCAATTGAGCAACTTCCAAACTTGCATTCTTTGTTCAACTTCTCCTTAAGTTTCCTTTTAATGTAATCAGACTGTGTCATCAGAATCTTTGTTTTACTCCAATCCATCATGTGATCTCCATGGATTGTACATACATGTTCTGCTATTTTTGATTTCTGTATGTCTCAATTTCTTAAGTTGTTCTTATATTCCGACTTTCTTACTGCAAGCTTATAGATCCCACATTTATTATTTTTATTTATCTTATAGACTCCAGATATATTATCTTTATTTAATTTATCTATTCTATTATTGATGTAATTAACTGAATTGTCAGATGTTCAGGAAGCTGATGTATTATTGAAATTTCTTTTAAAATATTCGGCAATATCTTCAGATACTCTTTCACTGTAGATAATTCGATCTATAAACGTATCCAATACATAACATAATTATCTTTCTGCATTATTTACTTTTAAGATCTTGTGTAATTGTTCAAATCTTGTGAATTAGTTCAAATGTAGAGTCTGAAGAAATAACAAGAGGTGGAATAATTATTTTTCTTAAATTAAGAAGTTTATGGAAATTTGAATGATTATTTTTTATAAATCAAATATATGGAATATACCTTGAGCGTCAAAAGTACGGAATAATGGGTTTATTTGCTCCCTTTTCTGAAATATCGAAATATGTTTTGATAGGTCAAAGTAATTTATTTTTTAAGGAATATTTTCCCGTTATTCTCATTTTTTTACCATTTTCCGTTACCTAGCAATGACGTCATCAATATTTGTTTAAATTGCAAGCCCCTATTTTTTCTTGAATTCAGTAATGCACATGTAACGCCATTTGAGTCAATAATATTGATTTTTGAATTTGAAAAATATGTTAAAATTTTCAAATTAATTTTCCATCAAATAAATACCTTAATATTATGAAAACGATACTAGTTATCGATACTGAAACTCAAAAAAATATTCAATACCATCTGGATGTCTTGTGTGTTCTCCTAGTACCTACTTGCCTACAGAGAATATCGCAAATAGATGAAAACGTCGTATTTGAATTTAATTCGGATTATTTTATTAATTTTTTTTCACCTACTGTGAAAAACTAAACTTAAAATAGTTCGGCGTTTATCGGCATCAGACAGAATGGAAATTCTGATTATCAGGGCTTGTTTTGATAGAACAAATATCCATCAAGAAGTTTGTGATTATTTCGTTATTGTTTTTTAGGCAGCATTGTTCGATTTATTGCTTCTGACAAATACGTTGTATTTCTTACGCAGAAGCAATTCACAAAATAATAATTTTTTATTAAATAGATATTTTCCAGAGTTTGCGAGATAAAACCCAGAAAGAAACCATTTAATAATGAATATACCTGAAAGCGGGAAAAATAAAGCCACTATACCATAATTTAAACGCCCACTCTATGGAATTTAATATTAGTCATTGAACCTAAATGGACGCTTCAGAGTTCTCAAAGCTGTTCGAATTTTCCTTCATTTCGTCTAGCATCTCATTCAGAAGTTATATCGAGCTGAAAATTCTGAAAGGTCATGCACCTTTGTTATTTTTCATCCCAATGGAATTTCGATGGAAGTTCATGACTAACACATGGGACGGCTAAGAACCATAATTCATGATTTCGAAGGCTTTGCCTGAAATTATCATCTCTGTGCTTCGAATACTTTCATCTCCTACTTTCTCTTGTATACACGAGACTGCTGGCTCCCACTTATGTTGTCTGATCATACAGACCCAAAACAGTGGGGAAATTGTCTTTACCACTTTTCAATACCCATATAAAACAAGATAGATATTTGAAAATAGGACTATTGTCGCTCAATTTCCAACCCAGAAGGGTGTATTATATTTTTGTGAATATGTTCAGTAGTGTTTTAGTGTAGTGTAGCGATAAAGCCCCTTATTTTGGATTATAAGCAGCCATGTGGATACAACAGGTGCGGTATTCAATTAGTGCGGTGAATTTTGTGAAAATGAATTAATTTTTTTCGTGGACTCAACTTGTTCTTCTTGACAGACAAATCGAAGATGAAGATCGAACTCAAATAATTAGAAATTGATTTTTCGATCGAAACTAGAAATTTTCTACATGAAAATTGAAAAAGCGTTACGGTGAAACATTTTGGCTTCTGCTTAATAGCATCGAATTATACAGGGTGGTCCAGACCTTAACCAAGAAATTTTAACCGCGTATTCTACGTCAAAAATAAGCCCTAGTTTGTCATGCAAACATATGTCGAGAAATGCTTCCTCTCCGAGATACAGGGTGTTAAAATTATAGAATTAAAAAATGTTTTTTATTAATAACTTTTACACTTTTTGAAATATTTCTAATAAATTTGGGACATAGGTTTTAAGGATCAAGGAGCACTTTTTGAAGGGATAATTTTTTGTTTATTCTACCAGTGGAGACGATTTTTTAACCATCCCTGAAATTTTACTGAAGATTATTTTTGAATTGGGGTGGTAACGTTTTCATATCGATTATTACTGCAATAATAAATGTTCAAATTTCATATCGTTTCGTTAATATGCTCTAGAAACATATTTTATTTTACTTCACTCATTTCGATTTTCATCTCTTAAATGAATTTAACCGACAGACCACCAACTACGTAAAATCATATAAAAAATGTGTTTAGATTATTGTTAGAGACGATTTATTTAATTCTAGTATGGAGTAAATCCTATTTGATTATAAGATTTGAACCTCTTCCTTATATAATAAAATTTGAAACAGTTTATATTTGAAATATTCACAGTATCTCCATTTTCATTTTTTATTTAATTAATTTTCAAATTGGAATAATTATATTTTATTTTCCAATTTTGCCTGAAATATTCGAATAGTCGAATTTTTTTTAAATACACAAAATTTTAATTCAAAATAGAATAATCGGAATGATTCTAATACAATTCCAAGCCCTATATCACTCAAGTGAATCAATTACATAGTTACAAGCATTAATCGAATTATTACTCCTATTGGATACGTGAATACATAATAGGAAGGACTCAACATCTGAGCTTCCAGTCAATAGGTCCTTTGCTGTACTCAGGAGATCATGATGACAATACGGGAGTCCTTTGTCGTCTCCTACTCTAGAAGGGCTCAAATTTCACAGGTAATTTACACCGTAGAGATGTGAATTCGATGCTTTGGAGAAATAAGGGATGTAGGATCTTTGGCGAAGGGGCAGATTTCCCTGTTTTGCTAATATTTGACCCCGCAAAAGGGTTGAGGAATTCGGGATATTATAATAACGTCTTTGGTGATGAATTCCTGATGGTGAATGTTGAATACCTGAACTAGAAATTTCGCCTTTAGCTAATCCTTATTCGGGGCACTGAGTTTAAATCATTTTCAGGATTATCGTGACGATTTCGATAGGGGAGATACAGAGTGGAAGGGTCAAACCATGATTATACAATTACTTTCGATGCAATTGTTGATCCGAAAATAAAAAAAAATATGAGAATCCCGTTAATATTACAAAGAAATCAATTTGCAACATTACAATGAGTAATCATTAAAGGATACTGTGGGAGGTATACTCATTATTAAAAGGTTTTTTTCTGGGTTTTCTCTCCCAAACTCTGAAAAATATCTATAAAATAAAAATTAATTATTTTGTGATTTAATTCTGCGTATTTGTCAGAGAAAACCCAGAAAAACACCTTTTAATAATTACAATGAGTGTTTTTTTTGCCCAAACGTCTGTAATTTTCGAATTTTTTGCCGAAAATGGTCCCAAACGATTCACTGATGAAGAATTCGAGGTCAAATTCAATTCTGAATTTCTAACATTCGAACGGAATGAGATAGCGACTTGAAATTTTCAGGGTAGGTTGCGCATCCGAATGGTCCGGTTGAGTTCGTTAATGGGCAAAATCGGCCGAATGGTTTTGGAGTTATACCCATCTGAAATTTTGTTGTTATTTCCTCAATAACTCAAAGAATAATGATTCGATCAGATTGAAACTTGGCAGATAGTTGTAGAATGCCGAGCCGTGATTATGTACAAATTTCGTGGGGTTCGTATCACATGAAAAAAAATGTCTTCCTAAAATTTTTAAATAACCGTCATTTTACAATGGACTACGTGACTTCAGCTGGATGAGTTCTGCATTTTTGAAATGATTTTACTCTAAAATCCGAACTCGGTTGATGCCAAATGCATATTTTTACGTGTTTGCACTTCCTTTATTCATATTCAACTTCATACAGTAATTCGTGAGGATGTGTGAAAAGATAATAGAACAGCTCCTGACTTTTTAGGAATTCTTATTTAATTATGTTATTTATGTGTGCACTCTGTATTTGTTTGCACTTCTGTTTACGTAATATTTCTAATCGGAAAACTAAATAAAATATGAAGTAAGATTAATAAATATAACGAGAGCCCTTTTCGAACATTTTCAGTGATGAATTAATGGGAATTAATACGTACTTCTTGAGTATCAGAAATTAGGGGTTGTAATTTAAAAATATCATCGCCCGGAAAGGTTGTTGGTTAATTTCAAAAGTTGATTCAGGGATACATTTCCTCATTTTTAATGTACAATCATTTTTCTTCGAATTTCCATATGCATCCAATATAGTCATATCTCTTTCTTGAGACGCCCTATATATTTCACTTTACCGTACACAATTCTAATTAAAAACTGAAACCAACTCTCATCTCAATTTCCATCGCATTTATCTGATTATTACTAACCAATTGTATTACCTGATTCACCCTTTAAAATTCACATGTATTATCATGTAGGAAATGCGTTGTCATGTATGTTTGCTTATGATTGATTAACAGGTGTATCAATAACAAGAGTCATAAACGAGTAACCAAATCGTACTAATAATAAATTAATGAACCATTAGACCCGACAAACGAACTCATAGTTGTAATTAGTAACTGTTTAGAGAAGTAAACAGTGAAGTTAAATTCCAATAAAAGGAGAAGAATGAACTGAGGTGGAACATGAAGGGAAATTGATGTCTATTTCTGGAATTTGTGGAATGAATAAATTGTGGAACTGCAGTTTTATTTACTTGGCCGGATATGGATATAAAACTCTGCAGAATTGTTATTTGAACACGGAATTGAAATGAAACTTTTCTGGAGGAAAGTTTGGTGACATAAATGGAATTTTCTGTGTATATAATCGGGTAGCTGTGTCGGCTTCCTTGCTTGATACTTGCTTATGATCATAAACCGAGGAAATTTTTCCACAGCCCTTGGGTTATGTATATTCGCTGATACGCCTTCCATTACAATCTCAGATGGACCATAATGTACACAAGTTAATTATTAATTACTTCAAATTTCGTTCTTAATGAGAAGAAAAAGTTCTGTCAAAAATTTGATCGTTAATTTATTCAATTTACAACAGTTTTTCCTTGACAGGTTGTCCCAAGACTCACTCCTCAGCGGTCAGATATGTATTTTTCAACTAAAAATAAAACAAGATGAAGGATACCAAAATACCGAACGAGGAGGTCGTTTTAGAGGAATATTGAAAAAAAAAATCCCATTATGAATTTCTCATTTGATTTGAACAGAGACAAATACACTAAAAGTTAGTAGGAATATTGAAAACAGAGAATCTTCTAGGTCATGTTAACACTCGAAAATATCACCATTTTCATTAATACATTTTTGAAACCTCATCACAAAATGTTCTAGCAACAGAATCAAAATAAGTTGCATTCAAGTCCCCTTCTTCTTCGTGAATCCGGGTAACAACATCAGCCTCTCCGGCTGGAAGAGTGCAATAAACCTTTTCCTTTATGTATCCCCGCAGCCAAAAATCTACTGGTTTCAGATCTGGATACCTATGTGGCCACGGTATTGGTCTGCCATATCCAATCCATTTATTAGGAAAACGGTAGTTCAAAATATCCCGTATCTGTAAGTTAGAGCGAGCAGGTGCACCATCGTGCTGAAACCACACTGTTGTGATGGAACATCCTCCGATGTATTCTTGAAAATTACTGTTATTTGCACAATTCATTATTTTTATACGTGATTTAAATGAAGCTTATTTTAATTCTATAACTGGAAGATTTTCCGATAGGTTGCAAAAATGTATTAACCAAATTGGCTCTTCGTTATTAATATTCCAACTAGCTTTTGATGTATTTGTGTTTGTTCAGACTCTTTCCCTTACATATATTTTGGTATTCATTCTTTTTGCCTTATTTTGAATTGTAGAATACATATCCAAGCGGTATGGAGTGAAATTTGGGATACCCTGTATATTTGTAATATTAACCTTGTTAAAAAAAGTTTAGATGATTGGAAAAAATATTGATCATTATAATTAAGTAATTTTAAGCATCACTGGGATTGAATTCATAATTTTATGTTTCCGTAAACATTCTCTACGAATTTTCTCTGTATAATTTGTTTTTAATTATTATGTTTATTTATCTGAATGAAGTTGAACAGTGAACAAACTGATTATGTCAATTTATATTGTCAAATTGGTTTGGCAACACCTTCTGATACTTTTTCTTTACATATGAATAATAAGCAACACCTGCAAATTCTAATATAATTGAAATTTTAAGTTAATAACTATCGAACGTGAAATGGCCGATTCATCATTCGTTCAGTTAATTCTGATTGTAATCACTCATAAATATTACGAATTTAGCAATAATTCATGATTTCCATTCAATTGTTTTAGACTTGATATCATTGTATGCGGGTCATTTGCTGTATTTGGCTTCACTCGAGCAAAAAATATCATTTCTGTTGTTCCAATTCTGATGTATTTGCCAATATTGACTTCTCAGAATATTGAACATGAAATTGTGGCACAGAAGTGAAAAAACTTCTCGTTTGGTATTACATAATGATCTCAAAAGATTATGATATACTGAGGATTATTCAAATATTGTATAGCTTAGGTTATTATTTTCTTGAAGAACAAACATTATTTGATTTATACCAATTAGGTTTTAGATATGAAAATTCGAGCTTTTGTCGATGAAAGTTATTATGATTTTTGTATTCACTATACTCCATAGAATATCAAAGATATATTAATATTCACTACGATTGTTTCAGCACACAGTAACAGTTTGTTAGGTATAATTTCCCCACAGGGAATCTTTCGAATTCCAGATTAATTTTATATCTTTTCTGAATTATTTTTTGAATCCGTTCTGCATCTGTTGATCACCTGTTTTTTATGGCCACTGTGGAAAAATTAATATTTATAAACTCTCGACTCTTGATTGAGTATTCTTCAGTCTCGATATAAATTTTCATCCATGAAAAGTTCAACTAATTAAATATACAAATTTATACTACCTACTTCGACTTTACAAGTTTATTATTAAACCTTTTTCGATGCGAAAACTGAAGTTGTTAAGGGGACAAAAACATTTCATGATGAATATTTTTAAGAATCATAACCCCTAGGGTTCGTTTCAATAATTTACAGGAGGGTACATTGTTGAATACGCAAATTATACGGCGTTTTTAAAAAACTCGAGTCACGGAGAGAAATATGACGGAAATTTTATGCTGGTTGTTGTTGTTCTATAAATATGATCGATAAATTTTACAATTTATCAAAATAATTTTATTATTTCTTTTAAATATTATACAATCCGCACGGAATTTTGAATGAGTCTTCTCGTTCCAACTAACTACCGAGCTTCAATTTCATCCGATCAGTATTTTTTGAGTTATCGAAAAAATATTTCAGTTGGCTATTGCTCCGAAACCAGTCGGTGGTTTTTGCCCGTAAAAGAACTCACCCGAGATATTGATGCCCCAAAGCTACCCTGCAAACTTTAACTCACTTACTGATCTCGTTCGATACTTATCGTGCCCACGGCCACAATAACTTTTGAACGGAAGGAGATAGAGATTTGCAATTTTCAGGGTAGGTTGCACATCCGAATACGACGGTTCAGTTCGTTGATGGACATAATCGGCCAAACAGTTTCGGAGTTATACACATCTCAAACGTTGTTGTTATTTCCGCAATAACTCAAAAAATATACATCCGATTGAATTTCCACTTCGTTATTAGTTGTAGAATGCCAATTTTTGCAGGTAATTTAGTTTAGCTGGGAATGGGGGAAGATTTGAGCATTCAACTTGAACCAAATTCTCGAAAACTTGAGTCTTTTATGCTTAACATTTTAATTGCAGTCTATTTGATTCTGTGACCAAATATCAGCCCACTATGTTAAAGATGATTGAAAAACAGTTATTTTCGAATTCTGCATATTTAATTAAATGAGAACTATATCATGTTATATAATTTCGAAGAAAGAAAAAAATGGCTATTTGAAAACGTCATAAAATGCAGGTTTTCCCATTTAAAAAAACATAAGTTTGTTTTATATCTTCGAAATTTCAAGCCTGAGAAAAATAATGAGTACACCAATGGATTCTGCTCAAAGAAGTGTCAGATCTCTAGCTTCAGTAGGAAAGGAGATGTGAATTTTTTTCGATATCGCCACTTTTTCAAATTTCGCTTATAACTACAAAAACAAAAGACAAATCATATCTCCGAAAGTATGGTTTCTCAGTGTTAATAAATCAATGGAATAAGCAACAGATTCTTATAATAAAACAAAAAGTGTCTATTAAAAAAAGTAACAGAATATTTGACAGATGAGTAGTTCTCTGCAATGTGACAAAGTTCATATTGGTATGTTCCGTTTTAAACAGATCTTGGACTTGCTCCAACTCATACGTAAAAGTTGGACGCAAGTCCAAGATGACATGTGTGAACACAGATCATACGATAATTCATAGATAAAATGATTAGAGCATTCTGTGAAAACATAGAAGTACGATTTATTATTGAAATTTTGAAAAATCATATCACCGAAATCATTAGCTTGTTAGAGTTGAAAATGATATCGATGGATTCTTATGATAAAACTGCATCTTAAAAAAAAAATATTTTAAATTTGTATCGTTACTCCGAAATCATCTGACCGATTCTGCGCAATAACGAACTTAGCCGAGATATTTATCACCCAAACCTACTCTGAAAATTTCAACTGCCCTAGCTCTATCTGTTCGAGAGTTATTCTAGAAACAAAATTTTCAAATTTTTTTTTACACTTTATGGCAACCCGATCAATACAAGACTTCGCATGCATATAAAGGTCATTATTTTACAATTTAATGCTAAATTTCAGATAGATCGAGTGATCGGTTTTTGAAATATTCATCAAAAATATTTTTACTAAAAACGGCCATAACTCTGAAACCGCATCGTGGATTTCGCCCGTTAACGAACTCGTCCGAGATATTTACGGTCCAAATGTACCCTGCAAATTTCAATCCTCTAACTCCTTTCGTTCGAGAGTTATCATGTTAACGGTGGGGCGGCTGGCGCTTTCGACCACGGATTCTTGATCAGTGAGTCGAACCACATCGTTTAAGACCATTTTCAGCCAAAAATTCGAAAATTACAGACATTTGGGCAAATTGATAAGCACTCTGTTCCGAGGAACAAGAGCGCCTCTCGAAAAGAGATCGAGAATGCGGTATCAGATTTTTGCTATCTCCCATAGTTCGAAAGTTCTAGTACTAAAACTATCAGAATGCGTCCACCCTGTACAAGTTCAAGGTTTCAGCATCCTTCTATTCTAACTCTGTTTAGAGATGGGCGTGTTCGTCACTTTTCACCTTACACTCAAATCTCGTCTCTCCGATGACATCAGTAGATTGACCCAGTAAACAAACTCGTTTTTAGTGAGAGTTTTCACGACCTGAACGACTAGAAACCGATTGATTCCTACAATACGCACACATCCGATTTTTTTAATGGTATCATTTCAATTTAACGAACATGTGCGCGCTACAAATTGATCCCCTGCTTTCGACTCGATTCGTTTGTTCGTTTTTATTTGAAATGCAAATCAGAGACGGTACCCTGTTCGGACTTTTCGAATCTGGAATGAGAGGACAACATTTAGAGATTGATTTTTTTCATCAATCGGAGGAAATGTCTCTTTTTAGGATTTGGGCGAATTTATGCTGATGCAATATTTTTTGGAATATTAATCAACCCCTTCTGGTTTATTTCTTGCAAAATATTAACTTCTCGGTTTCCGTTTAGAAATACGTAAAATCCAAAATTGAAAGAATCTACGAAATCCGAATGTTTATATTTTCATTGCTTATTTCCTGAAAGTATATAATTCGATGAACTAGCGTATTAATCTGTTCTAGTGTCTATTCATGCCTCATCATTCCCTGAGCCACGAACACATTTCGTCAGTTATTTCTCTCGGAAAAAACACGTAAAATATGGAAACATGGAAAAAAAATATCGGCTGATATGATATTATTAAGGAATAGATGGCTATATCTCGGTGATAAAAGCTGATGTCCTGAAGTGCGTAGCACAGGAGCTATACAGGAGCATCTATCACTTATTCAAATGCGTGAGTTGACGAGTTTTTCCGAGAGTTTTCCTCAGCCTATTGCCAGCTGATTTTTTCATTACTTGCAGGATTATATCTCAGCCTATTCATTCTCATCTGGGAAGAAATGACTTATCTAAAGTTATTCTACTGAAATTCCGCATCAGAAATCTTTATATGTCAGAATATCAGCTTCGTATTTTATCAATTATTGTGAAAATAAATTTTCGAACGGGTATCTACCTTATTAAATGGTTTCTTTCTGTATTTTCTCTCATAAACTCTGAAAAATATTATTAAAAAAATAATTTTTTTCTGATTTGCTTCTGCGTAAGAAATACAAGATATTTGTCAGAAGCAATAAATCGAACAATGTTGCCTAACAAACAATAACGAAACGACATCAACGATGAAACAACTATTTCGTAACGTTTCGGAGTCTATATCAGACTCCTTCGTCAGACACTTAACGAAAATCTTCAGAATGATTTTTTGTTAATAGCTATTCTGAAATTCGAGAATTGTGATATTTCAGGATAGCTATCAACAAAAAATGATTGTGTCTGACGAAGGAGTCTGATATAGACTCGGAAACGTTACGAAAAAGTCATTTCATTGTTGATGTTGTTTCGTTATTGTTTGTTAGGCAACATTGTTCGATTTATTGCTTCTGACAAATATCTTGTGTTTCCTACGCAGAAGCAAATCACAAAATAATATTTTTTTAATTTCATAGATATTTTTCAGAGTTTGGGAGGGAAAACCCAAAATGAAACCATTTAACAATGGATATACCTCCCACAGTATTCTTTAATGATTACTTGCGATCAGATATGTATATTTTGAGTTATCGAGGAAACAATATTTCTGATGGGAATAACTCCGAAACCGTTTGGCTGATTATGTCGATTAAAGAAATCGTAGTACCTACCGTCTTTCGAAATTTTGTTCCTGAAACACTTGTAATTCAATAAATTTGCGTATAATATACAATTCTCCGAATGATCAGGTTAAGTCTTACAAGTGGTTCGAATAGAAATTCAAATATCTGTTTGTATGTGTCTGATTCCTGAAGAAACTTGTTTCAAAATGGTTCGGATACTAGAGATTATTCTTCTCTATTTCTGAAGTACATTTCAATTATTATTATTGCCATTCCAAAAGTTTGTCTATAAAAATCATCTCCTAGTAGGAAATAGGTGGTATTTGAACATAAATCAAGCATTAATATTAAATTTTAGAATCTTTAATCACAGAGTCATCATTTTCTAATTTTGTTCGAACTAGAAATTTTACATAGAGATCCAATACAACTCCCTACTGGTCTCAGAGGAAGTAGAGGTTTGTGTATTTTTGGAAGGCCATAATATAAATGTGGTGGCATACTGTAATATGTCTATACATCAGGTTTTTCTACTGATTTGGTTTTTGACTTCACTTTCTGTGATATAAGTGGTATCTTTATTATTTTTGGTGCATCTTTTCTTATCATTAACAATATCCAAAAGTTCATTGTAATATTCATTTGAATCCAAAATGACTGTAACGTTCTATTTGTCTGCAGATAAGGTTTTAATATTGGTATCTTTCCCAAGTGAAATAATATTAATATAATATATAATGTTTTTTAATATCATTTACATTTCAAGTTGTTAATAGGCTTCTGTGGTAATTTAATTCGAAACTCTGAATTCGTTTGAATTTTCAGTTGGAAGTTTTTGAGCTATTTTTTAATAGATGTAACAATTTTTATGAAATAGTTCCTTTCTGGGTTTTTCCTCCCAAACTGCAAAATTTAGTCCCTTTGATAAGTTTCTTTTTTCATTTTCAGTCAAACTCCTCAAAGTCAAATTTATAGCTGTTTGTTGATGAAGTTTTTATTGAGTACATCATTGCTGTCATTATTCATATTCGTTTTTATATGAAATATCAATATATTAAAAGATATAACAAATTATAAACGATTTCTTCTTCTAATCTTACTATATAATTTGTTTTGTTGTATTACTCAAATCTCCAAGATATTTCGTTTCTTTTTTGTTTTATTTAGGATATTTCTCGATTTACTCGATTTTATTCTGTAGTCATTATTTCACGTTTGGAAAGGTCGTTATGAGTGTTTCCTCTCTGACTGAGATCCTTGATTATATAAATAGAAATGCTATTCAGGAATGAGAAAATAGTTCCCCATTTTAGAATCGTCTCATATATCCCGAAAGTACACTAATAACATTGTCTTCATTCGTGCCTGAAGTAACGGAGATTGAGATGATATCGTGCTTTTTGCAGAATCAAGTGAATTGAAACAATACGAACTTCAACTACCTAACTGAAGTAGTTAGGCTTACTTCTCCTGGGAGCGGGGACCGTTCAAAGAGCGGCATCTTCCTCCTCGGTTTCAGAGGGACATCTTTCGATTATGAACATCTCTAGAGGCTTTTAATTCAATTTTTCGCTGTGAAATGTAATTTCCGAGATCCTATAAACGTCAATTTCAATTGGAAAGTATCCCATCAACTTTCACGTGATGACTCCTTGAATGGGATACTCTTTCCACCGAAAATATTCCACGATGATCCATCGCAATTGGAATTGATTCAAGCAAGCCTTTGTCTCGCTGACTGATAAGTCAACAGTTCGGTCAGCAAGACAATTCTGAAAGTGAATTTATTAAACATGAGAATTAAACCACAATAATGAATAATTTCCTTATAACTCGCGGTGTATTGTCTGATCATACAATCACTGACTTGATAAACAATTATTCTGTATTAATGATTCTTTCTGTGCCTATATTTCACTGCGAAATCTTTGTGTATTTGTTCGTTTCCAATTAAACATCCAATGAAGGTTGATTTTTAGAGGCTGGTGTTTCGAGTAGCCAAACATTTTTGCAGCAACAGACAGCTCAACAACTGATTTGTAACGGGTCCGCCAAATAACTTTTTTTTTGAAAATGCAATAAAAAAAAGCTACTGAATATTTCCTCAAATTTCTTTTTTTATTTGAAAGTACAATTCTTCCGGTTAATAATGGAAAATTATTTCATTCAAATGACTGCCTCGGCTGGCCATGCAGTAGTTTACACGATCGGTCCAATTTTGGAGCACATTATCGATTGTGTGCAGATGTATTTCACCAATGGCTTCACGAATATTGTCCTTTAAAGCGTCAATTGTCTCTGGCTTGTTGGCGTAACACTTATCTTTAACGGCACCCCACAAATAATAGTCCAACGGTGTCAAATCGCAGCTCCGAGGTGGCCATACGACATCAGCTCTGCGGCTGATAATGCGATCTTCAAAAACAGGGCAACTCCTGAACAAATTGGACTTTGTATGGCGTCATACCAAGGTCTTTATGCAAAATTTGTCTCAATGATGTCTCCGAAATGTTCAATTCTTGAGAACGACGGTGAATTGATGTTGATGGCGCTTCACGCACACTTTCTGCCACAGCAGCAATATTCTCGGGTGTACGCACTGTTTTTGGCTTTTCACGCTTTGGTTTATCGATGAGGATGCCAGTTTCTTTAATTTTTTTCGCAAGATAACGAACATACGGAGCTGACGGTGCTTCTATTCTTCCAAAATCCGTACGCAATTTTCGCACACATTCTGCAACATTACCATGATTTTCAAAGTAATGTCGCAATATTTCCCAGCGTTGTTCAAGCGTATACACAACCATATTCGTTCAGCGGAAGGATAAAACTAATTATCTGTCAAATCAGACATGAGCTAAGTGTTACCATTCACGAAATAAGCACTAGTTGAAGAAAAAACGTTAGATGTCGGACTAGGGTGGTTCACCATATCACTCTGAATAAACTAAAGCCGAAACAACACTAGTAAAGCATTTATTTTCCAATAGAGCCACTCTTATGTCACAGGATCGAAAATAAACGAGCTTTACAATTCTACGTTTTACAACTATGAAATTCTATCGAGCCCAGAACGAATCATCCGAATATGATTGTGAAAACTCTAGCTTGCACGCAAATGAGTATCTTCCGAGGAAGCGAACAGTAAAACTGAAACCTAGTTATTCTTCCCTGAATTCAAAATTTAATATTTCTTTTTCTTTTCAGATACTTGTTGTTGTTTTGTGCATCACTTGCACCGTACAACAGGCTAAAGCTGTCGTCAACAAAGCTACATTCCAAGATTCAACCGTTAATAATGTAGAGTCCACGAACAACAAAGAAATCAAAAGTGAAATTGAAGACTCAGCAGCAGCTGAATCTAAGCTTGAGGCAAATAGGAGGGATGCTCCAGTTCTGTCAGATTCTTATGGGGTGCCGATACCTCCAGGATCCTTGAACGCGTATGGACCACCACCACTTCCAGCACCAGTGTATGGCGTTCCAAATCATCCGTCTAATAATGTAGTTTATCCCCCACCACCTCCTGACATACCCCCAGCAGTATCAACAAGTTTTGTTAGTGGAAACAATTTGGATCTACCTTCTGGAACTTACGGTGTTCCTAATGGCAGACCTGGAATTCCATTTGAAAAATATGGGCCTCCTCCTTCTATTTCTCCAGCATTCGGACCTCCACCAGCACCACCAATAAGATACGGTCCTCCAAAACTACCAAAACCGTTTATATCAAAACCATTCAAGCCAAGACCAATTTACGGACCTCCTAGTAAGCCCCTCTTCTTCCCGAAGTCTCCGAAACCAACTTACGGCCCACCCAAATATTACCGTAAACCAAAGCCATCATATGGACCACCAAAATTGACCTATGGACCACCAGGAATCAATTTGGGTCATAATCATTTCAACAGTGGTCCACCAAAATTAACCTATGGACCACCAGGAATCAACTTTGGTCCTAGTCATTTCAACAACGGTCCACCAAAGAATGTTTACGGACCACCTAAATATGTTATATCTTCTGCTCACAACCATTATGGCCCTCCAGATCCGGTACCCCATCCACCCCCACCAGGAGTTCCTGCTCCTCCAACACCCCCAGAAATTAAATATGATGGATGGAAACCAATTCCTGGATTAGTATCAAGACCACCATCCGACAGTTATGGCGTACCTCATGGAGAGTCCCATGGTACCGGAGATCTTTTGTTGAATGGTGATTTCATCCCACCTCCAGTAGGTGCACCTGGTGACAATCAAATTTCAATCGAATCCCACTCGAATGTCAATATTTTCGGTTCTTCGTCAAATGGAGCAGTTAGTGATTCGTATGGTGCACCTCTGAATGCTGTTACTGGTTCAGGACAAATCGTTACATCTTCAGTTGGCACCAGTGACCATCAGGGTGATGTAAAATTGGGATTATCAGCACTTGGGGTCAATTCTGGGCACAACGATAATCTAGCAGTCATCAAGAGCATTGGCTACGAAATATTACAACAGTCAAATGGTCAATATTACGTCAATAACAACGGAGGAGTTCACTCAAATTCCTTGAGTGGTAACGATATTTATAATGAAGGCATCTCTGGTGGAATTGGTAATTCTTTCCATTCTGGAGGTGATGTACAATTTTCTGGTGCTACAAGTAATAACTATTTACCTCCAGTATCAGGAAATATCCACTTAGATTCCTACAGTTCACCTCCTAGCGATTCTTATTCCATTTCGGGGCCATATGCTGCCGCCCATTCCTACAAGTCTTCAGGTCTATCATCTTCAAAATTCAATTCATTTAAACAGTTCAAGAAATATCCTTCTTACAAACCTGAAGGTGGTTTATCCAACTCAGCTACACATGGTGGATTGGTACCTCCAAGCGGGTATTATGGCGTTCCCCCAAGTGGTCAATATGGTACACCTCTAATCGAAAGTGGTTCTTTCTTGAACGCTTTAGAAATAAATCCTCCGCAACATCCAGTAGTACACAGAGAACCTGTACCAAATGGACTACTTCAGTCATTGGGGGGCCATGGTCATCATCACAAGGACGCCAAGGGTTTAGTACATAATATACATTTAGCCCAATCAGCACAAAATCAATACAACGCAGCTGCTACGTATATTCCACCTCCAGTACCAGATACTTTGAAACCTGTACAGGAGCATGTTCCACAAATTTCAACAGATCTGAGTTTACCAAGCCTTCATACCCATACATCTTTCAGGGATAATGCTTTGTCCCATTCAGATTCTTACTCGAATTCACTGAATATTCAAGGAGCACAAACCGCAGCTTTAACAAGTTATCAGGTGCCTTCAGCGGGAGTTTCAGATAGTTATCAAACATCTTCCATTTATCAAGCTCCTTTGAACTCTCTCGAAGGTTTATACAGTGTTCCAGTAACTTCTTTTGGGGTTGTTCAGGATAACTCCCATGCAGCTTCAGTAGTTGATGCATCACATGCTGGCATCAATATAGGTCTAGCACACAATCAAGGTGCATATCCTTTTGGATATGCTGGCATTCCTCATGACTGTAGTGCTTATAAATCACAACCGTTGCCTGAAATAACATATGGAGTACCACAACATAATGCTTACTCGACTTCTTTAGCTCTGACCTCAAATATTGGAGGAAATTATCAGGGTGCGGTAGTACCAGTCACTTATGGAGCACCTGATCTTCAATCAGCCCATAGCCATATTGTTACCAGTGATCAAACAGTAAATAATATCGATGTAAATGACAAAGAATCTTTTGCCAAGAGTTTAGGTCCTGGTGCTGAGGTCATTCCATCTCAGAGCATAGATTTCCATAGTGTGCCAGTCCAAGTGCCAAATACTTATTCTGTTCAGATCCAGTCTAGCGAGAATACTCATAATGGCATCTCCTCAGGTCAATATTTGAACGATGCTCTTTTGCAAAGTGTTCTTAATGCTGTGGAACAGACTAAGGCTAATGAACAAAATGCCCAAGAGAGTCTTCAGTTGTCTGCCTCTGGTCCCGGGGTTCTTCACCAGCAACACGACTTGGATAGTCAACATTCAATCAGGAATGAAGTTTATGCATCATCAAATGCTTTGAATGAAACCTTGAGTCAATCTGTGCCAGATGACAGTCCTTTGTCTTTGATAGGAAATAAAGAAATAGCCCTTTATTTCAACAAAAATATGGGAAAAAGTACGAGAATCAATGAAGAATCTGACAATGCCCCTAACGAATCACAACAGTATGATAATTTTGGATTCTACGAGGGGAGTCAAGTGTCCGAAGCTAAAAATAATGCGACTGAGACCGTTTGAAATTACGTTAGGAATGCTCAGAGTCTTTTCGGACGATGGGTATAATAGTGATAAATATGTGGCCATGCCATATTTTATGTGCTCATATGATTTTATAAAAACATAATTTATTTAATAATGTAGTAATTTATAATATTGTACAAATCGTTATAGTTAAGCGAATAAAAAATTATTTAAATGAAATTATCCTTCCTGTTAAATATTTGTTTAAATTGTTTTATACAAATTGGTGGACGATATGTTTACGGGGAATCAAATACACGAAAAAAATGTTCACGACTCATAACGTCAAGCAAAAAAATTTCTAGGGACATCTAAACAATGACGAGATACATAGCATGGATTTGATCAATCAATAACACTTTTCATTCTTTCTCAACAAAATTGATTTATTGATCGGTTTTTTCTGGGTTTTCTCTCCCAAACTCTGAAAAATATCTATAAAATAAAAATTAATTATTTTGTGATTTGCTTTTGCGTTAGAAATACAGGATATTTGTCAGAAGCAATCAATTGAACAATGTTGCCTAACAAACAACAACGAAACAACATCAACGAAGAAACAACTATATCGTAACGTTTCGGAGTCTATATCAGACTCCTTCGTCAGACGCTCAATGAAAATCGTTAGAATTATTTTGTTGATAGTTATTTTGTGAAATTCAAGAATTGTCACATTGACAGTATTTAAAAATTATAGCTAACATAGTTTTACTTTGCATAGAAATTTCCAAGTTCCAACTCCTTTTTCAATAAATTTAGCCAAATATGGTCAATACCAATTAAGCAATTTGCAAAATTGCATTCTCTGTTAAATAAAATACAAGTTGACTCCTTAAGTTTTCTTTGCATAAAATCAGGTTCTGTCATTAGAATCTTTGTATTACTCCAATCCATCATGTGATCTCCTTGGATTGTACATACATGTTCTGCTATTTTTGATTTCTGTATGTCTGACTTTCTTACTTCTAGTGGTCTTGATGTTTCTCCTGTGTATGATTTACCACAAATACAAGGAATATTATATACACAGTTTTTTGATTTTTGTTTTTCATTTATGGGTTTTGTTTTCGTTAATAAAGACCTAAGATCATTCTGTGTTTTGAAGACGGTTCTTATATTGAACTAAGAACCGATTCTTCTAATTATTTCAGAAAGGCCACGAACATAAGAGATCACATTCAACAGATTGGGTTGCTGTTCTTGTTGATTATTCTGTTGTACTTGTTGATTATTTTGTTGTTCTTGATTATTTGTTTTTCTATCTAAATTCATGATACATGTATTTATGAATTGCCTCGGATATCCATTTTCTTCAAGAAATTTTTTGACGAATAATTCCGGTAAGGTAGCCCTGAGTGATGTAGGTCTGACATAGATCATGAATGATGTATCAACTTCGTCTTAGGGCTTCTCTTCTTTCATTTCTCATGTATATCATCTATATAAATTCTTCTAAACCTATCATGACAATTATTTTTCAATAAATCAATGGAAACAAGATTAATTTTGATGCCATATATTTTATCGACTGATTTTCTATTGTGGATTCCTCAAAACAATTCAAAAGTTCAGGCATTCTCATCTGGATTTGAATTCCATTCTTGATCTTGCTTTGTTTCATAGTTCGAAGTGGAGTTAATTTTCTTGTTTGGTATTCAATTTCATATACATTTTTTATTGCAAAGTATTAAAACTCGCGAGATTACTGTATATTTAGAGGTAAGTTGAGAATAATCCTAAAACAGGCGAAGTCATAAAGTGGCATCAAGATGCATTATATCATAGATGCAGAAGCCATTTACTACTTAGTTCCAGCAAAAAGTGAATGCCGTGTATTAATATACAAAATTACTCATCTCCACAGAGTAATAAATTCACGAATATCTTCCATCAGCCAGATGGAACTTTACAGTCTTGTGTATAATTGAAGACATACCCAGCTGATGTTTGTGATTAGCCAGCATGAACTGAAAACAACCAGTGGAGAGGTTTTCATAATATATCGAATTAAGGCAGGGAAATTACAACAGTAAGGTCTGAGTAGAGTTTAACACTAGGGAATATAGTTTATTATTTTTTGAAATTTGTATTTTCGTCTATAGATAATAGTAAGGTTATTTTGAGCCGTGAATTGGAATGGAATGGAATCCATTCAATTCGACTCGCTAATTAATCCGTAGTTATTTCAAGGTTCATGAAATAATTCATGATAATCGTAGCACTAGAGGAGGACATCTTTTTGGGTGATTTACTATTGGTAGAGCCAGACCTCATCGCAAAGTAATTTCTGAGAGGATTTGAGCCTCTGTGTGGTATAAACTTCGAAATGAGAATAAGAATGGGACTTCCACAAGCGTATATAGAGGTAAGTAATCATTAAAGGATACTGTGGGAGGTATACTCATTATTGAAAGGTTTTTTTCTGGATTTTCTCTCCCAAACTCTGAAAAATATCTATAAAATAAAAATTAATTATTTTGTGATTTGCTTCTGCGTAAGAAACACAAGATATTTGTCAGAAGCAATCAATTGAACAATGTTGCCTAACAAACAACAAGGAAACAGCATCAACGAAGAAACAACTATATCGTAACGTTTCGGAGTCTATATCAGACTCCTTCGTCAGACGCTTAATGAAAATCTTTAGAATTATTTAGTTGATAGTTATTTTGTGAAATTCAAGAATTGTCACATTGACAGTATTTAAAAATCATAGCTAACATAGTTTTACTCCGCATAGAAATTTCCAAGTTCCAACATCTTTTTCAATAAATTTTGCCGAATATGGTCAATACCAATTGAGCAATTTGCAAAATTGCATCCTCTGTTCAATTTAGTCCCTTTGATAAGATTCTTTTTTCACTTTCATTCAAACTTGTTGAAGATAAATTTATAACCGGTTTATTGACGAAGTTGTTATTAAGTGCATTTTTGTTGGATTGTCTTTGTTTTCCATGGAACAGAGAATTGAATTTATTAAAATTTGATGCTCAACTTTTTTTATATTCATTTTTATATGAAATATCAACACAATAAAATCTGAATCACTCTGTGACAAATTATTAAAGATTTCTTCTTGACTTAGTCTTATCTTATTTTGTCTGTTTAGTCCCTTTGATCTGCTCAATTGGTATTGACCATATTTGGCTAAATTTATTGAAAAAGGAGTTGGAACTTGGAAATTTCTTTGCGAAGTAAAACTATGTTAGCTATGATTTTTAAATACTGTCAATGCGACAATTCTTGAATTTCACAAAATAACTATCAACAAAATAATTCTAAAGATTTTCATTAAGCGTCTGACGATGGAGTCTGATATAGACACCGAAACGTTACGATATAGTTGTTTCTTCGTTGATGTTGTTTCGTTGTTGTTTGTTAGGCAACATTGTTCAATTGATTGCTTCTGACAAATATCTTGTGTTTCTTACGCAGAAGCAAATCACAAAATAATTAATTTTTATTTTATAGATATTTTTCAGAGTTTGGGAGAGAAAACCCAGAAAAAACCTTTCAATAATGAGTATACCTCCCACAGTATCCTGTAATGATTACTTATAAATTGATGAGTTCTACATTTTGCTGAAAGAGCTTTATCTTTGTGAACAGCCTGTATATTTTAGCGAACCTTGTATTCCAATTGCTTTAGCTTTGAATGGTCTATAAAACCATTCGCGAGATAACAGAAAAAGTTAATTTCATCACATATTCAAATAACCATGCCTCAAACATAAATATAAAAATGGCCCATTAGATGCGGAGTACATTTCAATTCGATTGTTTTCAATTTCTCTCGAATAATCTGGAGCTTTATTGAAGTTCGCAACGGCTACGTGCTATTCGAAATAGAAAACATTTTTCATGAAACCATAAATTCAAATAATTGTAATCGGTCCGATCAATATCATGCGGCAAATACGGTGGCTCCATCTGTTGATCGAGACCGGATTCAAACGGAAGAACAGACTCGCTGGATCAATGCTTTGCATGAAAGTCTTTGAAGAGGAATAAGGCAACGTTTTCGACGTGATCTTTTCAGAAGTTAGATGTCGCAGAAGGCTTGGACCATTGATTAAGAATTTCTTAGTTTATTAGCTACTTGTAAGGAATCGCCGCCAATTTTGTACAATGGTTTGTTATTTCAGCATCATATTAGCTATCTCTCCTCTTTCCTCATTTTCTGAGACAATAATTCTGCGTTTAACAAATGAGAGAAAATGAAACAGAAAATATTCATTTATTCATTCCGATTTATTTAATATGATGTTAACTTCTGCTACGTTAGTAAAATTGTTGAGGGGTTTCTTTAAGTCTTCGAAGCATGAGATGCTTCAGGTATTCAAAGTAATTTGGCTATTGTTCTGTAATACTGGACCCATTAACTTAGGGAGTAAGTAAGAAATCGCAATATTTCCACAAAATTCGTTTTATTCATCCATATAATTTTCATCTGAGGCGATATAATCAGTCCAACTTGTCGATATGTTTATAGAGTGTTTGATATTTGGTTGCAAAATAGGTGTTTCGGCAATGACTTCTTCGTTGGTGCGAAATATTTTTCCCTGGATCACCCTTTTCAGTTCTGCAAACAGGCCAAATCTGGCGAATAAGAGGGAGTGGGACAGCAATTCGAAAGAGCAATTCATGCAATTTGATCATCATATGTCATGATGACATATTAAATTATATCGTAAATTTTTTCCTGCTCAGTTTTTCATTATTTTACACACTACAAAGTAAAAACATGCATCTATGGGAGATGATAGCCCTACATAAGGGCCCTGTAGCGGTGTTCGAACATCTGAAGTTCTGAATAATCATCACTTGGACTGGTCAGACCTGGTTTTGAAAGAGACCCTCCTGGCCTTACGAGCAACAATTTCCTTTTTGAATTCAAATATTGAAGCGATTTCTAAGATCAATTATCTTTGAGATCTAGCGGAGGCTATTCTTCTCCAAGAGATCCCATGCGCCTACAGAAGAGTATATTTGTGAGAGGAGACTTTTGAGAGGTTACGTATTATTTTTAGTTTGTTCGTTCTTCTCCTCTTGTCTTTTCATTTTTCAGGTTGAGTTTCGAGTACCTTGGAGAAACCTCTCCATTTATTGACGAAGGAGTCCATATTGACATATTGAAGAAATAAATGCCTATCAATATTTCTAAATTTCAGCTAATTTTGTGAACAATAGTTACAAATCACAACACTCACGGGGAGAAGGGTTTTTTGCTGAGGTTTTTCCCTAAGCTCTTGTATCATACGCAGAATTGTATGGTACCGCGTTACACCAACCTCTCTAACACATATAAAACTCTCAGTCAGAAGAATAAATGTCTGTGATTTTCGAATTTTTGGCTGAAAATGGTCTTAAACGATTTGGTTCGACTCACTGATGAAGAATCCGTGGTCGAAATCGATTCTGTCCGGCCGGTCCGGCCGGCCCTCCATTAACACGATAACTCTCGAACGAAAGGAGTTAGAGGATTGAAATACGCAGGGAGGTTTGGAGCGTAAATATCTCGGACAAGTTCGTTAACGGGCGAAATCCACCAAGCGGTTTCAGAGTTCTGACTGTTTTTAAAAAATAATTTTGTAAAGCTATATTTATCACGCTCTTATACAAAAATATTTGTACATGTACATATTATTTTTAATTTCAAACACTGATAATTTCAAACTTCTAAATTACTCGATGACCAAGAATTCAAACATAATCACGCTTGCATCACATCATCTTTCAATGATGCACGTGTTTTTGCCATGATCATGCCTGCTGTGGAAAATAATCTTTCAACAGGTACGGATGTAGCCATTAATAAATCATCGTCCATCCTGGAAAGTGTGAGAAGAACTTTTTCATCACTCTCCACCACTGTAAAATATTTTGATTCCTATTTGCTCTTTCTAACAGCAAATATTCTTCAAACTCAGCTTTCCAATATTTCGAAAGTTTTGTTGATGTTTTAAATAGGCTATCGATGTCGATACATTTTTTTATAGAATTGAACAATTTGGTATAGTTTTCAAATAATACCTTCCCAGTGGGTAGATCATAGAGGGTGTCCTTGGCGTATTCCTCATAACACTTTTCGAAACATTGAATAGCTTCATTTCTTTACCAGTTATATTATACGTAGTTCCACAGATGTATACAATAATTGTTCACATCTTCACTATACAAGGAGCACAAGAGAATAAATTTCTCCAGATGTTCAGATAGAGGCGAAATTTTCAAAGCATTGGGATTTAGGGGCAATAAAAGTTGTCCGTTAAGTTTTGAATTCTTAATGGCATCCGTTTTTATGGTTGTGAATTCCATTTTTTTTAAATAATCTCAATTATCGCAAGGTCAAAACGAATTAATAATCTTCTAAAAAATCGTGTATTTCTTGAACGATGGATGTATATATAGACAAAATATATTGGTAATTTTAGTGGAAACACTTCATAGTCAATTGTTTTCTGTGGGTGTTGAAAAAAGTCGAGTCGTATATAAAGCTTCATACAAAAAATTTAACGAGACTCTCGTGTTGCGCTGTATGTGGTCTCGGTATCGCCTATAATATTTTTGAAAACGTCTCGTCTCGTCTCGTCTCGCTTTTCCGAGACGAGAACGAGACGAGAAAAATCTCGCTCTGGCGTGAAGCCCTATTAAAGTTTAATTCCCTCATTTTTATCTTCTTTTCTTCGAGAGGTTATTATTGATGGATTTCGACGAGAAGAAAGAGCGAAATGTAAAGATTCAAACTTCAAAGGTAGACGACAGATAGTTCCGGGCGCCCTTCAAGCAAGAATGCAGCAACTTATTTAATAAGAGGAAGAAAAAATCGAGTCATTGTTAAGAAATGCAAATCAAATACTCATTTCGCATGAAAAGATTGTGTAATCAAGTTAGATGAATACGGACTGGAATAGAAAGTGAATACAAAGATGAGGAATGAGAAGACGCCCGATTTTGTTGTTTGTCAACGGGAACACGGGGATCAACATCGGAAGAATGAACGACCAGGAGTGAAACGAAGCGTTTAATTCCTAATTTATCTGAATAAAGTGCGGCCCCGACAATCGCGAACATTTCTATTTCAATTGATGAATAATCAATTACTTGTTTTACAAGCGGGCTCCCGAAATGTACGCCACCTGGTTTCTGTTTCTTTCCTCTCGACCCGTTCGCGTATTTCCGTTGAGCATATTTGGCTAAATTTGATGAAGAAAGAATTATAACTTTCTATGTAAAGTGAAACTGTGTTACTATGTTTTTGACGTTCTTGTTCTCGGCTTATCAATTTGTCTGACCTAGAATCCGAGGTCAAAAGCGATTCTGTCCGGCAGTCCGGCCGTTAACACGATAACTTTCGAACGGAATGAGCTGGACATTTGAAATTTCAGACTAGGTTTGGCAGATAAATATCTCGGTTAAGATCGTTATTGGGCAAAATCAGCGTGGTGGTTTGGGAGTAAAGAAAAAACATTTTTTTTAACATTACAAATTTTAAATTCAATTTTTTTTAAGATGCAATTTCATCATAAAAATCCATTGATATCATTCCCAACTCTAACAGACTAATACTTCCGGAGATATGATTTTTCAAAATTTCAATAATTATTCTTAATTCTATGATTTCACAGAATACTCTAATTATAATTTGCTGATCCAACATGGGGTGAGTCATAGACCTACGTTTTGAATTTAATTACGAAAATTCTTGAAAATTGACTTGGGTTTCACAAAGCTAAGATTAGCTTAATTGTGGATTCATTTCTGTGTTTGCATCAAAAATGTACTGGAAATCGACATAGAATCACATTTACAGCTGTCAAAGCTTTGTAAAACCCACCGTAAGAGTTGGATTCTTATAATAGAACTGCATCATAAAAAATTAAATTCGAAACGTAGGTCTCTGACTCACCTCATATGTTGGAGTTCCATATATCAGCAAATTATAATTAGAGTATTCTATGCAATGTTTACTCCTCATATTAGTGGATGGGTTTAATCAAAAGAACATTATTTTCACTAATTCATTGGAAATAGACTAATAATATATCACTGACTAAGACGCCTCAGATAATAACATAATTCACACACTTTGATTACTTGATTGATTGAGCATTATTTTAATGGATATCAAGGCAAATAACTAAAACTATATTTTGGAAAATATGTGAATAATAAAAAATAATAAAACTTCAAATCAACGTCGGTAACAAATTAATTATTTCTTCTCTCTACACCTACAATTTCCTTTCTTCGTGGTTCACATCGTCCACATGTGGCGTAGGTGTCTCTTCTTGAAAGGAATTGTCGTCAATGCAATTAACACAGTCTATAATGTTCCTCAACTTGAGGTGGCATAATTGCCGAACATTTTTCTTCAGTAAACCAAAGCAATGTTGTTGTACCCCATATATATTTCTGGATAAGAGGTAATTATAATTTATTCGCCTCCTGTTTAAATTTCCTCGATCATGAAATGGGATTAACAGATGTAGTAGACATAGATAGACAATATCACAGAGAACGAAATTATTTACACATTTTTCTGATGAAGATTCTATTAGTGCAGAAGCTCTCAACACTCTGCTGTCATGTACAGAAACAGGAAATCCAACAAACATATGTCATACGTTTTATGTGGTCACATACCACAATAATAATGTTTCCTATTGGGATAGGAGTCTGGATCCTGTGGCTTATGAATTCTACTATGGCTTCCATCATTACTCCAACAACACATGGAAAATCCTGGAATCAAAAATAAGCCGTCTTCAGTAGACGGCCATTTTAAAATTTCTGGTGATAAATTGCTCAGAAAATATGCTACTCTTCTGATCACCTTGTAGAATGTAGAAGGCTATAGGTTATATTGAACTTATCGATATCATCTCGGAATGATGATTTTTCTTAATCTCCTTCTTGTGGATTGGGAGATTTCGAATTTTTGTGATAACTTTTCTGTTACCTGTAGATTGATTCCAAAATGTTACGAATACTGTTCATGATTGAGCTGTGGAACTTCGAGTTCCAAGCATTAATCAATATTCATACCATATCTATTCATTACAAGTCATGGTAGGAGTCTCAGTGTAAATAATAATAGTAATAACATAAATGACAAGTTACGAATAGATGATTAAATAATCCTTATGACTTTTCATGAGTGAATACTTCGAATGAACGTCTACTGATGATAGTTTTGCCATTCATTATTTCAAGAATTAGGTACCAATTTGAAAATGGCCTCCAGAATAGTAATAATAATTTTAAAATAGGAACACAGACATAATCTCGAAATAATGTATAACCATTCTGAACTGTGTAATTTCCAATTATTTAACACTTTTAAATACCTGAACCTTACTCCCACAAAATCAACAAAATATGCATTTTTTCCAAATGTATTAATGAATACATGAATACTGATGAATAGAAATGAATATTGATAATTACATGAATATTCATGATTAGTAATGAATACATGAATAATGTGAACCCAAAATACCCGAATTAATCCCAGCCTAACTAACCTATTAGGATTACCAAAAAATTCTGCATGAATTCCAACTGAAGAATTCTTTCGATTGGCAGTTTTCCTTATTTTCTTTCTGGGGACGAAAAAATTCTCAACGAACTTGTCTGCTACCAGAAACGAGTTTTTCCGAAGCACAGCGAACTTAAACGGAAAATGGCATCCCAGCCCGTTTTTTATACTTTCCAACCCCCTCAATTGTCGAATTTCCAACCCCATTCTATCAACTTTCAGACTCTCAAACCTGAACTTAGGGATATTAGACGTCGAATTGATTTCCATTCACACAAATTTCGAGACGACGCTATTTATTCCTATTCTGGTGTATTCTTCTTGAACAACGCGAAAAAGAAAGAGGAAAACTTTGGCCGTAATCTTAGACCCTACATTTTGAGGAATCTCATTTGTAACCAATGGGAACGGATGTTCAGCGATGTTTTGGAGAAAAGAAAATATTAAACGGTTTCAAGAACGTAACCTGCATAGAAATTAATTGAAATTTCGGTACATAGTGGTTGGTTGTGGGCGTGTAAAAAAAATTTGCTACGATTTATTTCGTACTAAGAGGGTTACAATTGACTCCTATTCCACCTGAATTTATGTATAGTCCGTATTTTCGCGCTTGTTCCGCCAGGGACAGCGTGCTATCATTTTCGGAAACTACTCATTTGATCTATCTGGAATATAGCACCAGATTGTAGAATTACGATTGTTATAAGTATGCAAAGATTTGCATTGATCGGATGACTACATGAAATTTTCAGAGTAGGTTTGAGGGACAAATATCTCGGCTAAGTTCGTTATTGGGCAAAATCGGTCTGATAGTTTCGGAGTAACGAAAAAAATTTTTTTTACAATACAACTTTTGAATTCAAATTTTTCTAAGATGCAGTTTCATCATAAGAATCCATTGTTATCATTTTCAACTCTAACAAGCTAATACTTTCGGAGATATGATGTTTCAAAGTTTCAATACCTATCACATCGTAAGTTCTATGTATTCACAGAATGTGAACACAGAATCTGTCTGTGTGACTATTCATAAATGTCATCTTTTCTAGCTATAAGGGATTGTCAATTCGTATATTTTCTATTGGAAAGCAAGTATTCGATTCTTGAATTTGTGAATATATACAAGACTGTTTTGATGTAGTTTATGGAGGCAATAGGAAAGAAAAACATAATGGAATCATCAAAAGAAATTACTGTTCGTTGATCACTGAGGTTAATATTACCTTTTACTTCCTTAAGTAGTGGTAGTGAGACATGTTCCTATATACAGTATTTTCATAATGTAGCTTGCAAAAGATACTGGAATATGGATCTACATTTGTGTATCAATCATTTTTCTCGAGTTAAGGTTCATAATACAGAAAAGAATGTGTTAGTGGTATGGACTATTAAATTTTAAATTATGAAAAGAGGATAGTATTTTATTAATATATTTTGAACTATTAAAATAATTTGTTCGAAATCCACTACCTACTCAAATATCTGGAATAAATGGACAATTTGCCATGATTGTCTCCAGCCTTGCTCTAGACATTTCGATGATACTTTCCTCAGGTATGCCGAGTTGTGAAAACTATTCACCGAGTATGAGTTTTGCAACAACCCATTCCACGAGGTTGAATCATTGATAAATGAATTAAATGACAATTTTTAACGCATTGAAGCATTGTAGATGCTCTTTTTTTTTAAAGATAATTTTTGAACTATTTTTCTTACACGACCCTTTTTTTTAAATTTAATTTCTTTCATGATGCAGTTCTATCATAGGAATCCGTTGATATAATTCCCAACTCTGAGAAACCAATACTTTCGGAGATATAATTTGTCTGTTTGAACAAGAGCGCCGAAAAGCTCCTGTCCACAGGGCTTGAACCAATTTTATTGTTTATTTTGTTCCTCATATTTATTTTTGTTATTTAATTCTTTTATTTTGTTTTGATTGAGGTCCTATTTTATTAATAAATGTTGAGTTTTGTTTTGAAAAAACTTTTTTCATTGAACAATTATTTTGAACGAAAATGGAAAAGAAGGAGGAGGGACCCCAAAAGTTTTTAAGCGTAGGGCCTCGGAAATCCGTCACTGACCATTATCAAACTTTCTCTGTGCGTAAACCTATTAGCTCCATCAAATAAGCATCGAAGTGTTTATATATGAATATTGTACAAGAAGCTAGCAAAAGATCCGCAAATGCAATTTCCATATGAAATTTTCCAGAGCTTAAATTGGTTCGGCGGCGTCTTCTAGAAAAACTCCAAGAGGTTTCCTTATTACCGTGTAATCAACTCGTAGTTACAGTGAAATATGTTCTGTATAAAGAGTTCAAGGCCAGAATTTCATATTCTGTCTGATATCGACAAATGAGATATGCAAATCCGCAAATTTAAATAACTCCAACGGAAGAGATTAGATGAACTTTCATGGGGTGTGGATAAGGCAGCGAAAGCATAGTTTTTCTGGCTCTGAATAACGACCCCGTCGTTATCGACTTATTTTGGGGTGAAATTTCTGGCGGGTGTAAGTGCAGCACAATATATACGGCAAAGTGGAGAGAACGGATAATATATCAGCTGAGGGGGTTGCAATAACTACCTACCATACCGGCTAGTGAACCACATTTTATGGTGCTGTTACAGTACGACAATGTACGTGCTAAAATTACGAATAGCTCATTCGTAAAACACGGACAATACATGAATAAAACTTACTATTCATGGTATATTGCGTAATTCACGTCGGTGGCAAGCTAAATTCCCAAATTTGTAGACGCATTTTCGATTCTTACGCATTTTAGTTATATCTTTTCTTGACTCTACAGGGTGTCCCAGTGTAGATATAACAAACTGATGGGGACGACTTCTTGCGTTATTTTAAAACAAAAAGTTCATCTAAACATACATCGGAAATTGCATAGTTTTCAAGATATAGGGTGTGAAAGTTCTACGGAAAAAATTGTACGCCACTGATTTTTCAGAAAACAAAAATAACTTTGGAAAATCCCATTCAAGTCACAGCAACTTTGGTTGGAAGACTTATTCCGACCAATCAACGGACAAATTTCAGAGTTTACTGTGATATCACCCTTTTTGACCACTTCGCAGTGCCTATCAAAGTCACCCCAATTGGAGTATAACTTTGATAAGGAAGTTTTCATTAATTTGGAGCAGGCAAACAATTATTTAAATCACTTTTTATACCCTTGATGTCTTCATTAGGCTTAGTGCGAATTCTTATTTCATTTTCAAAACAATACTATATATGTAATCGAGTTTAATTCAAGATTAATTAAAAATAACTATCAATTTCACCCCATTTGACCGGTACTGGTTTTGTATCAAATTTAAGCTTATAAATGAGGTCCTTCTTCCACAGAACTGGAAAACGCTTCCTTAGCAGTCTATGAAAAGCGAAAACTGTGCGAACAGCCTGTGTATTCATCAATTAACGGGAGATTTACCGCCTATAAAATCTGCTGCCTTCAGAGAGATCGTAGGCAAAGATTGAGAATTGCTATTAGGGATAATATCTCAACGTGGAACTTCCGCAAATGAGCATTTTCACTTTTCTCTATGGTCACGATGACGGCCGATGAGATATTGGACCTGGGAAAGAACTAACGCAGAATAGTGGTCAATTCTCTATTCCTTCCAATCTCTTCGAGAAAAAAATGGAAAAGAAAAGAGAAGAGTTATTCTATTTTCATCAAAGTTGAGCATATGTTATTGTATTCTGTTCTCACTGGGATATTTCTGAGAAAATTGGTTCAAGCCCTGTAGACAGGAGCTTTTAGGCGCTCTTGTTCAAGCGTATACACAACCATATTCGTTCAGCGGAAGGATAAAACTAATTATCTGTCAAATCAGACATGAGCTAAGTGTTACCATTCACGAAATAAGCACTAGTTGAAAAAAAAAGTTGATGGTGGACCCTTTATTTTGTAATTGCTTCTAGTACATTATCTACATCATTATTATCTTTCTTTTAAATCAAAGCGTGTTACTTGATAAAAAAATTGTATCTATTTCCTATTATCCTTGTGGCTTCCCTGATAACCAGAACATTTTTCGAGCAGTGTAAATGCAATTGTATCATGCCTATAGTGGACCTTCTCGGTCCATCTTAGAATACTTCATCTCCTCTCGAGATACTTCAGTGAGTTCTGAGAAAGCCAAGTTCGTAAATCTTCCAAACTCTAATAGGGTTGCATTTGCAGCGACGCATTCAACGTCTTTATTTCAATGAAGGCGAAGTGAAGGTAGTTGAAAAGAAATTGGTCGGAGTAGTGGAAAGTAGGGAAAGCTGCCACTCCTGAAGAAATGAAACAACATCAGACGAAAGAACTGGTTTTTGATATGGCGTTCATTGAGCGGAAAATTTTACGAGTGCTATTTTGAATAGGATCCAAGTTGATTGCTCAGGGGGCAGTAACTCGGGGAGTTCTTCTTCGAAATGTAGCCAAAGGAAAATTGACTCAATAGGGTGAGAGGAAATACCTGCACCACACACGGAAAACATTTTTGTTCGTCAATCTGAATAATGAACTAGTTGGAAAAGCACTGAGGTCAGGAACATTGTCGCACTTGTTCAAATTTATAGACAGAACGGTCACCCATCCAGTTACTGAACTCGACCAAGGCAGCTTGGAATTTTTCACAATACTTCCAACAATACACATCCAATCTTCAAAACCCTCATAAGATGTCAGCGATATCCGAACGGTGATATAAGTCAAAAAATATCAAGCAAATTAAATGAAATAATTTTGAAATCGTCAATCTTCTATAAATAGTGCAGGTTGTTATTTAATTCAACCTTAGAACACAGAAGTGTTCAAGGAATTCTACTAATAATAATTTAGTTAATCGTTAAAGGATACTTCGAGAGGTATATTCATTATTGAATTGGTCCTTTCTGGGTTTTCTCCCCCAAACTCTGAAAAATATCTATAGAATAAAAAAAATATTATTTTGTTCATTGCTTCTGCGTTAGAAATACAAGATATCTATCAGTAGCAATTTATCGAACAATATTGACTAACAAACAATTACGAAACAACGATAAAACAACTATTTCGTCATCATTAAGGGATACAGTGGGAGGTATATTCATTATTAAATGGTTTCTTTCTGGGTTTTCTCTCCCAAATTCTGAAAAATATCTATAAAATAAAAAAAATATTATTTTGTGATTTGCTTCTGCGTAAAAAACACAAGAGATTTGTCAGAAGCAATCAATCGAACAATGTTGCCTAACAATCAATAACGAAACAACATCAACGATAAAACAACATTGTTCCGTTTATTGCTTCTGACAAATATCTTGTGTTTCTTACGCAGAAGCCATTCACAAAATAATAAACTTTTTTTTGACAGATATTTTTCAGAGTTTGGGTCGGAAAACCCAGAAAGAAACCATTTAATAATGAATGTATGTCCACAGTATTTTTTAATGATTATTTAAAACAATCAGGAGGCTTTAAATAACACTATCTACTATCATGGTCAACCGTCCCTTCATAAGTCAATTATTTCGTTTGGCTGTGTGGCACGTAGCACCATCCTATTTCCACAATTTCCAAAATTTTATGACAATCTGACGTTTGGTTTAAAAGATACTGTGGTTTCGTGAAACTACTAGTTTAACTTCAAAAACAATAGAAGGAAAATAATTTCGTGTGCTGAGAAATAAATTGCTTTTTGATGAAAAAATCACCGTTAAAATGAAAGCTCCTTAAAAATCCGTTTCCTAACGAATCATCATTATAATTCTCCATACTCGCTATCTTTAGTGCCTTTTAATTGTATCGAATTCGTTCTATTTGATCGAATTCTGAAAAGCAAGGCAATTCATATTGATTAAGATTCAGTGACGCCACTGCATATATCATGATGGTAATACGAGTTAGGTCAGGCTAAACCTGAAGGGACAGAATACCCAAACGCTGACCACAAGCTAACTAATCTACACATGGCGATGTGTGTTCTACAAATCAATAGCAGAACTGCAGCAGTAGCGTTTGCTAACTTCGAAAATGCTGTCTGACTCAAAGCTAGAAAGTAATTTTTCACTTCAAAAAAGCTGGGAAAGTACTGACGTGAGGTCATCCTACTTTGGCGCACCTCTACAAGTTCATGAAAAAAGCTACCCAACTAGCAATTTTATATTTTATTATAGTTGTGGAAACTTTTTCAACCAAAATCTTATAAAACATTTCAAGTCGCTGAATTGTTTTCAATACGGTTATACAACAGATATAAACCCAAAATTGGCACATTTTATAAAATAATTTTGTCATTCGAAACATTTTATAAAGCTCTTCATAAACATTACAAGACTATTTCATAAACATTCTGGCACCATCTAAAAAACTGTTTTGTAATAGCTTTATAAGGTTTTTCATATGAACGTTCTAAAATAAAAATGTTACATAGAATGATATCTATAAAATTAATTGATTTTCAATTGCAAATGGCAATCCTGAATTATAACAACATAGAGAAAATATAGAGGGCATGTGTCATTATTGTTTGCACGACGCCATTTTATTTATATATACTTCTGCACTTACAGATATATTTTTGGATACACACAATAGTAAATAGTTGAAGAATACTGACACACAGACTTATGTGAGAGGATCATATCACTAGAACATTTAAAAAAAATTATTATAATAAGTATATATTATTTATCTCGCGATAACTTGAGAACGGAAAGGCACTTCCAATTCTTAGAGTAGGTTACGCATCCGAATGCAACATTTGAGTTTGTTAATAGGCATAATCAGCTTAACGGTTTTGGACTAATACCCAAATATTGCTGTTATTTCTTCAACAGCTCAAAAATACAAATCCGATCCAATTCAAACATGGTAATTACTTGTAGAGTGCACATTTTTGCGAAGTTTCGTGAGGATCGTATCACTAGAAAATTGAAAAAAAAAAACATCGATAAAAATTCTATATCTCACAAACTATCCGTCCGTATCCCTGAAATTTTGCGAGAGCCTTCAAAACCTAACTTTACAACCAAGTTTCGGAATTATACCAATATAAAAATTTTGTTATTTCCTCTTTAACTCAAAATATACAAATCAGAATTAAAACTTGGTAATTAGGTACTTGGTAGCGCAAAAGCTCCTGACTTCACATCAGTGCTTTTTATGATTTTTTGCGCGTATGTTCTGGGGAAAATCGCGTTATCATTTTGCCCAAATGTCTGTAACTTTCGAATTTTTTGACGAAAATGGTCTCAAACGATTTGGTTCGTTTCCCCAATGAAGAATTCGATGTCAAATTTGATTCTGCCCGGCCGGGCATCCGGCAGTCCGGCCGTTGCCACGATAACTTGAGAACAGAGAGAGCTAGCGACTTGAAATTTTCAGGGTAGGTGGCGCATCCCAATACGACGGACAAGTTTTTTAGTGGGCATAATCGGCCCAATGGTTTTCGAGTAATAATTTTGTTTTCAACCAATATGAATCCGATCGAATTGAAACTTGGTGAGTAGTTGTAGAATATAAACTTAAGCACGTTTGTGAAATTTTGTGAGAATCGTATCGCTAGAAAATTATTGAAAAATTATTAAAAAATATTTTTGTTGTCACGATAACCGGAGAACGGAAAGAGATAGTGGCTTGAAGTTTTCAGGTTAGGTTGTGCATCTGAATGCGACATTCGAGTTTGTTTATAAGCATAATCGGCCAAACGGTTTTAGAGTTATAGCCATCTGAAATTTGGTTGTTTTTTGTTCCTCATTAACTCGAAAATAACAAAACCGATTGAATTCAAACATGGTTATTAGTTTTAGAATGCCAACGCGAAAATTCTTGCAAAATTTCGTGAGGATAGCGTTTGTAGAAAATTTTTAAGAAATCATTGAAAATTGAAAAAAAAAATTCTATATATCAGTAACTATTCGTCTGAAATTGCTGAAATTTTGCAAGAGCCTTAACAACCTAACTATACTGGCAAGTTTCAAGTTTTAACACGATCGATTAAATATTGTGGGAGATTCGAGCAGCCTTGTGTGAGTTCAGTAGATGGGTGACCGTCTCGATAACTTTCGAACGAAAGGAGATAGGGACTGCAATTTTCAGGGTAGGTTGCGTATCCGAATGGGAGAGTTAAGTTCGTTTTTGGGCATAATCGGTCTAACGGTTTCCGAGTTATACCCACCTGGAATATTATTTCCTCGATAACTCAAAAAATAAAGATTCGATCGAATTGAAGCTTCGTAACTAGTTGTAGAAAATCAACATATAGACGTGTTTGAAATTTTGTAAGAACCGTAATCCTAGAAAATTAAAAAAAAAATGATGAAAAAAAAATTTTGTAAGGATCGTACCTACCCCTAATAAATTTGAAAAAAAATTACGAAAAAAAAATGGGTTCAAGCACTGACGTGAAGTCAGGAACTTTTGCGTGTATGTTCTACTGTCCATTCATCTGCATTGGACACCCTTTATCGAATTTAGCATGGTAAATTATATTGTCCATTCTCCTGTATTGGACACTTAATTTGAATCCTGACTTCGGGTCAGTGCTTGAACCAATTTTTCAATATTAGTTATCACCGAATCGTTATTCATTCTTCTGAAGATATAATATGCCCAATGCCAATAGATCGTGGTTTCAATGATTGAAGAGATGAGTTTTCAAATCATAGGTTTCAAGCGAGATTGAAAAAAAATCCGTGGTTTCATTGTAAAAAGATTCTACTTTATCGAACCACGGAGCGTGAAGGGTGTTTTCTAATAAATTCTATCTAAATGTGTATAAAATATATCGGTTCGTCGGTTTTGCCGTTAAATTGTATATCTCTCCACAATAGCGTCAGACATCTGAGGGAAGAATTATAGTCAAATTTCGCAGTGATAAGCGGGAAAGCCAGCTAGTTCGAGCAAATAAAGAAGGCGTGCCGCAGATGTCAGAAAAGACAGGCTTTAGCCCCTGCGAGATAAAGTCATAGGCCCGCGATTATTAGTTCCGAGATGGGAGAAGATCTCCCTGCATCTCCTAGTCCCCCCAGCTAGTGTAGACCGTTCGGAAAACCCCATGTCTATTGCCGAGTCCTTTGCGACTGCAGTAGACGTAAATTTTCCCGCTGAAAAACTAGTAATTAAAATTAGGATTCATCGTCCGGAAAATTCTTTAGATTGTTTCGCTCCGATTTAATTAGAACCGTGGGGTACAGGCTGCACCGAAATTGTTGCGGCAACGTGTGGACCGTGGATACTGCGGTATTTAGGAATTTCTGGTTTATAGGTTGACATATGTGTAATGGGCGAAAAACGAAGCAAATTTTACCGTTAAAACTTATTCATAACTGACTATTTACTAGTCGCCAAATATTCCTGTGAAAAATTCGGATTCAGCAGCAAGATTGTTATACAGGCGTTCCCAGAAGTCGACGCTTCCAGCGGGGAGCCCTTTTTTCGATCCTCTCTTTCGTTTTTCCGGATGAACGATAGGAAAATGTGAATTTTCGCGAAAATCGACAGAATTCTGACGTTTCACGTATTTCTGTGGCCAATTTTAACGCGGCTCCTTCAAGGTCGACGTTTTCGGTCTGAACGAGCGACGATAAATGTCAAATCGAATTTGAATTTCCGACGGAATTACTCAATAATCTTGGAATCGTCTAGAAAAACTGCGAGAAATATGAACGAGTAACCGATTTCAATCGATCGCTTGACAAGATTGACGATATTCTGAAAATCGAAAGACTGAAACCATCCGAGTACTAAAAATCTTTATTTGGTACATAATCGGAGTTGATTCACGTAGGCAACGTGGCCGAGTGAGCTGTGGCGTTGGATGTGGAATTTACAGCTCCCGAGCGTTACAAGCCTCGCGGGGCGACGGGATCGAATCTCAGAGCGTCCGGAATAGCTTTCTCTTAAATTTTTTTCATTTTAACCAATCCAGTAAACGTATCTTGGGATTAAGATCTTTTCGTCATGTTACGAAATCTATAATGAATATCCGTTCGATCGGACATATTTTTGCATTAAAATTACTCAAATATTCAAATATTAAGCAGAAAATTAACGGTCGAAAATGAAAAACTCCCAGCCGTTTATTTATTCATGTTCAAAATGGAAAAACAAAAAATATTGGTTATCCAAAAGTTCTGGATTAAATTTAAAAATAGCTAGCAATTAATGAAATATTTTTTTTTTAATAAATTAATTAGATGATCCAATTAAATTTTCACTTTATACGTAGCGAAGCACGTACTGGGCTGCTAGTACATTATATATTTCATTGAGCATTACTAGTCAATTTTGATTTTAGAAAAAGGATCTCAAAAAACAAATGGTGTTCATTGAGTCAGTCAACTCCTTGTGCTACAAATATATCCTGCGGCAGAAAAAACTCTCCCAACTTCCACACTTGTTGGTTTTATTGTCAAAAAATAATCATGAAGAACGAACCGAATTAGACAGAAATGCAGTATAGTCGGTGAAGCCTACTAAGGAGTGGGGAGAATTCGAAGTTCCAGAAGAATCAGTGTTAATTTCTCGTCTAATATGACAAAAATTACTAAGACCGGATCCGGTATAGGCTAAATGATGCCGGATCCGCCGGATTTCCCAGAATACAGTGAATCTCCATCAATTATAAAAAGTCTGTATGAACTCAACAACCTTAAGGAGTGAGTCATCGAATGGGAAACGCCCTGTGTATGGAGTTCATTCGTACCGCGAATTCTCGCCATACGGCATGATAAATTAACAGCACGTATTGGGGATGGTTTCCTTCCGTTTGCTCATATCGTCCTGACATTGGATTTATTTTATCGTCGCCTCACTCTGTATGAGAAAATCGTCTCTGTCTGAAACGACCAAGCTGCACTGTGGTCAGAATTGAAGAAATCTAATAAGCAATGTCTGAATGCGGCATGGTTTCAAGAAGACAATAAAAGAATACGGAATATAATACTTAAACAATGGTAAACAGGGAAGACAACGGAACAGAACAGAAGCTTGGAGACAGCATGACAGCGAAATTAGGACATATCCTTAGGACTATAATGGTATCTCGCTGGAAAGTTAATGTGCCATATTCCCTTCGACTATGCAGACAATATGTTGGAAGTAGCCGGTTCCCTTTATGACCCATCACCATCAATTCACTACAGTCCACCTCCCTCCGCACACAGACTACAATGTATCATAACCATTGCTCCAAGAAGTTGTGCTTACTGTTTATTGAACGGCGAAGGCGTCACGCTCAACGACCTGAATACGGGAATTCACACAGTTGGTGACTTATATTCCCAATAATTCACAGGAATACGGCCTTTTTAGGGTTTTTACCCTACGCTCATTTCGGAGCTAGAAATACTGAATTTTCGGTCGAAGTCAGCACATAAAAAGACCGCATCCATATTCTATTGAGAAATTATGATAGCACTGACGTAGCGTCGGTAGCTTTACCGCGCTCGTTCGTTGAATTATGATTATGAATGGATTCCACTGTTCAATAATTGAAATGTATAGTGTCCTTTTAACTTTATATGCAAAAATTTGCGCTTATGTTCCATAGTCTATTCACGCTCCATACGAAGTCGATCGAGCTGAAAAATGGTGGAATTTCAGCTGATTCTGACACATAGTTTCTGAAATATAATTTTTTTAAGATAGCTGAAAAAAAAAGAAAATTTAACCCTAAACCGACAAAATTAGTGTTGATAATGTTCTATTCACCTATACTGGACACTTTTAATCGAATTTACTATCGATATAGACCGTTTTCTCGACTTTTATCAGATATATAAATACATTTCGTACCATTTGAATGACATACTTGAGTAATAAGTGGATCGTGTAAGATCACAGAATTTCTAATTATGACAGTTTGTTCCCCAATGTTCCTGTCGATAAGTCGCTTCAAATAGTTCGAACGAAATTAGAAAATGATGATGACTCGGTGATTGAAGACTCGAAATTTAATGCTAATGATATTATGGAAATGGAAATATAATACATAAATTGAAAACATATAACAAAAAATAATGATAAGTATTCGAATAGATATGTTTACATTTAAATATTTTATTATAATCATTAATCATTATAATGGATATGCATCAAGAAGACCGATACAATTCCATGGCGCTCTTGTTCGAACTTTGACAAATCATATCTCCTAAAAAGTATTGGTTTCTCAGAGCTGGGAATGATATCAATGGATTCTTAAGATATAACTGTATCATAAAAGACATTAAATTAAAAGAAGTGTTATTAAAAAAAAACAAAAGTGCCAAAAATTGTTAATCCGAACCACCAGACCGATTCTACCCAATAACCAACTTATCCGAGATAGTCATTCCTCGAACCTACTTTGAAAATTATATTATATCAATTTAAACTTAGCCAATATTCCAGTTTTGTTTTTACTGGAGATATTCTGAACCCAATTCGATCAACCTACCAGAGTATATATTTCCATCATCATATGGATTATCCAAGGGCAATATTGTATCACCAAAAAAGTATAATATCATGTAATCCTCATAATTCTACGATAGCTAAGCTCATTTCATTGTTCATCTTGCATTCAATCATACTTTGTTTTCTAGTACAGAAGGGCCATTTTATATCATGAGAAATGAACTAGAAATAAATTTGACATGTCTCTTATGGGAAAGTATGATGACATAAGATGGAAACATAGATCATGTAATCATTCATAGATAGAATAATTACAGCATTCTGTGAAAACATAGAGGTACGATTCATCATTGAAATTCTGAAAAATCATATCTCCAAAAGTATTATCTTGTTAGAGTTGAAAACGCTATCAATGGATTCCTATGTTGAAACTGCACAAATTGAATTTGAAATTTGTAATGCATAAATTTTTTTTTTTAGTTTTTGCCCAATAACGAACTTAACCGAGATATTTATCTCCGGTCGAGAGTTATCGTGTTAACGGAGGGACGGCCGGACATAATCAATGTTGACCACGGATTCTTGATCAGTGGATTGAACCAAATCGTTGAAGACCATTTTCATCCAAAAAATCGAAAATTACAGACATTTGGGCAAATTGATAAGCACTCTATTCCGAGGAGCAACAGTTCAAAAATAGAGATATTTCAAATATGATGTAGTAATAAACCTGCGTATGAAGTTTTGTTAGTTGAATTTAATCGATTGAAGTTCAAACCGTTCACACATTAGATGATTTCCGCTGCGCTGTTTTAGCCCCAACTCACCCCTAATCCAAGGGTGAATTTAGCGACGATTGTCTTCATTGACTTCTCATTCGAACACAGATCAATTTGGGGGCACTCCAGAAGTTCGTATTTTCATTTGTCAGTTTGTCCCTATTATTCTTTCAACCCTTTCTCTCGCGGAAATGTTTGTTTTAGGAAACCGCCAAGGTAACCACTTTCCTTCAACAGCTTAGGGGCTCGTCGACGATTTTTGTGTCGTTCCCTCCCTTCGGTCATTCACCGTGGCCCCTTTGATATTTTAATGGGAGAAAAACGGAAAATATCTGCTAGGCAGGAGCAGAAGTTGAGATAAAGTCGTGTAAAAGGATTCACCTTAAATTTGATTCTCGCCGGTTGTTCTCCCCTCATTCTTTGCCCGTCTGAAATTTCAAGTTTTGACCTTAAATTAACGAAGTTCCTGAATGTCAAGAATTCAGGTTGAGAAAGTCGCCTCAGACCGAGTTTTTCCTCAAGGATTGAGGGTCACATGTTGGAAAACTCGAGGCTGCTAATCGAAAACTCATGAATAGCAATTAGAAATTAAAGATAATGTGGTTAGAAGATCAATATCGCTGGAATTTAGGTTTACTCTTGCATTTGACGTCTTTCCACGATGACTAGGGCTTCACGCGAGAGCGAGATTTTTCTCGTCTCGTCTCGTTCTCGTCTCGTAAAAGCGAGTCGAGACGAGACGAGACGTTTTCAAAAATATTATAGACGATACCGAGACCACATACAGCGCAACACGAGATTTTTGGTCTTGTTAAATTTTTTGTATGAAGTTTTATATACGACTCAACTTTTTTCAACACCCACAGAAAAAAATTGAATGAAGATTTTTCACTATAATTACCAATATATTTTGTCTATATTATGCATCAATCGTTCTAGAAATACACGATTTTGTATAAGATTATTAATTCGATATGACCTTGCGATAATTGAGAATATTTTTCAAGAAAAAATAGAATCCACAACCATAAAAACGGATTCCATTATGAATTCAATACTTAACGGACAACTTATATTGCCCCTAAATCCCAATTATTGTATACATCTGTGGAACTACGTATAATAAAACTGGTAAAGAAATGAAGCTATTCAATGTTTCGAAAAGTGTTATGAGGAATACGCCAAGAACACCCTCAATGATCTACCCACTGGGAAGGTATTCTTTGAAAACTATACCAAATTGTTCAATTCTATCAAAAAATGTATCGACATCGATAACCTATTTAAAACATCAACAAAACTTTCGAAATAGTGGAAAGCTGAGTTTGAAGAATATTTACTGTTAGAAAGAGCATATAGGAATCAAAATATTTTACAGTGGTGGAGAGTGATGAAAAAGTTCTTCCTACACTTTCCAAGATGGCAGATGATTTATTAATGGCTACATCTGTATCTGTTGAAAGGTTATTTTGCACAGCAGCTATGATCATGGCAAAATACGTACATACATCATTGAAAAATGATGTGTGCAAGCGTGATTATGTTTGAATTCTTGGTCATGAGGTAATTTAAAAGTTGAAATTATCAGTGTTTAAAATTAAAAATAGTATGTATATGTACAAATATATTTGTATGAGAGCGTAATAAATATAGCTTTACAAAATTATTCATTATTATATACCATTTCGTTTATATATTATAATATTTATTATCGTTATTCAGAATTAAGCGAGACGAGACGAGACAACTGATAACGAGACTTGATTTTTTGGGAATTGGCGAGAGTAAGAAGATAAAAAAGAAAACATATTTTTCACGGTTTTCCGACCTGAATTTTTACACATTCATCTAAATCGCAATTTGAAACAAGTTTACTTAGAGCGTCTCTTACAAAAAATTCGAATTTTCCGAGATAAATGGCATTTTTGTTCAAAAATGGCTATTTCCATTCAAACCGGAAGTCACAGTTAGCCGAGTTTTATATCACTTCTTATCATTTTTCATGCATCACCTTTTTGTAAAAAATAAAAATCGGAAATATTAATATAAAAAATAGTCCCCCTTAGTGCGGTGTTGCTGGGAAAAAAAAATCACTGAATTTTTTTTACCCTCTGAAGAGTATTCCCTTCGAATCATACAGTCCATTAGGAAATTTTGTTTTTGTGATCCCCCCCATTTAAATCATGCATGAGTTTCTGCTTACATCAGTTCCAACTTTTTTGACGTTGTTACCTCAAGTTTCCGCAATATTCTCGAAAGCCGTTTTTTCTTGATTTATTTATATTTGATCACTCCATTGTCTGAATGGATCTGAGTGCCGCTTATGGAGCCTTAATATTCCTGTTACTTATCGGTAAATTGGGGGAAATGAGAGTTATAATCTCATAATAAAATTCAATTCAGTAAGTAGCTTCAATAATGCAGGGAATGCCTGATGTTAAACAATAAAGTTTGTCTTAACAGTGTTGCCTGAAGAGTTGAGAGCAACCCAAGGGATAACATTTAGGGTAGAAAGTAGGACATAGGAAACCTCAATTCACAACAGTTCCGAAAGCCTGTCAAGCCCTGTATAACTCAGAGCAAACAGTTTCATAGATCTATGTTCCTCTTCAAGATTACAAAGAGGAATTATGCCACCCTTTCTCCTGCCCTTCCTCCTACCGTACATGATTTGAACTAATCAAAGTGTAGTTGCCTTGCTGAAAAGGATTTTCATAAAGTCACCCTCCGAAGATTTCACGAAACAGAACAACCGTAAACCTTCGTTCAAAGTAGGCCAACCTTCTTGTTCTCTCATCATCCCGAGATACGTTCATCTACATAAATGCTTGTGGGGATAGATGATTATTGAAAATTAATCCAATCTCCGCATATTTAATCCTAATTAATAATCAATTGTTCTCCAGAAGAGAGTGCCTAATTCTGCCATTGGCCCAAATATCTGTATTTTTAGAATTTTTTGCCGAGGTCAAACTTAATTCTGTCCGTCCGGCCGTCAGCACGAGTACTCTCCAACGCAATGAGTTAGGAAGTTGAAATTTGCAGGGTATATTTGGAATCCAAATGCGCCGGTTAAGATCGTTAATGGGCAAAATCCATCGAGTGCTTTCAGAGTTATAGCCATCTGAAATGTTATTATCCGAATAACTGTGTATAGACAACGAACCAGTGCTACCATATGTAGCTCTGGAAATTGAAGCAATTGTTGAAAATGACAAAGCTCACATCTACTGGAACTATGCGATTCCAACAACTCGTCAGATCCACGCTATAAAGCCAGATATACTCCGGCTGAACGAAGAACTTAAAGAATTGTTTTTAGACGAATTTTCCTCCCTCGCAGAAATTTTTTTCCGGGGGTAGAATCACCACATTATAATGTGGTGATGAAAGAAGAACAGAAAAGGGAAAAAATGTTTGAATTGGGGATCCTGTATCCAAGGCATAAAGCCAGGATGGTCATACTAATCATCTAATCATAGGATGCCTAGGAGGAATGAGAGTGAACAACGTGTTCGAATTGAAGACTATTCAGGTCTGCAAATCCCTGGCCGAGGATTTAGCGCAAATATTGCAGAAGGCGGTGTTGCTTGGATCACTTCGAGTCATCAAGCCCCATCAACTGTGAAGGCCGCTTGCAACTCATCTCTTTTGTTAAAGGACGCTGTAAGGGCAGGACGAAGAACTACTCCAAGGAACGTGTGAGAGGTTTTTTGGTGAGTCCAATCAACAACTGGAGTCTCACACTCCTGGGAGAAGCGGACCCTCTCAGGGCGGGCCTATAGAAGGGTTTTCCTCTGGAACGGAAGAAAAATTGAATAGTGAATATTATCAAGCTATGATAACCCAGTTTTCTGTGCCTCTGCGGAGATATGTGGTTTAAGTAAGACGTTTCCACATGCCATACTTCTTGTGATCTCAGTGAAATGTTTCAGTGATATATCGAAATGAATCAAAGCGGGAGAAAATGGAGAATTCCAGTCCAGTGTTGTCTGCTTCATTAAACGGTATTTCCCGTTCATTATTTCAGCTCTAACATCGTCTTAGACAAATTGTTGGTCGAAAACGAGGCCACAAAACAGATATGGAAACTTTCGCGATGGGTTCTTAAATTCAGTAATCTTGCACCCTTATATCCTCACACTTGACTGAGCAAATGGCCTAAGAATTGAAATGGGATTCATTTGCATGTCTTAATGAGGCCCTTTGATGCCAGACTCGCCCCTTTATGAACATGTTTTAAGTATCACTTTCAGACGACACCTTTCGAGGCTCGCCGAGTTTTACTTAATTCGAATTCTACATGAATGAAGGCAAAAATTGAAATACAGAGCCACAGTGGGAACAATTCCCAAGATAAGAACACAGTTATGTCGAATTGTTTATTCAACTTGCAAATTGATCGGGAACTTTGTTAAAATTCATGGAAAAAGCTGCACGATACCCGTGTTTTTGATGTTATGAATTTCAAAATGGATCGTTTAGTCGGCACCCTCAGGCGAAAAGGGGCTCGTTCAATTCCTCTGGAACAACTTTTTTGCATCCCTTCTAATTAACCCTTCAACGGCGGCCTGAGTTCTGTGGCTTGTAATGAAATTATTCTTCCTATGCCATACAACTTCAATTACCTTATCTCGCTTCCTTTCACAGGCTCACATAAAGAATAAATCAATACTTCTATACAATAGGCTTCTCCTAAAGAGTCGTCCGAATTTTTTTTTTTCGCGAGGAAGGATTCCAACCCGAGATTTATAAAAGCGCGGACGTGGTGTCGAGAGGCTTTAACGCGCTCGTCCATTTAATTATTGATGAATGCCGGTGCTTTGTGATACCTAACTCTAATTGAAATCCATGGATATTAAATCAATTTTTTTTACTCAAATTAGCGTTATCCACGGTTCTCAAAGATCAGAATGAATACATACGTGTTAATCACTATTTCTATTCAATTTTTCAATGAAACAATTTTTTTTGGTGATGATTAATTATTGAAAAAATCTGGAACAAAACAATAATTGGCAGATACCTAAGCGTCGAAGGGGCAATCAAAAAGTTAGTTTCGAAAACAATTGTTTGTCGCTGAACAAAAAGCATAGGTACGTCAATTTTTTGTTTTCTGAAAAATAAAAAAAAATCCAGGTCTATTAAGAAATGTTTTGCTGTTTTAAAAACCTTACTTCGATTTGCTGTGCGATCATCTCTACCCGACCTATCGATTATCAAAGTCAACAAAAACTTTTTTCGATTGACTATAACTACAGTGACAGATCATCATACAGTCGTTTTAGTTGAATTAAATTCAAGTGCATTGAATCCCCGAAAAAAGTCGGGTGGGGAAATTTTGAAAAAAAATGTTTGAAGCCCGTAGATCTTTTTCAATGCAAGCAAAGATAGGGAATTTTTTTTTCAATTGTTTTTTATAGATCACTCCAGAACAGTATATGATAAAAAATTTGTGCGCAGATATGAACACTGAAATATTTTGATTCCTATTTGCTCTTTCTAACAGCAAATATTCTTCAAACTCAGCTTTCCAATATTTCGAAAGTTTTGTTGATGTTTTAAATAGGCTATCAATGTCGATACATTTTTTAATATAATTAAACAATTTGGTTTAGTTTTCAAAGAATACCTACCCATTGCGTAGATCATTGAGGGTGTTCTTGGCGTATTCCTCATAACACTTTTCGGAACATTGAATAGCTTCATTTCTTTACCAGTTTTATTATACGTAGTTCCACAGATATATACAATAATTGTTCACATCTTCACTACAAGGAGCACAAGAGAATACATTTCTTCAGATGTTCAGATAGAGACGAAATTTTCAAAGCATTGGGATTTAGGGGAAATAAAAGTTGTCCGTTAAGTATTGAATTCATAATGGCATCCGTTTTTATGGTTGTGAATTCTTTTTTTTTCTTGAAAGATAATCTCAATTATCGCAAGGTCATAATGAATTAATAATCTTCTAAAAAATCATGTATTTCTAGAACGTTTGATGTATAATATAGACGAAATATATTGGTAATTATAGTGGAAACTCTTCATATTCAATTGTTTTCTTTGGGTGTTGAAAAAAGTCGAGTCGTATATAAAACTTCATACAAAAAATTTAACGAGACCTAAAACGAAACTCTCGTATTGCGCTGTATGTGGTCTCGGTATCGCCTATAATATTTTTGAAAACGTTTCGTCTCGTCTCGCTTTTCCGAGACGAGAACGACACGAGACGAGAAAAATCTCGCTCTCGCGTGAAGCCCTAGTCCTGTCGATTTTATTTATTTACTCTTAATTCAAAAAGTAGTACTACAAGCTCGAAAAAATTCACATAATCTCCGTCAAGAGTTGTAATGGTCCTAGAATCGGAAGAAGTTTATAAGTACATCAAAGTCCACTCGCTTGAGTATAAAAAATAAATCCGATTAAAATCTGTGAAATGGAAAGAAAAAGGACTGATTATAGCGATGAAATAAGTATCGTATATGTAGAGGCATCTCAGAAAAGCTTTCTTGTGGAATTTTCATGGACAGGATATCCTTAGGACCTGTTGGACCCCAAACAGAGAGATAATCGATAAACTTGTCGACGTACTTACACAGATTTCAAGTTGTTTGCAATCGTTTCCAATCATTCGACACGAGAACATAAGTAAGAAGGAGTCCTCAACATCTCATAAATATTTCATTGGGAAAGACGAGCGCCCAGAAGGAATGGAGGTCGTTTTCAGCAACGTGAAAGATTACCCTTACAGTCTCGGCATCCTTCTATGTGGCAGACGGCGAAAATGTATTACAAGATATCTGAATCTTCCCCTATGTCTTCACATGAGTATTACAGTCGTTCTTGTAAATTTGAAAACTACGAATCAATTAAGGTTTAAATGATTTGTACTTCGATATTGATAGGTATTCAGATAATGAAAACAATCATAAAATCACAGACTCGTTCATTCAATCTTACATAAATTTCACTGTACCCACTTGAGTAAATGGGCCAGTTTCTTAAATGATAAGCTTCCGCAAAACTTCTTTCTCTTCGTTGCGGATATGATAATTTTTAACCCAATTTTGTGAATTCAACAAAGTATATCTTCATCATTACATAGTTGTTGGTGAGTTTCAAATGATGAATGAGGATGAAAACAACGTTCCTTATACATATAAAATTGAATTCAAAAAGAATTGATTGAAATTTGTGGAGGATGATTGAGAAGGTGGAATATACTTCGGCTTCTTCTGTTTTCACTGACGAAACTTCTGATATTAGTGGCACAGAGAAATTATCAATTGGTTTTCACCATCTTGCTATCTACGTTATGCGTGAAAATGAATCTGAGAAGAAACTCCTTGATCTGGGTTTCTTGGTTACGCGGGAATTAAAGGAAATGAGGAAGCCAACACACTCGTCAAGAGAGGAGCACAAAACCTCTTTATTGACCCGGAATCCTACTGTGGGGTTGCTAGATGCGTGAATTTCGGATGAAACTGAAAAAGTATTTTCTGCAGATCTCTCTGCAGATATCTCTGCAGATCGACAATGTCGATCCAAATGAGAATGTGTTCTTACTTGGATCGAGTTCTTACTGTGGTAAGAATATGCTGCACCTCCTCACTGGTTTCCCCACAGGACACTGTGACCTTTGGAAGCATATGATGAGATTAGGGCTTCCAGAAACTGACGAGTGCAGATTCTGTTGGGAGGAGGATGAAACTCCTGATCCCCTGATTACGGAATGCTTTGCCATCTCAAACCAACGCAAGGAGTGATTTGGGCAATGAATCTACAAGAGCGAAGACGTAGCTTCCTTGAAGCCATGCCAGATACTGGAGTTCATCAGAAGTCTGGAACTGGAAGGCGAGCTGTAGATCGACAGCTCTGACAGGGGAGCACAATAGACCACCAGGTCGCAGTGCAACGTTACTCCCTACAACAATATACAATATCTACGTTATGATAAAGATGATAAAAACCAATAATTTGTTTGTTTGTATTACTCTTTTTCAATCTAAATCAGAAATGTTGCCACTTTTCAATATAAAAAACATCAATAGAGCTAAATTGATAAATTTTGTATTTGTTTATCTAACCAAACTGAACCGGGCGTTTTCAGTCCGTAAAGGTCGCTTCACAGGTAGATGGCCTCGCCATTCCTTGACCCTCTTACGGGTAAAGAATGAACGTCGCTGAACATCACTCCAGGTTTCTTCATCGCAGAGGGTTGGAGTTCGTAAGGATTCTCCTTAGGTGGCGCTGGTGGGTTTCTTTCTCTACCAGTTCTCGACCGATGAATATAAGTTTTCTAGATAGCCGGCAGTTTTCAGTCAGTATTTGGCTAAGTCACACTGATCATTGGTAATAACCATGAAACCCTGGGTTTGTGTCTGCTTCTGAATGATACTTTCCTCTTTGGGGAATACTGAGCGATGAGGTGATCTAGCCCGGCCAAGCGGAATATTTGTTGATGGTTGAAATCAATGTGTGTCTTGTTTTAATTATTGGCAATTAGCCACAGTTCACCTCATTACATGCTTTATTAATAAATATATGAAATTAATCAAGAACTTTGAATTTTGCGTATAATGCGGTTCCGTAATCCGTAAACGTCTGCATACGTTTGATCGTGAGCGTCCCTGTATAAATGTACTGTCCTAGAAATTGATCTCAATTCATTTGAAAGAATTCGTGGGATTCTAATTTTTTATCACTTGAAGATAAGTGGATGTAGATCGTCCCTTCAACTCAAGGGATACCTAGTAGATGGATTATTTTCCACCATATTTACCCCATAGAATAGAACCGTATGGAAAATAGGGAGGGTGAAATAAGAAGAAGAAAAATATACCTAGTTAGATGGGGAGCGGCAATCCCAGGGCTGGGTTCAAGACTCCATGTGATTTAATCATTTTATAAAGAAAATTGTCGTCGAATGAGAAAGAACCATAGCGTGACTAAGTACTTTGTTTTAAAGGAATGAAGAGGAAAATGAGCTCTCAACGGACATAGCAATTGCAATTTAATTCTCTACCAGTTATCACTTCAATCCGTATAAAACATGCTAATGTATCGTAACAGACTTAGTTGAGTCAACGACGGAATCTCATTGTCCTCAACCCTGAGAATCTTCAAGGGTAGTTGATTTTGGGGTGATTACAAGGCGAGAATCGAAATTCATTGTTTTAAATTTTCACCGAATTCCTCCAGCTGCGGGTGGAGTTCCTGAGAATTATTTTTATTATTTCCAAACGATGAACTCAAGAAATCACTTATCAAAATGAAATTTATCCCCCTCTAAATTTCCTCAGTTCATGTACAATAGAACGAACTCGCGAACAATTGATCATAACATATCGCGGAATATTCATTATTTTCCCATCAATATTTTCAATTCGTAATAACGCCAATGTATACAGTGTGGAAAAACCAAATGGAATGAATTCTTTATCGTGGTTACTGTAAATATAGTAAATTCAAACTTTAAATTGTCATTCTTCATCGTAAAAATGCGAACCCTACCTTCAATCCCCTTCGAAAGACAGATACAACCCCCAATTTTCCAAATAGGAAGTATAGGCTTGTGAGACATCGTTTGGAAGTTCGCGTCATTCTCAATTCAGAAATATTATCACTTTCATGTTCATTGCAAAACTCAAAATAGAAAAAATAAAATGTGATTACCGAAATCCATTATAATATTCCCTCGAATATTCCCTAATCGTATTACAATAATACTAAACTTATTTGCCTTCAAGATTTGATAGAAAGAAAATGAAAGAAACCATAATATTGTGTTTTTCAGATGGTACCATGAAAACTACGCAATACAGTTTCTGTGGCAATATTAGTTTCTTTATAACGCCTTCGCAAATCATTTGGTGCTGATAAGTTGTAGTTTATAAATTGTCTAATTTGTGTGTAACTTCAATTTTGGATGGGATAAATTATTTTTCATGCAGTGCCTGAATGTTTTAGGTAGTCTATAAAATTCCGGATTGTACAGATAGCCGGAATCATGTACATAATTTTCCCTTTGAACGAGTATTTTCCTTAAGTTCTCAAGAAAATTATGATTATACTGACCCTCCTAGGTCTTCCTCAAGAGGACATTTCAGAAGCTCCTAGAATCGTGTGGGAATTAGGAGACTCTGTGTAGACTTTGATACTGTGTCCTTGCGTGACCTAAGGCACGGCACTGTAAATTATTGATTCAACAGTGAATAGTGGTCACAACAGTCTGACATGAAAATTTCTTTCTTAGCCCCGGGATTGAACTGGGGACCTCCGGTTTAGAGTCAAACGCTCTATCCACTGAGCTAGAAGCACTCAGTTAAATTAAATGTTCATAGAAATGAAGTGTCTGTCCTATGCAAGGAAGTAAGCACTACGAAGAACTTCACTACGATGCTCGGTAGGAAAAGAGACTGCGACAGGGAATCCACCACCCATATTCCTAAAATAAATGTCCTTAAATGGTACACAGACGGTTCAAGAACCACTACAGGAACTGGCGCTGGAGTATATGGACCAGGCACCAAATGCTTACTATCGCTAGGCTCCCGAGCGTCTTTCAGAAAGAAGTACTTGCAATCGAAAGCTGCATGGAAATTAACCTAGAAAGAAACTATCAGAGATGTGATATAGCAATCCACTCTGACAGTCAAGCTGCTATTAAAGCTCTGAACTCCCATGTTATCGAGTCCAAGCTAATATGGGTGTGCCGAAGAACACTCAATGAAGTAGGCAAGAACAACAGGGTCTCCTTGGTCTAGGTTCCTGGTCACGCGGGAATTAAAGGAAATGAGGAGGCCAACACACTTGCCAAGAAAGGAACACAAACCCCCCTTTGGCCCGGAAACCTACTGTGGGGTTGGTGGTAGGTACAGCTACAAAAGTGAATTTCGGATGAAAAACTCAAAGAGGTATTTTCTGGAGATCTCTACCCGGAATGTATCACTCCAAAACTTTGACACTGTCAGATCCAAGAAATATATGGACCTCAGTAAGAACACGCTGCACCTCTTCACTGGTTTCCTCACAGGGTACTGTGGCCTTAGGAAGTATATGATGAGATGAGGGCTAGCAGAAACTGACGAGTGCTGATTCTATTGGGAGGAGGATGAAACTCCTGATCACCTGATTATGGAATGCCTCGCCATCTAAAACCAACGCGGAATACTTTGGGCAAGAAATCTGCAGGAGCGAAGACGTAGTCTCCTTGAAGACATCCCAGATACTGGAGTTCATTAGAACTCTGAAACTGGAGGGCGAGCTGTAGATGGTGATGAAAATAACAGCTCTGACGGGGGGGCACAATAGACCTTAAGGTCGCAGTACAACGATACCACCTACAACAATATAGACTGCCCTATGCAGGTTCATCTTCAGAATGTTCAGAATAAATAAATCTATTTTGGCTCTTCTGAGTTTATTCACTCTTACTGATATTACTGGGCATATAACTGTGTGATGAGATTTAAAAAAAAAATTGTGGAAACAGAACAGCCCTGTCTATTACGCGACAAGTAACCTTCGGGATGAAGGACAGTCCTCTGAAAGCCAATCTGATATCATCTTGGTGTAATTAGACACCCTTCTTGTGATATGCGTTAGTTCCATAATTTTGGAACGATAAATTTAGCATTGTTATATCTGACACCCTCACAAATTACTATTCAACCCTTCAAGAATCCTTCAACTTATTTGACAGTGATTCATGTATCACAATGATGTTTGCATCCCCCTTCCTGGTCTATTATTCAGAAATATGGAGAAATGGCTTATTTAAAATATAGTATTGTGAATAATTTACAGTGTAGGTACGTCAAAACTATGGAATAATGGATTTATTTTCTCCGCTTTCAGGGATAGCGAAAAATGGGTTTTTGAGAGGTCAAATTAATTTATTTTTTAAGGAGAATTTTCCCGTCTTGTTCTACCATTTCCCGTTACCAAGCAGTGACGTCATCGATATTTTTTTTAAATTACAAAACCTTATTTTTTGGCACTCTTGTTCCTCCGAACAGAGTGTTTACCAATTTGCCCAAATGTCTCTAATTTTCGAATTTTTGCCTGAAAATGGACTTCAACGATTAAGACAACTCACTGAACAATAATCTGTGGTCAAAATCAATTCTGCCCGGCAGGTCAGGCCGGCTGTCCGTAGACACAATAACTCTCGAACACAATGAGCTAGACAGTTGAAATTTTCGGAGAAGGTTTGGGAGATAAACATCTAGGTTAAGTTGTATATTGTACATCGTTGTAGGGGGTATCGTTGCACTGCGATCTAAAGGTCTATTGTGCTCCCCCTTCAGAGCTGTCGATGTCATTACCATCTGTAAGCATGCTGACTTTTGTGAAGTGGATTGCTTTCCAGGTTATCCGTTATGTAGTTGTCCACTACCCCCTCCATCGTTATTGGACAAAATCGGTCAGATGATTTCGGTGTAACGGAAAAAAAATTTTTTACCATTACAAATTTCAAATTCAATTGTTTTTGAGGTGGATTTTCACCATAAAAATCTATTGATATCATTTTAAACTCCAACGAGCTGGTACTTCTGGAGATACGATTTTTCAGAATATCAATAATAAATCGTACTTCTATGTTTTCACAGAATGCTATAATTATTCTATCTAAGAATTGTTATGTGATCTGTGTTCATACTCGTACATGTCATCTTGTTTTCATATAAGAGATATGTCGAATTCATTTCAGCTGTCGTAGAATTATGAGGATTATAATATGATATTATACTTTTTGGTGATATTTTAATGCTCGTGGATAATCCATATCATGATGTAAATAAATAGTTTGGTAGGTTAATCAGATCGGGTTCAGAATATCTAGAGTAAAAACAAAACTCAATGCACATGTAACGCCATTTGGATCAGTGATTATCGAGATATTGAATTTTTAAATTTGAAAAACATGTGAAAATTTTGAAATGGAGTCCTCACCAAATAAACACATTTTTACTGCAGAAACGATACTTGAAGGTGTCACAACTTACAAAAAGTATCAAATTAAGTGTACAAATTGATAGTTATTCACTTCTTGACAGTACGCCAATCTAGCTTGAAACTCGGACAACATTTTGGAGAGTTTCAGACTGTATTGCTCTCATTTCATCATCTGTTTCAACTCCTTGATGTTGTTCGAGCGATTGAGATAAACTTTGTTTTGATATAACCCCATAAGAAAAAGTCTAACGGTGTCAGATCTGAAGACCGATCCGGCCATTCAATGAAACCTCGCCGACCAATCCACCTGCTCGGGAACACTTCGTTCAGGTAATCACGTAAATCTTGAAAATGATGTGGTGAAGCTCCATTCTGTTGAAACCATAGCGTTTCATTTGGGAGATCTGGATATGCAACGTTCGGGAAACGATGGAATCAGGTATTCTCGTGATAAATTCAAATATTTTGGACCTGTTAACAGTCCATCAATAAAGACATGTCCTAGAACCTCGAAGACAAATGAGGATTTTGCTCCAACTCTAGAAGATTGTTCAATTCGACCTCCTGTGGTGCCGGTCGACCACTTTTTGGATGATAATCCACGTATCCGAACTGCTTATACTTCCTGATTATTTTACTAACAACACTGTGAGTTACAGGTTCAGCATTAGGATATTATCCATTGAAATTATCACAAACTTCTTGATTGGTACGTGTTCTATCTCCACAACCTCTAATAATCAGGATTTATATTCTGTCTGATGCCGATAAACTCCGAACTATTAATAGCCTAGTTTTTGACAGTAGGTGAATACAAATTAACAATCTAATTCGAATTAAATTCAGATACGCCTACCAACTCCAACGATTCCCAATATTCACTGTAGGTGAATAGGTACTAGGAGAACACACAAGACATCCAGATGGTCTAAAATATCTTTTGTGAGTTTCGGTATCAATACTAGTATCGTTTTTATAATAAAAATGGGTTCAAGCCCTGTGGACAGGAGCTTTCTGGCGCTCTAGTTCAAACAGACAAATTATATCTCCGAAAGTATTGGTTTCTCAGAGTTGGGAATTATATCAATGTATTCTTATGATAGAACTGCATCATAAAGGAAATTCAATTCAAATAATAGTTTATTTATCAAGATTAAATGAGCAATCATGAGAATGAGAACTGCACCATGGAAGAAATCAAATTAAATCTGGCCAATTTTGCCCAATAACAAACTTAACCGAGATATTCATCTCCCTAACCTACTCTGAAAATTTCAACTACCTAGCTCATTCCGTTCGAGAGTTATGTCTATGTCTATGGATGAAAAGCATTCTCACTACTCTCAGATCTCTTAGTTCATGTTCCGTTCCGAAATGTAAGACTTTTCTGAGAAAAACTAATTTCGGAGCCAACAGCTGAGATTTTTCTCACTTCGCTCACAATTCTTCGATTGATTAGATAATGTCATGTCTCAGGAAAATAAGTTGACAATTCATACATAGAATAATTATATCATTCTGCGACAACGTTGAAATACGATTTATTATTGAAATTTTGAAAAATCATATCTCCGAAAGTATTAGCTTGTTAGAGTTAAAAATGATATCATTGGATTCTTATGGTAAAACTGCTTATTGAAAAAAAATTAATTTTAAATTTGTTTCGTAAAAAAAAACATTTTTTTTTGTTACTCCGAAACCATCTGTCCGATTTTGCCCAATAATGAACTTAGCCGAGATATTTATCTCCCAAACCTACTCTGAAAATTTCAACTGTCTAGCTCATTCAGTTCGAGAGTTTGTTATCGTGCCTACGGCCGGCCGGACCGGCCGGACGGACCGGCCGGACAGAATGAATTTCGACCACGGATTCTTGATCAGTGAGTCGAACCAAATCGTTTAAGACCATTTTCATCGAAATATTCGAAAATTACAGACATTTGGGCAAATTGATAAGCACTCAGTTCCGAGGAACTAGAGCGTCAAAAAGTGTTTATTTGATGACTTATTTAAAAACTTCCACGTTTTTCAAATTTTAAAAATTAATATCTCGAGAATTATTGACCCAAATGGCGTTGCACGTGCACTACTGAATTCAGAATTCTATGTTAAGTTAAAAAATGGGAGCTTGCAATTTAAAAGAAATATCGATGACCTCACTGCTTGGTAACAGGAAATAGTAGAACAATAAGAAATAAGGGAAAATGTTGCCTAAAGAATGAATTATACATTGACCTATCAAACCATTTTACGATATTCCTGAAAAAATAAGTTCATTATTCCATATTTTTGACGCTCACGCTGTATTTCATTAATTTTGTAAAAATGACTCATTGTGTTGTGTATTATATTTATAAAAATATATTAAGATTGAGAACTACATTTAATACTAGAATATTTTGAATATAATTCAGTCTATTCAAGAAAACAGATAATAGGTCTCTTGCATGTAACAAGAAATACCATATGTTTTTCAAATGAGGGTGAAACGCTTCTGAATCGTTGCTATGACGTATGACATAATCAAAATGTACCATCTGCTTGTTACAGCCAAGGCTGACTACGAGCACTTTATAGGAAGCTGTGTTACACTGGAATAAAGAGTGAAACGGACACGAGAAGAGAGTGAGAGTAGATATGACGGGTTACGTCACGGACTGGCGCCAAGTTTCGATCGTTTCAAGAGGCATTATGTGCAACCAAATTTGAATGATCGTTTTCTCGTTGAAAATTGAAATTTTTTATGGTGGTTGAACTTTTTCAGTATTCTTATGGATATAATAATCGATTCCAATAATAAAAAAAAATCATGCAAGAGACCTATTCGCGGTGAGAACTGAAATCGCTTCCCGTAAGTGCGTTGAAAAAACACTAAAATGTCAACTCTTTGGGTACAGATATTTATTTTTTCACTGCTCGTTTCCTGAGGTATATATTCTAGGAAATAAACCAGAAATGAATATCGAGCTAACTCTTTGCTCATCCTTTCGCATAATAGAGTATCCCATTAAAGCAGATTAATCTCTTTCCATTCACAAGTCCAGTGGAAATGTATCGTATATAGCAGGCCATGCTACAACACTAGCTAGAGCAGTGGCAGCTGAGGTCGGGGAAAAACAAACAGAATGAATATATACCAGCCAGGATTAAGAAGGGGGCTTGGAACGGCCAAATCAAACATTACGCGGACAGATCATAGGTAAACACAAGTGGAATTGTTGAGGATCAAGTATTCGATGAACGATGAACTCAAGAAATCACTTATCAAAATGAAATTTATCCCCCTCTAAATTTCCTCAGTTCATGTACAATAGAACGAACTCGCGAACAATTGATCATAACATATCGCGGAATATTCATTATTTTCCCATCAATATTTTCAATTCGTAATAACGCCAATGTATACAGTGTGGAAAAACCAAATGGAATGAATTCTTTATCGTGGTTACTGTAAATATAGTAAATTCAAACTTTAAATTGTCATTCTTCATCGTAAAAATGCGAACCCTACCTTCAATCCCCTTCGAAAGACAGATACAACCCCCAATTTTCCAAATAGGAAGTATAGGCTTGTGAGACATCGTTTGGAAGTTCGCGTCATTCTCAATTCAGAAATATTATCACTTTCATGTTCATTGCAAAACTCAAAATAGAAAAAATAAAATGTGATTACCGAAATCCATTATAATATTCCCTCGAATATTCCCTAATCGTATTACAATAATACTAAACTTATTTGCCTTCAAGATTTGATAGAAAGAAAATGAAAGAAACCATAATATTGTGTTTTTCAGATGGTACCATGAAAACTACGCAATACAGTTTCTGTGGCAATATTAGTTTCTTTATAACGCCTTCGCAAATCATTTGGTGCTGATAAGTTGTAGTTTATAAATTGTCTAATTTGTGTGTAACTTCAATTTTGGATGGGATAAATTATTTTTCATGCAGTGCCTGAATGTTTTAGGTAGTCTATAAAATTCCGGATTGTACAGATAGCCGGAATCATGTACATAATTTTCCCTTTGAACGAGTATTTTCCTTAAGTTCTCAAGAAAATTATGATTATACTGACCCTCCTAGGTCTTCCTCAAGAGGACATTTCAGAAGCTCCTAGAATCGTGTGGGAATTAGGAGACTCTGTGTAGACTTTGATACTGTGTCCTTGCGTGACCTAAGGCACGGCACTGTAAATTATTGATTCAACAGTGAATAGTGGTCACAACAGTCTGACATGAAAATTTCTTTCTTAGCCCCGGGATTGAACTGGGGACCTCCGGTTTAGAGTCAAACGCTCTATCCACTGAGCTAGAAGCACTCAGTTAAATTAAATGTTCATAGAAATGAAGTGTCTGTCCTATGCAAGGAAGTAAGCACTACGAAGAACTTCACTACGATGCTCGGTAGGAAAAGAGACTGCGACAGGGAATCCACCACCCATATTCCTAAAATAAATGTCCTTAAATGGTACACAGACGGTTCAAGAACCACTACAGGAACTGGCGCTGGAGTATATGGACCAGGCACCAAATGCTTACTATCGCTAGGCTCCCGAGCGTCTTTCAGAAAGAAGTACTTGCAATCGAAAGCTGCATGGAAATTAACCTAGAAAGAAACTATCAGAGATGTGATATAGCAATCCACTCTGACAGTCAAGCTGCTATTAAAGCTCTGAACTCCCATGTTATCGAGTCCAAGCTAATATGGGTGTGCCGAAGAACACTCAATGAAGTAGGCAAGAACAACAGGGTCTCCTTGGTCTAGGTTCCTGGTCACGCGGGAATTAAAGGAAATGAGGAGGCCAACACACTTGCCAAGAAAGGAACACAAACCCCCCTTTGGCCCGGAAACCTACTGTGGGGTTGGTGGTAGGTACAGCTACAAAAGTGAATTTCGGATGAAAAACTCAAAGAGGTATTTTCTGGAGATCTCTACCCGGAATGTATCACTCCAAAACTTTGACACTGTCAGATCCAAGAAATATATGGACCTCAGTAAGAACACGCTGCACCTCTTCACTGGTTTCCTCACAGGGTACTGTGGCCTTAGGAAGTATATGATGAGATGAGGGCTAGCAGAAACTGACGAGTGCTGATTCTATTGGGAGGAGGATGAAACTCCTGATCACCTGATTATGGAATGCCTCGCCATCTAAAACCAACGCGGAATACTTTGGGCAAGAAATCTGCAGGAGCGAAGACGTAGTCTCCTTGAAGACATCCCAGATACTGGAGTTCATTAGAACTCTGAAACTGGAGGGCGAGCTGTAGATGGTGATGAAAATAACAGCTCTGACGGGGGGGCACAATAGACCTTAAGGTCGCAGTACAACGATACCACCTACAACAATATAGACTGCCCTATGCAGGTTCATCTTCAGAATGTTCAGAATAAATAAATCTATTTTGGCTCTTCTGAGTTTATTCACTCTTACTGATATTACTGGGCATATAACTGTGTGATGAGATTTAAAAAAAAAATTGTGGAAACAGAACAGCCCTGTCTATTACGCGACAAGTAACCTTCGGGATGAAGGACAGTCCTCTGAAAGCCAATCTGATATCATCTTGGTGTAATTAGACACCCTTCTTGTGATATGCGTTAGTTCCATAATTTTGGAACGATAAATTTAGCATTGTTATATCTGACACCCTCACAAATTACTATTCAACCCTTCAAGAATCCTTCAACTTATTTGACAGTGATTCATGTATCACAATGATGTTTGCATCCCCCTTCCTGGTCTATTATTCAGAAATATGGAGAAATGGCTTATTTAAAATATAGTATTGTGAATAATTTACAGTGTAGGTACGTCAAAACTATGGAATAATGGATTTATTTTCTCCGCTTTCAGGGATAGCGAAAAATGGGTTTTTGAGAGGTCAAATTAATTTATTTTTTAAGGAGAATTTTCCCGTCTTGTTCTACCATTTCCCGTTACCAAGCAGTGACGTCATCGATATTTTTTTTAAATTACAAAACCTTATTTTTTGGCACTCTTGTTCCTCCGAACAGAGTGTTTACCAATTTGCCCAAATGTCTCTAATTTTCGAATTTTTGCCTGAAAATGGACTTCAACGATTAAGACAACTCACTGAACAATAATCTGTGGTCAAAATCAATTCTGCCCGGCAGGTCAGGCCGGCTGTCCGTAGACACAATAACTCTCGAACACAATGAGCTAGACAGTTGAAATTTTCGGAGAAGGTTTGGGAGATAAACATCTAGGTTAAGTTGTATATTGTACATCGTTGTAGGGGGTATCGTTGCACTGCGATCTAAAGGTCTATTGTGCTCCCCCTTCAGAGCTGTCGATGTCATTACCATCTGTAAGCATGCTGACTTTTGTGAAGTGGATTGCTTTCCAGGTTATCCGTTATGTAGTTGTCCACTACCCCCTCCATCGTTATTGGACAAAATCGGTCAGATGATTTCGGTGTAACGGAAAAAAAATTTTTTACCATTACAAATTTCAAATTCAATTGTTTTTGAGGTGGATTTTCACCATAAAAATCTATTGATATCATTTTAAACTCCAACGAGCTGGTACTTCTGGAGATACGATTTTTCAGAATATCAATAATAAATCGTACTTCTATGTTTTCACAGAATGCTATAATTATTCTATCTAAGAATTGTTATGTGATCTGTGTTCATACTCGTACATGTCATCTTGTTTTCATATAAGAGATATGTCGAATTCATTTCAGCTGTCGTAGAATTATGAGGATTATAATATGATATTATACTTTTTGGTGATATTTTAATGCTCGTGGATAATCCATATCATGATGTAAATAAATAGTTTGGTAGGTTAATCAGATCGGGTTCAGAATATCTAGAGTAAAAACAAAACTCAATGCACATGTAACGCCTTTTGGATCAGTGATTATCGAGATATTGAATTTTTAAATTTGAAAAACATGTGAAAATTTTGAAATGGAGTCCTCACCAAATAAACACATTTTTACTGCAGAAACGATACTTGAAGGTGTCACAACTTACAAAAAGTATCAAATTAAGTGTACAAATTGATAGTTATTCACTTCTTGACAGTACGCCAATCTAGCTTGAAACTCGGACAACATTTTGGAGAGTTTCAGACTGTATTGCTCTCATTTCATCATCTGTTTCAACTCCTTGATGTTGTTCGAGCGATTGAGATAAACTTTGTTTTGATATAACCCCATAAGAAAAAGTCTAACGGTGTCAGATCTGAAGACCGATCCGGCCATTCAATGAAACCTCGCCGACCAATCCACCTGCTCGGGAACACTTCGTTCAGGTAATCACGTAAATCTTGAAAATGATGTGGTGAAGCTCCATTCTGTTGAAACCATAGCGTTTCATTTGGGAGATCTGGATATGCAACGTTCGGGAAACGATGGAATCAGGTATTCTCGTGATAAATTCAAATATTTTGGACCTGTTAACAGTCCATCAATAAAGACATGTCCTAGAACCTCGAAGACAAATGAGGATTTTGCTCCAACTCTAGAAGATTGTTCAATTCGACCTCCTGTGGTGCCGGTCGACCACTTTTTGGATGATAATCCACGTATCCGAACTGCTTATACTTCCTGATTATTTTACTAACAACACTGTGAGTTACAGGTTCAGCATTAGGATATTATCCATTGAAATTATCACAAACTTCTTGATTGGTACGTGTTCTATCTCCACAACCTCTAATAATCAGGATTTATATTCTGTCTGATGCCGATAAACTCCGAACTATTAATAGCCTAGTTTTTGACAGTAGGTGAATACAAATTAACAATCTAATTCGAATTAAATTCAGATACGCCTACCAACTCCAACGATTCCCAATATTCACTGTAGGTGAATAGGTACTAGGAGAACACACAAGACATCCAGATGGTCTAAAATATCTTTTGTGAGTTTCGGTATCAATACTAGTATCGTTTTTATAATAAAAATGGGTTCAAGCCCTGTGGACAGGAGCTTTCTGGCGCTCTAGTTCAAACAGACAAATTATATCTCCGAAAGTATTGGTTTCTCAGAGTTGGGAATTATATCAATGTATTCTTATGATAGAACTGCATCATAAAGGAAATTCAATTCAAATAATAGTTTATTTATCAAGATTAAATGAGCAATCATGAGAATGAGAACTGCACCATGGAAGAAATCAAATTAAATCTGGCCAATTTTGCCCAATAACAAACTTAACCGAGATATTCATCTCCCTAACCTACTCTGAAAATTTCAACTACCTAGCTCATTCCGTTCGAGAGTTATGTCTATGTCTATGGATGAAAAGCATTCTCACTACTCTCAGATCTCTTAGTTCATGTTCCGTTCCGAAATGTAAGACTTTTCTGAGAAAAACTAATTTCGGAGCCAACAGCTGAGATTTTTCTCACTTCGCTCACAATTCTTCGATTGATTAGATAATGTCATGTCTCAGGAAAATAAGTTGACAATTCATACATAGAATAATTATATCATTCTGCGACAACGTTGAAATACGATTTATTATTGAAATTTTGAAAAATCATATCTCCGAAAGTATTAGCTTGTTAGAGTTAAAAATGATATCATTGGATTCTTATGGTAAAACTGCTTATTGAAAAAAAATTAATTTTAAATTTGTTTCGTAAAAAAAAACATTTTTTTTTGTTACTCCGAAACCATCTGTCCGATTTTGCCCAATAATGAACTTAGCCGAGATATTTATCTCCCAAACCTACTCTGAAAATTTCAACTGTCTAGCTCATTCAGTTCGAGAGTTTGTTATCGTGCCTACGGCCGGCCGGACCGGCCGGACGGACCGGCCGGACAGAATGAATTTCGACCACGGATTCTTGATCAGTGAGTCGAACCAAATCGTTTAAGACCATTTTCATCGAAATATTCGAAAATTACAGACATTTGGGCAAATTGATAAGCACTCAGTTCCGAGGAACTAGAGCGTCAAAAAGTGTTTATTTGATGACTTATTTAAAAACTTCCACGTTTTTCAAATTTTAAAAATTAATATCTCGAGAATTATTGACCCAAATGGCGTTGCACGTGCACTACTGAATTCAGAATTCTATGTTAAGTTAAAAAATGGGAGCTTGCAATTTAAAAGAAATATCGATGACCTCACTGCTTGGTAACAGGAAATAGTAGAACAATAAGAAATAAGGGAAAATGTTGCCTAAAGAATGAATTATACATTGACCTATCAAACCATTTTACGATATTCCTGAAAAAATAAGTTCATTATTCCATATTTTTGACGCTCACGCTGTATTTCATTAATTTTGTAAAAATGACTCATTGTGTTGTGTATTATATTTATAAAAATATATTAAGATTGAGAACTACATTTAATACTAGAATATTTTGAATATAATTCAGTCTATTCAAGAAAACAGATAATAGGTCTCTTGCATGTAACAAGAAATACCATATGTTTTTCAAATGAGGGTGAAACGCTTCTGAATCGTTGCTATGACGTATGACATAATCAAAATGTACCATCTGCTTGTTACAGCCAATGCTGACTACGAGCACTTTATAGGAAGCTGTGTTACACTGGAATAAAGAGTGAAACGGACACGAGAAGAGAGTGAGAGTAGATATGACGGGTTACGTCACGGACTGGCGCCAAGTTTCGATCGTTTCAAGAGGCATTATGTGCAACCAAATTTGAATGATCGTTTTCTCGTTGAAAATTGAAATTTTTTATGGTGGTTGAACTTTTTCAGTATTCTTATGGATATAATAATCGATTCCAATAATAAAAAAAAATCATGCAAGAGACCTATTCGCGGTGAGAACTGAAATCGCTTCCCGTAAGTGCGTTGAAAAAACACTAAAATGTCAACTCTTTGGGTACAGATATTTATTTTTTCACTGCTCGTTTCCTGAGGTATATATTCTAGGAAATAAACCAGAAATGAATATCGAGCTAACTCTTTGCTCATCCTTTCGCATAATAGAGTATCCCATTAAAGCAGATTAATCTCTTTCCATTCACAAGTCCAGTGGAAATGTATCGTATATAGCAGGCCATGCTACAACACTAGCTAGAGCAGTGGCAGCTGAGGTCGGGGAAAAACAAACAGAATGAATATATACCAGCCAGGATTAAGAAGGGGGCTTGGAACGGCCAAATCAAACATTACGCGGACAGATCATAGGTAAACACAAGTGGAATTGTTGAGGATCAAGTATTCTTTGTAGCATTTTCGCATTATTCCAAGTTGACACAGGAATTTCGCAGGTATTTCACGAAATGAGAATGAAATTGAGGATTTTATATACAATTAAAAAATAAATTATATATGATTTACACCTATTTAATAAATAACGTGAAACGTTTCTCCAAACTACATAATACAGAAAATTTGTAAAAGTCTGGAGAAGCCACTTTGTCGACGAAACGCTTCACGATATTCATTCAATAAATGTATATTAATTATGGATTTTCATTTAAATTAATATTAGATCAGCATCAAGTAATCGTCACCAGTATTCGATTTAATATGTCAACCTGGAATAAAAAGTAAACGCTATAAATTATAATTCATCCTCAACACCTTGTGTGAAAAAAATATCAACATCAAACAACAATAACAAAGCCCTGTGGTCAGAGGTGAACTCAATTCTTCCATCTATTCTTATCTGTATTATGAACCTTAACTCAAGAAAAAATTATTGATACACAAATGTAGATTGTAGATCCATATTTCAGTATTTTTTTGCTGGCAACATTATGAAAATACTGTGTATAGGAATATGTCTCACTACTTAACGAAGTAAAAGGTAATATTAACCTCAGTGGTCAACGGACAGTAATTTCTTCTGATGATTCCATTATATTCTTCTTTTCTATTGCCTCCATAAACTACATCAAAACAGTCTTGTATATTTTCACAAATTCAAGAATCGAATACTTGCTTTCCGAGAGAAAATAACAACTATGAATTGACAATCTCTAATAGCTAGAAAAGATGACATTCATGAATAGTGATCACAGACAGATTCTGTGTTCACATTCTGTGAATACATAGAACTTACGATGTATTATTGAAACTTTGAAACATCATATCCCCGAAAGTATTTGCTTGTTAGAGTTAAAAATGATAACAATGGATTCTCGTTATGAAACTGCATCTTAAGAAAATTTGAATTAAAAAGTTGTAATGTAAAAAAAATATTTTTTTTTCGTTACACCGAAACTATCAGACCAATTTTGCCCAATAACGAACTTAATGAAGATATTTATCCCTCAAACCTACTCTGAAAATTACAAATATCTAGCTCATTCCGTTCAGTGAGTCAAACCAAATCGTTCAAGACCATTTTCAGCCAAAAATTCTAAAATTACAGACATTTGGACAAATTGATAAGCACTCTGTTCCGAGGAACAAGAGCGCCAAAAACTCATTCAATTTGTTATCCTAATTCGTTTTTTCAATCTAACATATGATTGAAGAAAAAATCAAAGTAATTTTTATGAATTTTGAGTTTAATGGGGAATGATAAGCACTGGAATCGTTCAGTTTTCGCGTGTTCTTGACTCCGGTTCATTCATGGGTACATAAGTGGTTAGAGTTGAGGTGCAGATGATACATAAAGAAAATTGCAAAACGTTCCTTTTTCATCCTATTCTGTAGTGTGTATAATATTTCATTGATTGCGCTGGCGTTGGCTTAAGAGAGAACCTCCGGCACGCCCGCCTAGAGAGCGCTCGTTACCGCCTTCCTTCTCTTCGTTATTCAACTGTTCTGCAGCTTATTTATCCGGTGGCTGTGTTCTGAACGCGACTCGCACTGATCAGCCCTCGAACGCACACTATGTTGTCTTTTGACGCGCGTCTTAACCACGTGACCGCTCTGTTCAAATACCATTCGCGAGCGTAAGCCGCGTGTGTTTTGTTTTTGTTGACTGTCAACAGCGGTCGCTTCCTTGGGCATGCTGAGCGCTCAGCAACTTTATTCGACTTGCTGAAATTGAAAGATTGCTGCGTTGGCTTCAACACCGGTTGTGGTGGGCTACAGCCTTGTCGGCGTGTACCCTTGTGCGGTACTCAAACCAGAGACTGACAGCAGTGCACCAGGACCTACACGCACCAGGGTGGCAAATCAGAGGCCTCAGCCTTACCAAGTCCCAAGCCAATCAGGCGTCAACACGGCAGCTACAACAGGGGTACCAAAATTATTGGTCTCCTCTTGCCAGTGCAATAACAACGTGAACCCACCCCCAACGGCCGTTCCAGACATCCAAGTGGCGCAAAACACCACACCGATGTTGTTCGTACCCTTCTCTATCTCCAGTTTTGTGCCACCAATCAACGGTGGCACCCTACATGCCAACCACTGCAGCCCCTCCAAGGTAAATATACACCTGTTTTATCCATTTTACAGCCCCAGGAATAGGTGGAAGGGATATAACCCTCCACAGATTAATTTGTTGTTAAACACCAAAACAGTGATGACACCACGTGCGAATGACAGATCTATCCCTCTTCCTTATTGCAATTAGGAAAATGAATTCCTTGGTTTCCATGGTAACCATGATAACGAAACCGTTATCCATGATGGTTGCTTTGATTGACAAAACAAAGATTCGATTTCAATAGATTGTACAATTTCTCCGATCTTGAAGGTTTCTAATCTGGAAGTCATAGGCATGGTGACCTGATTCTGAGTCTCTCAGGGAGATGTAAATGAGATACTATTCTTTTCGTCAGAATTCAGCGAGGATTTCTAGTGGTTGGGGCATTTCCAAGGGACGCCTGCTTTCAATGACGATATAATTTTTGCAGGTACATATGTAGAACACGACGTGAATCGTTTGACAAACATTCAGTGCATCCACCGTAATTGAAGACGCAACAAACGGGAGATCTATTTGAGGCGCGAATGAATAGGAGATGGAAGGTTTGAGGTGGAGGACGAGCGTTGAAAAAAAAAAAGTTTTAGCGGCGAAACGGTTCCGTGGATTGCTTGCCTCCGTTTCGGAATGATTCGATTAATGCCGGTGTATAAATTGCACTGACAAGTTGCATTAAGAGTGGAAAAATCGATGTGGAAAAACGAAATGACAGGCGGCACTGCAATACTGCATGTTGCGGAAAAATTACATGGTCCGCTTCATGCCAAATTCATATTATGCATTTACATATAGTTATCGGTTTGTTCGTTCTGCAGAAAATTGTTTTAAAGATTTTAAATCATACGACTTGGTAAATTACTACAGAAAAATATATAATAGATATTGAGTTTTCGTTAATCACTTGGTGGAACATTATGAAAAATAATTAAAGAAAAGAGAACAGCTTGGCTAAAGTTTCACAATATAATACTTTGTTTTTGACATGCATGCTTCAGGTTTTATCCCATTTTTGAAACTGAGTGGAATGCAATTTACATACAGATGAAAGTAGTGGGAATAGGTGAAATTCCAGTTGATCATTAGAGATCGATAGTTTTTGTCTGTGTGGTGAGATATTTCTAGGGGTATCTTTTTATTACCTGAATATTTAGGTTTTGGTAGAATCTATGAAATTATATTCTTTAATAGAGTATTCTGCAAAACCGGTGATGTTTTATTTAGAAGTATACATTTTTTGTGTTCATTTACCCTAATATTTATAGAACATCCGGTCTGACCTATGTAGAATGCCCGGGTATTCATTACAATATATGTAAATTGTAAATACCGCTTCGACATAATCTGTTATTAAATCAAGAGTGAACCAAAGTTTTTCTTATTTTTATAGATGGTGTTAATTTTATGTTTTTCAATATATTGTAAATTTTGTTGCTGATTTGTAGGATGTAATCGATAGATTGGTATCTCCTCTTCCATCTGTATGTGAATAACTTTGCTTAGTTCATTCTATTCCGATTTGAAAATGGGATAAATCCAGAACATATAGTGAGCGTCAAAAGTATGGAATAATGGATTAATTTTCATTGCCATGGATAGATCATAAAATTCTGAATTCAGTTTTGCAGATGTAACGCCATTTGGGTCAATAATTCTCGAGATATTAATTTTTTAAATTTGAAAAACCTGTGAAAATTTTGAAATGAAGTCTTCACCAAATAAACACATTCTTATTGCAAAAGCGATATTTGAAAATGTCAATTTTCTGTTTAAATCCACAGATTCACAAAGGAAACTTTCATCTTCACTTCGATTAGTAATTTTCCTATGTAATATTTTCCCAAATTGTACATGTCCACGAGCTGGAACAAGTTTAATGAGAGTTGATTCTCTTTTATGCAAATACATAATAAATAAATAATAATACAAATACATGAACTCTTGTTCCTCGGAACAGAGTGCTTATCAATTTGCCCAAATGTCTGTAATTTTCGAATTTTTGGCTGAAAATGGTCTTAAACGATTTGTTTCGACTCACTGATCAAGAATCCCTGGTCGAAATCGATTCTGTCCGGCCGTCCGTCAGGTCGGCCGCTAACACGATAACTCTCGAACTAAACGAGTTACAGGATTTAAATTTGCAGGGTAGGTTTGGAGCGTAAATATCTCGGACGAGTTCGTTAACGGTCGAAATCCCCCAAGCGGTTTAGGAGTTATCGCCGTTCTTAGTAAAAACATTTTTTATGAATATTTCCAAAACCAATCACTCGATCTTTCTGAAATTTAGCATCAAATTGTAGAATAATGACCTTTATATGTATGTGAAGTTTTGTGTCAAAAATGTTTTTAAAAATTTTCAAATTTTGTTTCTACAATAACTCTCGTACAGAATGAGATAGGCAGTTGGAATTTTCAGAGTAGATTTGGGAGATAAATATCTTTGTTAAGTTCGTTATTGGGCAAAATTGGCCTGATTGTTTCGGAGTAACGAGAGAAAATTTTATTTTACATTACAAATTTCAAATTCGATTCTTTTTAAGATGTAGTTTTATCATAAAAATCCATTGATATCATTTTCAACACTAACAAGCTAATACTTTCGGAGATATGTTTTTCGATATTTAAATGATGAATCGTACTTCTATGTTTTTACAGAATGCTGTACTTAATTATTCAATCTATGAATTATTATATTATCTGTGTTCTTCATGCCATCTTATTTTCCTATCTGGATAATACCGTTCGATATCTCATTTTATTAAACTACCAGGGTCCAGAATATCAATTGCAGACTAAACCTTATTCTATTCGATTCTTTTTTTCAACATTTCTCATTCTTTTGTTCTAGGTATTGAAGTAATTATTGATAAGGGTTATCGTTCTTCGGAATAAATCTCAGCTAGGAATAGGTAAATTCTCTATGAAATATGTATAATTTTTCTTTGAAGTCACCTACCTCTTCATAGGTAATTAGGTCTTAGTTACACAAGAAAACAAGCTAAAACTCCGATACTCATCGGATTTTGCCAATGAATGAACCTGCTTACGACCGGAGGGACGGACAGGATTGAATTTGACCTCGGATTCTTCATCAGTGGGTCTAAACCAATAATTTGTGACCATTTTCTGCAAAATTCGAAAAATACGATCATTTGAGCAAATTGATAGATGTACTTTGTTCATAGGAACAAGCACGCCAAAAAACGGGTCCGAAATTGAAATACATGTCTTATAATGAGAACTCGTCATCTTTGAAATCACTCTCTATACGTTCTAAAACACAACCCGAAAATGGTAATTGGTGATTTGTAATTTCTCTCAGCGTTGAAAACACTCTATCCGATCCAATTACAGATTTCATATGGGAGGAAGCATGGGGTAAAGCGCAAATAGCCATTAACGATGTAAAAAGTTGGCTTGTTAAATCTGGTTTGAGGTTGAATATAATGAAGACGAAATATATTGCATTTTCTGCGGCTGGTGCGGTAGAAGAAAGTAATTTAGCTTCAATCAAGATCAAGCATACGTCGCAGGAAGTACAACGGGTTGATTCAGTTAGGTATCTCGGCTTTCAGATTGATAAAAATCTCAAATACACTGAACATATTAATTTAACAGGTAAACTTCTTAGAAAACTGACTTATAAGTCTTATGTATTGAGAAATATTTTGGATAGGAGAACATTATTATTGGTTTACAATAGTTTGGTTGAATCTATAATTAGATATGGAATCATCATATAAGGATCAGCTTATATGAATGCCTTCAAAAAGCTCCAAGTAACGCAAAATTATATAGTTCGTATAATTTTCAAACTGGAGAACAGAGAGACTCTCAGGAGCGTCTTCAAGTCACAATGTCTCTTGGATATTAGGGTGATACATATGTGTTCTCTTCTGAAATATATTTATAAATAAAATGGGTTCAAGCCCTGTGGACAGGAGCTTTATGGCGCTCTAGTTCAAACAGACAAATTATATCTCCGAAAGTATTGGTTTCTCTGAGTTGGGAATTATATCAATGTATACATATGATAGAGCTGCATCCTAAAGGAAATTCAATTCAAATAATAGTTTATTTATCAAGATTAAATGAGCAATCATGAGAATGAGAACTGCACCATGGAAGAAATCGAATTAAATCTGGACAATTTTGCCCAATAACGAACTTAACCGAGATATTCATCTCCCTAACCTACTCTGAAAATTTCAACTACCTAGCTCATTCCGTTCGAGAGTTATTGTGGAAAAACTTTTTTTAAATTTTCAAATTTTTTGTTTTTTACACTTTGCGGTAATCTGGTCAATACAAAACTTCACATGCGTATAAAGGTCATGATTCTACAATTTGATGCTAAATTTCAGATAGATCGAACGAACTTGTCCGAGAGACCTTTCGTTCGAGAGTTATCGTGCCTACGGCCGGTCGGCCGGCCGGACAGAATCGATTTCGCACTCGGATTCTTGATCAGTGAGTCGAACCAAATCGTTTGAGACCATTTTCAGCCAAAAATTTCAAAATTACAGACACTTGGGCAAATTGATAAGCACACTGTTCCGAGGAACTAGAGCGCCAAAAAAACAAGTTTCGTATGACAATTGCCCAAAACAGGTTTAAAGTACCTACAAATAGTAGGTATTCCATAAAACAAATATGAAAGAAGATAAGTAATAATTTAAAATTACCTTGTAATCGATCAAAAATTTCCTGATCTACGTTCACCAAACTACAGAATTATGCTTTCAATATTTACGTAATATTTTCAAACATTTTCGGGTGAGGTCCCCGTTGCATCGCTAAAATACGAGTATTTCAACCCCAATATTTTTGAAGTTACAATATTCCCTTCTGTCAAGTTGAAATTATGAGAATTCATACATAGAATAATAATTATATCAATCTGTGAAATACGATTTACATTGAAATTTAAAAAAATCATATCTCCGAAAGTATTAGCTTGTTAGAGTTGAAAATGATATGAATGGATTCTTATGGTAAAACTGCTTATTAAAAAAAATTTGATTTGGAATTTATTTCGTAAAAAAAAATTTTATTTTTGTTACTCCGAAACCATCTGTCCGATTTTGCCCAATAACGAACTTAGCCGAGATATTCATCCCCCAAACCTACTCTGAAAATTTCAACTCTCTAGCTCATTCCGTTCGAGAGTTATCGTGCTTACGGCCGGCCGGATCGGCCGGCCGGACAGAATGAATTTCGACCACGGATTCTTGATCAGTGAGTCGAACCAAATCGTTTAAGACCATTTTCATCGAAATATTCCAAAATTACAGACATTTGGGCAAATTGATAAGCACTCAGTTCCGAGGAACTAGAGCGCCAAAAAGGAAACCTAAGAAGAGTTTATCACGCATATAGTACAAGACACAATAAATTGGAACTTTATAGTTATTGTCGTCAAAGCATGACAGCATACCAGAAGAGCGTTTTATATAATGGAGACCTTTTGTTGAACGCCGTTCCTCAGGATCTCAAACGTTTGACAAGAACCTTGTTCAATAAAAGAATTGGAGTCCATGTCTCCGAGAATTATGCCAAACTTATAGCATTGCTGAGTTAAATCTGAATGCTTCTCCTTTTCAGTCAGTTGTTTTCTCTTTCTCTTCTTTTTTTCTTCGATGCTTGTTAATATGACCATAAAGTTTTTTTTAAACTTCTCCTATTCAGTCATTTTTTTTCTCTCTTTCTTTGTATTTTAGTTCTTTGTTATACCACCATAAATTTTTTTTTCTGATAATTTAAACGTAAAAGTTTTTTTTCGATCCAGTGTTTTGATTATTTTCATTTAAGGAGGACACAACACAAGCTTGCTTAGGTGTCCATGTTATAAGTTTTTTTTTTGTATGTGTTTTTTTTCTCAATAAATTGAATTGAAATTGTATTGAATCGAATTGAATTGAATTGAATTGAATTGAATTGAATTGAATTGAATATTATATAATATAAAACAATATCGACTGTTATAACAATATGATCAGGACCTCTATAAATAGTTGGATCAGTAGGTATGTCGATGAGAGAAGTGTTTTGGAAGCAGTTCCATCAACCACTAATTAAAACAGAATTATATACCTACCTACATATTCGTGTTACGATAGGCTGCAGTTGTACATTACACAGGTCTATTTCAATAGGTCACTTGACATACACTTAAATTGGAACATGGAACAATTCATTACATATTGGACAATAGCTTCCCATTCCAAATGCTACTTGATTGTGGAGAATATCGACTGATATTGTGACAGTTAAAATTAATGTAATAGCAATGGGTGTTTATGTATTAGTAACGTGATAAATTACTCTAATATCAGATCAGGTAGAAAACGATGATTTTTGAGGGTTACTGTATTTGGGGTTGCGTATTAATATTATTATTAGAACGGGGTTGTGAGGCTTGGTCCAGCCCTTCAGAACTGCGACCGATACGATCTTCTGTTCTATTTATTCAATCCTAAGGACATTGTCAATGTTGTTAACATAACTGATGACGTCTTTAGGATCACGTCGTGAGTTTTTAGAACTTGCTCTCCCATATGTAAAATTCTTAGGCTGGCCAGCCCTGGGCATTTTCAAACTATGTGTTTGGCAGTTTCCTTTTCCGATCCAGAGAGCCTAGGTCTGGTGACTTACTCATGCGGTACAATTGGTATTTGCACCGTCAGTGCCCTGTCAGCAGTCCCACTATTACCCGAAGCACAGCTCTTGGCAGCTGCAGGAGGTTACTGGTAAAGGATGGTCAGAAATCCACGAATCATTTTTGACTGTCCTGATAGGGTATTTCACGAAGAGCTTTAATAAAAAAGAAAGAGCTATTATGTTATTTAGTTAAAATTGTTCGACCGCTGCCCTGTAGTGGTATTTTCCAAGCCCACAGAAGGGTTCTGGTCCAATAGGTATTATCCTGGAAGCCTTTTTCGCAAGTTTATCTACCCATATAAGAGTCACCTTATTGCCTCCAGCCATTTGCTATATGTTATTCTAGCCTTCCCAGGACAGTAGGGAACCTTGGATGGGTGTTTCTAGGTATCTCCGTTTGGCCTGGCTGTCGGTTATAACGTAGATGTGCGACCCCTTCCTTTTCAGACACTCTTGAGCACTCTTGAGCTAGTGTAGGATAGAGGACTTTTCCAAGAAGTTCAGTTGATCCAGTGACCTCATATATCCTACCCAGTTACCAGGAAGGAGTTTCCTACTACGAGAAATTCGTATTGCATCCAGCAGGCTACATTTCCTTACATTTAAGTGCAAGGGAGACATATCGATGGTTTAAAGCACAGATATGTCCACTTTTCACTAACGTTAGGGTAAAGTGATATTTTGAACCTAGGAAGACAGATATAGAGTCCGTGCAAATATTGTATGTACCGAATAACGAGAAGTGAGAATGACTTCTCGTTATAGTATTTGCACAGACTCTATATCTGCCTTACTAAGTTCAAAATATCACTTTACCCTAACCTTGTCAAAAAGTGGCCATACAATATCTGTGTCTCAAGCACTGCTATGGGAATAGTGTAGAGCCTGTGGCACCAACACAGGCAAGCCGTTGCAATTTCTACAACCGACTGCGTGGGGTGGCTTCGTCAGTTCTTGTCCACCGTGCCAAGGATGCTTAGGTGACAATGGGGCGTACTACTACTGTGTATAACCAGATAACCCTTTCTGGCTTTTTAAGCCATGTCTTCCCAAATAGCCATTCGTAGGCCCACATAACCGATGTGGCAATGAAAGGAATTTTGTCTATGTGTTTTCTCCATTTGAGTTTACTATCTAGGCTAGTATGACTCCTAGATATTTGCACCCACTAGAGAAGTTCCGAGTCTGGCCATTTAGGACTGGAGCTCTGAGATTCAGATTGTTCCTTATAGAAAAGGGAATCAAGGTCGTCTTAGAGGGATTGACGTTAAGCTCTTCTTCCTCACATAGCTTATCAGTGATGTTGAGAACAGTCCATTCCTCTACATACTGAGTACCCTTCATGCTTGCCTCTAAAAGTTATCACTATGACTTCAGCGTATGCCTGGTGATTGAAACCACACACTGGAAGCCTTTCCAGAAGTCCATCCATGAGCAGGCTCCACAGCAGAGGTGATAGGATCCCACCTTGTGGGCAACCGTTGCATGCCAGCAGTCACTTCTGTCTCCCCCAGGTATAGGCCGAGACGGCTTGCCCTTTCAGTATTGCAAATATCCGCTTAACAATGTAGGACTCTATCCCTTTATGTCTCGCAGAATTGCATATGGATGTGTGCAAGGTGTTGTCGAAAACACCCCCAATATCACCGAATATATGAAGTAAGATCTGTTAATATAACTGCCAACTTTGAAATCCGTCAGTTAATTGGTTCAAGATTTATTGCATTCGGAATTTTACTCAATACCCAAAATCCCCTGTATATATTCTAAACCAAGGACACCACATGATTGAAATCTCTCGATTCAAGTGCATCCATATGGCCTCAGTTTATGGTTTCTGTTTGTAGCATTCCTCCAGGGACACCCTGTAGAAGTTCCTAGATTTTGTTGAGTTAATAAGGGACATATATCTGTTTCCTCCGTTTGATATTATGGGATTAATCATTCGCGTGTTAGGCGAAAGTGCTGGTGGCAAAATTCATTAGTTATAAAAAAGAATTCGTAAATTTCGAATAGGAAGTGGTTAATTTGCATGGCCTTATGAACTTCCCATTTGAATAATGACGCCGAATTTCAGGGGCGCCTATACGGCCCCAAGGGTGAAAAATCCGAAACAAGATAATGCATTTTTGGTGTAAAAATTCGATATACGTCGTGTATTGTTGTTTCAAGTTAGTTCATACGCCCTGATACAGAGAGGCTTTAAAAAGTGATGTGACACTGCCTGAAATAATCCATCCTGCCCGTAAGGTTCATCGGATTTTCCGCGCCAGAGGATCTGCGAGGCTATGGAACCCATCATAATGTGTTTTATCTAAGCTGCAAAGATATAAGGGTATCAAACTTCCATATGACTATGTATCCAGTATTTTTCCTTGCACGGCTTCGGTCTTCTCATCCGTTAAAATGGAAGGGTCATTATTTTGGGAAAGCATTTCGATTGAATAATGAATCAAAATATTTTTTCAAGTTTCTGACGATTTAGCTAAGGCGATGCATAGTGATAATTCCTGCTATGCTTGGTCATTTCCAATAATGAAGCTTTGAAATAAATCTCATTTAAACAACTTGGCTTAAGTTCCACGAAATTATTTTCTTGTGATATATTATTTTCACCAGGGTTTGTTTGTTTGTTTTGTGTTAGACCGATACCGTTTGAGCGTGTAGCCCGTCCTGCAGCCCAGAGAGGCTTATTGCACCTAGGTCTTTCTTCTAACGGGTCCGCCAAATAACTTTTTTTTTTTGAAAATGCAATTAAATAAAAGCTACTGAATATTTTCCCAAATTTCTTTTTTTATTTGAAAGTACAATCCTTCCGGTTAATAATGGAAAATAATTTCATTCAAATGGCTGCTTTGGCTGGCCATGCAGTAGCCTACACGATCGGTCCAATTTTTAAGCACATTATCCATTGTGTGCAGCTGTATTTCACCAATGGCTAAACGAATATTGTCCTTTAAAGCGTCAATTGTCTCTGGCTTGTTGGCGTAACACTTATCTTTGACGGCAACCCACAAATGATAGTCCAACGGTGTCAAATCGCAGCTCCGAGGTGGCCAAACGATATCACCTCTGCGGCTGATAATGCGATCTTCAAAAACAGGACAACTCCTGAACTGGACTTTGTATGGCATCATACCAAGGTCTTTATGCAAAATTCGTTTCAATGATGTCTCCGAAATGTTCAATTCTTGAGAACGACGGTGAATTGATGTTGATGGCGCTTCACGCACACTTTCTGTCACTGTTTTTGGCTTTTCACGCTTTGGTTTATCGATGAGGATGCCAGTTTCTTTCACTTTTTTCACAAGATAACGAACATACGGAGCTGACGGTGCTTATCTTCTCCCAAAATCCGTACGCAATTTTCGCAGACATTCTGCAACATTACCATGATTTTCAAAGTAGTGTCGCAATATTTCCCAGCGTTGTTCAAGCGATTACACAACCATATTCGTTCAGCGGAAGGATAAAAATAATTATCTGTCAAATCAGACATGAGCTAAGTGTTACCATTCACGTAATAAGCACTAGTTGAAAAAAAAAACGTTTTATGGCGGACCCTTTATTAGCTGACAGGTTCTCATGGTTGATCCCCCTCAGCTCGGGTTGCTAGCCTCCATAGGGTTTCTTGCAGCTCAGGTTTACTTAAAATAGCCAAGTCCTGCACCGCAGACATTATATGGGTCTCATGTAACATCCCCACTGCCTTGTTGGTGTATTACCTACATAAGGTCCATTTTCCTAGCATGTAGGACTTTGACTATGTTCTTCGCACGGTTTCAGCCTCAGGGTCGTGTCGTCGCTCCCATAGTGAAGTCTCCATTGTGTGTGGGCTGGACAATCAAGTATGACATGTGAAGCAGTTTGGTCTGCCTACCCACATTTCCTACAAACAGGGTTTTCTGGGAGAATCCCCATGTTATTCAGGGGCTACCTCTGGGTACATTCTCTGGTTAGTAGGCCAGTTACTACCCTGAGCTTACTCCTACTCAGTAGAAAGACTTCTTCAGTTAGTGAGGGGCAGGGCTGCCCCATCATTAATCTACTATGCCGCTGGCCCAAATTTTTAATCCAGTGCCGAGTGTGCTGTGCGAGGATCCATATTTCAATTATTATTATAGTTTATAGTATTATTATTATTATAGTTTTGGAGATATTGGCGAAAAACTAAACCTTCTTCTTTTTTCCCTTAATTGAATGGTTTCTTTCTGGGTTTTCTCTCCCAGCTCTGAAAAATATCTATAAAATAAAAAATGAATCATTTTGTGATTTGCTTCTGCGTAAGAAACACAAGATATTTGTCAGAAGCAATCAATTGAACAATGTTGCCTAACAAATACCAACGAAACAACATCAACGAAGAAACAACTATATCGTAACGTTTCGGAGTCTATATCAGACTCCTTCTTCAGACGCTTAACGAAAAAATCTTCAGAACTATTTTGTTGATTGTTATTCTGAGAGTCGAGAATTGTCACTTACCTACTTTTCCCTTAATAGTTTATAACTATAGCAATTTTTGCGAACGGCCTTAGCATTCTCTCAAAAACTATCTACATACCATTCCGAATCGACACCTCAATAATAATTTCCGGAGAATACGCAAAAATTTCGATCTAAAAAGCAGTTGTTGACTAGACTATATAGAATATCCAGAAGAAAATACATGGTTCCCAATAACAACGAAGATTTTTTTCCACGTTTTTTCAGTCGGAAGATCAGTGAAGAGAGCGTAATGATGCGGATAGCCAGAAACTGAGAAAATTCTGGCGTTGCACGAAATCAATTAGAAAACGAGGTGGAAATGGACATCCCGGTATTTCCCTAATGTGGGTTTCCTTCCTTTGGTCAGATCCGGACGATTAGTGGTGTGGCAATATTGCGATGAAAGAAAAACACTAACCGGGAACAAGAAAACATTACGGTCAAGTTGAAGGGAAAGATGATTAGATTGAAGCTACGAAAACGCCAGGGGACCACTAGCTTCCGGTAACAAAAACAAAATGTCGAAATTAACCCATTATGCCTGGATTAGACATGTACCCTTGTTGCTTTTCAACGGGTGAAGACGATTTTCGGTCTCCCCTATTCCTTTTAAGTATTGCTTCGGTATCCATAAAAATGAGACATAAAAACTTCATACAACAATCAATTTTTTGCCTTATATTGAATACAAACTTAATATTAATTATAGTGTGGGATAAATTGTCATCAACAATAAAAATTCTAGAAAAGCACTGACGTGAATTCAAGTGCTTTTGCGCACGCCTCTCACACCCTCACGAAATACTGCATGAGCTTTCATGCCCTCTTTATATCATTAACAAGTGACAAAAATTCATTGGGCATCAGCTGAATTCAAATTTTAAAATAAATAAAATTGTGAACGTATCAGGATCTCTTGCGCAGCAGGCGAGCACAATGATCGAGGAGTTGCTACTATTCAGATTAATTGATTTGAATTTTTTTTTCTAGCGATACCATCCTTACGAAATTTTGTAGAAATCTGTTCATCGGCAATCTACAATTAATCACCGAGTTTCAATTGGATCGGATTTGTATTTTATGAGTTATCGAGGAAACATTATTTCATATGGGCAATAACTCCGAAACCGTTTGGCCGATTATACCCATTAACGAACTCAACCGCGGCATGCAGATGCGTAACCTTCCCTGAAAAGCAATACCTGAACTGTGATATAAGACAAAAAATTACATGAAAATTCTATGGATACATTGAAACCGTGAATCTTCTATGAATATTGTATATTCTTGTAGGGGGTAACGTTACACTGCGACCTTAAGGTCTATTGTGTCCTCCCCGTCAGAGCTGTCGATGTCATTACCATCTACAGCTCGCCTTCCAGTTCCAGAGTTCTGATGACCTCCACTATCTGGGATGGCTTCAAGGAGGCTACGTCTTCGCTCCTGCAGATTTCTTGTCCAAATAATTCCTTGCGTTGGTTTGAGATGGCGAGGCATTCCGTAATCAGATGATCAGGAGTTTCATCCTTCTTCCTACAGCATCTTTACTCGTCAGTTTCTGCTAGCCCTAATCTGATCATAGGCTTCCTAAGACAGCAGTGCCCTGTGAGGAAACCAGTGAGGAGGTGCAGCTTGTTGTCACCGAGGTCCATATAATTCTTGGATCTGAGAGTGTCAAAGTTCCACACATTAAAGAACTTGACCAGCACATTTGGACTTCGAACCTACCCTGAAAATTTCAACTCTCTAACTTATTTCATCGATGACTCTCTCAATATTAATCTCCAATGCTTCCAGAGTTGTAGGTTTGTCAGCATAAACCATGGATTTCAAATACCCTCAAAGAAAATAATCAGGAGGCGTTAAATCATACGAAGGCCAATTGACAGGACTATTCCTTGGAATAATGTTTTTACCAAATTGTCTCTTTATTAAATCTATGGTTTCGTTGGCTGTGTGGTACCTTTTGGACCCAAAAATGTCCATTTGAGCCTGCTCCGAAGGGCGATATTGGAGCTGAACTCCAATTTTGAAAATAAATTTCTACAATTTGGTAGCGTTGTTCAAGTGTTAGTCCAATCATGATTAAAATTAAGAAATTGTTTGAAATTAAAAAATCTCGGTGTATTATTGACGTAATTGAGTAACAATATGTTGCTAAAGAAACAAGGTGAATCCATCAAACTTGACATCTCACATAAGGTCAATTAAAATTTCTTTAACAAAAAACTACCTTCCTCCAGTGGAGAATATTTCTCGATTAACCCTGTATACTTCTTTCTCTATTTCTACGATTTAAAATTGCTGCCTACTTGGTGTTGTTCAACGTTTTGCTCGCTAACCAGCTATGCGCAGCTTGTCACTCTGAACATTAAAAGCAGCACTCCTCCTAGTTTCAGTGAATGAGCCACTTTTCGAGACGCTTCAAAGCGGAATAATCGTTCAGAAAAACCCTGTGTAAAACTTAGATCTCTTTGACCTTCACAAACACATTTCCCATGGGAATATTTGAGGACAAACTACACACCATTTTTTCGAATTTTCCATGCAGGATAAAGACTTCCGTAACGAACTTCCTCGACATATTAATGAACTGATGCTTTCTCTGCAGAGGATAAATTTGAGCATTTGAAAGAAGGAAAGGAAAAGAAGAAAACATTTTTCGTTTTGTTTTCATCCAATTTTCCAAATTCGTCGCAATTGTGTGATCCTTCCGATCTGTGATCCTTCTACTATTAAAAGTCACCATGACAGACCGCAGTGGCGTGAAGTATGTTTTTATCCGATAAACAAACATGATATATACCGGTTGTCCCAGTATAAATGTTCCAATGGATTATCTCAGCCATTTCATAAGATAAAAATTTTAAATTTTTTTGATTTTCAATTCGTTCAAGGAACCTTCAACTGAGAAAAACAGAAATTGAGAGGAGATCTAAAAAACAAAATAAGGAGTGCATATAGAGCCCTCGATGCTGAGGTGTTGAGAAGTGTTACTTCGCGTGCATTAGTCCACCGAGCTGAAAGATGTGTAGAAGCAGAGGGTCAACATTTCGAACATATGCTTTAGTTATGATACTTAGGTATTTTTTTGCCCCCTTTTTTGTTATTTTTTGTTTCTTTTACTATTCATTCTTTGTTTAACGTTCGATAAAATACATAGTTGATTTCAACTTGAGGAAAGTGATTTTTATTGATCTCGATTATTGAAGTCAAAAACAAGATTACACAAAAGTAGCCTACTGCAATTCTTTCAATTTGAAAAATCAATTGACGTTTTCTCCATCAAATCAAATGTAAAATACAAAGTGTAATACATCGCTGGAAAGGTCATTTTGAGTAGGAATAAAAAATTGCAAAAAATATACAGGGTGCTATTTGAGATAAAAAGTCAGAGTCACTTTCGGTCAAACCGGAAGTGACTTTCAATTTTTGTTTTTCTCAGTTGAAGGTTCCTTGAACGAATTGAAAATCATTAAATTTTCAAATTTTTATCTTTTGAAATGGCTGAGATAATCCATTGGAACATGTATACTGGGACACCCGGTATATTGGAAGATGGTAATTGGGAAATTGTCAGAGTAAAGAGAAATATTAGCCTATGTTAGTATACAAGGTGTCCCAAAAATACCACGCGAAAGTGACACTGGTCTATCAGATAGCATCAACATGACCTCAGTAAAAGTCCGCTGGTTTTCGAGATATCACCACTTTTGTGTATTCTTTAAAAATCTCCAGTTTTCATGGTATATCGATACGGAGCTCGTGTCTAATTAAATCGAGGTCGCTGATCACGAATATGCAATTAGTTTTTCCCTAAGTGGCGTACTTTATGAAAATTTTCACTTAGAGTGAAAAAATGGACGAAAATAGGTCAATTTTGGAAGTTCACACCGCCCAAAAAAATCGGAGTAAGGTGTTGTTGATTTTTGCCGTCATATATGGATCCTTTATCTACTGAAAAATCCAAACAGAAAATGTCCAGGCCGTACTATTCGGAAATTATGATTTTTTTTCCAAGGGTCTGTTTTTCGGAAAACTCATTTCACGGTATTTCCGCGGAAAATTCTCTAATGAAAAATCCGATCATATATTCGTAATCTACGGCCCCGTAAATGACGTAAATGACGTAATTTGCATCGAAATCGGAGACCGGTCGAATTTTGGCAATTTTTTAATACATTAGCCTTAAAAAAATCCCATTTTTCGAGAAAAATTTTTTGACGCAAAACTTTGAAACGGGTATTTATTCTGATAGATTCGGGGCCGTAGATTCCGAATCTACCATCAGATATTTATTACAAAAATTTTCCGAGGAAATATCGCGGAATGAATTTTCCGGAAAATAGACCCTCGGGAAAAAAATCATAATTTCCGAAGCGTATGACCTGGACATTTATTGTTCAGATGATTCGATAGATAAAGGATCCAAATATGACGTAAAAAATCAGCAACACCCTACTTCGATTTTTTTGGGCGGTGGAAAGTTCCAAAATTGACCTATTTTCGTCAATTTTTTCACTTTAAGTGAAAATTTTCCCAAAGTACGTCACTTAGGGAAAAACTAATTACATATTCGTGACCAGCGACCTCGATTTAATTAGACACGAGCTCCGTATCGATATACCATGAAAAAAATTTTTTGGGTCGGCACTTAGAAATATTTATGACCCGGAATCGGAGGAAAATTCTTCTTTCCCGTCCCAAATCTATGGTTTTCACATCTCAATAACCAAATTTTCCCCGATTATTGGTCGGTGGACGACGTTTAGATTTATGTATCTATTTTTTCTGTATCTCTATCCGTTCGGAAAATATTAGGTAATGAGCGAATCCGTCAAACGCCAAAAAGTTTTCTCTAGTATCCAACATATACAAAAATCTACAATTTTCCGATTAGGTCGACGCGGCTTAGGTTATTCACTAAATCGGGCACGCAGATCACGAATCTGTAATTAGATTTTCCGTATCTCGATTAGTTTCGGAGCAATGACGAAAAAAGTCGCAATTTCTGGCTCTACCTCCGGAAAATGGACTAATCAGTCGGATTTTTCGCCATATTACCAAAATTAATCGAGATACGGAAAAACTAATTACAGATTCGGAATCTACGTCCTCGATTTAGTGAATAGCCAAAGCCGTGGCGATCTAATCGGAAAATTCTAGATTTTTGTATGGGTTAGAATCTAGACAAAGGACTCACAGCTCTGGCAATGTGTTAGTTGTTGTATGCATTTTATCAATATTTCACAGGAAATAGGTCATAAATACTTCTACAATGGTTGAAGTATTACAAGATATTTTACTTGCAATTATCTTTTCGTGGAAAATATTAATTTCAAGGGTGAGACCACCCATGCAAAAATAAACCAGTTAACCCAAAACATTTAAGTTTTACAAGCGAGCTGCTTTGTTTAGAAATACAAATGAGCGCTTCCCAACATGTGAAGTCATGGGACGCAACAGTGGTGATATCTCGAAAACCAGCGGACTTTTACTGAGGTCATGTTGATGCTATCTGATAGACCTAATGCCAATCTATCTCCAGTGTCACTTTCGCGTGGTATTTTTGGGACACCCTGTATATTGAATAGCTTAGCTGTCGTGATTACTTGATCACTTCAACGGAGCATCCGCAAGAACACTTAACATAAGGTAAATTGGATATATATGGTATATTGGATGGAAAACTCACTCAATCCAAGGTTTGGCTATTTTTTTATTTCAGTTGTATAATCATCCGAGTAATTAGTTGGATGAGTGCTGGGCAATTATTATTCCAAAAAGGCTTTCACGAATCGCATGTTTCATGAGTTAGAGGTTAACAAATTTCATTCAGTGACCCTAGCTTTCTATGTTAATTGAAAACGTCAGTCGACCACGGTTTTAAAATTATTCCGTGTTATATCAATTTGTATAAAATCTATGAAATAATATTGATGCGAGGATTATTGGAGGTCGTGAACGGGAAGGAAAAAAAAAAAGCCAGAAAACAACACAAAACATCAGATTTTCTTTAAATTCCGAAAATTGCTTCAACACCGCTGGGCTGTTCCCATATCGTTGAAACACCCATTTTTACTTGCCACTGTGTTGATTCCATCCCCTTGAAGAACCTCAAATTGTTGACATCATCATCAATTTCTATGAGGAGGGAGTAGAGAAGTAGATTGAGCTGAGCATCTCGATATCAAATTTCTTCTTGATAGTATTTGGACACTGTTCAATTCTTATCAACTCCATAACGTATCAGGTGCCTTGTCTTAAGGTTCTGTAATTTGCAGTCACTTTTGTGTGAGGCGATACGTCCTTAAAGGTTCCTCGATGTCTGTCATTTGTACGAGCTCTGGTTATCCATGCAATTGATCCTTTAGACTACATTGGTTCTCAGGTGTTCAGGGATATTGCTTTTCAGTTTGGAGTGGAGTCTGCCCATGTTCTTGATTGATTTTTCCACAATCTTCACTCCTTCGAACTCCTTGAATATCAACAAGTCCAGAGCGTTCCTGCCAATAGGGTCCTTCATAATGGCTTCGTATGATACGTATGATACGAAGCCATTATGAAGAATCCTATTGACAGGAACGCTCTGGTCTTGTTGATTTAGTAACAACGGTATCGCCATTTTCATTATTATTTTTGAAAACGCTAAACAGCGTTCATGGCCATTGGAAGATACTCTCTGAGCTCTGCAGGACTCGTTTCTCGATTAATATCGAGCGAATGGTGGCATATGATTTCACGCTTCAAATATTCACTGGTGGGGAAAGGCTGAATTCCGTGTTTTGTCTCATAGGTGGCGTGGGCGATTAGGTATGATCGACCAAGCCGGCTCTGAGAGGCTTAACCCGGTTCAAATTGGTTGAATTTGTTGAGAAGCTACAGAGTACTGATGAAGGCCAAGAAGCCAGAAACGCATCTGCATTTGCTTTCTCGGCAGATCAATTAACCACCAGGGGTCTATTTGACTTGTGAAATATATGCATAAGTATATTAATTATACGAAGCCATTATGAAGGACTCTATTGGCAGGAACGCTCTGGACTTGTTGATTTATTAACAACGGTATCGCCATTTTCATTATTATCCTTGAATATCTTTCTAAGCTGCTCCGTTAGATGGTCTATCTTGGGTATGTCCGCATATCTTAGGCTTTCACCTTCCATTTCAGCTTAAAATTGTGATTGAAATAAAAATTGATGTATCTACCTGATCTTCTATCCTTCTGGAACCAATCAAACAGAATTTGTGTTCCGTAAGGATAGAATAACAAAGTCGACACAAAACACAACCGACTCTCTATAATCGCAAAAGCTCCTAGGAGCTTCTGAGGGATCTCCTTGGGGAACACTTGGGAAGACCTCCGAGAGGTCATTATTTGTCACCGAAATGCGAAAATTAGACTCAATCAGATATTTGGTTTCGTAGTTTCCATCAAAATATTCCGCAAAAGAGTTGGGCATTTCTTGATTTTTTTCTATTAATGCAATCCTCGAGAAAGTTTGCACAAGGATTTGCGTCGGTCTTTTGGATCTAACTATCTAGTTTTAATTCAATTAGATCAGTATTGTCGAGTTATTCTGAAAACAAAATTGTGATTTTTTTTTCAGTTTATACTTTTCCGATCAATACAAAACTTCGCACTCATATAAAGGTTATGATTTTGAAATCTGGTGCTAAATTACAGATAGATCAAGTGATTAGTTTCGGAAAAATTCATAAAAAATGCTTTGAATAAGAATGGTCATAACTCCTAAACCACTCCGTGGATTTCGCACATTAACGAACTTAACCGAGAAATTAACGCTCCAAACCTACCTACCTGCAAATTTCAATTGACACGCTGTTCCTGGCGCAACAAGGGCGTAAAAATGAAATCTGTATATTTCGTATGTGTAGTTTTGAATGAGCTGGGTATTCATTAAAGCTATGGATGGCTGCTTGAACGGTCAACATCATAATGAGATCCAAAATCGGGCTGGTGCTGAGTTTATCACATAATCTTGTTTATTCAGTGCAATTACATCAGTGGTTCGCTCTACCGATTCTGAAAGACCCTGCCGCAAGAGCCCTAGTCATATATCTCGAAGTACAAACATTGTTTCTTGTCTCCGAGTTTTTGTTGGTCTGGGGCGCATCCCTAAAGTTCTGTTAAGGCTGAACTCAAAGGCACAAACACAACGTTTTTGTTCTCTCACACAAAGAAGCCCGTGCCAGTCCATAAGTCCGAGTATTGTGACCAAACCGACCATTTATAATCTAATAACTAATTTGGAACTATGGCTTATTCATACTAAAGCCATAATTAGGTTTCCGCGTATTTCGAGTTAGCTTGCCAGAAAATGCAAATGTCAGAGATTAGAAATCTGGTTTAATCAGTTTCGGAAATAGAAGACAAGTTTCCTGTAACTTTTGATAAATAAGGGGTGCATCAACAATGAAAATGTCGGGAGGAGACAGCGTTGAGATAAAGGGACATTATTCAACACGGAATTTGTTTCTTGTTTATCACAGTTGAGGAACCTGATTCTTTGAGGAACTTCGAATAATGTGCATAAATGGAAAATTGGCCCATTACATTATCAAAAACCGTCAGCCATCATCCGACGAAGCCATGGATTCCAGGGATGTGTCGTGTGAAATTACATCAGCTACGGCTAGGGCTTCACACGAGACGAGAGTAGGCGAGAGTATACAAAATCTCGTCTCGCTCTCGCCAATTCCCAAAAAATTAAGTCTCGTTTAAGTCTCGTTCTCGTCTCGTTATCAGTTGTCTCGTCTCGTCTCGCTTAATTCTGAATAACGATAATAAATATTATAATATATAAACGAAATGGTACACAATAATGAATAATTTTGTAGAGCTATATTTATTACGCTCTTATACAAAAATATTTGTACATGCACATATTATTTTTAATTTTAAACACTGATAATTTCAACTTTTAAATTACTCGATGACCCAGAATTCAAACATAATCACGCTTGCATCACAACATTTTTCAATGATGTACGTGTTTTTGCCATGATCATACCTGCTGTGGAAAATAATCTTTCAACAGGTACGGATGTAGCCATTAATAAATCATCAGCCATTTTGGAAAGTGTAGGAAGAACTTTTTCATCACTCTCCACCACTGTAAAATATTTTGATTCTTATTTGCTCTTTCTAACTGCAAATATTCTTCAAACTCGGCTTTCTAATATTTCGAAAGTTTTGTTGATGTTTTAAATAGGCTATCGATGTCGATACATTTTTTAATAGTTTTGAACAATTTGGTATAGTTGGTATAGTACCTTCCCAGTGGGCAGATCATTGAGGGCGTTCTTGGCGTATTCCTCATAACACTTTTCGAAACATTGAATAGCTTCATTTCTTTACCAGATTTATTATACGTAGTTTCACAGATGTATACAATAATTGTTCACATCTTCACTACAAGGAGCACAAGAGAATAAATTTCTCCAGATGTTCAGATAGAGAAGAAATTTTCAAAGCATTAGGATTTAGGGGCAATAAAAGTTGTCCGTTAAGTATTGAATTCATAATGGCATCCGTTTTTATGGTTGTGAATTCTATTTTTTCTTGAGAAATAATCAGCTCATAACGAATTAATAATCTTCTAAAAATTCATGTTTTTCTAGAACGATCGATGCATAAAATAGACAAAATATATAGGTAATTATAGTGGAAACTCTTCATATTCAATTGTTTTCTGTGGGTGTTGAAAAAAGTCGAGTCGTATATAAAACTTCATACAAAAAATTTAACGAGACCAAAAACGAGAATCTCGTGTGGCGCTGTATGTGGTCTCGGTATCGCCTACAATATTTTTGTAAACGTCTCGTCTCGTGAGACACTTTTACGAGGCGAGAACGAGACGAGACGAGAAAAATCTCGCTCTCGTGTAAAGCCCTAGCTACGGCTAAGTTCGAAAATATCTTTGTTTGTCCAGTAATATAAAAGAAGTTCTTTGAATACTTGCGGTCCACACTCAACACCAAATATAGCATTCCAAAGATACGTAATCGCGAAAAAAAAATGTCAAAATTCCGAGGAAGTATCGAACTATTTCTCCAATAATTTCAGTGAATCCTTCATCACGGAACCTATAGGACCGCTAACGGAAATCCTTTTGGATAGCTTCCAGGCGATTCTGGAGAACATAACATCTCCAGTGCAGACTGTTGAGAAACATCTCAAGGCTCTCAAATCGTCATTTTGAAAAACTGCTCTTCGGTTCTTGTGGTCTCTTTGTCTGTGCTCTGGATTAATATTTTCGCTCCTAGTCTCTACCTACTGGATCTCTGGATGAAATGATGGAATTAATTCTTTCAAACAGCATCTTGCCAGGCGAACAACATGGCTTCATACCGGAAGCTCAACCATCACAAATATGCTTGGATGCCTAAATGATTGGACTAAGTCGCTCGACATGAATATACCCTTGGCGTTATATACCTTGACTTTGACAAAGCTTTTCACCAGCTTCCTATACGTCGGCTAGTCTACAAGCTGGAACATTTTGGAATTCGGGGTGGATCCAGGCCTTTCTGAGTGGCCGAACCTTCTTTTTTGGCACGGGTGCATCTAGTTCCCCACTGAAATGAGTTACTAGCCGAGTGCCGCAGGGGTCTGTCCTTTTCTCCCTGTTTTTCCTTGTATATGCGTCTGACCTGCATGTACTTCTAAGGCTAGGAAATAAATTTTCTGGTCTGACCACCATCCACTATAGAGTCAAAATTTAACAGTGCTGTGCCAACGGTGACGTAAGTTTACAAAGCCTACACAGAACATAACTAATTCTCCTAAATCACACAAGCTCTTGACCTGTTCTGATAATTCACGCAGAGAAAATATTGGGCGTCTTCCTAAAATGAAGCAGCTCAGGAAAAATTTTAATTGTTATATTAATTGTTTGCAGAAAAGGCCCAGGTTAATTCTGCAATTGATATTCTTACTACACAATCTTATCCAGACTATAGTTCAACCAAATATGGTGGATTAAATGGGGATTTTCGGTCAAAAATACAGGAAAGACAAAGTACCGTAACTTCGGACACAGCTAATGCAGAGAATTAACTAGAGGAATAGCCTGTATATCCTAGATAGATCCCGATGTTGTAAATCAAAACCATTGTCCAGAGAATAGCATGGATTCACCAACAATCTGATCCCATATAATTCGGATAATGATCGCTAAAATATCCGAGCTGAACATTTAATAATTTGCGACGAAATTATGCAGTTAGTGGAACAAATTTGAACTCGCATTGTAAATTAATTTTTGGAGCTGGCTCTGGATATTTCAGTATTCCGTGTAGTTACGTCCTAACGTCATTTCGGAGCTACAACCCGTTTCCGGAGTCACATCCCAAATCGTGATGAGATTCTGGGGTCATAAAATTGATGTTTCGTGCGGTCAACATAGCTTTCACAAGTTGAATCTATCGAAAATACGGTTAATGCACCATTTAGACGACAAGTTTTCTTCACGGGGGCGTCTGATGTCACGTTTCACTTCGGTGAACTGTATTTCATGGAGTTTGTCATGTATTGGCGGAAAATCATTGAGCTTCCTTCGGGATTATCTAACATTGGAGTTCCAGAAGTATTTGACGATTTTGGGGATTTTCGGTTTGGTGGATCGTAGCATTAACGCTTTTCCTTAATGCTGTCCAGGATATTGATATTGATTTATTACTCCAAATAAAACAGGAACGCAGTCCCTTACGATTTTTGTTCTGCGAATGGAATTCGAAATAAAAATAAAATCTGTATATTTTATTCTTCATTTTATATAATTTTTCAATGCAAAAAGTAACTGAATTAAACCAAAAAGTCTCATATAATATTACAAGGAAAGTATTAATTCATTGAAATTAAGATATAAACTAATGAATTGAAAACTATAGAGGTATGAGTGAGTGCTTCAAATTTAACATTGGAGTCTCCTGCTAGTGTATGTGTCGTTCTGCTCCTATATGACGTGACCGATTTTGATGGTACCATGATAAATGTGTCGAATACAGGAGAATGGACAATAGAACATACGCGCAAAAGTTCCTGACTTCACGTCAGTGCGTGAACCAACTTTTTTTCTCGTAATTTTTTTGAAAATTTCTAGGGGTACGGTTCGTATAAAATTTTAAACACTTCTTTATGTCGATATTCTACAACTTGTTACCAAGCTTCAATTCGATCGAGTCTATATTTTTTCAGTTATCGAGGAAATAATATTCCAGGTGGGTATGACTCTGGAACCGTTAGACCGATTATGCCCGTAAACGAACTTAACTCTCCAATTCGGATACGCAATATACCCTGAAAATTACAAGTCCCTATCTCCTTTCGTTCGAAAGTTATCTAGGCAACGGTCACCCATCCATCTACTGAACTCCTATAAGGCTGCTCGAATCTCCAACAATATATATCTGATAGTTACTGATATAAGGAATTGTTTTCAATAATTTTTTAAAAGTTTTCTAGTACTACGATCCTCACGAAATTTTGCAAGAATTTATGCGTTGGAATTATACAACTAATAACCATGTTTGAATTCATTCGATTTCGCATTTTTCGAGTTATTGGGGAAATAAAAACCACATTTCAGATGGGTATAACTCCAAAACCGTTTGACTGATTGTGCCTATAAATAAAATTAAATGTCGCATTCAGAAGCACAACGTTACCTGAAAGTTTCAAGTTGCTATCTCTTTCCGTTCTCTGGTTATCGTGACATAAATAATATTTTTTAATAATTTTTTTTTTATTTTATAGTGATACGATTCTCACAAAAATTCACAAACGTGGATTATATTATACAACCATTGTATGTTGTAATGGTTGAAAATAAAATTATTACTCGGAAACCATCTGGCCGATTATGCCCATTAACGAACTTGTCCGTCTCATTGGGATGCGCCACCTAGCCCAGAAATTTCAAGTCGCTATCTTATTATGCTCTCAAGTTATCGTGGCAAAAGTCGGCTGACCGGATGGCCGGCCGGACATAATCAAATTTGTCATCGAATTCTTCATCAGGTAGTCGAACTCAATCGTTTGAGATCATTTTCGGCAAAATATGCGAAAATTACGGATATTTGTCTAAATGAGCATGGTTTAGGAGATATAGGTAAAAAATTTTCTAGGAGTACTACTCCGAGACCATTGGGTCGATTATGCCCATTAACGAACTTGTCCGTCGTATTGGGATGCGCCACTTACCCTCAAAATTTCAAGTCGCTATCTCTTCCCATTCTCAAGTTATCGTGGCAACGGACGTCCGGCCGGCCGGACAGAATCAAATTTGACCTCGAATTCTTCATCAGGTCTTTGTTTGTTTCGAACTCAATCGCTTGAGACCATTTTCGGCAAAAAATTCGAAAATTAAAGATATTTTGGAGAAATGATAACACGATATTCCCCAGAACATACACGCAAAAAATGAAAGATCATTTGTTGAATAAAATAGCACTTTGAGGACAATCTGCTTCCGCTAGCTTGTTTATGATCATCATTCATTTCAGATCAACATGAACAAACACACCAAAGCATCCTGACCTCAATCAGTGTTTATTTGATTTCTGCTCGAATTTCGAGAATAATTGATTTGGAAATATTGATTCATCGAATTGCACCTCAACAATATAAACTTCTATGTGTTATAGCTTATAGACTGACCTCAAGTTTATTTATTTATTATTATTTATTTCGATGATGATCTGTACCTAAAGAAAAAGGAAGGATCATTCTTTGAATAAAATAGCTCTTCGGGGACAATCTGCTTTGGCTAGCTTGCTTATGATCATCATTCAATTCAGCTTGGTCAACATGAATAAGCGTACCAAAGCATCCTGATCTCAATCAGTGTTTATTTGATTTCTGCTCGAATTTCTAGAATAATTGTTTTGTAGCTTATAGACTGACCTCAAGTCATTTATTATGATGATGATCTGTACCTAATGAAAAATGAAGAATCATTTGTTGAATAAAATTGCACCTTGGGGACAATCTGCTTTGTCTAGCTTGTTTATGACCATCATTCAATTCAGATTGGTTAACATGAACAAGCGCACCAAAGCATCACGACCTCAAGTCATTTATTTCGATGATGATTTGTACCTAAAGAAAAATGAAGAATCATTTGTTGAATAAAATAGCAATTTGGGAACAATCTGCTTTGGCTAGCTTGTTTATGATCATCATTCAATTCAGATTGGTCAACATGAACAAGCGCACCAAAGCATCCTGACCTCAAGTCATTTATTTCGATGATGATCTGTACCTAAAGAAAAATGAAGAATAATTTGTTGAATGAAATAGCACCTTGCATCCAATTCAGATTGGTCAACATGAACAAGCGCTCCAAAGCATCCTGACCTCAAGTCCTTTATTTTGATGATGATCTGTACCTAAAGAAAAATGAAGAATCATTTGTTGAATGAAATAGCACCTTGGGGACAATCTGCTTCGTTTAGCTTGTTAATGATCATCATCCAATTCAGATTGGTCAACATGAACAAGCGCACCAAAGCATCCTGACCTCAAGTCATTTATTTCGATGATGATCTGTACCTAAAGAAAAATGAAGAATAATTTGTTGAATGAAATATCACCTTGCATCCAATTCAGATTGGTCAACATGAACAAGCGCACCAAAGCATCATGACCTCAAGTCATTTATTTCGATGATGATCTGTACCTAAAGAAAAATGAAGAATCATTATTTGTTGAATGAAATAGCACCTTGGGGACAATCTGCTTTGGCTAGCTTGTTTATGATCATCATTTAATTCAGATTGGTCAACATGAACAAGCGCACCAAAGCATCCTGACCTCAAGTCATTTATTTCTATGATGATCTGTACCTAAAGAAGAATGAAGAATCATTTGTTGAATGAAATAGCACCTTGGGGACAATTTGCTTAGGCTAGCTTGTTTATGATCATCATCCAATTCAGATTGGTCAACATCAACAAGCGCACCAGAGCATCCTGACCTCAAGTCATTTATTTCGATGATGATCTGTACCTAAGGAAAAATGAAGAATCATTTGTTGAATGAAATAGCACCTTGGGGACAATCTGCCTTGGTCAACATGAACAAGCCCACCAAATAATCCTGACCTCAATTAGTGTTCATTTGATTTCCGCTCGATTTTCGACAATAAGTATTCTGGAAATATTGATTCATCGAATTGCATGTCAACAATACCAAGATCAATATCAGATTGTTCAACATGAACAAGCGCACCAAATTGTTCGGACCTCAATCAGTGTTTATTTGATTTCTGCTCGAATTTCTAGAAAAATTGGTTTGGAAATATTGATTGGACCGGTTAATGGCTCTCCCTGTATGAATAAATTCTACGGAATAATTCTTTGCTTCATTATCACCAGAGTCCAGACCTTTCAATATCATTCTATGCATCTGCTTTATTGACGACATCTGGAGATATTCCACGTTGTACATAAAAATTAAAGACGGCCGAGGTGAAAATGACGCATCTGTGCGAATGAATGAATACTAAAAACATCAGCCATTATCAGTACAATTCAGTACAATTTCGGCAATTCGTGAAAGAACGTTCGGTGTTCGGTAAATCCTAATTAAAATAAATAAATTGTGATTAAAATGAATTAATGATTAGTGATTATGGATGAGGAGGCGACATATCGTAGGGAGTTAAACTGTGAGTACAAACAATTACAAGACATAAAATAACCATGGGTTAATGATATTCATTATATAATATATATTGAGTTCCTCATTTTCTGATAATTTCAGTAAAAACGTATAGAAAAATCGGTGATATTTTGTTATAAATGCATCATTTTTCACAATTCAGACACTGCATAGCATTGGGCATTGTAAATATACAGGTCTTCACGCCATTCAAACCATTCTTCTGGAAGTATACTTATTATAGGTAATGAACTCAGACATAGAAAATTCACACATTCGAAGAGAAAATAATTGAGCCTTGTGTTGTATTTCCGTCGATATTAATTCTTTTGGAGAATTCAACTCGGAGTTATTTTTTATAGGTTCTCATTCACATACAGTGAGTGTCAAAAGTATGGAATAAAGGATTTATTTTTTCCCCTTTCAGGAATATCGAAAAAGGGTTTGATAAGTCAAAGTAATTTATTCTTTAAGGAACATTTTCCCCTAATTTTTATTTTCATTTGTTTCGACCGTGACATTAACGCTATGTATACAGGGTCATTCAAATAATTGGCTCATTAGACGTTTCTCGGCTTCTGAAAAAAAGTCGAAACTTGGACACAACGCCCTTTTTCGATGCAAGCTATATGTCGAAAATATTCTCAACAAAATTGCACTTCCGGTTATATCGAAATTGACCATCAACTTTGAAATTTCAAATGGAACTAACAATTTTTGCCTGGTAGGAAAGGAATATTCTAGTCACGTAATCGCCACCATTCACTGTTGGGTCAAAAAATTGACATTGCTGTGCCTAAGGTGGCGTAAGGACACAGTAAGAAGGCCTACACTTAAACCAACTGATTCTCGTTGCTCGAAACAAAAAACGTCCTTGTGCCAAATTTCAAAACTTTTTTTAACTATTATATCCTGAGAAACGTCCAATGGGCGAAGTATTTGAGTGACCCTGTACAGGATGGGCCATATTGGACACTTTTGATGAGAAAGTCCTATTTCTGTACTAGATAGACGAAAACTGATGTCGGTGTCTGGGGCCAATTTTCATTTGAAACTCATAGGTGAAAACCGCATGGCGTTACATAGTTACAGGATGTCTTTCGAAAACGTGCATTTTCGGAATATTGCTGTAACTTTTCTACTGTTAAAAATTTTCCATTTCTGTAAAACATTATTATACCTCATCTTTACGTAGAATTCTATGAGGTTAATTAAATTTTCTGGAAACTGATATTCCATCTGATCTCGGCATAAAAATATTTTTTTCAAATGGGAAACCCCATATATTTTGGCATATTTCGATAGGGCTTGCAATTGAAATTTAAAAAATATAGCATCCTTGATATTTTCCATAATTTTCGAATTTCATTGCAGATTCGAAAGTTGAGCAGAAGGAAATAGAGCTTTTACTGTTTGAAAAAACGTTTAGACTATAATTTGCATTATCTAATTAATCATGGCATCCTCCAAAGCCTACTTATCTAAAAGTTGAAATCTGATTTCTTCAGAAAAATACCAAGTGTTATATATTTTTGAAATTGATATTTCAAGCTCTATCGAAATATGCAAAAATATATGGGGTGTCCCATTTGAAACCAATACTTTCATGCCGAGATCAGATACAATATCAGTTTCCAGAAAATTCAATTAACCTATTTGAATTTAACGTTAAGGGTAGCAACAATAATCGTTTGACAGAAATGGAAAATTTTCAACAGAAGAAAATGTTACAGCTATATTTCGAAAAACATCCTGTAACTATGTAACGGTGATAGATCAAAATATGCGGTTTTCACTAAAAATTGGCCCTCAGACACCAACATCAGTTTTTGTCTATCTAGTACAGAAATAGAACTTCTCCTTCTAAAGTGACAACCTGTACATAAGGTGTCTCAAAAGTCTTTATATGCAATGAAGTGAGGTCGGAAACAACGCAAAATTCGTTCCCTGATATAGGTCATGAGTGTGTACATCAGGATTTTGTTTTGGGGAGGTCGAAATTTTTGTATGGGGGGGGGCTGAACTGAACAGTGAAATGAGAAATTTTTGACGTTTGACGATGAACTCAGGAAAAATTGAACCAAAGCGCCACCCCCCTAGCTGCGCCAGTGGTGCACATCAATTGTATTTTCATAATTTAGGAGATTCATGGATGCTTTTGCGCGCTTGTTTCTGTTAATATGCCTAAATCTGATAATATATAAATAAAAAAAGAGTACGTTTAATATACAGTGTGTGAATGAAGTAAGGAACAAAATTCATACCTGTTATTGAATGTTTTCGAGCAAAACGATTAGACAGGTCAATTTTAGTTTTTAATTAACCAGCTTATGGCATACACATTTCACTTATGACGTCGTTCATTTTTACAGAGTCTAATGAAGCAGCACAAAAAATTTGGGGTGGTTATTTAAAAAAAAAATATGACGTCACTCTGTAAACATGAATGACATCATAAGAAAAAAATTTGTGCCATAAGGTGGTTAATTGAAAACTAAAATTGACCTGCCCTAGCGTTTTATTTGAAAATATGCAATATCACAGTTATGCAAGATAGACCTTAGATATTTCAAATCGTTTTTCCACGCGAAATGCATAAGTTCGACCATATACAGGGTGTTTCTAAATTGTTGAGGGACCTCTCACTGGTACGATTTGAACTAATTAAACCTCACGTTACGTAGGATATCTCTCTGTTAGGTGATATTCTTCATGGGAATACATTTCAAAAATAAATAAATATTAGGAGGCATTGATTCCCTTTCATCGTCTCTGAGAATGCCGTATTTATTCTTCGTGGAGGGAGGTTCATGCAACTGGATCTATATAAAGCCCAGGCTCGCATCTGGTTTGTCTCATAACGTTATCAAACAGAATATTAGGAAAGAAGTTGGCTAACAGTTTGTTTGCCGAAGAAAATTGATACCGTCACACCAAGTCATCATTCGCAACTTGGGTAGCGGGGGAGATAATCCTTGGGGCTGGACCGTTCCTAATTTCCATTTATTCAAATGGCTTCAAATTTGAGGCTATTTTTCGTGTAGATGTATCCCGACACTGCTTCATTTTTCGGAGTTATTGATTAAAAAGATTAGAGGCCGAATGTATTCATGAGATTTCCAGGGCACAAATTCTAAGCGGATACCTCTGTTTTCTCAACACGGTATAAGCGTAAGGTTTTCGGACGATTTAGAGCCTAGACTCCCCAAATGCCTTGGGAATGGTGACTTCTCTTCTGACTCCAGTCAGAAGATCTCGTTTATACAGGCTGTGCCGGGAGGAATGCCCCAAACGGAGAACATAAACTTGTAACGAGGGATTTCAATTGCCTGAGGTCATTCTAATTTAATTTTTGCAAAAGACATGAAAGTGATAACATTTCTGAATAGAGAACGACGAGTCCTTCCAAATGATGTACCACAAGCCCATAATTCCTATTTGAAAAATTGGAGGTTGCACTAATCATTGAAAAGGGGTTGAAGGTAGCGTTCGCATTTTTACGAAAAAGAATGACAATTTAAAATTTGAATTTGATATGTTTCGGAATTTTCCATAAATTTGTACATAGAGTAACCAAGATAATGAATTTATTCCATTTGCTTCTCCACACTGTATATCCCGTTTAATATATTGAATTGTTTGAGATATAAGGAAAACTACGTTGTTGTTGAAAAAGGTTTTCCAATAAGAGGTGTTATTTTGAATAGCCCGCTTTTTCGGTAGATGTCACTTTTGAAGCTGTCATTTTTTGACATTTGACAAGTAGAAACTACGCCATTAATAAAAATGGAACGATACACGCTTCAAGAACGCATTGAAATTATTAAAATTCACTATAAAATGGTGAAAATTTGGCAGAGACGGTTCGTAAAACTCGAACATTTTTGGGTCGTCGTGAAGCACCTTGTTAGACCGCAATAAAGAAATTGGTGGAAAAATTCGAGCTGTTGGGACAAGTTAGTTATGTGAAGAATAAAACCCGTGCACGTCGCTCAAGAACAGCCGAGAATATTGCTGCTGTAGCCGAAAGTGTTGAAGAAAACCCAGGTTTGTCCATTCCTCGTCGTTCTTTGGAATTAGGCATTTTGATTTGGGTCTTAAGGCTTATAAAGTTCAGTTAACACAAGAACTCAAGCCGGCCGATCATCAACACCGTCGTGTCTTTGCTCATTGGATCGTTGAAATGCATGAAAATGATCCGGAATTCCATCGAAAAATCATCTTGAGTGATGAGGCCCATTTCCACCTCGGTGGCTTCGTCAACAAGCAAAATTGTCGCATCTGGGGCTCGGAAAACCCAAGAGTTATTGTTGAAAAGCCTCTCTATCCTCAACACGTGACTGTTTGGTGCGGTTTATGGTCCGGCGGAGTCACACGACCTTACTTTTCCGAAAATGAGGCTGGAGCAACAGTTACGGTGAATGGATTGCGCTATCGAGAGATGATTAATGATTTTTTATGGCCGGAATTGGATGGTATTGATCTGGACAACGTTTACTTTCAACAAGACGACGCTACGTGCCACACAAGCAACGAAACCATTGATCTTTTGCGGGAAAAGTTTCCGGACCGTGTTATCTCTCGAAGAGGTGATCACAATTGGCCACCGAGATCTTGTGATTTAACACCTTGCGACTTGTTCCTTTGGGGCCACGTGAAAGAGAAGGTCTACGCCAATAGCCCAGCGTCGATTCAAGACCTCAAAGATGGAATTCGTGAGGCTATCGAGGACATAGGGCAGCCACTTTGCGATTTGGTTATGGAAAATTTCATTAAAAGGATATGGTCCTGTAAGCGTGGTCGTGGTGGTCATTTGCCTGATGTTATTTTCCACTATTAACGGCATAGCTTCTTCTTTATAAAGAAATAAACAACCGATCATTTGTTTTGAAAAATGGCATTCTTCATTGAATATCAAAATAACACCTCTTATTGGAAAACCCTTTATTATTATTAGAAAAGGAAAATTGTACCATTTCAGGCTAAAAATTCGCAAAATATAGGTATGTGAACCAACAGCAGAAAAAGAAAAAACCTCACATTGTAACTTCATTAGATGCCACATTAATTGGAGTTATTTCGATCATATTTCGGAATTTATTCCAAACAGTGAAAATTTGCCATTCAATTCTCCGAAACCATTCGCAACTCATTTCGGAAATGGGCACGGTTAACGTGGTCATTGTTGACTTCGCCAGACAATTATTTCAATTTTATTTTCAGCGTAAAAATTTGCGAAGTCAATGAAAATCAATCTGTGATTTTTCCGAAGCAATTCGAGACGCAATCAGTGAGAGCGCTCGTGGAATATTCATTTCCATTATTCTGTGAAGAGCGACAATTAGTATTCAATTCGAAATTCTATTTTTCGTCATAATGTTTGACCGTTTTGCTCAGTTCGCGTGAATGAAAAACAATTTTCCACGATGCAGAATAGAATTTGCCGCATGTAGGTATTTAAGCTGTCAACGTGAAACGATCATATGCCGCACGTAATAATCGTCGTTTTTTCGGTCTCTGTTTTCTATTCCGTTTTATTTATCGTCAAATTAGATAGAATTCGTGATTGGAATATATCACGGCCTGAAACAGCGAACTGAAAGTGTAATTGTTTCTTCTGGGAAATTGTTTCCATATCTCCCTCCGCCCTATGAATAATTTCGCCTGACTGCCAACTAAGAAATGCAGATTTCCTTATCTGTAGGGAGGGGAGAATTTGCCGAAAAAATATTGTAGCTGCTTAATTTCATTCTGCCACCTTAATATCCCCCAATTTTATCGTAACTGAATGACAAATATGCTAATGAGCTCATTCGAACCACGGGGAATCAAATTTTTTGGAAAATTTACAATTTGACACGACGAGAAATTGATGATGTTCTAACGTTTTCCGCTTTCACCTCTTTCTAATCGACCGATTTTTCCTCGGTTCTCGGATGGAACAGGCACAGTTTGAATTATTGAATAGCCTTCTCGATTTTGTGATATTCAATAGTATACATAGACCAGGGTCGATGATTTTTGAAACCGAAACGAATTATAGTAGAAACCCATTGTTAAAGGAAGAGAATATAACAAAAATGATAGGAAAAATTATTTACGGGTGATCTGAGGTCGGGAAGGGGAAGGGGGTGAGTTTTCAAGGGTAAAAAACGGTTTATCTCGATTTCCGGCAAAACTACGAGTCCTATGGAAAAAAGTTCAATGAAAAAGTTGTAGGTAATGAAAAGATCTACAACTTTTGTATTCACACTTTTTTACATAACCTCAAAATATATGTGAAAAATTCAAATACCCACGTTTTTGGTTTTTAATTTTTATCTTTTAAAAAAATTTTTTTTTTCTTCACCAAATTTGGTAAAAACTTACCTTCTCATGTCTCGAATACACTGTAATTTTTGCGCGCGTGTTCCGCAAGGAACAGCGTGCTATCATTTCGTCACAATGTCTGTATTTTTCGAATTTTTTTTCGAAAATGGTCTCAAACGATTAGGTTCGACTTCCTGATGAAGAATTCGAGGTCAAATTCAATTCTGTCGGTCCGGCCGGCCGGCCGGTCCGGCCGGCCGTTAGCACGATAACTCTCGAACGGAACTACTTAGAGCGTTGAAATTTGCAGGGTAGTTTTGTAGCGTAAATATCTCGGACAAGTTCGTTAACGGGCGAAATCCACCGAGCGGTTTCGGAGTTAAGGCCGTTTTTAGTCAAAACGTTTTTAATGAATATTTCCGGAACCAATCACTCGATCTTTCTGAAATTTGGCAGCAAATTGTAGAATCATGACCTTTATATGCCTGCGAAGTTTTGTTTTGATCGGACGGCCCTAAAGTAGCAAAAAAAAATTTCAAAAATTTTAAAATTTTGTTTTCAGGATAACTCGAAAAATACTGATCTGATTAAATTGAAACTCAGTAGTTAGATGCAAAAGACCAATGCAAACACTTTTGCAAAATTTCGTGAAGATCACGTGACATGAAAAAAATAAAAAAATTACTACTATTTTGCGAAATACTTTGCTTAAAATGCCGAAACCTATTTTTTTGAGGTTCATGCTGCCCTTTCCGGACATTTTTCGTTGTGCGCATGCGCAGATGAGAAGTCATTTAACTGCTGTAGTTTTCGTCAGAGAGGATTGGGGTTTTGGGGTGGCGGATGCTATTCCTCCATAGAATCCAGATCCCTGATGAGGGTCTGCGCATGCGTAGATTAAAGATGCGATATCTTCCGAACCACTAGTGTTGGAGAATCGGAGTTTTTTGTAAGGTGTGTTATTTTGAAAGGACTTTTAGCCACGAGTAGATTGCGCATGCGCAGAAGAGAAGTGACTGTTTTTGGGTTGGATGGGTTATGTTGGGAGTGCTGAGTCGATATTGTGAGGTTTCAAAAGAATATTCATAGCAATTCAGTGCTCGGACACTAGTCAGTTTGGGGGAAATACCGTTGTTTCCTAGTTGAAGTGTGCATACCGTGGCCCTGGGGCCAATTTTGAAATTGATGTTACCCCTTACGGGCATTTTTCGTTATGCGCATGAGCAGACCATCAGTGATTTAACTGCTGAAGTTTTCGTCAGAGAGGATTGGGGTTTTGGGGTGGCGGATGCTATTCATCTACAGAACCCCCTGGTGAGGGTCTGCGCATGCGTGGATTCAAGAGGCGATATCTCCTGAACCACTAGTGTTTGAGAATCGGAGTTTTCTGTATGGTGTGTGATTTTGGGAGGACTTTCAGCCGCAAGTAGATTGCGCATGCGCAGAAGAGAAGTGACTGTTTTTGGGTTGTATGGGTTATGTTGGGAGTGCTGACCCGATATTTTGAGGTTTTAAAAGAATATTCATGGCAATTCAGTGCAAGGACATGTCAGATTGGGGGATGTAGCGTTGTTTCCGAGTTAAAGTGTCCGTATCGTGGCCCTGGGGCTAATTTCGAAATTGATGTTACCCCTTACGGGCATTTTTCGTTATGCGCATGAGCAGACCATCAGTGATTTAACTGCTGGTGCTTTCGTCAGAGAGGATTGGGATTTTGGGGTGGCGGATGCTATTCCTCTATAGAATCCCCTGGTGTGGGTCTGCGCATGCGTGGATTCAAGAAGCGATATCTCCTGAACCACTAGTGTTGGAGAATCGGAGTTTTTTGTGACGTGTGTAATTTTGGGAGGACTTGCAGGCACGAGTATATTGCGCTTGCGTAGATGAGAAGTGAATGGTTTTGGGTTGTTTGGGTTATGTTGGAAGCAATGAGCCGATATTGTGAGGTTTTAAAAGAATATTCATGTCAATTCAGTGCACGGACACAAGTCAGTTTGGGGGAAATAGCGTTGTTTCCGAGTTGAAATGTCTGTATGGTGGCCCTGAGGTGAATTTATAAATAACTATATTCGGTAGATCTATATTAAAATACGTTCGGATTTGGAGAAGAGGCAATTGCGTTCCAAACGGAGGTCCCACAACCGCATTTTTTTTCGATCCACGGTAAAGCCAACAGCCAAACTCTATTGATAGCTATATTTGTTAAAGGAACTTGAAAAAAAAAAAAAGCACTGACGTGTAGTCAGTACTCTTTGGCGCGCGTGTTCACGGTGGCTAATTTGAATTGAATGATGAGTACTTCAAGCTCAGTAGATAGAGCGAGCCGAAGATCTACCCAAAGGATAGTGGACACCATTCACTGTCGGTTCAAAAATTAACAGTGCTGTATCTAAGCTGCCATCAGGATAGATTAACAAAGTTGGAAAAGAACACAAGTGACTCTCCTTAGTCGCACAAGCTCCTAGAAGATTTGGAAGGGTCAGTATAATCCTAATCATGTTAATCGCACGCGCGCAAAAGCAGATTGACTTAACAATGAAAGAAAAAGTTTAAAAAGTCAATCTGCTTTGGCGCGCGTGCGATTAACATGATTAGGATTATACTGACCCTCCCAAATCTTCTAGGAGCTTGTGCGACTAAGGAGAGTCACTTGTGTTCTTTTCCAACTTTGTTAATCTATCCTGATGGCAGCTTAGATACAGCACTGTTAATTTTTGAACCGACAGTGAATGGTGTCCACTATCCTTTGGGTAGATCTTCGGCTCGCTCTATCTACTGAGCTTGAAGTACTCATCATTCAATTCAAATTAGCCACCGTGAACACGCGCGCCAAAGAGTACTGACTACACGTCAGTGCTTTTTTTTTTGGATTCAAAATATATTTTTTTTCACCTTGATTTGACTTAATATCGAAAAAGCACCCTAATTTACAATGGTAAATTCTCTCAGAAAATGCTAAGTTAATAAAATTGATATTTAATAAGACACTATCAATATTTTGATAAAGCTGTAGAATCTTCTCTAAATTATATGCTTAGATGCTTATTTATTGCTATTTTAATATAACTTATACACCTGAGTGACCTACGTAAAATTTTAGCCCATAAAAAGTCATTTCATAGAGAATTGGGCGAAGGGCTATTAGGGTCTGGGCTTTACTACCTGTTATTTTGTAGCATTTTCTGAGAAAATTTACCATAGTAATGTATATTGTTTTTAGACCATCAGAAAATAGAGATTTCAACGAACAAAAAGCCCACCTACGTTTGTAATAAAGCAGATATTTTGACGTGAGAATTATTGATTGAAAATTACGGTACTTTTTCGATATTAAGACAAATTAAGGTGAAAAAAAATATATTTTAAATTCAAAGAATTTCAGTGTATGTAGGACATAAAAAGGTAAGTTTTACAAAATTTGGTGAAAACAAAAATTTTTTTGTAAAAGATAGAAATTAAAATCCAAAAACGTGGTTATTCGAATTTTTCACATAAATTTTGTGGAAAAAGTGTGAATACAAAAGTTCTAGGTCTTTTTATTACCTGCAACTTTGTCATTTAACTTTTTTCCATAGGACTTGTGGTTTTGCCGGAAATAGAGATAAACTATTTTTTACCCATAAAAACTAACCCCCTTCCACTTCCCGAACTCAGATCGCCCGTAAATTATTTTTCTTATCATTTTTGTTATATTTTCTTCCTTTATTCCAATGGGTTTCATTCTACTATAATTTTTTTTCACTTTTTACCATTTTTAAAGGCTCCCTGGTCGAACAGGGTCATTCCAGTAATTGGCCCATCACACGCTTCTAGAAGAAATGGAATTTTGAAATTTGACATACGGCCGTTTTTCGATACGACAAAAAAAATAGCATTAAGTATTTCTTGAGCAAGTCGGTTTTTCAAACTGGATAAAATTGTTCTATAGCGTTCTGAACTTTGTTGAAGTATTTTGTGGTATTTTCGTATTGTTTAAAGAAAGGCGACAAATTATCGAAATCATTTGATATAACTTGAGATCATCCCCCCCCCCCGAATTATAGCTGGCTCGTTTCCGTATGAGGCGTGAATAGAGTATGGAACATACGCGCAAAATCTCCTGACTTCACGTCAGTGCTTTTTAATAATTTTTTATTTTGTGGTTTTTGAATACTATGTAGTTAAAACTTAACTGCATATTTCAGGAAGGATAACAACAAAATTGTGAAAGCACTAAAGAGAGGTTAGTCTGGTTTGGCGTGCTTAGTTCAAATGAATTGCCAGAGCGATCACCCATTCGGGTACTGAACTCGCCCAAGGCTCTTTGAAAGCGGAGATACACATCTAAAAAATCTTCGGTTTTATGAAAGTGCACCTCTGAGCTAATCTTATTAATAAAACCATTAGTTTTCTGATATCCAGAGGAATATCCTGTTACAAAATCAATTAAGGTTCAAAGGAGATGATTGGGGGAGTGTTTGTCAATAGCTCAGAAAATTGAGATGATATATCATGTCGTTTCCGCAATTTTCCAATGATTACCAATTTGTACCCTGGATTCGAAATTGATTGAATGGAAAACTCATTCATTTCTCATTGTATTTTTATTGTTTCCCACCCAAGTGAAATACACCATGCCTAGGTCAGTTTAATTTGTAGCTCCCGATTCTTCCTTCAACAACAAAATTTAGTATTCGTAGAAATCACATACACTATAGAAGTTCAATCAATTATTAATGGGTTAGGTGTAGTCAGAGACATGAAGACATGACAATTTTTAATAATTTTTTTTTGCTAGTAAATTATTTTATTTCATAAAATTAAAAATATTTTCTTTTAATTTCGAATTTCTATAAACAATTAACTGTTGGTTTTCTCCCGAAAATATGGAAAACATTTTCCTCAAGCTGCCATTTAGTTAATTAAAAAAAAGATTCGATCAGGCACAAGATTATCTATTAATGAAACAGATTTTTTTTGTCCGATTGATTTTTGATGAATCTCCAAGGATAAGTGACGGTCACCGCAAGGAGCTTCGGTCGGAACTGGGTCAACACAAACAGCCATTACTTTCAAAATTATTTATATTTTTTTCTGAAATCTCTGTCAAATCAAGTCGAAACCCTATTTGATGATACCATATTTTTACTTTTATAAAATAAAATAATTTACTGGCAAAAAAAATGATTCTCATAATGTATTTGTCATACAGGGTGTTTTTCTTTTAACGTCAATTGCAACTCTCTGCTTTGAACGCCAATCGTACAATTTCATTCAATTGTGTTAAAAATTATACTCTCGAGGCATACACCATTAAAAATAAACCATTACTATACAGGTGTTCTTTATATCACGGCACAATTATACGCGATTGAATTGATTTGTGCCACAAACGAAGCATTAACTAAATAGGCACCTTGGATGGATTCTCATAATGTATTTGTCCGAAATTGTCATACAGGGTGTTTTTCTTTTAACGTCAATTGCAACTTGCTGTTTTTCACGCCAATCGTACAATTTCATTCAATTGTGTTAAAAGATATACTTTCGAGGCAAACATAATTGAAAATAAACCATTACTATACAGGGTGTTCTTTATATCACGGCACAATTGTACACAATTGAAGTGATTTGTGCCACAAACAAAGCATTAACTAAATAGGTACCTTGGATGAATTTTCATAATGTAACAATTTTGTTTTTCCTCTGATGTATGGACATGGCGCATGGACAATTATACGTCGCGTTTAAGCGCGTCGGAAAACAGTAATCTTTCTTTATTTACGCACCACAAAATAAAACAAAAAATATAGTTTATCAGAAAGCTCTAAATTGATTAAGATCCTGTATCATAACTGTGTGTGTCTGTCAAAAACAAATTGAAACCTTATATATAGCCAGTTTTTCAGGAAAACTCTGTTTTGTAAGTAAGCAACATAATGTGCAATTAATCGAAAATAATATTAAAACTTCATTCATACTAAGCATTTTTGCTCGTATGTTCTGGGGAACATCGCGTTATAGTTTTGCCCAAATGTCTGTAACTTTCGAATTTTTTGACGAAAATGGTCTCAAACGATTAAGTTCGACTCCCCAATGAAGAATTCGAGGTCAAATTTGATTCTGTCTGGCCGTCCGGCCGTTGCCACGATAACTTGAGAACGAAAAGAGCTAGCGACTTGAAATTTTCAGGGTAGGTGGCGCATCCCAATACGACGGACAAGATCGTTAATGGGCATAATCGGCTCAGTGGTTTCCGAGTAATAATTTTGTTTTCAACCAATATAAATCCGATCGAATTGAAGCTTGGTGGGTAGTTGTAGAATATGAACCTAAGCACGTTTGTGAAATTTTGTGCGAATCGTATGGCTAGAAAATTTTAAAAAAATTATTAAAAAATATGTTTGTTGTCACGATAACTTGAGAACGGAATGAGATAGCGGCTTGAAGTTTTCAGGTTAGGATGTGCACCAGAACACGACATTTCAGTTTGTTTATGAGCATAATCGGCCAAACGGTTTCAGAGTTATAGCCATCTGAAATTTTCTGAAATTTGGTGGTTTTTTGTTCCTCATTAACTCGAAAAATACTGAACCGATTGAATTCAAACATGATTATTAGTTGTAGAATGCCAACGCGAAGATGTTTGCAAAATTTGGTGAGGATAGCATTTGTACAAAATTTTCAATAAATCATTGAAAATAAAAAAAAAATTCTATATATCAGTAACTATTCGTTTGAAATTGCTGAAATTGTGCAAGAGCCTTCATAACTCAACTCTACTACTAAGTGTCAAGTTTTAATACGATCGGTTAAATATTGTTGGAGATTCGAGCAAGTTATATTATAGTATGAGTAGTATATAATATAGAATCTATGTTTACCTAGAATAGGAAGAGTAGTGTTACAATATTAATTCATACTCAGCATAGTTTACATTTGTGTGAAAATGGTTATAATGTTCATTATTATTCGAGTTGTTAAGACTTCAACATTGTCCTTTCCTCGAGATAATCACAAATAAAGTTTTTAAAAAGCATCGAGTCTTTGTCAAAAACATAAGTGGCGCAGTCGGTAGGATTGTCAAAACGGTTTTTGAGGCCCAAAATTGCCAAAATAATACACCGGTCGTTTCAACGTTCATTTGACAATCGACAACAAAACGAACTTGGTCATCGGCAGGCATCGATTGAACAGAAATCGTCAACGTACCACCAGGATCAAGCAGAAGAAAGCTTTTGGGTAGAGAAATTATAGATCAGTACGGAGATTCTGTCAACGAATCTGCTGTCTATAATCGTTGTATCTCCCATTGCTGAAGAAAAGAAGAAAGAAAACATCTTTAATGCAGACCTTTGCGTAAGTGTTTTCACATCCTTTTTCTCTCAATTTTCCCAATATTCCAATTTAAATAATTATAGTTATTCGAGTTAAAACCCAAATATTTTTTCTCATTTTCTACATAATAAATAATAAGTAATTTATGAGTAATATCGAAAGAGATAGAAGTCCCCTTAGAAGGTTAGATAGAATAGAAGAAGAAATGGCATTCCCTCAAATGCACAAACATCATATTGATTCGATACCTGAGTTTGACGGTAATCCAGCGACGCTGGCTATTTTCATACAATCCAGTGAGTATTTGATAAATACTTTTACAGATCGTAATAACCCGGCGAACCCACAAAACGAATTTTTGTTGAGAGCCATATTAGGAAAATTAAAAGGTAGAGCTTTAAATTTAGTAGGTAGTAGAGGTATTTTAAGTAATTGGTTGTCTGTGAAAAATTTACTTCTCCAATTTTTCTCAGACCAGCGTGACGAAAATTGTTTAGTAAGTGATTTACTCCATTTGAAACAATACAGAAATGAAAACCCCATTAATTTCGGAAATAGATGTCAGGACCTATTGAGTCTACTATTAACAAAAGTCCAATTGACAGAACAAAATTTAGAAACTAGACGAATAAAAATCCATTTATATGAAAACCAAGCACTAAATGCATTTCTCAGAGGCCTTAATTCAAATTTAGCCATAAGATTGAGAAATCCTGTTAATTTAGAACAAGCTATAGGATTCGCTATTCAAGAAGAAAACTTTGCGTATGCAAAATATAATCTTAATCGCGGTACAAGTAATTATCCGAATAGAAACATAATTACATCACCTAGACCTATAACGTATCAAGTTAGTCCGGCAGCACAACCGCCTATCGTATATCCATCATTTCCGAGAAATCAGAGTGCGACCAACACAGTACCAGTGTGTAATCAGGCTAGACAACCGCCTTATCAAAATAAATTTGTAAACGCGTGTCCAACAAATTCTTCCCCGAATAGATTTCAAGGAATGAGCCATCACAAGCCTAATTTTCCCTATAAATCAATCAAAAATGAACCAATGGACACATCTTCATCAAACACGAGACGTACAATGAAACCCCAAAACTATTTCCAACCAAGCAATCAATCAGCAAAATTCGTTTCCGAGGAATTATTTCAACAAAATGTAGATGAGGAACCTAATTTCGATTACCAAAATTGTATTGAACAAGAGCATGAGGAATATCATAATTATTATAATGAAAATGACACTCATTCCTCAGAATATTATACAGAGGAACCGTTTGAAACCAGTGAATGTCCAGAAAATTTTCATTTAGTCACATTGTCGAAAAACCACCCTTGATAAATCTCACGAACATTAATAATTCCACATTACCGTTTATTAGAATTCCCGGAGTTGAATTAAAATTTTTGATAGATACAGGTAGCTCAAAAACAATCATCAGTCCCCGAATAGTCCAAAAATATTACTATAACTTCATTAAGTACATGCCATTCAAAATAAAAACCGCCCATCAAACAACATTCCATAAATATATTGCACGTATCCCACTTCCAAAAATTTTTAAAGTAAATGATCATTTCGACTTCCACATTTTTGAATTTAATTCAGAATATGACGGATTGATAGGAATGGATTTATTGAGACACTTAGGTGCTAATATCGATTTAAAGAAGAATGTCTTATATACTAAAACTGGACCTATTCCTATTTATTTTAAACAAGTACCGAATTATTCATACAATTTGCCACCCAGATCACAACGTGTGATAAAAGTACCTGTACAGTGTAATTCTCTTAATCATGGCATGATCGAGTATATCCAAATCTAAAAAGGAATTGAAATACCACAATGTCTTGTAAATATTCAAAATCAAGAAGCTTTAGTTACGGTGATTAATAGTAACGAAATTTCAAGTCATATAGAAATTAATCCACTCCCTATATTAGAAGTTAATTTAGAAGAAATACATAATGCAAACGATAGTTCTTTAAGTTTGTATGATCGTACTAGGGATAATTTTCTCAAAGAAAATCTGAAAAACCTACGATTGGAACATCTAAACATAGAAGAAAAAACGGCAATCCGAAAACTTTGTTATGAGTATAGAGACATATTTCATTGCTCTAAAATACCACTTAGCTTCACGAACGAAGTAAAACATGAGATTCGCACTACGGACGAGATTCCCATATTCAAAAAGGCCTACAGGGTACCCGAAGCTCAACAAACAGAGATTCAAAAACAAGTGGATGAACTTTTGAAGGATGACATCATCCAACCCTCCAACAGCCCATGGAGCAGTCCAGTGATTATAGTACCAAAAAAAGTAGACGCATCTGGAGAGAGAAAATATCGATTATGCGTCGACTATAGATTATTAAATCAAAAGTGTATCGATGATCAATACCCTCTTCCAAATATCACAGAAATTTTAGACAAATTAGGGAAATGTAAGTACTTCTCTACATTGGATCTGGCATCAGGCTACCACCAAATAGAAATGCATTCAAAAGATATACCTAAAACAGCATTTTATACACCTAGAGGTCACTACGAATATAAAAGGCTTCCTTTTGGACTCAAAAACGCCCCTCGTACCTTCGAAAGAGTCATGGATAATATCCTAAGAGGAATCATGAATGAAGCTTGTGTAGTTTATCTAGATGATATTGTAATTTTCTCAACATCTTTAGAAGAACATCTAGAGAAACTTCGAAAAGTTTTTGACCGCCTCAGATCAGCAAATCTTAAAATACAAATGGACAAATCCGAATTCCTAAAGAAAGAAGTGCAGTTTCTTGGACACATTATTACACCTGAGGGATTGAAACCAAATCCTGGAAAAATAGAGGCTGTTATGCAATATCCTATTCCAAAAACTGTGACAGAGCTTAAAGCTTTTCTTGGACTCACAGGGTACTACCGTAAATTTATAAAGGACTACGCAGCAATTACTAAACCTCTAACAAATTGTTTAAAAAAAGGAAAGAAAATAGTACACTCAAAGGAATTCGTGGACGCAGTAAATAAATGTAAGGAAATTTTGATGAACCCACCACTCTTACAGTATCCAGACTTCAACCAAATCTTTATTGTAACAGCTGATGCTTCTAATTATGCAATAGGTGCAATTTTGTCACAAGGTAAAATTGGTTCCGATCGACCAATATGTTATGCATCTCGAACGCTCAATCAATCAGAAGAACGATACAGTACAATAGAAAAGGAATTATTGGCAGTGATTTATGCGGTAAAATATTTCCGTCCATACTTATATGGTAGAAAATTTACCATCTATACTGATCACCGACCACTCGTATGGCTAGCGAAATTGAAAGAACCTAATTCCAAACTGCAGCGATGGAAAATTCGACTAGAAGAGTACGATTACGAATTGGTTTATAGAAAAGGCTCCATCAATACAAATGCAGATGCCTTATCTAGAATTCAGATTAATCCAATAGATACGGAATCACTAACCCCCAATATCGATCAACAGGAACTTGACCAACTATTAGAAGATGCCATTCAAGCTGAAGTTTCAGAAGAGGAAGTACAAAAAATTATTCAGGAACTAAATCAGGAAAATCGGGAAAAACAAACTAAGAAGAAGTCCAAACACCCAGGCAAAAAACGTAAAGGTAAACAACAGCCGGAATCGAGCAAGAACGCACAGCCTGTATCGCAAGATGCACTAGAGGACAACGAATTCGATGATCTATCTACTCACACGGAAGATACGACACAAGAACAATATCCTAGTATTAGAATTTCATCCGACGTTATTGACTCAAAACCAAATCAATTTTTCATCAAGGAAGTATATAGAAACCCAAAACCTGTTAGAAAAGAAACACTAGGAAAAATAACTCGATACTTCGTGGAAATAAGTAAAGATAACAATGAAAGAGAGATTAAGAATTTCCTGAAAGAATTCACTGCAGATAAAAAGCGGTATTATATGCATTTTTCGTCGGAAAACATTTTTAAAACATTCAGCAAGATATCAAATAAACTGTTCTACAGAGACGGACCCGATCTAGTTTATTGCACCGAACGTCGAGAATTGCTAACAGAACCTGACTTAATTAACGACGCAATTCAACAACAACATGAAGGAAAAACAAACCACCGAGGAGTTAACGAAACTATTAAACAGCTTCAAAGAAAATACTATTTTCCGCTCATGCAGGAACATGTGGCGAACTATAGCAAATTGCGAAACCTGTAAAAAACATAAATACGAAAGACACCCACCAAAAATTAGTATGATGTTAACAGACACCCCAAATAAACCCTTCGAAAAAATTCATATTGATATTTATACACTTGAAAATACAAAATTTCTTACCGTAGTAGACGCATTTACAAAATTAGGTCAAGCAATCGAAATTAAATCGAAAAATTCAATTGACATATTTCACGCATTACTAGAATACTTTCGTTTTTATGGAACACCAAATACAATTAGTTCAGATCAAGGAATGGAATTTTTCGGACATGTCGTAAGGGAGTTGTTAGAAACTCATAAAATAAAAATTCATTTTACAACGGCTCACCATCCGGAATCAGACGGAATCATAGAAAGATTTCACTCTACAATAGCTGAACATATTAGAATTTTGAGATCAACATCGAAAGAACCTATAAGTATTCTTATGAAATATGCAATATTAGCCTACAATAATTCAATTCACTCAGCAACTGATTTAACTCCGTTAGAACTTACTTTTGGTCACACAAGTTTAAAAGACCCTTTAGATATTTTATATGATAAGCAAATGTACAGTAATTATCTTCAAAAACATAAAGAACAGTTATCTTTAGTATATGATAGAGTTCAGGAACGGCTAGAAAATAGAAAAGAAAATTTAGTCGAGAAAATAAATCAACAAGTTAAAAATCCTTTCTTAGTAGGTCAAACTGTGTATGAAAAAAGTTACAAATATGCTCGTAACAAAACTGGAGAAAAATTCAGTGGCCCATTCAGAATTATGAAATTACTACCAGGAAATAAAGCACTTATACAAAAACCTGAAGGTAATAAATCAAAACAAAATGTAGGTAGAACTGTTCATTTGAAAAATCTAAGACAGCCAATTCTTACAGGACAGTCACCTGCGGAATCCTCGCCACAGCCTTCATCGTCTCGCAATGTGCAGACATAGCAATTACACATATCACAGATAACCCAGGGTTACTGCCTTTAAAGTTAGGTAGATCTAAGTTAGTAGATAGGTACTGGTCTTTAATACAAATATTCGATTTAAGTATTGTTAAGATGGAATTTGATCATTTAGTTTCTAATTATAGTAAACTGAATACTTCTTTCCATAATTCTCTTCATGGTAAAAGTTATGTTCGAGAAATTAATAACTATAAGTATATTTTGGATTATAAAATAGAGGATACGATTAGCAAATTCCTTCTCTTGAACATTGGAGACACTCATAGGAGAAAAAGGGGTTTAATTAATGGTCTAGGTACAGTATGGAAATCAATAACAGGTAATTTAGACCAAACAGATGCTGATAAATACGACAGTGCAATAGAAAATATTAAGAGTAATCAACAAAAAATTCTAAATGTGGCAAACTCTCAAATAAGTTTAACTGAAAAAGCTATCGATACATTCAATAATTCAATGAATAACTTTCAAAAAAATCAATTTCTCCTGGAAAGTAGAATTAGCCAGATCAATTCCTGGATGAACAATATGAGTTTAGATTCATGGGATGACTTTACTTTCGTTATATTAAATGCTGTATTTACACACCTAATAGGTGCCGTTAGTATAATTAATGACATTTTAAATAATATAGAAATAGCCATTTCTTTTGCTAAGTTAAATTATGTACATTCCTCCATTATTACTCACAAAGAACTACAGAAAGAATTATCCATTATCGAATCTCATCTCAAACAGGGTACATTACCTTTATCTTTGAATGAAGAGCATATCATCTCGGAATACTATTCAATAATAAATATTAAATGTTATATTAGTAATAATCAAGTAAAATTCATTTTAGAAATTCCCATTGTAGAAAAGAATGACTATAATTATTATGCCCTATATCCTCTACCTATGCCTCACAAAAATTCCTTCAAACTAATTATTCCACGAGCCAAATACCTTTCATTAAGTGAAAACAAATATGCATTAATGGATGAACCCTGCAAAGAAGTCAACCAAATGGGCTTTCTGTGCGATGAACCGATTGTGCAGCTGTCCCAAAATAATCCATGTGAAGTTGACCTGGTCAGTTTCAACAACAACTACCAAAACTGCCTCATACAAACCATCTCATTAGAACACACAAAAATTCAAAAAGTTGATGCCAGCAAATGGATCGTCGTTACAGCCAGACAAATTACGGCAACTAAAAAGTGTAGTGATATTGAAGAAAAAATCGTTTTGTGTGGAACATATATGATTTCAGTCATCGATAACAAATGTGAATTAATAGTAGAAAAATACATACTGAAAAATTTTCAAACCAGCATTTCGAAAATTAAACCAATTAATCTGCCAAATATTGAAATCGTTCAACAAAATATTGATTTCAAGCCCAATATTCCAGACATTCCATTCAAACTGGATGAAATTAATTTTGATAATTTGAAAAATTTGAAAGAACATCTTGAACATAACAAAAGACAAATAAATTCTGTCTTAAATCCTGTAATTCATTATAACAATATAAGTTTATATACTGTTTTCATTTATATGTTTATTGTAATAGTGATTTTTTATATAGTAATTAAAAAACTTGACCTCTGCTCAACTCCAAATATTGAAAATAAGGGAGAAAATATATCAAACCCTTTAGAAGAAATTCAACTAAAAAATTGAGTCATAAAAACCCAATTTTTTCTCTTAGGCAGGGAGGAGTTATATTATAGTATGAGTAGTATATAATATAGAATCTATGTTTACCTAGAATAGGAAGAGTAGTGTTACAATATTAATTCATACTCAGCATAGTTTACATTTGTGTGAAAATGGTTATAATGTTCATTATTATTCGAGTTGTTAAGACTTCAACATTGTCCTTTCCTCGAGATAATCACAAATAAAGTTTTTAAAAAGCATCGAGTCTTTGTCAAAAACATAAGTAGCATTCTTGTGTGAGTTCAGTAGATGGGTGACCGTTGCCTCGATAACTTTCGAACGAAAGGAGATAGGGATTTGCAATTCTCAGGGTAGGTTGCGTATCCGAAAGGGAGAGTTGAGTTCGTTTTTGGGCATAATTGGTCTAACGGTTTCCGAGTTATGCCCACCTGGAATATTATTTCCTTAATAACTCAAAAAATAAATATTCGATCGAATTGGTGCATGGTAACTAGTAGTAGAAAATCAACATAAAGACGTGTTTAAAATTTTGTAAGAACCGTACCCCTAGAAAATTTGTAAAAAATGATGAAAAAAAAAATTTTAAGAACCGTACCCCTAGAAAATTTAAAAAAAATCACGAAAAAAAAAATTGGTTCAAGAAATGACGTGAAGTCAGAAGCATTTGCGCGTATGTTCTATTGTCCATTCTTCTGTATTGGACACCCTTATTCGAATTTACCATGGTAAATTATGTTGTCCATTCACCTGTATTGGACACTTAATTCGAATTTACCATAGTAAATTCGAATTAAGAGTGTTGTTATGTTATGTTATGTTGTCCATTCTCCTGTATTGGACACTTAATTCGAATTTACCATTGTAAATTCGATTTAAGAGTGTCCAATACAGGAGAATGGACAACATAATTTACCATGGTAAATTCGATTAAGGGTGTCCAATACAGAAGAATGGACAATAGAACATACGCGCTAAAGCTTCTGACTTCACGTCAGTGCTTGAACCAATTTTTTTTATTAACTTAGGTGGTGCGAAGTTCGCCGGGCCAGCTGGTAAAATTATATAAATATATATATATATTCTTTTGACTGAGAGTTTTATGTGTTAGCAGAGGTTGGTGTAACGGGGTACCATACAATTCTGCGTATGATACAAGAGCTTAGGGAAAAACCTCAGCAAAAAACCCTGTCTCCCCGTGAGTGTTGTGATTTGTAACTATTGTTCACAAAATTTGCTGCAATTTAGAAATATTGATAGGCATTTATTTCTTCAATATGGACTCCTTCGTCCAAAAACGGAGAGGTTTCTCCAAGGTACCCAAAAATCAACCTGAAAAATGAAAAGACAAGAGGAGAAGAACGAACAAACTAAAAATAATACATAACCTTTCAAAAGTCTCCTCTCACAAATATACTCTTCTGTTGACGCATGGGATCTCTTGGAGAAGAATCGCCTCCGCTAGTTCTCAAAGATATTGATCTTAGAAATCCCTTCAATATTGAATTCAAAAAGGAAATTGTTGCTCGTAAGGCCAGGAGGGTCTCTTTCAAAACCAGATCTGGCCAGTCAAAGTGATGATTATTCAGAACTTCAGATGTTCGAAGACCGCTACAGGGCCCATATGTAGGGCTATCATCTCCCATAGATGCATGTTTTTACTTTGTATTGTGTAAAATAATGAAAAAATGAGCAGGAAAAATTTACGACATAATTTAATATGTCATGATGACATATACATATGTAAATAAAATCACGGGATGGATTTTGACGAGATAATGAGTTCCTCGAAGATATTGAAATCATGTTTCATGGCATGAAATAGTTTCATACATGTTTGGGCCCCTCGGAGATAATATAAAGTAAAGCCTAACGTTCTTGGCTATCGCTGAAAGGGGAAAGATAAGATTTGGGTGTCGAGATTTTTGTCTCGCCGCCTCTCCAAAGACAAATGTGTAATCAAGGGCGTTAATTAAAAATTAATCGCAAAAGCAGCAGGAAGGCTGTGAAATTCTGCAGAAGTTATGAAAAATTAGCATCTGCGACAGGACAGCGGGGCTGTTTAAGGGGGGTGCGAATTCGCAGACTTCCGGCAGCGTGAAGGCAATCCCTGCATGTCTGATACTGTTTCCGACACAGCGAATTGGATCAGTTTTTCAATGCAACGACCGTGGGGCTCAGCTATCTCAACTCCAATCCGACCGTTCAAGCTAATTAAGCCCTGACAGAAATTCCCATTCTCCGCTAATTGCTCCACGAATTAGAGACAAATGAAAAACGTCATACGAATTTCAATATTAACTCTTGTCGTTAACGTTAGACTGTTCGGGTAGAGGAGGCTTCGAGGCACGGTCACATGCATATTGATCACCCTTTACCAGGCCCGAACACCCCCCTCACTTTCGGTTTTAATTTCGATAAAACGCGATTTCGCTAATGCTTAGCATTGCACGGCCTTCCTGATGTTACTTTGGTGTACATAAAAGAGTCATTGTATCAGGTGACCTAATAAGTTCTTGCGGTCTTTTATAGTGATATTATATTCTTATACAGGGTCTTTGTAAATGATTTCCAACTAGCAATTTTAATATTAAAAGGTTTCTTTCTGGGTTTTCTCTCCCAAACTCTGAAGAATATCTATGAAATAAAAATTACATGAATCATGAATTATTTCATACAAGGTGAGCTAGAGAAAAATAATTGGTTTTAATTTATACTATCCGCAATCTTGCTAATGCTTAGGTTTGCACAGCACTTCCTGACGTTACTTTGGTTTATACAGGGTGTCCCAGTAGTCGACGTCAAGCTGGAAGCGCTTATAACTTTTTGGCGCTCTAGTTCCTCGGAACTGAGTGCTTATCAATTTGCCCAAATGTCTATAATTTTCGAATTTTTGGCTGAAAATGTTCTCAAACGATTTGGTTCGACTCACTGATCAAGAATCCGAGGTCGAAATCGATTCTGTCCGGCCGGTCCGGCCGGCCGGCCGTAGGCACGATAACTCTCGAACGAAAGGAGTTAGAGGATTGAAATTTGCAAGGTGGGTTTGGAGCGAAAATATCTCGAACAAGTTCGTTAATGGGTGGAATTCATCAAGCGGTTTCGGAGTTATGGCCGATTTAATAAAACACATTTTTTATGAACATTTCCGAAACCGATCACTCGATCTATCTGAAATTTAGCATCAAATTGTAGAATCATGACCTTTGTACCCATGTGAAGTTTTGTATAGACCAGGTCACCGCAAAGTGTAAAAAAAAAATGTCAAAATTTCAAAATTTTTTTTCTACAATAACTCTCGAACGGAATGAGCTAGTCAGTTGAAATTTTCAGAGTAGGTTAGGGAGTTGAATATCTCGGTTAAGTTCGTTAATGGGCAAGATAAGCCAGATGGTTTCGGAGTAACGAAAAAAAAATTTTTTTTTAAGCAAAAAATTTCAAATTCAATTTAAGATGCAATTTCACCATTCAAATCCATCGATATCATTTTCAACTCCAACAAGCTAATACTTTCGGAGATATGATTTTTCTAAATTTCAATGATGAATCGTATTTCTATGTTTTCGCAGAATGCTATAATTATTCTATCTAAGCTTTATTATATTATCTGTGTTCAACTCGTACATTTCATCCTGTTCTATAAGAGAGAGTCACATTCAGTTCAGCTATTTTAATTTGATTTCTTCCATGGTGCAGTTCTCATTCTCAGATTGCTCATTTAATCTTTATAAATAAACTATTATTTGAATTGAATTTCCTTTATGATGCAGTTCTATCATAAGAATACATTGATATAATTCCCAACTTTGAGAAACCAATACTTTCGGAGATATAATTTGTCTGTTTGAACTAGAGCGCCAGAAAGCTCCTGTCCACAGGGCTTGAACCCATTTTCATTTTTCGTTCTACGACTAGAAGTTGAATAGGACAACAGTTGTAGATAATCTTATTGCAAAACAAAAAATGTTAATTATTTTTTTTGTGAGACGTATAGTTCGTCAGATAAACCATAAAAACCATTTGAACCCCTTTTTTCAAGATGGTGGCCGTGGGACAAAGGTTGCAACCCCACAAACTTGTATTTAACTTGAAACTGACCCCCTGTTGATATCTAAAAAATAAAATTGCGTCCTCTGACAAATGCACGCTAAGCCCAAAAAAATGTAACATTTCAATGGACTATCAAACGACTACCATACAATCAGAATAGACGTTGAAATAGGTAATTAAATTTTATTCCCATGCTAGCTTAAGCGCCGGTTACACCATCACACATAAATTCAAATTGAAATTGGTACTTGCATCCAATTTAATTGCAAAATTGTATCCGAACACAATGGGATTTTTTCTAATTGAAATTTTAGCTGTTCTCATTGATATTTTCAACAACATGCGTGTCGAATATGAAAATGTCAACGCTTTGACGGATATGATGGTGTTGGGTGGTTGGTATATTTATTGCTACATAGGATTTCCATTCGTCCTGAATTTCCACAGAATAAGCTTCATTTCCAGAGTACCGCGAAAAACATTAGTGTTTAGCTGATGTGGAAAACTGAAATGTTCAGGTTCAGTTTTGAAAACATGAGCTGATGATTCCATTATAGAATTTCTGAATGATTGAACCTCGATCTGATAGAAAATAATTAAAAAAGGATTTCTCATCAGAATTGATTTATATATTCACGAAATAAAATGATCGCCAGATTTCCAACATTATGATTAAAACAATTTAAAAAATTGGATCAAGCCCTGTGGATAGGAGCTTTTTGGCGCTCTTGTTCAAACAGACAAATTATATCTCCGAAAGTACTGGTTTCTCAGAGTTAGGAATTATATCAATGGATTCCTATGATAGAACTGTATCATGAAAGAAATAGAATTTAAAAAAAGTTCCGTTAAAAAAAAATGCTTCAAAAATTGAATTAAAAAAAAAGAGCAATCTACAATGCTTCAATGCTTTAATGCTTCAAAAATTTTCATCAAATTTATTGATCAAGATTAAATGAGCAATCTGCAATGATTCAACCCCGTGGAATGGGTTGTTGCAACTTAAACTCGGTGCCTAGTTTTCACAACTTGAAATACCTAAGGAAAGTATCATCGAAATGTCTAGAGCAAGGCTGGAGAAAATCATAGCAGATTGTCCATTTATTCCTGATATTTGAGTAGGTAGTGGATTACGAACAAATTATTTCAATAGTTCAAAATATGTTAATAAAATACTAACTTCTTTTCATAATTTAAAATTCAATAGTTCATACCACTAATACATTATTTTGTGTATTATGAACCTTAACTCAAGAAAAAATGTTTCATACCATAAATGTAGATCCATATTTCAGTATTTTTTTGCTAGCAACATCACGAAAATACTGTATATAGGAACATGTCTCACTACTTAAGGAAGTAAAAGGTAATATTAACCTCAGTGGTCAACTAAGATTAATTTCTTTTGATGATTTCATTATGTTCTTATTTCCTATTGCTTTCATAAACTACATCAAAACAGTCTTGTATATATTCACAAATTCAAGAATGGAATACTTGCTTTCCAAGAGAAAATATTTTCAAACTACGAATTGAAAATCTCCGATAGCTAGAAAAGATGACATTTATGAATATTGAACACAGACAGATTCTGTATTCACATTCTGTGAATACATAGAACTTACGATGTATTATTGAAACTTTGAAACATCATATCTCCGAAACTATTGGCTTGTTAGAGTTGAAAATGATAACAATGGATTCTTATGATGAAACTGTATCTTAAACAAATTTGAATTCAAAAGTTGTAATGTAAAAAAAAATATTTTTTTTTCGTTACTGCGAAACTATTAGACCGATTTTGCTCAATAACGAATTTAACCGAGATATTCATCCCTTAAACCTACTCTGAAAATTTCAACTGTCTAGCTCATTCCGTTCGAGAGTTATCGTGTTAACGGCTGGCCGGACGGCCGGACAGAATCAATTTCGACCACGGATTCTTGGTGAGTGAGTTAAACCAAATCGTTCAAGGCCATTTTCAGCCAAAAATTCGAAAACTACATAAGTACTCTGATCCGAGGAACAAGAGCGCCAAAAATACACTATTTTTAACGTAGATTCCAGCTGACCAAAAAAAAATTCTCATTTGAAAAAAAAATGGGTTTTCAGGTTTTTGTCATGACTTTCTGAGAATAATATGTAAGTGACACATTAAAACAATGTATAATTCAAATGATAATCTATTTATCAATGGAAAAACCGGGCATTACATTTAAAAAACGAATGTTGGAACGAATCTGGAATATTTTCCAAGAATTCATCTCTTCTAACAAAGCTTAACTATAAAATTTCGAGTGTTTATATCTCAAGTCTTTTTTTGAAATATCCTAACGAAAGATCTTCGTGAATCACCCTGCTCATTGCCTCTGATAAATATCTAGTATTTCTAACGCAGAAGCAAATTAAAAAAAAAAATTATTTCAAATATAAATTTCAGCAGTTTACAGTGTTTCAAATCAGTGACATATATTGATCTTTACATAAACGAGCGCGCTAAAGCTCTTGACATGCCCTGAGTGCTTAAAGATTTTTTTTTTTAATTTGGCCTTTCCTAGCACTGACTCAATAGCGAAGGAATATCCTGAATGCGACCCGCCTCTAAAGGGTTTTCCAATTAGAGGTGTTATTTTGATATTCAAAGAAAAATGCCATTTTTCAATATAAATGATCGGATGTTCATTTCATCATAAAGGAGAAGCTATGCCGTTAATAGTGGAAAATAACATCAGGCAAATGACCACCACGACCACGCTTACAGGACCATATCCTTTTAATGAAATTTTCCATAACCAAATCGCAAAGTGGCTGCCCTATGTCCTCGATAGCCTCACGAATTCCATTTTGAGGTCTTGAATCGACGCTGGGCTATTGGCGTAAACCTTCTCTTTCACGTGGCCCCAAAGGAAGAAGTCGCAAGGTGTTAAATCACAAGATCTCGGTGGCCAATTGTGATCACCTCTTCGAGAGATAACACGGTCCGGAAACTTTTCCCGCAAAAGATCAATGGTTTCGTTGCTTGTGTGGCATGTAGCGCCGTCTTGTTGAAAGTAAACGTTGTCCAGATCAATAGCATGCAATTCCGGCCATAAAAAATCATTAATCATCTCTGGATAGCGTAATCCATTCACCGTAACTGTTGATCCAGCCTCATTTTCGAAAAAGTAAGGTCCAATGACTCCGCCGGACCATAAACCGCACCAAACAGTCACATGCTGAGGATAGAGAGGCTTTTCAACAATAACTCTTGGGTTTTCCGAGCCCCAGATGCGACTATTTTGCTTGTTGACGAAGCCACCGAGGTGGAAATGGGCCTCATCACTCGAGATGATTTTTCGATGGAATTCCGGATCATTTTCATGCATTTCAACGAACCAAACAGCAAAGACACGACGTTGTTGATGATCGACCGGCTTGAGTTCTTGTGTTAGCTGAACTTTATAAGTCTTAGGACCCAAATCTTTATGCAAAATACGGTGTAATGAAGTTTGTGGAATGCCTAATTCCAAAGAACGACGAGGAATGGACAAACCTGGGTTTTCTTCAACAGTTTCGGCTACAGCAGCAATATTCTCGGCTGTTCTTGAGCGACGTGCACGGGTTTTATTCTTCACATAACTAACTTGTCCCAACAGCTCGAATTTTTCCACCAATTTCTTTATTGCGGTCTAACAAGGTGCTTCACGACGACCCAAAAATGTTCGAGTTTTACGAACCGTCTCTGCCAAATTTTCACCATTTTATAGTGAATTTCAATAATTTCAATGCGTTCTTAAAGCGTGTATCGTTCCATTTTTATTAATGGCGTAGTTTCTACTTGTCAAATGTCAAAAAATGACAGCTTCAAAAGTGACATCTACCGAAAAAGCGGGCTATTCAAAATAACACCTCTTATTGGAAAACACTTTATATGTGGAATATGTCCTGAAATATGCTCAATAGAGGAAATAGGAAATTTCGAATCGTTTCATATGAAGTGGATTAATCAGACCGCCCCCCAGACTTAATCGACTGAAAATTCAGGAATATTTAACGGGTATAATATCCAATGGAAAACGATAACGAAGTGGAAAGTCGGTAATCAAAAAACGACTGCGAACTTTATATACATAACGGCAAACATTTACGCAACACAAAGTAATTAGATAGTAAGATGAGGGACATGGTTATTGAATATTTTGGAGATGATTCATTCCGCAGTAGGAAGACATGATAGACGCCGCTAAAGGGGTACATGGAGCATCATTTGGGGAATGAAGAAGTTATGAGATGTGAGCTAACTGAACTTTATTGGCTTTTAGACGGCATTCGTGATTAAAACTCAGTGAGACCCCAGGCAAGTGGTACCGTGAAATTGGAGTTCTATCCTCATTCAGAAATTGAATGTCGGAACGTCGAAAATTTTATGTCTAACTAACCGAGAAATTGTGGAGGGGTGAGTAATATTCGATCACAAAAACTGAATTGGGGACTCTTGTTGAATACGCACTCCATTTCGTTCGCCGAAACTCCAGAAAAAACATTACGCTCTCAAAAGTTGATCGAATAAATAGTAGCGGCATTTTATACAGGGTGTCCCAAGTTCGAGTGCCTATTAGACGTTTCTGGAGAACTGGACATATTTGAAATCTGAAAATTGGGATTATGATATTGCTTGAAATTATCTACAGAGCTAAAATATCTTCGAAGCACAAGCACTTCCGGTTATGCAGGGAGTGAAAATAAATTTGATGAAAAATTTTTTTTCCAGTTTTGCATTACTGGTATGATCAAGTATTCAATGCTGAATACATTTCTGTTAAAACCATTGTTTTCATTCGAATAGTTTTCAAAATATCGAAAAAAAACCGGAAAAAAAGGTAAATATGTTTAGTCAGTATTATGTTCATTATTCTTATTTTAAACATCCTGAACGTAAACCGTTTCTACAACATCGAAGAGGAAGAATGTGGAAAGGTCATGCATCTTTTGAATTCCAGAAATATCATCACCGGGTTTTTCAAATTTTGTGTCGAAAATTGTGATCAAAAATTGGCCATAACTTCTGTTTTTTTCAAATTAGAACCCTATTTTTATATGATTGCGTTAGATTCTGCGGTGAAATATAATGATAGTTTTTTAACATGATTATGCTCCTAAATTCAATAAAAAACTCTGATATTATTGAATGTAGGAGCATAATCATGTTAGAAAACTAATTTGATCTAATTTGAAAAAAGAGAAGTTATGGCCAATTTTTTTATCACAATTTTCCACGCAAAATTTGAAACACCCTGTGATGATATCTCTGAAATTCAAAAGATGCATGAACTTTCCACATTCTTCCTCTTCGATGTTGTAAAATCGGTTCACGTTCAGAATATTTAGAATAAGAATAATGAACATAATACTGATTAAACATATTTGCCTTTATTTCCGGTTTTTTTTCGATATTTTGAAAACTATTCGAATGAATACAATGGTTTTAACAGAAATGTATTCAGCATTGAATACTTGATCATACCAGGAATGCAAAATTTGAAAAAAAATTTTTTCATGAAATTTATTTTCACTCCCTGTATAACCGGAAGTGCCTGGGCTTCGAAAATATTTCAGCTCTGTAGATAATTTCAAGCAATATATCATAATCCCAATTTTTAGATTTTAAATATGTACAGTTCTCCAGAAACGTCTAATAGGCACTCGAACTTGGGACACCCTGTAGTATGTTACACCGGTTACTAAAGAAACCTTGATGCTAAGAAACTTACAAACAAATAGTAAACGATTGATATGATTCAGAGTTAATCAGGAAATTCAAGAAAAAATTTGGAAAAAAATATAACTATGTTCTAAGAATACAACTAATCAGTAATCATATTCCATATTCTGAATTCTCCTTAAAATTCATACGTCCATACGAACGATATACCAAATTTTACGCATTTCGAGCCAGAACTGCGTCTATACAGGGTGTTCCATCTCAGACGAGCCACCCAGTATATTTCTTATCCCATAGTGATTGTAAAAATTTCCTGAAACACATTCAATGATTTTGTTTGGGTGACATCTTTTGACGTATATTTGGGGCTTGAACGAGCAACCCCCTAAGAGGGGGCGCTTCGACCCCTCAAAATTGAATAGGGGAGGGAGGTTGAGTGATACTTCATTTGAGAGGCCTTGGAAGTCTCTTTACAATGGTGTATGAAAAACGTAATTTTGATGAACCGTTCCCGCCAAAAATTGATTTTAAAGCTCAAATGAGCCACCTTGAATATTTTGGTTATTTTTATAATGTTCATTTTTATGAAGCCATTTTTAAGAACATATAAAATCTTGAAAAAATTGAATTGCAATATTTTCTCAAGCAATAAGAAAAATTCTCTCAAACTATAAATAAATGTTTCCTTGGATTTTTTGTTCTTAGAAGGTATTTATCTGGTTATAATACGTTTCTTCGATCATTTGATGAATTGTAAATCAATCTGTTGTGTTACTACTTTGCTGATTTAATTTAAATTTAAAAATAATTATGGTGTACACATTACAAGAACATTTTGAGCTTGTTAGGCTGTATTACCGAAATAAAAATTGTGCCCGACCGACTGCAAGGATATTTAACCAACACTATCTCGAACATAATGCCATAAGATCCTACGTAATGAAATTGATTTCAAAATTTGTTGGGACAGGTTCACTAATGCATAAAAAAGGGCACCCATCGGAAATGCGAAATAAGTTTAGTACTATTGTAATAATATTTGAGTATATTCGAGGGAATATTATAATGAATTTCGGTAATGACTTGATTTTACTTATTAAAAGGTTTTTTCTGGGGTTTCTCTACCAAACTCTGAAAAATATTTATAAAATAAAAATTAATTGCTTTGTGATTTGCTTCTGCGTAAGAAACGCAAGATATTTGTCAGATGCAATCAATTGAACAATGTTGCCTAACAAACACCAACGAAACAACATCAACGAAGAAACAACTATAACGCAACGTTTCGGAGTCTATATCAGACTCCTTCTTCACACGCTTAACGAAAATCTTTAGAATTATTTTGTTGATAGTTATTCTAAAATTCGAGAATTGTTACATTCAATAATAATGAGTATACCTCCCACAGTATCCTTTAATGATTACTTATGATTTTACTTTTTTCTATTATCAGTTTTGCAGTAAACATGAACCACAATCCCATACTTCCTATTTGAAAAATTGGGGGTTATACCTGTCTTTCGAAAGGAGTTGAAGGTAGGCTTCGCATTTTTACGAAGAAGAATGACAATTTAAAATTCGAATTTGACGTGTTTCGGAATTTTTCTTAAATATCAAAAGTAACCGATATAATGAATTTATTCCATTCGGCTTTTCCACACTGTATAAATATCCAAATAAATGTGGAAGCTTTGTGCAAAAGTAATTGTCCGATGTTTTCAGGTATGAAACTGAATAATAAAAATTGTACATGTGCTTAATTCTCCTAGTTTCAACATAATGGAGAAAGCTGAATACGAGTATCTATTTGTCGAATTTACCAACTTTTAAATTAGATCACGAAGTTTGAACACGAGTGTTGGACTAATTTCTGCAGTTTTAAACTGAATGCAGGGTCTGAAGTGGAAGTTGAAATAATTAATCGGAAATCCCAGTCACCTCCCTTGAAGGAAAAATGTTGAAATCCAGTTCACAAGGCTGCACATTTTTGCGTGATTGTTCATGTACAACTTTCAACCCCTACGAACCCTTTAATGGGGAAAAAATGGGGGGGTAGCGTGTGGGGGTTGAAAGTTGTGCATGAACAAAACTGTAATGGTCGACTTTCATTCGTTGACAAATTTCATCAGGTACCATCGTCTCAAAGTAAATGAGCCATGACAAAGTGCATTTTTTCTTGAAAATTTCTGCACGCCTGAAGAAGATACAAAGATATTGCCAAAAAAGTACCACAGGACCCACTTTCCCTATTCAAAAGATTTAGAGGGTTGATGGGGGTGGCACAGGGTGCAACAAATATCCTTCAAAAATGCATACAAATTTAGTAAAAGTGAAACAAAAATTTACTTGTTTCAGGATTTTGTTGCAAAATATTTTTCTTCTGAGAAAATGAATTTGTTCCATAATTTTGACGCGCACTGTATATGAAGTTAAATGTTTACATTGCTACGGGACACATTCGGAACAACAACATCGTTAAATCTGCTATTGCAGATCACGTTTCAACAACTGGCCTTTCGATTTCAGATAATTCCGTCAAATTGTTGAAGAACTCCAATAAATTGCACTTGAACACTTGAATGTATCGAAATGTATAAGAGAAAAAAAAATACTTAATAATGATCTAACCCCTATTAACAACTCATTGACCTCACTGGTTTATGACTAAGGGTAAAATGTCAACCTATACTCGATTCGAGGGGTAAACCGCTAGGAATTCAGTTCTACAAGAAAGTAGAATTCCATGGAATTCCTGTTGAATTCCGAGGAATTCCTATTAAATTCCCGGAATTCCTATTGAATTCCTGAAATTCCTCTTGAATTCCGTGGAATTCCTATTGAATTCATGGAATTCCTATTGAATTCCATGATATTCTTATTGAATTATTGAGAATTCTTATTGATGTTAGAGTGCCACATCTATCGGACAATCATGTATACAGCTCCAAATATTTGGTTTTAACCGAGGGGTAAACCGCTGGGAATTCTGGTGTACAAGAATATAGAATTCCAATAGAATTTCAAAAGAATTCCTATTGAATTCCTGATGAATTCCTATTGAATTCCAATGAAATTCCGGTTGAGTTGGAATTCTGGTGTACAAATTTTTGTCAGCGGTTTTCCCCTCGACTCGATATTGAAATCGATAGCAAGCGTTACTAACGCTTCTTATCAGAAGATGGAAACATCGTTTCTGAAACATATCTCGGAGGAAAAAAAATGTAGTGGTAAAGAGTTACTAGTGTAGCCAAAAATTTGGGCAAAGTAATTGCCACTCTGTTCAGGGAAACAAGGGCGCCAAAAATGGAGTAGGAACGTAAAATTTAGACTTCAAATCGATCCCTTTTAGATGATATTTGGAAATTTCTCGACTGGCCTGAACGCTGGTATAAAGTGAACTGGATTCCTTCCATAGCAGGATCCTGAAATTAAGTTCGTCTTCCGATTGAACTTGACGGGCCAAGGGGCAAAGGCATAAATTTGGCGAGAAATAAATACAGGCTGGAAACTACCCGAAACTCAGAGAAAAGAGATTACCGGTTGTCACTATGGTAGATACAACCTAAGGCAACCATTTTCATTTGATGTATGCATTAAGTTTTCTAGGATATAAGCAAGCAGCTTTCAGGATGGCCCCTCTGAGCGCTAACCCAAATCATCGATGGAAATATCCCTGCAGGAGGTTACATCCTGCTACGTTCTTAACATAACTGTTGCTGAGCTCTGAATGTTTTTCTTGTTGTCAGGAAAGCGATCGGGGAAGGGAATGCTGACAGTTTCGCAAAGAAATATGGAAAGCCAATGTGAAATTTCAAAACGTGAACTGTTATTGTTGTCATTCTTTTAAAACAAGTTGGAAAAGCACTACGGCCAGGAGCTTTAACGCGATTGTTCAAATGTATAGCGCACGCGACGCATCCAGGTACTGAGAGAAGCCCTGGGTGAGTGCCCAAGGCTGCTAAGCTTCAGGATAAAAAATAATATTCCGAATATTTCCAAGAATATAAATCCGACTGTAAAAACAAGCGTGAAATAACAACTGGTTCACTTTTTGGCCGAAAATGGTCTCAAACGATTAGTTTCCACTCATATACATACATTCACTGTTGAGTCGGAAATAAACAGTGCTGTGTATGTGATGGCGTAAGGACCCATTCAAATACATACATTTACTGTTGGTTCGAAGATGAAAAGTGCTGTGTTTTTGTGGGCGTGAAGAACCATCGTATATATACATTTACTGTTAGGTCGAAAATAAACAGTCCTTTGGTTGTGGCGGCTTAGGGACACAAATCAGTTCAATCGTGCAATTGTGCCATGAGATAAAAAACATCTGTATAGCAGTGGTTTATTTTCAATAGTTAATTCTGCGAATAATTACTATGACACAAATCAGTAGAATCGTACGGTTGTGCAATGAGGAACTATGAATTGAAATTTCATAAAAAAACGTCCTGTAGGGGTATTGTGTTTTCTATAATACATACTACTGCTCTGAACTGCTTATTTCCTGAGATATTCTGTAAGTAAAGCAATAGTATGTTTTATAAAAAATACACTATTTTTTAACGTAGATTCCAGCTGACCATTAAAAAGAATGGGTTCTAATTAAAAAAAAAAAATGAATTTTGAGGTTTTCGTCTTGAATGACTTTGTCATTGAAATAGAAGCACTCTGTATATTCAATTGAATTTTTAATTACCGAAGGAGAAGCATTGGTATGTCTTCGGATAGAATCTAAAAAATTAGGAATATTCGTGAAAAATCTACAAGTTATCAACATTGGAATGAAGCCCTATTTGAGAAAATTTAAAGGTTTTATTCAGATTTCACACGAATTTTCGGAGAATGATATGTAAGTGACACATTCTTCTTCTTCCGCGGTGCCGTCTCAGGCTGAACTGAGGCCTTCTGGCCCATTGTTCTTCCGCTTGACAGACTCGTGAGACTCATTCCAAAAAACACGCTGACAGGAATGCCGCGAGCTTAAAAGGAGAAGTCCCTCTCACCATAGGAATCGTAGGTGTTGGGTTGCCCAGGTGTACGACCCTCAATTCTTTAAGGTTGTCACAGTCGAACAGAATATGTTCAGCTGTTTCCTCCATGCCCCTGCACCAGCGACACAGAGCGCTATCGGCCAATCCCATCCTATTCAGATGTTTGTTGAACTGGTGACCAGTTAGTAATCCAGTCACCAGGCTCAGTTCTCTTCTTTCGAGTGAAAGAAGTTTCTTTACTTCAGACTTTGACGATGGTTTCTTAATGAGAAGCCTTGACTGCCTGAGTCCTACTCCCATGTTCCATACACTGGAGAAATTCCTGTCCAAACGATTCTTGAAGAATGTTTTAACAGAGGTACGACATACTGGAAGCGAGGGCTCAGGACCTATATATGGTATCCGAGCCCCCTGCTTCGCCAGCTTATCTGCCTTAACATTACCTGAAATCTCCGAGTGAGCCGGACACCAGATGAGTTTTACAACGTTACCAGCGCCCAGCCTTCGCAGAGCCTTCCTGCATTCGCCTACTAAGTAGGAGTTTATCTTCACATCAGATAGGGATTTTAACGTTCCTTGACTGTCACAACATATATATATGTACTTGCCAGAGTATCCTAGTCGGATGTTTTCCAGCGCGCAGACAAGAACAGCGTATAGTTCTGCCTGTATTATAGAGCAGTTCTTCCCGAGAGGGATGGACATGCTCACTCGAGGTCCCACAATGCCTGCACCTGTCCCTGTAGTCGTTACAGAGCCATCTGTGAACCATGTGGGCCCCCCCGGTTTAAGGAGATCACTCCTTGTATCCCATTGGTCTCTATCAGGAACAATCACCCTATAGGGTTCGTTAAAGCAGAATAAGGAGCCCGCACGGTCACTCCTCCGGAGGAGAGATGCATCATCATCCTTCACCTTCTTGAGTGCCCACGCGTGTCCCCTGAAAGTGACACATTAAAACAATGTAGAATTCAATGGGTAATCTGATTATCGAAGTCGAACGAATCTGAAATTTTTTCCAAGAATCCATCTCACCTAACAAAGTTTAACTATAAAATTTCAAGTGTTTATCTCGAGTCTCTCTTCGAAATATTCCAACGAACGTTCGTCGTGAATCACCCTGTATATCTCGTCCAGCACTAGAAAAGCACACTGACCTCACGTCAGTGCTTTTGCAACTTGTTCACTTGAAGACAGTTCAAAATACGAAATTGACCCAGAATACCTTTTTATTCTGAAATGGAGTAACATTAAGAAAATAATATTTCTTTGGAAAAAAGCATTGGCGTGCCATTTTTTCTATTTAAAATATTCACTATCATGTTATTTTGGGCGCTACTGATAAAAAACTAAAAATTCTCTACACACCTATTCGAAAAAAACAATTTTAAAATAAATTTCGAGTGGTAAACCGCTAGGAATTCTGGTGTACAAGAATATAGAATTCCAATAGAATTTCAAAAGAATTCCTATTGAATTCCAATGAAATTTCGGTTGAGTTGGAATTCTGGTGTACAAATTTTTGTCAGCGGTTTCCCCCTCGATAAATTTTCAAAGTCTGTATATCAAAAGTAAAGCGAGAATGTACTTCTGTTTATTTTAATTGTCTAACCTTTCGCTGGGTCTGTGTGGAAAGTGCTATCAAATCTCTCTCCAATAGTTCAGATGAATGACGTTCGTTCAGCGAACATAATTTGGAATAAAATATCCGCTGTATCATGAATTCAAAAAGGTATTTGGCGATTTCCTGGCTCTGCGACAATCTCTCAACCCATGCCGAATGGACGCCCCCAAGCAATGAACTTCCCTATCTCGAGTCCATACCTTGCATGCTGCAGTAATTTTACAACTTTTTTCGACTAATTTACCCAGATTTGTATTCCCCTCACTGATAGGGGTTTATGTTCCCACGTAAAATTTGGATGTAGAATTGTCTCTAACTCATTTATGTTTACATCCCAACTTTTTCATGTAACGGCAGTTCATTAAAAGTATGTCAATAAAGATCGCAATCGCTTTGGTTCTGCTAGATTATCGTGTTCAGAATTTCATTCGGTTATGACAGGGGCACAGCGGGTGTTTTGTATCTTATGGAAAATCCTCCATTCAAAATTCTCCTTATATTTGAGTCGGAATGAATGGGGATGATCGCGGTTAGTTTGATTAAAGATGAGGGTGTATATTTATTCGATGTGGTTACTGGAATGACCTAAATCATGCCGGTAACATCAGGTTGAAATTCTTATAGGGTTAATCTGAATAGGCTGATATTTCAAAAGAGGGTTTATCAGAATTTGGTATTTCCTCGCGGTGTATTGAGGTTCAGTCAAGCTCCATATCCCTGCTGTTGGAACCCAGTGCAAAGAGTGCTTGGGCCTTGAATTCATAAAGGATGGGGTTCATCGAAACACTGGAAATGAACGGGAAGTTCCAGCCTTGGATACACGTGGTCAGCCCCAGAGAGCGGAGCATAAAAGATATACTTTCAGGTTGGATCTTGCCTAAGAAGCAGCCAGGACATTGTCAATGGTGTCAACAAAACTGATGATGTCCTCATAAGCCTTGGCTATAACCTTGTGACGATTTAGAACTGTTTCTTAGGTTTCTTAGGTTAGTCAGTTATGGACATTTGGAAATTATATGTTTGGTTGTTTCCTTTTCCGATTCACAGAGCCTGCATGTTTGGTCTGCCCATGTGGTACAAGTGGTATTTGTACCAACAGTGCCCCATCAGCAGTCCCACCATTACCCGAAGCTCAGGATGGCAGGTGCTGGAGCTTTCTGGAATAGGATGGTGGGAAATCCAGGGATCTTTTTGCCTGTCCAAGTCCTGGAGTATTTTCCTGAACATCTGTTCTGTTATTTAGGTCCCATTGTTCAACCACTGCCCTGTAGTGGTATTTTCCAAGCCAGGGTTCTGATCCATCAGGTGTTACCCCAGGGCCCTTTTTCGCAAGTTCATCGGCCTTCTCAGTTTTGGCGCTCTTGTTCCTCGGAATAGAGTGCTTATCAATTTGCCCAAATGTCTGTAATTTTCGAATTTTTGGCTGAAAATGGTCTTGAAAGATTTGGTTTGACTCACTGATCAAGAATCCGATGTCGAAATCGATTCTGTCCGGCCATCCGGCCGGCCGTTAACACGATAACTCTCGAACGGAATGAACTAGACAGTTGAAATTTTCAGAGTAGGTTTGAGGCATAAATATCTCAATACAAGACTGTTTTGATTAGTTTATGGAGGCCATAGGAAAGAAGAACATAATGGAAACATCAAAAGAAATTACTGTTCGTTGACCACTGAGGTTAATATTACCTTTTACTTTCTTAAGTAGTGAGACATTTTCCTATATACAGTATTTTCATATTGTTGCTAGCAAAAAAATACTGAAATTTGGATCTACATTTGTGTATCAATATTTTTTTCTTGAGTTAAGGTTCATAATACTGAAAAGAATGTGTTAGTGGTATGAACTATTGAATTTTAAATTATGAAAAGAGGATAGTATTTCATTAATATATTTTGAACTATTGAAATAATTTGTTCATAATCCACTACCTACTCAAATATCATGAATAAATGGACAATGTGCTATGATTGTCTCCAGCCTTGCTCTAGACATTTCGATGATACTTTCCTTAGGAATTTCGAGTTGTGAAAACTATGCACCGAGTGTAAGTTGCAACAACCCTTCCTCGAGGTTGAATCATTGCAGATTGCTCATTTAAACTTGATAAATAAATTTAATGATAATTTTTGAAGCTCTTTTTTTTATAAGATAATTTTTGAAGCATTTTTTTAAACAATACTATTTTTAAATTCAATTTCTTTCATGATGCATTTCTATCATAGGAATCCATTGATATAATTCCCAACTCTGAGAAACCAATACTTTCGGAGATATAATTTGTCTGTTTGAACAAGAGCGCCAAAAAGCTCCTGTCCACAGGGCTTGAACCAATTTTCTATGTTACAACAAAAAATGATTTAAACTTCCATGGTTGGTGAACTAACCAAATAGTTAACCAACTGAGTTACAACCCGCCCTTAAAGACTCCCCACCCTGTATATCCTTGAATTTAGACGAGCAGTTTATAAGATAACTCCTCTTCTCTCTGTCACTCCAAAAGTCATCTGTGCCTAGTTGAAGATGTCCTTTGAAAGAAGGTTGAAGAGGAGAATGAAATGAAAGACGAACAAATTCGTTGGAAAATCTTTCGAATAGTCCTTCCGAATCCTTTAATGGAACGGGGGAGTAGAACGGATGGTTTGCAGGTGAGAAAGTCGAGGGGAGAATGCGGTATTGATATTTCCGTAATCGTATACAAATTCGTTGGTCCTTAGCTAACCTTTCAAGCCCCGGCATTGTTCGGGCTTTGTCCACGTAGCAACCAGGACCGATGTCATTTCTTTCGCATTTGCGACCATGAGCCGTGTATCCCTGTGCCAGCGCGCTTGGTAATTTTCGAACCCTCTCCATTCTTTATTCTTTGCGGTCGTCGGTCTGGCTCTTCCCGAGGGAATGAATAAATTAATAATAACCAACCGGCTCTCACCCGTTCAGTTGCTTCGACTGCGTCTGCATGTATTTGCATTAAACTTTTCTTCTAGACACTGTATTTTTAATAGCCCTTTATACTGACGCTTTCCATCGAGCCCGGCTCCCCTCCGATCCGTAGCCTTGCCGCTAATCTAATGCCACCGCTGTATTTGAATGCTAATGACAATACATTTCCCGTATTTGCATATTTGTCATTTTGTTCCGATAGCAATAAAGAACCAGATTAAGAGCCAGCGAGATTTTTTTTTTTAGAAAATTGCCTTCTCCCTCAGATTAGACTCGGGATTTGCATAAGTATCGGGCTGCCCACATAAACATCGGGCTAAGATCTCGAGATTCCATTCGATTTCTGAATTCTACGTACTTCGTAAGAGGGGGCTACAATAATGGTTCCGCTGTTTAGGGCTTCACGCGAGAGCGAGATTTTTCTCGTCTCGTCTCGTTCTCGTCTCGTAAGCGAGACGAGACGAGACGAGACGAGACATTCTCAAAAATATTATAGGCGATACCGAGACCACATACAGCGCAACACGAGACTCTCGTTTTTGGTCTCGTTAAATTTTTTGTATGAAGTTTTATATACGACTCGACTTTTTTCAACACTCAGAGGAAACAATTGAATATGAAGAGTTTCCACTATAATTACCAATATATTTTGTCTATATATTATGCATCGATCGTTCTAGAAATACACGATTTTTTAGAAGATTATTAAATGGTTATGACCTTGCGATATTTGAGATTATTTAAAAAAAAATGGGTTCAAGCCCTGTGGACAGGAGCTTTCTGGCGCTCTAGTTCAAGCAGACAAATTATATCTGGTATTGGTTTCCAAGAGTTGGGAATTATATCAATGTATTCATATGATATCACTGCATCATAAAGGAAATTCAATTCAAATAATAGTTTATTAGATAAGTAATAATAAATTACCTTGTAATCGATCAAAAATTTCCTGATCTACGTTCACCAAACTACAGAATTATGCTTTCAATATTTACGTAATATTTTCAAACATTTTCGGGTGAGGTCCCCGTTGCATCGCTAAAATACGAGTATTTCAACCCCAATATTTATGAAGGTACAATATTCCCTTCTGTCAAGTTGACATTATGAGAATTCATACATAGAATAATAATTATATCAATCTGTGAAATACGATTTACATTGAAATTTTAAAAAATCATATCTCCGAAAGTATTAGCTTGTTAGAGTTGAGAATGATATGAGTGGATTCTTATGATAAAACTGCTTATTAAAAAAAATTTGATTTTGAATTTGTTTCGTAAAAAAAATTTTTTTTTTTGTTACTCCGAAACCATCTGTCCGATTTTGCCCAATAACGAACTTAGCCGAGATATTCATCCCCCAAACCTACTCTGAAAATTTCAACTCTCTAGCTCATTCCGTTCGAGAGTAATCGTGCTTACGGCCGGCCGGCCGGCCGGACAGAATGAATTCCGACCACGGATTCTTGATCAGTGAGTCGAACCAAATCGTTTAAGACCATTTTCATCGAAATATTCCGAAATTACAGACATTTGGGCAAATTGATAAGCACTCAGTTCCGAGGAACTAGAGCGCCAAAAATAGAATTCACAACCATAAAAACGGATTCCATTATGTATTCAATACTTAACGGGCAACTTTTATTGCCCCTAAATCCCAATGCTTTGAAAATGTCGTCTCTATCTGAACATTCTGTATTCTCTTGTGCTCCTTGTAGTGAAGATGTGAACAATTATTGTATTCATCTATGGAACTACGTATAATGAAACTGGTAAAGAAATGAAGCTATTCAATCTTTCGAAAAGTGTTATGAGGAATACGCCAAGAACACCCTCAATGATCTACCCACTGGAAAGGTATTGCCTATTTAAAACATCATCAAAACTTTCGAAATATTGGAAATGCTGAGTTTGAAGAATATTTGCTGTTTAAAAGAGCAAATAGGAATCAAAATATTTTACAGTGGTTGAGAGTGATGAAAAAGTTCTTCCTACACTTTCCAAGATGGCCGATGATTTGTTAATGGCTACATCCGTACCTGATGAAAGATTATTTTCCACAGCAGATATGATCGTGGCAAAAACACGTACATCATTGAAAAATGATGTGATGCAAGCGTGATTATGTTTGAATTCTTGGTCATCGAGTAATTTATAAGTTGAAATTATCAGTGTTTCAAATTAAAAATAATATGTACATGTACAAATATGTTTGTATAAGAGCGTATAAATATAGCTTAACAAAATTATTCATTATTGTATACCATTTCGTTCATATATTATAATATATTTATTATCGTTATTCAGAATTAAGCGAGACGAGACGAGACAACTGATAACGAGACGAGAACGAGACTTAAACGAGACTTAATTTTTTGGGAATTGGCGAGAGCGAGACGAGATTTTTTATACTCTCGTCTCGTGTGAAGCCCTGGTGCTGTTCTATTTTCAAGACTTATGACAATTTCTTGTTCAGATTACAGATTCCAAAAAATCGAGAGGAAGAGAACAACATATGTTACTATTGAAGGTTTTACATCAAGACGGTTCTTCGCATCATCTGGGATTCCCCAAGGCTTTCATCTTGATCCCTTACTCTTTCTCATCTATATAAATAAATTAAGAGTGTCTTAAGTTTCTGCTGTTTGCTGATGACCTGAAGCTTTGCAAATACAATGCAATACAAATCTATAGCATCTATGATTGGCTTATTTTCCTAGATGAGTTCACGTGCAATAAACAAGTCATTTCCATCCTTCGTACTGGTGAGGACCAGCAGATTCAGGTACTTGGAGGTTACCTTTGACACCAAGCTTCTCTTTAATGATCATATTGGTAGTTTGGTTATATTATGCATCCATCTTCAGTGAACTCAACTTTGCTTCGTGTGTATGGAACCTTATATATGAGTTATATTGAGCGTTTGGAAAAAGTTCCAAAAAATTTCTCGGCTTTCACTTAATATCCGGAAAGCCCAATAACTATTTGATTCGACTGAATCATTTCGGGTTGCTCAGCCTCGAAGACCGTAGAATAATTGGTGATGTTCTTTCAATTTATAAACTTCTAAGTGGCTATTTGGAGGCAACGGAAATCCTGCGGAGGATAAATCTTCATACCCCATTGCGACAGCTCAGCCAGTCCGAAACGTTTTATTTGCCGTTACGACGAACGAGCAGTGCAAAATATCCACCGTTGAATAGCATGTTGCACTCATGGAATACTCCAGGTGACAAGTTTGACGTTTTCTGTAAAAAATTGGTTCAAGCCCTGTTCAAACTTCGACAAATCATATCTCCGAAAGTATTGGTTTTCAGAGTTAGGAATGATATCAATGGTTTCTTATGACAGAACTTCATCATAAAATAAATTGAATTCAAACATCATAAAAGAATTTAAATTCAACAAGAGTGCCAAAAATCATTAATCCGAAACCAACAGACCAATTTTACCCAATAACGAACTTATCCGAGATATTCATTCCTCAAATCCACTATGAAAATTATATTACATCAATTGAAGCTTTGCCAATATTCCAGTTTTGTTCATACTGGAAATTTACCTACCAAATGAAATATATTTCCATCATCATATGGATTATCCCCTTAATTCTACGATAGCTGAGGTTATTTTATTGGTCATTTTGCATTCAATCATACTTTGTTCTGTATAACAGGAAGGGTATTTTATATCAAGAATAACGAACCAGAAATGTCTTTGAAATATCACTTGAAGCAAAATAAGATGCCATGAATGAATACAGATCATATAATAATTCATAGATAGAATAATTAAGTACAGCCAATGAACTCTATACTAACGTAGTATAGAGTTCTATGAGTACAGCATTCTGTGAAAACATAGAAGTACGCTTTATGTTTGAAATTTTGAAAAATCATATCTCCGAAGGTATTAGCTTGTTGGGTTGAAAATGATATAGATGGATTCTTGTGATGAAACTGCATCTTAAAAAAAATTTAATTTGAAATTTGTAATGCAAATAAACATTTTTTTTTCGTTACTCCGAACTTAACCGAGATATTTATCTCATAAACCTACTCTTAAAAATTCTGCCTGGCTCAATCCGTTCACAATGGGTTTTGACCACGGATTCTTGATCAGTGAGTCAAACCAAATCGTTCAAGACCAATTTTCATAAAAAAATTCGAAAATTACGGACATTTGGGCAAATTGATATGCACTCTGTTCCGAGGAACAAGAGCGCCAAAATTGTTTCACATTAAAAAATGGTTTGACAGAACTTTTTGGACATGCTGTTGCCTCTATTCTGGATTTCTAGTTCATAAGTTCATGATAGGAATTCTTATTTAGGTATGATTTTAAAGATTTTTCTGTCTACTTAGAAATAATTTAAATTTTTTTTTTGGTATATATTTTTGTTGCTACAAGTGACTACTCTAGTGGGCCTTGGTTCCCTGTGTGTATTTATTTCGAATGAATAAATAAGTAAAAATATGCACCCTTGAATATTTTTCCTGAACGGTCAACGTCAGAACGTCAGTTCAGTTGACTTTTTCACATGGTGAAGTTCACTATAGAGCAACTATTGAAAATTATAGAAGGAGTTGACTGTAGCTCGTCGATTTTGACCTCTCGTGATCCGGGATAGCCACCTCATCGCTCAGTGTTCCCCCAGTGGCATGTGTCATTCAGAGCAGATACGTACCGATTTCACGGTTGTTACCGATCATCAGCGTAACTTAGCCACTGAACGACGAACGAAGGAGCTCTAGTAAACTTAACCCGATTGTGGCGAAGTACTGGAAATAAAATCTTACTAGCGCCACCTAGGAAGACCCTTACGAACTCCAAGATTTTCATTAAGCGTCTGACGATGGAGTCTGATATAGACTCCGAAACGTTACGCTATAGTTGTTTCTTCGTTGATGTTGTTTCGTTGTTGTTTGTTAGGCAACATTGTTCAATTGATTGCTTCTGACAAATATCTTGTGTTTCTTACGCAGAAGCAAATCACAAAATAATTATTTTTTATTTTATAGATATTTTTCAGAGTTTGGGAGAGAAAACCAAGAAAAAAACCTTTCAATACTAAAGTTCACTTTATTTAAAATTACGCGATCTTCCTATCATGAAAACCGGCAACTTTAAATTTAATTCAAAGGCCTGAAGTAACTTTAGTAAAAGTAACTTTAACGCGTTGATTATCGAAACGGGTTCCTCGAATTTTATATTCGAATGAGAAATATCTCGGTGCCTGAACCACATAGGAAGAATGAATAGATCATGACAAACATTATTACCGTTAGTTTTTTCATGGGTCAGATACTATAATGCGATTTCAATGTACGCGATCCGCCATTTCTCTTTGAACCGATGAAAACATATCACTTTTCGATGGGAATTAACCCCGTGAACCATGGTGCTAACTCTACCTTCGACATTATTGTATACAACAAATAATCACCAAAACGTTAGCAATTATAATTGATAGATGGGATGGATGGATTCATTTCATTAATTCTGAATACCTTTGGGGTTTACAGTGTAATTTGTGGATAGAACGTACACAAATAGTTCGAACATTACGACTGGTTACACAGAGCGTTTGCTGCAACTGAAATACGTCACAAATAGTGAGCAAATAAAGGGTGAGCAAATAGCGCTGTCGAAACGGAACGCGAGCGTAATTTTTGTTTCTATTCAACATTTTTTCTAATTTCTCGTTTTTGCAATGTTGATCATCCGTGACAATTAATGTTTGCTGCTGGGGACTTGAAATGTATACCATCCAGTAGTTATTTTTTGGTGGTTTGTTTGTCGCGGTGGCTACACTTTTTCTCAGTTTGCCATAACCACTCTTGTGAAATGTGCAATGGGTTAATATCCACCAAGTACCTTTCATGCCAAATTGGTTGCCCAGACTCACATGAAGATTTCACAGTTGAAATGTTATCAGATCTCACGAAGAGTCAAGCGCTTACTTACAACGACTTTCACTAAAAGCCCTAGTTCTACAAATCCTACAACTTCATCAAATGTATTTATTTACTAGCTGGCCCGGCAAACTTCGTACTGCCTAACTTAATAAAAAAGAATAATATAAAAAAAAGAAAACCAAAAACTAAGTACAAATACATGTGCACACATGACAGTAGTCAGTGTAAAAAAAAGATATTACAATTTCTTTACAGCCATTCTTAAAGAGGCTATATATGAACCGAACAGCTCAAGCCTGTTGTTGTGAGCGTTTGCTGATCTGATCTGATATCATCGTTTTATTGAGGGACTCATTTAGACCATAATTAGTTCTGCGAAACGGAACCTTGAAAATATATCACTATTTCTATTTCTTCTCACATTTACGGAGAGAGGAGTAAGTTCAACAATGTGAGGACAATCAATACTGCCATTGATAATTTTATGAAGGAATCCCAGACTGATTTACAATCTTCTATGTGTTAAAGTATTTAAATTCAGAACCTTTAATAATTGTGGGTAATTGTATTCATTCCCAGGCTATAGCCACAGTATCTTAAGAATTTATGTTGGGTACTCTTCAAGAGATCCATATCAATATTGTAGAATGGTGACCATATTATAGAGTTATATTCGAGTATAGATCTCACCTGAGAACAATAAATAATCTTGACTACATTGACTGACAGTTCCTTTGCTGAACGAAGAGAGAAACTGCTATTTTTGATTTCTGTATGTCTCTATTTCTCAAATTGTTGTTCCGACTTTCTTACTTCTAGTGGTCTTGATGTTTCTCCTGTGTACATTTACCACAAATACAAGGAATATTATATACACAGTTTTTTGATTTTTGTTAATGAAGACCTTAGATCATTTTGTGTCTTGAAGACGGTTCTTGCACTGAACTTAGAACCGATTCTTCTGATTTTCTCAGAAAGGCCACGAACATAAGGGATCACATTCAACAGATTGTATTGTTCTTCTTATTGATTATTCTGTTGCACTTGATTGATTGTTATTCTATTAGAACTTCTATCTAACTCCATGATTGATGTATTTATGAATTGCCTCGGATATCCATTATCTTCAAGACATTTTTTGATGAAATCAATTTCATTATTTCGAATTTCAAAAGTAGAACAAATTAAGTTAGCTAGAGTTTTAATGACACCTTAGTTGATGTTTCGAATATAAATTCAAATATCTATTTGTATATATGTATCTGATTCCTACTGATGCATATTTGTATTATTTCATAGTAATTTTATGGAGAGTAGATACACATACCTTGGATTGAATATTTAAAACAAAATTCAGTGAAGTTGTTCCATACGTCAGATTGTTTGTGAATAACTTGCTGCGTGGTTGCCCATGACAATCATGCATTAATAGGATGGATGATGTCGTATACGTTAAAAATTGTCATTATTGCTAGGTTGAAGGAAAAATTCCTTAATAAAGGGTTTTCCAATAAGAGGTGCTATTTTGATATTCAAAGAAAAATTTTTCAACATAAATGATCGGATGTTTATTTCATTATAAAGAAGAAGCTATGCCGTTAATAGTGGAAAATAACATCAGGCAAATGACCACCACGATCACGCTTACAGGACCATATCCTTTTAATGAAATTTTCCATAACCAAATCGCAAAGTGGCTGCCCTATGTCCTCGATAGCCTCACGAATTCCATCTTTGAGGTCTTGAATCGACGCTGGGCTATTGGCGTAGACCTTCTCTTTCACGTGGCCCCAAAGGAAGAAGTCGCAAGGTTATGAATCCCAAGATCTCGGTGGCCAATTGTGATCACCTCTTCGAGAGATCACGGTCCGGAAACTTTTCCCGCAAAAGATCAATGGTTTCGTTGCTTGTGTGGCACGTAGCGCCGTCTTGTTGAAAGTAAACGTTGTCCAGATCAATACCATCCAATTCCGGCCATAAAAAATCATTAATCATCTCTCGATAGCGCAATCCATTCACCGTAACTGTTGCTCCGGCCTCATTTTCGGAAAAGTAAGGTCCAATGACTCCGCCGGACCATAAACCGCACCAAACAGTCACACGTTGCGGATACAGAGGCTTTTCAACAATATCTCTTGGGTTTTCCGAGCCCCGGATGCGACAATTTTTCTTGTTGACGAAGCCACCGAGGTGGAAATGGGGCTCATCACTCAAGATGATTTTTCGATGGAATTCCGGAGAACGACGAGGAATGGACAAACCTGGGTTTTCTTCAACACTTTCGGCTACAGCAGCAATATTCTCGGCTGTTCTTGAGCGACGTGCACGGGTTTTATTCTACACATAACTAACTTGTCCCAACAGCTCGAAATTTTCCACCAATTTCTTTATTGCGGTCCGACAAGGTGCTTCACGACGACCCAAAAATGTTCGAGTTTTACGAACCGTCTCTGCCAAATTTTCACCATTTTTATAGTGAATTTTAATAATTTCAATGCGTTCTTGAAGCGTGTATCGTTCCATTTTTATTAATGGCGTAGTTTCTACTTGTCAAATGTCAAAAAATGACAGCTTCAAAAGTGACATCTACTGAAATAGCGGGCTATTCAAAATAACACCTCTTATTGGAAAACCCTTTACATACATAGACGGACTCTGGGAGAATGGAAACATTACCGAATGACATTGCATTTTAAATAAACTCATTTGTAAAGGGAATTCAATTTAGGAGTTAAACCTTAGGTCGGTGGCTTCAAAATCAACCCCATTACCATATCATCCCCCGGATGACATACGTACATGTGTTTTTCAATGAAGCGTGTCATTGGAACTATGGGGTGATTTCCAGCTACCGTTGCAGGGTGGAACAGTATATGTACACTACAGCAGCGTGGAAATGTGTCTCCCACTGGCATCATCCGTGAAACCCTGCGGTTACAAAGGACGAAGCTGGGTAAACAAAGATAGGCCGCTACCGCCAATGTTTGATCATGGAAATTGTAGATTAAAACCAATTTCAAATTCAAAATTATTCCTGGCAACCGCCGCGCAATGCAACTCTGAATGCACGACGTATTTATGCCTTTCGAATTGAATAAATGATTTGACGGAAAGGGTGAAATGGGACAATTTTGTCTCGTCGTACAATCAAATTCGTGCAGCTTTTTGTTTCGGGGTTATCTCGTGTGCGTGCTTGTTTAATTCAATATGGCCTGGTTTGCAAAAACATACTTTACTCGGTGACATGAAAATAGCGGTGGGGATTTTTTTCTGCTGAAAGTCTTACCAGAAGATTTATTGATATTTTGAGGGGGAAAATAATTTTCCTCCCTCCCCCTGATGATGACACACTTCCTCATTCTTTTTGAGGTACTGTACCAAGCAACTCGTAATTCGTGCTTCAGAGCTGGCAGCGTCTGTGGAGTAGGGCATCATGAATGAATGATTTGAATTTTCATTGAATATTTTGGGTTTGAATGATTCATTTTTCAATTAATATTCATGAATGATCATTGAAGCATACTGTGCGAGGTATGTTCATCATTAAATGTTTTCTTTCTGGGTTTTCTCTCCCAAACTCTGAAAAATATCTATAAAATGAAACATTAATTATTTTGTGATTTGCTTCTGCGTAAAAAAACACAAGATTTTTGTCAGAAGCAATCAATCGAACAATGTTGCCTAACAAATAACAACTAAACAACATCAACGAAGAAACAACTATATCGTAACGTTTCGGAGTCTATATCAGACTCCTTCGTCAGACGCTCAACAAAAATCTTCATAATTAGTTTGTTGATAGTTATTCTGAAATTCGAGAATTGTCACATTGACAGTATTCGAAAATCATAGCTTACATACTTTTACTTTGCATAGAAATTTCCAAGTTCCAACTCCTTTTTCAATAAATTCAGCCAAATATGGTCAATACCAATTGAGCAATTTGCAAAATTGCATTCTCTGTTCAATAAAATACAAGTTGACTCCTTAAGTTTTCTGTTAATATAATCAGGTTCAGTCATTAGAATCTTTGTATTACTCTAATCCATCATGTGATCTCCTTGGATTCTACATACATGTTCTGCTATTTTTGATTTATGTATGTCTCTATTTCTCAAGATATTCTTATGTTTCGGTCTTGATGTTTCTTCTGTGTATGATTTACTACAAATACAAGGTATATTATATACACAGTTTTTCTTTATTTTTGTTTTTCATTAATAGGTTTCGTCTTCGTTAATAAAGACCTAAGATCATTTTGTGTTTTGAAGACGGTTCTTATATTGAACTTAGAACCGATTCTTCTGATTTTTTCAGAAAGACCACGAACATAAGGGATCACATTCATCAGATTGGGTTGCTGTTCTTGTTGATTAGTCTGTTGTACTTGATTATTTGCTCTTCTATCTAAATTCATGATTGATGTATTTCTGAATTGCCTCAGATATCCATTATCTTCAAGAAATTTTTTGATGAAATCAATTTCGAATTTCAAGAGTAGAACAAATTAGGTTAGCTCTATCATAAATTGTTTTAATAACACCTCTTTTCACAATAAGTGGATGGTTTTTATAGATATTCAAATATCTATTTGTATGTGTCTGCCTCCTGAAGACACTCGTTTCTAAGTGGTTCGGATACTTAATTATCGGAACATCTAGTAAAGAAAGCTGATTATTTTTCTCTATTTCCAAGGTGAGTTTTATTGTTGGTTCTTTTGAATTTATGAAATCGAAAAATTTGCCTAACTCTTCTATACCATGTTGCCAAATTACAAATATATCGTCAACATATCGCCACCAAGGTTTTGGTTTCAACGAATATGTATCCACAAATTTGTCTTCAAAATATTCCATGAATATATTACTCATGACAGGTGATAAAGGCGAACTCATTGCCATTCCAAAATTTTGTTCATAAAAAACATCTCCTAGTTGGAAATAGGTGGTATTCAAACATACATCAAGCATTTCCATAATATCATTAGCATTGAATTTTGAATCTTTAATCACCGAGTCAATAATATTCATGATTATCATTTATTCATGTATGCATGATTGATGATGAGTAGTTAGTTGAATAATCAATCATACATCATGAAGGTACGAATACATTTTTGCAACTGACAAAAAATATTCAAGAACATTCGATGAGTCCAATTGTTACTACTTTTTCCAATAATTGTGGCCTTATTTCATCGATGGCCCGCTCAATATAGTTTTTCAATGCTTCTAGAGTTATTGGTTTGTCAGTGTAAACCGTGGATGTAACATACCCCCAAAGAAAATAATCAGGTGGCGTTAAATGCGACGATATTGGAGGCCAATTGATACGACCCAATCTTCAAATAATGTTCTCAATGCCCCTTCAACAAATCGATAGTTTTGTGGGCTGTGTGGTACGTAGCACAATTCTGTTGGAACCATAGGCTGTCCATATTGAATTTCTTTCACACAATTCTCCTCAATTTGGTAGCGTTGTTCAAATTTTAATCCAATCATGACTGATTTGTTAAAGTTTTCTGAACACGAATGTCCAAGAACTGTTACTTTGACAAACGTCATTCAAAAGGTAACCCTATCGAAATATTGAGCGTGATATTCAATTCTCATGGGATTATTCTCGATTAGTCTGGAAATATTATGATATGGAAATTGAAAATGGTATACTGCACATTCCGTGAACTGAATTCCCTTCAGTTTCCTGCTGCAATAAACTTCCCGAATGTCTTCATAAAAAACATCGCGTAGCATCGGCTTACGTGCATTCTAATTCTATTCCTGGCATCCTATTCGAAAGAGTGAGATCTCTTTTTTGTCGCCCCATCTCCAAAGCGATTGTCGAAAAGTCAATTTCAATATAATTCCTCCTGTGTAAAGGGGAAGTTGGACCAGATGTAAGACCCTTGCGCTTCTACGTTTGTTTTTCTGAGCGGAACCCCCTCAAACACTCGTACAAAAGGGAAATTAATGAGAATCAGACAACCGACTGATTAGCCAATCTATTAATCATTTTTCGAATTCCTGGTCGGCCATCGAACATCAATAGGATGAGTGATGATCTGTTAACAACTCCTGAGCAAGAACACGAACGGAATGGAACAGATTTCCAAATTTTCCGTCCTATCCATTCGCCCTCACCTTCGTTCTCTTGATTAAATCATTTACCGGACGATTTATTTATTCTTTCATCTGATGATGGCATAATTTATCAATTTATTTCTATAAGGACTTACCCGTTTATTTGTTAATAAATTTATCTGAATTTTCAGACTTGGATCTCATTTCGTTTGAGTTACTGATGGAGAATCCTTGGTCAAATTGAATTCTGTCCGCCCGTAAAGATGATCACTCGAACCTATACTCTGAAAATTTCAATTGTCTAGCTCATACCGTTCGAGAGTTATCGTGTTAACGGCCGGACTGAATCGTATTGACCATGGATTCTTGGTCAGTGAGTCGAACCAAATCGTTTAAGACCATTTTCAGCCAAAAATTCGAAAATTACAGACATTTGGTCAAATTGATAAGCACTCTGTTCCGAGGAACAAGAGCGCCAAAAATTATTAATCCGAAATCACCAGACCAATTCTACCCAATAACGAACTTATCCGAGATATTAATTTCTGAAATCTTCTCTGAAAATTATATTATATCAATTGAAACTTAACCGATATTCCAGTTTTGTTTTTACTGGAGATATTCTGAACCCAATTGATTAACTTACCAAAGTAGGTATATATTTCCATCAGCATGAGGATTATCCAAGAGCATTATATTATCACCCAACAATTATAGAATTCTATAATCCTCATAATTCTACGATACCAGAGGTTCTTTAATTGATAATTTTGCATTATTTTCTAGAACGTTGAATAAACAAACACCCTCTATATACATTTTTCCCTCGTGTTTAGAGTAGCGGAAAAAGTTGGACGCAATCGAACCTATCTGTATGCAGAATATTGTCGGGCAAAATTCAGTAATTTATTTATGGTCGGAGTGATTTGAGAATTTGTAATCGTTTTTGATCGTTAAAACTGAGATGGGGGAGTAATAGCGATCGGAAAGTTAGTCCAGGTCAGGAATTTACCTCGATTGTGGATGTGGAAATTTCTGTATGGAAGTTGGAAAATTATTCGATTTCATTTCATGCCATAGTTCGAACTTTTATTCTGATATTCTTAGCATCGAATGAAACTCAGAAAAGGAAGTTTATGCTCAATCTAGGATGAAGATTTCAAAATCATCGAAATAAACAGGGTGTCTGAATTGATGCAAAAGATTTTAGAGGGTGATACTTGAAATTGAAGGGGGTGTTTCATTCAGTTTCAGTTTCATTCATTAAACTGAAGAGGGCTCATAACAAAAAAATTAACGAGAGACCCCCCTTTGTTTACGGCGAATTATCACCTCCTAACATATTTTGCATCAATTTAGAAACACCCCGTATAGAAATTTTCCCTAAATTACCAACGAATGATAGATCGTTTTCAAATGATGAAGTATAATAGGACCAAGTTAATATTTCAAAACGAGAAGGATGGTATTTATGAACCTTTGCGTACAATTACGCTTAATGCATTTGATGCCATATTTTTTGTTTCTACTGTACTTTGGTTTAACCGAAAATACCCTCACATTTTTTAAATTAAATGAGGCACCCTATATATGTTTCCAGATTTTAAGAGACCCTGTTAGTTAATCGTACATACTACGTTTAGTGGAAATAATTTTTAACAAACCCTGTGGACAGGAGCTTTCTGGCGCTCTAGATCAAACAGACAAATTATATCTCCGAAAGTATTGGTTTCTCAGCGTTGAGAATTATATCAATGTATTCTTATGATAGAACAGCATCATAAAGGAAATTCAATTCAAATAATAGTTTATTTATCAAGATTAAATGAGCAATCTGAGAATGAGAACTGCATCATGGAAGAAATCAAATTAAAATAGCTGAAATGAATTTGACTCTCTCTTATAGAACAGGATGACATGTACGAGTATGAACACAGATCATATAATAAAGCTTAGATAGAATGATTATGGCATTCTGTGGAAACATAGAAGTACGATTCCTTATTGAAATTTAGAAAAATCATATCTCCGAAAGTAGTAGCTTGTTGGAGTTGAAAATGATATCAATGGATTTTTATGGGTGAAACTGCATCTTAAATAAAAATTGAATTTGAAATTTGTTACTAAAAAAAAAATTTTTTTTCGTTACTCCGAAACCATTTGGCCTATTCTGTCCAATAACGAAGTTAACCGAGATATTCATCTCCCTAACCTACTCTGAAAATTTCAACTGCCTAGCTCATTCCGCTCGAAAGTTATTGTAGAAATTTTTTTTTTAAATGTTCAAATTTTTTTTTTTTACACTTTGCTGTAACCTGGTCAATACAAAACTTCACATGCCTATAAAGGTCATGATTCTACAATCTGATGCTAAATTTCAGATAGATCGAGTGATCGGTTTCGGAAATATTCATAAAAAATGTTTTTACTAAAATCGGCCATAACTCCGAAACCGCTTGATGGATTTCGCCCATTAACGGATTAGCCGGACCGGTCGGACAGAATCGATTTTGACCTAGGATTCTTGATCAGTGAGTCGAACCAAATCGTTTGAGACCATTTTCAGCCAAAAATTCGAAAATTACAGACATTTGGGCAAATTGATAAGCACTCAGGAACTAGAGCGCCAAAAACGAGATATAAATATTTAAATTTATTTACTCTAGACTAATGACTAATGATGGAATAGTATATTCTAAAACAAGTTGCGGAATGTGCTCCTATTAAAACACGAATGAAAAAATTCGAAAACGAACGACAAAGGAGCGAGTTTTCGAACGCATGAGTGTTGGAATTGCCTTCTGCAACGAGTATTAGACGATATTTTCTCTATTTCATACAAGTTTTGTAAAATACTGTTGAAATTTAATGAAAAATTCGGATTATAACATCCTAGTGACTTTTATATTGTATCTTTGTAGTTGGTGTGACTGTTACGAAAGTTGACAGATTACGGAATTTGAATTTGAAACGTACGTAGGGCATGGAGATCCGATTTAAAACAGTTTCCTAATAGCATGAATGATTCAAAATTAGCAAGAAGGAAATCTCTAGTACCACATTTTTCAATGAAAATAAAGCTTTTCCTCAACAATTATTTCACTATATCCAGATTATATTGTATTGTCAATTGACGTGTGTTGAAATTTGATAGGATCGAATGTCAGTGCTGACTACCACAAAACGAAAAATATAACTAGAAACAATGCGGGAATGAGTTCATTCCAGCACTGTTTTCAGTGCTGGAATGGACTCATTACGATACTGAAAAAGAGAAATATATTCTTTGGTAAGATAGATAAGCAAATTGGGTTCAGAATATCTCCAGTGAAAACAAAACTGCAATATTATTTTAATTGATATAATATAATTTTCAGAGTAGATTTGAGGAATGAGTATCTCGGATAAGTTCGTTATTGGGGGGAATCGGTCTGTTTGAATGTAATTTCTTTCATGATGTAGTTAAGAATCCATTTATGTCATTCCCAGAGACTAATGATTGCGAATATATGATTTGTCAAAGTTTGAACAAGAGCGCCATAGCTCCTGTCCACAGGGCTTGAACCAATTAAAAAAAAAAGAATGATGACAATTCCTTAAAGCGGACTTCTCAAATGTACTTCTTTATAGTTTGTTATACGAAATTCTTCAGAAATGTTTGACAAAATAAATAATTTAAAATATCTTCAAGATTGAAGTAGCAGCGGAATTTCCGATCTTTCCGTGGGAAGGAATCTGATGAAAATTTACCAGCAAGCATGGATGGAGCGAATGGATTATTTTCGGGTCAGCAGTGAAGAGAATTGGCGAAAAAATTTATTTATCGGAGTTTACTCTCACGTGCCCCTCGAAAATGTATAAAACCTGATGCGAATATCATGCAGGGGGATACAGAACTTAACAGGAAACCGTTTTCGAGTAGAGGCTCAACCGAAATAGAGTCAACAAACCTTGCCTGAGACCTTCTCTGAGCACAGGGGGGCGCGGAAGCGGTGGCAGCCGGCGGCGTGACGGCAAATGCAATGGGGGTGGAATGACCACCAAAGCATGGCACAATTGGTGCGGATCTGAACATAGGAAACGAGTAAAGTGACAATTAGCTCTCGAATAATGAACCCCTATGAACTTTGAGAAATGTCTGTGAATTAGTTAATTATCGCAAGGGCGACCTGTCATATATTTTCGACGCACCACTCTCCCAGTTTTCAGTTTATTCCCGAAAACTTTTTTGTCAATCTACACCGTCGGAAAATACGTAATTTTTTATTAAACAGTAAGGATTGCAGTTTTCGAAATATAAGTATTCGAATAGTTGTTGTGAAGTCCAAGAATAGATGACCTATAATATATTAGTGGAATATTCGATTGGTTCAATATTTGAACACCCGAATAGTCAAATATTCGAATAGGAAATGGATAAGGCATATTGCGCACTTTTTCATCTTGGGTAATACATATTTATATTAACCTAGCGGCCCGGTACGTGCTCCGCTATGTATACAGTGAAATAATGAAAAAATTTTATTGTAACATCAAATTCATTTATTCAAACAAAAAAATATTTTATTAATTGCTAGCTATTTTGAAACTTAGATCAAAACATTTGGATAAACAATATTCTTTGTTTTCCTATTTTGAGCATGAATAAACAAACGGCTGGGAGTTTTTCATTTTCGACCGTTAATTTTCTGCATAATGTTTGAATTTTTTGAGTAATTTGAGTGCAAAAATCCGTCCGATCGAACGGATATTCATTATAGATTTTGTAACTTAACGAAAAGATCCAAATCCCAAGATACTTACTGGGGTAACAATCCTTTAAGTTTTGCATTGGGTAAAAATGAAAAACATTTAAGAGAAAACTATTTTGGACGCTCCGAGATTCGATCCCGCCGCCCCGCGAGCTATAAATTCCCAATCCAACGCCTCAGTTCACTCGGCTACCTTGCCTACGACAATCAACTCCGATTATGTACCAAATAAAGATTTTTAGTAAGTACTCGGATGATTTCCGTCTTTCGATTTTTGAGAATTACGTCAATCCTGTCAAGCGATCGATCGAAATCGGTTACTCCTTCATATTTCTCGCAGTTATTATCGACGATTCCAAGATTTTCGAGTAATTCCGTTCGAAATTCAAATTCGATTTGACATTTCTCGTCGCTCGTTCAGACCGTAAACGTCGACCTTGAAAGAGCCGCGTTAAATTTCGCCACAGAAATACGTGAAACGTCAGAATTTTGTCGATTTTCGCGTAAAGTCACATTTTCCTATCGTTCTTCCGGGAAAACGAAAGAAGGTTTCATTTGTTAAATTGATTTGAAACCGATATCTAAACGCAATATTCATAAAATATGGTCATTGGACGTATTCTAATGAAATCGAAGATATTTTTTCAGAGTTCTGAATATGGAATATGAATTGTTATACACTTCGCAAAAAAATTAACGCACATTCTGAAAAATCTCAATTTTAATGAAAGTCTACATTGACTTTATAACTTATTTTTTATGTTCTCTCGGGAAGGTTTTGAACGAAACAAGACACATTAAATGGAAGAAAAATTCAGGAATTCACCGAATCTTACGTGAAAGAAGAGAAATAAACAATTTTCAAAATACTGGAATGCTGATAAGTGATTTAATACTTGGTATTTCCACCCCTTGCGTTAATTACAGCTCGGCAACGAAGGTTCATACTCAAAATGAGTGATCTTAAAATGTTCTGATCTAATCCTTCCCAGATTTCTCTGAGTTGGATTCCTAAGTCATTAAGAGTAGCTGGATGATTTTCTGAACTTCTCAGCCTTCTATTGAGGTTGTCCCAAACCTGCTCAATCGGATTGAGATCTGGACTTCTTGCTGGCCATTCCATTCGAGAGATTTCAAGGTACTCCTGAACGATGCGCGCACGATGGGGTCTGGTATTATCGTCCATAAAAATGATATTTTCACCAATGTATGGGGCAAATGGCACTACATGCTCTTCAAGAATGTTCCTTATACAGGGTGTCCCAAAAATACCACGCGAAAGTGACACTGGAGATAGATTGGCATTAGGTCTATCAGATAGCATCAACATGACCTCAGTAAAAGTCCGCTGGTTTTCGAGATATCACCACTGTTGCGTCCCATGACTTCACATGTTGGGAAGCGCTCATTTGTATTTCTAAACAAAGCAGCTCGCTTGTGAAACTTAAATGTTTTGGGTTTACTGGTTTATTTTTGCGTGGGTGGTCTCACCCTTGAAATTAATATTTTCCACGAAAAGATAATTGCAAGTAAAATATCTTGTAATACTTCAACCCTTGTAGAAGTATTTATGACCTATTTCCTGTGAAATATTGATAAAATGCATACAACAACTAACACATTGCCAGAGCTGTGAGTCCTTTGTCTAGATTCGAACCCATACAAAAATCTAGAATTTTCCGATTAGATCGCCACGGCTTTGGCTATTCACTAAATCGAGGGCGTAGATTCCGAATCTGTAATTAGTTTTTGCGTATCTCGATTAATTTTGGTAATATGGCGAAAAATCCGACTGATTAGTCCATTTTCCGGAGGTAGAGCCAGAAATTGCGACTATTTTCGTCATTGCTCCGAAACTAATCGAGATACGGAAAATCTAATTACAGATTCGTGATCTGCGTGCCCGATTTAGTGAATAACCAAAGCCGCGTCGACCTAATCGGAAAATTGTAGATTTTTGTATATGTTGGATACTAGAGAAAACTTTTTGGCGTTTGACGGATTCGCTCATTACCTAATATTTTCCGAACGGATAGAGAAACAGAAAAAATAGATACATAAATCTAAACGTCGTCCACCGACCAATAATCGGGGAAAATTTGGTTATTGAGATGTGAAAATCATAGATTTGGGACTGGAAAGAAGAATTTTCCTCCGATTCTGGGTCAAAAATATTTCTAAGTGCCGACCCAAAAAAATTTTTCTAAATTTTCTAATTAAATCGAGGTCGCTGATCACGAATACGCAATTAGTTTTTCCCTAAGTGGCGTACTTTGGAAAAATTTTCACTTAAAGTGATAAAATTGACGAAAATAGGTCAATTTTCGAACTTTCCACCACCCAAAAAAATCGGAGTAGGGTGTTGCTGATTTTTACGTCATATTTGGATCCTTTATCTATCGAATCATCCGAACAATAAATGTCCAGGTCGTACGCTTCGGAAATTATGATTTTTTTCCCGAGAGTCTATTTTTCGGAAAATTCTTTCCGCGATATTTTCTCGGAAAATTTTTGTAATAAATATCTGATGGTAGATTCGGAATCTACAGCCCCGAATCTATAAGAATAAGTACCCGTTTCATAGTTTTGCGTCAAGAAATTTTTCTCGAAAAATGGGATTTTTTTAAGGCTAATGTATTAAAAAAAAAAGCACTGACGTGGAGTCAGTACTCTTTGGCGCGCGTGTTCACGGTGGCTAATTTGAATTGAATGATGAGTACTTCAAGCTCAGTGGATAGAGCGAGCCGAAGATCTACCCAAAGAATAGTGGACACCATTCACTGTCGGTTAAAAAATTAACTCCTAGAAGATTTGGGGGGGTCAGTATAATTCTAATCATTTTTATAGCACGCGCGCCAAAGCAGATTGACTTTTTACACTTTTTTTTTCATTGTTAAGTCAATCTGCTTTTGCGCGCGTGCTATAAAAATGATTAGAATTATACTGACCCCCCCAAATCTTCTAGGAGTTAATTTTTGAACCGACAGTGAATGGTGTCCACTATTCTTTGGGTAGATCTTCGGCTCGCTCTATCCACTGAGCTTGAAGTACTCATCATTCAATTCAAATTAGCCACCGTGAACACGCGCGCCAAAGAGTACTGACTCCACGTCAGTGCTTTTTTTTTTTTTTTCAAGTTCCTTTAACAAATATAGCTATCAATACAGTTTGGCTGTTAGCTTTACCGTAGATCGGAAAAAAATGCGGTTGTGGGTCCTCCGTTAGGGACGCAATTGCATCTTCTCCAAATCCGAACGTATTTCAATATAGATCTACCGAATATAGTTATTTATAAATTCGCCCCACGGTACGGACACTTTAACTCGGAAACAACGCTACATCCCCCAAACTGACTTGTCCTTGCACTGAATTGCCATGAATATTCTTTTTAAACCTCACAATATCGGATCAGCACTCCCAACATAACCCATACAACCAAAAAACAGTAACTTCTCTTCTGCGCATGCGCAATCTACTTGCAGCTGAAAGTCCTCCCAAAATCACACACCTTACAAAAAACTCCGATTCTCCAACACTAGTAGTTCAGGAGATATTGCATCTTGAATCCACGCATGCGCAGACCCTCACCAGTGGATTCTATGGAGGAAATGCAGCCGCCACCCCAAAATCCCAATCCTCTCTGACGAAAATACCAGCAGTTAAATCACTGATGGTCTGCTCATGCGCATAACGAAAAATGCCCGTAAGGGGGGTAACATCGATTTCAAAATTAGCCCCAGGGCCACGGTACGAACACTTCAATTCGGAAACAACGCTACATCCCCCGAACTGACTTGTCCGTGCACTGAATTGCCATGAATATTCTTTTAAAACCTCACAATATCGGCTCATTACTCTCAACATAACCCATACAACCCAAAAACAGTATTTTCTCTTCTGCGCATGCGCAATCAACTCGCGGCTGCAAGTCCTCCCAAAATCACACACCTTACAAAAAACTCCGATTATCCAACACCAGTGGTTCAGGAGATATCGCATCTTTAATCCACGCATGCGCAGACCCTTACCAGGGGATTCTATGGAGGAATAACATCCACCACCCCAAAACCCCAATCCTCTCTGACGAAAACACCAGCAGTTAAATCACTGATGGTCTGCTCATGCGCATAACGAAAAATGCCTGTAAGGGGCAACATCAATTTCAAAATTAGCCCCAGAGCCACGGTACGGGCACTTTAACTCGGAAACAACGCTACATCCCCTAAACTGACTTGTCCTTGCACTGAATTGCTATGAATATTCTTTTAAGACCTCACAATATCGACTCAGCACTCCCAACATAACCCATCCAACCCAAAAACAGTCACTTCTCTTCTGCGCATGCGCAATCTACTCGCGGCTAAAAGTCCTTTCAAAATAACACACCTTACAAAAAACTCCAATTCTCCAACACTAGTGGTTCGGAAGATATCGCATCTTTAATCTACGCATGCGCAGACCCTCATCAGGGATCTGGATTCTATGGAGGAATAGCATCCGCCACCCCAAAACCCCAATACTCTCTGACGAAAACTACAGCAGTTAAATGACTTCTCATCTGCGCATGCGCACAACGAAAAATGGCTGGAAAGGGCAGCATGAACCTCAAAAAAATAGGTTTCGGCATTTTCAGCAAAGTATTCCGCAAAATAGTAGTAATTTTTTTATTTTTTACATGTCACGTGATCTTCACGAAATTTTGCAAAAGTGTTTGTATTGGTCTTTTGCATCTAACTACTGAGTTTCAATTCAATCAGATCAGTATTTTTCGAGTTATCCTGAAAACATAATTTTGAAATTTTTGAATTTTTTTTTTGCCACTTTAGGGCCGTCCGATCAAAACGAAACTTCGCAGGCATATAAAGGTCATGATTCTACAATTTGATGCCAAATTTCAGAATGATCGAGTGATCGGTTCCGGAAATATTCATAAAAAACGTTTTGACTAAAAACGGCCTTAACTCCGAAACCGCTCGATGGATTTCGCCCGTTAACGAACTTGTCCGAGATATTTACGCTACAAAACTACCCTGCAAATTTCAACGCTCTAAGTAGTTCCGTTCGAGAGTTATCGTGCTAACGGCCGGCCGGACCGGCCGGCCGGCCGGACCGGACGGACAGAATTGAATTTGACCTCGAATTCTTCATCAGGAAGTCGAACCTAATCGTTTGAGACCATTTTCGAAAAAAAATTCGAAAAATACAGACATTGTGACGAAATGATAGCACGCTGTTCCTTGCGGAACACGCGCGCAAAAATTGCAGAAATTCGACCGGTCTCCGATTTCAATGCAAATTACGTCATTTACTAATTCGGGGCCGTAGATTACGAATATATGATCGGATTTTTCATTAGAGAATTTTCCGCAGAAATACCGCGAAATGAGTTTTCCGAAAAACAGACCCTTGGGAAAAAAATCATAATTTCCGAATAGTACGGCCTGGACATTTTCTGTTTGGATTATTCAGTAGATAAAGGATCCATATATGACGGCAAAAATCAACAACACCTTACTCCGATTTTTTTGGGCGGTGTGAACTTCCAAAATTGACGCCACTTAGGGAAAAATTAATTGCATATTCGTGATCAGCGACCTCGATTTAATTAGACTCGAGCTCCGTATCGATATACCATGAAAACTGGAGATTTTTAAAAAATACACAAAAGTGGTGATATCTCGAAAACCAGTGGACTTTTACTGAGGTCATGTTGATGCTATCTGATAGACCTAATGCCAATCTATCTCCAGTGTCACTTTCGCGTGGTATTTTTGGGACACCCTGTATACCTATCAGCATTCATAGCTCCATTATCAACGACCATTAGGTCTGTGCGAGCAGTCAAAGATATTCCACCCCATACCATAATCGATCCTCCCCCGAAACCAGTAGTATTCAGGAAATTGCACTGAGCATATCTTTCATGTGGACGTCTGTATACAAGGAAACGTCGATCACAATGGTAGAGGCAGAATCTAGACTCATCTGTGAAGAGAACTCTTTCCCAATCAGCCTCTTCCCAATGGATATGCTCTCTCGCAAAATCCAAAACACGATGGGCTGGGGTAAGAGCTGGGCCTCTTGCCGCGACACGAGGCCTTAAATCATATTCTCTGAGGCGATTTCTTATTTTCTGAGTGCTAATTTGCACCCCATGAGTTTGCTCAAGCTGATTTTGAAGGAGGCGAGCGGTTGCAAACCGTTGTCTCAACGAAGAAACTCTCAAGTAACGTTCTTGAATGGCAGTTGTTACCCGCGGTCTACCCTGTCCTGGTCTTCGGACATTCATACCTGTCTCCCTGAATCGCTGCAACATTCTGGACACACTTGTATGGGAAACTCCAAACCTTTCTGCAAATTCTTGTGTATGTCCACCCTTCTTCTCGCAAAACTACCGCTTGGGCACATTCCTCTTGGGTCAAATTGCATGTTTCGCGTTGCATAGAGATCGAGTGTAGAAAATCAAACGAAAGAAAAACTAGTGATCACTAGAATTGATCGAGAACAACTGATTTCAGAATAGAGCCAATACATTCAAAATCTGATAATCTCATCTTTTTTTATTCCTGCTGGGAAAAAACCTCTGTATTGAAGAAAAATGTTGAAAGTGGATAACATATGCATGCATTATTCTGATAAAAATAATTATCATTGAGAATACCTTCAGTTGTAGAATAAATTTGAGATTTCCATAATGTGCTTTAATTTTTTTGCGCAGTGTATATTTTAAGGTAGAATTAAATAATAACCTTAATCATGCATAGAAGATTCACGATTTAATTTTTATGTTATTTTTGTTATTTATATCGTTTAGATATCGCTTTCATATGAAATAATCAATCTGTAGGGACCATCATCGGGAGGTCATAATGAACTTCAATTCAACTAATCGTTGCTGAAATTCTGGAAACTTTGGAAACAATGATCCATCAGGCAATATTTTGTCCCTTTAGTATTTCAGTTGTTCCTTATGTGAGATACAATTTGTAGGTTTAGTGTCTTTATATTACCTCCAAAGGAACGTTTAAGGTACCGTTCGCATGCTAAATATGAAATTTCAGATTATTATGGAAAATATAGAATTTAACGTTTCGGGGCAACCTCCGCAGTAAATCTGACTGAGCTGTGTGGAGAAACAGCCACCATAAAAGCAGGACTAAATCACTGCCTGACAACCGTATACTACCAGGGATTTATTTTATACCTATCCCTAATGTTCACTGGGGCTGTCTGCTAGCATATTCGGTGTGCATAGGAGTTACAGGGTGACTTCTGACTAACATACACAAGGGGGGAGGATGTTCATAAAATACAAAAATAGTATAATTTCACGGAACGAAAATATTTCAACTGAGGACTTTTCATCATGCAACTGAAATGGTATACAGTGAGAGTCTCTAACATGGTATAAATTCCGTAAATCAAAGACTGATTTTTGGCGCTCTAGTTCCTCGGAACTGAGTGCTTATCAATTTGCCCAAATGTCTGTAATTTTCAAATTTTTCGATGAAAATGGTCTTAAACGATTTGGTTCGGCTCACTGATCAAGAATCCGTGGTCGAAATTCATTCTGTCCGGCCGTCCGGCCGGCCGTAGGCACGATAACTCTCGAACGGAATGAGCTAGACAGTTGAAATTCTCAGAGTAGGTTTGGGAGATAAAATCTCGGCAAAGTTCGTTATTGGGCAAAATCGGACAGATGGTTTCGGAGTAACAGAAATTTTTTTTTTTACGTAACAAATTCCAAATAAAATTTTTTTCAATAAGCAGTTTTACCATAAGAATCTAATGATATCATTTTTAACTCTAACAAGCTAACACTTTCGGAGATATGATTTTTCAAAATTTCAATACTAAATCGTATTTGTACGTTTTCACAGAATTATATAATTATTCTATGTATGAATTGTCATAATGTCAACTCATTTTCCTGAGACATGACAGTTTTCTGGCCTGAAAGTTGACGAAAAGCGAATATAAGGGTAAAAAACAGTCAAATAAACCCCCATGTGGCGATCTTATGTCGAAAAGTGAAAATTAAGAATATATATCCCAGGTAAGTGCCAACGATTTATTCCAATTCCGGAGATCGATAAGATCGTTCGAGGAGCCCGATAGCTGGTCGGTCTGACCCGTCGGGTTTCGGAACGAGAGAAGGCGGGCTCAAATCCCGGAAAGGAAATTACACTTTTTGGCGCTCTAGTTCCTCGGATCTGAGTGCATATGAATTTTTATTTAAGATGCAGTTTCACCATTGAATTCCATCGATATCATTTTCAACTCCAACAAGCTAATACTTTCGGAGATATGATTTTTCTAAATTTCAATAATGAATCGTACGTACTTCTTAGTTTTCACAGAATGCTATAATTATTCTATCTAAGCTTTATAATATGATCTGTGTTCATACTCGTATATTTCATCCTGTTCTATAAGAAAGACTCAAAATCATTTCAGCTCTTTTAATTTGATTTCTTCCATGGTACAGTTCTCATTCTCAGATTGCTCATTTAATCTTGATAAATTATTATTACAAACTATTATTTGAATTTAATTTCCTTTATGATGCAGTTCTTTCATAAGAATACATTAATATAATTCCCAACTCTGAGAAACCAATACTTTCGGAGATATAATTATTCTGTTTGAACTAGAGCGCCAGAAAGCTCCTGTCCACAGGGCTTGAACCCATTTTTTGTTCTAAATATGACAGGTTGAATTGTATTTTGAACTGCGCTCTTTTTGATTTGAGAAAATGTTATACAGCGTGTCCCAAATCTGATATATGACGTCATCGATATTTTTTTTTGAATAGCAATAATAATTTTTTTATGACTATTCTTAAAGAGTATACCTATTAAGTTACACACGTGTAATAAATAACTCATTTGTTTGGCAAAAAATTATATACAAATACCTCTTGACATTCCATTTTTAACGTGCTTTTATTATTTAATTGAGTTGAATGAGATTGCTTCATTTTCGAATTAGTTGATGTTTGTTGATTATCTTTTTAATGGCGAGGAATAATAATTTAATATTTGTTACACATGTTTAACTCGATATGGGTGAATATACAAAAGTTGGGTAACTTTTACGGATATTTTGTTTACGATATTGTACGAAATTCCTACAAATTAGGGCTTACAAGATGGGTAATGTAATGAATATATTGCTCGTGTTTGGGCCAGTCACTTTTTCAAGTAGATTCTGAGAAATTTCGATTTTTCTGAATTTGACTGGCAGGAGACTGACGAGGCTGACATATAGATATGTATGAAATTTATTTGGATTTACATGAAATCTCTTAGAATCTAATAATGGCACATATTTTGAGTCTTAATTCACTTAAGTAATAATTGAAATACTCTTAAGTTAGGGTTAGGTGTAGTCAGCTTTTTCAAAAAATCTTTTTTTCTTGTTTTCATTTTCTTAATGCATAATATCTCAGAAATATTCTCTGAAAATTTGAAGTAAATCCGAAAAATACTTTTTTAGTAATTCGATAATTAGCAACGGGCTCTCGGGTGCTCTGGGCGAGAGCTTGTAGCTAACAGCAGGTAGCTAGCCGCTAACGTGCTAACGACAACACTCCAGAAGGTAGAATGATACGTAGACAACATCAAATAGATATTTTGGAGGCCATAACAGTGGCTGAAGAACTATTATATGGCTCAGGAATAGATGACTCTGTAAAACTACTTTCTTTGAACTGGTGACCACTGTAGCTCGAAAACCGCTTGGTAGATTCTAATGAAATTTATACAGCTTTTCGTAAACATGAGAGAATCGTGCCTGATCGAAGGATTTCCTTTTTTCTTTTAATTTCGAATTTTTATAAGCAATTAACTGTTGGTTTCTTTCCGAAAATATGGAAAAAATTTTCCTGAGGCTGCCATTTAGTTAATTTAAAAGAAAAAAGAAAAAGCATCGATCAGGCTCAAGATTATCTATTAATGAAACTAATTTTTTTTGTCCGATTGATTTTTGATGATACTCCAAGTTTAAGTGATGGTCACCGCAAGGAGCTTCGGTCGGAACTGGATCCTTACAAACAGCCATTACTTTCAAAATTATTAATATTTTTTTCTGAAATTTCTGTCAAATTAAGTCGAAAGCCTGTTTGATCATACCATATTTTTACTTTTATGAAATAAAATAATTTACTGGCAAAAAAAAATTATTTAAAATTGTCATGTTTTGACGCTTCTGACTACACCTAACCCCTCAAATCAATGTTTGGAGGCTATGGGGGTGTATACCTAAAAAGAACACGTGCTATAATTGAAACATTTCGGCGTTCCCTTATGTGCGGAAGCGAGTGAAAGATAAATATAAAAATTTTATCGTCTTCAGACCAAGAAAATTTACGCTTCTTTCCCATTCCGTATTATTTTCAGCAGTTTGGAGGGCAACGGCCGTCCCTTTTAATAGAATATAGTGGATTTGAGACAGCACTGTGTTTTTATTTCAACGTTCAATACGTGACTTGGGAGGAAAAAAGTAATTAGTTCTATAGACAGTGGGCGCCACTTGTCATTCTCCAGCAAGCATGCCAGCCATACTACTTAGCCAGTTGAATTTCACTATCATTTTCCCCATTTTGTATTGCAAATACAGTTGGGGCAGCGCTTCCAATTTTCATTTTGGATCTTGATGTGTCCCTTGAATAACCAATGAACTTTCTCCGTCTTTTCATGTGCCATATTACACTCGTATACCCCTTTCGGTTCTTGCTATCATTCCACGAATCTGCCAGCTTTTCATGAATGAAAGCTATGGGTTTTCTCTTTAAACGAAAAACCAGGCAATGCATCTCGAATATGACCGTTTTCAGATGTTTCGAACGTCATAATGGAACGGAACCCCTATGAGATCAACCACGTCCTTTCACCAACGCCTTCTACGAATTCTATTTCTCCTTTCTGTTGTGGAAATTTGCAACAATACGAGTTGTTCGTGTTGAGAAATACTCACAATTCTTCGGAAAGCTTATCCACACAATGCTTACGAAAATTGTAGCGACATTTTGTGCCTTAAACGTGCCATATTTACAGACAGTGTGTAGTCATGTTTCATGTGACCGGCTTATTAGTCAGTGTTAACGGCCATCTTGATGTTTGAAGTAAATGATCACTTGCTACCCAAATCGATGAGGGCGCTTCGAAATTAACAGTGTGGGAAAGTCAAATGAAATAAATTGTTTATCTTGGTTACTGTACATATTTATGGAAAATGCCAAAACACGTCAAATTAAAATTTTTTATTCCTCGAAAAAATGCACACTCTACCTTCTTCGAAATACAGGTAAAACTCCCAAAGGTCTCGTCATTCTTTATTCAGCAAAATGTTATCACTTTCATGTCTATTGAAAAAACCAAATTAGAAAAAAAAAACAAGTGATTAGCGAACACTTGTTACAATATCAAAAACTGATATGTAAAACAGAATGTAGCACAAAAATTATTCTATTATGTGTGAGCGATGCAGATAATGACCCCAGATAAAAGTCGTTCTTCTACTGTTTCCAGGTACTCTGAATCTTTTTTTGTTTTTGTTTTATGCGCATAATTGAATATTCTGATTCAGAAAACTTTTTAATAAACATTAGAACAACATAAATATTAAAGAAATGTTCAAACTGTCTCCCTTCAGCCGCAATACACGTTCAAAATCGTCGTAAAAATGATAAAAGTATCAGACTGGCGAGTCCTCCGTTATTGACATGATTATTATTCAATTCATAAGAGCCAAGACTAATACCTACAGGTGATCAGAGAAATATACATTTTAAATGTAAAAAGCTTTAACTTAAGTCACTTTGTGATTAATAGTATTGATGAGAAACAAATAATTGAAACAAAAAAGAAATAATTTTTAAAAGGTTTTTTTCTGGGTTTTCTCTCCCAAACTCTGAAAAATATCTATAAAATAAAAATTAATTATTTTGTGATTTGCTTCTGCGTAAGAAACACAGGATATTTGTCAGAAGCAATCAATTGAACAATGTTGCCTAACAAACAACAACGGAATAACATCAACGAAGAAACAACTATATCGTAACGTTTCGGAGTCTATATCAGACTCCTTCATCAGACGCTTAATGAAAATCTTTAGAATTATTTTGTTGATAGTTATTGTGAAATTCAACAATTGTCAATAACTATCAACAAAATAATTATTGGCGTGAAGGCCAATGGGAAGACCGAAGACAGTGGAGTCTAGATATCGGACAACGTCGAGGAACGGTTTAAACCGAAAATATACATATTTATTTCTGGAGAGCTACAGAGCACCGCTGAAGGCCAAGAAGCCTGAAACACCACTGACCTTGCTTTTCAGCCAATCAATGAAATCCCTGGGTGTTCATTGGAATTTTGAACTCTATGCATAAGTATTATACTGGGTCAAAAAAAACGACTATTTTTTCTTCTTAATGATACTGTGAAAATGTCATTCATGATGATAAAAAAAATTATCGTGAAAGTTTGAGCCCTTAATAATAGTATTAAGGGGTGTATCGTTACGACTATTGGTTTTTTAACAGTAATCGCATTTTTTTCACTCAAAACTCGTCAATTATTAATTTCAAAAATTTGAGCGATACAAATTCTTGAAGGAAATTAAATTCCCTACAAAAGAGCTTTCGTTGTAGATTTATGTAAAACAAGCCGTTTGCTTGTTATCGTGCCTGAAACATTGATTTATTTTTTCAATTTTGCGTTTTGATTTTGCATTTTTATAACTACTAGAAATATAATAATTATATTGTGGAACTTAAGCCAAGTTGTTTTCTTTACTTTAATTCTCATTCCAAAGTTTAACCTATTTTTATGACTGTATTTGCCGAAATATGTCACTGAAACAAATTTCAGTATAAAAAATGCATTGAATGGTAGGATTTTATCATTTTAATATTATTTTCCATTATATTTCTTGTAGTTACAAAAATGCAAAATCAAAACGCAAAATTGAAAAAAATTATCAATGTTTCAGGCACGATAACAAGCAAACGGCTTGTTTTACATTAATTTACAACGACAGCTTTTTTGTTGGGAATTTAATTTCCTTTAAGAATACGTATCGCTCAAATTTTTCAAATTAATATTTGACGAGTTTTGAGTGAAAAATGCGATTACTGTTAAAAACCCAATAGTCGTAACGATACACCCCTTAATACTATTATTAAGGGCTGAAACTTTCACGATAATTTTTTTTTATCATCATGAATGATATTTTCACAGTATGATTAAGAAAAAAAATAGTCGTTTTTTTTGGCCCAGTCTAATAAGTATAATAATTATACGAAACCATTTGGATACCCTATTGGCAGAACGGTCTGAACTTGTTGATTTGTTATGAGGATATCTAATGATTTTTCCAAATCTTCCCAAGAAAGCCGTTAATTTATTCACTTCCTGTGGCGAAAGGGTGGCAGTAATTCCTGCTGGGGGAGCATTGCAGTGTAGGGGTTCGAAGTGAGCAAGAGGCACTCAGATAAATGGTGCATTTCATCTGACATAACAAGTCATCCTGCCTCACGAAATCCTTCTACGCCGGTATTCTTACTGGGGCAGAAGAAATGTCGGGAACAGAATGAAGAAATTGTTTTAAGGAACTCCCACCCCGATCGTGATTAAAATATAAATTTTGGCAGTAGACAATGTTCTTAATTTTATGAATCTCTCCGCTCGCCTGCGGATACATGTTTTGCATGGAAATTGTCCCATTAAAAATGAACAAGAGATGTTCTACGAGAGACCGTACATTTAACATATCACTGAGGTTGGTAGCTTACTGCCCGCACGGGAAATTGGGAAACAGTGACTGCTTATTCCGATGGGCATTTCGGCTATTTTTCACATCAAAAATACGTGCGGAAAAAGTTATCTCAGTAAATAATGATGACAGGTTATGATCTACGCTTCCGAACCGAAACTTCCTCTGGAGCGATGGAGTTAGTTCTAATTTGGGGCATAACGAATAAAGCTCAAGGGTGAAGGAACGATACTCATATCTCATATGAAGGAAATAAGGGTGTATCGGAATTATGTGGTCGCGAAGTTTTTATATTTTCTTTCATGAATAAGGATGAATGAGTTATAAATTGAAGGTGAAGGAATCATTAAAGAATACTTTGAGAGGTACAGGGTTATTCACTATAATTGAAAGTTTTTTTTCTGGGTTTTCTCTCCCAAACTCTGAAAAATATCTATTAAATAAAAATTAATTATTTTGTGATTTGCTTCTGCTTAAGAAACACAAGATATTTGTCAGAAGCAATCAATCGAACAATGTTGCCTAACAAACAACAACGAAACAACATCAACGAAGAAACAACTATATCGTAACGATTCGGAGTCTATATCAGACTCCTTCGTCAGACGCTTAATGAAAATCTTTAGAATTATTCAAGAATTGTCACAAAATAACTATCAACAAAATAATCCTAAAAATTTCACAAAATAACTATCAACAAAATAATTCTAAAGATTTTCATTAAGCGTCTGACGAAGGAGTCTGATATAGATTCCGAAACGTTACGATATAGTTGTTTCTTCGTTGATGTTGTTTCGTTGTTGTTTGTTAGGCAACATTGTTCAATTAATTGCTTCTGACAAATATCTTGTGCACTCAGTTCCGAGGAACTAGAGCGCCAAAAAGAATTTATCCCTAACACAAAAATTCTGAGTTTCTGCAAATACAACATTGATGGAATAATCGTGTTCCGAACAGTCTGTAGGTAGCATTTCATTTAAAATGGTTAAATTTAATTTTGGATAATGAAATAAAAATGGGTACAACATATAACTATTTTCTTCGAAAAAATGTGCATGCCTCTTATTTCCACTTTTTGTACCAAAAACGGATAGACTTTTTGTTACTGAGGATGATTTGGCCATTGATGGGGTGTTTTATCGACCCTTTTATCATTACAGAGAAACGTTTCATTTCAGATTTTTAATCATTGGTCTCTGCTAGTCCGTTAATTTCGAATGATTACTGGTAGCTTTCCTTAAAGCGTTATTCTCTCTTTGTATGGTACTGATATCGCGCACTGCGTATTAACCTGGTAGTTTTCACTCCCCCTGGTGGATAGCATGAGACTCCAAACGGAGTACTTGCGAATCACCGTAGAGGGGAAAATAATATACGCAGGGATCTATAGTTCGAGTGACCGCAGTCGAGGAGCTTGGTTAGTTGATCGCCAGGTTTCACTGTTTACTTGGTACTCTGTAGTGTTTTTCATCATCATTGAATTATGATTCACTCATGTGTGAATTACTTTTAACATTGGTATCCGTAAATAAATCTGCCCAATTTGGTAGCGTTCTTCAAGTGTTAATCTATTCATGATTGAAATTAAAAAACTTCCTGGACACAATTTTCAAGGATATAAAGTATTCTGTGGAAATAGTATTTTATCCAATGTCCCCGTTCATTGCAAACATTGGATTTAAAAAGAATCCAGCTATTTCAAGACAATCCAGCCACATGTAGGTCAATCTAATCCCGGCTCTAGTCTCATTATTTTCAGATTATCTTCGTAGATTGTTATTGGTATTTTTTCTTGCCGAAAGCCGTAGCAAACAATTTGGACTGTATAACCACATATCATTTTTATGAAGGCTATTTAATACGTAAATCCACAAAGATGGAAATATAGTTTGTTCTAAGCGAAAGGGTTAATTGATTCATATCCTCTTTAATTCATCGTTATAGAGACAGTATATTGAACGGAAATTATTTAGAATTCTGATCTGATTTTGGCGCGATTTTCGCTCTGAAACGATTAGGTTCGAATCACTGATGAAGAATTCGAGCTCAAATTTGATTCTGTCCGGCCGGTCGTCCGGCTATCTGGCCGTCAGACTGTCCGGCCTCAGGCTGATCGGCCTCTGCAACGATAACTTGAGAACAGAAAGAGATAGAAACTTGAAATTTTCACATTGACTTCACAAATGCGACGGACAAGTTCGTTGATGGGCATTATCGGCCCAACGGTTTCCGAATACAAATTTTGTTTTCAAACAATACAGATCCGATCAAATTGAGAAAATTTAAAAAAATATTATTTATACCATTTATAACATCAGGCAAATGACCACCACGACCACGCTTACAGGACCATATCCTTTTAATGAAATTTTCCATAACCAAATCGCAAAGTGGCTGCCCTATGTCCTCGATAGCCTCAGGAATTCCATCTTTGAGGTCTTGAATCGACGTTGTGCTATTGGCGTAGACCTTCTCTTTCACGTGGCCCCAAAGGAAGAAGTCGCAAGGTGTTAAATCACAAGATCTCGGTGGCCAATTGTGATCACCTCTTCGAGAGATAACACGGTCCGTAAACTTTTCCCGCAAAAGATCAATGGTTTCGTTGCTTGTGTGGCAAGTAGCGCCGTCTTGTTGAAAGTAAACGTTGTCCAGATCAATACCATCCAATTCCGGCCATAAAATATCATTAATGATCTCTCGATAGCGCAATCCATTCACCGTAACTGTTGCTCCAGGCTCAATGTCGGAAAAGTAAGGTCCAATGACTCCGCCGGACCATAAACCGCACCAAACAGTCACACGTTGAGGATAGAGAGGCTTTTCAACAATAACTCTTGGGTTTTCCGAGCCCCGGATGCGACAATTTTGCTTTTGCCGAGGTGGAAATGGGCCTCATCACTCAAGATGATTTTTCGATGGAATTCCGGATCATTTTAATGCATTTCACCGACCCAATCAGCAAAGACACGACGTTGTTGATGATCGGCCGGCTTGAGTTCTTGTGTTACCTGAACTTTATAAGCCTTAAGACCCAAATCTTTATGCAAAATACGGTGTAATGACGTTTGTGGAATGCCTAATTCCAAAGAACGACGAGGAATGGACAAACCTGGGTTTTCTTCAACACTTTCGGCTACAGCAGCAATACTCTGGACTGCTCTTGAGCGACGTGCACGGGTTTTATCCTTCACATAACTAACTTGTCCCAACAGCTCGAATTTTTCCATCAGTTTCTTCATTGCGCTCCGACAAGGTGCTTCACAACGACCCAAAAATGTTAGAGTTTTATGAACCGTCTCTGCCAAATTTTCACCATTTTTATAGTGGATTTTAATCATTTCAATGCGTTTTTGAAGCGTTTATCGTTCCATTTTTATTAATGGCGTAGTTTCTACTTGTCAAATGTCAAAAAATGACAGCTTCAAAAGTGACATCTACCGAAATAGCGGACTATTCAAAATAACACCTCTTATTGGAAAACCCTTTATTATATTTGTGATGAAGATCCAGGAATCGTTCGGAAATATCAACCGCAATATGAATAAGCTTATAGTTGGGGTGTTGAAAGCTGCAGTGAGGGATATATTGTTCCAAACTTGGGGTTGGAACACGAATCCCTACTCTGAAAACACACTTAGTCCAGCCAATTTGACTTGTCAATAAAATTTATAGGGAAGAGCGATATTCACATATTTGTAAAAATGGAAAAAGAAATCCCAAGACTGTTGTAGCCATAGATCTTGTAGGGAAGACATAGAAAACGAGGGAAATCTGACATCCGCTAATGGCCATCGCAGGATAGGAAATGAATAAGCTACTCGCAAAGTGTGGGTTTCATACGATAAGGCTGCAACTTCAAGATATCCACCCAGAAATATTTCTTTATGACCACTCAAGTCGTTCTCACCCCAAGGGATCGTATGGAGTCCAGCAGATCAGAAAAACTGATTTTCTAATTCGAGGGGTTGTTAGGTTCGGTCTCCACGTTTATCGATGAGGACCTCGTTTTAGAGTGAAGTTTTTGCAGCTAGGGGATTTCGTCATAGTTTACATTGACCATTCATAAGAAATGTACAAGCTGTGTCCCAAGAAGTTCACATAACTGTAGATTAATGACTTTTTTACATTTACCTATTTAGTTTTTTAAAATGTATGAACAATTTCGTATAAATATAACCTAATACAATTTCTTCTTTCGTTTTATTCTACAGTTCCCGGATTAGGTAGGTTGCTTGTTCCGACTTCACTATCGCATTCTTGGCCTTCCGATACTCCTCCGTCATTAAGGTTTTAATTAATAATTCTTTTTGGTTGAATATTATTTTGTGTCTTGGGCGAGTTCAGTACTTGTATGGGTGACCGCTCTGGCTATAAATTTGGACAAGCGCGCCAAAGCTCCTGTCCTCGATGCTTTTCCAACTACACTGCGCAAAAAAATTAACGCACATTATGGAAATCTCAAATTTATTCTACAACTGAAGGTGTTCTCAATGATAATTATTTTTATCAGAATTATGCATGCATATGTTATCCACTTTCAACGTTTTTCTTCTATACAGATGTTTTTTCCCAGCAGGAATAAAAAAATGGGTTCAAGCCCTGTGGACAGGAGCTTTCTGGCGCTCTAGTTCAAACAGACAAATTATATCTCCGAAAGTATTGGTTTCTCAGAGTTGGGAATTATATCAATGTATTCTTATGATAGAACTGCATCATAAAAGAAATTCAATTCAAATAATAGTTTATTTATCAAGATTAAATGAGCAATCATGAGAATGAGAACTGCACCATGGAAGAAATCAATTTAAATCTGGCCAATTTTGCCCAATAACGAACTTAACCGAGATATTCATCTCCCTAAACTACTCTGAAAATTTCAACTACCTACCTCATTCCATTTGAGAGTTATACCTATGTCTATGGATGAAAAGCAGTCTCACTACTCTCAGATCTCTTACTTCATGTTCAGTTCCGAAATGTAAGAATTTTCTGAGAAAAACTAATTTCGGAGCAAACAACTGAGATTTTTCTCACTTCGCTCACAATTCTTCGATTGATTAGATAATGTCTCAGGAACATCATTTGACATTATGACAATTCATAGAATAATATCATTCTGTGACAACGTTGAAATACGATTTATTATTGAAATTTTGAAAAATCATATCTCCGAAAGTATTAGCTTGTTAGAGTTAAAAATGATATGAATGGATTCTTATGATAAAACTTCTTATTAAAAAAAAATTTATTTGGCATTTGTTTCGTAAGAAAAAAAATTTTTTTTTGTTACTCCGAAACCATCTGTCCGATTTTGCTCAATAACGAACTTAGCCGAGATATTTATCCCCCAAACCTACTCTGAAAATTTCAACTCTCTAGCTCATTCCGTTCGAGAGTTATCGTGCCTACGGCCGGCCGGACCGGCCGGACAGAATGAATTTCGACCACGGATTCTTGATCAGTGAGTCGAACCAAATCGTTTAAGACCATTTTCATCGAAATATTCGAAAATTACAGACATTTGGGCAAATTGATAAGCACTCAGTTCCGAGGAACTAGAGCGCCAAAAAGATGAGATTATCAGATTTTGAATGTATTGGCTCCATTCTGAAATCATTTGTTCTCGATCAATTCTAGTGATCAATAGTATTTCTTTCGTTTGATTTTTTATACTCGATCGCTATGCAATGCGAAACACGCAATTTAACCCAAGAGGAATGTGCCCAAGCGGTAGTTTTGCGAGAAGAAGGGTGGACATACACAAGAATTGCAGAAAGGTTTGGAGTTTCCCATACAAGTGGGTCCACAATGTTGCAGCGATTCAGGGAGACAGGTATGAATGTCCGAAGACCAGCACAGGGTAGACCACGGGTAACAACTGCCATTCAAGAACGTTACTTGAGAGTTTCTTCGTTGAAACAACGGTTTGCAACCGCTCGCCTCCTTCAAAATCAGCTTGAGCAAACTCATGGGGTGCAAATTAGCACTCAGACAATAAGAAATCGCCTCAGAGAATATGATTTAAGGCCTCGTGCCGCGGCAAGAGGCCCAGCTCTTACCCCAGCCCATCGAAGGGCGCGTTTGGATTTTGCGAGAGAGCATATCCATTGGGAAGAGGCTGAATGGGAAAAAGTTCTCTTCACAGATGAGTCTAGATTCTGCCTCTACCATTGTGATCGACGTTCCCTTCTATACAGACGTCCACATGAAAGATATGCTCAGTGCAATTTCCTGAATACTACTGGTTTCGGGGGAGTATCGATTATGGTATGGGGTGGAATATCTTTGACTGCTCGCACAGACCTAGTGGTCGTTGATAATGGAGCTATGAATGCTGATAGGTATATAAGGAACATTCTTGAAGAGCATGTAGTGCCATTTGCCCCATACATTGGTGAAAATTTCATTTTTATGGACGGTAATGCCAGACCCCATCGTGCGCGCATCGTTCAGGAGTACCTTGAAGAGGTTGAAGTCTCTGGAATGGAATGGCCAGCAAGAAGTCCAGATCTCAATCCGATTGAGCAGGTTTGGGACAACCTCAATAGAAGGCTGAGAAGTTCAGAAAATCATCCAGCTACTCTTAATGACTTAGGAATCCAACTCAGAGAAATCTGGGAAGGATTAGATCAGAACATTTTAAGATCACTCATTTTGAGTATGAACCGTCGATGCCGAGCTGTAATTAACGCAAGGGGTGTAAATACTAAGTATTAAATCACTTATCAGCATTCCAGTATTTTGAAAATTCTTTATTTCTCTTCTTTTACATAAGATTCGGTGAAATCCTGAAATTTCTTCCATTTAATGTGTCTTGTTTCGTTCAAAACCTTCCCGAGAGAACATAAAAGATAAGTTATAAAGTCAATGAAGAGTTAACTTTCATTAAAATTGAGATTTCCAGAATACGCGTTAATTTTTTTGCGCAGTGTAGTTAGGAATAGATTAATAATTTGATAAAAAAAAATGTGGGCTCCCATATGAAATAAGGACTTAAATCTTCTTGCAGGAGTCCACAATCCTTGCAGTTAGCCATTATGTGAAATAACTTTAAGTAATCGGCAAATAGACGAAATTTTTATATGAAGGGAGTGAAGCATCGATTTGAAAGAATGCATTCAGTGCTCAAATTGGTTTTGACGAGTCCATCAAGTGATTGGGGAATTTTCAATTAAACACTACACGTGAAAATGAAACATTCCCCGAGCTCTCACTGGCATTCGAAAAAAGGGCGCATTCATGGAATGATGTCGAGATAGTGATAGAATGGTTTTCGTGATCCGATAATTAGCAAAAATTTCCATGGAATACCTCAACTTCTACTCTGCCTGATAGCTGTTACTGTCATTGTTCTGTTTCTGGAAGATAAATCATTTCTGACTATTATTCCTTAACTATGCTATTATTTGTATCTTATTTTATTTAAAAGCAATACATTTAGTGCATGTAACTTTAAAGCATACCTATATATGAAAATAAATAAGTGTTAGCAAAGGTTGGTGTATAGTGGTACCATAAAATTCGATTAATAGCACTAGAGCTTAGGAAAAAACCTCACCAAATGATAACCCTACCTCTCCGTTATTAATGTGATTTGTAATAACTGAAATTGTTAACAAAATAAACTGAAATATTGAATATTGAAGGGCATCTTTTGCTTCAATATCGATTCTTTCTTCGACAAGCAGAGAGGTTTCTCCAAGAAACCCGGAACTCTACCTAAAAAGGCATATACAAAAAGAGGAAACTATCAAATTTAAAATGGAATATTCCGCCTTATCGAATAGGTTTGAAATTCACTACCCGTTCTAGAGAAGATTCAGAAATCTGCCCCCCCCCCCTCCAATGGGGGGTCTGAGGGGGTGTACGTTACGTAGAGTGTAGAGATGGAAATGTTTATAGTTGAGTAGATGTACAATAACAATGGAGTGAATAGTAGCTTTTAATGGGGTATTATATTTTTTGTGTGGAATTAGCACCGTTTTATGTTGGATCCACTGTATACTTAAATGGTGGCTTGGATGGTCTCTTATGATCTCAATTTTGCGGGATAATATCTAGAGTGAGAAGAGAAAACGGAATATTTCGCAAATGAAAGTTCTAAATGAAAGTAAAATACTAAAATTAGAGGGGGAGAAACATAAGGATTATCTCGAAATAGCGTTTTGATGTTGGAACCTAATGGGAAAAATAATTCATCTCTAGAAGTAATTAGACTTTAATTTTCGCTAAATGAAGTTTAGTGGAGAATAATATAAAAATAATGCGAAAATAAATTGCGAGATAGTATATTAATTATCAAAATATTAAACGTCCTTTTTCTCCAAATATCGCCCGAGTTATTATTAGATTTCCTTCAGGTTTTTATGTCTTCATTCCAAGCCGAAAGTTTTCGTGAAGGGGGATGAAAATTATACTTTTATTGCCGTACTGTAATTGAATGTGCGAGTGAAAATGAAATAATTGAGTGAAATGCTATTTTAATTTGATGTTATTCTTCTAATTTGCTTCGGCTATATTGATGTCGTTAAGCATCAAATATTTTAATTGCTCCTCCGCTTTAAGTTCCCCTGAAAAATATACAAAAACCTGAGCATTCATTATTGAATAAGATTTGACTAACTCGATTATATCAATGAAGTATTTTGGGAAAAGTATCTGGTTCACTGGGCTTTTATTTCCAGAATTATTATACCCTATACCATTCTTAATTGAAAAATTTTATGATGGTTATACAAAATGTATTCTAATATACACGGTGTTCCTAAATCGATGCGAAAGATTTTAAGAGGGGGTTTTTCAGCAGATACTCATAGTTTTTGGCGCTCTTGTTCCTCGAAACAGAGTGCTTATCAATTTACCCAAATGTCTGTAATTTTCGAATTTTTGGCTGAAAATGGCCGTCCCTCCAGCCTGCCGTTTACACGATAACTCTCGAATGAAAGGAGTTACAGGATTGAAATTTGCAGGATAGGTTTGGAGCGTAAATATCTCGGACGTTCGTTAACGGGCGAAATCCACCAAGCGGTTTCGGAGTTATGGCCGTTTTTAGTAAAAACATTTTTGGCGCTCTTGTTCCTCGGAACAGAGTGCTTATCATTTTGCCCAAATGTCTGTAAATTTGGAATTTTTGGCTGAGAATGGTCTCAAACGATTTGGTTCGACTCACCGATCAAGAATACATGGTCAAAATTGATTCTGTCCGTCCGTCCGGCCGTTAACAAGATAACTCTCGAACGGAATGAGCTAGACAGTTGAAATTTTCAGATTAGGTTTAGGAGGTAAATCTCTCGGTTTCGGTGGTTTCGGAGTGACAAAAAAAAATTTTTTTTATATGACAAATTTGGAATTAAATTTTTTTAAGATGCAGTTTTATCATAAGAATCCATTGATGCCATTTTCAACTATAACAAACTAATACTTTCCGAGGTATGATTTTTCAAAATTTAAATAATTATTCTCAGTTTGAACAAGAGTGCCAAAGCTCCTGTCCACAGGGCTTGAACCGATTTTTTTTATGAATATTTCATAACTCGTCATATGTAGGGTAGGTTGCGCATCCGAATGGGACATTTGAGTTCGGTTATAGGCATAATCGGCCAAACGTTTTCGGATTCATATACCCATCTCAAATTTTGTTGTTATTTCCTCAATAACTCATAAAATACGAATCCGATCCAATTCAAACATGGTAATTAGATGTAGAATGCCAACGTGCAAATTTTTGCGTATCACCAGAAAATTTCAAAAATATCATTGAAAAAAATTCTGTAGCAGAGAATATCCGTGTCTTGATCCGTCCAGTATCGCTGAAATTTTGCTTGAGCCTTCAGAACCTAACTTTGCAGCTAAGTTCCAAATTTTAACACGATCGGATCTGTATTGTTGGAGATCCAATCAGTCTTGGGTGAGTTCAGTATCTGGATGTGTGACATTTGCCACGATAACTTTCGAACAGAAAGGAGTAGCGACTTGCACTTTTCAGGGTAGGTTGCGCATCCAAGTTGGACAGCTAAATTTGTTGTTTTGCATAATCGGTCAAACGTTTTCGGAGTTATTCGCTAGGAAACAATTCGTCAGAATCCACTGAAATTCCGCACATACCTTCGAGCCACCATTTTACAATCGAGTACCGAAATTCTGCTCGATCGACTTAGAATGAGGCGTGAATAGACAATGAAACATGCGCACAAAAGCACCTGACTTTTCGTCAGTGCTTCTTAAGAGTTTTTTAATGAATACCAACGTTTCAATTTTAACATCGATGTTTCACAACCGATGATTTCAATCTTTAGATCTTTAGAATTATTTTGTTGATAGTTATTGTGAAATTCGAGAATTGTCACATTGACAGTATTTGAAAATCATAGCTAACATAGTTTTACTTTGCACAGAAATTTCCAAGTTCCAACTCCTTTTTCAATATATTCTGCCAAATGTGGTCAACACCAATTGAGGAATTTGCAAAATTGCATTCTCTGTTCAATAAAATACAGGTTGACTCCTTAAGTACCTTTTAATATAATCAGGTTCCGTCATTAGAATCTTTGTATTACTCCAATCCATCATGTGATCTCCTTGGATTGTACATACATGTTCTGCTATTTTTGATTTCTGTATCTCCCTATTTCTCAAGTTATTCTTATGCTCTGACTTTCTTAAGTTAGTGCTCTTGATATTTCTCCTGTGTATGATTTACCACAAATACAAGGTATATTATACACAATTTTTTGAATTTTGTTTTTCATTTATGGGTTTTGTCTTCGTTAATAAAGACCTAAGATCCTTTTGTGTTTGGAAGACGGATCTTATATTGAACTAAGAACCGATTCTTCTGATTTTTTCAGAGAGGCCACGAACATAAGGGATCACATTCAACATATTGGGTTGCTGTTCTTGTTGATTATTCTGTTGTACTTGTTGATTATTTTGTTGTTCTTGATTATTTGCTCTTCTACCTAAATTCATGATACATGTATTTATGAATTGCCTCGGATATCCATTTTCTTCAAGAAATTTTTTGATGAAATCAATTTCATTATTTCGAATTTCAAGAGTAGAACAAATTAGGTTAGCTCTATCATAAAGTGTTTTAATAACACCTCTTTTCACACTAAGTTGATGGTTTGAATAGAAATTTAAATATCTATTTGTATGTGTCTGCATCCTGAAGACACTCGTATCGAAATGGTTCGTATACTTAATTATCGAAACATCCAGAAAAGGAAGCTGATTATTTTTCTCTACTTCCAAAGTAAATTTTATTGTAGGTTCCTTTGGATTTATGAAATCGAAAATTTTGCCTTACTCTTCTCTACCATGTTGCCAAATTACAAATATATCGTCAACATATCGCCACCAAGCTCTTGGTTTCAACAAATATGTATCCACAAATTTTTATATTAATCAATATATGCAGAAAGTTCCCTGGCAAGTTCAGTTACAGGATTCAAGGTGGGGAATGGAAAAAACGCGGGAAGTGATGAGCGTAACAAACCTTATTTAATAAGAGTAAAACAGACTTCAACACTCGCTTTTGTCTTTCTCTCTCCCTTCATGCTTCACTTGGACCGGTTAATATATTCCCTCAGCCCTCTGCTTGTCCCCTGCACAGTTTGCTGCATTACGTATTCAAACTTCCTTTAAGCAAGTTTTTTAATTATAATTATCCTATCGATACCAGAAAGTCGCTTTCGGTGTGCAAAGTTTTTGGAGCGATGTCTTTCGACAGTGGGCAGTTTCCGAGTTAGACAGTCGTGAATAGAATCTTGGATTTCTGGTTCTTTCCTTAACGAGATCAGATGTCACAATCCAGGGTGATATTCTGCAATTTAAATCTGAACATGAAGATAACTGCGGCAAGGGCATATAACCAAATGTGCCACAATAGTTGCCGAAATTAGGATTAGCATTTGATTTTTATTTTGCTCGAGAGGAAAACCCTTTTATAGGCCCGCCCTGAGAGGGTCCGCTTCTCGCAGGAGTGTGAGACTCCAGTTGTTTAATGGTTACTCACTAAAAAACCTCTCGCACGTTCCTTGGAGTAGTTCTTTGTCCTACACTTACAGCGTCCCTTAACGAAAGGGATGAGCTGCAAGCGGCCTAGACAGTTGATGGGACCATAGGAGGTTGAATGTTTGCGGCATCTCTCACTTGCCTCTCATCATGTTATTCTCTCCTTTGATTCGTCAAGTGTTGCTCTAGATTTGGAGCATCTCCCCTGCTCTTCAGCTCATTCTTCTATCCCTTCTGATTCTTGAAACTGCTGTAAGATTCCCCTCTTCTTGAGATGGCTAACCTGATCTCGAAGGTTTTGCTGCCTCCTGAAGTTGAGAACTGGGTGATTCTCCCACCACAGACCATGAAGTCTACCCATATATCCTCTTCTTTCTGGTCTCGATCTTCGGTATAACACAGATAGTTGTTCATGTTGCTCGGATGTCCACTTGTGGCGTTATTTTTGTGCGGCATTATTCCTGTTGCCGGGTCCGACCTTGTATGACAGACGCCCGCCTTCGCAGCATTCTGTCGTTGGGGATCGAATTGAAACTTGGTGAGTGGTTGTCGAATACAAACCTAAGGACGTTCGTGAAATTTTGTGAGAATCGTATCACTAGAAAATTTGAAAAACATTATATTTATGTCACGATAACCTGAGAACGGAAAAAATTGCGACTTGAAATTTTCAGGTTAGGTTGTGCATCTGAATTCAACATTTGAGTTTGTTCATAGGCATAATCGGCCACACAGTTTTGGAGTTATACCCATCTAAAATATGGTTGTTATTTCCTAACTTAAAAATACAAAAACATTCCAAGATGGTTATTAGTTGTAGAATGCCAACGAAAAAATTCTTGCGAAATTTCGTGAGGATCATATCACTAGAAGTGTTTTTAATCATCATTGTAACAAATTCTATTAATCCGAAACTATTTGTCCGATATCGCTGAAATTTTGCGAGAGCCTAACTCTACTGCCAAGTTCCAAGTTTGAACACGATCGGATCTATATTGTTGGAGATCCGAGCAGCCTTGTGTGAGTTCAGTAGCTGGATGGGTGACCGTTGCCTCGATAACTTTCGAACGAAAGTAGATAGGGACTTGCAATTTTCAGGGTAGGTTGCGCATTCGAATGGGAGGTTTGATATCGTTTTTGAGCATATTTGTCTAACGGTTTCACAGTTATACCCACCTGGAATATTATTTCCTCGATAACTCAAAATATATAGACTCGATTGAATTGAAGCTTGGTACCTAGTTGTAGAATATCGACATAAAGACGTGTGTGAAATTTTGTGAGAACCGTACTCCTAGAAAATTTAAAAAAAATTACGAAAAAATTGGTTCAAGCTCCTGACTTCAAGTCAGGGCTTGAACACCACTTGCACACCACACTGCCTTTAGTGCTATTTTTCTTCATTCAATCTCACAGCTGAAAATCTTCACTGTACTTTCAGTGCGATATTCATCCACTCTTTGAAGAATTCCAGCAAAAAAACACCCTCCCTTAATTAAACCGTTCTTCTACCCCTCGAAACCACCATGTTCGAAAGGAAAAAGTCCTATTAAAATTCACATTTGATTGTTTATCCTAGAAGTACTCATCAGGGAAAAAATTGACCACCGACCCAAGCGTCATCGTCGAGAAAGACTTTCCATTTTAAGAACAAAGAGGTCCACGGACCAGAATAACGATGATATTTTTGTCTCTCTATCTGCGATCAGAAAAATCATTATAAAAGCCATTTCTGTGCACGAATAAAGATAAACCAGGGGTTGTAATGTCAGGGATCTTCAAACGAATAAATGATCCCTTGTATATTGTTAGGAGCATTCAGCTAGTGTCTTTTCGTAATTTTTCAACCCTTGATCTTTTTTTGTGGATGAATTGCTTCTGAATGTCCCATTCACCGTCGGAAAAGATGGATATCCTCTATGAGTTGAATTCGAAATGATTCAATAGGGAAGGAAGTAGAGAGTTGAGGGCGTAACCGTAGGAGTACATGGATTAGGGAAAATAGGCTATGAAACGTATTATAATATAAATTATATCTTTCTGCAGATTAAGTTTAATTATGCAAGTCACCATTTGACGTTTCTAACCCCTTTCTGAGGGCTAGGGGATGTAACCGAATGACCAATAGTGAGGAAATGTCCACACAGAATTTTCTAAACGAATCATAGAATACACGTATTGTATGAAGTGTATATCCCAGAGAAATTGCAAGAATTTTTTCGAATTCAACGTTCAATTTATTGAACAAAATAGAAAAAAGTTACTCTCAAACAAAATAAATAAAGTGCCACAAAAATCTCCGAATTGAATTGGAAAGTTTCGGAGATCTTCACCCAAAAGATATTCGAAAGTAGGACGACTTAAATTTGTTCCGTTGCCCGTTCTGGCCTCTATGTTTGTAGCTGTGAAATGATTTAGAGAGAGTGTATTCCAAGACAATGCAAGTTCTAATGAATGCCATTAGCATATCTTTCTCGTTACTTTTGTCTCCTGTCGAGTCTTGTACAGAACTATGTAAGTTATCTTCGGTTCGTTCTGGATAAATAATTAACACTAGGAATCTAGTGTCATGTCGTCTCATGTCACACAGAATATAAAGGTTAACAACCAATCTTTATAAGAAGGATACAAAGAAGTTTGCATATCTAGGAAATTATAGGTTTAAAAAATTATTTTCGCACGCAGTCAAATTACTGTACAAATTAATCTACTCTTTATTGAATACTAGCTGACCCGGCGAACTCTTTTGAGCCTTAGAGGCAATGAATAAGCATATTTTAGATTTTATTATGCACGTTTGTCATAAAATATAGATATTGTATATTGAGTCACCATTACAATACAATCCCTTTGTGTCTCTATAATAGAACGATAATTGGACGTAGTTTAGCAGAAATAATCCAACCCTCAAATCGTATAGTTTTGAGAAATTTCAATTTGAAGTATATGAGTATATACACTATTTTTTTATCTAATTTTATTGGTACAATATATCCAATCCTCTAGAGACGGTTCAACCATTTATTATAAGCCAAAGTATATTGTTCATAGAAATCATTCAAATTACTTTAATGTTTTACACTAATAAAAATCCCAGTTAGCCCATATGTGACAGCATAATAGCAAATACAGGGTGAGTCTTTGACCACTGCATTAATTTTAACCAAAGATTCCTCTCATCAAATGAAACACTTTTTTAATTTAACATTTTTCCAAATTCAGCTCAGGTAAAAAGATACAGGCTGTTGAAATTTTAAAAAAAAATCAGTTTTTATTTTGTAGCTTTGACATCCTGTTTTCGAATAAAATGAATGTTGGCGTAAAGTTTCCTATAACTATGATACATATTTTCCAAATATTAGTTATTTTCTACTTCTACTGGTTTTCTAGTTATGGACTCGTGGATTCATAAAACTAAACGAAATTAGCATAAAGAAAGCATATAAAGTTTTTCTTGAGTAATTTCAAGAATATTCCATCGTTTTAGAACATTATATTATTCTTCATCATTTCTCCTTAAACGCACCGTTTTCGAGATATTCTTCTTTGAGCGTTTTAAAATGGAAAACTCCAGAAATTTCACTACTTTTATGGATCCGTCCCTGAGCGTTGGAATCCCGAATCAAGCTGTAAACCACGTTACCATGCCTTATTCTCGTCCGCCAACAATGTCATAGATAATTTATATGCGGGAGTGTATTAGCACATTGTGAAATCTTTAAACGCTTGTAACTTTTTACCTGAGCCGAATCTGGAAAAATTGTGAATGAAAAAAGTGTTTCATTTGATGAGAGGAATTTTTGGTTAAAATTAATGCAGTGGTCAAAGACTCACCCTGTATATTCAAACTGAGCAGGGATTTCACTGGGACGTTTTCTGCATAAGGTCAAAAAGTTGATTTTACAACAGACCGTCGACGTTTTCTGCTTAACTACGTCCAATTAATCATATATCAATTTGAAACATTCGAAGATAATCGATGCTGAATCTGCGGTCGCGTAAGGTCCCTATTCAAATACATTATGAGAATCTATCTGAGGTACCTATTAAGTTAATCCTTTGTTTATGGTACAAATCACTTCAATCGCGTACAAGCGTGCCGTGAGAAAAAGAACACCCTGTACAGTAATGGTTTATTTTCAACGATACGTACGTCTCGAAAATATATTCTTTAACACAAATGAATGAAATTGCACGACTGTGGCATGGAATATAGCAAGTTGCAGTTGACGTTAAAAGAAAAACACCCTTTATGAAGATTTCGGACAAAAACATTATGAGAATCCATCCAAGGTACCTATTTATCTATAAATCCTATAGTTCTCGTCTCGCTCTCGCCAATTCCCGAAAAATTAAGTCTCGTTTAAGTCTCGTTCTCATCTCGTTATCAGTTGTCTCGTCTCGTCTCATTTAATTGTGAATAACGATAATAAATATTATAACATAGAAACGAAATGGTATACAATAAAGTGATGTGAAGCTATATTTATTACGCTCTTATACAAAAATATTTGTATATGTGCATATTATTTTTAATTTTAGACACTGATAATTTCAACTTTTAAATTACTCGATGACCAAGAATTCAAACATAATGACGCTTGCATATCACATCATTTTTCAATGATGTACGTGATTTTGCCATGATCATACCTGCTGTGGAAAATAATCTTTCAACAGGTACGGATATAGCCATTTATAAATCATCGGCCATCTTGGGAAGTGTAGGAATAACTTTTTCATCACTCTCAACCACTGTAAAATATTTTGATTCCTATTTGCTCTTTCTAACAGCAAATATTCTTCAAAATCAGCTTTCCAATATTTTGTTGATGTTTTAAATAGGCTATCGATGTCGATAAATTTTTTAATAGAACTGAACAATTTGGTATAGTTTTCAAAGAATACCTTCCCAGTGGGTAAATCATTGATGGTGTTCTTGGCGTATTCCTCATAACACTTTTCGAAACATTGAATAGCTTCATTTCTTTACCAGTTTTATTATACGTAGTTCCACAGATGTATACAATAATTGTTCAAATCTTCACTGCAAGGAGCACAAGAGAATACATTTCTCCAGATGTTGAGATAGAGACGAAATTTTCAAAGCATTGGGATTTAGGGGCAATAAAAGTTGTCCGTTAAGTATTGAATTCATAATGGCATCCGTTTTTATGGTTGTAAATTCTATTTTTACTTGAAAAATAATCTCAATTATCGCAAGGTCATAACGAATTAATAATCTTCTGAAAAATCTTGTATTTCTAGAACGATCAATGCATAATATAGACAAAATATATTGGTACTTATAGTGGAAACTCTTCATATTCAATTGTTTTCTGTGGGTGTTGAAAAAAGTCGAGTCGTATATAAAACTTCATACAAAAATTTAACGAGACCTGAAACGAGACTCTCGTGTTGCGCTGTATGTGGTCTCGGTATCGCCATAATATTTTTGAAAACGTCTCGTTTCGTCTCGTCTCGCTTTTACGAGACGAGAACGAGACGAGACGAGAAAAATCTCGCTCTCGCGTGAAGCCCTATTCGAAACCAAAAACGTGTCAAAATCTCACCAAATTTTCTTACCTGATTGTTGCGAAATTTTTCATAAATATTTGGGGAAATAAAGTATTCTACTTCAATCGATATTTTAAAATTCTTATGACTTGCCTACAAAAATAGTTGAATTTACATTACATTACATTGTACGTTAAATGTCACTTTTCGTAGAGGTCGACGAAAAAACCAATTATTGAATAAATTGGAGGAACATACTATACAGGGTGAGTCTTTGACCACTGCATTAATTTTAACTAAAGATTCCTCTCATCAAACGAAACCCTTTTTTCATTCATCATTTTTCCAGATTCGGCTCAGGTAAAAAGTTACAAGCGTTTAAAGATTTCATAATGTGCTAAGACTCTCCCGCATATAAATTATCTATGACATTGTTGGCGGACGAGAATAAGGCATGGTAACGTGGTTTACAGCTTGATTCGGGATTCCAACGCCCAGGGACGGATCCATAAAAGTAGTGGAATTTCTGGGGTTTTCCATTTTAAAACATTCAATGAAGAATATATCGAAAACGGTGCGTTTAAGGAGAAATGATGAAGAATAATATAATGTTCTAAAACGATGGAATATTCTTTAAATGACTCAAGAAAAACTTTATATGCTTTCTTTATGCTAATTTCGTTTAGTTTTATGAATCCACGAGTCCATAACTAGAAAACCAGTAGAAGTAGAAAATAACTAATGTTTGGAAAAATATGTATCATAGTTATAGGAAACTTTACGCCATCATTCATTTTATTCGAAAGAAGGATGTCAAAGCTACAAAATAAAAACTGCTTTTTTTTCTAAATTTCAACAGCCTGTATATTTTTACCTGAGCTGAATTTGGAAAAATGTTAAATGAAAAAAGTGTTTCATTTGATGAGAGGAATCTTTGGTTAAAATTAATGCAGTGGTCAAAGACTCACCCTGTATACGTAGTAGCCTAACCCATCCTAGCGCAGTGAAGTACTTCCTGTCAACCTGTGCGTTGAGCAGTATTCTGGAAAATCAAATTGAAAGGGTGCTATTGCGGTGACAATAACAGCCCTATGTGTCAAATCTGCTTATAATCGAGATAATTCGAGTAGCAGGTGTAAATGGAACGGAGGGGGCGGCAATAATTTCGTCCTGGAGGAGTCAGTCCTCCAGAGCTGCCAGCCGCAAAAGGTCGGGAACGGCCAGCAAGCCGCCCCTTACCCATTGAAAACAGGCAGAAAGTGGGAATCGGTATTCGCTATTTCAGCTGACAAAACCTTCAACCTATATATCAAGGGACGTCTTATTTTTAAAACCGCTTCACGATTCAGTCGACATCACGATTTATTCTAATTGGTTGGTTGAACGATCACAGAAAACTGGGGGAGTCTTATATTAATCATTCCGGAGTTTGTATTCCCGGCCAATTTTTGGGTAGAACAACTTCCTGTTTGGCGGTATTATTTATCGATTAGAGATGCAGAACTCTTCATAATCAAATATTAAGATTCTGTTCTCGATTTTATATTTCTATTGCCATTGCTAGCCGTGAGAATACGAATATTTCTAATTATTCGGAAAGAATTAATTTCGTGTTCAAATTAGGAACTCGGCTGTAAAGTATGGTTTTGAAGTGTATTTTTTTAAATAATACTTATTTCCCGAGATATTTGGTGAGTAAAGCTTTAGTATGTTATACAGGGTGAGTCTTTGACCACTGCATTAATTTTAACCAAAGATTCCTCTCATCAAATGAAACACTTTTTTCATTTAACATTTTTCCAAATTCAGCTCAGGTGAAAAGATACAGTCTGTTGAAATTTTGAAAAAAAATCAGTTTTTATTTTGTAGCTTTGACATCCTTTTTTCGAATAAAATGAATGTTGGCGTAAAGTTTCCTATAACTATGATACATATTTTCCAAATATTAGTTATTTTCTACTTCTACTGGTTTTCTAGTTATGGACTCGTTGATTCATAAAACTAAACGAAATTAGCATATAGAAAGCATATTGTTTTTCTTGAGTCATTTTAAGAATATTCCATCGTTTTAGAACATTATATTATTCTTCATCATTTCTCCTTAAACGCACCGTTTTCGAGATATTTTTCTTTGAATGTTTTAAAATGGAAAACTCCAGAAATTTCACTACTTTTATGGATCCGTCCCTGAGCGTTGGAATCCCGAATCAAGCTGTAAACCACGTTACCATGCCTTATTCTCGTCCGCCAACAATGTCATAGATTATTTATATGCGAGAGTGTATTAGCACATTGTGAAATATTTAAACGCTTGTAACTTTTTACCTGAGCCAAATCTGGAAAAATGGTAAATGAAAAAAGTGTTTCATTTGATGAGAGGAATGTTTGGTTAAAATTAATGCAGTGGTCAAAGACTCACCCTGTATAAATAATACACTATTTTTTAACGTAGCTCCAGCTGACCAATAAAAATGGGGTTCTCATTTGAAAAAAATTAGTTTTGAGGTTTTTGTCATGACTGACTTTGACATTGAATTAGAAACACCCTTAAATTTTCAAATAACGAAGGAGATTGGAGCCTTGGTATATCTTCTAATAGCAGCTAGAAAATTAGGAATTTTCTTGCAAAAATCTAGAAGTTATTATCATTGAAATGAAGCCCTATTTGAGAAAATTTAAATTGTTATTTTTCACAAGAATTTTCTGAGAATTATATGTAAGTCACACATTAAAACAATGTTGATTGTTGAATGGGTGAAGTTGGTCAAACCGGAAGTCGAACGAATCTAAAATTTTTATCCAATAATTCATCTCTCCTAACAAAGCTTAACTATAAAATTTCAAGTGTTGTATCTCGAGTGTTTCTTTGAAATATTCTAAAGAACGGTCTTCGTGAATCACCCAGTATAGAATGATGTGTTGCCTAATGAATAGTAACGTAACGATGTCAAAGATCTATTCTGTAACGTTTAGGAGACTAAATCGAACTCCTTTATGAGACACCAAGCGAAAATGTTATTATTACTTTTCTTATTATTCTTTTTCGATGACAGTTATTCTGAATATTCTGAAAGTTTCGCGATGTGAATTCTGGTTCTAAAAATAAATTTCCTCAATTTGGTAGCGTTGCTCACGTGTTAATCTATTTATGATTAAAATGGCACACCTTTCTGAACCACAAATGTCGAAGAACTTTGACTTTGACAAAACGTGATTAGAAGGTTATTCCTATCATGCCGCTAAAGTAACACCCTATCGAAGGAGTGGTTGCCTCTTCAGAAACCCTGAAAGGGAATAGGGAAAATATATCCGTTATTTACATGCAGTGCGGAAACAGTACTGTTTGGTGTTCAATAGAGAGGTTAGCTGGAAGAATTTCCGCTAGTTTTGGCAATTGGTGATTTGTTAGATTTCAAAGTACTCTTTCCGAATGTCTACTTTGCCACTTGCCAATTATAGGAAATTTCTCTAGTTGAATTTACTATTTAACTATTTTTATCGTAAAAGGAGCACATCAAAATCTATAAATCCATCAAGTTTCAAACCTTCTCAGGTAAATCTACCGAAAGATTGGCCTAAAAGTGTCCATCTATCTGGCTATACAGGGTATCTGATCAAAAAATGATCTTGGGTATTTGATACATGGGAATGACTCCTTAGAACGAATTTTGCTAAACTTGAATACTGGAAATAATCATAAATAATACAGAGATGTTTATTTATATAGATCAAACAGTAATCAGTCATCTCCTGGTATGTTCAATGGTTGCGTAAATACTCATTATTCAATTTGTGCTTGCTGTTCGGAGTAATCTATAATAAATATGCGTTTGAAACTATGTCAGTGTATTCATAAAATATATCAAGAATCTCGAATATATCGGCATTTGCAATATTTGTTAATTTACTTTGAATGCAATTCTAGGCAATTATTTAATAAATTCAATTGCAATTGCTGCGCACCTTCGTTCATATTGGTAATATGTATAATAAAATGTGTAGTAGCTCCATCAACTACCATGAACTTAATAAATTTCAATTTCGTCTAAAATTTAATTTTGTGTACCTATATCACCCCCTCCATTATAGGAGTGATAGATATTGGATCCAATCGTTTTCCGTTGCATTATTCAAATGTATGAATTAATTCTGTCATGAATTCCGCTTTGTAGTTGGTGATGTGTAATTATTACAAACTAGGCATTGGTTTAGATATTATTATTGATGAGCATGTATACAGCAGAATTGAAACCTGGAATAGATCGATTGGTAGCGATGACTTTTATATAATATAACATTACTTCAACTAAAGTTCATTTCGCTAGGTTTTTGAGGCTGCGGCTTCACACGGTTGAAATGTTGATACTAAATATAGTTCAGAATTCCTTTATACAACATTCACAGCATTTTTGTCATTAGATAATACAAACATGTTCTCTTAAGAGGTTACTCTTGAAAGAGCGACATATAATTGGCCATGTGAAAAACACTCAACGCTCAAATATAAGCCTGTAGCGTTGAAAGTTGGACCCTGCGATTTATTAATGGTCATTGCCAAATATATCTTTACCGGAAATTGTAGGCGTTTAAATTGGATCAATAAATCCGATGGTATCAGAGGAATTCGGGGAATCAATACATCTATCCTGGCTGAGGCGAGCCTCACGCTCTACAGATGATTCTTTTGCTCTCTGTACTCGATTTGTATCCCTATCCTGGCTGTGCCGGCGCCCCGGTCCGTACCACCACAACCGCTATGTCCCTGCATTTTAAATCTGCAGTATCTTCGAAAATATTCACTTGAATTACATGGTGTAAAGGGCCATATTGATCAATATTAAATGCACAATGCATTCAGGGTACTAAATTGGATAAGAATCAATGCTGTATTGCTTAAAATCGCTTCGTAATGAAGCCATTATTTCTCGTAGAATGTAAAGGATAAACAATGGCTATTGTGGGTTACCCTTAAGAGATAGACATATACCATCGCCATATACTTTTTTGTAGACCTTTTTGAGGTGTTCCATTACTGTGATACATTATTTTGATCTATCTCGTAGGGTTCAGGCAGCATTTGCAATGTAAGCGCAAAAATGTGTTTATTTACGATATCATATTAGAAACCCATAATACTACAATTGCTTATATTTCAAGCTATTTAATATCGACCTGTCAAAGGAAAATACTAAACTTTTACATGAACCTGTTTTCCTTCGATGTTATTTATGAAATTGGTACAGCGCGTCAAGGCTCCTGGCCACAGTGCTTTTCCAACTTGTTCAACTAACTATCGAGTCTTAATTCGAGCAGATCAGTATCCTTTAAGTTATTAGGAAAACGAAATTTTAGATGGTTATAACTTGATATGCGCATTCGGACTTCAAACCCCCAAATTTCTCTATTAAATGGAACAAGCGCTCCAAAAACATCAAGAAAGTAATCCGTCAATGTTTTGATGTTTTATTTCAATTTGAAGTTCGCAAGCTCTCAAAATAACATCATTTACATACAAACAAATCCATTTCCACAATGTTTATTACGAAATAGCACACTTGTCTGATTTTAACTGTATATCACTTCCCCGACGCGAAGAATAAATCAAATAGATCGATCCCGATTTTGTGTTTCTGCTGCTTCAAAAGAATGAACAATTTGGACCAGATTGTTCCGAAAAAAATTCACATCGCTTCCGATATCCCAATGAAACTGAGTGCATTTTCGGGTTCAGTGAAATTTTATGATGGGGCCGAATCAGTCGAGTGGACAGCCAAAACTGTGACCCTGATTGATTCATTGTGCATAAAAAACACACCCCTTCCTTTCGTTCGATCGATGAACGGCTGAGTAAAAGCTGGACACAGAACGTGTTTGCGCCCTACGGCATTCGTCATCGGGTTATATATAGCCCGGCAACATTAGAATGCTGGATATCCCTCAATCCCTGTGAATCCCGTGAATTAAGCAGGTATCCGCGAAAACTGTAAATCATGGCATGTACCGTTCCGTTAAGCTTTTGCGCGGCACATCCTAAAGACTGCAGGAGACAACATAAAGCTGGTCGTGCACCGTGGAAATGAAAATTTCCTGGCATACGAGGGCATGAAATCAGAATTGTATACTCCATTCACTTTTATAAAGTCTCCCGGTTGGCCATGATTTAGGTATATCACGTTTTTGTAACTAAAACAAAGGCAGGTTGGCACTTCTGAAATATCTTCAATGTCAAAACAATTCTCTGAGACGTTGCCAATTTCTACTCTCAACAACCAACATAATGTTCCATCTTAGACAAGATATTATCACATATCATTATCAACACTATAAAAGTAACTACACTCTTATTGAAAGGTTTTTTTCTGGGTTTTCTCTCCCAAACTCTGAAAAATATTTATAAAATAAAAATTAATTATTTTGTGATTTGCTTCTGCGTAAGAAACACAAGATATTTGTCAGAAGCAATCAATTGAACAATGTTGCCTAACAAACAACAACGAAACAACATCAACGAAGAAACAACTATATCGTAACATTTCGGAGTCTATATCAGATTCCTTCGTAAGACGCTTAATGAAAATCTTTAGAATTATTTTGTTGATAGTTATTTTGTGAAATTCAAGGATTGTCACACAACTATATCGTAACGTTTCGGAGTCTATACCAGGCTCCTTCGTCAGACGCTTAATGAAAATCTTTAGAATTATTTTGTTTGACGAAGGAGTCTGATATAGACTCCGAAACGTTACGATATAGTTGTTTCTTCGTTGATGTTGTTTCCTTGTTGTTTGTTAGGCAACATTGTTCAATTGATTGCTTCTTACAAATATCTTGTGTTTCTTACGCAGAAGCAAATCACGAAATAATTAATTTTTATTTTATAGATATTTTTCAGAGTTTGGGAGAGAAAACCCAGAAAAAAAAACCTTTCAATAATGAGTATACCTCCCACAGTATCCTTTAATGATTACTTAGAACTACTCATCTTTCAAATATTCTGTTACGTTTTACGTGCCATTTCTATGTTTTTCAGCGGTTGTTGGTTGTTTCCTAATAATTCAAAATTAAATATACCATGGCGGTTTTGAGCAGGTTAGTTATTGATTTTCTTTGCCTTTTATGTTGTCGCCTCCAGTTTCATTTTAAAATATTCATTCGTAAACATTAAATATTTGTTAAAATTCTTAATTTCTGAACTACTTGGGAAACGTATCAATATAAGGTAACTTTGAATCGTTCAATGTTACCCGCAATTTGAATTTGGTACTTTGAATTTTCATTTTAAGGTGAAGAATGCCACGAAAATTGGAAAGAGTATTTGTTTCTCAGAGTTGGGAATTATATCAATGGATTCTTATGAGAGAACTGCATCACAAAATACAATTAATTAAATGAGAATCCATTGATAGCATTCCCAACTCTGAGACACCAATACTTTCGGAGATATGATATGTCAAAGTTTCAACAAGAGCGCCAATGCTCCTGTCCACAGGGCTTTCCTACTTTTTTTTCTCAAAATTTCAACAGCCCGAATCTTTTTACCTGAGCCGAATTTGGAAAAATGGCAAATGAAAAGTGGGCATAGTTGGCAGATTTGCCCATTCATGAACTGTTTCTTTACTTTCGTTCATCGTTTGAGACCATTTTCTGCTCAAAATAAGCAGTCGTTTGGTCAAAATATCGGCCCTCTGCAACAAGCCCGTAAAAAGTGCTCAGCATGAACTAAGTATTATGGCGTTCGGAATATTGGATCATTATATGAAAAAATTCATTTGATATGCCATTTACTGGAACAACTTTTTAATTTACGTTCCGTCTTCCGCTCAGGCAATGCATGAATGAGCTTTCCGAGGGCTCTGAATATAGAATGCCAATATAGGTCATAAGCCATAAATATGATTAGCTATATCGTTGAAACTTTGACGGAGATTGGATCGGAGGAATAAACATATATTCGGAGTTGATGAACATGAATTACTGAACTTTCGAAGTACAGGTACAGAGAATTGTTCTATAACATTTGTGCACGCTTGTTCCACCAGGAACAGCGTACTATCATTTTAACCACGATGTCCATATTATTGGAATTTTTTGCCAAAAAGGTTCTCAAACGATTGGTTTCGTCTCACTGGTGAATACTCCCGGGTAGAATCCTCGAAAGCGATTTAATTTTTAAATAAGGATCCTTCAGAAATTCAAAAATTGACATACTCCCATTTTGTTAGTCGCAATTTGACATTCAAATTTGCGCTGAATCAATGAGTAACACTAAAAAATTGATCACTTCTACGCTGTAAAAACACATTTGCACTCGAACACAATAATTCATTTTGATTTTCTCTTTCGTTTAGCGACTGTACATAGTGACTGACAGATGTTTTGTATCTAAGAAGGCCAGGGCCGTCGCTACCCCCCCCGGATCATATCTCAAAGGGCGCCAAATTGACCGCGGATAGTTGAAAAACTATAGAAAAAGGACATAATAAAAATAATTTTTTTTTAACTACTACTTGAATAAGATGGTTATTATTATAGACCGACAGCATTGTAGACAACTTTGTGCTGCTAGAGACTATATGGCAGGAGTGGGGAATATAGCCTTCCCCGGCTATACATCAAAATTGTTCAATAGAAAGAAATATAACCTTGTACTTCTTGTATAAATTATTCGTGAATAGTGAATTAGTGAATCTGAATATTCATTGGAATTTAAAATCGAATACCGAATACGGATTATGGATCCTGGATTTTTTTTTCGTAATTATTTTAAATTTTCTAGGGGCACGGTTATCACTAAATTTTACATACGTCTTCATGTTGTTATTCTACAACTAGTTACCAAGCTTCAATTCGATAGAATCTATATTTTTGAGTTATCTAGGAAATAATATTCCAGGTGGGAAATAGTCCGCAAACCGTTTGGCCGATTATGCACATAAACGAACTTAACTCTCCCATTCGGATGCGCAACCTACCCTGAAAATTGTAAGTCCCAATGAGTTATCTACTGAACTCACACAAGGCTGCTCGGATCTCCAACACTATAGATCCGCTCGAGTTCAAACTTGGAACTTGGAGGTAGAGTTGAATTCTGAAGGCTTTCGCAAAATTTCAGCGATGCCGAACGAATAGTTTCTGATATATAGATTTTTTTTCAATGATTTTTTAAAAATTTTCTAGTGATACGATCCTCACGAAATTTCGCAAGGTTCCGCGTTGACTCCAAACCCGTTTGGCCGATTATGCCTATAAACAAACTCAAATGTGGCATCAAGATGCACAACCTAACCTGAAAATTTCGAGTCGCTATCTCTTTCCGTTATCAGGTTATCGTGACATAAATAATATTTTTTAATTATTTATTTAAAATTTTCTAGTGATACGATTCTCACAAAATTTCACCAACGTCCTTAAGTTTGTATTCTACAACTACTGCCCAAGTTTCAATTTGATCGGATCTGTATTGGTCGAAAACAAAATTATTACTCAGAAATCAATGGGCCGATTATGCCCATTAACGAACTTGTCCATCGTATTGGAGCGCGCCACCTACCCAGAAAATTTCAAGGCGCTGTCTCTTTCCGTTCTCAAGTTATAGTGGCAACGGCCGGCCGACCGGACAGAATCAAATTTGAACTTGAATTCTTCATTAGAGAGTCGAACCAAATTTTTTGATACCATTTTCGGCAAAAAAATCGAAAATTACCTACATTTGGGCAAAATGATAACGCGATGTTACCCAGAACATGCGCGCAAAAAAGAGGACTGTATTTTCGAATAGAGCGAAAAGCGTAAGTTTTGGCGATTGCTGACACATAGTTTTTAAGGAAAGTAGAACCTTGTGAATCTCCATTCCACAACTGCACTGACAGATTGAATAAAACTAGACAAACTGTTTTTTTCGTGAAATTTTCGATTGAGTGACATCGACGATTTAATTTTCTATATACATACTACAAAAATTTTCAGGGTGATGAATACAGAAATATTGCTTTAATTCAGGAATTACAAAAAACTCATTCCAATATTCCAAATAGCATATATTTTCGAAGAATTGTTGGAACATTCCACTCTAGATAGCAGCAGGGCAACATTATTTCTATATCATTTTTCGAAAGTTTTCGTTTTAATATTTGTGAACTCTTCAGATAATTCTTATCATCTCGAAAGCTTGATGTATATATTTATTTTTGTCAAATACAATTCTTTTTTGGTCCTGGATCTTTTGAGAGATGCAAACTATATTTTCCACTCAAAAACACAAATGCAGAACGTAGTCTTGTTTGTAAAATAATTTTCATTCATACGTATATTAATTTATAATTCATTCTTTATTAAGAAACTATGTAGTATTCATCAATATATGTACATTTTATCCATATTTTTGTGTTTTTCAATTTTTGTATATTTTTTCAAATTAGGAGTGCCAAAATGCGTTTCGCCCCCTCCCTCGGAAAAGCTCTTAGCTACGGCCCTGAAGAAGTCCATTACGTTCAGAATTTTGCCTATTTGTAAAATCGAGAATGAGAATAAGGCAATAAAATTATATTCTACAAGGAAATGTTCCGCTGGAAATATTCGTTGATCTCATGTTTTGATTATTGACGAAACTAAGTCGTGAACTGAATCGATATTCTCCTGCCAACGTATTTTCAAGCCTTATCAATCCACGCTGGGGAACTTAATTCATTTCTTACCGTGGGGACCCTATCTTCACCCTTTCCCTTATAAACCTTCATCAGGTTGACGTTAACAGCTTCAATAAAATTAACTGATTGAATTTGAAGCAGGTGGCGTATAACGGTAAATACAAAAGATTTATTGGAAGATAAATAATTGAAGTTGAAGCAGAGCGATCCTGGGAACTCGCGATTCAGTCGATTCCTACAATAGACTGAGCTTAATGAAACTACTGGACGTAGATACAGAATTCCGCCAATTCGACGAATTTTAACCTTATGAATCGACATTTTGTCAATGTCAGTTTGTACTGACATTGACAAAACCCATAATAAAAACAAAGTTGTGGATAGGTCCTGAGAAGGTCCGATTGGGTTAGGATGTTGTCATAGCATTCGCGGTAAACACTTTGAATATCTAATTCATTAACATTAATAATTTTATGCTGCATTTTGTAATACATTTTGGTTTTTAATATTGCCCCAAATTTCGCTAATCACTTGATTTCATGTTTTTCTAATTTGATTTTTGCAATAAACATGAAAGTAAAAACATTTCTAAATAAAGAATGATGAGACCTTTCGAAAGATGTATCACAAGCCCATACTTTCTTTTTGAAAAATTGGGGGTTGTACCTGTCTTTCGAAGGGGGTTTAAAATAGGGTTCGCATTTTTACGAAGAAGAATAACAATTTGAAATTAAAATTTGATGCGTTTCAGGATTTTCCATGAATATGTAAGTTTACCAAGATACTGAATGCATTCCAGTTGGCTTTTCCACACTGTATATGTCAGTACCCTAGAGGTTTTGATGATCTGTAATCAATATTTCAGGTCAAGGACGTAGCCAGGGAGGGGGTTTGGGTGTTCAACCCCCCCCCCCCCCAAAATGTTATTTTTCCTTAAAAAAAATGCTTGCTGTAGAAAGTGACCCTTACACCAACAACCCCCCCAAATTAATTCCTATTTCAAAACCCCCCCCCGAAATTCATTCCTGGCTACACCCTTGTTTCAGGTATTAATAAAAGCTGTGTTCCGTGAGTTTTCTAGTCTGTTTATCACGTTCAAAATTCTTCTTCTTGGCCACTGAATTTTCTCCCCAATTTCAGCAAATCCACGGTCCAGTTCACGAAAATCCCCCATTGTAATTGGTATCGAAGGTCCTCAAATAACTGTTTTACCGAGATTAGCTCCTCCAGATTATTCCAATCAATAAAAATTCTGCAGATTTACGTGACCGGCCTGAAGATGAAGCCAAAATGTTTTCTATTATTCATTCTAGGGATTGCCTGGATCCTAACTGCCTAATTCAGTTTCATGATTGTCATTTGGGAATTTTGGACCAGTGCCGAACTGTTGAATTGATTTCCAGTACAACAGGAAATTGAATTATAATTACTTGAATATCCGAAGACATTCTGGATGTCTTCCAGATGAAAGAATAACTTCTGATAGTATTATACAGGGTGAGTGTTTGACCACTGCATTAATTTTAACCAAAGATTCCTCTCATCAAATGAAACACTTTTTTCATTTAACATTTTTTCAAATTCAGCTCAGGTAAAAAGATACCGGCTGTTGAAATTTCGAAAAAAAAATCAGTTTTTATTTTGTAGCTTTGACATCCTTTTTTCGAATAAAATGAATGTTGGCGTAATGTTTCCTATACCTATGATACATATTTTTCAACTATTAGTTATTTTCTACTTCTACTGGTTTTCTAGTTATGGACTCGTAGATTCATAAAACTAAACGAAATTAGCATAAAGAAAGCATATAAAGTTTTTCTTGAGTCATTTCAAGAATATTCCATCGTTTTAGAACATTATATTATTCTTCATCATTTCTCCTTAAACGCACCGTTTTCGAGATATTCTTCATTGAATGTTTTAAAATGGAAAACTCCAGAAATTTCACTGCTTTTATGGATCCGTCCCTGAGCGTTGGAACCCCAAATCAAGCTTTAAACCACGTTACCATGCCTTATTCTCGTCCGCCAACAATGTCATAGATAATTTATATGCGGGAGTGTATTAGCACATTGTGAAATCTTTAAACGCTTGTAACTTTTTACCTGAGCCGAATCCGGAAAAATGGTTAATGAAAAAAGTGTTTCATTTGATGAGAGGAATCTTTGATTAAAATTAATGCAGTGGTCAAAGACTCACCCTGTATATACAGTAAGCGTCAAAATTATGGAACAAATTAATTTTCTCAGAAGAAAAATATTTGGCAACAAAATCCTGAAACAGGTCAATTTTTGTTTCACTTTCACCAAATTTTTATGCATTTTTGAAGGATTTTTGTTGCACCCTGTGCCATCCCCATCAACCCTCTAAATTTTTTGAATAGGGAAAGTGGGTCATGTGGTCTTTGTATCTTCTTTACAGGCGTGCAGAGATTCTCAAGAAAAAAAAATTCTTTTTTGAAAAATAGTTAGTTCGAAGAGGTTTTCAGTATGTGCACTTTGTTATGGCTCATTTACTTTGAGACGATGGTACCTGATGAAATTTGTCACCGAATGGATGTCGACCATTACAGGTTTGTTCATGCACAACTTTCAACCCCTACGAACCCTTTAGTGAAGAAAAAAAATGGGGGGGGGGGGCGTGACGAGGTTGAAAGGGGTTGAAAGTTGTGCATGAACAAAACTGTAATGGTCAACTTTCATTCGGTGACAAATTTCATCAGGTACCATCGGCTCAAAGTAAATAAGCCATGACAAAGTGCACATACTGAAAACCTCTTTGAACTAACTATTTTTCAAAAATGAAATTTTTTTCTTGAAGATTTCTGCACGCCTGTAAAGAAGATACAAAGACCTTGCCAAAAAAGTACCACATGACCCACTTCCCCTATTCAAAAAATTTAGAGGGTTGATGGGGATGGCACAGGGTGCAACAAAAATCCTTCAAAAATGCATAAAAATTTGGTAAAAGTGAAACAAAAATTGACCTGTTTCAGGATTTTGTTGCCAAATATTTTTCTTGTTAGAAAATGAATTTGTTCCATAATTTTGAAGCGCACTGTATACAGGGTGCGGCAGCATAACTTCCTCTCTTAAGAACTTAATGAAACACATTGTATGAATCAGAAAATTTGTATTTGTTTTTTATAATGTAGGCACATAACTGAAGTTTTGTTCTACGTAGTTGTTGAAGATCAAATCAGGCATGTGATGTCCCCCATTCCTCATACACAGGGGGTAAACCGATATCTGGCGTTTGTCATGATTCTTGCCAGCATATCAGCTGTTATGTTGGCAATTTCTTCCTGGATGTGGGTCTTCAAATCTTGTATTTAAAAAAAAACCATCGAAAAAAATCTCGGCTTTCGTCAACCAAAATATAAAAATTAAACTATGACTATGTACAGAGTGGTTCTAGTTATTCGTGTAAGTATTTTTCTACAGGATATTTCATCAACGATGATTTATGAAACTCCTATGTATGTTCTGGGGAACATCGCGTTATTTACTAATAACACCTCACATTCCTCAACATCACGAAGTCCCTGAAGAATTGATATTCAACTTCTTTATCAATAATTCAGAAAATACAGAAATTGGCTATAAAAAGGAAATAAAAATATTGAAAAATTTTAAAGATAAGACCATTTTTGAATTGTTGAGATATTGGCAATTCATGTAAACTATTCATTTTAATAATTTCACATAAAAGGCTTAGCTTGCGGTAGAGGAGCCCTGTAGCAGTGTTGATAGGGGCACCCTATTCTATGGTGACACCACGGTTGAAAATTTGTAAAAAGTGTTGGAGGCTCTGAAAAAAAATGCCTTTGCCATTTATTCATATATGTATTAGACTAGAAAGTAGGGGCCCCAAATTTGTCTTTGTTGCGCTTGAGGCCCCCAGTAAGGTTGATCCGCCACGAAGATCAACATCAATTTTCTTTGGCAGAGGATATTAGGTCCAGATAAACTTTAATATTCTCGAACGCTTCTAATCGACTTTGCCCCATGCTTCAACATTGTTCTCCCCGAATAACATTAGTTATTCAATGAAGAAAAACGTTGTTTCAAATTACTACTCAAGTTTAATGAAGTTCATAACCGTCAAATGGAGTTGTGACTTTCCCTATCTAAATGAAAAATCTAAATTCCAAACTCCTGCGAGCTTACTTCCTTTGATAACGCATGGCCTCAAAGAAATTAACAGACATTTGTCAGGATACAAATGAGATTCTCGAACAAAATATAAGGCCTTAATTACCTTGCAAAGTTCCTGTTATCATCAACCAGCGTGAAGACCTCATTCTCCTCGCAATCGTTTCGACTTTCAGTGATATCATTGAGTATATTTATATACTCAATGGTGATATCTAGTGCCGTTCATTTATAACACAGTTTGGTTATTATTATGTTCTCTATTAAAATTGGTTCAAGCACTGACGTGAAGTTAGGAGCTTTTGCGCTCATGTTGTACTATCTATCCACCTCTATTGGACACTTAATCGCATTTATAATCGATGTAGATCGATATAACTTTTATAAGCTACTAGCTGCCCGTCCCGGCTTCGCACGGATGAAATTCTGATACTAAATATAGTACAGAATTTCTTTATATACAAAGTTCACAGCATTTTTATCGTTAGACAATACAAACATGTTTTCTGTAGAGGTTACTCTTGAAAGAGCAACATATAATTGGCCATGTGAAAAACTCAACGCTCAAATATAAGCCTGTAGCGTTGAAAGTTGGACCCTGCGATTTATTAATGGTCATTGCGAAATATATCTTTACCGTAAATTATAGGCGTTTAAATTGGAGCAGTAAATCCGATGGTATCAGAGGAATTTGGGGAATCATACTATCCTGGCTGAGGCGAGCCTCACGCTCTACAGATGATTCTCTGGCTCTTTGTATTCGATTTCTATCCCTATCCTGGCTGTGCCGGCCCCCGGTCGGTACCACCGCAACCACTATGCCCCTGCATTTTAAATCTGCGATATCTTCGAAAATATTCATTTAAATTACATGCTGTAAAGGGCCATATTGATCAACATTAAATGCACAATGCATTTAAGGTACTTAATTGTATAAGGATCAATGCTGTATTGCTTAAAATAGCTTCGTAATCAAGCCATTATTTCTCGTAGAAAGTAAAGGATAATAAATGGGTTCAAGCCCTGTGGACAGGAGCTTTCTGGCGCTCTAGTTCAAACAGACAAATTATATCTCCGAAAGTATTGGTTTCTCAGAGTTGGGAATTAAATCAATGTATTCTTATGAAAGAACTGCATCATAAAGGAAATTAAATTCAAATAATAGTTCAATTTTTTTTACCTTGTAATTTCCTGATCTACGTTCACCAAATTTTCTCCTCTCTCGAACTACAGAATTATGCTTTCAATATTTACGTAATATTTTCAAACATTTTCGTGTGAGGTCCCCGTTGCATCGCTAAAATACGAGTATTTCAACCCCAATATTCTTGAAGTTACAATATTCCCTTCTGTCAAGTTGACTTTATGACATTTCATACATAGAATATACATAGAATAATTATATCAATCTGTGAAATACGATTTACATTGAAATTTTAAAAATCATATCTCCGAAAGTATTAGCTTGTTAGAGTTAAAAATGATATGAATGGATTCTTATGATAAAACTGCTTATTAAAAAAAAATTAATTTGGAATTTGTTTTGTAAAAAAAAAATTTTTTTTTATTACTCCGAAACCTTCTGTCCGATTTTGCCCAATAACGAACTTAGCCGAGATATTTATCCCCCAAACCTACTCTGAAAATTTCAACTCTCTAGCTCATTCCGTTCGAGAGTTATCGTGCCTACGGCCGGACGGCCGGACCGGCCGGACAGAATGAATTTCGACCACGGATTCTTGATCAGTGAATCGAACCAAATCGTTTAAGACCATTTTCATCGAAATATTCGAAAATTACAGACATTTGGGCAAATTGATAAGCACTCAGTTCCGAGGAACTAGAGCGCCAAAAAATGGTTATTGTGGGTTATCCTTAAGATATAGACATATACCATCGGGGACTTTTTTGTAGACCTTTTTAAGGTGTACCATACTGTACTACATCGTAGGGTTCAGCCAGCGTTTGCAATGTGAGCGCAAAAAAATGTGTTTATTTACGACATCACATTAGAAACCTCTAAAATTATCAGTGTTTCTCTAATAGATTATGCATGTATTATACATATAAACCTTCCTATTGAATCACTATCTATTAAAAAAACCGCATCAAAATCCTTCACGTAGTTTTAAAGATCTAAGCATACATAGGGGCAAACAGACAGCGGGAAGCGGTGTTGAAGAAAGTCGAGTCGTATATAGAACTTTATACAAAAAATTTAACGAGACCAAAAACGAGAATCTCGTGTTGCGCTGTATGTGGTCTCGGTATCGCCTATAATATTTTTGAAAACGTCTCGTCTTGTCTCGCTTTTACGAGACGAGAACGAGACGAGACGAGAAATATATTGCTATCGCGTGAAGCCCTAATTATTTTTTCCTGGAGTGAAGAAGTTTTTGACGAGTTCATTACCTGGATTGGTGATCGCTCTGGCTATAAATTTCAACAAACGTGCCAAGGTTCCTGGCCACAGTGCTTCTCCAACTTGTGTATCATTCTCCTATACAGGGTGAGTCTTTGACCACTGCATTGATTTCAACCAAAGATTCCTCTCATCAAAGGAAACACTTTTTTCATTTACCATTTTTCCAGATTCGGCTCAGGTAAAAAGTTACAAGCGTTTAAAGATTTCACAATGTGCTAATACACTCCAGCATATAAATTATCCATGACATTGTTGGCCGACGAGAATAAGGCATGGTAACGTGGTTTACAGCTTGATTCGGGATTCCAACGCTCAGGGACGGATCCATAAAAGTAGTGAAATTTCTGGAGTTTTCCATTTTAAAACATTCAATGAAGAATTTCTCGAAAACGGTGCGTTTAAGGAGAAATGATGAAGAATAATATAATGTTCTAAAACGATGGAATATTCTTGAAATGACTCAAGAAAAACTTTATATGCTTTCTTTATGCTAATTTCGTTTAGTTTTATGAATCCACGAGTCCATAACTAGAAAACCAGTAGAAGTAGAAAATAACTAATATTTGGAAAATATGTATCATAGTTATAGGGAACTTTACGCCAACATTCATTTTATTCGAAAAAAGGATGTCAAAGCTACAAAATAAAAACTAATTTTTTTTCAAAATTTCAACAGCCTGTATCTTTTTACCTGAGCTGAATTTGGAAAAATGTTGAATGAAAAAAGTGTTTCATTTGATGAGAGGAATCTTTGGTATTATTAATAGCTGCATCAGCACCACATTAAATACCAGCTAATTTCTGCAGAATATTATTCCTTGCTTTCAACTTCAGACACAAATCATCCAACTGGGCTTTAAAATTTGAAGAGGAATCTAGTTTCTCTCCTAGGTATTTAGGATCAATAGTATGTTTCAAGGAAAAATCACAGAAAGCTGCACTCAATGTTCTTTATTCTTTATGATTGTTCAAATGGTAACAAGAAATCTCAGTTTTTATTTGGGCTCAAACGGCTATCAAGTTGGTTAATTTTCAGGATTTCTAAATCTGCTGTGGAATATTTTCTATAATTGGAAATATGAATTTCTCAGGTGAATAAGCAGGAATATCACACATATACAAATTGAGAAGAAGAGGTGCTAAAACCGAACCTTGTGGGAGCTCGTTATTTTCACTTTTTGAATAACTACTATTGTCAACAAAAACACGAAACTTTCTATCTGTCAGCATATTAAAAAACTTTTCCATACTGTGTAATATGCTGACGACAAATCTACAAATGCTGTTCCTGTTTTAATTTTATTATTGAAACCTGATTCGATAAAAGTAATAAGACTAAGACCTGATCACAACAATTTCCTGAACTCTCCCCAGCAATTCTAGAATTCTGGAATTTTAAAAGGAACACTCAGTATACTAATAGATCGATAACTGCTAGAAGAATTTCCAGTATTTAGAATATTTTCACAGAAAGATAATAACCAATACTATGGTGATACATGCCACGTAACCAATAATACTGTTTTTCTAAAATGTTGAAGCAGATCCTCCCCCCCTGTCTCTCTCGAATATACCACGAGGCAACTGAAGATATTCGATTTTTTTTTCGGGTGGTCCGTAATCCATGTTTACACTACACCAGGTCAATTCTTCAGATTTCAGTATGCAAAGGCAGGCAAAGTTCATGAATGCGAAACGTGATACGAAAATGAGATTGAACGAATTGGCTGTGTGGAAGCTTTAAAAACAGAACATGGTGGATGGTTGTCTGGCGGGGTTGCTTTATGTTTTATGGCGTGAGAATGATCAATTCACCTGCACAAGATCGGGAATACACTCCGAATACTGATGCAGGGTTTCAAGTTATTCAATGTTGCAGAAACTCGCCAGGTTACTGATGCCCCTTTCACATGCGATAAAAACATTGACAATATTGATAATCAACATTCCATTATGTACTAATCATAATATACAGGGTGTCCCAGAAGTCGACGTCAAGCCGGAAGCGGGTGATATTACAAGTCATGATAGTTATCAGAAAAATATTGAAAAAAAATTAGGTTATGCAATTTCAAAATTATTGGCATTTAAACGAAATCGACGAAATCTATACTTTGAGATGGTTATTCAATTCCCATTTCTACAAATCTCAATTTTTTGCCAATTTTATTTTTGTTATATCATCCTGACTAAGGCGTCTGTATATTATTGCCCAAAACTTCATGGCTTTTGCCCCTGTTTGGAGCAAAATGTCACTTTTTGCACCACTAAATATTCAAAGCTCATATTTCGTCCAATTTCAACTGCCTGTACAGAAAAAAAATGGGTTCAAGCCCTGTGGACAGGAGCTTTCTGGCGCTCTAGTTCGAACAGGCAAATTATATCTCCGAAAGTATTGGTTTCTCAGAGTTGAGAATTATATCAATCGATTCTTATGATAGAACTGCATTATAAAGGACATTCAATTCAAATAATAGTTTATTTATCAAGATTAAATGAGCAATCTGAGAATGAGAACTGCACCATGGAAGAAATCAAATTGAAATAGCTGAACTGAATTTGACTCTCTCTTATAGAACAGGATGAAATGTACGAGTATGAACACAGATCATATAATAAAGCCTAGATAGAATAATTATAGCATTCTGTGAAAACATAGAAGTACGATTCATTATTGAAATTTAGAAAAATCATATCTCCGAAAGTATTAGCTTGCTGGAGTTGAAAATGATATCGATGGATTTTAATGGTGAAACTGCATCTTAAATAAAAATTGAATTTGAAATTTGTTGCTTAAAAAAAAATTTTTTTTTTCGTTACTCCGGAACCATCTGGCCTATTTTGCCCAATGACGAACTTAACCGAGATATTCATCTCCCTAACCTACTCTGAAAATTTCAACTGCCTACCTCATTCCGTTCGAGAGTTATTGTAGAAATTTTTTTTTTAATTTTGAAAATTTTTTTTTTACACTTTGCGGTAACCTGGTCAATACAAAACTCCACACGCGTATAAAGGTCATGATTCTACAATTTGATGCTAAATTTCTGATAGATCGAGTGATCAGTTTCGGAAATGTTCATAAAAAAAATGTGTTTTACTAAAATCGGCCATAACACCGAAACCACTTGATGGATTTCGCCCATTAACGAACTTAACCGAGATATTAACGCTCCAAGCCCACCTTGCAAATTTCAATCCTCTAACTCCTTTCTGTCGAGAGTTATCATGCCTACGGCCCGCCGGACAGAATCTATTCCGACCTCGGATTCTTGATCAGTGAGTGGAACCAAATCGTTTGAGACCATTTTCAGCCAAAAATTTGAAAATTACAGACATTTGGGCAAATTGATAAGCACTCAGTTCCGAGGAACTAGAGCGCCAAAAAAATGTACTACGCTAGTTTGGCAAGTAACTGTAAAAGTTGGCACATTTGATGGGGAATATTTGGTCCGTCATTTCAGCGTAAACACGTGAAATGAATTGGGCATACTGAATTATAATTTTAAAATGACTAAAATAGTGAACTTGTTATTTTGAAATTCACATGATTAAAATTTTTTTCTTCAATAATTTTATCTATCAGAATGCGTTGAAATTCTGCGCAAACCACCAAGCCGGCATTATGTAATCGAGTACCGTAATTCAGCTCGATCGTATTTTAGCAATTATTGTGAAAATAAAATTTCGAACCAAATACTAACCTGCTATGTTAAAGATGATTGACAAAGTTATTTTCGAATTCTTCGTATTTAATTGAATAGGAACTATATCATGTTATATATTTTTGGAAAAACGTTAAAAATTTAGAATTTAAAAACGTCATAAAATACGGTGTTTCCCATTTGAGAAAACATAAGTTTGTTTTGTATCTCCGAAATTTCGAGCCTGAGAAAAATGATGAGTACGACAATAAATAATGTTTTGATCTCAGATCTCTATAGCTCCAGTAGAAAAGGAGATATGATTTTTTTTTCGATATTACCACTTTTTCAATTTTCGCTTATAACAAGAAAACAGAAGGAAAATTAAGAGTGACCTTTTTAGTTTCTCTCGAAATGAGATCGGTAATGGGTTATCACATTTTTGCTATCGCCCATAGTTTGAAAGTTGTAGTACTTAAACTTCAAGATGCGTCCACCCTGTACAAGTTCGATTTTTGATGCAGCAGTTTAAAAAAATTTTTTTGAGTTTGGGAGAGAATACCCTGAAAATACCATTGAATGATGAATGAACGTCCACTTTTTTCTTCATGTCCATAACTTACATTCAAATTCAAAAAATGGGTTCAAGCCCTGTGAACAGGAGCTTTCTGGCGCTCTAGTTCAAACAGACAAATTATATCTCCGAAAGTATTGGTTTCTCAGAGTTGGGAATTATATCAATGTATTCATATGATAGAGCTGCATCATAAAGGAAGTTCAATTCAAATGATAGTTTATTTATCAAGATTAAATGAGCAATCATGAGAATGAGAACTGCACCATGGAAGAAATCAAATTAAATCTGGCCAATTTTGCCCAATAACGAACTTAACCGAGATATTCATCTCCCTAACCTACTCTGAAAATTTCAACTGTCTAGCTCATTCCGTTCGAGAGTTATATCTATGTCTATGGATGAAAAGCAGTCTCACTACTCTCAGATCTCTTACTTCATGTTCCGTTCCAAAATGTAAGAATTTTCTGAGAAAAACTAATTTCTGAGCAAACAACTGAGATTTTTCTCACTTCGCTCACAATTCTTCGATTGATTAGATAATGACATGTCTCAGGAAAATAAGTTGACATTATGACAATTCATACATAGAATAATTATATCATTGTGTGACAACGTTGAAATACGATTTATTATTGAAATTTTGAAAAATCATATCTCCGAAAGTATTAGCTTGTTAGAGTTAAAAATGATACCATGGATTCTTATGGTAAAACTGCTTATTGAAAAAAAATTAATTTTGAATTTGTTTTGTAAAAAAAAATTTTTTTTTCTGTTACTCCGAAACCATCTGTCCGATTTTGCCCAATAACGAACTTAGCCGAGATATTTATCTCCCAAACCTACTCTGAAAATTTCAACTGTCTAGCTCATTCCGTTCGAGAGTTATCGTGCCTACGGCCGGCTGGACCGGCCGGACAGAATGGTTTTCGACCACGGATTCTTGATCAGTGAGTCGAACCAAATCGTTTAAGACCATTTTCATCGAAAAATTCGAAAATTACAGACATTTGGGCAAATTGATAAGCACTCAGTTCCGAGGAACTAGAGCGCCAATAAAAACCATATTACAACGTTATGCAAACGAGACGAGTTACAAAATGCCTATTTACATTTCCGTCCAAGTCGGTGGCAGAAATTACAATACAACGAGAACGAGATTCAATAAAGGGTTATCTTTATAACTTACATTCTAGGCCGTTCCTCTGTTTTTCAAGCTTTATACCGAACTAATGAAGATAGAATGGTTCATTGTCTGAAGACCTGTTCTATCTACAATCATACGAATCTCTTTACGAAATTCAAGTGAGTCTTGTTCGAAAATGACTTATTCGCAATGCTCTGGGGGATGATGATACATTCAGAAGCCAGTTTGTGTTTCTAGATATTTAATATTGATTGCCGTTTGAATAATGTATCATTAATTTCCGTTAACTTGATTTGCGCAGACTGGGTTGAATACCCCAACTTAGTTCGGCTTTCCTTCCATTCATTTCTAATATGCCTGTGGCAGACAAACGATTCATGCCTTTTATATATTAATATCCAATATAGGGTATCCGCAATCCTAACTCCATGTTGCCTTTGGCCCTGTTGAAGATGCAGTGCCTATTGTAACCCTTGGAACTAATTAATAATGTATTCGTCTTGTTTTTCCTCATCTTATTTCATTGCTCCGAGTATAATTGCCTCAGATATTTGGAGAGTATCCTGATGAATACGTCTACCGATGTCTACCTTCTCTGAGGTACTGCCGTAAGGATTCTCTCAGTTCGATGTTCTTCGTGGAACGATATCTGAAATTAATAATTAAGTATCTTACTTGGAATTAATTCAATAAGGGGTTAGGTGTAGTCAGCGACTCGAAAAATAATTTTAAATATTTTTTTTACCAGTAAATTATTCTATTTTATAAAAGTAAAAATATAGCATCATTAACTGAGGTTTCGACTTGATTTGACAGACATTTCAAAGAAAAATCAATAATTTTAAAAGTAATGGCTGTTTGTGTTGATCCAGTTCCAACCGAAGCTCCTTGCGGTGACCATCACTTATGCCTGGAGATTCATCAAAAATCAATCGGACGAAAAAATTAGTTTTATTAATAGATAATCTAGTGTCTGATCGAAGCTTTTTGGCGCTCTTGTTTCTTTTAAATTAACAAAATGACAGCCTCAGGAAAATTTTTGCCATAATTGTTTATAAAAATCAAAATTAAAAAAAAACAAAATCCTTCGATCAGGCACTATTTTTTCATGTTTTCGAAAAGCTGTATGAATTTCATTAAAATCTACCGAGATTTTTTTGAGCTACAGTGGTCACCAGTCCAAAGAACATAGTTTCGAGAAAAATGCATTTGAACTTTAACACTCAATTTACTTCTCATTCAATTACTTACAAAGTCATCTATTCCTTGGCCATATAATAGTTCTTTAGCCGTTGTGGCAGCTTCCAAAATATCTATTTGATGTTGTCTACGTAGGATTCTACCTTCTGGAGTGTTGTCGTTAGCACGCTAGCTGCTAGCTACCTGCTCTCGCCTAGAGCGCCCGAGAGCCCTTTGCTAATTATCGAATAACTCGAGAAGCATTTGTCGGATTTACTTCAAATTTTCGGAGAATATTTCTGAGATATTATGAATTAAGAAAATGCAAAAAAAACAAAAAAAGATTTCTTGAATAGCTGACTACACCTAGCCCTTTAAATCAAAGACAGTTCCTTTGTTGTTAATATAACAGGTCGATTAGTATTTTAAATTGTGCTCTTTTTTATGCAAGAAAATGTTATCTAAATTTGGACTCGCTGTATAACATTTTCTTGCATCGAATGAGCGCAATTTAAAATACTTATCGATCTGTCTGAGCATATTCATAATTGAAAAAAACTGTTTTTTATTTACTGAATTTATTCCAAGTTAGAGACTCGTACTGTACAGGATGAGTCTTTGACCACTGCATTAATTTTAATCAAAGATTCCTGTTATCAAATGAAACACTTTTTTATTCACCATTTTTCCAGATTCGGCTCAGGTAAAAAGTTACAAGCGTTTAAAGATTTCACAATGTGCTAATACACTCCCGCATATAAATTATCTATGACATTGTTGGCGGACGAGAATAAGGCATGGTAACGTGGTTTACAGCTTGATTCGGGATTTCAACGCTCAGGAACGGATCCATAAAAGTAGTGAAATTTCTGGAGTTTTCCATTTTAAAACATTCAAAGAAAAATATCTCGAAAACGGTGCGTTTAAGGAGAAATGATGAAGAATAATATAATGTTCTAAAACGATGGAATATTCTTGAAATGACTCAAGAAAAACTTTATATGCTTTCTTTATGCTAATTTCATTTAGTTTTATGAATCCACGAGTCCATAACTAGAAAACCAGAAGAAGTAGAAGATAACTAATATTTGGAAAATATCTATCATAGTTATAGGAAACTTTACGCCATCATTCATTTTATTCGAAAAAAGGATGTCAAAGCTACAAAATAAAAACTGATATTTTTTTCAAAATTTCAACAGCCTGTATCTTTTTACCTGAGCTGAATTTGGAAAAATGTTAAATGAAAAAAGTGTTTCAACCCACCCTGTATACCTTGTGTATTAAATTCTACGATGCATATGTACTTGAAGGTTCTCAGTGAGTGACTCGCAGTGTATATGATTCGAAAGAATTAGTGGTCCAGAGTATGCAGCGAATTCATAAGAATGGCTCCAGATTGTTGAACGGTTGTGAACGAATTTGTTGAGATATAGCGGATAATACACCCCAAAATCGTTCGTGGTTTACTGGATGAAAACAAGGAAATGGCCCTCATCGAATGAGATTCACTCACAGTTTATAGTCAGATGAAACATTTCGAAAGCTCATGTGTAGTGGCCATAAGAACTTCCCCCTATGTCCGTTTTTACTGCACTTAATAACGCGTAACAAAATCGACTTTGGAAATTGTCTATTCGGTTTCTCGTATGGCCAATGGCAACGTACGGAATTGCTGGTGTTTCTATCCCATTTGCATCTCGATAATTCCGGGGAATTGCTCAGGAATAATCTGCGTTTTTCCATGTTATCAGTGGTATCTTTCAAGAGAAAGCACTGTTCATATTTAATTCCTACCATCTCCAGAAGGACAACATAGGGTGGTACAGTGATTTCCTCTCATCAAACGGAACATTTTTTTCTTTCGCCATTCTTCCAGATTCGGCTCGGGTAAACACGTAAAGGCTATTGGAATTACGGAGAATATCAAATTTTTTATTTTTCAGTTTTTTTTATTCAGAATTAAATGAATCTGTGAAGTTTTCTAAAGGGTTTTCCAATAAGAGGCGTCATTTTGAATAGCCCGCTATTTCGGTAGATGTCACTTTTGAAGCTGTCATTTTTTGACATATGACAAGTAAAAACTACGCCATTAATAAAAATGGAACGATACACGCTTCAAGAACGCATTGAAATTATTAAAATTCACTATAAAAATGGTGAAAATTTTGCAGAGACGGTTCGTAAAACTCGAACATTTTTGAGTCGTCGTGAAGCACCTTGTCGGACCGCAATAAAGAAATTGGTGGAAAAATTCGAGTTGTTGGGACAAGTTCGTTATGTGAAGAATAAAACCCGTGCACGTAGCTCAAGATCAGCCGAGAATATTGCTGCTGTCGCCGAAAGTGTTGAAGAAAACCCAGGTTTGTCCATTCCTCGTCGTTCTTGGGTCTTAAGGCTTATAAAGTTCAGTTAACACAAGAACTCAAGCCTGCCGATCATCAACAACGTCGTGTCTTTGCTGATTGGGTCGTTCAAATGCATGAAAATGACCCGGAATTCCATCGAAAAATCATCTTGAGTGATGGGGCCCATTTCCACCTCGGTGGCTTCGTCAACAAGCAAAATTGTCGCATCTGGGGCTCGGAAAACCCAAGAGTTATTGTTGAAAAGCATTCCACAAACGTCATTACACCGTATTTTGCATAAAGATTTGGGTCTTAAGGCTTATAAAGTTCAGGTAACACAAGAACTCAAGCCGGCCGATCATCAATAACGTCGTGTCTTTGCTGATTGGGTCGTTGAAATGCATGAAAATGATCCGGAATTCCATCGAAAAATCATCTTGAGTGATGAGGCCCGTTTCCACCTCGGTGGGTTCGTCAACAAGCAAAATTCTCGGGGAAAACCCAAGAGTTATTGTTGGAAAGCCTCAATATCCTCAACGTGTGACTGTTTGGTGCGGTTTATGGTCCGGCGGAGACATTGGACCTTACTTTTTGGAAAATGAGGCTGGAGCAACAGTTACGGTGAATGGATTTCGCTATCAAGAGATGATTAATGATTTTTTATGGCCGGAATTGGATGGTATTGATCTGGATAACGTTCACTTTCAACAAGACGGCGCTACGTGCCACACAAGCAATGAAACCATTGATCTTTTGCGGGAAAAGTTTCCGGACCGTGTTATCTCTCGAACAGGTGATCACAATTGGCCACCGAGATCTTGTGATTTAATACCTTGTGACTTCTTCCTTTGGGGCCACGTGAAAGAAAAGGTCTACGCCAATAGCCCAGCGTCGATTCAAGACCTCAAAGATGGAATTCGTGAGGCTATCGAGGACATAGGGCAGCCACTTTGCGATTTGGTTATGGAAAATTTCATCAAAAGGATATGGTCCAGTAAGCGTGGTCGTGGTGGTCATTTGCCCGATGTTATTTTCCACTATTAACGGCATAGCTTCTTCTTTATAATGAAATAAACATCCGATCATTTATATTGAAAAATGGCATTTTTCTTTGAATATCAAAATAAAATCTCTTATTGGAAAACCCTTTATAACTGACACATATTCTCGAATTAACAGTTCATCTCCAATCATTTTAGGAAATTAAATTATTGTCATTTTTCCTAAAACGCAACTTTTTTGAAATTTTCAACGTTGAATGTTTGTGTGATGAGAGGAATCCATGGTAAATTGATGTAGACTCATCCTGTAAAATGAACGAGAGAAATTTTATAATAAACGAAAACACTTAGGGCTACCTTTATTTTGTAATTGAGGTGTCAAAACGTGATATCAAAGATGCCAGATGCTTTATGCTTTAATAGGTGTAGAGAAACCTAAACTGATTATTGAAAATAAAGAAGATCTGTGAAAATTTAATTTACTGGAAAAAGAAATAATATAACCAAAATTTCATCAATTGATCGATGATGTATTTCAATTTGAAGTTCTTAAGCTCTCAAAAATTAACCTTTAGTCATATGCTCCTTTTCTGAATGTGAAAATGAAGTGCACAATTTTTTGAATAATTTTTATTACTTATATTATCATTATATTTATTTATTTTACCTTTTTTGCAGGGTTCATTCATTCAGGTGAGTGTTGACTTTTTTTATCAATTATCTTCTGATTCCTGATCAAATTGATTGCGATAACAACAACAAGATTTTATGACTAGATGACTGATATTTAGAGTGGTATTCGGATTTGATTATTTCATTTCCTTGATCCTCCTCACATCAGAAAATTAAATAGCACATTGCTAAAGAAAGTTAAGCCATTGGTACGACTAAAAAATGTGTAATATATGAAAATATTAAAATACACTGCTCCACAAAAGTATGGACCCATCCTCTACTGCCCAGAGATCGCAGATCGGAAGTTCATCCTTTCAGAGGTGGTACAGTTACTGTTTGAGTAGGTATTTGTTTCAATGGACGTACAAAATTGTTGGTGCTTGATGCTACCACGAATATGCAGATTTACATAGAGCTAGTCATTGAACATATTATTCCTCTGTTTCATTATGCTATTGGGCTAAATTTATTATTTTTGGAGGTTAATACGCCACCCCATCGTGCTCTGGATATCCATGGTATTCCACATAGTGCCCCCTCGGTCGCCAGACCTCAATCCCATTGAACACGCTTGGGCTCAGCTACAAAGACGCACTTCACATACAGTTCAAGAACTCAGACTGCTTTTACTGCAACTCTGGAGAGAAATTAATCAAGGGTTCTGCAATCTGATCGAAAGTATGCAAAGGCGTTGACAGACTGTGGTTGATGTTCGAGAAGGCCATATTGTTGTAGGGGGTAACGTTGCACTGCGACCTTAAGGTCGCAGTGCAACTTCAGTGCCCTTCAGAGCTGCGAATGTCATTACCATCTACAGCTCGCCTATCAATTCCAGAGTTCTGGTGAACTCTAGTATCTGGGATGGCTTCAAGTATGGTACGTGTTCGCTCCTGCAGATTTCTTGTCCAAAGCATTCCTTGCGTTGGTTCGAGGTGGCGAGGCATTGCGTTATCAGGTAATCAGGAGTATCATCCTCCTCCCAACTGAATCTGCACTAGTCAGTTTCTGCTAACCCTAATCTCATCATATGCTTCCTAAGGCCGCAGTGCCCTGTAAGGAAACCAGTGAGGAGGATGCAGCGTGTTCTTACTGAGGTCCAAGTATTTCTTAGATCTGACAGTATCAAAGTTCCGGAGGAATTTCTTGGAGTGATACATTCCAGGGAGAGATCTTCAGAAAATACGCCTTTCAGTTTCTTCTTTAATGCGGAATTCTCTTTTGTACGTGTATCTACCAACTCTTCAGTAGGGATCCGGGCCAATAAAGGGGGTTTGTGATCTTTTCTTGGCAAGTGTGTTGGCCTCATCATTTCCTATGATTGCCGCTTGACCAGGAACCCAGACCAAGGAGACCCTGTTGTTCTTGCGTACTTCATTGAGTTTTCTTCGGCACTTCCATATCAGCTTGGACTCGATAACATGGGAGCTCAGAGCTTTAAAAGCAGCTTGAATGTCAGAATGGATTGCTATAACATCTCTGATGGTTTCTTTCTAGGTTCATTTCCACGAATATTTCTATTACAAGTACTTCTGCCTGAAAGATGCTCGTATAGTAGCCTAGCGATAGTGAGCATTTGGTGTCTGGCCCATATACTCCAGCGCCAACTCCTGTAGGGGTTTTTGAACTGTCTGCTCACTTTCTTGACCATTTCGTCACTTCATGGGCCATACTCTTTACTGAACTTTTTTTCCAATTTTTTGAGTGAACTGATTTTGCATTACAAATACTAAAAATAAATTTTCACCTGAAACTGTGAAACTTATAAAGGAATGGGGGAAGTAAGTGAACTTTTAGATTTCTCATATTCAAAAAATTGGTGAAAAAATGGAAATTTTTGAAACAGTCTCAAAAAACTCCCTTAACTTCTTTCTGTTGGGCATTATATATTTAATTCATAACTTCTGATCTTCCAGATCTACTATTCGTTCTGAAACTCTGAGATATATAATTTTTATAATTTCAATCGGAAAGTTTCAGATCAGAACAAAACCTTTTGAAAGTGTTGGGATCCATGTTTTCGAATCCTCATTTTCGGATGAATTCTCGATAAAAAAAAAACTGTTTCCCACATTTTGGAATTCACTGAATATAAAACATGCTGGAATTATTCTTTTTCAGTTTGAACCCTGTTACAATCGTAAATATAAATGTAAATTTTCTTGGTCGAATGATATACATTAGTTACACCTTAAATGTGAAAAAGAGCAGGAGGCAGCAGACAAATCCTAGTGTTGAGAAAAACACTAATACATTCACAAATCAGCGAGTTTCGCGTAGAATCATAATTTTTCTGGGGATGTGACAGCAGCAACGAGATTGTGGCCGCGAAAATAACGAAGCCAAATAACAAGGAAGAAAGTTTTCAGGAAGAAGAATGAAATTAGAAAGGCTAAAGCCTAGCGATGATCCCTCGTGTAGTCTGCGGTAGAATTTCTCCGAGACGGGCGAAGTGAAAATCATGAACCTTACGGATGCAGAAAGTCGAGATCTCCTTCTCCCGAAGTTGATCAACTTCGCCAGAACTTTGCACGATTTTTTTTTGAAGCGGGCGTCTTATTGTAATATCTTTAACTTATTTTCTCTTTTTATCACGGATTTAATTCAACGTGAAGAAATAATAACCCAATTATTTAAATCTGAATAGTCCCATATTTAATTTAAATGCTCGTAATAGAAATCCATTATCACAGATGAATTTCTACATATTTATTTTGAATTCAAAAATTCGTTACATTTTGAATAATAAGATTTATTTCGAACAATTTGTTCAGTATACTGAAGCAGGTAATTCAGTTAACCAACCCGATTAGTTGATTAAAATTCTCTGTTCATTCATTCAGGTATTTGTTCATATATTTTATAGGTATATATAAATGACACCCTACTCTTTAAGAATCGATTTAAATATAAAAATAATTGCATGATAATTCTCCATATCATCTATCGACACTTGAGTCTGATGTTTCGATCAAAATTGCTTATTAACCACTCGCCGTATACTCCTGATTTACCACCATGTGTTTTTTCGCTAATATGCCACTCATTATCGATGCTTAAAGAAAGTATCGGAGTTATCTTTGTTTATTATATAGCTAGATTTGCTAATTCTCTCAATCTTGAATTGGTTTTTGGACCCCTACTGAAACTCCCGCGGAAAGGACTTTGTTTTTTCCTAGAGCTACTTGATGATAAATATTCAATGAATATTTTCGTAAAAGCTGAAGAGATGGATATCATTTCGTGCGAAAAAGTATTTACTTAAAAATTAGATAGCCTGAGATACTCGTCTAAAGGACTCCACAAACTGGCGCGGCCGCGGTGGCGTTTGCGATAAGTCGGCGGCCAGAGACGCGATCAAAATTAACACCGAGTTTAGGCCGCGTCTCAGGCCGCGCCAGTTTGTGCACCCACATGAATATCCATGTGTTTGTTTTGATCGCGGTCTCTACCGCTCTCTGATCGCCATCGCGGCCGCGTCAGTTTGTGTATTCCTTAGGGGGTCATAAATGGCATCATTGACAATTACTCGAAAAAAGTATTTTGAACTTGGTATACAAATTCAGGAAAAAACTTCCTTGTTTCATTAGCTTTTCAAAAAGGTACATATGTCAATAATTCCTTCACGAAATCGAAAAATATGGCCGGAAAACCGCTCCAATGCGTTTTTTATTCCAGGGACACAATCCATAAGACAATGAAATATCAGCATTTTTTTATTTTTGAAACCAGTTATCCTCAAATTGAAATTCTTTAGTTACTTTCAGTTAATTGAGGATTATTTCAATTTTCATTCGAGAAATACTGTGAATTTTTTTTGGTACTAGTCCTACTTGTAACAAGCAACTAACAATCACATTAATCACGAGTAAAGAAGAATATAAGGGGGATAACCAAGTATCGAAAAATTCTGTTACTGGCTCGGATTTACTGCTAAATTTTTTGATCTCGTGGAAAAATGTATTACATATGTACTTTTCTGGAAATTTCATGAACCAAGGAAGTTTTTTTCACTCATTTGTACGCAAAGTTAATTATAATTTTTTCGAGAAATACAATTGTCTCATTTTTCATTTCACTTCTGGCTCTTCATTTTTCAGATTATTCGAATTTTTGGTAAAGGATTTCTTCTGGAAATTATCCTCATCGCATCAGCTTTCACAAAAAAATCCATTCTATATTCAGTGTTGAGTAGTTTCCACAAAATTAATTGTTTTCGATGGTAAGCCAAAGAACTTTCAAAAAGTCGAAATGTCAATATATCTCAGTAATCATAGACTTCTGGACCATGGTTCACTGGACTCAAATCGTTGCGAATTATGTCTGGTATAACCTCGTTAAAGGATCACGTCGACTTACTAAACATCCTGTATAATCCTTGAACTTCGAGAATTCCATTTCTTTATCTAACAATAATGTATGTGTATGAAAAAAGTGTTGGCAGAGGTTAGTGTAACGGACTACCATAGAATTCGATATATGATACTAGAGCTTAGGGAAAAAACCTCAGCAAAACACCCTATCTCCCTGTTGGTGTTCTGATTCATGAAAATTGAAATTGTTAACAAAATATGCTGAAATATTAAATATTGAAGGGCATCTGTTTCTTCAATATCGATTCTTCCTTCAACAAGCAGACAGGTTTCATCAAGGTACCCGAAACTCAATCTGGAAATGAAAAAGACAAAAGGAGAATGCGAACAAATTAAAAATGAAATATTCCATGTTTTATTAAATTGATTTGAAATTCACTTCCCAATCTGAAAAAAAATCAGAAACGTTATGAATAGCCCCAAAACCATCAACGCGTGTATCAGCACATTGTGAAACCTTTAAACGCTTGTAACTTTTTACCTGAGCCGAATCTGGAAAAATAGTAGATGACAAAAGTATTTTATTTGATGGGAGGCGTCTGTGGTTAAAATAAATGTACAACTTCAAGACTAATACTGTATATATCCCACAAATTAGGGGCCCCAGATTTGTCTTACGCTTGGGGAACGCTACTGACCATGAACGCGGTACGTATCTGCACTGAATGGCACTCTCCTCTTTGGGGTACGTTGAGCGATGACATGGCTATCTCAGCTCACGAGGAAATATTCCTTGATGGTTAGCTGACGAATATTTCGCCTCTTGTCTTTTAGTTTCTTCACATCTTTTGAGAATATCACAATAAAAGGGTTATGCGATGTTACTTTTCAAATCGTAAAATCTATAATATAAAAAATCGAATTAGTTCTTTCGGACCTCTAAAATCTGTAAAATAGTGAGTGATTCCATTTAAATTTTGAGAAAAAATTGTAGGGTTAGTTTTGGAATTGGATCGAGGATCGTATAAGCAACAACTCCTATCGATTCACCGTTTTGGCACCACCAAAATGCACTGCGCTAGAGAGCGACGTCGTATGCCATTCATCCCCCTCCACAGTTGTTTATGTTTTTACTGCGGGCGATACAACCCTGCTACACACTATACAGATCGGGACTGGGAGCGAAGAATTTTAAACCACAATGCCGATTATCGAAATCAATCGAATTCTTTCATTATTATCCATCAGCAATTTGGGAGGCTGTCCGTGGAGTACATAAGATAGTCTGACGTCATTGGAGGCGTTGTCTGCCACCCAATGCTGCCGAGAGGGTGTGGCAAAAGGTCATTTTAATCTTTTTATGCCATTCAAATCCTAGGGGTGGTACGCTAGGAATCCTGCGCCGATTTGAGATATTGAATCATTGTTTCAGAAAATATTAGCCAGTTTGTCGTAATATCAAAATCGCAACTTCACCATGCGGCAATGAAAGAAGTTACCACAGGAAGCATTTTTCGTTGCATGCATATCATCTCGTATATATTTCATCCTGCAAATACAGCGTATCTTTAGGTCAGACTACCATTAGCGCCATTTTATTCCACTGTCAAAATAGCTGGATGCAACAATTTCATGCTTAACTGATTTAGGATACAAAATTCTAGTAAATATCCATATTTCCGAGTGTTCTCGAGTCATCCTTTTCTGATCAATATCATCAAATTCAAGACTCCTCTATACACTTGTTCTTAAGAAAAAATAAGATCATTTCGGGTCATTACTGTCAAAATATCACCACAAAATAGTTAATTATAAAATCAATAATAATTAAAATGGATACTGTAGAAACCGGCACTTTCGCCATTTTGCAAACCGAAAGGATTTCTCGTTTCGTCGTTAATAGGGTTTTAGAGTTAATAAATATAGGACAAAAATTGGTTCAAGCACTGACGAGTAGTCAGGAGCTTTTGCGCTCATGTTCTATTGGCTATTCACCTCTATTCGACACTCTTAATCGAATTTACTTTCGATATAGACCGTTTTCTTAGCCTTTGTGAGATATGGATTCATTTCGTAACAGACTTGCGTACCTAATGAGAGAATCGTATAAGATCACAGAATTTTTAATTCTGACATATGTATTCTATCAGAATTGATATTCATTAAATATTCAATATTATACGAAAAAACTTACGTCCCAAGTAATTTCAGGATACGATATTCACGAAAATTAGTGCTTCGGCATTCTGCAAGTAACTGGTATAACTGGTGGTATAACTCTAAAACCGTTTGGCCGATTATACCTATTAACGAACTCAAATGTCGCATTTGGATGTGCAACCTATCCTGAAATTCGCTGTCTATTTCCGTCCTCAAGTTATCGTGAGATATTTTTTTCCATATTTTTTTAAATATTTTCCCCAGAACATGCGCGCAAATATTGACATATAATAGGGAACAGTTCATTAATACACCAAGAAAAATTTGGGTTTATCAATAATTATTGATTATAATGAAGAATGGTGATACCGTTGTTAATAAGGAACGCTCTGGACTTGTTGATTTAATAATTATTATTGATTAAATATTATGCTACTTTCCTCCTTTACATGAACTCATTGTGACATTTGATAGTTAGAACCCTATTTTGATAGGATAGCATACGCATATTTATGTGAATAGACATACATGAAGCTCAAGTGGAGTCTCAACTTTTCCATTTTTGCGCGCATGTACTATAGTTTTGCTGAAATGTCCGTAATTTCGATTTTTTCCGAAAATTGTCTCAAACGATTAGGTCCGACACACTGATGAAGAATTCGGGGTCAAAATCATTTCTGTCCGTTACCACGATAACTTTAGAACGGAAAGAGATAGTGATATGCAATTTTCAGGGTGGACTGCGCATCCGAATGTTACAATTTAGTTCGTTAATGGGCATAATCGGCCAAACGGTTTCGTAGTTATATCCATCTGAAACTGTTGTCATTTCCTCAACAACTCATAAAATACAGATACGATCAAATTGAAACTTGGTGAGGATCGTATCTCTAGAAACAAAATGTGAATTTTTCGTCAAAAAATACAACATTTTTCTTTAAAAATGACATATTTCAGAAACTACTGGAATTATTTTATTTTAAAATTTGAATTCAGTTGATGTACAATGGATTTTTGTACGTGTTAACACTTCATTCATTTACTCATATTCATACAGTATTTGATAAGGGTATGTGAGGTTTGAATAGACAATAGAACATGAACGCAAAAGCTCCTAACCTCACGTCAGTGATCTTCAAGAATTTTCAGAATAAATCTAAAATTACGCTCGAATTCAACAAAATATCCTTATGAAACGATATTGTTCCATCTTCGATGCAAATCCATTGATTTGACAAATTTCCTTTTAGATTCAACCCCAAACTCTTCATGTTTTGAGTGAATAATAATAGATCTCGGTACCAAGATGGAGTAGCTCTCCAGCAGTTACTTAGAAATTTTTTTTTCGATTATTTCAACATTCTTATTCGGAATATTTTGTTTGAAATCCATTCTAGTTCAAAAACTCAGATCGTATTCAGTTATGGATATATTCATGAATCACCGTGATATTTTCTTTCCTCAGAATGATCTTAATGAACGACGATCAATGTCAAATAAAATTTAATTTTTGCAACAGGTTCCATAAATTAATCTGAAAATTTTGAAATGATCATCTCTGTAGTTTTTGATTGAACCTATGCTAAATCAAAATTGAAAAGTCAATGTTTCCAAAGGAAACAAATTCGTAGAAAAATTTTTATGGCGAATTGAATAAGTTATTCTGGATGGAATAATAATTAACAAACAATGAAATATTTTAATTCAATTTTGATTTATTCTTCTAAGGTCTCGTCTGCGTACGTTTTTCTGGGTTTTATCAAAATCAAGCCATTAGTGAAAAATTTGGAGTGATGAAGTAACATTTTCATAATGACACATTATCCAAACAGCATTACATTTTACAGTAAAAGATTCGATTTACATGTGAAATCGGCCTTCTGTTCTTTTCTGCAAGTACTTTGAACCAATATCAGCTGCAATCTAAGAAATATTTCCATTCTCCTCAGAACTACCTGAAAATATATCAATTTAAGCAAAGCTATAACTGGATATAGATCCTTAAAGATTAGAACATAATTTGGAAACTATATTAAGAAATTCTATGAAACAAGCACCTTTCAAAAATTATCTTCCAACCATCATGGGTCAAACTAAGTCGTCGTTAGGTTAAATGAAATTATACAATAAAAAACTTTCGAAAAATAACGTGAAAATCAGAATTTGTACTACTGTTGTAATGCTCGAACTGATTTTTTAACGCGATTTTCAAGGATCATAATTCGGATGTTACGAAGAAAAAGTTGAATTAAATCAGTAAGAAACTTTTTCCAACATAAGGTTAATCATTAAGGAATACTGTGGGAGGTATACTCATTATTGAAAGGTTTTTTTTTTGGGTTTTCTCTCACAAACTCTGAAAAATATCTATAAAATAAAAATAAATTATTTTGTGATTTGCTTCTGCGTAAGAAATACAAGATATTTGTCAGAAGCAATCAATTGAACAATGTTGCCTAACAAACAACAACGAAACAACATCAACGAAGAAAGAACTATATCGTAACGTTTCGGAGTCTATATCAGACTCCTTCGTCAGACGCTAGATGAAAATCTTTAGAATTATTTCTTGAATTTCACAAAATAACTATCAACAAAATAATTCTAAAGATTTTCATTAAGCGTCTGACGAAGGAGTCTGATATAGACTCCGAAACGTTACGATATAGTTGTTTCTTCGTTGATGTTGTTTCGTTGTTGTTTGTTAGGCAACATTGTTCAATTGATTGCTTCTGACAAATATCTTGTGTTTCTTACGCAGAAGCAAATCACAAAATAATTAATTTTTATTTAATAGATATTTTTCAGAGTTTGGGAGAGAAAACCCAGAAAAAAACCTTTCAATAAGGTTAATATCCTGATGAATTATCAATACGTCTCAACCTACAACTAGATTTAATGGTAGTTCAATGCCAATTAGGGGAAAACCAGAACAGCAGATCCCTTTTTCAGAGCTTCTACGTATTGATCGTTCCAGTGTGCGCACCAGTTTCGTAGCCTTGACGCTAGATGTCCCCTCTGCAGTACAGAATCGTAATTTTAAAACTCCGCGGCTAACATACCCATAACAGAAGAGGAGTTCCGCGTTGAAATCCCTTGGGAAATATGGGAGGAATTTTATATTTTTAGAGAAAGTGCCCTACGAATTTCGGTCGGTAGTTTATTGTATGAAATTTTTTATGACGTGCTTGCATCTGGAGTAAGGCTTTTCGTTGAAATGGGATGTTTTTTGATACCTTTATGGAAATGCAAGAGGACTTCATGATAGATTAAGGGGTGGCGTAATAGAGAAAGATGAACTGACATTCGGGTTTGGTAATTTTTTTAAAGAAGGAAAAGTTTTCTAATTATTAGTGATAAAAAACCCAGAAAGGATATAGTTTCCCGAGTTTTATATAGAATATTTCAATTAGGATAGTTCCTTGTGGAAATTTATGTAATATCCCTGTGTTGTTCAATTCTTTCAATTTTTAGATACGAATTGACAACGTCGAGAACTCAAGAACCTTCAAATTAGCATTAAGCATAATAAAACTGATGAGGTGTTTGTTAATTAATTTTTTTTTTTTTCAATTTAATGTCATTTTCGATTTGAGAAGGCTTTCTGGCATGCGACAACCACGAATAATCACTTTCGACCAATTTTTTTTTTTTTTTTTTTTTTAATCATATTGGACCTAGTCCCTAAGTATGGTCTTGACTTTCGTCATTAACCAGCAGAGTTCAATTTCTAACATTCATACCGGACAATCACAACCAACATCCATGCCCTGAGCGGGATTCGAACCCGCGACCCCGGCACCACAGCAGGTCTTTATACCAACTGCACCACCTGAGCCGGCTTTCGACCAATTATTTGAATGATTGTGATCTCAATTCTGATAAATATCTACAGAATAAACAAAAATAATTATTTCGAAACTTTTCTGAGCCTGAATCAGATTCATTCAGAATTATTTGTTATTGAATTTTATTCTGAAATTTGAGAAAACATAGCAATACAATTTCACTCCACATAGAAATTCCCAAGTCATAACTCTTTCTTCAATAAATTTAGCCAAATATAATTTCAATTAGGCAATTAACAAAATTGTTTTCTCTGTTCAACAAAATGCTAGTAGACTCCTTAAGTTTCCTTTTGATGTCATCAGAATCTTTGTTTTACTCCATCATGTGATGTCCATTGATTGTACATACCTGTTCTACTATTTTTATTTCATGGATGGCTCGCTCAATGTTCTTCTCGAATGCTCCCAGAAAGGTTATTGTGACCATATATTCAACATACCGCCTACGAAAAATACTCAGTAGGTGCTTTTTCACAAGATATTGCAGGCCAATTGACAAGACCATTTATTGAAATAATATTTTCACCAAATTATTCCTTCAATAAATCCATGGTTTTGCTGGATATATAGCACAAAGTACCATCCTGTTGAAACCATAGGTTGTCGATGATCAACTCTTGGAATCTTGGAAACAAAATGTTTTGAATAGGTGTTGATATCACTCAGAAGGGCAGTTATGTCAGCCATAAAAATATATATATGAGTTTCACAACTCTTTTTTCAGTTCACATAATACTCATTGAGGTTGTTCATATTTAACGGATATTGCTCGTATAAAATAATACAAAATGATTCAGAAATCCTGAAGGAATTCATAGAACATAATGAATTCCATGATATTTTGCTTCTTTCATGAGCAGAAAGGTCGAAAAAGCTAAACCTTTCTGATTGTGAAAAATCAAATGCTGCAACAATGATCTGATTAATGGTACATATTAATCAGCAGTAGGTATTTGTGGCCGAAAATAAGACCTTCTTCCATGTGTATTTGGATAAATAATGAGCATCATTTATATTCGATGAGTTATAATTGTTAAATTCTCGAATAAACAAAATCTCGAATGAAATCGTACGACATCCAGCCTAAAAAATATCAAAACACTTCATGTATCATGCCTGCATGAGACATCTGGTAATTTCTGTGCGCTATATGACTTGAGTAATCATTAAAGATAACTGTGGGAGGTATACTCATTATTAGAAGGTGTTTTTCTGGGTTTTCTCTCCCAAACTCTGAAAAATACTTATAAAATAAAAATTAATTATTTTGTGATCTGCTTCTGCGTAAAAAACACAAGATATTTGTCAGAAGCAATCAACAGAACATACGCGCATAAAGAAGATATTCATATGAACATAACTAAAATGAGACTAATAGATACAAAATTATACTGAGAAATTCTGTATATTTCAATCATCAAAGGATTCTTTGGGAGGTATATTAATTATTAAATGGTTCCTTTCTTGGGTTTTTCTCCCAATATAGCTATGATCTAAATGCTTCATTAGAAACACATGTTATTTGTCAAAATCAATCTATCGAACAATGCTGCCTAACAAACAACAACGAAACAACATCAACGAAGAAACAACTATATCGTTACGTTTCGGAGTCTTTATCAGACTCCTTCGTCAGACGCTTAATGGAAATCTTTAGAATTATCTTGTTGATAGTTATTGTGAAATTCAAGAATTGTCATATCGACAGTATTTGAAAATCATAGCTCTGTCATTTGAATCATTGTATTACCCCAATCCATCATGTGATCTCCTTGGATTGTACATATATGTTCTGCTATTATAAAGAGTTACTTTCGGGAAATCTACACCTGACCTGTTAATAGAAACAGATAAAATTGTTGATCAGGAAAAAATAATGTAGGAATACAAAATATAGAAATATGTCCTAAATATAAACTTTGGTATTCTCGTAAACGAATAATGAATCAATTTATTGTATTGCCTGTAAACATAAATTAATCGAAGTTCGAAAATAAAAAAACTCATCTATTTTTTCATCCAATTTCCGAATTCTACATCCTCTCTTCCACTACTCGATTCCAAAAGTCTACTATTCGAGAATATATTGAACTACGGGGGAATAAAAATTCATCACAATCGTTAACGTCGAAATTACAAAACAATTCACGCGCCATATACTATTCTGACCTTTACCGATCAGGTTTGGTTCTGATCGTTTCGAAAAGTGCAATAAGCCACCGTTGGCACACAATTGTTCAAAATGGTCAACAGAATCCATTCGAATAATTGATTTCGATATAATGGAGTTCAGGGGGTGAATCATCGTTGAAAATAAACTATGAAACAATTGAAAACGGAATGTTAGCATGTGCATTGACACATCGAATATGGTGACCGAAAAATAGTGTATTTTCTGCTGTTATGCATCTGGATTACGCTCAGAAAAACGAATTCGGAATTTGTCAACCGAGGATTGATTCTATTCGAATCACAATCGGCCGGCCCTAACGGTTTTGCCCCAATTCATACATGAATTGTTATTGCGCTGTTGCAAAATGGCGAATGCGAGGAGAATGGGTCCTTGAAAATTTAATTAGGGTTATTTCTGTTTGGGGTCGTTGATTTTGAACTTTTCGCACCAAATGAAAAATATTCTCAGTATTCATTGGTGGTAGAATGTAGGCCTTTTGTTGCTGAGGATGATTCGGTCATTGTGGGTTTTTTTATCAACCCTTTTTGGCGAACTGTTCTACGAACAAAGTGCCTATCAATTCGTCCAGATGTCTTTAATTTTCGAATATTTGACCGAGAATGGTCTTAAACGATTAGTTTTGACTCACTCTTCAAGAATCCGAGGTCAGAATTCATTCTGTCCGTCCGACCGAAATATTTGCTTCTGCGTAAGAAACACAAGATATTTATCAGAAGAAATCAATCCAACAATATTGCCTAACAAATAACAACGAAACAGCATCAACGAAGAAACAACTATATCGTAACGTTTCGGAGTCTATATCAGACTACTTCGTCTGACGAAGGACGTTCGAAATATTGGAAAGCTGAGTTTGGAAAATATTTGCTGTTAGAAAGAGCAAATAGGAATCAAAATATATTACAGTGGTGGAAAGTGATGAAGAAGTTCTTCCTACACCGGTGATTTATTAATGGCTACATCCGTACTCCTTGAAAGATTATTTTCTACAGCAGGTATGATAATGGCAAAAACACGTACATAATTGAAAGATGATGTGATGCAAGCGTGATTATGTTTGAATTCTTGGACATCGAATAATTTAAAAGATGAAATTAACAGTGTTCAAAATTAAAAATAATATGTATATGTACGAATATTTCTGTATAGGAGAAAAATAAATATAGCTTTACAAAATTATTCATTATTATATACTATTTCGTTTATATACATATTATAATATTTATTATCGTTATTCCCAATCAAGCGAGACGAGACGAGACAACTGGACGAGACGAGACGGGAACGAGACTTAAACGAGACTTAATTTTTTGGGAATTGGCGAGAACGAGACCAGATTTTTTATGCTCTCGCCTACTCTCGTATCCCTAGCACTGAGAAATAAAATTCGATATAAATAGGAATCAATTATCGATCCCTACAATCAGATTACCGTATAATATAGCATCAACCAACAACACGAGTGGAAATATTCCGAAATTTCAATATTAAAGCGCTATTCTGATATTTAATTCCAAACCTATATGGACGGACATATGCATACATTACCATACGACATGAGGCGCTTCCACAATATCATCGTTGAGTTAACCGAAGCATAGTTTCATAGTCTCCAGTGCCTTATTTACATTTACACGCTATGTTTATTGACGATTTATTCCTTATTATGAAGTTGGATAATATTGTAATATTATACAGATTCGTATTACTTATATTTCGATGAAGGCTAATAAATAGAGGATAACAGTTCTCGAAACTCTTTTCTTCTGGAAATAAATATAAGACTCAACTCAGATTTGCGTTGATGCCTCCAAAAATACCATCCATAAATAATTTATTTTAGGATGAAGCAAATGTACAGCAGAATTGGATGGAATACAAAAATTGGTTCAAGCCCTGCGGACAGGAGCTTTTTGGCGCTCTTGTTCAAACAGACGAATTTTATCTCCGAAAGAATTGGTTTCTCAGAGTTGGGAATTATATCAATGGATTCCTATAATAGAACTGCGTCATGAAATAAATTAAATTTAAAAAAAGTGTCGTTAAAAAATGCTTCAAAAATTATAAAAAAAGAGCAATCTACAATGCTTTACTGCATCAAAAATTGTCATTAAATTTATTTATCAAGATTCAATGAGCAATCTGCAATGATTCAACCTCGTGGAATGGGTTCTTGCAACTTACACTCGGTGCATAGTTTTCAGAACTCGAAATACCTAAGGAAAGTATCATCGAAATGTCTAGAGCAAGGCTGGAGACAATCATAGCAGATTAATCATTTATTTCTGATATTTGAGTAGGTAGAGGATTACGAACAAATTATTTTAATAGTTCAAAATATATTAATCAAATACTATCCTCTTTTCGTAATTCATAATTTAATAGTTCATACTACTAACACATTCTTTACTGTATTATGAACCTTAACTCAAGAAGAAATGTTTGATACACAAATGTGGATCCATATTTCAGTATTGTTTTGCTAGCAACATTATGAAAATACTGTATATAGGAACATGTCTCACTACTTAAGGAAGTAAAAGGTAATATTTACCTCAGTGGTCAACGAACAGTAATTTCTTTTGATGATTCCATTATGTTCTTCTTTCCTATTGCCTTCATAAACTACATCATTCAAATAATCCAATTCAAAATCTTCTGAAACATCATCCCCGATATTTATACATAAATTATTCAGTATGTAATCAGTCAATATTATTTTCGGTTTCAGAACAGTCTTGTATATATTCACAAATTCAAGAATCGGATACTTGTTTTCCAAGAGTAAATATTTTCAAACTACGAATTGACAATATCTTATAGCTATAGGAAAAATATGACATTTATGAACAGTGAACACAGACAGATTATGTGTTCACATTCTGTGAATACATAGAACTTACGATGTATTATTGAAAACATTTGAATTCAAAATTTGTAATGTAAAAAAAATATTTTTTGTTTTACTCCGAAACTTTTAGACCGATTTCGGCCTAAAATTCGAAAATTACAGACATTTGGGCAAATTGATAAGCACTCTGTTCCGAGAAACAAGAGCGCCAAAAAGCTTTCAGGAAATTGTCTGTGAAAATATTTCATTGTATTTTATGACGTCTACCTGTTATCAAACATATTTTATTGCATTCGATAAAGCCCAGGTAAACAATGACAATGATAGCATTAATTTAATTTATTTAGTTTTGGATCCATTCCTCCCTATATTCTGGAATGAATACAATATCAGTCAATAATAATGGAAAGTCTTTATTGTGAGCAATTTATCAACAAGAAGTCTAGCTGTATTATTCCTACTTGACCTCAATATTATAGGTGGAATGAAAGCAGATAGAAAATTCAATGATGAACCTGGGAGAGCACAGACTTCAGGTCAGTCTGCTTTGGCAAGCTTGTTCGAATTTATTGCCAGAGCAGTCACCAATCCAGGTGCTGAAATCGCCGAAGGCTAAAATTGTTTGTTAAATTAACGGTTGGCTCAGGGGTAGAGCGTTTGACTTGGGAGCGGAAGCCCCAAGTTCAATCCCGAGGCTAGGAAAGAAATTTTCTAGTCACGGTAATCACGACCATTCACTGTTGGGTTAAAAATTAACAGTGGTTTGCCTAAGGTGGCCTAAGGACACAGTAACAAAGCCTACACAGAACACAACCGGTTCTCCTTACTCGCTCAAGCTTTTCGAGAGCTTATGAGGGGTCTCCTTGGGGAAGACCAAGGAGAATCATTATAATAATATACAATACAATATCATTAAAATAAAAAGTCTAGTCAACAAGTGCTTTTTAGGTCAAAATTTTTCGTATTCTCCGAAAATTATGATTGAGGTGTCATTCGATTCGGGATGGCATATAGATAGTTTTTGAGATAATGCTAAGGCTGCTCGCAAAAATTGCAGTAGTTATGAGCAATTAAGTGGAAAAAAAGATGGGGGTTTGGTTTTTCGTTTATCTCAAAAACTGTCTGAGATAATTCAAATTTGAAGTAAGATTCAAGAAGAGAAGGAAATTTCCTAAAAAAAGTCCCAACTGCTAGAACTAGAATTCTATTTTCATATTTTGTATTATTACATTATTTTTCCCTGCCCACCAATTCTATCTGTTCTTAATATTAGGTTAGGTGTAAATATCCCGGAAGTCAGGTGGCACACAGGAATTAACAGTTGTCCCGTGTTGTCATGATAGATGAAGTATTTTTAATCTTTTTGAGCCGGATGTCCTTTTGTTGGGACTGCTTTTTTATATGAGAACACTTATAATTCACTTCATATGAATAATGGTCAGTATTTATAAAAAAACAACATGGAAGCAGGTCTTATTTTCAGTCACATATACTGCTGATTAATGATCCGTCTAGATAGATCGTTGTTGCACCATTTTATTTTTCACATTCAGAAAATTTGATATTTTTCAAACATTTCTGCTCATGAATGAAGGAACTTATCATTGTACAGAAGGAAATGAATTTGTAAAGAGAGTATGATGATTTCCATCGCTTCTATCAATTCCTACAGGATTTCTAAATCTGTTTGTATAATTTTATACGAGCAATACCTGTTAGAATATCAACAACCTCAATGAACATTGTGCGCCTTTGGGAACATAATTCTGATTATATGTACGTAAATCGAAATAAGAAGATCATTTTGCAGATCGACTAGAAAATATTAGTTTTCTATATTCCTCCAACATCTCCGAAAATATCCGATTGAGTTCAAAGTAATGTAGGATGATGGAGATGGACAATTTCCAGAAATTTCTGGGCTGAAATTCCAACGGATTTCTTCGAATATAAAAATTGAATAATGTGAATTCAGTTAGTGACATCGGTAAGAAACGACAAGGAACCGAATATATCGAGTGCAGGTAAAGAACGTCCCAGAAGCGTGCTGCTGTTCCGGAAAGATGATTGAAAGTTTGAAAGGAAAATGAAAACAGATAAACAGGGAAATTACATTTCATACAAATATTGCCGGTAGCAGTCTTGAATTCGGAGGGCCAAAAACGAAATATATTTTCCGTAGCTCGGAGGTGTGTTCACTTTTGTTTACGACACTGAAGGAACAACTGAACAACGATATTTGGCCCTAATGGGCTTCTGGCAGTAACCGCAACTGTATATCCATTCTTTTTTGAATGTGCTCCTCCAAAAGGTCATTATTCCAGAAAGTTACTGCTCTCAGCTTCGTCTGAACTAGTATGAATTTGGGAGCCGATTCAATGAATAACAAACAGGCAAATTATATCTCCGAAAGTATTGGTTTCTCAGAGTTGAGAATTAGGTATATCAATGTATTCTTATGATAGAACTGCGTCATCAAGGAAATTCAATTCAAATAATAGTTTATTCGTCAAGATTGAATGAGCAATCTGAGAATGAGAACTCCACCATGGAAGAAATCAAATTAAAATAGCTGAAATAAATTTGACTCTCTCTTATAGAACAGGATGACATGTACGAGTATGAACACAGATCATATAATGTATCATAGATAGAATAATTATAGCATTCTGTGAAAACATAGAAGTACGATTCATTATTGAAATTTCGAAAAATGATATCTCCGAAAATATTAGCTTGTTGGAGTTGAAAATGAAATCAATGGATTTTTATGGTGAAAGAGCATCTTAAAAAAAATAATTCATTTTGAAATTTGTGGGTTGAAAAAAAAATGTGTTTTCGTTACTCCGAAACCATCTGGCCAATTTTGCCCAATAGCGAACTTAACCGAGATATTTATCTCCTTAACCTACTCTGAAAATGTCAACTGCCTAGCTCATTCCGTTCGAGAGTTATTGTAGAAAGAAAATTTTAAAAATTTCAATTTTTTTTTTGACACTTTACGGTAACCCGATCAACACAAAACTTCACATGCGTCTAAAAATCACGATTCTACAATTTGATGCTAAATTTCAGATAGATCGAGTGATCGGTTTCGGAAATATTCATAAAAATTGTTTTTACTAAAATAGGCCATAACTCCGAAACCGCTAGATGGATTTCGCCCGTAAACGAACTCGTCCGAGATATTTACTTTTTTCATTGACAATCAGATTATCCATTGAATTCTACATTGTTTTAATGTGTCACTTACATATTATTCTCAGAAAAATCGTGTGAAATCTGAAAAACACCCCTTTAAATTTCCTCAAATAGGGCTTCATTCCAATGTTAATAACGTGTAGATTTTTGCATGAAAATTTCCAAATTTCACCGATCAATCGATTTGTCATCTGTCTAATTTAGCATCATAAGAATCGGATACTTGTTTTCCAGCACAAAATATTTTCAAACTACGAATTGACATGTCTCTAATAGCTAGTTGAAATTTATGAATAGTGCACACAGACAGTTAGAATTCGCATTCTGTGAATAGGTACATAGAACTACGATGTATTACTGAAAATTTGAAAAATCATATCTCCGAAAGTATTAGCTTGTTATAGTTGAAAATGATATAAATGGATTCTTATGATGAAAATGCATCTTAAAAAAATTAATTCAAAAGTTGTAATTTAAAAAAAATGTGTTTTCGTTACTCCGAAACCATTCGGCCGATTTTGCCCAATAACGAACTTAACCGAGATATGTACGTCCCAAACCTACTCTGAAAATTTCAATTGTCTAGCTCACTCCGTTCGAGAGTTATCGTGTTAACGACCGGCCGGCGGGAAAGAATCGATTTCGACCACGGATTCTTGATCAGTGAGTGGAACCAAATCGTTTAAGACCATTTTCGGCCAAAATTTCGAAAATTACCGACATTTGGGCAAATTGATAAGCACTCTGTTCCGAGGAACAAGAGCGCCAAAAAACCTGACGTATAAAAATGAATGACGTCAAAATTTGAATGCCATAAGGTGGTAAAAATGGGCCGGCCGGCCGGCTGGCCGGACCGGCCGGACAGAATGAATTCCGACCACGGATTCTTGATCAGTGAGTCGAACCAAATCGTTTAAGACCATTTTCATCGAAATATTCCAAAATTACAGACATTTGGGCAAATTGATAAGCACTCAGTTCCGAGGAACTAGACCGCCAAAAAGGAACCTAGATTGTCCGAGCGTTTTCCTTGAAAACATTAAATGAATGACTGCAGATGATCCAGATGTCACGTGAAGTTTTTTGAAATAATGTTTGCTCTCCCTCAATCTATCTCTATTTCTCTTCTATTTCCAGTGTATGACATGGTCGAATGAATGTTCATCTGATAATTTCACACTGATGGATGGATACCGTTATTCAATTAGACAGATTGATTTTACATTATAACATAGTTCGACCAGAATATATGTGAAATAATTAACTGTACTATAATGTACGTTGCTCTTAGGTAAAGATACGATACGCTGCAGCATTGTGTGCCAACCGCATAGCCTGTAGCTGCATTGTGTAAATCTGTGTAAGGAGAATTTCAGTTGGGCTCAAATATTCCCAGCTGTTAACCACCCTTTCACTATTTTTCTTCATTTAATGGCAGAGTCGGCTCTGCCATGGTTCGAATAAATGTTTTCCTGTGTACTTTTCATGAATAGGGAAAGGCAAGCCTTTCAACTTTATATTGAGTGCCATCGAAGAACGAAATCTCTTCATTATTAATTGTTGCTTTGAAGCACGGAGAATATTCACAATAAAATACCCTACCTGCACAAGTATATTTTTGGCGCTCTAGTTCCTCGGAACTGAGTGCTTATCAATTTGCCCAAATGTCTGTAATTTTCGAATTTTTCGATGAAAATGGTCTTAAACGATTTGGTTCGACTCACTGATCAAGAATCCGTGGTCGAAATTCATTCTGTCCGGCCGGCCGTAGGCACGATAACTCTCGAACGGAATGAGCTAGAGAGTTGAAATTTTCAGAGTAGGTTTGGGGGATAAATATCTCGGCTAAGTTCGTTATTGGGCAAAATCGGACAGATGGTTTCGGAGTAACAAAAAAAAAATTTTTTTTACGAAACAAATTCCAAATTAAATTTTTTTTGATAAGCAGTTTTGTCATAAGAATCCATTCATATCATTTTTAACTCTAACAAGCTGATACTTTCGGAGATATGATTTTTCAAAATTTCAATGTAAATCGTATTTCTACGTTTTCACAGAATGATAGAATTATTATGTGGGTATTCTATGAATTGTTATAATGTCAACTTTTCCTGAGACATGACGTTGTTTCATTCCAGCAATCGTATAAATATGAGAATGATAATATAATATCATACTTTCTGTTGGTTGATATTTTCATGCCGATGGTCAATCCATATGATGATGGGAATGGTAATGGTAAGTTAATAATATTGAGTTCAGAATATCTCTACTAAAAACAAAACTGGAATATTGGTGTATCGGAGTAGATTTGAGGAAAGATATATATTATCGTTCATCATAGAATTGAGGAATGAATATCTCGGATGAGTTCGTTGTTGGGTAGAATTCGTCTATTGGTTTTGGATTGATAATTTTTGGCACTCTTGTTGAATTTAAATTCTTCTATGATCTTTGAATTCAATTTCTGCTAAGATGAAGTTCTAAATTTCAATAATGAATCGTACTTCTATGTTTTCACAGAATGCTATTATTATTCTATCTAAGCTTTATTATATGATCTGTGTTCATACTCGTACATTTCATCCTGTTCTATAAGAGAGAGTCAAATTGATTTCAGCTATTTTAATTTGGTTTCTTTCATGGTGCAGTTCTCATTCTCAGATTGCTCATTTTATCTTGATAAATGAATTATCATTTGAATTGAATTTCCTTTATGATGCAGTTCTATCATAAGAATAAATTGATATAATTCTCAACTCTGAGAAACCAATACTTTCGGAGATATAATTTGTCTGTTTTAACTAGAGCGCCAGAAAGCTCCTGTCCACAGGGCTTGAACCCATTATTATTGAAAATTTCCAACAAAAATGGCACAAAAATCTTCAATTTAGTTACGAGTAATGAGAATATTGGAGAGAAATAGGAATATATATTGAAAAATCGTGAAAACATTGTCAGTACACCGCATGTACCACCATGCATGAACATAACCTACAATATTGGATAATGGTTTCATTAATGCTCTAATTTTCATGAGGATTGTACAAATATAAAAAAAAACAATCTCTTTGTAAATGAACAATATATAAACTTAAAAGCGGCTCTGTGAGATCAAATAAATTAGAAACATTTGCAAACGCGTCCAAAAAACGCAAGCTAATTAAGATTATACGACCATAAGTCTATGGAAATAATAATTTTCCCTGGATGACGTGGGTTTTTCCTATGTTGTGACAAAATCCATTTTCTTGACGAATGTCTCCACAACATTGGGATAGACAAATCCATTTTTCTTTTTTCTCAAATACTCTACTGCAAATCCATCATCATCTGTTTCTATAACTTCTGCAACATAATGTTTAACAATTTTCTTAGCAGGGAACGCTACTATCGGTTTAGTGTTTCCTCCGTATAATTACGATCTTTCCTCGCACCCAACTTCCTTTTTTATTGACGACCCATAGCTGTGTCTAAAAATGAAATAAAATAAATTTTGGTATGTAGCAAAGTCCCCACAAAAGTGCAACAATAGGAAAATTTCCCGAAATATAGAAGCCCTCTCAACCAAATTTTATTACGTGACCCTAAATACATGTAAAGTACGCTGCTAAATTTATTCTGATGTACCGCTTGTCATATTTTCTACGCAATTATTAACACGTTAAAAACTTACCCACTCACATAACACAGCGTAGTACTCCATTGAACGCACGCCAGTCGACTGCGACCATCGCAGCCGGTGGAGATATATCGTGGTTAACAGTTCCCATTCGTGCTGTCGATGAGATATAGCCAACTTTACAAAAATAAAATGAAACTTAAAATATTAGGCAGTTCGGCAAAGTCACCTCCGTTGGCAGAGCCACACTGCTCTACCATATGAAAAGTTAGAGAAATGTTTCATCGATTGTATCGACTTAGATGTAAATTATGTCGATGAATAAAAACGAATTTTGCGAAAACATTTTGTTTTTCCTACTTAGTCCGGAAACTTTTTGATCCTTGTTTTATTTCGCCCTCATTGACCTATTCTCAGTACTTTTATGACATTGTGTTTCAAACATATTTCGAGAAGTTCACACCTGGATATCTTTGACAGACATATTCTCAGAAAATTCTTGACGAATTTAGGTTGTTATCAACGGATATCCTACTAGCGTTTGGCAGTCAGGCCTTTGCGGTCAGATTTCGCTACCTGAAAGATGCCTTCGGCAAACAATCATGAATAAGTAAATGCATAGCCGGTTTTCCTTCGCAAAATCACTTCAAACGCAATTGGGGGGTGGAATCCACCCCATCTGAGGCTGACTGCGTAGCGTAGGTACACCCAGACTAATAAACATTCATTTTACGTTCATTTGTGACACTTAGTATGTAGGTCTGCACTTTATAAGGCACTTTCTACAGTCTTCCAATTTACCTAAAAGCGCTATCGGTAAATCAAATATTTATCATTGGTTGCGGACTGCTAACGATCTAACTCGCTTGTGTGTTGATATGTTACCGAAAATTGTTTAATTTATAAATTAATCATTGAGTGGTCTTTAATATGAGTGAGGTTATACGTGGGCAAATATCCGTAGCAAATACGAAGATTTCTGGAAATGGTCAATTTAAAATTCAATTGTAATGCCACACTTCGATACTCCCTTAAATCGGTAGATTTTCTACAAGCAATAAACGTGGATCTATGCAATGAAAAAATTTTCAGCTGATACTTTATTTGCGAAAAAATGAAAAACCTATCACTGGAAAGCTTATCAAAGATGAAGCTCAAAATATAAATGGTTGATTTAAGCTGCATGAGATCTCGTGATAGGCATAACTTTTCAATGACGGTTGTTCAAGTGACATTTCTTCGATATGGAAACGATGGAAACCATGGATTTATTGAAGGCGCAATTAGGTGAAAATATTATTTCAAGAAATAGTGCTGTCAATTGGCCTCGAAGATCGTGTGATTTAACGTCTCCTGATTATTCTATTTGGACATATGTTAAATCCATGGAATATGCTGACGAACAAACAATTCTGAAAAAATGATGAACAATATTGAGGGATCCATTGGTGAAATAAAGCCAAAATTATTGAAAAAGGTGGACAAAAATAGGTCTTCTTAGATAAGTGGATGATGTCGTGTCAACATGCCAGAAATCAGAACATACATTTCATTGAATTTACTTCAGGAAAGCTCGTCAAGGCACATATCCTTTTCATACAGTGAGCATTAAAATTATGAAACCAATCCAATTCAAACATGATAATTAATTGTAGAATGCTGACGCACAAATTTTACACAATTTTGTGAGGATCGTTTTAATAGAAAATAAATAAAAAACATTGAAAATCTTTGAAAAAAAAATTTATCTCGGAATCTATCCGTCTGATATCGCGTAGATTATGCGGAAGGCTTCAACCCTCTCAACCCATATTTTAACCCTCTAACTCACTGCGTCCGAGCACTGTCGTATGCTGACGGTCAGACAGATTATAGTTTGACCTCAGATTCTTCATCAGTGAATCGATAATCGTTTGAGTCCATTCTCGGGCAAAATTTCGAAAATTACTGACATTTGACGAATTGATTAGGCACTATGTGCACCTGAACAGCGCGCCAAAAAGGTCATGTGATTTTCCCTGAGTGGAGAAAGAGCCAAAGAAAACAGTGACTCGCTTCACCTGTAGTACAGTTGAAAACGTGACGACTTGAGAACTTTGTTCCATCTAATTTCCCAAAGGGGACATAAAGAATTATTTCACACAGCATGATTATCCTCGCAAACCATGAATTGAACATTTTCGCTATTATATCGCCGAGAGACACTCTGTATGGCAAGAGGGGAAACGCGGCCTCAAATTCGGCTGTTTTGCATTCCGCCTTGATGAAACCAAATAAGAATCGCCTGATATCCTATATTTTATTGATGTCACGACTACATCAGAGTGAGCGTCGGAATTTTTTATCGCAAGTTTTGAGTCTGTTAATTTAATTTAGCATCATTAGGAGTCCAATTGGTGCAGACAATGCGGAAGTTAAAAATTTACCATGATAAATGTCTTTCCATAAATAAAATGAAATTCTTTATTTCGTTCAGCTGTCTCCTTTTCTTTATTATTGTTAGATAACAAAGCATTCGTGTTTTTTTTGTTCGAGAGGGTCCGCGTCAACTGAAACTTTCGGTATTTAGACAATAAGTAGGAGTAATACATCTTTCAGTGAACGTGCTGCTGCAAGGCGAAGATATGGCCTCTCTTCGGGCCTGCTACTAATTAAAAACCTTCTGCTTTCATTGGCGTTGCACGCTATTCTCCTTTATTGGAATGCGAATCTTTTTTTTCGAACTCGGAAAATAGATACAGCAATTCCTCAGATATACTCTTAATAAACATGCTGCAGATTTATATTTCTCGAATATGTTACCGAAAGACGCAAAAATGTCGCACAACATTCCATGCCTGCCTATGGAACATGACTATCGTTCACTTACAATGCGGTTACAATATATAATCCTGATTCAAATAAAGTGCTCCACAAGAGTTAGGGATAATCGTTTCAACTAAAATAACTGACATTCTGAAACCTTTGTTTGCGCTGAAAACGTAATTTAATATAGTTTTAGGTTCAAAACTATAAATGCATTTAAGTTTTTTGGTCTGCAACATATACAGGGTGATTAACAGAATAGGGTCAAATTTAACGACTTTTATTTCCTGACATTTTATTGTTTTTTTCGTATTTTTATGCCTTCAATACAAGGTATGGCCACCACGGGCATCAATGACCGCCCAACATCTTTGTTGCATACTGTCAACGAGGGTGTTGAGCATATCTTGAGGAATTTCATCCCATAAACGAGGCAGTAGTGCATTGAGGTCATTCAATGTTTCTGGTGGAGGTTGGTGATCATCTAGTCTTCTCTGTAGCATATCCCATGCATGTTCTATGCAGTTTAAGTCTGGCGAATGCGGAGGTATTGGTAAATGTGGAATACCATGCGTCTCGCGCATTTTCTACTTTTGCTGCACGATGTGGTCTTGCGTTATCGTCAAGAAATTGGAAAGCTTCACCAATGGCAGCATGAAAATTTGGCACTACGTTGCCAATTACATGTTCCCTATAATGTGAAGCAGTCATATTGCCAGGACAAATGTGAAGGTCTGTGCGCCCGTTGTAACATATCTCAGCCCATACCATAACAGAGCCTCCTCGACATGGATGAACCTCTTGCACATGACGGCGATTTCGGGGTATACGTGGCATAGTCGATACCCTTCTTCTTCGAGAATCTGAAAAACGACGGATTTATCTGTGAAAAGTACACTACGCCATTGGACGTTCAGATTAACATGCCGCCTGGCCCATTCTAATCTTTGTCGTTTATGCTCACGTGTTAACGGAACACCCCTCAATGGACGTCTAGAAGTCAGGTTAATCTCCCCTAAACGACGTCGGATGGTTTCAATGGAAATTTCAGGACAATAGGCATTTAAAAGTCGATTTCTCAGCATCCTACATGAACAAAGAGGATATCTCCTCGCCGAAATGGTGACAAAACGGTCTTGTGCGGGTGTTGTTTTTCTTGGTCCACCAACCCTATGTCTTTTCTACACCAAACCTGTCTCATTGGACCTATTCCAGAGTCGCGATATTACACTTTGCGATACTTGAAATGTTTCTGCCACAGCGACTTGAGTGAGGCCACCCTGTAGCATACCGATAGCGCTATTAGCCTCGGCGTTTGTTAATTTACCTCTTGGCATCTTAATGCTTAAGAAGCTCGTGAAATTTACTTGGTTCGATATCGCTAAGAGACTGACAATAAATTAACTGCATATTGAAATGCTTAATCTTACGAATAATGTGAAAAACTGCCAAACTCAAGAAAAAAGACGACCAGATGGTGAAAAGATGCATTCAAATCGAATTAATAAGTTTTTATTGGCAGTTAATCATGTTTTTGATATTGTCTTTAAAATTTTACGCCCCTCAGAATAACTTAATATGATAGTCCTAACTCATGTGGAGCAGTTTATATACTTACAGTTCTCTATACAGTCTGAAGAGAAACTTCAGGAAACAATTGCTTTTGAACCAGCTCAGTTGAACTTTTTTCTTCGTTATTTGATTGTTTGGCAAACGTAATGTATGTTTTTAGGTTACATTTCATATTTTGGATTTGTTATTTAGGTTGTGAATGATTTGTTCATTTTTTGTTGTTTTCACATTGGGATTTTTGTTCGAGGTTAAGTGGAGTAGCGTAAGCTAGACTTCGCCTCGAAATTTAATTGTATTCTTTATGCCAGTATAAAATAGAGGCGCTTTATTATTGTTATTTGAACTTCAAAATATTTATTTTTGAATGATATATGATAGTTGGTTAGCTAACACAAAAGATTCTTCAGATACTTTAGATTTTTGGTCGTTCTGGGGAACAGCGTTTTATTATTTGGCCCTAATGTCTGTAATTTTCGAATTTCTTTACGAAAATGGCCTCAAACGATCAGGTTCGACTGATGAAGAATGCGAGGTCAAATTTGATTCTATCCGGCTGGCCGGCCGTTGCCACGATAACTTGAGGACTTGGTAATTACTGGTAGAATTACGACGCGTTAATTTTTGCGAAATTTCGAGAATATCGTATCACAAAAAAAAAATTTCTTCAAAACTTTTATATTTCAGAAACTATCCGGCAGAATCTGCTCAAATTCCATACATACCTTCGAGCCACCATTTTACAATCGAGTACTGAAATTCAACACGATCGACTTTGTACGAGGCGTGAATAGACGATGGAACATACGCGAAAAAGCCCCAGATTTTTTAAGATTTTTTCTCTGAATATTTGAAATGGCAGCGCTGATCTTCGTGACTATTTGTACCCTTGACTCATGAACAACATTTTTCTTATGCCTCCTTTCTTATTATCCTCTAATAATATTAATAATTTTTCATTTGAGTTTCTTAATTTTGTTGTGCTGACTTTTATTGTAAGTCCAGATGCGGCATCGCATTTTCGTTCTCTGAGATTTTTAGGTCTGCTTAATTCGCTTGAAGCATCGAGTCTGAAGGGTAAATGTCTACATTTCTTCAGTAACAACACGACTGAAGCTTTCCTCTGGTTGTAGAAATCGCTTAAGTTTCTCAATTTATTCGACGAAAACTTCGTTAGTTCGCGTCGAGAATCCTTGTTGGTAACATATTTCAGGCTGTACACGCGCCAGTTTATTATTCATCTCAATATGTATTGAGGGTGTAACTGCAGTATTAACCCTAACAAAGGAACAGGGTTCCTAAATAGCGAGCTCGAATGAAGTTACAATTTCCCATGAGAGTCTCCCATATTAAATATGCAGAGGTACAAGCTAGCAAATCTTCGGCATGACCGAAAGATTGCACAAGCCACTCTGTTTTTTTAATGGTATATTCCTCATAAAACCCACACAAGTCGCTCAGCATGCGGCAAAAATCGCATGGGTCATATTTTTGGGAGTCTTCAAAATTCTCAGGATGCCTTTGAAACTCCAAGAATTCAGTTCAGGCTACTTCCTTCTTTCTTTCACCAATACTTTTGCGCTCATGTTCTGGGGAACAGCGTGCTATAATTCTGCCCAAACGTCTGTAATTTTTGCTGAAAATGGTGGATTAGGTACGACGGATAAGTTCGTTAATGGGCATTAATGGGTTTCCGAGTATTGATTTAGTCTTCAACCAATACAGATCCGATCGAATTGAAACTTGGTAGCTAGTTGTGGAATACTGATACACAGACGTTGTGAAATTTTGTGAGATTCGTATCACTAGAAAATTTTGAAAAAATTATTAAAAATATTATTTATCTCACAATAACCTGAGAAACAAAGAGATAGCGACTTAAAATTTTTAGGGTTGCGAATCTGAATGCGGAATTTGAGTTTGTCAAAAGGCATAAGGTTTTGGAGTTATACCCAACTGAAATTCGGTTTTTATTTCCTCAATAACTCGAAAAATACGGATCCGATCCTATTCAAGCAAGTATTTAGGTGTAGAATGCCGACGAGAAAATTCTTAAAAAATTTCATGAAGATCGTATCACTAAAACATTTTAGATACGATATAAAACGTATTTCTATGATTTCACAGAATGATATAATTATTCTGTGGGTATTCTATGAATTGTTATAATGTCAACTTATTTTCTTGCGACATGACGTTGTCTCATTGTCATTCATTCCAGCAATTGTATAAATATGAGAATTATAATATAATATCATACTTTTTGTTGGTTGACACGCCGATGGTCAATCCATATGATGATGGGAATGGTAATGGTAAGTTAATAATATTGAGTTCAGAATATCTCTACTAAAAACAAAACTGGAATATTGGTGTATCGGAGTAGATTTGAGGAAAGATATATATTATCGTTCATCATAGAATTGAGGAATGAATATCTCGGATGAGTTCGTTGTTGGGTAGAATTCGTCTATTGGTTTTGGATTGATAATTTTTGGCACTCTTGTTGGCTTTGTTTCCGAGATATCAGACTTCGAACAGAGTATTGGATATTATAATAATATTAACCTTTATTCAATAAATACAAAGAAAAAGTATTTCACAATAAAATAAAATTAATAAAGCTGATGAGCGATAAGTTTTGTTCCACTTGTTTCGCATAAATATGAAAAAGGTCAATAAAAATTATTATATAAAAGTATACTTGTAAATAGTACCTAAAATAGGGACGACAAAAAAACACACCCATAAACAACAAACAATAGAAATAAAACAACTACACAATATAACGAATCATAATAAATTTCTCGTTGCTTACGCAAACAGTACTGATATATAAATCGTACTTCTATGTTTTCACAGAATGCTATAATTATTCTATCTATGAATTGTTATAATATGATATGTGTTGATACATGTCAACTTATTTTCTTGAGACATGACATTGTCTAATTCATTTCAGCAATCGTAGGATTATGAACATTATAATATGATATCATACTTTTTGTTGGTTGATATTTTCATGCCGATGGTTAATCCATATGATGATGGTAATGATAAGTGAATAATATTGAGTTCAGAATATCTCCACTAAAAACAAAACTGGAATATTGGTGTATTGGAGTAGATTTGAGGAAAGATATATATTATCGTTCATCATAGAATTGAGGAATGAATATCTCGGATGAGTTCGTTGTTGGGTAGAATTCGTCTATTGGTTTTGGATTGATCATTTTTGGCACTCTTGTTGAATTTAAATTCTTCTATGATGTTTGAATTCAATTTCTGCTAAGACGCAGTTCTAAATTTCAATAATGAATCGTACTTCTATGTTTTTACAGAATGCTATAATTATTATATCTAAGTTTTTATATGATCTGTGTTCATACTCGTACATTTCATTCTGTTCTATAAGAGAGAGTCAAATTCATTTCACTCAATGAAAAATTATATACGATTTACACTTATTTATTCAATATTGTGACGCGTTTCTTCGACACAGCGACTTCATCAGACTACATCATACTAAATTCTTAACAAGTTATTATCTCCCTATACCTAGATGACATGGACACAGAATCATTTAAAACTAATTACATGAGAAACTTATTTAAAACAAATTACATAATAGACTTATTTAAAACTAATTAAATGAGATTTCACTGCTGGTTTCTTTGTACACATTAACAATAATTCATTCCTAATGCTTTTATAAATTGGTTCTCTATTTGAATAGATTGAGTAACGGTGAAAAATTTAGGTCTAATTGTTCATTAACTAAATTACCCGTATGTTTTTCCCTATTTATTTCGACTATTTCCCAGTAATTGAGATGCGCACCTTTATTCAAATTGTGTAGAATTTTGAAATCGGGGTTAAACTTATGTCCTTCTGCTAATAAATGATTCGAATAATTTGAATTAATTCTGTTGTTTTTGTAGCTGTGATGATGTTCCTTTATTCTTATGCCAAAATTTCTACCAGTTTTTCCTATATATGATTTGTCACAACTCCCGCAATTTAATTGATAAACACCGGATTTATCTTCTTTATTCCTTTTCGATTTATTGTTCTTTATGAGTTTGGCAAGGTTATTATTTGTCCGGAATGAGATATTCACCTGTTGGTTTTGAAGAAACCTTTTAAGTTGTTGACATTTTTTCACCAAGCTTTTCAATCGTCTGAAATACAGGAGCTAAGTTTCGGATCGACTGTAATGACGTATTCAACTGAACAACCTTCCGTAAACAATCGTTACCTATTGTTGTTGTTCCTCCAACTGGAGTTGCATTTGTTGCTGTGAACGTGTCAAAAATCCATTTTCAGCTAATTGAACGGAATTGGAATTAGCGAAATTGATGACAACCGGCAATTTCAATTCTGATATCAGTAAACTAATATGACTGAATAAATATTAATCGTATTATATGCAATTTACTTCGCCATGAATCCGCATTCTGATTATGGATAGGGGAGAAAAATAAACAGCCATAATAATTCATCAGAATAAACAGTACCATGTTCGCAATAAATGACAATTTTTCACGTTCGAAGTGATTCCGAATATTAAATTTTCATTCGTTACAAGCTGACTCTGGCTACAGCAAAATAAAATAATTGTGTTATAATCATTTTTATTTTCTTGGCGGTAACAGGCCCTGAAGTGTTGAATGTTTGGCAAACAAGTCATCAATTTCATAAGATAGCGAAATTTCAGATTTATATAATATGGTCAACATAATAACAATGATAATATACTTGCATGCCTACCAAATAAGTTATGATAACCTTTGATCTTATGCTTTTTACATTCACCAATCAGCACCGTGATGTGTAACAGCATCCTAATCCAATATTGGCTGCGTATAACAGCGAACCACGAGTAAGATAATCATATGCCTGCAATCTCCGTAGAAGTGCAAGCTATAAGTTGAGAAGTTTTCATCCCCATCGGATTTATCCCCATTGATTTTTATGCAGGGTGTTTCCAAATTGATGCGAAAGATTAAAGGTCTTGTTGAAAAACTTAATGAGGGTTTTTCATGTGACTCTATGTTACACCCCTTTCCCTCCAAGTTACTGCTCTTCGAAATTGGTTTTTATTGAATATCTCATCTATAGAACAATTTAGAAGAATAAAATCTGGCAGATCGCTAAAACTGATTTGAAGTTCCGTTTTGACAGTTTTTGTAATTTTTAATCACTAAGGGATGAGAAAATCAACCCCTACAATATTTTGCATTAGAACTTCTGGATGCTTCAAGATTTGGTTCATCAAAAAATTTAACTGAATGAAAAATTCATTGCATAACTCTTTGTATCCCGAGATTTTTCCGGAAATCGATAGTTCAATCGCAGAAACATAAAACCCTCTTCACATAAACTCAGACGCGTTATAATTTGTTCAAAAAATTAAATAGGATGCTGCGAAATGTAGTCATATTAACTTATATGAAGTAAGTTTCTGTCAGATAAAGTCTCAAATCGTTTCTTTCTGGGTTTTCTCTCCCAAACTCTGAAAAATATCAATAAAATAAAAAAAATATCATTTTGTGATTTGCTTCTGCGTAAAAAACACAGATTTGTCAGGAGCAACCAATAGAATAATGTTGTTTAACCAACAATAACGAAACAACATCAACGATGAAACAAGTATATACGTTTCGGAGTCTATATCAGACTCCTTCGTCAGACACTTAACGAAGATCTTCAGAATTCTGACAATTCTCAAATTTCCGATTTTGCCTAGTGAATAATTTAACCTATTCTGAAAATTTCAACTGTCTAGCTCATTCCGTTCGAGTGTTATCGTAGCTATGGCCGGCCAGATTCTTGATCAATGGGCCAAACCAAAACGTTCATCTCCATTTTCTGCCAAAAATTCGAAAATTACAGACATTTGGGCAAATTGATAAGCGGGGAACAAGAGCGCCAAAAACCGCAGTTTGAAATCCTAATCGACCTATACGAGCATAATGACAACAACAAAATTGTCTTTGACTTACTGTTACGTTTTCACAGAATTATATAACTATTCTATGTATGAATTGTCATAATGTCAACTTATTTTCCTAAGACATGACATTGTCTAATTCCTTGCTAATAGTTGGTTCGATAAACGTCGAAATCGACTTAGAGAGAGAAGGGTAAAAAACCGTCAAATAAACCCCCATGTGGCGATTTTATGTCGAAAAGTGAAAATTAAGTATATATATCCCAGGTAAGTACCGACGTTTTATTCTAATACCGGAGATCGACAAGATCGTACGAGGAGCCCGATAGCCGGTGTGTCTACGCAGTCGGGTTTTCGGTTTCGGAACGAGAGAAGGCGGGCTCAAATCCCGGAAAGGGAATTACACTTTTTGGCGCTCTAGTTCCTCGGAACTGAGTGCTTATCAATTTGCCCAAATGTCTGTAATTTTTATTTAAGATGCAGTTTCACCATTAAAATCCATCGATATCATTTTCAACTCCAACAAGCTAATACTTTCGGAAATATGATTTTTCTAAATTTCAATAATGAATCGCACTTACTTCTATGTATTCACAGAATGCTATAATTATTCTATCTAAGCTTTATTGTATGATCTGTGTTCATACTCGTACATTTCATCCTGTTTTATAAGAAGGAGTCAAATTCATTTGAGCTATTTTGATTTGATTTCTTCCATTGTGCAGTTCTCATTCTCAGATTGCTCATTTAATCTTGATAAATAAACTATTATTTGAATTCAATTTCCTTTATGATGCAGTTCTATCATAAGAATACATTGATATAATTCCCAACTCTGAGAAACCAATACTTTCGGAGATATAATTTGTCTGTTTGAACTAGAGCGCCAGAAAGCTCCTGTCCACAGGGCTTGAACCCATTTTTTTATAATTTAATCTCCATCTCCGGTTCATGACCTATAAATTCAGTAATTCCGAGGAGCCTGCGAAAATCTCTACGTCAAATTCGCACAAAAATGATCGTATCAAAAAGTGGCTGCTCGTATTTCTTCCTCATAACTCGAGTTAAGCGTTCGATTCTGAGGCCGAAGAGGGTTTCGTTCTCTTCAAAGATGTCTGAAATAGAAAAGAGACGTTTTTCCCTCGGCAAACTATGTGGCAACCGGATGTGAACGTGCTCCAAGTGCAAGTTTCCGATATCTCTGCTACCATCATGGCGGCTCGCTTTTCAGCATAACAATGAGGCCATCGTAACATACGTCAATTACTATGCCATACATCTCGCATTGTTGAGCATTTGCTCCGTATTTTCATATGGATATTTCGAATTTATTGGATAGATTAGTGGAATATGAGCCAAATGGAACAACTCGTAGTTATGTCATCACGTTTTTACCTAAAGGAGTCACACACCATCAAGTATTTCTTATGTCCGATAAAAACTACCATCAGAATCTCATCGTCGCATGAAGGCCAGTGCCGTTATCGATTATTAATGATTATAAATTCATCAAGCAATACGTGTCAAAGTACGTGGATGTATTCCAGGATATCATGGGACTCAAACCTCTTGGCGGAGCCCTCTGACGTAATGCCAGCTATATTCGATTTCGAAACACCCTTTACAATGGTCATAAGAGACCGTCTGATTGATGTGGACCTCATTAAACGAGTGGGGAAAAAGCCATTCAATTGGTATACGGATGGATCAACATCAGATAAGGGTGCAGGTATTGTGGTGTATGGTCCAAAACTGAGGTGCTTTGATACATGAGCCCTCTATCTTACAGGTAGAGACACTATAGCTGTCTACATTTGTGCTCAAGAGAATCTAAAAAGGAACCTCAAGGGAGTGCTCGTCTATTTTATAGTGGACAACCAGGCCGAGGCCATACTGAGAGACAAGGAAACACCCATCCAAGGTTCCCTACTGTCCCTGGTATGGCAGACTTCCATAAAGAAACTGGCTAGAGACAATAAGGTGACTCTTCTATGGGTACGAGGACACTGTGGTACTGAAGGAAATGAGGAGACCGATGAACTTGCGAAGAGGGCCTCCAGGGTAACACCACCTGGATCAGAACGCTTCTGGGGACTTGGAAAAGAACAATACAGGGCAGGGGTCCAAAAATGTTAGCTTAATAACAGAATAGCTCTTTGGAGATATACTGCAAAAATATTGGTGGATTTCTCACCATCCTTTACCAGGAAGCTCCTGTAGCTATCTCGAGCTGAGCCTCTGGTAATAGTGGCACTTCTGACAGGGCTTCACCAAGTCAGCAGACCAAACATGCAGGCTCTGTGGGCCGGAAAGGGGAACTGCTGAACACAGCTTGTAAATGCATAGAGCTAGCCAGCCTAAGAAGCCAGGACGTGATGGTCAAGGCTCCTAAGGACGTCATCATGTTAATACCATTTACAAGATCCTTAGGATTGAATAAGTAGGGTAATAGAAAAAAATATCGTATCGGTCGCAGTTATGCAGTTAGTTGACAGTTTTATATGTTAAAATATCTATATTTATAAAAGAAAGTTGTGTTAGTTACTCCACTTATAACTCAAGAACGGCTATACCGATTTGGCTCAAAATTGGTGGGGAGGTAGCTTAGAACCAGGAGACGGACATAGGATACTTTTTTGTATTATACAGGGTGTTTTTCTTTTAACGTCAATTAAAACTTGCTGTTTTTCCTGCCATAATCGTACAATTTTAGTCATGTGTGTTTAAAAATAAACTTTCGAGGCATACACCATTGAAAATAAAGCATTACTATACAGGGTGTCCTTTTTCTCATGGCACAATTGTACGTGATTGAAGGGATTTGTGTCACAAACAAAGCATTAACTAAATAGGTACCTTGGATGGATTCTCATAATGTATTCGTCCGAAATCTCCATACAGGGTGTTCTTCTTTTAACGTCAATTGCAACTTGCTGTTTTCCATGCCACAATCGTATAATTTCATTCATTTGTGTTAAAAAATAAACTTTAGAGGGATACATCATTGAAAATAAATCATTACTGTACAGAGTGTTTTTTTTCTAATTGCACAATTGTATACGATTGAAGTGATTTGTTAACGTTCAATTATTGAGACATAAAGGGATTGTATAGAAAGTGTGAATATAAACTATCTATATTTTATGACAAACGTGTATAATAAAATCTAAAATCTGCTTATTTATTGCCTCTAAGGCGGAACAGAGTTCGCTGGGTCAGCTAGTACTACTTAAAACAATGAAGGGAATAAGAAAATATAAAAATTTTCCGGATTTTTGACAGGCTATAACCCAGTGAAAAATGATCGTATCAAGGACTAAGGAAGAGCATTTTGAAGCTTCTGAACACTTGATTTTGGATCTTCAGGCAAACAAATTTTCACATTAACGTTTCTAATGCAACCCAAAGGAACACAGCAAATAAAATTGTCCAGCTTACTTTTTCTCGCTAGACGGGCATGATTTTTTTTTTGCTCAAACCAACATATAAACCAGATAGCCTGTTCATTCAGCTTTTTGCTACGTCCATTTGTCGTGGAGACATCCGAAATCAAATGAAAAATGACTCTTTTGCCTTCAACCTTCGGTAACTCAACAACCAATGACCGAAGAGGAAATTAAACGGCAGTTTCGGAAATCGGAATTAATTTAATAGCAAGATCCCTCATTTGAAAAAAAAATATCCAAGTCCAAAAAGTAACCTTTTTCAGTTGTTTCGGTAAATCCAACGGATCTTAGCGAATGCTGATGGGAAGGTTGAGGCTTTTAAGAATTTTTACACCTCAATGTACCCCTGATAGGGTTTTCTCTCCATTCTTCCATAAAATCAGAAAATCAAGTTTCCGTCGAGTTTTTTCGAAATTACGCGACAGTCACTTGCTACATTTTTTTTATTTTCAATTTTTTTTCACTATTTTACCAAAGGAATGATGTAGAATTGTGAAAAAAGTCGAATAAAAATTGATTTTCCATTTTTACGAAGATTACAGATTGTTAGAGAACACACATCTTCTTCATTCAATATTTTTTCAAAACTTTGGACAATTCGCTCGGAAATTGGCTAAATTATTCTTAATTAATCCTTAAAGGAAACTGTGGGAGGTATATTCATTATTAAATGGTTTCTTTCTGGGTATTCTCTCCCGAACTCTGAAAAATATCTATAAAATAAAACAATTATTATTTTGGGAATTGCTTCTGCGTAAGAAACACAAGATATTTGTCAGAAGCAATCTATCGAACAATGTTGCCTAACAAACAACAACGAAACAACATCAACGAAGAAACAACTATATCGTAACGTTTCGGTGTCTATATCAGACTCCTTCGTCAGACAGTTAACGAAAATCTTCAGAATTATTTTTTGTTGTATGCTATTCTGAAATTCGAAAATTGTCAGAATATATTGACAAATATCTTGTGTTTCTTACGCAGAAGTAATTCACAAAATAATATTTTTTCTATTTTATAGATATTTCTCAGAGTTTGAGAGAGAGAACCCAGAAGGAAACCATTAAATAAAAAACTATTCTTTGAAGAAACAAGAAAAACAATACATACGACAAAAGTTTATAGTAAAATGCAGAACAGGGGAAAAAATAAAACCTAAATTGGTGTTCTATTAAATACTGGTAATCATTTCAATATGCACTATAATTCTTTTGTATTTTTCTTGTACCTTAGAAATTCAGCTGGATTTACATTGATATTTCCAAATTGAATGTATTTACTTCTTATCTTGCAATTTTATTGTTTAGTTTAGACAACTATAAGGGGGTCCATCAGTCCATCAGTGCCATGATGCGATTAAAATACGCTGTATATAAAAATAAGAGAATGGATATATTCAAAAATGTTCTCATAGATTACATTGCGTTTCGATAAATAATATCAGGTATTGATATTGTATCATCATTCAATGATTTCTCTCCCAAACTCCGAAAAATAACTATAAAATAAAAAAGCTTTCAATTGTTTTGGAATTGTTTCCGCGTTAATATATGCAACCATGTTGCCCAACAAACAATAACGAAATGACACCAACGATAAAACAACTTTTCTGCAACGTTTGAGAGCCTAAATCAGACTCTTTCATTATAGACAGTAGTCGAAAATCTTCAGAATTATATGTTGTTGAACTCTTATTCTGAAATTTGTCTTCGAAAAAACAGAGAAACCCAATTTCACTGCACAGATGAATTTCCCAGTTTAAACCAATTTGAACTAAGCAATTTGCAAAATTGTTTTCCCGTAGAAATCCTTTTCATGGCACATTTTATATTGAAACTTCATCTTCATTATATAATTCATTTATATTGGATTTGTAACATTTATCACCCTATTAAATCCAATATCGAGTATTTTACCATATGTTCCTTAGATCCTTATTGGTCATAAACTTAGAAGGAGAGGTAAATGGATCAACGTCTGCAAAAAATGTCGCAATGAAGATGTTTTGGAAAAGAGACAGTACTGCAGCACAGAGATGTCGTCTTCTCTGTTGAATTCATGCATTTTTTTCTTGTTTCGTTCGAAAATACACACCCAGTCAACAATTAGTGCGATCTTTTCTTAATTTTCTCCATTCCTGCCAACTGTAAATATTTCAATTAGCTCGATCCACTTCAAGATCTAATTCTTCGAATACTGAAAATACTATAAAAGTGATGTAACCTCGAACTTTGTCGATTTCTTGGCTTTCCCACATTGTCATCTCTTTTTCTGCAAGACTAACTTCAGAAATGCCTAACTACCAATGAGCCAGGCTGCATATTTCAGTTACGTTCCGACAGAAACGTTTCTATTTGATAGAGCGTAAGTCATATTATTTGCAAGGTATTTTCCTGCCTTCCTAAAAGGTTTTCGGTGAATTTAATCAGTAGCAGTTTCATGTTACAGGATCAAAACAGAATAATAATTAATTATTCTGCAAATAGGTGAATGGGCAGTCAGTTACGAAGGGGTTGAAGGCCTTAGACACCAGATATTTTTAGGTTAATAACCGTAGAGTAATATTCATAACGAAATAGGAGTTTGGAATAGGTTGCCAAATTGCTGGGGGTTTCGAGCGTTCATGGGAATAATGTGAAGATCGAGAAGGCACAACGAGATCTGGTATTAAATAAATAGTGAGGGTGTGAGAGAAACAAATGGAGGGAAATCAGTGACGTACTTTCCCGTCTTCCCACCCTGGTTTTTCCTTATCCATGAAGAACGAAGAATTGTGAATGATTCTCTAGATATGAAGAACTTTCATCCCTATTTTGTCTCCCCAAATATCGCCATTACACTTCTAAGAGTATTACCCAACTGAAATTCAAGAACTATTCGGTGTTGTTTAGATGCATGAAATTGTTCGATAAATAACTTTTCAGCGAAATCTGACTGAAATATAAAATTTTTGAAGAAAAATTAATATTTTCTAGTGGAACGATCCTTTTGAAATATCAGCGTTTTTTGAATTATTGAGGAAACAATATTTCAGATGGGTATAACCCCCGAACAGTTTGGCTGATTATTCCTTCTTTCCGTTCTCAGGTTATCGTGAATAATATTCTTTAGTAATTTTTTTTTTTATTTTATAGTGATACGATTCTCACAAAATTTCTCTAACGTCTTTGTGTCAGTATTCTACAACTAGCTACCAAGTTTCAATTCGATCGGGTCTGAATTGGTTGATGACAAAATGATAACTCGGAAACCCTGGGCCGATTATGCCCATTAACGAACAGAAAATTTCAAGACGCCATCTCTTTCCATTCTCAAGTCATCGTGGCTGAACAGAATCAAATTTGACCTCGAATTTAGGGCTTCACGCGAGAGCGAGATTTTTCTCGTCTCGTCTCGTTCTCGTTTAGGAAAAGGGAGACGAGACGTTTTGAAAAATATTATAGGCAATACCGAGACCACATACAGAGCAACCCGAGAGTCTCGTTTTTGGTCTCGTTAATTTTTTTTTATTAAAGTTTTCATTCGAAAAATTAGGAAAGATCTACATAGAGAACAATATGTTTTACAAAATATCAACTCTTGTGACTATCTGAGAAATATATCTGATCTTAGCAACGTAACTTTTATCATAAATATTTATCCTTGCAGATTTTTATATTTTAGGTTTGAATGTATTTTTTTCTAGATCGATTTTTTACTCTCGGTTGAGTATACTCGTATGTGTCTATAAACTACTGAGTAATAAACGTGTATACTTTTGAAAGGGTTTCTTTGGCTCGAAATTTTCTACCTGGAAGATCGTCTTATTCACTACAGAAACATACAGGAAACTTTTCTTATATATGACTCGACCTTTTTCAACACCCACAGAAAACAATTGAATATGAAGTTGCCACTATAATTACCTATATATTTTGTCTATATTATATATCGATCGTTCTGGAAATACACGATTCTCAAGAAGATTATTAATTGAAATGTTTATTATGACCTTGCAATAACTGAGATTATTTTGCAAGAAAAATAGAATTCACAACCATGAATTCAATACGGACAACTTTTATTGCCCCTAAATCCCAATGCTTTTAAAATTTCGTCTCTATTTGAACATCTGGAGAAATTTATTGTCTTGTGCTTCTTGTAGTGAAGATGTGAACAATTATTGTATACATCTGTGGAAGTACGTATCATAACAAGCACTGACGTGAAGTCAGAAGCTTTTGCGCGTATGTTCTATTGTCCATTCTTCTGTATTGGACACCCTTAATCGAATTTACCATGGTTAATTATGTCGTCCATTCTCCTGTATTGGACACTCTTAATTCAAATTTACCATGGTAAATTCGAATTAAGTGTCCAATACAGGAGAATGGACATAATTAACCATGGTAAATTCGATTAAGGGTGTCCAATACAGAAGAATGGACAATAGAACATACGCGCAAAAGCTTCTGACTTCACGTCAGTGCTTGAACCAATTTTTTTTTCGTGATTTTTTTTTTAATTTTCTGGAGGCGCGGTTCTTAAAATTTTTTTTTTCGTCATTTTTTTCAAATTTTCTAGGAGTACGGTTCTTACAGAATTTTAAACACGTCTTTGTGTTGATTTTCTACTACTAGTTACCAAACTTCAATTCAATCGAATATTTATTTTTTGAGTTATCAAGGAAACAATATTCCAGGTGGATATAACTCGGAAACCGTTAAACCGATTATGCCCAAAAACGAACTCAACTCTCCCTTTCGGATACGCAACCTACCCTGAAAATTGCAAGTCCCTATCTCCTTTGGTTCGAAAGTTATCGAGGCAACGGTCACCCATCTACTGAACTCACACAAGAATGCTCGAATCTCCAACAATATTCAACCGATCGTGTTAAAACTTGAAACTTGGCAGTAGAGTTATGTAATGAGCGCTCTTGCAAAATTTCAGCAATTTCAAACGTATAGTTACTGATATATAGAATTTTTTTTTTTCATTTTCAATGATTTATTAGAAATTTTCTACAAATGCTATCCTCACCAAATTTCGCAAACCATTTCGCGTTGGCATTCCACAACTAATAACGTTTGACATAACATGTTTGAATTCAATCGGTTCAGTATTTTTCGAGTTAATGAGGAACAAAAAACCACCAAATTTCAGATGGCTATAACTCTGAAACCATTTGGTCGATTATGCTCATAAACAAACTCAAATGTGGCATTCATATGCACAACATAACCTGAAATTTTCAAGCCGCTATATCTTACCGTTCTCAGGTTATCGTGACAAAAAAAATATTTTTTAATAATTTTTTTAAAATTTTCTAGCAATACGATTCGCCCAAAATTTCACAAACGTGCTTAGGTTCATATTCTACAACTACTCACCAAGTTTCAATTCGATCGGATTTATATTGGTTGAAAACAAAATTATTACTCGGAAACCACTGGGTCGATTATGCCCATTAACGAACTTGTCCGTCGTATTGCGATGCGCCACTCACCCTGAAAATTTCAAGTCGCTAGCTCTTTTCGTTCTCAAATTATCGTGGCAACGGACGGCCGTACGGCCGGACGGCCGGACGGACAGAATCGAATTTGACCTCGAATTCTTCATCGGGGAGTCGAACTAAATCGTTTGAGACCAATTTCGTCAAAAAATTCGAAAGTTACAGACATTTGGGCAAAACTATAACGCGATGTTCCCCAGAACATACGCGCAAAAATGGTAAAGAAATGCAGCCATTCAATGTTTCGAACCGTGTTATGAGAAATACGCCAAGAACACCCTCAATGGTCTATCCACTGGGAAGGTATTCATTGAAAACTATACCAATTTGTCCAATTCTATTGAAAAATGTCTTCAATCTTTAAAACATCAACAAAACCTTCGGAATATTGGAAAGCTGAGTTTGAAGAATATTTGCTGTTAGAAAGAGCAAATAGGAAACATAATATATTACAGTGGTGGAAAGTGATGATAAAGTTCTTTTTCCAAAATGGCCGATGATTTATTAATGGCTTTATCCGTACCTGTTGAAAGGTTATTTTCCACAGCAGGTATGATCATGGCAAAAACACATATATCATTGAAAGAATTCTTGGTCATCGAGTAATTTACAAGACGAAATTAACCATGTTTAAAATCAGAAAAATTATGTACATATACAAATATTTTTGCATAAGAGCGTCATAAATATCGCTTTACAGAATTATTCATTGTTATCTACCATTTCGTTTATATATTATAATATTTATTATCGTTATTCTGAATTGAGAGAGACGAGAAGAGACAACTGATAACGAGACGAGACCGAGACTTAATTTTTTGGAAATTAGCGAGACCGAGATGAGATTTGTTATACTCTCGTCCCGTGTAAGCCCTACTCGAATTCTTTATCAGTAAGTCGAACCTGAGTGTTCGAGACCATTTTCGAAAAAAAAAAGTTACTTTTGGGCAAAATGATAGTTTCCCAGTACATGCGCGCAAAAACGAAGGAAGAAACAATTGTGTTAAATATGTATATATAATTTTTTTCGTAGTTGGTATATCAATGACGAATACCTATCTATTTCTGCACCACCGATCGAGTTATACTAGCGCTATCACAACGAATTCACACATATGATGAAAATAGAGAATTGAAACAATGTGTTCGTTGCTGGTTCTGAACGCTCCGCGCACACTGATTTTATTGTGACAGATTCTGCATTAACCATGTCATTGATGAATGTAAACGCAAATACGGGCTTTAACTCAATTATTCATCATAATCACACGATCAATGAATTAACATTAACGACAAAAATTTGTCTACTAAATACAAATGCCAATGGGAACCCGTTTCAACATTCATCTTTATGTATGAGTGCAGTCGGCCGGAAGAATTCGATAATAAATAATCGGGACAATATAAAATTCATTTCCAACATTATACAATTGAAAACAACATTGTGTAATTTAAATAATTATAAAGGATGATCGAACTCTATGCACAGTATCTAAAATTCCAAGCGTTTTTTTTTTCGCGCTTCAGCGGTCGAATCTGCTCATTCAGTACCTACGTAAAAATGTCCATTTAAAATTTTGTCCTCTAAATATTTCGAACTACAGTCAACCAAGTTTGATGTAAAATTCAGATTTGAATGTTTATGAACATTTTTGGAATTGGAATATTCATTTGAAATGCCACAACGTCCTAATAGCTTTTATTTCAGTGGGTAGATCATACAGTGAAGGAGGTCATGTGTTCAAACTTGAAACCGATCAATTTCGTTTTTCATTTACTCGTCAGCTCTTAATCGATTATTTTCAAACGTCAAATTTAGGCATCCATAAAATCTGTCAAATTTGAACTTTCATCCGAATATACACTATGAATATTTTCCGAATTTGAATTAACTTTGTTGAAATAACTAATTCGGAATGAAAATATATCGTGTATCATTTAATGAAGAAGCGTGCATTTTATTTACTCACTCAAACCCTATTAAATGGTTCTTAATGCGGCATTTATTTATTCCACTATTCCTGAATATTAAAACACTTAACTTCAACTTGATATTCATTCAATATGCTCTATAATATAAGATTGTACACAATTTAATCATCGGCTATTATCACAAAATTACTCAAATATTCCTATGCATATCAGATAAATTAATACAATGAAATGATATAATATCCAACCGCATTAATTGAACTCTGAGTCTATACCGAACTCTATAGTTAGCATAGACATATTATATTAAAGGTTAGTTTCACGAATATACATTTAATCAACGAATAACCAATTCCTCTGTCAAATTTAAAAGTCAATTAAATTAAATCAAATTAATTTTAATGAATTTCGCTAATCACATGATTTTATTTTGTCAACTTTGATTTTAGCTATAAACATGAAAGTGATAACATTTCTGAATAGAGAATAACGAGACCCCTCGAACGATGTATCACAAGCCCACACTTCCTGTTTGAAAAATTGGCGGTTGACCTGTCTTTCGAAGGGGGTTGAAGGTAGGGTTCGCATTTTTACGAAGAAGAATGACAATTTAAAATTCGAATTTGACGTGTTTCGGAATTTTCCTTGAATATGTTCAGTAACAAAGGTAATGAATTTATTCCATTTGGATTTTCCACACTGTATGATGGATTTCTGCTAATAATAGCAATGGTGTAGGTTGTTGGCGTTTCCACACTGTACCTATATATAAATTTGAAAATGTATTTAATAATACACTTCTTTACTTGAAATATAATTGTTTCATTTTGGCAACATGGAATTTGGCGATGTGTGTATCTTATAAAAGTGGTGAAAATCCAATGAAGACCATACAACGAATACTCGTGGCATACAGAAAATAAAGAATTAAATATTCACACATAATTATTGTGTGAATCCTCTGTTTTCTAAAGCATACTAGAAATGCTAGGTATGGCCTCATATATGCATATGAGGAAGCGTTGGTTCAAAGCACAAAGAAAATAATAATTTGTTTAGTGCCCTAACACAGTGCGATAAATGAGAACTACATCCCCATATGGAAATAACAGAGTGGCAAATAAACGCAGGTCTCGTAAATATATAGGCCTCGTCACACAAAGAGTGGAAGGTGGAGGCCTCGTTCTGGTATTATTTCGATAACAAATACAGTAGAAGCATTTTCGGAAAGTATTCTGGTTGACATATGAAGTTTTTGGCGCGTACCTATCAATTCGTCCAAATGTCTGTAATTTTCGAATATTTGGCCGAGAATGGTCTTGAACGATAAGTTTCGACTCACTGATCAAGAATCCGATGTCAGAATTGATTCTGTCCGACCGTCAACACGATTACGCTCGAACGCAATGAGCTAGGGAATTGAAATTTTCAGGGTAGCCTTGTAGTCCGAATGCGCCGGCTACGTTCGTTAATGGGCAAAATCCTGATCTGATCAAATCAAAGCACGGTCATCAGTTGAAAAATACCGACACGAAAACTCATGTGAAATTTTGTCAGGATGACATGTCTGCAAAATTTAAAAAAATATATTAAAAAAAAATCTGTATCTCAGAAACTATCCGTGAGGGCATTCAAAACCTTATTATACAGTAAAGTTCTAGATTTGAGCTCGATCGGATCTATATTGGTGAAGATATTTCCAAAATTTCGATATATTATAAAGATCGCGGTGAATTGGTCCACTCGTTTTACATTCAACCAAACAAATCATCAACAGTTTATGATTTTTGAAAGAATATGAGTATTCATGACGTGTTTGCATAGATGATTATTCTTAGTATTCTGTGATTACATATTTCCTAGCGTTCTATGTTCCAGTTCTTGTCATTCTCTGGAATGACAGAACTGAAATTGATATCTTTTCGATGGTTTCACAAAGCGTTGACAGCTCTTAATTGCCAAATCAGCGTTATTCCGATTACCAATTCATTATGTGATATGATGAGTTTTGTGGGATTTTCTGTATTATTTTTCAGAGTTTGGGAGAGAAAACCCAGAAAGGAACCATTTAATAATGAATATATCTCCCAAAGTATCCCTTAATAATATACCACAGTGTTTCTGTTTTCACTTGGAAAAGGAAACTTCCAGCTGTAGGATCACTGTTTTTGAATGGAGATATTATAAAATGGAAGTCTGAAGTTAAATATCTAGGAGTAACACTAGATAGTAAACTTTTGTGGAATAAGTGCATGTTGAAATCACTGCTAATAAAGCAATAAAGGCTTTAATGGAATGCAGAAACCTAGCCGGTGAGACTCATGAACTGTGATGGATGTACGATTGTGATACCCATAATCACGTATAAGGTAGTAATCTGGCATAGAAAAATAAGTCAGAATAGTATGAGGAAAACACTCGAAAAAATACAAAGGCTTGCATAAGAGTGTCAAACGGAGCTATGAGAACCTGTCCTACCAGGGAACTAGAGTTTTTTTTCCGGGAGCTAAGCAGCTTAGGGTTCAGTACCTGGATGGGTAACAGCTCTGCCTATAGATTTGGACAGCGCGCCAAAGCTCCTGTCCACAGGGCTTTCCCACATTTTTGACCATTCAAATAGTTATCGCGAAGTGTCTAATTGTATTTAATTAAATCACTTTCATGGAAATTCATTATGATGATTGATGATTCGGGCATCTATTTTGGATGTAATAATTGTACCGATAACACAGTAAATACTGCATACAGGGTTAGGATAAATTAGATATCTTTAAAACGAAAAGAATGATATTTATGAAAATACGGAAAAAGGAAATTTGAAAGGTAACTAGTATTTGGATTTACTGAATAAAAAATTATTCCTAAACTCCAATCGAATGAGCCGTTAACGTAAAATTTATGGCCTCCCCACTATAATCGAAGGGATTTTTGGATGCGAATTTTCCAAATCGATGGGTTGGACGTAGATGATTTATACAGGGTGTCCCAAAAATACCACGCGAAAGTGACACTGGAGATAGATTGGCATTAGGTCTATCAGATAGCATCAACATGATCTCAGTAAAAGTCCGCTGGTTTTCGAGATAAATATAAATACACTTTTGTGTATTTTTTAAAAATCTCCAGTTTTCATGGTATATCGATACGGAACTCGTGTCTAATTAAATCGAGGTCGCTGATCACGAATATGCAATTAGTTTTTCCCTAAGTGGCGTACTTTATGAAAATATTCACTTAGAGTGAAAAAATGGACGAAAATAGGTCAATTTTGGAAGTTCACACCGCCCAAAAAAATCGGAGTAAGGTGTTGTTGATTTTTGCCGTCATATATGGATCCTTTATCTACTGAATAATCCAAACAGAAAATGTCCAGGCCGTACTATTCGGAAATTATGATTTTTTTCCCAAGGGTCTGTTTTTCGGAAAACTCATTTCGCGGTATTTCCGCGGAAAATTCTCTAATGAAAAATCCGATCATATATTCGTAATCTACGGCCCCGAATTAGTAAATGACGTAATTTGCATCGAAATCGGAGACCGGTCGAATTTTGGCAATTTTTAATACATTAGCCTTAAAAAAATCCCATTTTTCGAGAAAAATTTTTTGACGCAAAACTATGAAACGGGTACTTATTCTTATAGATTCGGGGCCGTAGATTCCGAATCTACCATCAGATATTTATTACAAAAATTTTCCGAGAAAATATCGCGGAAAGAATTTTCCGAAAAATAGACTCTCGGGAAAAAAATCATAATTTCCGAAGCGTACGACCTGGACATTTATTGTTCGGATCATTCGATAGATAAAGGATCCAAATATGACGTAAAAAATCAGCAACACCCTACTCCCATTTTTTTGGGTGATGGAAAGTTCGAAAATTGACCTATTTTCGTCAATTTTATCACTTTAAGTGAAAATTTTCCTAAAGTACGCCACTTAGGGAAAAACTAATTGCATATTCGTGATCAGCGACCTCGATTTAATTAGACACGAGCTCCGTATCGATATACCATGAAAAAATTTTTTTGGGTCGGCACTTAGAAATATTTTTGACCCGGAATCGGAGGAAAATTCTTCTTTCCCGTCCCAAATCTATGATCTCAATAACCATTATTGGTCGGTGGACGACGTTTAGATTTATGTATCTATTTTTTCTGTATCTCTATCCGTTCGGAAAATATTAGGTAATGAGCGAATCAGTCAAACGCCAAAAAGTTTTCTCTAGTATCCAACACATACAAAAATCTACAATTTTCCGATTAGGTCGACGCGGCTTTGGGTATTCACTAAATCGGGCACGCAGATCACGAATCTGTAATTAAATTTTCCGTATCTCGATTAGTTTCGGAGCCATGACGAAAAATGTCGCAATATTACCAAAATTAATCGAGATACGGAAAAACTAATTACAGATTCGGAATCTACGCCCTCGATTTAGTGAATAGCCAAAGCCGTGGCGATCTAATCGGAAAATTCTAGATTTCTGTATGGGTTAGAATCTAGGCAAAGGACTCACAGCTCTGGCAATGTGTTAGTTGTTGTATGCATTTTATCAATATTTCACAGGAAATAGGTCATAAATACTTCTACAAGGGTTGAAGTATTACAAGATATTTTACTTGCAATTATCTTTTCGTGGAAAATATTAATTTCAAGGGTGAGACCACCCATGCAAAAATAAACCAGTTAACCCAAAACATTTAAGTTTTACAAGCGAGCTGCTTTGTTTAGATATACAAATGAGCGCTTCCCAACATGTGAAGTCATGGGACGCAACAGTGGTGATATCTCGAAAACCAGCGGACTTTTACTGAGGTCATGTTGATGCTATCTGATAGACCTAATGCCAATCTATCTCCAGTGTCACTTTCGCGTGGTATTTTTGGGACACCTTGTATATTATATAGCTACTTCTGTTAAGAAAGAATGATCCTGTATAGATATTTTATATCAAGTCCACAACAATTTGAAACATATGGGAACGAACATAAATTGAGTAGTACTATATATATATATATATATTCTTTTGAACTTGAGCATTACAATTTGTTTTATCTAACAATAAAGCATGTGTATGCAAAAAGTGTTAGCAGAGATTAGTGTAACGGGGTACCATATCATTTGATATATGATACTAGAGCTTAGGGAAAAAACCTCAGCAAAAAAACCCTATCTCCCCGTTAGAGTTGTGATTTATGAAAATTGAAATTGTTAACAAAATATGCTGAAATATTAAATATTGAAGGGCATCTTTTTCTTCATTATCGCTTCTTCCTTCAACAAGCAGATAAGTTTCTCCGAAACCCAATCTGGAAAAGGAAAGACAAAGGGAGAACACGAACATATTGAAAATGGAATATTCTATATTTTATTAAATAGATTTGAAATTTGCTACCCAATCTAAAAAAGATTAAAAAACATTATGAATAGCCCTAAAACCATCTTTGAATCTATATATGCGACAATTATTAACTAAATGATCTATGGTTTCCTCTGCTTCCCCGCATTCACAACTAGGGCTCTCAACTGAGTTCCACCTGAAAAGCATGCTGTTGCAACGACCATGACCGGTTCTTAGACGATTCAGAATAGACCATATTCTCCTTGGAAGATCAAACCCCGGAACTCTATTTGAAGGATCAGAAATTAAATCTTTGTTGAATAAATTGCAAGAAATCCATTCAGACCGCCAAACTTCCTTGTCACTTTTATTCGAATTCGGAAACAGTTGGACCATAAAGGGTTTCGTGACTTCAATCTGGGAATCTAATTGCCTGGAATGTAGGAGATAATCGGAAATGAATTCGGAAAAGAATGAAATTTATTCCTAGAATTTGAAACAGCAGTCTGTCTGCGAATGTGGGGCGGGACAATGTTTGAAAGAACTGGCAACCAATGAATATGTATCTAATAGTTCCAGTGATGATTCGCATAGATGAATTCAACTGTGCATAATTTTTTGAGTATGAGCACTATTAGACCAGACGGGGCAACAATATTCAGCGGCAGAAAAAACCAAGGCTAAGGCTGCCGTTCGAAAAGTAGCTGCATCAGCACCCCATGAAGTACCAGCTAATTTCTGCAGAATATTATTTCTCGTTTTCAACTTCAGACGCAAGTCATTCAAATGAGCTTTGAAATTCAAAGATGAATCTAGTTTCACTCCTAGATATTTAGGATAAAAATTATGTCTCAAGAAAGAATCACCGAAAGTTACACTCAATGTTCCATATTTTTTGTGATTGTTCAAATGAAAGCAAGAAACCTCAGTTTTATTCGGATTCGGACACAAACGCCACTGAAATAGGTACTTTTTCAGAATATCTAAATCTGCAGATATATTATTTTCTATACTTTGGAAATCAGAATGACGAAATGCAAGGGCAATGTCATCAGCGTATATGAATTTCTCAGACGAAGTAGCAGGAATATCGCACAGATATAAATTGAAAAGAAGAGGTGCTAAAACTGAACCTTGTGGGAGACCATTATTCAAATTCTTGAATTTACTACTATTATTATCAATGAAAACACGAAACCTTCTACCCGAGAGCATATTTTCGAGTGAACGAACCATTTTGCCACACTTTAAATGAGTATAAAGTTTAAAAATCAAACCATCTTTCCATACCGTGTCATATGCTGCCGACAAATCCACGAATGCTGTTCCTGTTTTCATTTTACTATTGAAACCTGTTCCGATATAAGTAGTTAGACTAAGAACCTGATCACAACAATTTCTATTTTTCCTGAAGCCCCCCTGTCAATTCTGTAGAACGTCTTCTACAGACGATTCAATCTTTCTAAAATTTTAAAAGGAACACTCAACAGACTAATGGGTCGATAACTGCTAGGATCAGAAGAATCCTTTCCACGTTTTAAAATTCCTATGACTTTCGCTTTTTGAAAATGAAATGCAACGCCAATTTAGAACAAAAATTCCTTATAACTCCTTATGAATCGTTTATATTTCCAACACCAATTCTATTATTTTTCTCGAATAAAGAACCCCTGGAAAGGTGTAGCGAAAAAATGAATGAACTCCTGTTCACTGAAATTTTGACAGTTACGTTCGCCGTCCGTAGGTATCGGTGGTTTTTGAAATGAAAGAAAATATATCGTTAAAACAGTCAAACAGGAAAGCACGCTCAAGGTTCTATTGGAAAGGTTACCCTCCCTGTTCCGTCGAAAATTAGTTTTCCGGAATTCTAAAGATTTTTCCCAGCACATCAGTTCTGCAGGCAGCTTTTTGCATCCTCACAAAGCCTTGTAATCCGTTCAGATTCTTGGTATTCAAAATGAATTTCGCCCATGTTTGAGCGTTTCCAGCTTTAGAATTCGCTTTCCTCAAAGTAATTAGGGTGAAGGGTAAAGGAATCGAGTGGTACAGTTCATATTTTAAATCATTCGTGACTTTAATTGTCAGCAGCTAGTTGGGAATTAAAACAGTTCCGGAAATTATTGTCTGTTTATTAAATGGTTGGAGCGTGTATCGTTATAGGGAACAGAACTTGATAAATATTTCGAGCCAATGGTACGGCTCGGAATCGAAATTCATTCCGTTAATGTATGGTCTGGAATGAGGAATTTTGTTTCTTAAGGTTTTCACTGAAATAAAGAACAGATGGTGAGATTGATCGGAGCCAAACTGCCGAAATCAACGGAATCACCAGGAGTGTTGTATCCTTTATGGTTTATTATTTCCCATATTGAACCTAAGGAGTATAGGTAAATAGTTATAGTTGATTTATCTTCCATATTCAACGATATTCTCTTTTTGGCGCTCTTGTTCGTCTATAATTTTCGAATTTTTGGCTGAAAATGGTCTTGAACGATTTGGTTTGACTCACTGATCAAGAATCCGTGGTCGAAATGGATTCTGTCCGGCCGGCTGTCCGTCCGGCCGTCCGTCCGTCCGTTTGGCCGTTAACACGATAACTCTCGAACGGAATGAGCTAGACAGTTGAAATTTTCAGAGTAGGTTTGAGGAATGAATATCTCGGTTAAGTTCGTTATTGTGCAAAATCGGTCTAATAGTTTCGGAGTAACGAAAACAAATATTTTTTTTTACATTACAACTTTTGAATTCAACTTTTTTTAAGCTGCAGTTTCATCATAAGAATCCATTTTTTGCGCGCGTGTTCCGCAAGGAACAGCGTGCTATCATTTCGTCACAATGTCTGTATTTTTCGAATTTTTTTTCGAAAATGGTCTCAAACGATTAGGTTCGACTTCCTGATGAAGAATTCGAGGTCAAATTCAATTCTGTCCGTCCGGTCCGGCCGGCCGGTCCGGCCGGCCGTTAGCACGATAACTCTCGAACGGAACGACTTAGAGCGTTGAAATTTGCAGGGTAGTTTTGTAGCGTAAATATCTCGGACAAGTTCGTTAACGGGCGAAATCCACCGAGCGGATTCGGAGTTAAGGCCGTTTTTAGTCAAAACGTTTTTAATGAATATTTCCGGAACCAATCACTCGATCTTTCTGAAATTTGGCAGCAAATTGTAGAATCATGACCTTTATATGCCTGCGAAGTTTTGTTTTGATCGGACGGCCCTAAAGTAGCAAAAAAAAATTTCAAAAATTTTAAAATTTTGTTTTCAGGATAACTCAAAAATACTGATCTGATAAAATTGAAACTCAGTAGTTAGATGCAAAAGACCAATGCAAACACTTTTGCAAAATTTCGTGAAGATCACGTGACATGAAAAAATAAAAAAATTACTACTATTTTGCGAAATACTTTGCTTAAAATGCCGAAACCTATTTTTTTGAGGTTCATGCTGCCCTTTCCGGACATTTTTCGTTGTGCGCATGCGCAGATGAGAAGTCATTTAACTGCTGTAGTTTTCGTCAGAGAGGATTGGGGTTTTGGGGTGGCGGATGCTATTCCTCCATAGAATCCAGATCCCTGATGACGGTCTGCGCATGCGTAGATTAAAGATGCGATATCTTCCGAACCACTAGTGTTGGAGAATCGGAGTTTTTTGTAAGGTGTGTTATTTTGAAACGACTTTAAGCCGCGAGTAGATTGCGCATGCGCAGAAGAGAAGTGACTGTTTTTGGGTTGGATGGGTTATGTTGGGAGTGCTGAGTCGATATTGTGAGGTTTTAAAAGAATATTCATAGCAATTCAGTGCTCGGACACTAGTCAGTTTGGGGGAAATACCGTTGTTTCCGAGTTGAAGTGTGCATACCGTGGCCCTGGGGCCAATTTTGAAATTGATGTTACCCCTTACGGGCATTTTTCGTTATGCGCATGAGCAGACCATCAGTGATTTAACTGCTGAAGTTTTCGTCAGAGAGGATTGGGGTTTTGGGGTGGCGGATGCTATTCCTCTGCAGAATCCCCTGGTGAGGGTCTGCGCATGCGTGGATTCAAGAGGCGATATCTCCTGAACCACTAGTGTTGGAGAATCGGAGTTTTCTGTATGGTGTGTGATTTTGGAAGGACTTTCAGCCGCAAGTAGATTGCGCATGCGCAGAAGAGGAGTGACTGTTTTTGGGTTGTATGGGTTATGTTGGGAGTACTGACCCGATATTGTGAGGTTTTAAAAGAATATTCATGGCAATTCAGTGCAAGGACAAGTCAGAATGGGGGATGTAGCGTTGATTCCGAGTTAAAGTGTCCGTATCGTGGCCCTGTGGCTAATTTCGAAATTGATGTTACCCCTTACGGGCATTTTTCGTTATGCGCATGAGCAGACCATCAGTGATTTAACTGCTGGTACTTTCGTCAGAGAGGATTGGGATTTTGGGGTGGCGGATGCTATTCCTCTATAGAATCCCCTGGTGAGGGTCTGCGCATGCGTGGATTCAAGAAGCGATATCTCCTGAACCACTAGTGTTGGAGAATCGGAGTTTTTTGTGAGGTGTGTAATTTTGGGAGGACTTGCAGGCACGAGTATATTGCGCTTGCGCAGATGAGAAGTGAATGGTTTTGGGTTGTTTGGGTTATGTTGGAAGCAATGAGCTGATTTTGTGAGGTTTTAAAAGAATATTCATGTCAATTCAGTGCACGGACACAAGTCAGTTTGGGGGAAATAGCGTTGTTTCCGAGTTGGAATGTCTGTATGGTGGCCCTGAGGCGAATTTATAAATAACTATATTCGGTAGATCTATATTAAAATACGTTCGGATTTGGAGAAGAGGCAATTGCGTTCCAAACGGAGGTCCCACAACCGCATTTTTTTTCGATCTACGGTAAAGCTAACAGCCAAACTGTATTGATAGCTATATTTGTTAAAGGAACTTGAAAAAAAAAAAAAAAGCACTGACGTGTAGTCAGTACTCTTTGGCGCGCGTGTTCACGGTGGCTAATTTGAATTGAATGATGAGTACTTCAAGCTCAGTAGATAGAGCGACCCGAAGATCTACCCAAAGGATAGTGGACACCATTCACTGTCGGTTCAAAAATTAACAGTGCTGTATCTAAGCTGCCATCATGATAGATTAACAAAGTTGGAAAAGAACACAAGTGACTCTCCTTAGTCGCACAAGCTCCTAGAAGATTTGGGAGGGTCAGTATAATCCTAATCATGTTAATCGCACGCGCGCAAAAGCAGATTGACTTAACATTGAAAGAAAAAGTGTAAAAAGTCAATCTGATTTGGCGCGCGTGCGATTAACATGATTAGGATTATACTGACCCTCCCAAATCTTCTAGGAGCTTGTGCGACTAAGGAGAGTCACTTGTGTTCTTTTCCAACTTTGTTAATCTATCATGATGGCAGCTTAGATACAGCACTGTTAATTTTTGAACCGACAGTGAATGGTGTCCACTATCCTTTGGGTAGATCTTCGGATCGCTCTATCTACTGAGCTTGAAGTACTCATCATTCAATTCAAATTAGCCACCGTGAACACGCGCGCCAAATAGTACTGACTACACGTCAGTGCTTTTTTTTTTTTTCATTTTCAACTCTAACAAGCTAAAACTTTCGGAGATATGATGTTTCAAAGTTTCAATAATACGTCGTAAGTTCTATGTATTCACAGAATGCGAACACAGAATCTGTCTGTGATCACTATTCATAAATGTCATCTTTTCTAGCTATTAGAGATTGTCAATTCATAGTTGTTATTTTCTCTTGGAAAGCAAGTATTCGAATCTTGAATTTCTGAATATATACAATACTGTTTGGATGTAGTTTATGGAGGCAATAGGAAAGAAGAACATAATGGAACCATCAAAAGAAATTACTGTTTGTTGACCACTGAGGTTAATATTACCTTTTACTCCTTATATACAGTATTTTCATAATGTTGCTAACAAAAAAATACTGAAATATGGATCTACAATTATGTATCAATAATTTTTTCTTGAGCTGAGGTTCATAATACAGAAAAGAATGTGTTAGTGGTATGGACTATTAGATTTTAAATTATGAAAAGAGGATAGTATTTTTAAATATATTTCGAACTATTAAAATAATTTGTTCGTAATCCATTACCTTCTCAAATATCAGGAATAATTGGACAATCTGCTATGATTGTCTCCAGCCTTGCTCTAGACATTTCGATGATCCTCTCCTTAGGTATTTCGAGTTGTGAAAACTATGCACCGAGTGTAAGTTGCAACAACCCATTCCACGAGATTGCTCAATTTAATCTTGATAAATAAATTTAATGACAATTCTTGAAGCATTAAGGCATTGAAGCCTTGTAGATTGCCCTATTTTTAATAAGATAAATTTGAAGCATTTCCATTAAACGACATTTTTTTTAAATTTATTTTCTTTCATGATGCATTTCTATCATAGGAATTGTCATAATCATTGAGATAATTCCTAACTCTGAGAAACCAATACTTTCGGAGATATGATTTGTCTGCTTGAACAAGAGCGCCAAAAAGCTCCTGTCCACAGGGCTTGCACCAATTTTTTTTATGATAAATTTATAAGCATTTTTTAGTAAACAACACTTTTTTTTAATTCAATTTCTTTGATGATGAAGTTCTGTCATAAGAATCCATTGACATAATTTCCAACTCTGAGAAACCAATACTTTCGGAGATATAATTTGTCTGTTTGAACAAGAGCGCCACATTTTTATTATTTTAAGAATGTTTTGCTCTTACGATCGATATTTTGCAATCAACTACCGAGCTTCAATACGGTCAGATCAATATTATCCGAGCTGTTTAGAAAACAAAATTTCAGATAGCTATAACTCCGAAACCACTTGGCGGATTTCGCCCATTAACGAACTAAACTGGTGCATTTGGACTCCCAACATACACTGCAAATTTCAACACTCTTAATCGTTACGTTCGAGAGTAATCCTGCTGACAGCCGGACAGAATTGAGATTAATCTCGTATTTTTGCGCGCGTGTTCCGCAAGGAACAGCGTGCTATCATTTCGTCACAATGTCTGTATTTTTCGAATTTTTTTTCGAAAATGGTCTCAAACGATTAGGTTCGACTTCCTGATGAAGAATTCGAGGTCAAATTCAATTCTGTCCGTCCGGACCGGCCGGCCGGCCGGCCGGCCGGCCGTTAGCACGATAACTCTCGAACGGAACGACTTAGAGCGTTGAAATTTGCAGGGTAGCTTTGTAGCGTAAATATCTCGGACAAGTTCGTTAACGGGCGAAATCCACCGAGCGGTTTCGGAGTTAAGGCCGTTTTTAGTCAAAAAGTTTTTAATGAATATTTCCGGAACCAATCACTCGATCTTTCTGAAATTTGGCAGCAAATTGTAGAATCATGACCTTTATATGCCAGCGAAGTTTTGTTTTGATCAGACGGCCCTAAAGTAGCAAAAAAAGATTTCAAAAATTTTAAAATTTTGTTTTCAGGATAACTCGAAAAATACTGATCTGATTAAATTGAAACTCAGTAGTTAGATGCAAAAGACCAATGCAAACACTTTTGCAAAATTTCGTGAAGATCACGTGACGTGAAAAAAATAAAAAAATTACTACTATTTTGCGAAATACTTTGCTTAAAATGCCGAAACCTATTTTTTTGAGGTTCATGCTGCCCTTTCCGGACATTTTCCGTTGTGCGCATGCGCAGATGAGAAGTCATTTAACTGCTGTAGTTTTCGTCAGAGAGGATTGGGGTTTTGGGGTGGCGGATGCTATTCCTCCATAGAATCCAGATCCCTGATGAGGGTCTGCGCATGCGTAGATTAAAGATGTGATATCTTCCGAACCACTAGTGTTGGAGAATCGGAGTTTTTTGTAAGGTGTGTTATTTTGAAAGGACTTTTAGCCGCGAGTAGATTGCGCATGCGCAGAAGAGAAGTGTCTGTTTTTGGGTTGGATGGGTTATGTTGGGAGTGCTGAGTCGATATTGTGAGGTTTTAAAAGAATATTCATAGCAATTCAGTGCTCGGACACTAGTCAGTTTGGGGAAAATACCGTTGTTTCCGAGTTGAAGTGTGCACACCGTGGCCCTGGGGCCAATTTTGAAATTGATGTTACTCCTTACGGGCATTTTTCGTTATGCGCATGAGCAGACCATCAGTGATTTAACTGCTGAAGTTTTCGTCAGAGAGGATTGGGGTTTTGGGGTGGCGGATGCTATTCCTCTACAGAATCCCCTGGTGAGGGTCTGCGCATGCGTGGATTCAAGAGGCGATATCTCCTGAACCACTAGTGTTGGAGAATCGGAGTATTCTGTATGGTGTGTGATTTTGGGAGGACCTTCAGCCGCAAGTAGATTGCGCATGCGCAGAAGAGAAGTGACTGTTTTTGGGTTGTATGGGTTATGTTGGGAGTGCTGACCCGATATTGTGAGGTTTTAAAAGAATATTCATGGCAATTCAGTGCAAGGACAAGTCAGATTGGGGGATGTAGCGTTGTTTCTGAGTTAAAGTGTCCGTATCGTGGCCCTGGGGCTAATTTCGAAATTGATGTTACCCCTTACGGGCATTTTTCGTTATGCGCATGAGCAGACCATCAGTGATTTAACTGCTGGTGCTTTCGTCAGAGAGGATTGGGATTTTGGGGTGGCGGATGCTATTCCTCTATAGAATCCCCTGGTGAGGGTCTGCGCATGCGTGGATTCGAGAAGCGATATCTCCTGAACCACTAGTGTTGGAGAATCGGAGTTTTTTGTGAGGTGTGTAATTTTGGGAGGACTTGCAGGCACGAGTATATTGCGCTTGCGCAGATGAGAAGTGAATGGTTTTGGGTTGTTTGGGTTATGTTGGAAGCAATGAGCCGATATTGTGAGGTTTTAAAAGAATATTCATGTCAATTCAGTGCACGGACACAAGTCAGTTTGGGGGAAATAGCGTTGTTTCCGAGTTGAAATGTCTGTATGGTGGCCCTGAGGCGAATTTATAAATAACTATATTCGGTAGATCTATATTAAAATACGTTCGGATTTGGAGAAGAGGCAATTGCGTTCCAAACGGAGGTCCCACAACCGCATTTTTTTTCGATCTACGGTAAAGCTAACAGCCAAACTGTATTGATAGCTATATTTGTTAAAGGAACTTGAAAAAAAAAAAAAGCACTGACGTGTAGTCAGTACTCTTTGGCGCGCGTGTTCACGGTGGCTAATTTGAATTGAATGATGAGTACTTCAAGCTCAGTAGATAGAGCGAGCCGAAGATCTACCCAAAGGATAGTGGACACCATTCACTGTTTGTTCAAAAATTAAGAGTGCTGTATCTAAGCTGCCATCAGGATAGATTAACAAAGTTGGAAAAGAACACAAGTGACTCTCCTTAGTCGCACAAGCTCCTAGAAGATTTGGGAGGGCCAGTATAATCCTAATCATGTTAATCGCACGCGCGCAAAAGCAGATTGACTTAACAATGAAAGAAAAAGTGTAAAAAGTCAATCTGCTTTGGCGCGCGTGCGATTAACATGATTAGGATTATACTGGCCCTCCCAAATCTTCTAGGAGCTTGTGCGACTAAGGAGAGTCACTTGTGTTCTTTTCCAACTTTGTTAATCTATCCTGATGGCAGCTTAGATACAGCACTCTTAATTTTTGAACAAACAGTGAATGGTGTCCACTATCCTTTGGGTAGATCTTCGGCTCGCTCTATCTACTGAGCTTGAAGTACTCATCATTCAATTCAAATTAGCCACCGTGAACACGCGCGCCAAAGAGTACTGACTACACGTCAGTGCTTTTTTTTTTTTCATTAGTGGGTCTGAGACCATATACTGGATTCGAAAATTACAAACATTTGTGCAAATGGATAGGTACTCTGTTCAGGAGAACAAGCGAGCTAAAAAAGAGTTGTTTGAACTGCTAATACAATCCTATTCTGGTGGGGTAAAGTCAACCCAACAGGAATTTTATAAACTGTATGTTCCCGATCCGTGAATTAAATTGATTAATGTTCGACACACGTTAATTTTTTTCAGACTCTGCAATTTTAGAAGCCTGATCTAGGCGATTGAATCATATCGAACCCCATAGAGTGCAGTCAATTTCACAGTTTACCACGTAGGGCAAACATTCACGAAATGAAGTAACCCCGTTATAGAAATATATAATGAAACGAAATGGGGAAATTGCATGCTTTTGGACAGTAAATGGCATTTTATACGAACAGCAGTGACAACGGTGGTAATAGTGATGAATACTTCTTTGTTGTCGTGAAATACTGTGCGAATTTCCGACCGGACAATAACCACTCGAAATATGAAGTCCTTTTATAAATGTATTTATATCAAACCGAAATACGGTTTCGAATTCGCGCTACCACTGCTGGAATAATACTAAAGAAATTCATGATATTTCGTGCTACCCTAGTGATTCACGTTCTGTTCTAAATGAAATATAAACCCCGATTTAAAGATTCCGAATCTCATACCTCCATCAAAAACGATTGGGTTTTGATTTTTATATTCATTCTTCATTATTTCAACAAACAACCGCATTCCATTACTATGCGCCATTTCAACTAGTTATTAAATTAATGAAAAGCTCAACAAAAAAAATCAAAAGCTCACACGATCAATATACAGGGTGAGTCTTTAAGTTGTACATACATTTTAAACATACATTCCTCTCACCGAATAAAACACTTTTTTTATTTACCATTTTTGGCTCTTGTTCCTCAATAGAAAATTTTTGAAAAATCATTGAACGAAATTCTATACAGGTTGAGTCTTTGACCACTGCATTAATTTTAACCAAAGATTCCTCTCTTCCAAATTCAGCTCAGGTAAAAAGATACAGGCTGTTGAAATTTTGAAAAAAAATCATTTTTTATTTTGTAGCCTTGACATCCTTTTTTCGAATAAAATGAATTTTGGCGTAAAGTTTAATATAACTATGATATATATTTTCCAAATATTAGTTATTTTCTACTTCTACAGGTTTTCTAGTTATGGACTCGTGGATTCATAAAACTAAACGAAATTAGCATAGAGAAAGCATTTTAAGTTTTTCTTGAGTAATTTCAAGAATATTCCATCGTTTTAGAACATTATATTATTCTTCATCATTTCTCCTTAAATGCACCGTTTTCGAGATATTCTTCATTGAATGTTTTAAAATGGAAAACTCCAGAAATTTCACTACTTTTATGGATCCGTCCCTGAGCGTTGGAATCCCGAATCAAGCTGTAAACCACGTTACCATGCCTTATTCTCGTCCGCCAACAATGTCATAGATAATTTATATGCGGGAGTGTATTAGCACATTGTGAAATCTTTAAACGCTTGTAACTTTTTACCTGAGCCGAATCTGGAAAAATGGTAAATGAAAAAAGGGTTTCATTTGATGAGAGGAATCTTTGGTTAAAATTAATGCAGTGGTCAAAGACTCACCCTGTATATCAGAAACTATTCGTCCTAAATCAATTTTGCGAGAGCCTTCGAATCCTAACTCTACAGCCAAGTTCCAAGTTTTAACACGAACGGCTCTATATTCTTGGAGATCCGAGTAGCCTTGGGTGAGTTCAGTAGCTGGATGGGTGACCGTTGCCGCGATAACTTCCGAACACAATATTATGTATCTCACGATAACTTGAGAACGGAAAGAGATAGCGACTTGCAATTTTCAGGGTACGTTGCGCATCCGAATGCGATATTTGGGTTCATCAATTGGCATAATCGGCCAGACAGTTTTGGAGTTATACTCATCTGAAATTTTGTTGATATTTTATTAGATATTCAACGAATTTCAATTACAATAGAATACATAATTATGTCAGAATTAAAAATTCTGCTACTATAGACGATTCTATAATTACTCAAGCCTGTCATGAAAAAGGTATGAAATGTATTCATATCTTATAAAAGCTGGGAAAACGGTATATATCGATGCTAAATTCGATTAAGAGTGTCCAATAATGGTGAATAGACAATAGAACATTAACACAAAAGCTCCTAACTTCTCGCCAGTGCTTGAACCAATTTGTTGGCGCGCTGTTCTATGAACAGAGTGCCTATCAATTCGTCAAAATGTCTGTAATTTTCGAATTTTTGGCTGAAAATGGTCTCAAACGATTTGCTTCGACTCAGTGATCAAGAATCCGAGGTCGAAATCGATTCTGTCCGGCCAGTCCGGCCGGCCGTAGGCACGATAACTCTCGAACGAAAGGAGTTAGAGGATTGAAATTTGCAAGATGGGTTTGGATCGTACATATCTCGGACGAGTTCGTTAATGGGCGAAATCCATCAAGCGGTTTCGGAGTTATGGCCGATTTAAGTAAAAACATTTTTTATGAATATTTCCAAAACCGATCACTCGATCTATCTGAAATTTAGCATCAAATTGTAGAATCATGAGAATCATGACCTTCAGACGCATGTGAAGTTTTGTATTGACCAGGTTACCGCAAACTGTCAAAAACAAATTTTTTAAATTTTTAAAAAAATTTTCTACAATAACTCTCGAACGGAATGAGCTAGGCAGTTGAAATTTTCAGAGTAGGTTAGGGAGATGAATATCTCGGTTAACTTCGTTATTTGAAAAAATAGGACAGATGGTTTCGGAGTAACGAAAAAAAATTTTTTTTTTAAGCAACAGATTTCAAATTCAATTTTTATTTAAGAGAGAGAGAGTTTCACCATAAAAATCCATTGATATCATTTTTAACTCCAACAGGCTAATACTTTCGGAGGTATGATTTTTCGAAGTTTCAATAATGAATCGTACTTCTATGTCTTCACAGAATGCTATAATTATTCTATGTAAGCTTTATTATATGCTCTGTAATCATACCCGTACTTGTCATCCTGTTCTATAAGAGAGAGTCAAATTCATTTCAGCTATTTTAATTTGATTTCTTCCATGGTGCAGTTCTCATTCTCAGATTGCTCATTTAATCTTGATAAATAAACTATTATTTGAATTGAATTTCCTTTATGTTCTATCATAAGAATACATTGATATAATTCTCAACTCTGAGAAACCAATACTTTCGGAGATATAGTTTGTCTGTTTGAACTAGTTTAAAAAGCTTTTTGTCACTGCTCAAACTCAATATTTTATATATTTTTTATTTCAGCCTCATTAATCCCTTGAGTAGCGGGCCTTGAAGACCCCCTAAGCCCCCCTCCCACCCCGCATTGTGGGGTTTCGCGGTACCTAGATCCAGCCCTGTTTTCGTGAGGGGCCCCCATAATTATTGAATTAAGAGCAATGAAGGTAGATCTCAAAGAAGTGGAATTTGAATCAATGTCAATGGGAAATCCTCGTAGTAAATATGTCGTAGATTTCATTTCGACTTGTCAGCTTTTTCATGGACGTTCGGAAAAGTGCCAGTTCAGCGTTGGCATTCATTAATGTATTTTCATGTATAATTTCTGGAAATTCGTGCCATAATATCGACTAGAATGAATTATCTGCGGAACAAACTATTACACTTAATCATTTGTGCTTTATTTTCTAGTTTGCAAGTTCGTGTTTGCACCAATAAAATATCTACGAATGGACGTATATATCATTAAATACAGACTCTGAATTTAGCTTCCGACTTTTGAGCAGCGTGTTCGGATGTGGACCCAGTTAGCCAAAAGAGTAAAGTTAGCCCAGCAAGTGCCAGGCGGTTCTCATATTTTTGTTCATCCTTGAAGAATAACATCTACGTTCATTTGCTTTGCCAATATTTCCATTTTCGAATGGCCAATAATGCGAAATAAAAATTCAGACGGGGCTGAAATAACAAACAAAGGACTCAAGGAATATAAAGCTGATTTTTGGCGAGCCCAATGCACTGAATCTCAGAATGGAATAAAAGGTATATTGGGAAGAAAAGGCAGACTCTCAATAGCATTTATCCATAATTTTCTCCATCGCCTTAATTGGCTGATAGGTTTACGTGAAAGCTTTCAGGTTTTCCATTAATATACGGAATAATAATGAAATTATTCCATCAAAATCATTGGTATACTACTCTAAGTTCCTATCTTGTGATGTCCTGATAGTTATATGTACCTTCCACATTTACTCAATCAGAAGATTAGTGTGTCCCCGAAGTGCATTTATATTCTCATGTTGACATTTAATTATAACGTCAACTTCCCGGCTCTTTCTTTCCATTCTTTTACACAATAGAAAGTGGAGCATATATCTATGGGAGATGATAGCCGTACTACATTAGGGTCTTCTAGCGCTCTTTGAACATCTGAAGTTACGAATAATCATCGCTTGGATTGGCCAAACCTGGTTTTGGTATGGCTAACATTGAATGTTTTTTTTTTCAAAGTCAAGAATCACATCTACTCTCACATCCTCGAACAGTGTATTAGCAGTTGCTTTTTTAATCTGCCATATATGCCCAAATTCGTGAAACTGCTTCTCTATTTTAATTATTGTTTCTTGGGTTATATGGGAAGAATGACAATTGAAGATTTCAATTTGATGTATTCCGGGATTTTTCATAAATATGTACAGTAACCAAGATAATGAATTCATTCAGTTTGGCTTTTTCACACTGTATGATGGATCTCTGCTAATAATAGATATAAATACTTAGAGTAGGTTGTTAAAAATTAATGTAATTGATTTCTCTGATTGATTAATTGAAATTTAATCTCGCTGACATTGATAAAATAATTTTACTTCAATCGTATCCTGAAATAATAAACCTCTGGACTGATGCAGCAAAAAATTGTTTCTTTACTTACGCCTCTTCCTATGCCTCCACTGACATAAAACAGTGATTGAACTTTTGATCTATTGAAATTTAATCTCGCTGAAATTGATAAAATAATTTAACTTCAATTGTATCCTGAAATAATAAATCTCTGGACTGATGCAGCAAAAAATTGTTTCTTTACTTACGCCTCTTCCTATGCCTCCACTGACATAAAACAGTGATTGATCTATTGATCTATTGAAATTTAATCTTGCTGAAATTGATGAAATAATTTTACCTCAATTGTATCCTGAAATAATAAACCTCTGGACTGATGCAGCAAAAAATTGTTTCTTTACTTACGCCTCTTCCTATGCCTCCACTGACATAAAGCAGTGATTGATCTATTGATCTATTGAAATTTAATCTTGCTGAAATTGATAAAATGATTTTACTTCAATTGTATCCTGAAATAATAAACCTCTGGACTGATGCAGCAAAAAATTGTTTCTTTACTTACGCCTCTTCCTATGCCTCCACTGACATAAAACAGTTCTGCCAAGCTGGACCTTGTGATGCCATGCGAGCACCAGTTCGAATGTTGATGAAATAGTTTCAGTGATGAATACGGAAATGGGTAAATATGAAGAATTGGTAGACGCTTCTTTGGATTGGGAACAGGCAAATCTTGGTGGAAAATTTGAAGTATTTTTTTTTCTGTTTGGACATATTCCACAGGTTGGTCCGCTGGTCCATTCTATTCAGGACGAGCATATGTTGATCTTCTAACTCGTTCTGCCCCGTATGGTGGAATGGCTTGTTGCTTACATTCGCATTACTATAATCAAAACGGTATCGATTAGCAGGAAACAACGAGAAGCTTGGCTGGAGATCATTATACATTGGGTTTCCGTAATTTCGTATTTTCAGGTACACACGTCCGTGGCATATGAATTCTCCGAGTTACATACATCGTACCGTTTGTATGATCACCAAATTGATTCGACGACTACAAATGAAAATTTGATTGTAGATAAACAGACGTCCCATATGGAATGAAAACAGCGTCCTGAAAGAAAATACGTATATAATGGTATGGTTAATTAAAAACCAATACAAACTGGTGGGTCATGTTGTTTCAGCAGTGTTGAGGATATTTATTTATTTTGATAACGGAGATAGCAAATCGACATTTCGATACCGTGTGGATACATTTCAGGCTCGTCACGACCTCGATAAATTGAGAAATGCTCTTTTCCTCCGTTCTGGTTCGATATTTTCGAAAATGAAATTCACCAGAAAAATGTTTCACTGATCCAAAAATTTGCTGCAGAGATTCAATTTTTTTCTTCTATTTTCAAAGATAAGTATAAAAAAATTCTTGAAAAGCACTCATCTGAAGTCAAGAGCTTTTGCGTGCATGTTCTTTTGTCTATTCAAGCCCCACATGAAATACTGCATGAGCCTTCAATCCTTCTTTTTGGCGCTCTTGTTCCTCGGAACAGAGTGCTCATCAATTTACCCAAATGTCTGTACTTTTCGAATTTTTGGCTGAAAATGGTCTCGAACGGAATGAGCTATAGACAGTTGAAATTTCCAGAGTAGGTTTGAGGGATAAATATCTCGGTTAAGTTCGTTATTGGGCAAAATTGGTCTAATAGTTTCGGAGTAACGAAAAAAAATATTTTTTTTTACATTACAACTTTTGAATTCAAATTTATTTAAGATGCAGTTTCATCGTAGGAATCCATTGTTATCATTTTCAACTCTAACAAGCTAATACTTTCGGGAATATGATGTTTCAAAGTTTCAATAATACATCGTAAGTTCTATGGTTTCACAGAATGTGAACACAGAATCTGTCTGTGATCACTATTCATAAATGTCATCTTTTCTAGCTATTAGAGATTGTCAATTTGTAGTTGTTATTTTCTCTTGGAAAGCAAGTATTCGATTCTTGAATTTGTGAATATATACAAGACTGTTTTGACGTAGTTTATGGAGGCAATAGTTATTGTCATATATTATTGTTCTGTGATTATCATCTCATAGAGAACTAGAAGGTATTGTCTCTGTTGATAGTTTTGTTATAATGATGTTAATTTTCTAAGCTTCTCAATACCCCTTCTTTTCTTCAATTACTCACGAAAATTACCAGCTAACTAATAAAATAGAGTAAAAATCTACAAAACTATTGTATTTTAACAAATTATTTAGGACAATAGTTATTAATATACCAAGGACGCCTGCAAATTGCTATCCGAGGCGAAGGCGAGGACAACAAGCAGGCGAGACAATATACAGCTTTTCGCCGAGGTGCATATTACATTTTTTCGTCGACCTCTACCTACTTTTATGAATCTCGGATATTAGCAAATAACAGTTATTCTCACATACAATTATGTTAGTATTGAACCATAACATGCCGTATCCATATTGACCACAGCGACTGACAGTGTTTGCGGACTAAACTGTACATTTACAGCCGCGAATCAGTACATAAAATGTCACTTTTCATAGAGGTCGACGAAAAAATTATTTTGCATTTAGTATTTTAAATACCCAATGAAAAATATTACGAAAAAAATTGGTTCAAGCACTGACGTGAAGTCAGGAGCTTTTGCACGTATATTCTATTGTCCATTCTTTATTTACCATGTGAATTATATTGTCCGTTCTCCTGTATTGGACACTATTAATCGAATTTAACATGGTAAATTCGAGAGTTAGGTTCTCAAGGCTCTCGCAATTTTAGCCATGTCGGATGAATAGTTTATGATATATAGAATTTTTTTCAACGATTTTCAATGATTTTTTTAAATTTTCTAGTTAAACGATCATCACGAAATTTTGCAAGAATTCTTGCGCACCATACAACTAATAACCATGTTTGAATTGGATCGGTTTTGTATTTTTCGAGTTGTTGAGGAAATAACATCCAAATTTCAGATGGGTATAACTCCAAAACCATTCGGCTGATTATGCTTATGAACAAACTCAAATGTTGCATTCAGATGCACAACCTTACCTGAAAATTTCAGGTCGCTATCTCTTTCCGTTCTCAGGTTATCGTGACATAAAAAATATTCTTTATTAATTTTATTTAAAATTTTCTAGACGTGCTTAGGTTTATCTTCTACAACTATTCACCAAGTTTCAATTCGATCGGATTTATATTGGTTGAAAACAACATTATTGCTCAGAAACCATTAGGCCGATTATACCCATTATCGAACCTGTCCGTCGTATTGGGATGCGACACCTACCCTGAAAATTTCAAGTCGCTAGATCTTCTCGTTCTCAAGTTATCGTGCCAACGACCGGATGGACAGAATCAAATTTAGGGCTTCACACGAGACGAGAGTATAAAAAATCTCGTCTCGGTCTCGCCAATTCCCTGAAAATTAAGTCTCGTTTCAGTCTCGTTCTGAATAACGATAATAAATATTATAATATATAAACGAAATGGTATACAATAATGAATAATTTCGTGAAGCTATATTTATTACACTCTTAACCAAAAATATTTTTACATGTACATATCATTGTTCTCTGTGGGTGTTGAAAAAAGTCGAGTCGTATACAAAACTTCATACAAAAAATTTAACGAGATCAAAAATGAGACTCTCGTGTTGCGCTGTATGTGGTCTCGGTATAGCCTATAATATTTTTGAAAACGTCTCGTCTCGTCTCGTCTCGCTTTTACGAGACGAGAACGAGACGAGACGAGAAAAATCTCGCTCTCGCGGGAAGCCCTAATCAAATTTGACCTCGAGGGGAGTCGAGCCCAATCGTTTAAGACCATTGTCGGCAGAATTTCGAAAATAACAGACATTCGGGCAAAATGATAACGCGATGTTCCCCAGAACATACGCGCAAAAATAAAAATGATTTTTTACTTTGTTGGCGAACCTTTATCAGCTCCGGATCCAAACAAAATGAAATTCCCTTGTTGGATTATCCAATGATTGTGTATTAATGAGCTCAAGGAACGAATGCATTTTGTACCTTTTGCACTTTTTTTGTTGTCGGGAAATTGTTTGCGATGGACGCTGCTGCACTGAGCCGCTTTTATACCCAGGCTGCGTACATTTCCTCTTGATCTGCTTATATCGCCTTCCGTCTATCCTCCTAGAAATATATTCGGATAGTATATCCGAGGATACCAAGAGAATTAGAAACAGTCTCTTTTGTAAATTTCATCCGACAGGGTGAGGAAGTGTCATATTCAGCCTTTCCAACGAAAATCCAAGGAATGCGAAAGAGCAAAAGAAACAAAGCATTGATAGTCGATGCGTGGGCCCCTCTCGAAACTTCAACTTTGATCGTGTATTCAGATATGTCTTTGTATTTGAAAGCATCCTTAAGTGCCACGCTTCAAACGGACATCACATCGAAATCGGAAAAGCATACTGGCCAGAATTTGTGAAATTCCCTTTTTCCCCTCTGGGGAGTCAAAAATTCCGCTAATAAAAAGTGCAATATACGTCCTATCCATCCTCCAAGGGACTGAAGATTTCTGTTCCGTTTCAACAAAGCGACAAATAACACGTTAAAAGCGACTTCCATCCGGCTTCTCTGGGGCACGATACTGTTCTCGGACAGAAGTCTGAAAATCCGATTTCCTAGAAAATTTCTTACAATTTGTGGAATAGCAACATAAAGGAATCCTTTATTACTTTTCTCAAATTCATGACTGGAATGATTCGGTCTTTACTTCGTGGTAATTCGTCAATTTACAACGACAGAGGTATCCCAACCACACATAAAAAAATCTACAAAGGACTAATTTCACCTATTATGGGATGAGGTTTCTAGATATCGATAGAATGTGCTAAAATTTTAGTATATTACACCCAGAGATATGCATAATATTTTTTTAAATGTGTTCAAGTACAAAATACAAATACTTTTTATTGCCAGTACTTTTTCGACTCACTCTTTCTGCATTGACTGTGCTGAGAGTGCAATTATCGACCAATTCAATCATACGCATATTGATTCATGATAAATATTAATTCTATGATAAAATATTCGCGCAACACAGATAGCTGCTGACCTAAAACCCTGCCTATTATAATAATTATCATCATACATGATGCTTACTGCGGAACAAAAATAAACTACCTATAATTCAATATTGAATGCGTGTGGAATATTTATAGTAAATTTGTTCAGGTTAATTGATAAAGCTGCCACATATCGTGGCCAAAAATTTGATAGTAACGACACTATTAGTACACAAATATAATTATTTATATACCTATTATCACTCGTTTTTTGAATCAGCTTCCTCATAGAAATGTTCATGGAAAATATAGCCTCCTATGGGGTACCATTATGGTGTCACACTTCCTGTTGTTAAACTTTCCTCTGGGTTTTCTGATGAAAGTTATGGATGGTTTAAGCCAGGGGTGAGTTTCCTTATTCTCCTAATATTTTAGAGACCGGTTGAGATAGAGCAATGAAATTTATCGGTTTGAGTATGCAGCTCGAGTACTTTGAAACCCTAACTAAAACAAATGGTAGGGTGTGGGGTACTTTCTAAAATAAATGATTTTTTTCCGCGGTAACGTACTGATAATAAATTAGATTCCAAAACTGCGATCTTTTACCTTTCCTTTGGTGTATCGTTGACACTTGGGGCTCAAGCGGTCACAAAGATGTTAGCAAAATAATGTCACGAACACACAACATTTTTGATAACGAGGTACAGCACTACATACAGATCGGCGTTTTCCAGCTTCCCAATACCACATTGAAATTTTTTCTCTTGCGAGTGCCATTAGGGACCATAGTATCCAAATATTCAAGACATTAAGAAGTATACATGGTGTTCCGAAAAAGGCTAGTCATCTCACAACTTTCAAATTTTCAATGTGATATCCTGTATACTTTGTCATTTTTGAATTCTATGACTTTTTTTTTTAATATTTCATTTAATGATTCAATTTTTAGCATAATATGTATTCATATCGCGAATATAAAATATTCTGTGTCCCTGATATTTTGTTATTTTTACAAGCCTTGAAAATGCGCCTATTTGCCAAAAAAAATAAATCAAAAATTGGTTCAAGCCCTGTGACTGGAGCTTTTTGGCGCTCTTGTTCAAACAGACAAATTATATCTCTGAAAGTATTGGTTTCTCATAGTTGGGAATTATATCAATGGATTCCTATGACAGAAATGCATCATGAAAAAAATTAAATTTAAAAAAGTGTCGAGTAAAAAAAATGCTTCGAAAATTAACTTATAAAAAAAGAACAATCTACAATGCTTCAATGCCTTAGTGCTTCAAATATTGTCATTAAATTTATTTATCAAGATTAAATGAGCAATCTGCAATAATTCAACCTCGTGGAATGGGTTGTTGCAACTTACACTCGGTGCATAGTTTTCACAACTCGAAATACCTAAGGAAAGTATAATCGAAATGTCTAGAGCAAGGCTGAAGACAATCATAGCAGATTGTCCATTTATTCCTGACATTTGGGTAGGTAGTGGATTACGAACAAATTATTTTAATAGTTCAAAATATATCAAGGAAATACTATCTCTTTTCATAATTTAAAATTTAATAGTTCATACCACTAACACATTCTTTTCTGTATTATGAACTTTAACTCGAGAAAAAATGATTGATACACAAATGTAGATCAATATTTCAGTATTTTTTTGCTAGCAACATTATGAAAATACTGTATATAAGAACATGTCTCACTACTTAAGGAAGTAAAAGGTAATATTAACCTCAGTGGTCAATGAACAGTAATTTCTTTTGATGGTTCCATTATGTTCTTCTTTCCTATTGCCTCCATAAACTACATCAAAACAGTGTTGTATATATTCACAAATTCAAGAATCGAATAATTACTGTCCGAGAGAAAATAACAACTTCGAATTGACAATCTCTAATAGCTAGAAAATATGACATTTATGAATAGTGATCACAGACAGATTCTGTGTTCACATTCTGTGAATACATAGAACTTACGATGTATTATTGAAACTTTGAAACATCATATCTCCGGAAGTATTAGCTTGTTAGAGTTGAAAATAATTACAAAGGATTCTTATGATGAAACTGCATCTTAAAAAATTTGAATTCAAAAGTTGTAATGTAAAAAAAAATATTTTTTTTGGTTACTCCGAAACTATTTGACCGATTTTGCCCAATAACGAACTCAACTCAGATATTTATTCCTGAAACCTACTCTGAAATTTTCAACTGTCCAGCTCATTCCGTTCGAGAGTTATCGTGTTAACGGCCGGACGGACGGCCGGTCGGATGGACGGACGGCCAGCCGGAAAGAATCGATTTCGATAACGGATTCTTGATCAGTGAGTCAAACCAAATCGTTCAAGACTATTTTCAGCCAAAAATTCGAAAATTACAGACATTTGGGCAAATTGATAAGCACTCTGTTCCGAGAAACAAGAGTGCCAAAAATGACAATGTAATATTTGAATTGGACGTGTTTCGGGATTTTTCATGAATATGTACAGAAACCCAAGATAATGAATTTATTCCATTCGGCTTTTCCGCACTGTATGTATTGTACCCTATCTTTCGCTGCCGCGTTGGCGATATTTCACCGGTGTCATCGATTGCAGTAAGGAACAGCGAGTCCTGGGTTATTGTGTATCCACTGACCAATTTCTCAGGCTTCATTCTCCAGTTGGCACAGTTAGAAGGATCAGCCAGTTTGGGAGCAAGACCCGCGTGAGAATTGAGATATAAGTCGGCGAAGTGAGCTAGAAAAAAAACTAATTTCCGTTCCATTCCAGAGATGAGACTATAAAATTGGCTGCGAATCTGCTACAAATAATCACAAAGGTCGGTCATCTAGATTTTCAGACAGATTGCCCCGCCAATTTTCTCTAATCCGAAAGAAATGATTCAGGGAATTCGACAGGGACATCTCGCCTTCTAACTTATTCGTATGTTCGTAGTTTTACCCTGGGTTTTGAACGATCTTTACTAGATTTTTCCGATTAGGAAAAATCAGCGCAGAGTGATCTTCATAAATTAACAAGTCCAAAGCGTTCGGCCGATAGGATCTCGAAATGGGTTCGTATAATTATTATACTTGCATGCATAGGTTCCGCAAATAAAATTAAAAAGAATGTTCAATTATTATACGAACCCATTGTGTGACCCTATTGGCAGAAAGCTCAGATTGTTGATTTATTAATAACGTTATCAGCCAATTTTCAATGTTAGAGTGATCTTCAAAGTCAACTTTATTATTCAAACATCGATATGAACTTCAGAAAAGTTTGGAAAGCCCTGCTTTGACAGTAGGCTTTGGCGCGCTTATTTGTTCGTTACAATTCTGCATCAAAACAATAACTCTGGAATTTCCTGATATCCTGCAAACAATAAACTGAAATATCTATATAATATTTGGATGATTGCATTTCTTTTAGCTACCCCCCCATCTCGTTGAACCCTCGACTGAATATTTATATTTTCTGAATTATTTTTGGAATATTTATAATCTTCTCTCGATATACGAATATTGTAAGTAACTCTGAAAATATCTATAAAACAAAAATTAATTACTTTGTGATTTGCTTCGTAATTTGCTTCTGCGTAAGAAACACAAGACACCTGTCAGAAGTAATCAATTGAACAATGTTGCCCAACAAACAACAACGAAACAACATCAACGAAGAAACAACTATATCGCAACGTTTCGGAGTCTATATCAGACTCCTTCGTCAGAAGCTTAATGAAAATCTTTTGAACTATTTTGTTGATAGTTATTTTGTGAAATTCAAGAATTGTCACATTGATAGTATTTTGTGAAATTCAAGAATTCTCACATTGACAGTAAATCACAAATCACAAAGTAATGAATTTTTGTTTTATAGATATTTTTTGGGAGACAGTATCTTCCCAATGGCCATGAACGCTGTTTAGCGTTTTTTCAAAAATAATAATGAAAATAATGAAAATGAAGGACCCTATTGGCAGGAACGCTCTGGACTTGTTGATTTATTAACAACGGTATCACCATTTTTCATTATTATTTTTGAAAAAAACGCTAAACAGCGTTCATGGCCATTGGGAAGATACTGTCTGAGCTCTGTGGGACTCGTTTCTCGATTAATATCGAGTGAATGATGGCATATGATATCACGCTTCAAATATTCACTGGTGGGGAAAGGCTGATTTCCGTGTTTTGTCTCATAGGTGGAGTGGGCGATTAGGTATGATCGACCAAGCCGGCTCTGAGAGGCTTAACTCGGGTCAGTTTAGTTGAATTTGTTGAGAAGCTACAGAGTACTGATGAAGGCCAAGAAGCCAGAAACGCGTCTGCTCTTGCTTTCTCGACAAATCAGTGAACCCCCTGGGGTCTATTTGACTTGTGAAATATATGCATAAGTATATTAATTATACGAAGCCATTTATGAAGGCCCCTTTTGGCAGGAACGCTCTGGACTTGTTGATTATGAATTTCAATTCGATTTTTCGAGTAATTCGGAAATCAAATCAAATAACAAAATACAAGGAGTGGACTTGGATTTTGTTGAACAGAGAATGCAATTTTACAAATTGCTCAATTGGAATTGATTATATTTGGTTGAATTTGTTGAAAAAGGAGTTAGAATTTGGAAATTTCTATGCAAAGTGAAACTACGTTACTATGATCTTCAAAGACTGTAATAATTTTCGAATTTCAGAATAGCTATCAACAAAAAATAATTCTGAAATTTTCGTTTGGTGTCTGACGAAGGAGTCTGATATAGTCTCCGAAACGTGTTACGAAATAGTACTTTTATCGTTGTTGTTTTTTCGTTATTATTTGTTGGGCAACATCGTTTGATACATTGCTTCTGACAAATATCTTGTCTTTCTAACACAGAAGCGATTCACAAAAAATATTTTTTTTATTTTATAGATATTTTTCAGAATTTGGGGGAGAAAACCCAGAAAGAAACCATTTAATAATTGATATACCTCCCACAGTATCCTTTAATGATTACCTAATGTGACTGAAATTTCAAATCGTTTTCAAGGATACCGTTCATCATCGATGAAGCAAACGTATCATTACTTTCGATGACTATAAATCCGATCATGCTTTATATTCATGGCTCCCTTATAAGTTACGGAACTCAATGTTTTTTTTTCTCCTCTCGCGTGATCTAACGTAGCATATAATTTTCCTGATTATATTCCCGACATTCAGATATGAATAATTAAAGTTTCTGATGGTTAATGATTTGGAATAACATTACTGTGAACGAAATCTCCCAACATTTTCGGAGAATAATGTACCTAGTTGAACGCTAGGCTAAATAGCTATACAGGGTGAGTCTTTGACCACAGCATTAATTTTAACCAAAGATTCCTCTCATCAAATGAAACACTTTTTTCATTTAACATTTTTCCAAATTCAGCTCAGGTAAAAAGATACAGGCTGTTGAAATTTAAAAAAAAAATCAGTTTTTATTTTGTAGCTTTGACATCCTTTTTTCGAATAAAATGCATGTTGGCGTAAAGTTTCCTATAACTATGATACATATTTTCCAAATATTAGTTATTTTCTACTTCTACTGGTTTTCTAGTTATGGACTCGTGGATTCATAAAACTAAACGAAATTAGCATAAAGAAAGCATATAAATTTTTTCTTGAGTCATTTCAAGAATATTCCATCGTTTTAGAACATTATATTATTCTTCATCATTTCTCCTTAAACGCACCGTTTTCGAGATATTCTTCATTGAATGTTTTAAAATGGAAAACTCCAGAAATTTCACTACTTTTATGGATCCGTCCCTGAGCGTTGGAATCCCGAATCAAGCTGTAAACCACGTACCCATGCCTTATTCTCGTCCGCCAACAATGTCATAGCTAATTTATATGCGGGAGTGTATTAGCACATTGTGAAATCTTTAAACGCTTGTAACTTTTTACCTGAGCCGAATCTGGAAAAATGGTAAATGAAAAAAGTGTGTCATTTGATGAGAGGAATCTTTGGTTAAAATTAATGCAGTGGTCAAAGACTCACCCTGTATATCCTACGAATGACCTAGCGTTAACGTACAAACAAAATTTAATGCATTTGCAGTTTCCTTTCCCGATCCACAGCTGACTTGACCATGTGGTACGAGCGGTATTTGTACCGACACTGGCCTATCAGCAGTCTCACCATTACCCAAAACTCAGCTCGTGCAAGCTGCAGTGGCTTTTTGGCATAGGATGGTGAGAAATCCATGAATCTTTTCGCCTGTGTCCTATTTCTCCAAAGAGCTGTTCTGGAATTTAGCTCCCTTTTCTAAGCCCATAGAAGCGCTCTGGTCCAGCATAGCACCCATAGAAGAGTCTAATAATTGCCTCTAGCCAGTTGCTTTATGATTTTGTGGTATTCCCAGGGCAGCGTGGAACCCTCGAAGGGTGATTCCAGGATTCTCAGTGTGGCCTGCCTATTCCTTATAATGTAGATGTGGTCCCTCTTGAGGTTCCTTCTCGGACAATCTTGAACACAAATATATACAGCTAGTGTCTCTGCCTGTAAGATAGAGTGCTCATGTCCCAGGGCCGCAGATATTGAGTTACCCCAATACCAGCGCACTTATCTGATTTTGATCCATCCGTATGCCAAATCGATGACTCTTTGTCCAATCGATTAACGAGGTACACCGCACTCAGATGGTATCTTATGAACGTTGCAGAGGGTGTTTTGAACTCGGTAGTTGAAAAATACCAACACCCAGACGTATGAACAATGTCGTGAGGATCGTACGCCCACAAAAAAATCTTTATCTCAGAAACTGTCTGTCAGATATAGCTGAAATTTTTTGAGATCATTCTGAACCTTATTTGGCTGCCAAGTTCTAGATTTTAACTCAATCGGATCGATATTGTTGGAAATATTGGTAAAATATATCGACGACGATCTTGATACCAACTCCGTTTCATGAATTTTTTAGTGTTGAGGTTAGTTATACTCCCTCACGCTTAGAGGGTATCGGTTTCGATTTCCACAGCGGATGTAGCTTCCTTCATTTTTTTATTCATTTCGAACGTCAGAAAAACTAAGTGGCGTAGACCAGACTGTAGTATAAAAGATAATGGTCGAAAAATGTTGAAAAGCGATGACGTGAGGTCAGTGTGCTTCTGCGCGCTTGTTCACAAACTAATTGGTGCACACGAACAAGTGCGGAGATTGATCTCTTAGCTCCTCTGCTGCTTGTTAAGAAGGCCGAAAGACCCCGATCTTCAGTCTTTTGACATCCAAAATCCCCCTCTCTCTTCATTCCACGGAAATTAATGGTATGAAGATAACATATTCCGCTCATTTCCCGTCCTTATCAAAACCTGATAATGAGAAAACTAGGAACTAACAGGATCCGATAAATTCACCGACATAATAGAATTCATCATTCGAATATTTGTGCCTGAATGAATGGGGTCGTAATAGGAAACTACGTCGGGAAAACATCTTCAGTGTGAACATCCGATTGAATGGAGAACGAGATATCAAAGAGGGCAATATCGATTGCATTTCCTCTCTTTCATTCTCTCAACATTGTTGTTTAATGATTGGCCGTATTTTTATTCACTGTCATGGGGTAAAATGACACAGAGCGAAAACTCCTTTACGTAGAGCCTCTGTGAAAAATTAATTTCTGTCGTTATTCCAATGAATTTTTAATAGCCTAACTTTGGGCTTAGAATGCTTAAACACATATCTTTGAGGAATCCAGCTAATGAAAAGTAAATACATTGACGTCAGTTGGTTTTTTCTCCTCTGAATTTTGAACAGGCTTAACTTTGCGAAATCATAACTTTGTTCGAAATATACACATTGTCCCATAATGAGATCACTCAAACACAAGTCTGAAACAAACGCGGGAATTATTAAAACCGTCATTCGATCATACTTTATGAATTGAAGTGTTTCTCCTCTTTCAGGCTTGATGTCAAAGTTTTGTAATGGAAGCCGGGTATATTCTCGATAGTTCAACATGGTTAAATAACTATATACCATGGAGTCATATTTTCGTTCAAATGCAATGGAAATTAAGTGCATGTTGTTATGCATGCATCAATCTTTTTGATTTATAAAATGTTTATAAATAATATTAACAAAAAAAAACAAGAAACACGACTGTGAAAACATATGATAACTGAAAAACCATACTGAAAATAAAATGAAAAACGAGAAACAAGCTTAATGTTAAACAGAAAGTTTTTCAGTGATAATAATAACATAAATAGTTTAATATAAATATGATTAATACTTATGGAAATTTTGCTGGCGGAGGCAAACGAAGATTACGGAATAGATTTTTGGTTAAAAACGTCAATTGCAACTTGCTGTTTTTCACGCCAATCATACAATTTCATTCAATTGTGTTGAAAAATTTACTTTCGAGGCATACATCATTGAAAATAAACCATTACTATACAGGATGTTCTTCGTATCACGACACAATTGTACACAATCGAAGTGATTTGTACCACAAACAAAGCATTAACTAAATAGGTACCTTGGATGGATTCTCATAATGTAACAAATTTGTTTTTCCTTTGATGTATAGACATGGCGCATGGACAATTATACGTTGCGTGTTCGCGCATCGGAAAACCATCATCTTTGTTTATTTACGCACCACAAAGCAAAACAAAAAATATGGTTTATCAGAAAGCTTTAAATTGATTAAGATACTGTAAGATAACTGTGTGTGTCTGTCAAAAACAAATTGAAACCTTATAAATAGCCAATATTTCAGGAAAACTATGTTTTAGGTGGTGTGAAGTTCACTGGGCCAGGTAGTTAAGTATCTATATTATATTGTCAACATTAATATTGAAACTTTGGAACTGACAAAAATTTCATTGTGTATTCCACAATATTATACCCACGAAAAATTCTGTTTAACATTCACCTTGTTTCTCTCTTTTCAGTTAATTTTGACTGAAAGGTTTTTCAGTTATATGTTTACACGTGCTGTTTTTTTTTATAATATTTTTTTTGCATTGTTTAGTTTCATCAAGGAATTAGTTGATCAGTTTATTATTGGTAAGACAGTTTAACTATACAGTAGAGTTAACGAGATAGAGGAATAATAGGAAAGAACTCATGCAGTCCAATTTTTTTTTAACCAGTTTATTTTTATTAGCGCATCCAATATGCAAATAAACAACTCTGTACCAATCGACACCTCATATATTTGAATCCATTGAACCGTTCAGGTTATAGAGCCTGTCAAAGAAATGGTCATAGAATCGTTCTTAAGAGCTTATTTCACCCCTTTCAGTGAACCATTGTTGCAGCAATCGGGTTTTCTCTAGTTGTTGTTTATATTTTGTTTTATTGCCTGTTTATTTTTCTTGATATATGCTCTAAGAATAGTCATAGAAAAATTATTTTTGCCATTTAAAAAAATTATCGATGAAGTCATATCACAAATTTGGGACACGTTGTATAATATTTTCTAACATCAAAAAGACCGCAATTTGGAATACTAATTGACCTGGGGGAGCATATTTACAACAGAAAAACTGTCTTTTATTTACTGATCTAAGTTCGAGAATTGCACTGTATACATAAATACATACATAAACTTCAAAAACATAATCCTCCTTCAGGAGGGTAGAAAGCATATTCCTTGATGTTTAACTGAAATAAAAGCTTATCGAGTTGTACCTGCTCCATCTAGTGAAGACATGAAGTTACCTAGTTTGTCATTTGTAATTAAGAACTGCACACTCCCACCCATTTAATTATGTTAACAGAAACTTACTCCTGGCATAATTGAGTAGAGTTAATCACGTAAGTTACGCCCTAAATTCTCCTTCTTTTCACGATATGCTATAGAGATTATATTACTCTAATATACACTCAAATTGCAAAGAATGAAACCCACCAGTAATTATTTCCATTTATGAGGAACGATAGTACAGGATCTTCATAAATGATCGTAATATCGCAGTTGGCTTCAGATTATTGTATTGTATTGTGTACTCGCTTGCATTCTGTGTCTTTATCAATTTGAGGTATTCGTCTAAAAAAAAACCTGGTCCACTTCTTCGTGTGATTTTTCAGTAATTCCATAATATCTTCCACAATATACATCCAACCGAGTTCCAGTTTAAGACTTCACTGCATAATAAGAATTTGAAGAGTCCTACAGAATTTCAAAGATATCGGAACAATAGTTTCTGAGATACGGAATTGTTCAAACTGTAATTCTAGGGCTTCACACGGGACGAGAGTATAAAAAATCTCGTCTCGCTCTCGCCAATTCCCAAAAAATTAAGATCTCGTTCTCGTCTCGTTATCAGTTGTCTCGTCTCGTCTCGCTTAATTCTGAATAACGATAATATAATTTCAACTTTTAAATTACTGGATGACCAAGAATTCAAACATAATCACGCTTGCATCAAATCATTTTTCAATGATGTACGTGTTTTTGTAATGATCATACCTGCTGTGGAACATAATCTTTGGACAGGTACGGATGTAGCCATTAATAAATCATCGGCCATCGTGGAAAGTGTAGGGAGAATTTTTTCATGACTCTCCACCACTGTAAAATATTTTGATTCCTATTTGCTCTTTCCAACAGCAAATATTCTTCAAACTCAGCTTTCCAATATGTCGAAAGTTCTGTTGATGTTTTAAATAGGCTATCGATGCACTCTAAAAAAAATCTCAGTGTGAATGTTGATTTCATACTATCAAGAATATTGTCGATGCAATTTACCACTAGAATGTCACATTCCTATCAATAATTTCGTTATTATGATCATATTGTGTTCAGTAGTGTAATTTATGACAGAAAATATCACAAACAGATCCAGTATCAAGAATTAATAAAATTTATTTGAAATTTCACAGTTTCCATCAAGATTTAATGCCAATTCTTCATACAAAAGGCAGATAGGTGATATCTTGGGTGAAAATGAGCACTGCATGGTGAAATGTGAAAAAACGATTTCAGAGATTTAATCCGATTACGAAACTTTACACTCAGTTATCAACTTTATGTATATTAAAGTAGAACTTTTGAAACATGTGAAATCATCGAAAGTACCAACAAGTGCTTTCCGACCAACAAACTATCCAAATTCGCACCAGGAATATCAAAAGAACGTTATACTTTATTTCGTCAACTTATTGATTGCTACATAGTTGCCAAGTATTCTTTATCGAAAGACAGATATCCCTGCTGAGTCTTTTAAATATAAAGAAATCGCCGATAGTTGTGAAGAATTAATAATTATAAGATGACAGGAAGAATCGTGCCCTTCCATGGGAAATTCTCACAAACAATATTGATGTTATTTCGGAACACTCGAATCAATATTGAAAATATCACTGTATCCCTTTCTTGACTATGAAAATCAATTCCTCCACGCTCTCAATGATTCACAAATTTATTTTCTGCTATTTAATGATTTCGTAGTACAACAATAGTTGAATATTTGTAGTTACCTATCAATCAAGAGATATATTTAGTCACGAAAAATAAACATATGGATTGTTGTGGTAAGTATATCATGAATAGTCTGATAGAAAATGACTTCAAAGTGAGTATGCAGTATGATATAATTTTACATTGCAGGTTTGAACAAATCGCTACTCATAGCACCATTCCATAAAAAAAATCGTCTCAAGTACACAAAATTGGAAACATCCAATTTTGGAAAATGGATATTTGCGAATTTAAAGGATTGTTTTTAGAATATCAGAATATAATTATATCCGGCAACAATGTGCAGGGATTGGTTATGTCGCAATACTTCTGACTAGTTCTAATCTAATGCAACACGTTCATTCCATGAGAGACTACAATGTTGTGTGTTTTATCGGGTTGATTTTATTATTTTGTGCCTTGGAGACGATAAGATGGTTCATGATGCATTATGAAGTGAGAATCTGGAAAAACGAAGTGCATCAAGAAGATTCGTTATGACTTATGAGAATAATGAGAAATTTGTGTTGGCCGTCGAAGGAAGTTTGGAAATAATACTGTTTGCAAGTGAGTACATATGAATGTTCAATTTAATTTTTTTGGGTGCCTACGTAATTGGGTATCCTCATTTCATCAATTTTTCCCGAAAATTTTGATGAGATATTTGTGTTGGTTGGTCGATTGGATTTACAAATTCGTTCATCGCTGACTTTGAAATTTTACATTTGTCAGTGAAAAATAATTCATTCAATTTTCTTTATTTGAAAAGTGCAGTTATCTGAATAAGATGAAATTTCATATTTATTATTAATGTTTTTACAGTTTCTTTATTGAAATTTATTTTCGTAATGTTCTTCAAACAAATTGGGCTTATTCATCTAACCTTTTGTGAACTATCAATAGGATTTATTAGGAAGCACTTGCAGGTGAGTGTTTTTTGTAGTAGGTAGTCTAAGGGAACATATTTTTTTCAGAATATTGCGTATCTTAATTGTATATTACACTGTCGCAAAAACCTCTCCGGGATATTTTATTTCTGATAAGAGTGAATTCTTGACATCTATATCGAATAAAACCAGCGTTGATAGTCAATTATCGGTCCTAAGCACGTTGAAAAGTTACAACTTTCAATTATATAAAGACCTGCCAGCTTCACATTATTTGTGGGCACCAATTCGAATTGTATGATTATAATTATGATTAATATATAAATGTTTTAATTTCAGTTACCCTCACCATCAGAAGAAACAATTGGCAAAATTGAAAAAAACTGCCAGCGCTATATCATTGACACCTGATCTGGAAGAATTTTGTGTCGTTTGGACCAGAAAGTGCTGCCTCAAAAGTTCGATTGGTTTGTCGACAGTTTTGATTATCTCTTTAAGCTTCAGTAATCACTAAATATTTCTATAAAAATTTATTGTTTATTGTATATTCACAAATTGTATATAAAAAATTAAACTGTCTATTAAATAATCTTTGAAATAATAAATTCATATGTACTAAAAAGTTTTTTTCAATACCTATACCCTTTTCATAGCCTTTCGGTGATTTATATGATATTGAGTTTCAAATTATAAAACGAACAATATCATATAAAACACCGAAAATGGTGTAAATTTCAACTAAATAATACCTACACCCCGAGGGTTTAAAACGCATCTGATTCGGTGTTAAATAACACTGAACAAGATATTGCACATGCACTAGGTCAGTGCAAATTCACACTGCACTAAAGTTAAATCACACTAAACCAGTGCTAAATGCACTACGGTACTTGTGCAAATTCACACCGAACTAGTGCTATACCCCATTGATCTAGTGCTACCTCACACTCATCCGAATGACAAATCTCAATCTGTCTGGTGTGAAAGCTGATTACTTATTATGGCAGAAAATACACCTGAAAGTCGGTGTTATTTCGGATGGTGCGAAATAACACTGAAAAGATCAGGACCTCTAAGGAAATCAGGCCGGTGTTAGCGGGTGTTGGCCGGTGTTGTAAAATTTCTTAGAGTGTGTCGATACATTTTTTTAAAGAATTGAACAATTTGGTATAGTTTTCAAAGAATACCTTCCCAGTGGGTAGATCATTGAGGGTGTTCTTGGCGTATTACTCATAACACTTTTCGGAACATTGAATAGCTTCATATCTTTACCAGTTTTATTATACGTAGTTCCACAGATGTATACAATAATTGTTCACAGCTTCACTACAAGGAGCACAAGATAATAAATTTCTCCAGATGTTCAGATAGAGACGAAATTTTCAAAGCATTGATGGGATTTAGGGGCAATAAAAGTTGTCCATTAAGTATAAATAATCTCAATTATCGCAAGATCATAATGAGTTGATAGTCTTCTGAAAAATCGTGTATTTCTAGAACGATCGATGCATAATATAGACAAAATATGTTGGTCATTTTAGCGGAAACTCTTCATATTCAATTGTTTTCTGTGGGTGTTGAAAAAAGTCGAGTAGTATATAAAACTTCATACAAAAAATTTAACGAGACCAAAAATGAGACTCACATGTTGCGCTATATGTGGTCTCGGTATCGCCTATAATATTTTTGAAAACGTCACGCTTTTACGAGACGGGAACGAGACGAGACGAGAAAAATCTCGCTCTCGCGTGAAGCCCTAAGTCATGCGATCCTCACAAATTTTGTACAAGTGTTCGTGTTGGTATTTTTCAATTAACTTCAATGGAAATATTCTTCTCGTATTTGAAACCAAAATTCCGAGGTTGAAATTCCAGTATGATAATCGAAATTTGGGTTCTCGAATAATTCGATTCTTGCGAGTATTCGAAGGCCATAATCGAACTCGATTATGGCCAACATAAATTCGAGCATACAGTCTTCTTCTTTTTCGATACAACAGGAGGGCTGGATAGTAAATCATCGCTTTTATTGGATTCATTTCTGACTATTATCAAAGTCGTTCATAATCTAGATTGTTTACCTAAAAAAAGTTTAATGTTTCAATACCAGCGTATCGTGAGTAGAGTGAATTCGAGCTGAATATCTAGTAAGCTGGTGGGAAGGTAGCTAAATACAGGGAAAATCGCATATGTAAATCATGGGATTAAGACACCCTACAATTATCCGGCATAATTAGATTGAACAGCAATGGTGCATTAGGAAGGAGCGTTAGGGTTACGTTGTGACTGTTAAAGATCATCCCATTAACATTCAACCATGCACATATGATGTCTTATTAAGGAAGGATAGGGCCATAAGGGATAGATCACAGAGCAGGTTTTCATAACTGAAATAGTCGGAGGCTAGTGGATCGAAAGCGAATTTATTGATGGCATAACAAAGAAATATCATTCACGATTGTTGTATTCTTCATTTTTTGGCGCTCTTGTTCCCCCGAACAGAGTGCTTATCAATTTGCCCAAATGTCTGTAATTTTCGAATTTTTTGATGAAAATGGTCTTGAACGATTTGGTTCGACTTACTGATCAAGAATCCATGTTCAAAATCGATTCTGTCCGGCCGGTCCTGCCGGCCCACCGTTAACACGATAACTCTCGAATGAAAGGAGTTAGAGCATTGGAATTTGCAGGGTAGGTTTGGAGCGTGAATATCTCAGACGAGTTCGTTAACGGGCGAAATCCACCAAGTGGTTTCAGGGTTATGGCCGGTTTTAGTAAAAACGATTTTTTATGAATATTTCCGAAACCGATCACTCGATCTATCTGAAATTCAGCATTAAATTGTAGAATAATGACCTTCATATGCATGCGAAGTCTTGTATTGATCGTGTTGCCGAAAATCATCAAAAAAAAATTTTCAAAAATTTTTAAATATTGTTTCTACAATAACTCTCGAACAGAAAGAGCTAGGCAGTTGAAATTTTCAGAGTAGGTTTGGGTGAAAAATATCTCGGTTGAGTGGATTATTGTGTAGAATCGGCAAGATGGTTTCGGAGTGACGAAAAAACACATTTTTTTTACTTTACAAATTTCGAAATATTTTTTTTAAGATGCAGTTTCATCATAAGAATCCATTGTTATAATTTTCAACGCTTGGACGCTAATACTTTCGGAGATATGATTTTTCAAAATTTCAATAATACATTGTAGTTCTATGTATTCACAGAATGTGAACACAGAATCTGTCTGTGTTCACTGTTCATAAATGCCTTAGCTAGCTATTAAAGACTTGTCAATTCGTAGTTTGAAAATAGGAATAGCAATAGGAAAGAAGATCATAATGGAATCATCAAAAGAAATTACTGTTCGTTGACCACTGAGGTTAATATTACCTTTTACTTCCTTAGGTTGTGAGGCATGTTCCTATATACAGTATTTTCGTAATGTGCTAACAAAAAAATGCTGAAAAATGGATCTACATTTATGTATCAAACATTTTTTCTTGAGTTTACGTCCATAATACAGAAAAGAATGTTTAATTGGTATGAACTATTAAATTTTAAATTATGAAAAGAGGATAGTATTTTATTAATATAGTTTGAACTATTAAAATAATTTGTTCGTAAGCCTCTACCTACTCAAATATTAGGAATAAATGGACAACCTACCATGATTGTTTCCAACCTCGTTATAGACATTTCGATGATATTTTCCTTAGGTATTTCGAGTTGTGAAAACTATGTACCGAGTGTAAGTTGCAACAACCCCTTCCACGAGGTTGAATCATTGCAGATTGCTCATTTAATCTTGAGAAATGAATTTAATGACAATGTTTGAAGCATTAAGGCATTTGAGCATTGTAGATTGCTTTTTTTTATAACTTAATCTTTGAAGAATTTTTTTTAAACGACACTTTTTTCAAATTTAATTTCTTCCATGGTGCATTTCTATAATAGGAATCCATTGATATAATTCCCAACTCTGAGGAACCAATACTTTCGGAGATATAATTCGTCTGTTCGAACAAGAGTGCCGAAAAGCTCCTGTCCACAGGGCTTAAACCAATTTTTTTTATCTTACCTTGAAATATTACATAAGAGTATTAATCAGCCTATATAAACACGAGAATTATGTCGCACAGTCGCGAGATTTCATCAAATCGAAAATATCAACTTAAACGAACTCGTTCATCCCTGAGCTCATTTATATCCCCTTCACCACGAAGTCTTTGTTTATTTTCTCGTAAATTCACCGAACCCGATTGTATCCCAGGCTGTGTTCTAACTGGAACAGACTGTATCATAAATGTAATTAATCGACTGGTAAGAAATCTGATGAATTTATAGCGGAAATAAAGTGTAATAAAATAGACGTTGATATTTATTGCTATGATGGAATAATTCTCGGATATCTGACTAATAAATAAGATGAAAGATTATGAATTGCATACTTCCAGTCAGGAATACATTTCCAACCAACATATTCGTCTTTTTAATTAGTGAAAACGAGGAAAAAATAAAACTAATACAGTGGAAAAGAAGAAAACATATTTTACATTGTCATGGTTCTGCACGCGATATTGCCTGACGGGCCTTTTATTATGAAATGAAAGATAAGATCTGCGTTGGTCAAACTGGATGAAATGTCGGTAAAGAGCCCTATTTCCCATTTCGTTTCAGCTTATATTTCTTTCAGACTATTTAACTGAAACATTTCACCATTTATCGCCTACTAACAACTTGTTTACTCTATTGGAATAGATTGAGCAGGTGGGAACTCGGTCGATTGAATGTTCGCCACACGTTCATGACGATTTCTATTCCATTGCCCTGAATGGCTGATTTCAATTGCTATTCACAAAGCTCGGAAAATATGATTTATATTACATAGATACGCGAACAGTCCAACATCCGCAGATGTGGCTTTAGGCAAAATATCGAGGGAATTTTAAAGCTCGAATCATTTGAGAGGGCTGCTGATCTCTACTGATCAGTCACAAATTAACGAATTCAGAGTTAATGCGCCAATAATGAGTAAATTCAAAGAAAAATACATGTCAATCCAACCGAAAAACGAAATAATTTAAAATGTGAACAAGTACATAACAACAAGAAGATTGCGCTACGTATGGTGTTTGATCAACAAATGGTAGAAGAAACGAATTTAATCCTGGAAAAACATCTGAAAATAAAAAAAAAGGTTCAAGCCCTGTGGACAGGAGCTTTCTGGCGCTCTAGTTCAAACAGACAAATTATATCTCCGAAAGTATTGCTTTCTCAGAGTTGAGAATTATATCAATGTATTCTTATGATAGAACTGCATCATAAAGAAAATTCAATTCGAATAATAGTTTATTTATCAAGATTAAATGAGCAATCTGAGAATGAGAACTGCACCATGGAAGAAATCAAATTAAAATAGCTGAAATGAATTTGACTCTCTCTTATAGAACAGGATGACATGTACGAGTATGAACACAGATCATATAATGAAGCTTAGATAGAATAATTATAACATTCTGTGAAAACATAGAAGTACGATTCATTATTGAAATTTCGAAAAATCATATCTCCGAAAGTATTAGCTTGTTGGAATTGAAAATGATATCAATGGATTTTTATGGTGAAACTGCATCTTAAATAAAAATTGAATTTAAAATTTGTTACTTAAAAAAAAATTCTTTTTTCGTTACTCCGAAACCATCTGGCCTATTCTGCGAACTTAACCGAGATATTCATCTCCCTAACCTACTCTGAAAATTTCAACTGCCTAGCTCATTCTGTTCGAGAGTTAATGTACAAAACAATTTGATGCTAAATTTCAGATAGATCGAGTGATCGGTTTCGGAAATATCCATAAAAATGTTTTCACTAAAATTGACCATAACTCCGAAACCGCTTTATGGATTTCGCCCATTAACGAACTTGTCCGAGATATTTACGTTCCAAACCCACCTTGAAAATTTCAATCCTCTAACTCCTTTCGTTCAAGAGTTATCGTGCCTACGGCCGGCCGGACAGAATCGATTTCGACCTTGGATTCTCTCAGTGAGTCGAACCAAATCGTTTGAGACCATATTCAGCCAAAAATTCGAAAATTACAGACATTTGGGCAAATTGATAAGCACTCTGTTCCGAGGAATAAGAGCGCAAAAAAAACAGTACAATTTAAGGAACTCTTTTTCTTCCACTCCGAATTAACTCGAATCCAAATTTTTATTTTGATTTTCCGTTGCCAATAATGTAAAGTAACGAATCAAATTGAAAGATTTCATTAACTATTTCAGGGAAAATATTCATTAATTGAAAATAAGATGTGAACTAATGAATTATAAATTATATGGAAAAGGAATTGATTGCTTCAAATTTTGTTGTTACTGTAGTTGACGTTGTATAATTCAGTTAATATGAATAGAAAACCACGAAAATTTCGTTTAAGTATCTTCTGATCTCCCTCAGTATATAAATCATATTCTCTGAGGCGTTTTCTTATTGTCTGAGTGCTAATTTGCACCCCATGAGTTTGCTCCAGCTGATTTTGAAGGAGGCGAGCGGTTGCAAACCGTTGTCTCAACGAAGAAACTCTCAAGTAACGTTCTTGAATGGCAGTTGTTACCCGTGGTCTACCCTGTCCTGGTCTTCGGACATTCATACCGGTCTCCATGAATCGCTGCAACATTCTGGACACACTTGTATGGGAAACTACAAACCTTTCTGCAATTCTTGTGTATGTCCACCCTTCTTCTCGCAAAACTACCGCTTGGGCACATTCCTCTTGGGTCAAATTGCGTGTTTCGCGTTGCATACCGATCGAGTGTAGAAAATCAAACGAAAGAAAAACTATTGATCACTACAATTGATCGAGAACAACTGATTTCAGAATGGAGCCAATACATTCAAAATCTGATAATCTCATCTTTTTTTATTCCTGCTGGGAAAAAACATCTGTGTTGAAGAAAAACGTTGAAAGTGGATAACATATGCATGCATAATTCTGATAAAAATAATTATCATTGAGAACACCTTCAGTTGTAGAATAAATTTGAGATTTCCATAATGTGCGTTAATTTTTTTGCGCAGTGTATATTCATGTCGAAATTAAATTTTGAGGGAAAACAGTTAACGGAGAATTATCCCCTTACAAGAAACCATTTCAAGAATCTCGAACTGCACGAACTTGTATATGAAAATAAAATGCAATTTCAATCAAAACCAGAAGCTCGACCGATGTAACCACGAACGTTATTCTTTCTCGGGAGTTGCCTAGATCGCGTGATGACTGAACTTTTCACATATCCCAATTGGGGGAAGTTCTAATGACGTAGGATCAGGTGATTGTGATAGCCGTTCTAACGATCATCGGATATGTTCAGTCGACATACCGACCAGACATTGATTTGCCAATTAGATAGTGCTCTTGAATAATAGAGTTGAATCAGCTTCACACATCCACATATTCCTGTTGCCGCATCTTTTTTTTTATTGACCGTGCCTGTTGTGTCCTGTCTGATCTTCTCTTGAACTGTTGAAGATTATACTCCTGATTTGTCGGCAGTCGTGTTAGCAGCGAAGATCTGCGTGAAGAGATCGTCTCAAGCTTCTGGTGTAATTGGAAGTCAACCATCCTCTTTCATTCGAGAGGGAAAACTTGATTTGGAGCAATTGTTGCCAATTTTCTTTGCCATCGATCAAAACTGGCGCCATCCAGTGGGGCAGTCTATGCGCCCGTTAGTTGTACTCGAGATGTACGCTTATTTGGCTTCACGTATGGTCTGATTACATGTGTTTATGTGCTGTCTGTAGTTGGCAGTAGGATTCTCAGAAGGACCTGACAGTCGGTAGGTTCTTCATCTTCCGCTCTTGCGAGCCGCATTTACTTCCAAACCATTGCTGTTGGAAGGTCGCTTAACCGATTTGGAATAAAAGTTTCCAATACAAGTATCGCTTCTGTAGCACACTCAACCATGCTGTTTTTATTTCTTTCGTTGAAGCATATTTCATTTCATGAGTATTTTATTTCATTTATACCATTTACAAATATGAAGCAGCCAACAATGACTGGTATTATATAGGATGTTTCAATTTCAATAAAATTTCAGATGAATGTCTTTGATATTCTTTGTGAAAACTTTCATACTTTCTGAAGCATTAATATATCTCGCGGAAATTGATTGCACTTCCATAGTTGTTTAGATAGGAGCACTGTCATCCTTACTAGAATGAAACCTTTTCCTTATATAGTGTGAAGATAATCTGGTATTGTATGAATGCTTGCAGGAGTTGCTGTGAAGTTGTTGTATTCTAATTGCTTCCAATTGCGTTTCATTTTATCAACTAATATTGATTTCTCGATTTTTGGCGCTCTTGTTCCTCGGAACAGAGTGCTTATCAATTTGCCCAAATGTCTGTAGTTTTCGAATTTTTGGCTGAAAATGGTCTCAAACGATTTGGTTCGACTCACTGATCACGAATCCGTGGTCGAAATCGATTCTGTCCGGCCGTCCGTCCGTTAACACGATAACCCTCGAACTAAAGGAATTAGAGGATTGAAGTTTGCAGGATAGGTTTGGAGCCTAAATATCTCGGACGAGTTCGTTAACGGGCGAAATCCATCAAGCGATATCGGAGTTATGGCCGTTTTCAGTAAAAACATTTTTATTTTTATTTCCGAAACTGATCACTTGATCTATCTGAAATTCAGCATCAAATGGTAGAATCGTGACCTTTAGACGCAAGTGAAGTTTTGTATTTATCGGGTTACCATAAAGTGTAAAAACAAAATTATTAAAATTCGTTTCTACAATAACTCTCGAACGGAATTAGCTAGGCAGTTGAAATTTTTAGAGTAGGTTAGGGAGATAAATATATCGGTTAGGTTTGCTATTGGGCAAAATAGGCCCAAGCCGAAGCCTATTACGGAGTACAGCAAGTTTCGAAGGATTTTAGTGTCTAGATGAGCAGAGCTATGAGAAAAAATTTTGATACGAACCGAAAGACAAAATAATATTTTCATTCTTTTGATATTTCTCGACGTTTTTTGGTCATTATATTTTGCCTGTTGATGGGCTGATTGAAATGTTGGCGAAATGTAACAAAAATCTATAAATTTCCATCGAAAGGTTTAATTGTCAATTTAAAAATTTTGAATTTCCTAATATAACAGGTGTCTAATTCCAAAAATTCAGTAGTGTGCTGTGATGAAAACCTGTGTAATATATGCAAACAAAAATTCCAGATTTTTTCAATAATTAATCTTTTTAATCGGAAAAATGAGAACTTTCACCAAAAATTCATGAAAAAGCGTCATAGTTGAATTTTTAAATAAAAAGCCCGACCAAAAATTTAGATGGTGTTTTGAAATACTACATGTTAATGATGATTATGACCAGACCCAAAAACTAGACACTAGGAGCTACAAATTATTTCTGCTATATGATCATTTCCCCCCAAGTTACAAGTTGTAGTTGTATTATATCCCTTAATATTTATGTCTAGTGCAGTATAGAAGATAGTATGATTCGATCATGAAGTATTTGGTGTACATCTTCTGTTTTCCCAGTCTTAAACTTAATAGGCGAAGCTATATTCTGGATGTTGAATGTCACGAAGATATCATTCTTTCAATTTACGATGACAAATTATTGTAACATAAAGGGCGGAAAACCATCTCATAACGAGAGGATAAAGAGGTAATGGAATTACGTAGTTTTCCAGACAAGTATGTCACAGTTAGGAAGACGTAATGTTGTTACGGGAAAACCGTTATATTTTCATAATAAACTCTGAAACGCATAAAGTTTCATGAAATACGCCCTGCGACAGATAGAGGGTTAGGTGTTGGGCATAATTCTAGGTATCAAATATTCTATAAAAACAACGATATTTCACAGGCCCTGAAAACAATAAGGATTTATTATGATTTTCATACGAGCATTTTATAGAACCCTCATATGAAATATTCATAACAAACTGAGAAGGCGTGAACTTGCGTCGCGTCATGTTTCGGCCAAAATTCTTCTCGAAACATACCCTCCTTTCGAAACATCCAAAATTGAATTACTGGGTATCACAGATTTCCCGGTGGAATTTTAAATATATTCATCAATATGTTTGTCAGAATAAATTCATTAGGTGTGGGCTAGTTTCCCTTATCCTCTGCCTCTGGCAGGTCTTCGTAGCACCGAATTATCTCGATGGAATTTATCATTCTACGATTTTTCTAGAGTTCTAAAGAATTCGAAATCATGGAGAATCAGTGTAAAAAGACAAACTGAAATTTCAACACACTTCTATTTATATGTAGAAAACAAGATTAAGTTCCACAATATAATACTATGTTGTTGACATACAGGGTGATTCAAAACTCGAGGGAACAATTGAGGAAGGTATACAGGTTGATATTCTTGATAAACAATTTGAAAAAAATTGATTTTTGGATTTGTTTCCGAGATATCAGACTTCGAACAGAGTATTGGATATTATAATAATATTAACCTTTATTCAATAAATACAAAGAAGAAGTATTTCACAATAAAATAAAATTAATAAAGCTGATGAGCGATAAGTGTTGTTCCACTTGTTTCGCATAAATATGAAAAAGGTCAATAAAAATTATTATATAAAAGTATACTTGTAAATAGTACCTAAAATAGGGACGAAAAAAAAACACACCCATAAACAACAAACAATAGAAATAAAACAACTACACAATATAAGGAATCATAATAAATTTCTCGTTGCTTACGCAAACAGTACTGATATATAAATCGTACTTCTATGTTTTCACAGAATGCTATAATTATTTTATCTATGAATTGTTATAATATGATATGTGTTGATACATGTCAACTTATTTTCTTGAGACATGACATTGTCTAATTCATTTCAGCAATCGTAGGATTATGAACATTATAATGATGATATCATACTTTTTGTTGGTTGATATTTTCATGCCGATGGTTAATCCATATGATGATGGTAATGATAAGTGAATAATATTGAGTTCAGAATATCTCCAGTAAAAACAAAACTGGAATATAAGCGTATTGGAGTGGATTTGAGGAAATAATATATATTATCGTTCATCATAGAATTGAGGAATGAATATCTCGTTGTTGGGTAGAATTCGTCTATTGGTTTTGGATTAATAATTTTTAGCACTCTTGTTGAATTTAAAATCTTTTATGATGTTTGAGTTTAATTTCTGCTAAGATGAAGTTCTATCATAAGAATCCACTTTTATGTTAGGAAGTCGCGCAAAGAACAGTCCTTCCTCTTTTCGAGCGTATACCTCCGTTTTTCTTTACTTCTCCGGAACATGAACGGAAAAAGAAACCTTTTTGGGAAATAGTTTCCTTGATCTGGTTCGGTGCTCGGGGTTGCCATGTTAAGATGCCTTCTAGTCTTATTAATAACAAAGAATCAAGCTTGTCTAGAAAGTTCGAACAAAAATAATTGTATTTGTATCTTCGAAATCCCAAGATACTCATAATCTCCCCTAAGCTGTATTCTCCAAATAAAACGAAACTTGAACAAGTTTATGTAATTCCAAGACAAGAGGAATTAAAATTAAAGAATGAAGAAGCAGCCCCTTGTTATTTATGCGGTATACCCAACTCGCAGAAATTATACTTCTCGCAATCCACGATAAAAGGATTTGGTTTGTTTTCCATGGGTTCGATTCCACTGTCTGCTGCTAACTGGGGGGCTTAACAGTTCCAAAGAAAATTCAGTCGAAAGCTCTCATTTATAATTCGCCGAAGGATACGTTCGAGAAGAGTCTCAGAAGCTGAGCACATGCGGAATAGATGAGATTTTTTACTTTTTACAAGCAAGAATAATATAGTATCTGTACTTAATTTTAATCATATGTTCCTCCCATCATATGAAACACATTTTTGTTCTGCCATTTCCCCAAATTCGGCTCAGGTAAAAAGATACAGGCTGTTGAAATTTCGAAAAAACATCAGCTTTTATTTCGTAACATTTCCGAATTAAATTAATGTTGGTGTGAAGTTTTCTATAAATATGGCACATATTATTCTACACTAGTTTTCGAAGAGAACACTGAAATGTTGCGTGCCTCGAGATATAAATTAAGGAGGGGTTGAAATAATTTTTCTGGGTATAGGGATCCTAAAGTTCAATATTTAGATATAATAAATGAAGAGGAATAGCTCTGTCATGTACAACGTAGTTTGGGAACAACCGGAAATGCACAGTATTATATACTACCCCAGATATGTTCAGTGTAAACTAACCCTTAAATGTAGGTAAATTCAAACAACCCTCTCGGAAATCTGTACGGTCCAGAACGTGGGTACATCACAAATAAAGTTATAAAAGAGCAATTTCACTGCAGCATTAATTGAATAGCTGACCAAACCGACCAACCAGCGACCAAATTAAATTGAATGTGTGATGTTATAATGTTTGATTAATTATTCACCCTTTTCCTAAGAAATCAAACTGACAGTGTTGAATTGTAAAGCAGTTTTTCCGTGTTCCGGTACCCTCCGGAAACTTTGGATCCATAATTTCATAGTATTTCTCATTGTCCCGTCTGTATGTCCCATCAATGTAGCCAATGGAACAGTTTTTGAAGCGTTATTGAAGCGTTCTCATCTGTAGATAAGATGACAAAGATGATACGTATGAAAACATATCATGAAATTCATAGATACGGACCTTAATTTTTGATTACATCGGCATTCTGTGAAATCATAGACTTACGATTTAATATTTAAATTTTGAAAAATCATATCTCCGAAAATATCAATTTGTTGTATTCGAAAATAATATCAATGGATTCCTATGAATAAACGGCATCTTAAAAAAATGGGTTCAAGCCCTGTGAACAGGTGAGCTTTATGGCGCTCTAGTTCAAACAGACAAATTATATCTCCGAAAGTATTGGTTTCTCACAGTTGGGAATTATATCAATGTATTCGTATGATAGAACTGCATCATAAAGGAAATTCAATTCAAATAATAGTTTATTTATCAAGATTAAATGAGCAATCTGAGAATGAGAACTGCACCATGGAAGAAATCGAATTAAATCTGGCCAATTTTGCCCAATAACGAACTTAACCGAGATATTCATCTCCCCAACCTACTCTGAAAATTTCAACTACCAAGCTCCGTTCGAGAGTTATTGTAGAAAAACTTTTTTTAAATTTTCAAATTTTTTTTTTACACTTTGCGGTAATCTGGTCAATACAAAACTTCACATGCGTATGAAGGTTATTATTCTACAGTGATCGGTTTCGGAAATATTCAAAAAAATATTTTTACTAGAATCGGCCATAACTCCGAAACCGCTTGATGGATTTCTTCCGTTAACGAGCTCGTCCGAGATATTTACGCTCCAAACCCACCTTGCAAATTTCAATCCGCTAACTCCTTTCGTTCGAGAGTTATCGTGCCTACGGCCGGCCGGCCGGACAGAATCGATTTCGACCTTGGATTCTTGATCAGTGAGTCGAACCAAATCGGTTTAAAGTACCTACAAATAGTAGATTTTTCATAAAACATGTATCAAAGAAGAGTAATAATGAAAAATTACCTTGTAATCGATCAAAAATTTCCTGATCTATACGTTCACCAAATTTTCTCCTCTCTCGAACTGCAGAATTATGCTTTCAATATTTACATTCTATTTGCATTCTATGTCTATGGTCACTACTCTCAGATCTCTTACTTCATGTTCCGTTCCGAAATCAAAGACTTTTCTGAGAAAAACTAATTTCGGAGCAAACAACTGAGATTTTTCTCACTTCGCTCACAATTCTTCGATTGATTAGATAATGACATGTCTCAGGAAAATGAGTTGACATTATGACAATTCATACATAGAATAATTATATCACTCTGTGAAATAAGATTTATCATTGAAATTTTGAAAAATCATATCTCCGAAAGTATTAGATTGTTAGAGTTAAAAATGATATCATTGGATTATTATCGTAAAACTGCTTATTGAAAAAAATTTAATTCGGAATTTGTTCTGTAAAAAAAAAATTTTTTTTTGTTACTCCGAAACCATCTGTCCGATTTTGCCCAGTAACGAACTTAGCTGAAATATTTATTCCCCAAACCTACTCTGAAAATTTCAACTGTCTAGCTCATTCCGTTCGAGAGTTATCGTGCCTACGGCCGGACAGAATGAATTTCGACCACGGATTCTTGATCAGTGAGTCGAACCAAATCGTTTAAGACCATTTTCATCGAAATATTCGAAAATTACAGACATTTGGGCAAATTGATAAGCACTCAGTTTCGAGGAACTAAAGCGCCAAAAAGGTTTATATTGAAATTTGTAATGTAAAAAAAATACGAAAAAGGCATGAAAGATGACACAAATTGAACATGGAATTCAAAAATTATTTTTAGTTTGAAATATCTCAGTGGCATACCTTTTTTTTCATCAGTGAGTTGAAACTAATCGTTTCGTATCATTCTCAGCCAAATATTCGAGAATTTACCGACATTTGGACGAATTGATAGGCACTCAGTTCACCTAAACAGCATGCCAAAAACGGCGGAAACTTATTTGTACTCCTATGTACTTTTGGTGGCCTCTTCAGGCATAAATCCACTCATTTGAAATAGTGTTCCTCAATTATTCATGCTGTTAATAATTGCAAACTATGGAGAGAGAAGAGCTTGAAAAAAAGCAAACCTTGTACTTGTATTATGTCAGGCTATATACAATTCCCAAATTAAGAGCTTCTATCACTCTACTCTTGATAAATTATGCAGTGAGTAATGTAATATTAATTTTTTCTCTCAGTTCCAAGGATTTTCCCCAGTTCGAGTTAATTATTCTGTATAAATTCTTTTATTTCCTCTGTGAATTCTGCTTTAAATCCAGTTCCAGTTAATTCTATAGGTACCCTTGGTAATGAAAGATAAACAAATGGATATCTGACGGTAGAACGATCCTCTTCGTCCCATAGGAGAGGAAAAGAATAAAAAAACATTAGGCATGCGACAGCTGCGGAAGATCGTCATCTCTAGAGAGAAAGGAACGCATAGGGTTTTTACGCAAGACGTTTTCTCAGCCGGTGTACACCGGAAGTTCCTGCATCCTACCTGTATATCCGAAAGGGGACGCTAAAGCTCTTTATCCACGGAAAGATCCGGAAGGGAAAGTTACAGACTCCATATCCCCCAAGGATCTGATTTTTTCCCTCTCCTAATTCGAAGAATTCTCCAATGAGTATCGGATCCTTGTTGTATTTATTTGGTGTAATAGGCCTTCATTATTTCGATTCATCTGTTAAATATTCAGATGATCATTGATCGTTGGGGACTCCATCGTTGATAATATATTAAGAGTTTTAAATTCCAGTTATATTTGAACTATGAATTTCTGTTTTCCAGTCACCATTAGGGCTTCACACGAGACGAGAGTATAAAAAATGGGTTCAAGCCCTGTGGACAGGAGCTTTCTGGCGCTCTAGTTCAAACAGACAAATTATATCTCCGAAAGTATTGGTTTCTCAGAGTTGGGAATTATATCAATGGATTCATATGATATAACCGCATCATAAAGGAAATTCAATTCAAATAATAGTTTATTTATCAAGATTAAATGAGCAATCATGAGAATGAGAACTGCACCATGGGAGAAATCAAATTAAATCTGGCCAATTTTGCCCAATAACGAACTTAACCGAGATATTCATCTCCCTAACCTACTCTGAAAATTTCAACTACCTACCTCATTCCGTTCGAGAGTTATATCTACGTCTATGGATGAAAAGCAGTCTCACTACTCTCAGATCTCTTACTAACTTCATGTTCCGTTCCGAAATGTAAGGCTTTTCTGAGAAAAACTAATTTCGGAGCAAACAACTGAGATTCTTCTCACTTCGCTCACAATTCTTCGATTGATTAGATAAGGTCATGTCTCAGGAAAATAAGTTGACATTATGACAATTCATACATAGAATTATATCATTCTGTGACAACGTTGAAATACGATTTATTATTGAAATTTTGAAAAATCATATCTCCGAAAGTATTAGCTTGTTAGAGTTAAAAATGATATGAATGGATTCTTATGATAAAACTGCTTATTAAAAAAAATTTAATTTGGAATTTGTTCTGTAAAAAAAAAATTTTTTTTTTACTCCGAAACCATCAGTCCGATTTTGCCCAATAACGAACTTAGCCGAGATATTTATCCCCCAAACCTACTCTGAAAATTTCAACTCTCTAGCTCATTCCGTTCGAGAGTTATCGTGCCTACAGCCGGCCGGCCGGACAGAATGAATTTCGACCACGGATTCTTGATCAGTGAGTCGAACCAAATCGTTTAAGACCATTTTCATCGAAATATTCGAAAATTACAGACATTTGGGCAAATTGATAAGCACTCAGTTCCGAGGAACTAGAGCGCCAAAAAGGTAAGAATCGTGTTGAATCAAAAAGCACCGGGACTGAATTGAATTACTGGTGAAATATTTGATATCAAACAGAACGTATGGAAAGCCAAATTGCTCAATAAACAAAGTTGTTTTATTTTCAATATTCGTTTGATTGGTTCAAAATTAAAATTGATATTCGTATGTATGAAAATACACAACATGTTAGCTTATTGACGTGTATTTAATTAGGAGAAATCATTGGTAGAGGAGTGACATCACTATTATATCAATACGAAAATGGTAAATAAACATTGTTAGAATAGCGGAATTTTGGTAGCGACTTTTTGGTAGCCGTTATAATAAAAGCTGTCTCCCAATATTTACAACAATACAGATCCGATCGAGTTTAAATCGAAAACTGAGCTGTAAAATAATATTTTGAAGGCTCTTGAGAAGTTTCAGCCATTTCTGACGGATAGTTTCTGAGACTTTTTGAATTATTATTTTAATTTGCTAGTCATATGATCAATCATTAAAGGATACTGTGGGAGGTATACTCATCATTGAAAGGTTTTTTTCTGGGTTTTCTCTCCCAAACTCTGAAAAATATCTATAAAATAAAAATTAATTATTTTGTGGTTTGCTCCTGCGTAAGAAACACAAGATATTTTTCAGAAGCAATCAATTGAACAATGTTGCCTAACAAACAACAACGAAACAACATCAACGAAGAAACAACTATATCGTAACGTTTCGGAGTCTATATCAGACTCCTTCGTCAGACGCTTAATGAAAATCTTTAGAATTATTTTGTTGATAGTTATTTTGTGAAATTCAAGAATTGTTAATTAATTCTTATTTTATAGATATTTTTCAGAGTTTGGGAGTGAAAACCCAGAAAAAAAACCTTTCAATGATAGTCATATGATCCTCGCGAAATTTTGCCCATTTTTGTATTGATATTTTTGCGCGCATGTTCTGGGGAACATTGGGTTATGATTTTGCCCAAATGCATATTTCAGATACATATAACAACAACAAATTGGATATTTCAATTGGAACCCAGAGAGCGTTATGTAACACCTAACTCTATTTATGATTTTTCTGAGAAATCTCGAATGCAATGCTATAACTCTAACCAGCTCACAGAAAGGCACATAGCATAACTTATTTACCTGTGAGAACTGTAAACTCATATATTTTTTCGTTCCAAACATATTGTTTTTTTTTTTTAATTTTGATTAGTGTTTACTCACCCTGAAAGTTTTGAGAGAAATAAGCTAAATCAATTTGTCTTGACATTGAAATAACAAGTAAAAAGGCACCCAAAAATGCATGTGATAACATAAATATTGGAATTTACATAACGCAACGGATTCTTATGACGAAACTGCATCTTAAAAAAAATATATTTTGAAATTTGTAAAATAAAAAAAAAATTGTTTTCGTTACTCCGAAACCATCATGCCGATTATACCCAATAACGAACTCAACCTAGATATTTATCACCCAAACCTACTCTGAAATTTTCAACTGCTCTATCAACTAGCTCTTTCTGTTCGAGAGTTATTGTAGAAACAAAATTTAAACATTTTTAAATTGTTTTTTTTACACTTTACGGCAACCCGATCGATACAAGACTTCACATGCATATAAAGGTCATTATTCTACAATTTAATGCTAAATTTCAGATAGATCGAGGGATCGGTTTCGGAAAAATTCATAAAAAAACCGTTTTTACTAAAAACGGCCAAAACTCTGGAACCGCTTGGTGGATTTCGACTGTTAAAGAACTCGTCCGAGATATTTACGCTCCAAACCTACCCTGCAAATTTCAATCCTCTAACTCCTTTCGTTCGAGAGTTATCGTGTTGACGGAGGGCCGGCCGGACAGAATCGATTTCGACCACGGATTCTTGAGCAGTGAGTCGAACCAAATCGTTCAAGACCATTTTTAGCCAAAAATTCGAAAATAACAGACATTTGGGCAAATTGATAAGCACTCTGTTCCGAGGAACTAGAGCGCCAATAATGGTAACGTTGCCACGCTGGTGAACAATATGTCAAATTCAGGGAATAATGTCTTTCAATCTTATATCAATACGAAAAAGGTAAATATGTGCACCTTGCCGGAATAGAGAAATTGTTTGATTTTGTTCACACAAATCCTTATGGCGTTAGCTTTCTTTCCCATTTCACTCATTTCTGTGTATGGATTTCATCCGATAAATACGTGTGAGAGAATGTTTGTTCCCTTTTCTCCCTGATGCCTTCATCCCTGCCATTCCGAGACCTAAAACATCTCTCTTTCTCACTGCCCAATTCTCGGACATATTCCAACAGAATCTTTCTATTACATCCGAACACCAATGTATTGTGGCTATCTCGACCGGAGATCTGAGAGATTTTAGCTGAGAAGGGGATATAAGGTCTGCACAGCAGGACTATAGGTACAGTCTGCCGTGAATGTGATTTCTAATGCAAAATTTTAAGAAAATAAGGTCTGAAATTTTATATTTCCACAGACGGAGATTATACAGGTCGAGTCTTTGACCACTGCATTAATTTTAACCAAAGATTCCTCTCATCAAATGAAACACTTTTTTCATTTACCATTTTTCCAGATTCGGCTCAGGTAAAAAGTTACAAGCATTAAAAGATTTCACAATGTGCTAATACACTCCCGCATATAAATTATCTATGACATTGTTGGCGGGCGAGAATAAGACATGGTAACGTGGTTTACAGCTTGATTCGGGATTCCAACGCTCAGGGACGGATCCATAAAAGTAGTGAAATTTCTGGAGTTTTCCATTTTAAAACATTCAATGAAGAATATCTCGAAAACGGTGCGTTTAAGGAGAAATGATGAAGAATAATATAATGTTCTAAAACGATGGAATATTCTTGAAATGACTCAAGAAAAACTTTATATGCTTTCTTTATGCTAATTTCGTTTAGTTTTATGAATCCACGAGTGCATAACTAGAAAACCAGTAGAAGTAGGAAATAACTATTATTTGGAAAATATGTATCATAGTTATAGGAAACGTTATCACGCTTGCATCACATCATCTTTCAATGATGTACGTGTTTTTGCCATGATCATACCTGCTGTGGAAAATAATCTTTAAGCAGGTACGGATGTAGCCATTAATAAATCATCGGCCATCTTGGAAAGTGGAAGAACTTTTTCATCACTCTCCACCAATGTAAAATATTTTGATTCCTATTTGCTCTTTCTAACAGCAAATATTCTTCAAACTCAGCTTTCCAATATTTCGAAAGTGTTGTTGATGTTTTAAAGAGGCTGTCGATGTGGATACATTTTTTTTAGAATTGAACAATTTGGCCGTTTTTAGTGAAAACATTTTTCATGAATATTTCCGAAACCGATCACTCGATCTATCTGAGATTTAGTATCAAATTGTACAATAATGGCCCTTATATGTATGCGAATTTTTGTATTGATCGGGTTGCCGTACAGTGTAAAAAAACCTTTTTTTAAATTTTGTTTCTACAATAACTGTCTAACAGATAGAGCTAGGCAGTTGAAATTTTCAAAGTACAAATTTGAAATTCCATTTTTTTTAAGATGCAATTCCACCATAAAAATCTATTGATAACATTTTCAACTCTAACAAGCTAATACTTTCGGAGATATGATTTTTCGAAATTTCAATAATGAATCGTACTTCTATGTTTTCACAGAATGCTGTACTGGATTATTCTATCTAAGAATTATTATATGCTCTGTTCTTACATGGCATCTTATTTTGCTATGAGAGATAAATGTCAAAATTATTTCTGGTTCGTTATTCCTGATATAAAATACACCTTCTGTTCTAGAAAACAAATTATGATTGAATGCAAAATGACCAATTAAATAACTTCAGCTATCGTAGAATTATGAGAATGATATGATATTATTCCTTTAAGGTGATAATATAATGCCCGTGGATAATCCATATGATGATGGAAATATATTCATTGGTAAGATACATAATCAAATTAGGTTCAGAATATCTCCAGTAAAAACAAAACTGCAATATTTTCTAAGTTTTAATTGATATAATGTAATTTTCAGAGTAGATTTGAGGAATGGATATCTCGGATAAGTTCGTTACTAGGAAGAATCGGTCTGTTTGAATTCTTTCATGATGCAGTTCTATCGTAAGAATCCATTTATATCATTCCCAGAGACCAATAATTCCGGAGATATGATTTATCAAAGTTTGAACAAGAGCGCCAAAGCTCCTATCCACAGGGCTTGAACCAATTATTTTCCAAACGAATTGTACGATTTTTAAAGATTGCTAAATGAAACCTGATTGTTATTATAGTCACGAAAATGAGTAGAGGGCACTGAAAATTGTAATGGTTCATACAAGTTTTGCAATGTTGACCGATTTCCTAACACTCCATATCGTTCATCATTACCGATAGGAGGTTCCTGATTCGTCGAAAAATATTGGAAGGAACGCTAGGGTGAAGGAAGCTATTGGTATCGTATGAAATCTCGACGCAACTTAATGATTCAGGTCTGTTTTTTTGTGTAATTCAATAGGTCTATTGCAAATTGATCTCTGAGCGAATAAACAGAACTCGAATACACTGATTCGGAACCCATATCAGGATTTTAAATAATGTAGCTACGACATGCCAATCGTTAACGTATACCCATTGATACCGATGGAAATAATGGAAACGTAATTGGATCCGATCTACCAGATTTGTTTCATCGAAGATACCCAAACTCAAACAAACTGTGAATGTCATTAAAAACTACGGTAACAAATGAAGAATATGAGATGAATTTTTATTTTGTTGATTCCGTCTCTACTTGATGGAAATTCATTTTCAATAAATAACTATTCAAATTTTACATCTACCTGTCCGAATTTTCCTATTTCCAAAACTCAAATTATCAGTTCGAAGAACCCGTTATTGACAGGTTCTTTTTTTTTTTGGGTTTTCTCTCCCAAACTCTGAAAAATATCTATAAAATAAAAATCAATTATTTTGTGACTTGCTTCTGCGTAAGAAACACAGGATATTTGTCAGAAGCAATCAATTGAACAATGTTGCCTAACAAACAACAACGAAACAACATCAACGAAGAAACAACTATATCGTAACGTTTCGGAGTCTATATCAGACCCCTTCGTCAGACGCTTAATGAAAATCGTTAGAATCATGTTGTTGATAGTTATTTTGTGAAATTCAAGAATTGTCACATTGACAGTATTTAAAAATCATAGCTAACTTCTGAAAAGGATGATTGAAAAAGGCCCATACCTTTGTTTTAAGTAATCATTAAAGGATACTGTGGGAGGTACACTCATTATTGAAAGGTTCCTTTTATAGAAGATATAGAAGAGAATTTGCGGAGAGTACTGAAGTTGTTTCCTGACTGCGTTTGGACAATGTTTCGATACAGAAAATATTTATTTTGTGTTTCATTGGCCGATTTCTGATACTTTTCTGACACTGTAGTATTAGGACATTCATACATGATGACGGAAAGAGATTACGTCATTTTTCCCATTATTCGACTCCCATATATTCCATCTATGAATCAGTTAAATCTTCTCCAATTCCATTCCGAAGGGCATGATGAACTCATCCAATTCTGTGAACGGCTTCGGCCACAATTTTGGAAATAAAAATATGCAGTAACTCTCGATTAATTTCCATTAGGAGAAGCAATTTTTCAGTGGATGAAACAAGGTACAATTCTTCGTTATCAATCACATATCGTGGATTAAAATTCCGTTGTATATCGGATTAATCTTTATACGGACCAAAGTTGCCATTCGTTACGTGGAAAAATTCAAATCTGCATTTACAAATCGAATCGAATTGAAAAAAAACATCAAGAGATATCTCTTAGGGCTATCTGTGAGGTTTTTAGAAGTGAAATTTAGCGTTTTTCAACTCAATGGTAATTTTACACAGTCAACTTAATTCACATTTAATCTGCAATGTTATATCAGACAGATCGGAAGATCTGAATAGCTGATAAATCTACATAGCCTGTAGTTTTACCTACTGCTAAATCTATTTATCAATAAAATTTTAAATTTTCACTCGTTAAATCGGCTATCATTCGCTTTCCTTAAACTTAAAATAATTTGGAATTTGACCAGATTCTCAACATTATTACATGAAAGCGAATCTATATTGAGCAGTAATCCAAATGTGAAAATTTGTTGTACAATTCAAGAAACCTTTTGAAATATATTGACCAGGCTGAACTTCGCAGATTTCTTAACAACACAACGTACTGTTTAAATGCATCGGTTAAATTATCTTCTGTTCTATACATTCTTCTAATGAAATTAACATACCTATACAGAATAAAATATATTTGTTGATAAACATAGGATTCATTAAGAATTATTATCCTATTGCATTAAGAACTACAGATCTTAGACAATTATTGTCTTTTTGGAAAAAGTTTCATTGGTCTGCTTCAGTGGTCGGTTAAGGGGTTAGGTGTAGTCAGCTTTTTCAGGAAATCTTTTTTTAAAATTTTCTTAAAGCATAATATCTCAGAAATTTTCTCTGAAAATTTGAAGTAAATCCGACGAATACTTTTCGAGTTATTCGATAATTAGCAAAGGGCTCTCGGGCACTCTGGGCGAGAGCAGGTAGCTAGCCGCTAACGTGCTAACGACAACACTCCAGAAGGAAGAATGATATGTAGACAACATCAAATAGATATTTTGGAGGGTGCCACAACGGCTGAAGAACTACTATATGGCCCAGTAATAGATGATTCTATATAAGTAATTGAATAATACGTAAATTGAGTGCAAATCTTCGAATGCGTTTTTCTCAAAACTACGTTCTTTGAACTGGTGACCACTGTAGCTTGAAAACCGCTTGGTAGATTCTAATGAACTTTATACAGCTTTTGGAAAACATGAGAGACTCTTGCCTGATCGCAGGATTTTCTTTTTTTTCTTAATTTAGATTTTTTATAAACAATTAACTGTTGGTTTCTTTCAGAAAATATGGAAAAAAAATTCCTGAGGCTGCCATTTAGTTAATTTAAAAGAAAAAAAAAGCTTCGATCAGGGACAAGACTATCTATTAATAAAACTAATTTTTTTCGTCCGATTGATTTTCGAAGAATCTCCAAGAATAAGTGATGGTCACCACAAGTATCTTCGGTCGGAACTGGATCAACACAAACAGCCATTACTTTTGAAATTATTAATATTTTTTTCTAAAATTTCTATCAAATCAACTCGAAACCTTATTTGGCAATTTAATGGCAAAAAAAATTATTTAAAATTGTCATGTTTTCACTACACCTTACCCCTTAACATGTGTAGATTCCTTCTAGGAAAATGGTCATCATCAATTATTGTCAAAATATTTCACAAGAAACGAAACCAATTTGAGTGTATTTTTGGCAGAACATTCTGTCCTCCACTGATATATGTTGAAAGGCAAAAATAATATTTATTAGATACCTAGGAATAAAATGTTCTGTCTGACAAGACATTGATGTCTGATTATTTAAAATTTGTGTTGATCAGCCTTTCAGGGTGAGTGTATTTTTGGCAGAACCTTCTCTCCTCAAATGATGAAGTTGAAAGGTGAAAATAATAAGCATTAGATATCTAGGATTGAAATGTTCAGTCTGATCCAAATGGCCTTAAGATGAGCAGGTCGCATCAGTCCTGACCTGCCCTTTCACCCGTTAGGACGGAATCGCTTTGTGGTAGACCGGCTGCGAAATGCACTTGATTAATGCTAGGTGTTTATTCACAGGACATGAAAGGTGGATGGACCGCCTCTTCCCCTGGCAGTACGACCCCTGGAAATCCCCCGCCTCCAACGCTACTGGCCGTTCAGCCTGTGCTCGCTCAGCCTCAAACCGGTACTCAGATACAGTCCACGCAGCAGTCTACGCAACAACTCAAATTGGACACTTCCAGTGAGTACAGTAACGTAATTTATACCTTGGAAATTGCATTCAATCTCAAAGTGACATTATTTTCAATTTGATTATGTAGGATTCGCCGAATATGAATATGCGAAGACTTGAATTATGAAATGAAATGTGTTCAACATGTTTTATCAATAAGCTTAATGCCTTCTTACAAAATGGCGAATGCGCGAGGAGAAATTTGGATGTGCGCGAATTTTTCATGCAAATATTTTTTTCTCACGTGGGAAGCGACAAACTTCATGATGGAGGAGTACAAGTTGTTTTTCTTGTGGTATTTCTCTGCTTGAAACAATTTTTTTGCTGGGTCTTTATGTGGATGAAGTTAAACTACGCCAGAGGAACAGTTTCGTTCCAATTCTACCCCCGACATGTCTCAAGAGTATGTTTGAGAAGATTCATTAGTTTCATGCTTCCAATAATCATTTTCGAAAATAATGACCATCTTGGTCATTATCAATAAGACTCATGTGAAATAAATAATCAAATATAATAAGTCATCTTAAATATTAATTTTCAACCCAAATAACATTGAAACCAATTACTCTATCACATTTTGACGAGATTAGATAAGTGTTTTGGGTTAAATCTTCATATTTTGCGCTGAGGTTCCTCTAGTTACTATAAGGATAATTCTTAATGAAACAACTTGTATGCGCTATGCTATAGAATCAATATAGTTTGATTGCCACTGGGGAATTTTGTGGAAAATGTGCATAATTTTCACGTGAATTAATCGTAGAACAGCAATGGATAATCTCCGAAATACTCGTGAAGATACTAGAACTCAAAAATTAGCGAACATATGGTTTAAAACTCTATTGAATTGATGCTGAATGTACAACGGTTAATACGTTACAAAATGGCGAAGGAACTATTTTAAGTACTTAAATATTGCAGGCTTTTAACATTTTGAATTCTGAAATCTTCAATATATCGATTCATTATGTTGATTATGCGAGTGTACAGGGTGTGCCAAATTGGACACTTTCGAAGGGGAAGTCCTATTTCTATACTAGATACACGAAAACTGATATCGGTGTCTGAGAGCCAATTTTCATGGGAAGCTAATAGGTGAAAACCGCATGTCATTATCTATCACCGTACACATAGTTATAGGATGTTTTTCGAAAATGTACTGTTTCGAAATATTGCTGTAACTTATCTTGTGTTGCTAATTTTCCATTTCTGTAAAAACACTATTGTAGCTACTTTTTACGTAGAATTCATTGAGGTTAATTAAATTTTATGAAAACCGAGTTGAACAGAAGTTACGAAGTAAATAGAGTTTAAGTATTTGAAAAGATGCGCTTTTATTGTTTGAAAAAACGTTTGACTATAATTTGCATCATTCAATTAATCATGGCATCCTCCAAAGCCTACTTATCTAAAGGTTGAAATTTGATTTCTTAAAAAAAAATATCAAGCGTTATATATTTTGGTAAAAGAATATTTCAAGCTTTATCAAAATATGCGAAAATATACGGGCTGTCCCATTTGAAAAAATATTTTCATGCCGAGATCAGATAAAATATCAGTTTCCAGAAAATTTAATTAACCCCAAAAATTTTTAACAGAAGAAAAGTTACAGCAATATGTTGAAAATGCTTATTTTAGAAAAACATTCTGTAACTATGTAACGATGATAGATATCGACATGTAGCCCGCAGACACCGATATCAGTTTTCGTCTATTTAGTCCATGGACTCTTTATGTTATGTTATGTTTTTCCATTTATCATATTTTTCGATTTGTTTTTGTTTTGTTCGTTTTTAAAAATATGATTTTTTTTAATATTCATCTACGTTACTTAATTAAATTAATGGAAACCTACATGTAATAACGTTGTTTTTCAATATTTCACCTCATTATTATTATAAATTTCCTTTTATTCAAAGTTTGGACAGTGGTATGAAATTTAACAGCCTGCTAAGAAGGAGTATCATGTCAGTCATGAAATAGATAGAAAGCTGTATAACTTTCGCAAACTGAACTGAATGAAACTAAGTTCCCACAATTTAGTAGCGTTTTTCAGGAATCAATACATTCGTGATTGAATGGGCAAACTTTTCCGAACGCAAATGTCAAAGGACTGTCACTTCCACAGACGTCATTCAAAAGTTAACCCTTGAGAAAAGCTCTGACGTGAAGTTAGGATCTTTTGCGGGCACGTTCCATTGTCTATTCACGCCTCACACACCTCACGAAATTCTACATGAACCTTCAAGCCGTATTTTAGTGTTGACACGTGAATTAATTGGGTATCAACTGAATTTAAATTTTAATATAAATAAAATAGTGATGATGCATAGCATGGATTCGAACCCGGATCTCCTGCGCATCCGGTGAACACGCTAACTTATTGGCCATCGAGGTATTGCTACTATTCTGAGATTCAAATGATTACCATTTCGAAATTTTATTTTCACAATAATTGCTAAAATACAAAGTTGATGGGGCTGAAATTTGTTACTCAATTGTAAAAGGGCAGCTTGAAGGTTTTTGCGCAATTTCAGCAGTATGCGGTATCTAACAGATAGTTTCTGAAATTGTTGAAGAGTACTTTTTTTGTGACACGATTTTTGTGACACAATTTGATCGGATGTGCATTTTTTGAATTGTTGGGAAAACAATATTTCAGATGGGTTAACCCCAAAATTGGTAGGACGATTATGCCCATTAACGAGCATCACCATCGCATTCGGAGGAGAAACCTAGCCTGAAAATTGCAAGTCGGTACCTCTTTCCTTTCGAAAGTTTTTGGGGCAATGGTCGTCCGGCCGGAACAAAATTGAATTTGACGATGAACTCTTCACTGGTGAGTCGAACCTAATCATTTAGTACCATTTTCGGCAAAAAATTCAAAAATACAGACATTCGGTCATAATGTGTATCAAATACAGCCGATATTATAAAGTATGGACGCGAAAGTATAAAAAAAAATTGGTGGGGGTGAATTGAACTGTAAATTAAGCATTATTGAAACGACATCAAAGATTGCAATACTCGGGCAGCGATCAGGTACGTTTGAATGGGAAGAAAGCCTCATCATTTTGCACCGAATCAGAAAATAAAAGCAATTGGATACCAACTTTATGTAATCGCCTATCGGTTCTCCTGATTTTTTACGATTCCATTCAAAGCCCGCGAAACGAATCGACTGTATTCATTCAATATGAAAATTCCCCCAGCTCCGGAAAGGAAGAATGCGCAAAACAAAATTAAAATATTGCTTTGGCCGTTAATCCTCAGGCCCTACTTTCCACGATGTTAGCAGGCACGACAGTTAAGTAGCGTTCAGGATTTTGAAAATCGCATTATTGTCGTAAGTGGGATTTTGGAATGTCAAACAGTTGTCAACCGACCTGCCCTTCCTTCTGTCAAGCATTGCCCCGCTTTGAAACGAAATGAGGTTTCTTAACGCCTGACATGAGCATTCTAGGTTGTTGAGAATCCGAATTGGGACACGTGACTTACAGCCGACGTCTATTGCTTGCTTATTCATTCGTGATTCCTTCACAAGTAAATTCCGAGAACAGACCTTAAATGGAATATTAATATGCTGGGCGAGGAGATTTTTTCACAATGTCAATGATTTCAAATTAAATAAGATTTTTATTTTGGAATATCATCATCCTCGTATTCAATGCATGTAAGTTTGGAGATAGAACTATCTAGGATGAGCTATACAGGTTGATACCAAAGTATGATTTTATTTAACTACAAAACCAATTTAATATCGACCAATACGACGCGTTATTCAGCGACAGAAACCCTTTTATATATACTACCAAGATGATGTAATTCCGTCCAAATATCTGTATCTTACGAAGTTTGAGCCGAAAATTACCTCGAACGATTAAAGACTTACTGATGAAGGATTCGTGATCAAATTCCATTTTGTTCATCCGTCCGGCCGTTTGTCAAGAATTTTATCAAGAAATATTAGCCAAGAAATCACTCAACGATACTTTGGCAAGTCCAATCAACGTTCACTGGCTTTTTCTGGGTTTTCTGTCCCAAACTCTGAAAAATAAGAAATTAAGAACATTAGATATTTGTTCGAAGCAATATTAATATCTATCGCATAGTTTAGGAAAAATATTGTAAACTTTCTTAAATAAATATTATTATCTATTATATTGCCTAATAAACAGTAAATATCACAACCTCAGAGCCTAAATCAGTCTCCTTCATATCATACACTAAGCAAAAATCTTCAAAATTATTTGTTGTTAATATTATTCTGAAATTTGTCCCTTGAAAAATCATATTTATACAGTTTCGCTCAACATAGAAATTTCCAAAGTTCTGAGTCTTTCTTTAAGATATTAAGCCAAATAGGATCAATTTCAATGGGGCAATTTGCAAAATTGTTTTCTTTGCTCAGCAAAATGCAAGTCGACACCCTAAGCGTCTTTTGAATTTCATCAGAATCTTCATTTTACTCCAATCCATCATGTGATGTCTTGCTATTTCCGATTTTTGTGTGTCTCTATTCCATAAATTGTCACGGATATCCATTATATTCAAGAAATTTTTTTATGGAATCAATTTCATTATTTCGAATTTAAAGAGCAGAAAAAATTACCCCTTTTTACGAGCATGTTCTAATGAATAGCGTGCGTATCATGTTGCCCAAGTGTCTGTAATGTTCTGAATGTTCAAAACTCAATTCTGTCCCAGCCGGCTGGCCAACCGTTGCCACGATAACTTTCGAACGGAAAGATATAGCGACTTGCAATTTTCAGGGTAGGTTGTTCATCGTTATGCGACGGCCAAGTTCGTAAATGGGCAGAATCGCCCTGATGGTCTCGGAGTTATACCCATCTGAAATGTTCTTGTTATTTCCTCAATAACTCAAGAAATACAGTTGCCCAACGCATTTTTTCACGTGGTAACGCTGCCTTTATTCATACTTTCATGCAGTATTTCTTGAGGGTTTGTGAGGCGTGAATAGACATTGAATATGCGTGTAAAAGCTACTGACTTCACTCAGTGCTTTTCTCGAATTTGTTTTATACTAAGCTGATGATTTGAATAGACTAATCTATTTATGTGTGTGTCTGTTTTCTCGAGACACTCAATTCGAAATATTTCGCCTACTTAATTATCGAAACAACTAGAAAAAATAACTGATTAGTCTTCTCGAAAAATTATCTCTACCATGTTGCCAAATTACAAATATATCAATATATCGCCACCACGCTTTTGGTTTCAACGAATATATATCCACAAATTTTTCATGAATATTCTACTCATGACAGGTAATAAAGGAGAGCCCATTAGCATTCCAAAATGTTGTCGGTAAAGATCATCTCTAATTTGGATATAGTTGGTATTTAAATATATCAAGCTTTACTACTACTACTATGCTAATGATATTATGGAAATCATAATATCATTAGTATTATATTTTGAATCTTTAATCATTTTTCAATTTTGTTTGTACTATTTGAAGGGACTTACTATGTCATTTTGAGTCAACTTTAAATTTTGTAATTTCTCAAGAAAGCTCTTCCCTGTTAATGGGTTTTAAAATTGTAGTAAATGTTTGGCTAAATTCTGGCATGAATGATCCAATAGAACTCAATATTGGTCTCAGTGGTATTAGATGTTTGTGTATTGTTGGAACGGTAGATTCAAAATTGGAATTTCTTTCCTCAACATGTCAATCAAAAAATTGGTTCAATCCCTGTGTACAGGAGCTTTTTGGCACTCTTGTTCAAACAGACAAATTATATCTCCGAAAGTATTGGTTTCCCAGAGTTGGGAATTATATCAATGGATTCCTCTGATAGAACTGCATCACGAAAGAAATTAAATTTAAAAGAAGTGTCGTTTAAGAAAAACGCTTCAAAAATTATCATTTTGAAAAAAAAGAACAATCTACAATGCTTCAATGGTTTAAAAATTGTCATTAAATTTATTTATCAAGATTAAACGAGCAATCTGCAATGATTCAACCTCGTGGAATGGGTTGTTGCAACTCACACTCGGTGCATAGTTTTCACAACTCGAAATACCTAAGGAAAGTATCATCGAAATGTCTAGAGCAAGGCTGGAGACAATCATAGCAGATTGTCCATTTATTCCTGATATTTGAGTAGGTATTGGATTACGAACAAATTATTTTAATAGTTCAAAATATATTCATAAAATAATATCCTCTTTTCATAATTTGAACTTTAATAGTTCATACCACTAAAACGTTATTTTCTGTATTATGAACCCTAACTCAAGAAAAAATGATTAATACACAAATGTAGATCCATATTTCAGTATTTTTTTGCTAGCACCATTATGAAAATACTGTATATGTAGGAACATGTCTCACTACTTAAAGAAGTAAAAGGTAATATTAACCTCAGTGGTCAACGAACAGTAACGGCCAGCCGGCCGGACAGAATTGGTTTCGACCACGGATTCTTGATCATTGAGTCGAATCAAATCGTTTGAGACCATTTTCAGCCAAAAAATTCGAAAATTATAGACATTTGGGCAAATTGATAAGCACTCTGTTCCGAGGAACAAGAGCGCCAAAAAGGAACGGCCAATTGAGTTGAATGAATCAGTAAATTGTGAAATTACCTGACACTTTTCGAAATAGATTATTCATTAGTTTTCCCATTGAAATAAAACTTAGTCGAATTTGCGTATATCTCGGTTATTAACGAAAGAACAAAGAAAGGTAATGCGATTCCAATTTCAATTCCGTTCAGAATTAACTTCAAATAAATCAAAGTTATATTCCGATGCGATGAAGTCATGAAATAAGCGACTGCGAAGAACGCTTTATTGTAATGACTAGGCCTTGAACACACTATGCGGTGGAGGAATGTCCTATATTTTTCGGAAAAGAAATCTAATTTGAATATAAAACGAAAGATAAATATATAGATTATAGACGCATCGGAATACATGTCACATCTGGAGAATCATATTCTGGCAGAGCAGAAAAATAATGGATAAAAAACACTTAAGAGGGACATGTAGTTTCAGCCCCAGATGTTCACTAGACGCGCACTTTTAATTTGGAAGTTAGGGGTGCAGATGTGGAACTCAAGTTATCGATATAGGTTATATTTCGTATTCCACGATCAATAATTTATTTATACACCCTCTTCTCCGTATGTGGAATATATAAAGTTGGTTCCCCAACAAAAAGAATTTTTCGGATGTTGTTTCACGTCGAGGAAAATTTCACGTAAACTTTTTCGTTGCCTCGGGCGAACATACAGCTATAGATAGAGTTTCATAACATGAATAAACTATTGAACAGGTATGAGAATCAATTTATGTTAGTGAAACGAAACGAAGTTTGAAATTTCAAATTTAACATTTATCAAAACGAATTTCTACCTTTTCGGTGCACTGAAAAATGTGGAGAGTGGTAGAATATACACTGCGCAAAAAAATTAACGCACATTCTGAAAATCTCAATTTTAATGAAAGTTAACTCTACATTGACTTTATAACTTATTTTTTATGTTCTCTCGGGAAGGTTTTGAACGAAACAAGACACATTAAATGGAAGAAAAATTCAGGATTTCACCGAATCTTATGTGAAAGAAGAGAAATAAACAATTTTCAAAATACTGGAATGCTGATAAGTGATTTAATACTTGGTATTTCCACCCCTTGCGTTAATTACAGCTCGGCAACGACAGTTCATACTCAAAATGAGTGATCTTAAAATGTTCTGATCTAATCCTTCCCAGATTTCTCTGAGTTGGATTCCTAAGTCATTAAGAGTAGCTGGATGATTTTGTGAACTTCTCAGCCTTCTATTGAGGTTGTCCCAAACCTGCTCAATCAGATTGAGATCTGGACTTCTTGCTGGCCATTTCATTCGAGAGACTTCAACCTCTTCAAGGTAATTCTGAACGATGCGCGCACGATGGGGTCTGGCATTATCGTCCATAAAAATGAAATTTTCACCAATGTATGGGGCAAATGGCACTACATGCTCTTCAAGAATGTTCCTTATATACCTATCAGCATTCATAGCTCCATTATCAACGACCACTAGGTCTGTGCGAGCAGTCAAAGATATTCCACCCCATACCATAATCGATCCTCCCCCGAAACCAGTAGTATTCAGGAAATTGCACTGAGTATATCTTTCATGTGGACGTCTGTATACAAGAGAACGTCGATCACAATGTTAGAGGCAGAATCTAGACTCATCTGTGAAGAGAACTCTTTCCCAATCAGCCTCTTCCCAATGGATATGCTCTCTCGCAAAATCGAAACGCGCCCTTCGATGGGCTGGGGTAAGAGCTGGGCCTCTTGCCGCGACACGAGGCCTTAAATCATATTCTCTGAGGCAATTTCTTATTGACTGAGTGCTAATTTGCACCCCATGAGTTTGCTCAAGCTGATTTTGAAGGAGGCGAGCGGTTGCAAACCGTTGTCTCAACGAAGAAACTCTCAAGTAACGTTCTTGAATGGCAGTTGTTACCCGTGGTCTACCCTGTCCTGGTCTTCGGACATTCATACCTGTCTCCCTGAATCGCTGCAACATTCTGGACACACTTGTATGGGGAACTCCAAACCTTTCTGCAATTCTTGTGTATGTCCACCCTTCTTCTCGCAAAACTACCGCTTGGGCACATTCCTCTTGGGTCAAATTACGTGTTTCGCGTTGCATAGCGATCGAGTGTAGAAAATCAAACGAAAGAAAAACTATTGAACACTAGAATTGATCGAGAACAACTGATTTCAGAATGGAGCCAATACATTCAAAATCTGATAATCTCATCTTTTTTTATTCCTACTGGGAAAAAACATCTGTATTGAAGAAAAACGTTGAAAGTGGATAACATATGCATGCATAATTCTGATAAAAATAATTATCATTGAGAACACCTTCAGTTGTAGAATAAATTTGAGATTTCCATAATGTGCGTTAATTTTTTTGCGCAGTGTAAAACATATATATATATAAAAGTCGGTTTATAACGTCTTTCGACGCTGTCCGACGCCTAACTTCCAAGTGTGTCGTTGTGCACAATCTTCAGGTGTTAAATTTCTGTTGCTCATTGATTTTTCGATGGATTTCTGCCATTCCAATCTGGGTCTGCCTCTTTTCCGTCGACCCTGTGGTTTCCAATCAAGAACTTGTTTAGGGAGTCGGTTATCTGGCATTCGTTTAACATGTCCAAACCATGTGAGTTGTTTCACTTCTATATCTTGCCAAATCCTTCCCTCAATGCCCATTCCAACTTTCACATTCTCATTCTTGAAATATCAATTGATTCAATTATACAGACATTTGGAAGTATTGTAAAAAATTAATAATATGGTCCTTGGCAAATGCGTAGGTACTACCTGGTGCCAATTTGCCATCACAAAATATACAAGGCTTATAGGTACGTTCAGGAACTGGGTAGAATAAGACCTAAATTCCACCCGAAGTGCAGAACTTAGGTAGGTATATTCGAAACTAAAATTGGTAAAATTGATCATATTATGTAGATATACAGGTTGTCACAAGTTCGAGTGCCTATTAGACGATTCTGGGGAACTGGACATCTTTGAAACCTGAAAATTGGAATTATGATATTGCTTGAAATTCTCTACAAAGTTAAAATATTTTCGAACCCCAAGCACTTCCGGTTATACAGGGAGTGAAAATAAATTTGATGAAAAAATTTTTTTTCAAGTTTTGCATTCCTGGTATGATCACGTATTCAATATTGAATACATTTCGGTTAAAAACATTGTATTCATTCGAATAGTTTTCAAAATATCTAAAAAAAAATCCGAAAAAAAGTCAAATATCATTAGTCAGTATTATGTTCATTATTCTTATTTTAAACATCCTGAACGTAAACCGTTTTTGCAACATCGAAGACGAAGAATGTGGAAAGGTCATGCATCTTTTGAATTTCAGAAATATCATCACAGGGTGTTTCAAATTTTGTGTCGAAAATTGTGATAAGAAATTGTCCATAACTTCTGTTTTTCAAATTAGAACCCTATTATGATTGCGTTGGATTCTGCGGTGAAAAATAATGATAGTTCTCTAACATGATTATGCTCCTAAACAAAAAAAAAACTCAAAAATAATTGAGTTTAGGAGCAAAATAATGTTAGAAAACTATCATTATTTTTCACCGCAGAATCCAACGTAATCATAAAAAAATAGAGTTCTAATTTGAAAATCAGAAGTTATGGCCAATTTTTAATCACAATTTTCGACACAAAATTTGAAACACCCTGTGATGATCTGAAATTCAAAAGATGCATGACCTTTCCACATTCTTCCTCTTCGATATTGCAAAAACGGTTTACGTTCAGGATGTTTAAAATAAGAATAATGTACATAATACTGACTAAACATATTTGACTTTTTTTCCGGTTTTTTTTCGATATTTTGAAAACTATTCGAATAAATACATTGTTTTTTAAAAAAATTTGTATTCAGCATTGAATACTTGATTATACCAGGAATTCAAAACTTGAAAGAATTTTTTCAACAAATTTATTTTCACTCCCTGTATAACCGGAAGAACTTGGGCTTCGAAAATATTTCAGCTCTGTAGAGAATTTCAGGCAATAACATAATCCTGATTTTCAGATTTCAAATATGTCCAGTTCTCCAGAAACGTCTAATAGGCACTCAAACTTGGGACACCCTGTATAGTGAATTAACTCTATTTGAATTTCAGATCAAGAGTTTCGATACGAAATATCTGTTGAGTTTTGGGATTTCCAATTACATTCTCCTATTTTGAATACCTACTGGATTCTTGTTTACGGAACTCAATTCTTTCCATGAAACGAAAGATATACAATATTTTCGTGCGGCATTTTGCTTCGCTATCACGTCGTAAGATGATAAAATGTGCTGATCACATGGGAACTGGGTATAGAGATAAAGAAGTTGATAACCTCAAATGTTCATTGTATTATAATTGCAGTGGATATGATTCATTTGAACTTACTGAAAGGTTCAAAGACAATGGGTTTCTCGAAGTGATTTAAAATTGGTCAGTTGTTTTTTAGGGCTTTACACGAGACGAGAGTATAAAAAATCTCGTCTCGCTCTCGCCAATTCCCAAAAAAGTAAGTCTCGTTCTCGTCTCGTTATCAGTTGTCTCGTCTCGTCTCACTGAATTCTGAATAACGATAATAAATATTATAATAGGTATATAAACGAAATGTAATCATTAAAGGATACTGTGGGAGGTATACTCATTATTGAAAGGTTTTTTCTGGGTTTTCTCTCCCAAACTCTGAGAAATATCTATAAAATAAAAAAATTAATTATTTTGTGATTTGCTTCTGCGTAAGAAACTCAAGATATTTGTCAGAAGCAATCAATTGAACAATGTTGCCTAACAAACAACAACGAAACAACATCAACGAAGAAACAACTATATCGTAACGTTTCAGAGTCTATATCAGACTCCTTCGTCAGACGCTTTATGAAAATCTTTAGAATTATTTTGTTGATAGTTATTTTGTGAAATTCAAGAATTGTCACTGTCAATGTGACATGAGAAAACCCAGAAAAAACCTTTCAATAATAAACGAAATGGTATACAATAATGAATAATTTCGTAAAGCTACATTTATTACGCTCTTATACAAAAATATTTGTACATGTACATATTATTTTTAATTTTAAACACTGATAATTTCAACTTTTAAATTACTCGATGACAAAGAATTCAAACATAATCACGCTTGCATCACATCATTTTTCAATGATGTACGTGTTTTTGCCATCATCATACCTGCAGTGGAAAATAATCATTCAACAGGTACGGATGTAGCCATTAATATATCATCGTGTAGTGTAGGAAGAACTTTTTCATCACTCTCCACCACTGTAAAATATTTTCATTCCTATTTGCTCTGTCTAACAGCAAATATTCTTCAAACTCAGCTTTCCAATATTTCGAAAGTTTTGTTGATGTTTTCTACCTTCCCAGTGGGTAGATCATTGAGGGTGCTCTTGGCGTATTCCTCTTCCTCATAACACTTTTCGAAACATTGAATAGCTTCATTACTTTACCAGTTTTATTATACGTAGTTCCACAGATGTATACAATAATTGTTCACAATATCTTCACTACAAGGAGCACAAGAGAATTAATTTCTCCAGATGTTCAGATAAAGACGAAATTTTGAAAGCATTGGGATTTAGGGGCAAGGAAAGGTGTCCGTTAAGTATTGAATTCATAATGGCATCCGTTTTTATGGTTGTGGATTCTATTTTCTTGAAAAATAATCTCAATTATCGCAAGGTCATAACGAATTAATAATCTTCTAAAAAATCGTGTATTTCTAGAACAATCGATGCATAATATATACAAAATATATTGGTAATTATAGTGGAAACTCTTCATATTCAATTGTTTTTTGTGGGTGTTGAAAAAGATCGAGTCGTATATTAAACTTCATACAAAATATTTAGCGAGACCCAAAACGAGACTCTCGTGTTGCGCTTTATGTTATCTCGGTATCGCCTATAATATGTTTGAAAAGGTCTCGTCTCGCTTTTACGAGACGAGAACGAGTCGAGACGAGAAAAATCTCGCTCTCGCGTGAAGCCCTCTTGCTTTTCAACATTTAGGAGAGAAATTTTGTGGAAAGTTAAGTCATTTTATTTTAGTTCCAAGTGTTGACTCTGGGGGTCAGTGATGTACATAATAACGCACTATATCGTCCAGATGTGTCTGTCACGTTTTTCTTACAGGCGATCTTTTTTTTCCAATATTCAATTTCAGCTTATTTTGTTAACAATTCATATTTTTACAAATTGCGGAGGCAGTGAATAATGGATTTTCACTATTCATTGTGCATATCGATCCATATTTGAAAATTTTGAACATTCTCGATCAATATTTTCGGAATTTCAGAAGGAAAAGCATATTCACTTCTACATATCAGTTTCTTATTTCCAAATAAAACTAACCTTTTGAAATAAGTTTAGAAAAGATTCATAAATTATGTCCATTCTTAAAGAGTGATGGCAACATTATGCTCCATCAGAATATTATGTCTTCATGTACTGTGGTGGATAGTTTAAATCTATCCGAAATTAAACAAAATTCCAGCTGTAATTTGATTCTGAAATGTAAATTGTGAATATTTGTGTATCGTTCTTGAGCTGAACAAAATCGTTCGCTTATGAATAAGCAGTCTTCAGAGGCTCTTCTTCTTCTTCTACCGCGGTGCCGTCTCAGGCTGAACTGAGGCCTTCTGGCCCATTGTTCTCCCGCTTGCCAAACTCGTGAGACTCAGTCCAAAAAACACGCTGACAGGAATGCCGCGAGTTTAAAAGGAGAAGTCCCTCTCACCGTAGGAATCGTAGGTGTTGGGTTGCCTAGGTGTATGACCCTCAAGTCTTTAAGGTTGTTACAGTCGAACAGAATATGTTCAGCTGTTTCTTCCATGCTCTTGCACCAGCGACACAGAGCGCTATCGGCCAATCCCATCCTATTCACATGTTTGTTGAACTGGTGACCAGTTAGTAATCCAGTCACCAGGCTCAATTCTCTTCTTTCGAGTGAGAGAAGTTTCTTTACTTCAGACTTTGACGATGGTTTCTCAATGAGAAGCCTTGACTGCCTGAGTCCTACTCCCATGTTCCATACACTGGAGAAATTCTTGTCCAAACGATCCTTGAAGAATGTTTTAACAGAGGTACGACATAATGGAAGTGAAGGCTCAGGACCTATATATGGTATCCGAGCCCCCTGCTTCGCCAGCTTATCCGCCTTAACATTACCTGAAATCTCCGAGTGAGCCGGACACCAGATGAGTTTTACAACGATACCAGCGCCAAGCCTTCGCAGAGCCTTCCTGCATTCGCCTACTAAGTAGGAGTTTATCTTCACATCAGATAGGGATTTTAACGTTCCTTGACTGTCACAACATATATATATGTACTTGCCAGAGTATCCTAGTCGGATGTTTTCCAGCGCGCAGACAAGAACAGCGTATAGTTCTGCCTGTATTATCGAGCAGTTCTTCCCGAGAGGGATGGACATGCTCACTCGAGGTCCCACAATGCCTGCACCTGTCCCTGTAGTCGTTGTGGGCCCCTCTGGTTTAAGGAGATCACTCCTTGTATCCCATTGGTATCTATCAGGAATAATCACCCTATAGGGTTCGTTAAAGCAGAATAAGGCTCAGTGAATATACCAAATTAATATCAAACAACTCCCTTCCATAATTAAATCAAAATATTTTCGTTCAATTCATGTTATTCGATTCTACAACCGGCCCAAGGTGAAATATCCAAACTGGACTTAACAATCATGTTACGTTGAAGTTTTATGATGTATCGCTCAGATTACATCAATTAGAATAGAGTCCTGTTGACTGATAAAAACAATCCCGACTATATGAAACCACCATTCTGATTCTATTTCGAGAAAATTTCATTCAAACTAACCCTATAGGTAATCATTAAAGGATACTGTGGGAGGTATACTCATTATTGAAAGGTTTTTTTCTGGGTTTTCTCTCCCAAACTCTGAAAAATATCTATCAAATAAAAATTAAATATTTTGTGATTTGCTTCTGCGTAAGAAACACAAGATATTTGTCAGAATCAATCAATTGAACAATGTTGCCTAACAAACAACAACGAAACAACATCAACGAAGAAACAACTATATCGTAACGTTTCGGAGTCTATATCAGACTCCTTCGTCAGACGCTTAATGAAAATCTTTAGAATTATTTTGTTGTGAAGTTCAAGAATCTATTTTATAGATATTTTTCAGAGTTTGGGAGAGAAAACCCAGCAAAAAAACCTTTCAATAACCCTATAGGGCTGAGTAAATGGACAACGCTGAATATGCTGCATGAATTTTGAGTTATTTTTTCATTTATGGCTTTTCGACTAGTGGCCTTGAGGCCACATTACGCATTAATATTTAGTTCGAACTAGCTGCCCGCTCCCGCTTCGCACGGTTGAAATGCTGATACTATATATTCTACAGAATTTCTTTATACAGGGTGTCCCAGAAATCAACGATAAGCCGGTAACGGGCGATAGGCCAAGTCATAACAGTTATCAGAAAAATATTTAAAAAAATCTTTGTCATGTACTTTTCAAATTATAGGTATTAGAAAAAAAAGGAAAAACTGACATCCTATGATGATCTTTCAAGTCCTGTGTCTACAAATATTAATTTTTCGTCTGTCTTTTTTCTGTAATGTAATCATGAATAACCCTTCAAAAATTACATTTTAAAATTAGAACATAACTGCCTCAGTTTTAAATAAAATGTTGGATTTTTGCCCAACATTAAGGTCAAAATAATTACATCATCCAACTTCAACCGACTGTACTGTAAAAAAAATGTACTACACTGTTTTGGCAAGTAACATCAAAAGATGGCTCATTTAGTCTGGATTCCAAAATGGTATGATACTTGCTAGATTACTTCTTAGTTGAGGAAAATAATAATTTTTTTTTAAATGGAACCGGATTTCAGGCCAATTCTGTATAATTATTGGAAATGGAGCCTAGGCATCTTTAAGTCCACAATTTACAAGTAAAGTTTGATTTAAACGGTAGATGGAGAGTGACGTTATTTTGCCTAGTAAGAGTGAGACAGATGGTGACGCTAAGTGTGAGCGAGATAGATAGGGACGCTACTTTAATGCGAGAGTCAGACGAAATAAAAGGTGCAAAGTTTGAAATAAAATTCAGACATTGGATTTTTTCAGTTGACTTTAATTTAATTAGAAATTACAGCAAATGTTCAAATTGTTGGCCTTCAGCTGCAATGCTCTACATCTTCTTAAAAATGATAGCGTAATAAGACGGGTATAACTTCTTGAGTTAATGTATTCAGCGGCTTCTGTAATTCTTTGGTGCAGCTCGGCTAAATCTCCTTTATCGTTCCCCAGTAAAAGAAATCTATGGGGTTTAAATCGGGTGAACGGGCAGGCCACGAAATTGTACCACCCCGCCCAATCCACCTATCGGGGTATTCTCGGTCGAGGAACTCCCGAACTGTGGGAGCATAATGCGCTGGGCAGCCATCTTGTTGGTACCACATGCTGCTGTAAATGCTCAGTGGCACTTCTTCCAATAAATCTGGTAATTGATTTTGTAAGAAGTCCTAATAAACCTGGGCATTTAAGTTCTCCGGCAGCTCAGATGGACCAATAACTCTACCATTCAAAATTCCCGTCCACATGTTTACCTCGTTTGCATTGCAGCTGAAAGCCAGCAATTTGAACATTTGCTGTAATTTCTTGTAAATCTAATTAAATTAAAGTCAACTGAAAAAATCCAATGTCTAAATTTTATTTCAAACTTGCATCTTTTATTTCGTCTCACTCTCGCATAAAAGTAGCGTCACTATCTATCTCGCTTCCACTTAGCGTCACCATCTGTCTCACTCTTACTAGGCAAAATAACGTCACTCTCCGTCTACCGTTTAAATCAAACTTTACTTGTAAATTGTGGACTTAAAGATGCCTAGGCTCCATTTCCAATAATTAAACAGAATTGGACTGAAATCCGGTTCCACTTAAAATAACATTATTATTTTCCTCAACTAAGAAGTAATCTAGCAAGTATCATACCATTTTGGAATCCAGACTAAATGCGCCATCTTTTGATGTTACTTGCCAAAATAGTGTGGTACATTTTTTTTACAGTACAGTCGGTTAAAGTTGGATGATGAAATTATTTTGAATTTATTGTTGGGCAAAAATCCAACATTTTATTTAAAACTGAGGGAGTTATGTTTTAATTTTAAACTGTAATTTACAGAAGGATTATTCATGATTACATTACAAAAAAAAGACTGACGAAAAATTAATATTTGTAGACACAGGACTTGAAAGATCATCACAGGATGTCAGTTTTTCCTTTTTTTTTCTAATACCTATAATTTGAAAAGTACATGACAAAGATTTTTTTAAATATTTTTCTGATAACTGTTATCACCTGGCCTATCGCCCGTTACCGGCTTATCGTTGATTTCTGGGACACCCTGTATACAACGTTCACAGCATTTTTGTCGTTAGACAACACAAACATGTTTTCTTTAGAGGTTACTCTTGAAAGAGCGACATATAATTGGCCATGTGGAAAACACTCAACGCTCAAATATAAGCCTGTAGCGTTGAAAGTTGGACCCTGCGATTTATGAATGGTCATTGGAAAATATATCTTTACCGGAAATTGTAGACGTTTAAATTGGATCAGTACATCCGATGGTATCAGAGGAATTCGGGGAATCAATACATCTATCCTGGCTGAGGCGAGCCTCACGCTCTACAGATCATCCCTATCCTGGCAGTGCCGGCACCCCGGTCGGTACCACCGCAACCGCTATGTCCCTGCATTTTAAATCTGCAATATCTTCGAAAATATTCATTTAAATTACATGCTGTCGATCAATTGTAACGTTTCTTTTTAACTCAGGCAAGGGTTTGTTTATGTTTTGTTGACGATAAGGTTGTCGTTTGTGTTGACGTCGAATTTGAGGTTGGATCTCAGTGGTGCCAATCGACGCTAAATAATAATTGTTGTATTCGAAGAACCGAATAAGTTGGCAATATTGTTGAATTGTGACAGTCTGAAATTTGTGAGGGTCTGCGCCAGTCAGGGACATGAGGTCGTCCATTTTGTGAACACTCGAAGGAGGAGCAGTAGGTTAGGCGTATTTTCGGAACTTAATAAGAATTGGTGATTTCTTCTTAGTTGGATATAGTTTCGAAAATCGAATTAGGAGTGAGGGTTACATTGGTTTGATTTGGGAAGATAACAGGTACCTTGCACTCGTCTCGAAAGAGGATCTAACGACCTTTCTGCAAATCTAAGAGTTGAACACGTGAACGATCTTGGCGACTTTGACAGGTATGTGTTAGATGTTCTATTCTCGTCATTTATAGTGGAATCAATTCAGGTCGTAATTATATTTCTATATCCAGAACATCGCTGTGTGCTTGAAGAATTATTTGGTGGAGGCACGACAAGATTTGGTTTCGAAGCAAACGTGAGCAGGACAACCCCGAACATCAGGGTATGTACGAATTCTATAACTGTTGCATAACAACGAATAATTGGTCTGATTAATATTATGATAACCGAAATTATTATGTATTGCGAAAATTCATTTGTTTCTTATCCGAGAGAAGTCACTGATGATTTCTTTTCTGTCATCAGGGTTTTTGTAACATCAGGAGTTTTTGTGGCAGTCCGAGTTTTTGCGGCAGTCCGAAGTTTTTGTGGCAGTCCGAAGTTTATGGTGGCAGGAGTTTTTGTGTGCCAGCACGATTTTTATATCAAGAGGAATAGAAGGATTTTTGTGGCAGTCCGAAGTTTCTGTGGCAGTCCGAAGTTTTTGTGGCAGCCCGAGTTTTGAGGCCAGCACGAGTTTTTATATCAGGAAGAGTATAACTGAGACATTCGGATATATACAAGGTGGTCCATAAGTAGCGCTGTGAGACAGCCAACGCAGTGTTACCGATCCCGAGTATATACAAGGTGGTCAGGAAGCAGCGCTGGGGGACATTCAGTCAAAAGTCGCAGACGGCGAGTACAAAGGGAAGGAGAACGGTATTGCGAGACCATCGAGGCAATAATACGTTCAGGCACAAGGAATAGCTCGCAAGTTATAGAGAACATATCCCGAATCATCTTATACCTACTATATATATAACTTGAACATATATTGTTATCAATTATCTAGGTTATTGTTATTGGAAAGCGGAAATTGGGGCAAGATTTGTAGTAATCGTATATGATCATAGAGGAGAAACGTGAATGCGCCTGAGCTCAAGCGACGCGTATTTGAATCCAAGAATAATATCTACGTACAATTTCCGCCACCCTTATTCAGGGTTTCATAATAGTTAAATTTTGCTGGATCTAAAGACCTGGGTTGTATGCTATTAGAATAAACTGTTTGTTATTAGCGTGAATATTCTTTTGGTGAATTTAGGAATTAGTACATTACGCAGGGGTATCTGGGAGACTTAAATTTACCTGGCGCCCATTTACTAGGTTCCCTTTATAGGAATCCACTCCCATCTCCACTGTAGCTAGACCGCGGATCCCTGAGTTCTAGTAGCTCCGATCTTAACTACTGCGACTTGGGAACAGTCGTATGTCGTTATACAATATTAAATGCACAATGCATTTAAGGTACTTAATTGGATAAAGATCAATGCTGTATCGCTTTAAATAGCTTCGTAATCAAGCCATTATTTCTCGCAGAATGTAAAGGATAAAACATGGTTATTGTAGGTTATCCTTAAGAGATAGACATATACCATCGCGGACTTTTTTATAGACCATTGTAAGGTGTACCATACTGTACTACATTATTTTGATCTATCTCGTAGGGTTCAGCCAGCTTTTGCAATTTAAGCGCAAAAAAATGTGTTTATTTACGACATCACATTAGAAACCTCTAAAATTATCAGTGTTTCTCTAATATATTATGCATGTATTATACATGTAAACCTTCCTATTGAATCACTCTATCTACTGAAGAAACCGCATCAAAATCCTTCACTTAGTTTTAAAGATCTAAGCATACATAGGAACAAACAGACAGCGGGAAGCAACTTTATTTTATAATATGATGACGCTCCACGTTTCGTTCGAGCGCCTACAGCTCGGTAAGGGGCGTGCTGTAGACGTGTACTGTGCCGGATATCGTTCGATGCATAGATCGATGCGCAGAAGAGTATTTGGAAGATAACGCACCCCTTTTATTGATGCGGTTGCCGTTGAAGGGCAGAAGAAGAAGCTAGGGATGAATTAGATCCCTACAAAATTCCCCTGCTAGTGACATAGTCACGATACTGTTCGGGGTCATCGCCAAGAAGATGGGAAATGGCTGTGATGTACACATATACACCTGGGCTGGGACCATGGCGGTGGACCGTCTGAGGGAGCCCTGGACCTGAAGAGGCTGAGTGAGAGACGTTTGCTGTGCACCCCAGTGCAAGCAGGAATTAAATACCTACCTGTTGGATCAGTTCGGGGTCACCAAATGGAATGAATTCATTATCTTGGTTACTGTACATATTTATTGAAAATCCCGAAACACATCAAATTTAAATTCGTAAAGATGCGAATCCTACCTTCAACCCCCTTCGAAAGACATAGTACAACCTCCAATTTTTCAAATAGGAATAGAGCTTCACGCGAGAGCGAGATTATTTCGTCTCGTCTCGTTCTCGTCTCGTAAAAGCGAGACGAGACGAGACGTTTTCAAAAATATTATAGGCGATACCGAGACCACATACAGCGCAACACGAGAGTCTCGTTTTAGGTCTCGTTAAATTTTTTGTATGAAGTTTTATATACGACTCGACTTTTTTCAACACCCACAGAAAACAATTGAATATGAAGAGTTTCCACTATAATTACCAATATATTTTGTCTATATCATGCATCGATCGTCCTAGAAATACACGATTTTTAGAAGATTATCAATCCGTTATGACCTTGCGATATTTGAGATTATTTTTCAAGAAAAAATAGAATTCACAACCATAAAAACGTTATTAACGTTCGTTAATTGGCATTGATGCTGGGAGAATTAGGTACTGATTGAGTTTATATTATATTTTAATTTCGAAATCTTCGTATTTGGCGCTCTAGTTCCTCTGAACTGAGTGCTTATCAATTTGCCCAAATGTCTGTAATTTTAGAATTTTTCAATGAAAATGGTCTTAAACGATTTGGTTCGACTCACTGATCAAGAATCCGTGGTCGAAATTCATTCTGTCCGGTTGGTCCGGCCGGCCGTAGGCACGATAACTCTCGAACGGAATGAGCTAGAGAGTTGAAATTTTCAGAGTAGGTTTGGCAGATAAATATCTCAGCTAAGTTCGTTATTGGGCAAAATCAGACAGATGGTTTCAGAGTAACAAAAAAAAAATTTTTTTTACATAACAAATTCCAAATTAAATTTTTTTTCAATAAGCAGTTTTACCATAAGAATCCAATGATATAATTTTTAACTCTAAGAAGCTAATACTTTCGGAGATATGAGTTTTCAAAATTTCAATAATAAATCGTATTTCAACGTTTTCACAAAATTATATAATTATTCTATGTATGAATTGTCATAATGTCAACTTATTTTCCTGAGACATGACATTGTCTAATTCCTTGCTAATAGTTGGTTCGAGAAACGTCAAAATCGACTTAGAGAGACAAGGGTAAAAAACAGTCAAATAAACCCCCATGTGGCGATTTTATGTCGAAAAGTGAAAATTAAGAATATATATCCCAGGTAAGTACCGACGTTTTATTCTAATTTCTAATACCGGAGATCGACAAGATCGTTCGTGGAGCCCGATAGCCGGTTCGTCTAGTCAGTCGGGTTTTCGGTTTCGGAACGAGAGAAGGCGGGCTCAAATCCCGGAAAGGGAATTACACTTTTTGGCGCTCTAGTTCCTCGGAACTGAGTGCTTATCAATTTGCCCAAATGTCTGTAATTTTTATTTAAGATGCAATTTCACCTTTAAAATCCATCGATATCATTTTCAACTCCAACAAGCTAATACTTTCGGAGATATGATTTTTCTAAATTTCAATAATGAATCGTACGTACTTCTATGTTTTCAAAGAATGCTATAATTATTCTATCTAAGCTTTATTATATGATCTGTGTTCATACTCTTACATTTCATCCTGTTTTATAAGAAAGAGTCAAATTCATTACAGCTATTTTAATTTGATTTCTTCCATGGGGCAGTTCTCATTCTCAGATTGCTCATTTAATCTTTATAAATAAACTATTATTTGAATTTGATTTCCTTTATGATGCAGATCTTTCATAAGAATACATTGATTTAATTCCCAACTCTGAGAAACCAATACTTTCGGAGATATAATTTGTCTGTTTGAACTAGAGCGCCAGAAAGCTCCTGTCCACAGGGCTTGAACCCATTTTTTAAATTAACCGTATACAACAGCTGTTGGGTTGAAGCGAATTGAGGACGATACCTATTGTCTTCCGAAAATTCCAAATCTCTGACATCGTTAGGTTTTCATGGAAAGGGATGGTGACATCCAACAAAGTCAGGAGGCAAGTTCGTATAGTTCGTCTTTGCGAGGAAGGGCATTACTTTGATGTTTGGAGGGATAATTTAGAGAAGAGCAGATATCCACTTTCATATTTCAGATACCGGCAATAGCGGTACACCGACAATTTCCTCTATATCAAGGTGTTTGTATCAGAATATGTCCCTCGATAACTTAACCATATTACCTTACAACCCCACCAACTTCGGTATGAACCGTAAACCGATGTTTTCAACTGCCGCAGCCTCCAAATTTGCGACTTACGCATTTTCAACGAGGCTCACTGGATAAGATATGGCCGAAAGTGATACTTACATTTTATCCCTTTCAGAAATTCTCTTCAATACGTCATGTCTGCCTACTAGAAAGGATGTCCCTTATCCAGGAACGGAAATGTTTTCTGATAAACTGAACGATAATGTACAGGTCGATGTCACTGAAACAAACAAAAAATGAAGGAAGGAGTACTATAAAAATGCAGCAGATGTGAGTTTCTCCCGCTACGTTCTCGCAAACTATTTGACCGATTTTCATCATTCTTTCAATGATGGAACACAATGATGCAATTATTTGCTTGCTTAAAGAGATGATGCTGTCATGAATTATAAGTGACTCGGTACGTGCTTCGCTACGTATAAAGTGAAATAATAAGAAAATTGAATTAGAACATCAAATTCATTTATTCAAACAAAAAAGTATTTTATTGATTGCTAGCTATTTTAAAACTTAATCCAAAACATTTGGATAAACAATATTTTTTGTTTTTCCATTTTGAGCATTAATAAACAAACGGCTGGGGGTTCTTCATTTTCGACCGTTAATTTACTGCTTAATTTTTGAATAATTTGAGTAATTTGAATGCAAAAATCCGTCCGATTGAACGGATATTAATTATAGATTTCGTAACTTAACGAAAAGATCCAAATCCCAAGATACGTTTACTGGAGTAAAGCTCCTTTAAGTTTTTCATTGGGTAAAACTGAAAAAAAATTAAGAGAAAGCTATTTCGGACGCTCCGAGATTCGATCCTGCCGCCCGGCGAGGCTCGGGAGCTATAAATTCCCAATCTACTCGGATGCTTTCCGTCTGATTTTCAGAATATCGTCAATCGTGTCGAGCGATCGATCGAAATCGGTTACTCGTTCATATTTCTCCTAGTTTTTCTAGATGATTCCAAGATTTTCGAGTAATTACGTTTGAAATTCAAATTCGACCGAAAACGTCGACCTTGAAGAAGCCGCGTTAAAATTCGCTACAGAAATACGTGAAAGGTCAGAATTTTGTCGACTTTCGCGAAGAGTCACATTATCCTATCGTTCTTCCGGGAAAAGAGAGAAAAGAGGATCGAAAAAAGGGCTCCGTTGTCGATTAATTTCATTTCGAATCTCGTCTTCGCGTTCCCGCAAAGACTGTCGTTCCGAACGCCACCGTTCCTCCGAATTACTTTCCGCAATTTTGCTCCTTTTGCCAAAATCGGCGTTTTTTCGCCTTTTCACGATTTTTTTAAAATACACCCCCATCTTTTTGCTCCGAAAACGCGAAACTCTTCGAAACTTCCGTATTTTTCCTCGATAAACCCCTTCGGCATTTCCCCCAAACCCCCCTCCTAACATCCAAAAAAACATCACGTTTATAGTAAAGTTTCCTTTGATAAATGAAGAACCGCTCGACCGATTTTGTACAAACGTCACATAAACCATACTAAATAGTCCGAACAAAGCCTGAACATTTGGTTTGGATAGGTGAGCCCGTTCTTGAGTAGGGCTTCACGCGAGAGCGAGATTTTTCTCGTCTCGTCTCGTTCTCGTCTCGGAATAGCGAGACGAGACGAGACGAGACGTTTCCAAAAATATAAAAGGCGATACCGAGACCACATACAGCGCAACACGAGAGTCTCGTTTTAGGTCTCATTGAATTTTTTGTATGAAGTTTTATATACGACTCGACTTTTTTCAACACCCACAGAAAACAATTGAATATGAAGAGTTTCCACTATAATTACCAATATATTTTGACTATATTATACATCGATCGTTCTAGAAATACACGATTTTTAGAAGATTATCAATTCGTTATGACCTTGCGATAATTGAGATTATTTTTCAAGAAAAAATAGAATTCACAACCATAAAGACATGTCTGTCATTTTCGAATTATTTGGTTAAAAACGATTAGGTTCGACTCCCTGAAGAATTCGTGGTCAAATTTGATTCTATCCGGCCGTTGCCACGATAACTTCCGAACGAAATGAGATAGCGACTTGAAATTTTCAGAGTAGGTGGTGCGTCCGAATGCGACAGCTAAATTCGTTGATGGGCATAATCGGCCAAACGGTTTCCGAATACTAATCTGGTTTTCGAACAATGCAGATCCGATCGAACTGAAACTTGGTGACTAGTTGAAGAATACCGACGCAAAGACGAATTTCGTGAGGATCGTATAACTGGAAAATTTTTAAAAAATTATAAGAAAATATTATGTATCTCACGATAACTTGAGAACGGAAAGAGATAGCGCCGTGCAATTTACAGGGTAGGTTGTGCATCCAAATACGACAAGTTCGTTAATAGTTATAATCGACCAAACGGTTTTGCATCTGAAATGTTGGTGTTTTTCCTCAATAACTCAGACATGGTAGATAGTTGTAGAATCGCTAGAAAATTTTCAAAAATCATTGATAACAATTATCTATCTCTGAAACTATCCGTCAGATATTGCTGACATTTTGTGAGAGCTTTCAAAACCTGCCTCTACAGCTAAGTTCCAAATTTGAACACGATCGGATGCATATTTTCGGAAATTCGAGCAGCCTTGGGTGAGTTCAGTAGCTGGATGGGTGCCAGTTGCCACGATAACTTTCAAACGGAAAGATTTTCAGGGTGGGTTGCGCATCCAAATGGTACTGTTTAATTGGGCATAATCGGCGAAACGGTTTCGGAACTATACCCATCTTAATTTTGTTGTTATTTCCCCAATAACTCAAAATACAGGGTAGTCTTTGACCACTGCATTAATTTTTAACCAAAGATTCCTCTCATCAAATGAAACACTTTTTTCATCAAACATTTTTCCAAATTCAGCTCAGGTAAAAGATACAGGCTGTTGAAATTTTGAAAAAAAATCACTTTTTATTTGGTAGCTTTGATATCCTTTTTTCGAATAAAATGAATGTTGGCGTAAAGTTTCCTATAACTATGATACATATTTTCCAAATATTAGTTATTTTCTACTTCTACTGGTTTTCTAGTTATGGACTCGTGGATTCATAAAACTAAACGAAATTAGCATAAAGAAAGCATAAAGTTTTTCTTGAGTCATTTCAAGAATATTCCATCGTTTTAGAACATTATATTATTCTTCATCATTTCTCCTTAAACGCACCGTTTTCGAAATATTCTTCATTGAATGTTTTAAAATGGAAAACTCCAGAAATTTCACTACTTTTATGGATCCGTCCCTGAGCGTTGGAATCCCCAATCAAGCTGTAAACCACGTTACCATGCCTTATTCTCGTCCGCCAACAATGTCATAGATAATTTATATGCGGGAGTGTATTAGCACATTGTGAAATCTTTAAACGCTTGTAACTTTTTACCTGAGCCGAATCTGGAAAAATGGTGTATGAAAAAGGTGATACATTTGATGAGAGGAATCTTTGGTTAAAATTAATGCAGTGGTCAAAGACTCACCCTGTATACATATCCCATGCAATTAAAACTTGGTAATTACTTGTAGAATGCCACTAGAAAAGAAATTAAAACAATTTTCTTCAAAAATTTTATATATCAGAAACTTGACTATGCAACCCATAAATATTGCTTTCTAGTGATTACTTCACTTTACCTATCGCCGCTGGACATTTTCAGAATAAAACTTTTTTTTTTTTTATTCTTAATGAGTATAAAGCTAATGCAGTTTTAAATGAGACTCCAATGGAAGCAATAGTTCGAAACGGATCAATATCAAAGTGGAATAATAAAATTCCTTAAGTGATTAGTTCTTGAATTGTTTCATTGTGTGGTGTAATACTTAAGCTAATGCGTTCAATTCAAATTTGATTAATGTCCCAGAATTGTCTCCGCCATTATATATGAGAGACCAGGATGTGCCAGCTTGTACTAATATCGGAAGTATCGCGGTATTTAGTTGATAGAAATGCGGAGGTCGACTCGTTACATTCACATAAAATGCGAACCGGAAATTTCAGTATTTCTATAAATTAAATATGTCCCGGAAATAGAACGGCCCAGGGAGAACGAAGGGCGTGGACTAACGAATATCATCCCCAACCCTAGTGGGATTTCCAATAATTAATCCCAGTAAACGAGCGGCGAAAAAAATTAACCAACAGTTCAAATTTTCAATTTTTAAGGATGGAACTTGAATAACGCATAGTTAGGCTTCGATCGCGACATATTGATATAGAGGGTGTTTCTAAATTGATGCGAAGATTGAAGAAGGTGGTTATTTAGCAAAAATTAATGGAGGTGTTACTGCTCTTTGAAATTGGAAGAAAAATTCGGTCTTTTCACTATCTCCCTTATGGAACAATTTGGGAGAGCGAAACTTGGCACATCGCTAAGGCAGATTTAATGTATATTTTTGACAGTTTTCGTAATTCCGAAATGGGGAGAGAAAATCAATCCCTACAAAATTTTGCATCTTCATTTTTGATGCTTGATTTTGCCAATTGAAAAAATGGTTTGATTGTGTCTTTTCACATCAATTCACAGAGACATTATAATACACTGCGCAAAAAAATTAACGCACATTCTGAAAATCTCAATTTTAATGAAAGTTAACTCTACATTGACTTTATATCTTATCTTTTATGTTCTCTCGGGAAGGTTTTGAACGAAACAAGACACATTAAATGAAAGAAATTTCATAACCGAGATATTTATGTCCCAAACCTACTCTGAAAATTTCTATTGTCTGACTTATTCCGTTCGAGAGTTATCGTGTTAACGGCCGGACGAAATCGATCCCGACCACGGATTCTTTATCAGATAAACTTGTTCAAGACCATTTTCAGCCAAAAATTCGAAAATTACAGACATTTGGGCAAATTGATTAGCACTCTGTTCCGAGGAACAAGAGCGCCAAAAATGAGGTGGAAAATTTATGTTTGAGTTTAATATATTATTATGACATAAGGTGATTTTTCATTAGAACTCTATTTTTCGGCGTATGAGAACAGAATATTTCTAAACTATATTTAAATTGAAGTAGTTTTTACGAGGTAATGCCATAGACAAAAAAATGTTGAAAAGTTCTCGTTATCTCATTTTTTATTATTGAACTTTACCGTTTCAGTTCGAAACTCTATCAGGCCTTATCGTTATTAAAAGTTCAAAAATGACTTTTCCGCATGTCTCCCCATCCTCCATGTCCGGAAAATACGTGTGACGGAATTGAGAAAGTGTTGAAGTTTTAAATGAGTAATATAGTAAATATTTGATGCGAGGTGGTTCACCTGAGGACAAGTCCAATGAAAGCTTAATTTCCTACTCCGCTTCGCAATGTAATTAACTCCAACTTGTGATTGTTCTACTGGCTGAATAAAAACACTTGCGAATTAAACACTCCACTACATGTATATCTGCACTGCTGAAATTCACAGCCAACCAGAATGGAATGATCAATATTTGATGGTGTTTTACTGGAAGAATCCAGAATGTGTATTCCCATAGTCCCACCGAACTTATTCCAATTCTGTGGACAATTAATTGGCCATACCTGTAGCACTTCTGCTCGAAATAGCTTATTTCATTGATGATATATCGGAGAGTTTGAAATACGTGCGAAAAACGACACACATTTTACGGTATTCTCTCTACAAAATGTTAATCACTTCGGTGCGCCTCACTCCATCGAAGACTCATTGCATCGAAAGTTCACTCTTTCGAAGGTCCACTCCATCGAAAATGACGCCCACTTACTCCTGATTCGCCGAACGTGAAATCTCCTGTATCGATCGTACGCCAACAAAGCGGAATCTGTCTAACCCAGGAGTCGGCGGCTCTTTGTATATGAAGCTGCGGCTTTATTCTTATGAATAAATAGATTAGTTTTTTTACCAAAAAACTTTATTTGTGAAAGTGCTATTCATTGTTGGCAAGAATAATTTTTCTGGCTCTAATCTATTTATTCATAAGAATAAATAATATATGCGTATGGAGAGCCCCAGCTTCAGAGCTTCAGAGCTGCATGTGGCCAACCCCTGGGTCGCATTGCGCTTTGTTGACGTACACTCAATGAAACAAATTACCTCTCATCCAGCCAAACTATGGACGAAGACGGTCGTTATAGCAGATTTCACGTTCGACGAATCAGGAGAAAGTGGGCGTTATTTTCGATGGAATGAAACTTCGATGCAGTGAACTTTCCATGCAGTGAACTTTCGATGCAATGATTCTTCGATGATAATTTCCACCAATTTTCTGACTTTGTGCCCAAGCGCACTTGGCCAGTAGACGCTCGTAGTATTCAATGAGAAACGATCAAAATTAGAAAAAAAATTCCAATGAATAATTTGAATTTTGCATTATGAATAATTAATGGTTTATATAACTAGCGCAATGGATGGAAGATTTTCCGTGATTTTTCCGAAATGAATTAGCATTGTGGATACAATTTCCATTTAATTGAAATGAATTTATATTAAGTAAAAACCGAATCTATCAAATATTAAATTTTTTGATGGAAACATTCCATGTATTATTCAAATCCGAATTACAATCATACCAAAATTTTCCACATCAGAAATATCAAATTTACAATTATTCATCGCTATGAATTTATTAGATTCTGAGCTAATTTCAATAACATTCGAAAATATATCAGTGCCGAATGTGGTGATACAGGGCTGGTCTTATCAATTGGACCCCTCAGCATCGATGTGAATATAGATTAAATATGTTGAACAACATTGGAATTGTTGAGGTTATGTTATATTCAGTTATTCATTATAAGGGGTAGATATCACAGAGGATATCGTTGATTGATACTGTGAGGGACTGATTTTGATTGTTGACAATTATATTATTTTTCAAATCCTTTTGTCTAAATCAACATTTATTGTAAACTACTGAAAAACTAGATGGGACACAAGTTGGTCGTTAGCATGGAATACAATTTATATTTTTTCAACCAATAATTTAGAATACAAAAGCTGGCACCCATCAATGTATTTTTAAATAATTATATACAATAAAAGTTTCAGTAAAAAATTTTTCTTTTTTGAAAATTATTTTTTAAAAAAGAAAAATTGTAAAAACTGTATATGTTGAGTCTATAAACTACTGAGTAATAAACGTTACTATCGAAAGGGTTTCTTTGGCTCGGAATATTCTACCTGGAAGATAGTCTTCTATAGTACAAATAAATATAGTAAAATTTTCTTACATACGACTCGACCTTTTTCAACACCCACAGAAATAAATTTAATATGAAGATTTTCCCCTGTAATTATCAAAATATTTTGTCTATATTATACATCAATTGTTCTAGAAAAACACAATTTTTTAAAAGATTAATAATTATATTATGTTGAATTCGCAACCATAAAAACTGATGCCATTATGAATTCAACACTTATCGGACAACTTTTACTGCCCCTAAATCCCAGTGCTTTTAAAATTTCGTCCTTATTCGAACATCTGGAGAAATTCATTGTTTCTCCTTGCGCTTCTTGTAGTGAAGATGTGAACAATTTTTGTATGCATCTGTGGACGTGCATATTATAATGAAACTGGTAAAGAAATTAAGCTATATACGGCTATAGCCGTATTTAGAATGAAATAAAGAGTCATCTTTTCACTCGCTGACTGCAATTCCTGATATTCCTTTCCACGCATATATTTAAATATTCTTTTGAATTGATAGCTTAACATTTTGAACATCAAACAATACAACAAGTGTATGAAAATGAAGCTGTGTTAGCAGAGGTTAGTGTAGCGCGGTATCATAGAATTCCACGTATGCTACAAGAACAAGAAGAGGCAAATACCTCAGTTAAAAACAATCTGTCTACCTGTTAGTGTTGTGATTCGTGAAAATTGAAATTTTGTACAAAATAAGCTGAAATATTGAAGGGCATCTCCCTCAATATGGATTCTTCAAGTTACCTTCAACACTTTAAATGTGTGGTTCTTTTTAAACACTCCACATTAGAAATATACCTTGTTCTTGGATCATCACTAAAAACGTTGCAACATTCGACCCTTCATAAAATATAATTTTCCACAGACGACGTCGAAATCCAGGTAGAAGCAACAAATCTCCTCAAACACGGCAAATATCAACTAAATCAAGTGTAGACCTAGAATTCCTGCAAGCATACTGAATAATTTATATTCTCATTTTTATAGTCTCTGTAATGTAACGCATGTGTTAAATATTTCATTCGTACACGAGAGGATGGAATTTGTCGTGATGCATTAACCTTTTTCAAAGTTGCAGGAAAAAAAGTGGATAACGAAAAGCCGTGAAGCTTATTATATCAGCGAGATTCCGGAATGGATCAGACAAAATGGGGGGTAAAGTGGGGCGCGATACCACTGACCCAAGGTGTCCTTTCATGTCATCAGGCATAATTATTTTGGGTCTGAATATGTTGCATGCATTTGATAAGGAACATCTCGAATCCTACAGCTATTGCTATTGATGTTCTGCTTATTCCGACAGAATTCTTCTTTGAAAGCATAGGAAGAGATTCTGATTCAAAATCAAAATTGTAGAGGCATTTCGAATTAGATGTTTAATTTTGAATATCCCGTTATTATGACAACTGTTACATAAAGAACTGTCAATTTGTGACAGATAACGATGAAATACTGTCATTTATAACAATTCTGAGGTGAAGACGGGTGCTTTTGCGTGCGAACCACGTTGATCTTGATTCGGATGTCTAAAAATTGCACTTTTTATTTCGTCGATTAGGTTTTCTGAATTCGTGGGACGTAGCTTCATTATTTCCGAAAACCCCTGTTAAAATGGCAATAGAAAATTTGAAAGATTGGCTTCCTAGTTTAGGTCTCCCTCAAATAGAAATTAATCAGTACTTGATGTTAACCTCAATGTGCATGCAGAAAATTAGCTTTTCTTTTAACGATAAATATTATAAATAAACTGTCGGTACACCTATGGGTAACCCCCTTTCCCTTTTTTGGCGTTCTTGTTCCTCGGAACAGAGTGCTTTTCAATTTGCCCAAATGTCTGTAATTTTCGGAATTTTGGCTGAAAATGGTCTCGAACGATTTGGTTCGACTCACTGATCAAGAATCCATTGTCGAAATCGATTCTGTCCGGCCGGCCATCCGGTCGGCCGTTAACACGATAACTCTCGAACGGAATAAGCTAGACAGTTCTGTGAATTTCACTCTTTGAGCATGCGCATTGTCATTTTCCAAACAAAATAACATAAAATTAGAAATAAAGATTAGAGTTGGCCAACTTTAGTTCTTATTCTTATTTCTTATTTTAACTTATTTTGTGTATAAACACTGCCATGATGTACATTTTCAACTTTCTTATTTTATTTTAATTTGTTTTTTATTTTATTTTATCTTATTTTATTTGCTGTATAAACCAGCCTATACTGGCTCACAAATGTGTTTAACATTCCGCATAAGAACTAGGCAGTAAGTACCATTATCCTATGTGCAGATGGTCAGGCAACATCTAAACGGAAGTCTTGAAGGATAGTTGATGGGGGAGACACCTTACATCACCGACTAGTTTCCCCGACTTAAATCGCATCAACTTTCTGGTTGGGACAAGGGCGTAGCCAGGAATTAATTTCGGGGAGGGTTTTGAAATAGGAATTAATTTCGGGGGGGGTTTTGGGGGTATAAGGGTCACTTTCTGCAGCAAAAAAATTTTTTTTTAAAGAGAAAAATAACATTTCGGGGGGGGTTTGAACCCCCAAAACCCCCCCCCTGGCTACGCCCTTGGGTTGGGACTACTATAAAATATTGTTGTACCAAGAAATACGAAAACTAAAAGATACACAATTATTGAGGAATGGCCTTCAGGCGTAGACACCTCAAGGAAAATAGGGAGAGACCGAAGTGGGGATGAAACATTTTCCGTATCGAAAAAATATCTAGTCACTCTTAAACCGTGTAAGAAAGCGTTCTGTTCACTTGGAATAAAACGAAATGATACATCTGTTGCTTATTTCGCCTGAGAAATTCATACCACTCAGCCCCATCAAGATGATGAAAGAAAATTTGCATATACATATAAACTTTCAATGATATACAACACCTCGAAGTTCGACGTCGAATATACAGAATTCTGACGTAGAGACGTTGATTTTCGTTTGATATGGGGGACTAGGGGTAACTCGATATTGCAGTTATACTCTGGCATGAATCAAGTAGAGAGCAAAGAGAATATCTTAGTAGCATAACACCAGAATGCTGTTTATTCCATGAAATTCAAACATAAATGAAGGGAATTATTAATTTTCCAATAAAGTAATTACATTTCAAATGAGAGCCTGAATGCTACGAAGAATAATATTACTTGGGTACCGTTCTCCAGGCATTAGGCTTATATATTATTGATAAGGTTGAGAGGCTTCGCTTCAAAGGAAGCTAAATCATTTTACGTACATCATCTTGAATTTCTTCAACATCTTCATTAAGGATGATCTTTGGATTTCGCCCGTTTATTTCCATCATAAAAGTTTCGGAAGACGTATCCGCGATGCTTTAGCTACAAGATTTCCTCCATGTTGTTTACTTGAAACTCGCAGAACGCATTCTTGAGGATAAGAAATTCATGAAAACATTCTACCAGAATAATCTGAGATTTATGCAAAACGCCCCAAAGTTTCATTATTTCAACTGTCTCATATCTCGCATCAATCCCTCTGTTTATTATTTTCTCAAAAAATTAACTTCAAATTTCAATGTCATGAAAATAAAACCAAATCCTAAATGAATCATATTACTAGGATAAATCCTAAGTTTGATATGGGACAGAATATTGGTGTCAACATATTTTCATCTTATTCCTTTCTCGAGAAGGAAGGAGCGAGTTAATTTGAAGATATGAATAAAATCAAGTACACGAATATGTACTCGTTCTTTAATATAAATTTTTCATCAAATATCAAGACGACATGGCTGTCTAATTTTGCTCCAAGAAACACAGAATGTTTTGAAACGCATAGTTTGACATATCTCGGTTAAAATAATCCTCCATGAATTTAATATTGCGATATACTGTCGGGACAAACGGAAATGAAAAAGTTAACCACGTTACACGTTCATTTTGCTTTTCCGCTCATCCGATTCCACTAGGTCCCGAATTCCCCACATTGGTTGATAGTTATGTCAACAAATGTAGCGACAGAAATCCTTATAAAGATAAAGATTCCCCATGATTCTTTTCAACGTCGGACTGTTTAAACTTATTATCGATACCACTAAGAGGTGTTACAATAAGAGCATTATACGATAGAATAATTAGTAGCGAATATCATGATCGAAATTGTTAGTTTGATTGTCACGATTTTAGGCCAGTGCTGAATGAAGCCTTTCGAAATGGTAAAAAGTGAAAAAAAAATGGGTTCAAGCCCTGTGGACAGGAGCTTTCTGGCGCTCTAGTTCAAACAGACAAATTAGATCTCCGAAAGTATTGGTTTCTCAGAGTTGAGAATTATATCAATGTATTCTTATGATAGAACTGCATCATAAAGGAAATTAAATTCAAATAAATGTTTATTTATCAAGATTAAATGAGCAATCTGAGAATGAGAACTGCACCATGAAAGAAACCATATTAAAATAGCTGAAATGAATTTGACTCTCTCTTATAGAACAGGATGAAATGTACGAGTATGAACACAGATCATATAATAAAGCTTAGATATAATAATTATAGCATTCTGTGAAAACATAGAAGTACGATTCATTATTGAAATTTAGAACTTCATCTTAGCAGAAATTGAATTCAAACATCATAGAAGAATTAAAATTCAACAAGAGTGCCAAAAATTATCAATCCAAAACCAATAGACGAATTCTGCCCAACAACGAACTCATCCGAGATATTCATTCCTCAATTCTATGATGAACGATAATATATATCTTTCCTCAAATCTACTCCAATACACCAATATTCCAGTTTTGTTTTTAGTGGAGATACTCTGAACTCAATATTATTAACTTACCATTACCATTCCCATCATCATATGGATTGACCATCGGCATGAAAATATCAACCAACAAAAAGTATGATATTATATTATAATTCTCATATTTATACGATTGCTGGAATGAATGACAATGTTATTAACTTACCATTACCATTCCCATCATCATATGGATTGACCATCGGCATGAAAATATCAACCCACAAAAAGTATGATATTATATTATAATTCTCATATTGATACCATTACTGGAATGAATGACAATGAGACAACGTCAAAGTTGACAGTATAACAATTCATAGAATAGCCACAGAATAATTCTATCATTGAAATTTTGAAAAATCATATCTCCGAAATTATTAGTTTGTTAGAGTTAAAAATGATATGAATGGATTCTTATGGTAAAACAGCTTATTGAAAAAAATTTAATTTGGAATTTGCCTTGTAAAAAAAAATTTTTTTTTTGTTACTCCGAAACCATCTGTCCGATTTTGCCCAATAACGAACTTAGCCGAGATATTTATCTCCCAAACCTACTCTGAAAATTTCAACTGTCTAGCTCATTCCGTTCGAGAGTTATCGTGCCTACGGCCGGACCGGCCGGACAGAATGAATTTCGAGCACGGATTCTTGATCAGTGAGTCGAACCAAATCGCTAAAGACCATTTTCATCGAAAAATTCGAATATTACAGACATTTGGGCAAATTGATAAGCACTCAGTTCCGAGGAACTAGAGCGCCAAAAATAAAAGTACGAATTTTTTTTTTGGAAAAGGAGAATATAACAGAAATATATATATACATATAATTAAGTCAAAATAAGGTGAAAAAATGAATATCTTGAAACAAAAAGATGATTGTGTATTTGGGGATAAAAAAGTAAGTTTTCACAAAATTTCGTGAAAAGTAAAATTTTTTGTTAAAGATATTAACAAAAAGCGAAAACTTGATTATTTGGATTTTTCACATGAATTTTGAGGTTATGTGCAAAAAGTGTGAATACAAAAGTTGTAGATTTTCTGTAACTTTGCGATTTAACTATTTTCCATAGGTAGTTTTGCCGGAATTCGTGATAACCGCTTTTTACCCTTAAAAACTCCTCCTTCCACTTCCCTAACTCAGATCGCCCGTAAATTAGTTTTTCTTCCATTTTTATTATATTCTCTTATTTCTAGTGGGTTTCATTCTACTATTTTTATTTTTTTGTTTCGAAAATTATCGACCCTTCTTTATTTATAGAGTGCCTGCTATGTTACCAAGTTATGTTCTGTCAAAAGAATATTCGAACAATTCCAAAGAACTGATTCGGTTAGTGATGAAATCGCCATCATTCGCTGATGGGTCAAACGTGAACAGTACCTTGCCTAAGGTGACGTAAGGACCCAGTAACAAAGCCTACACAGAACACTGATTCTCCTTACTCAATTTCTTAAAAGCTTATGAGTGGTCTCCTTGGAAAGACCCATGAGCATCAGTATAAATATCAAGTCTCACTTGTAAAATATCGCTTTTGACGACTTGTGGTTTCAGCAATACGGTGCCACATGCCACCGGTGAAACCTCGAAGGTCTCGCATAAGTTCGCTCCTGGTTGTCTTGAATTTTTGGCTTTTGGAGTTATCTGAAGTTGCAGACGTTGGAATATCGCTCTTTCAAGTTCACACAAAAGTTCAATGTTTTCCTTGTTGATGTCTCGAGGAGTTCTAACGGAATATTTCGAGAGATTTTTCTGGGAATAAGCGTGGTCCCCGAGAGAAAATATGAATCATACGCCTATAGCCGATAATTTGATAAATTAACATTTCGGGGGTGAATGAAACGGTATACCCTCTGTAATGAAAACAAGGTATAAAGTTGATCAAATGCACTCCTGGAACACATCTGATATCTTGTTCTGGTGATGGTTATTTTCACCAGAATTCGATATTTGTATATCGTGTAACAAATTGAAAAGCTTCGGTGTAATACTTGGATGTCAATTTGGGCTTGTTTTTGATGGCCATTTTATACGTACCAGGGGAATAAACGGATGTGCAGAACACTGAAATGCTTTTTAAACTTCATTTTCATACTATGAAATTTTCGATGGGCTTCGCTCATTCGGGGGTTGAAAAAGCAGTTCGAATGACGAAGTCGCAAATTGACAGTGACATCAATTACATTGATCCAATTTTTTCTGTATGTGAAGATCAGTTGCTCTGGTTGAATTATGGTTCCAGTTTTTCCCAGCAGAACGACAATTTTTCCCCCCTTCATTCGATGTTTAGATGAAGAAAGGTTCAACACTTTTTGCCGTAACTATGTTATAATATGTTATATGTTATTCATATATGTTATAAGACAGGTCGATTATTATTTGAAATTCCGCTCTTTTTTATGTAGGAGAATGTTATACAGCGTGTCCCAAATTTGAGATATCACGTCATTGTTCTCCAACTCTATCATAAAAATCTTGTGTTATATTTTATTGTTGGTTCCTTTGAATTTATGTAATCGAAAATTTTGCCTTACTGTTCTCTACCATGTTGCCAAATTACAAATATAACGTCAACATATCGCCACCAAGCTTTTGGGTTCAACACAAATATGTATCCACAATTTTTTCTTCAAATTATTCAAGTGATAAAGGAGAGCCATTCCAAAATTCTACTGAATATTTCCCTATTACGTTATAATAACTAATGCAGCATTTGCGGTCAGATTTTATTATTTCCGCCCGTCTGTAGTTAAATACGATAAGTTCTGAAAAAAATTGGGTCAAGTCCTGTGGACAGGAGCTTTCTGGGGCTCTTGTTCAAACAGACAAATTATAACTCCGAAAGTATTGGTTTCTCAGAGTTGAGAATTATATCAATGTATTCTTATGATTGAACTGCATCATAAAGGAAATTCAATTCAAATAATAGTTTATTTATCAAGATTAAATGAGCAATCTGAGAATGAGAACTGCACCATGGAAGAAATCAAATTAAATTAGCTGAAATGAATTTGACTCTCTCTTATAGAACAGGATGACATGTACGAGTATGAACACAGATCATATAATAAATCATAGATAGAATAATTATAGCATTCTATGAAAACATAGAAGTACGATTCATTATTGAAATTTCGAAAAATCATATCTCCGAAAGTATTAGCTTGTTAGAGTTGAAAATGATATCAATGGATTTTCATGGTGAAGCTGCACCTTAAAAAAAAGTGATTTTGAAATTTGTAAGTTAAAAAAAAATATTTTCGTTACTCCGAAACCATCTGGCCTATTTCGCCCAATAGCAAACTCAACTGAGATATTTATCTCCCTAACCTACTCTGAAAATTTCAACTGCCTAGCTCATTCCGTTCGAGAGTTATTGTAGAAACAAAATTTGAAAATTTTCAAAAATTTTTTTTTACACTCTACGATAACCCGATCAATACAAAACTCCACATGCCTCTAAAGGTCATGATTCTACAATTTGATGCTAAATTTCAGATAGATCGAGTGATCGGTTTCGGAAATATTCATAAAAAATGTTTTTACTAAAAACGGCCATTACTCCGAAACCGCTTGATGGATTTTGCCCGTTAACGGACTCGTCCGAGATATTTACGCTCAAACCTACGATGCAAGTCCTAACTGAGGACCTCAGTTAGGACTTAACGGATATTGAATGCTCTGTGAATACGGCGGTATGTCTTGAAATAAGGAGGTAGATTTAGAACTCGAATAGGTAAATTAGAGTCGTGAATGGGTAAAATTGATTTCGAAAATTACTGAACAGTTCGAAATTAGTTTCAGAATTATAGCGAGTGGGCTATATCCCTAAAAATACATACTACCAGTTTCATCCACGGTTACCATGAATCGAGTTGGGTTGATAGGTAAATTGGCCAATTAATGTGTATACTCTGGCACATTTAGGCTATGTTGTCATTTCCATAATGAATATTGATACACGAGCATTGTGATTCCACCTGCTGGGAAAAACGATTCGCATATTGCAGGAAAGTGTTATTCTGGACTCCGGCATTCCCATTTAACCTTTGGAGCACAAAAATATCAACTCATTGAATTTCGAATATATAAATATTTTCTTTATATTATCATTAAAGCGAGCCAGAACGATTCACATCTTTCTCGAGGATAAGGGAGTTAAATATGAATGAATATTTATGCAATATTCAAATTTTAATATAGCCAGCTACTCGCAAATGTACTTAGGTTTTATGGTGCTGTTTTGGCGTAGTCTTCAACATGGCTAGATACACAGCGAATTGAGTGAGAGATCAGAAAAGTTGTGCAAAAAACACTGGAGAACTACCAAGAACTACGGATGAAAACACTTTATGTCGAAAGTTCGACACATCGACACTAGAGCTCGCCTCCTACAACAGAATGACATTCCGTCGAGAACTGAATATCAAATGGCATACGGAATTCTGAGATGTTTCGCAAATTTCCAGATTTCAGCGTCATCAGGAGTACGTGAACCTCCTCATTGCCATAGTTTGCCACGATAATTCTTCCCCCGCGACCTCCAGCGTTCGACTTCTTCATTTTTGGACGTCATTCCGTTTGACAAATGTGCAGCTCTCAGTTCTGAAGTTATAGGGTTTTTGCCGTTGAATGGTGATGGTTTTGTTGGAAACTATTCGAGAAACATCTTACGTATGCCAACGACAATATTTCATTCTTGGTGAGAATTCTGAGCAGCTCGGGAACAAAAATGAATGAGCGTCACAACATCAATCAGATTATACGGAGATGTAGAATTTCAATTCGATGGAAAACCGTAGTTCAGGAAGAAAAGTGGGAAAGCCCTGTGGACAGGAGCTTTGGCGCTCTTGTTCGAACTTTGACGAATCATATATCCGAAAGAATTGGTTTCTCAGAGTTGGGAATGATATCAATAGATTCTTATGATAGAACTGCATCATACAAGTAATTAAATTCAAATGATAGTTTATTTGTCAGGATTATATGAGCAATTTGCAATGATTCTTCAACCTCTGGAATGGGTTTTTGCAACTTACACTCGGTGCATAGTTTTCACAACTCGAAAAACCTGAGGAAAGTATCATCGAAATGTCTAGAGCAAGGCTGGAGACGATCATTGCAGATTGTCCATTTATTCCTGATATTTTAATGGGTGTAGACTGACGAGCAGATTATTTTACTAATTCAAAATATAGTAATGAATAAAAAACAATCCTCTTTTCATAATTTAATAGTTCATACCCCTAACACATTAATTCTGTATTATGAACCTTAACTCAAGAAAGAATATTTAATACACAAATGTAGATCAATATTTCCGCATTTTTTTGCTAGCAAAATTATGAAAATACTGTATATAGGAACATGTCTCACTACTTAACGAAGTAAAAGGTAATATTAACCTCGGTGGTCAACGAACAGTAATTTCTTTTGATTATTTCACTATGTTGTTCTTTCCTATTGCCTTCATAAACTACATCATTAGAATGATCCAATTCTAAATGTTCTGAAACATCATCCCCAATATTTATACATATATTATTCAATACGCAACAAGTCAATATCATTTTTGTTATCAAAACAGTCTTGTATACCGGGTGTCCCAGTATACATGTTCCAATGGGTTATCTCAGCCATTTCATAAGATAAAAATTTGAAGGTTCTTTGAACGAATTGAAAATCATAAAATTTTCAAATCTTCATCTTTTGAAATGGCTGAGATAATTCATTGGAACATGTATACTGGGACACCCGGTGTATTCACAAATTCAATTTTCGGAACCTTGTTTTACACAAAAGATTTTCGAAGTACGAATTATATAAACAATCTAGAACAGAAATAAATTTTACATGTATCTTAAAGGTAGATAAGATGATATGAATGAACAGTGAACACAGATAGAACATCTTATAGAATTCGCATTCTGTGAAAACTGAAAACATAGAAGTACGGGCTATTGTTGAAATTTTGAATTTTTTTTTCAATTCCAATCCTCCGAATACAAATCTCGGAGCCATCGTTTTACAAATTCATTTGAAATTTCAGATGCAGATACCAGTGTAGAATTTTATTATTCAATAATTGTTGAACTACAGGGCTGATCGAGGATAAAATCGGGTACTGGATTATAAAATGGCTGCTTGAAGGCTTATGCAGAATATGATGGATAGTTTCTGAAATATAGAATTTTTGAAGAAAAATTTATTTTTCTTTTCTAGTGATATGATCCCGAGTAAGATCCTCACTAACTTACGCGCAAAAAAAACAGAGTTCTTAAAAGACTAGCCGAATCTTCTGTTCATATTACTCAAGAGGGCTTCTCTCGATGACTAATCAAGGATTACTGCCTTGAGTTCGAATCTGATTTCACTTCCGGTTTAGAGAATCTGAAAATCGGATCACACGATAAACCGGCTATTGGTTCCGAATGTCCATTGAGCGAAAAATAGATGTACGTACTGAAAGCAGGTGAGAATTCATGAATGCACGAATTCCACTGTAGGCCTCATAATGGGCAATTCCCATGGAATAATTTTGATAACCACGTCCCTTTGTGTGTTTGATAGGGAGCTACATCAATTTGAATACCCCTTGACGAGACCGAAATTACCTATTTCCAGAGGCAATAGAATGCGACGTAATAAAGCTGTATCCAACCTAATGAAAAACCGTTATATATGATTATAACTCATAACTCATGCTAATAGAATTCTGATTGATATTCTGTACTTCATACTACACTAACTCGAATATTGTGACTGGACACATGCATGCACTGTGGCGTTGCATTTTCGGCAAAAAGTTACTCCTCTTCAACATCCCAAGAACCATATAAACCTAGCAGTGCATTGTAATTTTGGCGCTCTTGTTCCTCGGAACAGAGGGCTTATCAATGTGCCCGAATGTCTGTAATTTTCGAATTTTTGGCTGAAAATGGATTTGCATCGACTCACTGATCCAGAATCCATGGTCCAAATCGATTCTTTCCGGCCGTCCGTCCGTCCAGCCATATCTCTTCAATAGTTTGGTATACAGAACGGACGTTCATAACATCAACATACGTCGGAGAAATATTTTATCGTGTCCCCGTCACAGAACATCTACTTTTAAAAGAAGTGTTAGCTATAATATTTGTAAGCTGTACAATGGTATTCCTGATCATTTGAAAGTCTTGAATCAAAATATGTTCAAGAAAAAGATCAAGACTTATCTTCTCGATTCCTTATCAGCATAGTTTCTCTGTCGACTCTATGAATTTTTGTTTGTTAAAATGCTTATACTTATATATTTTTCTCTTGTTGACTTTTTTACAATTTTCTCTTTGATTTCAAAATTGGATTTAGATATGTTCAAATGTGTATTTTGTATATAACAAGGGTTAAGTGGTAGAACGAACACCTTTGGGTGAACTTCTCTTTGAGATTTCTTGTGAAATAAAGACCTTATTATTATTATTATAGGCAATACCGAGACCACATACAGCGCAACACGAGAGTATCGTTTTAGGTCTCGTTAAATTTTTTGTATGAAGTTTTATATACGACTCGACTTTTTTCAACACCCACAGAAAACAATTGAATATGAAGAGTTTCCACTATAATTACCAATATATTTTGTCTATATTATGCATCGATCTTTCTAGAAATTCACGATTTTTTAGAAGATTATTAATTCGTTATGACCTTGCGATAATTGAGATTATTTTTCAAGAAAAAATAGAATTCACAACCATAAAAACGGATGCCATATTGAATTCAATTCTTAAGGGACAACTTTTATTGCCCCTAAATCCCAATGCTTTGAAAATTTCGTCTCTATCTGAACATCTGGAGATATTTATTCTCTTGTGCTCCTTGTAGTGAAGATGTGAACAATTATTGTATACAGCTGTGGAAGTACACATGATAAAACTGGTAAAGAAATTAAGCTATTCAATGTTTCGAAAAGTGTTATGAGGAATACGCCAAGAACACCCTCAATGATGTACCCACTGGGAAGGTATTCTTTGAAAACAAGAACAAATTGTTCAATTCTATTAAAAAATGTATCGATATCGATAGCCTATTTAAAACATCAACAAAACTTCCGAAATATTGGAGAGTGGAAATTTTAGAGTTGTGGAGAGTGATGAAAAAGTTCTTTCTACACTTTCCAAGATGGCCGATTATTTATTAATGGCTACATCCGTGCCTGTTTCAAGATTATTTTCCACAGCAGGTATGATCATGGCAAAAACACGTACATCATTGAAAAATGATGTGATGCAAGCGTGATTATGTTTGAATTCTTGGTCATCGAGTAATTTAAAAGTTGAAATTATCAGTGTTTAAAATTAAAAATAATATGTACAATTGTACATGTACAAATATTTTTATATAAGAGCGTAAAAAATTTTGCTTTACAAAATTATTCATTATTGTATACCATTTCGTTTATATATTATAATATGTATTTATTATCGTTATTCAGAATTAAGCGCGACGAGACGAGACAACTGATAACGAGACGAGAACGTGACTTAATTTTTTGGGAATTAGCGAGACGAGATTTTTTATACTCTCGCCTACTCTCGTCTCGTGGGAAGCCCTACTCAATTCTAATCAGGACACGATTTTCAGTACGATATAACCGATTTTTCGGATCTGAACTTTGTGCACTGTTCGCTATTAGTGAGGGAAGGGCATAGCTTCATAAATTGGACATGTTCGAGTTTTTCGGGCACAATAGAGAACAGGCATGTGAGGCTTTCAGATAGGCCTTCCAGCGCATATAATTTCCCGCATTTTCGAATCTGAAAACAGCATTATAGTTGATAAAGTTGCTTCTATCCGGTCGGTTCGATATTTGTCTGCTTCATATTCATTTAGTGGAAACTTTTAATGAACGCGAAGCATATTTCTGCAATACAAGGAATTGTCGAGGGTTTCAACTAGGGATAGGCAACTAGTGACACGCGTGCCCCACTGGATTACACGAATATTGGAAAGTCACGCGATCCAGTGAAAAAATGTATCACATTTAACGTAACCAAATCCAAATGCAAATATTGCCACGTTGAAGTTATCACACACGTCAGGATTTTCAAATTCATAAATAGTTGTATTTCATATCGATTTTAGCTAACAAGGGGTTAAAACGGGGTGGCTTGTTCCATGGTTTAACCTACATTCGAAGTGAATATGGATTATTCCGGAAGCTTCATTGATAACTTCCATCCACAGTGTTTCCTAGAACAGATCACAGAGTCCTCGGTATACAGGGTGAGTCTTTGACCACTGCATTAATTTTAACCAAAGATTCCTCTCATCAAATGAAACACTTTTTTCTTTTACCATTTTTCCAGATTCGGCTCAGGTAAAAAGTTACAAGCGTTTAAAGATTTCACAATGTGCTAATACACTCCCGCATATAAATTATCTGTGACATTGTTGGCGGACGAGAATAAGGCATGGTAACGTGGTTTACAGCTTGATTCGGGATTCCAACGCTCAGGGACGGATCCATAAAAGTAGTGAAATTTCTGGAGTTTTCCATTTTGAAACATTCAATGAAGAATATCTCGAAAACGGTGCGTTTAAGAAGAAATGATGAAGAATAATATAATGTTCTAAAACGATGGAATATTCTTGAAATGACTCAAGAAAAACTTGATATGCTTTCTTTATGCTAATTTTGTTTAGTTTTATGAATCCACGAGTCCCTAACTAGAAAACCAGTAGAAGTAGAAAATATCTAATATTTGGAAAATATGTATCATAGTTATAGGAAACATTACGCCAACATTCATTTTATTTGAAAAAAGGATGTCAAAGCAACAAAATAAAATCTGATTTTTTTTTCAAAATTTCAACAGCCTGTATCTTTTTACTTGAGCTGAATTTGGAAAAATGTTAAATGAAAAAAGTGTTTCATTCGATGAGAGGAATCTTTGGTTGAAATTAATGCAGTGGTCAAAGACTCACCCTGTATATGCAGTCCATGTTAAAAGATGACCTCTTAGTTTTAGTCTGATAAAGTCCGAACTGTTCCTACAGAATCATAGATAATAATTTATGCCAGAAATGTACTCACTTTTAAAACTCCAACGATGATTTTGACTATAAACGGAACACTAACCGGAACATTCAGAAATGTCACCACCGATATCATATGTTCGATGAGTCAGGAGAACATTGGAATTGTTACATTATCGAAACTGGCCTAAATTGTGGAGTAAAGCCCCCAAAACTAATACAGCAAATATTTCTACCGTATACAGTACAAGAAGTACTACAGGGACGGGCCAACGCGAAATTTTGGGGGGGGGGGGGGGGGGGAACTGTACATTGAAGTATTAGGCAACCGAAGATGACGGGAGGGGAATGCTTAGACATTTTTCCAACTGCTTCGAAATTTTTCCAAATGGTTCGAAATATTTCCAACTACTTCGAAATTTTTCCAATAGCTTCGAAATTATTCCTACTGATTTTAAATTTTTCCAACTGCTTCGATATTTTTCCAACAGCTTTGAAATTGTTCCTACTGATTTGAAAATTTTCCAACTGCTTTGAAAATTTGCCAACTTCCCCCCTCATCTCACCCCTTAGGCACGTGCCTGAGAAGTAGGTAGAACTGTTCAGCACGGTAATAACTCTGATAACACATGAGGTATTAGATGGTTTCTTTATGGGTTTTTCCTCCCAAACTCTGAAAAATATCAATGAAATAATTTTTTTATTATTTTGTGATTTGCTTCTGCGTAAAAATCACAGATTTGTCAGAAGCAATCAATCGAACAATGTTGCCTAACAAACAATAACGAAACAACATATACGATTAAACAACCATATCGGTAACGTTTCGGAGTCTAAATAAGAATCCTTCGTCAGACACTTAACGAAAATCTTCAGAATTATTTTTTGTTGATTGCTCTTCTGAAATTCTTGAATTTCTGTGTTTCAGAATTTTTTTAATATATTTTTTCAATTTTCTTATCATACGATCCTCACGAAATTTTGCAGAGGTCTTCGTATCGGTATTTCTCACTAACTGCCGAGGTTTAATTCGATCAGATCAGTTTTCTTCGAGTTGTTGAGTCCGATCTCAGAATCTTCATCGGCGAGTCAAAACTCACGACGAAACATTCTAACATTACAGATATTTCTGCAAATTGATTGGCACTTTATTCGGGGGAACAAGAGAAATATTGAATGACCTATATGCACATAAAGATTGAACGCGAGCGAAGGTGGGCGAGGGGAAGGCCTGTGGGGTAGATTAGTATAAATCGAAACGAGTTTCTTTCGATTTCGTAGCATTTGGACCGTGAGACTGGAGTGAAAAAGAATTAACATACGCTGCCAAAATGAAATATTAGATGTGATAAAATTTCAATTTGAATTTCATGTCCTGATCGAAAAGGGAGGTTGGATTCGGAGAATGGCCCCAAACGAATGTATTCGCTTTCAGTATGAAGAAATTATTCGAAATACCAGAGGGATTTTCTATCTCTGTTATTCCCCGATTTTAATTCAACTCCCTGCTCTATTAAAAGAGAAGCAACATTTATCTGAAAAATTGGACGAATACAGTGCCACGGGATTATTAAAAATATGATTTGCATATGCAATTTGCATTTTTCAACCCTTAATTAATATATCTCGAGAATACTGAATGATTTATATGGTGGTGAATTTCATGAGGAAGAACAGAGGCTCACCTGGACATACATATCCGCTTTTATCGAAGCTGCTTCATCAAAATTATTCATTACTTTTTGGCGCTCTTGTTCCTCGGAACAGAGTACGTATCAATTTGCGCAAATGTCTGTAATTTTCGGATTTTTGGCTGAAAATGGTCCTAAAGGATTTGGTTCGACTCACTGATCAAGAATCCATGGTCAAAATTGATTCTGTCCGGCCGGGCGTTAACACTATAACTCTCGAACGGAATGAGCTAGACAGTTGAAATTTTCAGGTTCGGGAGATAAATATCTCAATTAAGTTCGTTATTGGGCAAAACCGGCCAGGTGGTTTCGGAGTAACAAAATTTTTTTTTTAATATTACAAATTTGTAATTCAATTTTTTTGAGATGCAGTTTCATCATAAGGATCCATTGATGTCATTCTCAACTCTAACAAACTGATACTTTCGGCGATATGATTTTTCAAAATTTCAATAATTATTCTCAATTCTATAGTATTTCATAGAATACTCTAATAATAATTTCCTGATGTATATAAATCCAACATGAGGTGAGTCATAGACCTACTTTTTGAATTTAATTACGAAAGTTCTTGATAATTGACGCACAGAAGCCAAATTGAATAAGGGGGAGAGCCCTGTGGACCGGACCTTTGGCGCTCTTGTTCAAACTTTGACAAATTATAACTCCGAAAGTATTGGTTTCTCCGGGTTGGGAATTATATCAATGGATTCTTATTTAATTTATTTTATTTTACGATCAGTTCTATTAGCAGATTCCATTGATATCGTTCCCAACTCTGAGAAACACATGCTTTCGGAGATATAATTTGTCAAAGTTTGAACAAGAGCGCCAAAGCTCCTGTCCACAGGGCTTGAACCAATTTTTTTTATTAATTGACTGAACAATAATGAAAAACTCAGATATATAGCAATCTTCGTCGTCAAGCCGTACCAAGGTGTACCAATTGTAATCCATAACATAAAAATTAACTTTGGTTTGATGGAAAGAAAAAAACATTTGTTCCAGCCCTGTGGACAGGAGCTTTGACGCTCTTGTTCAAACTTTGACAAATTATATCTCCAAAAGTATTGGTTTCTCACAGTTGGGAATTATATCAATGAAATAGCAACCTAGTTATCCTTCATTTCCGAATGTGACCAAGGGACCCTGTTCATGCCTAGTTTGTTAGGTTACGGATATCCAAACTGAGGCCATGAGCATGTTTTCAACTATGAGCTCTCATTTCTTTTGACCTGGTCAAAAATCTCAATTTTTGCCACAATCTTCCATGGTCAGGAATTTGATAATCCACCATGTAGAATTAACATTTAACAATAATAACAACGGGTCCGCCAAATAACTTTTTTTTTTTTTTTTTGGAAAATGCAATAGAAAAAGGCTACTGAATATTTTCTCAAATTTCTTTTTTTATTTGAATGTACAATCCTTCCTGTTAACAAGGGAAAATAATTTAATTCAAATAGCTGCCTCGGCTGGCCATGCAGTAGCCTACACGATCGGTCCAATTTTTAAGCACATTATCGATTGTGTGCAGCTGTATTTCACCAATGGCTTCACGAATATTGTCCTTTAAAGCGTCAATTGTCTTCGGCTTGTTGGCGAAACACTTATCTTTGACGGCACCCCACAAATAATAGTCCAACGGTGTCAAATCGCAGCTCCGAGGTGGCCAAACGACATCAGCTCTGCGGCTGATAATACGATCTTCAAAAACATGCCAACTCCTGAACCAATTGGACTTTGTATGGCGTCATACCAAGGTCTTTATTCAAAATTCGTCTCAATGATGTCTCCGAAATGTTCAATTCTTGTGAACGACGGTGAACTGATGTTGTTGGCGCTTCACGCACTCTTTCTGCCACAGCAGCAATATTCTCGGATGCGCACTGTTTTTGGCTTTTCACGCTTTCGTTTATCGATGAGGATGCCAGTTTCTTTCACTTTTTGCGCGCGTGTTCCGCAAGGAACAGCGTGCTATCATTTCGTCACAATGTCTGTATTTTTCGAATTTTTTTTCGAAAATGGTCTCAAACGATTGGGTTCGACTCCCTGATGAAAAATTCGAGGTCAAATTCAATTCTGTCCGTCCGGTCCGGCCGGCCGGCCGGCCGGCTGGCCGGCCGGCCGGTCCGGCCGTTAGCACGATAACTCTCGAACGGAACGACTTAGAGCGTTGAAATTTGCAGGGTAGTTTCGTAGCGTAAATATCTCGGACAAGTTCGTTAACGGGCGAAATCAACCGAGCGGTTTGGGAGTTAAGGCCGTTTTTAATAAAAACGTTTTTTATAAATATTTCCGGAACCGATCAGTCGATCTTTTTGAAATTTGGCATCAGATTGTAGAATCATGACCTTTATATGCCTGCGAAGTTTTGTGTTGAACGGACGGCCCTAAAGTGGCAAAAAAAATTTTTGAAAATTTGAAAATTTTGTTTTCACGATAACTCGAAAAATACTGATCTGATTAAATTGAAACTCAGTAGTTAGATGCAAAAGACCAAAGCAAACACTTTTGCAAAATTTCGTGAAGATCACGTGACATGAAAAAAATAAAAAAATTACTACTATTTTGCGGAATACTTTGCTTTTAATGCCGAAACATATGTTTTTGAGGTTCATGCTGCCCTTTCCGGGCATTTTCCGTATTGCGCATGCGCAGATGAGAAGTCCTTTAACTGCTGTAGTTTTCGTCAGAGAGGATTGGGGTTTTGGGGTGGCGGATGCTATTCCTCCATAGAATTCAGATCCCTGATGAGGGTCTGCGCATGCGTAGATTAAAGATGCGATATCTTCCGAACCACTAGTGTTGGAGAATCGGAGTTTTTTGTAAGGTGTGTTATTTTGAGAGGACTTTTAGCCGCCAGTAGATTGCGCATGCGCAGATGAAAAGTGACTATTTTTGGGTTGGATGGGTTATGTTGGGAGTGCTGAGTCGATATTATGAGGTTTTGAAAGAATATTCATAGCAATTCAGTGCAAGGACAAGTCAGTTTGGGGGATGTAGCGTTGTTTCCGAGTTAAAGTGTCCGTACCGTGGCCCTGGGGCTAATTTTGAAATTGATGTTACCGCTTACAGGCATTTTTCGTTATGCGCATGAGCAGATCATCAGTGATTTAACTGGTGGTGTTTTCGTCTGAGAGGATTAGGGTTTTGGGGTGGCGGATGCTATTCCTCCATAGAATCCCCTGTTGAGGGTCTGCGCATGCGTGGATTAAAGATGTGATATCTCCTGAACCACTAGTGTTGGAGAATCGGAGTTTTTTGTAAGGTGTGTTATTTTGAGAGGACTTTTAGCCGCGAGTAGATTGCGCATGCGCAGAAGAGAAGTGACTGTTTTTGAGTTGGATGAGTTATGTTGGGAGTGCTGAGTCGATATTATGAGGTTTTAAAAGAATATTCATAGCAATTCAGTGCAAGGACAAGTCAGTTTGGGGGCTGTAGCGTTGTTTCAGAGTTAAAGTGTCCGTACCGTGGCCCTGGGGCTAATTTCGAAATGGATGTAGCCCCTTACGGGCATTTTTCGTTATGCGCATGAGCAGACCATCAGTGGTGGTGCTTTCGTCAGAGAGGATTGGGGTTTTGGGGTGGCAGGTGCTTTTCCGCTATAGAATCCCCTGGTGAGGGTCTGCGCATGCGTGGATTCAAGAAGCGATATCTCCTGAACCACTAGTGTTGGAGAATCGGAGTTTTTTGTGAGGTGTGTAATTTTGGGAGGACTTGCAGCCACGAGTATACTGCGCTTGCGCAGACGAGAAGTGAATGGTTTTGGGTTGTTTGGGTTATGTTGGGAGTAATGAGCCGATATTGTGAGGTTTTAAAAGAATATTCATGTCAATTCAGTGCACGGGCACAAGTCAGTTTGGGGGAAATAGCGTTGTTTCCGATTTGAATGGTCAGTATGGTGGCCCTGAGGCGAATTTATAAATAACTATATTCGGTAGATCTATATTAAAATGCGTTCGGATTTGGAGAAGATGCAATTTCGTCCCTAACGGAGGACCCACAACCGAATTTTTTTCTGATCTACGGTAAAACTAACAGCCAAACTGTATTGATAGCTATATTTGTTAAAGGAACTTGAAAAAAAAAAAAAAAAAGCACTGACGTGAAGTCAGTACTCTTTGGCGCGCGTGTTCACGGTGGCTAATTTGAATTGAATGATTCAAAAATTAACAGTGCTGTATCTAAGCTGCCATCAGGATAGAGTAACAAAGTTGGAAAAGAACACAAGTGACTCTCCTTAGTCGCACAAGCTCCTAGAAGATTTGGGAGGGTCAGTATAATCCTAATCATGTTTATAGCACGCGCGCAAAAGCAGATTGACTTAACAATGAAAGAAAAAGTGTAAAAAGTCAATCTGCTTTGGCGCGCGTGCTATAAACATGATTAGGATTATACTGACCCTCCCAAATCTTCTAGGAGCTTGTGCGACTAAGGAGAGTCACTTGTGTTCTTTTCCAACTTTGTTACTCTATCCTGATGGCAGCTTAGATACAGCACTGTTAATTTTTGAATCATTCAATTCAAATTAGCCACCGTGAACACGCGCGCCAAAGAGTACTGACTTCACGTCAGTGCTTTTTTTTTTTTTTCACAAGATAACGAACATACGGAGCTGACGGTGCTTGTCTTCTTCCAAAATCCGTACGCAATTTTCGCACACATTCTGCAATATCACCAGGATTTTCAAAGTAATGTCGCAATATTTCCCAGCGTTGTTCAAGCGTATACACAACCATATTCGTTCAGTGGAAGGATAAAACTAATTATCTGTATGATCTATATGAGCTAAGTGTTACCATTCACAAAATAAGCACTAGTTGAAAAAAAACGTTAGATGGCGGACCCTTTAGAACAGTTAATTTGCATGTCCAGCTATTAAAGTAACTCGAAGGCATCATCACTCAGGTCCTTGTATATTATAAATATTGAGGATTTCGGAGAGCGTTGATCGAATTCTCGTTCTGGGCTGAGCATCTAGGGTGGATATCCCATATGCCGAGGATATAAGTTCCCAGTAGTATTTCCTGCAGTATTATTTATTTTTCTGCGCTATACGGCACAATTTGAAAACTGAATGAAGCAGTGAAGCCACATCTGTTACATGTAACAAATTTACGACATGAACCCTTTGAGGTCAGATAACACAGACTCGGGACAGTGGCGTGGGGAAGTCATCCTGCCAAATGCATCATAATATGAACCGGCATGGGCGCACGAATAAGGGAGAATTGCTCCCTTGGGTGTTTTCAATATGGTGAGAGGTTTGCGTAGACAGAAGTGGAGTAGTTCATTCATTAACAACATCTGATTCTGGTCCTACTAAGAAGATTTTGATGGATTCTTCACGAAGTTTAATTTATTTGCTCAGGAAAATAATTTTTCCATTTACACCTACTAACCTTCTGGTGAATCCATAGTTTGGAACTTGAATTTAGAAGGGTTTAAGGTTTTGAAGGCTCTCGCAAAATTTCAGCGATATCTGACGGATAGATTCTGGGATACAGAATATTTTGAAATAATTGATCCTCACGAAATTTTACACTGGCTATTGGAACCTTAACACGGCTTAGTTTATAGCTGAATTTGCAACTAAAGAACTCTGATGAAGACCAAGAGGTTTGTTTTTGCTTTAGACAAATCAAGGAATTCTTCTGTGTGTTAATTCGATTTATGTACAACGGTATCAGCCATTTTTGCGTCCATGTTCCAGTGAAAAGTGAAATTTTTTGCCGAAAATGAAAAAAATGATCGGATCCATAATGGTGGAGATATTGAAAAACTACTGGAAACTGAGCAGTGTCAGATAGGTGACCGTTATCATGATAACTTTCGAGTGGGAAGAGATGGTGACTTATCGTTAATACGCATAATCAGCCAGAGGGTTTTGGAGTTATACCCATCTGAAATATTGTTGTTATTTCCTCAATAACTCAAAAAATAAAAATCCGATCCAATTTAAACTTGGTAAATACTTGTAGAAGGCAGGCCGATGCACTAATTTTGAGAAATCTCATAAGGATCGGATCACTAGAAAAAAATTTAACCTATTGAACCTATTTGTCCGATTCCGTAATGGGTCATTTTGCAATTAATCATACTTTGATTTCTAGAACAGGAGGGGTAACATGAGTAACGAACCAGAAATGAATTTGACATGTCTAATAGGTAGATTTATGACTTTTATGGACACAGATCATATATTCTTTCGTATATAGAATGATTGCAGCATTCTGTGAAAACATAGAAGTAAGATTTATTATTTAAATTTTGAAAAATCATATCTCCGTAAGTATTAGCTTGTTAGAGTTAAAAATGATATCAATGGATTCTTAGGATGAAACTGATCCTTAAGAATTTGAATGAATTTGAATTTCCGTTACACCGAAACCATCCATTTTACCCAATAACCTACTCAACTATTTCAACTGTCTAGCTCATTGCATTCGAGATTTATCGTGTTAACGGCCGGACCAGCCAGACATAATCGATTTTGATCGCGAATTCTTGATCAGTGAGTCGAACCAAATCGCTTAAGACCATTTTCATAAAAAAATCGAAAATTACAGGGAAAATTGATAAGCACTCAGTTCCGAGGAACAAGAGCACTAGGAACAATTGGCTAGAGGCAATATGGTGGCTCTCCTTGGGTACTAGGGCATTGTAGTATTGATGGGAACAAAAAAGTTGACGAACTGCGAAAAATTCAGCAGATGAAATATGTAGGCTCTCTGGATCGGATATGGAAACGGCCAAACATGTAGCGTGCAAATGTCCAAACTTGCTGCCTAAGAACAGAGCACTATGGCAGGCAGTTCTGAATATTCACGACGTGACAGCCAAGACTCCTAAGGATATTATCAGATTTATGAAAGATCATTGATGACCTCCTTATCTGAGCATCTTTCAGGCAGAAGTACTTGCAATAGAAAGATGTGTGGAAATGAACCTAGAAAGAAACTATTAGAGATGTGATATAGCAATCCACTCTGACAGTCAAGCTGCTATAAGAGCTCTGAGCTCCTATGTTATCGAGTCCAAGCTAATATGGAAGTGCCGAAGAAAACTAAATAATGTAGGCAAGAACAACAGGGTCTCCTTGGTCTGGGTTTCAGGAATTAGAGGAAATGAGGAAGCCAACACACTTGCCAAGAAAGAAGCACAAACCCCCTTTATTGGCCCGGAACCCTACTGTGGGGTTGGTAGATACACCTACAAAAGTGAATTTCGGTTGAAAGAAGAAACTGAAAGAGGTATTTTCTGGAGATCTCTCTCCGAAATGTATCACTCCAAGAAATTCCTCCGGAACTTTGATATTGCGAGATTCAAGAAATATTTGGGCCTCAGTAAGAACACGCTGCACCTCCTCACTGGTTTCCTAACAGAGCACTGCAGACTTAGGAAGCATATATGATGAGATTAGGGAAGCAGAAACTGGCGAGTGCAGTTTCTGTTGTGAGGAGGATAAAACTCCTGATCACCTGATAATGGAATGCCTTGCCATCTCAATCCAACGCAAGGAATGCTTTGGGCAAGAAATCTGCAGGAGCGAAGACGTAGGCTCCTTGAAGCTAACCCAGATAGTGGAGTTTATCAGAACTCTGGAACTGGAAGGCGAGCTGTAGATGGTTATGACATCGACAGCTCTGACGGGGGGCACAATAGACCTTAAGGTCGCAGTGAAACGTTACCCCATACAACAATATACAATATATAACCTCCTTCAAAATGGTATCAATTCAATATAATATACTCTGAATTCTTCTTCATTGACAATAAAGCGAAGCTGTGAAAGGTAGCTGTAAAAAACTTTCATAACTGGCCGCACTCATGCCTCCTAATCGCAAACTGATTTTCACATCAAGCTCGTATAAGAAAACCGCCTCTGGACATTTTTAGGTCCGAAAGACTTGCCCCATTCTGAATTTAAACTCATATACCCCCAATTTGTGGGAGTAATTGTACGCTGTTGTGGCCAGCAACATCCATTGAATTAAATTCTGAAGCATCTCTTTGTTTGTTGCTGTCGAAGTAATTATTTTCGTTGAGTGCCCTTTTGAAAGTATTCAAATCAAAGGTCAAGAGGAGGATGAAACTCCTGATCACCTGATAATGGAATGCCTCGACATCTCAATCCAACACAAGGAATGCTTTGGGCAAGAAATCTGCAGGAGTGAACACGTAGGCTCCTTGAAGCTAAGCCATGGGTTAGCTCCACTATCTCCAGATTGTGGAGTTCATCAGAAGTCTGGAACTGGAAGACGAGCTGTAGATGGTGATGACATCGACAGCTCTGACGGGGGGGCACAATAGACCTTAAGGTCGCAGTGAAACGTTATCCCATACAACAATATACAATATATAACCTCCTTCAAAATGGTATCAATTCACGAAAGACTGATCCTTAAGTAATCGACCCCAATCGTAATAACAATAGGTAGATGTTTGATGTGGACGTTACTCAAGGACTATCAAAAGCAATAATAAACTCTGAATTCTTCTTCATTGACAATAATGCGAAGCTGTGAAAGGTAGCTGTTGAAAACTTTCATAACTGGCCGCACTCATGCCTCCTAATCGCAAACTGATTTTCACATCAAGCACGTATAAGAAAACCGCCTCTGGACATTTTTAGATCCGAAAGACTTGCCCCATTCTGAATTTAAACTCATATACCCCCAATTTGTGGGAGTAATTGTACGCTGTTGTGGCCAGCAACATCCATTGAATTAAATTCTGAAGCAGCTCTTTGTTTGTTGCTGTCGAAGTAATTATTTTCGTTGGGGGCCCTTTTGAAAGTATTCAAATCAAAGGTTCGCCGACTGCATGCAGGAAACTGTCAGTGGGGGGGTTTGAGCTACATACGCGACACATATCGCCAAGCCTTCTCTCCAATTAATAATTTACACGTACGTTTGCGTGCGCCACACATATATCCTGACGCATTTTCCGTATATACCTTATTCAGGTAGAACAGGGTTACCGTCTACCTTATAATGGTTACTGCTAGTATGATGTTATCACTGCATTAATTAATATTCCTAATCTACCAAACAACCGTGTCCTAGGAGTAAGTTGGCCTTTTTCAGCCTGGAAGAATGCATAATGAAACTCAAAACCGCTGGGGAGTGCGAGGGTGCTTCTCCATACCATGCCATATATGCTGATTTATTCATTAGACTGACTCGTTTTCATACTGCGAAAAAAATGGCTTATGCTCTCATTGTGTTGTTCAAAATTCATTCGCGAGGGTCCGATTTTGAGTTCACGGAAGGTGAGGGTTGTTTTTCGCCGATAACCTGACCACGCCCCGCAATCAACAGAAACTCGCCAAATATACACAGATACAGTGATGCTCGATAAAAATGATATGATATGATTAACTAGTCGTATTTGGATGCCAACCTTTTTCTTTAACCTATTAATCAGCTGATTGCCGATTGAAATTCATTTGACATAATAGGGCTACGACCATGGTTAGGAGGGGGGCTATGACCAACCCTTAACCAGGTAATAAATGGTTATCGCCCAAAAATTACTAACATAATAAGATTGCCGAGATTTTTGGGCGCATGTTCTAGGGGAACATCGTCCTATCATTTCGTCCAAATGTCTGTAATTTTCGAATTTCGAGCTGAAAATTGGCTAATAGACTAATTCGGAGTCCCTGATCACGAGTCCGGTGTCAGATTTTTGGGTGCCGTCCGGCCGTAGGCACGATAACAGGAGCACCGAAGGTCCTATCGACTTCAAACTTTCAGGGTAGGTTTCTGATCAAAATGCGACGTTTAAGTTCGTTAACGGGCAAAATCGGCCGGACGGTTTAGAAGTTATAGACATTTCAAATTTTGAGGTTATTTCCCTGATATTTCAGGAACTAAAGAAGATGTTGAATCGAAACTTGGTAGTCAGTTCGAGGATATAAACGCTCAACTTTTGGCAAAATTCTGTTATGATCGAAATGTTGGTAATTTTTAAAAAAATATTTCTTTTAATTTTTTCGTGAACTATTCATCAGATTGCAACAAAAACTTGTACTAACGTCAATTGTAGTATTTTGCAACATTGTGCAAAATTTTGGCTCTATACGATTTCAATTTCTGGAGATATAAGACAAAATGTGTCAAATTTCCTGGGTCTCTCTCAGTATTTTCATCGATTATTATATAATAATCAATAATATTAAGGTATTCAACATGATACTGCTTTTTTTCTTTATTTTCTTTACTGGTCAGTACGGGCCACAAGGAAGATGAACATGCGCCCAATAGCTCCTGTCCACAGGGCTTGATCCAATTTTTTATCAACTTCTTAAATTTTTGGAATTTGTTCAGTTATACATTTGAAATTATAGTACTGAGGTCCTTTTTTGCGCGTATGTTCTGGGGAACATCGCGTTATCATTTTGCTCAAATGTCTGTAATTTTCGAATTTTTCGCCGAAAATTGTCTCAAACGATTGGGTTCGACTCCCTGATCAAGAATTCAAGGTCAAATTTGATTCTGTCCGGCCAGCCGGCCGTTGCCACGATAACTTGAGAACGGAAAGAGATAGCGACTTGAAATTTTCAGGGTAGGTGGCGCATCCCAATAGGACGGACAAGTTCGTTAATGGGCATAATCGGCCCAATGGTTGAGAATCTGAATGCGCCATTTGAGTTTGTTTATAGGCATAATCAGCAAAACGGTTTTGGAGTTATACCCATCTGAAATTTGGTTGTTATTTCCTCAATAACTCAAAAAATACAAAACTGATCCAATTCGAACACGGTTATTAGTTGTAGAATGGACACGCGAATATTCTTGCAAAATTTTGTGAGAATCGTATAACTAGAAAATTTTTAAAAAATCATAGAAAATTATTGAAAAAAATTCTCTATCAGAAACTTTTCGTTCGATATCGCTGAAATTTTGCGAGAACCTTCAGAGCCTTACCAAGTTCCAAGTTTGAACATGATCGGATCTATATTGTTGGAGATCCGAGCAGCCTTGTGTGAGTTCAGGAGCTGGATGGGTGAGCGTTGCCTCGACAACTCTCGAACGAAAGGAGATAGGGACTTGCAATTTTCAGGATAGGTTGCACATCTGAATGGGAGAGTTAAGTTCGCTGTTGGCAATAATTGGCCCAACGGTTTCGGAGTTATACCCATCTGGAATATTATTTCCTCGATAACTCAAAAAATTTAGACTCGATCGAATTGAAGCTTGGTAACTAGTTGTAGAATATCCGCATGAAGACGTGTGTAAAATTTTGTGAGGACCGTACCACTAGAAAATTGTTAAATAATTACGAAAAAATAATATATATCTCATGATTTCTTGAGAACGCAAAGAAATAGCGACATGCAGTTTTCAAGGTAGATTACGCATCTGAATACGACATTTGAGTTCGTTAACTAGCATAATCGGCCAAATGGTTTTGGAGTTATATCTATCTGAATTTGGTAGTTATTTCCTCAATAACTCAAAAAATACAAATCTGATCCAATTCAAATATGGTTATTAGTTGTAGAATGCCAACGCGAAAATTCTTGCAAAATTTCGTGAGAATCGTAGCTCTAGAAATTTTTTAAAAAAATTATTGAAAAAAGAATTGGATCAAGCACTGACGTGACGTCAGAAGCTTTTGCGCGTATGTTCTCTTGTCCATTCTCCTTTATTGGATACTCTTAATCGAATTTACCATGGTGAATTCTATTGTCTGTTCTCCTGTATTGGACACTCCGAATTTATCAAGGTAAATTTGATTAAGAGTGTCCAATACTGGAGAACAGACAATAGAATTCACCATGGAAAATTCGATTAAGAGTGTCCAATAAAGGATAATGGGCAAGGGAACATACGCGCAAAAGCTTGTGACTTGACGTCAGTGCTTGACCAATTTTTTTTTGCTTTTCATCGAACGAGCTGAGAAAAAGGGATCAAATTCATTCAAATTATATGGGTAGTATTTATGATGTCAATTCGAAGTTTCAATATATATCAGATGATATATTTTTGAAAGCGTATGCACCGTGTGATTTTCATGTCTAGTTCACAACGATAGGTCTGTCAAAATCCATAATTGATAATTATTCAAAAACACAGAAATAACACTGCATTTGACATGAAACTGTTCGAGGATCGATTTTGTTGTAAAAAATTGCTTCAACGCAACCAGTAGGCCCTGACAAAACGCACTTGTGGCAACACGTGGTATGGACCATGAACAAATATTTTCATAATCTGCCCGCACCCTTGAAATTTATGCACATATAGATACAACGAATAATTCATCCTGTTTTAGACGAGCCAGTGAAAATAGTATCGTCAACAAGGCGTTAAAATTCATGGCCGATTTTGAAATAGTATGAACGGGGAATATGGCACGCAAAATATATACAAAGGGAATTATCCTTTGAAGTGGCTATTTCCTCATTACAATACGCAAGTGGATTAACCGCAATCTCACTCTGTGCAATGTTTTCATGCAAAATCGATGTTCTTCTATGTCTGCAGTCGGAAGTGGAATTCTCCAACTCCACACGATATTTGTGGGCCAATAATTGACTGACTTCGTAGTTTTGTCTCCAGTGAATTCCGTGTATTAACAATTAAATTGGAACTGCAAATTATTCCAGACCCATCTTGGCCCATAACTCAAGAATTACTGACAGTAGAGCATTGGACATTTGGACGATCAGAGAGAACCCCGGTACAAGCACATTAAAGAAAAACACAACAAAAATTCAATCTTTGTCCGGATCAATCTATAGGTTCTCTACCAATACCACAGAAGATGAGGTATCAAGTTGATTAAGAAATAATGAATATCTTCATAATGAGCAGTTTAATTTACACTCAATTATTAACATTCAAAGCCGCAGAGCAGTAGGTACAGTGCCAGAGCTGAAATACAAGTAATTCTATTCAGATAAGGAATGCGAACTTTGCATATATATGTACATGTGCAGAGGCCGGAAGTGAAACATTACTATAGGGGATGCGTTCTAACATATATTTAACCATTAAACGTAAAACTATGCGTATCACATCTACAATGTTATTTGATGGCGTATCTGTCCGTTTCCCAGGCACATTTTCCCATATTGAAGTGAAATAGTTGGGCTAAAGTTCGTAAAATTTTTCACAATTCCGGATTCCGAAGATCTAGATGGAGTCCACTAAACAAAATTGGGTTCTCAGGAATGTCAATGTTCACTCCCTCGTTAATGGACCTTTCCAAGGATGATGCTAGTAGAGGGCGTCCGACAAGTTGTTCAAATTTATCCTTGCTCGATTATTCTCTTATAGACCACATTAGTTAGGTTAGGCGGGAAATTTGAATTACGATCCATCCGTGGATCCGAGCACTGAATTCCCCATGCATTTCTTATGGACCTAAAATTTACGCGAATTTCTCGCCTGTTTTTAGATACTTTGGCTGATTTCTTAAGGTTTATTTCAGTTGAATAGATTCAGTGAATCTTTCTCAACAATCTAGAATCAAGTTCTCATTACTAAATTGTATATTTCCAAAATAATTAATAAATATAAAAGTGTTCACCAAATTCGATTGACGTATGTCTCAGCTCACTCGAAATCAGTCACCTCCTTTTAAGATCTGGTGTGAGAGCTCCTCATATGGAATCAGTTCAAATGTGCCACAACAGTGTGGCAAAACAATTGTCGTCCTGGAATAAAGAAGTTTTTGGAAATTTAAAATTTGATTCACTATTTATTGCAAATGAAGTATAGCTTGCGTCAATCAAATACTTCGGTATATGGTTTACCAAATTTGAAACAGAACGGTTGGTTCATAAAGGATCCATTCAATCTTAAGGCCTCACATTATTGTTCTTTCTCGTAAATTCGTATCCGAAACAGCTCGCTAATGGAGAGCTGTGCTAGATGCGTAGTTACTTGTCTATGCTCCAGGCTATCTATCAGGGATTCTCCCCTCTGTGTTTTCTGGCGAAATGAACAATTCACCACTAAGTCTATTACAAGCCATGAAACAAGACATTTCATTTCATGCTTCAGTTATCACGAACTGATAATTAATAATATTTTTAGGAACTGAGGTAATTCTGATAAATGCAGCTGAGATTTCCATAACTCTGTTATTGTGAAATCGAGGAAAAATCACTTGAAAATCTCCACAGTGATGCCCGTTAAAACATGCAAGTTATATTGTGTGTTTTTGCGCGTATGTTCTGGGGAACATCGCGTTATAGTTTTGCCCAAATGTCTGTAACTTTCGAATTTTTTGACGAAAATGGTCTCAAACGATTAAGTTCGACTCCCCAATGAAGAATTCGAGGTCAAATTTGATTCTGTCCGTCCGGCCGTACGGCCGTCCGGCCGTTGCCACGATAACTTGAGAACGAAAAGAGCTAGCGACTTGAAATTTTCAGGGTAGGTGGCGCATCCCAATACGACGGACAAGTTCGTTAATGGGCATAATCGGCCCAGTGGTTTCCGAGTAATAATTTTGTTTTCAACCAATATAAATCGGATCGAACTGAAACTTGGTGGGTGGTTGTAGAATATGAACCTAAGCACGTTTGTGAAATTTTGTGCGAATCGTATGGCTAGAAAATTAAAAAAAAAAATATTTTTGTTGTCACGATAACTTGAGAACGGAATGAGATAGCGGCTTGAAATTTTCAGGTTAGGATGTGCACCAGAACGCGACATTTCAGTTTGTTTATGAGCATAATCGGCCAAACGGTTTTAGAGTTATAGCCATCTGAAATTTTCTTAAATTTGGTGGTTTTTTGTTCCTCATTAACTCGAAAAATACTGAACCGATTGAATTCAAACATGGTTATTAGTTGTAGAATGCCAACGCGAAAATGTTTGCAAAATTTGGTGAGGATAGCATTCGTATAAAATTTTTAATAAATCATTGTAAATAAAAAAAAAATTCTATATATCAGTAACTATTCGTTTGAAATTGCTGAAATTTTGGAAGAGCCTTCATAACCTAACTCTACTGCCAAGTTTCAAGTTTTAATACGATCGGTTAAATATTGTTGGAGATTCGAGCATTCTTGTGTGAGTTCAGTAGATGGGTGACCGTTGCCTCGATAACTTTCGAACGAAAGGAGATAGGGACTTGCAATTTTCAGGGTAGGTTGCGTATCCGAAAGGGAGAGTTGGGTTCGATTTTGGGCATAATCGGTATAACGGTTTCCGAGTTATACCCACCTGGAATATTATTTCCTTGATAACTCAAAAAATAAATACCTATTCGATCGAATTGAAGCTTGGTAACTAGTAGTAGAAAATCAACATAAAGACGTGTTTAAAATTTTGTAAGAACCGTACCCCTGGAAAATTTGAAAAAAATGACGAAAAAAAAAATGTTAAGAACCATACCCCTAGAAAATTTTAAAAAAATCACGAAAAAAAAAATTGGTTCAAGCACTGACGTGAAGTCAGAAGCTTTTGCGCGTATGTTCTATTGTCCATTCTTCTGTATTGGACACGAATTTACCATGGTAAATTCGATTAAGGGTGTCCAATACAGAAGAATGGACAATAGAACATACGCGCAAAAGCTTCTGACTTCACGTCAGTGCTCGAACCAATTTTTCAGTAGAGATAGTTCGGTAACTTTTGAATGATGTTTGTCATTTGTATTCAGGAAAGTTTGCAGTTTGATCATGAATATATTACCACTTGCACATCGCTACTAAATTGTGGAAAATTATCAAAATCAAGTTCCATAAACTTATAGAGCTCTCCGTCCATTATATGGTCGATATAATCGTCCATCTAGGCAGGCTATTCGTGCTTTAATAAACAAAAATCCAACGTTTGAACATCTACAAACTATAGTTCCAACAGGATGTTACTAGGTGCCACACAGCTCGAGTATGAGTCGACATCTTACCCTTAGTCATAAACCGATTAGTGGGAATAATGAGTTGTTAATAGGAGTTACATCATTACTGTTGTTGTTCCGAATGTCTCCCGTATGCTCTCTATACCGCGTGAGAATGTTTTTGGTTGTTTGCCCGAAGTAGAACATCTGAACATTTAATTTCATATATACCCGATTTTAATATGTATTTCCGGAGTTTTATTGAATGTATATCTTAGAAGTTGTTTAATGTTCGTGGAAGTTTTATATTAACCTTTTTAAAAATATTCGTTGTTTGTTTTCGGATGGAACGTGAAAGCTTGGAACCTTTTTTTCAGGTTTTATTTCTTTCATTACTGAAGAAATTTTCACCTTTATGTTTGTTGGTAATTTTTTGAACTAGTTGACTATAACCGTTTCTTTCGGCAATTTGGAAAATCATAGAATAACTTCAACCATATTGTTGATGAGTTGGAACAATTTCAAATCCATAATGATAGATAGTTATATAAGGAAACGTTCTAAATGAAACAATATTAAATTGTTTCATACTGGGTTCTCTCTCCGAAACTCTGAAAAATATGTGTTAAATAAAAATGTATTATTTTCTGAATTGCTTCTGTGTAAGAAACACAAGATATTTGCCAGAAGCAATAAATTCAACAATGTTGCCTAACAAACAATAACGACAAAACATCAACGATGAAACAACAAAATTCCTAACGTTTCGGAGTCTAAATCAGACTCCTTCGTCAGACACTAAACGAAAATCTTCAGAATTATTTTCTGTTCATATAGCCATTTTGAAATTCACGAAAAAATAAATTTTTATTTAACAGATATTTTCAGAGTTTGGGAGAGAAAACCCAGAAAGTTTAATAATGAATGAACCTCCCACAGTCTCCTTCAATGATTATCTAAATAAAACAAGTTATAAAACCTGGAATTTGTCAATTGGAAAAATTACATTTTCCATGTCGTATATTTCATCAACTACAACTATTATTAGTGTGAGTAAATAAATTATAGTTCCCTTCATCACGATTAGTACAATGAGGTTCGACCCGTGTCTGACATGATTCCTATTTTTTTTAATATGAAATTGCCATGCTTGAAAGAAGGAACCGTATCACTTGGAGCAGTTAAAACGTGGTTTAATAAGTCACAACTTTTCCAATTGTTGATTTTAATCTGTCTGAATAAGAGTTCTTTATCAGTACAACAATGTTCTAATTCAGTGCTGCGTGTAATACAGTGGAAATATGAACAAAGAACGAGGAAGTAATTACCTAAACTAATTACTGTCACCCCAATGAGATTTCTGGAAGGTGGACGTCAATAATAGCTACCCCTGTGTATCGTAGCCGGTTGAAAAGACTATCACTGGCATTATCGATATTACATTCAGTCGACCCGAGATTGGGTCATTAGATAGAATTCAGTCGAAATCTTGGAATGACTAGAGGGTAAAATATAGTCACTTTCGGTCCCTATTTTACCACACCTTCTGCACATTAGTTAATAAAGGTAATAATGACCCAACAGAGAATGATTTGATGATATCTTTATCGAAATACATATTCGCGTTTACACGCATACTTCTCTGATTTGAATTTTTCAACGTTGAAGATATGAAACTGAATCGAATATAATATACTGGGAGAGTTGTAGATTAATTTCACCTATAGATTCCTCTTAAGTAGAACACTTTTTTGGCGCTCTAGTTCCTCGGAACAGAGTGCTTATCAATTTGCCCAATTGTCTGTAATTTTCGAATTTATGGCTGAGAATGGTCACAAACGATTTGGTTCGACTCACTGATCAAGAATCCGAGGTCGAAATCGATTCTGTCCGGCCGGCCGTAGGCACGATAACTCTCGAACGAAAGGAGTTCGAGGATTGAAATTTGCAGGGTGGTTTTGGAGCGTAAATATCTCGGACGAGTTCGTTAATGGGCGAAATCCATCAAGCGGTTTTGGAGTTATGGCCGATTTTAGTAATGAAATGAACAGTGTTTAAAATCAAAAATATCATGTACATGTACAAATATTTTTTATAAGAGCGTAATTAATATAACTTTACAGGATTATTCATTGTTGTCTACCATTTCGTTTATATATTATAATATTCATTATCGTTATTCAGAATTAAGCCGGACGAGACGAGACAACTTATAACGAGATGAGACCCAGACTTAAGTTTTTGGGAATTGGCGAGACCGAACGAGATTTTTTATACTCTCGCCTACTCTCGTGTCTCGTGTGAATCCCTAATATACATTTCTATGAGAGCGTTCATACAAATAAGATTAAATAAGCTGCGATTTGATTGGTTCATTCATGTTTTGATTTAGATCTTCTGTATAAACCGATCTTTTTAACCCTCAATTCTTAGTTTATTTTAAATTGTTTCTTATTTTACCTTATTTGGTGTATAAACCCGCCGTCACACTGTATACATTTAGACGGAAGAATTATTTAGTTTGAAGAAGTCGCTGGTTCGATGAAACGCGGAACAATATTCAATAAATAAGTGTATATCATATCTAATTTTTCATTTCAGTCAAATCCCATTCACATGTAGACATACAAAATGTCCCTTCCCAACTCCTAATAACGAGGAGACATTGTATATACGATCACACAGGCAGCCATATTTAATCGTCCCGATAGCTTTTATGGGACAAATAAATGATCACGAACATAACCCAATACTATACAGTCCTATTTAGCATTGTGCAGCAGCGATCGACGAACTAAATACTAAATCATCATTTCTGAACACAGATTAACAGTGTTTCAGCCGGTTACCTAACTCTTGTTTGGTTGCTCAAATATGAATTTATTATTGTTCAATTTCGCCATGTATTTGCCCAGCACGTAAGTTTAATTATTTATAATTATGCCTAATAGGTGAGGGCTTGATATATGAGCTTCCCGCTTCTGTAACACTGGCTGGTATTCATCCTTTATTCTGCAGGTTCAATATGGAAGTGATGACATAATCGAATCACTATCTTTTAACTCCTTGCGTTTTCGATTCAAGTGATCTTCAAGCTCTGTAAAAATATAACTCAATGATTGGATCAATCTGATAAACTCACACTGGTAATGCAGATTTAATTCCTAATAAGCATCCCGACTACTTTGTTCAATATTTGCATTCCTCTTCGTCACTCTCTCTAAAAAAAAAAATCTGTTTACCAATATATACGGTGTTCATCATTTAATGGTTTTTTTCTGGGTTTTCTCTCCCAATCTATGGAAATGTCTATCGTAAAATAAATTGTAATTCTTTTAAATCAACAAGATCAGAGTGTTCTACCAATGGGGTCACGAAATGGGTTCACATGAATAGGAGAGAAATCGCCAAATCAATTAAATCCTCTGGGTGTTAGTTTGATTTGTGAACTCTATGCATAAGTATAAAAATTATACGAACCGTTTTGAGATCCTTTTGGCAGAACGCTCTGAACTTTAAACTGAGCGACAGTCTTGAAATTAGGCTTTTGTCGTTGAGAAACTTATTCTGAAATTTGTCACACTGTCTTTGAAAAATTGGTTCAAGCCCTGTGGACAGGAGCTTTGGCGCTCTTGTTCAAACGTTGACAAATCATATCTTCCAAAGTATTGGTAAGAGTTGGGAATTATATCAATGGATTCTTATGGTAGAACTTCATTATAGCATAAATGAAATTCAAACATCATAAAATAATTTAAATTCAACAAGAGTGCCAAAAATTATTAATCCAAAACCAATAGACCAATTCTACACAACAACGAACTCATCCGAGATATTCGTTCCTCAATTCTATGATGAACGATATATTTTTTCTTCAAATTCACTCTGATTGATTATATTATATCAATTGAAACTTTAGCCAATATTTCAGTTTTGTTTTTAGTGGAGATATTCTGAACTCAATATTATTTACTTATCATTACCATTCCCATCATCATATGGATTAACCATGGGCATTAAAAAAAGGAAACCACATTAATGAAATACCAACGGTTTTGATCTATATTTAGACCATCCTCAAGGCTCTGAAATTGAACAGTACAATATATGAGCCAAAATTGACCAAATCAAAATAACAAATGACAGAAATTTTTATCGACACAAAAAGAAAAACAGCACAATTGGAATGCTTCGATAAATCTTGAAAGAGTCGAAAAAAAAACAAATACCTATATAATTGAAATTCACTATAGAACAATACACATTTCACCATATCCTCCAACCTCCAATGAGGAGATCTAAAATTGGGAACCTACACAAAAAAAGGACCATCAAGAAAAGCAAACACTCACATCATCGACAAGTCTTCCGTGTCATTAATATACAGTGTCGAAAAGCCAAATGAAATACATTCATTATCTTGGTCACTGTACATATTTATGAAAAATACAGAAACACGCCAAATTTAAGTTTGAAATTGTCATTCTTCTTCGTGAAAATGCGAACCCTACATTCTCCGAAAGACAGGTACAGAGTTTTTGTATTTTTTTTTTAAATTTCTAGTCATGTGGGCCTCACAGAATTTCGCACACATCTTTGTCGGTATATTTGAACTAACTACTGAGTTTTAATTCGATCAGATATTTTCTTTGGAATTATTGGGAAAAATTTGGAAATTACAAACATTTGGGCAAATTGAAAGGCAATCTGTTCAGGGAACAAGCTCGCCAATGGTAAACCTTTCGACTTTTTTCCTAGTGTTATTCATTCTCATTTGCCGTTAGGCCTCTGGCATCTTTACTATCAGAGGAGATAAGGCCACAAATTATATTGATCTTAACTATATATTATCCTGGTTGCGTGGAAATACAACCGAAGGGCCACATAAAATACAGCCTCCAGATTTTACACTGCGAAACAGTTATTTACAAGCACGTGAGAGTTCTGTCGGGAAAAAATTCTCCACCTATAACTAAGAATCTTTTATCAATTTCTCCGTTATATTGTCAGTCGGAACGAAATCATACGATCAAATACACTGCGCAAAAAAATTAACGCACAATATGGAAATCTCAAATTTATTCTACAACTGAAGGTGTTCTCAATGATAATTATTTTTATCAGAATAATGCATGCATATGTTACTTTCAACGTTTTTCTTCAATACAGATGTTTTTTCTCAGCAGGAATAAAAAAAGATGAGATTATCAGATTTTGAATGTATTGGCTCCATTCTGAAATCAGTTGTTCTCGATCAATTCTAGTGATCAATAGTTTTTCTTTCGTTTGATTTTCTACACTCGATCGCTATGCAACGCGAAACACGCAATTTGACCCAAGAGGAATGTGCCCAAGCGGTAGTTTTGCGAGAAGAAGGGTGGACATACACAAGAATTGCAGAAAGGTTTGGAGTTTCCCATACAAGTGTGTCCAGAATGTTGCAGCGATTCAGGGAGACAGGTATGAATGTCCGAAGACCATTCAAGAACGTTACTTGAGAGTTTCTTCGTTGAGACAACGGTTTGCAACCGCTCGCCTCCTTCAAAATCAGCTTGAGCAAACTCATGGGGTGCAAATTAGCACTCAGACAATAAGAAATCGCCTCAGAGAATATGATTTAAGGCCTCGTGTCGCGGCAAAAGGCCCAGCTCTCACCCCAGCCCATCGAAAGGGCGCGTTTGGATTTTGCGAGAGAGCATATCCATTGGGAAGAGGCTGATTGGGAAAGAGTTCTCTTCACAGATGAGTCTAGTCTCTACCATTGTGATCGACGTTCCCTTGTATACAGACGTCCACATGAAAGATATGCTCAGTGCAATTTCCTGAATACTACTGGTTTCGGGGGAGGATCGAATATGGTATGGGGTGGAATATCTTTGACTGCTCGCACAGACCTAGTGGTCATTGATAATGGAGCTATTAATGCTGATAGGTATATAAGGAACATTCTTGAAGAGCATGTAGTGCCATTTGCCCCATACATTGGTGAAAATTTCATTTTTATGGACGATAATGCCAGACCCCATCGTGCGCGCATCGTTCAGGAGTACCTTGAAGAGGTTCAAGTCTCTCGAATGGAATGGCCAGCAAGAAGTCTAGATCTCAATCCGATTGAGCAGTTTTGGGACAACCTCAATAGAAGACTGAGAAGTTCAGAAAATCATCCAGCTACTCTTAATGACTTAGGAATCCAACTCAGAGAAATCTGGGAAGGATTAGATCAGAACATTTTAAGATCACTCATTTTGAGTATGAACCGTCGTTGCCGAGCTGTAATTACGCAAGGGGTGGAAATACCAAGTATTAAATCACTTATCAGCATTCCAGTATTTTGAAAATTGTTTATTTCTCTTCTTTCACATAATATTCGGTGCAATCCTGAATTTTTTTTCCATTTTATGTGTCTTGTTTCGTTCAAAACCTTCCCGAGAGAACATAAAAAATAAGTTATAAAGTCAATGTAGAGTTAACTTTCATTAAAATTGAGATTTTCAGAATGTGCGTTAATTTTTTTGCGCAGTGTATATTCACAATATTATTCATTGTTTTTTCAAATTGTAGATATTAATTGAAAATTCCAGTATAATCATTTCAGTCGGGCGAAGAACCAATTGAATATTTAGTATCATACTCCTAGGCTTCGAATATTAACACCAATATACAAATCAAGATAGCGCGGAGAAGTATATATAAATGGTAAAGTTCAACGGGCAATTCTGGTTTAACACCAATTTTTCGGTATGGAAAGCAACTGAATATAAGAAAATCGAGGTTGGTATATCAGTATTCTTAAAAGGCCCTGATGGGTTCAATCATCATGCGCCAGCTTCATGCAAATTGAATTGATATAAAGAAAGGGGAAACGAGCAACCGAGGTCTAATTTGTTGTTTCCTTGTTTCCACCTACCCTCATCAATCTTTCAAAACCTTAACACATAAGCGGCCAATTCACTCCGAAAAATGAATAATTCCGAGGTAGAAGGCACGTGCTTCCAAATTACGAATTGATTTTAAAGCCCGCCCCACACGATCCTTGATCCTTGCAGAATTCTAACGATGAACTCCTAGCAACTGATGAAAAATTCAATGTGTTTTCCACCACTTGAAATTACGTGGTGTGTCGTTATTTACAACCTTGTTAGATTCGTTGATTAGTACACGTGTGGAATGGACCAGAATCTGAAAGAAACATTTTTTACACAAGGTTCATTATACAGTGTGCGTCTAAAGTATGGAAAAAAAGATTTCAATTCTTCCTTTTCAGGAATAGCGAAAATTCAATTTATTTTTAAGGATAACTTTCTCGTAATTCCCATTGTTAACCAGTTCCCGTTACCAAGTAGTGGCGTCACCGATTTTTTTTTTTTTAATAGGTATGAGCTAGACAGTTGCTATTTTCACAGTAGGTTTCGGAGATAAATATCTCCCAAACCGGCTAAGTACGTTATTGGGCAAAATGCGTTATTGGGCAAATGGAGTAACAACAAAATTAAATTCAAATTTTAATTTTTTCAAGATGCAGTGTCACCATAAGAACCCATTGATATCATTTTGAACTCTAACAAGCTAATACTTTCGGATATATGACTGTTCAAAATTTCAATAATAAATCGTACTTCTATATTTTCACAGAATGCTTGAATTATTATATGATCTGTGTTCATACATGTCAACTTATTTTCCTATAAGAGACATGACATGTCAAGTTTATTTCAGCTATCGTAGAATTATGAGTATTATAATGTGATATCATACTTTTTGGGTGATATTTTAATGCCCATGGTTAATCCATATGATGACGGTAATGGTAATTGTAACTTGATAATATTGAGTTCAGAATATCTCCAATAAAAACAAAACTGGAATATGAGTTTCGATTGATATAATATAATTTTCAGAGTGGATTTGAGGATAAGTTCGTTGTTGGGTAGAATTGATCTGTTGGTTTTGGATTAATAATTTTTGGCGCTCTTTGTTGAATTTAAATTCTTTTATGATGTATGAATTTAATTTCTGTTATGATGAAGTTCTATGATGTATGAATTTAATTTCTGTTATGATGAAGTTCTATCATAAGAATCCATTGATATAATTCCCAACTCTCACCAATACTTTCTCTTGTCCACGGGGCTTTCCCACTTTTTCTACCTGCTCTGGTATTGCCTGTCGACCACTTTTTGGATGACGCATCACGTATCCGAACTCCTCATACTTCCTGATTATTTTACAGCATCCTGATGTGCAGGTTGACGATTGACGTTTTCTCCCTCAAATCAAATTTAAAATATAAAGTGTGATACATCGTTGGAAAGGTAATTTTGAGTAGAATTGAAAAATTGCCAAAAATATATGAGGTGCTATTTGAGATAAAAAAGTCACTTCTGGTCGAACCGAAAGTGACCTTTTTTTTTCTCAGTTGAAGGTTCCTTGAACGAATTGAAAATTATAACATTTTCAATTTTTTTTTCCTTTGAAATGGCTGAGATAATCCATTGGAACAGGTATAGTGGGACACTTGGTATATTGAGAAGATTGATCTTCGAATCTAAAAATCATCAAAGGCTAACTCAGTGTGAAATCAAATTCAGATAGGTTCAGGAGATTGCTGAGATTATTATTATTATGTACAGATATTGAGATGAGGCCAAATGGCCTATGAATATCATACAGGAATATAAAAAGGACACTTCAGAGGACAAAAGAGAATAAAAAAAAGCTTTCTAAGGAAATATGGAGTCTAGTCGGTTTTTAAAAGTATTCACACTCTCGGCACCCACGACACTCTCCGGTAAAGAGTTCCACCTGCCAAATACCCTGTTCGGCAGGAAAAACTCTCTTGCACGGGTTCGATACACCTCATGGTACAACTTATATCGGTGGCCACGAAGATGACTGTTGTTGATCGTGAACATTTCCTCAAGATTACCACCAATAAAATGGTTCAAGATGCGATATGTTAGAATTAGGTCACCGCGCACACGACGATCATGAAAACTGCTCAACCGGAACACTTGGAGTCTCTCCTCGTACGATGGTCGAACCCGCCCAAAAGGAATTTTGGTTGCAGAGCGCTGTATTCCAAACGCTGTTGATCACTGAGCAGGATAGGAAACCACGCGGGCCCGGCGTATTCGAGAATTGGACGGATGTAAGTTATATATAGCTGCCTGTAAGTAACAACCCAACATCCAGGGAAGGCTCTCCGTATCAAGTACAGGATCTTACTAGCTCTACAGGCTAAATTACCCACATGAGCAGACCAGGAAAGATCCTCTGTAATGATGACGCCAAGGTCATTATGCTCCGTGCATGACTCCAGAACACTGCCAACGGCAAGATATTGGTGCTTCGGATTATGTTTGCCAAGATGGAGAACCTTGCATTTTTCCACGTTTAGAGGGAGGAGCCACTGGCGGCACCACTGATCCAGCCGCACCAGGTCACCCCCAAGAACATCAGGGAAGCGAGCATCGTAAAATAATTTAATGTCGTCGGCATATTGTGAACAAATGGCTGAGAGTGGGTTTGGGAGATCCGAAACGTAAATCAGGAAAAGAAGTGATCCCAAAACTGAGCCCTGGGGGACACCACTAACAACTGCTCTGAAATCCGAATCGCCCACTCTGACCGAAAAATGCCTACCAATGATGAACGAATGAAACCAAGCCAGTAAAATGCCTCTAATGCCAAAATGTTCGAGTTTGTGGAGCATACGATCACGACACGGTCGAAGGCTCGGGAAAGGTCCAAATATATGACATCGACAGGTATCCCACAGTCAAGAGACTTGGTCCAGTGCTGAAGGCATTGAAGTAGACACGTGATGACTGAACGTCCCGGTAGGAAACCGTGCTGGCACTCAGGGATTAGATCGTTCTCGCGCTGGAAATGGAGCAACCTGTTACACACTCTCTCAGCAATCTTGATGGTAGGAAGGAGGCTTATGGGACGGTAGTTACTTGGGCATAGTTTGTCTCCCTTCTTGAAAACAGGAGTAATCCTAGATATTTTCCAAGCAGATGGTAATTGACAAGAGCTGAGAGATAATCTTATTATGTCAGTAATCGGCGACGAGAGAGATGTGGAGCACTTTTTCAGCAATCCAGCAGAGATACCGTCCAAGCCAGGGGTGGAAGATGGATCCAACTCGGATAAAAGTTTCAGTATTTCTTCTTCGCTGACATCAACAGATTCGAGTGAGTTGACAACACGGTGAGAAGTAATGTGGGGCAATGGGCCACTTGGCTGCTTCTCGTATCTCCAACCTGTATATTCCCCATTTTATCTATCCACAAAAAAGAATTCCATTTCAGGATGACTGCTATTTCAGCGGGTTGAAAGAGAGTATATTCCGAATATCCGGTTAGCAAAAATTGCAGGGGCTCAGCTAGCACCAATTTTTGCTGCGGTTGAGCCGTCATTGACGTCAAATGAATACCAAAGGGGGTTGGAGTTTGGGCGGCGAAGATTTACTGTTCTCATAGTTGTTTTGTCCCGACCCCGGTAGTTCATTTGGTGAAATTTCAAGCGTGAAACTGCGGCCAGCGAAAGTTCATTTAAACTAACAAACTCAAATGGATAAATGCAATTAGTATTTTTTCACGGGGTCCATGAAATGAGAATGAATGGGAATGTTGAGTCAGTACAATGAGGACATACGAGTATCCTGACTCTGCCGAAACACTTCAAAGGTTTTATTAGTACACATTACGTTCCTCCATCTGATATAACTCATTTTAAGGAGCGCTCGGTGCTATGAAAACATTGCCGCCAGTGCGTTAATGTGAATTTACATCAGCCACAACCCATCTCTGTTTAATTTTCTATTCGAAAGTTTTCCGCAGAAACTTCAGTTCAGTGGGGCAGTTGCTCCGTTTTAAGGATTGCAAAAAGTGCTTCGATCAGTGGCGGATTTACAGTTAGGGCTTAACACGAGACGAGAGTAGGCGAGAGTTTAAAAAATCTCGTCTCCTCTCGCCAATTCCCAAAAAATTAAGTCTCGTTCTCGTCTCGTCTCGTTTAATTCTGAATAACGATAATAAATATTATAATATATAAACGAAATGGTATACAATAATAAACAAAAAAAAATAATAAGAGTATAAAAAATCTCGTCTCGCTCTCGCCAATTCCCAAAAAATTAAGTCTCGTTCTCGTCTCGTCTCGTTTAATTCTGAATAACGATAATAAATATTATAATATATAAACGAAATGGTATACAATAATAATAAAAAAAAATGTTTGCTGCAGAAACTGACCCTTACACACCCCCAACTTTTTCATCACTCTCCACCACTGTAGAATATTCTGATTCCTGTTTGCTCTTTCTAACAGCAAATATTCTTCAAACTCAGCTTTCCAATATTCTGAAAGTTTTGTTGATTTTTTGAATAGGCTATTGATGTCGATACATTTTTTAATAGAATTGAACAATTTGGTATAGTTTTCAAATAATACCTTCCCAGTGGGTAGATCATTGAGGGTGTTCTTGGCGTATTCCTCATAACACTATTCGAAATATTGAATAGCTTCATTTCTTTACCAGTTTTATTATACGTAGTTCCACAGATGTATTCAATAATTGTTCACATCTTCACTACAAGGAGCACAAGAGAATATATTTCTCCAGATGTTCAGATAGAGACGATATTTTCAAAGCATTGCGATTTAGTGGTGATAAAAGTTGTCCGTTAAGTATTGAATTCACAATGGCATCCGTTTTTATGGTTGTGAATTCTATTTTTTCTTGAAAAATAATCTCAATTATCGCAAGGTCATAACGAATTGATAATCTTCTAAAAAATCGTGTGTTTCTAGAACGATCGATGCATAATATAGACAAAATATATTGGTAATTATAGGGGGAACTCTTCATATTCAATTGTTTTCTGTGGGTGTTGAAAAGAGTCGAGTCGTATATAAAACTTCATACAAAAAATTTAACGAGACCAAAAACGAGACTTTCGTGTTGCGCTGTATGGGGTCTCGGTATCGCCTATAATATTTTTGAAAACGTCTCGTATCGTCTTGCTTTTACGAGACGAGAACGAGACGAGACGAGAAAAATCTAGCTCTCGCGTGAAGCCCTATTCACAAAAAAAAAACAAACTCAATGGGGATAAAAAAACATTAAATTTTTGATAATTCTGAATACAGAGAAACTGATTCACGAGAGAAAACATTCCTTTCTTTTTTGGCGCTGTTGTTCCCCGGAACAGAATGCTTATCGATTTGCCCAAATGTCTGTAATTTCCGAGTTTGTTAATGAAAATGGTCTTAAACGATTCGGTTTGACTCACCGATCAAGAATCCGTGGTCGAAATAAATTATATCCAGCCGGCCGTAGGCACGATAACTCTCAAACGAAATGAGTTAGAGGATTGAAATTCGCAGAGTAGGTTTGGAGCGTAAATAGTTCGGACGATTTCGTTAACGGGCGAAATCCATCTAGTGGTTTCGGAGTTATGGCCGTTTTTAGTGAAAACCTGTTTTATGAATATATCCAGACCCGATCATTCGATCTATCTGTTGAATTTTTGCAGGGTGCAGTTCTATCATAGGAATCGATTGATGTCATTTTCAATTGTAACAAGCTAATACTTTTGCGTTGTAAAACTAGGTTCCGTGACTTGAATTTGTGAATATATGCAAGACTGTTTTGATACCAAAAATAATATTGACTTGTTGCATATTGAATAATTTATGTGCAAATATTGGGGATGATATTTCAGAAGATTTAAAATTGGATCATTTTAATGATGTAGTTTATGAAGGCAATAGGAAAGAATAGCATAATGGAATTATCAGAAGAAATTACTGTTCGTTGGCTCATTTACTTTGAGTCGATGGTACCTGATTAAATTTGCCACCGAATGAAAGTCGGCCATTACAGTTTTGTTCATGCACAACTCTCAACCCCTACGAACCCTTTAATGGAGAAAAAAAATGGGGGCGTGAGGGGGTTGAAAGTTGTGCATGAACAAAACTGTAATGGCCGACTTTCATTCGGTGAAAAATTTCATCAGGTACCATCACCTCAAAGTAAATGAGCCATGACAAAGTGCACATACTGAAAACCTCTTTGAACTAACTATTCTTCAAAAAAGAAAAGTGTTTTCTTGAAAATTTCTGCACGCCTGTACAGAAGATACAAAGACCTTGTCAAAAAAGTACCACAGGACCCACTTTCACTATTCAAAAAATTTAGAGGGTTGATTGGGATGGCACAGGTGCAACAAAAATCCAAAAATGCATAAAAAATTTGGTAAAAGTGAAACAAAAATTGACATGTTTCAGGATTTTGTTGCCAAATATTTTTCTTCTGAGAAAATGAATTTGTTCCATAATTTTGAGGCGTACTGTATAATAGTATTTATTTTTTAGTAAATTTTCAGTTACAGACAAAGCAGATTGAAACTGCTCTCGAAATGTCGATATACCTACCTTCATTTCTATAACCTGGCAAAGTTTGTGTCCCCTGTGTATTGTTATTGGAGTTCCAGTTGATTCAAGATTCTGTAAATAAATAATTTTCATTAGAAATGTATCATATAAAAACTCAGGGAAAACATTATTGAAAGGTTTTTTCTGGGTTTTCTCTCCCAAACTCTGAAAATGGATATCCAAGTCAATTCATAAATACATGCATCATAAATTTAGATAGAAGACCAAATAACCAAGAACAACAAAATAATCAACAAGTATAACAGAATAATCAACAAGAACAGCAACACAATCTATTGAATGTGATCCCTTATGTTCGTGGCCTTTCTGAAAAAATTAGAAGAATCGGTTCTAAGTTCAATATAAGAACCGTCTTCAAAACACAAAATGATCTTAGGTCTTTATTAACGAAAACAAAACCCATAAATGAAAAACAACAATAAAAAACTTTGTATATAATATTCCTTATATTTGTGGTAAATCATACACAGGAGAAACATCAAGACCACTAGAAGTAAGAAAGTCAGAACATAAGAATAACTTGAGAAATAGAGACATACAGAAATCAAAAATAGCAGAACATGTATGTACAATCCAAGGAGATCACATGATGGATTGGAGTTATAAAAAGAATCTAATGACAGAACCTGATTATATTAAAAGGAAACTTAAGGAGTCAACTTGTATTTTATTGAACAGAGAATGCAATTTTGCAAATTGCACAATTGGTATTGACCATATTTGGCTAAATTTATTGAAAAAGGAGTTGGAACTTGGAAATTTCCATGCAAAGTAGAACTATGTTAGCTATGATTTGTAAATACTGTCAATGTGACAATTCTTGAATTTCACAATAACTATCAACAAAATAATTCTAAAGATTTTCATTAAACGTCTGACGAAGGAGTCTGATATAGACTCCGAAACGTTACGATATAGTTGTTTCTTCGTTGATGTTGTTTCGTTGCTGTTTGTTAGGCAACATTGTTCAATTGATTGCTTTTGACAAATATCTTGTGTTTCTTACGCAGGAGCAAATCACAAAATAATTAATTTTTATTTTATAGATATTTTACAGAGTTTGGGAGAGAAAACCCAGAAAAAAAACTTTCAATAATGAGTATACCTCCCACAGTATCCTTTAATGATTATTTCAGGGAAAACAGTATACGTTTAGCATGCCAGAATTTTTTCGGGAGTTATATGGACATGTGCAAGCCGGCTATCAGCAGACATCAAAGACACTAATCTCAGATTAATTTTGGGGTGCATACACCAGAGGAGGAAATTCGCCATCAAAGTGATGTTATAGAAGGAACATTTATCAAGAATATAGATTTCTTTGTGTTTCTGTAAAAAAGTTTATAAAGCAATTTGGGTTTGATAATGAAACCGCTAGGGAGCCAACTGAGTTGGTCACCCCAGGCTCCTGAACACCCAGGGCGCTGTTGACGTGGAAACCACTCTGAAAAAAGTTTGCGCGACGAACATTTCAAGCTGGTTTCAATATCGATGCTAGATGTTATCTTCAAGTTCTGGTTTGCTGTTCATTAATATAAGAGGAGAAATTAATTGAAATATTCATGATTTCAGTAATTAAAACAGATCGAAGAAAGGAAATTGCCTGAGAGATATTTATCAGATATTATGAGTTCTCGGTAATAGTAAGCCAAAATTCAAAATGGATCATCGTACATAGATTGCATTGTTATCCAAAATTATCTTCATGATATCCATATTAGACCAGGGTCGATAATTTTTGAAACCGAAAAAAATTATAGTAGAATCTTGTAAAAGGAAGAGAATATAACAAAAATGATAGGAAAAATCATTTACGGGTGATCTGAGGTCGGGAAGGGGATGTTGGTGAGTTTTTAAGGGTAGAAAACGGTTTATCTCGATTTCCGGCAAAACTACAAGTCCTATGGAAAAAAGTTAAATTGCAAAATTGTAGGTAATAAAAAGATCGACAACTTTTGTAGTCAAACTTCTTTCACATAACCTCAAAATTTATGTGAATAATTCAAATAACCATGTTTTTGTTTTTTAATTTTTATCTTTCACAAAAAAATTTTTTCTTTCACCAAATTTTATGAAAACTTACTTTTTCATGTCTCAAATACACTGTAATTTTTTGGATTCAAAATATATTTTTTTGCACCTTAATTTGACTTGGTTTCATTCTACTATAATTTTGTTTCACTTTTTACCATTTTTAAAGGCTTTGACCCTGGTCTATATGCAACATAAGACGTGGAAAAACATGCAATTCGTAATTTAATTTCGATGTGCGGAATCAGAAGAATTTATTGTATGTAAGCCAAATCAGGGCTGTACGGTGGATGACTCACCAATTAGACTGATTCAGTTCGGTTTGACTACACAGTTGTGGTATGACTAATTGGAGTTAAATGTTATGGAGAATATTTACAGTACATAATATCAACACACATGATGTATTATTTTATGGATCAGGCTTTTGAGCATTTGCTTATTTGAGGTCAGAATTTTGCTGTAGTTGATTGAAAACTACTTAAATGTGAAACACTGAAGTTATCTGAAGTTTCTGAATGAGGAATTAGAAACATTTTTCATGAATTTTATTTATTAAGGAATATTTTTAATGAAAACTTACTCAACATTCTCTATTCCTCATTAGTAGGTTAAACTTTATAGGAATTGTAATATCTTGAAGGTGCGTAATTTGTATAAACTGTTATGAAATCTGTAAAATGGGCGAAATTACTTTTTAAATTTTATAATATTAATGAGGTTTCTCAGGGTGTTGAATAATATTAGCACAAAACAATGTATTGAATATAAACAAACTTAATACAACTCTAATTCGATAACTAACCTATTACTCCTTCTTTTTCCCATAATCCTGAGACTCTTATTCGGTTTATTTCTTGATTCTTGTTCAATTATTTTTCTGTAGGAGAATCTTGAACTTGTTATTGAAGATATTGGTTTTTCTTCATTTATATAATACATATAAGGATTCATTTTACCTTCTCTTTATATAGATTCGAAATTTTGATCCTATTATATTTCTCTTCACTTTCCAGAAGTCTGGCTTTTCTCCAAAAATAATTTTTTAATTCACTCCTCTCTTTTTCTTGTTTCCTTAGTTCTCCATTCCACAAACTATTCCAATCATGATTGACCGACTTTATGCATTTTTCTCGCTTTTGCTGGTTATGCTCATTGTGGGTATCCTGGTCAGCACACAAGCTTTACTTTGGCAAATCTTAGGCTGAGCTAGCTCCCTAGAGATTACAGATCATATTATACTATTATGTATACAGTGTGGTAAAGCCAAATGGATTAAATCCATTACCTTGGTTACATATTATCTTGTACATATTTATGGAAAATCTCGAAACACGTCAAATTTAAATTTTAAATTGTTATTCTTCTTCGTAAAGATGCGAACCCTACCTTTAACCCCCTTCGGAAGACAGGTACAACCCCCAAATATTGTCCCTTGAGTTATAAGCGCCAAATTCGGAAATTCCGTATGAAACAAGGGACGTACTTCTTTTTGTGAAAAGAGGTCATGACGAATTAATAATCTTCTAAAAAATCGTGTATTTCTAGAACGATCGAAGCATAATATAGACAAAATATATTGGTTATTGTAGTGGAAACTCTTCATATTCAATTGTTTTCTGTGGGTGTTGTTAAAAGTCGAGTCGTATATAAAACTTCATACAAAAAATTTAACGAGGCCAAAAACGAGACTCTCGTGTTGCGCTGTATGTGGTCTCGGTATCGCCTATAATATTTTTGAAAACGTCTCGTCTCGTCTCGCTTTTACGAGACGAGAAAAATCTCGCTCTCGCGTGTAGCCCTAGACGAATCGCGGAAATCCATATTCGTGCATAGGGTAAATTTACCAGCCTGAAATCGAAAGTTATATTTTTGTTAAAACTGGAATATGGAGAACAAAATACCCAGACATCCGCAACATAAATCCTTATTTCAATGTTGGCGGATAAATAATTGGCCGGCAGAATAGATTTTGCTGTAGTCTAAAATTTCATTTGCGTGATCCATCTTAATGGCCATAAATTATTTCTGAGTAGACGCATATTGTGCTCGATATAATTAATATTTTATTAAACGATGGAATTGGGGGCCGCTCAGAAGATTTACTGATCCCATAGTTGCTTTGAACTGGTGGGTTGGGGTGTGTATATTTTGAGAAAATTCACACCGAGCGGCGCTGATTTCAGAGGCATGTTGGGCCCTCAAAGGAAGCCTGATCTTTGGAGATTTCCTCGCTCTCCTCTGTGAAAGCTTACCGATGATTTCCTGTAAACCGCACGTACATGCATATATGACATTTCCGCTCTAAGGGCTCAAAAGCATTTTATCGTTGAAAGGGATTTTTGGCGCGCTTGTGCCCTTGAGTGCCAATCAATTAGCCCAAATTTCAATAAGTTTCGGCTGAAAATGTTTTCGAATGACTAGTTGCGGCTTACTGATGAAGAATACGAGGTCAGATTTCACTCTGTGAGTTTGCTGGGTAGATTTGGAGTCCAAATGCATTCGATAATGGGCAAAATCTGACGAGTGGTTTTGTAGTCATCTGAAATTTTGTTTTCCAAATTAATCAAAAAATACTAATCTGTTCGGTAGTTAGTTGAAAAATACCAACACGAAGTTTCATTCAAAATTTCATGGGGGTCTTATGATCAAATCAGAATCCCATAATTTAAAAAAAAAATCTGATTTTCATAGCTACGATACCAGACATAAAGTTTTATGTATTCCTAGGCGCAACACAACTACAAATATACCTCATCACCAACCTTCATTGGAATAAAACTGTACGATAATTTGCCTAGACAGTCAAAATTGATGAACTCTAGAAGCTTCAAAAGGGAAATCAAGTCATTGATAATGAATAACTACTGAGTTTTGAGGTTTTTGTCATGACTGACTTTGACATTGAAATCGAAACGCCCTGTATTTTCAATTAACGAAGGAGAAGCATTGGTATGTCTTCTGAAGGAAGCTAGAAAATTAGGAATTTTCATGCAAAAATCTACAAGTTATTAACATCGGAATAAAGCCCTATTTGAGAAAATGAAAGGGTTATTTCAGATTTCACACGAATTTTCTGAAAATAATATGTAAGTGCCACATTAAAACAATCTAGAATTCAATAGGTAATCTCATTATCAATGAAAACACTTGATATTACATTTAAAAAACGAAAGTTGGTATCATTTCCGGCAGAACCGGAAGTCGAACGAATCTGACATTTTTTCCAAGAATTCATCTCTCCCAACAGAGCTCAACTGTAAAATTTTAAGTGTTTATCTCGAGTGGCCTTCGTGAACCTTATATAGCGAGTAACTATAATACAATTTTTTCGTCTAACAATTTTCATTATTGAGTAAAACATCCTTACAATTAGTGGAAATCTTCAACAATTCGAGGGAATTATCGGAAAATATAGTGGCTGGTTGTTAAAACCTCCGAAAGCAAACAATTAACTCAGAATATTTTTAAAAGGGTTAATTTAAAGATATATTCACAATCAAAGGCAATTAACTAAAATGGTTTAGCACGTAGGAACAAAATATTCCCTTCTGGTGAAAATCGGAAAAGTTCATCACAGTGACCAGGATCTAAACCTTTTATGGCTCACCTTGTTCCAAATACTCACTTTCCATTCCCAGTTCGAACATCAAATCCAAATCTTCCAGGTGATCCTAGCCTTATTGGTAAACAGAGAGCAGTATTTCCGATGTTCTTGTATCTGATCAAGCATTCTTGTCCAATAGTTCCATCGTAGCACAAGGAATGTCTGAAATATTTAGTTTGTCGTTTGAATTTAACATTCTCATAAATAAATCACACGATGTTATTTTATTTGCAACAAACTTTATATAAACACGAAGTTGTAAAACGAAACTGCTTTCTGGGAAATTCACGTTTATTTGCTGGCGGTTTGATTGGCAATAAGATGAATATTCTGGCCATGCTTGCAGGAATGAGGATTTCACAGCGTGAAATGGAGTTTTCCGTTCTTAGAATGTTGTAAAATATAATATATTCTTCTAATTTTTATGATTATACGTGGATCGTCTTTTATTTGCAATATTGATAGAAAAAGAGATATAGAAGACTTAATTAGTATTTTACTAGTGGCCAGCTGTCCATATTTTGGGATTCAGATGAGCCGGTAGATCTACACTTATCCAGTAGATCTACATTTTTCCGGTAGGCCTACATTTTTCCGGTAAATCTACATTTTTCCGATAGATCTACATTTTTCCGGTAGATCTACATTTTCCGGTATTTCTAAATTTTTCTGGTAGATCTACATTTTTCCGGAAGGTCTACATTTGTCCGGTAGATCTACATTTTTCCGGTATATCTACATTTTTCCGGTAGATCTACATTTTTCCGGTAGAGCCGTGTTTGAGTTCCTATAAATCGATCGGGGCGTCCCCTACAGTATGCTTTTGTGAATCAGAGACGCAAAGTTTCATCAAAAACTGTCCAGCCATTTCCCAGTTCCTGTTGACACACAGACAGAGAAATTCATCGAAATCGGTTGAGCCGTTTTTGAGTTCCTATAAATCGATTGAGCGCCCCCTTCCTGATGCTATTTTGAACCAGAGACCCACCGAAACACATACACAAAGTATCATCAAAATCTGTGCAGCCGTTTTTGCGTTCCTATGAACTGATAACAGCGCCCTGATTACTGCATCCTATCGTGAACCTCAGACCCATTGAATCTCATTCACAAAATTTTATTAAAATTGGTCCATCCGTCTTTGAGATATACCGAAACAGGTGTGGCCGGCCGTCCGGCCATCCGTCGGTTAACACGATAACTCTCGAATGAAAGGAATTAGAGGATTGAAATTTGCAAGGTAGGTTTGGGGCGTAAATATCTCGGACAAGTTTGTTAACGGGCGAAATCTACCAAGCGGTTTCGGAGTTATGGCCCTTTTTAGTAAAAACATTTTTTATTAATATTTCCGAAATCGTTCACTCGATCTATCTGAAATTTAGCATCAAATTGTAGAATAATGACCTTTATACGCATGAGAAGTTTTGTATTGATCATATTGCCGTAAAGCGTCAAAAAATTTTTTTTTTTATTTTGAAATTTTTTTTCTACAATAACTCTCGAACATAATGAGCTAGGCAGTTGAGATTTTCAGAGTAGGTTTGGGTGATAAATATCTCGGTTAATTTCGTTATTGGGTAGAATCGGCAAGATGGTTTCGGAGAAACGAAAAAAAAAATTTTTTTTTACATTAGATTACATTACATTCAAATTAATTTTTTTCAAGATGCAGTTTCATCATAAGAATCCATTGTTATCATTTTCAACTCTAACAAGCTAATTCTTTCGGAGAAATGATTTTTAAAAATTTCAATAATACATCGTAGTTCTGTGTATTCACAGAATGTGAACACAGAATCTGTCTGTGTTCACTGTTCATAAATGTCAACTTATTAGAGACTTGTCAATAGTTTGAAAATATTTTTTGTTGGAAAACAAGTACCCGATTCTTGAATTGGTGAATATATACAAGACCCTTTTGAAACCCAAAAAAATATTGACTGATTACATATTGAATAATTTATGTATAAATATTGGGGATGATGTTTTAGAAGATTTAGAATTGGACCATTTTAATGATGTAATTTATGAAGGCAATAGGAAAGAAGAACGTAATGGAATCATCAAAATAAATTACTGTTCGTTGACCACTGAGGTTAATATTACCTTTTACTTGTTGTGAGACATGTTCCTATATACAGTATTTTCATAATGTTGCTGGCAAAAAAATGCTGAAATATGGATTTACATTTGTGTATCAAACATTTTTTCTTGAGTTAAGGTCCATAACACAGAAAAGAATGTATTAAACTATTAAATTTTAAATGAGAAGAGGATAGTATTTTATTAATATATTTTGAACTATTAAAATAATTTGTTCATCAGCCTCTACCTACTCAAATATCAGGAATAAATGGACAATCTGCTATGATTGTCTCCAGCCTTGCTCTAGACATTTCGATGATACTTTTCTTAGGTATTTCGAGTTGTGAAAACTATCCACCGAGTGTAAGTTGCAACAACCCATTCCACGAGGCTGAATAATTCCAGATTGCTCATTTAATCTTGATAAATAAATTTAATGACAATTTTTGAAGCATTCTTATTGCAGATCACCCTCTTTTTTAAATGATAATTTTTGAAGCACTTTCTTAAAATTTGATTTCTTTCATGATGCAGTTCTATCACAAGAATCCATTGATATAATTCCCAACTCTGAGAATCCAATACTTTCGGAGATATAATTTGTCTGTTTGAACAAGAGCGCCAAAAAGCTCCAGTCCACAGGGCTTGAACCAATTTTTCTTGAATCAATTTTACTCCCGATATGAAAAAGTAACAAAATAACAAACCCTCGTCAATTTTTCAGGGACAGGTGCGGAATGTGATCCCTTTTCCGAATAAAAATATCGCACACAATCATTAATTGAGCTTCCGTTTAGGAGCTTTGAGTTGAGAATTGAGAGCAGAGTTCGTATCGAGAACATGACATTGTTTCTCCATAGAGTTGAATACTGAGATGTTCCAATTGAATTTAGGGGGTAACATCCCTGTTATCTGCGAACAGAGATAAAGGCAATGTATGTTCTGTTTTTGCCTTTCAGCTAGGAATCCCGAAAACGTTTCACTTCAATTCAATCATGCCCTTGTTCTGTAGCAATATCTAATTGAGGTTACGTTGCGAGATATTGCATTTTGTTTTTGTAGCTTAATTGTTTCGTTTTACAATTTCCTCTGGCAATATAACGTAGCCGTGGAAGAATTGAATGAATGCCAAGCGTATACGTTTATCATACATTTTGAGTTCAGAAAGGCGCCTGCTGCACAGGGGTTACCAGCATTGATCCAGACAATAAATTATCCATGACAAAACCCATAGACAGCCCCACCAATGCATTTTATCGCATGTAATAATTTACATATAATTCACACAGCTCTATTCTTTTGTAATTTCACCTTGCATTAAAATATGATATCTTTTATCCACAGCAGATTTGAAATATTGCACCGCCGATAAATATTTAAATTGGTAAACTATTAACAAAGCTCTGCGAGTTAATTGCCCGTGCTTTCGCTGAAAACTAGCCACTAAATCAATTACAAATCACGGATTTTTAATTTAAACAGGGGCATTGCTTTTAAACACGAGAGTTCCATTAGGAACAATTTCATACAGTGTGTACCAACGGAGAGGATACGGAGAGGTCTTCGAATTTCTTGTTTCTTTCACTACTCATTATCAACATTATTGAAAGGTTTTTTTCTGGGTTTTCTCTCCCAAACTCTGAAAAATATCTATAAAATAAAAATTAATTATTTTGTGATTTGCTTCTGCGTAAGAAACACAAGATATTTGTTAGAAGCAATCAATTGAACAATGTTGCCTAACAAACAACAACGAAACAGCATCAACGAAGAAACAACTATATCGTAACGTTTCGGAGTCTATATCAGACTCCTTCGTCAGACGCTTAATGAAAATCTTTAGAATTATTTTGTTGAATTGTCACAATGTGACAATTCTTGAATTTCACAAAATAACTATCAACAAAATAATTCTAAAGATTTTCATTAAGCTCCTGACGAAGGAGTCTGATATAGACTCCGAAACGTTACGATATAGTTGTTTCTTCGTTGATGTTGTTTCGTTGTTGTTTGTTAGGCAACATTGTTCAATTAATTGCTTCTGACAAATATCCTGTGTTTCTTACGCAGAAGCAAATCACAAAATAATTAATTTTTATTTTATAGATATTTTTCAGAGTTTGGGAGAGAAAACCCAGAAAAAAACCTTTCAATAATGAGTAAACCTCCCACAGTATCCTTTAATGATTACTTAAAACAAAGGTATGGGCCTTTTTCAATCATCCTTTTCAGAAGTTAGCTATGATTTTTGAATACTGTCAGTGTGACAATTCTTGAATTTCACAAAATAACTACCAACAAAATAGTTCTAACGATTTTCATCGGGCGTCTGACGAAGGAATCTGATATAGACTCCGAAACGTTACGATATAGTTGTTTCTTCGTTGAGGTTGTTTCGTTGTTGTTTGTTAGGCAACATTGTTCAATTGATTGCTTCTGACAAATATCTTGTGTTTCTTACGCAGAAGCAAATCACAAAATAATTAATTTTTAATTTATAGATATTTTTCAGAGTTTGGGAGAGAAAACCCAAAAAAAACCTTTCAATAATGAGTATACCTCCCACCGTATCCTTTAATGATTATTATTCATTATCAACATCATTAAGGAAATAAGTGATTCATGATTACCAACAATTTATGGCACTGGCGAGGGGGTGTCCACCCCATTGGAAGGTATACAGGGTGATTCACGAAGACCGTTCGTTAGAATATTTCCAAGAAGACTCGAGATAAACACTTGAAATTTTATAGTTAAGCTTTGTTAGGAGAGATGAATTCTTAGAAAAAAAATCAGATTCGTTCGACTTCCGGTTTCATCGGAAATGATAACAACTTTTGTTCTTTAAATGAGGAGCATCTTTTCAAAACGCATTTAGTCCAAAAACCATTTTATTGGAAATCAACGAAAAACGATTTTTTCTTCCACCCTGGCTTATAATTTGAGTACGTCGAGTTTGTTTGATAGAAATTCACATCTAAAGGTAATAACTCACCTCATTTAAATCCACATTGATCAGAAATACACAGAAAATATAAAAAACGTTTGGACTGAATGCGTTTTGATTCATCCCATTGTATATAATGCGTTTTGTTGTGGTTGAAATTGAACATAATGCTGTTTGTTGCGATTTGTTATAAATTTAGAGAAAACAGTCTGCACAGTAATTATTGACCTGTAACCTAATTAACATGAGCAAATCGATAAAATAAATTTTTGGTTATATTTAATTTGATTTAAAAATACAAAAGTAAACATAATTTATGGCGATGCGGCTTACATACTTTGGATTTGAATTACACAAGGACATAATGTCATTTGGAAGATTTTGTTTACATAGGGCTATAGAGCAATAGAAATCAGTTCTGAATCCGCTTCAAACTCAATTTCGCCCAAATTGGACATACTGCGTTTTGAAAAGTTACTCCTCAAATGTAATACCCAGTGTTTCCATTGATAATCACATTACCCATTGAAATCTACATAGTTTTAATTTATCACTAAAATATTATTCTCAGAAAATTCGTGTGAAATCTGAAAAAACTCTTAAAATTTTCTCAAATAGGACTTCATTCCAATTCCAATGTTGATAACTTGTTGATTTTTGTATGAAAATTCCTAATTTTCTAGCTTCTATCAGAAAACATACCAATGCTTCTCCATGTTAATTAAAAATTCCATTGAACATACAGGGTGTTTCTATTTCAATGTCAAAGTCAGTCATGACAAAAACCTCAAAACTAATATTATCAAAAGAGAAACCATTTTTTTATTGCTCAGCTGAAATCTACGCTTAAATAGTGTATAAGTGTAATACATACTAATGCAATTAAATATAAATAAAAATTTAAAAATTAAAAGATAATTAAAAAATTCTTAAAAAGCACTGACGCGAAGTCAGTAAGCTTTAATCTATCCTTTTTCAACCAAAAGTACTAGATTTCAATTTGATCGGATATGTATTTTCGAAAATATTGGAAAAATAAAATTCGGCTTGAGGATTTGTGCGGCATTTCAGCGAAATCGGACAAATGCTTTCTGAAATATATAATTTTTGAAGAAATATGTTTCCATTTTTCGAAACTACAAATCTGGTCGGGCTGAAATCAGGTACTCGATTGTAGAAGTCTTCGCGCTGGCCTTCTACAACTAATTACCAAGTTTCAATTCGATCGAATCTGTATTTTTTCAGTTATTGGAGAAACAATATTTCAGATGGGTATAATTCCGAAATCGTTCTTCCAATTATCTCAATAAACGAACTCAACCGTCGCAGTCGGATGCGCAACCTACCCTGAAAATAGCAATACGCTGCCTCTTTCCGTTCGAAAGTTATCGAGGCAATGGCGGCCGGATTTTTCAAAAATTTTAGAGATATAGGATCCTCACGAAATTACGCGCGTTGGAATTATACAACTAATGATTCGAAATCGAAGAAAAATTAATAAAGAATCTTCATTTACTTATATAAATATATAAATAAATAATTAATATCATTATTTCGCATGGAGATTCCAATGAAGTTTCCATGAAAAATGTATTCAATCCATATCGAACTATTATAGAATAATGATGAAATATATTAATAATGAATATTAAATGAGCATTGTCATTGATATACACCTATAATAAGAGATGTGTATCGACTATTTCCAATTTCATGCTATTAATAATGTCATCACCTATCATTTCAGAACAGTGACACAATTCATGAAATTTCAAGCGGATTCAGTTCGAAATGATTATTTATTAACAGCTCAATAGCGAGATAAGTTAATATTAATAGATATAAACAGCTATTTGCTGTATCAGCATTAGATTGGGCTATTTCGATTCAATAAATCCAGTTCCAGTATGAATATTTCTGAAAACTGGAGAACAGAAAACGCCATATCCTTCATTGAAGCTGATTGTAGAATTGAGGGAAGACAGAGGTTCAATATTGAAATATATTCTTCGACAAGAATAAGTTAATTCAAAGAAAAAATACTCAATTAAAACTGTTATGCATAATCAAATTCTTTGCAGTAAATATTCTAGGAACTTACCTTGTTGAAACCATTGAAGATATTACACACGAATATTCCTTTTAATTTTAGGATTAATCTCTCAACCAATACTACTTATTGCTTGTATATTTCACCAATATATTTTCATTGTAGCAAATTGGATGCACGGGAAAGAACTCTTGCGCATATTGTACGATTGGCAACACATTTTGGGGCCTGCGTTTGGAGGTTATACAGCTGTTGTAGTACTCGAATAGAGCGGTAGGCATTTCGCGCTGGTGCGCATGCTCTAATTCTTGCGAGAACTACTCGATTATAGACCACATTAGTTAGGTTAGGCGGGAAATTTGAATTACGATCCATCCGTGGATCCGAGCACTGAATTCCCCATGCATTTCTGATGGACTTAAAATTTACGCGGATTTCTCGTCTGTTTTTAGATACTTTGGCTAATTTCTTGAGGTTTATTTCGGTTGAAATAAACGAAATTCGATTGACGTATGTCTGAGCTCACTCGAAATCAGTCAAAAATAATAACATAACCCTAAATCGGCCTTGTAATGACGTACAACAGAAGTCATCTACGACATACGGAAATCTTTCGAACTACACTGGTTTCAATTTTGATTTAAGCATAAATAGAAGTAGAATGTGGAAAAAGCATTAAAAACATGATGAAGCTACCCAATACTTGATGTCTCTGTACTAACATTCTCTTTTAAATAGGGTGGTTTCATCTTAAAGTTGAAATTCCATGTTAAAAAATTTGAATATGGATCTCCCGCCGAGAGAATGATTCTAACCTAACTAATGTGGTATATACCACAGATTAGGTTTGTTCCATCAACCAGTTTGGACATCCAATCGCTAATTCCTTTAAGATCGAGCCCACTGCGTCGAATGACGTATTGAGAAAAGACAAATTCTTTTTAAGTTTTGAGGTTATTTCCGGATTAAAATTGTTTATATCTAATCATCACATTTTATTATAAAATTTATTGGGGAAGAATGATAAGTCAACAAAACCCAGGAATCTTTGTCTATTTTTTTTATGACAAGCGTTGAAAAATACAAAATTGTAAGTTAACAAAAATTAACTGAACAAAACGAGTATGTGAAACTGAAACAATACTAAAAATAACTAATACTTCTTGGCCATTCACCAGCCGAATATCTCTCCTCTCTGCCGGCAAGTTTGGCGGGCTCTAACTCCAACAATTTTTTTATCTCAAAACGATTTCTGTCGACCTTCAACCTCTCCTTGGTGAATTTTTCAAAATCATGTTTTCTCACCATGTAAGCAAACAAGTACGGATATTTTGTCTTGAGGTACATAATGCTTGTTCGGAAGTCATCCATGACATCGGTGCCGCTCAAACCAATATCTCTGATGGAGTCTCTTTTTTCTATCTCCATCTCATCTTCTAGAGTTCCAGTGCAGGTTTCCGCTATGTCTTTCAAGGCTTCTTGCTCTTCTGAAGCGATTTTTGGATCCATATGAACATGGCATTTCTTGAGCAAGTGCTTCCAGTAGTTGGGATATAGGAAAATAAACTGCTGTTCTACATCTTGTAAGTCCTCCATCAATATTAAGGAGTTCATATATTTCTGAAAAATTATGCGGGCATCATTGTAAAGCTGCAAACCTTCGAAGTTCAAGGTTCTGCTGGATCGCACATCAGAATGTGTCAGAAACTCATGGCAGCTGGAAGTTGAGCGTACTGGTGGATACAATTGGTCAAACACAAAATTACATATATTAATGCAAGAACGGGATAGACCAGGACCTCGTGTTCTAGTCAGTGGAATCAAGTCTTCAAGATTTATTTCGGCGTCTGAAAAACGAAACTCACATCAACACTGTGTTGATAATATTCATAAATCGTGAAGCAAAACCTCATCTGAGCATAACACTTTCAAACGCTGCATATGTTGCAGCTCAAACCTCCCATAAGCGACAGTATATCATGATTGGGCAGTGACTGCGTCATAATACATGTAATGATTTTAGGATGGGCTACAGATTGAAGTTGTTCACACACAGAAGGTTTTAAAAAGCTATTTTAAAATTCTAAAAATATCGAAGCGTTTAAATTTTTCACTGTTTTCCAGAAAAGTTACATATTTTGCTAACAAAAAATTGGTGGTTTTACAGCACATTTTTTTGCAAAAAAATTGAAAATTACAGATATTTGGGCCAAATGATAGCACTCCATTAGAACACGAGCGCGAAAATGAGTTGTTTCTCTTTTAAAACTTGTCTATCTCGATAACAAAATTGAAAACTCAAAAATGTTCATTTTTTGTTTCATAGTTTCTGACATATAATTTTTTTTTAAGTGATTCGATATTCACGTAATTTCACGAACAAGTTCGCGCGCCCAAGTTCGAATTGGATCGGACCTATATATTATGAGTTACTGAGTACATAACCATGAAATTTAAGATGGGTATAACACCGAAACCGTTCGGTCGATTATGCCCAACAACGAACGTCGCTGTCCCTTTCGGATGCACAACCTACCCGGAAAATTGCAAGTCGCTATCTCTTTCCGTTCGTACAAGTTATCGTGGCAACAGTCACTCACCCAGCTACTGAACTCACCCAAGATAGATCCGATCGTGTTCAAATTTGAAACATGGCTGTAAAGTTAGGTTTCGAAGGCTCTCGCAAAATTTCAGCGATATCGGACTGATAGTTTCTGAGACTGAATTTTTTCAATTACTTTTTTTAAATTTTCTAGTGATACGTTCCTCGTTAAATTTGCGCGTCAGCATTCTACAACTAATTAATGTTTGAATTGGATCGCGTTCGTATTTTTTGAGTTATTGAGGAAATAACCATAAAATTTCAGATGAGTATAGCTCCAGAACCGTTTGGCCGATTATGCCTATTAACGAACGTATGTGTCGAATGCACAACCTACCCTGAAAATTGCAAGTCGCTATCTCCATTCTGAAGTATCATGAGATACATAATATTTTTTAATATTTTTTTTTTCATTTTCTAGTACACTATAGTTAACAATTAAGTTTCAATTCGATTAGATCTATATTATTCGAAAACAAAATTAGTAGATACTCGAAAACAGTTTGGCCGATTATACCCATTAACGAACTCAACCGTCGGATTCGGATGCGCCTCCTACCCTGAAAATTTCAAGTCGCTATCTCTTTGAGTTCGAAAAATATCGTGGCAACGGCCGGCCGGCCGGACAGAATCAAATTTGACGAATTCTTATTCAGTGAGACGAGACCATTTTGAGCAAAAATATCGAATATTACGGACATTTGGGCAAAATGATAGCACTCTGTTCCCCAGAACTTGTTCGCAAAAAGTATTTGAATACAAAATAGATTTGGGTATTTTGTTTTTTCATTTAAAATACTAGTATTTACTGTCATATCTCTCAATATAAACTGACAACTGACCTTCTACTTCCTTTCGGAAGAGACTTCTGTGCGCTAAAGATCCAGCACTGGAAATTGGAGATACAATGTCTTCAATTATGTATTTGGATTTTGTCCTTTTGATTTCATAACCTTCGTATGTAGAAGACCCAACTAGGGTTTCCGAGGTGGATCGTTCAATTTCGTTAATTATTTTAGTACCTAAAAATTTGTGATAGAAATATGAACTGAAAAAATCGTGAATTTGCTTTCACCTGAGAAGGCTTGGTCGTCTTTTGGGAGATGAGCTGTGATTTTTCCTGGTGTAACTTCCATCCAAAGCATCAGTTTCATTGCCCTTTCTCTTTCCATCTCAACTTTGTAGCAAGAAGGCTCCATTGTTAGAATTTTCCCCGAAATTTCTGGGAAACTGACCGATAGTTTGACCGTTTGACGTTAGAAATTATACGAATTTGTCACAGAAATATTAAAACTATTCTCGGAAGAGGCATAGAGTTCTATTACTGGAAGTTAGGTCTGAAGTTTACGACATAGGTAAATTAGAAATGTGCGAATTATATATAATAATATACATATAATATATACCCTTTAAATATTTCCGAAATTATAATGGTTGCTTTATTCAAAAGTGTATATTTTTCTGTTTAATTTTTAGCCATTGAAATCCAATGGATATGGATAGTTGAAGAAAGCAACACACTATATTAAAATACCCATTGCAGAAACTCAAATAATACAAAAAGGAATGCTTCACTTACAAGTTTTATAAGAGCCATAGAGTTATATATTTGTAGGTTAGGTTAGGTTGGGTCCATAGGTAACGATTACATGAACATAAGATATGAATATAATTATTGGTTTTTTCAATTATTTTAAATGATTCGCCTCTTACACATTCAGATGCTAATAAATTTCACTGAAATTTTTGACACTGAAGTGAAATTGACATATCATTCAAATCACGAATGTTTCAAATGTTTGATTTGTCTGGGCATCAAATATGAAATTGTTCATCTTGAGTTGTTGTTTAAAAGGCCTCGGATTAATTATTCCGGAAAGAATCTTGTCGTAATTTCCTTGATTGTGGAAATGTGAACGCAAGAAAGCAATGTTTCGAGGTTATGTTTGAATTAATAGATTATGACAGGTAATGATTGGGTCATTGAAAAATTTCAAAATGAAATATTGAAAACATAATTCATGAGAAACAGCAATATGAGATTTAATGAAACTCATTGGAAATTCAACATTGATACCAACGTAACGGAAAAAATTAGCACAATCAAACGAAAATATAGAACAAATTATTTAAGCAAGTCATTTTCCGGAATATTTCTTCTCCATTTCTGCAAGTTGGGTGGGGTCTAACTTCAACAGTTTTTCTAGTTCACACCTATTCCCGTTTATTCTTGTCCTTTCCATGTTTTCTTGCCATGTATGCAAACATATACTTTCGATTGAGATACATGATGCTTATTCGAAAGTCATCAGTAATATCGTTGCCAGTCAAACCTATATTTCTGATGGATGATCTTCTCTCTTTCTCCATCTCGTCTTGGAGGGTTCTGGTGCAAATGCCCACTGCGTCAATATGGACTTTTTGGTCTGCAGCTGCTATTTCCGCATTCATATAAACATTGCATTTCTTGAGCGATTGCTTCCAGTAGTTAGGATATAGGGAAATGAACTGTTGTTCAATCTCTTGGAAGTCTTTTGCTTTCATGAATTTTTTTAATATAGATTGGGTTTGATTGTATAGTTGTAAATCTTCCGAGTTCAAGGTCCTGCTAGGTCTAACATCAGGATTGGATGCTGAACATTCTGGTGGATGCACGTGATCAACACCAGAAATATGTATATTAATTGAAGAACGGGAACTGCTGAGATTTCTTGCTTTGGTCAGTGGAAGGGCAGCTCCAACATTTGGTTCAACACCTGAATAATGACATATGAGTGACATGTTCACTGGCAGCAATTGGAACTTACCCTGCACATCCTGTTGAAAGAGACTTCGTGGCGCCAAAGTTCCAGTACTGGGATCTGCAGATACAGTATCTTTAATTATGTATTTGGATCTTGTTCTCTTGACATCATAACCTCCATACGAGGAAGGGAAAATCAAGATTTCCGAGGTGGAGCGTTGAAGTTCCGGTCGTTTTTTCGGGTCTGAAAGAATGTATTGTCTTGACAATCAAATCAAATGCAGAATTTGCTTATACGCTCTTACTCAGCTGTAGATCGTCCGTTGCAAGACGAGCTGTAACTTGTCCGGGAGAGACGTCCATCCAAACCTTCCGTTCCTTTTGTCTTTCCTTTTCCATCTCAACTTTGTAACAGGAGGGTTCCATTGTGGGATTTTCCTACAGTACTGCTGCGAAAACAACCCGGAGAATACAGCAAATATTATGTCATTAACTGTATGTAAATTCGAAAGAATCAGATTTGACGTATCGCTTGGCTACGTCATCAGAGCGATTTGAAATCGAGCACAGAAATGAAGGTGAACACAGAAATTTATAAATTCAGGTTAGAGTTGAGGTTAACCGTTTTCGTTTGCTGTGCGTTCCTGATTTTTCGGAAAATTGTGCGAAAATGAATCGTTATACCTTGAATGTTGAACTTACCTTCAGGATGCGGGATGCACCAACTGGTAATTGTTTTAAAAATTGTAATTGATTCGTGAGTCACGATGAAATTTTAATTGGTCACTAGGATTTAACTCATAAGAGTATAATTAATTATCGAAACAAGTTATCGTTTCGATAAAAGGCGATATTGTTCCCTATAAGTAAGATCATGCATGTGGACCCTTAACCACCTGTTCCTTTATTTGATGTTATCAAGACTCAGGGCCTAACATTCCAGCGTACTAGTGAGAGAAGTTTTCCGCATTGTTATAAAAGTATGTAAATCGATATGCAAGGGGAAAACTCAATGTGTTTATAGTCAGGATGTAAGGCTACAAATATTACTTGAGTGTTCGAAATATTTATATTGGAAAACGTTCCAACCCGCACACCTAAATAGGTTGTTTGCCCTTTTCTCGTTGTTAACCTTATTTTATCTAAATACTTTCACATCCTTTATGATAGTGATTAGGTAAGGGGTTTCCAGGCATTCATATATTCTTTCTTCGGGTATTCCATGGAACCATTTCACTTTATTCTATACAAAATTCATCAACATTCGTGGCCTTGTTCGATAAATCAATATAAAATACTAACATTTCACTGTCGAATGTTGCGAATTGAGTATCAATAATAATCACAAAAATTCAATAAGTTCAATTAGTGATAGTGGCATCCGCTGTGTGGCATAGGGCTACACACGAGACGAGAGTAGGCGGGATTATAAAAAATCTCGTCTCGGTCTCGCCAATTCCCAAAAAATTAAGTCTCGTGATCAGTTGTCTCGTCTCGTCTCGCTTAATTCTGAATAACGATAATAAATATTATAATATATAAACGAAATGGTATATTATAATGAATAATTTTATAAAGCTATATTTATTACGCTCTTGTACAAAAATATGTATACAGGGTGAGTCTTTGACCACTGCATTAATTTTAACCAAAGATTCCTCTCATCAAATGAAACACTTTTTTCATTCAACATTTTTCCAAATTCAGCTCAGGTAAAAAGTTACAGGCTGTTGATATTTTGAAAAAAAATCAGTTTTTATTTTGTAGCTTTGACATCCTTTTTTCGAATAAAATGAATGTTGGCGTAAAGTTTCCTATAACTATGATACATATTTTCCAAATATTAGTTATTTTCTACTTCTACTGGTTTTCTAGTTATGGACTCGTGGATTCATAAAACTAAACGAAATTAGCATAAAGAAAGCATATAAAGTTTTTCTTGAGTTATTTCAAGAATATTCCATCGTTTTAGAACATTATATTATTCTTCATCATTTTTCCTTAAACGCACCGTTTTCGAGATATTCTTCATTGAATGTTTTAAAATGGAAAACTCCAGAAATTTCACTACTTTTATGGATCCGTCCCTGAGCGTTGAAATCCCGAATCAAGCTGTAAACCACGTTACCATGCCTTATTCTCGTCCGCCAACAATGTCATAGATAATTTATATGGGGGAGTGTATTAGCACATTGTGAAATCTTTAAACGCTTGAAACTTTTCCTGAGCCGAATCTGGAAAAATGGTAAATGAAAAAAGTGTTTCATTAGATGAGAGGAATCTTTGGTTAAAATTAATGCAGTGGTCAAAGACTCACCCTGTATATGTACATATTATTTTTAAGTTTAAACACTGATGACCAAGAATTCAAACATAATCACGCTTGCATCATATCATCTTCATCATATAATCATGATGTACGTGTTTTTGCCATGATCATACCTGCTGTGGAAAATAATCTTTCAACAGGTACCGATGTAGCCATTAATAAATCATTGGCCATCTTGGAAAGTGGAAGAACGTTTTCATCACTCTCCACCACTGTAAAATATTTTGATTCCTATTTGCTCTTTCTAACAGCAAATATTCTTCAAACTCAGCTTTCCAATATTTCGAAAGTATTGTTGATGTTTTAAAGAGGCTATGTCGATAAATGTTTTAAAAGAATTGAACAATTTGGTATAGTTTTCAAAGAATACCTTCCAGTGGGTAGAACATCGAGGGTGTCCTTGGCGTATTCCTCATAACACTTTTCGAAACATTGAATAGCTTCATTTCTTCACCAGTTTTATTATACGTAGTTCCACAGATGTATACAATAATTGTTCACATCTTCACTACAAGGAGCACAAGACAATAAATTTCTCCAGATGTTCAGATAGAGACGAATTTTTCAAAGCATTGGGATGTAGGGGCAATAAAAGTAGTCCGTTAAGTATTGAATTCATAATGGCATCAGTTTTTATGGTTGTGAATTCTATTTTTTCATGAAAAATAATCTCAGTTATCGCAAGGTCATAAAGAATTAATAATCTTCTATAAAATCGTGTGTTTCTAGAACGATCGATGTATAATATAGACAAAATATGTTGGTAATTATAGTGGAAACTCTTTATATTCAAGTGTTTTCTGTGGGTGTTGAAAAAAGTCGAGTCGTATATAAAACTTCATAAAAAAAAATTAACGAGAATATCGTGTTGCGCTGTATGTGGTCTCGGTATCGCCTATAATATTTTTCAAAGCGTCTCTCCTCGTCTCGCTTTTCCGAGACGAGAACGAGACGAGACAAGGAAAATCTCGCTCTCGCGTGAAGCCCAAACTGTGGCATGTTGCAACATCTCGTTGAAGCTTAAGCTTCTCCACATTATTGCCATATTAAACCGGAGTCGAGAAAGTTCATTCATTTTGAACATTTTGAATGTAAAATAATGAACATTTGTGTAAAATTTCAGAGTCTGTGTAGTGAAATGTAAACTGTGAAATTTTCAGCGGAATTAAGATTCCTCATTCCAAGAGTAGTGGACCAGAATATATCTAAATCAGTCGATATGTTATCGGCATCTGTTTAGGACCACGCTCACCCTCTTCGTATTCGTGGGCTATGTTTACGAGTATATTGACAGTTCGAACCACTTGAAATTCAACACCCCCAACTCGTTTTCTTCTCTTCCCTGTTCAATGTCAGTCAACGATTGTACGTGGCGGTATTTGAACGAATGTAAAGACATGGGAACTCTCATTTTCGTTCTCTAATTTTGAATTATTGGCTCTTTGGATCTCAATTTCTGTTGAAGTTTGGTAAAGTTCGAAATTCAAGATACGTGAGAATGAAAATTGGACTCACATTTTCATTCAGAGCTTTTTCGGAGGTTAGTTCTACATAAGTATTTTCTACATCTTTCTGTAAGTTTGAGGACTCATAACTTTTTTTCTACCTAACATCTGAATAAAGCAATAATTTTATAAGAATCCGCCAACATTAAAGATTAAAAAAAACAAAAATTTTGCCTGTTTTATCCATTTTTAATATTAATTACACTTAAAAGTTAAGAAAGTGGTGAAACTAAAAGAAAGGAAAAACAATTTTTTTTTAAATATCCAGGAGGCCAGGGCCAAATAAATTAGGGCTGAGTGAGTAGCAGATGACCCCACTATCCACCATTCTCGTATGTTTAACGTTCTGCCAAACATCCTCTATATGAATTTTAAGATTATGTGCCAGAAACGTTGGATCTCTCGAAACTTAAGTCAAGTATTCTAAACCTCTAGTTCGTCCGAATTGGGTTTCATGTTGGTAGTTAAAGATATTATGAATTCCAACAATTGAAACATTCTTATTTCCACATATTTCATTGTTATATGACTGACAATTGTTTCGCTAGCACAGTAGCATCATCATATTATATTGGGAATAACACAATTTTTCTTTCGATAATTTTTTCTATACATATACAGGGTGAGTCTTTGACCACTGCATTAATTTTAACCAAAGATTCCTCTCATCTAATAAAACAGTTTTTTCATACACCATTTTTCCAGATTCGGCTCAGGTAAAAAGTTACAAGCGTTTAAAGATTTCACAATGTGCTAATACACTCCTGCATATAAATTATCTATGACATTGTTGGCTGACGAGGAAAAGGCATGGTAACGTGGTTTACAGCTTGATTCGGGATTCCATCGCTCAGGGACGGATCCATAAAAGTAGTGAAATTTCTGGGGTTTTCCATTTTAAAACATTCAATGAAGAATATCTCGAAAACGGTGCGTTTAGAGAGAAATTATGAGGAATTATATAATGTTCTAAAACGATGGAATATTCTTGAAATGACTCAAGAAAAACTTTATATGCTTTCTTTATGCTAATTTCGTTTAGTTTTATGATTCCACGAGTCCATAACTAGAAAACCAGTAGAAGTAGAAAATAACCAATATTTGGAAAATATGTTTTGGAATTTGTTTTGTAAAAAAAAATTTTTTTTTTGTTACTCCGAAACCATCTGTCCGATTTTGCCCAATAACGAACTTAGCCGAGATATTTATCTCCCAAACCTACTCTGAAAATTTCAACTGTCTAGCTCATTCCGTTCGAGAGTTATCGTGCCTACGGCCGGCCGGACAGAATGAATTTCGACCACGGATTCTTGATCAGTGAGTCGAACCAAATCGTTAAAGACCATTTTCATCGAAAAATTCTAAAATTACAGACATTTGGGCAAATTGATAAGCACTCAGTTCCGAGGAACTAGAGCGCCAAAAATGAAGATGTTACACAAAAAGATGATAAATCGGGAGTTTATAAGTTAATCATACGGTTATTACCAAACAGGAAGAACTTTCCAGAAGAGAATAGAAGAACATCGAAAGAGGGTCTCCAACAGCAAAAGTATTTGGACATATTTTCAAGAAAATTTTGAAATGTCTCATATGAGAGTAAATGTATATAGAAACGATGTTCTAGACAAAAATGTAATTATTCTCATACATTTCTGATAATACTACTGTACTATAGCGAAACATTTGTAGTATATGATATTGAAATATGTGGAAATTAGAATAACCGTGTTTAAAATCCGTTTGAATGGATTTCCATCAAGTAAACACCGATTCAACTAAATATCTAAGAATTGAATCAAAATATAACAAAAACTTTATACGGATATTCTCCCTTTTTTCCAGCATACCTTGGGTTCTGTGAATTGAATGTGTTGCGAACTTTTTCTTGTTTTCCATTTTTCCATTCCGAATAGATTATGCAAGTTTTTATTGAACTAACTGGTATTTCCCTGAGGTGAACAAATTCCGATAGTTTCGAGAAAACTGAAAAGTTATCTCGATAATCAAGTTTTCCACAAATCATAAACATGAAATTGTTTGCCTGCATTTCTTCCATGCTCCAGAAGCCCCCCCAGTTGTTGAAGTTCTGGATAATCTGAAACTCCTGTATTCCTGAATTAGAGGAGAAATTTCCACCCTTGTGCGGAGTCGGAGAGCGAAAACCGGTTCAAATAGTATTTAAAAGAAGGAGATTTTCTTTTAATCATTATTAGCTAATAACCCTTCTTTTGTTTCCCCAGAAACCGCCCCAGGAAGTGAACTAGAATTTGTTACTTCCATTTTAATTTCCTTTCTCTTTGAGAGAAAAACAAGATTACTACAAGAATTTGTTTCAGCCTTAATTAATAAAGAGTATAGAGGAACATCTTCAAGAACGTTTATATCTGGTTTTCGTTTTCATTTAACATCGGCTGGAAATTGTCAATTAAAGAAATAAAGAGTACGATGTAAACAAAACGCTTCACTTAAGCCATAAGGATTCTTAATTACCTACCGCTCAAAATATATCAATTAACTGTAATAAAATTAGAAAAGTTTGGTGGAATTTGGTACAGAAATCGAGTATTATCTTGAGATGATCCTCTTCCCGCTCCATCTTAATCCATTCAAAATAAAGGGTTGACTTAAAACAAAAGGGGTGCGGTCAGGGGACCCCGTCAAGAACGAAATTCCTTACACCCTTTCTTCAAATCCAAATTAATTAATTTATTTATTTATTTATTATTAACCAAAATATTACATGAAGTTTCGAGGTGAACTGGTCACCCGTACAATATTAGATGTAATAGTCCTACAGAAGTAAACTTAGTTACTTGTACATAGGCTGGCCAACCTAAAACTAACTTAATTCTAATAAATCAAAATTACACACCACTAGTCTCATAAACAAGACGTTTTTTTAAATAATAACGAGAATACCAACTAATATTTTTCTATTATGAAACTTTTCAATTTCTTCTTTATTTTTGCTCTATCTGTCCTCAACAGTTTAAGGCTATCTGTTAATGTGTTGAACACTTTTATAGCAATATAATAACTATTTTTCGTACCTATTCGTTTGTTTATTCTTGGTAACTGTAGGCTCTTATTCCTTGTATTTCTTCTAGAATTTTTGTACTTATCTTTTAACCCAAGATAATGCAATGATACTGCTTCTAAATGGAAGAGTTGGCGTGGAGTTAGAGTATTGTAATGTGTCTGAGTATTATTCTTATTTATTATTTTTAGTATTTTTTTTTTTGAGTTCTTTGAATAAAGTTTAAGTTATTATCATAAGCTCCGCCCCAGGCAACTATTCCATAGTTCATTAGACTCTGAAAAAATGCATGGTAAATTACCATCAAAGCATCAGTTGCCATAAACTTTTAAATTTTGTCAAAGATAAAAACCAGGTATCTAGTTTTCTTAACAATATAATCAATATGTTTTTCCCATCTCATATTAAAATCGAAGTATAAACCCAAGTATTTGTGATAATCTACCTTTTTCAGTATATGATGACCTATGTTGACGTTTAAATTTTTTGGCACACTATCACAGTAGTAACCATATGTTATATATACAGTCTTTTCAAGATTTAGCGATAGTTTATTCTGTTTAAGCCAATTTACCACAGTTTCTAGATCTCTTATCAATCTCACCCGCGCCTTCTCCTAGGATAGTATTGTATTTTCTGGCATAGCTTTCAGTAAATTGTTCACGTAGAGAACGAAAAGTATAGGACCTAAAATTGTTCCTTGTGGAACACCGATAGATATTTCTCTGTAATTACTTGTAGCATTGGTTATCTTTACTCTCTGTTTTCTACCAGAAAGATAGCTTCTGAACAATTTTAGGGCATTGTCTCTTATGCCATATCTTTCTAATTTGTTTAACAAGATTTCGTGATTTACTGTGTCGAAAGCTTTCGCCAAATCAAGAAAGGCTGTCAAGTTTATGGAAGCTACTGTACATTTGTTTCAAGATGCATTTTCACGAAAATTCCAAGTTCTGAGTGAAATACATTCTATAACTTAAAATTTATTTATTTTCTTATAAGTTGTTGTAATTTAATAATATAAATTTCATAGGAAACATTGAGATAATTATAATCAATTCTTATATTAAGCAAAATCCTACTACTTTAGTTCTTTACCAGTTGAAGAATCATACATCAACCGATTTTTTTGTAAAGTATTAAGTTTTTAGCTGACACATGAATATTCATTTTCACCTATTAGTATATACATCAAATAGTAGTATGATTCTTCAGTTTCGTTCAGTTAATCGAACATATATTTGCAATTGCCAAATTAGCAAGTTTACACTTATATTCCATAATTATTTTGCCTCATCTACAGTAATAGACTGTCAGACATGTTTGTTTTGTTTTATAAATGCTAAGTGTTATTTTTGTGCGCATGTTCTGGGGAACAGCGATGCTATTAGTTTGCCCAAATGTCTGTAAATTTCGATTTTTTAGCCGAAACAATAAGGTTCGACTCACTGATGAAGAATTCGAGGTCTAATTTCATGAGAACGAAAAGACATAGTTCCGCATCCGAATGCTATGTTTGAGTTCTTTAATAGGCACTATTGGCCAAAAGGTTTTGGAGTTATACCCATCTGAAATTTTGTTGTTGTTTCCTCAATAACTCAAAAAATACTAATCCAATCCAATTCAGACATGGTAATTAGTTGTAGAATGCTGAAGCGAAATTTCGTGAGGGTCGATCAAAAATTCAAAAAAAAATCCATATCTTCTAATCCTCACTTTGCAGCTTCCAAATTTGAACACGATCGGATCTATATTGTTGGAGACCCGAGCAGCCTTCGGTGGGTTGGATAGGTGACCGTTGCCGCGATAAGTTTCGAACGGAAAGAGATAGAAAGTTGCAATTTTCAGGGTAGGCTGCGCATCCAAATGGGACAGTTAAAATTCGCTGAAATTCTGCACATATTTTCGGGCCACCATTTTACAATCGAGTACCGCATTCGAGCTCGATCGACTTCGTATGAGGCGTGAATAGACAATGGAACATGCTCGTAAAAGCTCCCGAGTTCACGACACTGCTTTTTTAAAAAAAAATATTGTCTCCGTATATCGATGAGTCTTCCATTGTGCTCAATGAAAATTCTAATTTGAAAGTCCGAGACAAGATTTCAAGTCTGCGAGTCTGAACGTTTGAGTACTTTAAAACACGAGGTTATCTCAGGATAAAATTCCAAGTAATAACAATTCGGAAGAAACAAAAATCCCTATCTTGAAATCTCCGATACAATGCGACTATGAGATCGCTAGAACAAATTTTCTAATATCCCCTGGAAGAAAGCCATCCGTTTCTGTTCCTCCACCTCTTGGTGATATTGAATCCGAGTTTAATTAAATGAAAAAAGGAAACAGATATCATAAGGGTGAATTTAGTTTTAATTACTCTCTCTCGGGCGTGGAGTTATATTATCACTCCCAGAAGGGAGCTAGCACGTTCGTTCTTAAATGTGTCAATAGCACGCCGTTCAACAGTTTGCGCTGCAATATCGCTACAATACGGGCCCGATTGTGTAGTTAGTTAGAACCATTACTATTGCCATATATTTCGGCTTGGATCCTTTATTTTCTCTTTAAAGATAGAATTCTTTTCGGAACCCTGCACGCATGATTCTCGGATATAACCGAAAGCTGGTGTCACTATTTTGGTTTATTATTTTCTCGAACAGTCATCTCGATAAAATATACCGGGTGTCCCAGTATACATGTTCCAATGGATTATCTCAGCCATTTCAAAAGATAAAAATTTGAAAATTTTATGATTTTCAATTCGTCTAAGGAACCTTCAACTTAGAAAAACAAAAATATAAAATCACTTTCGGTTTGACCGGAAGTGACTCTGACTTTTTTATCTCAAATAGCACCCCATTTATTTCTCACAATTTATTATTTCTACACAAAATTACCTTTCCAACGAAGTATCTGACTTTGTATTTTACATTTGATTGGTAGGTTGAAATATTTTGTGTTATCTTGATTTTGACTTCAATAATCGTCATCAGTAAAAATAAATCAAAATTACAAAAAAAGAGGCAAAAAATACCTGTAATAACTTAAGCATATGTTGGAAATGTTGATCCACATATTTCTAGTATAAATTCCCTCCACAACCTGCAAATATTCTGCAATATGGCTTAGGAATATTGGACAACCTATGAATATTTGGAATAATAATAATTGCCTTGAAAATAAATTCTTAATACTGTTCTTTCATTCACCAGAAACCAGAACACATTCAAAACTCAATAAAAGCGCAGCATGATGTTCAGCTGCTTGATTTTCTGGACATGGAAAGGATTATTTTTATTTTAATTCACCACAAAATTTTTTTTTGCAGGAACGAAATTATCCGTTGATAATCTTGACTGGCAACTATATCATTTCCGTTAGAAAAACCGTAAACGTAACTAATGTCATTTTAATAAATCTTGAGTAACATAGTAACAATGTTATCTATGATATTGTCTGTAGGTCAAATAATTATCGTGAAATATCAATAAAATAAAAATCAATAAAATGAAAAAAATATTCTGTAAATTGCTTCTGCGTTAGAAACACAAGATATTTGTCAAGCAATACATAGATATTTTTCAGAGTTTAGGAGAATACTTAATCTTGAATGTTATTCCGGTTCAGTATTATTTATTCTGAATCCAATAATTTTTATTTTAAATAATTCATTTGCTTGCAGGAATGAATGAAGGATGAAATAAGGAATAATCAAGAAATTATAGGAAAGTCGGTGAGGAACGATTTTAAACGTGCTCGAAATTATTCAATATTCTTAAAATTAATTAAATTTTCAATACTGCTCAGTTTGTTGTTCAAAAATTATAAATGAAATCAATTAATTCAGAAAAAGGTTTTGAGTTCCAGCACTTTTAATTATCAAAATGAAGATTAAAAGTAAACTGCAGTAGTGCCGAAAAATGTTTTATCGGCATTTAGAAGATATATTTGTAGGCTTTCAGATAATATTTAACGACATACTAATTTTGAATGTACAGGGTGTTGTTCATAATTTCTTTTTCAATATTTGAATTTTAGGTTTTACAAGGACAAGGGATTATTGTTCGCTACAAGATTCGAAAAGTATATTATTAGTTTAGGAGACAAAGTTTGGACGTACTGTGGTTTATTTTTCATTCGATATTTTAATTTTACGTATTTCAGAATGTGAACTGAAAATGTGAGGAGGACAAGGTATCATTTTTCGCTGCACGGTTTGGTAGAACGTTGAACATACGGAAATGGTGTATAGGTGGGGTCATCTGCTACTTACTCAGCCCTACTTTATTTGGCCCTGGCCCCCCGGATAAAAAAAAAATGTTTTCTTTCTTCTAGTTTCACCACTTTCTTTACTTTGAAGTGCAATTTTTATTAAAAATGGGTAAAACAGGCAATATTTTTGTTTTTTTCTTAATCTTTAACGTTGGCAGATTCTTATAAAATGATTGCTTTAATCAGATGTTAGCTAGAAAAAAAGTTATGAGTCCTCAAACTTACAGAAAGATGAAAAAAATACTTAAAATTTTAACTTCAACTTGCATTAAAAAAAAACAACAAATTATTGATGACCTCCAATTCTAGCAGAATATCCCTAGTGTGTGACCTTTCTAATGTTGTGTAATTTGCTTTCATGAAAAAAACCTTCAAGAATTATTTCATAATTTTATCAAGTAGGAAATTTTCGACCCTACCTTTACGGAAAGTGAAATGTTTCGCGAAATTTAATATTGCAAGGTTGGTAAAAATTAAATGATCGATTGAAATTATGTTAGTTCTTGAATTAAGTACGAAGAAAATAGCTGTACCTACCTGTTAGGTATTTTAATGAAACAATTAAATAATTTTAAATAATTTATTTAATTAATAATTTCTACCTGCTTCGTGTAACCATCCCCAGGGAATAGTGAATGTCAATTTGCACCACTGCTACTGGCAAGCCGTAGATCATTTAATTTTTGTCAAACTTGCATTATTAAATTTCGCAAAACATTTCACTTTCCGTAAAGGTAAAGTCGAAAATTTCCTACTTGATAAAATTATGGAATAACTCTTGAAGGTTTTTTTTTATAAAAACAAATTACATACTATTAGAAAGGTTACACACTAGGAATGTTCTGCTAGAATTGGAACTCCTCAATCAATTTTTGTTTTTTGCAATGCAAGTTGAAGTTACGATTTAAGTATTTTCTACATCTTTCTGTGAGTTTCAGAAATCATAACTTTTTTTGTAGCTAACATCTGAATAAAGCAATAATTTTATAAGAATCTGCTAACATTAAGGATTAAAAAATATTGCCTGTTTTACCCATTTTTAATAAAAATTACACTTTACACTAGAAAATTTTAAAAAATTATTAAAAAATATTTTGTATGTCTCGATAACCTGAGAACGGAAAGACATAGCGACTTGAAATTACAGGTTAGGTTGTGCATCTGAATGTAAAATTCGATTTTGTTTATAAGCATAATCGGCCAAACGGTTTTGGAGTTATCCCCATCTGAAATTTGGTTGTTATTTCCTTGATAACTCGAAAAATACCAAACCGATCCAATTTAAATATGGTTATTAGTTGAAGAATGCCGACACGGAAATTCTTGCAAAATTTTGTGAGTATCGTGTCTCTAGGAATTTTTTTAAAAATCATTAAAAATTATTGAGAAAAAATCTATATATCAGAAACTATTCATCCGACATGGCAGATATTTTGCGAGAGCCTTCAGAACCTATCTCTACTACCAAGTTCCAAGTTTGAACATGATCGGATCTATATTGTTGGAGATCTGAGCAGCCTTGTGTGAGTTCAGTAGCTGGATGGGTGACCGTTGCCTCGATAACTCCCGAACGAAAAGAGATAGGGACTTGCAATTTTCAGGGTAGGTTACGCATCTAAATGGGAGAGTTAAGTTCGCTGTTGGCCATAATCGGCCCAACGGTTTCGGAGTTATACCCATCTGGAATATTATTTCCTCGATGACTCAAAAAATATAGACCCGATCAAATTATAGCTTGCTCACTAGTTGTAGAATATCGACATAAAGACGTGTGTAAAATTCTGTGAGAACCGTACCTCTAAAAAATTTTTTTAAAAATTGGTTCAAGCACTGACGTGAAGTCAGGAGCTTTTGCGCGTATGTTCTATTCTACTTTCTCCTGTATTGGACACTCTTAATCAAATTTACTAAGGTGAATTATATTGTCCGTTCTCCTGTATTGGATACTCTTAATCGAATTTACCATGGTAAATTCGATTAAGAAACTGTCCAATACATGAGAACGGACAATAGAACACTTTCTTAATCGAATTTACCATGGTAAATTCGATTAAGAGTGTCCAATACAGGAGAACGGACAATAGATTTCTCCATGGTAAATTTGATTAAGAGTGTCCAATACAGGAGAATGGACAATAGAACATAAGCGCAAAAGCTCCTGACTTCACGTCAGTGCTTGAACAATTTTTTTTTATTCGATATTTGAATTTTACTTACCTCAGAACGTGAACTGAAACTTTGAGGAGGACAATGAAGGTTTATTATTATCTGAGGAAACAATGAACCCAGATACCGAGTGTTCGGTTCTCCACGTCGTTTGGGACTGAAGTCTTGCGCCGAGCGGAGCAGCGCAGATATTCAGGTGTCTGAAAGCCGACACGCTCCCTCAACAAATTTGCCCGGTTTATGTTGCGGCAGTTGGAGTCCTCAAACGGCAGTGTGTATACGTCCTGCGCCCTTAGTAGCGTGATGTGAATCGTAAGAAGCACGTTATCAGTCTAGTTTTGGCTTGCGCGGCTGTCGTTCGGTGTTCCACGCGCTAAACGCACATGTTCTTGCAGAGTTAATAGTGACCCAGTGACTTTTAACGCTTCAAAAACAAATATGTTAACTATGTCAACTTTGATGATGCCAGCTCCAGCCACGATCACCATGTCCGCCCCTGGTCCTCCAATGCAGAAAATTGAAACGAAAATCGCTCTTAATCATAACACCACCTCTAATAAAGCAGGTAGGTTGCAGTCTTGAGCAACACGTGTTTATTCACCGGACTTGACAGTTATCATACCCCTCTCATTTGGTTGTCAATTATTCGTCATCTGGTAGCATGGAAATATTCTGAAAATATATGCATCATGTTGCAACCAGAGGTTTCCTGAGAAATTCACAAGTCGAAACATGTTTTGACTTTGTATTATCATCAATTGAAATCCATCATTTATTGGAAGTATTAATTATTTTATTTGATACACTTTCTTTTTCATTCCTTTATTTCTTTCCGAAGTTTATTAAAAACGCAATTCGATTATTGATTCATGCATAAATGAATGTGAGTCGATTCACACTGATGAATAACTGAATCGACATACAATATTTATTTTATTTTTTAATTTTTATCTTAATTTTATGAAGGAGCTCGAAGCGTGATAGCTTGTATTAGACACACTGAAAGCTCCATTGTTATTGTGCTATTTTCGCCTATCAATATTTATGTTTATAATTGATTCGAGTTGCCACGTAGAAATTAACTATGGATTATATTTCATCGTTTCACGATGATATCATTCTGAAAATTGTTATTCTTCATCTGAATGTTTACCTCCCCAATTGAATGACCTCTTTCGGGTAGCCTATCTTCATCTGTTTACTTCGTTTTTTTTTTACCTGAAAGTCGTAAAAGTTCACTTCTGCAAGTGCGGTCAGCCGTTTGATGTTTTCGTTAACCCGAGAGACAGGAGAAATAGAATTTTCGAAGTTCTTCGTGTCATGCTGTGTGCAATAAATGCGTAATGAATAGGCGCAATGTCAGTATTTTTCTCTCCGGCCTTCTCTCTCGAATTTTGCGAAGTAATTGTTCACAGATGTACCGAAAAGTGGCTTTGTGTATTCAGGTAATAACTTTCGGCACAGTCGCCAAAAAGTTCTGTAGTAGTGGGTGACTTTGGGAATATTTGTGTATTACTTTTGAGGTTTCGAAAGAGTGTTTGTGAAAATGTGGGGTGAGAATATTTCATTTTACTTTAATATCTTTGGAATGCGCCCTTTCTGATTGAAAAATATTGTTGCTTATTTCATCACTTAAATCAATATTCGAACAAGTTTCAAGATATTATACAGGGTGGCCAACTGAAAACGAAACGGAGCCTTTTTCGAGAAATGCGTCAAGATTTTAGGAAAACGTCATTTTGATGAACCTTTGGGATCGTACAGCCTTCCTCAGTTTTTCACTCTTTTCGTTCCGAATAACAAAATAACCAAAATTGAAGAAGAACATTGCAATTTTTTTTAAAAACCTCATTATTTCCTGGTGGATTTTCGATATTTACTGATTCTTGTTTTACATTATCATCATGTTTTGTCTGAAACGAGCGAACTCATCGTAATTCATTGTAGATATTTTTTTTATATCGAGCATCATACCTGTAACGACTTACATTTAAATTGTTGAAAGTTTTCATTTCAACCCTAAGAGTAAATCAAACAGACTGATAAGCTGCTTGGACGATCAACGCCAGATATTAACTGATTTTTCATCCAATTTTATTAATTTTTCTTCACTCCCTTTCATTGACGTTGAGATTTTTTTGTCAAAAATATATCAACAAATTCGCATTACTCAGATAAATATATACAGGGTGACCAGCTGATCCATTTTCAGGAACTAAGTCAACATTTTCAATTACAGATGGACTCACTTTTCCGGTATTTCTGAATTTACACCGTTTTCGTACTTGACTCGAATCACATACATTTTTACCGTAAGTGATTATTTGAAGATTTCAAAACTGAAATGTAAATTCATAATAAGTATCGGGCAGAATTTTAAAATTCAAGGACTATTATAAAGAGAATTGTAAGAGCTTTTAAAATAAATATTACTCGATTCCCAATGCCATTTTAATATTTAAGGGAGATTCTTACCCTCGCTTGGGGGTGAAAGTGGCGGAGTCAAAAATACCGGAAAGGAGTGTCCCGCTTCAATACAAATTTGACGGGTTTCCCGAGAATTTTGAAGCAGTTCCTGAAAAAGTCTCTCTAGCGTTTTCAGTTGGCCACCCTCAATAATATCTTGAAACTTTTTCTGGAATTTTCCAGAAGGGTGTGAATGACTAATATGAACTCTAGTTTATATACAGGGTGTCCCGGCAGGAATGCAACAAACGGAAACCATGTAGGTGGACTAACATCGATGGATTTAAATCAACTGCGGTCTTTGGTTTTGGGTAGGTTATACAGGGTAATTTTCAGATTTTGCGTAAAATTTCAATTAATCTTGAACCAAGCAACTGACACAACTCAAAGATTGCAGTTATATAACCCTTTTCGTTCGCTTTCGTTTACTATTTCTGAAATAAAAAGATCGTGACCGGAGTGGGATAATTTCGGATGTTCTCTATCTTCACCCTGTACATAAACACTGAGAATTGTTTCCAACTTTATGAGCTTAGAAAAATAATTCAACAAAAAAAATCCTAAATATCCTTCAGGGTGATTATTTAATTTCATTTTTGAATGAAAAGATTTTCCCTTCATTTATTCACATGGCCAGATATTTCACCCTGTGTAGCAATGATATATCAATTCTTATATATCCTTTACTTATTCAGATGAAGGATTACACATCAATCATTTTACATTATAAATATCACTTCAATGATTGAATAAGTATTTATGTTACTTTTTATTCCTCAATTAACAAGAATTGAGAAATTTTAATTGAAATTTCAGAAAAATAGCGTAGTGAAAATGATGCAAAAATATTCTTTCCTCATATACAAATTACGATAATTCACAATGTATGTAAAAACATGAATAAAATGAAGGAAAAAAAATCTGAACACAAACCGAAATAATCTGAGAAAAAAAAATAATTTTAGTTACAAAATGCTTGAAGTTATCACACTTTGTTGAATAGTTACAGGATATAAAAATATCATTGCCATACAGTGTGAAATATAAATCTTGAGTATAAAATTGAAAAAAGGGAGTCAAAATCTATTTATTCGACAATTAAATGAATTACCTACTCTTCTATGCATGAGCGAAGAAATGAAGAAATTTTCAGTGTTCACCTAAAGGGTCAGCACATCGAACATAAGTCCAAAATTATGTACAGATTTTTTTGCAATTTCAGAAATTGTAAACTGTAAACTTTGAAATATGTCAGTTGATTGGTTTAAGATTTATTGAAATATCACTCATTATTCAAGTACATACAGGGTGAGTCTTTGACCACTGCATTAATTTTAACCAAAGATTCCTCTCATCAAATGAAACACTTTTTTCATTTAACATTTTTCTAAATTCAGCTCAGGTAAAAAGATACAGGCTGTTGAAATTTTGAAAAAAAATCAGTTTTTATTTTGTAGCTTTGACATCCCTTTTTCGGATAAAATGAATGTTGGCGTAAAGTTTCCTATAACTATGATACATATTTTCCAAATATTAGTTATTTTCTACTTCTACTGGTTTTCTAGTTATGGACTCGTGGATTCATAAAACTAAACGAAATTAGCATAAAGAAAGCATTTAAAGTTTTTCAAGAATATTCCATCGTTTTAGAACATTATATTATTCTTCATCATTTCTCCTTAAACGTACCGATTTCGAGATATTCTTCATTGAATGTTTTAAAATGGAAAACTCCAGAAATTTCACTACTTTCATAGATCCGTCCCAGAGCGTTGGAATCTCGAATGAAGCTGTAAACCACGTTACCATGCCTTATTCTCGTCCGCCAATAATGTCATAGATAATTTATATGCGGGAGTGTATTAGCACATTGTGAAATCTTCAAACGCCTGTAACTTTTTACCTGAGCCGAATCTGGAAAAATGGTAAATGAAAAAAGTGTTTCATTTGATGAGAGGAATCTTTGGTTAAAATTAATGCAATGGTCAAAGACTCACCCTGTATATCCAAAACCAAGGACTTCAGAAGATTAAAATCTCTCGATAATGGCCTACCTCAATTACCACAGTTTATAGATTCCTTTTTGCCGTGTTCCGATATTCCTTAACAGTACTGAGCAGTAAATTGAAACGTCAGATATTACTGAACTTCACTGGCGATGCTTACTGTTACTTAAGAGCGTTCCGAAATTACTTACTGCGGCCAGTAGTGCCAGCAATTTCGGAACACAAGGTTTGTCGTATTCCTCCCGGGACACCCAGTATGCTCCAGAAAACGTTTCAATTACATGGAGAAAGCAATTCAAAATATGCACAGCGAAAAAAAAATGTTTCTTTTGTCCGAACCCACGGAATTTCGGGGTGCATACAACCAATTTGCTATTGCCTTGTATCAGCCGGATTAGGTGGAGCTTTGAAAAACTCACCTTTCATCCTTTGTTACTTTCGAGAGGAATCCTGTACTTTGAAGAATCTAAATTGCCTTCTGAGGCTCTTATTTAATTATCAATTAATCAACATGCTTGTATGAAACTAAATATGCAGTGAGCTGAAGACTATTTTATTTGATAACAGATAGGATGAATGTTTGGGCGTCCATTTCCCACCAAGTGGATATTGTCTTTCCTATTTTCCATGAAAGAATCGCACAGAAATCTGATGCTATAGAATGAAACTCGGGACATGAAGGACTCAGATTCACAGGAGCGGTTCCGCTGATATTTAAGATATTTCCTTCAGTATAAAATATTCGAGGAGAATTAAATAACGAAACTTGATTCTCCAAGCTCTTTATCACGATGAGGTCTTTACAATGGATGAAAAAGGGGGTTCAAAATATGAATTATTCGTGATAATCAATCAATGCACTGACATGAAACTGAAGGGTTTCTCAATTGTAGGTTTCTATTCTCTATGAATTATTTATAATTTTTTTTTACTTGGTTTCCTTGTAAATATCGAAAATAGAGTAACGTGCAATTCATATAATACCCAAAATGGCTCATATTTCAACCTATTTTTTCATCGATTTTCAAAATAAAATACTACACTTTTACATGAAACTGTTGTCCTTGGATTCCACTTGTGAAATGTGAATATCTTTGTAAAATCGTAATTCATCAATAATTCAAATTAAGGAATAAACATTGACTCAACGCATAGAATTCGAAAAACTTGACATCTGTGTTCATTCCAAATAGAAAATCTGTTTTTGGCGCGCTGTTCTATGAACAGAGTGCCTATCAATTCGTCCAAATGTCTGTAATTTTCGAATATTTGGCCGAGAATGGTCATTCTTAATACCAATATATTCCGATATTGGTACCTTCTGTCTCTCGAACTCCAAACGGAAACCCGAACCATTCGAATATTACATGAGGAGTAGTCAACTCCAGAGTAAATGCATCAAACCTTCAAAAACTCTAATCTACTAGGTGTAGTTAATATTCGAACGCGTGAACTGTTATTTACGACCACAAACACTTATTGATAAGAAAAATAACTCTTGTTCCTCCGGTTAATAATTTTGGCAAAGAGTTCAATAGCAAAATTGCTTTACTTGAGTAATATACTGGGTGAGTCTTTGACCACTGCATTAATTTTAACCAAAGATTCCTCTCATCAAATGAAACACTTATTTCATTAACCATTTTTCCAGATTCGGCTCAGGTAAAAAGTTACAAGCGTTTAAAGATTTCACAGTGTGCTAATACACTCCCGCATATAAATTATCTACGACATTGTTGGCGGACGAGAATAAGGCATGGTAACGTGGTTTACAGCTTGATTCGGGATTCCAACGCTCAGGGACGGATCCATAAAAGTAGTGAAATTTCTGGAGTTTTCCATTTTAAAACATTCAATGAAGAATATCTCGAAAACGGTGCGTTTAAGGAGAAATGATGAAGGCTAATATAATGTTCTAAAACGATGGAATATTCTTGAAATAACTCAAGAAAAACTTTATATGCTTTCTTTATGCTAATTTCGTTTAGTTTTATGAATCCACGAGTCCATTACTAGAAAACCAGTAGAAGTAGAAAATAACTAATATTTGGAAAATATGTATCATAGTTATAAAAAAAGGATGTCAAAGCTACAAAATAAAAACAGATTTTTTTTCAAAATTTCAACAGCCTGTATCTTTTTACCTGAGCTGAATTTGGAAAAATGTTTAATGAAAAAAGTGTTTCATTTGATGAGAGGAATCTTTGGTTAAAATTAATGCAGTGGTCAAAGACTCACCCTGTATAACCAGGCATGTTTTGGGTAGGATCAATATAAACTGTTCAAGCGATGACTACAATATGGGTTTTAATATTAATTATCATTCAAAGTTTCGAAAAAAGGAAAATTTGTTTTTGATGGAGATGACTTGTTTTATTCATAAATGATTGCAGTTTCAAAACAATGAGTATTTAATTTGAAGAAAGAATCGATATTAAAGATAAAAAGGCCCCTCAATATTAAATATTTCAGCTTATTTGAAGAAATAATCGATATCAAAGATAAAAAAATTCCTCTCAATATTTAATATTTCAGCTTATTTTACAGACAAGTTCTTGATTTGAACTCGGTGGGATCTATATTACTGGAAATAATGGGAGGATATTATATTTTTTCTGGAGCTAAGCAGCTTTAGGCGAGTTCTGTACCTGGAGGGGTGACAGCTCTGGCTGTAAATTTGGACAGCGCTCCAAAAATCCTGTTCACAGGACTATTTTGACGTCTTTGGTGATACAACGACAGTCCGTTCGACCGGAATAACATCGTTCGCTAGAATCTTCAGGGAAATTCTGTGAATTCTATGGACATTTTGCTGTTCGACTGGAGTGAAACTGGTCCACTATATTGATTTCATTATTTCGAAATCATCCCAATAACTCGACTGATTTGATCGAGTTCAAATCTAGAACATGGCTGCAAAATTAGGTTTTGAAGGCTCTCGCAAAATTTCAGCGATGTCTGGCGGAGATATTCTTTTCAAAATTTTCTAGTCATATGATCCTCTCAAAATTCCGCGTATGTCTTTTTGTCGGTATTCTTCAACTAACTACTGAGTTTTAATTCATTGCCCAATAACGAACTCAGCCCAGATATTTATCTGCCAAACCTACTCTGAAAATTTCAACTCTCTAGCTCATTCCGTTCGAGAGTTATCGTGCCTACGGCCGGACCGGCCGGACAGAATGAATTTCGACCACGGATTCTTGATCAGTGAGTCGAACCAAATCGTTTAAGACCATTTTCATCGAAAAATTTGAAAATTACAGACATTTGGGCAAATTGATAAGTACTCAGTTCCGAGGAACTAGAGCGCCAAAAATCAAAGAGAATATGTGCAAAATGATAAAACTTGAAGACTTTTAGCGTTGTTTTTTTGGATTTCGATATTCGAAGGAAAAGTGAGAAAGGATTTCTTAGTGCTGGTAGTATTGAAGCTGTGATCGATTCCTCGTTTCAAAGGTTTATTATTGGAAAAAGTGAACCAAAACTTCCTCTACCCGTCCCATTGGCAGATTGGTCATTGTTAGATGTTAGATTCATCTGAGTGTAATTGTACGGGACAACCTTGGTAAGCTCGGAACCAGAGATCCAATCTCTCGTCCAATCTAAACTTCATACTCTTTCGAACAGTCAGCTTTCCAGCCAATCATTATGTAATTTATACATTTTCAAGGGGAAACTGCTTCACCGGCATTTCTCTGCCTACAGTATCAGGTTTATTTATGTCATCAAGAGTAAGGAGAATATTTATATATCCTTTTCTTATCACGCAGACTGGCGGTATGCTAGAAACCGATAGGCTCGAAGAAACAAACAATATTATTGCAATCGGTCGTGAACAATAAAATTTGTCAACCGAATTATTTTTCTTCATCAAACTTATCGTTTCAGTTTTAACATTGCAAGCTCTTAGACATTCTATATGAATATATGCCATGATTCATTTACTGATGAATTCCGGAATAAAAGAGGAGTTGAATCTATTCACTACACTCTTTGTCCACTACAAATTTTATCGTCAGACATACAGGGCGTTGAACATACGAAAATGATGGATAGGTGGTATCATATGCTACCTACTCAGCCCTAATTTATTTGGCCCTGACCCCCTGGATATTTTTAAGAATATTTTTTTTCTTTCTTCTAATTTCACCACTTTCTGTAATTCTGTAATTTTCATTAAAAATAGGTAAAACAGGCAATATTTTTAATTTTTATTTAATCTATAATGTTGGCAGATTCTTATAACATTATTGCTTTATTCAGATGTTGGCTAGAAAGAAATTATGTGTCTCCGAACTTACAGAAAGATGTAAAAAATTTCTTGAATCTTAACTTCAACTTGCATTAAAAAACAAACAAAAAATGATTGAGGAGTTCCAATTCTAGCAAAATATCCCTAGTGTGTGACCTTTCTAATGGTATGTAATATGCTTTTATAAAAAAAACCTTAAAGAGTTATTTCATAATTTTATCAAGTAGGTAATTTTCGCCGAAACTCTACCTTTACGGAAATTGAAATGTTTTGCGAAATTTAATACTACAAGATTGCTAAGAATTTAATGATCGATTGAAATTATGTAAGTTCTTGAATTAGGTACAAAGAAAATAGCTGTACCAGTTAGGTGCGTTAATGAAACAATTAAATAATTTATTTAATCAATAATTTCTACCTGCTTTGTTTAACCATCCCAAGGGTGAATGTCAATTTGCACCATTGCTACTGGCAAGCCGTAGATCATTTGATTTGAATTCTTAAAAACACAAAAATGTTGACCATACGAAAATATTGTAGATTTAATTTATTCGGATAAAATGATCAACAAAGATAGAATAGGGTTGGCGAAAAAAAGTATATGATACTTTCGGTGAGACGGATCCCAGACGACGCGGAAGCTGGAATTTTGATACTAACAAGATTATTCATGTCAGTCTAGTTTCATCCGAAATTAGGGAGAAAATATAATGTACATGAAGCTTCCATTTCATTCAGTATGTAAATGCAGTCTAAGAAATTCAGTAATAGAAGGACGTAATATCAACATCCCATTTTGGGAGAGAAGTATCCAGACGAAAAAATATTGTGTCCAAATTATTCATAAGAGAACGCGACGGAATGACATTTCTTTACATTTGGTATGTCAACATGGATTTTTGTGGGGAAATACAATTATGTATCTTGTTATCAGACGTACTTGAAGTTCTTTTTATTCATGTTTAAACAGTCGTTGTTTTCCGAGGAAAGGAGTAATATAGGGGCTGTTTCCCAAGATAGGAGTTGAAATTGATTAAACAATTTGATTAACACATTTAAGTGAATCTCAACTGAATCTTCTTTGGTGTAAAGGCACTGTAGTATTGAAGGAAATGAGAAGGCCGATGAATGTTCGAAAAGGGTTCCCAGGATAACACCTGCCAGACCAGAACCCTTTTGTGGGATTGGAAAATACCACTACAGGGCAGCGGTCCAACAATGGGAGCTCAATAACAGAATAACTCTTTGGAAACATACTACAGGACGCAGGCAAAAAGATTCTTGGATTCCTCACCGTCATATACCAGAAAGCTCCTGCCTTCGGAGCTCATAAACAAAATATATAGGCATATACAGGAATAGGCATGAAGAAAGCCAGAAAAAAAATGTCAGTAAATATATCAACACAAATGATCAAGCGACGGTTGGTGGAAAACGATACCGGTCATATCCGATCTTGAAGCCGTTTACACTGGTCGCGCCAATAACATGAGGAGGCAAACTGTTCCAGACTTTGAAAATTATGCTGGGAAGAAAACTTTGCCTCTGGGTGGTCTTGAAGTTCTCTTTTCCTAACTTGATAAATATAGACGATAGATTGACCCCCAACACATGGTTTGAATATAATATCATCACCTCTCAGACGGCGATCTTAAAAGAGGTTAAACCAAAGATGCGTAATCTTTCTTCCTATCCAGGGTGGTTGAGACCTTGGGGAATGCGTGTAACCCACATTTGTAGCTCCTCTAACTGCTCCATGTCAACTTTTAGGTTAGGACGCCAAGCAGGACCAAATTCTAGGATTGGTCTTTTTTGAGTTGTATATATACTGCAACAGACAGCTGAGGAACAGCCACGGAAACATTTAGACACCAAGAAAACGAGACTTCTTGCTTTCGACGTTATCTTTCTTACATGTTGGGACCAGCTCAAATCAGACGTGATGGTCAGTCCAAGATCCTCATGTGAATCCGTGATAGCAAGCAGGTGTCCATCAAGAAAGTACCTGTGTTTCGGTTATTTTTCCAATGTGAAGGACAACGTGATAAATCTTCCAATTCTGGCTGAAGCAGGGAATCTGTTATAGGGTTGTTGTAGAGTTTAGTGTCGTCCGCTAACTGTGAGCAGAGTGATCTTAAAATACGGGGCAAATCAGCGGTGTATATCAAAAAAGAACAGGGCCCAGAACAGTTCCCTTGGACACACCACTGGTAACAAGTCTAGTTGAAGAGGATCAATTGGACATCCTTACTGAGAATATTCTATTCCGCATTTTCATAAAGGAAGTTTACTGCCGCCCCCTGTACATCGATTCATTGATTTCCGCTAAAACGAGTAAATGAAAAGACGAAGCTCTGGGAACATTGAATGAAAAAAAAAATTGTGACCAAACCTCCTCCAACAATTTTTTTCGGACTCCTATGGGGCGATCTGGAATCCGTTTCCTTTCTGCTAATTGAGATGTAGTTTCCACCTGGGGAACTGCCTCCAAATATTGTCGAAATTCAATCAGCTTCCCAACCTCCCTAAATCTGCCATTCTATTGATTGAACCTGCATTATATATTTATTTATTTTTCCACTAGCGTAAAATACACCATACACACAGTCTCTCTGGTCTAATTTCGAAACGATTTGTCACACCCGCACCATGCTCCCTTGTTTGGTTGTTCCTCTGAGTTTGATTCGAGCGTTATCTAATTATCCCCCGTTTGAAGTGCCGCTTCTGTAACGGTCCAAAAAGGACAGTTTTAGCTGGATTATTGCGGGACCTGACGCTGCTTTTTAAGCTGAATATTTCGGTATGCGTTTGTGTGTGTTAAAAATTAGGATTATCGAAGAGATTCAATTTAATAATGATGGATGGGAACGGAAGCAATTCCGACCTCTGTAATCGATTCTTTGATGATACTGTTGGGCACGCGAACGCTAGATGGCATCGTTACTTCATGCTTCAACCACTAAAACCTTATGTGAACCTTACTCTTGTTCATGGACATATTGACACACTATCTTGTTCGTTCGTTCAGCTTGAAATGTATCCAGACTGAAGGAGTACACCATGTCTGACCTCAGCTACATCTACATACCAAAGTAACACAGGTAAAGTTATCTGTTTTGGCTACGAATCAACCTAGATCAAGTTTCTGTTCATGATGTTTATTGAAATGTTTAAGAAAATTACAAGAGATCTATACTTTGGAAGCAACAAGAATTTCAACATTCATCAGTGACTGAACGTTTAGGGTCAGGGTTGGCGGAGTTTTTTTTTGTACACGAGAGGAACGTAACCCGCGGAGTGCCCCAGGGCTCGGTTCTTGGTCCAATAATTTTTCTACTGTACACTTCGGATATCCCCCCCATTTGATCGGTTCAATATGTCTTCTGATAGCTGACGATGCTAAACTGTACAGTGTTCCATCTTTCATCTCTAACCAGCTGCAGGCGGATCTGGATGGGTTTGCTCAATGGGTCTAGGAATGGTTGTTACCTCTCGACATCGAAAAATGTTGAGTGCTGCACATTGGTAGAGACAATCCAAAGCTTCTGTATTTGCTTGCTGGGCGCCCTCTTACTTCAGTCCGGAGCAACCGGGATCTTGGTGTGACCGTCAAAGCAGATCAGCATATTACGGAGACTTGCTGTTGAACCAAAAAACCGACATACCGACATAAACGAAAAGAACGATATTTATCAAAATTTGCAGGTAAGTTCAATGGAACTAAATGCATCTGATGTACATTTTTTTGTTAATAATATACTTCCGGTTCAACCGGTAATGCCATCAACTTCTTTGATTTAAACGGGACACCCTATATATTTTTACAGATTTTGAAAGAGCTTGTTATTTTAAATTTATACATCCTAAGTTTAGTGTCAAAAAATTTGTAAAAACGAGGAAAAACTCACTGTTAGTTGTAAATTTCATTATATTAGAATAATGATAAACAAAATTACTTCAAATGTTCAAAATGTTTACTTGCTGATAATATGCCATCCTATTAACAAATTCTTGAGTCACTCTTTCCAAGACTTCTCCACGTATTAGTTCACATTCATCAATAATTCTTTGTCTCAATTCCTGTAAGTTTGTTGGTCGTCTAAAGTAAACACGTGATTTTAGATAACCCGTAAGAAAAAAATCTAACGGGCTAAGATCCGGAGAACGAGCAGGCCACTCTATGAATCCTCTACGTCCAATCCATCGATCTCCGGATGCAGATTATTATTAAAAATATGACACAATTTTTCATGAGTTCTAACACGATCACCATAACCGATCATCATTAAAATTTCAATACGCTCTTTTTCAATTGAATGAAAATGAATTCAAAATAACAAGCTCTTTCAAAATCTGTAAATATATATAGGGTGTCGCATTTAAATTAAAGAAGTTGATGGCATTTCCGGTTAAACCGGAAGTATATTCTTAACAAAAAATGTACATCAGACGCATTTTGTTCCATTGCACTTAAATATCGTTCTTTTCGTTTAAAAGTTATTTACTTGGTTCCATAGTTTATCCCAACCCTGTATTTCATTTTGATTTAAAGTTTAGCGATAATTTTATCCAGATATAACCCAAGATTCGAGGATTTTTTTTTAATCAAAAATATTCTATAGAACATAAAACACTGAGCAATTAAAAAGCGTATGTAACTTATAATCATTAAAAAATTTCACCAATCCAACCGAAAAAATCATTTTGTAAATTCTCAAATGTCAGTTTCAGAGGAGGTTGGAAAACAGTTATTTAAATGCATTTATATCGATTTTCAAAACCATTTGTTGGTCGTAGATAATCAAATACACTGCTCAACAATTGATAGGGATCACTTACTTTTTCTAAATTTATTTCTGAATTATTCGCTCCAAGATTATAAATTTAGTCAGATATCAGAGTATTTTCAGTTGATAATATGGTTCACTTGAGAAAAGAATGAAAAAATGGAAAGTTGGAGAGAAAAAAAGACTTTATTAGGAACACTCAAAATTCTGTGTTTGAATAACATAAAAATTTTATGATGACACCACAAGAAGGCTGAAGTTTCGGTTAACCTAGTACCTAGTTGGCCCCCCACGAGCTCGTCTCAAGCATTCTACCCTACGAGGCATACTTTCAATCAAACGATTTATAAAATTTTGGGGCAAATTCGTCCAAATATCCCGTAAAGCGTTAGAAAGGTCCTCCAGGTTATTGATCGATTGTTCTAAGGTTGACAATTGTCTAGACATCTCAGACCAGACATGTTCGATGCAATTCATGTCTGGAGAGCGAGCTGGCCAGTCCATCCTATCAATAGCATGAGTTTCTAGCGCTTCATTAACCAGACGACTACGGTGTGGACGGGCATTATCGTCAATTGAAATGAAATTCTCGCCCAAGGCAGCCGCAAACGGAACAATTATGGGTTCAATAATCATATCGTGATATCTCTGGCTGGTCATTGTGGTGTTCTGCAGAACAACCAACTCTGTGCGTTGGTTCAAACAAATGCCTCCCCATACACATATAGAACCTCCGCCAAAAGCTGTTGTGGGTACCATAAACTGTTCTGCATACCTTCGACCTCTTTCCCTCCAAGCAAGAATACGTTCATCGGAGTTGACCAAACGAAATCTAGACTCATCCGTAAATAAACATCGGCTCCAATCTTCAACTGTCCAATTGCGGTGCTCCTCAGCCCATTGCCGTCGATGAACCCGGTGTTCCCTATTCAAACGGGGATGTTGTACCCTCCTACGTGCTCTCAAACCACGAACATGTAGTCGTCATCTTACAGTCTGGTTCGAAATTAGAACTCCTGTTGCAACTCTCAGTGATCTATTGAGCCGCGACGCCGGGTAAGTGAGATTTCTCCTAGCATTGAGGACCAAAAGACGATCTTGGGCAGCTGTTGTACTGAGTCGTTTTGGATGAACCTATTCCAAGCCCGACTCACGACACTTTGAAAACATTCAACCGCCGGGACACTTCTCGCTGGGACAAACCTTCCTGTATCCACCGTATGATTAGGTCCAGTTGCACAGGAGCCAAACGTCTTATCAGCATGACTGATAAGCTAATATTGTTCTCATTTCTTCAATTATTGTCACCTTATGTGTTTGAACGAGAGAAAAAAACAGATTTAATAACAAATACCACATTGATTTTCACTCCACATGTAACAGCCTACAGATAATAATCGATTTTGTGAACAAGAGCCGATGAAGTGAGGAAAAATTTGATATAATCAACTCAAAACATCTTAATTTTTCCTTAGAGAACATATAATGTACAGATATTCACGAGATAACTTGAAAAAAATACAAATGAAGAGAAGTTCATAAGTGATCCCTAGCAATTGTTGATCAGTGTATTTAATATTGGACGTATTTTGATGAATTGAAACAGATATTTTCAGGTAAGAGATGCTGAAGTAGATATTTATGTTCTCCACTGAATCAAGGGTTTATGGGAAAAATACGAAAAAATGACAATTTCGAATAATTTTTTTTGGCCAGTAAATTATATTATTTTATAAAAGTAAAAATATAGCATCATTAAATAAGGTTTCTACTTGATTTGACAGAAATTAAAAAAAAAATTATTATTTTAAAAGTAATGGCTGTTTGTGTTGATGCAGTTCCAACCGAAGCTCCTTGCGGTGACCATCATTTATCCTTGGGGATTCATCAAAAATCTATCGGAAAAAAAATTAGTTTTATTAAAAGATAATCTAGTGCCTGATCGAAGCTTTCTTTGTTTTCTTTCAAATTGACAAAATTGCAGCTTCAGGAAAATTTTTTACATTGTTTCGAGAAAGAACCAACAGTTAATTGTTAATTGTTGTTAATTGTACAAAAAATCGAACTTAAAACAAAAGAAAATCCATCGATCAGACACTAGTTTTTTATGTTTTCGAAAAGCTAGCTTTCATTAAAATCTACCTAGAGGTTTTCGAGCTACAGTGGTCACCAGTTTAAAGAACATAGTTTTGAGAAAAACGCATTTGAAGTTTAACACTCAATTTACGTATTATTTAATTACTTGCAGAGTCATCTATTCCTGGGCCATATAATAGTTCTTTAGTCGTTGTGGCAGCTTCCAAAATATCTATTTGATGTTGTCTACGTAGCATTCTACCTTCTGGAGTGTTGTCGTTAGCGCGCTAGCTGTTAGCTACCTGCTCTCGACCATAGCGCCCGAGAGCCCTTTCCTAATTATCAAATAACTCGAAAAGTATTTGTCGGATTTACTTCAAATTTTCGGAGAATATTCCTGAGATATAAAGCTTTAATAAAATGCAAAAACAAAAAAAGATTCTTTGAAAAAGCTGACTACACCTAACCCCTTAATGAAAGACACGTTATGTTCTAAGGTTGAATTAAATAATAACCTGCGCCATTCATAGAAGATTTCGATGATTTCATGGAATATTCTTGATATCTTTCGACTTATATCGCAGTTCAGATATTGCTAAAATTTTGAAACAGCCTTCGAAGCCTCATTTTGAAGCCACTTTATATATCTAAACTGGATCTATATATTGTTGTGCTTTTCCAACTAGTTGATTATGGTGCAGCTCTTATCAAAATGTTGTGTCATGTTAGCTGAAAATTCGAGTCTATAACGTCGACGTTCTGGATGGTAACTTTTTTTTGGGATCAGTTGATTCATTATACGTGTTCTAATGAGACGAAGCGTTTCCAAATATGGGATAATTTGGAAAAAGGGATGAATTACGCTGCACTGAAGTGGGTGTTCCGAAATCTACCCTTTCAAACTGCTAACTGTAACGCGGAGGTCAACAAGAAGCAAGTATAGGATGAGTGCCGTGGGGGGTATCAGACTATATTTTAATGATCAAAACTTGTTCTCCACATAATATGGTATTAGATGAACGCTCTCAAATCCTTGCTCCAATGGTGAGATGGTCAAGAGCGAGTAGAGCCCCCGCAATGATAGTTCGAAATATCCATCAATATTTCAAGTTTTAATTGCGAATTCATGTACGTATTCGTTTCATTATTTGTATGATGTTGACTTCTAACGGTGTGAAAGTAAAGGGTGTTTTACTTAAGAAGTCCGGGAACTTTTGAATTGGAATAAATCATCGAAACATTGATGGAATGTTTTTTCTTATTTTTTCGAGTGAATTCATTATCATTCATGATTCAAAAAGGATTTTTGGTATGACCTCGACTAAGGGGTTATTAAACGCATCCAGTCCAGTTTTTGACCACCTCTTCCAATAATTGTGGCCATATTGTTGTTGGCTCGCCAGCATAAAATATGGATTTAACATCAAGAAGTCGGACGATCTTGGAGGCCAGTTGGCAGGTCCGTTTCTTGAAATAGTGTTTTCACCAAATTGTACCCATAAATCCATGGTTTCTTTGACTGTGGAACTTCAAAAGTTAGTATTTTGATGATTAGAATGGCAAACCTTCGAAAATGTCAACGAACTGTCACTTTGACAAACTTAATTCAAAAGTTATCCCTATCGATTACTATCATGCAGTATGAAAGATGCACAATCTTGATTTTCGAGAAATATTTCTTCAATATTAATCCCTATTATTATTATTAGAACGGGGTTGTGTGGCTTTGGTAACTCCGTTCACAACTGCTACCGATACGATCTTTTATAATGTTACCCTAATTATTGAATCCTAAAGACATTATACATGGTGTTAACTTACCTTGGCATTGAAACCGCCCACCGAAAGCCTTTCTAGAAGTCCATCTATGACCGGGTTCCACAGCAACCCTTGAATTTAATGAATCGAATTGAAGTCAATTGTTAAATTCAAGTGAAATCAAATCCTCACCAATAGTTCCAGCACCAGATGTACGTCGGATTTTCCAAATCGATTTTGAGTTCCACGTAGTATATCATTTGGAAGTAATCAACCAACACCATGTTTGTGTTTCCCAACTATTACCGAAAAAAATGTGTCACAGAAAAAGCGCCACATATTTCTTTCAATGACGATCAACCCGTAAAATAACAATGTGAGAACCGAATTCCCTCTCAATAAAAAGTCTAATTCATCGGTAAAAGCGTAAACTGTCACTGTTCGTTTTGTTTCTGGATGGGCTATCAATTCACTGAATATTGATCAGGGTATTGCCTTGTCACGAATGTATTTCATGCTTATTGTGGTAAATTATACAGTCATATCAATTTGGTGCCGGTCGATTCAGGGGAGCTGGGCAAAAAACCTTCGGGGATCAAAAAAGGAAAGAAGGCACTAATTTTTCCAAACGCTGGTGAGAGAACACCCATGCATTGTTTACTATTCGACACTGGTAATTTTCATCCACCGGTATTCATAATATTGTAATGACACTTCCTGTATTGTTATTGTGAGACAGGTACCCTAATTTCACTTTATTTTGTGCCAACTGAATTGCTCCCTCCAACTTTAATTCTTGATATAGGAACGCTATATTTTCCGGAATCTAATACCGGTGAAACTGTCGGAATGCAATTGAATTATTTTCATTCCAGCAATAATATGTATTGATCGAAACTCAGGCATCGTAAACCATCGGATTTAAGAACTGTCCATTATTTTAAACACGCTGCATTATAAAGGTTGTTCCATAGAAGCGCTATATTTAAATTCTTTGTAAGTTTGGTGGTCATCACTCATCATATCACATAATTATGCGATGTCAGATCGATATGACACATGAGAAACAGCATTACACGAGAGAATAATGATGTTGTAACGATATTATCAAAATGGTGAGGGTTTGACTGTCACGATTCGTCAAGTGTGTTCAATGTTTGGTAAAAAATAAGCTCTTTAGTAATCTCCTGTGGAAAAAATAATCGAAAAATGATCGAAGAGGGAAAAGTTCTTTAACATACGGTTTACATCGATTTTTCAAAAGCGTTTGACAGGATTAACCGTACTATGTTGGTAGACAAGTTGAGTAGAATGTATAATATATTGGATGCAAGCAGTAAAGTTCAAAAATCTGACCTCATCTTCATTCAGTGGCTAAGTTACGCTGATGATTGGTAACAACCATGAAACCGGTATGTATCTGCCCTAAATGACACTTTCCTCTTTGGGGGAACACTGATAAATGAGGTCGGTAGTCCGGATCACGAGGCAATATTTGTTGATGGTTGAAATCGTCGAACATTTCACCGTGTGTCTTTTAATTATTAGAAAATAGTTAGTTCACTTTTTTTTCGCTCGAGAGGAGAAACCTTTTATAGGCCCACCCTGAGAGGGATCGCTTCTCTCAGGAGTGTGAGATACTAAAAAACTTCTAGCACGTTCCTTGGAGTAGTTCTTTGTCCTGCCCTTACAGCGTCTCTTAACAAAAGAGATGAGCTGCTTGTTCGCTCTCATTCCGCCTAGGCATCCCATGATTAGTACGACCATCCCAACCTTGGTTCCTTGTCTATACCATAAACCTCTCTCAGATGGAAGTGGAGAATTCGGAGTGCCGCATTGTGTCTTTCCACATATCCTGATGGAGCATGGACTCTACAAGCAGACATAATGTGCATAATAGTTTCTTGCTGGCTGTGGCATGCTCTGCACGTTGTGGGGGTGTCCACTTTCATGATGTTCTTTTTATACCATCTGGTATTTATAACCGCACCTTGACAAGCTATAACAAATCCCTCCGTTTCCGACTTGGACTTCAAAAAGGCGAAGGATAATTCTTCCGACAGGTCCTGATCTTTCAAACTCCTGAAATATATGGAGTGCAGGTGTTTACTCATGTGATCTTCGAGTAGTTTCTTCAGTTGTGCCTCTGCCAACTTTTCGTTGGTCTGTTGGCGAGATAGGTGTTCCTGCTAGCTCATGATCGGTGGATACGCCGGTTATACAGAGCTTCTCCAAAGCTCTCTGGCCAGCCCTAAATAGGAAATCTCCTTGATTCCTGATTTCATGCTGAGCCACCATTTTCAGAAGCGGGTCTTCGCTTCTCAATATCCTTTTTGCCAATTCCAACGTTTGTTGATGGTGTTGGTATTCCAAACTTTGCAAACCTCTGCCTCCCTGTATTCGTGGAAGGTATATCCTTTGAATCAAGCAGTTGGGATGCAGGCTACGATTCATGTTCATCACTTTATGAGTGGTTCTGTCTGGCTCGAGAATTTCATTCACTGTCCAGTTAACTATCCCGAATGAGTAGGTGATTATCGGTACTGCCAAGCTGTTCGTAGCAGATACTTAATTTTTCCCGGACAGCTGTGATTTCCTTATATCTCGAATCTTCTTTTTGTAGCTAGCTGTTAAGGCTTTCTTGATTTGGGTTGTCTGCAGTTCACCTCGTTGTTTCATCCCAAGGAATTTGTATGTTTCTTCCTCTTCGAGGTGTCGAATGCTTATTCCCCCTTCTAGGTCTTCTAGGATGTCTTCTCCTGTTTCTTCAGTTCTTCCTCTGCTTAGATGAAAAACTGCAGATTTGTCCAAACCGAATGACATTCCTATTGCTGAGGTATATTCGGCATCGATATTCAGTAGTTGTTGTAGTGCTGCCTTGGAAGAAGCGTACAGTTTTTAGTCGTCCATGTAGAGGAGATATGAGATCAGATGGTCTCTTCTGCCTGGTGGCCCGGCCTTGTACCCTATTCTGCTTGCCCTCAACTCAGTTGTTAATGGTAGAAGTGTTATGCAGAACAAGAACGGGCACCTTATTATATGTAGTTCGAATTATTCTTGAATAGTCAGTTGAACTTGTCATTCGAACAAATGAATAAATAAATGAACATCTACTCTTAACATGATTGACTGATTATTGAATATTCATGAATATTTATGAATAGTAATGAGTATTCATGAATAGAAATAGGAATAGAATAGAATATATGAATAATGAAAACCCAAAATATTTGAATTCCATGTAAACTGTAAAACATTCAGGAAAATTATGGTTTATTAGCGATGAAATAATAAACCAAAATAATATTCCTACATGTATAGAAATTCAAGAAGGTTTTCTGGTTTTCGAATTATGGAAACCTAGGAAAAAGTGGAATCTTTCTGCCGAATTTGTAAGGGACTGGAACAGTCGGAAACTGATCCAGATATGTGTTTTATGAATTCCGAGGGAACTGGCGCGCTTATGAAATATAGAAACTCCCCAGAGCTGGATAGAACATGTATTTCCTGATGTTCCCAATACGGTTGAGATCGCAATAACTAGAGCATATCGGCTCGAAAATAATAAAAACATTACGGAGATGGCTTCCAATTACATCGGCCATACTCCGGGGAAGGAATATAAAATGAAATACATAATGTCTCAGAATGATGTTTAAAATCGAATATGTGGCGGCAGTGCGATATTATCAGCGGGAATCGATAGCTCCCAACGGGGTGTAACTTCATGGGAAATTAATTTTTCAATATATGTTACTTTCTACCAGGAAACTGTTTCACTTAACCTCAAGGAAAGCCACTGCTATGGACAACAAACTTTATGGCAGTTCTTTTATATTCTCATTATTGGAACCGAACAAAGCGTGCCCTTAATAAGTTGGAAAAGTACACCTATTTTTCTACATTGTGTTGAGTATAGAATGCGACATATCTACCTGTATCCGACTGTTATTCGGGGCGGATTTACTAGCTTCAAGAAAGTTCTGAAAACTCGAGGACCAAATTCCAGGCCTACTTCTGAAGGATTTTCCAATTGGAGGTTTCATTTTGATTCATAGGAAATGCGTGTTTTTTAAATGATTTAATTTTTTTTCTCCCAATAATAAAGAAAAACAATTCTCCCGTTTTAGACCAGGGTCAATAATTTTTGAAACCCTCATTGGAAAAGGAAGAGAATATAACAAAAATGAAAGGGAACTTTACGGGTGATCTGATGTCGGGAAGTGGACGGGGGTGAGTTTTTAAGGGTCAAAACCGGTTTATCTCGATTTCCGGCAAAACTAAAAGTTCTATGAAAGAATGGTACCTAAATAGCAAAGTTGTAGGTAATAATGGAAATTTCAAGTCGCTAGCTCTTTCCGTTCTCAAGTTATCGTGGCAACGGCCGGACAGAATCAAATTTCACCTCGAATTCTGATGTAGTTTATGGAGGCAAAAGGAAAGAAGAACATAATGGAATCATCAAAAGAAATTACTGTTCGTTGAACACTGAGGGTAATATTACCTTTTACTTCCTTAAGTAGTGAGACATGTTCCTATATACAGTATTTTCATAATGTTGCTATCAAAAAAATACTGAAATATGGATCTACATTTGTGTATCAAACATTTTTCTCGGATTAAGGTTCATAATATAGAAAAGAATGTGTTAGAGTTATGAACTATATCAGGAAAAATGGACAATCTGCTATGATTGTCTCCAACCTTGCTCTAGACATTTCGATGATACTTTCCTTAGGTATTTCGAGTTGTGAAAACTATGCACCAAGTGTAAGTTGCAACAACCTATTCCACGAGGTTGAATCATTGCAGATTGCTCATTTAATCTTGATAAATAAATTTAACGACAATTTTTGAAGCATTAAAGCATTGAAGCATTGTAGATTGCCCTTTTCTTTAAAAGATAATTTTTGAAGCATTTTTTATAAAACGACACTCCTTTTAAATTTAATTTCATGATGCAGTTCTATCATAGGAATCCATTGATATAATTCCCAACTCTGAGAAACCAATACTTTCGGGGATATAATTCGCCTGTTTGAACAAGAGCGCCAAAAAGCTCCTGTCCACAGGGCTTGAACCAATTTTTATTTTTATCTGTTACAAAAAAAAATTTCTACACGAAATTTGGTGAAAACTTACCTTTTTATTTCCCGAACACACTGTAATTTTGTTGATTTTAAATATTTATTTTTTCACCTTATTTTCACTTAATATCGAAAAAGCAGCCTTATTTTCAATTGAAAATTCTCCCGTCTTCCATCAGCATAAACCTTTTAATCAAACTTCTGAGAAAAATATTTTTAAAAAGCATTGACGTGAAGTAAGGTGCTTTTGCGCGCATCTTTCATTGTCTATCCCCGGCACATACTGACACTTTCAATTGCACGTCACGAACATAGAGTGCCAATTTTCGACAACAGCCATCAGGAAATATGGAGGATGAGTCATGAATTTGTTTTTCTTTTTACTCTGTGAACACATTTTTTCTGGATATTGAATTACCTGTATATGCTCCATACGTGAGATGAATAAATAAATGAAGAATTAGAAAATCGAGCAGAAGTAAAGAAGGAACTTCACTACAAAACCGCCTGTATGGAGTTACCATGTTTTTTATTCAAAACAACCTACAATACCGACAAGGCTTCAATAAGTATTTGACATAATTGAAAAAAAAATATAGATATTCCCAGATGGCACATTCATCAACGCATAAGTGCCACGTTACAATAGTACAGATCCATAATGAGTTCGTCAATTTCCAACCGTAAGCATGCCTATTAAGTTCTTTATTGGAGGTAATTACTCTAATTGAAGTGCAATAATGATCAATGTTAACAGTTCGATCGATATTATTGTTAATTAGTGGAAATATAATTTAATTGGATTAAAATTGCATACACAAATGTGGGATTCGAGAGAATGGGATTTCACGTTCACGTGCGTTTCTCCTAAATTCTGCACATCCAATTAATATACAAATTTGAATAAAAATTATTGGAAACTCTTTCCAAAACATGTAATTTAATTCGAGACAACGCACTGGAGCTCAACATTCTCCATGTACTCGTATATTGTATATTGTTTTAGGGGGTAACGTTGCACTACGACCTTTAGGTGCCCCTTGTCAGAGCTGTCGATGTCATTACCCTCTAAAGCTCGCCTTCCAGTTCCAGAGTTCTTATGAACTTCAGTATCTGGAATGGCTTCAAGGAGGCTACGTCCTCGCTCCTGCAGATTTCTTGCCCAAAGCATTCCTTGCGTTGGTTTGGGATGGCGAGGCATTCCATAATCAGGTGATCAGGAGTTTCATCCTCCTCTCCAGAGAATCTACACTCGTCAGTTTCAGCTAGCTCTGACCTGATCATATGCTTCCTAAGACAGCAGTGCCCTGTGAGGAAACCAGTGAGGAGGTGCGGCGTGTTTTTACTGAGGTCCATGTATTTCTTGGATCTGACAGTGTCAAAGTTCCGGAGGAACTTTTTGGAGTGATTCATTCCTGGGAGAGTTTTTAATACTCTCATTACCTGTTCCTTTCCTAGATATTCTGAGAATGGCTTCATGGGCCACTAGATGAAGTAGTGTGAGATTTGTGATAATCTCATGTGCCCTGGTAGGACAGGTTCCCATAGCTCCAGTGATACACACACATATCAGCCTTTGTACTTTGTCGAGGGTTTTCCTCGTGTTCTTCTGGCTTGTTTTTGTATACCAAACCACTGCCCCATACGTGATTTTGGGTCTCACAATCATGACGTACATCCATCGCAGTATCTTGGGATTGCAGCCCCAAGTCTTACCGGCTAGATTCCTGCACGCCATTAAAACCTTTATTGCTTAGCTAGCAGTGATTTCTACATGCCTATTCCATAGAAGTTCACTATCTAGTGGTACCCCAAGATATTTAACTTCAGACTTCCATTATATAATATCTCCGTTCAAAAAGAGTGATCTCACAGCTGGATGTTTCCTTCTCCGAGTAAACAGAATCACTGTGGTCTTGTTCGGGTTCATGCTCAACCTCACTGACAAGCACCACTACTCGATAATCCTAAGACCCTCCTGTAGTAAGTTACACAAGGTGCCCTCGAATGTACCTCTGACTATTAGGACTATGTCATCGGCATAACCTATACACCCGAAGACGAGCTCCGTTATCGTTTGGTGGAGCTCTTCCACTACCTGGCTCCAAAGAAGGGGTGACGTTTCTCCCTCCTTGAGGTGTTCCACGAGTGGCTATGGAAAAAAGTTAAATAGCAAAGTTGTAGGTATTGAAAAGATCTACAATTTTTGTATTTTCGCTTTTTTCACATAACCTCAAATTTTATGTGAAAAATTCAAATAACCACGTTTTTGGTTTTTAATTTTTAGCTCTTTTCTTGCTCTCGTGACAAAGGGAGAGGGAAGTCTCCACATTCAGGGTCTCGAGGTTATTTGCTAAGAGTTATTCGCATGTATGTGCTAGTCCGGAAACTTTTTGATCGATTCACTTCATCAATGTTATATTGGTACAAGTTAAATCAATAGTGTATTTTTTTATCGAACTCTAAATTCTATTGTAGGGTTGAGCATCAATGATATCAAATAAATTTAATTGAAGGTGCTTATTTCGCTTGGAATATCACGAAACAAATTTTTCATTCATTTGCTCGAGAAACGATCGGTTTTGGAAATCGCTGAAAATTCCATTCATGAAATGCTCGAGTATAGTCGATTAAGCCCCCTGTATAGAAATGTGTACGTAAAAACGCCTCACTTAGGCAGTCTTTCGAAAGTTATTAGCACGCTAAGAAGAAAATGGGGGCGTCTTATTCCGAAATGTAGTCAATACTTTGCCGATAAAAGACTCTCCTTGTTTCCACTCATTTCGTGTTCGAAAGTTTATCATGCCCCAGATAAGAAATACGCCTTTTGAAAAGTAGGAATAATTCAATTCTGAACATCCGCAGAAAATTTTTATATCATCTGGTTCAAAATACAGTACCGTAGTTGCGTATCCTAAACTTCTATGTACTAGGACTTTGAATTATTAAATTATGAATATTCGAATAGTCGTTTGGTATCATATGCGAATAGTCGTTTGGTATCATATTTGAATAGTCGTTTGGTATCATATTCGAATATTTGAATAGTCGAATTTTTTGGCCTACAAGAAATTCGAATTTAGAATAGTCGAATATTCGAACATAATTCCGAGGCCTAGACTACTATCTCAAATCTCAAGTATTAAAAAAATCATATCTCTGAAAGTATTGGTTTCTCACAGTTGGGAATGATATCAATGGATTTTTATGATAGTACTGCATCACAAAAGAAATTAAATTAAAAGAGTGTAATTCAAAAAACAAACAAGAGTCCAAAAATTATTAATCCGAAACCAGCAGACCGATTCTACCGAATCCCATAGATACAAATACGGACGTTAATTTTCGATTACAGCATTCTGTGGAATCATATAGTTATGATTTGATATTGAAATTTTGAAAAACCTCCGAAAGTATTAGAGTACATCTTAAAAAAAATTGAATTTTAAATTTGTAATGTAAAAAAAATTTTTTTTTCGTTACTCTGAAACATAATGTGGTTAAGACCACGCAGATGTCCAACAATGCGAGCTAAATAACATAACAGCTCTTTGGAGAAATAATCCAGGTCTTGCACAGGCAAAACGATTTGTGGATTTGTCTGTTAAGGATTGAATTCATAATGGCATCCGTTTTCAAGGTTGTGAGTCTTCTAAAAAATCGTGTTTTTCTAGAACGATCGATGCATAATATAGACAAAATATATTGGTAATTATAGTGGAAACTCTTCATATTAAATTGTTTTCTGTGGGTGCTGAAGAAAGTCGAGTCGTATATAAAACTTCATACAAAAAAGATAACGAGACCAAAAACGAGACTCTCGTGTTGCGCTGTATGTGGTCTCGGTATCGCCTATAATATTTTTGAAAACGTCTCGTCTCGTCTCGTCTCGCTATTGCGAGACGAGACGAAAAAAATCTCGCTCTCGCGTGAAGCCCTACGGCCTGAGTGACAGAAACCGTGCGAGCTACCTAGCTGCCAATGGTTTTCCGTCGAAAAATCCGAAATATTCCTCAAAAAATCCGAAAAAATCCGAATTATTCGTAAAGATATCCGAAAAAAATCCGCTCTCTAATTGATCCACAGAATAACTCGGACCGGACCACAAAAAAAGTCAACTGCGTAGATGTTCATACATACCTACCACCAACTTATAAAAGAGAATGAAAAAATTATATAAGCTTGGTGGGAATCATGGAATGTATTATATACAGGATGGTCCAGATCTTAACCAAGAAATTTTAACCACTTATTCTACGTCAAAAAGAAGCCCTAGTTTGTCATATAAACATATGTCGAGAAATACTTCCTCTCCGAGATACAGGGTGTTAAATTATAGAAACAAAAATGTTTTTTTTTGTTGATAACTTTCACACTTCTTAAAATATTTCATGAAATTTGCTACATAGGTTTTAAGAATCAAGGGGCACTTTTTGAATAAATTTTTTTTTATTCTATCAGTGGCTTCCGTACTGCAGACTCAATATTTTTAGACTAAAGAATGATACGCCACTGATTTTTTGACATTAAAAATTACTCTTGAAATCCTTATTTCATTTGAAGCAAATTATCTTTACTTTTTGACGTACGAGGCACCGTTTCCGAGTAAAAAAATTGAACACATTGTATGCATGAGGAAATCGCTAAAATTTGATATGGTGGGTACATAATAGATAATAATAAGACTATCTTTGTAAACGAAACGTGTAATTACAAACAAATGAGCGTTAACAGCTATACTAAAATACGAACTTAAAGAAGATGTTCGAAGTAAAAGAAAAACAATTTTTCCAATAATTTTAACACTCAAAGAGGAAGCATTTCTCGACATATGTTTATATGACGTCTAGGGCTTATTTTTGAAGTAGAATACGACAATACGTGGTTAAAATTGTTTGGTTAGGATCTGGACCATTCTGTATATTATGATTGATATTGATCTAAAATATATCCATTTTCTGAAATTGACATTAAAATAATAAAATTGAACGGGGATTCGCTATCACAGTATAGTATCGCCAAATGGGTAACTTTTTGAATAACTAAACTGAATTTCCGAAATACTTTCATTCAATATTACGTGCGTATACAATTTTCAACCAGGGGCTGTGGGAATTCCAAATTATGGTTCACAAGGAAATCTCGTAATTGTTAACGAAAAATATTCAAAAGCGGCGAACTATTCAGTTCCATTATCTAAAAGAGCAAACGATAACCAGACCTTCCTAGAAATCCTAGAGAACCTTAATTTGGAATTCCCAGATGTCCTACACACCCTGGTTGAACTTTATCTCAGAGTAATAAAAAACATTTATTACTATAAGGGTATGTTTCACCACTTGCTGATAAACTGCTATGGAGAAATTCTTGATTGAAATCTGATTTGAACAATGTAATTTAATTACCGACCTAATTACAGGAATCTCTCTTGTGAAAATCGCTGAAAGCAAGCAATGAGTTGAAAAAATCCGAAATAATCCGCAAAACATAAAAATCCGAAAAAAATCCGCTAGAGGCAAAAAAATCCGCAAATCGGATTAAAATCCGCAAATTGGCAACACTGTACCTAGTCAAGTGCCTAATCCTACTTGCTAGGAAAATGGACCTTATGTAGGTCCAAGGCAGTGGGGATGTTACATGGGACCCATGTAATGTCGGCGTTGCAAGACTTGCAGCTCGGTTAAGTAAACCTGATGGTGGGACTACTGACAGGATATTGCCGGTGCAAATACCACTTGTAAGTAGGGTACTAGAACAAATGATCTTATCGGTCACGGTTCTGAAGGGTTGAATCAAGCCACATGACCCCGTTCTAATAATAATAATAATCAACGCTACCTCTACGACCAGCCAGCTAGCCCGTATGGTAAACGGGAAAGTGAGAGAGAAGATATATCTAAAAACAAACCTACCTGAAATTACCTATGGAAAAAATTGCTTGCTGTAACTATAAATGCAGTCGCGGTCTTTAAACCAAATGACCCCCGTTTTGTTTAGATTACAGTTCGTATGTCAGTCGCATAGACTTCCAAATTATACAACTTGCGCGTGATCTGGCGGCCATAATCTCGCTAGGGAACAGTGACTGTTATCCGATTTAAAACGGGAAATAAATAACGTTTACAGTTCGAAGCCCCAAATAGACGCGGTTATATTCGATATCAGCGTCTTCCACAAACAAGTTTCTGAACAATTTCGGCACCTCTGATTTGGCGGAGAATATGAATTATCCTTGAAAATGCGTGCGCTGATCGTATCGGGATTAGAACATCGTAAAAAGGGAAGCCAGGTCACGGCAGGCCGGGATCTTATAGGCCTTGTATGCCGCCCCTGGTTTGCCTTATCTTCTCTTCGGTTTGTTTTGGAAAATACGAAGTCTCTTGAAAAGGGGCAATAATCATGCCTCTGCGCGAAAAATGGGACCCCGAAATCGTTCGTGCCAAATAGGTTTCAGCATGAGGGAAGTATATGCGACCGACAAATCTGACGGGAGAATTTATTACTAACCGGGCTTTAATGTTTGATACGAACGATTCCACCGTCGGCTATAATAATTATTATCCTTTGCCAAAATGATATTGATTCTCACCCGGCACTAGATCTACCCAAGGATTTACTGGCCTGAATACGCTAGGACAAATCGCTACCAGGAAATGTTGAAAACTTAATCGAATTTTTATCGAATCGTATATCTGTGTCGCCTCAATCTAATGCGTACGGGGGGTTTCAACGAACATTGATTGCACTATCGGGTACTACACTTCCAACATAATCCCAACGCGTTTCGATAAACAATCACTCCATCGGGTACTGAATAATTACAACCAGGTTTGGATATTTACCAAATCATGAACCGCAAAAGGGAAAAGGGGGTACATTCTGAACTGTCACAATCTAAATATTAACATTCAGTTAGGGCGAATGGTTTACGTCAAATTGATCATGGATCACTTGAATATCCGTATCTATTGATTTTATGAAATAAAAATTGTAATTGTTTTGAAATTACTTCTGCTTTGAAACCCAAAGTATTCATCAGAAGTAATATACAGGGTGAGTGTTTAAGCTGTACATTAATTTTAACTGGGAAGGTTCAACAGCGAATTCGTCAAAACGAGCATAGAAGACTCATTCTGCCAATTTTTCGCTGCTCCTTTTGCTGAATTACCCGTTAAACCTTCCCAGTTAAATAAACTTCTCCGCATTATCCATATTTCTATATTAATTTTAACCATAGATTCTCCCCTCATCAAATAAAACACGTTTTGGCGCTCTTGTTCCTCGGAATAGAGTGCTTATCAATTTTTCCAAATGTCTTTAATTTTCGAATTTTTGGATGAAAATGGTCTTAAACGATTTGGTTTGACTCACTGATCTAGAAATCATGGTCAAAACCGATTCTGTCCGGCCGGTCCGGCCGTTAACAAGATAAATTTCAAACGGAATGAGCTAGACAGTTGAAGGAGTAGGTTTGAGACATAAATATCTCGGTGAAGTTCGTTATTGGGCAAAATGGTTTCGGAGTAACGAAAAAAAAATGTTTATGATGCAGTTTCTCCAAAAGAATCCATTGATTTCATTCTAAACTCTAACAAGCTAATACTTTCGGAGATATTATTTTTCAAAATTTCAATAATGCATCGTAATTCTATGTTTTCACAGAATGCGAATTCTATCTGTTTGTGTACTATCTGTGTTCACTGTTTATACATGTCATCTTATCTACCTGTCAAATTCATTTCTGTTCTAGAAAACAAAGTATGATTGAATGCAGAATGACCAATTAGAGGATATTATAATTTTTGAGGGATATACCCCTACCCTATATGCCCTTAATTATCCATATGATGATGGAAATATATACTTTGGTGAGTTTAACATATTGGGTTCAGAATGTCTCCAATGAAAACAAAACTGGAATATTGGTTTCAATTGATATAATATATAATATAATTTTCAGAGTAGATTTGAGTAATGAATATCTCGGATAAGTTCGTTATTTAATTTCGTCTGCTGGTACCTGCCGGCACCCCTTGTATTTCAGGTACCAGCAGAAACTTTTTTTAAGGAAATTTACTCCTCTTCTTGAATTTTTTTACAAATTTGAATGATCTCAGATAGTTTTTGAGATATTGACGAAAACCTGTATACCTGTATACGATTTACCACATTACGAGGTACATCCAGTTTTTGGATTTTTTTTTTCATTAATCGGTTTTGTTGGTTAATTCTAATTTGGTTCTACACACGTCCCAATTGTAATCATAAGTAGAACACACCGGCGTAGTAGAACTATTGCTCGGATATTTGAAGAGAATGAACAGAGAATTGCTGTGGAGGAATGCTCTCTGCAACAAAGGAGGGATGCATCAAAATATCTGGGGAAGTGCGCTCTATATTGGAATACACTGATTAAAAATGCAAGATGTATCTTGTAATAAAGATGTGTGTTTCTCTCGAAAAATGTCAGGTCCGCCTCGGAAGGCGTTTTTTCATTTGAATACTTTTATCACTCCCCTAGGATCAGATCCGGCACAGGCCATTTTACTGGGAAATTCATGACGCAAATCTGATAGAACTCACGACATGCATTGAAAGAGCTGCTTATTGTGTATTTTTTAGGAGGGAAATTCATAGTTGATATGTTCCACCAATAAAAGTGTACTACATTTGCCAGGCGATATTTTCACATTCAAAATGTGAAATTCAGAAGATAAACAACAGTTTATATTCCTCCCAACTTGGAGAGGAATGGAACAACTGTATCTTAGTGTCAAGGGAGTTGAAAACATTTGCGGGAATCATGTTCAGCTTTTCTGAATTCTCCATTGAGCAGGCGGAGTTTAGTGAACAGAGTGCTGAATATTTGTATTCGAAAAATAAGGGATTATCCTTTTTCAAGGTCACGGATTCAATTGTTAGTAATGAAAGTAGCTACCCTAAATAATGGATTATATGAAATTACATTATTGAATCAACGCCGTAGGATACGCAAAATAATAAACCTACACAGAGATAACACTAACAAGTGGTCAAAGAGATATCCATCAATTGAATAATATCTATTCCGTATAGAAAGTGTTTGAGTTTCAATAATATACTATATTAATTTCCATAACAAATTTATCATTGATGCTATCTTTCACTAAGTTTTATTCAAATACATTGTTTGGATATCAACATTATTTTCAATTCAGAATTCATTATCGACTAAATCATTAGCTCACATTCAAGTGATATGGCTTTTATTCGTGGTATAATTTTTAAAATCCCATTCATTCAATTGAATTAAGCTCTCATTGCGGATGGTTTATTTTCCCTTGCTTCAATTTTGTGAAGCATAGGTTGAAAATTGATTCTATTTTAAATAATTACACTAAATGATGCCTTGAATATGGTGTCTGTTGGGATTGTATAACAAAAACAAAAATGTTTCAGAATATATTTTATTATAATCTAAAAAACAAACCTTTGACAAATAAAAATTTGGTTTTTTAGATATCCTAATCTACAGAATCAATAAAGAACAATGAAATTAAAAATAACCCAAATGCTGTCATAAAATTGCACTAATGAATGAAAGGAACGAGTCCATAAATACATCCTTGTCTATGCATGTAAAGAGTGAAAAATATATTGGAGAAAATTAATGCGAATAACATATCAACAAGTGGGTTCCTGATTCAGGTTGGGCTCAATGTCGATAAAATTACGTGTCTGATAAATTTTTATTTTGTTAATCAATTGATCAATTGATCAATGAGGATCAAAGTAATTTTGAGAAGGTGGTCAATGACTGTGAGATGACAAATAATTTTATCTAATAATTTTAAACAAATATACTACACTACAAGAGATCTATATTCTGCAGTGATTTATTCACATTTCTACACCCTGATCAAATCAAATAGGTAACTAAAATTTGAGTTTCAATGACCCAAAAGAATATGTTTAATGATATCACATCCACTTTGCTTCTCACCATATGAAATGGTATTGTCCTATGCTCCAAAATCATTAATGAATTATTACGCCTTCTAAAGTTTTGGAGGAACCCATCTTGGCGGATAAGCAATTTGTAGTATGAAAATAAATTTAAAAAGTTTTTAACTGGTCCTGTTTACAGTCAATTCTGTCAATAGCTCAAATTATCGGTATTAATGGATTGGCACGAATAGTGAACTAATACACAATGAACACTATTTTTTTATTCACGAAATAAATTTTGGAGACGACTCCTGCAACTCGAAATTGGTTTCTGATGATATAAGGTAGATGGAAACTAATTCCTTAATTTGATACATAACTCATAATCTCACTCATAATGAGAAACAATAGCTCCAACTGACTTATCATAATTAGCAGTCATTTGGACGCTATAGAACACTATAAAAGTAACTACATTCTTGTCCACTACACTTTTTGTCGTCTGATATACAGGGTGAGTCTTTGACCACTGCATTAATTTTAACCAAAGATTCCTCTCATCAAATGAAACACTTTTTTCATTTACCATTTTTCCAGATTCGGCTCAGGTAAAAAGTTACAAGCGTTTAAAGATTTCACAATGTGCTAATACACTCCCGCATATAAATTATCTATGACATTGTTGGCGGACGAGAATAAGGCATGGTAACGTGGTTTACAGCTTGATTCGGGATTCCAACGCTCAGGGACGGATCCATAAAAGTAGTGAAATTTCTGGAGTTTTCCATTTTAAAACATTCAATGAAGAATATCTCGAAAACGGTGCGTTTAAGGAGAAATGATGAAGAATAATATAATGTTCTAAAACGATGGAATATTCTTGAAGTGACTCAAGAAAAACTTTATATGCTTTCTTTATGCTAATTTCGTTTAGTTTTATGAATCCACGAGTCCATAACTAGAAAACCAGTAGAAGTAGAAAATAACTAATATTTGGAAAATATGTATCATAGTTATAGGAAACTTTACGCCAACATTCATTTTATTCGAAAAAAGGATGTCAAAGCTACAAAATAAAAACTGATTTTTTTTTCAAAATTTCAACAGCCTGTATCTTTTTACCTAAACTGAATTTGTAAAAATGTTAAATGAGAAAAGTGTTTCATTTGATGAGAGGAATCTTTGGTTAAAATTAATGCAGTGGTCAAAGACTCACCCTGTATATTTCAGAAACAAAGTTTCCATCTTCAAAGACGAAGCGTTATTGACCGCATTTACACAGAATTAATGAAAATGGATTCATTTCGTAGTTCAAATCTCTCCAGATTTGAAAAAGGCATTTTCACATATGCCGAAATCAAATGAACCAACAGGAAAACATGGGAGTGTTCAACGCGATTGCGATACTATCAAAAGCACACTATCCTCCAAATGGAAAAACTTGCTCCATATACTTCGAGTCGGAGTTGACACGTAGCTCGAAATTCCGTGAATGAGTTTCCTTTATGTTGGATTTCCACATCTCGGTCGGATTTTCACCGGTTATGAATAATTCCCCCATTCATGGTTTAAATTCGGGTTCAGGGGTAACCGGCAATAGTTTGGTGGCTGCTTCAACTTTTTACCCACTTTCGCGAGCTTATAAGGGTCCCCAAACAGAAAAATTTTTATTGTCAAGCAAGGCGCGCAAAATAATGAAATGTATTTTTATTGTTCAAATGCAGTTATACGAAAAATAAACCGTTCGATAGCTTTGCCCGTCTGTCATTCAGAATTTTCAATTTTGGCATATTATATTCACTGCCCAGCGCTTGTTTTCGGAAGTTTAGGAGCTGACTTATACAGGGTGTATCTGAATAACAACGAAAACATTTAAGGGGTGATTCTGTGATGAAAATTGAGGTGGGTATTTGGTATAACATTTTTTGAAAAACCTTCCCCCGGAAAAGATATACCGCTCCGAAGATTAACAACAAAAATTGTTTCTCTTTTTTACTTTCCCTGTATATTATGCTAAAGGCACGAAACTTGGTAAATATTATTTGTCAATAAAACTACACATTTTGGAATTTTTTCAACCCTGAAGTATGCTTAGAAGGGGTTGAAATAGTCAACCCCTAAGATATTTTTTCTTACAACTTTTTGGCGCTCTAGTTCCTCGGAACTGAGTGCTTATCAATTTGCCCAAATGTCTGTAATTTTCGAATTTTTCGGTGAAAATGGTCTTAAACGATTTGGTTCGACTCACTGATCAAGAATCCGTGGTCGAAATTCATTCTGTCCGGCCGGCCGGCCGTAGGCACGATAACTCTCGAACGGAATGAGCTAGAGAGTTGAAATTTTCAGAGTAGGTTTGGGGGATAAATATCTCGGCTAAGTTCGTTATTGGGCAAAATCGGACAGATGGTTTCGGAGTAAAAAAAAAATAATTTTTTTTTTACAAAACAAATTCCAAATTAAATTTTTTTTAATAAGCAGTTTTATCATTAGAATCCCTTCATATCATTTTTAACTCTAACAAGCTTATACTTTCGGAGATATGATTTTTCGAAATTTCAATAATAAATCGTATTTCAACGTTGTCACAGAATGATATAATTCTATGTATGAATTGTCCTAATGTCAACTCATGTTCCTGTGACATTACATTATCTAATCAATCGAAGAATTGTGAGCGAAGTGAGAAAAATCTCAGTCGTTTGCTCCGAAATTAGTTTTTCTCAGAAAAGTCTTACATTTCGGAACGAAACATGAAGTTAGTAAGAGATCTGAGAGTAGTGAGACTGCTTTTCATCCATAGACATAGATATAACTCTCGAACGGAATGAGGTAGGTAGTTGGAATTTCAGAGTAGATTGGTTATATCATATGAATCCATTGATATAATTCCCAACTCCGAGAAACCAATACTTTCGGAGATATAATTTGTCTGTTTGAACTAGAGCGCCAGAAAGCTCCTGTCCACAGGGCTTGAACCCATTTTTTTTGGTTATTTTGGTTCCTATGTATAATTTAGCCGGTATTTCACTGATTAACCCCGGATTTATCTCATCTTCTTTATTACTTGTTGATTTCTTATTCTCAAGTACTTTTGCCATATTGTTTGTCCAGAATGATACGAAGAAATTTTTAATTTTAGTTTGCTAAAATATATGGCATTTATTATTTCGATCCTAATTTTCTGGAAACACTAAATTTATTGTTTTTCTTAATTGCCTGATTAACTCCGAATCATATATATTATTCACCGCTATTTGTTTGATAATTTCTGTGTAAGGATTGTTCATTGTTGAGAATTTAGTATGATGTAGTCTGAAGAATTGCTGTGTCAACGAAACGCTCCACAATATTCAATAAATATAGAATAAAGTGAACTGTGAAATATTCGTCGATTTCAACCATCAACAAATATTTCTCGTGGTCCTGACTAGCTTCCCCCAAAAAGGTTTTCGCATCGCAGAGGGTTGGAGTTCGTAAGGGTTCCCCTAGGTGTCGCTGGTAAGATTCTCTTTCCAGTAGTTCGCAACAATAGGGCTTAGGTTTCCTAGAGTTCCTTCGTTGGTCAATCATTGGCTAAGTTACGCTGATAATTGATAACTACCATGAAACCGGTACGTATCTGCCCTGAATGACACTTTCCTCTTCGGGGGAACACTGAGCGATGAGATGGCTAGTCCGGATCACGAGGAATATTTGTTGATGGTTTAAATCGACGAAGATTCCACCGTGTGTCTTCGAGTTGTTCAATGAATGACTATAATATACCGGGTGTCCCAGTATACATGTTCCAATGGATTATTTCAGCCATTTCGAAAGATAAAAATTTGAAAATTTTATGATTTTCAACTAGTTCAAGGAACCTTCCACTGAGAAAAACAAAAATTGAAAGTTACTTCTTTAGTTTTACACAACATTACCTTTCCAACGATGGATCACACTTTGTATTCTACATTTGATTTGAGGAAGAAAACGTGAATCGAAATTTCAAATTGAAATAATTGCAGTAGGCTACGATATTTTGTGTGATCTTGATTTTGACTTATAATCCATATGTGCCGATCCATCTATTTTCAAATGGACCGATAAAATGGCCTGCAAGATCTCCAGATTTAACACCGCTAGATTTCTTTCCTGAGAACAACAGAAATGAAAACACTCAGAAGTATAGCGGGCTACACTCTCAGAGATATGAAGCGAAGCAATGATGCTAGAAAGGAATGTGAGATCGAGGACGTGGTTAGATGGGGACGAAAGCGGCGACGAGAATGGAACGACCACATAAACAGAATGGATCTGAGCAGGGTAGCGAAAATTGCACGGGATGGTCGACCACAGACCCGACGACCTCCAGGCAGACCCCCCAAAAGATGGAAAGATTCCTGGACATCAATCTCACAAGAAAGAGTTGAATTGGAAATTACAGGCCCTAAGTCCTAAATTAAGAGGAAGAAGAAGAAGAAGATTTCTTCCTTTGGGGATATTTAAATGATCGTGCGCATCAGACTATTCCTATTGATTTGAAAGATCTGAAAAACAAAAAAGGAATGCATATAGAGCCCTTAATGCTGAGGTGTTGAGAAGTGTTACTTCGCGTGAACTAGTCCACTGAGCTTAAAGATGTGTAGAAGCAGATGGTCAACATTTCGAACATATGCTATAGATATTTTGTTGCCCCCTTTTTTGTAAATTTTTGTTTCTTTTACTATTCATTCTTTAAGTAATCATTAAAGGATACTGTGGGAGGTATATTCATCATTGAATGGTTTCTTTCTCGGTTTTCTCCCCCAAACTCTGATAAATATCTATAAAATAAAAAATTCGGTCAAACCGAAAGTGACTTTCATTTTTGTTTTTCTCAGTTTAAGGTTCCTTGAACTAATTGAAAATCGTAAAATTTTCAAATTTGTATGTTTTGAAATGGCTGGGATAATCCATTGGAAGATGTATACTGGGACACCCGGTATAATTCTTCATTTGAGTATACCTTCATTTGTAAGACACCTGTTAATTAGTTTGTAAGACACCTGCGATAAGGTGAAGTTATAATTATAACCCAGGAAACGTCGACTAACACTTTCCTCAAGGGAGTACTGGAATGGATTGATGAGTCGAAAGAATCCTAAAGAATGCGTCATTAAGATGGAACGCTACGTTGCAACAAAAACCACTTGCTTGTTATGTTGATAATATGATATCGGACATCTGATAGCGTGGGTCCTGGGTCATTTCAATATATAAGCTAATTTTTCTTCATTTAATCCCACAAAAGGAATTGTATTCTATGAAAAATTCGAAAATATTGTTCACAAGATAATGATGAAAAATGTTTCCATTGTACTCATTTTATAAGCTGGCTTACCCAGTGCCCTACGGCATCTGCAAATCATCCCCAATGAATTCACCTTTTCTCTGAAATTTCCCTGGAATAAGAAGACAAGACTATCGGAATTCGCCCCCGGGTGTGCATCCTGGGACATTTTCTCAATTACAACACTTCTTCGGAACTTGCGGGTTCAATTTTCATCTCATATCATAACCAGACCTATTTGATTCTTTCAAGCCAACAAATTTATTCCAATTCAATTTCCACGTCATACATTTCAACCCCACATCATCGAATTCTATAAATACAGAGCTGCATTTCATTCATGGGCTGGACGAGTTTCGAGAAATTTGTCAGGCCGACTGGAAATCATTCGCTCTCATATTTTTGCGCGCGTGTTCCGCAAGAAACAGCGTGCTATCATTTCGTCACAATGTCTGTATTTTTCGAATTTTTTGCGAAAATGGTCTCAATCGATTGGGTTCGACTCCCTGATGAAGAATTCGAGGTCAAATTCAATTCTGTCCGTCCGTCCGGCCGGCCGGTCCGGTCCGGCCGTTAGCACGATAACTCTCGAACGGAGCAAGTTAGAGCGTTGAAATTTGCAGGGCATGTTTGGAGCGTAAATATCTCGGACAGGTTCGTTAATGGGCAAAATCCATCAAGCCGTCTCGGAGTTACGGCCATTTTTAGTTAAATCGTTTTTCGAGAATATTTCCGAAACCGATCACTCGATCATTCTGAAATTCAGCATGAAATTGTATAATCATGAGCTTTATATGCCTGCGAAGTCTCATATCGATCGGATGGCTGTAAAATAGAAAAAAAAAAGTTAAATATTTGAAAATGAAATTGAAATTTTGTTTTCACTATAACTCGAAAAAAACTGATCCAATTGAGTTGAAGCTCGGTAGTGCGAATTTACCATGGTAAATTCGAATTAAGAGTGTCCAATACAGGAGAATGGACAACATAATTTACCATGGTAAATTGGATTAAGGGTGTCCAATACAGAAGAATGGACAATAGAACATACGCGCAAAAGCTTCTGACTTCACGTCAGTGCTTGAACCAATTTCTTATATACGGCTCGACCTTTTTCAACACCCACAGAAAACAATTGAATATGAAGAGTTTCCAAAAGAATTACCAATATATTTTAGATATTTCCAGAAATACACGATACACGAGACCTTGCGATAATTGATATTATTTTTCAATGAAAAATAGAATTCACAACCATAAAAACTGATCCCATTATTAAGTCAATACTTAACGGACAACTTTTATTGCCCCTAAATCCCAATGCTTTTAAAATTTCGTCTCTATTTGAACATCTGGTGAAATTTATTGTTTTTTATTGCGCTTCTTGTAGTGAAGATGTGAACCATTCTTGCATACATCTGTGGAAGTACATATAATAAAACTGCTAAAGAAAACAAAGAATGAAGCTATTCAATGTTTCGAAAAGTGTTATGAGGAATACGCCAAGAACACCCTCAATGATCTACCCACTGGGAAGGTATTCATTGAAAACGATACCAATTTGTCCAATTCTTTAAAAAAATATATCGACATCGATAGCCTCTTTAGAACAACAACATAACCGTCGAATCATTGGAAAGCGAAGTTTGAAGAACATATGCTTTTAGGAAGATCAAATAGGAATCAATATTGTATTTTAGAGTGGTGGAAAGTGCATGAAAAAGTTCCTGCTCTTTCCAAGATGGCCGATGATTTATTGATGGCTACATCCGTAACTGTTGAAAGAATATTTCCCACAGCAGGTATGATCATGGCAAAAACACGTACATCCTTGAAATAAGATGTGATGCAAGCGTGTTTATGTTTGAATTCTTGGTCATCGAGTAATTTAAAAGATGGAATTAACAGTGTTTAAAATTTAAAAAATTATGTACTTGTACAAATATTTTTGTATAAGAGCGCATTGAATATAGCTTCACAAAAATTATTCATTGTTATCTACCATTTCGTTTATATATTATAATATTTATTATCGTTACTCAGAATTAAGCGAGACGAGACGCGACCGAGACGAGATGTTTTATATTCTCGCCTAATATCGTCTCATGTGAAGCCCTAGCGAAGCTTAAGTTCGTTAATGGGCATAATCGCCCAAACGGTTACGAGTGAAGTAACCACCGAAGCTACGTAAATACGACGAGATGTACGTCATTTGAAACTTCAGAAGTAGAAAACGTATTTTTTTCTAGCGATACGATCCTCACGAAATTTCGCAGGTAATTGGGCGCTGGCGTTCTATAATTAATCGCCAAGTTTCAATTATTTTTTGAGTTATTCTCCGAAACCGATTTGCCGATTATGTCCATTAACGAACTCAACCGTCACATTCGGATGCACATCCTACCCTGAAAACTGCAAGTCACTATCTCTTTCAGTTCGATAGTTATTGTGGCAACGGCCGGCCGGACATAATCGAAGTTGATGTCGAATTTTCCATCGGTGAGGCGAACCTATTCCTTTGAGACCATTTTCGGCCATAAAATTCGAAAATTATAGACATCTAGGCAAAATGACAGCATGCGGGCAAATAACATTCCATCAATTTTCGATGATATATTTCAATTTAAGTAATCATTAAAGGATACTGTGGGAGGTATATTCATCATTAAATGGTTCCTTCCTGGGTTTTCTCTTCCAAACTCTGAAAAATATCTATAAAATAAAAAATTAATTATTTTGTGATTTGCTTCTGCGTAAGAAACACAAGATATTTTTCAGAAGCAATCAATCGATCCATGTTGCCTAGATAAATAACAAAGAAACAACATTTCTTGAAGATAATGGATATCCGAGACTATTCATAAAAACATCAATCATGAATTTAGATAGAAGAGCAAATAATCAAGTACAACAGAATAATCAACAATAACAGCAATCCAATCTGTTGAATGTGATCCCTTATGTTCGTGGCCTTTCTGAAAAAATCAGAAGAATCTGTTCTAAGTTCAATATAAGAATCGTCTTCAAAACACAAAATGATCTTTATTAACGTAGACACAACCCATTAATGAAAAACAAAAATAAAAAACTTTGTATATAATATTCCTTGTATTTGTGGTAAACCATACACAGGAAAAACATCAAGACCTCTAGAAGTAAAAAAGTCAGAGCATAAGAATAACTTGAGAAATAGAGACATACAGAAACCAAAAATAGCAGAACATGTCTGTATACAAACCAATGAGATCACATGATGGATTGGAGTAATACAAAGATTCTAATGACAGAACCTGATTATATTAAAAGGAAACTTAGGGAGTCAACTTGTATTTTATTGAACATAGAATGCAATTTCTCAAATTGCTCAATTGGTATTGACCATATTTGGCTGAATTTATTGAAAAAGGAGGTGGAACTTGGAAATTTCTATACAAAGTAAAACTATGTTAGCTATGATTTTCAAATAATGTCAATGTGACAATTCTGGAATTTCAGAATAACGATCAACAAAATAATTCTGAAAATTTTTCGTTTACGATATAGTTGTTTCTTCGTTGATATTGTTTCGTTGTTATTTGTTAGGCAACATTGTTCGATTGATTGCTTCTGACAAATATCTTGTGTTTCTTACGCAGAAGCAAATCACAAAATAATTATTTCTTTATTGTATAGATATTTGGGAGTTTATAGAGTTTGGGAGAGAAAACCCAGAAAGAAACCATTTATTGATATATTTCAATGTGTTCATCAAGTTCTCAAGCTCTTACCCTTTACTTAAACCCAAAAATGTCTTCATCTCAATTTCATTTCAACGTAGCCTTGTGACAGGTCGATCATAAATAAGTTTTCAATTGTCAATATTTAGTTGTGAAGAGTAGACATAAATAACCCTCTTAAGCCCTCATGAAACACTTGAGATGGTAAACTCCTCGAGTTCATAGCCACGTTGATGTCGATCAGGAAGAACTTTGCCTTTTACATACAAATGGATTCATTCATACATCACCCCAACAAGATAGCTGGCGTAGATTTTAGTTAGGACAGGCAGGGACTATCCATTATTCATCTGTTCAAATTCAGTAGATATTTATGAATGCCCATTCTCTTCGAAATTGAGCGTACTCTTATTTTCGTTAAATTACTGTACGGCACATTTCATTGTGTTTATCCCTTGGGTTTACAGTGAAAGGGGTCATTCTTTCCCTAGCATGCAAAACATCAGCAGCAAAAGCGGTAATTTATTAAATAATTTACCGGTGAATTTATGATTTATGCCGGCTATTGATCTTGCCACGCAAACTCCGGAATTAATTGGTCTTTTTTATATGCATTGTTCCAATAAATATTTTCGGGTGAAATGAATAAATAAATAGTGGAGATTGAAGCTTAATCCTTGCTCAGCTCGGCGTAGAGTTTAATTATCGTACATGTATAAAATATCAGTGCAATTTCCTCTGCGAATGGAAAATTATAATCTGGTTAGTCCCGCTACCGTAGGTCAAATGACATCGCGGATTTCGTTGTGTTTCTTTTCTTCTTTACGCTCTACGCCATTGGAATCAAATCGTAAAAAGCGACCATGTACCGAACTGGGATCCCTCAAATCCCTTTAATGCCTCAGTTCACAAGGAAATATTCAAAAAATCACTAGAAACCTATTCGCACACGAAAATTGCCTCTGTTTCCCGGATTAAAAAATCAGAGTCCATTCTCCTGATGAATCATGGCTCTCGGCTCAAACACGAGAACAGAACATTTATCAGTGTTTGTGTATGCGTTGAGGTATAAACTATTCATTATAGGAAATGTCTTCATCCACGGGGATTTTCAAAGAATGAGCTTTCGACAACACGTAGAGGTCATAGCAGTCTTTGGACTGTCAGATTTCAAATTCACACGTTCAAAATTCAAGTTACGCTCTCTCTTTCAGAATATTTACAGATGAATGAAAAAATTATTGAAAATCACTGACGTGAGGTCAGGAGCTTGTGCGCGCTTGTTCTATTGTCTACTGACTCTATTGGACACTCTTAATCAGCTGTTATAATGTTTTAATACATTTCATACCATATTAATGACATACTTCAGTAACGAGAGAATTGTATATGAATATTTAATTTTGATATATTCATTCTATTGGAATAGGTACCATGGCCTATCGAGATTAAATACAGTGCGTTCCATTCCAACATTAAATATCTCAAGGTCATCAGTAACCCATCTGCGAAACAACCTGTAATCGGGGCATCCATTAATCTAATGAGTGATATGCGTTTCTCGTTCCCCAAACATGCATATAGTTCTAGGACATCGCACCCTCCAAAACACTCCAGCCATCTGATAATCTAACAATATTCTGTCCAAAGTTATTCTTGTCGGTAACAGTCTCTCGTTTCGAAGTTTATCAGAACATTTTGGAGGCAATCCGAGCATAATTTGTCAATTCAGTTGCGGTTATTTCTCCGCAGGTTTCAATAAACTTGACGCAAAAACTACTTTCTCCTCATCTCGGTTCCGTTTGAACAGTTCATCGTTTTGTCGATTGAGCATTGTGAACTTTGTCTCTTCGGGTCTTTCCCGGACGGTTTGGAAGCATATCTGGGTAGGTTTTTAAGTTGCAAATCACAGAATTTCTCTCATTCAAGTACTTCAGCCAATGAAAGGCTTGCATAATTGAGCTTCATAATACATATTCAGATGTTGAAAGGTTTTTTTTTTCTCTCCCAAACTCTTAAAAATATCTATATAATAAAAATTAATTATTTTGTGATTTGCTTCTGCGTAAGAAACACAGGATATTTGTCAGAAGCAATCAATTGAACAATGTTGCCTAACAAACAACAACGAAACAACATCAACGGAGAAACAACTATATCGTAACATTTCGGAGTCTATATCAGACTTCTTCGTCAGACGCTTAATGAAAATCGTTAGAATTATTTTGTTGATACAAAATAACTATCAACAAAATAATTCTAACGATTTTCATTAAGCCTCTGACGAAGGAGTCTGATATAGACTCCGAAATGTTACGATATAGTTGTTTCTTCGTTGTTGTTTGTTAGGCAACATTGTTCAATTGATTGCTTCTGACAAATATCTTGTTTTTCTTACGCAGAAGCAAATCACAAAATAATTAATTTCTATTTTATAGATATTTTTTCAGAGTTTGGGAGAGAAAACCCAGAAAAAAACCTTTCAATAAAGAATAGGAATGTTCAGCGCGTTCATTCGATGTTTGAATTCTGCACACAAGGCGTAAATTGAAAACTTCTGGGAGTCTTTCACAAGTGTTCTTGCTCCACGATTCCAATTGTTCATAATTCTAGAAAAATGAATCAAAAGGAAATGATTCGCCATTGTGAGAAATTAGGGGTGATTTACAAAATAATCTATGTGCAGTTTGTTCAAATAATACTGAAAATATCGTTTATATTGGGTTCCATTTCATACAATGGAAAAAACTGTATTCGGTGCTAGATTTTCATTCCGAAATATGTTGCCAGCAAATGGATCATTTATTCCGGGGATGATAGCGATTGTGCGAATTTAAACTTGAACGGTCAAGTCGTACGGAATGCAAGGAAATCGAATGTTCATATCGTATTATGCCCTCAGATCGAGACATTGGCCCCAATCAGTTTGCAAATGTAAAACAGTATATACGTGTTCAGAAAAAGCACCATTCAGCAAATAGGTCTGCTTACCCGCCGAGCTCATGAATATTGTCGCAATACCCCCGCAGGGGTAACTACCCCCACACCCTTGTCGCTTTATCGCATGGTGCAGTAAGCCAAATCGATGTGCTCGCATCTTGGTGAAGCGTGCATGGACATACCAAGGCCTAATGGGTCTATTTGAATAATTTATTCAATAGTGTTGTGTCAATTCTGGAGGTTTCTACTATTGATAACCCATGACAAACGTTAGATGACATCCCAAATTCAAGATAAAGGGTTTTCCAATAAGAGGTGTTATTTAAAATAGCCCGCTATTTCGGTAGATGTCACTTTTGAAGCTGTAATTTTTTGACATTTGACAAGTAGAAACTACGCCATTAATAAAAATGGAACGATACACGCTTCAAAAACGCATTGAAATTATTAAAATTCACTATAAAAATGGTGAAAATTTGGCACAGACGGTTCATAAAACTCGAACATTTTTGGGTCGTCGTGAAGCACCTTGTCGGACCGCAATAAAGAAATTGGTGGAAAAATTCGAGCTGTTAGGACAAGCTAGTTATGTGAAGAATAAAACCCGTGCACGTCGCTCAAGAACAGCCGAGAATATTGCTGCTGTAGCCGAAAGTGTTGAAGAAAACCCAGGTTTGTCCATTCCTCGTCGTACTTTGAAACTAGGCATTCCACAAACGTCATTACACCGTATTTTGCATAAAGATTTGGGTCTTAAGGCTTATAAAGTTCAGTTAACACAAGAACTCAAGCCGGCCGATCATCAACAACGTCGTGTCTTTGCTGATTGGGTCGTTGAAATGCATGAAAATGATCCGGAATTCCATCGAAAAATCATCTTGAGTGATGAGGCCCATTTCCACCTCGGTGGCTTCGTCAACAAGCAAAATTGTCGCATCTGGGGCTCAGAAAACCCAAGATTTATTGTTGAAAAGCCTCTCTATCCTCAACGTGTGACTGTTTGGTGCGGTTCATGGTCCGGCGGAGTCATCGGACCTTACATTTTCGAAAATGAGGCTGGAGCAACAGTTACGGTGAATGGATTGCGCTATCGAGAGATGATTAATGATTTTTTATGGCCGAAATTGGATGGTATTGATCTGGACAACGTTTACTTTCAACAAGACGGCGCTACAGACGGAAAAGTTTCCGGACTGTGATATCTCTCGAAGAGGTTATCACAATTGGCCACCGACATCTTGTGATTTAACACCTTGCGACTTCTTCCTTTGGGGCCCATTAAAAGGATATGGTCCTGTAAGCGTGGTCGTGGTGGTCATTTGCCTGATGTTATTTTCCACTATTAACGGCATAGCTTCTTCTTTATAATGAAATAAACATCCGACATTTATATTGAAAAATGGCATTTTTCTTTGAATATCAAAATAACACCTCTTATTGGAAAACCCTCTACTTAGATCATTCCAATATCGGTACACCTTCTTTCTCACCTATTCTAAAATGATAATTATTCATACAGCTGACCTAAATGTGTTGATATCCACTTGGTTTTTTATTTCCTGAAATAAAAACAGTGTGATCCGTGAGGAATGAAGTTCCTTACGCTTTTTCTTCAAATCGAAATAAAATCTGTATTGTATCTTTTAATGATTATCTAGTTTCATATCAACCCTATTATTAAATAACATTACTTTGTTCAATGAAGCCAGAAGTATATTGGGAAATTTTTACTTCTTCTTCTTCTTTCGATAGGACTGTGTCCTGTTTCTTTCTGCCTTCTTCCTGTTATTGTAGCGTCTCTTGAGATATCGAGCTCCAGCTTTCTCTTCCAAATTATAATCAAATTGGGGTGTTCGCTTAGTTATTGTTGGATTTTGATCCAGGTTTTTGCCTATGTTTCTTTTTTTCTTTCATACGTGGCTCATATGTTTGTGTATGAAGAAACAAATCGCAAGTATAAGCCTCTTGGAATTGTATCCCTGTCTTTTATAATTTATTTATTAATTATTTTAATTTTCTTTGTTCTTAGGATATTGAATTATTATTACCTATATCAAATAATTTTAAGAAAATTAGCAAAGATTAAATGATGACATATGACTGAGTTCAATGCAAGAACAGGTGTTTTATATTCCATATTTAACTTATTTAATTTTTTCAATACAAATGAAGGGTTTTCAGCAAAAAAAGTATGTGTCTTTGAATTCTTATATTCGAAATAGTGACAACACAGCACTTGTTACGGTTACGTTTACCGAATCGCAAAATAATTCGAACATATATACAGGGTTCGGCGAAGTATGGAATAAAATTCATATTTTTTCAACCAATAACTTCGGATAAAAATGTCAAAACCCGCAAATTGTTTTTTTAATTTTTTGGTGATGAAATGGAATATTTCCCTTCAACCCCTTGGCATCAACCCTGCCTAACTCTTGTTTTTCAAACATAAACATATGTCATGTGAGGTCTCGTTGTTGAGCTCATGAAAAATTCAATCTTACGTTCACTCAGTTTATTTACTTATTTAATTGAAAATGAATAAATAAAACCGTTTGATATGCTGTGTTCAATTCTGAATAAGGTTTTGCTTTATATCGACTCTTTGCAAAAACAGCAGTACCGAAAACATTTGTTTTTCGATTTTTCTGAAATTTATTTCACAGGAATTTGGCATTTGATGCTGCTTTTGCTAAAATCCCTTCTATTAATTTGAATTAACGAATCAAATTGAAATGTTTCATTTAATATTCCCGAAAAAATATTAATTTATTGAGTATGAAACATAAAATATAACGAATGAAGAAAATTCACTCAAATCCTTTCAGTGATTCCAGTGATTTTTGCTTTATTATTGAAGATAACGTAGAAGTTTTCAGTTGGTACGAGTGAAAAATTATGAACATTTGGTTCAAGTAATTTAGGACCTGCTTCGTATATTCTGTGGTCCGTGAATAATCATCACCCATCATAATCAATGAATAAATAATGTAATATCCTCCATCTTTCGATTCGGGGATATATAAATAGCGTGAGGGGTTTCTTTGAGTTCTATATAAATAGCTACAACTACTACTGCAAACTTTTACTTGACTCAAATCCAATTTGAATCATTTGAATAATTATACTTATTTATTGAATACCGAGACTTGTTCCATCAACACAACGACTTCTTCGGAGTACATCACACTAAATTATCATTATACGACGCAAACGATGACCTGGACATAAAGTATTTCTGTCCTTACTCTTTCTTTTTCTTCTTACGACCTATTTAAAACTGGTTTAAAATTCTAATACTCCCAGTTCTTCGCAAAAATTGGGATAATTAATTCTCACCGCTCTTATAAATTTAACTTTATTAAAACGCAACGGAGAAAAATTATGATCTAATGGTTCATTAACTAAATATGTCAAAAATCCTGGATCCAAAAATCAGGTCGGAAAACCGTGAAAAATTATTTTTCCTATTTTGCTTATTACTCTTTTAATAATTGAATAATTACCCCAACGAATTTTTTTTTGGTGACTAGACACTATTAGTGTCAGCTTGAAAGGCATAGACACTTTAGTTTGATCTTAGTTTTTTGATATTTGCTCGAATTTTCACAAATCTGTGATCATAGAAAATAATTAACTGGCGTTGAAATTGAACGATGAATATTCATGACAAAATTAAATTTCAATAAAAATGTAGCTATAAATTGACAAATTGCAGCAAGATTTGCATTCTTGGGATTCTCGGATGTGAATTAAGAGGAGCAACTTTGCACCAGAATGAAACTACTTTTCAGCGAACATTCGAACAAATGCCAAAAAAGCAAGTTCAAACAAAATTTACTAGTTACAATCATATTCATGCTGACACTAATGTCGTCTAAGCACCCAAAAAAAATCCGTTAGGTAATTATTCAATTTTTGAAAGAGTTATGAGCAAAAAAAGAAAAAATATTTTTCGCGGTTTTCCTTCCTGAAACTTGGCACATGAATCTTAATTGTAATTTTAAACAAGTTTTCTAAAGGCACTTCGCAGAAAAAGTTAGATTTTTCCAAGATAATGTTGACATTTTTGTTTGAAAATGGCGATTTCCGCTGAAACCGGAAGTCCGGAAGAGTTGGCCAACTTTTATATAATTTTTTATCACTTTTGATGCACCAACTTTTTGTTATCAATAATATTCGGAAATATTAATAGAAAAAAAAAGTTCCTCTTGGTGTGGACTTGTTGGGAAGTACTGTAGAACTTTTCATTCAAGTTACAATCTACAACTACTTTCACATAGTATCCTATTTTACAAACAACTGAACAAACTGCCACCAACTTATATTCATTCCGGCATTGTCCTAATCCCTAATTAATAATAATAATAATTATAGTATACAAAGGAAATATCACTTATAGGGAAAACCACTCTGCTAGTCCGTTCATTTCGATTAATTATAATGTTTATAAGGCGAAACAAAATTAAATTCATCGAAATTTTGACCTCCAACAATCAGAGAAAGATATTAACATTAAGCCAAAACATTGCCGATTTGTAGATTGTAGAGAGATCTTTCAAAAGTAGTTGATTTGTGTTTTTTGTACGAAACAAAATATTGAGGATGCATTGACTAATTCAATGGTATATGGTTCCCTATCAGAGTTTTCAGAGCAGAAAATGAGAGTTGCGTTGACCTTCTCAAAATGTAGTTTGTAATTAACCTTTACCAACATCAGATATTCAATTAATTCTCATTTTCAAAGGTAAATGAATGTTTGAAACAGTAAAGTTCACAATTGTATTGGTACCTGATATGTCCGGTGCTTTTGATTGAAAGCATCAACTTAATAGGCATATATTATAGGCTAGTCGTTTCGAAAATCTGTTCGACCAGCAAGAAATATCTCTTCATTCGCGATCGCACATCAAGCTTCGAACATTGCCAAATAATATATCTTCAGGGTAGTTTACAAAGGGGTGTCATAGCTTTTGATTTTGATTTAGAGCCATCCGTGCCTATAAACCGAGGGTCATGGCTGAGAATTAATTATGTTTATGATACATTTATCTCGGCGTCTGCATTTAAGGCAGCTACACTGCATTTATGGCGTCTATTTGGACTTAATGCTTCCAGTGACATACAAGAAGCGCAGTTTTCGCTCACGTAAGCGAAACCCGGTATTATACCTAGTTAAAGTTTTATGATAAGAGGAAGCAAAATAATGCTATCAGCTATTACAGTACTGATATTTGATTGGTGAAGTATGCCCATATACCGCTTTAATGAAGCAATGAGGTCATCATCTTTATTTTTATGCTTCAAAACATTTATATACGTGTTTTTATTACTACCAACTCAGTGAGCTCGAACCATTCGAGTAAAACGTCGACGATTTCCAAATATGAAATCCTGGAATCTTAAGCGTAAAAAAACACTGTACCTTCTCTAGTTCAATTTCGGAAAGAGTGAAACCAATTTCGGAAAAAGTCAAACTAACTACGAAAAATTGCTTCAAGCACTGACGTGAAGTCAGGAGCTTTTGCGCGTATGTTCTATTGTCCATTATTCTGTATTGGACACTCTTAATCGAATTTACCATGGTAAATTATATTGTCCATTCTCCTGTATTGTACACTCTTAATTCGAGAATACCATGGTAAATTTGAATTAAGGATACGATATTCACAAAATTCTGCGAAAATTAGTGGGTCGGCATTCTACAAGTAGTCACAGAGTTTTAATTGGATCATATTTGTATATTTTGGGTTATAGAGAAAATAACTACAAAATTTCAGATTAGTATAACTCCAAAACAGTTTGGCCGATTATGCCAATTAACGAACTTAAATGTTGCATTCGTATGCGCAACCTACCCTGAAAATTTCGTGAGATACATAATATTTCTTCGTACGTTTTTTTTAATTTTCTAGTGGTGCGGTCCTCACACAATTTCACATAGGTACGTCTTTATGTCGATATTCTACAACTAGTTACCAAGCTTCAATTCGATCGAGTCTATATGTTTTGAGTTATCGAGGAAATTATTTTCCAAGTGGGTATAACTCCGGAACTGTTGGGCCGATTATGCCCGTAAACGAACATAACTCTCCTATTCGGATACGCATCATACCCTGAAAATTGCAAGTCCCTATCTCCTTTCGTTCGAAAGTTATCGAGGCATCGGTCACCCATCCATCTACTGAACTCACACAAGGCTGCTCCAATCTCCGACAATATCGATCCGATCATGTTCAAGCTCGGAACTTTGCAGTAGAGTTGTGTTCTAAAAGTTCTCGCAAAATTTCAGCGATGTCGGACGAACAGTTTCTGATATATACAATATTTTTCAATAATTTTCAATGATTTTTTAAAAATTTTCTAGTGATACAATCCTCACAAAATTTCGCAAGAATTTCCGCGCTGGCATTTCACAACTAATAACCATGTTTCAATTTAATCGGTTTCGAATTTTTCGAGTTACTGAGGAAATATCAACCAAATTTCAGATGGGTTTGACTCCAAAACCGTTTGGCCGATTATGCCTATAAACAAACTCAATTGTCACTTTTAGATGCCCAACCTAACATGAAAATTTCAAGTCGCTATCTCTTTCTGTTCTCAGGTTATCGTGACATAAAAATATTTTTTAATAATTTTTTTAAAATTTTCTAGTTATTTGTTTCTTATAAAATTTCACAAAAGTGCTTAGGTTTATATTATACAACTATTCACTAAGTTTCAATTCGATCGGATTTGTGTTGGTTGAAATCAAAATCATTACTCGGAAACCATTAGGCCAATTATGCCCATTAACAAACCTGTCCGTCATATTGGGATGCGCCACCTACCCTGAAAAGTCACTAGCTCTTTCCGTTCTCAAGTTATCGTGGCAACGGCCGGACAGATTCAAATTTAACCTCGAATTCTTCATAGGGGAATCGTTTGAGACTATTTTCGGCAAAAAATGATAACGCGATGTTTCCCAGAACATACGCGCAAAAAGTAAATCCAATTCTTTGTAATTCAAATGATCCAAATGCGCATATCAAGTGGCTATAAAATTTAAAAATCTTATATGTAGGACTGAAAAAGGTATAGTCTTAATCAAGCATACATGGAGTGTGATGGGCAATACTTCGAATAAACGTATCGTTCTTCCACAATAAATTCCTAATTTTTGATGAAACACGGCGGAAACTTATTTGTACTCCTATATGTGCATATTATCTAGACTGGAGCAATATATCATCCTTTATTCTCTAATGCTTACGGTTTACGGTTCAATTTGATGATCAAAATTCCTGAAGGATGCTCTCAATTATCAGATAAAGGAAGGGGTTTCTTCACTAATTATCTGTGGCATTGAGGAAAAAGAGGAAATTCTGAAATTTGATGTTGTCCGTCATCATGAAACGTTCAATCGAAATATTGGTTCGAATTCATAAGAGAACCGTAGCCTACCGAACTCATCAGTACAGAAGGTACAGATGAAATTATTTCGTTTATTCGCGGCATTGTGGCGTTTGGGCATTGTTTGTTCAGATATGGTATAGTGAATAAAAGAATGTATTTCTTGAGTCTTCTGTATCCCTGTTTCGAAAATACGAACTGGATTGACATTATATACCCTCAGGTACTTTCAGTGTTTTCATCAGGTTCAGACAAGCATTAATTCAACTTTGTTCTGGATCAAACGAAAAGCTCCGATATATTTTGCTTGTGAAAATGTTCTCATACTCATACCACATTGGAATCCCCTGCAATTTGTCAGCATTTCATTATATCCTCCTTGTAAAGAGTATTTTTTTTAAGTGCTTGAGGAATGGAAATTGAAATAGAACATCAAAAAATTGTGGGAATGTATCATTTTTGCACGCATGTTCCGGGGAACAGCGTGCTATCATTTTGCCCAAATGTAACTTTCGATTTTTGCCGAAATGGTGAGATTCGACTAACTGATGAAGAAATCGAGATCAAATTTGATTCTGTCCGTCCGGCCGGCCTGCTGTTATCACGATAACTCGAGAACGGCGACTTTAAATTTTCAGGGTATGTGGCGCGTCCAAATGCGACGGACAAGTTCGTTAATGGGCATAATCCAACAATAGAGATTCGATCAAATTGAAACAATGGTATTACCAGAAGATTAAAACAAATATTAAAAAATATTATTCTTCTCACGATAACTTGAGAACAGGAAGACATAGCGACAATTTTTAGGATAGGTTGTGCATCCGAATACGATATTTGAGTTTTTTAATAGGTATAATCGGCCAAAGGGTTTTGGAATTATACCTATCTGAAATTTTGTTGTTATTTCCACAATAACTGAAAAAATACGAAACCGATCCAATTCAAACATGGCAATTAGTTGAAAAATGCCGACGCTCAAATTTTGCGAAATTTCTTGTATGACTAGAAAAGTTAAAAAGAATTATTGAAAATAATTCCATATATCAGAAACTATTCGTCACTGAAATTTTGCGAAAGCCTTCAATTCCTATCTTTACAGCTAAGTTCCAAATTTGAACACGATCGGATCTATATTGTTAGAGATCCGAGAAAAAATATCATGTATCTCACGATAACTTGAGAACAGAAAGAGATAGCGACTTGCAATTTCCAGGGTAGGATGCACTTTCGAGTTTTTTATTTTAATAAAGTATGTTAGAAATTAGGCATCGGACAACGACGAAAGACGTTATAAAACGTCATATATATATGTTAGAAATACGCTCAATTATGTTCTCCAGTGCCGCTGAAGTTGTTGGTTGGTTGGTCAGCATGAAAAATTGTATTAATATATCCCTAAAGAAAATAATCAGGAGGCATTAAGTCACACGATTTTGCAGGCCAATGACAGAACGATTTCTTGAAATCATGTTTTCACCAAATTATCTCTTCAAGAAATCTATGGATTCGTTGGCTGTTTGGCACCATCCTGTTGGAACGAAAGGTTGTCGATGTTCCACTCTTGCTTGAGTCGAATTGATCCATTCCAGCACGACTAGCTTGCTCAGAAGGACAATTATTAGGGGTTCACGCGAGAGCGAGATTTTTCTCGTCTCGTCTCGTAAAAGCGAGGTGAGACGAGACGGCCTCAAAAATATTATAGGCGATACCGAGACCACATACAGCGCAACACGGGAGTCTCGTTAAATTTTTTGTATGAAGTTTTATATACAAGTCGACTTTTTTCAACACCCACAGAAAACAATTGAATATGAAGAGTTTCTACTATAATTACCAACATATTTTGGCCATATTATGCATCGATCGTTCTAGAAATTCACGATCCTTTAGAAGATTATAAATTCGTTATGACCTTGCGATAATTGAGATTATTTTTCAAGAAAAAATATAATTCACAACCATAAAAACGGATGCCATTATGAATTCAACACTTAACAGAAAACTTTTATTGCCTTTAAATCCCAATGCTTCGAAAATTTCGTCCCTATCTGAACATCTGGAAAAATTTATTCTCTTGTGCTCCTTGTAGTGAAGATGTGAATAATTATTGTATACATCTGTGGAACTACGTATAATAAAACTGGTAAAGAAATGAAGCTATTCAATGTTTCGAAAAGTGTTAAGAGGAATACGCCAAGAATACCCTCAATGATCTACCCACTGGGAAGGTATTCTTTGAAAACTATACCAAATTGTTCAATTCAATTAAAAAATGTATCGACATCCATAGCCTATTTAAAACATCAACAAAACTCGAAATATTGGAAAGCTGAGTTTGAAGAATATTTGCTGTTAGAAAGAGCAAATAGGAATCAAAATATTCTACAGTTGTGGAGAGTGATGAAAGAGTTCCTTTTACTCTTTCCAAGATGGCCGATGATTTATTAATGGCTACATACGTACCTGTTGAAAGATTATTTTCCACAGCAGGTATGATCATGGCAAAAACACGTACATCATTGAAAAATGATGTATGCAAGCGTCATTATGTTTGAATTCTTGGTCATCGAGTAATTTAAAAGTTGAAATTATCAGTGTTTAAAATTAAAAATAATATGCAAATGTACAAATATTTTTTGTTAAGAGCGTAATAAATATAGTTTTACAAAATTATTCATTATTGTATACCATTTCGTTTATATTTTATAATATTTATTATTGTTATTCAGAATTAGGCGAGACGAGACGTGACAACTGATAACGAGACGAGAACGAGACTTAAACGAGACTTAATTTTTTGGGAATTGGCGGGACCGAGACGAGATTTTTTATACTCTCGTCTCGTGTGAAGCCCTTAAAAATATTAACAATTTGGTAACATTTTTCAAGTTTTAATCTATATAGTCATGATTAAAATGGCGAACCATTCAGGACACAAATGTCAAAGAACTGTCATTTTGACAAACGTCATTCAGAAGTAATCCCTATCGAAAAATCTCTTGCTGTTCAAAAAACATATCTTAAAAAACTATTATACTAAATATGGGAGAGAAAAGCCAGAAATAATGTTGATACTATCGTTGAATCTAGAGTTTTGAGAAACACGCCACCAGTGCATTTAAATTTCACCTGGATCTATCTGCCCGTCTATTGCATGTAATAAGTAAAGTTATCCTTGGAATTGATATTTTATAGAGCGATAGAGCGTTATAGTCCGAAATATTTACTGTTCTTCGGAGCCGAGTTATTTTGTCGATATGCGGTATCTGATAATGCATGCTTTTAAACAAGCGTTGAATCTAAATCCCTGCCCCTATATTTACTGGCCCAAATCTAATAAAATAAATTCGTTGGATTTGGTGACAATATGCACTTGCGCCATTTTATTGGCGGATAGGGGTCGGAGCAGTAAATATTAAAAAACATCCGCATAAAGATACAAACGTCGATTTATTTTGGCCCCAGGAATCGCTTTTCCGTTGATGCCCAAGCTCAAATTGCATGCCGATATATATGTATCTGCAACGATTTTGCCAATCGGTAACCGGAAAATCAATAGTAGAAGATCCGAACCTGAATCGACCTTCACCGAGCTGATAATAGAATGAAACATATTTTATAATAAATTTAGTATATTAGAAAATATACTAAAAATGGGTTGGCTGAAAAAATCCTGGACAGACTATTTTCAATTATTTAAAAAAAAATGATTTTTAATTAAATTTTGCAACATCATGATTAGGGCTTCACACGAAACGAGAGTATAAAAAATCTCGTCTCGCTCTCGCCAATTCCCAAAAAATTAAGTCTCGTTCTCGTCTCGTTATCAGTTGTCTCGTCTCGTCTCGCTTAATTCTGAATAACGATAATAAATATTATAATATATAAACGGAATGGTATACAATAATGAATAATTTTGTAAAAATATATTCATTACGCTCTTATATAAAAATATTTGCACATGTACATATTATTTCTAATTTTAACCACTGGTAATTTCAACTTTTAAATTACTCGATGACCAAGAATTCAAACATAATCACGCTTGCATCACATCATTTTTCAATGATGTACTTGTTTTTGCCATGATCATACCTGCTGTCGAAAATAATCTTTCAACAGCCATTAATAAATCATCGGCTATCTTGGAAAGTGTGGGAAGAACTTTTTCATCACTCTCCACCACTGTAAAATATTCCGATTCCTATCTGCTCTTTCTAACAGCAAATATTCTTCAAACTCAGCTTTCCAATATTTCGTAAGTTTCGTTGATGTTTTAAATAGGCTATCGATATCGATACATTTTTTAATAGAATTGAACAATTTAGTATATTTTCCAAAGAATACCTTCCCAGTGGGTAGATCGTTGAGGGTTGGCGTATTCCTCATAACACTTTCCGAAACATTGAATAGCTTCATTTCTTTACCAGTTTTATTATACGTAGTTCCACAGATGTATACAATAATTGTTCACATCTTCACTACAAGGAGCACAAGAGAATGAATTTCTCCAGATGTTCAGATAGAGACGAAATTTTCAAAGCATTGGGATTTAGGGGCAATAAAAGTTGTCCGTTAAGTATTGAATGCATAATGACATCCGTTTTTATGGTTGTGAATTCTATGAATTATCGCAAGGTCATAACGAATTAATAATATTCTAAAACATCCTATATATATTTCTAGAACGATCAATGCATAATATAGACAAAATATATTGGTAATTATAGTGGAAACTCTTCATATTCAATTGTTTTCTGTGGGTGTTGAAAAAAGTCGAGTCGTATATAAAATTTCATACAATAAATTTAACGAGACCAAAAACGAGACTCTCGTGTTGCACTGTATGTGGTCTCGGTATCGCCTATAATATTTTTGAAAACGTCTCGTCTCGTCTCGTCTCGCTTTTACGAGACGAGAACGAGACCAGGCGAGAAAAATCTCGCTCTCGCGTGAAGCCCTAATCATGATAATAAGAATAGATAGATATTACAGAAGCGTTACAGTAACGCTTCGTCTTTGAAGATGGAAACTTCGTTTCCGAAACGTATGTCAGACGACTAAAATTGTAGTGGACAGGAGTTTAGTTACTTTTGTAGTGTTCATAATAAGTCCACAGTGAAATCAAAATAGAATATAGCATTATATCACATGAACTTCAAGTCTTAGGCCTACATTTTATGAAATTGCGGGGTCAGGATTATGACAATGGCTCTAATATGAAAAGGATTCACGCTGGCCTACAGGAACTAATTCTCAATGAAAAACCTTAAGATTTTTTCGTTATGTTGTCCATGTCATTCGCTCAATTTAGTAGTTCACGATGCAGCCAGTAAATCAGGTGAAATATCCAATTTTTATTGATGCTTTTTTATGGGAGCTCCAAAATATTATTTCCTTCAGGCGCCAAGACTGCCTGCGCCTGCATTGAATAACATAAAAATTAATTTACCAACTGGTATAATGATGCCAAGAAAAATTTTGTTTTTGCATTGTTCCTATTTCCATGTAGATTAAGACTTATACTTGATAATTTAGATATTCGATATGCGATGTTATCTTATCAAATCAATTGGGGCAAAATTATGCTTATATCTGAGTCTTATAAGTGAAACATATCATCCACATTTAAGCTGATTGGACCGTTAAAAAATATTTGAGTTTAATGTTTTTGCAGATTTCCATAAATCACCCTATCCTAATGGGAAGACATAAGGTTCTAACAAACTCAACTGGACGCCCTGTAACCTTATATATACCAATGTTGTCCCTCTCTTCGTGGAACACTCTGTACAAGACTGTATTGAGTGTTTTTTTAGCCGCATGAAATCTTTCAATAGGGATAACTTTTGAATGACGTAAGGGGAAAATTTACATTTGGGTTTAGAAAGGTTTGCTATTTTAATCATGAATAGTTCAACACTTGAGCAACCTACCAAATTCTGGAAATTCATTTTCGAAATCAGAGTTCACTCACGAAACTTCTAGTGCTCTTCGTCCATTTTATAGCTGATATAATAGTCCTTATGATCTGGATATTCGTGTAACGGACAATTTTGTTTAAAAAAATCTAAGAGTTGAATAGGAATGTTCTAACAGGTTGGTACTACGTACAACACAGTCAACGGAATCATCGATTTATTGAACATTTTTATTATTAAAATGCACGTTCTTAGTGGAGATGATCTTACTCTTTTCAATGTATTATTATAATTGGGACAATTTGGTGATATTTGAAGAAATAGTCCTGTGAAATGGCCTTCAAGATAGTGTGATTTGACGCCACCTGATCATTTTCTTTTGGGGTTTTTAAGAAAACAACATTTACCTTATGTGTATGCAATATGTTTTCAAAAATATGAAAACAATAAAGACTAAACAGAATCTGGCAAAACACATACCTGATATAATTGTACTTAAAGAACTATTTGCAGATAAGTTGTTATCATTTGATACCTATGGACATTTTTTTAACAATTGCAACCATTCAAAGTAGTTGAAACTTTATGCCAAGTTCCTAACCATTTTTGTTGTTCATGGTGCGATTTCTATGTCATTTATAGAAAATTGGTTTGTTTCTCTTCGCGTCGGATTATTACTCTACAAGTACACATATACATATCAATGTTTTTATCTGGACCTGTTCAAGAAGATCTACCGAATATGTTTATAAGATTGGATTCTTCTTGGCATTCTTTATCACCCACTTTTGTCAGTGACTGTTTATGTGTTGGTGTTTATGTATGGGAGTTTGGCCATCATCCCCAATAACTTCGAAATGTCCGGTTTCCGAACAACACAGCCCTCTTATGTGTTATAAAACGCCTTTTATGGCATTGATTTCAGATAAGAGTCGGTATATTAAGTAATCAGGCCCGAACAAATGTTCCTAATAGGGGAAAAATAAAAATGTTATCAAATCGACCTTCTTGCGTGCCTGCCCGTTATGATGAGTTGTAATATATTTTTACTATCCACTCAAAATGCAGTTCATTTGGTTCGTCGTTAGTTCTGTTTTTTATACAACCTCGTAAAATGCTATTTAATGAGGTGGGCAGCTTGTTGAGTGCGAGGAGATTATTGGTATTTTGGTTTGATTAATTGATCACCTGTGCATGAAAATTCACACTCAGTGGCACCGGTAATTCATTGTTTTATCATTTAGAAATCAAGGTTATGTAGAATTACCCGTTAATCTTTCTTATTATTTTTTTTTATCCGTTCGAGGGGAAAAACGTTTTATAGGCCTGTCCTGAGAGGGTCAGGAGTGTGAGACTCCAGTTGTTGATTGGTTACTCACTAAAAAGCCTTTCGCACGTTCCTTGGCGTAGTTCATCGTCCTGCCCAAATAGATGTAAATGTGAAGAACGTCAATATATTTAAGCGGAAAATAAGGAGAATCGGTATATTCTACGAAAGATCAATAATTTCTCGAAATAATGAATAGTCGCTCAGGATCCATTAGATTGTATGTACATGTACGAATAAAAACTTCATTCATCGAAAACGATGACTGATACAGTCCTCGAGTTGTTAATGTTGCGTGTTCCGACATCGAATCACCGAAAATTAATAGAATTCAGCCGTTTGAATATCGATATTCAACCCATGGAATGGCTTCAATAAGCCATAATCCAGATTATGAAGATAATATCACATAGGTGTTATAATACGATGGTTTTAGATAACTGATATTCCGTCATTTGAATCCGTGTGAATTCCATCTAGAAAAGTTTAAAAAGTTTATGTCGAATGAAAGTATCGCAAACACAACTCTGCACTTAACACTAATTATTCGACGTATGCATTTGTATTTTTTAATGGAACTTCGAAAGTTGTACATTTGATGCCTGCAGTTCTCATCGTGTTCGCGCAGATACACCTACATCGGATTTTGTTCGATTCAGATCCTATGAATACGTGCAGATTTTTGTTTTACAATTCGCTGATTTACAGAAATCCATTTTTAGCTTGGCTAGCTCGCGTATCATTCAATCAAAATATTCTTTCATTCAGAATAATAGATTGTGTACACCCGAAGCAACATGGAGTTTTTGCCTCAATCGAACAAATTCAATTTTCGTTACGAGACTCATCACATTTCAATAAACACGCGAAAAACATGGAATGCTCCGAATTTAACCCATTGAAGAGTTGAAAAACTATTACACTAAATCCAAACCACCCTTAATTTGCCTATCTTTTGCCTAAATGTCTGTATTGCAAGGTTTTTTTCTGGGTTTTCTCTCCCAAACTCTGAAAAATATCTATAAAATAAAAATTAATTATTTTGTGATTTGCTTCTGCGTAAGAAACACAAGATATTTGTCAGAAGCAATCAATTGAACAATGTTGCCTTACAAACAACAACGAAACAACATCAACGTTTCGGAGTCTATATCAGACTTCTTCGTCAGTCGCTTAATGAAGATCTTTAGAATTATTTTGTTGATAGTTAAACCTTTCAATAATGAGTATACCTCCCACAGTATCCTAACAATAACTATCAACAAAATAATTCTAAAGATTTTCATTAAGCGTCTGACGAAGGAGTCTGATATAGACTCCGAAACGTTACGATAAAGTTGTTTCTTCGTTGATGTTGTTTCGTTGTTGTTTGTTAGGCAACATTGTTCAATTGATTGCTTCTGACAAATATCTTGTGTTTCTTACGCAGAAGCAAATCAGAAAATAATCAATTTTTATTTTATAGATATTTTTCAGAGTTTGGGAGCGAAACCCAGAAAAAAACCTTTCAATAATGAGTATACCTCCCACAGTATCCTTTAATTATTACTTAAATGTCTGTAATTTTCACTGATGAAGAATTTGAGGTCAAATTCGATTACTTCCAACCCACCGTTGCCACGATAACTTTCGAACGGAAAGAGATAGCGACTTGAAATTTTCAGGGTAGGTTGAGCATCCGGATGCGATCGGATTCTTCAGTTGGAGGTTACGCAGTGTAAGTTACGCATACAATACGACACTTTAGACATTTTAGTATGGGCATAATCGACGAAAGGTTTCGGAGTAATAACCATCTGAAATTTTTTTATTATTTCCTCAAAAAATACAGATCCGATCGAATTGAAATCTATAATACTCGGTTTAAAAAATATGAATTGAAGCTCCATTCAATATTTCGTGAGGGGAAGGCGTGAATAGACCACGAAAAAAAAATTTAACCACCCGAAAATAGCATATTTTGCCTTTCTTACGTTTAATTTCTTGCATCCAAAATATCTAAAAAACAATCTATTTCACTGTATGTAACACAATATAATACTGCAATTAGAGATCCGTTATGTCAAGAAAAAATGTGGGAAAGTTCTGTAGACAGGAGCTTTGGCGCTCTTGTCAAATTACTGGCGAGTAATTATTCAAACTTTGACAAATCATATCTCCAAAAGTATTGGTTTTTCAGAGTTGGGAATGATATCAATGGATTCCTATGATAGAACTGTATCATAAGAAATTAAATTCAAAACGTAGGTCTATGACTGTTAGATGCAAATTATAATTAGAGAATTTGAATTTTGTAATGGAAAAATTTTTTTTTGCTTCGTTACTCCGAAACCACCTGGCCAATTTTGCCCAATAACGAACTCAACTGAGATATTCATCTCCAAAACCTACTCTGGAAATTTCAACTCTCTAGCTCATGCCGTTCGATAGTTATCGTGTCAACGGCCGGCCGCACAGAATCGATTTTGACCACGGATTCTTGATGAATGAGTCGAACAAAAACGTTCTGAGCCAAAAATTCGAAAATTACAGACATTTGGGCAAATTTATAAGCACTCTGTTCCGAGGAACAAGGGTGCCAAAAAGAATCTCAATTGGGATATTGAAATTTTTAAGAAATATATTCGTGGTGCTCTACTCTTATTCTCATGCTCTTCCATTTTAAACCCATCTAAAACCAATAGTCCTTATCTTACATTCAATACAGATATCTGTAATTATATTAATACTGTCAGTAATATGTCAAATTTTCAAATGAATATGTCTCCGATTTTGCTCTTTGACGACCCGAACTTTTTCGAATTTGAATCGTTTGAAATCATTATCGGCTCCAAATTCGAAAATTAAGAAGTTCAGCTTTGAACATCCTGTATATCACCCATTACAAGTCGCACAATCGTTGAATAACATTGAACTTACAATTAAATAGAGAACTGTGTTGTAACGTAAAATTCCAAGGAGTCTAAAGAGGCGGCCAAATAGAATCGTATATTGTACTTGAGAAGTTGGAAAACAAGATTCAAAGACTAAGTAAATATAAGCTCAAACAATATTCACTCTGTAAATGAGAAACAAACGTAGCAGCCCCCGTAGAGATAACATGTATACAGGGAAACAAACGGCTTTCCCAAATGAACTTTCGAATACGCCATTTATAAAAGCGTATAAAGTTGCATCTATTATTATTGTTCCTGTAGGCGAACAGGCACTGGTGTTGGAAAATATGGTGGTTCTCCGTGAAAATGTAATATTTAACTTGGAGGAATAAAGTCACGTATGCATATAATGTTTCAAAATAATAACGCTTTATCTTCCCTCATACTTTTTTCGATCATTGAAATATGAATCGACGAGAATGGCTTTATGCAGGAGAATCGAATTTTTCATAATATGTCGTCGATTCTTTGGACTTCGTTATAAGATTCACTTAAATTGGACGGGTTTCTTTTAAATTCATTTGCTATCGAAGACCAAGAACGAATCTTGTTTATTTCCATGTTTACTGGAAAATCTGATATAACCCGGAAATAACCTGTTATGAAATGCGAGTTTCAATTCTAAACCTAGCCACATTATAAAAGGTATTTACAGGGGTACTTTAAAATGAAAAAAAAACACATAAGAATGGTAGAAATTACCATGTTATTGGATTTATTGGAAAAATAATGTCCCGCCTTAACTTGTTTGATCACCTCCAAGAAGTCGTTAGCGGTGTTGCGCCGTCTTGATGAAGCCAAAACTCTTCCACATTGATGCCCTTCACTGGGAGAGCCATCTTGGTTTCGCAAACAGAAAGTAAGGGATATAAAAAAATCAAAATTTTTGGTTGATTTTCAACGGTCTACTTGGAGAAAAATTGTCATACAGCAAAAAAAAAATGAGCGAATCAATTGTCTAGTTTTCAGATGTGCGCCTATTTTTTTTATCTTCTATCGGGGTAATCTTTAGAAAACCGTCAAAAAAAAAATATCCAAATTTCTGCTTGTCTTGAGAATTTTTTTCAAAATTCCACCTTTCCTTCAATTTTATTCAACTAAATAGCCTGTACGATGATTTGCCTCGGAGTTATCGTCAATCGAAGCAAAAAAGTTCTTTTGACTTTGATCATCAATAAGTAATTGCAGGAGATCGAAGTTTCTATAACTTGGGGTATAATGAACCTCTAGGTTCTTGGAAAACCACTGGAAATTTTAGAGCGCTGCGATGTTTTTTCCTAGTGCCCCGGAGATTTGAATTTATCGTTTCCGCCAAAAATCACTGCAATGGGCAATTTCTTGATTCCCATTTTTTTTACCAATAAAACAATTTTTATCTGGTGATAATCCTCATTTATCCGATCGAAAGAAAGTTATTAAGAAAGGTAGAAAAAAACATTTCTTCTTATTTTTCGCCGCAAAAAAAGCTTACGTGAAGGATCCAGGCTTGGAAGAATACAAGAAAATCAAAGTTTCTTGGAAGGGAAATCGGGAATACTTAGGGGGTAGGTATCTATTTTGTGACGATTTTTAAATTGACTTTAATAGTAAGGCAGTTGCAGCGGTCAATAAAAATCAAGTAAATTTTGATTTATAATGATGAAGCATTTTGAAGCCGCTCAGAAAAAAAATTACTAGAATTTTTTTTTAAATATATACAGGATGTCTCACGAACGATTGTACAGGCTTTCAGTGCAGGTGCAGGACATTTTGGGGAGTCGAAATCAGTATTCAAAATATGTCCTAACTGTATTCGTTTAAGAGATACGGAATATTTTATATATTTTATCAAACATTTTCAATCGACATAACTCTTGAACGCCTGCATGGATCTTCATGAAAATTTCAGGAAATGAGTATAGGCCTACACCTTATATTCGCTTATAATGACTTGTTGATGCGCTATCAACAATTATGACTGAATATTAGGCAGAGACCTATACTCAATCCCTGAAATTTTCATGAAGATCCATGCAGGCCGACGTTTAAGATTTATGCCGATTGAAAGTTTTTGATTAAATATATAAAACATCTCTTAAACGAATACAGTTAGGCCATATTTCGGATACTGATATTTACTCACCAAAATGTCCTACATCTTCACTGAAAACCTGTACAATCAGTCGTGAAACACCCTGTATATATTCGATATAATTAAATCATTTCGATAGAAGAATTGACTATTTTCGCCAAAAATAAGAATATTTCATCGGATAAATGAGTAAGAATAGAAAAATTGCTTCATTGGTGATTTTAGGCGAAACCATGAATTCAAAGCTTTGGTGCACTAAGAAAAAAAATTACAGCAACTTGAGATTTCTTGGGTTTTTCCGGGATACTTCAAGGTTGAAAAATTACTCCTGATATCCTTTGTTCATTAATTATATCCAAAGTTATGCAACGTTATCCAAATATCCTTAAATATTTCAGTTAGTCAACTTGAAGTGCATTAGATTTCCTAAAAAAGACAAGCAAAAGTGAGGAAAATTTAATTTGGTTTTCTTAGGATTATTCCGTACATGATAAAAAAATTTATGGCCAGATCTGGAAGCTAGACACTTGGGAATACAATTTATATTGTTTCATATCATTTGAGAAAATCTGTCCACCACCAGCTTCTGCTGCTAGAAGCTGAGTCACTAGATGAACTTCGAATGGAAAATAATAAACTATCAATATCAATCTCACTCATTTGCCGACTCCTAATAGCAATAATCAGTTCTCCCTCTGAGCATAATAATTCTCTGGAAAAAGGGAATTTCAAGCAGACAAAAATGATTTTGCCAAGCCAAAAAATTCAGGCCAGTTCATAAATCAACTTAGACACATTCGAATTCCATCAATTGCTTAGTCGTTCGCGATATTTAATACAATCCATTAGAATTTGAAAAGTCAGAGAAGAAGACGAATTGCTCTTTTCAGAGACGTATTTGCTCTAAATTTGAATTCACGATTCGTTTTTGAATGTGTGGATGAATTGCTATCGTATTTCAATTTGTTAGGATAATTGACTTCCGTCGAAACAGATCGGATAAATAATTTTCAATCCTGTTTGGCATGTGCCGCCAGCCTATTGAAACCGTAATTCTTCAACTGGGTTTTCTTTTAAGGGTAGCTAGTTTTCACTTGATGGGTCATAGCTCATCAACGATAAGTCTTAATGGCTTGTGATGCATATGATGGGTAAGTATTTTATCACGTCCCAAAAGTGTCCATAGCAATTCAATTCTAACAAATTTCCTTAAGAACTACAGTCCTATCTGGCATAGGGCTTCATCTGGTTTTCCCAAAGGTCTGTACGAGTGGTCGAGGAATTTTCTTACTGACAAGATCATTCATCCTGTTGTGGACGGTCTCGGTTTCAGCGTGAGTGCTGGAGTGCCCCAAGGCTCAGTTTAGTATCCCACCCTCTTCCTAGTCCATATAAAATATCTGCTTAATTCGGCCAAGAACCTGATTGTGACCTTCATGGATGAAATCACGCCATCTGGTGCAATGTAAAGCTTCGAATATCTAATCAGCAACTTTGAAACACAATTAGTGGCTTGGTGATGGTGGTTTGGGTGCTTCATTCAAAGGATTCCATGCGTCTTCTTGGCGTGACTGTCAATTATTCAATCTGCTCGGGGGGGATGTAGCTGACATAGCTGGGATATTTGTTCAAGGCTAGGAAATATTGCTCGGCAGATAAGATACTCTATAACGTCCAGATCAGGACTTGAATACTGCTCTCATGTTTGAAGCTCAACACCCGAATGTTCTTTGCAAAGCTTGGATTCCATCCTGTACGGTTGAGTAAGAGCCCAACTTCAACAGCTTGTTTTCGGCCGTTTGAACATCGAAGGAGGGATGTCCAACTCGTGCTAGTGCACAATGTGCACATCCGTATGCACAACTCCTAGAACTTCTGTTTACTATAAGTTCTTCTTCCACTGAGTTGGCAAATTGTGGCACACACTTCCACCTGATGCGTTTCCTCCGCGGAGTATAATTTTCAACAGTTCAAGATGAAAGTAAATAGGACACAATTATCCGTTTGGGGCACCAACTAGGTGACAAAGGATTCACCGGTGGTCAAACATATAAAAAAAATATATCTACGAAAGTATTGGTTTCTCAGAGTTGGGAATTATATCAATGTACTCTTATGATAGAATGGCATCATAAAGGAAATTCAATTCAAATAATAGTTTATTTATCAAGATTAAATGAGCAATCTGAGAATGAGTACTGCACCATGGAAGAAATCAAATTAAAATAGCTGAAATGAATTTGACTCTCTCTTATAGAACAGGATGGAATGTACGAGTATGAACACAGATCATATAATAAAGCTTAGATAGAATAATTATAGCATTCTGTGAAAACATAGAAGTACGATTCATTATTGAATTTGAAATTTGTTGCTTGAAGAAAATTTTGTTTTTTCGTTACTCCGGAACCATCTGGCCTATTTTGCCCAATAACGAACTTAACCGAGATATTCATCTCCCTAACCTACTCTGAAAATTTCAACTACCTAGCTAATTCCGTTCGAGAGTTATTGTAGAAAAAAATTTTTAAAATTTTGAAGATTTTTTTTGACACTTTGCAGTAACCTGGTCAATACAATTTGATGCTAAATTTCAGATAGATCGAGTGATCGGTTTTGGAAATATTAATAAAAAATGTGTTTTACTAAAATCGGCCATAACTCCGAAACCGCTTGATGGATTTCGCCCATTAACGAACTTGTCCGAGATATTTACGCTCCAAACCCACCTTGCAAATTCCAATCCTCTAACTCCTTCCGTTCGAGAGTTATCGTACCTACAGTGAGTCGAACCAATTCGTTTGAGACCATTTTCAGCCTAAAATTCGAAAATTACAGACATTTGGGCAAATTGATAAGCACTCTGTTCCGAGGAACTAGAGCGCCAAAAATAATTAAATTAATTCGATAATTAAAGGTTTGGATTATGGACGAACGAATATAATATTTCGGCTTGTTATATTCCATTAATTCATTTTTTGCTCGAATGGTTCAATTAAGTAATCATTAAAGGATACTGTGGGAGGTATACTCATTATTGAAAAGTTTTTTTCTGGGTTTTCTCTCCCAAACTCTGAAAAATATCTATAAAATAAAAATTAATTATTTTGTGATTTGCTTCTGCGTAAGAAACACAAGATATTTGTCAGAAGCAATCAATTGAACAATGTTGCCTAACAAAGAACATCAACGAAGAAACAACTATATCGTAACGTTTCGGAGTCTATATCAGACTCCTTCGTCAGACGCTTAATGAAAATCTTCAGAATTATTTTGTGACAATTCTTGAATTTCACAATAACTATCAACAAAATAATTCTATAGATTTTCATTAAGTGTCTGACGAAGGAGTCTGATATAGACTCTGAAACGTTACGATATAGTTGTTTCTTCGTTGATGTTGTTTCGTTGTTGTTTGTTAGGCAACATTGTTCAATTGATTGCTTCTGACAAATATCTTGTGTTTCTTACGCAGAAGCAAATCACAAAATAATTAATTTTTATTTTATAGATATTTTTCTGAGTTTGGGAGAGAAAACCCAGAAAAAAAACTTTTCAATAATGATTCAATTAAATTTATAAGGTCCAATCGTATTCTCTTTCCATCGGAGAAAATTGAAGAATGAAAGATCCAACCACGTATTCGGCTATGCAGTCAACACACAACTTTTCCCCCCACAAAACATGAGGCCATCTGACCAATCTAATATTCTTTGTGGTTGTCTCAACAAAAGAGTTTAATAGACTAACGGAATCGATTTTACGGACTTCCATTTGTGTTATAGTCATTTAGAGACGATGTAATTAGATTTCAATTGAAATTCTCTGACCGTAAGGAATTCTCTTTGTTATTATGTTCTACTTTTTTACACATTCCAGATCCTAAATGAAAATTAACGGAAAAGGGTATATTTGGTTAATTGAACATGAAAAAGGGGTCTTGCGGGCACAATCAGCGGGATTTTTCAACCAGCCACGCCATCAGCTTTAGAGAATGAAAACATTACATTTTTCAAGAAGAAACACATCTGTTAATGAAGAGGGATAATCGCCCTACGGGGGATGTTTGTTATCCTTAATTTCATGCTCACTTTATCATGTTGTTCTAGCCGATATGCAGCAAAACAATACTGCATATTTTACAGAAAGGATTATTATTTCCTCATCAAAATGACTGGGTATTCTGGGTCTTCACAAAGGTCTATCATCATTTATTATATCTCGCTATATACACATCGTGAATGTAAAACAATAATATTTATATACCTTCATTTGGGATATTTATCCATTGAAAATTGGCCAAATTGAATTTCAAAGAAAGAAGAGAATAAACACAATGAAAAAAGAGTGCATAATAAAATGATTACCGGAATTTTAAATCCAATTCAGAGAGGAATAAATTAATATTCGGTAAGCCTCCCCTTGTTCTGTAATGGTGTTATAAGTAATCATCAAAGGATACTGTGGGAGGTATACTCATTATTGAAAGGTTTTTTTGAAAGATTAAGAATTTTACTTATGGGTGAACCAGTTCTAAAACCTCACGACGTCTTAGTCAAGATTCCTAAGGACGCCATCAGGTATGTAAACACCATTGACAATGTACTTAGGATTGAATAAGTAGGGTAATAGAACAAAATATAGTATCGGCCACAGTTCCGAAGGGCTAGATCTATTAACCTAATAATAATCTCTAATGGTGGAGCGAAATAATAATTTTTTTCACCGGATTGTGCGCCATCAAGGTATCAGAAAAATCATGTAGAAAACTCGAAGGAAAACGGTACGTATGCACACAAAAAAATGGGAATCGGAGAATTCTGAATAGGTGTTGATAAATTGTCGTGTATACCTTCAATTCGGCGTGACAGAATGGCGAATGCGCCGGCTACCTTCGCATTTCTGCTTAGTTTAGGGGGGAGGTCGGTTGTATAAACACTCAACTGAAGTGCAAGAATCACCTATATCATGTTCATCTCTATTTCACACACAGCTGGAGTTCGAAACAAGTTTATAGCAACAACTTGTAACGAGTGTGGAACATTTTTTAACCGATAACGTGTTCGATATGAGCGAAATACTGCTCTGTTGAACCCTGTTTTCGAAGGACCAGAATTATACACCCTGATTGTTTTATCAGGGGGATGAGTAAAGGGGTATACTTAACTTCAAGCACCCAGTAGTAATCTCCTTGATTACGGCGTAAGTTGTTACTTGCAATAAGACAACAATTACGAGGATAGGAAGTGGTGAAAGATTCAAACGCACATTAAACAAAACAACAAATTGTATTTTCTTGTTACCGACAATGCGATAACAAGCCCGAAGTAATTGTACAATGCAATATTAATACAATCTCAAATCTTCCTTCTATATGAAAATGTATAGCAAGGAAGAAGTGACTACATATTTGGAAGGAGAACTAAAGGAGTATTAGTTTCGCGACCGAACAAAATATAAGTAATGTCTCTTGCACTAAGAGATGTAGCAGTACTTGTTGTAGCATTTGTAGTAGTAGTGAATTATTTCAGTGTAAAATGTATATAAAAGACCAGATAGAAGAAAAATAGGAGGTTGCTTCATCTGGGAAGATCGGGGGAAATAATAACAATGATTGGGGTTTCGATCTTAACACCGCCCCTGATATATTACAACAATACTCTCATTTGAGAGTGGGAATGCATACTAAATTTCCGATGCCAGCACCAATGAGTGAACTTCTAGGGTGTTTAATCTTAGGAATTCGAAATCCGAATTTCACCCACAACAGCTGATAGATAACCTTCGCAGATTAGGGTCATAGCGTCAAGACAAAAAGAATACCAGCACTGGGATATGTGTTAAAAACCTGATAAGTTTATTTCCACTGGTTGTTGAAGGCATTTTAGCATTATTTTACAGGAGATAGGCAATAATCGCTCTACAAAAGTCGAAGCTTAACAAGGAATCCTACTCGCAGTTATCTTTTCGTAAAAGTATTATTTTCAAGGGTGAGACCACACAAGGTAAACCAAAACCCAGTTATCTCGATAGACAAATACTCACGCGAGCTCCTTTGTTTAAAAAAACAAATCTACGTTTTCCAAAATGTGACGTCATGATACGTAACAACTGGTATGATAATTATGATAATTTTTTTTTGCGACTATTCATATCATCTAATGCCTAAGCAATAACAGATGATTCCAGTTATTCAGATATAATAATGAGAGGAAGATAACACCACATTTGCAGACAATACTGTTATATCAGGAAAATTGGTTCAAGCCCTGTGGACAGGAGCTTTGGCGCTCTTGTTCAAACTTTGACAAATCATATCTCCGAAATTATTGGTCTCTGGGAATGATATAAATGGATTCTTACGATAGAACTGCATCATGAAAGAAATTAAATTCAAACAGACCAATTGTCCCCAATAACGAACTCATCCGAAATATTCAGTCCTCAAATCTGCCCTGAAAATGATATTATATTAATTAAAACTTAGAGAATATTGCAGTTTTTTTTTACTGGAGATATTCTGAACCCAATTTGATTATGTATCTTACCAAAGAATATATTTCCATGATCATATGGATTATCCACGGGCATTATATTATCACCTTAAAAGTATAATATCATATCATCCTCATAATTCTACGATAGCTGAGGTTATTTCATTGGTCATTTTGCATTCAATAATACTTTGTTTTATAGAACAGGAGGTTTATTTTATATGAAGAATAACGAACCAGAAATAATTTCGACATTTATCTCTCATAGGAAAATCAGATGACTTGTAAAAAAACACAGGTCGTATAATAATTCATAGATAGAAAAATTAAGTACAGCACTGTGAAAACATAAAAACATAATTTAATTTCAAAAAATCATATCTCCGAAAGTATTAGCTTGTTAGAGTTGAAAATGAGATCAATGGATTTTTATGATGAAACTGAATCTTATAAAAAATTGAATTTGAAATTTTATTGTAAAAAAAAAATTTTTTTTCGTTACTCTGAAACCAATGATTTTGCCCAAGAACGAACTTAACTAAGATACTTATCTCCCAAACCTACTCTGACAATTTCAACTGCTCAGCTCATTCTGTTCGGGAGTTACGGTAGAAACAAAATTTTAAAATTTTGTATTTTTTTTGACACTTTACGGCAACCTGATCAATACAAAACTTCGCATCAATTTATCTACTTGCGCTTCAAAATAGGAAATGATTTGAAAGTTCATTGCTCACTGTGTCGGTATTATTATTATTAAGTGGAAATGTTTAACGAGTAATTCCGCAAAAGAAGCAGATTAAAAATAATTACCCGTTAAACATTTCCACTTATTGATATTACTCCGCATGATCCATATTTCTATATTATTATTATTATTATACTTAGCCTGGTGTGTGTTGCAGAAGATGCAATTTCGAACGAAGATCGCCGTCTTAAAACAAACATTTGGTGGATTATTCTATCTATAATTTCTATTTTTTTGAGAAATGAAGCAAATATATACTGGTCCCTCCTTTTGAGCATATGAATACACGGAATGTATTATCTGAATATAATATGTATGAAGTAACATGTAGTGCATATCCTTCAACCTTCATTGAATTCAAAATGTGAAAGGAATCAATAAAAAGGCATAGTATATGATATATATGTATATCAATATATTATAATACATCTGGGACAATTTCGTATTTATGTGTTGAATATCGATTGGTGAATGTACCTCTTGAATAATTAATTGTTTTCATTGCAGAACATCACCATATTTTTGTCGGGGATTTGAGCCCTGAGATCGAGACGCAAACACTCAAGGAGGCATTTGCAGCATTTGGCGAGATATCGTAAGTATCATCATGATGTGAGATATTTTACTTGTTTTTCTAGAAGTCAAATGGGTCAATTGTGATCATTCCATTACTTTCCTCCAAATATATCAGCGCGTTTATATTTCACATAATGATTCGAACGAAAATACAGTCCATAAAACCATGTCACCTCTAAGATTCATGACATTTCTTTTTCTCTCTGTGAGCCGATTTGATTAACTAAGTCCTCGAATCGAAGATATGTTGATGACGTATTTCGCATCTGAACGACAATCAAAACTCTTTTCAAGAATATCAAATTCGTTTAAATACTCGAAAACACTCAAAAACCACTGAACTTTCTAGATAATCGTATTAAAAGAACAGACAATTTCCTTGAATTGGATATTTTTGGGAAAGCCACATTCGCCGACATATTAATTCGCTAAAAATAGAAAAATAAAAAAGTGTTAGCAGACGTTAGTGTAATGGGCCACCATAGAATTCGATGTATGATACTAGTGTTTGGCAAAACAACCCTGTCGCCTCGTTAGTGTTGTGATTTGTGGAAAATTAAATAAGTTAACAAAACATACCCAAATATTAAATATTGAAGATAATTTCTTTCATCAATATCGATTCTTCAACAAGCATAGAGGTTTCTCCAAGGTACCCGAAACCTAACCTGAAAAGGGAGAAAACGATCAAATTAAAAATGGAACTGTCACATTGTTAATGTGACAATTCTCGAATTTTAGAATAAATATCGACAAAATAATTCTAAAGATTGTCGGTAGGCCTCTGACGAAAGGAGTCTGATATAGACTCCGAAACGTTGCGATATAGTTGTTTCTTCGTTGATGTTGTTTCGTTGTTATTTGTTAGGCAACATTGTTCAAGTGATTGCTTCTGTGTTTCTTACGCAGAAGCAAATCACAAAATAATTAATTTTTATTTTATAGATATTTTCCAGAGTTTGGGAAAGAAAACCCAGAAAGAAACCTTTTAATAATGACTATACCTCCCACAGTATCCGTTAATGATTAGTTAAAAATGGACTATTCGATGGTTTATCAAATAGATTTCAAATTCTCTACCCCCTCCAAAAAAGAAACAGAAACTTTGTGAATAGCTCTAAAACCATCCTGAAATATACAGGGTGAGTCTTTGACCACTGCATTAATTTTAACCAAAGATACCTCGCATCTAATGAAACACTTTTTTCATTTAACATTTTTCCAAATTCAGCTCAGGTAAAAAGATACAGGCTGTTGAAATTTTGAAGAAAAATCAGTTCTTATTTTGTAGCTTTGACATCCTTTTTTCGAATAAAATGAATGTTGGCATAAAGTTTCCTATAACTATGATACATATTTTCCAAATATTAGTTATTTTCTACTTCTACTGGTTTTTTAGTTATGGACTCGTGGATTCATAAAACTAAACGAAATTAGCATAAAGAAAGCATATGAAGTTTTTCTTGAGTCATTTCAAGAATATTCCATCGTTACATTATATTATTCTTCATCATTTCTCCTTAAACGCACCTTTTTCGAGATATTCTTCATTGAATGTTTTAAAATGGAAAACTCCAGAAATTTCACTACTTTTATGGATCCGTCCCTGAGCGTTGGAATCCCGAATCAAGCTGTAAACCACTTTACCATGCCTTATTCTCGTCCGCCAACAATTTCATAGATAATTTATATACGGGAGTGTATTAGCACATTGTGAAATCTTTAAACGCTTGTAACTTTTTACCTGAGCCGAATCTGGAAAAATGGTAAATGAAAAAAGTGTTTCATTTGATGAGAGGAATCTTTTGTTAAAATTAATGCAGTGGTCAAAGACTCACCCTGTATATATCGGACAATTATTAACCAAATGATCTTTTATTTTCTCTGTTGCAACGACCATAACCTGTTCTTAAACGATTCAGAATAGACCATATTTTCCTGAAGTCTCCCTGGCAATTCTATTGAACGTCTTTAATAGACGATTCTATCCTGAAAATAATATCAATCTCCCTGAAATTTTAAAATGAACACTCACTAGACCTTTCCACGTTTTGAAATTCCCATGATTTCTGCTTTGGGGAACAGTAGCGGAAAATTTGCAGTACTTTCAATATTATCATAGGAAGAAAATATAAATAATGAACAAATGAGATGTTCTAAATCTATTAAAAATGTATTCTTTCGACCTGAATAAAGAATTTATGCGTTTTCCTTTGATGAATATCTTATTCAGTTTCAATTCGGCTCTGCAACGTCAGTCGAATTTCTTACTCAATTCAGAAAACTCTTTCTTTGACCACTATTTCAACAGAGATTCGAACTTTTCCGTATTTCAAAGGTCCTTGGAGAAATTGTTTTCCTGAACGAATACCTGTGGGGTATTACTTCGAATGGCATTTCTTTTTGCGCACTTTGTTTGTCGAATTATACAGAGTAGTCGATATATAACTGGTCTGTCCAAACGTACCGGAAGGAGATCAAACAGAAATCGTTGTCCATACACGTGATTTTCATTTCAGATTTTCAATTCTGAATAGCCATCGTAGGGTATCTCATTTGGGCTGGATTTCGTTTACTCTGAAAGTCGATGCCAAGCAAAAATACTACGTTATGAGATTACTATTAATGTATTCAGGAAATATGTTTGAAACCTTATTATCTCAACAAGTCCAGAGCGTTCCTGCCAATAGAGTCTTTCATAATGGTTTCGTATAATTAATATACTTATGCATATATTTCACATTCCTGGCTTCTTGGCCTTCATCAGTACTCTGTAGCTTCTCAACAAATTCAACTAAACTGAACCGGGTTAAGCCTCTCAGAGCCGGCTTGGTCGATCATACCTTAGAATTTAAAATTTGTATTGTAAAAAAAATTCGTTTTCGTTACTCCGAAACAACCCGGCTGATTTTGCCCAATAACGAACTCAATTAAGATATTTATCTCCCAAACCTACTGTGAAAAATTTCAACTGTCAAGCTCATTCCGTTCGAGAGTTATCGTGTTAATGGCCGGATGGCCGGACAGGATCGATTTTGTCCACGGATTCTTGATCAGTGAGTCGAACCAAATCGTTTAAGACCATTTTCAGCCAAAAATTACAGACATTTGGGCACATTGATAAGCACTCTGTTCCGAGGAACAAGAACGCCAAAAATTATGAATGTTAATGAAGTCGATATTTGAAGTTTTCACCGCGAACGCCTTAGCAACATCCTAACCCCAAATAAATATGTCTTCCAAAATTATTCAATATCTCAGGAGCGATCGTTTTCTTTCTACCACATCTTGAAGGCATATACAGGGTGAGTCTCTGACCACTGCATTAATTTTAACCAAAGATTCCTCTCATCAAATGAAACACTTTTTGCATTTACCATTTTTCCAGATTCGGCTCAGGTAAAAAGTTACAAGCGTTTAAAGATTTCACAATGTGCTAATACACTCCCGCATATAAATTATTATCTATGACATTGTTGGCGGACGAGAGTAAGGCATGATAACGTGGTTTACAGCTTGATTCGGGATTCCAACGCTCAGGGACGGATCCATAAAAGTAGTGAAATTTCTGGAGTTTTCCATTTTAAAACATTCAATAAAGAATATCTCGAAAACGGTGCGTTTAAGGAGAAATGATGAAGAATAATATAATGTTCTAAAACGATGGAATATTCTTGAAATGACTCAAGAATAACTTTATATGCTTTTTTTTTGCTAATTTCGTTTAGTTTTATGAATCCACGAGTCCATAACTAGAAAACCAGTAGAAGTAGAAAATAAATAATATTTGGAAAATATGTATCATAGTTATAGGAAACTTTACGCCAACATTCATTTTATTCGAAAAAAGGATGTCAAAGCTACAAAATAAAAACTGATTTTTTTTCAAAATTTCAACAGCCTGTATCTTTTTACCTGAGCTGAATTTGGAAAAATGTTAAATGAAAAAAGTGTTTCATTTGATGAGAGGAATCTTTGGTTAAAATTAATGCAGTGGTCAAAGACTTACCCTGTATAGTATTATCTAACTGATTATTATTATAACGGAATCTTCAACGTATGATGATGACTTCTATATCTTCAAAATCCATAACTACCGAATTCTAGGGTTATTGGACAAGACTGATCAAATCTGCGTATGGTATTAGAATTTTTCTGGATTGTATTTCCCATTTTCAGTTCAACGTATCTTATCGTTTCCGTAATTAAATTGGACTTAGGAAATTTGTGAATAAATGAGTTGACTTCTGTTTTCAATTAGAAAGTTTCAGTTGTAACTTCTTGTTAGTCCAGTTGGCAGATGAACATTTCAAATGTACTTTTTCTATTCTGAATTAAAAATATGTTGTTAATTTTTTTACGGCTCGTGTTCTTATGGATATATTCATCATACATAATTCTCCATATGAGTGTGAGTTCATGTATCATGAGAAATTATAGATAATTATTTTCAATAATCATCAAAGAATACTGTGGGGGGTAAATTCATTATTGAATGGTTTCTTTCTGGGTTTTCTCTCTGAAAAATATCTATTAAATAGAAAATTACTATTATGTGAGTTGCTTCTAAGTAAGAAACACAAGATATTCCTCAGAAGCAATAAATCGAACAATGTTGCCTAACAAACACTAACGAAACAACATGATAGATGAAACAAATATCCGATTCAATCATTAGAATCTTTGTATTACTCCAATCCATCATATGATCTCCTTGAAGTGTACATATGTTCTGCTATTTTAGATTTTTGTATGTCTCTATTTCTCAAGTTGTTCTTATGTTCCGACTTTCTTAGTTCTAGTGGCCTCGATGGTTCTCCTATATACGACTTACCACAATACAAGGAATATTATATACACAGTTTTTGGCGCTCTTGTTTTATTTTAGTTTTTCATTAATGGGTTTTTTCTTTGTTAATAAAGACCTAAGATCATTGTGGGTCTTGTATTGAACTGAAAACCGATTCTTCTGATTTTTTCAGAAAGGCTATGAACATAAGGGATCACATTCAACAGATTGAGTTGTTCTTCTTATTGATTATTCTGTTGTACTTGATGGATTGTTATTTTATCAGAAGCTCTTCTATCTAGCTTCATGATTGACGTATCTATGAATTGACTTGGATATCCATTATGTTCTAGAAATTGTTTGATGAAATCGATTTCATTATTACGAATTTCAAGAGTAGAACAACTCAGATTAGCTCTATCGCAAAGTGTTTTAATAACACCTCTTTTCACACTAAGTTGATGGTTCGAATAGAAATTCAAATATCTATTTGTATGTGTCTGCTTCCTGAAGACACTTGTTTCAAAATGATTCGGATACTTAATTATCGAAACATCTAGAAAATAAAGCTGATTATTATTCTCTATTTCCAAAGTGAATTTTAATGTTATTTGTTTTGAATTTATGAAATCGAAATTCGTCTAATTCTTCTCTACCATGTTGCCAAATTACAAATATATCTTGCTAGGAGAACCCATTGCCATTCCAAAATTTTGTCGATGAAAAACATCTCCTAGTTGAAAATGGGTGGTATTCAAACATACATCAAGCATTTCCATAATATCATTAGCATTAAATTTTGAATATTTAATCACCGAGTCATCATTTTCTAATTTCATTTGAAGCGACTTATCGACAGGAACATTGGAGAACAAACTAAGAACATCAAAACTTACCAGAGTGTCATTTTGGTTCAAATTTCAGTTTTGTAGTTTTTCAACGCTTACTATAAGATAGCGTGAGGTGTCTATACGTAAGGGTTTTGGAATGCTTTGATAAAATGTTTTTGACTTTTCTCTCTATTGTAGAAATGGGTTATTCACTTTGGTATGTATTTGTTCTTATCATTAACAATATCCAAAACTTTATTGTGATATTCATTTGAATCCAGAGGAACTGTAGCGTTCACCGATATTCATTCGAATCCAGAATGACTGCAGCGTTCCAAGATAAAGAAAATTAGTTTTTCAGTTTCCGGAAAGTCCTTATAATGCCAAGAATAATCGTAGTGGCTCTTTTCAAGTGCAAAATACGACCTTGTTGGGACGAATTAGGCCATGGCAACCACTTTGAACGTTTTTTCTCTGGCGGAAATAAAATGTTGTGTCAAATTGAGAATTATAAGGCCCACAGAGACAATACCATTCTTTCTCTCATAACCGGTCCAGGGGATGTAATGGATTCTACAACTATCTCAAGAGAAGAATCAGATTACTGAAGCAAAATTGCAAATAATTGATGGCTTTGCTAATTTAGATGCGAGCTGTATAACCGGCAGGTTTTCTGAAAGTTTTAAGGGGGCTTAAATTTTAATTTGCCGAAGTAGATTTGTGTTTTTAATATTCCGTACTAATTTTTATCATGACGGAAAAGTTTGTAAGAAATATAATTACTTCTTGTGTAGGTAAGGTCGTTATTGCGGAATCGAAAAAGAAAGGAAAACCAACGAAATGAGTTCTCACCATTAGGAATTCTGTCAAACCGTAAAACCTCAAGTTTAGCTTAAGGGAATTCTTTCCAATTCAATTCGAAGAATTACACGCAATTTGTCAACCATTCAGTAGAAAATTCTTCGTGTTCGAGTATACATAGACTTTTCACAAACATTTGTTACATTTTATATCAGGACTAACCATAAAACTGGCAGTATAGGTTGAAGAATTCCATAAATCACACAACACAGCATCGTTCTTCAAAATAAGCAGTGACTTGCTAGAATAATTATTGTAGCGGGTGTTGTTTAAACATTACATCAATGATCACAAACTTTGATATTGTTAGAATTATACGTACTCGGAATATTTCAGTCTCTTAAGAGCTTGAGCGAGTTAGATGAATCAGTTGTGTTCTGTGTAGGCTTTGTTACTGTGTCCTTGAGCCACCTCAGGCACAGCGCAGTTAATTATTGACCCAACAGTTATACCCATCTTGAATTATCCTCGATAACTCAAAATATACAAATTCAATCCAATTAAAATTATGTAATTTTTTTACATGACGTAGAATGCCGACGCGCTACATTCGAGAATATCGAATCACTAGAAAAAAAATTGTGTTCAAAAATATTTCAGAAACTGTTTGTCAGAATCCGAGTCTAATTCAAAAGTCAAGCTTAATATATGTTTTTATTGATTCTATTTTTCGTTTAATATTAATTAATAATTATTTCGCTGGTATGTCACCAATAGAACTATAAATAAAGAGTGTCATATTCCGTGAACATTGAACCAGTGGTTCGGCTAGAATTTCTAACTACCCAATATGCATTGAGCGTTGAGCATCTCAAACTTCACTCAAACACTGAAATTCTATTGCCAGGCATAACTACCGAGAATTAATCAAAATTCACTTCAAGACGAGTCGAATTTACAAACATTTATAACCTCTACGACTGTTCCCAAGTCGCAGCGGTTAAACTCGCACCTACTAGAACTCGGGGATCCGCGGTCTAGCTTCAGTGGAGATGGGAATGGATTCCAAAAAGAGAACCTAGTAAATGGGTGTCAGGCAAATTTAATTCTCCCAGATAATGTAATAATACCTAAGTTTACCAAAAGAATATTCACGCTAAAAACAAACAATTTATTCCAGTAGCTTACAACACAGATCTTTAGATTCAATAAAAAAAACTACTGTGAAACCCTGTATAGGGGCGGCGGAAATTGTACGTAGATATTCTTCCTTGATGCAAATACGCGTCGCTTGAGATCAGGCGCATCCACGTTTCTTATCTATGATCATACATGATTAACACAAATCTTTCCCCCATTTCCGCTTTACAACAATAATAATTTATATAATTGATGATAATATGTTCAAGTCGTATATAGCAGCTATAAGATATATTTCGAGATTTATTTCCAATAACTTGCGTGCTGGCTATAGTCCTATTCCCGTTATTCGGTGTTATTTAATATTTATATACTCCGTAAATACCCTGATATTCGGGGTTATCTTGTATAAGTTTGCTTCAAAACTAAATCTGGCCGTGCCTCCACCAAATAATTCCTCAGATACACAGCAACGTTCTGGATACAGAAGAATAATCACAATATGAATTGTTTCTACTAGAAATGACGAGAATAGAACATTTAACACATACCTGTCAAAGTCGCCAAGATCATTCATGTGGTCAACTTGGATTTGCAAAAGGTCTTTAATTCCTCTTTCGAGATAAGTGAAGGTTATCTGTTATATTTCCAAATCAAACCAATATAACCCTCACTCTTAATTCGATTCCCTAAACTATATCGAACTAAGAAGATTCCAATAATTCTTACAAAGTTTGGAAAATGCGCATAACCTATGCTTCCTTCGCTGAATCTCCACAAAATGGACGATCTCATCTCACCGACGACGACTCTGACGAAATTTCAGAACGTCACACGAAACAATGTTGCCAATCCATCGGGTTCCGTGAACACAATCTCTTATGCGTCGATTGGTACCACTGAGACTCAACCTCAAATTCACTGACAATACAATAGACAAATTTATCGCAAGCAAATCATAAACAAACCTCTGCCTGGATCAAAAAGGAACGTTACACATTGTTACTTCAGCGAATTTTATTTGAAAATATTTTTAATTACCTAGCAACAGTGAAATATGCAAAGATTAAATGTACAGGAAAACCAAGCATAGTAAATATTTCGTTTTGAAATTTACAGGGGCCGAAGAATTTCCGCGATGTGTGTATTAATTTTTATTAATTACAAATATTGAATTCCCCACTTGCGAATTATTCGTGCTAATCGCTTCTCCTTTATTTTCTCCGATGAGCTTTGAGTTCAGCTGAATAAATTGGGCGCTGATCTTTATCAGTTGACAGAATTTTTACGCGAACCAAACCAGCGAATAAGCTCATTTTATGAATATGCCGTAGCGCAACTTTCCTTTGATGGTAAAATTTTATATAATGTAAAGAGTATATAGGTTCCTGTTTTATTTTGTACGGCACATTAATGACCCTCATAAAATTTCCCAAGTTTATATATTCTGCCTCTTGAATCCACCTTTATGTACTCGTCCTCTCTGCAGATATAACTCTCCTACTACAGAGGGTAATTTGTAAGGGAGTTGAAAATTCACCATCTGCAAGAGGTTCATGTCGGAACCGGAATTCAAATATTAGATTCTTCAATGATGCTACCTGGATTACTCACCTCGTATTTTCAACATGAAGATAAGAAAAGAGCCCTTCACGTGAGATGCAAGCCTACTAGGAAAAATATTTCATTCATACAGATATAATAATATGTACCTGGGTACCCTAGAAGGCATCGAAATGTATACAAGAAGGGATTTTCACACAATAATGATTTAACTCCACTTAACAGCCCATTAGTTTCACTAATCGATTTTAACTAATTTCAGACAATATTTTTTTAAATAAATTATTGTTTTCCGCGGTAACGTAATAATAATAAATTAGATTCCAAAACTGCGATCTTTTACCTCTCATTTGATGTATAGTTGACACTCTGGGGCCTTAAGCGGCTAAAAAGATGTTATCAAGAGATTGTCACGAACACACAACATTTTCTATAACGTGGTAGAGCACTACATGCAGATAGGCGTTTTCCAGTTTCCCATCACCATATTGAAGAAAAAGATGCCCTTCAATATTTAATATTTCAGCATATTTTGTTAACAATTTCAATTTTCATAAATCACAACACTAACGGGGAGATAGGGTTTTTTTTGCTGAGGTTTTTTCCCTAAGCTCTTGTATCATATATCAAATTATATGGTACCCCGTTACACTAACCTCTGCTAACACTTTTTTCATACACATGCTTTATTGTTAGATAAAAAACAAATTGTAATGCTCAAGTTCAAAAGAATATATATATATATATATATATATACATATATATATATATATATCACCATATTGAATTTTTTTCTCTTGTGAGTGTCATTATTTTCAAGATATTGAGGGGATAGGGGTAGTTAGCTTTTTCAAAAAACCTTTTTTTCTTTTATTGCATTTTCTTGAAGCATAATATCTCAGAAATATTCTCTGAAAATTTGAAGTAAATCGTCGGAACTGGATCAACACAAACAGCCATAACTTTCAAAATTATTAATATTTTTTTCTGAAATTTCTGTCAAATCAATTCGAAATCTTATTTGATGATACCAGATTTTTACTTTCATGAAATAAAATAATTTACTGGCAAAAAAAATTATTTAAAATTGTCATGTTTTGACGCTTCTAACTACACCTAACCCCTTAAGAAGGATACATGGTGTTCCAAAAAACGCTAGTCATCTCAAAACTTCTAAATTTTCAATCTAATACCCTGTATACTTTGTCATTTTTTATTTTTTTCTAATATGTATTTCATATAATGATTGAATTGTTAGCATAAAACGCAAATGAAAAATATTCTGTGTCCATGATATTTTGTTATTTTCACAAGCCTTGAAAATGCGCCTATTTGCCTAAAAAATAAATCAAAAACGGCAAAATATCAAAATTTGTCGTAGAATTAAAAAAATGAGTTCAAGCCCTGTGGACAGGAGCTTTTTGGCGCTCTAGTTCAAACAGACAAATTATATCTCCGAAAGTATTGGTTTCTCAGAGTTGGGGATTATATCAATGTATTCTTATGATAGAATTGCATCATAAAGGAAATTCAATTCAAATAATAGTGTATTTATCAAGATTAAATGAGCAATCTGAGAATGAGAACTGCACCATGGAAGAAATCAAATTAAAATAGCTGAACTGAATTTGACTCTCTCATATAGAACAGGATGAAATGTACGAGTATGAACACAAATCATATAATAAAGCTTAGATAGAATAATTATAGCATTCTGTGAAAACATAGAAGTACGATTCATCATTGTAATTTAGAAAAATCATATCTCCGAAAGTATTAGCTTGTTGGAGTTGAAAATGATATCGATGGATTTAAATGGTGCAACTGCATCTTAAATAAAAATTGAATTTGAAATTTGTTGGTTAAAAAAAAAATTTTTTTCTCGTAACTCCGAAACCATCTGGCCTATTTTGCCCAATAACGAACCTGACCGAGATATTCATCTCCCTAACCTAGTCTGAAAATTTCAACTTCCTAGCTCATTCCGTTCGAGAGTTATTGTAGAAATTTTTTTTGACTTTTTGCGGTAACCTGGTCAATACAAAACTTCACATGCGTATAAAGGTCATGATTCTACAATTTGATGCTAAATTTCAGATAGATCGAGTGATCGGTTTCGGAAATAGTCATAAAAAATGTGTTTTACTAAAATCGGCCATAACTCCGAAACCGATCGATGGATTTCGCTCATTAACGAACTTGTCCGAGATATTTACGCTCCAAACCCACCTTGCAAATTTCAATCCTCTAACTCCTTTCGTTCGAGAGTTATCGTGCCTACGGCCGGCCGCCGGACCGGCCGGACAGAATCGATTTCGACCTCGGATTCTTGATCAGTGAGTGGAACCAAATCGTTTGAGACCATTTTCAGCCAAAAATTCGAAAATTACAGACATTTGGGCAAATTGATAAGCACTAAGTTCCGAGGAACTAGAGCGCCAAAAAGCTGGAAAACGCCGATCTGTATGTACTGCTCTAGCCCGTTATCGAAAATGTTGTGTGTTCGTGACATTATTTCGATAACATCTTTGTAACCGCTTGAGCCCCAAGTGTCAACGATACACCAAATGAAAGGTAAAAGATCGCAGTTTTGGAATCTGATTTATTATAAGTACGTTACCGCGGAAAAAACATTTATTTTAAAAAGTACCCCCACCCCCTACCATTTGTTTTAGTGGGGGTCACAAAAACTTATTTCACCAGGGTTTCAAAGTACTCGAGCTGCTTACTCAAACCGTCAAATTTCATTGCTCTATCTCAACTGGCCTTTAAAATATTTGCAAAATAAAGAAACTCACACCTGGCTTAAACCATCCCTAACTTCTATCAGAAAACCCGGAGGACAGTTTAACAGTGTGACACCCTAATGGTACCCCCTCACCTCCTTGTCCGTGTCGGTGTGGCGGCCTCGGACCCTGTATAGTAGCAAGTTCCAGTCCACAGAAAACTCAACCAGAGAATTCGAATGCATCAAACTCTTTTCATTTAAATCATATCATGGGTTGAGTCTGAATGAGAAGAACCGCTAAGCAATGTATATCCCTGGATTGTTGAGTTTAGTTCAGCGTAAATTAGCAAACAGGATTAATACTTCAGGAGCAATGGAAAACCATATTCGATTCAGCCATGAAACGTTACCTCGAAAATATCAAAGGACGCTCATGGCATTAATATTTCAGAATATTCCTCTTGTAGGAATGCGTAAGATTAGCAGATAACCGGCCGTACCTATTATGCTTTTTGAGACTTAATTCCTGAGAATTAGTTCGAAACAGAAGGCATTCGTGGCATTATCTCCAGAAATAAAACACTTAGGAATAAGTCTGCCTGGCAATTTTGAATATGCCACGTCGAAATTCATTTTGTTCAAATAGGAAATGCAGAAACATTCCTGATTCTATATTCTAAAGAAAATAATTTTCTTCCTTTCCGGGAACCTCAACTAACGTCAATAACAGCGTTTATAAACTCCAAGAATGCAGTTATTCGTCCTCTTTTTATTTTTCTACTTCCTTATCATGTTCTGAACAATAACAGATGCAAATTTATGAAGTTTTATGATTAGCTTTATGAATTACGATTTCAGAAGTACATTTCACAAACAATATATTGCGATTAATATTTCTCTTCGAAATATGTCAGTTCACAAATATTATTGTCCCGAATGAAAAACCTTTTCAATAATTATTTTTCAAGACAAGTGTTTCTTTGACCCAATGAGGGTCAGCTGAAAATTACACAATGGAACATTTAATCTTACAAACTATACAAATCATTCTATGTTCATTGTTCATTGATGATATTCTCATTTCCACGAAAAGAAAATCAATAATCAACAAAATTTACCGACCGCAATTAAAAATCACTTCATCATAACACCATATTATAGAAACTTTCATGCAAAAATCAATTTAACTTTAAAATAAAAATGGGTTCAAGCCCTGTGGACAGGAGCTTTCTGGCGCTCTAGTTCAAACAGACAAATTATATCTCCGAAAGTATTGGTTTATCAGAGTTGGGAATTATATCAATGTATTCATATGATAGAACTGCATCATAAAGGAAATTCAATTCAAATAATAGTTTATTTATCACGATTAAATGAGCAATCATGAGAATGAGAACTGCACCATGGAAGAAATCAAATTAAATCTGGCCAATTTTGCCAAATAACGAACTTAACCGAGATATTCATCTCCCTAACCTACTCTGAAAATTTCAACTACCTACCTCATTCCGTTCGAGAGTTATATCTATGTCTATGGATGAAAAGCAGTCTCACTACTCTCAGATCTCTTACTTCATGTTCCGTTCCGAAATGTAAGACTTTTCTGAGAAAAACTAATTTCGGAGCAAACAACTGAGATTTTTCTCACTTCGCTCACAATTCTTCGATTGATTAGATAATGTCATGTCTCAGGAAAATAAGTTGACATTATGACAATTCATACATAGAATAATTATATCATTCTGTGACAACGTTGAAATACGATTTATTATTGAAATTTTGAAAAATCATATCTCCGAAAGTATTAGCTAGTTAGAGTTAAAAATGATATCATTGGATTCTTATGGTAAAACTGCTTAATGAAAAAAATTTAATTTGGAATTTCCTTTGTAAAAAAAATTTTTTTTTTGTTACTCCGAAACCATCTGTCCGATTTTGCCCAATAACGAACTTAGCCGAGATATTTATCTCCCAAACCTACTCTGAAAATTCCAATATTCCGTTCGAGAGTTATCGTGCCTACGGCCGGCCGGACCGGCCGGACAGAATGAATTTCGACCACGGATTCTTCATCAGTGAGTCGGACCAAATCGTTTAAGACCATTTTCATCGAAAAATTCGAAAATTACAGACATTTGGGCAAATTGATAAGCACTCAGTTCCGAGGAATTAGAGCGCCAAAAATACAATTTCACGTTGACGAATAGTAGACACAAAACCTTAGAAGATCTTTTAATCAATAATAAAACCGAAACCAAACAAGATCAACTCAGTGGAGTGTTCAGAATAACTTGCGCAAATTGTCCTTCAATGAACACCTACAAAGATCAAGTCTGCACTAGGATTCCATTTAAAAGATTCCGGCCATAAAATCACCACTGAAAATTTGAATATTTTACATATAGAAAATAATTTTCGCATGTCGTTAGTACTTCAACAATATGAAATCATGAAGAATAAAAACGCTCGATTTCTGTTGAATGATATCTCTGACTTATCCGGTAAAAACATAATATTTGAATTTCCCTCCCAAATCCAAACCTGTCAATTAAAAGTCTAGATTTAAACTTTATCGAATAGTATGAAACTAGAAATTTGAAAACAACGAATCAAAGGTCCGTGATAACATTCGTTCAAGTTCAATTTAAAAAATAATGTGTTACCTCTCTGTTCGTATATATTATTGAAACCTTAATTTACTATGGAAGAATTTATAACCAAGGCAATAACAATTATTTTTCGTTTCAGAGATTGTAGGGTAGTTAGAGATCCACAGACTCTGAAGTCGAAAGGCTATGGATTCGTGTCTTTCATCAAAAAATCGGTAAGTGCATCCACAAATTCGTCAAATCCTATTAATAATGGTCCTCGACGTTCAGGTGAAATTCCTTGTTGAGACCTCTTTGTATTTGAAAATTATATTTGAGAGCAGTTTCAAAAATGTAGATCAGTACTTGAAGAATAATTGCAACTATACAAATTTATTGACGATAAAACCAAAGTTCGAGAAGACTCCCTGAGCGAATAACCTTCTGGTTCTTCATTCATGTCAATAATTTTGTATACGGTCTGAGCTCTAGAAATTCACGAACATTATCCAACAAATTCACTGAAAACCCAAAACAGTAAGGAAATAGCATTACAGATCGTACTATACACTTTTAAATCCTATCAAAAAAAATGCCTTGCCTCTTAAAACACTCTATACTTTTTACTATACATCTATGATTTCAATGTGAGCTCCGTTATCCTGAAGTGTGGTCTTAACTGGAAAAATGTTGAAATTGTCAATGTTATCACTTTATTACTATCTTTAACCTTTTTACTGTCCCATGATAAATATTTTTATTTTGTGTTTTCCACGTGAACGACTTCGGTCGGATAAGTAACGTTGGAAAAGAATGAGCTGTAATAACCGTTTTGGAGAATAATAAAAACGAACTAACGATTTCAATAGCTGCGAGCAACATCTTAAGATCCAGCTAAATGGAAAATCGTCTCTTCATCTGATCCATTGAGCAAATTCTTTCGAATACCATCTAGATGTCTATGGGCATTTTCATGCTTGAATATCTGAATGGATTTCCTGGACTGTTTTGAATAAAATACACCTTGCTCTGGTCTTTTATACCCTTGGTTCAGTCTGAATTCCTGAAAGAAATTGCAATTAATCTGTTAATGCAATCATTGCGTGGAAAGATAAAACTTGTGGATTTTGCTGGAAGAATTACGGAAATTCGGATCCATATAAAACTAGGTGGCATATTCAGTCAATTCCATTTTCAATTCGAATTTTATCCAACATAGTTGATTATAGAAATTCGATGATAACTCCAACTTATGTCATATTAACTTTTATACATTTCGGAAATTTTCCAATTACGTACACACAAAATATCGCCATGTTTTACAGTGTGGATCAGTTCTTAGTTGCAGGATTTCAATACTTGGGATACCTGATTCTAACAACGTGTTTTTATGTTTTAGTTTGAAACTGTTATAATTCTGCTCAAGATATAATAACCTATATTCTTTTGAACTTTGAGCATTACATTTAGTGCATCTAACAGCAGAGCATGAATATGAAAATAAAAAAGTGTTAGCAGAGGGCAACGGGATAGAAGAATGAAGCGAGAGCAAACCTCAGCAAAAAAGCCCTGTCTCTCCGTTAGTGTTGGAATTTGAAAAAAAATTAAATAACCTATTAACAAAATAAGCTGATATATTGAAGGGCACCTCTGTTTTCAATATCGATTCTTTCTTAAAAAATCAGAGAGGTTTGTCCAAGGGCAAATCACGGACAAATCAAAAATTTCATGGTTTATCAAATTGATTTAAAATTTACTATCCATCCAAAAATTGATTCAGGAACTTTATGAACAGCCCTAAATACATCTTACGAAAAAATGAGTACGCTTCTAGAAAAATACCCCAACTATCAGTTTCAAACTATTAAAATCGTGTCCCTTTCAAAGTTCATCCTCAGTTATAATTTTCAATATCGTCGACCTGTTGTTCGAAAGCGAATTATTAGAGTTTCTGCTGTTTTTTCTTCAGGTAATGGACTCGATCGAGCCATCATATTTAAGAGACATTCCTTTCGTTCAAACACTAGAGAAAAACCGTTATCAATCAGAAATCATGAATTTCCTCAATTACCAATAATTACCGGGATTCTTTCAATGGCTTTCTGGTGCCGCAAAGAAGCGTTTTCTCACTTGGATCTCTCTAGAATTCATATTCAGGGAATTGAAGAATTTTTTCGAAAGCAGGTTAAAAATTTAATCGATTTGAAAACGTCGTGGCAGAATTTAAGGGAGACTGTTACGATTTCGAACATTTCTGTAATATTCCAAAGTAACAGAAACATTCTTCAAAAAAGAAAAATGTTTCTTGAAAATTTCTGCACGCCTGTAACGAAGATACAAAGACCTTGCCAAAAAAGTACCACAGGACCCACTTTCCTTTTTCAAAAAATTTAGAGGGTTGATGGGGATGGCACAGGGTGCAACCTGTTTCAGGATTTTGTTGGCAAATATTTTTCTTGTGAGAAAATGAATTTGTTCCATAATTTTGACGCGCACTGTATACTGAATGATAATATAATATTCTGATTGCAATCCGAAAAATGTAGTAGTGATTTCCATATTTTAGGAACCACTATCCTTTCTTTAATGCTTCCAACGGTGGGTTTACCAATTTTCTATTCGTCTTTTGTTCGTTTACATTGGTATATCTTCCTATTAAGGAATTGCTAAAATACTCAAATTCATCCCGACTTCGACATGATACAAAAAATAACATAAGACACAGTCATATATCGGAAACTTTGGGTTATTTGGAAATAGACTAAAATATCAGAACTTCATACGGCATAATGCCTTAGTTCTTGAAGGAAATCTCAGAGATGAGAGACATTTGAAAATTTCAATCAATCAATAAACGACATAAATAAAATGAAGAACGGCCAACATTGTCATTCAGCTTGCTTAAACGACGAACACATTTCACGAACGGATTGAGTGTAATTTTAGAGACCAGCATATCTTGTAACCACGTCGAAATAGATTACGGATTGATTTCCCACATTCTTGAACCATAGTCATCTGTAACTGCAGGCGTTGCTGAAAAATTGGCCGATTATTCCCAGGAAGAATAAATCCTCCATTTAATGAAATTTTTAATATTACGTTACACGATGAAGAATGATCCAAATTCTCGATGTCAAAATAGGTAAATTGTGGGCATTATTTCCAATCAACAGTGTTCGAATTTCAGATCTCACATAATTGACATGGAAATGTCAATATTCTCACCTCAATATTTCATTAAATTGCGAACTATAGAACTCTGGGGAAAAATTATTATTCGAACTTCGATTCGACTATTCAACTTATAAATTATCGGTCAATTTGGGCTGATCGATAGGCTTTCTGCTCAGGTGAACAAGCGCGCCAAAAACGACATCAATGATATATACAGTGCGCGTCAAAATTATGTAACAAATTCATTTTCTCAGAAGACAAATATTTGGCAACAAAATCCTGAAACAGGTCAATTTTTGTTTCACTTTTACCAAATTTTTATGCATTGTTGGAGGATTTTTGTTGCACCCTGTGCCATCCCCATCAACCCTCTAAATTTTTTGAATAGGCAAAGGAGGTCCTGTGGTACTTTTTTGGCAAGGTCATTGTATCTTCTTTACAGGCGTGCGGAAATTTTCAAGAAAACGTTTTTCTTTTTTGGAAAATAGTTAGTTCAAAGAGGTTTTCAGTATGTGCACTTTGTCATGGCTCATTTACTTTGTGACGATGGTACCTGATGAAATTCGTCACCCAATGAAAGTCGACCATTACAGTTTTGTTCGTGCACAACTTTCAACCCCCTCACGCTTCCCCCCATTTTTTTCTCCATCAAAGAGTTCGTAGGGGTTGAAAGTTGTGCATGAACAAAACTGTAATGGTCGATTTTCATTCGGTGACAAATTTCATCAAGTACCATCGTCTCAAAGTAAATGAGCCATGACAAAGTGCACATACTGAAAACCTCTTTGAACTAACTATTTTTCAAAAAGAAAAATTTCTTTTTGAAAATTTCTGCACGCCTGTAAAGAAGATACAAAGGCCTTGCCAAAAAAGTACCACATGACCCACTTTCCCTATTCAAAAAATTTTTAGGGTTGATGGGGATGGAACAGAGTGCAACAAAAACCCTTCAAAAATGCATAAAAATTTGGTAACAGTGAAACAAAAATTGACCTGTTTCAGGATTTTGCTGCCAAATATTTTTCTTCTGAGAAAATGAATTTGTTCCATAATTTCGACGCGCACTGCATACAGGGTGAGTCTTTGACCACTGCATTAATTTCAACCAAAGATACCTCTCATCAAATGAAACACTTTTTTCATTTACCATTTTCCAGATTCGGCTCAGGTAAAAAGTTACAAGCGTTTTAAGATTTCACAATGTGCTAATACACTCCCGCATATAAATTATCTATGACATTGTTGGTGGACGAGAATAAGGCATGGTAACGTGGTTTACAGCTTGATTCGGGATTCCAACGCTCAGGGACGGATCCATAAAAGTAGTGAAATTTCTGGAGTTTTCCATTTTAAAACATTCAATGAAGAATATCTCGAAAACGGTGCGTTTAAGGAGAAATGATGAAGAATAATATAATGTTCTAAAACGATGGAATATTCTCGAAATGACTAAAGAAAAAAGTTTTATATGCTTTCTTTATGCTAATTTCGTTTAGTTTTATGAATCCACGAGTCCATAACTAGAAAACCAGTAGAAGTAGAAAATAACTAATATTTGGAAAATATGTATCATAGTTATAGAAAACTTTACGCAAACATTCATTTTATTCGAAAAAAGGATGTCAAAGCTACAATATAAAAAACAATTAAAAAAATGATTTTTTTTCAAAATTTCAACAGCCTGTATCGTTTTACCTGAGCTGAATTAGGAAAAATGTTTAATCAAAAAAGTGTTTCATTTGATGAGAGGAATCTTTGGTTAAAATTAATGCAGTGGTCAAAAACTCACCCTGTATAAATCTTGGAAAAATAAATATGTATAACCCATGATGAACACGCAAAACCCTACCGACTTCACTTCAGTGCTTTTTACATCATACTTGATGTAAATGAGAAATTTCAGAAGATTGAGCAGCTACATAGTTTCTTGAATACCGAATGTTTCGAGTATTTGACTATTCGAATAGCAGCAAAAGTAAGTATAGAAAATTTCACGTCGGAATTTCATGGAAAATGAGAGGTAGAGGCACATAAAAGGGGCGTCATCGTTACGAAACCAAATAATAAAACGGATATTTCAGCTGGGAAATCATTTTGGCAATTCGAATTTTCCTAAACGGGCCTCGACCGAAATTCTCCTCGCTTTGGACTGTAATAAATGGCAGATCTCTGATTCAAAATGATCACGATATGTATTTTGTAGTCGCCGAATTAAATGTTGGGGTCCTGAAACACGAAAAGAAGTGATCGATTTGGTTTAGCACTCCGCCTATAAGCTGAATGAAATTTAGATGACGTGACGGCTTCATTTAACTGGAAATTAGCACGACAACTTTCAAGGTATCGATATTTGGGAAGGATACACTCAATTGGTCTCGGTAAAATTCGTAAATTTCATTACTATCATGCTAAGGCCGTACCTGCGTCTATTGTCACGAAGCTTTGCACAATTACAATCATGATACAGGTAGATATCATCATTAATGGCTATCGTCGCAAAATTCTGTGTTAAGTAAAGGGTTTTCCAATAAGAGGTGTTATTTTGATATTCAAAGAAAAATGCCATTTTTCAATATAAATGATCGGATGTTTATTTCATTATATAGAAGAAGCTATGCCGTTAATAGTGGAAAATAACATCAGGCAAATGACCACCACGACCACGCTTACAGGACCATATCCTTTTAATGAAATTTTCCATAACCAAATCGCAAAGTAGCTGCCCTATGTCCTCGATAGCCTCACGAATTCCATCTTTGAGGTCTTGAATCGACACTGGGCTATTGGCGTAGACCTTCTCTTTCACGTGGCCCCAAAGGAAGAAGTCGCAAGATGTTAAATCACAAGATCTCGGTGGCCAATTGTGATCACCTCTTCGAGAGATAACACGGTCCGGAAACTTTTCCCGCAAAAGATCAATGGTTTCGTTGCTTGTGTGGCACGTAGCGTCGTCTTGTTGAAAGTAAACGTTGTCCAGATCAATACCATCCAATTCCGGCCATAAAAAATCATTAATCATCTCTCGATAGCGCAATCCATTCACCGTAACTGTTGCTCCAGCCTCATTTTCGAAAAAGTAAGGTCCAATGACACCGCCGGACCATAAACCGCACCAAACAGTCATACGTTGAGGATAGAGAGGCTTTTCAACAATAACTCTTGGGTTTTCCGAGCCCCAGATGCGACAATTTTGCTTGTTGACGAAGTCACCGTGGTGGAAATGGGCCTCATCACTCAAGATGATTTTTCGATGGAATTCCGGATCATTTTCATGCATTTCAACAACCCAAACAGCAAAGACACGACGTTGTTGATGATCGGCTGGCTTGAGTTCTTGTGTTAACTGAACTTTATAAGCCTTAAGACCCAAATCTTTATGCAGAATACGGTGTAATGACGTTTGTGGAATGCCTAATTCCAAAGAACGACGAGGAATAGACAAACCTGGGCTTTCTTCAACACTTTCGGCTACAGCAGCAATATTCTCGGCTATTCTTGAGCGACGTGCACGGGATTTATTCTTCACATAACTAACTTGTCCCAACACCTCGAATTTTCCCACCAATTTCTTTATTGCTGTACAACAAGGTGCTTCACGACGACCCTAATATGTTCGAGTTTTATGAACAAATTTTCACCATTTTTATAGTGAATTTTAATAATTTCAATACGTTCTTGAAGCGTGTATAGTTCCATTTTTATTAATGGCGTAGTTTCTACTTGTCAAATGTCAAAAAATGACAGCTTCAAAAGTGACATCTACCGAAATAACGGGCTATTCAAAATAACACCTCTTATTGGAAAACCCTTTATCAGCTTTTGCTTTGGTACGATATATGTGTCTTGGTCTCAGACAGCTGAAAAACTGCAGATACTGTAATAGATTGGAGTTGTATCATTCACAATGGCATGAATATTATCAATCACTGGTGTCTGGCTGAGGTACTCAGTGTCAATCCAACCAAGACTGGCATTGTCCCCTTTAAACCTAGCGGGAAAGTAGAACTGACTGCTCTGATACTGAGGGGAATTATATCTGGTAGATATCTTGGAACTTTCGATGTAATTATTCTTCCATGGAGTGAGCCCTACTCCAGGAAGGTGCGGGTCCGATACAAAAGTAGTTGAAGCCCCTTTTCTGAGTAGTAGGTTGCCTCCTGCGTCTTCCGGATCCAGAACAAAGTGTTGTTCATACCTAATTTGTTTAGGTTTAACCAGGCACTCCAATACCATCTTTGATTGATGACGTTGTAGTCCAGCACAGGAAGGTTATCTTCCTAGGACACTGATAGGAGCATGGTTTCCCAGGAAAACTCGGGGTCGTGTGGCTTGGTTCAGCCCTTAAGAACTGCGGCCGATACGATCTTTTGTTCCATAACCCTACTTTTTCAATCCAAATAAAAATAAAATAAAATATTTTTTTTTTCACCAGACAAATACGTTTTTTATAACTCTGCTGAAATGGTTAAAACTTCCTCCTGATTAATCGATGAACAAACTAATTCCTAACCGCTTCTAAACATTCAACGAACGCTCTACAACTTATTATATATATATATTGTATTTTAGAGGGAAATGGGAAAACTGATTTTCATCCGAACAGGTCGAACTATTCTTTCTGGGGATTTACTTGTCCAGATAGCCATAATTATAACGCAATAATTCAAAATGAATTCCCAGTCAGGGCAACTGCGACAGCGGAATTAATACCTGTGTAAATCAATCACTTATTTTTTTTACACCCTATCGTGAAATCCCCCGATTATATTGTCATGTTGAGTTGAACTATGTTGTTTTCGTTTATGTTCATCCCTGCAAATTAAGAGCTTGGTGAATTTTCATGAAATAAAAACAGGCGATGCCGTTGTTGCGTTATTGATATAATGTGTTTCGGTTGTGAGGTGTTTTGAATACACTCGATATGTCAGTGGTTCGTGAAAACCGCAGAAAAAAACAAGTTGGATTCGGAAAAATACTCAGGCTTCAATGTTCCGTTGAATTCGATAAATAATTTTCGAATTCAGCGAATTTACCAGTTTTGATTTCAAAGTATGGTGGTTGTTTTATATGCTTGCTTCGTTCTAATACTTTCTTCTACAAAATCAGCCAAATTTGGTCAATCCCAATTGAGCAATTTGCAAAATTGTTTTCTCTGTTCAACAAAATACAAGTCGAATCCTTAAGTTTCCTTTGAATGTCATCAGAATCTTTTTTTTTTCACTCCAATCTATCATGTAATCTCCATTGATTGCACATACATGTTCTGCTTTTTTTATTTTTATATGTCTCTATTCCTCAAGTTGTTTCTATTTTCCGACTTCCTTACCTCTAGTGTATTTCTCCTGCATACGATTTACCACAAATACAAGGAATAGTGTTTTCTCAGTTTTTGGATTTTTCTCTTTCATTAATCGGTTTTGTCTTAGTTAAAAGATCATGTTGAGTTTTGAAAACAGCTTGTATTGAACTTTGACCCTAATCTCCTGATTTTTTTCTGAAAGGCCGCGAACATAAGGGATCATCAGATTCAATAACAAATAATAGTTAACCAAGTACATCAAAATAACCAGCAAGAACAATAACTCAATCTATTTAAGGTGATCCCTTATGTTCGCGGCCTTTCAGAAAAAATCAGGAGAATTGGTTCAATATAGGAACCCTTTTCAGAGCTCAGAATGACCAAAGGTCTTTACTACCTAAGACAAAACCGATTAATCAAAGAGAAATATCCAAATACAGTATTCCTTGTAGTTGTGGTAAATCGTATACAGGAGAAACATCGAGACTAATTAAAGTCGGAACATAAGAAAAACTTAAGGAATAGAGAGATACAAAAATTAAAAATAACAGAACATGTATCAAAGGATATAATGGAGTATAAAACGAAGATTCTGACGACATAAAAAGAGAACAGAGAAAACAATTTTGCGAATTGCTCAATAGGCATTGACCGTATTTGCCTGAATTTGTAGAAGAAAGAGTTAGAACTTGGAAACTTCTATGTAAAATGAAACTGTGTTTCTGTTTTTTCAAAGACTTACAGTATGACAAATTTGTTGTTGTTTCTTTACCGTTTATTAGCCAACATTATTCTAAATATTATTTCTGATAAATATCTAATGTTTCGGACGCAGGAGCAATTTCAACAATACATTTTTCAATTTTTTTTTATTTTATAATTATATATGAAAGGAAATTAGTGATCTTTCATAACAGCTTTTCAGCCAGATCTATTGGGCCTTAATTGAGGTTTAGAACTTGACAAATGAATTTAAAAAACTTACGCATTCACATCGAAATAGGGGAAATAGTTCCCTACGTGAAAAACCTATTATTTTCATAAAAGAGTTCCACTCATTTTGGTGTTCACTATCTACTATAGAATCATCACCATCCTCATATAATCTACATCGCCTATTTCTGTTGAAAAAATTTCAATTTCCGCTTGTATCAATACCCTTTAATGAAATTCGTTACGCCTATGATTTACTAGTGCTATGATTGCACTAACCTCGTAAACAGCTCTCATTAACTGAGGTATTCACCACAAGCATGTGTTTCTGATGGCTCTATCAGTGACATTTATGAGAGAACCCTCAATTTGTTCTCCATTTAAAGCAACAGAAAGTACGGGTTTAGTTCAAATGCACATAACCAATAACCAATTCGTACGAACTATGACTCATTGAATAAGAGAAAACATTAAATGTTGATCTGAGTTTAGCTGTTATGAATTTATAACAAAATTTCAATATGGGCTGGTTGTATCCTTAGTCCTGGACCGATCATTAAGAGCAAGGATTTGTTAATAATAACTTTTAAAGAACTGAAGTTTGGGTACAATGATACTTTAAGGGCTTCAAAGCATGTATACTTGTATACATAAAACTTATTGTATTATAATACGCTATGCTAGCAGTTATTTAGTTTACAATTCTAGAACGCTCCGATCAGAGGTTTTGAAGGCCATTGCAAAATTTCAGCGATATCAGATAGTTTCTGAGACATAGAATTGCATTCAATAATTTGAAATCATAGAGCGCTCGTTTAGGTAGGGCGAGCGTGCAGTTTATACATCGCCTTAAAGTAGATATTAAAGCAACTTATAACAAGTTGCAAAGTAGACTGCTAATCTTTAAAATTACATATGGAGTTCATTGTTTGTTTTGGATGGAGCATTAAAGCTTAGAAGCCTTTTTCCGTTTTTCTATATATAAATTCTTGAACTAGTGAAAAGCTTTAACTGTTTTTCGGGTAATTTATAAAAGGTTTGGTTTTGTGTTCTTGAAGTTTTATTGTTTAGCGGGTTATTGAATAACCGGTTGATGAATAAATGTAAACTGACTGTTTCATGTTACCAGGGAGCAGCTTAATTATATGAAATGTAAATATCAGAGTTGATAGGTTTTCTAAAAATATCGAAGCTGATCGAAATTTAGATATATCTAGATGATTTCGAATCTAATAATGGCCATAAGCAATCCTGTTCCATTTCGAAGGAGAACTTAATTAATGGACACTTACAATTGTAAGATATTGGTAAATTCGTCAATATCAATCTTTTCATCTACAATTGCAAAGATGTCATCAACACCACAACACCTATCCCAAAATTTTGGAGAATGTTTGTGTTCTTATCTTATTTCATGTTCTAATTTTCTGAGGAAGACATTAGTCGAAAAGGGGAAAAAAGGGTTATCCATTACCATACCGAATGTTGGTTTATAATATTTATCGTTAAATGAAAAGATATACAGGGTGCACCGGGAGGAATGTGACAAACGGAAAACATAAACTGAGATCATCTGGGTAGACTCATATTGAGGGATTTCAATCGCCTGAGATCCTTGGTTTTGGATATACAGCGTGAGTGAAATTTCAAAGTTCAATGAATTTCGATCCAATCAACTGACAGATTTCGAAGTTTGCAGTTATATCACTCTTTTCGACCGCTTTCATTTACCATTTTTGAAATTAGAAAATCAGGAAAATTTCAGACGTTTGTTATCTTTGTGTATATTAGTTCGCTCTTCAGGCGAACACTGAACATTTCCACCTTTATTTTATGCATAAATATTGCTTGATGTTATTGATTAATTTCTTACATCATTTTTGTGTCCAAATGTTTCGTTCATTTCATTTATGTTCGTACATTGCAGATAATTTATCGTCATACCGAAAAATGGAGTCAAAATCTATTAAATCGACAATAAAATATAATAATCAGCCTGTATGATAGCGCCAAGCAATATTTTTGGAGTTTTTTTACGTGGGAAAGTGCGTGATTCTATACGATCGTGCATTATGCTGCCACTTCGACTCACTGATGAAGAATTCGTGGTCAAATTCAATTATTTCCGGCCGGCCATCGGTTGCTACGATGACTCTCGAACGGAAAGAGATAGCGACTTGTAATTTTGAGAGTTGATTAAGCAAACGAATGCGACAGTTTATTACGGTAATGGGTATAATCGGCCAAATGGTTTCGGAGTAGTAACCATCCGAAATTTTGTTGTTATTTCCTCGATAGCTCGAAAAATACAGATACGATCGAATTGAAACCTGTCAATTAGTTGAAGAATGCTAAGTCGCGAATTATCGAAAAATTTCATGAGCATCGTATCACTAAAAAAAATTAAATATTTATTTTAAAAAAATAGAAAAATTTGTTTGAATTGTATATTTGAGTAACAACCATTTGTCAGATTCCGCTGATATTCCGCACAAACCTTCAAGCCAAATTTTATTATCTAATATTTTGAAATTACAGATCCAATTGATTTGAAATCTAATACTCGGTTGAAAAAAGTCGGCTTGAATCTTCATGTAGTATTTCGTGAGAGTGAGGCGTGAATAGACAAAAAGACATGCGCTCAAAAGGTTCTGACTTCACGTCAGTGCTTTTTGAGAATTCTTCTTAATATTTTTCAATAAAATTAACAAAAATTATAAACAGATTATGCGATGACCTGCACAATCGCCATTTTGTCACACGAAGGGTCTTTTCTCGAAATATGAAGGTATGAATGAGACAGGATAAAAAATCTTGTTATTTTAGCCAACTTACTTTACTCTTGATGAATATAGACAGATTATCTGATATTTGCTGGTTAAACCATGTTACATTTTTCTGAATCTTTGCCATGAATGCGTGAAAGACACATTTCGAAGTTTAACCACGTAATGTTGGCAACAAATTTCAATCCAAATGAGACTCCTTATTCGTATTTTTACATGAGTATCCCCTACAGAATTTCCCCAGAACGTATTTGTAGCCGGGAACATGCATTCGGGACAGTAATGGAGAGCACAACAATTCCCATCCGTTGTCAAATGAGGGTCTCAAGAATAACTGTAACGGTATAAAAACAGTAATTCTTCAACAGTAATTCAACAATACTGATGTGTTGAGAAAAACTGAGTCCATTTGGTGCTCGTATCTTTCTAGTTTTGTAAAAAATCATTCAATTACACGAAGTGATGCTAGAGTAGCTGTTATTTGGCGTTGTCTCTTCGAGACAATGCACTGCGAGGCAATGGCCTGTATTTTGGGGTCTAGGGGGTGGTAACTTACATTCAACCCTTATGGATCTCATTTCCTGGAAACTGTCTGGTCATCACGTGAAAGAGTGGACTCATATTGCTAACAATATAGTTTGCATCCTATTTAGTTGGGCAAAGTGACATTTTCTGATTCCCCTTACTCGAGAACGTCGTAACATCTATTTGTTTTTCGCAATTTCCCACAATTTCAGGGAATAAGCACTACTTGAACGAAGTATTGGAATGCTTTATTCCCTTACGTTTCATCTTGATTTTAAAACTATAGAAACTATACTTATTTCATTACATTTTTGGCGCTCTTGTTACTGGTAACAGAGTGCTTATCAATTTACCCAAATGTCTGTAATTTTCGATTACACAATTATAGGATATTATAATTACCCCTACCCTATATACCCTTGGATAATCCATATGATGAGGAAAATATATTCAGAATATCTTCAGTGAAAACAAAACCGGAATATTGATATAATATAATTTTCAGATGAGATTTGAGGAATGAATATCTCGGATAAGTTCTTTATTTAATTTTAATTCAGTTTCGTTTATGATGCAGTTCTATTATGAGAATCCATTGATATCATTCCCAACTCTGAGAAACCAATAATTTCGGAGATGAATTGTCAAAGTTTGAACAAGAGCGCCAAAGCTCCTGTCCACAGGGCTTTCCCACATTTTTAGATATCGTTGTTGCTGAATGGTTCCGAGTTTTCTCTCCAAAACTCTCCTAAAATTTAATTATTTGAATTTTTCTTCATTATAAAAACTAGATATTTGTCAGAAGTAATATACAGGGTCTTTCACGAGGAACCTCACCCATATTTATACGGGAAACTACTGAACGTATTTTCATGAAATTCAGCACTTATAAGTATTTCACGATGCTGATGAAATCTAAAATATTTTCAAGGCATGAGCACCTCCGGTTTTTCCGGAAATGACGTCAACTTCCGTTTTTCAAATTAGAACACCATTTTTTTTATTGCAGAAATAGATTCCTTAGAAAATTTCAAATTATTTGGATGTAACATTTTTCAGTTTTGGTTGGAAAATTCTCTCTGAGCGGGAAAATTCGAAAAAAAAATCGAAAATAGAGCTCCGCTGAAACAAGAATAACTTCGAGGTTTTTGGATGGAAAATTTTCATTTTTGGGATTTTTCAAGATGTAAGATTGATGTATCCACTTTTAAAATCGAAATCGCGATTCATGATACAGGGGGTGAAAAAATCGCTTTCAAAGTTAGGGATGACAAAATCGTGAAAAATCAATTTTTTCAAATTAGAACCCCATTTTTTTATGGCAGATATTGAATCTACGTTAAAAAATAATGTGAGTGTATGCATCACACCCTTGCCCTAAAATGGATATTTTCTGAGTAATTCACAAAAAACTGTTTTTCGTCTTGAATTTTCAGCTATTTCTTTTCCCTTCACGCCAAAAAGATGAAATTTTCAGGAACTGTTATTTGAACCATGCTGTAGATTTTTCACCCCTTCTTGAAACCGACTTCAAGTTACTATTAGGAGAACCATGGCAAACTCTCGCAGTTATAACTAGAGAAGAAGCTCAAAGTTTTGACCGTTAATTTCTAGACATTTATTTACACGTCTCAGGAATGCTTCGTGCGTTGCTCTTCATATTTCATCGGGAGGAAGAGATCTGCAAAAGTGTTTAAAAACCAAATTGAGTTTCAAAACTATGAATCTAAAAATCTAAACAAACCTGAACGCATTTCTGACTCGTTCTATGCAGTCCTCTTTATCAGTCAGGGGAGTTGAGTAGACAATATTTTTTATCCTACCCCAAACATAATAGTCTAAAGGAGTTAAATCGGGAGAACGTGGTGGCCAAAGATGTGGACCATTGTTCGCCAACCATCGATCTTCAAATAGCCTGTAGAGGATATTTGACACATTGAGTGAATTGTGTGGAGGCGCGCCATCTTGTTGATACCATAAGTCATTATGGTTCTGTACTAGCGGCTCAATTATTTGAGTCAATATGTCAGAATATCTATCTCCTAAGGGAGAACATTCTTTAAATAATGCAAACATGTGTAGTGTTCTATCTTACCAGTTAAAGTCCCATCATAAATGTGAACATCGAGAATTGCATTATTTTTGATGGCGCAAAAAACATTGAAACTCCAGGTCTCTTGAAAGTTCCATTGTCTGAAGTGGTGGTTGTTCTCTTCATCCCAATAATGACTGTTATGCCTATTGAAAGAACCATTCTTTGTGAATTTAGATTCATCTGTCCAAATTATACAGTCCAAAAAGTTTTCATTCTCTTGAAATCGAATCATCATAGCTTCGCAAAACTCTGTTCTCCTGACGAAATCAGTTTCCTTCAAATGCTGTACCCTATTGAATTTATATGGGTGCATTTTATGTTTTTTTAATATTCTCCAAACACTCGATTGAGATAATCCCAGATCAATCTCGGCATCTTTGAGAGAATTTTGAGGATTCACACGAAAATATGCAAGAACTGTAATTTCGTTGTTCTCATCTTCTACTACACTTTTTTCTCTGTGTATAGTTTTCTTAACGAAAGATCCGACATTTCTCAAGTTTGTCATGGTTCTGTTAATGGTATCTCTCGTTGGTCTGGGTCGGTCAGGAAACCTCTCAATGAACAGTCGAATCGTTCTATCTACAACATTATTACATTCTCCATGAAGTAGAATGAGATTTAAATAATCTTCATTGGTAAAATTAGGCATAGTGGTCGATTTTATAACTTAATACGAATTATCACCAAATTAATAGTAAACACAAAATGCTACTGAATAAACAGGAATTTGGCAGATGTAATTAATGATATCTATCATTAAAAAAAAAGAATGTAAAACATGGTAAGTTTTTGCATATGGTTCATAAGGAATTATTTATTTATCACTGGAGAGAAAACCGATGGCCGATTAGTTGAAATAAAGAGGTTTCCGATACAAATTCGAATCAAAATTCGCCATCTATTTAGGAACAACCTGTAACTTTTTTCTCTTGCATATTAGGGTAGTAAAATCTAGAACATGGTTTAAGTAACAGTTCCTGAAAATTTCATCTTTTTGGCGTGAAGGGAAAAGAAGTAGCTGAAAATTCAAGACGAAAAACAGTTTTTTGTGAATAACTCAGAAAATATCCACTTTAGGGCAAGGGTGTGATGCATACACTCACATTATTTTTTAACGTAGATTCAATATCTGCCATAAAAAAATGGGGTTCTAATTTGAAAAAATTGATTTTTCACGATTTTGTCATCCCTAACTTTGAAAGCGATTTTTTCACCCCTTGTATCATGAATCGCGATTTCGATTGTTAAAGTGGATACATCAATCTTACATCTTCAAAAATCCCAAAAATGAAAATTTTCCATCCAAAAACCTCGAAGTTATTCTTGTTTCAGCGGAGCTCTATTTTCGATTTTTTTTTCGAATTTTCCCGCTCAGAGAAAATTTTCCAACCAAAACTGAAAAATGTTACATCAAAATAACTTGAAATTTTCTAAGGAATCTATTTCTGCAATAAAAAAATGGTGTTCTAATTTGAAAAACGGAAGTTGACGTCATTTCCGGAAAAACCGGAGGTGCTCATGCCTTGAAAATATTTTAGATTTCATCAGCATCGTGAAGTACTTATAAGTGCTGAATTTCATGAAAATACGTTCAGTAGTTTCCCGTATAAATATGGGTGAGGTTCCTCGTGAAAGACCCTGTAGAACAAGTTTTCCTGATAAACAGTAACGAAACAATATCAACTATAAAACACGTTCCGGAGACTGAATTTGACTCCTTTTTCCGACACCAAGCGAAAATCTTCCTCTGAGTAGTGAGTTGTATTGGATCCCATTGTCAAAGTTTAGCGAAATATTAACTACAATTTTTAAACTCATTAACAAGAATCGAATACATTTTTTGAGGAACAACAAACACTTGAGAAATTACAAAATTCAAATTTGAACCGAAATGACATTCTAGTTTTGATGTTGTTAGTTTGTTCCCAAATGTTCCTGTCGATAAGTCCCTTCAAAAAGTTCGAACAAAATGAGGAAATGATGACTCAGTGATTAATGATTCAATATTTAATACTATGTAATTATATTATGGAAATGCTTGATGTATGTTTAAATACCACCTTTTTCCAACTAGAAGAAAATTTGGAATGGCAATGGGTGTTCATCACCTGTGGCGATATGTTGATGATATATTTGTAATTTGTCAACATGGCGGAGAAGAGTTACACAAATTCCTCAATTTAATAAATTCGAAAGAACCAAGCATAAAATTCAGTTTGGAAATCGAAGAATAATAGTCCATACCACTAACACATTCTTTTCTGTATTATGAACCAGACTCAAGAAAAAATTATTGATACACAAATGTAGATCCATATTTCAGTATTTTCTTGCTAGCAACATTATGAAAATACTGTATATAGGAAGATGTCTCACTATACTTAAGGAGGTAAAAGGTAGTATTAACTTCAGTGGTCAACGAACAGTAATTTCTTTTGATGATTCCATTATGTTCTTCTTTCCTATTGCCTCCAAAAACTACATCAAAACAGTCTTGTATATATATTCACAAATTCAAGAATCGAATACTCGCTTTCCAAGAGAAAATAACAACAACGAAATGATCTCGAATAGCTAGAAAAGATGGCATTTATGAATAGTGATCACAGACAGATTCTGTGTTCACATTCTGTGAAAACATATAGAACTTACGATGTAAGTATTATTGAAACTTTGAAACATCATATCTCCGAATGTATTAGCTTGTTAGTGTTGAAAATGATAAAAATGGATTCTTATGATGAAACATCATCTTACAAAAATTTGAATTCAAAAGTTGTAATATAAAAAATAATATTTTTTTCGTTACTCCGAAACTATTTGACCAATTTTGCCCAATAACGAACTTAACCGAGATATTTATCCCTCAAGCCTACTCTGAAAATTTCAACTGTCTAGCTCATTCCGTTCGAGAGTTATCGTGTTAACGGCCGGACGGACGGCTGGCCGGACACAATCGATTTCGACCACGGATTCTTGATCAGTGAGTCAAACCAAATTGTTCAAGACCATTTTCAGCCGAAAATTCGAAAATTACAGACATTTGGACAAATTGATAAGCACTCTGTTCCGAGGAACAAGAGCGCCAAAAATCGTTTCAATGTCAAGGTTTAGTAGCATTGTTTCTCATTCTTTTTGTTTTCCTTAGTTTTTCGAAGATAATAGATCTTCGTTCATTGAATGAACTGAGAATGGATGGAAAAAAGTGAAACCCACATTTCCTTATATTCCTTAATTGAATCTCATGGGTTGTTAATTAATCAACGTTTCCTTAGAACCGCTCTAAATACAATCAGAATAATTGCTTGCTGTGGCTTTTTCGGTCCCAATTCATCCCGTTTAATAGGCCTACTAATCGAACCCGGTTTGCAGAGGAATCACATTCGAAATCACAACATTTTTACTGCATAAAGGGAAAACAAATTATGCTGCAGCTCTGTCATTTGTTTAGGTTAGTTGTTAACCGAAAGGGAAATAGCAGCTGGACATTTTTTATACCGGAATATATGGGGAGGCAGATGATGCAGAACACTGGACTGTTTATTGCGCAACGTAATTCAAACTTTTCGCGAAACTTTGCAAAAATATTTGTTTACGAAGATTATTTCAACTCGGGATTAAACATAATTTCTGGATATTCTGGAGTAAGCGAGACTTCTAATGTTAAGTTGCCATCTCCACAATAATTAAAATTGAGAAAAGTGCTGACGTGAAGTCAGGAGCTTTTGCGTCCATTCTATATTCACACGAAGATGATCGAGCTGAAATTCGTTAGTCGAGTCTCAAATCGATCGTATCTGTATTTTTTGAGTTACAGAGAAAACAATATTCCAGATGGGTATAACTCCGAACAATTATGCCCAACGGCGAACTGAACTGTCCCATTCGTAACTTACAAGTCGCTATCTCTTACCGTTCGAAAGTTATCGTGGCAACAGTCACCCATCCAGCTACTGAACTCACGCAAGGCTGCTCGGATCTCCAACAATATACAGAGTGAGTCTTTGACCACTGCAATAATTTTAACCAAAGATTCCTCTCATCAAATGAAACACTTTTTTCATTTAACATTTTTCCAAATTCAGCTCAGGTAAAAAGATACAGGCTGTTGAAATTTTGAAAAAAAAGCAGTTTTTATTTTGTAGCTTTGACATCCTTTTTTCGAATAAAATGAATGTTGGCGTAAAGGTTCCTATGACTATGATACATATTTACCAAATATTAGTTATTTTCTACTTCTACTGGTTTTCTAGTTATGGACTCGTGGATTCATAAAACTGAACGAAATTAGCATAAAGAAAGCATATAAAGTTTTTCTTGAGTCATTTCAAGAATATTCCATCGTTTCAGAACATTATATTATTCTACATCATTTCTCCTCAAACGCACCGTTTTCGAGATATTCTTCATTGAATGTTTTATAATGGAAAACTCCAGAAATTTTACTACTTTTATGGATCCGTCCCTGAGCGTTGGAATCCCGAATCAAGCTGTAAACCACGTTACCATGCCTTATTCTCGTCCGCCAACAATGTCATAGATAATTTATATGCGGAAGTGTATTAGCACATTGTGAAATCTTTAAACGCTTGTGACTTTTTACCTGAGCCGAATCTGGAAAAATGGTAAATGAAAAAAGTGTTTCATTTGATGAGAGGAATCTTTGGTTAAAATTAATGCAGTGGTCAAAGACTCACCCTGTATATCGGATCGTTTTCAAATTTGGAACTTGGCTGTAAAGATTGGTTTTGAAGGCTCACGCAAAACTTCAGCGATATAAGACTCTGCTAACTTAATATTAAATTTCATGAAACATCTTTCATGTTTTTCTGAACTTATTTGGAGGAATTTATGAAAATGAATGACACTTCATCATAGCCACTTTATCTCCCCTACAAAGTGGTGTTGTCGAATTTGAAATCTAACGTTTCGTTCTCTAAAAAACAACATCAAGTTTTTTTTCAATTATGGACTTGGGTTTATTATTTTTTGTTTTCTTAGGGTAACCTCACTTACATGAACTACCGATAATTTGTGTTTTCTAATGTTTCGGTGACAAAAATAGGCAGTTTTTGTATTGTGAAGGTATTAACTAGGATGTGTTTAATAACAATTAATATATTGATTACATCTGGATGAATTAAATGGAAAACTTCTATGCATGTTCGTATTCGCCTTGGTAGCCATCCAGTAACCGCTCGTGTTATCATTCTTCCTATTGCTCTTAATGTTGTGAATTATATTAATAAATGATGGCGTAAAATGCTGATGTCACTTGTATTATTCTTGAAAAACCGGTTTTTTAAATAACCCCATAAAAAATAATACAACGGTGATAATTCGAGGCTTCGGGCAGGCCAGCGCACTATGTGTCACGCTAAAAAGATGGCTTGAAGGTGCTGACTTCACGTCCGTGCTTTTTGAGAATTCCTCTTGATAATTTTCAATCCAATCAACAAAAATGAATGACAGATTTTGCGATGACCTGCGCATTCGCCATTTTGTGACACGGAGAGTATTTTCTCGAAATAAATTTATTTCGCGCATTTTTTTCAGTACAAGAAATTGTATTTCCCTGTCATATCTGCATCTGCTTCTTCTGAAAAGTAGAGTTAACTACGAGACATTGCTAAGGGGAAGATATTCTATTCCGGCTCGAATAAATTTCCGCCAAAATTTCTCATTTCATTCTCTTCCTTCCAATGAGGGTGCTTGGCACGGTTATTTTTGGAGAATGTAGTCCTAATTCCTGCAATATCGGAGGCAATTTAACTAACTGTAAATTGCAAACATGGTTCATGAAATTACATGAATATATACACTCGCAAGCATATACCTAAGGCCAACTTAAATTATATCGTTTTGTACAGTGTATTCAGTTGTGTTTGTGTTACATAAAATGAATTTCATCAAACATAAACAACCTTATCTACTATTACACCATTCCACTCCTAACTAAACTGTTCTTTTGCGGTAACGTAATTTCAACCCCTCTGTTCGCCGAATTCATCCTGCTAATGTAACAAAAATTGTTTATCAAAAAGTGCCTTGGGGTGCTCATTCAACTAGCTTCGGGCTTCTGATTTCAAGTTCTGTACTATGAAACACATCAGTCCTAATTATTCGCCACAACTTGCGGAATGATTAGTTCATTTCCACATGAAACGCCCTGTTGGTTTATTTTGCTCATTCGATTAAAAAAGTTTACAGTTCAACATTGTAAGTTTCGCGCTATGATACAACTCCGCTTGGTAGGTTAATTACATTTGGTGGGTGCGAAATCGAAGAAATTCGAGGGAAATCAATTTTAATTTATTGTAGATTTCGAGAACAAATGAATTTAGATTTCAACATAAAAAGGATATAGCGCCAGTCCAGGTCAAAAGTGTGTTAGATGAATAAGTGATCAAATATCTGATCTTAATATTTGTGCAAACTTCTATGCGCCTTCAATATTAAAATGAATGACCGCAGAAGGAATATATCTTCTGTGGTATGATTTTTAAGTGGAAAGAAACGTGTTCTTCAAGATAACTAGAAAGAATATTTATCCAATTTTTATTCTTTCTTTCGTATGATTGAATTATGTCAATATTGTTTTGATTTTTTAAGAAACTCGATTGAGACTTACATTGAATCATATTATATAACCATATTGTCTGGTCTGGATATATGATTCATCTAATTTCAGATTAATTATATTCATGAAATCGAGATATAATTCTGTCATTAAAAGGTCATTGAAGAGCTTTATTCATATCTCCTGAAATTTGTAATTTATATTCCAAAGTCCAGAGGATTTTAGGGGTCTAGTTCTCAGATGAGAATGATCTATTTCATTGACTGCAAAAAATATAAAAAAGCATTCTGAGTACATAAGTAGACTGGCTGCATCCTGCAAAGCAATTCACTTTCGAACTTTTGCCAGATCTTCGTTTTCAACTTCCAACAGAACATTTACTATTTACTGTTAGTGGATATTGGATTCGATCTGTTCTACCGTTAAAAATCTTGAGAATATGGTAACAGTGATTCGAATTAACAACGGCCAACGACATTGTATAGACCGCCAAATCGGGGGATTATATGCAACTATGTATTACAATTCGAGAATTCTCAATCGAAATGTTTGCAGTATTGAGGATAGATTGAATTAAAAAAATCATTATTTATTACTGAATGTTTTTATTGAAGATGGTTAAATAAAAACAATATTTATTAATAATTTTCAGATGAAAACATAATAGGTAAAACAGAAAACTTAATACTACCAGTTTTATCAATATTTAATAAGTGAATTTTAATATTAAACAAAATACACAATAATAAAGCTGTTTATTAATTATTACTCAATATTATATTAACACTCAACTATATTTATTTGAAAGAAATGAATATTTCTTCAGCGATATTGAATGAAATTATTCATAAATAAATGTTGTATAATATTAAGTGATGGTCATTTGTAAGAATTTTGATAAATTCTATATTTCAATGGAAGAAGTCTTCATTTGTCCATATGGCCAATAAATGGTCAGTGTAATTTCTCGAAGATTCTAGGTATTTGATTTGGAGTTTTCGAGATTAAAGACATGAACAACGTAATATAGGATTGTAGTGTCGGATGTAATGTCAGGATTCTCGATATAAGTAATGCATTGAAATTGAAAATAATAAAACTCCATTCTCTACTTGCAGTTATGAAGGTAGAAGTTCATTTGTGTATTTCAATGTATAAAAAACCTTTCGACGAAATTTCTCATCGCCCTGCAAGCACAAAGGTTGCAAATAATCCATCCCTCTGTTGTATATAATTCATGAGGTGTTCTTCCCTCCGCAAAATTCCGGGGGCATAAAATAAGTTTCATATTCGAGAATAAATATTGTTTTTCGTTTCCTGCTAACAGGTAGCGGTTAAAGTTGTAATCAGGTTGTTCTGGGCTACTACAGCTATCCCAGTTATTCGTGAGCACGAAACTAAGGCGGTTCAGAAGTTCAACACTTCGCCTGAGGCCATCGCCCTGGCTCAAAAGAGCCGTAGAAACTCCAAAATCAGCGCATAATGTAGGTCCCATGTTCATTCTGTTCAGACAGAAACACATTACCTATTAGCTTATTAATAGGAGGTAGAACCCCGGGTTATAACTCTACACCGCATTTTCTCTCTGCCTCGAAAAAGTATATTAGTGGAAAGTGAGGACCCTGTAATGCGTGTTTCATTGTGATAATTTGGGGAGAACGCCCCTATTAGTGATTCATTGTATTTTCAACCCATAAAACTCGGAACAGCCTGAATAAAATGGATAACGAGAAGATTCATCTAGATGTACAGGGTGATTCACTTATCTTGGTAACCCCAATTTTCTCGGAAACGGCAGAATATTTTTTCATTCTGTAAACGGCGTTTTGTACAAGTCAATGTTGACTTGAGATGCGCGTGAAATTTGGCGTAAAAAATAAAAATGGATGGCGTCGCGGCGCTGTCAATTTTTTTTTCCCAGGAACATACCTTTTTTATTATACCATTCGAAAGATGATTCAATTCTAAATTTCATTTCCAGATACCTTTTTTTCCCATATCAAACCTTTAGCGATGTTAATTCTATTCCATTTTTTTTTCTGTATTGTGACAATATGCCCTGATTCAGAGACATAGATATGATTTTGTTTCTTAAATTCAAAAATGCTTCGTAACAAACTATAACTCTTTTATTATTATATATTCAGTAAATAATATATTTTAATAACAATGAACAATTGTTTTAATGACAAACTAATCAGTTTAAGTCATATGTACTATATGCATACCATTATGATCCATACATCAATTATATCTTTTCCTTATTTCATTACTTTTGCCAGAATATTAGGGTTTACATCGGCGCATGCGTTTGTTATTCTTACTTTTAAATGGTCTAAATTACTAGAATAAGTGTTTTACCATATTTTACATCAGGGTGCCCCAAATAAAGTAATCCATGGGCGTTAGGACCGGTGATCTTGGGGGATATCTGAACTAAAATCATATCTGTGTCTCCAAATCAAAGCATATTGTCACAATACAGAAAAAAATGGAATAGAATTAACATAAAACACCCTGTAGATCGCTAACGGATTGAAATGGGAAAAAATGGTAACTGGAAATAAAATTTAGAATTGAATCATCTTTCGAATGGCATAATAAAAAAGGTATCTTCCTGGGAAAAAAAAATTGACGGCGCCGCGACGCCAGCCATCTTTATGTTATACGCCAAATTTTACGCGCATCTCAAGTCAACATTGACTTGTACAAAGCGCCGTTTACAGAATGAAAAAATATTCGGCCGTTTCCGAGAAAATTGGGGTTACCAAGATAAGTGAATCACCCTGTACAGCGTGTTCGGTGGCAGTAATTTAAAACTATATAAATATCGAGAAGAATACTAAACCTGTTCTGTTCAGTTCGATCCGTCCATACAGTGTGTGAAAAGTTTCCATTTCAATTATTAATGCCACGCAATTTTTCGTGACAGAAAAGTATTAATCTTCACGAAGAACAAGGAAATTGAACCTGGCGCATGCACCATTTTGCAGCGTGCAACTATATTTTCTATTCGATAGATGTTTTCACGGAAATTAATATATACAGGATGTTTCTAAATTCATGCAAAAGATTTCAGAAGGTAATACTTCCCCGAAAAGAGGGATCTTTCATAGAGTTCTTTATTCTAAGCCCCTTCCCATCCAAGTTTGAATATCTATCTATTATATACATATATTATATATCTATTAAATATCTTCTATATGGAACAATTTAGGAGGATGAAATTTGGTTTTTTTCAATTCTGACATTCATTATAAGGGGTTGGAAAAATCGACCCCTACTATATTTGACATCAGAACTTTTTGATGCTTCTACATTTCTCATACTAAAGAAGACAAATTCACTATGCAACGATTTTGTAACCTGACTTTATCTCCTACAATTGTAAGTTTGATTACAAAAATATAAAATATTACTCAGATACTTTTTAATTTAATTCACAGACTTTATAATCTGTTGTAAAGATGAAGTATGCTGCTATTTTCAATTTGTTATATCTAGGGGGTTTACCCAATTTCAAAGAGCAATAATTTGGTGGCGAAGGCGCTTAAAAAAATTGATTTAATTCTCTTCCTAAAATCTTTCGCATAAATTCAGAAATACCTTGTATAGACCAATTCACAGTCACCTGTATTCAGTTCGCAAAATAATTCAATAAATAAGTCATCTAAAATTGAAAAATTAATTGGTCTCTATTAAAATAATTATTATCTACTCATCGGAAAGGACTACAATACCCTAGAATTTACAAATGGGGGAGGAAATTTCAGAAATAATCAAGGGGAAAACGAGACCTCCAACATTCCAATAGTTTTTTGGAGGAATGGTTTATTTTCAATCAGATCTGCAAGCTGTCAAAAAAAACTCATTTGAAAAGAACTTGTGGATTGAAAAAATTGAGGTCGATTAGTTTAAATTTAGTATTTCAGATTTAAGTAAAAAATCGTTCCGTTGTATGTAGTTGGGGGATCGTGACTGCATGCTAAATTTGGGTGTTCGCAGATTCTTCGTAGGCGTTGTGTAAACTTCTGGAAATTGAGATTGATGAAGCGCTACATGGCGGAATGTGTGGAATGTAATAACGTAAATGTGAACACATATGTTATTTAAACCATTGGCGCGACTACAGGAGAAGCAAACAATCCGCTCTGATGAGTTCACGACGGCTACAAACTTGAAATTGACCGAACTTTTGATATCACGAGCAATTTATTATGAAGGATAATTAATTCTCTTTCAACAAAACTCCTGTGATTCGGGACAAAAAAAAATATTTCAGGCTTTCTTTCACTTAATTCGAGAAATCAGTCAAAAATGTTTGTCACTCTATTGTTCTGCTAGTCGAGGTCGAATCTGTGCTTGTCACGATTCAGGTCTTATAGATAAGAAGAGTATTTTTTTAAAGGAAAAAAATCAAATTGAGGTGAATGTTCATTAAGTGAAGGTCGAGGCAATAAAGCATATGTAATAATTAAATGATACTTTTGGAGGTGTATTCATCATTCATGTGTTTTTTTCTGGGTTTTCTATCCCAAACTCTGTTATTTTTCAGAGTTTAACTTTTTAATTCTTTAAATCTTAAATTGCTTCTGCGTCAGAAATTGAACTTGCACAAGAGATACTTGTCAGAAGCAATTTATGGAACAATGTCTAACAAACTGTGACGTGTCAGATCGTAAATCAAACTCCTTCATCAGACAGTAAGCGAAAATCATCAGAATTATTTGTTGTTTAACACTTATTCTGAACACAGGTTAACTTCACAGAGAAATTTCCTATAACTCTTTCTTCGACAAATTTAGCCAAATATGTTCATAAGTCAACAAATATATGTTCAATTTCAATTGAGCAATTTACAAAACTATTCAACAAATTACAAGTCAACTTCATAAGTCTTTTCTTCGGGATCTTTGACACACGAAATAATTCATTCCAGAATCTTCTGAATCAGAGCAGAGGTTTCTCATTTCTGGCAAAACAAAACTCCAAAATAAGACCTCTTCCAAAACTCGCATGTAGATGTAGATCCAGAATTGGAGGTGAAGGTGAAAACTTGATCCTACTTAGAACTCGCAGTAAAGTACCTAACCATAATATTCATGCATATATCTGGGCCTAACCATAAGACTGATGGATAAGAAACCAAAATCACTTCAAACAATGTTCCACCAAATACAGAAATCCACAAGACACGTGACTCCAAGCAATACTTCACAAGAATTCCTCAAATTAAGAAACATGGGATATTAGTTTCATCAACAAAAAAACATGCATGTTCTGGCGTATTGCATATCTGGAATAAACGTAATCCAAGTCGATCACGAAAATCAATTTAATTCATTTACTTTTAATGGAATGACCGTAAGTGTACCGTCTTTCCAGTCGTAAAACTCACAGTTATTTTATTCAAAATATTCTGAATGCCAAAATGGATCGCGGACATCCAAGCACGGAGAACACACCGGCCTGGAGTCCGAATTCTAACTGACCTCCACTAAGTAGTATTCTTTCGGCAACGGCATCGAAGGGCTTAGGGAAGAATTATTCGTAAAATATTCGAATTATTTCAATCTGATAGCTCTAATTAATAGTTAACACATGCTGACGATTTAATATGAGGTATATTGTACAGGGTGATTCATGTACTTCTTGTCGATTTGCTGCGATCATTGATTTCTTGGTGTAGGGTTCTACCGATATTCTGTTTTCCGTAGATGGCGAATCCACTTTAAAAGTGGATCAATCTCTTTATTGTTGTCAGGTGCACACGCACTCCATCAGTATCCTCGAATTCATCTGTTAGACAGTAAGAATATTAATCAGTTGACAATGACTTGAAAGAATAATCGGAATATCAATACATCAACTTCTCTTTCAGTGCGGCGCTAATTGGAAAACAAAGTCAACAAAAGGTTATTTTACGCCAGTAGCAAATAAACAAGAAACAGAACTGGCTAACCCTTTTCCTGAAAACCGAGTGATTCTAAGCACGCTATTACTATGACGTGTACAAATCGATTTTCCCGAAACCTTATGCAGATTATACAGCATTATAATTAATCAAGGCACATTATGAGCAACTCCATTCCTTGTGCTAGCCAGCATGTTGCTTTCTTGCCCAGTCTTTTCAGAACTCCACAGTCCCTAATCCCAGTCGCCAAGATAAAATCTTTATTTTCGTAGATAGCCGCGTTGACGCTTGAAGTTTATGGTTTTCATTTTCCGAATATTTCTATACTCGAAGAATGAGAACGCGACTGCCCATGCAAACCCTGAAATTCGAAGAACCAAAGGAGGACATCGAGCACGAGAACTCAGTTTTCGTCAGTTCCCAGTGGCCATATTGTATTTTTAACCGGCTCGGAATGGTCCATTTATTGTCGGCGAATTATATCAGATCATCATTAAAAGGTACGAAGAGGAACAGCGTATACGAATAACCCGTGACGAAAAATATCGAATTAAAGCATTCCTGAACCATAACATGCGATATTTTATCGGTTTATTAGTTCCAGTATCCGTTGGGAATGTAGAAATGAACAATAACTTTCATAAGGAGTTAACTTCTCCAGCATCTTGCAAATTGAGAATCGAACAAATGTATACCTCTATTCCATATAATATACAGCAGGTGTCACATTGTAACGTATCAAAGAAAGAAAATTTAAACAATTAAGGAACAGAAACTTGTGTCTCAAAAAATTAATTTCTATAAATGACAAATTAAAATTATATCAACTGATACATGTTCATTAAACCGAAAAAAATTGAAGAAACTATATACGCATTTTGGTCATCCATTAAAATTGATTCTCTTGAGCCGAAAAGTTATTTTGTAAAAGACATTCTTTACAGAATTTTCGCGATGCAGAAGGGCTCAGTACAGCTAACAACAAACCTAATTTAGAGTAAGGCTAGTGATTGTATTCAAATGGTTCGAATATTCGACTATTCTATAGTCTAATTTTGTATTAGTACAAAATTCGGCTCTTACAATATTTGACTATTTAACTTTTTCAATATTCGAATATTTGACCATTCGGTCAATTTCTACCATTTCTATGGTAGTGTGTTTTACACGACATGAAACGAATAGTTATCAAATTCAAATGATAGGAAAAATAATTTACGGGCGATCTGAGTTCGGGAAGGGGAAGGGGGTGAGTTTTTAAGGGTAAAAAACTGTTTATCTCGATTTCCGGCACAACAGCAAAATTTATGTGGAAAATTCAAATAACCAAGTTTTTGGTTTATAATTTTTATCTTTCACTGAAAATGTTTTTTATTTCACCAAATTTGGTAAAAATTTACCTTTTTATTACACTGTAATTTTTGGATATAATATTTTTTTTTTCACCCTAATTTGACTTTCTATCGAAAAAGCATCCTTATTTTCAATAAAAAATTCTCACGTCAAAATATCTGCTTTTTAAAAGAGTAAGTGGGCTTTTTGTTCGTTGAAATCTCTTCTTTCTGATGGTCTAAAAAAATATACATTATTAAGGTAAATTTTCCAAGGAAATGTAACTATAAAAATAGCAATAAAAGCATCTACGCATATAATTTAGAGAAGATTCTACAACTTTATTTAAATATTGTTAGTGTCTTATTAAATATTAACTTTATTAACTTAGCATTTCCTTAAAAAATTTACCATAGTAATGTATATTTTTTTCAGACCATCAGAAAGTAGAGATTTTAACGAACAAAAAGCCCACCTACTTTTTTAAAAAAGCAGATATTTTGACGTGAGAATTTTTGATTGAAAATTAGGCTGCTTTTTCGATATTAAATCAAATTAAGGTTAAAAAAAAAATAATCTCAAAAAATTACAGTATATTTGGGAAATAAAAAGGTAAGTTTCCACCAAATTTGGTGAAAAAAATTTTTTTTTGTAAAAGATTAAAATTAAAAATCAATAAATTTTAAGGTGATACAAAAGTTGTAGATCTTTTTATTACCTACAACTTTGCCATTCGACTTTTTTCCATAGGACTTGTAGTTTTGCCGGAAATCGAGGTAAACCGTTTTTCACCCTTAAAAACTCACCCCTTCCCCTTCCCGACCTCAGATCACCCGTAAATTTTTCCCTTCATTTTTGTTATATTCTCCTCTTCCTTTTACTACGGTTTTCATTCTACTATATTTTTTTTCGGTTTCAATAATTATCGACCCTGGTCTAGAAGGTCAGATTGAAACTGTAATACGTAACTGTTTCAGGTGAAGCCAATGTTTCACCGCATAATGTTATAATTATTCACGATGAAACATCATACTCATCCCTGCCTAAAAGCTAGGTTAATTACAATGCTACAAGTAAGAAAGGAACAACAAGTCCAATTTGGTAAGTGATGAGTTGTGTACCAGAACATACGTTGTTGTGCCGGTTCGAAATGTTAGGAGAGCTTTGTTCGGGGATTTCAACACGAGTATCTCATTTGAGGAACAAAGGGATAATCGGCCTAATGAACCCCTTCACTTGACATCTTTAGCTTCGACTTTTCAGAAAAAAAAAACCAGGCCAACTGTCTCTCCCTGATTTGGATGAGAACGTATCCAAGAAATTCTAATGACAATGTTAATATTTGTTATTGTCGCTTTTCTATGTCTGACGTTCGATCAGTTAATCAAATATGAAGAATGAAATTATGAAATAAAATCATCTAGGATGAAATTCCGCTCAAAATGATAAATTTCAAGAAGGGTTCAACTTATGAAAAGTTAAATAATCACTTTGACATACAGCGTGCCAAAAAAGTGACGTAACTCGTCAATAATTCTTGTACGAAGAATCATTAGGGAAAATGCTTGCACCCGTCGATTTTTAATTTCAAAAGCAATTTATCCTGTGCTTTTTGGCGCTCTAGTTCCTCGGAACTGAGTGCTTATCAATTTGCCCAAATGTCTGTAATTTTGGAATATTTCGATGAAAATGGTCTTAAACGATTTGGTTCGACTCACTGATCAAGAATCCGAGTGCGAAATCGATTCTGTCCGGCCGGCCGACCGGCCGTAGGCACGATAACTCTCGAACGAAAGGAGTTAGCGGATTGAAAATTGCAAGGTGGTTTTGGGGCGTAAATATCTCGGACAAGTTCTTTCGATCTATCTGAAATTTAGCATTAAATTGTAGAATCATGACCTTTATACGCATGTGAAGTTTTGTATTGACCAGATTACCGCAAAGTGTAAAAAAAAAAAATTGAAAATTTAAAAAAAGTTTTTCCAAAATAACTCTCGAACGGAATGAGCTAGGTAGTTGAAATTTTCAGAGTAGGTTAGGGAGATGAATATCTCGGTTAAGTTCGTTATTGGGCAAAAGTGGCCAGATTTAATTCGATTTCTTCCATGGTGCAGTTCTCATTCTCATGATTGCTCATTTAATCTTGATAAATAAACTATTATTTGAATTGAATTTCCTTTATGATGCAGCTCTATCATTGATATAATTCCCAACTCAGAGAAACCAATACTTTCGGAGATATAATTTGTCTGTTTGAACTAGAGCGCCAGAAAGCTCCTGTCCACAGGGCTTGAACCCATTTTTTGAATTTGATATTTCTCACCCCCTACGCCCTGCACCCCTCTACTTTATTTTTTCAAATGGGAATATATGGATTGTGATACATCAAATGAAAAGTGACATGATTACCTAGTCAGCGATGTGGCTAGAAGTAGAATTGGTTGCGCCATTTTTATTAAAAAATTAGGAAATAATTTACAATTTGTGATTGGAGAGTACTGCAATAGGACCCTTATTCTTTTACTAATTATTTTAAACCATGAATTCATGGATTTGTAATTTCGAAAACAGGTCTCCCTATGCTTTTTTGAATTTGAAATCCCTCACCCTTTAAGCTCCACACCCCTCTATTGTTTTCACCTTTTAATAATGAGTATACCTCCCACAGTATCCTTTAATGATTACTTAGGAATATATGGATTGTGATATATCAAATGAAGGGACATTCGATTGGACATTGAGCGGTGTGACTGAAAAAAGAATTTGTTAAGCTATTTTTGGCGCTCTGGTTCTTCGGAACATAGTGCTTATCAATTTGCCCAAATGTCTGTAATTTTCGAATTTTTGGTTGAAAATGGTCTCAAACGATTTGTTTCGACTCACTGATCAAGAATCCGAGGTCGAAATCGATTCTGTCCGGCCGGTCCGGCCGACCGGCTGGCCGTAGGCACGATAACTCTCGAACTAAAGGAGTTAGAGGATTTAAATTTGCAAGGTGGGTTTGGAGCGTAAATATCTCGGACGAATTCGTTAATGGGCGAAATCCATCAAGCGAGTTATGGCCGTTTTTAGTAAAAACATTTTTTATGAATATTTCCGAAACTGATCACTCGATCTATCTGAAGTTTGGCATCAAATTGTAGAATCATGACCTTTATACGCATGTGAAGTGTTGTATTGATCAGGTTATCGCAAAGTGTCAAAAAAAATATTGAAATTAAAAAAAAAATTCTACAATAACTCTCGAACAGAATGAGCTAGGCAGTTGAAATTTTCAGAGTAGGTTAGGGAGATCAATATCTCGGTGGGCAAAATAGGCCAGATGGTTTCGGAGTAACATAATAATAAGTAATCATAATAATCCATTGATATAATTCCCAACTCTGAGAAACCAATACTTTCGGATATATAATTTGTCTGTGTGAACGAGAGCGCCAGAAAGCTTGAACCAATTTTTTAAACTACCAATGTTCTTTACCAGTATTGAATTCGTTAGTTCTAGAAAGAAGTTCAATGTCAACATTATCCTCTGAATATGACGAAAAAACTGTGGTGCATTTGTTGTGAACAAATTATTGATGACAGTTAATTGACTCTGCGTTTTTAAAAAAGACGTGTCTTATCGCCCGCAAAACTCAATCCACCACAAGTTATATTTGCCGGTGGTGTTACCCTTTTGTTTGTTTAGTTTTCGAGGGGTTGTAAATAAAAGAGAGCAAGAATCCAGCACGATTATTTAACTTCGATAAAGCCGGTAAATCTAGCTTGGCATATTATCAGCTCGTTTTCAAACAATGGACTATTCCTTCTTTAATACGGAGGTCTTTTCCACCGCTTCCGTTTACCTTTTCTGAAATTTGAAATATCAGGCCTGGAGTAGGATAATTTTTGACATCTTTGTTGATATTAGTTCACCCTGTATGTGTGGACTGAGAATTTGTTCCACCGTTATGAGTGTAGAAATGAAATCCAATAAAAAAATTATTTATTTCACTTGTTATTCGAAAATCACCCTATCTATATCCAAAACCTGGGTGATTAAAATCCCTCAATATGAGTCCACCTAGATGACCTCAGTTTATTGTTTCGATTTGTCGCATTCCTCCCGAGACACCTTGTATATTCACACGGTGCTTCCAAATCTCGATGAAACCTTTGAAAGAATCGAAATTGAAAAAAAAAGTGGAAAAGTCCTGTGGACAGGAGCTTTTGCGCTCTTGTTCAAACTTTGACAAGATTGTATAAGCATTAGAGATGGGACCTCTCGAATGAAAATAATCGAACCTTTCGATTATTGAAACCTCTCGAGATATCTGGAGATGTTCTGAAAAAAGCGAGCGAATTCATTCGAATCATTTTCGGTCGTCTATTATGTGGCACCGAGACATATAACGCAACTCTAGTTACGAGAATGTCAATATTTTTCGTCTACGTTTTGAATGTTTTGATATTTTGAATTACCATTGACGGTATTTGAGACTCGAAGGCGAGATATGAGAAGTTCGTTTAACGATCGATAGAATTTATGGGTGACATCTGGTGCATATTGCTGTCATTCCCGAACTTATTCTTGGGAATTTTGGGTTCATTCTTTCATACTTCATTTCGAACAGCTGGAAATAAATATGGTATCTAGCCCGGAATTTTCTTTCAGCGGTGGGATGCAATTAAATAATACTGAATACTGTCGAAACGAGCTGAAGCAACCATATTGGAGATAAGGGATAACGAAAGCAGCTGACACGAAAAGGAGCGAGAGGAGCACCAGGCGATTAATATCTCGAATCTTCATTCGATTATTTATTACTCTCGAGAACCTATATATCGATTATTGAAATCATTTGATCATGGCCAACTCTATAAGCATAATAATACTTTAATGTCGATACTTCTTTTTCAGGAGGCAGAAAGTGCCATCTCTGCAATGAATGGTCAATGGTTAGGTAGTAGAAATATCCGCACGAATTGGGCTACTAGAAAACCACCAGCTCCTAAAAATGAAGGTAAACAATAATTCTACATTTATAGGTCAAAATTTTAGAATTTATCAAGAATGTCGTGGGCAAATTTATAGACTTACTAGAAGTGTCTGGGTTATTTATTTTTTTTACTTTCTATGGACATGGGCATGATTTTCAACCAAATCATAGGTCAGGTTATAATTATTATGTACAGATATTGAGAAGAGGCCAAATGGCCTATGAATCTCAAACAGGAAAATAAAAAGGACACTTCAGAAGTCAAAAGAGAACAAAAAAAAACTTTTTACGGAAATATGGAGTCTAGTCTGTTTTTAAAACACACTTCCGGCACCCACGACACTCCGCTAAAGAGGTTTTCAGCTAGCAATTTTATTTAAATTCAATTTGGTTTAGAACAAAAACATATTTTCATGGCTGAGATCAAATATTTTTGTACAAGTGCATGTACATGATAAAGCATTGTTGATTTTTAAATCGATTAATCCATAAAAAAGTTTAGCCCAAAAATAATATATTTACCAAATGTTCCATCATTTCAAATCAACTATCAAAATTCATGATCAGACAACTGTTGTCTGATCGTGACGCAAAATGGCGAATGCGTTGGTTTTTATTTTCCATACATCTTGTGAAATCTATCGTGAACGTGGAAAATTTGTTGAAGCTTGTTGGGTGAAGGCGTAAATTATGCAGTAGCATCTGACTCTAAATCCTCATTTTCAATCTCTTGAATGAAAAACGTCTTACTTGAGTGGAGTGATATCCAAGAAAACTTGTATAAATCCCAAACATACTTGAACTCTGTTGGTTATCCTGGGAGGCACTCGCCACTAAACAGTTTATCCGGTAAATTGAAATATGTATGCGTCACCGCAATGTCAACCATGCAGCGAAATGGGCCCCTCGGGTAAAGAAATAAGGGGGGACAAAGAAGAGAGATAGTCTTTCTTTCGGTTGATCTAATCAGGGCCGATTTCGTGTCTGCCAAGACACATGTTTTATGCGTCCGAGGCTTGTGGTTCTATGCAAAGAGAGAAAATGAAAATAGCAAACCAACTGTTGCCCAAAAACAATCAAATATGTCTCATTACGAAACTTCGACGAAGGATGTATGTATTGTATGTGTTATATCTGGACTTCTCCAGAGCTTTTGACAACAATTCCACACCAACAACTTCTACACAAACTCCAATACCTAGGAAAAGGAGGAAGTGTAATGGCTTGGATAGAGGCTTTTCTGTCGCACGCTCTGAGTCAGAGTCGATAAATCATTCTCCATAGATAAACCCGTCACTCCTTGTGTGCCTCAAGGCTCTGTAATCGGACCAATCTTATTGTTACTGTATATCTCTGACAATTGAATCCTTCCTCTGAACGTGGATACATTTTGTGTCCTTCACATCGGATGGAGTAATCCTCGTACCGATTATACCTTGAAAGAGTATCCAGTCACTGCGATCTTGGGTTGACGGTTACCCGAAATCTTCATGATGATCGTATCACTAGAATTTTTTTTAAAAACCATTGAAAAATATTCTGTATCTCAGAAACTATCCGTCCGATGTCGCTGAAATTGGGAGAACTTTCAAAACTTAACTTTACAGTCATGTTCTAAATTTGAACGCGATCGGATCTATATTATTGGAGGTCCGAGCAGCGACGGGTCAATTCAGTAGCTGAATGGTTGATCGTTGCCATGATTTAAATGAAAGGATAGATACCTAGGTTGTGCATGCAAATGGGACAGTTAAGTTCATTGTTGGGATTACGGTTTCGGAATTACACGGTTCTAAGTTCAATATAAGAACCGTCTTCAAAACACAAAATGCTGTTATTTTGACTGTCTTTATTAACGAAAACAAAACCCATAAATGAAAAACAAAAATCAAGAAACTGTGTATATAATATTCCTTGTATTTGTGGTAAATCATACACAGGAGAAACATCGAGACCACTAGAAGTAAGAAAGTCAGAGCATAAGAATAACTTGAGAAATAGAGACATACAGAAATCAAAAATAGCAGAACATGTATGTACAATCCAAGGAGATCACATGATGGATTGGAGTAATACAAAGATTATAATGACAGAACCTGATTATATTAAAAGGAAACTTAAGGAGTCAACATGTATTTTATTGAACAGAGAATGCAATTTTGCAAATTGCTCAATTGGTATAGACCATATTTGGCTAAATTTATTGAAAAAGGAGTTGGAACTTGGAAATTTCTATGCGAAGTAAAACTATGTTAGCTATGATTTTTAAATACTGTCAATGTGACAATTCTTGAATTTCACAAAATAACTATCAACAAAATAATTCTAAAGATTTTCATTAAGCGTCTGACGAAGGAGTCTGATATAGACTCCGAAACGTTACGGTATAGTTGTTTCTTCGTTGATGTTGTTTCGTTGTAGTTTGTTCGGCAACATTGTTCAATTGATTGCTTCTGACAAGTATCTTGTGTTTCTTACGCAGAAGCAAATCACAAAATAATTAATTTTTATTTTATAGATATTTTTCAGAGTTTGGGAGAGAAAACCCCGAAAAAAACCTTTCAATACATAACCGATCACTAGAAAAAAAAATTAGAAAAACGTTTCTTCAAAAATGTTATATTTCAGAAGAACTATTCGTCAGAATCCGCTGAAAGCCGCCATTTTACAATCGAATATCGAATTTCAACTCGATCAACTTCGTATGGGGCGTGGATAGATAATGGAACATACGCGCAAAAGCTCCTGACTTCATGTCAGCGCTTTTCTCGAATTTTTAACAAAGTTCTTCTGAATGAAGTTGAATCACTATCCTGGGGCCCTCGATGCAAAATTGAATATTCCACATAGAAATACACAAAATTTGACGATGTTTGCCAAGGAAAAACATTTAACTCCGGCAATAACTTCGAGCAACTTCTTGATATATCACATATTCTAACTCGCTCACGCCTGTTTTGACTAACTTCCATAACTAGCACTTAACTCCAAAATAACAATTCCTTTTTTCATCGTAAAACAGGGTGGTTCACGTCTAACAGAACAATTAAAATGTAAAACACAATCATAATACGTAACTTCATTTAATTGGTATTGCAATTGCAGATGCAATTCTGGTGCAGACATTAGTCGGTTTAATGATGAAATAATTTTTGCTTACTGTAGTCGCGCCATGTGTGTGTTGTTGAGGGTCATTTGTAATTAGACTTAAGCTTTGCTCCACAACTATTCATATTACACCAAACGTACTTGGATCCGGAAGTTTAGCACTGCACTGATTCTTCTACAATGAATACTGCACACATCGAATTAGAGATCATCCAAACTAACTGCATGTTCTTTCGTAACGTTTGTAGTAGCAGCTCGTCGTATAAATAAGGATTGTGCTAAACTGGATTTTTGGTTCTTCATACTATAAATATTATCATTGATCTAAACTCAATAATGAAATGTTAACTTTTGAAATTCACGTAGGCTGTCAAATTCTCACGTAGATGATGTTTTATGCTCAATATTTCTGTAGATATAACGAAAAATTACATGTAAAGGGTTTTCCAATAAGAGGTGTTATTTTAAATAGCCCGCTATTTCGGTAGATGTCACTTTTGAAGCTGTCATTTTTTGACATTTGATAAGTAGAAACTACGCCATTAATAAAAATGGAACGATACACACTTCAAGAACGCATTGAAATTATTAAAATTCACTATAAAAATGGTGAAAATTTGGACGGTTCGTAAAACTCGAACATTTTTGGGTCGTCGTGAAGCACCTTGTCGGACCGCAATAAAAAAATTGGTGGAAAAATTCGAGCTGTTGGGACAAGTTAGTTGTGTGAAGAATAAAACCCGTGGACGTCGCTCAAGAGCAGCCGAGAATATTGCTGCTGTAGCCGAAAGTGTTGAAGATAACCCAGTTTTATCCATTCCTCGTCGTTCTTTGGAATTAGGCATTAAACAAAGGTCATTACACCATATTTTGCATAAAGATTTGGGCCTTAAGGCTTATAAAGTTCAGTTAACACAAGAACTCAAGCCGGCCGATCATCAACAACGTCGTGTCTTTGCTGATTGGGTCGTTGAAATGCATGAAAATGATCCGGAATTCCATCGAAAAATCATCTTGAGTGATGAGGCCCATTTCCACCTCGGTAGCTTCGTCAACAAGCAAAATTGTCGCATCTGGGGCTCGGAAAACCCAAGAGTTATTGTTGAAAAGCCTCTCTATCCTCAACGTGTGACTCTGTTTGGTGCGGTTTATGGTCTGGCGGAGTCATTGGGCCTTGCTTTTTCGAAAATGAGGCTGGAGCAACAGTTACGGTGAATGGATTGCGCTATCCAGAGATGATTAATGATTTTTTATGGCCGGAATTGGATGGTATTGATCTGGACAATGTTCGCTTTCAACAAGACGGTGCTATGTGCCACACAAGCAACGAAACCATTGATCTTTTGCTGGAAAAGTTTCCGGACCGTGTTATCTCCCGAAGAGGTTATCACAATTGGCCACCGAGATCTTGTGATTCAACACCTTGCGACTTCTTCCTTTGGGGCCACGTGCAAGAGAAGGTCTACGCCAATAGCCCAGCGTCGATTCAAGACCTCAAAGATGGAATTCGTGAGGCTATCGAGGACATAGGGCAGCCACTTTGCGATTTGGTTATGGAAAATTTCATTAAAAGGATATGGTCCTGTAAGCGTGGTCGTGGTGGTTATTTGCCTGATGTTATTTTCCACTATTAACGGCATAGCTTCTTCTTTATAATGGAATAAACATCCGATAATTTATCCTATTAGAAAATTTTTGATCGATTACAAGGTAATTTTTCATTATTACTCTTCTTTCATACATGTTTTATGGAATATCTACTATTTGTAGGTACCTGTTTTGGGCAATTGTCATACGAAACTTGTTGGTGCTCTAGTTCCTCGGAACTGAGTGCTTATCAGTTTGCCCAAATGTCTGTAATTTTCGAATTTTTCGATGAAAATGGTCTTAAATGATTTGGTTCGACTCACTGATCAAGAATCCGAGGTCTAAATCGATTCTGTCCGACCGCCCGTAGGCACGATAACTCTCGAACGAAAGGAGTTAGTGGATTGAAATTTGCAAGGTGGGTTTGGAGCGTAAATATCTCGGACGAGCTCGTTAATGGGCGAAATCCATCAAGCGGTTTCCGAGTTATGGCCGATTTTAGTAAATATATTTTTTATGAATATTTCCGAAACCGATCACTCGAACTATCTGAAATTTAGCATCAAAATGTAGAATCATGACCTTTATACGCATGTGAAGTTTTGTATTGACAAGATTACCGCAAAGTGTCAAAAAAAAATTTGAAAATTTAAAAAAAGTTTTTCTACAATAACTCTTGAACGGAATGAGCTAGGTAGTTGAAATTTTCAGAGTAGGTTAGGGAGATGAATATCTCGGCTAAGTTCGTTATTGGGCAAAACTGGCCAGATTTAATTCGATTTCTTCCATGGTGCAGTTCTCATTCTCAGATTGCTCATTTAATCTTGATAAATAAACTATTATTTGAATTGAATTTCCTTCATGATGCAGTTCTATCATAAGAATACATTGATATAATTCCCAACTCTAAGAAACCAATACTTTCGGAGATATAATTTGTCTGTTTGAACTAGAGCGCCAGAAAGCTCCTCTCCACAGGGCTTGAACCCATGTTCTGTATGTGAATTTGCACTCTATGTAGTAGCATATTAAAGTTTCTTCAGACATTCCTAAAACACTATGGTATTGTTTTAAAAATATACGAACAAAACAAGAACTTAAGGTAAATATGTCAATTTCTTCAATGTTTGCAGCTCTGAAATTACTGCCTAAAACAAGCGCGGTGTAATAGTGCCACTCATTTGGGGGGAAATTCACCCAACAAATAGCCATGAAAATAGGCGCAAATATAGACGTAAAAAAGGCATAGTGTGATAAGGGTATTAGTATTGCGATTTTCGTGTCACTGAAAATGAGTTCAAGACAAGTCTTGATTCACCTTTCTAACCCTCAATTATTATTAACATCTCCCCGAATGTTGGTTAATCTTCACCCTCCACAACTTATACTTATGTTGATATGAACAATGATATTTTTATCGGAGTTTTCAATTTTTTTGTATTATCATTTCAGTTAACTCCAAACCTTTGACTTTCGACGAAGTCTACAATCAAAGCAGCCCAACAAATTGCACTGTCTACTGCGGTGGCATAACGAATGGACTCACTGAAGAACTGATGCAGAAAACGTTCGCTCTGTTCGGAACCATCCAAGAGATCAGAGTTTTCAAGGAGAAGGGATATGCTTTTGTTAGGTGAGTAAAATATTCTTCAATGATGATCAAAACAAATTATATGAGCGCCGGTAGCTCAGTGGTAATGCGTTGGAAACGTTAGGTCCCGACTTCGATCCCTGGCTATATGAAAGAACGATAGCGGTCAACATTCACTGTAGGTTCAAAAACTATAAGTACCGTGCCTAAGGTGGCGTAAGAACACAGTTACAAAGTCTACACAGAACACAAGTCCTCCTAACTCGCACAAGCTCTTAAGAGCTTATGATGACCTATGAGTTTCAATATAATCAGCAGTCCGAATACGCCTGTTAGTTCCAGATATACAGGGTGTTTCACAAATAGGCCGCCAAATTTCAGAAGCAGATTCCTGAGTTAGAAATGAGGCTAGTTTTTCATATGAAAGATTTCGAATTATCGTCCCCTTTTATTATATACACCGTGGAAGAGTGTGACAATTTGACAGTTAAAATTATTTTTCCATACAGTAATGAATAATGGTTGCAGTAAAACGAAACATGGCTAAAATAGTACTTTCGTTAAGCCCTTATTACAACCCTTTAATACATTTGCGAAGGGTTTGAAATCGTCAATCCCTTTCAATATTTATACTGTAACTAGCTGGCCCGGCGAACTTCGTACCGCCTAACTTAATAAAAAAAAATGCGCGGTACGAATGAAGTTTTATTATTATTTTCGATTAATTGCACATGATGTTGCCTACTTACAAAACAGAGTTTTCTGAAATACTGGCTATTTATAAGGTTTCAATTCGATATTGACAGACACACACAGTTATGATACAGTATCTTAATCAATTTAAAGCTTTCTGATAAACTGTATTTTTTGTTTTGTTTTGTGATGCGTAAACAAACAAAAATGACATTTTCCATCGCGAGAACACGCGACGTATAATTGTGCATGCGCCATGTCCACACTTCAAAGGAAAAACAACATTGTTACATTATGAGAATCCATCCAAGGTACCTAATTAGTTAATGCTTTGTTTGTGGCACAAATCACACTTCAATTGTGTACAATTGTGCCGTGATATAAAGAAAACCCTGTATAATAATGGTTTATTTTCAATTAAGTATGCCTCGAAAGTATATTTTTCAACACAATTGAATGAAATTGTACAATTGGCGTGAAAAACAGCAAGTTGCAATTGACGTTAAAAGAAAAACATCCTGTATGAAAATTTCGGTCAAATACATTATGAGAATCCATACAAGGTACCTATTTAATTAATCCTTTATTTGTGACACAAATCACTTCAATCGCGTACAATAGTGCAGTGATATAAAGAACAGGCCCTGTATAGTAATGGTTTATTTTCAATGATGTATGCTTCCGGCCTCGAAAGTATAGTTTTTAACACAATTTAATGAAATTGTACGACTATATTGTGAAAAAGAGCAAGTTGCCATTGACGTTAAAAGAAAAACACCCTGTAGACATTTTTATATTTATTTACCTTTTAAACCTTCCCTGGACTTCCACAAATAATTCAAGACCAAAATTAGCCAAATCGGTCCAGTCTTTATATCTCAACAGAAGATGGGAATTCGAAAAATGTTTATATGAAAAACTACCCATATTTTTAGCTGAGGAATATGCTCCTATAATTTGGCGACCTATTTGTGAAACACCCTGTACGTGCATTTTAATTTTGTTTTCTCGATATCACAGGTGCAACTGAGTTTGAATCAAGTACGTGGAATTAAAAATTCAGTACACAACCCTCGAATCGGTATCTTTGGTATAAAATTAAGTGGCACCAAAATGTATACCAAGTATCGGGTGAGATTGTGAAATCTCCCTCTCACGCAAACAACCTAGGGGGAAAGAAATTTTTTGAATAGGAAGTAAGGGCTTGTGAAACATTCTCTATTCCGAAATGTTATCACTTTCATGTTTATTGTAAAAATCAAATTAGAAAAAAACTAAATCTTGTGATTACCGAAATTCATTATAATATTCCCTGGAATATTCACAAATCTTAATAAAATAATCCAAAACTTATTTGCCTTCAAGATGTGATAGAAAAAAAATGATCACTCCTGAGATGTTGAATAATTTTTATTTGAGGTTGGGATTTTGCTAACGCGTTCGAGGTGAACACTTTGAACATCTTCATTAACATTCATAATTTTTTTGCTACATTTTATCTTTTGATATTGCACCAAATTTCGCTAACACTTGATTCTATTTTTTTCTATTTGATTTTTTCAATGAACATCAAACTGATGACATTTCTGAATATAAATGGCGAGACCTTTCAAACGATGCATCACAACCCCATACTTCCTGTTTGAAAAACTGGGGGTTGTACCTGTCTTTCGAAGGGGGTTGGAGGTAGGATTCGCATTTTTACGCAGAAGAATGGTACTTTAAAATTTAAATTTGATATGTTTCGGAATTTTCCACAAATATGTACAGTAACCAAGATAATCAATTTATTCCATTTGGCTTTTCCACACTGTATATACAGTGTTTCCCAGCAAGTCCGCACCAAGAGGGACTTTTCTTTTGTATGAATATTTGCGAATTTTATTTTTCACAAAAAGTTGGTGCATCAAAAATGACATACAACTCGGTCAACTGCGACTTCTGGTTTGAGCAAAAATCGTGATTTTTGAATAAAAATGTCAACTATCTCGGGAAAATTCGAACTTTTTGACTGAAACGCTCTAAGTAATCTTCTTTGAAATTACAATTTAGATGAATGCGCAAAAATTCAGGTCGGAAAAATATTTTTTCTTTTTTTTTCTTATTACTCTTTTAAAAATTTAATAATTACCTACCGAGCGGAATTTTTTTGGTGACTAGATAATATTAGTCTCAGCTTGAAAATCATAGACATAGTTTTTGGATAGTTGTTCGAATTTTCACAAATCTGTGATCATAGAAAATAATTAACTGGCGTTGAAATTGAACGATGGATATTCATGACAAAATTCTTTTTCAATCAAAAGTCTAGCTATAAATTGGTAATTTGCAGCAAGATTTGCGTTCTTGGGATTCTCGGATGTGAATTTAACGTGAAATTGAGAGATTTTAATGACAAAAATACGAATAGGCGCACCATTGCACCAGAATGGAAAGACTTTTCGGGGAAAATTCGAACAAATGTCGAAAAATCGAGTTAAAAAAAATTACTAGTTACATTCATATTCATGCTGACACCAATGTCGTCGAGTCACTAAAAAAATCCGCTCGGTAATTAATCAATGTTTAAAAGAGAAAAAATATTTTTCATGGTTTTCCGACCTGAAATTTGGCACATGACTCTAAATTGTAATTCTTAAGAAGTTTACTCAAAGCACTTCCCAGAAAAAAGTTTGAATTTCCCGAGATAATGGACTTTTTTTTTTAATGGCGATTTGCGCTCAAACCGGAAGTCTCAGTTGGCCGACTTTTATATCATTTTTTATCATTTTTATGCAACAACTTTCTGTATGAAATAAAATATTGATAGAAAATAAAAGTTCCTCTTGGTGCGGAGTTGTTGGGAAGCACTGTATAACCGGCCAGGCCAGCTATGGGAAGCTTAACACGGCTCAGTTTAGTTGAATGTCGAGAGCTACATAACACTGATGAAGACCAAGTATATGCAGAGGTATAATAATTATACGAACCTATATTGAGGCCCTTGGCAGAACGCTTTGGACTTGTCTATTTATTAACAACGGTATCAGCCATTTTACAGTACTAAGTATATTCATTGTTCTTCATTCAGGTTCTCCACAAAGGAATCTGCTACACACGCCATCGTAGCTGTGCACAACACGGATATCAATGGCCAAGTGGTTAAATGCTCTTGGGGAAAGGAATCCGGCGATCCAAACAATGCTCCAGTAGCTGGACAGGTAATATCTCGTATATATCATGACATAAAAGCGATAAACGTATCTAGCGTCGCCAACTTTCCCAACATTTTCCATAAATATGTTATCGAGTACCGAAATGAGACATATGTACCTAGTGCACTACAAATTGTGTTTTCCACGCTGAATAGTTCATCGCCGGAACGCTTTTACGAATATAGATGGCTCTTTCAATCCAGAAATTCTGTTTGGATACCATTCGCGCAACGTGCTTGCACTTCATTGTGAATCATTCAAGATTTGAAATACTTTTCCTAACGGAATAAGGAATTAAAATTCAATAGTTACAACCAAACATTGAATATCGAAAATTCTACTGAAAAATTATAGGTAATGGATTCCATTATTAAGGCTGGTTTATGTTGGCTGGTAACTTTAACTTATTCCCTAACTTAAAAATTGAAACATAGATTTCTAACGCTATGGTTGATACTGAGACTGAATAATCCGTTTACTTATTATTAATAATAATAATTAATAAGTTAACGGATTATTTAGTCTGATTATAAAGCATAACACTAAAAATAAATGTATATATATATTATATATATATGATTAAGTTAAAGTTACCAGCCAGCATAAACCCGCCTTTAAAAATGGTAAAAAGTGAAAAAAAATTATAGTAGAATGAAACCCATTGGAAAAGGAAGAGAATAGAAAAAAATCATAGGAAAAATAATTTACGGGCGATCTGAGTTCGGGAAGGGGTGAGTTTTTAGGGGTAAAAAACGGTTTATCTCGATTTCCTGCAAAACTACAAGTCCTATGGAAAAAAGTTAAATGGCAAAGTTGTAGGTAATAAAAAAATCTACAACTTTTGTATCAACATTTTTTTCACATAACCTCAAAATTTATGTAAAAAATTCAAATAACCACGTTTTTGGTTTTTAATTTTTATCTTTTACAAAAAAATTTTTTTTCCTCAAATTTGGTAAAACTTACCTTCTCATGTCCCAATATACTGTAATTTTTTTGATTTAATTTTTTTTTCGCCTTAATTTGACTTAATACCGAAAAAGCAGTCTAATTTTCAATAAAAAATTCTCACGTCAAAATATCGGCATTTTTAAAAAAGTAGGTGGGCTTTTTGTTCGTTGAAATCTCTACTTTCTGATGGTCTAAAAAAAATATACATTACTATGGTAAATTTTCTCAGAAATTGCTAAAAAAGTTAATATTTAATAAATCATCTCCAATATTTTGTGAAAGTTTAGAATCAATCATCCTCGGAATCTTCTCTAAATTATATGCGTAGATGTCTATTTGTTGCTATTTTATGATAACTTATATACCTGAGTGACCTACGAAAAATTTCAGCCCATCAAAAGGTATTTCATAGATAAGTGGGGAAGGAACTAGGAGGATCTGGGCCTTATTGCCCGTTATTTCGTTGAATTTTCTGAGAAAATTTACCATAGTAATGTATATTTTTTTTAGACCATCAGAAAGTAGAGATTTCAACGAACAAAAACCTCACCTTCCTTTTCAAAAAAGCAGATATTTTGACGTGATGATTTTTTATTGAAAATTAGACTGCTTTTTCTATATTAAGTCAGATTGAGGTGTAGATCTTTTTATTACCTGCAACTTTGCTATCTAACTTTTTTCCATAGGACTTATAGTTTCGCCGGAAATCGAGAAAAACCGTTTTTTTTTACTCTTAAAAACTCACTCCCTTCCCTTCCCGACCTCAGATAAATTTTTTTCGGTTTCAAAAATTATCGACCCTGGTCTATATTCAAATAGAATACCAATGCATGCTACGTCCATTTGTCTTGGGATCAAATGAAACGAATAAGGATCATTTTGTCTTTAATCATCGGTATCTCAGTAACCAATGATCGTAGAGAAAATGGAACGACAGTGTCGGAAACCGGAATAAACCTCCTAGCAAGATCTGTCAAGACATTTGAAATATCAACCGTATCTTAGCGAATACTGACGGGAAGGCTAAGGCATTTAGGAATTTGTACACCGCAATGTACCCCTAATAGCCCAGTAAACATCCACATTGATTCATCGAGCGTTTTTTCTTAGCCGATTGTTCGAAGTTATGAAAAAAATTAAATAAAAAAGATTTGAGTTCTGTGACATTGTGAAATCTTCATAAAAATGGAAAAAACAATTTTTATTCAACGCTTTTCACAAAAAACTTAGAATAAGTAAAATGAAACCAAGGAAAGGGTGGATAACTTCAGAAATAAGTCTCTAAATTTTGTATTTATGGACTAAAAAAAAATTTACAAAAAAATATTTTTTTTCTTCTCAATTTTCGATTTTTGTACTCACCAAGTAACTAATGCAGAATTGTGAAAAAAGTTGAAGGAAATTGTATTTTACCATTTTTATGAAGATTACTCGTTGTAAGAGAAAACAAATCTTATTCCTTATTTTTTTCAAAACTTTGATCTTGAACGGAAAAACAGTTCAATGATCAATCTGATTCACAGGGCTATTAGGGGTACATTGAGGTGTAAAAATTGGTAATTAGTGGCAGAACGCTGACGCGCTAATTTCTGCTAAATTTCGTGAGTATCGTATCATTAGAAAAACATTTTTTTTGTTCAAAAAGTTTATATTTCAGAAACTATCTGTCAGATTCCGCTAAAATTCCGCACAAACCATCAATCCGCTATTTTACAATCGATTGCTGGATTTAAGCTCGATCTGCTTCGTATTTTAGCAATTATTGTGGAAATAAAATCATGTAAATCTCAGAATTGTAATAACACCTCGATGGCCGAGATGTCCCAAGTAGCAAAAGTGTTATGAATATCGGTCGTATGGACGTCTATATAACAATCCAAAAAACCGATAGCCTACGTAAATCAGTATCAAATTAGTACATTATAACGTCAGTAGCACGGTTACTACGACAAAAGTGGGAATGATTTCACTACATATACGACTGTTGTAAAGTTGTAATTACAACCTCTTAAGCAACTGATATACATAGATATAAGTTGTGTATTAGGTTGTAATGGTTTATGTAAAACCGATATTATGGTGTGGATAATAACGTTTATACAACTTCGAAAATAATATTGATAAATAGAAATACCTCATTTGAATGTTTCGTGTCTTTTTAAATCCAGGGAAGGATGACAACTTCTTTGCATTAGCTATTACACTTAGAAATTACAATTTTGTACTTACTTTAATTAGTTGCACTTATTTTCTGAAATAATTTCATGATGGGAATCGAACCTCTACCTCTATGGATGATCTACTAAGAAACCTGTCGCTTTTCCGTCGACGCTATGGAATAAGATATATGTTCAGATGAAATTTCTCCAGTTATTATCATGAGAAAATCCTTTTTGGCGCGCTTGATTCTATTATATTTACAAATTCATCAATATAACGTATATAAACAGAGCTCTATTATCTCAGGTGCGAAAGAGAACTCTATTATCTTAGGTGCGATAGAATGATAGAAAACAGAGTTAGGTTATGTATGTGATATTATGTACCATAGACAAGATTATGTACCTATGCTGTTAATCAAGGCAAGCTACGAGCACTGCACTAGATAATTAATATTATTACTTATACAAACTTCTTCGAAACACTGTACAGTGTTTTGAAGAATTTTCAGAATCGTAAAAACGATCGACGACCATGAGATATTTTTTACGTCAGTTCCAACTTCCTGGAAAAAGAGAGATTGGATTAAAATTCCACATGTGAAGTGAGGAACGAGTCTTATGAAAATTTCTTGAACTAGACGGTTTTAACCGTCGTCTCAATCACTTATCTCTTAATTTATTGCATTTCTTGTACTCAATACGGTTATAAAAAGAAGTTGAATGCTTGTATTGTTTCCTGCAAATTCTATTCATTTTATTAAAATCTAATTTTAATTCTATTTCGTCGAAAATCAAAGCAAGATAAATAGATGCATGATATATATAAAACAACAGGATATATAATCTGCACAATATTTGATGTAATAACGGTGTAATTACATTTAAATAACCAGTATATTATATATTCTGTAATGGAAGTTGTATAAACGTCGTAATGATGTTAATATTTTGGCATATATAGATTGTAGTATACTACAACCACATCACAACATTTCAGTATAAGTTGTATATCGTTATAAAATAATGTAGTTATTATCAACGCATCAAAGTTGTATAGCAGATACTGAGTATTTATGAGAAAAGTAACTGATTAACATCGTCTATACGACTACGTTAGGAGTTGTTACAACTCGCTTATAACATTGTGCTACTTGGGGTTAGCGTGCTCGTCTGCCGTTCAGGGTTCGAATCTTCGCTGAGTAACTTCACTTTTTCATTTGTTTTAAAATTTGAATTCAGTTGATGCCCAATTCATTTTTCACGTGTTTACGCTAAAAATATGGCTTGAAGGTTCATGCAGCATTTTGTGAGCGTGTGTGAGACTCAAATAGACGCTCAAAATCTCCTGACCTCACGTCAGTGCCTTTCTCGATTTTATTTTACATTTTAAAATCGAAAAACTGGTTTCCACAACTGTCGTTCAATTTCACAATTGCCCTTTCGAATCCCCAATACGACCATTTTTCACTGAGGTACAGCTCGTCAAAATCACTGAAAAATTCAGATCTTATTTTTGTATCACCCGAAATGAACAGCCGCTCAAAATCTTACTGACTTCACATCAGTACTTTTTCCACTTTTTGGCGCTCTAGTTCCTCGGAACTGAGTGCTTATCAATTTGCCCAAATGTCTGTAATTTTCGAATTTTTCGATGAAAATGGTCTTAAACGATTTGGTTCGACTCACTGATCAAGAATCCGTGGTCGAAAATCATTCTGTCCGGCCGGTCCGGCCGTCCAGAGTAGGTGGAAAGAGTGGGCAAAATCGGACAGATGGTTTCGGAGTAACAAAAAAAAAATATTTTTGTTACAAAACAAATTCAAAATTAAATTTTTTTCAATAAGCAGTTTTACCATAAGAATCCAATGATATCATTTTTAACTCTAACAAGCTAATACTTTCGGAGATATGATTTTACAAAATTTCAATAATAAATCGTATGTCAACGTTGTCACACAATGATATAATTATTCTATGTATGAATTGTCATAATGTCAGTTTATTTTCCTGAGACATGTCATTATCTAATCAATCAATTGTAATGCTCAAGTTCAAAAGAATATATATATATATCTAATCAATCGTAGAATTGTGAGCGAAGTGAGAAAAATCTCAGTTGTTTGCTCCGAAATTAGTTTTTCTCAGAAAAGTCTTACATTTCGGAACGGAACATGAAGTAAGAGATCTGAGAGTAGTGAGACTGCTTTTCATCCATAGACATAGATATAACTCTCGAACGGAATGAGCTAGGTAGTTGAAATTTTCAGAGTAGGTTAGGGAGATGAATATCTCGGTTAAGTTCGTTATAGGGCAAAATTGGCCAGATTTAATTTGATTTCTTCCATGGTGCAGTTCTCATTCTCATGATTGCTCATTTAATCTTGATAAATAAACTATCATTTGAATTGAACTTCCTTTATGATGCAGTTCTATCATATGAATACATTGATATAATTCCGGACTCTGAGAAACCAATACTTTCGGAGATATAATTTGTCTGTTTGAACTAGAGCGCCAGAAAGCTCCTGTCCACAGGGCTTGAACCCATTTTATTAACTAATCATTCCATTTTCTTGATTTAAATGAGAAATTTCTGACGCAATATTCGTCCATTAATTGGATAATTATGTGAATTACTCTCCCTTATCTGATTGTACCTATTACCTTATTTGCATTAGAAACACAATGAAAAATGATATTCTATTGTTTGTTTCGCTACAGGCTCTAACAGGAACCCAATATCCTTATGGGGCCTATGGACAGCAGGTTGGATACTGGTACCCCCAAAGCTTCCCAGCCGCAAGTGCAGCCCAGATGCAGGGTCAATTTTTACAGGGCATGCAAGGTTACTCATATGGTCAATTTGCTGGATACCAGCAGTCCTATATGGGGATGGGAATGCAAGTACCTGCTGCTACCTGGCAAGGAATTCCTGCTCAGCCTCAGTTAGCAACGACGCCACAACAAATAGCAGCACCTGGTGCAACCCTCCAGCAGCCAGGAATTGTGTTTCCTCTTCAACAGTACCAAGTAACTATCGCCAATAGCTATCATTGAATCTAACCAGATTAGATATTTCTTATTGTTTTCGCCTCATTTATTTTTACCTGTCTTGTTTATTTTCAATGTCTCGTGTGTGTGATTGATTTAGTACCGCATGTATATATTTTCAAAAAATCACCGGTTACCTACTGTTTCAGGCCTTACTTGGAATAACTCAATAAAGTAAAGATCATCGTGGAAATTTTCAAAGGTATAAAATGTGTGAACGATCTAAACATCAGTAGGTTGTAGTCTAGGAGCAACATAGTTCAGAGTTTAGCTCAATCCAATAATACAACTCCACATAACAATACCAAACCCAACATCCTCACATTTCAACAACCCTCACACAGACAAAAACTCACATAATCACAAAATTCACTTATTTGTTTTCAAATTGCAATCCATTATAGGTTTTAATTATAAAACATTTTGTTTAGCATATACTCGTGCTGAAGGCATCAAAATTTCGTTTAAATTTTTTCGAAAGCTCCTAGACTAAAGATTTTTTCGTCAGTCCAAATTCTGGCATTAAGTCCTACCTTTAACCAACTTTTGTTTTTCTTTCAGGCACAATGAAAACACACTCGATGACATTTAGAGCCATTAGAAGAACGATATCTTAATCATCGCGAATTGTATTTTATTCGTGCCAAATCCGAGTAACTAGTCAAATGTACAATTCCAACGACACCCCCTCCTATACGCTTTTATTTATCATGGGGCGAGAATTTTAAAGAACGAGTGGTGAGATATTTGAATAGAATTCGACCTTGAGAATTTTATTCCACGCGTCCAGAAAGAATTCCGCAGTTGAAGGTTTACATGTTGCAAAAAAAATTACCTGTTGTACCTACATACAGTATGTACACATATTTTGTATTTGTAAATTCACATGCAAGATATATTTCGTATTCCAGAAATTTTAACAGCATGGCAGTTAACAAATAATTAATAGAAATATGCAAATATCTGCCCTAAAGTTATTCACTGATACATGCATTATCTTCTAGTATGTAAGAGGGGTCTCAGTTGGATTAAGATTTGTATATAAAAGTTTACCTTGACATTCTTAAGTATTTGTTTGGTTTTTGGTTATTACTTTGCTCGGAAATGATCAAACTGTACAATTTTGTTGGAACAGAACGTTGAATTCTATTCAAATCGAGTCTTTTGCACCGCACATGGCAATTTTTCATCAAAGCTACTGCATGCCACTGACAAAATCTCACCTATTGTATACATTAAAATTTAACATTTAATGTTCTTCAGAGAATATGCCCCTGGAAACGAATCCAACTTGATCAGATTTTATGAATGATCTCCCTATGATTCAAAATGTTCTTGGAGTACTAAAGGCATCTTCTCTGAATAATCCTTATGTCCCCTGCCAACCCCTGACTTAAGTCGCGTGTGTTGGCAGCTAGGCGAAGACGAGTGGCTCGCCCCTAGTCTACTAGTGTGATCAGCCCCTTACAGTGACAATCCTGGATGGGGTAAGATATTTTAGAGCACACTACTTCCGAAAGAACAATCATTACCAATTTCAACACTAGTTACCTGTAATCTGCTGTAGTGTTACGATAAACTACTTTATAAAAGAATATGAATGTTGAACATATTAGAATGTAAGAATTTATATTTTTAACAATTTACCTACTAAAAGAAAGTGGACGCAACAGTTTATGAACCACCTTATTTCGTTGTTATGAATATCTATTTGTCAATACTTCAAATAAGGAATCAAAGTCAATATCGTTCTTCTATTACAAAAAAAGCCTAAAATATCCTTATTCCAATCATTACTCGGAAACACTGTATTTCTGAAGTGTATACACTGTTGCGTTCTGCATCCAGCAAGGCAGTCTTTGAGTTTTATTGTACAAAAAAACAAAAAATAGCTAAAATTATTTAGATAGGTCATAGATAGGTTAGTGGTAGTTATGTAATCGAATGTTTTGAGGTGATGTGAACAAACTGTTCACCAACGAGTCACCTCAGAAATGTTGGAAAATGTGTTAATATAAAATTAATATGTAATATTACTGTACATACCAAGAGAGTTTTAGTGATGTGGTTGAATAGTCGAGGTTTCATAACCACTGAGAAACTACATATTTTTATGTCGTTAAGATTGATCGTTTTTTTCTTCTACTATTTGAAAGCTTTAAACATAAAAACATTGATAGGACAGTGTTTTCCAGTTGCTTATCATTCATCTCATGTTTTATTTAGTTTGTTTGCGCGAAGAAAAAATTTCGTGTTAGTTGAAGAAAAACTTTTTTTTTTCAGGAAAGACGTATACTATTAAGCCTTATTTCTGGTGGAACTATTTATTAACGACTATAAAAATACGGCTTAATAGTATACATCTTTCCCTGATTTAATGGTGGACGCCAAAGGGTTTGGAGAAATTTTTTTTTTTTTGTTCAATAAATTCTTTTTCTTTTTCGTTTATACATTTATGTATATATATTTTTTTGCCCTCGCTGCATGTTCTTATTCTTCATATAATTATAACAAGAATCTAGCTATTCCAGTGGTTAAAAATCTTTCCGACCTGTGAGTCCAAACTACAAAATGATCCTTATATAAAAATACATATGTATGTGGGGGTAGGTATAAATATACAAAAGGTTTTTTGTTGGCGTTTTGTATTACATACATATGTACCAATAAGTATTGAATTATCTCAAACTAAAGTGATATTGCTAATTTCAACCATTTTATATAAATATATAAATGAGCGATGGAAAGTTTTGATACAAGAATTAAATAGTATTCGGTACTATTGTAGACATAGTGAGGGGAAAGGTAGCATTTATATAAGGGACACTTGAGGTTGACACTTAGATTTTCCAGTTACTGATTATTTTGATGGTATATGAAAGCATTCTTGATACAAAGATATATATTCTACGAGGTAGAATCAACAAAAACTGGAAGATCAGTGATTTAAAACCCAGTAGTTATATATAAAATAGCTTTAACGATATATTTGTTGAAGACAAAGAAAAATTGCACGCTATACTGTAGACGCACCACATATATACCAGCTGATGTATTAGTGTTAAATGTAAAAGAACCGATTCCCGAATTCTGAATTTATCATTATGAGGCGCCAAAGAAATTATTTTGAGATAGCTCATTCCCGAGCTGCATTAAAAATGTGGTCGTAACCTCAAGACACAACATTTATGATTTTCTTAATTATTTAGTCTTTCAGATTGTGTCCTAGTAGAATTTCAATTGAAAATAAGTAATTCCCACTGTTGTGGAGTATCTTTCCATCGGATATAGCATTTTTCAGGCCGATAAAAAGTTCACACTGCAAAAATCTCACCCGTCCAACTACTATCACACATAGGAGAATTTTTAACCAGGACTTGTGAGTTGAATTTATCTTCAATGTATGTGGTACATACATATTTTGGACTGCGACTTATAGACCACTATTTGTAGTACATATCATAACTTGGGTGGACCATTCTGAAGTCGCACAAAGCTAAAGGTTTGGCATATTTTGAATGGTCAAATTGGATATTTAAAATACTTGTTTCAAGTTTTTTCAATTCATAGCCCAAGTGGCAAGAGCATGAATTATATATCTATCGATTTGAAGAACACTTCATCCTTTTCATAGGTTCACCATTATTAGATGAAAAACAGAGTTTTTCGTCCAGCCCCTATCGGAGAGGAAATATGTAAAATGATACAATAAGAAATTAGATGTGAATAAGCTCTAAAAAAATTAAGTTTTCTTCAAATCGGTACAAAATAAATGTTGCCAATACCGATTGCATTTCATTTATGATGTCAATATAAATCTTCCTAAACAGATATCTCTTATTTTCAAGAGTGTTGTAGAAATACCAAAAATCTATCGGTTCATGACAATGTAAAATGTTAAAACTACCTGTCAATAATCTAATTTTAAGTAAACATTAATGTTACCATAATTCGAAAATATTTTCAATTATTTGTTGATTAAACCGATATAATGTTGCCGTGGATGCATAATTAGCGGGGGATATTCTTGATAAGTTTAGACAAATGGGCCAAATATTAACAAGATAATAGGTTCACAATAGTAGCCTGTGAATACTAAGGAGAGAGCTGTATAACTTATCCATGTGTTTTTTTGGGGACCTTTTCCAAAGCCATGTGACGAATTTACCCACATTGAGGTTTATGACTCATGAACTAACTTGACGAATATGGATATCAGTCATCCGTATATTTCTGTTGAAGACTATGTTAAGTTTTTGTTTTAATTGCTGAAGTTGAGGCACGCCTAATATAAGAAAATGGAAAATTGATAAATTTCATATAGTTGGCAGGGTAGCTCAGACCGAGTGTGATTGTAAAAATTAGGTAGTTCGTCTTGCTTCCTGTCAAATATATGATTGTATAGTGTTTTATATCACTGGCTGCTATGCATAATTTAGGAAGCGTGCTTTGTCACGTTGAATTATACAAAATGAAAACAAAACTAGTATATAATATATAGTAGAAATGGAATTGAATAAAAACAGTTACTATAAAAATAATGTTTATTTCTTCTTACGTTATTGAGGGTATTAAAGGTGTACGTTTTGGCAGGACCTGGAGTTTGCAAAAATAAAAATTGATAATTTTCAAATAATATAACGAAAAGAAAATTATTGGCATACAGGGTGTTTTCAAAGGTGAGTCTTTTTTCTAACTGGATGTAGAACTGATCAAAATAAATATTTTCACCAAAAATCGCATATATAAGGTCCGTATTCATAGTCGACCCTCAAGAAAAGGTACGAAGAACGTGTTCTCCTATTTGTTGTAACGATCGTCTCAACCAATAGAACTCGTTTTTCGTGCCTCATCTAGCCGGTCGACCAAGAATACGGCCCTAAATATATATGGTAGGGTTGCAATCCACCACCGAAGTCGCATGCGATTCCACGAATGTATAAAGAATAATCTAGCAACATGAAAAGTGGTTCAAATACCGCCAATTATAGTGTTCAAATTTCGCGCCAAACAAATAATACAGAACCCGGACACCAGGGTGCGCTACAGCGCTACTTTTACTTCTATTAATTCAATTCAATGTTGCCTTTGTAGGACTTTATTGATATAATTCAAAGTCAAAACGGTCATAATTTTCAATTTGAAGTATTTCTGAATGTTCCCGAACATATAAAACAGAATATTATTGTTGAAATGAAAAATATACAATCAGACCTATTCTGTTTGCGTATTGCTATAAACATTGCTATTCAAGTCATATTGCTATCCTCCTAATTTTTAACAATATGACTATCGTATTACGTATTCTGTTCGGACTGTTATAGCAATGTTGGTTATCAATTTTCTCCCAGCAATATTGCTATGAAGTAGGTCAAAATTCATTGATTTTAGAGCTGACAACACTGTATTTCATGACTTTTATGTGAATTAGAAGAAGAATAGGTCCTTTCGTTTGCTTCTTGGTGTAGTGTAATCTACACTGCACTCTGAATCAGCTGATTTTCAATATACTTCAGATGATATGAGTTCTAAATTTTCTAATAAAAGTTTGGAGGCTTATAATCAGACAGCATGTGGATGGGTGCGGAATATCTCCATAATAAAGACTGGCAATCATAGTTTGATAATTGCAAAGGTATAGGTTCAACAATCATCTTCAAATTCATATATTTCACTATAACTATCATGGATGTATTTGAAGAAAAGTATTTGAATATATCATCGAAGGAATTGCAGGATATCGGTAAGCCCCAATCTATCAAACTTTTAGTTCTTAAAATTTGATACTTGTTGGTGATTTTTATCTTATGTGTGCTGTTGAATTTATTAGTGGCAGTAATAAATGATTCTTCAAGGATGTTATATGAATGCAGCTTCTATCAACGTTAGTAAAATGAATTATTTATCAATATTTTTCAGGCAGAAGCATCAACATCAATTTGACAGTGGTTGAATCTAAATCTATTGAAATAGAAAGCAGGGAGCAGTTGAATATCAAGAGTTGGTTTTAAGCATGTGTAGGATTAAGAAGTATTTCACAGTGACAATGGGTTATTCATGCTCGTCATTACAATGGTTTTTGGTAATAGTTTAAACTGAAGCAAGCATATTTAAAAAAATTCACACTAATATTAATAGAGTAAAAAACACATTGTATACTTTATAATTTATTTACAACATTCATCTAAGCAGTTCTGTTTAAATAAATTAATCTACAATATACATTTTGCTTTGTAACAGCCTTATTCTCGTTTTTGTTCGCTTGGTTTGGACCTGGCATCAGAGTTGGGAAAATTAAATTTATTCATCAGGAATTAACTACATTAGATTATAAAATATAACAGATAAATTACATACACAATCATATTCTATAATGGAACCCAATCAGGATGATTTTTATCAGACAAATCTGCTGGCTTACCTAGTGAAAACATGGTGGACAATTTTCTATATTCTAACATGAGAAACAACTCAAAATTTTATTTCCCTTCATACTTGAATGAAAACGTGTTAAATAAATCATACCAAATTTGAGTTTCGAAGCTGTTAAGTCGAATCTCTTCAGCAGACGAATCCATAAATCTCTGGTTTTTGCTGAGGTAACAAAGAATTGACAAGCTGGAAAGTGTTGTCTTCTAAATTTTCCAGTTTCCAATTGTAGTGACATACTAATGCAATAGAATTCTTGCCTTTGAACACAATATACCTAGTTCTTTCTTATAATCCCTCAAGGTGATCGGTTAAGTTCAGCTCTACATCATAGACCTTATAAATTAGGTCTATGCTCTACATTCATACAAGATTCAAATTGAAACCAAGATATTAAAATAGATCTATACCTTACTCACTTACTTACGCACTTTCTGCATATAAATTTACGTGAAAAATGTAATATTTGTACGTTTTTCAGTTCGCCCTTGCTACTGCAGCTCATGAATTTGGCATTTTATCACTAAAAATTAATGTTTATGGAACAAATAAAGATAGCAAAATAGTCACTTCACTTCATAAACAGCAATTCAATTGATATAACACTCACAAATATCGAAAAATCCAGGAAAATAAGAGCAAAACAAACAATAACAGTACTAATTCCTGCTTTGTTGGTCCTCCAATGTCGTGTCAACTGACAGAACTGCACGTAAACCATTATTTCTTCATCCTCCAGACCTTATTGCAAATTTTAAATTTGATAATACCCATTTTAAAGAAGAGATCAAAGTTCCCAGACAACAAATATTTTCATAACAAGTCAATTATTGGCGCCTTCTTTTTGCCGTAACATTAACCATAACCCTATATTCTGTTTTGAGTGCATTTCACACCTCCTTTCGACCAGGTGCAGATAAACTACACTTGGTGTACACTGGTGTAAATCCAATAAGCAAACGAATACTAATATCGAGTGCAAATTACACCGAGTGTAGGAAAGTGCTACACTTTCGATGCAAACGAAAGGACCTAATCTAACCTTAATTGATAAACATTTCGTCCGTTTTTCGGTGGTTATTCTTAATTCCTAACCAAAAATATATAAATGTCACGAAAACGAAAGCCAAAAACAAACTGTATTTTATTCATGAAACTAACAAGATGGAGTTATTGATCAATTTTCAGGAAACACATCGAATTTTGGTAACCGCTACCATGACCGAAAAATTGAAGACTTGCAAACACCCAAACAAATATTAAATTTACATTTTTTCCTGTCTTCAGTCAGACTTCGAATGCACAAGTTAAACGGAATAGTATGTCTCCTAGTTTTCTCCTGAAAAAATTCCCTCAGTTCTTCAACTGAATCAAAAGAAGTAATCTTCGTAGTAAGACTGAATTAATAGTTTATTTAATTTTTTTCATCCAGTCAGTCAGTCTTCGAATGCATATCTAACTTAAAAGAAGCAGTATATCTTATAGTTTGCTCATGAACAAATAAATACCCTTGGCTCTGCAATGAAATCAAAGGCAGTGTTATTTTTACTAAGGCTGAATTAATAGTTTATCTAATTTATTTCATCCAGTCGGTCAGTCTTCGAATGCATATCTAGCTTAAAAGAAGCAGTAAATCTCATACATTGCTGATGAACACATAAATGAATGAATAAAATACCCTCGTCTCTTCAATGAAATCAAAGAAAGTCATCTTTTTACTAAGGCTGCATTAATAGTTTATTTTATTTATTTCATCCAGTCGATCAGTCTTCGAATGCCTCTAACATAAAAGAAACAGTATCTATACTAGTTTGCTCATGAACTAATAAATATATGAATAAAATTCTCTCAGCCTCTTATTGATGTTGAATAGTTTATGAACTTTTCTGTTTACGAATAGAAGGGGTTGTTAGTGTTAAACCTAAGTCTTAGAAATTCCCTTGAAATTAAGTATTTTAAAGTACCTTTAGTAAATATATATGATTATGTATATACCTATATTCATCAAAGTACCTACCTATTTTCAATATTTTCGATTTCTTGGAACATAAAAGTGGTTCTCAGCCATATTCCAAATCTTGTTATGCTCTTAGCAAGTACTATTTTGAGGCAGTGATGTCAAGTCTTGAAGTCTTCCAAGTAGAAAGTACCTACAATTGATTCCAAAAATCCCTAGAATTCCCTAAGTGGATTGAAATCGAAAATTCCCCAGAATTTCCCACATTTTTTCATATGTCAAAAGTGTGAATTTTGAATAGTTCAGGATAAATGGAGTAAGAATATTCTTCACGATACCATGGTGTCAGAAGATCATTTACTAACCTTGAAGTAATTTGATTTGATATCTTTTATATCATTGGATAATTAATTTTTCTGTGTTTAGGAGTTTAGGTTATAAATAATGCATGATCGCAACGAAAGTTATAAGGGCTTTTCGGAAAGTGTGATCGGGTTAACTCGATCAGTCCATTCACCAATCAGCGCCTTCCATTCTAATCTATGGAATGCGCTGATTGGTGAACGGACTGATCGAGTTAACCCGATCACACTTTCCGAAAAGCCCTTTAATGAACTGAGGTTACAATACAGGGAAAATTTTATCATTTCATAAACCGAACTCGGGCAAAATAAAAAATATGATATTAATCGTTGATTTGGTACAAATTTTTGTATTCATGAACTTCAAATGTTCATGTACAACTTCAATATTATCCATTATTATTTGAATGAAAAATCCCCAGAATGTCCCTATTTCCCTATAATTCCCTAAAACCAAAATTTTTCCCTAGATCTGGGGACAAATCCCCAGACTTGACATCACTGTATTTGAGGTTGCTGAGATAGCAATGTGGATAACAATATGTTTATCAAAATGACAGATCATATTGCTCAAAAACGATGATCAGAATAGCAATATTTCGGATCTTGCTGTGGTAGCAATATCTTTTTCTTAGCAATATTGCTATGCGCGAACAGAATAGGTCTGAATATCCTAGGGGATTTGATTATTGTGCGTCCGTCAACGTCAACCTGTGATATTAGTATTCTGTGATATATAATTGTGTTGGTGTTCTGTGGTTGTGAATGTGATCAAGGCCACGATACACTAACTGTTAGCATACACTCATTCCTCGATACGTGCGAAAATCTCGACCAATCCTGGACAAGCGTGCGTCTTGCATCAACGAGAGAGAGCAAAATCGGTTTTCTCTGTCATGCTCCTCAGTTTCAACAGTCTTGTCATCTGTGCTTGTCATTGTCAAAACGATATTGATTTTTGAAGAATTCAAGGTTTTTGTGTTTAATCAACAAGTTTGATTGCTCTAAAGTATGGGTGCGTTTTTATTTTAATCGAAATTTCTAATCGATTAATCGTAAATGAATCGGTTTGTTTTTATTTTCAAGTATTCATTCACTTCACGAAAATAAAAACACACCGATTCTTTTACGATTAATCGATTAGAAATTTCGATTAAAATAAAAACGCACCCTATATCTGTATTCCTAAGTTTTTAAGAAACAGGTTATTCAACATGGATGGAGTGAAGTAAGTGTTCATTCAATGTTTGACTTTATTTTTTCAGTTTTATTAAAAGTATAAATTTTCAGTGAAAATCTGATTTGTAAGGTTTGCCGAAAGAAATATTCTAGTGGTTGGGCAAAAAATCGTGATTTGAAAGATGGTCATCATGAAGAACCAGTTAAAAAACCGACAGTTTATATTAAGTGCCCCATTTGTTCTGAAGAAGAAAACATTGCTCTTGATTCTAATGATATATGTTGATTCATCATTTGGAACAAATTCATTCTCTGAGTATCAAGACTTCACCTTTGAGAATGAGAGAAAATTTGGGGCTTCACCAGCACTAAATAACTGGAATATCGATGAAAGCATGAAAACTGGTGGAAATATCAAAATCTGTGGCTTCTGTCCGTCTATATAGAATGCATGTGAAAATTTGTAGTACAGGTAACTATTGGAATTAACATGTTATAGGCAGATAAATGCAGAGACTTGAAAACTCTATTTCAGCTATAAATGAATTTTTCGAGACACATGTCGGTCATCAGGACGAATGTCGATCTAAACATTCAAAAAAGAATCAACAGGAACTGATTGCAAATAAAATGACAACTGCTGTGAAAAAAGAAAGAATTTGTGAGAATTTCAGAACTATTACGAACGTAGAGAGAATAAATGTGCTTACCACAGAAGATATCGGAAAGAGAAGGGATTCTGTTTTAGGTATTAAAACTTCAGTTGATGACCATAATGATAATAATTTATACATGTGTGAACCATCAACAAGTTGATCTTCTTATGAAGTGGATGTACAAAATTTTATGGTTGAAATTAGTCGAGTTTTGGATGCTTCTGTAGATTCTAATAGAAAACTTGAGGTAAGACTTTAAGATGATTCATGAATTTGGTTTCACATAATTGATTTTAGATTATATTAGAACAAACTAAAATGAAGCTCTAGTTATTGGATGAGGATGACATTCGGAATGTGGCAAAAATTGTAGATGACATGAAATATGATAATGCTTGTACCGATAGGAAAAGAAAGAAGGAGAAACATTCATATTCAAGTTTCAAGAATGCATGGCTAAGATGGGAGTTAAGGAATCACCCCAAAAGAAGTATGTTTTCAGTAATATCTAAAAGCTTGATACAAGTATGACTTATTTTTTGGGCATTCCAGATCAGAATGAGATTTCATCGACCAACTAAAGTTATGCTCAAAGAGGAAAATTGGAAATGAACATTTATCCAGAGTTTTTTCAATGCAGTATGTTAAATGGAGTGTTTAAGGTGGCAGTTCTGATGGGAACATCAATAAGTAAGCTAGATTTTGAAACGTAACATAGTTGAATTGTTTCATAATTTGTGTTCTTAGGTTACTGTTTATTAGGCAATATTGTTCTGAAAAAATGCTTCTGACAAATATCTAGTGTTTCCAATGCAGAAGCAACATCAAAAATATTGAAATTATGTTATTCTATGGATGCTTTTTAACAGCTAGCTGACACATCTTCTGCATTCAATTGAATTACTGTTATGATTGGAATTTTTAATTGTGAATCCTTATTTTTTCTTAAATGATGAGGGTTAAAGTAGTTTTTATTGTTTCATTATTAGTTTTCTGAAAATGTCTCTTCCTATTTCAGGGGCTGCTACAAATTACAATGACACGCTGTAAAAATGACCTAAACGAGTCAACCTTCTTCAATATGAGATTAACTTAATCGTGAAAATCTTGGAACAAGGAAGCTAGGTATGAAATGATGTGAATGGAATGCGAAAGATGGACAGAGGAAAGGCAGGAGCTAAGGAGTCTCTTCGTGGATAACTGGTTGAACTTGTCAAGGAATCCTAGAGGAGATGCTTGAGAGTGAAAGAAATGATAAAACGGTTTTTAGGAATAATCAAGCTGTGGAACGGAACTAGAAACAGAGATATTTACTTATCTTCTATATTTATTCATCAACTATGGAATTCTAAAATGTATCCTTTCAAACCTTTTTTTTTATTTTTATGAGGTGGAGAAATCCATGTTTCCCTAGGGAGTGTTGGACACAATACAGTGCCTACGAACCAAACTGCACCTCCTCGCCTTTCTTCCGCTCCACAGAGATGCAAATGGCGCTGTACCACTGTGGAGCGGAAGAGAGGCGAGGAGCTGGAGTTTAGTTGGTAGGCACTGTATTGTGAGTCCAAGACTCCCTAGGGGAACATGGGAACCTCTTAAAAATAAAAAAAAAGGTTTGAAATGAGAAGAGATTCATTTTAGAATCTCATAGTTGATAAATAGTACACATGGTGTTTTCAAGGTACTGTAGAATTAAGATGTCAAATTATATTGCTTCATTATTAGTACATATTTGTTTTTATATACCTATCAGTCTTAATAAAGAAATTTATTATATTGATAAATTAGTTACTTCTGGAATCAGTTAATTCAGGAATAAAGATCTTCACTTATACTTGAGATCAATAAGTTATTCAGCAATATTTCATCTAGTCTTGAGGACCTGGAGATCCCTGTATTTCATAACAATAAAATGGAATATTTGGATGAATTTTTAGATTTACTAACCTCCATAGTGAAAATGGAAAAATTTACATCCATGCATAATGTGCTATATAATTGAGGAGCAACTTATCAAAACGTATTTAGTCCAAACACCATTTTTTATTGGAAATCAACGAAAAACAATGTTTTCTTTCACCCTGGCTTATAATTTGAGGACGTCGAGTTTGTTTGATTGATCAAACAAACTCGACGTACTCAAATTATAACCCAGGGTTAAAAAAAAATATAGTTTTTCGTTGATTTCCAATAAAATGGTTTTTGGACCAAATGCGTTTTGATAATTAGCTCCTCAATTCACCTTACTACAACTGAATGATTTTTTGTTGAAATTACATAATATTGAAGTGAATTGGTAAACATAGTATCGAGTTTTTCCATAATATCCTAAATGTATATTAATTGTAAAAATTGTTGAATATAATGAGTAACCCTTCAAATATATTTCTACATAGTCACCAAAAATATAGTTACTCCATAAGAGTAATATATCAATTACAAAAGGAGGCTCAAAAAAGTCATACTCGTCTAGAATGTTCCATGTGTCAAGTTGGGCACCGAGCTATACTCTATGTAAAACTATAAATGCAACTAAAAACATCAAACAATGAAAGAAAACACTCATACAAACAAATTCAGTTTTCCAATCGTCAAATTATGCAAATTCAATTTCGAAGTCGGTACAATGTATTCAGCATTTACGTTGCATTTGATCATCAGGAAATAGAAGAACAATCTGATTTTGACCACTCGATGAATTATCAAACATGTGGTGTTGGGACTACAAAATAACAAGGAAACGCAATATTGTTACAATCTCATATACAGTGAAACCTCTATAGACGGACACTCCTCAAGAACGGACACTCCCCTCAAACGGACAATTTCCCTGGAACCAAGAAATGCTTGTATTTATTTTGAACCTCCCCAAAAGCGGACACCCCCCACGAGCGGACAAAAATGCTGGAACCAACGGTGTCCGCTCTTGGGAGGTTTCACTGTATTTGATTTTGAGAGAATTCCAAGGAATCCTTGATTCAGATCTTGCATTTCTCTCCTGTAATTAACTGAGTCACGTGTTATAATGTGACACATTTCATGAAACTGCCTTTTTTGTAGGAAATTTTGATGACTTATGATCTTAGTTTCTTCAAAGTAAAAATTGTCTTCAGACACAATGATAGGGGTTCTTACTCATCGTTTGTGTTTATCGATGCAATTTTTTAAATATCTTCCGGTCTGCCCTACATTCACTTTTTCGCAAGGGATCTCATGAACAAACCCCGATTCTTGACTGAAAAGAGTTATGTCTTTAATTCGTTTGAGTCTTCCTATTGCGTTTTCTAATTTCAAGATTGACAATTGTTCAGAGAAGGCACATATATGTATAAGTGATCCATATTTTATCCTGTTGCCACTTTCCGCAGTTAGAGCACCTATCCTCTCATTGTCAAGTTCTAGTTGAGCCTGACTGAGGTGTATGAAGAATTTAAGAAATCATATTTCAGCATCTGTAAATTATCTGTCTGAAATTTTTCTGGAAAATGACGAAATAAACCGTTGAAACGTTGACCAAACTAAGGTAGTTTTCTTGAAAATGCAGAACCTATCCAATCAACCAAACTTCCAAATATAATGATCATTAATGTTAATGAATAATCCATAAATTTCCATCAAATACAATTACATCTGTCAGTGTCAGTTACATAAACGTCGCTGTCACGTCACAACAGCTTGAATTTTCAACACGTCGACCCAGCTGACGGTTGACGTGGAGGGAAATAAAATGGGACAGAGCGCTGCGCCGTCATTGGTCCAGATTTTCGCACGTATCGAGGAATGAGTGTATGCTCTAACAGTTAGTGTATCGTGATCAAGGCAAAGTGATTTTTGTTTTTAATTGATTTTTGGCGATTGTTTCTGGAAGAATGTCTCTTAGTGAATATTATGAAACAGTTGGAAAGGTAACATTAATACCTCTAGTTTTCAAAACCAAGTGTAACAGAGCATTATTATTGTGTACCATCAGAACATTACAGATTTGCTGTGATTCATTATTAATTGTGTTTTAGGAGAAAAATTCGCAGAAACTTGGAGTAAAACCAGTGAATGTATCCTCAGTAGTTCTCAAAAAAGGTGACATCTCCTGTGCTTAATACACCTGTATCGCTGGTTCAAGTGTATAGCAGTAATATTATTCTACCTAGTGTCTTGGCCTGCAGATGTATTGTCCCTTGTACAAAAAATGCCGACATGAGGAGAATCAAGGATACGGTATCGGCGAAAAATACTGGGGGAGACTCTAACTACAGGCAACAGAATGGACCGATAAAAAATTACAAGATCTGCAGCAATTGCTCACGTAGTAGAGCCATTTGCTCTGCTTGCTATTCTTTACCTTCCATCTACAAAGGAGATATATTGAAAATATCTTATAAGCAAATACGTGAAGCTTGCGCAGCTATTGCAATGACATGTCAACCTATGATGTTAGTCGAATTTAAGCGAATAACCGGAACAGTGCGGTTAAGACCAATCCCTTGCTAAACATAACCGATCTGTTATAATAGCAAGGGATTGGTCTTAACTGCACTGTTCCGGTTATTCGCTTAAATGCGACTATTGTTCCAGATGAGAAGGCTATTAGGGACCAATTGGTGAATAGATTATGGTTCAATTACAGAAGTGGAAGGATCAAATAGAACAAACATTGAGAAGGATCATTGAAAGGTAATTTGTAATTTATTATCAATTTACTTAAGTATTTATTTATTAATTGATGAAATGTCTGAAAGTTTAATAACAATTATTAATTTTTCAATCTTGTATTCTTCATTTAATTGAATCAAAAAAGTGATACTTTGTTTTATGCTGATGATTCAATTTTACATATTGTCACATTTCATGTGCAGTTGCTTCTGCATTAGAAACACAAGATCATTGATCTACATTATCTTCCCTATTTTTTGGCACTCTTGTTCCTCGGAACAGAGTGCTTATCAATTTGCCCAAATGTCTGTAATTTTCGAATTTTTGGCTGAAAATGGTCTTGAACGATTTGGTTTGACTCACTGATCAAGAATCCGTGGTCAAAAGCGATTGTGTCCGGTCGTTAACACGATAACTCTCGAACGGAATGAGCTAGACAGTTGAAATTTTCAGAGTAGGTTTGAGGGATAAATATCTCGGTTAAGTTCGTTATTGAGCAAAATCGGTCTAATAGTTTCGGAGTACCGAAAAAAAATATTTTTTTTTACATTACAACTTTTGAATTCAAATTTATTTAAGATGGAGTTTCATCATAAGAATCCATTGCTATCATTTTCAACTCTATCAAGCTAATACTTTCGGAAATATGATGTTTCAAAGTTTCAATAATACATCGTAAGTTCTATGTATTTGCAGAATGTGAACACAGAATCTGTCTGTGATGACTATTCATAAATGTCATCTTTTCTAGCTATTAGAGATTATCAATTCATAGTTGTTATTTTCTCTTGGAAAGCAAGTATTCGATTCTTGAATTTGTGAATATATACAAGACTGTTTTGATGTAGTTTATGGAGGCAATAGGAAAGGAGAACATAATGGAATCATCAAAAGAAATGACTGTTCGTTGACCACTGAGGTTAATATTACCTTTTACTTCCTTGAGTAGTGAGACATGTTCCTATATACAGTATTTTCATAATGTTGCTAGCAAAAAAATACTGAAATATGGATCTACATTTGTGTATCAATCATTTTTTCTTGAGCTAAGGTTCATAATACGGAAAAGAATGTGTTAGTGGTATGAACTATTAAATTTTAAATTATGAAAAGAGGATAGTATCTTATTAATATATTTTGAACTATTAAAATAATTTGCTCGTAATCCACTACCTACTCGAATATGAGGAATAAATGGACAATCTGCTATTATTGTCTCCAGCCTTGCTCTAGACATTTCGATGATACTTTCCTTAGGTATTTCGAGTTGTGAAAACTATGCACCGAGTGTAAGTTGCAACAACCCATTATACGAGATTGAATTATTGCGGATTGCTCATTTAATCTTGATAAATAAATTTAATGAAAATGTTTACAGCAATGAAGCATTGTAGATTGCTCTTTTTTTTTTAAAGATAATTTTTGAAGCATTTTTCTTAAACGACACTTTTTTTAAATTTAATTCCTTTCATGATGCAGTTCTATCATAGGAATCCATTGATTTAATTCCCAACTCTGAGAAACCAATATTTTCGGAGATATAATTTGTCTGTTTGAACAAGAGCGCCAAAAAGCTCCTGTCCACAGGGCTTGAACCAATTTTAAAATTTAAAAAAAAAATCTAACCTGGTCCATTTCTGCTCACATTTACAACTGAACAAAACGAAGGCATCTTAATAAAAATCTGCAATAACATGAGTATAAAATCCATGTAAACAAATAGTGACTAACGTTTATGTGCCCCTCATCGAATTTGACAGACCTGTTGTGACATCACTTGGAAATGATCAATAAAATAGTTTTATTTCCATCACAGAACACATTAACTTTATGACTTCTATCATGGCAGAGAACACTTAAGGAGCAACTTTTCAATACGCATTTAGTCCAAGAACCATTTTATTGGAAATCAACGAAAAACGGTTCTTTCTTTCACCCTGGCTTATAATTTGAGTACGTCGAGTTTGTTTGATAGAAATTCACATCTAAAGGTAATAATTAATCTCATTTAAATCAAAATTGATCAGATATACACAGAAAATGTAAAAAACGTTTGGACTTAATGCGTTTTGATTCATCCTATTGTATATAATGCGTTTTGTTGTGGTTCAAATTGAACATAATGCTGTTGCGATTTATTAAATTTAGAGAAAATAGTCTGCATAGTAAGTGTTGGCCTGTAACCTAATTAACATGAACAAATCGATAAAAAAAAAATTTTGGTTATATGTATTTTATTTGTTTTAAAAATAAAAACGTAAACATATTTTATTGCGATGCGGCTTACATACTTTGGATTTGAATTACACAGGGACATAATGCCATTTGGAAGATTTTGTTTACATAGGGCTATAGAGCAATAGAAATCATTTCGGAATCCGCTTCAAACTCAATTTCGCCCAAATTGGACATAATGCGTTTTGAAAAGTTACTCCTCACTTCATCTCTGTTATCAGTCGATTTTCCAGTTTTTCACTATCCATATCCATATAGATAGATCTGAATTGTGAATTTGATACCTCTCATGGTTGGATTTATATTCTTGGAAATATTATTTTGTTCCTGAAGCTAAGCAACTTTGGGCCAGTTCAGTACCCCAATGAAGGGTGACCACACAAATCTCCTGGCCACAGTGCTTTTCCAATTTGTTTCAACCTTGGTTTTTAACGAGTCGTCAAAATTTTTAGGTGTTCAAACAGCTGCACTGGACATGTCCACTTTAAAAGAAAGCTGCAAAATATGCAAGAAAACCAGGAATCATTTCCGATGTAGCTTAATGTTACAGGCAATTTTCATTGATCAGTACTGTGTGGATCCTGCCTTCAAAGATCAAGTTATAAGACTGTGTAAGTACAATTTTTCCTCTGGTTCCAAGTTATTATAGCGCTTCTCCGGAAGAACAATGACACTGCAGCTTGAAACTGACAGAATCTCAATCTTCAATCGCGTCATTAAGGCTGAAGATTCACGATTGAGGTTGTGACCAAAGACTAAAGAGTAGAAAGATAGGAAACGCCCTTGTATTCGTAGTGCTAAAAACCGACTAACTTTTCGGCCGAAGTTATTACTAGTGAGGCAAGAGATGGCGCTGAAATTATATAGAATGTAGAGAAATCTACAACTTTAGGCGGGAATTTCAAATCTAGCCACAGCGTTTCTGATGGAGGATCTAATTATTAAATAGGATGTCATCAAAAATTAGATAGAATCCGAATTCTATCTAAATTTGGATGACGCCCCACTGGATAGAAAAAAATAATTGAAATAAATTATGTTTTTATTCATGGATATAGCTTTCTTTGTAATTGAGGAATATGACAGTAAAACGTTTTCAAAATTGTAAAATTTATAATATCTTTTGTTACTGATGAATACAAATATGATGATAGTAATAATGAATATAAAACTAAATAAATGAGAAATATATTGAAAGAATAAATAAAAACAATAATGCAAGTTTGAGCAAATTATGATAATGAAATCCTAGTGGGAAATGGAATCCGAATCAAGCAGAAACAAATTTTCAAATTGCTGAGCCAAGTAATATCTAATGTATTATTATAATGAATTATTCAGCCTGGTTGCCGTGGTTGTGGCAAATTGGATAATAGTCACAAACTATTTTTTTTATTCTCTTCCATATTATTGATTGCATACATTACGAAGTTTTTGATTGATGCAGTTTATAACCATAAAATACGGAGCACCGCCACTAGCCAAATGAATCATTTTGTTGTAAAAGCACACAATATAATTTTAAAAACGATTCTGAACACTGTGAGAGTTTATCATCAGTTTGTTTATATGCTGATTGCTGACATGAGAACATTTGTGTTCTGTGATGAGAACATAAAGGACTAGACAGCTGAATAGGTTAAGTTCTTGGCTATTCTCATAAATTTAGGTTTTCTATATGTAAAATAGCCTGAATTCAATTATTCTAACCAGATGACTGTACTAATTGTACTAGTGAGGCAAGAGATGGCGCTCGCGTCAAGTTAGTCGCTTCGTTTCCTATCTTTCTTCTCTTTAATCTTTGGTTGTGACAGTTTGCAGTTGTGTCGGGGTCAAAAACCTCATATTAGAAGAATGTAGGGCTTGGAATATCGTATGGTTCTAAAATGTTGTCCGGAAATACCGGAATTTGACACATACTCTCTTATTCCAAATATGACTACATATTTTTGCGCGTATGTTCTGGGTAACATCGCGTTATCATTTTGTCCAAAAGTGAAATTTAATTCTGTGGTGCCGTCCGGCCGGCCCGCCGTTGCCACGATAACTTGAGAACGGAAGGAGATAGCGGCTTGAAATTTTCAGGTTATATAATTATTTTTCCTTCGATTCAGGTTTTTATTCATATTGAAAATAAATTGTGTTTCAGAATGAAATGAGATGGAATTCATCAATACTAAAAACATCAAAACTGGTTGAATTTCTTTATCGCTCAGTAAACTACATGGAGAATTAGAAGATAACATATTCACAGGTGGCTTAGAAAATGCAGTCATTTTCTTGTACAGGGTGAGTAATATTTTTGAAATTATCTTGTGTATTTAAATATATTACACCTCATCAAGGAAAAATTCTATGAATTATTAGTCTTTTTTGTTCTACACCCTGTTTGATGATGCAGATTATATTTCGAGACCTTGGAATGAAGCCTTCTAAAATCAAGCTTTCAATGGGTTGTGGGTTCAAGATAAACATCTTCAGAATTCAAGGAATACCTGCTGGGAGATTGTGATGAACTAAACAAGCGCTATAATTAGGTATCACACATTTGATATAATTTTTTTAAATTTTTAGTAATTAGTTGAATTTTCGAAGAAAATTGGGAAAACTGATGCATGTGGACAGTAAGTTTCATCTTTCCATTTGTTAATTCATTATTGTGGATGTTTAAAAAAAAACTGAAGCAGATTAATCTCAAAATATCGAAATTTTGGAAGCTGTCGAAAGCGCATCCACCATGTAAATCGCCAGTTTAAGAAACCGCATATTCGTGATATACATTCTGAAGATCTGCTTAAATGTTAAATCTTGCTACTGTATTTTATATAATTCTATTGTTCTCATCCATTCACCAATAATCAGGTGATCAGGAGTTTCATCCTCCTCCAAACAGAATATGCACTCATCAGTTTCTGCTAGCCCTAATCTCATCATAGGCTTCCTAAGACAGCAGTGTGTTTGTTGGCCTCCTCATTTTCTTTAATTCCTGAGTGACCCAGAACCCACACCAAGGAGACCCTGTTCTTGCCAACTTCATAAAGTTCCCTTCTATAATATCTACGTTCAGAAAGAGGGATCTCACAGCTGGAAGTTTCCTTCTACGAGTAAACAGAACCACTGTAATCTTGTTCGGGTTTATGCTCATCCCCACTGACAAGCACTACTGCTTGATAATTCTAAGGCCTTCCTGTAGTAAGTCACACAAGGTGTCCTCGAATTTACTATGTGATCGGCATAGCCTGTACACCTGAAGCCGTGCTCTGTTGGCCTGTTGAAGAGCTCATCCACTACCAGACTCCAAAGAAGGGGAGATGTTACTCCCCCTTGTGGTGTTCCACAAATGGCTTTAACAGAAGTGGAAGATATAAGGAATGCACTCAAAATAATCTTTAAATGTCATGAATTAATTGGTACCGAACCATAATAAAGGAAATGAATCTTCTGATGAATAAAATGGTAGAGAATTTTCGCAAATATTGTGTATCCAGACATGATTTATCACGAAAACAACTCATTATTTATATGGTAGATTACTATTTCTCATATATTTCGTTTCTTCTTTATAGACAATTCAAGAAGATCAAGCCCCATCGTAGTGGATATGAGCAAGCCACTATGGGAAGAATTTATTGAAGAATTGTAACATAAAAAGTTATGAACATTGAATATGCGTCAAAGTTTTATCTGAAATGTTTGAAATTGTTGTTTAATTACAAATAAATAATTAATGAAATTAATTGTCTTATTTACACCTTATTATCAAACCAAAAGAGTTTAAATTTAGTTTATAATTATAAACATGAAATGAAGTTGAAAAGGTCCCTAAATCCAAAATCTCCTCGGCCATAGGACTGAATGCAGTCCTGTGCTAGGAATCGCTCAAGGTCGAATGCACCCAAAAGTGGGCGGAGCCTAATAATAAATCGGTCAGGCAACACAAAATACTTGACGTTGAATCTCCAGTTGCCTGCACCAACTAAAGTAAGGAGCAAAAATATTTAAAGGGCCATGATTAACATTACAACGGAGTCGGACCGAAAAAATCGATTTCTTCAAACCACCATATCTCCCGAAATATTGAACAGAATTCAATGAAATTTGGAAGAGATAATATGTCCAAACTGCTCTTTCGATGCGCCAATTTTAAGCCTAATCCGTCAACTTTCGAAATTCGACAAAAGAGCAAAGACTATAGTCTTTGCTATTTTTCTAATTTCGAGAGCTGTCGGATCGGGCTCAAATTTGGCACATCGAAAGAGCACGTCGGTCGTATTATCTCTACCAAATTTCATCGAATTCTGTTCAATATTTCGGGAGATATGGGGGTTTGAAGATATCGACAAATTGGTCGAAAAATCGATTTCTTTAAACCCCCATATCTCCCAAAATACTGAAAAGAATTTGATGAAATTTGGAGGAGATAATACGACCACCCTGCTCTTTCGATGTGCCAAATTTGAGACCGGTCCGACAACTTTCGAAATTCGAAAAAAGAGCTATTTTTCTAATTTCGAAAGCTGTCTGATCGGGCTTAAATTTGGCACATCGAAAGAGCAGGTTGGTCATATTATCTCTTTCCAATTTCATTGAATTCTGTTCAATATTTCGGGAGATGTGGGTGTTTAAGGAAATCGATTTTTTCGGTCCGACTCCGTGGTAATAATCATCATCCTTTAAATATTTTTGCTCCTCACTTTAGATGGTGCAGGCAACTGAAGATTCATAGTGAAGTATTTTGTGTTGCCTGACCGATTTAGATGGTGCAGGCAACCAAAGATTCAACGCGAAGGATTGTGTGTTGCCTGATCGACTTATTATCAGGCCCCGCCCACTCTTGAAGATTCTTAGCACAGGACTGCATTCAGCCCTATGGCCGAGGAAGGGTTTGAATTTAGGGAATGATTTCATTGAAACATTCAATACAATTTGAACTTTGAATCAATAAGGACTCCTACAATTTCCCAGGGCAAGCATAAAGTCTGAATACAAATATTTATTATATACTAAACCGCCTCCTGATAATTCCAAACATCTCCTCGGTCATAGGGCTGAATACAGTCCTGTGCTAAGAATCGCTCGAGGTCGAATGCATTCCAAGAGTGGGCGGGGCCTAATAATAGATCGGTCAGGCAACACAAAATACTTTTCGTTGAATCTTTAGTTGCCTGCACCATCTAAAGTGAGGGGCAAAAATATTTAAAGGAGTCGCTGTCCGACAGAAAACTCGATTTCTTTAAACACTAATATCTCCCGAAATACTGAACAGAATTTAATAAAATTTGGAGGAGATGATACGACAAACATGCTCTTTCGATGTGCCAAATTTGAGACAACTTTCAAAATTCGAAAAAATCCAAAGGGGTTAACCTTAGATTTTTTTCGGAAAAAAAATCGATTGGGCTCAAATTTGACACACCGTAAGAGCAGGTTGGTCGTATTATCTCCTGCAAATTTCATTAAATTCTGTTCAGTATTTCGGGAGTTATGGGAGTTTAAAGAAATCGACAAATTGGTCGAAAAATCGATTTCTTTAAACACCCATATCTCCCAAAATACTGAACAGAATTTGATGAAATTTGGGAAAGATAATAAGACCAACCTGCTCTTTTGATGTGCCAAATTTAAGCCCGATCCGACAGCTTTCGAAATTAGAAAAATAGCAAAGACTATAGTCTTTGCTCTTTTTTCGAATTTCGAAAGTAAGGTGCAAGTCAGGTGCAAGTCAGGTGCAAGTAAGGTGCAAGTCGAGTGCAAGTCGGGTGCAATTCGGGTGCAAGTCGGGTGCATGTCGGGTGCAAGTCAGGTGCAAGATATAGGGGTTTAAGGAAACTGAAAAATTTGTCCAAAAAATTGATTTCTTTAAACCCCCATATCTCCCGAAATACTGAAAAGAATTCCATTAAATTGGGAAGAGATAATACGGCCAACCTGCTCTTTCGATGTGCCAAATTTAAGCCCGATCCGACAGCTTCCGAAATTGGAAAAATAGCAAAGACTCTTTTTTCGAATTTCGAAAGTTGTCGAACCGGTCTCAAATTTGGCACATCGAAAGAGCAGGGAGGTCGTATTATCTCCTCCAAATTTCATCAAATTCTGTTCAGTATTTTGGGAGATATGGGGGTTTAAAGAAATCGATTTTTCGACCAATTTGTCGATTTCTTTAAACTCCCATATCTCCCGAAATACTGAACAGAATTTAATGAAATTTGTAGGAGATAATACGACCAACCTGCTCTTACGGTGTGCCAAATTTGAGCCCAATCGAATTTTTTTCCGAAAAAAATCTAAGGTTAACCCTTTGGATTTTTTCGACTTTTGAAAGTTGTCTCAAATTTGGCACATCGAAAGAGCGGGTTTGTCGTATCATCTCCTCCAAATTTTATTAAATTCTGTTCAGTATTTCGGGAGATATGAGTGTTTAAAGAAATCGAGTTTTCGGTCGGACAGCGACTCCTTTAAATATTTTTGCCCCTCACTTTAGATGGTGCAGATAACTGAAGATTCAACGAAAAGTATTTTGTGTTGCCTGACCGATCTATTATTAGGCCCCGCCCACTCTTGGAATGCATTCGACCTCGAGCGATTCTTAGCACAGGACTATATTCAGCCCTATGACCGAGGAGATGTTTGGAATTATCAGGAGGCGGTTTAGTATATAATAAATATTTGTATTCAGACTTTATGCTTGCCCTGGGAAATTGTAGGAGTCCTTATTGATTCAAAGTTCAAATTGTATCGAATGTTTCAATGAAATCATTCCCTAAATTCAAACGCTTCCTCGGCCATAGGGCTGAATGCAGTCCTGTGCTAAGAATCTCCAAGAGTGGGCGGGGCCTGATAATAAGTCGATCAGGCAACACACAATACTTCGTGTTGAATCTTTGGTTGCCTGCTCCATCTAAATCGGTCAGGCAACACAAAATACTTCACTATGAATCTTCAGTTGCCTGCACCATCTAAAGTGAGGAGCAAAAATATTCAAAGGATGATGATTATTACCACGGAGTCGGACCGAAAAAATCGATTTCCTTAACCCCCATATCTCCCGAAATATTGAACAGAATTCAATGAAATTTGAAAGAGATAATACGAGCAACCTGCTCTTTCGATGTGCCAAATTTAAGCCCAATCCGACAGCTTTCGAAATCAAAAAAATAGCAAAGACTTTGCTCTTTTTTCGAATTTCGAAAGTTGTCGGACCGGTCTCAAATTTGGCACATCGAAAGAGCAGGGTGGTCGTATTATCTCCTTCAAATTTCATCAAATTCTTTTCAGTATTTTGGGAGATATGGGGGTTTAAAGAAATCGATTTTTCGACCAATTTGTCGATTTCTCTTAACTCCCATATCTCCCGAAATACTGAACAGAATTTAATGAAATTTGCAGGAGATAATACGACCAACCTGCTCTTACGGTGTGCCAAATTTGAGCCCGATCCGACAGCTTTCGAAATTAGAAAAATAGCAAAGTTGACGGATCAGGCTTAAAATTGGCGCATCGAAAGAGCAGTTTGGACATATTATCTCTTCCAAATTTCATTGAATTCTGTTCAATATTTCGGGAGATATGGTGGTTTGAAGAAATCGATTTTTTCGGTCCGACTCCGTTGTAATAATAATATTGGCCCTTTAAATATTTTTGCTCCTTACTTTAGTTGGTGCAGGCAACTGGAGATTCAACGTCAAGTATTTTGTGTTGCATGACTGATTTATTATAAGGCTCCGCCCACTTTTGGGTGCAATCGACCTTGAGCGATTCCTAGCACAGGACTGCATTCAGCCCTATGGCCGAGGAGATTTTGGATTTAGGGACCTTTGCAACTTCATTTCTTGTTTATAATTATAAACTAAATTTAAACTCTTTTGGTTTGATAATAAGGTGTAAATAAGACAATTAATTTCATTAATTATTTATTTGTAATTAAACAACAGTTTCAAACATTTCAGATAAAACTTTGACGCATATTCAATGTTCATAACTTTTTATGTTACAATTCTTCAATAAATTCTTCCCATAGTGGCTTGCTCATATCCACTACGATGGGGCTTGATCTTCTTGAATTGTCTATAAAGAAGAAACGAAATATATGAGAAATAGTAATCTACCATATAAATAATGAGTTGTTTTCGTGATAAATCATGTCTGGATACACAATATTTGCGAAAATTCTCTACCATTTTATTCATCAGAAGATTCATTTCCTTTATTATGGTTCGGTACCAATTAATTCATGACATTTAAAGATTATTTTGAGTGCATTCCTTATATCTTCCACTTCTGTTAAAGCCATTTGTGGAACACCACAAGGGGGAGTAACATCTCCCCTTCTTTGGAGTCTGGTAGTGGATGAGCTCTTCAACAGGCCAACAGAGCACGGCTTCAGGTGTACAGGCTATGCCGATCACATAGTAAATTCGAGGACACCTTGTGTGACTTACTACAGGAAGGCCTTAGAATTATCAAGCAGTAGTGCTTGTCAGTGGGGATGAGCATAAACCCGAACAAGATTACAGTGGTTCTGTTTACTCGTAGAAGGAAACTTCCAGCTGTGAGATCCCTCTTTCTGAACGAAATAATGAACAGAATTAAATGAAATTTGGAAGAGATAATACGATCAACCTGCTCTTTCGATGTGCCAAATTTAAGCCCGGTTCGACAACTTTCGAAATTTGACAAAAGGGCAAATTTGCTATTTTTCTGATTTCGAAAGCTGTTGGATCAGGCTCAAATTTGGCATATCGAAAGAGCAGGTTGGTCGTTTCATCTCTTCCAAATTTCATTGAATTCTGTTCAATATTTCGGGAGATATGGGGGTTTAAATAATCGATTTTTTCGACAAATTTCTCAATTTCTTTAAACTCCTATATCTCACGAAATAATGAACAGAATTAGATGAAATTTAGAAGAGATAATACGACCAACCTGTTCTTTCGATGTGCCAAATTTAAGCCCGGTCCGACAACTTTCGAAATTTGACAAAAGAACATGCGTATAAAGGTCATGATTCTACAATTTGATGCTAAATTTCAGATAGATCGAGTGATCGGTTTCGGAAATATTCTTAAAAAATGTTTTTACTAAAATCAGCCATAACTCCGAAACCGCTCGATGGATTTCGCCCATTAACGAACTCGTCCGAGATATTTACGCTCCAAACCCACCTTGCAAATTTCAATCCTCTAACTCCTTTCGTTCGAGAGTTATCATGCCTACGGCCGGACAGAATCGATTTCGACCTCGGATTCTTGATCAGTGAGTCGAACCAAGTCGTTTGAAACCATTTTCAGCCAAAAATTCGAAAATTACAGACTTTGGGCAAATTGATAAGCACTCAGTTCCGAGGAACTAGAGCGCCAAAAAATGAGTACCCATTTTGAAAAAAATGAGTTTTGAGGTTTTTGTCATGACTGACTTTGACACTGAAATAGAAACACCCTGTAAGTTCAATTGAATTTTTAATTAACGAAGGAGAAGCATTGGTATGTCTTCTGATAGAAGCTAGAATATAAGGAATTTTCATGCAAAAATCTACTAGTTATTAACATTGGAATGAAGCCCTATTTGAGAAAATTCAAAGGGTTTTTTTAGATTTCACACGAATTTTCTGAGTATAATATGTAAGTGACACATTAAAACATGTAGAATTCAATGGGTAACCTGATTATCGAGGAAAAAAACTGGCTATTACATTTAAAAAACAAACGTTGGTATCCTCTCCGTTGAAACCGGATGTCGAACGAATCTCATTTTTTTCCAAGAATTCATCTCTCCCAACAAAGCTTAACTATAAAATTTGAAGTGTTTATCTCGAGTCTTTTTTCGAAATATTCTAACGAACGGTCTTCGTGAATCACCCTGTATACTAAATTGTAAATCAGGATTCATTGTACCAACACATTATACACAACATATTCACCAATTCAGAATGAGGGGAACAAAACATGAGAACATGATTTCTTCAATTATATTTTGATTATATTTAATAAATATTTAACCTCAGGGTTGGGTACCTACATATAATAAATAGATAAGTTAAAAGTATCAGTTCGAGGAAATTTATATTTTTCTGCATTCATCTCTATCGGCGTTTGCAGGCCAATCACATACATGAGTCACTGTGTGATATACAGTGCCTGGTTTGCAATCAAATTGCATTTTTTTACCGTGGACACATCGGTAGTACTGAAAATGAATTCATTAAAATCAGATTTCACGATTACTGTTTGAATACTACCTTAGTACAGTCAATGTGGGGTAGATAATCTTCAGTGCATCCCTCATCTATATCATTAGAAGGGGAGGAAACAGGTCTCGAAGTTGTTGGTTTGGCGGTAGAAGTGCTTTGGTATGTTGTTGATGGTGTAGGGGAGCTTGTTGATGGTGTAGGAGAGCTAGGCTTGAAATTGGTTGTACTTTGAGTTTGGATAGGATTCCATTGGCCAGGCTTCGTCACAGTGACTACTGGACCTGATCCGTCAGCAGATGGCGTGCTTGGTGGTCTAGCCCACTCGGCCTTGAATGATTCCAGTATTAAGACAAGAATATACATTATATGAGTTAATACACATTCATCAGTGGTATATCATGAAGACAATCTTGATTCTCATGGAGAATTTTCGAATGAATATACAGACATTAAAATAGGTTAAATTTTCTTACTCTGGGAGTTGTAGTCAAGGTAGGCTCTGGAACTACATGGGACATCATACTCTCCGCAAGAATAGTCATAAGTTGATTTTCGGGACCACAAATCCCATGGAAATCATCCATGTCAATCGCCCATACCATAGCACCACCATATCCCTTTTCTTTGATGAAGTCCATTTTTATTTTGACACTTTCTGGGTCTTCGTAGCCAACCCATTGATTTCCTGAAATCATATTCAAAATTAAAACGATTCTGAGAAAATTGGTCAAAATTCCAAAAATACCTTTGTATGCATATGGAACTTTTCCGTACTCGTCCCATTTTGTGGTCCATCCTTCTGATTTATCCTGAATCATTGCACATATCTAAAGACATAAACGAAATATCTACTTATGGTCGTTCAAAGAATGTTTTTAATATTCTGCATCTTTTATAGATGGATCGGGAACTGTATATCGGAAAGCAAAAAGAGGTATAAGAATCTCTACTCTGTGGCTAACTGACACGTGCTTGTTGAAAGTAGTTCAATTATCTGCCACCAGATGTCATATACTCACTTTCGTCAGTTCCGAATACTAAAGAATATTCTTTATAATTAATTCTTCAACTTACTTCATAATATGCCAAGGTACCAGAAGCATTCGTATAAGGACCTGGGTTACCACCTCCAGCTTCTTTATTAATGTATGTTCCCAAATTATAATTATTGTTACTGTTGCTCAAGGTGAAGCTTCTTCCGTAAAATGGAATGCCAACAACAAGTTTCTTTGGCGAACAGCCATAGTTAACCCATAACTGCAGTCCATCATTCTGAAAAATTCCGGTACATATAAATATTTTTGATATTAAAATGTTCCCCTGAACTGAACAAACAAATAAGGAATGTTTGACGATGAACTCTGAAAACATTGCTGCAGCCTCAAAGACTGCTTCGACATTTTGTCCAACTCCTTCGAAATTTTTCCAACTGTGTTAAAATTTGCCAACTCCGTTCAACATTGGGGGGGGGGGGGGTAATCATCCACCCATGGATAGACCAAAAGGTCCAAGAAATCTGGAGCAGCATACCTGGACACAGACATGCACGCTCAACAATTACTGGCCCATCAGCTGAAAGAGCCAGAGAATGGCTCAAATTCTCTAGGGTAGACCTGAGAATCCTTACAGCTGTATACACGGGCCATTGTGACCTCAGGAAACACCTCAATACGCTGGGATCGACTGAGGACTCTGAGTGCAGACTTTGTCTGGAGGACGACGAGTCTATCGAACACATCATGTGTGACTGCCCCGCTGGGGACAGGATCAGATTGAAGGAACTAGGAGTCCACAAACTGACACTGAGGGAACTGGACAAGTTCTCACATACCAAACTCATATCCCTTATCAAGAGTCTTGAGCTTGTGGGCGAAGTATAGATTATATACTACAGGTGTGCCACAATAGACCGATTGGTCGCAGTGGAGGGGCGGGTTTCGTCTGCCCAGCACAACCCATATAATAATAATACCCCTAGATATTCAACTTCAGACTTCCATTATATAATATCTTCGTTCAAAAAGAGGGATTTCACAGTTGGAAGTTTCCTTCTCCGAGTAAACAGAAGGTAGAACTCATAAAAATAAATCTTTTCACCAAAAATTGCATGCAAAGTCGCATGTGATTCCACTAATTTTTGAGTAGGGCTCTGTCTCCTCACGTTTTCAACCATTATAAAGCGTAATCCCAAGGTCGCATACAAATTAAGAAGGCTTATCTGAATAGAAACCTAACGTTGCGTTGTACGTCCAGGAACAGGTGTTCCTGTTCCCATGATCTCTCTAGGTCCTTTACAAAAAACTAAATGGACGCACAACGTTAGGTTCTGCACAGATAAGCATGGATAATTTGTATGCTGTAGAAGAGTATCATCTACAGGCGGTCGTCGTAGTAACTTTTAGCAATTTTAAACATTCGACAGTGATATTGATTTTTGCCATTATCTTACCACGTTGAGCGTTTCATAAGCCCACTGATCGTGTGGTCTTTTGTTTAAAGGACTATGAGTGTCTGCAAATCCTGCCCAGTTTCCTCTAAGATCATATGTCATAGCATGGATAGCATCCAAAAGTCTGAAAAAAGTAATAGGTTCTATGAATATGATGTTCCATAAGGATTTCGGGCCAGCGTGGATCTTCAGGCAACATCTGGAGCCACATATCCATTTGAGTATGCGCCCTGAAGAACCATGCCAGAAAACAAACAAAAATCTCAGTGTAGGATACTTGAGACATTTCCTGATTTTTGCGTTTTGGCGCTCTTGTTCCTCGGAACAGAGTGCTAATCAATTTGCCCAAAGGTCTGTAATTTTCGAATTTTGGCTGAAAATGGTCTCAAACGATTTGGTTCAGTCGAACCAAATCGTTTGAGACTGATCAAGAATCCGTGGTCGAAATCGATTCTGTCCGGCCGTCCGTCCGTTAACACGATAACTTTCGAACGAAAGGAGTTAGAGGATTGCAATTCGCAGGGTAGGTTTGGAGCGTAAATATCTCGGACGAGTTCGTTTACGGGCGAAATCCACTAAGCGGTTTCGGAGCTATGGCCGTTTTTAGTAAAAACATTTTTTATGAATATTTCCGAAACCGATTACTTGATCTATCTGAAATCTATCATCAAACTGTAGAATAATGACCTTCATACGTATGCGAAGTTTTGTACTGATCGAGTTGCCGGAAAGTGTAAAAAAAAAAATTTTTATTTTTTAAATTTTGTTTCTACAATAACTCTCGAACAGAATGAGCTAGGCAGTTGAAATTTTCAGAGTAGGTTTGGGAGATAAATATCTCGGTTAAGTTCGTTATTGGGCAAAATAGGCCAGATGGTTTCGGAGTAACGAAAAAAAAATGTTTTTAAATTACAAATTTCAAATTCATATGATTTTTCGATAATGGATCGTAATGTTTTCACAGAATGCTATAATTATCCAATCTATGAATTATTATATGATCTGCGTTCATATTCGTACATGTCATCATGTTCTTTAAGAGAGAGTCAAATTCATTTCAGCTATTTTAATTTGATTTCTTTCATGGCGTAGTTCTCATTATCAGATTGCTCATTTAATCTTGATTAATAAACTTTTATTTGGATTGAATTTCCTTTATATTGCAGTTCTATCATAAGAATACATTGATATCATTCCCAACTCTGAGAAACCAATACTTTCGGTGGTATGATGTGTCAAAGGTTGAACAAGAGCGCCAAAGCTCCTGTCCACAGGATTGAACCAATTTTTTTCTCATTTATTAGGAAGTATTTTATACGTTCTTCAAACATTTACTCAATAGAATATACCTTAACTTTAGCGAATAAGAGTATACAATATTTCATTGATGGCTCGGTTTAGAGAGTCGCAAATGTTAAGTTTTAATCATGGGGTATTATAAACCCCATGACTAGTATAATGACAAAATAACCATTAATATTTTCGTCACGTCACAAAACGGTTTACGGCTATCGAATAATTCGACGCGTGATCTGAAGTGACCCAAGACCGGACAAATCTATTGATTAATCAATGGAATGCCCGATAGAAATATTTGTGATTGATTTCAGATACTTACTCGCATAATTCTGGTACGTGATAACCTTCGTTCAATCTGAATTTGGCTACAGGAACAGCCATGGTTATTTCCCAACCTTTTCCTTCCTTAGTAAAGGCCCGTCTCAACTCTTCAACGAAATAGAAAAATTTGTCTTTGTCGGAAAAGCTACCACCCCTGTCAGCAGCTCCAGGGTATTCCCAGTCAAGATCGAAACCATCAAAGTTGTATTTGTTCATGAAGTCTAGAAGCAGAAAACAGATTAATGAATAGGGAATATCTACAGGCAACTCAAATTAACCACTAGCTTAAATTAGGGATACACGGATATTTATTCTGATTTTCAAAAGGCTATAACTCGGAGGTAAATTATCATACAGCAAAAAAAGTTATCATGTTCCGGAGTTATTCCATAAGAATTTTTGCTTGTCTTGAAAAGGGCCTACTGGCTTGAAAAAAATTCATATCAAAATTGCACCATAAAGATTTTTTTAGAAAATTTAATGCCCTCAATTAAAAATCCTGTACGATGATTTGAGGCAGAGTTATCGTCAATCAAAGCAAAAGGGTCCGTTTTGACTTTGTAAAACAATAAGTCGGGAAATGATCGTACAGGAAATTGAAGTAGGGTTTTGAAAACTGCAAAACATTTCCCATAAAATACTATATAAGTAGTTTTTGAAGAAACATTTTTTGCGCGCATGTTACGCAAGGAACAGCGTGCTACCATTTTGCCCGAATGTTTATATTTTTGGATTTTTTTTGCTTATCAAAAGATTGGGTGCGACTCACTGAATAATAATCCGGGGCCAAATTCAATTATGTCCGCCCGGCCGGTCCGGCCTGTCCGGACGGTAACTCTCGGGCGGAATGAGTTAGAGGGTTGAAATTTGCAGGGTAGTTTTGGAGCATGAATATCTCGGTTATGTTCGTTAATGGACGAAGTCCTCCAAGCGGTTTCGGAGTTATGGCCATTTTTAGTTGAAACATTTTCTAAGAATTTTTCCGGAACCGATCACTCGATCGAAATTTAGCATCAGATTGTATACTTACTTACTTAAATTGTACAAGTTGCATGCGAAGTTTTGTATAGATATGATGGCAAAAACAGGCAAAAAAAAATTTCAAAAATTTAAAATATTTCAAAATTTTATTTCCACAATAACTCTAAAGATACTGATTTGATTGAATTGAAACTGAGTAGTTAGATGCAAAAGACCGAAGCAAACACTTTTGAAAAATTCGTGAGGATCACATGAATTGAAAAATTTCAAAAAATTACTACTATTTTGCGGAATATTTTGCTCGAATTTCCGAAACCTATTTTTTTGACTCTTCCGGGCATTTTTCGTTATGATCATGCGCAGACGAGAAGTGATTTAACTGCTGGATTTTCGTCTGAGAGGTTTGGTGTTTTGAGGTGGAGGATGCTATTCCTGCATAGAATCCCCTGGTGAGCGTCCGCGCATGTGTGGATTCAAGATGCGATATATCCTGAACCACTGGTGTTGTGGAATCGGAGTTTTGTGTGAGGTGTGTGATTTTGTGAGGACGTTCAGCCACGAGTGAATTGCGCATGCGCAGAGGAGAAGTGACTTTTTTTTGGGTTGTATGGGTTGTATGTTGGGGGTGGTTTAGGACTATCGGTCATGGGTTTGGTGCTGAGCCGATATTGTGAGCTTTTGAAAGAAAATGGCATTTATGTATATATTAATATGAGAGAATTGGGGGTTTTGAGGTGCAGGATGCTATTCCTTCATAGACTATCCTTGGAGGGTCTGCGCATGCGTGGATTGAATCTGTGATATCTCCTGAACCACCAGTGCTGGAGACTCAGAGTTTTGTGTGAGGTGTCTGATTTTGACAGGACTTTAGGCCATGAGTAGATTGCGCATGCGCAGAGAAAACGTTGTTTTTTTGGGTTGTATGACTTATGATATAGTGGTTTACGTCTTGCGGTGCTGAGCCGATATTGTGAGGTTTTAAAAGAGATTTCAAGCCACTTCTGTGCACGGAGAAGTCAGTTTTGCTGTATGATCATTTACCTTCAAGTTACAGCCTCTTGATAAAGTCATTTCGAATTACGTCCGTTTATTCATAACTTTATGGAGCAGTTTACTTACCGACGACATTTCTGATGAAAGTATCTCTTCTGGATTTCTCTGCCACCATCGCTGAGTATTTAGCGCCACCCTCTGCCCAACCCCCAACGGCGACCATGAATTTAGTTTTCGGATGGGTTTTCTTCAAACTAGTGAAATTATTGAACCCATTCATGTCAACGTCGAGCTGAAAATATAGATTATACAACGTGACCCAGAAAGAACCAAGCAGGAGTACAGAAACTGTATCAATCAAAAGTTCCCATCACTCTCAAAATATGGAATAATGAATTTATTTTCTCCTATTTCAGGAATATCAAAAATTTTCATTTTCATTTGCATCGAGAATGGGGATTCTCATTTAATTGATCCATGTTTGTATGAAACAAAAATTAATAAATTATATTGTTGATGTTAAACTTCGAAGTTCACAGAATAAGCGAGTACCAATAAATTTCTACTTCGTTTATTTTTCATATCCCCTCGGAATGGTGAAGGAAGTATTGCCCCACCCTGTATAAAATTTAATTGTCGAAAACTTAATGAAATGGACAATTTGTGGGAATAGAAATATGAAAAAAATCGAGGAAAGCACTGACGTGAAGTAAGGACATTTTGCGCGCATGTTCTAATGTCTATTCAGAAAAAAATGTAAATTTTTCTTCAAATATTTTATATTGGAGAAACTATTTGTTAGATTCCGGTAAATTTCCGCGCATACCTCCAAGCAGCCAAGTTACAATTGATTACTGGATTTCAGCTCGATCAGTTTTGTATTTTTGGAATTATTTCATTTTAAAATTCGAATTCAGTTGATCACCAATGAATTGTTTCATCTGTTAACGCTTCCTTAATTTATAATCAACATCATGCAGTAAGAATAACTCAAAATAATTCTCTTACCTCTGGATCTATAATGAGTACACTCCAATCTTTGTCTTCTACGCCTATGAAGGAATATATAATATGTGTACATAAATCAATAGGTAAATCTTCTTGGCCATATCTTCCAAGACCTGGTCTGTAAACCGCCCAATTACTGAAGTAACATACCACTTTAGCAGGTTGATCTGAAATATAAACAGTTATTTACAATTCTGAATGATATTGATGCAACAGAAAGCTTCACTAATCCCCTTTTCAGGATCATACAAGATTGAATGCTAGAACTTGAGGGACTTTACAACATTTCTTGCTTTTTCTATATTTTTTCTTCAATTCGTGAAAGCAACAGATATGTAATATTGAAACAGATATGTAGTCATTCTTGAAATTAAACTCTATTCACGACTGAATAAATAATGTGGTTTGAAATTAAATTAACATTGTACACTTTTTTCGCGGAAATAGCACGAATATTTTGAAAGAAAAACCTTGTTTATATACCGGAAAATTAAAGATTTCCAACATAAAGACATCCAAAAATATATGAGCCTAGTTGTAAGATATTGAATCGACAGATATTACATCTATATAGACAATTAATTAACATCAACGTTACACATAAAAATATATTTACAATTAATTCATCATACAATCATATTATGGTTTATTAATAAATTAAAATTATAATGTTAAATATATTTATTTCCATTATCGATTTATTGTTAGTTAAAAAAAATATGAAATCATGAAAATTTTGTAGTTTGTATGTTAATTATCTCAGCTATGTGGCTCTGTAACGTAAAGTTCTTCGTATATTGTTTTAAAGCAGATGTATACCAAAAATATCCATAACATTTGTTAACTGACCCAAAAAAACACTCATTTATGTGAAGTAGAAAGTATTCCTTAATTTTTAGTACATAATCCATTATATTAATATATATATTTAATTGATTATGAAAGAAAATAATAACAGAAAGAAAAAAATTAATCAACTTCATTTGCATCTCAATTAACGAAAATAAAAAAATCCTTACCTGCTAAACTTGCAGTTGTACACAAGAGTAAGATTAGTACTGCCAATTTCATTTTCTGTAAGAAATATTTTTTTAAATTAGCAACGAAAAACAATGCCAGGTTGAATTTGAATAACCGTATAATGCCATCATAAGTATTCGATCGAGAAATTCGATTTAAAAAAATTACCGTTGGCAGTTGAAGGAACCTCCGAAGCTGTGCACTTTTCAGGAGGTAATGGTTCGAACTGACCAATGATGCGTCGGTTTATATAGTCGATCACGTCCGCAACTCTCCAATAATAACAGAAATTTTATCCCAACAAAGAGAGAAAACAAGAATAAGCCTGCCTCCACTTCCACTTAATTCTTTCGAACATAATATTTTCCATAAATTCCCTATTGAATTTTCTTACTAAATCCTTCACCCACCTACCACCAATGTTGATATCAACCGCTATACAAACAATAGCGACGAGGCTTACATAAGCTTTTCCTCATGTACATAAATCCTTCTATTCAGAATCCAACATGCACAAAAATTCACGAGGCTCGATGGATTGATATCTGTCAATTTTAAAAATTTGCTTGTAAAATTAGGGGATAAATCTAGGTTTTCAAATGATATATTTCAGGTTGCTCATTACTTATGCATTCCAAGTTTTTATTATTTTCTAGAGTGAAAAACCTTTGGTATTATGTTGCCATGTTGGTGTCTAGCCTCCTGTGAAATTTAACAGTTTTTGTTCACGTATAATTAAAAAATTGGTTCAAGCCTTGTGGACAGGAGCTTTGGCGCTCGTGTTCAAACTTTGACAAATCATATCTCCGAAATTATTGGTCTCTGGGAATTATATAAATGGATTCTTACGATAGAACTACATCATGAAAGAAATTCAATTCAAACAAACCGATTTTCCCCAACAACGAACTTATCCGAGATATTCATTCCTCAAATCTACTCTGAAAATTATATAATATCAATTAAATCTTAGACAATATTGCAGTTTTGTTTTTACTGGAGATATTCTGAACCCAATTTGATTATGTATCTTACCAAAGAATAAATTTCCATCATCATATGGATTATCCACGGGCATTATATTATCATCTTAAAAGTATAATATCATATCATCCTCAAAATTCTACGATAGCTGAAGTTATTTCATTGGTCATTTTACAATTATACTTTGTTTTCTAGAACACGAGGTGTATTTTATATCAAGAATAACGAACCAGAAATAATTTTGACATTTATCTCTCATAGGAAAGTAAGATGACATGTAAGAACACATATCATATAATAATGCATAGATAAAATAATTAAGTAGGTACAGCATTATGTGAAAACATAGAAGTAGGTACGATTCATTATTGAAATTTCGAAAAATCATATCTCCGAAAGTATTAGTTTGTTAGAGTTGAAAATTATATCAGTGGATTTTTATGGTGAAACTGCATCTTAACAAAAATTGAAATTTGTAATGTAAAAAAAATTTTTTTTTCGTTACTCCGAAACCAATAACGAACTTCACCGAGATATTTATCTCCCAAACCTACTCTGAAAATTTCAACTGCCAGGCTCATTCTGTTCGAGAGTCATTGTAGAAACAAAATTAAAAATTAATTTTTTTTTTTTACACTTTACGGAAACCCGATCAATACAAAACTTCGCATGCATATAAAGGTCACTATTCTACAATTTGATGTCAAATTTCAGACAAATGGATTGATCAGTTTCGGAAATATTCATAAAAAATGTTTTTACTAAAAACGGCCATAACTCCAAAACCGCTTAGCTAACGAACTTGTCCGAGATATTTAGGCTCCAAACCTATCCTGCAAATTTCAATCCTCTAACTCCTTTCGTTCGAGAGTTATCGTGTTACGAACGGCCGGATGGCCGGACAGAATCGATTTCGACCACGGATTCTTGATCAGAGTGTCGAACCAAATCGTTTAAGCTCATTTTCAGCCAAAATTTGAAAATTACAGACATTTGGGCAAATTGATAAGCACTCTGTTCCGAAGAACAAGAGCGCCAAAAATACTATTTCCTTCTATATTGTCGATGTATTTTCGAATCTAATTGCGCGCGTGTTCCGCAAGGAACAGCGTGCTATCATTTTGCCACAATGTCTGTATTTTTCTATTTTTTTTCGAAAATGGTCTCAAACGATTGGGTTCGACTCACTGATCAATAATCCGAGGTCAAATTCAATTCTGTCCGGTCGACCGGTCCGGCCGGCCGTTAGCACGATAACTCTCGAACAGAAGGAGTTAGAGGATTTAAATTTGCAGGGTAGGTTTGGAGCGTGGATTTCTTGGACGAATTCGTTAACGGGCGAAATCCACTGAGCGGTTTCGGAGTTATGGCCCTTTTTACTTAAAATATTTTTTATTAATATTTCCGGAACCAATTACTCGATCTATTTGAAATTCAGCATCAAATTATAGAATTATGACTTTCATATACATAAGAAGTTTTGTATTGATCGGAGTGCCCTAAAGTGGCAACAAAAATTTAAAAAATTTCAAAATTTTGTTTCCACCATAGCTCGAAAAATACTAATCTGATTGAATTGAAACTCAGTAGTTAGATGCAGAAGACCGGAGCAAACACTTTCGCAAAATTTCGTGAGGGTCACGTGACATTAAATTGGGAAACCCCTTGGACATTATAGAAATTTGAACAATAAAAATATTTCTCATTGAGTCTGTATTTGACAGCAGCCTTGATATTAATGAATACATTCAACAACAGACTACTTAATTTTTTCAACGGATTATAACGTCTGTAAATTTAGGTGTAGAGAGTATGAGCAATATTTTATTTTTTAGTAGTTAAACTAACACTTTGAGGTGAAAAAGTCTTTTTACAAAAAAGTTGCCTATTGAATTTGTATTCAATCATTTTTTTTATTTGAAAAATGTTGAAGCATCAAAGAGTTCTAAAGAAAAATATAGTAGGGGTTGATTTATCCACCCCTTCATGATGGAATTTCGAAAGTACCATTTAATTAGCGTTGACTCAAAGCCAAATATCATTCTTCTAAATTGTTCCATAAGATATTCACTAAAAACGATTTTTTTCCCCAATTTCAAAGGGCAGTAACTTGGAGGGAATAAACAATTATAGTAAAGATTTTCAGAGTTTGGGAGAGAAAACCCAGAAAGAAATCATTCAAGGTAATTTAACGCCAGGGGTCTCAATATATTTATTACCCAAGTTTCATCACCATCTTCTCTTAGGTCCTAGTATATTTACTATTACTAGGATTTTCTGTGGTTAATACATGATTTTTTGTACCAAGTTTCAATGAATGAAAGTCAAGCCAAATTTAAATTGCCTATCGTCATGTTGACAACCCTAATTTCTTAAATTGGTGAACCATTCTCGAAATACATCACTCTTAATTACTGGTGAAACTTCGCAAATTAATTATGACCGTATTAGTCTGTCCTAACGTTGAAGTTTCATTGATCTAAAAAATAGCGAAACAAAGAGCCGAGCACTCTTACTAATGAGAAAAAAATTTCATAAATATTTGGGAAGTAACTGAATATTATCAATATTCCAGATACCTCCGATAATTGACGTGCGTCAATATACTCCAACAAAGCAAACATTGGCCTGAAGCCTGACAACAATATCTATGAAGGTGATATTCACCTCACTTGTGACTAGATGCGGCTGGAATACTAAGAAAGATACTGGTGATGATAAATATTCCTCCAGAAGTATTCATAATGCAGGCAATGTCTTCTTTTTTACCGCATTCTACCAGCATTGTCGTTCACTTACTCAGAGGTTAGATTCTACAATCATACATATACGTAGTTACATCCAGGGATGTTGCGAATATTCGCATCCGCATCCGCAAATGCGGAACTTCCGCATAGATTTGGACATCTGCATCCGCATCCGCATCCGCATTAATCAATGCGGATGTTCATGCGGATGCGAATATCATGCAAGTAGCGCTAGCGACAAGAAAGAATTTGGGCGGGTCCTAATGTTTATTAAGTATAATGCTCCTATTTTTAATTTTACTTACTAATATAAGAACCAGAAGGTATTTAATACAAAAATTGGTTCAAGCCCTGTGGATAGGAGCTTTCTGGCGCTCTAGTTCAAACAGACAAATTATATATCTGAAAGTATTGGTTTCTCAGAGTTGAGAATTATATCAATGTATTCTTATGATAGAACTGCATCATGAAGGAAATTCAATTCAAATAATAGTTTATTTATTTATCAAGATTAAATGAGCAATCTGAGAATGAGAATTGCACCATGGAAGAAATCAAATTAAAATAGCTGAAATGAATTTGACTCTCATCTCTTATGGAATAGGATGACATGTACGAGTATGAACACAGAGCATATAATAAGGCTTAGATAGAATAATTATAGCATTCTGTGAAAACATAGAAGTACGATTCATTATTGAAATTTCGAAAAATCATATCTCCGAAAGTATTAGCTTGTTGTAGTTAAAAATGATATCAATGGATTTTTATGGTGAAACTGCATCTTAAATAGAAATTGAATTTGAAATTTGCTCCTTAAAAAAATATTTTTTTTTCGTTACTCCATCTGGCCTATTTTGCCCTATAACGAACTTAACCGAGATATTCATCTCCCTAACCTACGCTGAAAATTTCAACTGCCTAGCTCATTCCGTTCGAGAGTTGTAGAAAAACTTTTTTTAAATTTTCTAAATTTTTTTTTACACTTTGCGGCAACCTGTTCAATACAAAACTTCTCATGCATATAAAGGTCATCATTCTACAATTTGATGCTAAATTTCAGATAGATCGAGGGATCGGTTTCGGAAATATTCATAGAAAATGTTTTTACTAAAATCGGCCATAACTCCGAAACCGCTTGATAGATTTCGCCTATTAACGAACTCGTCCGAGATATTTACGCTCCAAACCCACCTTGCAAATTTCAATCCTCCAACTCCTTTCGTTCGAGAGTTATCGTGCCCACGGCCGGCCGGCCGGACCGGACCGGCCGGACAGAATAGATTTCGACCTCGGATTCTTGATCAGTGAGTCGAACCAAATCTTTTGAGACCATTTTCAGCCAAAAATTCGAAAATTACAGACATTTGGGCAAATTGATAAGCACTCTGTTCCGAGGAACTAGAGCGCTAAAAATAGATACTTATGTTTGATTTGATTACAATAAAAATGTTAATAATTAAGTTATCATGTTTCAATTCTTCATTAATAGACTTTATTTACATAATCTCTTAAACATCCGCATCCGCATCCGCATCCGCGGATGTGAGCTTTCAAAACTCCGCATCCGCATCCGCATCCGCGGATGTGAAAAAATCAGCATCCGCAACATCCCTGTTACATACATAGTTCTTTTCGCGTATTTTGTTTGTGTATTTTTGAATTGAATTAGTTTATTATTCGAGAAATGTATCCAAATACAAAATTCGCTAAAACATCCATTATCCTCTGGGATGATCCTCCAAGAATTTGGTTCAGATTAATTCATTTTAAAAATATTGTATGCAAAATTGTGTAGTTTCTTTAGTTTGATAAATATCTGTTTTTATTTTTTTGGAATATCCATTCTTTCCAAAACTTCCTCTCAATTCCCCATTTTTGACATAACGGAATTTGTAGCTCGCCGTAATAATTACTATTCATGTGATACTGATAGATCTCTTGTTAGATAGTCGAGTTAAACAGAAAATACATCACTGATTTCGTTAAATAGTGTTTCAAGTATAAACCTACTTCCCCTTCGGTATTTTATCCGCATACAGATAAACAATAAAATCACAAGTATGAGTTCAGATCGGTGTACGGTTTTCACATCGATCAAGTCAACTGTTGTGATTCCAGCTATTGATTCCAACAAAATTAATCCCAGGATTAATTCACAATAAAAAATATGACGGTAAACCAATTGTGGTACGGAACAAAATTAATACTTTAAGTAAGACACAGGTATACCGTAGGAAACAACAATGTATAACCTATTAGTCTAGTCAACAAGGGCTTTTTAGGTCAAAATTTTTGCGTATTCTCTGAAAATTATGATTGAGGGGTCATTCGATTCGGAATGGCATGTAGATAGTTCTTGAGATAATGCTAAGGCCGCTCGAAAAAATTGGAATAGTTATAAACAATTAAGTGAAAAAATAAGGGGATTTGGTTTTTTGCCAATATCTCAAAAAATATCTAAGATAATCCAAATTTGAAAAAAGATTTAAGAGGAGGAAGAAATTTCCTTAAAAAAAGTCATAACTCCCGGTACTAGGACCAATATTTATAATTTTACCAGAGGTTTGAAAATACTCCCGAAAACGGGTTGCGTAAGCCTCACCCCCTTCGGACCTTTCATGAATAAATACTATTTAAACTAATTGAATATGAAAATAAAAATTTTTAAAAATTCAGGAACCTGCAGGATATATCAGTCAACAATAATCCATAGTAAAAAAATGTTTTTCGCGACTTTTCAATTAGTTATCCATTAGTTAATTAACAACTTTTTGTAGCACGAACATTAACATTGCAAGTGCGATGATTGTTGAACTATTAATCTCAGAATTTTTGCCTTTCGAGAGGCAATTTTTCAAAGGTTATGGAATAGATTTGCGTTGGAAAGTTTGAAAAATTTTTAATTTTCGTTTTGTTATTAAGAATTTACCTAAGTGAAAAATTATAAGCTTCAATTATGTTTTCAAGAGAAAATTTTGAATTATCTAATAAACAACGCATTGGTTTATAACATTTTTTTTAACAATAGGAGATAATAAATATTAAAAATCTGTTTTAAGTATTTTCTGATCATAAGAAAACGGATCAATAGTAATATTATAAATGGAAGCTTGATAATTTTTCAATTAACTAAATTTCCCATAACAAAACAAAAATTAATAATTTTTAAAATTTTCCAATAGGAATCTATTCAAAGATCTTTGAAGAATAGCTCAACGAAAGGAAAAACATTTCAGATTAATAGTTTAACAATTATCGTACTTGCAATGTAAATGTTCGTGTTACAAAAAATTGTTAATCAACTAATGGATTACTAATTGAAAAATCGTGATAAACATTTTTATACCACGGATTATTGTTCATTGATCTATCCTGTAGGTGCCTGAATTTTTTAAATTTTTTATTTTCTAATTTAATAAGTTTAAATAATATTTACTCATCAAAGGTACGAAGGGGGCGAGGCTTGCTCAAGCCGGAGTACCCGTTTTCGGGCGTATTTTCAACCCTCTGAGAAAATTATAAATATTGGTCATACAGTTCCGGCAGTTAGGATTTTTTTTTAGGAAATTTCTTCCTCTATTTCTTAATCTGTTTTCAAATTTGAATTATCTCGAATAGTTTTTGAGATATTGGCGAAAACCTAAACCTCTTTCTTTTTTGGCGCTCTTGTCCCCTGGAACAGAGTGCTTATCAATTTGCCCAAATGTCTCTAATTTTCGAATTTTTGGCTGAAAATGGTCTTAAACGATTTGGTTCGACTCACTGATCAAGAATACGTGGTCGAAATCGATTATGTCCGACCACCCGTTAACACGATAACTCTCGAACGGAATGAGCTAGACAGTTGAAATTTTCAGAATGGGTTTGGGAGATAAGTTCGTTATTGGACAAAATCGGTCAGATGGTTTCAGAGTAACAAAAGAAATTTTTTTTTACATTACAAATTTCAAAATAAGTTTTTCTTAAGATGCAGCCTCACCATAGGAATCCATTCATGTTATTTTTAACTCTAACAAGCTAATACTTTCGGAGATATGATTCTTTTAAATTTCAATAATAAATCGTACTTCTGTGATTTCACAGAATGCGATAATTATTCTATCTATGAATTATTATAATATGATCTGTGTTGATACATGTCAACTTATTTTCCTGAGACATGATATGTCAAATTTTGATATTTAATGCCCATGGTTAATCCATATGATGATAGGAATGGTAATGGTAATTGGTGAGTTAATAATATTGAGTTCAGAATATCTCCAGTAAAAAGAAAACTGAAATATTGGCTAAAGTTTCAATTGATATAAAATAATTTTCAGAGTGGATTTGAGGAATAAATATATCGTTCATCATAGAATTGAGGAACGAATATCTCGGATGAGTTCGTTGTTGGGTATTGGATTGATAATTTTTGGCACTCTTGTTGAATTTAAATTCTTTTATGATGTTTGAATTTGATTTCTGCTATTATGAAGTTCTATCATAAGAATCCATTGATATAATTCCCAACTCTTACCAATACTTTCGAAGATATGAATTGTCAAAGTTTGAACAAGAGCGCCAAAGCTCCTGTCCACAGGGCTTGAACCAATTTTTTTCACTTAATTGTTTATAAATATTGCAATTTTCGCGAGCGGCCTTGGAATTTTCTCAAAAACTTAAAAAACTAACTACATGCCATTCTAAATCGAATGACACCTCAATCATTATTTTTCGGAGAATACGCAAAAATTTTGACCTAAAAAGCACTTTGTTGACTAAACTATATAGGCTCGTTCAGCTTCGGGCATAGGGAATTTACATTGTTAAACTCATGGAGTTGGAATGAAAATCCATATATCTCATCTACCTTGTTAGGTCCTCGATAAGTTACTGAATTTGAAATCGACTCGAAATTCACCTATATTCGAATGAAACAAGATCAGTGACTCAAAAAAAAAATATCTCAGGAACCGAACTGGTTTTATCATCGTACATAATATTGATGTTTTGCATTTCGTACTAGACTCCACATAGTGAATTAACGGTTAATGTCCATCTGACTGATTCGATTGCATTATTCATGCCGCTTTGAACTAATATATTTTTCCGTCTTCAAGATTAACAGTTCACAGTTAATTCCCAGACCAGTATATTTCTTCAGACCATAAGAAGAAGAGACTCGTTTATCTGCTTGAATATTATGAATATCAGAAAAACGGTACCCACAGTGTCATCTAATAAGGACCATCGTTATTAGCTGAAGAAAAAGATAGAATATGAAAGAGAATAATTTTTATTTAGGGGCATGTTAAAACAGTGTTTACTGGAAGATGAGGAATCAATATCAATACTGAGAAAAATATATTGAAATAACCTTACAAAACACGTATTTTAAAATTTCGGTGGAATCTCAGCTTGGGAACATTACATTATTCCTAATCAAAAATCGCAAAATTCTCCCTAATTCATCCCTAAAAATCATTAATATATCCTTATTGTAATTCAAAGACTATTTCCGTCTGTATTTGAATACATTCAATTCTCTGTTCGATGAAAAACAAAGACAATCCAACAATAATATACAAAATAACAACTTCATTAATAAATTTCTTGAATATAATGGATATCCGAGTCAATTCATAGATACATCAATCATGAAGCTAGATAGAAGAGCTTCTAATAAAATAATAATCAATCAAGTAGAACAGAATAATCAACAAGAAGAACAACACAATCTGTTGATTGTGATCCCTTATGTTAGTTGCCTTTCTGAAAATATCAGAAGAATGAGTTCAATATAAGATCCGTTTTCAAGACACAAAATGATTTTAGGTCTTTATTAAGAAACACAACACCCATGAATGAAAAACAAAAATAAAAAACTGTGTATATGATATTTGTGGTAAATCTTATACAAGAGAAACATCGAGACCACTAGAAGGAAGAAAGTCGGAAACAAGAAATAGGGACGTACAAAAATCAAAAATAGCAGAACATGTATGTACAAAGGAGATCACGTGATGGATTGGAGTAATACAAAGATTCTGATGACAGAATCTGATTACGAGTCAACTTGTATCTGACGAAGGAGTCTGATTTGATTAGACTCCGAAACGTTACGAAATGGTTGTTTCATCGTTGATGTTGTTTCGTTATTGTTTGTTAGGCAACATTGTTCGATTTATTGCTTCAGACAAATATCTTGTGTTTCTTACGCAGAAGCAATTCACAAAATAATTAATTTTTCAGAGTTTGGGAGAGAAAACCCAGAAAGGAAGCATTTATCAATAAAAAAAGAATTAAAAGAAATGTTTAGCGAAACTGAAGAAAAAAAATATTCAGATGAAACGAGTAGAGTAACGCTCGAGGTATAGCTATATGAAATTTTGTTTTCCCAACAACTGGAAAAATACTGATCTGATCGAATTAAAGCTCGGTAGTTAGATGAAAAATACCTACACGAAGTCTCATGCGAAATTTCGTGAGGGACGTATGACGTATGGACATCTAAAAAATTCTGTATCTCAGAGACTAACCGTCAGATATCGCTGAGATTTTGCGAGAGCCTTCAGAACCTCATTGTACAGTCGAATTATAGATCTGATATAGATTGTTGGAGATATTTTGATAAAATGGTAACCAGTACACTGGACCAGTTTTTTGGCGCGACTGTTTTCACAGCGAACAGCAAAATATTCATACAAAACGATGATCGAAATTTGTAGCTACTATAATTCGTTCAAGTTTTATCTGATCCATATAATTTTACATCCCAACTTTGTGGTCGAGTAATTTCAGACTCACGCTCTGGCGGCTCCGAAGGTTCGATTCCCGGAGCGAAGGTTTTTTCAATTTATTTACATTTCGACTGAAAGAATAGCTTCAATGAAACAAGTCTAAATGACGAATACCATTGAACGTTTAAATTTGCAATTCGTTCACAATAATCACATGTATATTTACAAAAGAATCTAATAGAATAAGGTTAATTCTGCAATTGATATTATGTTTAATAAAATGAGATATGAGAGGATATCTTCCAGAACGGTGAGTAGGTATTGTTTTTAATTAAACGAACATTTGCAGCCTTGGATGAGTTCAGTACCTGGATGGGTGACCACCCTGTCTATAAATTTAATATAAGTTTTAGATATCAGTGAAATATATTGATCATTTAATGGAACATCAAGGCGATGCTTCTCTCGATTTTTTTAGTATTTGTGGACCATACACGGGTTCAACATCGCTCTTCAGCTTAGTGTTTACATTTCTTCGCAGCAATGTCGAAGACCCAGGCAAACCTTCCATTCAGGTAAACAAACTATATTGGAATCAGTGGCGGATCCAGGACTTGATAACTATGATTTTGAGGGTGACCTTCCGGGTCTGAGGGAACAGTAACAGCAAAATCATTATCAATGATTAGTTACCAAGTTTCAATGCGACAGGATCTGTATTGTTTGTATTAGTACTGTTTTTATTGATACTCGGAAACCATTGGGCGGATTATGTCCATTTACGAACTTTCGGATGCGCAGCCTACCCTGAAAATTCCGAGTCGCTATCACTTTCCGTTCGAAAGTTATCGTGACAACAGTTAGCGGCCGGACATAATCAAATTTGACCTCAAATTCTTCATCAGTGAGTCGAACCTAATCGTTTAGACCATTTTCGGCAAAAAATTCAAATATTACAGACATTTGGGCAAAATATTAGCACGCTGTTCCTCATAACATGCGCGCATAAATAAGTGTAATAGATGTTTATTGTGTATAGTTATCTAAACCTATTTGATTAGGCTGCTTGTTTAAAGGATTAAGCTAAATTTAATGAGATATAACTTTCTCCAAAAAATGCTACTGTGCTGAAATGTGTACACTTCTTACCTATAAATTAAACAATTACTATTAAATGGATTCTTTCTGGGTTCTCTCTCCCAAATTCTGAAAAAAAGGTATCTATATAAAATAAAAAAAATATTATTTTGTGAATTTCTTCTGCGTAATAAACACAAGATATTTGTCAGAAGCAATAAATCGAACAATGTGGCCTAAAAAACAATATTGAAACAACACCAACGATGAAACACCTATTTCGTAACGTTTCGGAGTTTATATCAGACTCCTGGTCAGACGAAAATCTTCAGAATTATTTTTTGTTGATAGCTATTCTGAATTTCAGAATAGCTATCAACAAAAAATAATTCTGAAGGTTTTCATTAAGTGTTGTGAAATTTTGTGACAATCTAAATCTAAAATCTAAATATCTAAAATATATCAGAAACTATTCGTCCGACATCACTGCAATTTTATGAGACCCTTCAAAAGCTAACTCTACTCCCAAGTTCAAAGTTTTAATTCGATGGGATCCATATTGTTGGAGATCTGACTAGCCTGGGGTGAGTTCAGTAGCTGGATGGGTGACCGCAACCTCGATAACTTTCGAGCGAGAAGAGATAGGGACTTGCAATTGTCAGGGTAGATTGCGCATCCGAATGGGAGAGTTAAGATCGTGGTTGGGCAACGGTTTCGGAGTTATACCCATCTGGTATATTATTTTCTCGGTAACTCAAAAAATACAGACCTGAACGAATTGCAACTTCGTAACTAGTTGTAGAATATCGACATAAAGACATGTGTGAAATTTTGAAAAATAAAAAAAAAGTATTTATGTCACGATCATTTCAGAAAGGAAAGAGATAGCGACTTGCAATTTTCAGGGTAGGTTGCGCATCCGAATGCGACATTTGAGTTCGTTAATTGGCATAATCGGCCAAATGGTTTTGGAGTTATACCTATCTGAAATTTTACATACATAAAACTATACAAATATACAAATCTGATCCAATTAAAACTCGGAGATTACTTGTGTTGAATGGCGACCCACTAATTTTCGCGGAATTTCGTGAATATCGTATCCCGGAGTTACTGGAGGCGTAAGTTTTTTCGTATTTCAATTCCAGTAGAATACATATGTCAGAATTAAAAATTCTATGGTCATAAACGATTCCCTCGTTACTGAAGTCTGTTATTAAAATGTTATGAAATGTACCTATTCATATATTATAAAAGCTGAGAAAACGGTGTATATTGATGCTAATTTCGATTAAGGGTGTCCAATAGAGGTGAGTAGACAATAGAACTTGCGAGCAAAAGCTCCTGACTTCACGACGGTTTTTGAACCAATTTTTATACAGGTGTCCCACTAGTGCCGCAGCGGACGATATTTGCGTAACGGTCAAAGTTTGTCAAAATTGTTTGATGCAAACTTGAATTACTCCAAGAATAGCACAACCTTAAAATATTTTCGAATGTATCGGGTGTCCCACAAAAGAGGAATAAAGGGTGACTATAATTTTTCAAATGGGACACACTATATTCAGTAGTGTTTTCCATTATCTGGAACTTCCTGCATGCTCTTTTATACTTTTCACATATTTTTGTTCAACAGTTTTGGAAATATTTGTCATTTTGACAAAAAAATTATACTTGTAGAGGCTATGTTATCTAATTATATTTCACGAACCCTTGCACATACCAATATCAGCTTTATATGCATTGAAAGACGAGACTTCTAAGTATCATAGCCAGCTATAATAAAGCATCTCCAGCATATGAATTGTCCACAAAAAGACTTTCAACATGACGAATTTCAAATCAATTCATCTAAATTTTTTCAAATGCAATGTGTATAATTTTTTTTCATCATTGTAATCACAAAAAGTGAATAGTGATTAAAATGATGAAAAAAAATTATATGCATTGCATTTGAAAAAATGAAGATAAATCGATTTGAAATTCGTCATGTTGATAGTCTTTTTGTGGACACTTCATATGCTGTAGATGCTTTATTATAGCGGCCTATGATACTTAGAAGTCTCGTCTTTCAATGCATATAAAGCTGATATTGGTATGTGCAAGGTTTCGTGAAATATAATTAGATAACATAGCCTCTACAAGTATAATTTTTTTGACAAAATGACAAATATTTAAGAAACTGTTGAACAAAAATATATGAAAAGTATAAAAAAGCATGCAGGATTTTCCAGAGAATTGAAAAACACTTCTGAATATATAGTGTCTCCCATTTGAAAAATCATAGTTTCCTTTTCTTCTTCTGTGGGACACCCGATAGATTTGAAAATATTTTTAGGTTGTGCTATTCTTGGAGTAATTCAAGTTTGCATCAAAAAATTTTGCCAAACTTTGACCGTTGCGCAAATATCGTCCGCTGCGGCACTAGTAGGACATCTTGTATATATTTTTCTCTCCGAGAGAACGCTAAAGAAACCTTTGAATGATGAAAGCAATTCCCAAAGTTTCCTTTAATGATAACTTGAAATATGGAGGTGCAGTTGCACCCTGTGCCCCCCCCCCTTCTGGAACCGCCACTGGTTGGAATATCAAGTAGCGGAATTTTTATCAGGACGTCCGATCGGACCCCGAAGGGAGTCTGTTTGGACCGCATTTTTCGGACAAGAACGGACACTCTGGTGTAATTATCCTCGGAGCTTATATTGACTTGACAAATCCAGAGTTGTCTGCACGAGAGTTGAGAACTAACGGGAAATAATCAGGGCGCTCCTACAAACATATATATTATTTGAACCGTGCACAGTACACCGATAAGAAGTGGCTTAATCAATGAAAAAATGTTTCCTCGCTTGTAATGAAGAAGTGTAACAGTGGGTGGTTGAACCAGGTGAAGGATCGGCGAATCGTGGTTCAATCAAGTTCAACGTTTCGACTCACGCTTATATTATGGTAATCACTTTTGAGGAGACTTGTTTTATATTATTTTGGTTGTCCGACGATCTGCCCTGCAATAATAATGACTGTTTATTGTTGGTGTTCAAAACCTACACAGGCATTTATTTTGGTGCGCCCAAATTCAATATCTGTAATTTTGTTCGGTAATCTTGGGTACGCCGGATTTGAACTTTGAACGTCCTAGCATTTTTTCAATATTATACTCGTCATCAGGGTTTTCAAGGACATAACAATGTTCTTGTTCCTTATTCAATTTTGTGACCTGGCAATTTAGGCATGAGGTCAAGCTCAAGTATTTCAGTAGAGATGCCCATTGCAAGCTTCTGGAATACAGCTGCATCCTGCAACTACTCCATGTCTCCGCCAACAGTATACAAGTTATTCTTGTTTGAGTTCACTGTCACAAAAGTAACTACATCCTTGTCCACTACAAATGTTGTCGTCTGACATATATTTCGGAAACGATGGTTCCATCTTCAAAGACGAAGCGTTACTAAAGCATGCTATTAATTTCTACACTATACTAGGAAATACATTCGATAAAAATCCGGACATGCTACCAATCGGTCTATTGTTGCACACCTAAATCTATACTTCATCCACAAGCTCAAGCTTTTTGATAAGGGATATGAGTCTGGTGGGTGAGAACTCAGTCTCAGTTTGTGGACTCCTAGTTCCTCAAATCTGATCCCGTCCCCAGCGGGGCAGTCACACATGATGTGTTCGATAGACTCGTCGTCCTCCTGCCATTGTCTCCAGTCTGCACTCTAAGTCATCAGGCGACCCCCACATATATTGCTTTATTGTATATTGTTGTAGGACTTTTAGGGGCTAACGTCACACTGCGACCTTAAGGTCTATTGTGCCAGACCAAGAAAGCATACACTCATTCCTCGATACGTGCGAAAATCTCGACCAATCCTGGACAAGCGTGCGTCTTGCATCAACGAGAGAGAGCAAAATCGGTTTTCTCTGTCATGCTCCTCAGTTTCAACAGTCTTGTCATCTGTGCTTGTCATTGTCAAAACGATATTGATTTTTGAAGAATTCAAGGTTTTTGTGTTTAATCAACAAGTTTGATTGCTCTAAAGTATGGGTGCGTTTTTATTTTAATCGAAATTTCTAATCGATTAATCGTAAATGAATCGGTTTGTTTTTATTTTCAAGTATTCATTCACTTCACGAAAATAAAAACACACCGATTCTTTTACGATTAATCGATTAGAAATTTCGATTAAAATAAAAACGCACCCTATATCTGTATTCCTAAGTTTTTAAGAAACAGGTTATTCAACATGGATGGAGTGAAGTAAGTGTTCATTCAATGTTTGACTTTATTTTTTCAGTTTTATTAAAAGTATAAATTTTCAGTGAAAATCTGATTTGTAAGGTTTGCCGAAAGAAATATTCTAGTGGTTGGGCAAAAAATCGTGATTTGAAAGATGGTCATCATGAAGAACCAGTTAAAAAACCGACAGTTTATATTAAGTGCCCCATTTGTTCTGAAGAAGAAAACATTGCTCTTGATTCTAATGATATATGTTGATTCATCATTTGGAACAAATTCATTCTCTGAGTATCAAGACTTCACCTTTGAGAATGAGAGAAAATTTGGGGCTTCACCAGCACTAAATAACTGGAATATCGATGAAAGCATGAAAACTGGTGGAAATATCAAAATCTGTGGCTTCTGTCCGTCTATATAGAATGCATGTGAAAATTTGTAGTACAGGTAACTATTGGAATTAACATGTTATAGGCAGATAAATGCAGAGACTTGAAAACTCTATTTCAGCTATAAATGAATTTTTCGAGACACATGTCGGTCATCAGGACGAATGTCGATCTAAACATTCAAAAAAGAATCAACAGGAACTGATTGCAAATAAAATGACAACTGCTGTGAAAAAAGAAAGAATTTGTGAGAATTTCAGAACTATTACGAACGTAGAGAGAATAAATGTGCTTACCACAGAAGATATCGGAAAGAGAAGGGATTCTGTTTTAGGTATTAAAACTTCAGTTGATGACCATAATGATAATAATTTATACATGTGTGAACCATCAACAAGTTGATCTTCTTATGAAGTGGATGTACAAAATTTTATGGTTGAAATTAGTCGAGTTTTGGATGCTTCTGTAGATTCTAATAGAAAACTTGAGGTAAGACTTTAAGATGATTCATGAATTTGGTTTCACATAATTGATTTTAGATTATATTAGAACAAACTAAAATGAAGCTCTAGTTATTGGATGAGGATGACATTCGGAATGTGGCAAAAATTGTAGATGACATGAAATATGATAATGCTTGTACCGATAGGAAAAGAAAGAAGGAGAAACATTCATATTCAAGTTTCAAGAATGCATGGCTAAGATGGGAGTTAAGGAATCACCCCAAAAGAAGTATGTTTTCAGTAATATCTAAAAGCTTGATACAAGTATGACTTATTTTTTGGGCATTCCAGATCAGAATGAGATTTCATCGACCAACTAAAGTTATGCTCAAAGAGGAAAATTGGAAATGAACATTTATCCAGAGTTTTTTCAATGCAGTATGTTAAATGGAGTGTTTAAGGTGGCAGTTCTGATGGGAACATCAATAAGTAAGCTAGATTTTGAAACGTAACATAGTTGAATTGTTTCATAATTTGTGTTCTTAGGTTACTGTTTATTAGGCAATATTGTTCTGAAAAAATGCTTCTGACAAATATCTAGTGTTTCCAATGCAGAAGCAACATCAAAAATATTGAAATTATGTTATTCTATGGATGCTTTTTAACAGCTAGCTGACACATCTTCTGCATTCAATTGAATTACTGTTATGATTGGAATTTTTAATTGTGAATCCTTATTTTTTCTTAAATGATGAGGGTTAAAGTAGTTTTTATTGTTTCATTATTAGTTTTCTGAAAATGTCTCTTCCTATTTCAGGGGCTGCTACAAATTACAATGACACGCTGTAAAAATGACCTAAACGAGTCAACCTTCTTCAATATGAGATTAACTTAATCGTGAAAATCTTGGAACAAGGAAGCTAGGTATGAAATGATGTGAATGGAATGCGAAAGATGGACAGAGGAAAGGCAGGAGCTAAGGAGTCTCTTCGTGGATAACTGGTTGAACTTGTCAAGGAATCCTAGAGGAGATGCTTGAGAGTGAAAGAAATGATAAAACGGTTTTTAGGAATAATCAAGCTGTGGAACGGAACTAGAAACAGAGATATTTACTTATCTTCTATATTTATTCATCAACTATGGAATTCTAAAATGTATCCTTTCAAACCTTTTTTTTTATTTTTATGAGGTGGAGAAATCCATGTTTCCCTAGGGAGTGTTGGACACAATACAGTGCCTACGAACCAAACTGCACCTCCTCGCCTTTCTTCCGCTCCACAGAGATGCAAATGGCGCTGTACCACTGTGGAGCGGAAGAGAGGCGAGGAGCTGGAGTTTAGTTGGTAGGCACTGTATTGTGAGTCCAAGACTCCCTAGGGGAACATGGGAACCTCTTAAAAATAAAAAAAAAGGTTTGAAATGAGAAGAGATTCATTTTAGAATCTCATAGTTGATAAATAGTACACATGGTGTTTTCAAGGTACTGTAGAATTAAGATGTCAAATTATATTGCTTCATTATTAGTACATATTTGTTTTTATATACCTATCAGTCTTAATAAAGAAATTTATTATATTGATAAATTAGTTACTTCTGGAATCAGTTAATTCAGGAATAAAGATCTTCACTTATACTTGAGATCAATAAGTTATTCAGCAATATTTCATCTAGTCTTGAGGACCTGGAGATCCCTGTATTTCATAACAATAAAATGGAATATTTGGATGAATTTTTAGATTTACTAACCTCCATAGTGAAAATGGAAAAATTTACATCCATGCATAATGTGCTATATAATTGAGGAGCAACTTATCAAAACGTATTTAGTCCAAACACCATTTTTTATTGGAAATCAACGAAAAACAATGTTTTCTTTCACCCTGGCTTATAATTTGAGGACGTCGAGTTTGTTTGATTGATCAAACAAACTCGACGTACTCAAATTATAACCCAGGGTTAAAAAAAAATATAGTTTTTCGTTGATTTCCAATAAAATGGTTTTTGGACCAAATGCGTTTTGATAATTAGCTCCTCAATTCACCTTACTACAACTGAATGATTTTTTGTTGAAATTACATAATATTGAAGTGAATTGGTAAACATAGTATCGAGTTTTTCCATAATATCCTAAATGTATATTAATTGTAAAAATTGTTGAATATAATGAGTAACCCTTCAAATATATTTCTACATAGTCACCAAAAATATAGTTACTCCATAAGAGTAATATATCAATTACAAAAGGAGGCTCAAAAAAGTCATACTCGTCTAGAATGTTCCATGTGTCAAGTTGGGCACCGAGCTATACTCTATGTAAAACTATAAATGCAACTAAAAACATCAAACAATGAAAGAAAACACTCATACAAACAAATTCAGTTTTCCAATCGTCAAATTATGCAAATTCAATTTCGAAGTCGGTACAATGTATTCAGCATTTACGTTGCATTTGATCATCAGGAAATAGAAGAACAATCTGATTTTGACCACTCGATGAATTATCAAACATGTGGTGTTGGGACTACAAAATAACAAGGAAACGCAATATTGTTACAATCTCATATACAGTGAAACCTCTATAGACGGACACTCCTCAAGAACGGACACTCCCCTCAAACGGACAATTTCCCTGGAACCAAGAAATGCTTGTATTTATTTTGAACCTCCCCAAAAGCGGACACCCCCCACGAGCGGACAAAAATGCTGGAACCAACGGTGTCCGCTCTTGGGAGGTTTCACTGTATTTGATTTTGAGAGAATTCCAAGGAATCCTTGATTCAGATCTTGCATTTCTCTCCTGTAATTAACTGAGTCACGTGTTATAATGTGACACATTTCATGAAACTGCCTTTTTTGTAGGAAATTTTGATGACTTATGATCTTAGTTTCTTCAAAGTAAAAATTGTCTTCAGACACAATGATAGGGGTTCTTACTCATCGTTTGTGTTTATCGATGCAATTTTTTAAATATCTTCCGGTCTGCCCTACATTCACTTTTTCGCAAGGGATCTCATGAACAAACCCCGATTCTTGACTGAAAAGAGTTATGTCTTTAATTCGTTTGAGTCTTCCTATTGCGTTTTCTAATTTCAAGATTGACAATTGTTCAGAGAAGGCACATATATGTATAAGTGATCCATATTTTATCCTGTTGCCACTTTCCGCAGTTAGAGCACCTATCCTCTCATTGTCAAGTTCTAGTTGAGCCTGACTGAGGTGTATGAAGAATTTAAGAAATCATATTTCAGCATCTGTAAATTATCTGTCTGAAATTTTTCTGGAAAATGACGAAATAAACCGTTGAAACGTTGACCAAACTAAGGTAGTTTTCTTGAAAATGCAGAACCTATCCAATCAACCAAACTTCCAAATATAATGATCATTAATGTTAATGAATAATCCATAAATTTCCATCAAATACAATTACATCTGTCAGTGTCAGTTACATAAACGTCGCTGTCACGTCACAACAGCTTGAATTTTCAACACGTCGACCCAGCTGACGGTTGACGTGGAGGGAAATAAAATGGGACAGAGCGCTGCGCCGTCATTGGTCCAGATTTTCGCACGTATCGAGGAATGAGTGTATGCTGACCAAGAAGACCCTGTTGTTCTTGCCTACTTCATTGAGTTTTCTTTGGCACTCCCATATGAGCTTGGACTCGATAACATGGAACCTCAGAGCCTTAATAGCAGTATGACTGTCAAAGTGAATTGCTATATATCAAATCTCTGAACTTCTTTCTAGGTTCATTTCGACGCATCTTTCGATTACAAGTACTTCTGCCCGAAAGACGATCGGATAGGAGCCTAGCGATAGTGAGCATTTGGTGCCTGGCCCATATACTCCAGCGCCTGCTCTTGTAGTACTTTTTGAACCGGCTGTGTACCATTTAATGGCATTTCTTTCAAGAACTTGGGTTGAGGATTCTCTTTTTTTTTCGATGTTTACTTTCCTAATCATTTCAGTCCCAAGGTACTAAGGTGTTTCCTGTGGCCACAGTGACCGTGTACAAAGCTGTTAAGATTCTCAGGTTTAACCTAGATAATCTGAGCCATTATCTGGCTCTTTCAACTGATGGACCAATAATTATTGAGTGAGCATGTCTGTGTCCAGGTATGCTGCACCAGAATTCGTGGATCTTTTGGTCCAACCATCTGTTGTTCTCCCAACCTGCTGCCTTGAGAGAGATGCTACAGGCTGGTTCAGGTCCCATGAGCCTCGTGATTCCTCCACCTCATTACCCTTATTATGCCTGAGTGGCCCATATGAGCTGCAGCCTGTAGCGCTCTCCCAGTCCGACAGTCCTACACAAGCAGTTGTATGAAGTCAAGGCCTTCAGGGCGGCTTGGCTATCTGATAGGATCTTGATTGATCTGTGGACCCATCCTTTCTCAAGTATGAGTGCGCGCAGTGATCAATGGCGAAAATTTCCTGCACACATGAGTTGAAGGGAATGAAAGAGCTGACGCACTTGCAAGAAAGGGTTCAGCTATTTCCCCTCTTCGGACCATAGCCGGGAGTAGGGTTTACCAAATCGGCTGTGGAAGGCGTCATTGAAAAATGGATCTTTGCACGGCATACTATAGGCACCGGCACAAAACTTCGGGCCTGCGGCATAGTACGTTAATTGGGCAGCCCTGCGCCTCACTAACTGAAGAAGTCTTAGGGCCGATTTATTCAACCTCTCCGTAAAGTATTCGTTAACTACGTGCTCGTTAAATTTACTACCCCTCTTTAAAGTAATAAAACCTATTCATGTTTCACAGATGTTTCTCATATTTGCAGATCACTTTGTGTAACTGAGAGGTGAATAAACATTCACAGAATACTTTCCTTTCGGTAAGGCTACTTGACAGTTTACAGATAGGTGAATATATCGGCCCTAAGTCCTGAGTAGGAGTGAGCTCAGTGCAGTAACTGGTCTACTAACCAGACACTGTACCCTGATAAAACACCTGAAAAACATGAGTATTCTCCGAGAAAACCCTGTTTGTTGGAAATGTGGGGAGACAGACGAAACTGCCTCACATTTCATATTTGACTTTCCAGCCCACACACAATAATGGAGACTTCATTATGGGGGCGACCACACGACCCTGAGTGCCAGAAACCATGCGAGGAACCTAGTCAAGGGCCTAATCCTACATGCTAGGAAAATGGACCTTATGTAGGTAATACACCGACAATGCAGTGTGGGAATGTTACACGAGACCCATATAATGTCAGCGGTGCAGGACTTAGCTCGGTTAAGTAAACCTGAGCTGTAGGCTGTAGGGGATCGACTGAGGGCCGGATTCTCAACTGCGAGTTAACTCGAGGTTGCGAGTTGACGCATGTATTTAGCGATATTCATGAATGCGCAACACTCGGGTCACCCGCAACCTCGGGGTAACTCGCAATTGAGAAACCGCCCCTAAGAGACCCTATGGATGGACGCTAGCAACCCGAGCTAAGGCGGATCAACTATAAGACCCTGTCGGCTAATAGGAGAGCAACCGAGGTGCAATAAACCTTCCTACGCTGCAGCACGGGCTAGTCGCTAAATCGGTATCAGTCTAACACAAACAAACAAACAAACAAACCCGTGCTGATGGATTCACCCTCGGCAATTTTGCACCCGCATTCATAAATTACAAAGGCAACTTTTATTAATATCCTAATTAACTCGAACACTATGGTTGATTGGTATAGGGAATGTGATTTATAATTGATGCTATATTTAATTATGCATGGAATCAGGTCGAATGTAAACAAATTCGATTTTCCACGTCGAAAAACAATTTTTTTTGAGACTCCTAGAGGTCAGTTTTCAGTGGAATTCTGCACGCCCCAAGAGGTTATTATTGGACACCGAAATGCCAAAATTAGACTCAATCCGATATTTGGTTTCGGAATTATTTCAAGCAAAATATTTCGCAAATTGTTGTCATGCGATAGCCCGCTGTTCCTTGCGGAACAAGCGCGCAAAAATGGCCATAACTACGACACCGCTTGGTGGATTTCGCCCATTAATGAACTTATAACTGAGATATTTACGCTCCAAAACTACCTTGCAAATTTCAACTCAAACTCATTTCGTTCGAGAGTGCTTACGGACGTCTGGCCGGACACAATTGGATTTGACTCTGGATTAGTCATCAGTGAGTCGAACCTAATCGTTAGAAGACCATTTTCGCCAAAAAATCAGACAAGCGCGCAAAAACGCTGTCATTCGTTTGACTAGTGCAATCTACTGCAGTCGGGAGAGGAACCCCTAACAAATTTGGTTACAATTCCTAGGTACGCCACTGCTTGGAACTTCCAATAATACTGTATTAATTTCCCTTACTTTCATAAATATGCAACACACAATACGTAGAGATGCACAACATAAGCAAGGTTGTATATCATATAGGTAATGTATGAAAATATAAAATGCAAGAAATAAGGAATTTTTGCTATAAAATATAATGAAATGAACTATATTTGGATATCCAATGACATTTTCATCAAGAATATTTCCTGATATTTGGATACACAATACAGGGTGGGTGATTCCACATAAATTTGGTTGTGTGTATTTTTCACATGTCTTGTTTGTACAAACCTTAGCTCGAGTTTTCTAGAATTTCACAACAGAAACAGGTCGAAGGGCAGTACTCCTAAGTTCAAACGTAGTGAAAAAGAGGCTCAACAAGCCTCAAAGTCCTCAGCAGCCCCTAAAGCTACTACAAATCATGGAGCTAACTCTGCTAACTATAGCCAGAGGTCACTTCTGGAATTAAGGTAGGCATTATGGATAAAAAAAACTATCCAGAGGTGCTCCTTGGAATGGACCCGACTAGGGCCATCGAGAGAACAGTTCTGGATGAGATATTTGCTTGGGGACTAGAGGCCGAGATAAGGCCTGCGTTCCAGCAACTGCATGCAAAAGCGGGATGGCTTGGTCTGACATGACCTGATAGGTCTGAGATGACCTGATAGTGGAGAATTCTTCAAAGGGGACCATCAGGACCAATGCTCGAAGTGGTTACTTCGGCCGATGCGAAATCAGTTGAAACTCTTAGAGTAAAATATTGGAGTATGAATTACCTCTATGCTAAAGCATACCTTCATTTAAAGGACAACAAGACAAGCGGAGGGAGCGAAGAGGCACAACAGACCTTCTCGACCTCCAAGCCTGAAGAGCCCAAAACGGAAGGGGTCACAATAGAATCTCACGCACTAAGATGGCCGGAGATCTTTGAAAGAAGATTAAGCCAGTTTTCACTTTGGGAGATGGACTGTTCCGCAAGGTTGGGGGAAGGGAGTCTAAAGGAAGGAAGCCATCTCCAAACTGGATGGTGTCAAAGAGTTCTAACTTTTTTTTATATTCTATAGCCAAAACTGGACAAAAATTAGGAAGAATTAATAGGAATGTTTTCAATTTATATATTATTCAAGTTATGGTTTTCGCAATAGTAAACGACCCTTGTGTTCACAAAAGTAGACTTTATTCGTTATATAAATTCACTTCTGAAAAAATTCATCAAAGTATAAAAAATGAGATTCAAACTCTCTTTATAAAATTGGTATGTAAAAAATTTGTGGATAATTAAATTATATAATTATATTTTCAAGTATAAAGTTCGAATTCACAAAAAATATCTCTCTATATATAATAAAATTTCTACACAGTAAAAGATGAGGACGGATTAAAATTGCTTCACTTCATAGAAAATTAAATGCTAAATTTACTACCTGCCAGTCAAATTGATTCACAACACTTGAAAAATTTCATTTTCACAGCTTCAAAAAAGCAAAAATACATGTTTACAAATACAGACATATTGTCAGGTAATTCAAGTCCATATTATGGAGTTCAATAACCTGACAGAGATCTCAGACTTTCAACAATCTACACATACCATGATATTAATATCGTTTCAGAGCTTTATAAGGACCAAGTACAAGTAAACTTTTAGAAGTTGTACCACTCATATGTTTGTTTCTTTGAAGCGATTCACCATAAATTCGAAGTAATATCACTGTTTCGTGATTAATACTTAATTAATACTCTTTTTAAAAGAATTAATATCAAAGGTCAAAGTTTTGATATTTCAATACAGAATCATCAAAACAAAACCCAAAACTGCACAATGTTGTTTATGACAATATGCAAACACTTGAAACAACGGCTTTGGTTATTACTAATATTGTATGGATATAATGTGGTACGCTATTGAAGCTAAGGCAACTAGAGATGTTGGAAATATTTGCGGAGATGAACTTGTTAATCCTAAGGCATCAGCATCACCTGCAAAAAAATTCAATATTAATTCATCAAGATTTGAATCTTGGATTAGTAAATTCAGGTTGTGTAAACACAACCTAGAACTCATAAGAATTTCTCCAAAAATCGCTCTTTTAAAAATAAATGATTACCCATTTGGAAACGTATCTCGGGAGAGCTCATTCTACCATCTCCACCATTAGAATAGGCCAGAACTCGCATTCTATAAGCCTTCCCAGGCGACAGGCCGCTAACATATCCTTCTAGTTTTTCCCCAGCGTAAACAATGGTATCATTAGCCGAACTCATGGGCTGATCAATCTCCCAAACGCGAATCTAGGTAAAAAAAAATATTTTACAGAACTGAAAGAATCAATAGTTATAAAGCTTCTAGGAGAACATCATTCTTACCTTATAACCTTGGAGTGGTTCTTCCTGCGGTGACGGTTGAACATAACGCCAATCAACTTTAATAGTTGAAGGGTCAATTGGTTTTATATGAACTGAAGAAGGCGGTTGTTGAGGCGCTTTTCTATATGTCCTTTCTAATAAAAATATGCTCACATAAGAATAACGTTGGAAAATCAACAAAAAATTGGAAAAACACTGAATGCTTTGGCCGCTTGTCCCCCATCCAGGTATTGAATTTGCCCAAAGCTGCTTGGCTTCCCAGAATAATAATATTTTCCCGATATTTCTAACAATATAGATCCGATCGAGTTTTAATCTAGACTTTGGCTGTAAAATGAGATTTTGAAAACTCTTCTAAAATTTCAGCAATATCTGACAGATAGTTTCTGATACAGAATTGTTTTAAATATTTTTATTTTATTTTTTAGTAATACAATCCTCACGAAATTTTGCATAAGTCTCAGCGTCAGTATTTTTCAGCTAACTACCGAGTTTCAATTCGAGGAGATCAGTATGGCAATAACTCTGAAACGACTCAAAAAGGTACCCTGCAAATTTCATCTACCTAACTCATTTCATTCGAGAGTTATCTTGCCTATGGACGGCCGAACAGAATTAAGCTTTACTTAGGATTCTTCATCAGTGAGTCGAAAGGTTTGAGACCATTTTCGGCCAAAAATTCGAAATTTACAGACATTTGTTCAGGGGAACAAGCAAGCCAAAAAAAAAAGGTTATTGGAAACAGTCAAAAAGAATGTCAAATTCAGTGTAATAAGAAAATTACCGATAAATCTTTCACTTTCAGGCCCCTCTCCTGCACTATTGTAAGCCATAACTTTAACATAATATTGTGTATCTGGTTGGAGACCAACAATTAAAGCCCATGGTCTTATTGTCCTAGACAAATAATACACACTATTTGATTCGCTAGTTTCCATCTTCCAATATTTGATCTGAAACGCAAAAGGAACTATTGAGATTGCATTAAATGAAATGGGAATAAAGGACATATAAAGGGAGACCATCTATGAATAACAGTATATTTATTTATCTAGTGCATCTAGATAGATATACCTAGCCAGTAGCCAGAGAAAATAATATTATTAAACCTTGAATATATAGAGAATCAATACCAATTCACTTGACAATAGTCACAGAGAATCCATTGAGGATTTAAAAAGAACTGTAAGGAACACAGAAAATATGGTATATATTCTGAATCGACCATGTATAAATATTAACATAAACATCAATATAAATGTATAAAAGAGGTGAATATTTTCATTTTTGCTGGAAGTATATGATGTGTTTTTGAAAACAGGAAAGAACAAAATTTCCATAATAATAGGTTTGCATCTGAAGAAGTATATCAAAAACTTGTGAGAAATTGATAATTGCAGTATACTTATAAGTTCCTAGAATTATTTATTTGTTCAAATCATCAAAATGCTAAATTTTAAAATTCTATATCCGTTCTCTTTTGCTTCTCGAAAAATACATTTTTTCAGTAGTTCTGGAGATCCTAGCGCTGAACATTGAATTTGGATCCCCTTTACAGAGACTCTGAATACTTATTCTATTTGAACTCACCCTATAACCTATGAGTTTTCCCCTCACAGTCTCTCTGTCTCCAGCAATCGGTTGCCAAGTCACATTTAAAGCGGTAGAATTGAAACTCAATGCAGACACCAACTGAGGTGATGCTTGGGGCATATCTTCTGCAGAGGCGATGATTCGTTCATTACTGATAGGTCCAACTCCTATATCGTTGATTGCTTGTACTTTCACAATGTATTCAGAGTAATAGGCATCCAATGAGATGCTTACAACTGCCGTACCAGTATTACCGAAATCTTTGAGCTCCAAACTCTGAAATTCTGGTTCATCAAACATTTTCTTCCAGAATACCTTATAATGAATACCTGGTGAAAAAGGAGAAGTGAATGAATCCAAAAAGAATAACTATTATTTAAGGAATTAAAAATGTTTCAATCCAAAAGAATTGGCTTCAAAGCTAATTACCTGGACCATTCTGTTGGTCATGCCTTAATGGTTCCCAGGTAATAGTTAAGTCTCCTCTTTTTCCACCACCCCCAGCAATATTTTGCGGATAGATGTATGGTCTATCTGGAGGAGTTGAATGTTTAGGACTTGGTGCTGAAGGAGTACCCATACCGATAGCATTCCATGCAGCGACTCGGAATTCATAAACCGACCATGGAGTCAAGACATTTTCTATTGTTGCTTCTTTTCTTCCTAGAAAGTTAAGAAAATTTAAAGACATAGTCCGAATATTCTGTAGAGAATATTCATGTAGTGCAATTTGTCCATTTTAGGTTGTTATTGATTAATAGATTTTGGAAATAAATTGGGGTATATTGTTTGAAATTTTTAACTATAGGAATAATTTCTTTTTTTCGGTAAGTTATATTATATATATATTATACTGTCCATTTCTTTTCAGTAACTTATGTTCTTTTGAGTTATTAGAATGTCTTTTTGCAATTTTAGAATGATATTATTAAGTGTTCCACCTGACTTTTTTAGGAAGAAACAATTTCGAATTCGTTTTCATACCTGTATAACGTTCAACTTCTTCAGCATACACATTATGACTTATATTAACCCAAGTTGAGTTCCAATTTGTTTTTCCACTAATAGTGTATGAAATAATTTGTGATCCATGAGAACCACCATCGGTCCATTGTATAACAGCTGAATTTTTTTGTATAGATATAACTTGTAATCCACCTGGAGGGCCAGGTGGTCCTTCAATAACAACATATGTTTTAGAAGATATCTGTCCAACAGCGGACTTTATAACACATTCATATTCTCCCGCATCTGGGAATGTTACATTAACAATACTAAGATAACCCCCATCAATAAACTAAAAAGAAAGATAGATAGAAAAGGACTTGTTAATTATTGTACTAAAACTCACAATTCTATTGCCAGAGTTTTTAATGTCGATATCCCTAATTCTCATTTGCCTGTGATTCCAAATGTATGCCATATCTAACATTTCTTCAGTGTATGCCTGGCAGTTAAGGGAAAATGAGCTACCTAGAGCAGAAACAGTCCTTGCTTCTAAAGCTCTAACTAACTGTGGCCCTCCTGAAATATTTTTTTTTTTTAATTCATTGTTTTTGATTTGGCAATGTATTATTGCATTTCCAATAATTTCTCAACATATAAATTGATGGAACAGTGAATCAAAAAATGAACATGCGATAAATGAGATACTAATTTCAACTCGACTTGACAAAGGTACATATTTCTAAAAATTCTTCTTACGCAGAACAATGAGTCTTCCTTTGGATTCATCCAAGCCAAGATGATTACTAGCCATACAGGTATATATTCCCTCATCATCCCGAGACACAGGACCTATGACCAAATTCCCATTCTCTAAAATTCTACGGTGGCCTCCAGAACCTTAAAATAAAATGAACTATTAGATAAAAAATTAATTATCAAGATATCAGTGGAAAATACCTATAACATTTCCATCTTTCTTCCAAACAAATTTAGGTTTGGGAGCAGCTTCCGGATTACATTTTATAGTTACATTTCCATGTTCAGCTGCATAGGTTTCAGATTCTACCGGATGTTTCTTAAATGATGGTTTGAATGCTACAATATGAGAAATGCTTTGTTATCCAATTCTGGTGCCAATTATTCGCCAAAATCTAAAAAATTATATTTATACATACATAATACTCTTAATTGTGCTGAAGAATATTTTGTTTTTAGAGTATTTGCAGCACGGCACTGGTACATCCCTGGATCTCGTTCTTCGTCGACTGGACTTATTGTCAAAACATTATCTTGAATATTGATTCTACCACGGTCCTCCTGCGGTAAATATCCTAAAACTATTGATTATATATTAGATAACATCATTAAGACTGAAGAGACTATCATTTACCTAGTTGTCGTCCATCTTTCCACCAAGTATAATTAACATCTGGAATTGCAAACGCTTCACAGGTCCAAACTAATTCTCCTCTTCTATCGATATGTTTATCTTTCAATGGAATCGTAAAATTAGGTTCAGCTGAAAATACATAATATTTTATCAACAACTATTTCTAACACAGATACTTTTTAGGACGGTAAGAAGAAATTAAGAGTTTGATCAGAACAAGATATAAAACCCTTTCTTTTCAGCTAAATAATCCTCTAAGGCTATTCAGAGAAGTTGGCATCAACTGAGCAAACAAATAGTTTTTTGACAGTTGATATGTTTTTGAGGAATATTTTTTAAATTTCAATCAACTCCTTACTCCGTGATTACAGGGGATCATCTGTTGGTCATACCAGATATTTCTGGATTCTAAAAGAAAAAAAATTCTCAAGATACCTTGAATATCCAAAATAACACTGTTAGCAATGCTAGCTCTGTCATTATAGGCTCTACACGTATATTCTCCTTGATCCTCAACTTTCACATGAGGAATAACCAGAACTCTATTGTAACTTGTCAAATAAGAGTTTTTGGGCAAACGAGAATTGGTTCTTGTCCAATTATAACTAGGAACAGGACTGAAAAAAAAAATCATAGGTTTGAAAGTGTGAATATAAATTATTTTTGCCAACTTACTATCCAAAGGCAACACATTCCAGTCGGACCTCTTTTCCTGCTACTGGAGCTTCTGGAAAAGCCTTAGGAAAACTGTTGGGAAACTTGAGTTGCTGATAATTCGCTAAAAACAAAATTTATATTCGAAGAAATCAGATAAGAGTAACATTTTTTGCAGAATTCAAGTTTTTTTTAAACTTGAGTAATATTCAAGGGAAGGTACAATAATTAATGGTAACTAACAATTTTTTACAAAACAAGGCAACTGATTAAGATTTCTTTGCAATACAAAAAATACATTTTCGTACTTCTTGAAAACAAGCATGACATCGATGACAGTTGGTTAGGTTATGTTATCGATGACAGTTGGTTAGAGCAGAGATGATATCAAAGTTAAATGATACATGCAATTTTTCATTAGCGCATGTGAATCTTTTAGTATTATCATAATATATATATATATATATATTCTTTTGAACTTGAGCATTACAATTTGTTTTTTATCTAACAATAAAGCATGTGTATGAAAAAAGTGTTAGCAGAGGTTAGTGTAACGGGGTACCATATAATTTGATATATGATACTAGAGCTTAGGGAAAAAACCTCAGCAAAAAAACCCTATCTCTACTTACAATGAGGGTTCACCATCAGGGGAAAGAAAGGTCCATTACGTCCAGAGTCAGAAAAGTCTGATCTCACACTACAGCTGTATATAGCTCTATCGATAGTCTCTAATGCTGAAAAGTACAAAGCACCGTCGTAGGATACAAAGACACGTTTATCCTCTTCAACGAAGTTTGGGAAATAATCACGTGACCAAGAATATTTAACAGCTGGAAAATAAGCCGGAGGATCACAATATATTGATTTCCCCCAATTCTGATCACCGGATTCTGGTGAACGCTTCAGGACAAACTCAAGAATGAAACCAAAGTTGAGTTGAACACTTTCTGATATGATTGTGCCGAATTTGTTTGATGCTTTACAGTGATATGTAGCGTAGTCTTGTTTTTGCTTAGGATCATTGATTATGAGGACTCCACCGCTAACAGTGTACCTGCTATCTTGAAGAGGATCTATCCTTCTTGCTACCAGTCTGTCATTTTCATAATATTCTCTGAACCATTCGTAAGTGGGTTCTGGATAGCCACCAGCTGAGCAACTGAAAATATTCATGACAAATTTTAAATATTCTCTTGTAATTCTATTTACAAAGTTATAAAACAATAGGCTTCTATATCAAGAAGTTTGCTTTAGAAAAAAAACTTAAATCCAATGTAAAAGTTCTCATGAGAATAAATCTAGATGATTTTAGATCCCATAAAAAATGGGTCTAACTATTGCAAAATTCACTGAAAATAGGATGTGAAACCTACCTTAAACTAGTGACATTATACAAGGATCTCATAGATGTGTCAAAAGTTACATCTTTAGGCTGCTTGATGAAGAATGGACCTCTCGGAATTGTTTTTCGATCCTCAATTTCCACACCAAATGTGTAATCTCTTTCATCAGATACCAATCTTTGAACAGCTGCAATATTTGCTTCACAAATAAATAAAAGGGGCTCATCGCCTCTAACTAATTGAAAACTCCAATGCATAACATCTCTAGTGAAATTATAAGCTAAATAATCTTTTCCATAAGGTTCATTCTCCGGTAAAAAGGCACTTTCCATATTTGTAAACTGACTGGCATCTGGGTTCGCCCAGTAATTTGTTTGCTGTTGGTGGGCTCCAATGTACCACCTTCTATGCGCCGGATCAATTAGGTTCAGTTGGTGAACCAAAAATCCATGTTCGTCGGAACTGCTAATAGAAACCAAGTCTGATCCTCCTGCATCTACCGAGTACGTCTAAAACATTATTCTGATTATCAATTGTTCGAAATAACATAGTGGTTGTATTACTTGACAAAGACGTCTTGCATCATGGTAATTTCTCAAAGGAGATTTTACAAATCTATAACATGACTGGTAATGTTGTATCCAGTATTCTGGACATTTGAAATCATAAAATATTTCATTACTCATGTAATTAGGGCTGCCTGCATAGTCATATTGTGGTCCTGGCTGTAGGTTGTTCTGAGCGTTGATGAGGGATGCAAATCCCATTAATATCAACCACATGACTGAAACAAAAGAAAGCATTAGATGGTTCATTATGTTAGTAGGTTGAGAATATGAACAATTAAATGGAAAAACCTATTAGACAGATAGTAATTCAACATTGGGAGTGGCAATTAAATATTTTCCTATTAAATTAAGTTTCCAATTCAAGTATGTGAGAAATATCATTTAAATAGTACATTCTTACCTGAATCATAAAATTAAATATTAAAAAAATATAAATAACAATACATTCGTCGGTTACTCAAATCATAACGAACCAATTGTCTTCATTATTTTGATTAGTAATCTTCTAAACATGACATTAGCATGAGTCATGTCATTCACATTCTTAAGTAGATACAGTTCTTAGGCTGTGTTCCGGTAATTAGTCAACTTCATTAGCCTGATACTGTTATCACCACTTACATAATTGTTAATAATTAATTAATAATACCACATTTTCTAGTGAATGTTGCTAATATATAGGAAATTCAACATTTTCAACACAAATGCGGATTGCAGCAGTCATGAAGAGCAGCATGAATGAGGTGTATAAGTGACACCACACACCACTACTGACATCTGTTGAGCAATCGAGTAAGATTTCGACATGTTACTCGATTGCTCAACAGGTGTCGCTTACGGCCGCATTTGTGTTAAAAAGTTTTAACAATAACAAAGCCGTACAGAGGCGTAGCCACGGACGGATAAGGGGGATTTGCAAAACGACGTGAAGTCTATGGCACTTTTTGCGCATACGTTCAAGCCGTCTTTCTTCAACCGAGTACTAGATTTTAATTCGATGAGATTTGCATGTATTTTCGGAAATGTCATCATCGCTAACATCTCAGCCAACGAGGTGTTGTTACAATTCTGCGATTCACATGATTTGAAATTTAAGGATTATAGATACCAGTTGAAATCCGGCACTCGACTGTTAAATGTTGGCATGAAGGATCCTCACGGAATTTCTCAAAAATTTGCGCGTCGGCATTCTAGAACAAATTACCAAGTTTCAATTCGATCGGATCTGCTTTTTTTGTGTTATCGAGGAAACAATATTTCAGATAGAACTCCAAAATCGTTTGGACGATTATTCCCATTAACGAACGAGTAATTATTATTCATCCTCAAGAAATGAAAATTATGTTAGCTGTTCCGTTTTTCCAAAATATGAAGAGTTGAAGAATTTATATGTTAAAGCTGCATTTTTCTTCTACTTATTTATAGCGCAGTTTGCAAGAAACATTTTGAGGACTTCGATGTACCTAATACCTATATAAAGCAAAGTATACATTTACAACCAGATTGAACATATTTATTATTAAGACGCCCAAAGCTAAGCTCCTCTCAAATTAACCAAAATACCTTTCAGAACCAGCACCAAAAGCCAGTCTAGAAGCGATACGATTTTTTTTAGAAATTTAAATGAAATAGAAGCTTTAATTTCTTACGATTTCATAAAAGATTTTGTAGTTTCTTTTATTAAAAATTATTCAGTTATTCAGCAAAAAATGATGCATCTGATGGAAGATCAAGAAGCTCAAAATAACTAGGTACCTATTTATCTTTATATATTCAATTTCGAAAAGTCATTATCTTTAGATTTTTCAGTTCAAATTAATAAAGACCTTCGTTTGAAGAATTATGTAAAAGTAGGAATAACATTGTTGTTGTCCAGGAAATGAAAAAGAAACGAAATAATTCTGGGGAAGGAACAAACGAAATATTAGACACTTTCAAGGGCGGATCCAGGATTTTTTTCTGGGAGGGGCACAAGGAGCGACGGGCAAAAGAATCAACGATAACAAGTTTGTATAGGAAGGTTTATGAAAGTGTCATTTGCTTCTAGGTCTGTACTTGTGATGGAATTTCCACGACAAAAATACCGACTGATGATTTTATCGAAATTTTCATTAACTTACTCTAGTTATATAAAAGTTATGTTTGAGAATGAATATTTATTTCGAGAAATTTTCTCCAACTTGACGCCCACATAATATATGTAATATGGCATGGCACACTTACACTGACTTACCAACGCTTTTGTGTAATTAAGGTGTTTTGCGATTCCCAGGTAACATAAAGCTCGCATAGAGATCGTTGGGAGGTTACAATGGGAATATATTGCACGCTCCTATTGTGAGATCCTCAAGATATCTTTGGGAGGTCCCTGTGTTGGAGCTTACCTTTAACGTTGATTGAAGTATTAGTTGTAGTATTACTTCAATCAACGCCTTTAACGCTTAATTTATATTTGATGGGTACCATGTGTAATATAATAATGAGAATAAAGTTTTCATACTTTTTATTTATCGGCATTTTTTTTGCGTGGGAACCATAGGAACCTAAGGGGTCCTAGCAGCTGAGATGGAGGAATTGGAGGGAAATTAGCGGCCTTATGAAGGTACGAGTGTCCAGACAACTTTCGACTTTCATGATCTGAACGCAATTTCGACGAAATACAATGCTATAGAAAATGAACTGATGTTTAACATTGTAATATTCATACAATATCCCACATCATTGAAATAATATTTTTTTAACAATCGTGGTTTTTATGGAGTAATATCTGACAAATGGATGAATAGAATCATCAGTTTGTTACTTGTAGATTTTTATTCAGTCCCATATTAACACGTTCATCACATATTTCTAGACTATACAAATCATCTGAGTATGAGGTTTTGATCTACAGATAATATTTCGGAAATTGTAAATTATATGTTATTAAAAATAATTTGAATATATCGTTATAATAATGAGCTCGAATTGGAATAAAATGTGACAAATTAGTATTAATATTCGCTATGATTTATTTTCATAAAATACTAAATCTAAAACACTTATCTAAGCACTACATCTTCTATTTACTATAACAGAACAATGAGATGTATATAATATAATTATATAGGTATGTATAAATTATTATTCACAGTCATTTTCCTTTGGCAATTCAGTTTGTAGCTCTTCAGAATACCACATATTAATAAATAAAGAACATAAAACAAAAACTCAACCAGAAAAATATTCTTAAATCTACATATACTGAAAATATTGCACTGTTTTAACGAACAAAATGCTAACTATGATATGTAAATAATTATAATAACGAGAAAAATCTCGTTGTGTGGAAAAGATGTTCAATTTCATTTTCAACGAAATACAATGGGAGAATATGTTACGTCTTGATGGTGATTACAATGTTGTCGTAGCGGGAAGAACTAGGTATACCCTCTTGAGGATATGATTTACCATCTACCGAAATTTTGAATACGAAAAAAACTATAGGAGGTGTCCATAATATCATAACACTTTCAAATCTAATCATATTAAGTAGGTAATCATTATATTTCAGAACATTACCAATGACATGATAGATACGAAAAATATTAGAACAAGAAAGAACTGTAGTTCAAAATTTATCATAATAGTTGCTCAATCACTGGTTGCAACAAACACATATGTTCAGCTCCTCTGATTGGCAGTCTATTTATAGAAAAATGACGAATCATTTCCGGTATTGAGGCGAATGGTTTGCTGAATTGTCCTAGAATGTAGCAACCATCAAAGCCATTTCTCTGAATCCTCATATGCATGAATCCTTTTGCACTCCTAAAAAAAATATCGATTCAGCAATTTTGGAATCAAAACTAAACTATTTGAGAAATATGACCCAACAAAGTGCTGGAAAGAATCGGAATTGATGAAGTTTTCACTGGCTTACTTTTTCTTGTTATACCTATATCACTTACTTGAGAGATAAGGAGTAATCTTGCTTCGTAGACTCGCTATTTCTCACTAAGAAACTACCCTCTTCTAATAGTCGAAGTACATTTTCGGCTTCAACTCTCGTTATAGCACCATGGAACCATCTTGAAAATATAATTTATTTATTTATTTATTCCACAATATAAACAAGTATTACATTAGTGTTAATCGGGAAACCCATTTAAAATACACAAAAACATGAAGAAATAAACTAAACGAGATACATGTATATAATATATCAAAAGATGATGGAGCAAATATACAATGGAATTCTAAAAATTACAACAGAATTATTAACTAATTAAAGAATCAAATTAATCTAAAAATATTATGTATTCAAGAAAATTAACCAATTAAACAATGCACTCTTAAAAATATGTATTTAACAACTCCACGATGATTTTAAACAAGAATAGGGCACCAGATATCTTTTTCCTATTCGCGTAAAGTACATTCAAATAATCTGATGACACGAGCATCCTGAAGGCTAAGTGACTAAGAAATTTCGAGTCTTAAATAGAATCAATATCACAACTGCAATGGGGCGACCAAAAGCAAGAACAATATTCCAATATTGAACGTACCAACGAGCAAAATAATAACTAATGAAAACATAATTGAAAAATAAATCGATATACATATATTGAAGATAAAAAAATGTGACAGGCTACGTTGATGTACATCATAGTTAGTGTGGTTAAGATTGTTAATATAACAAACCAGTAAACATCAAAGATATAATAAATATTCTGAATATTTGTTGATATTTAGTTGACTTATATTTCGCCGTGTGTTACTGTTATTTAGTTTATTGGAAAAAGCTTCGATGTTTACTGGTAAAATGAATAAATATGGATTAACTTGAACTTGGTTCCTTTACCACAGGTTGTTTTAACTTACCCTTGTTTCTCTAAAGGCAAATTAATATCTATGAGATCTGTACATTGTGACGGAGGGTTATTGAGGTCCAGACGTAGACTCATCAAAGCCAATCCTAGTCCTGGTCTTTGACGATTGCCAAATTCCCCCAAATTCAAAGTTAGTGATGGCCTGAATGCTGATGCTTGAAATAAGATGTAACATAATGTAATTGATGAAGCATAAATGCAAGAATATCGAGCATTTGCCACGGAGAAAACCAAGACGCTTTCGAATAACTCGTTTTCTTCGAACAAAAATACTCAAAATTCGATTTATGAAAACTCTCAGTACCCTTCGTAGAGAGCATGTGTAAAATGAGATATTAGCAACTATTAATGGGTGATTGAGGCGAACAGTAAAATTCATGGTGTTTATGTCTTAGATTAGCTTTCCTTCATATTGAATTGAAAATTGAATTTCATCTAATTGGAAACTTATAAATGGAAGGCGATACTCCTCTACTAGATACATATACAAGCTCCAAATGTGTATAGCTCTCACTTAATGGTATACACAGAGTTACTCGATGAGGAAATATCAAATGTGTATCCAAATAGAACATAAAATTATAAAATTAGGTTTTGATACCAGGTGTTGTTCCTAAACATGTGTTGTTACTGCGGCTAGGGGCACGGCTCAGGGGGGAGTAATCTCCTCGCTGTTATGGAACCTTGTGGTGGACGTGCTCTTGGTGGAACTGAATAACAGCGGATTCTACACCCAGGGTTATGCGAATTACATCTGCATATCAATACGGGGAAAGATTCCAAGGGTAGTCTCGGACTTAACTCTCCAGGCTATGAAAGTGGTAAAAAGCCGGTGCGAGAGGGTCAGCCTCAGTGTTAACCCCTCAAAAACAGATATTATACCGTTCACACTCAAAAGGAATTTGGAAGGAATTAAAGCCCCCAAACCCATGGATGTGCAACTAAACCTGGCTGATGAGGTACGTTACCTGGGCGTTATGCTTGATACCAAGCTAACCTGGAACGCACAACTCTCAGAACAGTTGCCAAACGAAAGAAAACCCTCATGATTGCTCGCAGGGCAATTGGCAAAACATGGGGGTTGAGCCCGGGAATCACTAAGTGGAGTTACACTGCTTTAGTGAGGACCTCCCTCATATATGCTAGTGCTGTGTGGTGGACAAAAATGAACCAGAGCAGGGCCGTCAAAGAGCTGGAGAAAGTTCAGAGACTGGCCTTGCTTTGTGTTACTGGAGCAATGAAAAGTACTCCAAGAGCGGCTATGGAGGTTCTCGTGGGACTCCCTCCCCTTCACCTTCTGGTGGGCTACAGGCTGTAGCTAAACGGTGTCTGGAGATAACGATCATACGGAAACGCTGTGATTGGTGGACTTATTAGTCACCCGATCCTGAACATGGTGATCGACTGGAGTCCAGTAACTCACAAATTTGATCCTTCCTTCAAGCTGGGGCTTAAGCCCCCCGCGGAGGGGGAGAACAGACCGTACAGTGAACTAACATGGTTCACGGACGGTTCAGTGATGGACGGACGCTCTGGAGCTGGGGTGTATGGGGCTGCACCCAATGTGAGCATCTCGATGTCGCTTGGGCAATGCACTACTATATTCCAGACGGAAGTGGTAGCCATCACGACATGTGCCGTGGAGAATATCCGTATGGGCTATTCCGATAGGAACATACGAGTTCTCTCGGACAGTCAGGCAGCACTTAAGGCAATAGCCAGCTGGAGAATTAACTCCAGGCTTGTACTGGGATGCTGACAGCACCTGGAAACCTTGGCCGCCAGAAACCAAGTTGAGCTCAGCTGGGTGCCGGGGCACACAGGAGTTGAAGGGAATGAGAGAGCTGACGCACTCGTTAGAGAGGACTCGGCTATCCCCCTCTTCGGGCCAGAGCCGGAAGTAGGGGTAACCGAACCGGCAGTGAAAGGCGTCATCGAAAAATGGATCCTTGCACAGCACACTCGGCACTGGAACAAAACTTCGGGCCAGAGGCATAGTAAGTTAATGTTGGGGAAGCCCTGTCCCTCAGTAACTAAAGAAGTCTTACTACTAAGTAGTAAGCTCAGGGCAGTAATTGGCCTACTAACCGGACACTGTACCCTGAGAAAGCACCTGAACAACATGGGGATTCTAAGAGATCCTATGGAGGCTAGCAACCCGAGCTGGGGGGATCAACCATGAGACCCTGTCAGCTAATAGGAGACCGATCGAGGTGCAATAAGCCTCTCTAGGCTGCAGTACAGGCTGCTGGCTCAATCGGTATCGGTCTAACACAAACCTAAACATCTTACATGTTGACTATGGAATTAAATCTCGTTCACATAACCACCGAGAGGACGTTTGCAGTTTGCCCATTTTGCACCACTCTTTTACACATATCGGCTGGAAATTTGGCAATTTCGCGTTCGATATTGGTCCAGAGCTTGTCTTATGTTACTTGTTGTCATATACCAACGATTTAACGGAACCCCATGCTAAATAATGCAACGGCGCCCAATCTCGAGAGCGAGGAGGCCATTCTCCATACCATTACAAGGTTACCAAACTTCCCTTTCAATAGATCAATTGTTTGACCAGCAGTGAGGCATGTGGCACGGTCTTGTTGGAACCACATATCGATGACATCAATTCTAACCAATTCTGGCCAAAAATAGTCTTGAAACAGGGCAAGATAGCGAACTCGTAACATGACGTCATTTCCATTGACGAAAAATATTGTTCGGTCATATCTCTGACATTAAATTCATACCACACCGTCATATTTCGTGGTCCTAATGGAGTATTTTGAAGTACATAAATGTGGCTGTACAATAACACATATTTTGCATATTGACAATGCCAATTAGCCAAAAATGGGCTTAATCGCTGAAGATGATTATTCAATTGAATTCAGGATTTTCTCCAAGCTTTAGCAGATCCCGATTGGTGATGTTTAGGCCTAATAATAATTAAGACTTTATAGGAAATTTTGTGTTTTGGTGGAAACCATGTTACTTCTCTATTATAGCTTTGTGATTTCATGGAGTAATGTCGTGATCCCCAGAATATATATAAAATGGCGAATATCTTCGGAACGAGACTCGAACTTAGTTATTAGTTTCATGACAGCTGACGTGTTGCTTGACCTATTGAGGAACAAGTGTACGAAATATGTGTACGTTTATTTACAATGTGGAAACGTGCTCCAACACAACAGTGCAAGAATGAACATTGGAGCATGCATTGATCACATTGTTGAAAGTAAAGATTGAACAGTAGGTGAAAGAAAAAGTGGTCGAAACTATGATGGGTACATACCCATCATAGAAAAAAATATGAGATAGAAGCCTTAGATGAAAAGTTGTGAATAAGTCCTAGAATTGAAAAAGAGAATAACGACATCAAATAGAAAATGAGTAAGGTGGAGTTTACAGAAGACCTATGATATCTAAGACAGTTGGAGGCTCCGATCATTCAACTTTCATCATCTGATGCACTGGCTATGTTCTCAACACTTACCATACAGCCAAGATTTTGTACACCAGGATGTTTGTCATAAGGATTTCTGTTTGCCAACTCTCAGGATTCAAGTTATTGACAAATCATGAATTTCTCAGGAATGACGTTTGCATTCCACGTTGAAATATTAACGAATTGATGAAAATAAACTTAAATCCAAACACTATCCAGTCTTATAAAGTTTGTATAACTTCTTTCATCTTACCATCTCTGTCTGCTTCCACCACGCTCTGACTTGAGGATGCCTGCGACACAGATTCATTATTTGATTGTTGTATCCTCAATCTGCGCCTCAACTTTGGCATATCAAAGGGTAAATCACGCAAATCCACAGATGTTGCACTACCGGAAGTACAAGCGTCCTGTGCCGGAACTATTCTCCTTCTTCTCAGTTTGGGCATGTCGAATGGTAAATCGGACAGATCAGGCTGACTTGGGACGTTGATTTCTGCTGTTGTGAAGCCGAATCGGGATTTGATACCTGCGAAAAATCGAAATAGTGAGAATAAAACACAAAGTATCTTCGATTCTACTTTGGTTAATCCTGTGGTAAAGTGCCCAGGAAGTGCACAATAATAGAGGTGATATTCTTATGGTATTGGGAGGACATGCATAAGAGAATAATAAACCCACAAAATTCACAATAATTTTGCATTTAGTGAGCCTCTGCATGAAACAATATACCCCAAGACGACATAGACTTCTAAGTTTGTCTATGAACAAAAGGTATAGAGGCATAGAGCTGTGATTAAACAACAAGGGGCCATACTCTGTATCAAGTGTTGATTTAATAATTTTTGAGAGAATGATCTAAAAAATGCGGACAATCTGCAAGGTCACGACTTCAAGCAGAAAAATTGGTTCAAGCACTGACGTGAAGTCAGGAGCTTTTACGCGCATGTTCTATTGTCTACTCACCTCTATTGGACACTCTTTATCGAATGTAGCATCCATATATACCGTTTTCTCAGCTTTTATAATGTATAAATTCATTTAATCCCTTTAAATGACATACTTCAGTAACGAGAGAATCTATGATCACATTATTTTTTAATTCTTCCATATGTAGTCTATTGAAATTGAAAAACGAATAAAGTTACGCCTCAATTAACTCCAGGATACGATATGCACGACATTCCGCGAAAATTAGTGAGTGCAAGTCGCTATCTCTTTCCGCCACAACGTGTGTAGCCGGCAAAAAATAATATTAATTATAATACAGCGTTATCCCGAAGCGGGTAGCTGTCTGGATGTTTCAGTTTCGCCGGATGGAGTATCTCATAAAGCAAACCATCTAGTACCAATTTGAGCTATTTCTCACTGTCGAGCGGCATTTTAAAAAGCTTTTATTTCGATTGAATTTAGCAACGTAAATATGTGAGTTTACGCAGTTTGCTCCTTTCATTTAATAATAGAAGAAGATAAGTTTGAATTTCGGAAAACAAGTTTTGATGTTTGTGCTTCTGAGTTTCTGGGCAAATGGGCAGCTGTATGGACAGAATAACCAATACGCATTACCATGGACGGGTCTAAGGGGGGATCTTCCCAATGTTGAACGGAGTGGGCAAATTTTCGAAGCAGTTGGAAAAATTTTAAAGAAGTTGGAACCACCCTCCGTTCAACTTCGGTTTTTTAACATACATGCACAGTTGGAAAATTTCCCTCCCCCCCCCCAGAAAATTTGGCTCCGGACCGTCCCTGTTTCCGAGTTGAAATGTCTGTACCGTGGCGCTGGGTCCACGGTACATTACCATTACCATTACCACGGAACACATTAAATATATTCGGAAGATCTAAAATAAATTACATTCGGATTTGCAGAATAGCGTAAGCAATTGCGATCCTACCTGGGGTCCCATAACCACAATTTTCTCTATTTTTAATTCGAATTTTTCAAATTTTTTATCGAAAATGGTGTAAATCGATTAGGTTCGACTCAGTGATGGAGAATTCGAGGTCAGATTCGATTCTGTCCGGCCGGCCGTCTGTCGTCACGATAACTTTCGAAAGGAAAGAGATAGCGACTTACAATTTTCAGGGTAGGTTGCGCATCTGAATGCGTATGGTGTAGTGGGCATAATCGGCCAAACGATTTCGAAGTTATACCCATCTGAAATATCGTTTCCTCAATAACTCAAAGAATACAGAACTGAAATTTGCGAAATTTCGCGAGGATCGTATCATTAAAAAAAAATTTCCTTCAAAAATTTCATATTTCAGGAACTATCTGTTGGATTCTGCTGAAATTCCGCACAAACCTTCAAGCCGCCCTTCTACAATCGAGTACCGGATTTCAGCTCGGCCTTTTATTTCAGCAATTATTGTGAAAATAAGATTTCAAACTGGTATCTACTTCTTTTAAGATTTCAAATCATTATGGTCTCAGAATAGTAACAACACCTCGATAGCCGAGGGGTTAGCATCCTTGCCTGCCGCGCAGGAGATCAGGGTTCGAATCCCCGCTGAGTAAGTTCACTATCTTAATTATTTTAAAATTTGAATTCAGTCGATGCCTAATAATCCTTTTCACGTGTTAACGCTAAAATGACAGCTTGGAGGTTCATGCAATATTTCGTGAGGGCATGTGAGGAGACAATAGAACATGCGCTCTAAAGCGCTGATTTTATGTCAGTGCTTTTTTCGAATTTATTGTTGTATAACCTTGACTATATTCGACTTTCGCACTTCTAGTCTAGTCAACAAGTGCTTTTTAGGTCAAAATTTTTGCGTATTCTCGGAAAATTATGATTGAGGTGTCATTCCATTCAGAATGGCATGCAGTTAGTTTTTGAGAAAATGCTAGGGCCACTCGCAAAAATTACAATAGTTATAAACAATTAAGTGAAAAAAAAAGGAGGTTTGGGTTTTCGCCAATATCTCCAAAACTATTTGAGATAATTCAAATTTGAAAAATGTTTAAAATAGAGGAGGAAATTTCCTAAAAAAGTTTCGATTGCCGGAACTGTAGGACAAATATTTATAATTTTCCTAGGGGGTTGAAAATACGCCCGAAAACGGGTACTCCGGCTTGCGCAAGCCTCGCCCCCTTAGTACCTTTGATGCATAAATATTATTTAATCTTATTAAATATGAAAATAAAAAATTGAAAAAACTCAAGAACCTACAAGATAGTTCAATGAACAATAATCCGTGGTCCAAAAATGTTTATCGCGATTTTTCATTTAGCTATCCATTAGTTAATTAACAATTTTTTGTAGCACGAATATTAACATTGCAAGTACTCTAATTGTTAAACTATTAATCTGAGAAATTTTTCCTTTCGTAGAGCTATTTTTCAAAGGTCTAAGAATAGATTCCTATTGGAAAATTTTAAAAATTGTTATTTTTCGTTTTGTTATGAACAATTTACTCAAGTGAAAAATTGTAAAGCTTCAATTTATAATATTACTATTGATTCGTTTTCTTATGATCAGAAACTACTCAAAAATGATTTTTAATAATTACTATCTCCTATTGTTTGAAAAATTGTTATAAAGTTGTTTATGAGATAATTTAAAATTTTACATGATGACATAATTGAAGCTTTATAATTTTTCACTTGATTAAATTGTTAATAACAAAACGAAAATTAACAATTTTTCAAAATTTCCAACGTGAATGTATTCCAAGACCTTTGAAAAATAGCTCCACGAAAGGAAAACATTCTCAGATTACCTTCTTAACAATTATTGCACTTACAATTTTAATGTTCGTGTACAAAAAATTGTTAATTAACTAATGGATAACTAATTGAAAAGTTGCGATAAACATTTTTGGACCACGGATTATTGTTCATTGATCTGTCCTGCAGCCTGACTTTTTTCAATTTTTTATTTTCATATTTTATAAGTTTAAATAATATTTATTCATGAAAGGTCCGAAGGGGGCGAGGCTTCCGCAAGCCGGAGTACCCGTTTGCGGGAGTATTCTCAACCCTTTGGGAAAATTATAAATATGGGTACTAATTCCCGGAGTTTAGCCTTTTTTTTATGAAATTTCCTTTTCTTCTTGAATCTTTTTTCAGATTTTAATTATCTCAGACAGTTTTTGAGAAATTAGCGAAAAACCAAAGCCCCTTCTTTTTTTTTCACTTAATTGTTTATAACTATTGCGCTTGTTGATTAGACTATTCGTTTATATACAGCGCTGAGCACCGTAATATTTATAAGATTTTTCTGTTCCGTTCTGGGCATTTGCCCGGCTTGCCTGTCCTTATATCGGATCTTGCTTATGGCTTGTTGTTTTCAAAAGAAGCAATTATTTTACACTTAAAGTGTGGATTTATCGTCTGTTGATTCAATAAGGCAATACTAATCGATAACATACACTCACCCTCCCGAGACTGTATGGATATCCCGCTGTCTGATCCCTGGATTTCAGGATCACCTATCCTGAACCCCAGATTCAGTAGATTTTTATTCTGTGGAAGTCGTCGCTTGTTTTTCAGAACTTCCGGCGTCGCTATTTCTTCCGGTGAGCATTTCTGGGAGTTGTTGTTTCTGTTATTATCTGAGGTTTCTGAGATTGGTTCTTGAGAGGATTTGTCAGAAATGGGACTCAAGATATGGAGTTTATTTGCTTGTGATAAAAAAGTGGAAGTTTGGATAATTGGATATTTTGGGTTGCCAGCAGAATCTGAGCTATGGGAACTCAAAGACGATGAGTGGCGGCTCTCAGAACTCGAGGTACTTCTGTTTCCCTCGCTTGTACTGCTTTTGATACTTTCCATGCTACCACCACTGCTACTTGTCGTCATACTTTCTGTACTAGAATATTTAGGTCTTCTTCCTCTGAAATCGAGAAGACTTTTCCCATTTTCTTTTCCCCTCTTCAGCACCATAGTTTCTTTTTTGGGTCGATCTTTGATTTCCATTATTCTTTCTTGTTTATTCTCTTTGGAATGGCCTGGCCGACCTTTGAATTCAGAAATAATATTTGTTTTACCTAATTCTATTTCGAAAGCACTACCGGAAATTTGTAAACTACCGCTACTGCTTGTATTTGTTCGACCCCTGAGGGATTTCACAGGCAGATGTAAGTCCTTTAAACGCGCTTTAGGATGAGAGGGAAGGTTTGGAGCACTACGGATGCTATTCATCACTAGCTCTTTGCCATGGAACTTTGTTGGTAAAGGAGCAGTGGACGGAGGTGAGGGTGTGAACCCTCTGAGTGGTAGAGAAAGGACTCCAGATGTTCCAGATATTCCTTCCTCGGGTATGTGAATATTCTGTAAAGAAATATTTTGTTAATTCGTTATGGAAACACTCTCACAGCAAGAGAGGAAGCTGATCTTCAGATGACCATTTTTTTTAGAAGAAATTCATATTATGTGATCTATAAATGGAAGTTAAACAGAAGAACTCCTACTGGAATAGCCACCTCATCGCCCAGGGTTGGAATTCGTAAGGATCTTCATATGGTGGCGCTGGTAATATTTTCTTTCCAATACTTCGCCAGGAAACACCTAAGTAAGTTAGTAAAAGTCTCGAAAAAAGACAATGGTACTAAAGAGTTTTCCAATAAGAGGTGTTATTTTGAATAGCCCGCTATTTCGGTAGATTTCACTTTTGAAGCTGTCATTTTTTGACATTTGACAAGTAGAAACTACGCCATTAATAAAAATGGAACGATACACGCCTCAAGAACGCATTGAAATCATTAAAATTTACTATAAAAATGGTGAAAATTTGGCAGAGACGGATCGTAAAACTCGAACATTTTTGGGTCGTCGTGAAGTACCTTGTCGGACCGCAATAAAGAGATTGGTGGAAAAATTCAAGCTGTTGGGACAAGTTAGTTATGTGAAGAATAAAACCCGTGCACGTCGCTTAAGAACAGCCGAGAATATTGCTGCTGTAGCCGAAAGTGTCGAAGAAAACCCAGGTTTGTCCATTCCTGGTCGTTCTTTGGAATTAGGCATTCCACAAACGTCATTACACCGTATTTTGCATAAAAATTTGGGTCTTAAGGCTTATAAAGTTCAGTTGACACAAGAACTCAAGCCGGCCGATCATCAATAACGTCGTGTCTTTGCTGATTGGGTCGTTGAAATGCATGAAAATGATACGGAATTCCATCGAAAAATCATCTTGAGTGATGGGGCCCATTTCCACCTCGGTGGCTTCGTCAAAATTGTCGCATCTGGGGCTCGGAAAACCCAAGAGTTATTGTTAAAAAGGCTCTATATCCTCAACGTGTGACTGTTTGGTCTGGATTATGGTCCGGCGGAGTCATTGGACCCTACTTTTTCGAAAATGAGGCTGGAGCAACAGTTACGGTGAATGGATTGCGCTATCGAGAGATGATTAATGATTTTTTTATGGCCGGAATTGGATGGTATTGATCTGGACAACGTTTACTTCCAACAAGATGGGGCTACGTGCCACACAAGCAACGATACCATTGGAAAAGTTTCCGGACCGTGTTATCTCTCGAAGAGCTGATCACAATTGGCCACCGAGATCTTGTGATTTAACACCTTGCGACTTCTTCCTTTGGGCCCACGTGGAAGAGAAGGTCTAAGCCAATAGCCCAGCGTCGATTCAAGACCTCAAAGATGGAATTCGTGAGGCTATCGAGGACATAGGGCAGCCACTTTGCGATTTGGTTATGGAAAATTTCATCAAAAGGATATGGTCCTGTAAGCGTGGTCGTGGTGGTCATTTGCCTGATGTTATTTTCCACTATTAACGGCATAGCTTCTTCTTTATAATGAAATAAACATCCGATCATTTATATTGAAAAATAGCATTTTTCTTCGAATATCAAAATAACACCTCTTATTGGAAAACCCTTTAGATGAATCGGTATCTGAAATCGCCAAGCACATACCTGTCAAATGCCAAGTATCAGCTCAAGGAAGTCTTGCTGTGCTACAAATCATGTTCATAGATGATTTATACAGGGTGAGTCTTTGACCACTGCATTAATTTTAACCAAAGATTCCTCTCATCAAATGAAACACTTTTTTCATTTACCATTTCTCCAGATTCGGCTCAGGTAAAAAGTTACAAGCGTTTAAAGATTTCACAATGTGCTAATACACTCCTGCATATAAATTATCTATGACATTGTTGGCGGACGAGAATAGGCATGGTAACGTGGTTTACAGCTTGATTCGGGATTCCAACGCTCAGGGACGGATCCATAAAAGTAGTGAAATTTCTGGAGTTTTCCATTTTAAAACATTCAATGAAGAATATCTCGAAAACGGTGCGTTTAAGGAGAAATGATGAAGAATAATATAATATTCTAAAACGATGGAATATTCTTGAAATGACTCAAGAAAAACTTTATATGCTTTCTTTATGCTAATTTCGTTAAGTTTTATGAATCCACGAGTCCATAACTAGAAAACCAGTAGAAGTAGAAAATAACTAATATTTGGAAAATATGTATCATAGTTATAGGACACTTTACGCCAACATTCATTTTATTCGAAAAAAGGATGTCAAAGCTACAAAATAAAAACTGATTTTTTTTCAAAATTTAAACAGCCTGTATCTTTTTACCTGAGCTGAATTTGGAAAAATGTTAAATGAAAAAAGTGTTTCATTCGATGAGAGGAATCTTTGGTTAAAATTAATGCAGTGGTCAAAGACTCACCCTGTATATCCGCAAGGTAATGCACAAAAAAACATATTGCTCGGAGTGCAAAAGGCTTCGTCCAGGCCACACATCCCCATCTAGTCTAACCTGAGCTATGCATTGATCACATTCCGAATAAATAAATAGCAATATGTAATATTGAAGTTAAATTGTATTCAACTGCTGGAGTTCACAGTGGAAAGAAATATCATACTTACTTGTAAGTCTTGGGAGAGATTGTTGATATTATTGTCAACTTGGCTCGGCTTAGGGCAATGCATGGACACATTTCGTCTGTTATGAGGTGTGTTCTTATCGACGGAATTGCTGGTTCTTAGCTCTTTCACTGAGCTGAGCTGAATGAGCACTGGATGATTCGAGACTTGATCTATCAGATCCAGATCATCATCGGACTTGTTGATACGACAGTCGAATGCTGTTTCGTATACATGTCTTTGGCGAGTCATTTCGTCATTTGGTCCATATTCGGTGGTCAGACAGTCACATGGTGATATATATCGATTAGGTGGCATAACCAATTCGTGGGGAACATCCCTCGAATCAGTGCTCTGAGTATCAACACTAGAGCTTTTTTGGTATTTTTTATGGCTGCGAGATCGGACACGGACTTGCTTAGAATTCGGATTTTGTAAGCTGGCACACCTTCGGTATTTTTTCTGGGCTGATTTACTCTTTTGATTGTTGTGAGATTTTGTGGTCAGTACATCTAATTTGGGTATTTCCTTCTGCTTGTCAAGGCTTTTTGTTGTTTTGAGCTCAGGTTTGATGGGTGATTCGGATCTGTTCTTGAAAAGATCTCCGTAGTAGTAAGGAGAGGGGTGACGTATAGCTTCGACTTTGATAGGCGATTTGATTCCGAGTTGCGGGAATATACCTTCAGGTATGCTATCGGGCGAATTTAAGTCTAAATTTTTTGTGATAGTAATCTGGTGTCCGAAAAATTCCTCATCAGAAGAAGGTTCAGATGATCCCTCTGAAAGAAAAAAAATTGGGTTATTTTTAGAAGTATAAGTAAAATCAAACTACTGTTTATGGAAGCTACAACCGAAGAATCATGTTCACCAGTTGGCCAGAAATTATATCAACATGTGATCATTATTTCAGATAATAATTCTTGTAGTTCCTATTGTTTGTCATTGTGAGGAATACGATAATGTTCTCTCGTTCAATATTTTAGATGATAATAATAATTATATTGAAACATCATTCAAAATGGTATTTTTACATGATAATCCTGAAACTCCTAGGTCTTCCGAAGATACTACTCATAAGCTCACAAGAGATTGTGCTTGTGCAGTGCTCGTTCGTTAAATGATCAATAGTTTTCACTGATTTGCAACACCCAAAGGGATAATGAAATTTCAAATAAGCCTTTTTGTGAAATAGTTCTGTACCTTGTATATATGCCCTAAGTTAACGGTGCATTTGGTGCCTGTACCATATACTCCAGCGCCAGCTCCTATATTGGTTTTGAACCGTCTGTGTACCATTTAATGGCATTTTTTTTAAGAACTTGGCTGGTGGATTCCTTGTCCCAGTATTTCTTCCTACCCATCGTAGTGAAGTCCTTTTCGATGGTTACTTTCATTTCGTCACTAGGAGGATTGGCTAATGTAAGGTACGTGGCAAAAGAAGACGAGGCTTTCTGGTTTTTTAATATCCTCATTACTTGTTCCTTCCCTAGATATTCTGAGAATGACTTCATGGGCCATTTTGTCTATCACTAGATAAAGGAGTATGAGATCTGTGATAATCCCAAGTGCCCTGGTAGGACAGGTTCCCATAGCTCCAGTGATACACACAGGCAAGCCTTTGTATTTCGTCGAGGGATTTCCTCATACTATTCTGGTTTATTTTTGTATACCAGACTACTATCGCATACGTGATTTTGGTTATCACAATCATGACGTACATCCATCGCAGTATCTTGGGGTTGCAGCCCCAAGTCGCCCACAGAAGTTTACTATCTAGTGTTACTCCTAGATAATTAACTTCAGACTTCCATTCTATAATATCTCCGTCTTGTTCGGGTTTTAGCATTATGCACAAACTAAGCACTGTTTATTTTCGACCCAACAGTAAATGTTGTGTATTTGAATGAGTCCATATGCAACCACAAACACAGCTCTGTGACCCAACAGTGAAATTATTGATTTGAGTAGAAACTAATCGTTTGAGACCATTCTTGGCCAAAAATTGGACCGGTTTTTTTTAAATCCTTGTTTTTATAGTTGGATTTACATTCTTGGAAATATTGCGAATATTATACACTTTCCTGGAGCTAAGCTGCTTTGGGCGAGTTCAGTACCTGGATGGGTGACCACTCTGGTGATTTCCCAACTTATATTTATGCCTTAAGTTACGGGATGTTTTCAAAGGTTCATTTGGAAAAATTCTCGACAATATTTTTGAATATGCGTTACTTCTACAGCCGAATAATGCATCATTCTCAAGTGCTTTCGTATTAAACTTTCAATATTCATTCGGAGTCTTGAATACCGGAGAATAAAATCAATTCTTCATCAGATTCTGCTCAACGATTCCAATTCGAATCGTTTAATTGGATTTCATTCATCTGTTCGCCTTTTTTCACCTCCCTCTCAGATCTTGGATCAGTTCCATATGAAAATTTAATTAATAATGAAACTGTCATCGGAAAACGGGGGGTTTGGATGAACGTGGTTTACATAGCAATTATATCCGCTTGCTTTTCATTACTCCCTCGGGAAAAATATGACAGGGATTTTTTCTTGAAAGAACATCCCGATCTGAAAATCGGGGAATGGCTCTCTTTGATTTGAATACTCCCTGATATGCATGGAATATCACGAGAAAAGGGACGAGAGTATATTTGAAATTTGACAATACTGGTTCTCTTGTTTTATTACGGGTTTTTCAATAAGGACAGAACAATTTTGTATTTAAATATAACCCAGAAAGATTGAGATATTGAGTAATCATTAAAGAATTCTTTGGGACGAGAATTCATCACTTAATGGTGAATTTTATTGTTGGCTCTGTAATTTTCGAATTTTTGGCTGAAAATCGTCTTAAACGATTTGGTTCAACTCACTGATCAAGAATCCATGGTCGAAATTGATTCTGTCCGGCCGGCCGTTAACACGATAACTCTCGAACGGAATGAGCTAGACAGTTGAAATTTTCAGAATAGGTTTGAGGGATAAATATCTCGGTTAAGTTCATTATTGGGCAAAATCAGCCTGATGGTTTCGGAGTAACGAAAGAAAAATTTTTTTTCACACCACAACTTTCAAAATAATTTTTTTTTTCAAGATGCAGTTTTATCATAAGAATCCATTGATATCATTTTCAACTCTAACAAGCTAATACTTTCGGAGATATGATTCATCAAAATTTCATTAATACATCGTAGTACTATGTATTCACAGAATGTGAACACAGAATCTGTCTGCATTCACTGTTCATAAATGTCATCTTATCTAGCTATTAGAGACATGTCAATTCGTATTTTGAAAATATTTTCTGCTGGAAAACCAGTATCCGATTCTAGAATTTGTGAATATATACAAGACTGTTTTGAAACCGAAAATAATATTGACTCGTTGCATATTGAATAATTTATGTATCAATTCGGTATAATGTTTCAGAAGATTTAGAATTGGATCATTTTAATGATGTAGTTTATGGAGGCAATAGGAAAGAAGAACATAATGGAATCATCAAAACAAATTATTGTTCGTTGACCACTGAGGTTAATATTACCTTTTACTTCCTTAAGTAGTGAGACATATTCCTATATACAGTATTTTCATGATGTTGCTAGCAAAAAATTGCTGAAATATGGACTTACATTTGTGTATTAAATATTTTTTCTTGAGTTAAGGTTCAAAATACAGAATGAATGTGTTAGTGGTATGAACTATTAAATTATGAAAAGTGGATTGTATTTTATTAATAAATTTTGAACTATTAAAATAATTTGTTCGTCAGCCTCTACCTACTCAAATATCAGGAATGCTCAGCCTTGCTCTAGACATTTCGATGATACTTTCCTTATTATTTTAAATGATAATTTTTGAATAATTTGCTCATTTAATCTTGATAAATAAACTATTATTTGTATTGAATTTCCTTTATGATGCAATTCTATCATAAGAATCTATTGATATCATTCTCAACTCTGAGAAAGCAATACTTTCGGAGATATGATTTGTCAAAGTTTGAACGAGAGCGCCAAAGCTCCTGTCCACAGGGCTTGAACCAATTTTTAGTATTATTTAGATTTTGAATTGAAACTTGGTAATAAGTCGAGAAATGCCAGCAGGCAAAATTTTGCCGAATTTTGCGAGGAATATATAAATAGAAAAAAAATGTTCTTCGAAAATTTTATATTTCAGAATCTATCTGTCAGATTCCGTTGAAATTTCGCGTAAACATTCAAGCAGCCATTTTACAATTACGTATTTTAGCATTTATTGTGAAAATAAAATCTCGAACTGGTATCTAATTCTCTAAAATATTGTTTCTCTAATGACTCAAAAAATAAAGATCGGATCGAATTGAATCTTTGTAATTAGTTGAAGAATGCTAACGCGCTTGCAGAATTTCGTGAAAAACGTATAACTAGAAAAAAAATGTTTTTTCGAAACCTCTATATTTCAAAAACTATCTGTCAGTTTCCGTCGAAATGGCGCACAAACCTTCTGTTTTACCATCGAGTATTTTTCAATTATAACCATCAAAATATTACACTAAAATTATTGAGCAAAATTTTTTGACTACATAAATTAATTAATAAATTATAATTAATTAATAAATTATAATTATAATTAATTAATAATAAATTAGATAATAATTGTCGCATATATAGATTCAAAGATGGTTTTAGGGCTATTCATAATGTTTCTGAATCTTTTTTAGAATGGGTAGCGAACTTTAAATCTATTTAATAAAATATAGAATATCTCATTTTTAATTTGCTCGTTTTCTCTGTTTGTCTTTTCCTTTTGCAGATTGAGTTTGGGGTACCTTGGAGAAATTTTCCTGCTTGTTGAAGTAAGAAGCGATAGTAAAGAAAAAGATGCCCTTCAATATTTAATATTTCCGCATATTTTGTTAACAATTTCAATTTTCATAAATCACAACACCAACGGGGAGATAGGGTTTTTTTGCTTAGGTATTTCCCCTAAGCTCTAGTATTTTATATCAAATTATATGGTACCCCGTTACACTAACCTCTGTTAACACTTTTTTCATACACATGCTTTATTGTTAGATAAAAAACAAATTGTAATGGTCGAGGTTCAAAAGAATATATATAATTAATAATTAATGCCAATTTTGTTGTGATCTATCTTGAAATTTGTATGACCATATTTTACAATAAGTTTCCGGAAGTACTGAATTCATGATGGTTGCAAAATGAAAACAATACTATTTGTTTCATCCTACGTGGATTCATTCGAGAATCTATAGAAAACCATTTCACAATGAGTTGTTCAAACCTATGCGGTAAAACTCCATCAAGAAACGCAGATTAATGCACCGAGGGGTCATAGAAACACTGGATATTGTTAGGCCGAATCAGACAGGTTTTTGTACTGACTAATGAATTCTGCTTTTTCCCTTGCTTGTGGAAATTACCGTGGGGGTACAGCCATGAATAGATGGACAATTAAAAATTAGCTTTTTAACTCCAACATCTGATGGCAGCTGAAATGTTCATCGTTAAATTTTAGTGGATTTGACACAACAAATTGCAGTGCAGCGTAATCACGCCGCCATTACGACTGATTTAATTAGAAAATTCTCCAAAAGGTTTTTGAAAATTGTGGAACAAGAAAATTTGTTCAAGCCCTATGGCTAGGGGCTTTTTGGCGCTCTTGTTCAAACAGACAAAATATATCTCCGAAAGTATTGGTTTCTCAGAATTGGGAATTATATCAGTGGATTCTTATGATAGAACTGCATCATGAAAGAAATTAAATTTAAAAAAAGGGTCATTTACAAAAAAATGCTACAAAAATTATCATTTAAAAAAAATCTTTGACAAATCATATCTTCGAAAGTATTAGTAAGAGTTGGGAATTATATCAATGGATTCTTATGATAGAACTTCATTATAGCAGAAATTAAATTCAAACTTCATAAAAGAATTCAGATTTAACAAGACTGCCAAATATTATTAATCCAAAACCAATAGACCAATTCTACCCAACAATGAACTCATCCGAGATATTCATTCCTCAATTCTATGATGCACGATATATTCTTTCCTCAAATCCACTCTGACAATTATATTATATCAATTGAAACTTCAGCCAATATTCCAGTTTTGTTTTAATTGGAGATATTCTGAACCAAAAAGTATGATATAGCATATTATAATTCTCATAATTATACGATTGCTGAAATGAATTTGACATGTCATGTATCAGGAAAATAAGTTGACATGTATCAACACAGATCATATTATAATAATTCATAGATAGAATAATTATAACATTCTGTGATACGATTTATTATTGAAATTTTGAAAAATCATATCTCCGGAAGTATGAGCTTGCTAGAGTTAAAAATGATATCAATGGATTCTTATGGTGAAACTACATCTTGAAAAAAATTTATTTTGAAATTTTTAATGTAAAAAAAATTTTTTTTTGTTACTCCGAAACCATCTGACCGATTTTGCCCAATAACGAACTTGGCCGAGATATTCATCTCCCAAACCTACTTTGAAAATTTCAATTGTCTAGCTCATACCGTTCGAGAGTTATCGTGTTAACGGCCGGCCAGACATAATCGATTTCGACCACGTATTCTTGATCAGTGAGTCGAACCAAATCGTTTAAGACCATTTTCAGCCAAAAATTCGAAAATTACAGACATTTGGGCAAATTGATAAGCACGCTGTTCCGAGGAACAAGAGCACCAATAAACTTATATCGTTTCTTTAGTATTTCTTCAAATCGGTACGAAAAAACTTTACTTAAGTTTCACAAGATATAATATTATAAGTTTCGAGTTTTAATCATTTCAGTGTTGTCCAATTTTTATTCAACGCCCATAGTCATCATTTTCTACATTTATGTGCACTTCAAGATAGGATGGGTAATTTTTTTAATCATTATTTTCTCGAATAATATTAATGATATAAATAATCCAGATTCATATTGTAGAAGGTCTTTTGCGTGCATGTTCTACGGAACCGCCATTTATCATTTTGCTTAAATGCCGACCGGCCGTCCGTTGCCACGATAATATCCGAACGGAAAGAGAGAGCAACTTACAATTTTCAGGGTATGTTGTGCATCCGAATGTGATGGCAGAGTTCGTTATTGGGCAAAATGGGCCTAACGATTTCGGAGTTATACCCATCTGACTTTTGTTGTTGGTTCCTCGATAACTCGAAAACTACTCATCTGATCGAATTGAATCTTGGTGATCAGTTGTAGAATGTTGGCGCGTAATTTTTCGCAGAATTTCGTGCAGATCGTATCACTAGAAGAAAGACTAAAAATTTTTCTTCAAAAATGTTATATTTCAGATACATTTGTTACATTCCGCTGGAATTCAGCGCAAACCTTCAAGCCACATAAGTATCTATTTCGCAGAATGTCTGTAATAAGAATCAATCGTGAAAACCTTGACTCCAAATCCAGCCATTATAGAAGACATTTCTCCTTTCGTAAGGACGAAATTAGGAGTCTCTGAGTCATCTGCAGAATTCCTGATGATTTACTGGAACTATTGTACATAAGAGCTCTGCCGAGGGGAAAAGTAGAAAGGATGTTGGAAACAGAAAGCTGTAGGTCATTTCTCCAATGAGTTTTCGAAGAATATTAATGTTATCTGCAAATTATTGTCTCGGGCTCTATTATTCCATCGAAGAATTCAACCTCTAGATTACTCGCTATGAATTACGATGTTTAGTAACACGAATGGGCACTCGGTGGCAATGACTTTTTCATCAAGTGCTTCAATGAATTCAAAATTCGTTGAATGCATTTTAATGGAATATTCAAATACTCAAACTATCAGAAAAAAATCTTAAGAAGTAATGACGTGAAGTCAGGAGCTTTTGCGCGAATATTCTTTTTTCTATTCACGCCTCGCACACGAAATACTTCATGAACCTTCAAGCCGTCTTTTATAAACCGAGTACTACATTTCAATTCGATCAGATCTGTAATTTTGGAAATAATGGAAAATAAAATTTGGCTTCAAGGTTTGAGCGCAATTTTAGCGGAATCTGACATATAGTTTCTGAAATATAACATATTTGAAAAAAATTATTTATTTTTTTTTGGAGAAATATTTTTATGTTTTTTCTAATGGTACGATCATAACGACATTTTTCAAAAATTTGCGAGCCAGCATTCTACAACTAATTACAAAGCTTCAATTGAATCGGATCTGTAGTTTTCGAGCTATTGGGGAAATAACAACCGAATTTCAGATGCGTATAACTCCGAAACTAAATTCTGAATATTTAACGAGAAAAACTAAGAATTTCAGGAAAGATAGACCGGAAGCTAACTTCAACTTGAATGTTTCAAAATTATAATCATTCATTCCTTTATGAAAGTAAATACGAACAGGGGAACTGAAAACATGAAGAAATGTATATTAACACCACCAAATATAAACAAAATATATAACAAAATGCGGATCAACTAAGGACAAAAATGCTGCAGATTTCATACAATGGTTTAGTATCTCCTCATATACATGGACATAGGCCATATATACAGGGTGAGTCAAAAGTCATGCAATTTTTTGAAAGGGTAGATAGAGGATGAAATTTTGAGATGAAGAATCCTTGGATATTTGCACCAGATTTACCGTTAATTAGATATTAATTAAATAATGTAACCAATTACAAAAGCGCGTTAAACAAATTCATTAAATGAATCTGATTCATATTCATTATTTAATGAATACTTAATTAAAGGTGGGTAAATATTCAAGAACTTTTCATATAAGAATTTCATCCCCTTTCCACCCCTTCAAAAAACTCCATGACTTATGACTTTATTATATTCGGTCAAATTGATATTATATCAATATTTTTACGAGTCAAGAACTCAAAATTAAAATGTTAATTGTAAAATTCCAAGATTGTTTTCAGCGTTTAATCAGGTTATACTTATATTTTGTACAATGTGAGGCAGCTGAACATTGAAATACATAAAATATATTTTTCATGATATTCCGGAGAGAAAGAACAAGATAATTTTCCCCGTTATAAAATATTTCTTCCATAAATCTGAAGAAGTTTATCTGATGACGGGAATCTCTTATCTGGACTATAAATCCTAAGAAAAATTGGAGTGACTTAAGTAGATAAACTGAGGAGATATGGAGATATCGTTCACTTTCAAGGAGACCTATTGGCCAGTGAGCCGTACATAAGCCTTAAAAACTATATGAACTACAGAGTTATGGCGCCATCAAGGAAGCTGTTGAATTAGAATAAAATGAATATAGAAGTACAGACGATTCCAGCGGCTGTCCCTATTCAACGAATTTCTGGGAAAATGGAAAAATGAATTATTGTTGAGAGAGTTTATCGACGAAAATGAGAGGAAAAACAAAATAGATTCTTAAGAGGAATATTTTAATTTATACCAAAAAGAAGAACGGAACAATTAATTTCTGAAGTAAACTGAATCATTCTGAACTCTCAACCTTCTTTGGATATTCGAATTAGAATCTTTAGTGTGTAGCTGCCTGTATATACAGTGCGAGTATTGGAAAAAAATTCAGTAAATCAAGACAGTTTTTTGTTGTTGTAAATATGCTCAGATGGGTCGATGAGTAAATTTAAATTGCGCTCTTTTTGCGCGTGTGTTCCACAAGGAGCAGCGTGCTATCATTTCGCCACGATGTCTGTATTTTTCGAATATTTTGCTGAAAATGGTCTCAAACGATTGAGTTCGATTCACTGATGAATAATCCGGGGTCAAATTTAATTCTGTCCGTCCGACCGTAATCGCGATAACTCTCGAACGGAATGAGTTAGAGGGTTGGAATTTGCAGGGTAGTTTTGGAGCGTATATATCTCGGGTATGTTCATTAATGGGCGAAATCCACCAAGCGGAGTTATGGCCATTTTTAGCTGAAACATTTTTTGAGAATATTTCCGAAACCGATCACTCGATCTATCTCAAATTTAGTATCAAATTGAAGAATGACCTTTTTTTGCATGCGGAGTTTCGAATGGATCAGATGACTAGAAACAAGCAAAAAATTTAAAAATTTTGTTTCTACAATAGCTCTAAAGACACTGATCTGACTTTTGAGGATCACATGAAAAATCAGAAAAAAAATATTTAGCAACAAAATCCTGAAACACGTCAATTTTTGTTTCACTTTTACCAAATTGTTATGCATTTTTGAAGGATTCTTGTTGCGCCCTGTGCCATCCCCATCAACCCTCTAAATTTTTTGAATAGGGAAATTTGGTCATGTGGTACTTTTATGGCAAGGTCTTTGTATCTTCTTTACAGGCGTGCAGAAATTTTTAAGAAATCATTTTTCTTTTTTGAAAAATAGTTAGTTCAAAGAGGTTTTCAGAATGTGCACAAGCACATTGTCATGGCTCATTTACTTTGAGACGATGGTACCTGATGAAATTTGTCACCGAATGAAAGTCGACCATTACAGTTTTGTTCATGCACAACTTTCAACCCCCTCACGCCCCGCTATTTTTTTCTCCATTAAAGGGTTCGCAGGGGTTGAAAGTTGTGAACTGTAATGGTCGAATTTCATTCGGTGACAGGTACCATCGTCTCAAAGTAAATGAGCCATGACAAAGTGCACATACTGAAAACCTCTTTGAACTAACTATTTTTCAAAAAACAAAATTTTTTTCCTGAAAATTTCTGCAAGACTGTAAAGAAGATATAAACACCTTGCAGAAAAAGTACCACATAATTTTGACGCGCACTGTATATATTTAGAAAGTAGGGTTAATGGACGAAATCCGATGGAATTTTTGAAATCAGGACATACCAAATTTTCTCAGGTCTTCTTCCAGCACCACCATTTTTTTATTCGTTACTTTGCGTCATCAAATCGATATGGGTTACTTTTCACGAAGGATTATCCCCCTAAAATTTCTCTATGGTCTTGAAATGTCACATCAGTCCTCCCTGATTTCACAGATTCAGCTTCTGCCTTACACATTATCCTTCATCGAATATGCCGCAGTGTCGTATCCCACATCCGACCCCGCAGTTTAGCGTACAGATGACGTCACTGAGGGTGGTTTCATCAGGGTTGCCCGTTTTACGCCCCGGAACAGCTCAAGGCGTCATTTATTCGTCCCATCCATCAGCTCGATGCAGAAAAGGTCTTATTTTTCAACAGTTTTTACTGTGGGTTTTTTCGTCTCACCTACAGCGCCTGCTAATCCAGCCCATTATGCAGATTTCGAATCATTTCGAGTTTATTGCAACAGGAATAAATTCATTCTGTTGATCGTCCAACATGAAAGCCTTGTTTCCTGGTTATTAAAACGGGATATTATGAATTACACCTTGAACAATATCAGACAGGCTTTCATCCGGTACTCAGCTCATCCATTCATAGTTCTCGGGAACACTTAGGCGTAATTCCTAAAACTTATACTATAAGCTGCTTTCATTAAGATGAAAGCCCCCCCCCCCCACATCAGTATACCCCATTTGTGAACATTCTTTCGAATTTGTGTGGCTCCTCTTCTATAATACGCAATGAATAGAAAACTTCCTGACAGATATGTTTTCTTGTGACTATCATTTTTATACTGTGAATAATGATCTATTGCCGTTATTATCATTTTTGCTCCTTCTTCTTTTCTAGATAATGGATTAAATTCAGCTACGATCTTGGGGATGACAAAATATCACCAATTGCTGAGGCTTATGATAAAAATAGTATGAAAAAATTACGAAAGCACAGACGTAGGCAACATCAGAAGCCTTAGCACGTTTGTCGAATAAATGATCAATACAGGGTGTCCCAAGTTCGAGTGCCTGTTAGACGTTTCTGGAGACCTGGACATATTTGAATTCAGAAAATTGGGATTATGATATCGCTTGAAATTCTCTACAGAGCCAAAATATTTTCGAAGCCCAAGCACTTCCGGTTATACAGGGAGTGAAAATAAATTTGATGAAAACAATTTTTTTCAAGTTTTGCATTTCTGGTTTGATCAAGTATTCAATGCTGAATACATTTCTGTTAAAACCCTTGTATTCATTCGAATAGTTTTCAAAATATCGAAGAAAAACCGAAAAAAAGTCAAATATGTTTAGTCAGTATTATGTTCATTATTCTTATTTTAAACACCCTGAGCGTGAACTATTTTTATAACATCGAAGAGGCAGAATGTGGAAAGGTCATGCATGTTTTGAATTTCAGAAATATCATCGTAGGGTGTTTCAAATTTTGTGTCAAATATTCTAATAAAAAATTGGCCATAACTTCTGTTTTTCAAATTAGAACCCTATTTTTTTATGATTGCGTTGGCTTCTGCGGTGAATAATAGTGATAGTTTTCTAACATGATTATGCTCCTTAATTCAATAATTTCTGAGATTTTTATTGAATTTAGGAGCATAATCCTGTTAGAAAACTATCATTACTTTTCACCGCAGAATCCAACGCAATCATAAAAAATGGGTTCAAGCCCTGTAGACAGGAGCTTTCTGGCGCTCTATTTCAAACAGACAAATTTTATCTCCGAAAGTATTGGTTTCTCAGAGTTGGGAATTATATCAATGTATTCATATGATAGAACTGCATCATAAAGGAAATTCAATTCAAATGATAGTTTATTTATTCATCTCCCTAACCTACTCTGAAAATTTCAACTACCTACCTCATTCCGTTCGAGAGTTATATCTATGTCTATGGATGAAAAGCAGTCTCACTACTCTCAGATCTCTTACTTCATGTTCCGTTCCGAAATGTAAGACTTTTCTGAGAAAAACTAATTTCGGAGCAAACAACTGAGATTTTTCTCACTTCGCTCATAATTCTTCGATTGATTAGATAATGTCATGTCTCAGGAAAATAATTTGACATTATGACAATTCATACATAGAATAATTATATCATTCTGTGACAACGTTGAAATACGATTTATTATTGAAATTTTGAAAAATCATATCTCCGAAAGTATTAGCTTGTTAGAGTTAAAAATGATATCATTGGATTCTTATGGTAAAACTGCTTATTGAAAAAAATTTAATTTGGAATTTGCTTTGTAAAAAAATTTTTTTTTTTGTTACTCCGAAACCATCTCTCCGATTTTGCCCAATAACGAACTTAGCCGAGATATTCATCTCCCAAACCTACTCTGAAAATTTCAACTGTCTAGCTCATTCCGTTCGAGAGTTATCGTGTCTACGGCCGGCCGGACCGGCCGGACGGCCGGACAGAATGAATTTCGACCACGGATTCTTGATCAGTGAGTCGAACCAAATCGTTTAAGACCATTTTCATCGAAAAATTCGAAATTTACAGACATTTGGGCAAATTGATAAGCACTCAGTTCCGAGGAACTAGAGCGCCAAAAATAGGGTTCTTATTTGAAAAACAGAAGTTATGGCAAATTTTTTATCACAATTTTCGACACAAAATTTGAAACACCCAGAAACGTCCAATTGGCACTCGAACTTGGGACGCCTTGTATATTCCACTGCTCTGCAACACCATTTACAACAAGAATTTATGGTTGTCGAAGTTAGAGATCCGCCATATAGAGAAAACAAAATTCCAAATTGAATATTCAGAAAATTCTTAATCCAATTTGGCAAATCGGTCAGAATAGAGTTTTGATATTTTCGATAGCAACGAATACATTTTTCACTAAGATATCATGATTGGGATTATTCTAGATAACCCTTGTTTTATCTTTTCTGGATAAAGTAAGTAAGAAAATTAATAACTGCGTTAGTGAATGTTTTCAAGCAAAACGCTGGGAAGGTATATTTAATTTTTCAATTAACAACGTTATGGCATAAAAAATTTACTTACTGACGTCATTGATTTTTGCAGAGTGACGTAATAATTTTTGTTATGACCACCTCAATTTTTTTTTGTTTACCTTACCTGAATGATGGTGTAAAAAATTGGTACCGTAGATTACAGGTTTTTTTTTCAGAAAATATCACATAAACATCTACGGTAACAATTTTTTCCACCGTGATTTAGGTGTAGGTGTAGCGTAATAAACCAGCAAAAAAAATTGGGTTGTAAGGTGGTTAATCGAAAACTAAAATTGACTTGTCCGAGCGTGTTGCTTGAAAACATCCAATAACGCAGTTGTGAATTTTGTTACTTACTTTATCTACACACTTCTCAAAAAATTCCTTCAACTTTGATTTGAACAAGGACAACGAAAGCAGTGGAGAGCTGCATAACTGGATTGCGTTCGAATATTAACTCAGTAGAGTAATATTTACCAAATTGTGTCCGAAAACGGAAGAGTTGAGTAAATTTTACTCTATGACTGTCGTTCGAAAAGTCGGAGTATTCGAATCGGAGTTCATTTTACTCCTGTCAAAATTAACATAACTCATCGGACGGAAAATCTCGTATCTTTGCCCCACTGTTTTATGAATGTTCTGTGAGGTAATTCAATAGTTTTAATACTGCTCACAATATATATTTATGATTAGAGTTACATATATGTGAAGAAAACAATAATAATAGGTTCTTTGTTAAACCAACATAACTTATATTCCGATGTTGACACCTTCTGTCACTGTCAGAGTAAACTCCAGAGTAAATCTTGTCATACCTTCAAAAACTCTACTCTACTCCGTGGAGTTAATATTCGAACACAACCCAGGTGTTTTTAATTCTGAACGTATTTGATTGTTAAGATGTAGTCTATCGGTGTTTCTTCTATTGTAATAATTATTGATATTTATTATTATTGATTTTTCCGTTTTTCGTTCTTGAGAATGGAAGAAAACGGGGGTACGTTCAGAGAGAGAAAGGGCGGTTCTTTGTACGACTTTCTACCGTTTTCGCCGAATCATCAAGAGAATGCCATCCAAAAACAAAGCATATGTACAACATCAAACATATTAAGTATTTATGCCGGAACAACAATATTTCTCAAGAAAGATTCTTGGAAACCGTATAATATCTCACTACGTCTATATTTATTGTAAAATTGGGATAGAGAAGCTGTGAGAATTTTAGTGAGTAGATTACGAATGTATTCACAAACATATGAGGTAAACGTGTAAGCATTTCAAGTTCATCATGATTATTATTTTGTAACGGAATCACATTGTAAATGTTTATATTAAATTTATTTCAGTTGATGAATGTTTTCAATTCATTTAGAATTATTATCATAATATCTACACCAATAAACTCTTGTCATATAATAATGAATATTCTGTATAATTATTTATATTTACTTTAGGTATCTTATATACCAAGGATACATAATATTCTTACATAAATACATTCTGATACAATTTTGAACCGAAAATCCCTATTACCGCAGGTATTTTATAATATAGGTGTACGTATCCATTTACTCTCTGATAGCTTTTGCTTTTTCAAATTAATCAATGCCATAATGGAATTCATTTGAAATTGAAGTACATTTTTGCACAAGCTCGACAGTTTGCCATAGATAGAATTGAAGAAATGTATTAGTGATTATTATTTCACGATATTCATACAATGAAATTGTGATTCTGTTGACTGTAGATTGCTGCTGCAGATAATAATTTAACAAATTCAACCACGATGCATAAACCAGTATGTTACGTTGTTAAGAAATCAGTGAATTTTGCCTGGTGACCAGATTCTAATAGGTTTCTTGAAATGTACAACAATTCTTACAATATTATCAATTCGCTTTTTGGTGGAAAATTGAGATTCCTGTAGAATATCCAAATTATTTTATTGATAAATTAATAATAAAGGAAAGTTGATGATATCTGAATAAACGGGTCTAGTGTTGATATTGAACATTGAAAATAAAATTGATGATTTGATTGGATATATCTAGTTTCGATGGGTAGGTTCAACAGCATCATGAACAGCTCTAACAGATTTTCCAGTAACTCACTCATGTTACAATCTCCAGTCTTCTGCAAGCAAAATGTTAGTTTCACCAACTGTGTTTATTCCAAAAAAGCCGGAAACATAAACCCAATACTGTTCTTTTATTTATCTTACCTTATGAGACAGCCACACCAAAATTATTAAAATATTGTAACCGTTCTTATTTTAACGTCATTTGGACCATATACTTACCAGAAAGTCAATCTGCGTAATCAAATACCTACTCGCGAATCGATTGGATCAATTAATTCAATAGGGGATGAGGCACTGATCCCTTTTGTAATGCAAATCGGAAGTGAACATGCTCCCGAATGAGATATGTATGCATACATTTGGCGGAGAAATCCGAATGATGAGAATTTGTAAGATTCGGGGATCGCATGAGATTGGAAGAATTTGATAAATTTGGATCATTCTCATTCGACACACGTATCGTACGGTCTCATACGAAATCGTTTGTCGGCAAATGCGTAGTAGGTATATGAGGGGACGTTTCAGCGAGATGGTTCAGAAAAATTGAGACTCATATTTTCGCAGCAAAAAAAGGAATAAAAATCTCTGCTCCCTGCATTAACTAAATATGATATCATTAAATGGATTCTTCCTGGGATTTCTCTCCCCAACTCTGAAAAATATCTATAAAATAAAAAAATAATTATATTGTGATTTGCTTCTGCGTAAGAAATACAAGATATTTGTCAGAAGCGATCAATCGAACAATGTTGTCTAACAGATAACAACGAAACAACATCAACGAAGGAAGAATTATATCGTAACGTTTCCTTGGTCAGACGCTTAACGAACATCTTCAGAATCATTTTGTTGAAAGTTATTCTGAACTTCGAGAATTGTCACATTGACAGTATTTGATAATCATTGCTAACATAGTTTTACTTTGCATAGAGTTCCAACTCCTTTTTCAATAAATTCAGCAAAATATGGTCAATACCAATTGAGCTATTTGCAAAATTGCATTCTCTGTTTAATAAAATACAAGTTGACTCCTTGAGTTTCCTTTTGATATAATCAGGTTCTGTCATTAGAATCTTTGTATTACTCCAATCCATCATGTGATCTCCTTGGATTGTACATACATGTTCTGCTATTTTTGATTTCTGTATTTTTCTATTTCTCAAGTTATTCTCATGCTCTGACCTTCTTACTTCTAGTGGTCTTGATGTTTCTCCTGTATATGATTACCCACAGATACAATATAAGAACCGTCTTCAAAACCCAAAATGATCTTAGGTCTTTATTGCCGAAGACAAACTGTGTATATAATATTCCTTGTATTTGTGGTAAATCATACACAGGAGAAAAATCAAGACCACTAGAAGTAAGGAAGTCAGAGCATAGTAATAACTTGAGAAATAGAGACATACAGAAATCGAAAATAGCAGAACATGTATGTACAATCCAAGGAGTTCTGGGATATCGATTTTGAAGAATAAGACCTGTACGTTTGTCAATATGTTTAAATTAATTTGATTCATTATTTTACTATTGTATATTTGTGAACATGTTTGATTCTATATTGTATTTGTTAACTGATTATTTTGGACCTGCCATGTAAATTACTTTTGATGCCAAATAAAGATGAGATGAGATGAAGTTAGTTAATGGTTAAACTCTGGCGAGAGGTTCCAGAGTTATACCCACATTGTTTTCTCAATAACTCGAAAAATACTGATCTGATCGAACCAAAACCCGGTAGTTAGTTGAAAAATACCAACGCAAAGACTTATGCAAAATTTCGTGAGGATCGTTGGACTTGGAAGTTCTAGATTTGAACTCGATCGGATCTATATTGTAAGAAATATTGCAAACATTTTTTTTTCCTGGAAGCCGAGTTAGGTACCTAGATGGGCTACCGCCCTGGCTTTGAATTTGAACAAACGTGCCAAAGCAGAGTCAGTGCTTCTCCATGTTTTTACTTTCTTGCATGCCAAAGTCAATCAAATTAAGGAACGCTCAAGAAGGAATGCCTGCAATCTCCATACACGAGTGGTACAAAATGTGAAGTGATCGTATGTTCCACTGAACCTCATTGTTGTGTCATTCAAATCCTTTGATCAACGAAACAAAAGAGGCATGAGCCCCTATGAAAGAAATTGTGCATGAAATTTTATAGAGATGGTATACGATTCTCAAAGTGATACTCGAACTGTAATGTGCCATTAAATATTCAGCGTGAAATTTAATTTTTTCACGCTGTTCTACTCCTACTTCACGACCACTTCAAAAACTGCTTAAGAGATATTCGCATCCATCTTATTTGAATTTCTCAACTTTTAATAAAGAAAGATATTGCCGAACACTGGAGTGAATGTAAGACACTTGATGGCAGGAATAAAGAATGTTCCCGCATTCTCGATTTATTAGTTTTTATGATCTTAGTTTCCTTCGAAGCAACACGCCGCGAAGTTAAAAGTTTCATTCTTTACCATCACGTCTTAAGCGATGATGCTTCCAGCAATGAAAATCTTCAACTTCTGTTCCTGGGAGATTTTGTGAGTCTGTTTCATAAACCGGGAGTTTGTATAATATCTTGTTCCGTATATTTTTGCACTTAAATTCGGGATCAAAATATACAGGGTGTTCGGGGAATAACTGTACAAACTCTTACCAGATATAGAGTTGGACTAGCGGATTACTGATTGACTATAAAAAATTATTTCTGAATTTCCCCAGAAAGCTACAGGGTGATTTTCCAACTTCATGGAAATACTTAGACCATCATAAAATCTAAACTCATTGACGGATATTATTGAAACTTGGGAGGTTATTGGCACATGCTAAGGTCGAGTCAGAAAGATATCAATTATTTCATTATTCCAGGGCCGGACTAATTAATCTTCATTTAAAGTGTTCAGGGTAAAAAAAACACTTTGTATTTCGAATGTCAAATAATTGATTCGCTTTTTAGAAAGAAGCTAAATTATGCTTCAATTTGTGGTATCGCTTAAAGTTGTCACATCAACAATTATTTTGTTATGAATTTTTTAATTTGGACAAAGTTCGAAAAATTTAATTTCTCACCATGAAGAGAACTGAAAATCTCATGTTTGAATATAAAATGCGAAAGTATTATTAAAAAATAGTAGAAATTTTCAAAAAAGTTCAGAGCTCTAATAAGGACATTCCATAACGAAACAATAACAAATGAAAGAAACTAAAATACCTACAGTAAAGAGTACCTAATAAAAATGAAAATAGGAACGAATGAATTGCTGAGTCAACGTTATTTCAGAAGTGGTTCGAAATGAAAACCATTAGCTTGTATACATTTCTCTTGCCGAATGTTCAAATTGGATACAGCCTTGCGAATCATATCTCCATTATTTCTTAAAATATCGCAATTTCGAACTTTATCCAAATTCAAAAATTCATAAAAAAAATAAATGTTGATGTGACAACTTCAAGAGAGAGAGAGAGATATATATATATATATATATATATATATATAGATGCAACTCCCACCTAACACCCTCATGTGGATGCAAAAGGCCGTGCTCTTGGGTACTGTCAGTATAATTCGAAGTATACTTTATCCACATTAGCTTGTCCGAAAAAACTAACCGAAAAAAAAAAAAAAATATATATATATATATATATATATATATATATATATATCTAAAAAAAAGAGATACCACACATTGAAGCATAATAATATCCGTCAATAAGTTTAGATTTTATGATGGTCTAAGTATTTCCATGAAGTTGGAAAATCACCCTGTAGCTTTCTAGGGAAATCCAGAATTAATTTTTTTATAGTCAATCAGTAATCAGCTAGTCCAACTCTATATCTGGTAAGAGTATGCACAGTTATTCCCCGGACACCCTGTATACCTCCAATTTGTTCATAATATCAATATGGTTCTGACGTCTTTTATCGGGAGTTTTTTTCGAGGAACAGAAGGTTTGGAAATATATCTAGGGAAATTTGGAATAATTGATGGAATTACATTTTAATCAATTTTGGAAATCTCCGCCATATTTAACTGTAAAAACGTCTTAAATATCTGATGATTGCATTATCTTTGAAATGAATTAAACAAGCAGCTGAATTTTGTGAAGTAGTCCATTTTTGTGAGTCATAGGGGAGACCCATTTAATTTTTAAATTGGGATCTTTCAGGACTGACACATACCCATTTTGTTAGTCATAATTCAACTCATGTTGCATAACATCGAAGAGGCCTTGTGAATGATACCTAGACAAACCTATTCAACGAATTTGCAATGAATCAATAAATAACACCCAAAAACTGATCAGTTCCAAGGAAGATGCGGGACAACACCCCGTGGGTTGATATTACCCCCATCTGCAATGGAACCTTGTGGTGGACGGGCTCTTGGTGGAACTGAATAACAGCGGATTCTACACCCAGGGTTGAGCAGATGATACCTGCATATAAATCCGCAGAAAGAATCATCCAAGGGGTCATAAAAGTGACCCCAAACTCATGGATGTGCAACTAAACCTGACTGATAAGGTACGCTACTTGGGAGTTATGCTTGATAACAAGCTAACCTGGATCACACCACTCTCAGCAACAGTTGCCAAGAAAACCCTCGCGATTTCTCGAAGGCAATTGGCAAAACATGGGCCTTGAGCCCGGGGATCACTTGGTCGATTCACACTGCTATAGTGAAGCCCTCACTCGCATATGCTAGTGCCTTGGTGGTGGACAAAAATGAACCAGAGCAGGAGAAAGTTCAGAGACTGGCCTTGTTTTGTGTTTCTGGAGCAATGATAAATACTCCGACTGCGGCTATGGAGGATCTCGTGGGACTCCCTCCCCTTCACCTGAACTTGGTGAGTGACTGGAGTCACTCACTGGAGAATTGGTTGCTGAGTTCTTAGTCCGTACCGAGGCCCTGGGGCCGATTTTGAAATTCATGTTACCCCTTACGGGAATTTTTCGTTATGCGCATGAGCAGACAAGAAGTGATTTAACTGCTGGAGTTTTCGTCTGAGAGGATTGAGGTTTTGAGATGCAGGATGCTATTCCTCCATAGAATCCCCTTGAGAGTGTCCGCGCATGCGCATGTGGATTGAAGCTGAGACACCTGAACCAATGGTGTTGAAGAATCAGAGTTGTTGGTGAGGTGTGTGATTTTGAGACAATTTACAGCCTTGAGTAGATTGCGCATGCGCAGAGGAGAAGTGGCTCTTTTTGGGTACGGTTTACGTCGAGCTGTCATGGATTTGGTACTGAGCCGATAGTGTGAGGTTTTAAAAAATAATTCATGCCAATTCTGTGCAAGGACAAGTCATTATCGAGGAAATAGCGTTTTTTCCGAGTTGATATGTCTGTACCGTGGTCCTGAGGCCAATTTATAAATATTTATATTCGGAAGATCTACATCAATTTACATTCGGATTTGAAGAATAGGCGAAGAAATCACTAATTTGAAATTTATGTAACCCCTTTCGAACATTTATAGTTTCGCGCATGAGAAGACAAGAAATGATTCAACTGCTGGAGTTTTCGTCTGAGAGGATTGGGGTTTTGATGTGCAGGATGCTATTCCTCCATAGAATCTCCGTAGAATGTTCTGCGCATGCGTGGATTGAAGCTGCAATCTCTCCCGAACCACTGGTGTGCTGTGAAGAATCAGAGTTTTGTGTGAGGTGTGTGATTTTGAGAAGACTTCAAGCCGCGAGTAGATATGTTGGGAGTGGACGTCTAGCAGTCATGGATTTGGTACTGAGCAGATATTGTGAGTTTTTAAGAGAAATTTAATGGCAATTCTGTGCACGGATAAGTTAGTTTCGAGGAAATAGCATTGTTTCCGAGTTGAAATGTCTGTATCGTGGCCATGGGGCCAATTTATAAATAACTATATTTGGAAGATTTATATTAAATTACATTCGGATTTGAAGTATAGGCGTAAGCAATTGCGCTCCTAAAGGGGCTCCCATAACCGGATTTTTTTATTTCGACCTACGGTAAAACAAATAGCCAATCTGTATTGATAGCCAGATTTGTCAATGAAACTCGAAAATATAGAAGAAAGCACTGACGTGAAGTCATTATTCTTTGGCACTCCTGTTCACATTGACTAAGTCGATAAAAAGCACAACTTACTCTCCTTGGTCGCACAAGCTCCTATATAGGAGCTTTTGAGGGATCTCCTTGAAGAACACTTAGGAGGGTTAGTATAATCATAATTATGTAAATCTGCGTTGTTGCGCATGCTCTAGACATGGTTATGATTATACTCACTTTGCGACTTGAATGATAATATCTATCAGTAGTACCTGTCGGAATGTGACCTCTCCGAGACGTCCTAGGACGGTATGTGTTAACTGGGTAACGACCTAACGATCTAGGGATCCAACAAACCAACATACACGTTAAATAAAGCATGCAAAATCTGATTTAATGGATATCTGATGGAAGTTGCTATTCCAAAGATTCCGATGCGTGTTTCAATCATGTAATGACATTGCTAAAATGCGTTTATCGAGCTTAACCGCACGCGCCATGTGCGCTCGGTATATGGTACACGTTTTCCCCCAACATCATTACACACTAATTATATTTCAGATAGCGTCGCTGTCCCGAGGCAGAATAGACTCGCAGGGCACAACACAGTCTGCGAATCCTGCACTTAACACTTGATGAGGACCTCGGTCTAATTACTCGATTATTTTGCAGATTCCATTTTCATAATACACCAAACTCCCCGAGGACATTCGAATTTTCTCACTTTCTCCACGGGAGCTTCGCCCGCGCTAACAGCTCTTCAATTATATTTTCGACTTTTCCTATCTAAACGATTTTTATGTGATTAAAAGCGAGATCGTGACGTTTTCCTTAAGGAATTCGAGGATGAAAGTTTTCACTTTCGATGGCTCTTATTGAGTTCCTGTGAAATATAAATGCTTGGAGTTTCCGTTTATTATTTGAGAAAATGATAAACGACCGGAATCGGCAGCGAAAAACGAAATTTTCGAATCCACTCCTAAAGTTTACACACTTTAATTGCGTAGATTTCCAATATCCAATAAAAAAATCATAGAAGTACTGACATGACCGGAGCTTTAGCGCGTGGTTCCATGAATTATTAAAAGATAAGAAGCAAGCAATGATTTCACAGATATGGAACACAGAACAGAAAATTTATTGGACCTTACTTTTTTGAAAATGAAGCTGGATGGTATTGATCTGGACAACGTTTACTTTCAACAAGACGGCGCTACGTGCCACACAAGCTTCGAAACCATTGATCTTTTGCGGGAAAAGTTTCCGGACCGTGTTATCTCTCGAAGAGGTGATCAGAATTGGCCACCGAGATCTTGTGATTTAAAACCTTGCGACTTCTTCCTTTGGGGCCACGTGAAAGAGAAGGTCTACGCCAATAGCCCAGCGTCGATTCAAGACCTCAAAGATGGAATTCGTGAGGCTATCGAGGACATAGGGCAGCCACTTTGCAATTTGGCTATGGAAAATTTCATTAAAAGGATATGGTCCTGTAAGCGTGGTAGTGGTGGTCATTTGCCTGATGTTATTTTCCAGTATTAACGGCATAGCCTCTTCTTTATAATGAAATAAACTTCCGATCATTAATATTGAAAAATGGCATTTTTCTTTGAATATCAAAATAACACCTCTTATTGGAAAACCGTTTAGCACAAAAGGAGTTAGTGAAGCAGATTAATTATTCTACCTCATCTTTCCGAATTAACTCTGCTGAAGAATCATACTTACTCAGAAATCCCTTCAATATTTATATTTAAAATGGGAACCCCGTTGCTCTTCCGCCGGGAGGGTTATTCGAACCAGATTTGGCCATCCGAGCGATGATTTTTCGGAACTTCAGATGTTCGAAGACCGATACAGGACCCAAATGTAGGGCAATCATCTCCTATCGATAGCTCTACCTTCTTATTGAAAAATTTAATGAAAAAATTGGTTCAAGCACTGACGTGAAGTCAGAAGCTTTTACGCGCATGTTCTATTGTCTGCACACCTCTATTGGACACTCTAGCATCGATACAATAATATACCGTTTTCTCATATTCTATGATAAATATATGAATACATTTCATACCATTTTAATGACTACAGTGACGTCTATGATCAAAGAATTTTTAATTCAACTGGAATTGAAATAAGGATAAACTGACGCATTAAGTAACTCCAGGATACGATATTCACGAAATTCCGCGAAAATTAGTGGGTCGACATTCTACAAGTAATCACAGAGTTTTAATTGGATCAGCTTTGTATATTTTGAGTTATAGAGGAAATAACAACTACATTATTAAGATGAGTATAACTCCAGAACAGTTAGGCCATTTATGCCAATTAACGATCTTAAATGTCGCATTCCGATGTGCAATCTACCCTGAAAATTGCAACTCGTAATTTAAAAAATTTTTTTTAGGGGTACGGTCCTCACAAAATTTTACACACGTCTTTATGTCGATATTCTACAACTAGTTACCAAGCTTCAATTCGATCGAGTGTATATTTTTTGAGTTATCGAGGAAATAAAATTCCCGATGGGTATAACTACGAAACGGTTGTGCCGATTACGCCCAACAACGAACTTAACTCTCCCATTCGGATGCGCAACCTACCCTGAAAATTGCAAATCCCTATGTCCTTTCGTTCGAAAGTTATCGAGGGAACGGTCGAGGCTGTTCGGTTCTCCAATAATATAGATCTGATCGTGTTCAAATTTGGAACTTGGCAGTAGAGTTAGGTTTTGAAGCGAATGTTGGACGAATATTTTCTGATATATAGAATTTTTTTCAATGAATTTTTTTCAATTTTCTAGTGATACGATCCTCACGATCTTTTCGCGTTGGCATTCTACAACTAATGAGCATGTTTGAATTGGATCGATTTCGAATTTTTGAAGTTATTGAGATTATTCAGATGGCTGTAACTCCAAAACCGTTTGGCCGATTATGCCTATAAACAAACTCAAATGACGCATTCAGATGCACAACCTAACCTAAAAATTTCAAGTCGCTATCTCTTTCCGTTCCCAGGTTTAGCTTATCATAAATAATATTTTTTAATAATTTCTTTAGAATTTTCTAGGATACGATTCTCACAAAATTTCACAAACGTCTATAAGTTTGTATTCTACAACTACTCACCAAGTTTCAATTCGATGTCGTAGTGATTTAAAACAAAATTATTACTCGGAAACCATTGGACAAATTATGCCCATTAACGAACTTGTCCGTCGTACCTCGAAAATTTCAAGTCACTATCTCTTTCCGTTCTCAAGTTAAGGTGGCAACGGCTGGTTTGACAGGATTCAATTTGACCTCGAATTCTTCATCAGGGAGTCGACCATTTTCGACAAAAAATTCGAAAATTAGAGACATTTGGGCAAAATGTTCCCCAGAACATGCACGCAAAAATGATATAGGAAATTAAAGTTATAATTTAATGTCATATGACATATGAACAAAAATCTGCTTCGAATACCTGTGCGATCATCATTTCCCGAATTATTGATTATCAAATTCAGAAAAGGCTTTTTTGCTTGGATTGACAAGCAGTCCGCGGCAAAACTATCGGCTTTTTAATTGAGTCAAATTCAAGGCCATCAAAATTTCGAAAAAAGGTATTTAAATAATCATTAAAGGATACTGTGGGAGGTATACTCATTATTGAAAGGTTTTTTTCTGGGTTTTCTCTCCCAAACTCTGAAAAATATCTATAAAATAAAAATTAATTATTTTGTGATTTGCTTCTGCGTAAGAAACACAAGATATTTGTCAGCAGCAATCAATTGAACAATGTTGCCTAACAAACAACAACGAAACAACAACATTGACAGTGTCAATGTGACAATTCTTGAAATTCACAAAATAACTATCAACAAAATAATTCTAAAGATTTTCATTAAGCGTCTGACGAAGGAGTCTGATATAGACTCCGAAACGTTACGATATAGTTGTTTCTTCGTTGATATTGTTTCGTTGTTATTTGTTAGGCAACATTGTTCAATTGATTGCTTCTGACAAATATCTTGTGTTTCTTACGCAGAAGCAAATTACAAAATAATTAATTTTTATTTTATAGATATTTTTTAGTGTTTGGGAGAGAAAACCGAGAAAAAAACCTTTCAATAAAGGTATTTAAATTTCTAAATTTTTGTGACTAGGATATATCTGGGAACACAATTTGACTTTCTCTGAAAAACATTTCTTCACCAGAACGTTCTACGGTCACTTCGTTCACGAATTATAAAATATGATTGGTGATGGAGAAGTTAACTAATAATAAAACGAGATAAAGGAAAAATAGGATCAGTACATTTTGAATTCGTGAAAAATTTGTAACCTATATTGATAATATACGTTACCGGCCATTATGGGTTCGATATGACGAAACGTATCCAGATAGATTGAGTGATCCCTAATTCGTTGTGCTCGGTACATTATTCAATACGTCTCTGCATAAGCTACGCAGGAATTATGCTCATTTATTAAACTTCACCCCTAATCCCCTGATTTGAAATGGGGAGTGAGAGGCTTAGTTGGTTCTACTCCAGCTTTTCCTCTGAAATCCTTATTTTGAATTAAGTGTGCCGGGCCTCGTCAGCCCCATGCGGGTTCAAGGCTTTCATGTTCCTATTGGGTCTCGACCTCAAGAAACTCTTGAACATATTCAGGAGAGTAAATATGATATCTTTCAAAATGACCACAAGAACATAAAAACTTTTAGTGAACAGTTTCCAAAAATCTGGATCAATTAGAATAGGGTGTATAGGGGAAGTCTTCCTATTGTACATTAATTTTAACTTATGATGCTTGAAATTCAACGAAATTCTTTGAAAACACTTACTTACTCACTCAATTCTTGAAATGCAGCATTTCTAAAAAAAATTTCCACTATAAATTCTTCACTTCTAAAACACTGAACTTAAACATAATTTTCATTCAATATCGAAAATAACAGACATTTGGCCAAATTAATCCAAAAATAGAGCCTTCGGCCAATGAAGCAGCGAAGAAATTGAACTTTTCTGTCATCCTTTCAATCAAAATTTAACATTGCCATCATCATCATACGTATCTTGATGATTTCGTCCATATTAATATGATAGCTGATCTTAACCATGGCGTCAGCTGCTGCAATTCCATTTCGTCGAAAACTTCGATATTGGTCTTTTCGAACTTATCTCCGAAGACCCTTCCGATATGATGAGAATTCTTCCCAGCAACCTTAAGAACTACGTCATTTCTAATATCGCGCATCTGTAATCATTTCCAATATTCATTTTAATCCAAATAGGATTAAGCTGATTTGATTCTGTATCTGAATACAAAAAGGGGGTATATCAACACCCAGCAACATATTTTTGGGTTGGATTTAAATTATAAACTGGATTTCTAAATACCAATCGAATATATTGAATAGTGATTAGATGTTTCGTTCAGCAGCAAATTGATTTATATGCACATATTGATTCTTGTATCGTTGAGGGAATTAATTTCTTTTTCATGTGCGGATGCAACTTTTATATGATTGAATGAATGAATTTCCGCGAATGGTAAAAACGTGTAGAGGAGTTTTAAGGATGCCCGAGAGGGCGCTATCAGAGAAGTTCTTTCTTCAACAATTTCAACCAAATATGGTAAATTCCAATTGAGCAATTTGCAGAATTGTTTTCTCTGTCGACTCCTTAAGTTTCTCTTTCACGTCATCAGACTGTATCATCAGAATCTTTGGTTTTCTGCAATCCATCATGTGATTTCCATTCATTATTGCCCATAGGTGTTCTGCTATAACGATAACTCTCGAACGGAATGAGCTAGACAGTTGAGATTCTCAGAATAGGTTTGGTAGATACATATCTCGGTAAAGTTCATTATCGGGCAAAATCGGCCAGATGGTTTCAGAGTAACGAAATTTTTTTTTATATGACACATTTCAAATTCATCCATTAATATCATTCTGAAGTCAAATAAACGAATACTTTCAGAGATATGATTTTTCAAAATTTCAATAATATTCTTAATTCTATGAATTCATAGAATACTCTAATTATAATTTTTGTATGTATGTAAATCCAACATGAGGTCCAACATGGACCAAGGTTTTGAACTTCATCAGAAAAATTCTTGAAAATCGACGCACAGAAGCCAAATTGAAAAAATTTTACTGCACGCAGTGTTCCCAAGCGGTCACCCATCCAAATACTAACCGCGCAAAACGCTGCTTGGCTTCAGTGTTCGAACGGTATCTAGCATATTGGCCGCGAACAATATTTCTTCCTGTAACTCTGTAATTATATATAAGATACAGTTCTATTTATGCAAAATTGCGAAATGACATTCCAGAATGTCAAACAAATTCGAGATTTCAGAAGAATATAGTAATTATTTTCGAAATAAGTATTCCATAATTGAAAATTTGATATATCTACTAGTTTCGTAGCCACAGAGTAAAACTAAAAGTTTTGGCTCTCTTGTTCCTCGGAACAGAGTGCTTATCATGTAATTTTCGAATTTTTGGCTGAAAATTGTCTCAAAAGTTTTGGTTCGACTCACTGATTAAGAACCCGTGGTCAAAATCGATTCTGTCCGGCCGTCCGTTAACACGAAAACTCTCGAACGGAATGAGCTACACAGTTGAAATTTTCAGAGTAGGTTTGGCAGTTAAATATCACGGTCAAGTTAGTTATTGGGCAAAATCGGCCAGGTGGTTTCAGAGTAACGAGAAAAAATTTTAATTTACATTAATAATTCCAAATTCAATTTTTTTTAAGATGCAGTTTCATAATAAGAATACATTGATATCATTCTCAACTCCAAAAAAGTAATATTTTGGGAGGTATAATTTTTCGAAATTTCAATAATAGATTGACTTTAATTCCTTTTATGATGCAGTTCTATCATAAGGATCCATTGATATCATTCCCAAGTCTGAGAAACCAATACTTTCGGAGATATGATTTGTCAAAGTTGGAACAAGGGCGCCAAAGCTCCTGTCCACAGGGCTTTCCCACAATTTTTTTCACGAGATTCAGATAATCTTTGCTCCACGATTCAATAATGTACCAATGCCTGGTACACACTTTGACAATGCCGCATGCGAACGTCGAACGGAGACATATAAAGTCTATGATCCAATGCGTTTCTGTGAAAGTAACCTACTAATAATGATGATTATTTTCTCAGTTGGAATCACACCTCAACTATTCGAGTTCAGATTTTCTTGATAATGAATGAATTAATGGATATTCATGGAATTTTCAATAATAATGATAATAATAATGAGTAATCTTGTGTTCGAACTGAAGATCCTGTATCCAAGGCATAAGGTTAGGATGGTCGTAATAATCATAGGATGCATAGGCGACATGAGAGCGAACTAAGGTGGGTGGACCATGGAAGGCCATGCTCCTTTGCAGGCCAACTATAAAAAAGTCATATTTATAGTCAGGTGATGACAAATTCTTTCCGCTCACAATAAGCTCCAACAAACTCAAGGATAAAGACGCGGCAGCGAGTCGCTCGCGTTGCTATTTTGTCCGTGTAGTCCCTCGCTTCGTAGACTTCGTTCGTCGACGTTCAAATTGTAATTCACGCGCTCACCTAAAGGTAAGTTTTTATGTGAATAACCTATTATTATTGTATTCTTTTTACTGTAAATTGTTATGTAAGGATTTTTTGTGGTACTAAAGAAAAAATATAATGATTTTGCTTCGATTGTAGAGGAAATATTGGCAGTGTTCCTATGAAAGCCGGTGGTTTTTAATAACGCCAATAAAAAAATTTGACGGTTGGCCTTGCTAGGGTACATGGGCCTTGCTAGGAACATTTACTAATGAAAATGTGAACTTAGTTGCTATTTTGACGAGCCGTTTGGTTCTTAAAGCAATGTTCAATGATTATAATTTTATTATCCATAAGGATTATTAAACTTTTTAACTTAGACTTTTTAGGAACATTTTGGCTTTACAAAGAACGGACCCGTAAAAAAATATTTATAATTACATTGTAAAACGCATTTAAAACTTATTTGTTATCGATGTAATACTCGTTACTATAATTTTTATATAATTTCCAATAATATATCCTTAGTTATGAGATGGTGTTCAAGAAATATTCGTTGAGTTTTTTCAAGAAGATTATAATGTGTTAGGCATTTAATTTTTTATTTAAATGAAAGAGCTTTTTCTGTGGTTTTAGTAAAAGCGGATATTTTGATTATTACAATTCTAGTTGTAAATTGAACGACTGATTTATAATATTGGCGTTGTTTGGAGCCTTGTTCCTTACAAGGCCGGAAATAGTGATTACTTCCAGAATAAAAAAAACGTAATTTATATGATACACAATAAAACAAAGTGTTTATAAATGAGTCGTTTCTTTTATTTATCTAGTAAATGAACAAATAAAAACTGTTTATTCGTTAGAGTGGCCTTCCATGGTCCACCCACCTTACGTGACTGAATTGAAGATTATTCCGGCCTGCAAATCTCTGGATGAGGATTTAGCGCACAGAATGCAGAAAGCGGTGTTGCTCGGATCACTTCGAGTCATCAGGTCCCATTAACTATGAAGGCTGCTTGCAGCTCATCTCTTTTGTTAAGAGACGCTGTAAGAGCAGGACCAAGAACTGGAGTCTCACACTCCAGAGAGAAGTGGACCCTCTCAGGGCGGGCCTATAAAAGGTTTTTCCTCTAGAGCGGAAAAAAAATCTTATAGTGGAAATAATTGATGAATATTAAATGAAAGTTAAGTTGAAGTTCATTGTTTCAATAGTGGGATATTATTTAATGTTTCATTATAAGAATTGAGGGAGCAAATAAGTTTTGTCGAACAATGTCATTGAATTTCAAGTATCTTTTATTTTGAAGAATATCCCGATATGTGCATATAACATCACGAGTGAAAATTCAAAAACGACAATATCACTTAAAAATCTTGGATTTGTTCGAATGATAGGCCATTTTGGGGCACCAATAAACTGGATAAATTGCTGGAGAAAAGACACGAATGGATATTGATCGAAGCTACCGAGCACACACGTGCTTATCGTTTCAGTAGCGACCAAGTGAGCAAAGGATTAAATCTCCTTCCTCCTCCTAGAACACAAAAGCTGTTGTATATCTTACAAGTGGCTACTCGATCCCTTCAATTACATTATGTTTCTTGTGAAACAGAGATATCCTTTATGCAGCCCTCTCGAGTCGTGTATGAGGGGAAACCTGAGTCACACAGTATGGTTGATTGTATTATCTTCCTCATAGATATGTAAATCGAAGACCTTTGGACTGGCTACTCGATTCAAAGAAGTGCTGGGGTATAATTTGAAGATGTCTGAAAGAATTAGTGGTACTTCTAGGGCTTCACGCGAGAGCGAGATTTTTCTCGTCTCGTCTCGTTCTCGTCTCGTAAAAGCGAGACGCGACGAGATGAGACGTTTTCAAAAATATTATAGGCGATACCGAGACATCATACAGCTCAAAACGAGAGTCTCGTTTTTGGTCTCGTTAAATTTTTTGTATGAAGTTTCATATACGACTCAACAATTGAATATGAAGAGTTTCCACTATAATTACCAATATATTTTGTCTATATTATGCATCGATCATTCTAGAAATACACGATTTTTTTAGAAGATTATCAATTCGTTATGACCTTCCGATAATTTAGATTATTTTTGAAGAAAAAATAGAATTCACAACCATAAAAACGGATGCCATTATGAATTCAATACTTAACGGACAAATTTTATTGCCCCCAAATCCCAATGCATTGAAAATTTCGTCTCTATTGGAACATCTGGAAAAATGTATTCTCTTGTGCTCCTTGTAGTGAAGATATGAACAATTATTCTATACATCTGTGAAACTACGTATAATGAAACTGGTAAAGAAATGAAGCTATTCAATGTTTCGAAAAGTGTTATGAGGAATACGCCAAGAACACCCTCAATGATCTACCCACTGGGAAGGTATTCTTTGGAAACTATATCAAATTATCCAATTCTATTAAAAAATGTATCGACATCGATAGCCTATTCAAAACATCAACAAAACTTTCGAAATATTGGAAAGCTGAGTTTGAAGAATATTTGCTGTTAGAAAGAGCAAATAGGAATCAAAATATTTTACAGTGGTGGAGAGTGATGAAAAAGTTCTTCCTACACTATCCAAGATGGCCGATGATTTATTAATGGCTACATCCGTACCTGTTGAAAGATTATTTTCCACAGCAGGTATGATCATGGCAAAAACACATACATCATTGAAAAATGATGTGAGGCCAGCGTGATTATGTTTGAATTCTTGGTGATCGAGTATTTTAAAACTTGAAATTATCAGTGTTTAAAATTAAAAATAATATGTACATGTACAAATATTTTTGTATAAGAGCGTAATAAATATAGCTTTACAGAATTATTCATTATTGTATACCATTTCGTTTTCATATTATAATATTTATTAGTTATTCAGAATCAAGCGAGACGAGACGAAACAACTGATAACGAGACGAGAACGAGACTTAATTTTTTGGGAATTGGAGAGAGCGAGACTCTAGTACTTACCGATACTCAGTTACTCTAATACAGGGTCTTTATAAATAATGGTAACCTCGTAGTTGTTTCTGAAACCCTCTCATTTTGCCGCTTCATATGTATGCTGTTCACATTTGCAAATCCAGCCACAGAATTTATAATATCGCATAACCTCACTTTCTCCTTTGTTTACATTGGCAATGATAAATGATGAGTTCCAAAATGATTGTTAGATTACTTTTCCCCCCGTCCCAGTAAGGACCCAAAATTTTTAATATGCAAAATAAATTGATTTAATAGTTGGTATAGTTCGCATTATGTTTGCAGAAAGTGAAATTTTCAAATCGAAGTTTTTATTACACGTGATTTTTGGTACATAGCATAATTGCTGACTCCTTCTCAGGGTTTACAACAGACCTTGTGATGACCAGAGTAGGGTAATTTGATTGAAAGAATGATGAATAATGAATGATACTGGAATTTTGCTCCATTTTAAGGAGTTTTCTTTCAGAAAATATCAAGCTGATGGAATCGAGAGTGAATTATTCATTAGTTGGGATTCTATCCTCCTTAGGGTGAGTCAAAAAAATGGGTTGCTAGACACCTTGAAAAAATTCTCACCAAGCATAAGCTCTCAATTTTAATAGGAAGATCCTCCGCATCGCAGTTTTGTATTTTTTTCTCAGTCCAATAGAAAAAAATTCATGCCTCTACATTTATCGATTGAACAGAAAAATGTTCTAAGATAATTTTTTAGGAGATTTAATGCTCTACAAAAAAGGCATCTTATATTATTTCCGTAAATCTTACCATTTGAAAGATATTAAGGATTTAATTTTGATTATCTTAAGACAAATTTCATTTTTGTTTATGAATTTTATAACTCGACAATAAATGACTTCTACAAAATGCGCAATACAAATTTTTGTTGGAAATTAACTGCTCTATAAAAATGGTTTCTTATGTTTTGGCGATGCAATTAACCGTTCAAATGATATTCATCATCCCAACCTGAGTCATTTTCAAGAGATATCATATTAGCTATTGAAGAGATTTGAATAATCTGTTCCTTTGTGTTTGATTGGAAAAATTTTTGAAATACTTTTTAGAATTTTTGAGATGTAAGTACAGATATCTGAATGCTTAATATTCGAATGAAGGTAACAAATCAATACAAATGGACAGAATACATTGAATTACTGTAAGATAACCCCCAGTTTGGCGGTTTGGCCATTTGTGAGGATTCCAACAATGAATTCAAATCAAATGTTCAAAATGTGCTCCATTATTGTCGAGGCAATTTAAAAATTTGGGCCATATATTCTACGATGAGAAACTGCTAATCACACACCAACTTTTTGCGAAAATATTGGAGTCTCAATAAAACTGTGGGGATTCTCAGGTATCTAAAATCTGTAGTTTTGAGAATTCACATAAGCCCCAAAATTAATTCCAATAATCTGTCGACGTTAAGATTACATATTTAGGAACCAATATCTGTACTCTAGGCGACGTGGAATATCTATTGGTAGGAGTTGCTGTACCATCGTTATTTTGTAAGGGTACAAGTTTTTTTCCATACTTTACTTGATTCAATATTAGCTGTCAGTCTAGAAATTCTATGATATAAACAGGACACAAGAAGTGAGAAGTGGCAAATAAAAATTCAAAGCCAACTGCGATGTTTGCAATCATTTATTAAGACCCTGTATTTCACTGTCATTATGGTGCATAAATTGAAATTATCTTTGATGCTAAGTTTCCACTGAATACTTAGATATTTTCCAGTGGATTTGAATGGATCCATTGTTCATCGAGAATAGATTTAATCAGAACAAAAGATATCCCCGTATTCCGGAAGTGATATCCATCAAGTTTCATGACTTCGCAATTCGGGAGAACGCATAATAGTCATAGTGGGTGGCACAAACTTAAACTCATTAAATTATCTCATTGCAGTCAAGTATTTAAAAGTTGGTGCATTGTCTTGATGATTATAACTATTTTGAAAATCCAATAATGCAACATACATTCACCTGATATTGTTCTTCATTACGTTTACGAATATATCGCAACAACGACGTACGATTAACTCGGTCTTCCGCAAGCGTTTTCTGGGCATCTGAAAGCAAAAATATGAAAAAAACATATGTCACAACCGTACCCAGCATAGACTTTTGAATTCAAACGATCGCCGTGACTTTGCTAAATAATTTTCGTAAAAAGTAATCACACATAATTAACTACTAATATCGAACTTCTAACAAAAAAATATAGGACATCGACTATCTGCATACAAATAACAGTAATATAAAAAGAAATTGATCAAAAAACTTACTTTAGACGGTTGAAAAGCAATGTGGCAACCTGTTTGCGTTCACGTCGCGCGCCGGCTGAAGCAATACTGGACAATGCGTTGAGACTTGCATGGGGCTTCTCTCTCCCCTTGCACCCTACCCCGCATTCCGTATAGTTTCACTGTTATGACGACTGTCACTACCGTACCCTGGCACAACCGTACCCAGTCTACTATGTAATAAAATAGGGAGGTTTGAGAGCTTCGAAAGTGTTCTCAGAGGTTAGTATAACAGGGAACCATAGAATTCGACGTATGATACAAGAGCTTAGGGAAAAACCTCAGCAAAAAAATTCTGTCTCCCGTGAGCTTTGTGATTTGTAAAAATTTAAATTGTTTACAAAATTAGCTCAAATGTTGAATATTGATGGGCATTTCTTTCTTCAATATGGATTATTTCGTCAAGAAATGAAGATATTTCTGCAAGGTACCCAAAACTCAACCTGAAAAAGGAGAAGAGAAGAGGTTAAAAGCGAACAAATTAAAAATAATAAATAACCATTCAAAATGCCCTTCTCACAAAGATTTTCCTCAGTAGTCGCCTATGCGACATATGGGATATCGCGTCAGTATAAACGGAGCCTCAAGAAAACCTACCAACTCTGATATTTACGATTCGTCTGTTTGAACTACTCCCTGATTACATAAAACAGCGAGCTTACATTTCCTCATCAACGGTTCATCAAGTATTTCGGTAAACAATGAAAGAAAGACAAATGATTTTCCCGGTTGCCGGAAGAATCGGGTATAGTTATCAAGTAGCTGAAAAATAAAACATAAAGATAAACAACTCTTCAGTAACACAATCCTGACTAAAGAAATAAAAAAGTGTATAAATAGTGAAATTACTCGTGTAGTGGTTACAAATTGGCGAATACGCCGGTCACTTTGCTGTATTATACAGTGCGCGTCAAAATTATGGAACAAATTCATTTTCTCAGAAGAAAATATTTGGCAACAAAATCCTGAAACAGGTCAATTTTTGTTTCACTCTTACCAAATTTTTATGCATTTTTGAAGGATTTTTGTTGCACCCTGTGCCATCCCCATCAACCCTATAAATTTTTGAAAAACCTTATAAATCTTTGAAAAATATTTTTCAAAAAAGAAAAGTGTTTTCTTGAAAATTTCTGCACGCCAGTAAAGCAGATGTATACATAATATGCACCTATGGATCGCAGCAGATATGATAAAAGGGCTTAATTTTGTAATCTAAGAGGTACCAGGATAATGATCTTGGAATATGAAAATGAAAAAGAAAAAGAAAGAGGATACAAACGAACAAATTAAAAATAATACACAACCTTCACAAAGATTTTCCTCAGTAGTCGTATGGATCTCCTGAAGAAGAACCAACTCCACTAATTTCTAAAGGTAATCATTCTTGTTATTAGAAATCCCTCCAATATTTGTATTTAAAAAGAAAAGTTTGAATAGAAATATAATCTATTTCAATTTCATTCACTTTCATATCATCTCTGACCAAATCATATATTCTTTTCTTCAATAACTATAACAACTACTACAAATTTTATCTAAAATTTACGAAAGAAACAACTGTGATGTTATCCTGTCCTATTTTGAGGCAGGACAACAATTAAAATATCAGATAATCCCAGGAACCCACTGATCGTATGTCAAATGGAGTGTAAACCGCAATTCCTGGAATTAATTGGAAGTGTATCAGAGGTTGATGAAAATGGACGTAGAATCACAATGTATTATCATTATATATAACGCTCTCGAAATATACGGGTTGTTCCCTCAGAAGTATTAAATTTATATTGTTATCTTCTATACAGGGTGAGTCTTTGACCACTGCATTAATTTTAACCAAAGATTCCTCTCATCAAATGAAACACTTTTTTCATTTAACATTTTTCCAAATTCAACTCAGGTAAAAAGATACAGGCTGTTGAAATTTTGAAAGAAAATCAGTTTTTATTTTGTAGCTTTGACATCCTTTTTTCGAATAAAATGAATGTTGGCGTAAAGTTCCCTATAACTATGATACATATTTTCCAAATATTAGTTATTTTCTACTCCTACTGGTTTTCTAGTTATGGACTCGTGGATTCATAAAACTAAACGAAATTAGCATAAAGAAAGCATAAAAAGTTTTTCTTGAGTCATTTGAAGAATATTCCATCGTTTTAGAACATTATATTATTCTTCTTCATCATTTCTCCTTAAACGCACCGTTTTCGAGATATTCTTCATTGAATGTTTTAAAATGGAAAACTCCAGAAATTTCACTACTATTATGGATCCGTCCCTGAGCGTTGGAATCCCGAATCAAGCTATAAACCACGTTACCATGCCTTATTCTCGTCCGCCAACAATGTCATAGATAATTTATATGCAGGAGTGTATTAGCACATTGTGAAATCTTTGAACGCTTGTAACTTTTCACCTGAGCCGAATCTGGAAAAACGGTAAATGAAAAAAGTGTTTCATTTGATGAGAGGAATCTTTGGTTAAAATTAATGCAGTGGTCAAAGACTCACCCTGTATAATGCTATTCATCAATTTGGAAATATTTCAAAAGAATGCTTGTTTGGTAGGTACAACAAATCATACCAAAATTCAATAATAAACATTAATATCCTATCTGGAAATACTACCGTGGTTATTATTAATAGGCATATCTGAAGAGAATGTGATGAATTTCAGAAAATATGTGTACTACCTTTCATACCTAGCATACGTGCAAAAATGTACTTCATTTTCAAATGAATTTCATTATCGCATTGATTAATAATTTGAAAAAGCAAAAACTATCAGAGAGTAAATGGGTACGTACATATATACCATAAAATACCTGATAATGGGGATATTACGATCAAAATTGTATAACAATGTATTTCTGTATGAATATTATGAATATTATCGTATATAAGACACCTAGTAAATATAAACATTTAAAATATGATTTCACTAAAAAATAATTCATAGGATGAACTTGAAATGGTTACACGTCTACCTCATATATTTGTGAATACATTCCTAATCTAATTTACTTTCTGAAATTTTCATAGCTTCTCTATGCCAATTTTACAATAAATATAGACGTAGTGAGATATTATACGGTTTCCATAAATGTCTTTGGAGAATTTTTTCTTCCGGCATAAATACTTAAGATATCTGATGCTGTACATATGCTTGTTTTTAGATCTCATTCTCTTGATGGACATTCCATTTTTGGCACTCTTGTTCCTCGGAACAGAGTGGTTATCAATTTGCCCAAATGTCTGTAATTTTCGAATTTTTGGCTGAAAAGGGTCTCAAACGATTTGGTTCGACCCACTGATCAAAAATCCGTTGTCGAAATCGATCCTGTCCGACCGGCCTTCCGTGCGTTAACACGATAACTCTCGAACCAAAGAAGTTAAAGGACTAACATTTTCAGGGTAGGTTTGGAGCGTAAATATCTCGGACGAATTCGTTAACGGGCAAAATTCATCAAGCGGTTTCGGAGTTATGGCCGTTTTTAGTAAAAACATTTTTTATGAATATTTCCGAAACTGATCACTCGATCTATCCGAAATTTAGCTCCAAATTGTAGAATCATGACCTCTATACGCATGTGAAATTTTGAAAATTTTTAAATTTTGTTTCTACAATAACTGTCGAACGGAATGAGCTAGGCAGTTAAAATTTTAAGAGTAGATTAGGGAGATAAATATCTCGGTTAAGTTCGGTATTGGGCAAAATAGGCCAGATGGTTTCGGAGTAACGAAAAAAATTTTTTTTTACTTCAAATTCAATTTTTTTTAAGATGCAGTTTCACCATAAAAATCCATTGATATCATTTTCAACAATCTAATACTTTCAGAGATATGAGTTTTCGAAATTTCAATAATGAAGAATCGTACTTCTATGTTTTCACAGAATGCTATAATTATTCTACCTATGATTTATTATATGATCTGTGTTTACATGTCATCCTGTTCTATAAGAGAGAGTCAAATGCATTTAATCTATTTTAATTTGATTTCTTCCCTGGTGCAGTTCTCATTCTCAGATTGCTTATTTAATCTTGATAAATAAACTATTATTTGAATTGAATTTCCTTTATGATGCAGTTCTATCATAAGACTACATTGATATGATTCCCAACTCTGAGAAACCAATACCTTCGGAGATATAATTTGTGTGTTTGAACAAGAGCGCCAGAAAGCTCCTGTCCACAGGGCTTGAACCAATGTTTCTGAATAATAATAGCACTTTTCTCCCAAATTCCATCTGCTACTAAATGTTATTAATTGGCAAAATATCATCTAATATGTTGTTCAACCGATGTGGAATCAATGATTCAACCATTTCCAAGCGAATCTATTTGTTATTTGAATCTATTCTTCGGTCAAATTATTCCATTAAAATGACTTTTGACATTGTCTTTAAAGCGTCCCAACTTGTCAAATTTGACAAGCAATGGAAACGAACGAATGTGTCGATCGTAGGAAAAGTCAACCAAAATTCTGTGTCGTTGTATTCTCAAAAAAAGGCAATTTTTGCGATCTTATTTTGAAGAAATGTATTCCGTAACATTGCGTAATACCATTAATTAGATTTTTCATTCATTAGCTCATTCATTTCTCAATGAAAATAAGAATTCTTCTGAAATTCGTATTCCCATGAAATGTTAAATGCTCCGTTTTATAAAGACGTTTAAAACAAAAGATACTCATATAATTTTCCGCTTCTTGAATGTATATCAATTACGACTATGAAATAAAAATACTATAACAAGTATTTCCTGTTATAGTATATATCTACGACAAAACCTGGAATTGTATTGCTTGCCGATTAGTCTGAATCGATGTGACTTTCTGACAGAATATGGATGGTATACCGGAAAGAAAACAATGCACTGACAGTTTATTATTGCGATAACCATAAAGCTCTATTGCCTTCTGATAATAATGAATTCGAGTAATCATTATAGGATATTTTGGGTGAGGCATTCATTATCAAATGGTTTTTTTCTGGGTTTCCAATTTAAAAAAAATGTTATTCTTTATATATTCCTTCTTCATTACAAACACTAGATATTCGTCAGAAGCAATATACAATAAACATTAACGATAAAGAAAAAAAACTTTCTGTCGTTTCTGAGTCTAGATCAGACCCCTTCAGACAATAAGAAAAATGGTACAGAATTATTTTTGTTACAAAAAAATATTGAATAATTCTAAACAATTATTTTTTATTGAAACAAACTTATTCTGAAGGTTTTCGCTTAGTTTCTCATGAAGGAGTTTGATTTTGGCTCTTAAACGTTACAGAAAAGTTTTTTTTTATCGTTGGTATAGTTTCGTTACTGTTGGTTGTTGTTTATATTGCTTCCGAAAAACATCTAGGGTTTGTAACACAGAAGCAATTGATATAAATTAAAAAATTGTATTCTATAGATATTTTTCAGAGTTTGGCTGAAAAAATAACCATTGAATAAAAATTAATCCAATTAAACATACTTTCGGCTGTTCAAACCTAGTCATGCCAAGCATATTTCTTTCGTACGACGATTTACAGAAAAAATTGTATTACTCGATAACGGTACTTTTATGGGATCGACTCCTCGAAGATTTGTTATGGTCGAAACTGATTGCTTAAAAGTAATATGAAATTTGTACTCAACTGTTCAGGAACTGTTTCCAGATGTACCCTCATTTTTTTTCGAAGAATCGATCATTTCGAAGCAATTGAGCAATTTTTCATTCTGATGTTATAAGTTGCAGACCTTTCACCACAGTGCAAATATCACATTTCAACGGTTCCACCGCAAATACATCGAGGCACGTCCTGCCCTTGCGGCAGTGATTTTGATACTGACTTCAACGTTCAGCTTCAGAGTCAGACTTCGCGAATGTCAGATTCGCCCCTCAATGAAAAAGCTATACACATGTCGCAGGCGTACTGAAGGATGAAGCGAGAGAAGAAATGAATGGATGCGTGCAAAAGGAATTGGTTGCTCTCGTTCTATCTCATTGCTCAAAATGGAGCGATGAAGACAAACTTTTCTCCGAAAAAAGAAACGCTGCAAAATCAGCAAAAGTCACAAAAATTGAGGATAATAAACAAAAATCCAAATTTTTGGGGTGATTTTCCACAGACTGTAACTCGGAGGGAAATGATCATTCGAGTACAGCAAAAAAAAATTAAATTGTAGCTCCAAGTGTCTAGTTTTCAGATCTAGACGTAAAATTTTTATCATCTATGGTTCAGGAGTAATACTAGTACTTGTCTAAAGGAGGTCTACGTGCTCTAATGTTTTTTTCAAAATCCACTATGAATCTTTTGAGTGACAATTAGATCAAAAATGGCAAAATTTTCCAACTTTGAAGTGGAAGTGGAAAATCCTGAAAATTCAAATATGTACAATTTTTTTTCTCGATGCACCGAAACTTAAAATTTATCGCTTCGCCAGAAATCAGCAAATTCATCGATTCTTATTCATTCTTTCGATGGCAAATTCTTAGCCTAGGAGATGATACTCATTTTTTCGATAAAATAGATCAAAAATTCTAAAAACCTGAAATAAATAATAAAAAAAAAATTCTGGAAACGTTTTTTTTCGGCGTCTTCAAAATGCTTCATTATTATTAAATAAAATTACTTGATTTTTCTTGGCCTACGCTTATGCCTTAGTTTCAAATATAAATTTAAAAATTCAACACAAAATCGATATAACTACCCCCCTGCAGATAAAAGATTTTCATCTCACGAAACTTGAAATTTCTTCTATTCTTCCAAGCCTAAATCCTTAAATTTCGTTATAACGAAAAAAAGTTTTCCTCGAAATTAACTTTTTGACATGGCCCGTCGACAAATTGAAAAAATATCCAGGTTTTTTCAATGATTAATCTTTTTGATCGGAGAAGTGACGATTATCAAAAGAACCAAAAATTGTTTCAGTGGAATAATTAATGAGAATCGAAAAATTGTTAATTACCGTTATTTTTGGCGAAAACGACAAATTCGTAGCTTCGGAGCACTAAGTAAAAAACATCGTAGCAACTTAAAATTTTCATGGTTCTCCCAGGATACTTTAAGGTTGAATAATTAACTACAATATCTTTCGTTCGTTCATTATATACTCAGTTTTACCAAGTTATCCAAATATCCTTAAATAATCGAATTTTTGTCTGTTTTTCAGTCAGAACTCTTCGAAAAAATGTTTTCATCAAAGGCCACTAATAGTCTTATAAGGAATAAGTAGCATTTTGCGAAACCCTACTTCTTTGATTGACGATAACTTCGTACAGGCTTTTCAGTTGAAAAATGAACACTTTAAATTTCCGGAAAAAGCTTCTTGGTGAAATTTTTAAAAACATCTGTTTGAACTTTTTTAAGAAAAGCAAAAATTTGGATACATTTTTTTTTAGGTTTGCTTAATATTACTCCAGAACCATACAGGATGAAAAATGTTAGGGGCCGCATCTGGAAACTAGACACTTGGACCTACAATTCGCTCATGTTTTTTGCTGTATTATAATTTTCCTTTGAGTCTGTTGAAAATCACACCAAGATTTGGAATTTTGATTTTATTCCTTAATTTTGTAACTAGTTTAATTGATCACTTTCATTGCCACACTTAAAATCAATTTTCACTGACTTACCTGTAGTATAGGGTTGAGAATACTCCCTATCTGGACTTGTTAGACACTTGGTATCGTCTTCCTGACTGAGCTGTTGTCTGGAATCACGAGGATTGGAATAAGTCTCCAAAATTTCGATCTGCAAAGATGAAACGAATTCATATGAATAATTGAATGAATAATCTGGTTGAACTTAGTATACCACTATTGAAACACTCATATATGATGAATCCATAATAAATTAATTAAGAGGAATAATATCATATTTCTAAAATATATCGGATACACAATAATAAGAAAATCATACTTGATGGATGTAACATGTATTGAAAGATGTCAAGTTCGAGTGTGAAACGTCGAAATGCAATCTTTAATTCAATCAAAACTGTTTACTCGGTGTACAGTTTTTACTTATAATAATTTTTTTTTAGACATAATAATTCACAATTTTGGGAGAAAACCTTGTGAAAATATTTCTGGTTGTTTTCCCGACGTAGCACTTGTTGTGCATATTAATATTTTGTATAAATAGTTATATATATAAATCTTCTTAAACATTTTCTGGAGTACCTTGTTTGTTTTTGTATGGAACATAAGAGCCTGGAAATCCTTTTTATATTTAATTTGTTAGGTTGTTCACCTTTTGTTTGTTGATAATTTTTTCAACTATTCGATTACTGTACCCGTTTTATTCGGAAATTTGGGAAATGTTTCCATTGTTCAACGCAATATGAAATACGCATCTTATTCACAATCATACAATCTACAAAATTGCAATTAGGTTTGACGTATTCAACTGGTTTCAATTCAGTCTCTTTACGAATTGCGGATCCAGTATAAAATAAACAAAAAATAAGTCGATACAGTAGTTGAATTGACGGAATTTTTGGAATATTGTTATTCAATAAAGCAAAATTCGATAACATATTCTCTATTCAATAGAGAGTAGTAGGATACATTGCATTATTTCACACTCTTTCAACGAGAAAAAATCTTCAACAAAAGTATTATTCTCATCCTTCCGAATATTTTTCTTCTTTTTATTCACAGATATAATCGAAATGAAAGCCGATCAGAAGGATATCCATTCCAAGCTTGCAATGCTCTATGATCTCTCAAAATACATATTTCTATATTTTCTATAGAAGTCGTCAACAGCCGTAATCCCAGAGGGATTCCACTCCCACCTCACCCCTATTTCCCGACACCACAATCAAATGGATTTAGCCTCGATAAAGGGGGACCATGAAATAAACAGAACCCGGAATATACAGTTTTCATGAACATACTCTTCACGAAACTGTCGGAAACATTTCATCTAAACTCCCGTTTGAAACTCTGTTAAATTATCTCAACAACAGCGTACAAATGATTGGAAGGATACCTAAGTATCATTTGTTGGAGGAAACGTTCGGGGCTACTTTTGAGCTTGAATTTCACCCCTTCTCATTTCATCAACTGTCGTTTAGGAAGACGAATGAATTAATTTTTCGTCCCATGATCGATTTGGGGCTATTTTCTCGGCACATTTCAATTCCTTCCACGTAATTTTTCCAAATTGAAAGGATTTTTACCAGCAATGCATATTTCCTCCTGAATAATAAAGAGGTAAAAAACAGAAAATGTTATTCATGAATTTTAGTATTCTACATTGGTTCTCGAATGATTGTGATTAAATTTCCCTCGAAAATGAACATTTTTACAGGGTGTATTTTGAGGTGATGCGTTTTCACGAGAAGATATAAAACAAATCGAAATAATGGAGCCTAATAATTGAATTGTTCATTATTTATATTATTATGTTATATTTATTAACTAGTCGATCATACCATCAGTGTCAAAAGTAAGGAATAATGGATTTATTTTCTCCCCTTTCAGAAATATAGAAAAATACGGCAGGTCAAGGTAATATATTTTTTAACGAAGATTTTTCCTTAATTCTTATTTTTCTACCATTTCTGGTTACCAAGCAGTTACGTCATCGATATTTTTTTAAATTGCAAGCTCCTATTTTTATATTATAACATTCTGAATTCAGCAATCACATGTAACGCCATTTGGGTCAATAATTCTCGTGATATTAATTGTTTAAATTTGAAAAACATTCTTAAATTAAGACTTCATCAAATAAACAACAAAAACGATACAAGTATCGATGCTGAAACTCAACATATTTTACACAATCTGGATGTCTTGTGTTCTCATAGTACCTACTCGCCTATACAGTGAATATTGCAAACCGTTGGAATTGGTAGTCCTATTTGAATTTAATTCGAATTATTTTGTTAATTTTCAACCAACTACTATCAAAAACTAAAAATGATTCAGCGTTTATCGGCATCAGATAGAATAGAAATTTTGATTATTAGGGGTTGTGGAGATAGAACACGTACCCATCAACAAGTTTTTGATTATTTCAATAAAAATATTCTAGTGCTGATTCTGTAACTCAGGGTGCTGTTAGTAAAATAAGCAGGAGTATGAGGAGTTCGGATACGTGAAGTATCATCCAAAAAGTAGTCGACTGGCAATTCCAGAGGAGGTAGAATTGAACATTTAATTAGAGTTGCAGGAAAATCCTCATTTGTCTTCAAGAACTATAGCGGCAAATAACAAATATCGCAAAAATCATTTTTGAGGAAATTAAAATGCCATAAATGGCAATCCAAATTTCCCAAATGAAACGCTATGGTTTCAACAGGATGCAGGTCCACCCCATTATTTCCAAGATGTACGTGCTTACCTGGAAGTGTTCCATACTTTTGACGCCCACTGTATAATTAGCGAACAGGAGAAAATATTTTCGAGGCGGTGCAATGCTACACAATTACTTGATTGTGTCAGTTTTTGGCGTGATTGTTTCTCCGAACAGAGTGCCTATTGGCCAAACGTTTGTAATTTTCAAATTTTGATTAATTTCAATTGAGTCCCAATAAAAAGGTTTTTGGACTAAATGCGTTTTGAAAAGTTGCTCCTCATTTCTTGAAATAACATTTTCACCAAATGGTCCCTAAGTTTGATATACCGCTTCTTTCCCAAATGTAAAGACAATCTTTGTTATCGTTTATTAATTGAAAAAGGTATTTTCTTATCTGAATATATGGTGTTTATTTCCTTTCAACATATCGAAATTTTGTTGTTGTTGGTTTTATTTACTTATATATTTTTCAAAATATTAGACCAAGATATATGCGAGAACTGAATATCGATTTCTGTTTCAAGCATAATTGATGGATTGACCGCTATCAGACATCAGAAACATACCTTCCATGATTAACATCACAAATTTCTTCTCACTGTTCGATCTCGAAGACTAAATATTTGGAAATAATAGATTCCTATTCAATTCTCTGCGCAGTAACTTTCGAACTCGTACCATTGAAGAGGGTGTTGATATGGAGATACCCTATTATCCAAACAATATACATTGAATGAATTTTACGAAGAGCTTTATATAACAATACGAAATTCCCCAAGAGCTCCTTCGGCAATTTGAAAGATTCAAGTAATTTTCGGTAATTTAAGACTTTCAAATTAAATACGATTGCTTCCCATTCTGGTCAAGTAGCGGCCATAAATTCAGACAAGGGATAAGGAGGGAGCCCTCTAGCATGTATAGAATAATGCAACATTAATGGTTCGAAGGCCACGATAGAGGTCCTGAGTGGTAAATAATTTGGGTGTGCTATAAATATACATATATACAGGTTGCTTCCGAAGTTGATCCTAATATAGGGTTCCATGTCGAATGCGATGATTAAAATCTTGGTCGAATCTTGCACCAATTTCATTAAGGTGCATTCATTATTTTGGACACTTAAATAACTACAAGCAATTAGGGAGTATAAAGGTTTTTTGTTAGTCAGGGTACTGTTCGGGGACTATTTATATTTATTCTTTATTCTCTCGAAATTTCGCTTAATTCTTCGCGTCGGTATTTTGCCACTAACTACCAAGTTTCAGTTCGATCAGAGCAGTATGTTTCAATTTATTGGAAACAAATAATCATTAAAGAATACTGTGGGAGGTATACTCATTATTGTAAGGTTTTTTTTCTGGGATTTCTCTCTCAAACTCTGAAAAATATCTATAAAATAAAAATTAATTATTTTGTGCTTTGCTTCTGCGTAAGAAACACAAGATGTCAGAAGCAATCAATTGAACAATGTTGCCTAACAAACAACAACGAAACAACATCTACGAAGAAACAACTATATCATAACGTTTCGGAGTCTATATCAGACTCCTTCGTCAGACGCTTAATGAAAATCTTTAGAATTATTTTGTTGATAGTTATTTTGTGAAATACAAGAATTGTCACAAAATAACTATCAACAAAATAATTCTAAAGATTTTCATTAAGATTTTCACAAAATAACTATCAACAAAATAATTCTAAAGATTTTCATTAAGCGTCTGACGAAGGTGTCTGATATAGACTCCGCATGCATACATATAAAGGTCGTAATTCTTAAATTTGATGCCCAATTTCAAACGTTAGAAGGGAAATATACAAAAAAAGCTTCAGATATTCATACTCCAAACCTAATCTGCAAATTCCAACTCTCTAAAGGCGGGTTTATACAGCAAATAAGATAAGATAAAATAAAATAAGAAATAAAATAAGAACGTTAAACAATAAACATGTACATTTCTATGAGAGCGTTTATACACGAAATAAGATAAAATAAGAAATAAGAATAAGAATTAAAGTTGGCCAACTCTCATCTTTATTTCTTATTTTATGTTATTTTGTTTAGAAAATGACAATGCGCATGCTCAAAGAGTGAAATTCATAGAACTTGCATAAAATTGTCAAAAAGCTGCGATTTGATTGGTTCATTCTTATTTCTTATTTTGTTTTAGATTATCTGAATAAACCGATCCGCTTAACCCTTAATTCTTATTTTATTTTAATTTATTTATTATTTTATTTTATCTTATCTTATTTGCTGTATAAACCCGCCTTAACTCATTTCGCTCGAGAGTTATCGTGCTCACGGCCAGACCGCCAGCGGGAGACATACTTGGATTTGATCCCGGATTATTCATCAGTAAGTCGAACCCAATCGTTAAAGAACATTTTCGGTCAAAAATTCCAAACATACATAATTGTGGGTAATTTTATCAGGTTAGTGGTCTATTATCAGAACAAAACAACGTTTTCTTCAAATCTCAATATTTCGTCATTTTATTTATGACTTCTTCAGGAGAAAACTGAAAATTGAGAAAACTGAAAACTGAACTTCGAGCATAACATTTTTTTATTTAACAGTGAAACGTGTGTATGAAAAAAGTGTAAGCAGAGGTTAGTGTAACGGAGTGTCGGAGTTCTATAGAATTCGATATATGATACTACAGCTCAGGGAAAAAACCTCAGCAAAAAACTTTATCTCTTCGTTAGTATTGTGATTTATGAAAATTGAAATTGTTAACCAAATATTCTGAAATATTAAATATTGAGGGGTATCTTTTTTCTTTGCTATCACTTCTTCCTTCACCAAGCAGACTGGTTTCTCCATGGTACCCGAAACTCAATCTAGAAATGGAAAAGACAAAAAGAGAAAACGAACAAATCAAAAATGGAATATTCCATGTTTTTATTTTTGGCGCTCTAGTTCCTCGGAACTGAGTGCTTATCAATTTGCCCAAATGTCTGTAATTTTCGAATTTTTCGATGAAAATGGTCTTAAACGATTTGGTTCGACTCGCTGATCAAGAATCCGTGGTCGAAATCCATTCTGTCCGGCCGGTCCGGCCGGCCGGCCGTAGGCACGATAACTCTCGAACGGAATAAGCTAGAGAGTTGAAATTTTCAGAGTAGGTTTGGGGGATAAATATCTCAGCTAAGTTCGTTATTGGGAAAAATCGGACAGATGGTTTCGGAGTAACAAAAAAAAAATTTATTTTTACAAAACAAATTCCAAATTATTTTTTTTTTAATAAGCACTTTTATCATAAGAATCCATTCATATCATTTTTAACTCTAACAAGCTAATACTTTCGGAGATATGATTTTTGAAAATTTCAATGTAAATCGTATTTCAACGTTGTCGCAGAATGATATAATTCTATGTATGAATTGTCCTAATGTCAACTTATGTTCCTGTGACATGACATTATCTAATCAATCGAAGAATTGTGAGCGAAGTGAGAAAAATCTCAGTTATTTGCTCCGAAATTAGTTTTTCTCAGAAAAGTCTTACATTTCGGAACGGAACATGAAGTTAGTAAGAGATCTGAGAGTAGTGAGAATGCTTTTCATCCATAGACATAGATATAACTCTCGAACGGAATGAGGTAGGTAGTTGAAATTTTCAGAGTAGATTAGTGAGATGAATATCTCGGTTAAGTTCGTTACTGGGCAAAATTGGATTTTAATTTGATTTCTTCCATGGTGCAGTTCTCATTCTCATGATTGCTCATTTAATCTTGATAAATAAACTATTATTTGAATTGAATTTCCTTTATGATGCGGTTATATCATATGAATACATTGATATAATTCCCAACTCTGAGAAACCAATACTTTCGGAGATATAATTTGTCTGTTTGAACTAGAGCGCCAGAAAGCTCCTGTCCACAGGGCTTGAACCCATTTTCATTAAATAGATGTGAAATTGGCTACCCATTCTAAAAAAAATTCAGAAACTTCATGAATAGCCCTAAAACCATCTTGGATTCTATATATGGGACAATTATTAACTAAATGATCTATGGTTTCCTCTGCTTCCCCGCATTCACAATAAGGCTCTCAACTGAGTTCCATCTGAGAAGCATGCTGTTGCAACGACCATGATTCAGAATAGACCATATTTTTCTTGGAAGATCAAACACCGGAACTCTACCTGAAGGATCAGAAATTACATCTTTGTTGAATAAATCGCATGAAATCCATTCAGACCGCCAAACTTCCTTGTCACTTTTATTCAAATTGAGAAAATAGTTGGACCATAAAGGGTTACGTGACTTCAATCTGGGAATGTTATTTCCTAGAATATAGGAGAGAATTGGAAATGTAGTTGGAAAATAATTTAATTTATTCCAAGAATTTGAAACAGCAGTCTGCCTGCGGATGAGGGGCGGGATAATATTTGAAAAAACTGGCAACCAATGAATAGGTGTAGATCTAATAGTTCCAGTGATTATCATCATACATGAAATGAGCTGTGCATCAATTTTTCGAGTATGAGCACTATTGAACCAGACGGGGCAACAATTTTCAGCGGCAGAAAAAGCTAGAGCAGAAGAGTAGCTTCATCAGCACCCCATGAAGTACCAGCTAATTTCTGCAGAATATTATTTCTTGTTTTCAGACGTCCAAATGGGCTTTGAAATTCAAAGAGGAATCTAGATTCACTCCTAGGTATTTAGGATTAAAATTATGTTTCAAGAAAGAATCACTAAAAGTTACACTCAATGTTCCAAACCTCAGTTTTAGTTGGATCCGGACACAAAAGCCACTGAAATAGGTAATTTTTCCATTACTGATAATCGCGATAGATATTTATTTTTCAAAACATCATCACGATAGGAAACAAGGTAACGAATAATTATCCGCTGATGGGAATCTACGAAATCTAGAAGATTCTGTAACAAAACTCAATAATAAAACTGACGTTTTAATGAAAGCACTTCGTGCGCGATCAGAAGAATATGATTAGAGTGAAATGGACTGAAATTCCATAGTTTTGGCATCCCTAATGGAAGATCAAAGAAGCCATAACAATGGGATTCTGCAAATGCTTGTATTTCAATTAAAACTCGTCAGGCGATTCGCCCTCACACAGCCGACTCATAATCTCATTATGGTTCAAGAGGCATCTGTTGTTCGTTTATTACTTTCAGTTGATTATTATGAAGAATTTTATTATGTATATGCTCGTTAAATCAGGAATTTACTTATTTTGACTGGAATAACTTGTTTCATCGCAAATAGACATTGAGAATATACAGATGGTATATTTTTATTCGATCTTTGAAATGTAAATGCATCGAAATGTAAATTGTGAAAATTTCAGGGAGGTTACAAAGAGCGTATTATTCACGAGAGTGAAGTTTACGAAACGAACCGGTCAAGAGTGCCAGATAGAGTAATAACATTATCAAATGGTTTCTTTCTGGGTTTTCTCTCCCAAACTCTGAAAAATATCTATAAAATAAAAAATGCATTATTTTGTGATTTGCTTCTACGTAAAAAACACAAGAGATTTGTCAGAAGCAATCAATCGAACAATGTTGCCTAACAAACGATAACGAAACAACATCAACGATGAAACAACTATATCATCTAATTTATAAAATTTCCATGTCACAATGTTAGTTACCGTACTCCTCCGAAACAGCTTTACCAAATTTTATATTATTTTTTTTAAATTTTTTGACGAAATTTTTTGTAATGTGGCATTACAAAATACAAACAACCCTAAATTTCCACCCTGCTATCACCAACCCCTATTTTTTAATAGTCATTTTAGTAATTAATAATTTTTCATCCCGCTCGATAACTGATCAATTATCACTTGGTAAGTTATCCCAGAGAAAGAGCTAATTAAAACCAAGTCGCCGTATTTTTTGTGAATGTTTTTCACTCTATTTCGATTAAAATTTCCCTGAGTTTATGGCAAAGCTAAAATTTTTGTACAAAAAAAAATATTTATTTTTATTAAAGTATCAAGGCAGTTTATTCCTGCTATACTTAGTGCTAGATTTTTTAAAATTTCCGCGTCTTTCTGGATCAACACTCATTTGCCAGACTATACCGGTGTCACGTCCCAGTAAACAGCACGGAGTAGGGATGAGAACGAAGCCGGTCTCCTGTCTTTCTCACCTTTTCTCACTTTTCTTAACCAGATACGTTTGATTGGGTAGTTCGTATTCGCAATTGAACCCAGTAGGGTTCTAGGTTTTTTTTAAGATTTTTTCATTTGGAAATAAAATTGCAACCACAATAACCGATTTGGCGCAGGCGAAGTTGCGTGAGTCAGCTACTATTCATATAATAATGAATATACCTCCCACAGAGTTTCAGTTTTTTTTCAATACTTTGTGGCAAGTACTCAAGGGGACATTTGATGATTCTTCTTCAAAAACTTCTTGAGAAACTTGAGGTCTTCACGTCGATTTTCCCTTGTTAATGTTTCCCGTCTGCATGAATCTTTTTATAACATCTCTGATATGGGCTTTCAGAGAAGTTTATAGAATCTGAACATCACGATATTTCACCAGATATTCTTTTTTACAGGCGTCTACAGAGTAAATCCATTCATAATTGATTAATGTACAGGGTGATTCACTTATCTTGGTAACTCCAATTTTCTCGGAAACGGCAAAATATATTTTAATTCTGTAAACGCCGTTTTGTACAAGTGATCGATAACTTGAGATGCGTGTAGAATTCAGCGAAAAAAGTTAGGATGGCTGGCGTCACGGCGCCGCCATTTTTTTCCAGGAACCTACCTTTTTTATTATGCCATTCGAAAGATGATTCAACTCTAAATTTTATTTCCAAGTACCGTTTTTTCCCATTTCAAACCGTTAGCGATCTACAGGGTGTTATATGTTTATTCTATTCCATTTTTGCGCCTATGTTCTGGGGAACATCGCGTTATCATTTTGCCCAAATGTCTGTAATTTTCGAATTTTTTGCCGTAAATGATCTCAAAGGATTGGGTTTGACTGCCCGATGAAGAATTCGAGGTAAAATTTGATTCTGTCCGGCCGGCCGGCCGTTGCCACGATAACTTGAGAACGGAAAGAGCTAGGTGAAATTTTTGGGTAGGTGGCACATCCCAATACGACGGACAAGTTCGTTAATGGGAATAATCGGCCCAATAGTTTCCGAGTAATAATTTTGTTTTCTACCAATACAAATCCGATCGAATTGATACTTGGTGATTAGTTGTAGAATACAAACCTAAGGACGTTTTAGAAATTTGCCATTTTCGGCAAAAAATTCGAAAATTACAGACATTTGGGCAAAATGATAACGTGCTGTTCCTCAGAACATCACGCAAAAATGGAATAGAATTAACATAAAACGCCCTGTAGATCGCTAACGGTTTAAAATGAGAAAAAATGATAATTGGAAATAAAATTTAGAATTGAATAATCTTTCGAATGGCATAATAAAAAAGGTTTGTGCCTGGAAAAAAAAATTTAACGGCACCGCGACGCCAGCATTCTTTATTTTTTACGCCAACTTGTACACGCATCCCAAGTCAACGTTGACTTGTACAAAACGGCGTTTACAGAATTACAATATATTCGGCCGTTTCGGAGAAATTTGGGGTTACCAAGATAAGTGAATCACCCTGTACGATTGCGGTTATAGGACATCACAATAAATGTATTTTATTCTAAATCATAAGTCATTGCATCAGGTTTAAATAATTTGGAAACTGAATTTTCACGAATTTTGAAAGGAATCTTAAGAATTGACAACAATTCAATATTGGCTGTCAGTTCAGGAATTCTATGATATAAACAGAAGTGAAAAGTGGCAAATAAAAATCCAAAGCCAACTGCGATGTTACAATCATTTATAAAGACCATGCATAATATATACATTATAAAAAACATTATATACTGCACGATTCTTAACTGTTTTCGTTCCAACATAGTCCCATTTCAGAATTAGTTCTAAACTAGCATGAACACAAGCATGCGCATTAACTCAGTTCAGAATTAGTTCAGAGGAGGGCGCTGGAAGAAAGTTCATAACGGGATTCCTACCACGAGTTCATATCAATTATAAATTTACCTTCTCTTCGTTGGGACTAGATTGATTCCATTCAGATAAGCTTGGAACTGCTATGCTGTTAGGTCGTTTTTTGTGTAAATGATCTGCTGGCAGGCTGTATTCGTCGCAAACAGAAATCTGCAAGAAAATGAAACCTTATGTTAGATATTTCATTTAATTATCACACTGTACATATTTCATTGAGAATACGCGACTTTGATGGAAGTGGTTCACAAACTAGCGCGAACGTTTTCATTTATACAGGGTATCCCAGAGATCGAAGTCCCAAAGTGGGTGATAGACCAAGTCATAATATAAAAAAATCTAAGTTACGTATTTTCAAAAGTATATCAGGCATTTCAAAAACATCGAAAAATCTTCACCTTGTGATGGTGTTTTAATTCCTTTTTTGGGCGCATGTTCTAGGGGAACATCGTCCTATCATTTCGTCCAAATGTCTGTAATTTTCGAATTTCGAGCTGAAAATTGGCTAATAGACTAATTCGGACTCCCTGATCACGAATCCGGTGTCAGATTTTTGGGTGCCGTCCGGCCGGCCGGCAGGCCGGCCGGTTTTCCGGCCGTAGGCACGATAACAGGAGCACCGAAGGTCCTATCGACTTCAAACTTTCAGGGTAGGTTTCTGATCAAAATGCGACGGTTAAGTTCGTTAACGGGCAAAATCGGCCGGACGGTTTAGGAGTTATAGACATTTAAAATTTTGAGGTTATTTCCCTGATATTTCAGGAACTAAAGAAGATGTTGAATCGAAACTTGGTAGTCAGTTCGAGGATATAAACGCGCAACTTTTGGCAAAATTCTGTTATGATCGAAATGTTGGTAATTTTTAAAAAAATATTTCTTTTAATTTTTTCGAAAAAAAAATTTTTTTTTCGTGAACTATTCATCAGATTGCAACAAAAACTTGTACTAACGTCAATTGTAGTATTTTGCAACATTGTGCAAAATTTTGGCTCTATACGATTTCAATTTCTGGAGATATAAGACAAAATGTGTCAAATTTCCTGGGTCTCTCTCAGTATTTTCATCGATTATTATATAATAATCAATAATATCATTGAGTATATAACTATTTATATACTCAATGATAATATTAAGGTATTCAACATGATACTGCTTTTTTTCTTTACTGGTCTGTACGGGCCACAAGGAAGATGAACATGCGCCCAATAGCTCCTGTCCACAGGGCTTGAACCAATTTTTAATATTTTTCATATAACTATTATGACTTGACCTATTACCTGCTTCCGGCTTGACACCGACTTCTGGGTCAGCCCTGTATATTTACACATGTAACATCACATGTTTAAGTATGGAATGCATGCATGAATAAGTCAAACTTTCTTTCAAGTTTTCAGACAGCAAAATCTTCCGTCTTAAATACTGTATAGAGATTTTTTTCGAAACACTATTCGTTTATTAAATTGAGAAAGTATTGAAGCAATAGGTGCTTTCAAAGTCAATATCGCCCGCTATTAACACACAATTATTTCCTAAAAGAAATCTCCTGAAAGTTCACCTTCATATACCGGTCTTATAAATACGTCCGTCAAATACTAGATGTCAGCATGTGTTTCGGATTGAGTATTAATCGTAATAATCTACCTGGAGAAAGATTACACCATTGTATATAGACTACCAGAGGGCAATATAGTCATCACTCTGGGCAGGTAAAGATTAGATTTGAACAATAACACTGACAGGAACACATGTGAGACAATTGATAGATATATTTGTTGAATACTTCGTTTTAATTCAATTCGAATCATTTGGATGTTTCACGAACATATGTTACAATTTGAAGGGTATGGTGTAAAATAAAATTCTTGAAAAGCACTGATGTGAAGTCAGGAGCTTTTGCGCGCATTTTCTTTTGTCTATTCACGCCTCACACACCCTCCCGTTACTAAAAATTTATATTTTAATTTCAACTTTTTTTTAATTATGTATCCTGCATATTGCTTCTCCAAATTGATGCGTAATATTTTAAGCCAACTGCCCCAGCTTGGAATAAAATGTCACTTTGCACCCAACTGAGTATTCAAAATGAATACTTCGCCCAATTTCAACGGTCTATACTGAAAAAATTACTACGATAGCTTGGAAAGTAACTTTAAAAGTTTGTACACGTAATGAGGATTCCAAAATGGTATAACACTTGCTTGTAATTAAGCAAGTTTCTTACATATTTTCGCGTATTTATTCCGCAAGGAACAACGTGCTATCAATTTGGCCCAATGTCTATACTTTTCGAATTTTTTGCCAAAAATGGACTCAAACGATTGGGTTCGACTCACTGATGAATAATCCAAATACTGTCCGTCTGGCCGGACGATAAATCACGATAAATCTCGAACGAAAGGAAATGGAGGATTGAAATTTGCAGGGTACTTTTGGAGTGTAAATATCTCGGATAAGTTCGTTGACGGGCCAAATCCACCAAGCGGTTCCGGAGTTATCGCCATTTATAGTCGGATTGAGTTCACTTTTGGCACTTCGGTGACCAATGGTGGCCTCTTGGGGTGTGCAAAATTTCTCTGAGAACAAACTACTAGGAGCCTAAAAATGCTAATTTACAAGCTAACATAAGTCAATATAATAACTATAGCAAGTGTTATACCATTTAAATCATTATTAAATGCGCCAACTTTTAAGGTTACTTGTCAAGCTAGCGTAGTACATTTCTTTTCAGTACAGACACTTAGAATTAGTTAATATGGATTTTGAATACTTAATTGGGCGACAAGTGACATTTTTTTCGAACCTGGGGCAGTTGGCTTGAAATATTATACCATATATTATACCATACATAGGTAATAAAAATAAAATTGAAATAACTACAAATATGTGTAGAAATGGGAGGTGAAACACAAACACAGGGAGAAGATTTTTTTGAAATACCTATAATTTTGAAGATTACTTTTTTGTTACCTATATTTTTCTTATAACTATTATGACTTGGCTTATCACAAACCTCCGGTTTGACGTGGGACAACCCGTATAGTCAATCATCCAACCGACTATAAGCATTGCAACGTTCAAGTTTTCAACAACTGAACATGGTTGTTACAAATAAATATGATTTCATCTTCTTAGAGTTGACCGACGCATTCGCCAATTTGTACATATAAAAAAATAGGCCGAATACTTTATGGTTTAACCCTTCGCAGTGCCTCTATGCTCAACAAAAATCAACCTTTTGTAGATACGTGTCAAATTTTCTAATAAATAAGACCATTTTCCATTTAGTTTTCTGTATGAGTCTACTCTTTTTGTTTTATAACGATAGATGATGATACGAATACTCGTGTGCTTGTTACATTCCCTCTGGAAGAAAGAACCATCCAATAGAACGATTGGTTCCATGACGCTTATGGAACCCATATTACAGCGAAGGTAATTCTGAATGAATTGACGAGAAAATCGGTTGTAAATTTTGGAACAGGAATTTTTTATAATATATAAAATTCATATTTTGAACAGAAAAAATAATAAAGGCTCATTAATCACAGCATTATTGGACATACCCAACTGATATTCTGATTCCTGAGAGAATCAAGAACGGATAATATTCATGAGGTCATCATAAAGAAATGGCAATGTTTGGAATCATTGAAATGATTGTATCATCCCTTGATAAAACTTGATTCCGATAAATATCAAACAATTTAGTACTAAATGGCGAATGCTCCCATTGCAATCTTCGAATGAATCATCTTGAACAGGAACTCCTAACCCATAATATTTCAAATATTAAATAAAAATATCAGAGCAGATGATGAAAGGCAGGCTGTTAAAACGTTTATCACAAATCCTCCAAATTGTCTTATCTACCCTTCACATTGAAATAGTTGAGAGTACCCACCCTATCGAGTTTCCTCGCTGGAATGTTTTGATAAGATCGAATCAAAACAACGTTTGGGGTTGATTCTCAAAAGAGGAAGATAATAGTATTTTTTCTACGATAGATTAGAATTGATGGAGTAATAATGAGAAATGATGATAGTTCTAGATGAATTTCCCCTGTAGCGTCTTATCAGTTTCAGGGCTCGAATAAATAGCCTGCGATTCATCACAGATAACTTGTTTATCGTCTTAAACAACTTCTTTGATGATATTTTATAGAAGGAAGCTGGAAATAAAGATTGGATTGTACTGCGTAGAGTTCAAATATGTATGGAGTTTCACGAATGGAAATTTACTGGTATTCAAGAGGAAAGCGAGGAAATCTTTTGCTGAGTGAGGCAGATATTGAGGAATGAGTAATATAATATTTTATATCCCCCTATCTAGATTGCTTTTCTATCAAGTAAAATAAATAATATCAATGAATTATCATTATTGCGCGTATGTTCTGGGGAACATCGCGTTATAGTTTTGCCCAAATGTCTGTAACTTTCGAATTTTTTGACGAAATTGGTCTCAAACGATTCAGTTCGACTCCCCAATGAAGAATTCGAGGTCAAATTTGATTCTGTCCGGCCGGCCGGCCGGCCGTCCGGCCGTCCGGCCGTCCGGCCGTCCGTAGCCACGATAATTTGAGAACGAAAAGAGCTAGCGACTTGAAATTTTCAGGGTGGGTTGCGCATCGCAATACGACGGACAAGTTCGTTAATGGGCATAATCGGCCCAGTGGTTTCCGAGTAATAATTTTGTTTTCAACCAATATAAATCCGATCGAACTGAAACTTGGTGAGTAGATGTAGAATATGAAACTTAGCACGTTTGTGAAATTTTGGGCGAATCGTATGGCTAGAAAATTTTAAAAAAATTATAAAAAAATATTTTTGTTGTCACGATAACCTGAGAACGGAAAGAGATAGCGGCTTGAAAATTTCAGGTTAGGTTGTGCATCTGAATGCGACATTTGAGTTTGCTTATGAGCATAATCGGTCAAACGGTTTTAGAGTTATAGCGATCTGAAATTTTCTGAAATTGGTGGTTTTTTGTTCCTCATTAACTCGAAAAATACTGAACCGATTGAATTCAAGCATGGTTATTAGTTGTAGAATGCCAACGCGAAAATGTTTGCAAAATTTGGTGAGGATAGCATTTATAGAAAATTTTTAATAAATCATTGAAAATAAAAAAAAAAATTCTATATATCAGTAACTATTTGGTTGAAATTGCTGAAATTTTGCAAGAGCGTTCATAACCTAACTCTTTTACCAAGTTTCAAGTTTTAACACGATCGGTTGAATATTGTTGGAGATTCGAGCATTCTTGTGTGAGTTCAGTAGATGGGTGACCGTTGCCTCGATAACTTTCGAACGAAAGGAGATAGGGACTTGCAATTTTCAGGGTAGGTTGCGTATCCGAAAGGGAGAGTTGAGTTCGTTTTTGGGCATAATCGGTTTAACGGTTTCCGAGTTATATCCACCTGGAATATTATTTCCTTGATAACTCAAAAAATAAATATTCGATTGAATTGAAGCTTGGTAACTAGTAGTAGAAAATCAACATAAAGACGTGTTTAAAATTTTGTAAGAACCGTACCACTAGAAAATTTGAAAAAAATGACGAAAAAAAAATTTTTAAGAACCGCACCCCTAGAAAATTTAAAAAAAATCACGAAAAAAAAATTGGTTCAAGCACTGACGTGAAGTCAGAAGCTTTTGCGCGTATGTTCTATTGTCAATTCTTCTGTATTGGACACCCTTAATCGAATTTACCATGGTAAATTATGTTGTCCATTCTCCTGTATTGGACACTTAATTCGAATTTACCATGGTAAATTCGAATTATGAGTGTCCAATACAGAAGAATGGACAGAATAATTTACCATGGTAAATTCGATTAAGGGTGTCCAATACAGAAGAATTGACAATAGAACATACGCGCAAAAGCTTCTGACTTCACGTCAGTGCTTGAACCAATTTATTATTGAACTTCCTGGATCAAGAAAGAATACTTCTAGAATATGGCCAATGCAATCTCCGGACCTGAATCTACTTAAGCATTTTTGGGATATGCTTAAAAAAAAATTCCCACATATGGACAAAATTCATAATTTTTTTCAGAGTTTGGAAGAGAAAACCCAGAAAGGAACCATTTAGTAATCATATCCTGGACTGAAATTTTCCAGTCAACCTATTGGAGATAAATTACTCAACATATTAAATTTTATACAGGGTATTCCAGAAGTCGACGTCAAGCCGGAAGCAGGTGATATGTAATTTCAAAATTATAGGCATGTAAAGAAAATCGACAAAATCTATACTTTGGGATGGTTATTCAATTCTCATTTCTAAAAATCTTAATTTTTTGCCAATTTTATTTTTTTTATATCATCCTGAATAATGCGTCTGTATATTATTGCCCAAAACTTCATGACTTTTGCCTCACTTCGGAGCAAAATGTTACTTTTCGCCCCATTAAATATTCAAAGCTCATATTTCGTCCACTTTCAACTGCCTGCACTGAAAAAAAAATGTACTACGCTAGTTCGGCAAATAACTGTAAAAGTTGGCACATTTAATGAGGATTCCAAAATGGTATAACAATTGCAAGTAATTCTGCAAGTTTTTCGGCTGGAAATTTTTCTGCTGAGAAACCCGTTTTCGAGCTAATTTTTCCTAAAAAATTTAATTGATTCTAAGTGTACCCAAGCCTTTAATTGAGGCCGTTACTTTAAGATTTCTGGTCGAATTAAACAGAAAGCTAATAATTCTACGATGTGTGGGTGATGCAGATAATGACGCCAGATAAAAGTCGCTCTTCTACTGTTTCCAGGTAGCCTGAATCTTTTATTTTGTTTTATGTTCATAATTGAATTTTCTGATTCAGAAAACTTTTTTAATAAACACTACAACAACATAAATATTAAAGAAATGTTCAAACTATCTCCCTTCAGCAATACACGTTCGACATCGTCGTAAAAAGGATCGGAGTATCCTCCGTTATTGACATGATTATTATTCAATTCATAAGAGCCCAGACTAATACCTATAGGGGCTCAAAAAAATATACATTTTAAAGGTAAAAGGTTCGTAATTAAGTCACATTGTGATTAACAGTATTGATGAGAAACTAATAATTGAAACAAGAAAAAAAGTAACCAAAAAGAAACACATGATGAACGGCTTTCATTATTCTTCGCCGTATAGATCAGATACATTTTTGATACGTGTTGAGTAAACTTTTTCTTTCACCGCTCCCCAGTAAAAAAAATCTAATGGATTTAAATCAGGTGATATAGTGTCCTACCGTCTGCCCGGGTATACTTCATTGAAATGTTCTCGAACTGAGCGGAAATTGTACGCGGGGAAGTCATCTTGCTGGAACCATATATCTCTACGTATGCTTAGTGGCACGTCTTCCAATAAATTCGGGGATTTTTCAAGAATTGTCTCTGGCAGTTCAAAAGGTCCAATTATTTTACAATTCAAACTTCTGGTCCACATGTTCATTTTAAACCGATGCTGTATCTATGTTCCCTCATTAAATGTGGATTTTCAACATGCCATTCATGTAGGATGTGTAGATGGTTCCGGTGTCTTCGAATCATCATTTGACAAAATGCAACTGCTGGAAGGTAATCTCGGAGTTGTAGAGTTTGTACTCTCTGAATGTGATAAGGGAGTAACCTGTTTTTTTTTTCAATCTTCTGTGAGCAGTACTTATAGATACCGTACTCTCTGAATGTGATAAGGGTGTAACCTGTTTTTTTCAATATTCTGTGTGCAGTACCGTGGGCAGATACCGTGGGCTTTTTTTTTAAATCTCTTCATCTGTTTCAAATAAAGAACTCAAAGTTACCACCTTAAGTGCACTTAAATCATTTAGAGTTAGTAGGAAAAATTATTTCGTAAATGGGATTCTCTGATGCAGAAAAAGTTCTCAGACAAGAAATTTGCAAAATAAGTAGCAAGTGTTATAGCAAGTTTAGAATCCTCAAAATGCTCCAACTTTAAGAGTTACTTGCCTAACTAGCGTAGTACATTTTTTTTCAGTACAGGCAGTTGAAATTGGACGTAATATGAGCTTTGAATATTTAGTGGGGCAAAAAGTAACATTTCACTCCAAATTGGGTTAAAAGTCAGGAAGTTTTGGGCAATAATATACAGACACATTATTCAGGATGATAAAACAAAAATGAAATTGCCAAAAATCAAGATTTGTAGAAATGGGAATTGAATAAACATCCCAAAGTATAGATTTTGTCGATTTTCTTTATATGCGTATAATTTTGAAATTGCGTCATCTAATTTTTGGCGCTCTAGTTCCTCGGAACTGAGTGCTTATCAATTTGCCCAAATGTCTGTAATTTTCGAATTTTTGGCCGAAAATGGTCTCAAACGATTTGGTTTGACTCACTGATCAAGAATCCAAGGTCGAAATCGATTCTGTCCGGCCGGCCGGCCGGCCGTAGGCACGAAAACTCTCGAACTAAAGGAGTTAGAGGATTGAAATTTGCAAGGTGGGTTTGGAGCGTAAATATCTCGGACAAGTTCGTTAATGGGCGAAATCCATGAAGCGGTTTCGGAGTTATGGCCAATTTTAGTAAAAACATTTTCTATGAATATTTCCGAAACCGATCACTCGATCTATCTGAAATTTAGCATCAAATTGTAGAATCATGACCTTTATACGCATGTGAAGTTTTGTATGGACCAGGTTACCGCAAATTGTCAAAAACAAATTTTGAAAATTTTGAAAAATTTTTCTACAATAACTCTCGAACGGAATGAGCTAGGCAGTTGAAATTTTCAGAGTAGGTTAGGGAGATGAATATCTTGGTTAAGTTCGTTATTGGGCAAAATAGACCAGATGGTTTCGGAGTAACGAAAAAAAAAAATTTTTTTAAGTAACAAATTTCACATTCAATTTTTATATGCAGTTTCACCATAAAAATCCATTGATAATATAAAATAATAATATCTATAAAATCGTCTATTTTGACGGTTAGTACCAGTTGAAGTTTCCATTAATTGTGAGTATTAGCAGACCATACATGTTTGATTGAGAAGTTGAGCTTAGAATTTCTTTATTCTGAACATTGTTCTTTTGAAAAATCGCCCGTACTTCCAAATTCATTCGTGTAAATTTTCATAACTGCGTGCATCTAAGTAGAAGACGGCAATAAAGCTCTTATCATTATGCAGTTACACGGCAATTTGTTTCTTTCAAAAGATCCCGAATCAGGAACTTCAATCCTAATGGGGATGCGGAAGCTATTGGGCGTATTTAACAAAAAGGCACCAAACTAACGAAGGGTTGCTTCCCTGACAGGCTGCCTTTGACAAAGCAATTAAGATTTTCGTAGGGTGGAGTTCGGCACTTCAGAATTCACTTAGTATTTCCAGGCGGACCCATGTTTTACTTTCCCATCTGGAAAAGGACAGGGGGATTTTTTGATCGCTAAGGGGCTTTACATACGATCAACGAAAAAATCGACGCTGGATACTTTTATGGGCCTGAAAATCAGACTACTTAACGCAGGATGAGATTGAGCGATCGCCCTCAAGCTAAAAATTGTTTCGATTGATGGAACCATTGCAGGAATGATAATCCTTTATTGCTAGCTCGTAGCAGGGCCCTATTACTTTGCCCAAAAGTCTGTAATTTTCAAATTTTGAGTCGAGAATAGTCTCAAACGATTCCAATTGATTTACTGTCTATCCTTTCGTAAACACGTAATCTTTCGAAAGAAGGAGACATACTCAGTTGGAATTTTATTTTCCCAAGTCAAGAGAAATGAAAATATTTTGGAAGGAACAAAAAAAATGAAATTTTCAGGTGGTTTCAATTTTCGTGACGAAATGCGAAGTCCGTTTTTGAACAAATCGTACCTTTTACGAAAAATATCTATTACGGAGGAAAGTGAAAAGGTGGGTAGAATTTAGTCCCTAAATGAGCAGATCTAAAAGAAAGAATTTGGATATGATCTGAGAGACGAAATTTCGAGTTGTGTTTCAGGCGCCTTCATGTTTCAGACACATTCCGTTTCTTCTGGAGAAGATGGAGAAACGATACATTTTTGCGGAAATTCAGAGAATCACAGAGAGATACTCATCCAACCAAGTTCAAGGTTTTTTCTCTAGGTTTTCTATATAACCCATTGAAGAATATCTATAAAATAAAAGAAAATGTAATCCTTCTGAAATTGCTTCTACTTTGGGAACATTAGATATTTCTGAGAAGCAATATATAGAATGATGTTTCCCAATAAACAATAACGAAACAACACCAACAATTAAAACATTTTTCTGTAACGTTTAGAGTCAGACTATCCTTCATTAAACACTTAGCGAAACTCTTCAGAATCATCTGTTGTCGAACAATTATTCTTTTATTCCAAGTTAGAACTAGTAAATTTAGAACATAGAAATTTCCAAGTTAGAAACTGTGTTAGTCTGATTTAGGCTCTGAAACATTACAGAAAAGTTCTCCTATCGTTATTGTTGTTTCTTTACTATTTATTGGGCAACATTGTTAAATTCATTGCATCTCACAATTATCCAGTGTTTCTAACGCAGAAGCTATTTGAAAAGGTATTTTTTTTATTTTATAGATATTTTTCCGAAGTGAAAACCAAAAATAAAACATTAAATAATGAATGCACCTCTCAAAGTATCCTTTGATGAAAACTTATTCCAGGTGCCGAATATTTGTTTTTCAATTTAATTCAGATTTTCATGGGCTAAATATCATTTTGTTGCTTTTAAACTCCTTGAAGTTGTTTAGAGTTGAGTGCTTGTAGGGTGCAAATCACGAGCTCACGAGAATTTTGTTTACCCATGAAACATTATTATAGTTCTGGACTAAAAATCTAAATGTCAAATTTCAGAAAAGCTGTCATTTTCAACGTAGATTTTTGGTGGAGTTATGTATCCATATACGTATTTCAAATGATGTTCACGTCTCTTCTAATGTCCCCCCTCGCAATGTTTTCATTTGCGTCCACCAATCCAGTTTTTATCTTAATTTAACATCCAATTTCCAGAAAATTCGAATTACAAAACACAATTATTGACAGAAACGAATTGAAAATTACAATAAATCTGTCATGTCTGAATAGCGCTATCTACACAGGAGGAATAGAAGTTTGTCTGAAAAGTGCCAAAAAAACTGGATAATAAAGCAGGGTTTGGGACATATTAGTGGTTAGAAATCAATGAAACCTATCCATGTGAATCTTGCAAACTTTCAAGTCAAATCAGGTCAATTGTTTTGATATCCTGAATTTTAATTAATGATTATTGATCGCCACATTGACAAGATGAAACGGCGATGTCTGATCAGGGCGCGTAATTGAGTTGTTCCAGGAAAGATTCATATTTCGAATCTAATTTAATTCGAGATCCTCAATCAAAATGACAAACTGCCTGGTCAGTGTAACATGTAAAATAACACCAAGGAAGAAAAGGGATTGTTAGATGTCCGGTCAGTCCTAACTTTTCATAATACACTGAAAACAAATGGTAACTCATAACACTTTATCATTCTAAGAACAGTGCGGTGAACAAGTTTGCGAACAAGGGGTTCTGAACCCCTATGGACTAACTTTCTATTCGGTGATATCTCATAGCACCAGTTTATATTTCACTTTTCTCAAATGGATGATTCCTCCCCGAGTTCATATTATGGCGCTACCGCTGTAGAAAGTGATGTCAGCAGATATATTTGCAAATAGAATACATATTCAATTGAATAAAATTTTATTTTTTAAACTGTTGATGAAGATATCACTCAATTTTGATTGCAGGGTGAATATATGTTTTCAAGATTGAGCTAATATTGCTGGGTGAATAGATATTCATATTATTATTCTTCAGAGGAAAATTTTCAGGGAGCATATTCAATAACAATGATTACATGTAAAATTTCATTTTGCTCCTATAATTTCACCTGAATATTTTCTCTTAGATGGTTCAATCAACGAAATTTAATCATATTTTTTACAATTGTGCATTGATGATTAGATTTGATCATTTCTCTTATATATCTCAGTTCATATTTTATTTAGGTGACTTCAATTATATAAAGCAGTGATTGAAACTTAGTTCGTATTTCTCACATCTTTTTGAATTCAGTTAATAAATATAATTATAATAATAATCATAAGTTATAAATCATAATAAGTTATAAATTAATTCTCTATTAGAATGATTGAGTAACGGACAAAAATTTAGATCTAATTATTCATAAAATAAACTACTCTCATGTTTTCTTCTATTTATTCCCACCATCGCTGAATAATTCAGTTGCGCACCTTTATTCGAATTGTGTAGAATTTCAAAATCCAGGTTAATCTTATGCACTTAAAAATTTTTGTAGATATAATTAATAGCATTCCTCGAAATGTCAAATTCACAAAATTGGAAAATAATGGTGCAATTAATATTTCGTATTCAAAATAATGCGTAAAAACGATAAACATTATTTTGCAATAAGAAATTATCAAACAGATAGCGGTAAACAATGGATATGATCCAGAGTTAGTTTAGTATTTCCAGAAATTCCAAAAATAAAATATCGAATATCTTAACATATTTTAACAACCGAGTCACCAAATTAAAACGATTAATCAAAACCAACAGGTAAATATGTCATTCCGAATGAGCAATAGCCTGGCAAATCTAATTAGGAATAATAAATCAAAGAGCAATAACGAAGGAGGTAAATCCGGTGTTTATCAGTTGAAATGTGATAGAAAATTTGGCACAAGAAGTAAGAAACATCATCACAGCTACCAAAATAACATAATTAATTATAATTATTCTAATAATTTTTTAGCACATGGACATGAGTTTAACACGTATTTCAAAATTCTATTTCATATATTTAATTCTATTTCTATAAATTAACTGAAGTACCCATATGTTTTTTGCTATTTATTTCCACCATTTCCCAATAACTGAGTTGCGCACTTTATTCAAATCGTGTAGAATTTTGAAATCCGGGTTAAACTTATACCCTTCTGCTAATAATAAAAAATTGGAATAATTATAATTAAGTTTGTTGTTTTGGTAGCTGTGAAGATGCCAAATTTTTGTTTTTTTTTCAACAATCGCTGTGTCAACGAAACGAGTCACAATATTTAATAAATTAGTGTTCATTGAATTAATATGGATGTGCATCAGGTAAAAGCCGCAAGTAATCCATTTGAGAATATAAAGACATATTCGCTGTCAATTATACACGCATTTGAATCCAAGCAGAAACTGTCTTTGGAAAACAAAATAAAGATCATAAAAACCATAATAATTCAGAGGATAATGTAAGCAGCAGTTACCTGGCAACTAAAAGCCAAATTTTAAAATGTGTAAATCGATTTCATTGAGTTGAAAATTGGAAACGTAGTGGAAACATTTGTCTTCATTCTTCTATTTTGCATGTGCATTCGATGTAAGGGTATGGAGGGTGGCAATTTAGGAGTACTTTCATTACTCCGTAGGCATATTACCACCAGTAAATTTTTGCTCCCTACCGTGAAATGCAAATTTTGAATTACCTAGAGCAATAGGGTCACTCAACAAGGCCCATTTAATTAATTCTAAAGCCTCTAAGGAGATCCATCATGGCCCATTGGGGAATTTGCTCGAAATTCCTCATTATCCCTCTTTCAACACTTGGTATGCAGCCCATTCAAATGTGCAATATTAATTTTAATATGCTCAGCCTGTAAGTGGCCTTGGCTGCTTGTCGTCAAACCATAATTATCTTCGAAACTGTCTCGCACATAAACCTAAGTATGAATTATGCCGGCCCTAGTTTGGCAATTTAACTTCACGGCACGTTCACTAAATAGAATCTGTAAGTGAATACAGTTTAATACTCTTATCACTAAGTTAGAACAGTTTATACGTGTAGTATGGGAAATTATTTTAGTCGTGTCCATCCTGGTATCTGAATGACTTCTTCAGAATAACTTCACCTTAATTGTTTCGGAATTCCCTTGAGGTCGTGTTTGTGAAGCGGAATTGAGCCTTCGTTTTTGCACCAAAACTGTTGTGATTTATTCTTATAAGTGGGAAAGCCCTGTGGACAGGAGCTATGGCACTCTTGTTCAAACTTTGACAAATTATATCTTCGAAAGTATTGGTTTCTCAGAGTTGGGAATGATATCAATGGATTCTTATGATAGAAGCGCATCGTACTAAACTAAATAACTAATTATCTAAATTAAAATTAGATAACGAACTTATCCGAGATATTATAATAAAATTATGTAATAAAGAATGCATTGATATCATTCCCTACTCTGAGGAACCAATACTTTCGGAGTTATGATTTGTCAAAGTTTGAACAAGAGCGCCAAAGCTCCTGTCCACAGAGCTTCCCCACTTTTTCAATCTGGCTTCTGTGCGTGAATTTTCAAGAATTTTTGTAATTAATTTCAAAACGTAGGTCTATGACTCATCTCATGTGGGATTCACATACATCAGCCAATTATAATTAGAGTATTCTATGAAATCATAAAGAATTGAGAATAATTATTGAAATTTTGAAAAATTATATCTCCGAAAGTATTGGGTTTTTAGAGTTGAGAATGATATCAATGGATTCTCTGTTCCGAGGAACAAGAGCGCCAAAAACACACATTTTTACCGGATATTTCCGATGATGAATCCTTTTTATTCGACAGGAAGCTGAACTCGTCGAAATAAATAATTAAAAATTTAATGCTTGTTGGTTTTACTTGAAGAAAGTCCATGCTAACTCTAATGAAAAATTATTTATATTATTTATTTAATATTGTGACGAGTTTCTTCGACATAGCGACTTCCCTAGGCTATGTCATACTAAATTCTTAACAACTAATAATCTCCCTAATATCTCTCAATCGATGATACTTTGTAAATACTTAAAGTGATTAATTCCAAGCTTTTTCATTAATTTTTCTCTATTTAAAAAGATTGTGGAACGGAGAAAAATTGAGATCTAATTTTTCATTAAGTAATTTGACGTATGTGTTTCTCTATTTATTTCCACCATTTCCCAATAATTTGGTTGCGCACCTGTATTCAAATTCTGTAGAATTTTGAAATACGTGTTGAACTCATGTCCTTGTGTTAAAAAATTGGTTCAAGCCCTGCCGACAGGAGCTCTTTGTTTGGCACTCTTCTTCAAACTTTGACAAATCATATCTCCGAAATTATTGGTCTGATCGGAATGATCTACTTGGATTCTTACGATAGTACTGCATCATGAAAGAAATTAAATTCAAACAGACCGATTCTCCACAATAACGAACTTATCCGAGATATTCATTCCTCAAATCTACTCTGAAAATAATATTATATCTATTAAATCTTAGACAATATTGCAGTTTTGTTTTTACTGGAGATATTCTGAACCCAATTTGATTATGTATCTTACCAAAGAATATATTTCCATCATCATATGGATTATCCACGGGCATTATAGTATCACCTTTTGAAAATTATATCAATGGATTTTTATGGTGAAACTACATCTTAAGAAAAAATTGAAGTTGAAATTTGTAATGTAAAAAATTTTTTTTTTTTGTTATTCTGAAACCATCTGGCCGATTTTGCCCAATAACGAATTTATCCAAGATATTTATCTCCCATACCTACTCTGAAAATTTCAACTACCTAGCTCATTCTGTTCGAGAGTTATTGTAGAAACAAAATTTGAAAATTTAAAAAAATTTTTTTGACACTTTACGGCAACCCGATCAAAACTAAACTTCGCATGCATATAAAGGTCATTATTCTACAATTTGATGCTAAATTTCAGATGGATCGAGTTATCGGTTTCGGAAATATTCATAAAAAATATTTTTGATCAAAATGGCCACAACTCCGAAACCGCTTGGTGGATTTCGCCCGTTACGAACTCATCCGAGATATTTAGGCTCCAAACCTACCCTGAAAAATTCAATCCTTGAACTCCTTTTGTTCGAGAGTTATCGTGTTAACGACCGAACGAACGGCCGAACAGAATCGATTTCGACCACGGATTCTTGATCAGTGAGTTGAACCAAATCGTTTAAGACCATTTTCAGCCAAAAAGTTGAAAATTACAGACATTTGGGCAAATTGATAAGCACTCTGTTCCGAGGAACAAGAACGCCAAAAATGATTCGAATAATTAGAATTAATTTTGTTATTTTGGTATCTGTGATGATGTTCCTTAATTCTTGTTCCAACATTCATATCACACTTCAACTGATAAACACCGGATTTATCTTCTTTATTGCTCTTTGATTCATTATTCTTAATTAATTTTGCCAGGCTATTGCATTTTCGGAATGATATATTTACCTGTTGGTTTTGAAGAAACCTTTTAATTTGGCGACTCGGATGCCAAAATATGTTAAGATATTCGATATTTTATTTGTATCCACAATTTCTGGAAATACTAAACTAACTCTGCATCAAATCCATTGTTCGATAATTTCTTATTGCAAAATAATGTTCATTGTTTCTCCGCGTTGTTGTTGAATCCAAAAAAATTAATTGCACCATAATTTTCCATTTCTGTGTGTGAATTTGACATTTCGATGAATACACGGATTGTCCAGCCCGTCGTTAAAACGATAACTCTCGAACGGAATGAGCTAGAGAGTTGATAAATATATCGTTTTAGTTCATTATTGCGCAAAGTGGTTTCGGAGTAACGAAAAAAATTTTTTTTTACATTACACATTTCAAATTCTATTTTTTTTTGAGATGTAGTTCCATCATGAGAATCCATTGATATCATTTTCAACTCTAACAAGCTAATACTTTCGGAGATATGATTTTTCAATAATAAATCTTAATTCTATGGATTCACAAAATGCTGTGATCGAAAATTAACGTACGTATTTGTATCTATGAATTTCAGGATCAGTGTTTATACATGTCATCTTATCTACAGATAAGAGACATGTCATAAATATTTCTAGTTCTATTCCCCATGATATACAATACCTCCTGTTTAAAGTGACAATTCTTGAATTTCACAATAACTATGAACAAAATAATTCTAAAGATTTTCATTAAGCGTCTGACGAAGGAGTCTGATATAGACTGCGAAACGTTACGATATAGATATTTCTTCGTTGATGTTGTTTCGTTGTTGTTTGTTAGGCAACATTGTTCAATTGATTGCTTCTGACAAATATCTTGTGTTTCTTACGCAGAAGGAAATCACAAAATAATTAATCTTTATTTTATAGATATTTTTCAGAGTTTGGGAGAGAAAACCCAAAAAAAAAACCTTTTAATAATGAGTATACCTCCCACAGTATCCTTTAATGATTATTTAAAACAAAGTATGATTGAATGCAAAATGACCAATGAAATAACCTCAGCCATTGTATAAATATGAGGATTACAGGATATTATAATTTTTGAGTGATCATATAATTCCCATGGATAGTCCATATGATGATGGAAATACATATATACTTTAGTAAGTTAATCAAATTGGGTTCAGAATATCTCCAGTAAAAACAAAACTGAAATATTGGCTAATTTTCAATTGATATAATATAATTCTCAGAGTAGATTTGAGGAATGAATATTTCGGATAAGTTCATTATTGGTTTTTTTTTTAAGACACTTTCTTGGGTTTAATTTCTCTTATGATGCAGTTCTATCATAAGAATCCATTGATATCATTCCCATCTCTGAGAAACCAATACTTTCGGAGATATTATTTGTCAAAGTTTGAGCAAGAGCGCCAAAGCTCCTGTCCACAGGGCTTTTCCACATTTTTCTATTCATGTTTATTACTGACGCTCCAAATTTTCACCACGCATCTGTGGAAAATTATATGGGCTTTCGTTTAATGTGTAGGATTATAGAAAAAGAAGGATGCTTTAGGAAAGCTAACCACTAGTATAATTCAACGATGAAAGGACTATAGCAGAGACCAAAGTTCAGAGCAATCCACATAGTGTGATTTCATCGAAGTTGAAATCAAACTATGTGGATTGCTCGGAACTTTGGTCTCTGCTAGTCCTTTCATCGTTGGATCATTGTGATTATTCCAAACATCTTACGGACGGGTTTCCCCTCCCAACTTTTACTAAAGATTTGTTTCGTCTCACCACTAGGTATTATTTCTCAATCGATAGAATGTGCAAACCCTAAACAAACAATATTTGTCACAAGGACATCGTATTACGCAGCCCCGTGTTCTAGTAATGAATAACATTCTTCTGTTTGCCTACACCTTGATTGGAAAAGATAGTTTCCTCAATTTGGAACGATGCGCTCTTGGAGAGGACAAAGTAATCCAGTTTGATTATACCACTAATTCCTTCCCACCCTTAAGATCGGCATCTCTTCATTTTCAGATCGCAACTTCTTTGATGTTCGTTTCATGTCGTTATACTTGAAATATTTTCGTAATTCATACTACTACTACTATTACTGAAATGAATATCACGCAGCGGATATCAGAAGATTTTTCTGCCGTAAATTCATTATTATTCATTTGCTTTGAATGTTTTTGGATATTTGTCCGGAATACGGACGCTATAAATACTTTTTTGCCAGTTTTTGTGTACCCAACATCGGCATCGTCAAATAAAAAAAAACTGACGTAGAACTCAAAACGATATGACACATTCAATGTTTAATATGGCGGATGTTTTTCACAATACGTAAACATGGGATTCAATTGAAAGTTATTTACAAACAGAATATGCTATATGGTCATGAATGAAAATTTAATTTTGTGGACCTGACAAGGAAGTAGATTATAAGTAATCATTAAAGGATACTGTGGAGGGTATACTCATTATTGAAAGTTTTTTTTCTGGGTTTTCTCTCCCAAACTCTGAAAAATATCTATAAAATAAATAAATAATTTTGTGAAATTCAAGAATTGAATTCCACAAAATAACTATCAACAAAACAATTCTAAAGATTTTCATTAAGCGTCTGACGAAGGAGTCTGATATAGACTCCGAAACGTTACGATATAGTTGTTTCTTCGTTGATGTTGTTATGTTGTTGTTTGTTAGGCAACATTGTTCAATTGATTGCTTCTGACAAATATCTTGTGTTTCTTACGCAGAAGCAAATCACAAAATAATTAATTTTTATTTTATAGATATTTTTCAGAGTTTGGGAGAGAAAACCCAAAAAAAAACCTCTCAATAAGAAGTAGATTATCTTTTTTTGCAAGATGCTCCGCCTTTAGAACCAAATCAAATGTGTCAACAAGGAAATATAATATGATATCGACGATCAATGGCGAACGTTGGTGAATGTTAAATTTTCCGTCTTTAAATTCTACAGGATTTTTTCTGGATAACATTAAGATTATATTTTAACTTATCATTTAAGGATACTTCGGGAGGTGAAACATAAATTTTAAAATTGGTTCTGCGTTATAGAAATACTAGATATTGTTCAGAAGCAATATATAGAACAACTATTCTGTAACGTTTCGGAGACTAAATCAGGTTCCTTCACCAGAGACCAAACGAAAATCTCAAGAATTATTTTTGTTGACAGTTATTCTGAAATTTGTCAGTTTCTCTGAAAGTCGTCACACTGACTGTCAGTGGAAGGAACATTTTTCCTTTATTCTTATTGATCTACCATTTTCACGTATAGGAACTCCTCATACCGAGTGAGAGGTTCAGCATTCGGATATTTTTCATTGAAATAAACACAAAATTCTATCTCCAGAAAATCCTAAAAATCAGAATTTCTGTCTGATGTTGATAAACGCCGAACCATTTTAAGTTTAGTTTTTTACAGTAGGTGAATAAAAATTAACTAATTCGACATAAATTCAGATACGAGTACCAATTCCAACGATTTATAATATTCACTGTAGGCAAGTAGGTACTAGGAGAACATACAAGATGGTCCAAAATATTATTTGTGAGTTTCAGTATCTATACCAGTAGCGTTTTTGTGTTAAAATAGTGTTTATTTGATGAAGACTTAATTTAAAAATTTTCACATGTATTTCAAATATGAAAAATTAATATCTCGAGAATTATTGACCCGAATGGCGTTACGTGTGTATTACTAAATTCAGAATTTTATGGTCTATCCAAGTCAAGAAAAAAAACAGCGGCTTGTTCCTTAAAGATAAATTACTTTGACGTATCGAATTATTTTTCGATTTTCCTGAAACGGAATGAAATAAATTCAGGATTCCATACTTATGGCGCTCACTGTATATTGTTGATTTAATGAACGAGCTCAAGTTCCTGTCGTGAAATCAGTGCTTTTATATATTTTTTTATGGTGATGAAATAATGAAGCACAATGTGAAATTTTCAATATTTTTGGTTGAGAGAACTCAGCAATTGTAAATTTTACCGATCTGGACGAAATTCGTTCTCTTCAATTAAAATTCATTTATTCGAGAAACATTGAAAAATACACGGAGAATCTTCCAACATTATGTTTCGCATTCCCCTTCTATGTGCGGAGAATCTCAGATTTATGGGCTTATCAAGGGTGGTGATCCTTCCCGATGTAGATTTCAACGGCAATGAAGCGCTTTTGCTTCACCGCAATGGGGAAATTCGTTTGAATAATATACAAAAGACTTGAGGTGAAAAGAAAAATGTCTTCAGTTCCCGATAAAAGCATAGTAGAATCTTTATTTCACACTCTAGATGCCATAAACCTGCTGAGGAAAGAAACAATGGTCCTACTCCCCTTTCTGAGGTGAATAATCATTTACATGTTTTAAAAAAACATCCAAGTAAACTAAGGCAGAAGTTCAATTCGCTCCATTGACATAACAAAAAGAGTTTGAAACGAAAATAAGCTAAAAATCCCTTCTTGAAGAAGAGGATATTAATCGGTAGATTTTATTCTTTGTTTAAAATGATTCATTTGAGTGTGCAATAGCGAAGCCCATTTATTTAAATTGTTTCCGTAAGTTCCATTGTAAAATTTTATTGAATCAATTTTTATTCAGATATAAACTTGTTGGAAAAGCACTTCAAATTTCAAAGCCAGATTTAAGCCAGATCGGTCGCCCATCCAACTACTGAACTCGCCCAAAGCAGCTTGGCTTCCAGGAAAAAAAATGTTTACAATACTTCCAATAATATAGGTCCCATCGAGTTTTAATCTAGAACTTGGCTGTGAATTAAGAGTTTGAAGGCTCTTGCAAAATTAACAGGAAACTCAGTCTTCGAAGAAACTATATCTCCTAGGGCTTCACACGAGACGAGAGTATAAAAAGTCTCGTCTCGCTCTCGCCAATTCCCAAAAAATTAAGTCTCGTTATCAGTTGTCTCGTCTCGTCTCGCTTAATTCTGAATAACGATAATAAATATTATAATATATAAATGAAATGGTATACAATAATGAATAATTTTGTAAAGCTATATTTATTACGCTCTTATACAAAAATATTTGTACATGTACAATTGTACATATTATTTTTAATTTTAAATTATCAATCAACTTTTAAATTACTCGATGACCAAGAATTCAAACATAATCACGCTTGCATCACATCATTTTCCAATGATATACGTGTTGATGTACAGAGGAAAATAATCTTTCAACATGTACGGATGTAGCCATTAATAAATCATCGGCCATCTTGGAAAGTGTAGAAGGAACTTTTTCATCACTCTCCACCACTAAAATATTTTGATTCCTATATTTGCTCTTTCTAACAGCAAATATTCTTCAAACTCAGCTTTCCAATATTTCGAAAGTTTTATTTATGTTTTAAATAGGCTATCGATATCGATACATTTTTAAATAGAATTGAACAATTTGGTATAGTTTTCAAAGAATGCCTTCCCAGAGGGTAGATCATTGAGGGTGTTCTTGTCGTTTTCCTCATAACACTTTTCGAAACATTGAATAGCTTCATTTCTTCACCAGTTTTCTTATACGTAGTTCCACAGATGTCTACAATAATTGTTCACATCTTCACTACAAGGAGCACAAGAGAATTAATTTCTCCAGATGTTCAGATAGAGACGAAATTTTCAAAGCTTTAGGGATTTAGGGACAATAAAAGTTGTCCGATAAGTTTTGCTTGCATAATGGCATCCGTTTTTATGGTTCTATATTTTCTTGAGAAATAATCTCAATTATCGCAAGGTCATAACGAATTAATAATCTTCTAAACAATCGTGTATTTCTAGAACGATCGATGCATAATATAGACAAAATATATTGGTTATTATAGTGGAAACTCTTCATATTCAATTGTTTTCTATGGGAGTTGAAAAAAGTCGAGTCGAATATAAAACTTCATACAAAAAATTTAACGAGACCAAAAACGAAACTCTCGTGTTGCGCTGTATGTGGTCTTGGTATCGCCTATAATATTTTTGAAAAGGTCTCGTCTCGCTTTTACGAGACGAGAACGAGACGAGACGAGAAAAATCTCGCTCTCACGTGAAGCCCTAATATCTCCCATCGTCCGCAATATTCGCGACTGTGCACACGGTTCCTAAATGCCATTCGATCTTTAGAAAGCGTGTTATTGACAGGTGTCTAATTTACAGTGTTGCCACTATAGGAATCTTGATTTGGATCTGCCCCTATCATCCAGTTTTTGAAATCCCCTCATTCGCACATTCACGAAGGGACGTCTGTCTACCTGTATTCTGTTAATCAAGCCACTCGTAGACGTTGAACTCCTGACTAGCATTTCGATGACTTATCCGAGACGTCTAATCGAATTGAATTTGCGATTTTCGCTGAATCTGAGATTCCCCCTAATACATCAACGATTCACGCTTGAAGTGGAATAAACCAAAAAGAATTTCATGGAATTGATTGGTCTCTTCAAGATTTTCCAACTCATAAAAATTTAAAATATGTTAGGAATATCCTTAATAATAAACCCATCCATTGTACACCAACTCTCGCAATATTGAATATTGAGGTATCTATTTGCAGTAGTGACCGACCGAAAGTTCAGTTTCGGTTTCGGCCAGTTTCGGCCTTAGTTTTGGTTTCGGCCCAAAATGGCCGAAACTTGACTGTTCGTGAATTATCCTGGTCATTTGGCCAGGAGTTAAAAGTAGGTATACATAATTGTCGTACAAGTTATTGTAATCTATTTTTGTTAAGACTGAGAATTCACTTTAATGATTATTAATTAGATTACATAGGGTGATTCCAAATAAGACGTGAAACTTGGAGGAGGAGTTAGTATGTCTCATTAGCTGTTGTTTAATACATATTTATTAATAACCGAAAATCAACAGTTTTTGGAGTTTGGGTGATTTTTAAAAGATTTCTGAACTTAGTTCATATTTCGTCAATTTTTTCTACGTTGACCAAATTTGATGATAATTTTGGTTCATTTTCATCAGAAAAGGATATGATATGTACTAAAAAATCGAAACTATGCTGTATAAGAGGTTGAAAAAGAATTAGTATGATTTGAAATGTGGTATATGAATAAATGAAAAATCAATTTGTAATAGCAATTTGTCTGCAACTTTCGAATTTCACAATTTTGTAGGGCGAAATTATTTTAAAAACTTGCCAAATTCCTTCTTTATTCTATAAAAGTTTTCGTTAGATTGCATAACTAGTTTCGTTTCAGCAGATATTTTATAAGCAACCTTTTGAATATCCGGCATATAATATAGTGAATGTGTATCAAAAGACAGCGTGAGTAAATTTCAGGCGGAAAATAACAACTGAAGATATCAGAAAGACGGCATGTGCTTGCCCTTATGGAATGGTGGAACATAATTTATGAATACATTTTCTAATGAACTTTCGAGCTCATTTGCAACAAAAAAATATTGAATTCGTTATTTTTCTCTATTTGCTTCTTACATCCCATTTCAAATCATACTAATTCTTTTTCATCAGAACCAGAACTCAAATATCTCGGAAACTGTTGATTTTTGGTCATCAATAAAAATGGCTCAAACCACAGCAAATTATCCATACTAACACCTCCTCCAAGGTTGACGTCTGATTTGGAATTACCCTGTATACTTCGACTGCTTATTTTTATAACTTGGTAATATCAAAATAATAAATAAAGATATCAAAAAAGTTGTCTTTTTAATTTATTTAACACTGCTTAACTGTTTTTATGTATATGCAAATAAAATTGTAAAAAATACAGTAGATTTCAGTATGAAATATAATGTTTCGGTTTCGGTTTCAGCCGAAACTGAGACCCTGGCCGAAAGTTCGGTTTCGGTTTCGGCTGAAAAACCAGTTTCGGTCGGACACTAATTTGCAGAACTATTTTTCACCGATATATCGTGACTCAAAGTAATATGTGGTTTTGATGGGAGAATAAATTAACACCTAGTGTATCAGGTACGAAATTCTTCAATAATATTATTAAAATTGGTTCAAGCCCTGTAGACAGGAGCTTTGGCGCTCTTGTTCAAACTTTGACAGATCATATCTTTGAGGGTGTTGGTAAGAGTTGAGAATTATATCAATGGATTCTTAGGATACAACTTCATCTTAGCAGAAATTAAATCATACATCATAAAAGAATTTAAATTCAACAAGAGTGCCAAAACCAATAGACGAATTCTACCCAACAACGAACTCATCCGAGATATTCATTCCTCAATGCTATGATGAACGATAATATATATCTTTCCTCAAATCCACTCCAATATGCCAATATTCCAGTTTTGTTTTTATTGAAGATATTTTGAACTCAATATTATTAACTTACCATTACCATTCCATCATCATATGGATTAACCATCGGCATGAAAATATCAACCAAAAAAAGTATGATATCATATTATAATTCTCATAATTCTACGATTGCTGAAATGAATTAGACAATGTCATGTCTCAGGAAAATAAGTTGACATGTATCAATACAAATCATATTATAATAATTCATAGATAGAATAATTATAGCATTCTGTGAAAACATAGAAATATTCATTATTGAATTTTTCAGAAATTATATCTTGTTAGAGTTAAAAATGATATCAATGGATTTTTATGTAATATATACATAGACATAACATAACTACTTAGCTCTATGCTTGCACGGCACAATAATGGCAGAACTTCAATCTTTCGACTGACGATCGCGCGGATGTTGTCGGCTTATAATTGCGGAAATTTCAAATTAATTTAAAGAATTATTAGTATTTATCAAGTAAAATCAATTTCTCCCCATTAGACGGTACTCAGTTATTTTAATTATGTCATCCACTCTAATTGAAAGGAGATATGAATCCAGGAACTACAATTCTGGATTCTTGAGAATACATGAAATTGATATTTTCATTAACTAGTAAGCTTGAAAGTTTGCATATCTCTTAACTAGGTGTATTCAACGCCTTCAGAATAATTTAATGCGGGCCGCCGAAATCCAATTATTAATAACAGAACGCTGTGAATACCTATATCAAAGAATTTCACAGGAGTATTATTATCAAGGGGATAAAGTCAGAGAGGAAATATGTTGTTACAATGAGAGAGAAGTACCTAATGAAAATTCTTGATGGTAGAAATGGGTACAGCAGATTCAACTCGAAAGAAGTGTGTTGATATACAGGGTCACTCTTTCTTAACCTCACCCAAAATTATACAGAGAATTAATCAAGATATTTTCATGTTTTTATCACTAAAAAATTTCTTGAAGATGATGGATATCCGACTCAATTCATAGATATTAATCATGATGTGGAAGAGCTTCTAATAAAATAACAATCAATCAAGTACAACAAAATAATCAAGAAGAAGAACAACACAATATGTTGAATTGATGCCTTATGTTCGTGGACTTTATGAAAAAATTTGAAGAATCGGTTCTAAGTTCAATATAAGAACCGTTTTCATGACACAAAATGATCTTAGGTCTTTATTAACAAAACTGTACCAATTAACGAAAAAACTGTGTATATAATATTTCTAATATTCCTTGTATTTGTGGCAAATCGTATACAGGAGAAACATCGAGATCACTAGAAGTAAGAAAGCCTGAAAATAATAACAACTTGAGCAATAGAGACATACAAAAATCAAAAATAGCAGAACATGTATGTACAATCCAAGGAGATGATATGATGGATTGGAGTAATACAAAGATTCTGATGACAGAATGTAATTACGTTAAAGGGAAACTTAAGAAGTCAACTTGTATTATGCATATAATGCAATTCTGCTCAATTGGAATTGACCATATTTGGCTTAACTTATTAGAAAAGGAGTGGGAACTTGGAAATTTCTCTACTAAGTAAAGCTATGTTAGGATGATTTTCAAATACTGTGAATGTGATAATTCTCGAATTTCAGAATAGCTATATTAACAAAAAATAATTCTGAAGATTTTCCTTAAGTGTCTGATTTAGACTCCGAAACGTTACGAAATAGTTGTTTCATCGTTGGTGTTGTTTCGTTATTGTTTGTGAGGCCACATTGTTCAATTTATTGTGTTTCTTACGCAGAACCACAAAATAATAAATTTTTATTTAATAGATATTTTTCAGAGTTTGGGAGAGAAAACTCAGAAAGAAACCATTTAATAATGAATATACCTCCCACAGTATCCTTTAATCTTTAATGATTACGGAAAAACATGTGTGAAATAAAAAGATTATCATTTTGAAATTGCTTCGGCGTTAGAAACACAAGACAGAAGAAATATATATATAACAATATTCCTAATAAATAGTAACGAAACAACATCAGCGATAAAACGGCTATAGCGTTTCGTGGATCATCAGTCTTCTTCTTCAGAAACCAAGCAAGAACAACAAACCAATCTTTTGAATGTGATCCCTTATGTTCGCGGCCTTTCGGAAAAAAATCAGGATAATCGGTTCTAAGTTCCAAATAAAAACCGTTTTTATGATACAGAATGATCTTGTGACTTTATCAACTAAGACTATGAACCGATTAATAAAAAAAACCAAGAACTGTGTATATACAGGGTGAGTCTTTTACCACTGCATTAATTTTAACCAAAGATTCCTCTCATCAAATGAAACACTTTTTTCATTTACCATTTTTCCAGATTCGGCTCAGGTAAAAAGTTACAAGCGTTTAAAGATTTCACAATGTGCTAATACACTCCCGCATATAAATTATCTATGACATTGTTGGCGGACGAGAATAAGGCATGGTAACGTGGTTTACAGCTTGATTCGGGATTCCAACGCTCAGGGACGGATCCATAAAAGTAGTGAAATTTCTGGAGTTTTCCATTTTAAAACATTCAATGAAGAATATCTTGAAAACGGTGCGTTTCAGGAGAAATGATGAAGAATAATATAATGTTCTAAAACGATGGAATATTCTTGAAATGACTCAAGAAAAACTTTATATGCTTTCTTTATGCTAATTTCGTTTAGTTTTATGAATCCACGAGTTCATAACTAGAAAACCAGTAGAAGTAGAAAATAACTAATATTTGGAAAATATGTATCATAGTTATAGGAAACTTTACGCCAACACTCATTTTATTCGAAAAAAGGATGTCAAAGCTACAAAATAAAAACTGATATTTTTTCAAAATTTCAACAGCCTGTATCTTTTTACCTGAGCTGAATTAGGAAAAATGTTAAATGAAAAAAGTGTTTCATTTCATGAGAGGAATCTTTAGTTAAAATTAATGCGTTGGTCAAAGACTCACCCTGTATAATATTCCTTGTATTTGTGGTGAATCGTATAAAGGAGAAACATCGAGAACAAAAGAGGTAAGAAAGTAGGAACATATGAACAACTTAAGGAATAGAGATATACAAAAACCAAAAATAGCAGAACATGTATATACAATCCGAGGAGATCACATGATGGATTGGAGGAAAAAAAAAAGGTTCGGATGACAGAGTCTGATGGCATAAAAAGGATACTTACGGAGTCGACTTGACCTTTCCGATATTATGAAAATTGGCACTCAACTTTCATCACTCATCCCAGCAACCTTGAGACTTATACGAAGTAATTTCTAATATCGCGCATCTGCAATCGTTTCAAATATTCTCATCCGAATAGGATTAAGCTGATTTGATTCCGTATGCGAATACAAAACACGACAGTTCAACACCCAGAAACATAATTTTGGGGTAGTTTTTAATAATAAACAGGATTTCTAGGTATTAATCAAAGAATTCGTCTGGAGATAAAATATTTCGTTCAGTAGAATATTTTACTTATGGTAATAGCTAGTAAAATTTAATCTTGGTATTTTCGTGGAGTAACATATTGATTCTTGTATCACGGAGGAAATCAAACTTTTATATGATTCAATCGAATATGAGAGGGAGATTCTTGATATTTCTGTTGAATAGACACATATGGAAAAAATATATTGATTTTTCATTATTTTATTATCTCCTATATTCTTTTCTTTTTGACTGGAGACCAATGATAGATATCGGTAGTCCTTATATTGTTTGACGTGTATCCGTGGAAGTGGAACGTTTAAACTGTAGTGTGTTCTCTCAATCATTTTAGTTTTTCTAGGAATATATTGAACATTGGCGCGAATGTTAAAAACGTGTAGAGGTTTTTGAAGGATGACCGAGAGGGAGCTATTAGATTAACATTACTATTTAATATTCAATAAATGAAAAAAAAATAGTGATATAGATATTTCAATTCGTTTTTCCACCAAAGCCTCTGGCAAACAGCACAAGTAAGGCCTGTTCAGGGGAACAGCTGCGCCAAAAAAACCCTAAGAAGTGAAAGAAATACCTAAGAGCCTTCGAAGTTCTCAGTACGGTTCTGTGCGTAAGTATGAGATTTCTCCATGAACAACGTCGCTATAACGTCTCAGTGGGAAGCAAGGAGCTCAAAATGAACGCTATACATCATTTGAAGTACAAAAGCTTAGGGGCTCAGTTCGCCGCATACTGAAAGCTCGACCAATGCTGATATCGGCCACTTCGAACCTAAACTACCTCTTGGAATGAACATTTGAATAGCTGGGCCTAGATGGAAGCCAATTTTCAGATGATACCGAACATTATGACTATGGCAGGAAGTTAATGCCAATAATTTATTACTATGGCGACTATACGGTTATCTGATGATTTCTTGTACAAACCGATTTTTGCTTCAGAAATTTCACAAATAATGAATTCATTGCATGATACGGAAAAAAATCTGTGCAGGCTCCCCTATTTCTTGGGAACGAAAACAAAAATTATCACATATTCTGCGATAGATACGTCGAGTATCACAAGGAAAATATGAAGAAAATGTGAGAATTCATATACTGCAGAGTCAAAAAGTAGAGATATGATATTACTGATATAAGTAATAGTGGGAAGGTTTAACGGGTAATTCCGCAAAAGGAGCAGAGAATTGCAAAATACAAAATAAATATTTCCATTTCGTATTTAAATACTTTGTTCAGAAAACCGTTCTTTTTATTTGAAATAACTTTTAAAACAAATCTTGTATGTGCAAAAAGTACAATACTCTTTCATAAATACATTATAGTATAAGCAATCAGATCACATAAGCACTGATAACGTGAGATAATAATCATTGATTACAAATGCTTAGGCACAAAAAAGTTTTATTTTACTGATGTTGCATTTTCCAGCATTGTTATTCAGATAACAATAACAAAAACAAAAAAATAAACTGCTAAATAAATGTCACCTCGATTTTTTCGTACACAGAAAGTAGTAGCATTTTCCTTTGAATTATTGTAGCATTAAATTAATGTATGGTATATTACGAAAATAATAAGAAATAAAAAAAAAGTTGAAATTTTAGTAATATTGGGGTCAATTTTCTAAGCTTATCGATAACCCTATACGTTCTTCTAATTACTTACTTGATTTGCCAGATATAAAATAAAGAAAGTTAAATATAATTATTTAGTATTTTTTTAAATACACTATTTTGGAAATACGTATTTTGCATTGAGTATTTCAAATAGAAAATATAAAAAGTATTTGTATTTTGTATTACAAAACACTTTAAAAACTATTTTACACATATCTGCAAAAAAGTACCAAGAATCGGTCAGTGAAATACAAAATATGTTTAGGCCATCCAAATCAAACTCCAAACCCCTTCCGCATATTTATGAAGTTTTTTCGGTTCGAACCTTTCTCTGCCTTCCAAATTTTTGCAGATGAATCCTTCAGAATTACACCGAGAACACGATTCTTAGGAGAACTCGAGTGAAAATATCTCTGATATAAATTCTCCTGAAAAATGATGTACCCCCATTTAAATTTTCTGAATACTTTCAACTGGTTTTATAGGGGAGAAAAAAATAATTTATGGCCTTTTTAGAGGATGGTATGGATTACACGCTTGCATTAAAATAATACTCCGGTTTCGATGAGGGGAATTTAGCAGCACCTGAGCTTTCCCTCGGCAGTAAAAGCTGCTAAGTGCAAATACAAATTTGCGAGCTCTTCGGATGGATGTTCCCAAAGTTCATAGCGTGTTTGAAACACTTTAAACTAGGCATGTTCTGAGTAATCGTGGGCTAGTGATGAAATATAATGGGGCAGTTGAAGTTAGAAGTTTTGTCATACTAAATTGAGCTATTCTCCTTATAGTCAGGGTGATGGAATGCTGGACTAATTCTGCTCCTATAGTTGCGATGTTATAAAATGATATACAGGGTGAGTCTTTGACCACTGCATTAATTTTAACCAAAGATTCCTCTCATCAAATGAAACACTTTTTTCATTTAACATTTTTCCAAATTCAGCTCAGGTAAAAATATACAGGCTGTGGAAATTTTGAAAAAAAATCAGTTTTTATTTTGTATCTTTGACATCCTTTTTTCGGATAAAATGAATGTTGGCGTAAAGTTTCCTATAACTATGATACATATTTTCCAAATATTAGTTATTTTCTACTTCTACTGGTTTTCTAGTTATGGACTCGTGGATTCATAAAACTAAACGAAATTAGCATAAAGAAAGCATATAAAATTTTTCTTGAGTCATTTAAAGAATATTCCATCGTTTTAGAACCTTATATTATTCTTCATCATTTCTCCTTAAACGCACCGTTTTCGAGATATTCTTCATTGAATGTTTTAAAATGGAAAACTCCAGAAATTTCACTACTTTTATGGATCCGTCCCTGAGCGTTGGAATCCCGATTCAAGCTGTAAACCACGTTACCATGCCTTATTCTCGTCCGCCAACAATGTCATAGATAATTTATATGCGGGAGTGTATTAGCACATTGTGAAATCTTTAAACGCTTGTAACTTTTTACCTGAGCCGAATCTGGAAAAATGGTTAATGAAAAAAGTGTTTCATTTGATGAGAGGAATCTTTGGTTAAAATTAATGCAGTGGTCAAAGACTCACCCTGTATATTACTAGCCGTTAGTTTTCTGCTTGAAGTTTGAATATTTTGAGCAATTTTAATCCGTCCGATCGAACTGATATTCATTATAGATTTCGTAACTCACCGAAAAGATCCAAATCCCAAGATACGTTTACTGGAGTAACGCTCCTTTAAGTTTTTCATTGGGTTAAAATTCAAAAAAAAAAAATAAGGAACGCTATTTCGGACGCTCCGAGATTCGATCCCGCCGCCCCGCGAGGCTCGGAAGCTATGAATTCCCAATCCAACGCCTTAGCTCACTCGGCCACGTTGCCTACATGAATCAACTCCGATTATGTACCAAATAAAGATTTTTAGTACTCGGATGATTTCCGTCTTTCGATTTTCAGAATATCGTCAATCCTGTCTAGCGATCGATCGATTTTCGAGTAATTCCGTTCGAAATTCAAATTCGATTAGACATTTCTCCTCGCTCGTTCAGACCGTAAACGTCGAAAGTGGGAGTCCTGCCAAACATCATCTAGGACATGCTCTAATATGACTTACATATATTTTATATTTTATTAAGTAGATGAATACATAGATTATATTTCGAACAAAAAATTATTATACTGTGATTATTCATTAAAATGTTATAAAATATCGAATATTTTCTTTACATAAAAAAATCGAAACCGTGATATGAAAGCAAAAAAAAAGGTCATTACACTTCCTCAATTAATTGCTAGATGTATCGAATCAGTACAATAAATAAAGATTGATGAATGTTTTTTCTTAAATCCGCCGTTTACTCGTATCAGCTAGTACTATCCAAGTATCAAAAATATTTCATCAAAGTTTCGAATTCTCTTTATCAACTCTCCAGGAGGAACTATTTTTATTAAAACCATAAAACTGTTCATAGACGTTCGATATTTGTCAACCTGTCGAAATCCCTCCATTATGTTGGAGGAACCTTAATGAAATGGGGCGTTACTCGCATGTTTTTTCTGCCATTTGATGAAACGCTATCGAAGGGGTGGAGAGAAACGAATTGCCTGCTCTCAACAAAATTGTTGAACAAACGAATTGAACCTTTTTCATTCCCGAAAGACTAAGGTAACCTAACAAATTTCACCCCATTACTGCTATTCTGCCATAGATGAGCATGAGATAAATGGTATTCCCATAAATGAAAGGTAAAAAGTACTGTTAGCAATAAACCCGATTGGTTTTTTCCACAAGGGTGCTTCACCCCACATGTTGAAAGTCCCCTCTGCTACAACTTGGCGCAAAACGCTGGAATATCACTTTGATTGAAGATCTGGTTTTAATTGGGACTTATGAAGGAAGGTGAGTGTTTGTACAGGTTCCCTTTTCAAAACACCGCTATTTGAGTTTTACGTTTAATGAAACATCGAAAGGAAATTCCTTCCTTAAATGAACTCTAGATATCGAACTAATTGATTTGAAGAAGAAAACACGAAGACACTAAAGGGAATATTGATTTAAGTGGCTGGAATAAAAATACCAGGAAACAGAGTATGACAGCATCAGGTCAGGTTCGATATAAATAGCACATAAAAAAATATCGTTTGTGTAATGATCAAAACCGTTCACTAAAGAAATTTATAATAATCAGGGATTCGTTATATTTGAACACAAAATTTCAAATTGGTCATTGAACAATTCAAAGAAAGTCTCTCTTCGATGAAAATTTATATCCGAATATCCATACAGTTTTGTTTCAGTTCAACATTTCAATTAATAAATTTCATAGAAGGAAAATACAATAAATAAACAGCTTTGTGAAATGTCGAAGACACTCTGCGATTTTTCGAATTCCACTTTTTTTTTATACTTTCCTAAGGATTGAATGCTTGTAGCTTTTACTTGATGCAAATCCACAATAACACAAATGAAGAATGATCAATGATTCACTCTTATTTATTCGATATTGTGGCTATTATTCTTCAGAATTAATGATCTCTTTATATTACGATAGATGACCTGAACATAGAGTTTTTTGTTCTACTTCTTCTAACGACTCATTTAAAATCATACACAATCTTATATTCCTAGTACTTTGTAAACAATCGAAAATTCATTCCTATAGCTTTTATAAATTCATTATCTAATTAAATAGATGGAGTACCGGATTTGAGATAATTTTTCATTAACTGAATTACCCGTATGTTTTTCTCTATTTATTCCCACCATTTCCCAATAATTTTGTTAGGCACCTTTATACAAATTGTGTAGAATTTTGACTTATGTCCTGCTAATAAATGATTCGAATAATTAAAATTAATTATGCTACTTAATTCTTGTTTCGAAATTTCAACCAATTTTTCCTATATATAATACGCAACTAATATAATTCAAATTATCTTCTTTATTGCTCTTAACCTTTTAATTCGGTGACTCGTTTTGCCTAAATATGTTGAGCTGTTGAATTTTTTATTTTTATCCATAATTTCTGATTAACTTACCAAAGTATATATTTCCATCATCATATGGATTATCCAAGGGCATTATATTATCACACAAAAATCATAATATCCTATAATCCTACGATAGCTGAGGTTATTTCATTGGTCATTTTGTATTCAATCATATTCTTTTTTCTAGAACAGGAGGTATTTCATATCATGAGTCTATAGCTCGTTCCTTTCGAGAGTTATCGTGTTAACGGACGGCCGGACAGAATCGATTCAGACCACGGATTCTTGATCAGTGAGTCGAACCAAAACCCCTCTGTTCCGAGGAACAAGAGCGCCAAAAAATGGTCGACTACATCTCTCCCGCTGAGAATGACCTCGTAAATAGTGTTTTAGACACAGATAAAATCATTGCAGGAATGGAAAAGAGGCATGCTCATTATAATAAGCAATTGAAAGAGTATATCGACCAGAATGTAAAAGAAAAACCATAGGGTGAAGTTCATCCTATGGTATTGAAAAAATTTACTAGGATCGTTTCTTGAGTCGGTATAAATTTTGTGAAATTGCCCTTTTAACAGCCTTTGACTTATCACTGGATGCACCCAATACTGCTTTCTGTGCCGTTTCCTTGATTTGGCTCCTAATAGTAGAGCTACCACACAAGCGGTTTCAGTAAAATCCATGTTGTTACTGAATATAGTTTCACTATTTCAGTATCGTAATGAGTTCATTCCAGCATTAAAAACAGTGCTGGAATGAACTCATTCCCGCATTGTTTCTAGTTATATTTTTCGTTTTGTGGTAGTCAGCTGACATTCGATCCTATCAAATTTCAACACACGTTAATTATTGTCAATACAGGGTGTTGGAGATGTCTCCTTATTTTAGATAAAACACCTTTGGTTGGCTTTTTGTTGTTTATTTGAAATGCTTTACAAAATGTACATGTGAGATGTGAAGAGGTTATGTTTACTGTTTTCGTTTATGAAACTGTCGACTTTCGACCTTGAGAATAGCGAGAAAAAGAGAGAGAGCGTATGGATGTTTGTTGGGTTGTCAGCTTGGGTCACAGAATATTAAATTCAGATTCTATCTCAGCTGTTTGTGGCCTCAGCATTAAAAATAAATTTTATAAACTTCGACAAATTCCCAACATTCCGCCCACCTTGAAACCTAGTGGTTTCAAAGAAGTTACAATGAAATGTACAAATTTTGATGAAAAAAAAAAAAAAATAAAAAAATACAAAAATATAATACAATGAATAAAACGAAACTAATTTTAAGAAGCATCCTCGGTTGGAAGCAAACACATTTTCTGAATGGATCGCATCACTTCACCATTTTGTGTTTTCACTAACACTACCCGAGTGAGTCCATCCGAACCAGGGAACAGTTTTAGAACTCTGCCCATCTTCCATTTTAAAGGAGGGAGATTATCTTCTTTCAGAAGCACTAGAGCTCCTGCTTTGAGTTTTTCTTGACACCTTTTCCTCCATTTTGTTCGTTCTTGGAGGGTGGAGATGTACTCGATGGACCATCTAGACCAGAACCTTTGTAACGTCTGTGTTGCTTGCTGGTAATGATTCAGGCGATTGGTTTTTGTCTCCCCTAGGTTGGGCTCGGGTATTGCTGTCAGGGGTGCGCCAATTAGGAAGTGTCCTGGTGTGAGGGCATGGAAATCTTGTGGATCGGAGGAAATAGGGGTCAAAGGTCTTGAATTAAGACAAGCTTCAATTTGTGTTATTATTGTATGAAATGTTTCAAATGTTGGAGTGAAATTAACGTTGATTACTCTATGTAAGTGAAATTTAGCTGCCTTTACTGCAGACTCCCAGATACCACCTTGATGAGGTGATCTACTTGGAATGAAGCTCAACATAATTGAATCTGACGCTAAAGCGCTGCCTATGGTTTCATTTTCTTTAGATAGAAGCTTCAAGAATTCTTTCAATGAAGAATTAGCACCAATGTAGTTTGTGCCGTTGTCAGAGAATATTTTAACCGGTTTACCACGTCTGCTAATAAACCTTTTCAAACAGTTCAAAAAGGCATCTGAACTCATGTCATTCACAAGCTCTAAATGAGCAGCTTTCGTTGCAAAGCATATGAAAATACATAGATATACCTTGATGACCTTTGTGTTTCTTAATTTGTTTGCCCTAATATTGAATGGACCAGCAAAGTCAGTTCCACAGTACAAAAAGGGTCGGGATGCAGTGATGCGTTCTTTCGGTAAATTTCCCATTAATTGTTGCATGGTCATTGGTTTTGCCCGAAAGCAAACTATGCACCTTTTTAGCACCGATTTTATAGCGTTTTTGCCTGCAATTGGCCAATAGGTTTGTCGCATTATTGCCAAAAGTGCCAACGGACCCGCATGAAGATTTTGATAATGCATAGATTGAATTAGCATTTCCGTGAATTTGTGCCTTTGGGGTAAAATGATTGGAAATTTCTGCGAAAATTGCAAGTCTTCGGAATTCCTCAATCTACCACCAACTCTCAAAACCCTATCATCGTCTAGAAATGGATTCAACGACAAAATCTTACTGTGCCGTGGTATGTCTTTGTGTTGTGATAGTGCATCTATCTCCTCATAGAAGTCTTCCAATTGAGCTAGCTTTGTAAGGTGCAGCATTGATCTGTTGAGTTCCTCTACTGTCAAGAAGCTGGCAGATTTAATCTGACTTTTACAGTTATTGATGAATCTGAACACGTAAGCTTGAACTCTTTGTAATTTTGATATTGAGGAAAATTTATCAAATATATCTGACCTCTTGTGTGGTATGGCTAAGTTGATAAATCTTTCCTTCTGTTCAGGAATGCTATGAATTGCTGTAATGTTGTGTTCCGGCCAGACTTTTTCGTCTTCAGTTAGCCATGGTGCAGCATTCCACCATAGTGTTGAATTTGATAATTTGTCCGGTTCAAGCCCCCTAGAGATTATGTCAGCTGGATTATCCTTGCCTGCTACATGTCTCCACTGGTTGCTCCTTGAATCTTGCTGAATTTCAGAAACTCTGTTTGCCACAAACACCTTCCATTTGCAAGGCTCTCCTGAGATCCAAGCAAGTACAATTTGTGAATCACACCAATAGGTTGTGTTCTCTATGTCAATGTCCAAAGCTCTTGTAACCGTTTTAACCAACCTGGCTATTAGCACTGCTCCACATAATTCTAATTTCGGCAGTGATATGCATTTGAGTGGTGACACCTTTGATTTTGCACAAATTAGTTGCACAGAATGCTCACCACTGAAATTGGTCGATCTTGCATAGACGCAGGCACCATATGCTCGTTCTGATGCATCACAGAAGCCATGGATTTGAATTTTTATTGCGTCTGAACTGATTATTTGCCTTGGTATCTTGATGTTGTCAAGAGCGGCAAAATTTTCCTGAAATTGTAACCATTCTGTATGAATATCGTAGGGAACTGATTCATCCCAGGACAAGTTTAACCTCCATAGATTTTGCATTATCGATTTTGCCCTGATAATGCAAGGACCTACCAAACCTAATGGATCGAAAGTTTTTGACATGGTTGAGAGGATTTTCCGTTTTGTTACCCTCCTTTCTGTTGGACTTCGCTCAATGGTGAAATGAAGGATGTCCAGTTTAGAATTCCATATAAGTCCTAGTGTCTTTTTGGTGCCATCGTCACATAATGAATGTTCATCAGGAGTTCTTTCACCAGAACTTATTACCTCCTGCCTGTTAGAAACCCATTTCCGAAGGTTGAAGCAACCCTTCTCCAATGTTTCCTGAATTTCAATTTTCAACTGCACAGCACCCTCTATGGTGTGGGATCCGGTCAACAAATCGTCGACATAAAAATCCTTGATGATGATCCTTCCTAGATCTGGATTGAGTTTTGCTGCTTCTAGTCCAATTTGATGTAGACAACGAGTTGCTGGATATGATGCTATTGAAGTTCCATATGTGACGGTACGCAATTTGTACTTGCCGATTTCTTCATCTGTATTTGACCTCCACAGAATTCTCTGTAAGTCCTGATGAGGTTCCTGTACCATTACTTGGCGATACATTTTTTCTATATCGGCAGTAATGACAACATTATGTTTTCTGAAACGAACCAGAATGGAAAACAAATCCTGCTGAATTGTTGGACCAACCTTTAACCTGTCGTTTAAGGAGATCCCTGTACTTGATGCACATGAACCATCAAACACTACCCTTAATTTTGTTGTAGTGCTATCTTCTTTAATCACTCCATGGTGGGGCAAGTAATTTTTGATTTTCTCTGCATGGTCTGGTTTGTCCACCAGAACCATGTGTCCCAAAGTTTTGTACTCTTCCATAAAATTGACATATTGATGCCTGAAGTCGTTATCCTTGGCGAATCTTCTTTCCAGTTGGTTGAACCGTCGAAGTGCAACTTCGTATGTGCTACCCAGGTCTTTGATGTCTCCTTTCAACATTAATGGAACTGTGAATCGTCCAGACTCATCTTGAGAGAATTGTTCCAAGAATTCTTTCTGACATTCCCCTTCTTCTTGACTCAAATGAGTTTCCTCTGGACCTTCTTCAAGTTCCCAAAATTTCTGCAATTGAAAGTTGACATCTCTTGCCAGATTACAGCGCTTCTTTTGTTGCCTCATTGCTCCATGATCAGTGTCTCCTGATACAATCCATCCCAGTTTTGTTTTCTGGATGATGGGCTCATTAGCCTTCCCCTTGATTTGTCCGATACACATAAGGTCATAGAACAATGATGCTCCCAACAAAATGTCAATCTTGCCTGGTTCGTAAAACCTATGATCAGCTAACTTGATATTTGGTGGTGTACTGAAATTCACTTTAGATGTGGGCATATTATCTGCGATTTTCTTCAAAATCAAGAAAGTCACATCGATTTGGTATGAATTGAATCTAGATTTCAATTTAGTTTTTGTCATTTGCTTAATATTAACGCATCCTTGATTAATACCAATTACAGGAATGTTAACCCTTTCTCTTGTTAACTTCAGCCGATCCGCTAACTCACATGTCATAAGGTTGGATTGTGATCCTGAATCTAGTAATGCTCTTGCTTGGACTAAATTTCCTTTACTGTCAACCAAATCAACAATAGCCGTTGCCAATAAAACTTCCTTGGAATGTGACAATGACATTATTGATACAAGACTAGTTTTGTTGTCCTTTGGCTCTACTTCATTATAGTCGTTCAATTCTAGCTGTTGCAAGAACCTACCACTTTGCTCAACTTGATCATCAATATGTAACAGGCTATTATGCCTCTGACCGCAACTCTTACAACTAACTGAAGTGCATGAATCTACACGATGACTGGGTTTGAGACAATTGAAGCACAATCTTAAGCGCTTAACTTCCTTCCTCCTCCGATTAATAGATAATTCTAAAAACTTCCTACAAAAATACAACAAATGATCTTCATGACATAATTGACAATTTGACCTACTCTTGTTAGTTGAAATGAATGATTTGTAACCTTGCTTGTTGTGTAATTTGTTTAATCTTTCTGGTTTGGATTTTATTTCACATGCTGTGTTGTTACTGATAGCCTCTAACAAAGAGCACCTATCATTCAAAAATGTTAGAAATTCAGTCATGGTTGGCAGTCTTGAAGAGACGTTGACCGATTCCCATGCCTTTCTGGTTTGAAAGTCTAACTTGCTAGAAAGTAAATGAATAAGCAGTAAGTCCCACTTATCAACAGGCTGTTTAAAGCTTTCTAAAACTCTTAATATGCGTTTAACGTCATCTAGCAATTTTCTCAATAAAGGAGAGGCCTCTTTCGGTATTGCTGGTAAATCGAATAGTGATCTGATATGACTGTTCACAATTAATTTGTCATTTTGATAACGTTCTTTGAGTAGTTTCCATGCTATTGAATAGTTATCATTCGAAACCTTCAAAGAGTGAATCACTGCCTCTGCATCCTTTTTTAAACACGACTTCAAATAATAAAATTTCTGGACGTCACTAAGGTTTTCATTGTTATCTATGAGTGATGTGAATGTGTCATTGAACTCTAACCATTCATTCACATCCCCTGAAAAGGTAGGAAGATCAATTTGAGGCAGGTTAATAGAATTAGTGACTGAGTTACTTTCATACTTGTGTGTGACATGAGTTCGTTTTGATGTCTCTAGTAAATCAGATGCAGTAGATGTTAAGTAGAAATGGAGTTCTTCAAACTCTACTAACTCCTGGTCATATTTTTCCCCATTTGTGGGGTCTAAGAGTTTTGTTTTGAGGTGAAGACTTCCATATTCATTCAAAGAGCCTTCAATCCTCTCTAATCTCCGTTTCAGCTGATTAGTTTGAGCATCATCTCGAATAGCTTTATCTAAATATGTATGAAATCTCGACAATTCAAAAACAAGGGCATCTTTAGTTAAAAGGAATTCTTTTAATTCACTCATGATTGAAATAATTAATTGAAATTGAAGCTTGCTTAAATGAAACTGACCTGACCTTTGAAATAATTGTGCTGTTTCTTGAATTTCTTTGTATTTTGTAACCTCTCACGAACCACGTGTATGTTGAATGTCTTGCTGCTCGATTGATGAACACTATGAACAGGCCTCTTTGTTGATTCAATCTTCTAGGTAGATACGCACTTGATTGCTTCTTTTTGATTGATGATATTTTTTTTGAAGATTGTTGAATCCGGCCCGAAGGACCAATGTTGGAGATGTCTCCTTATTTTAGATAAAACACCTTTGGTTGGCTTTTTGTTGTTTATTTGAAATGCTTTACAAAATGTACATGTGAGATGTGAAGAGGTTATGTTTACTGTTTTCGTTTATGAAACTGTCGACTGTCGACCTTGAGAATAGCGAGAAAAAGAGAGAGAGCGTATGGATGTTTGTTGGGTTGTCAGCTTGGGTCACAGAATATTAAATTCAGATTCTATCTCAGCTGTTTGTGGCCTCAGCATTAAAAATAAATTTTATAAACTTCGACAAATTCCCAACACAGGGTGAGTCTTTGACCACTGCATTAATTTTAACCAAAGATTCGTCTCATCAAATGAAACACTTTTTTCATTTAACATTTTTCCGAATTCAGCTAAGGTAAAAAGATAGAGGCTTGAAATTTTGAAAAAAAATCAGTTTTTATTTTGTAGCTTTGACATCCTTTTTTCGAATAAAATGAATATTGGCGTAAAGTTTCCTATAACTATGATACATATTTTCCTAATATTAGTTATTTTCTACTTCTACTGGTTTTCTAGTTATGGACTCGTGGATTCATAAAACTAAACGAAATTAGCATAAAGAAAGCATATAAAGTTTTTCTTGAGTCATTTCAAGAATATTCCATCGTTTTAGAACATTATATTATTCTTCATCATTTCTCCTTAAACGCACCGTTTTCGAGATATTCTTCATTGAATGTTTTAAAATGGAAAACTCCAGAAATTTCACTACTTTTATGGATCCGTCCCTGAGCGTTGGAATCCCGAATCAAGCTGTAAACCACGTTACCATGCCTTATTCTCGTCCGCCAACAATGTCATAGATAATTTATATGCAGGAGTGTATTTGCACATTGTGAAATCTTTAAACGCTTGTAACTTTTTACCTGAGCCGAATCTGGAAAAATGGTAAATGAAAAAAGTGTTTCATTTGATGAGAGGAATCTTTGGTTAAAATTAATGCAGTGGTCAAAGACTCACCCTGTATAAGATAATCTGGATAAGGTGAAATAATTGTTGAGAGGAAAGGTTTTATTTTCATCAAAAAATAAGGTACATACTAGATATTTCCTTGTTGATAATTTTGAATCATTCATGATATTAGGAAACTGTTGAATCCGATCTCCATGCTCTACGGACAATTCGAATTCCGTGATCTGTCAACTTTCGTAACAGTCACACCAACTGCCAAGATACAATTCAAAAGTCACTAGGATGTATAATCCTAATTTTTCATTAAATTTCAACAGTATTTTACAAAACTTGCCTGAAAGAAATAGAGATAATATCGTCTAAAACTCGTTGCAGAAGGCAATTCCAACACTCATGCGTACGAAAACTCGCTCCTTCGTCGCTCGTTTTCAAATTTCGCATTCGTGTTTGAATAGCCCATTCTGCAACTTGTTTTAGAATATACTATTCTATTAATTTGTCGCAAGTGCGCGCATCAAACATTTTGAAATTGTTTTCTTTGCGATTGCGATTATTTAGTCGCACGACAAGAAATCGCATGTGCGCGCCCAGCCCTTTGAATACAAATATTTCTTAATGAAAAAGGGCAGAAAATATGTAATTCGCAATTAAATAATTTAATTTTTTTGCTAAGGAATGCTCTTGTTGTTGTATCTTGCATCTACTGATTGTGATAGGAAGAGACGTGGATCGCCTTTACTATAGTTTTCGCCTTATCGGATTTGCAATGATACTAGTTGCGCGGGTAAAGAAGGCGAATTTCCAGAGAAGAAAAAGGGCCGGGGGTTTTGGAGATTGTGGAGTGAAGATTAAGTGGTCGCAGTCACCCCTTGCCGGTTTCCATTTACTAATCCAAGTTGGGACCTGGCAGACTACACTTTCAGCATGTTAGCTCTAATTGAGGTTATATTAAATTTTGTACCTCGTGAACGCAGTCAATTCCGACGTTGAGCCTGTTCTTCCTACACGCTATGTTGTTTGCAACTTGACAAATGAAAACTTGTAGTTTTCCTGTCCGATTAACGTTGAACCTATTTTTTTTCGAATTGCTTCGTCTGTTCCGGCGAATTGAAGAAGTGTATCCGTTAATTGGCGAAGGGGTTCATGCTGAAATTTCGTCGTGGGTTTCAGTACAAGAAAATAAAGGGTTATTTATAAGTTCAGCCCTTAACAGTGTGTGTTTTTCAGCTCATATATTCCCGAGAACGGAAGAATGAAGGTTTACCATTTTTCAAACATGTATTATTCTCTGATATTTTTTTCAAATGTCGAACATCTGAAAATGACATGGTCTTTGAAGAGTGTGTATAACTTTATTATTATAAATATAGCAATCTAGTAAGCTGTTTATTAGGCATCATTGTTCTATATATTGCTTCGGACAAATATCTATTGTATCTAACGCAGAAGCAATTTCAAAATAATTGAACTTTTATTTCATATACAGGATGATCCAGATCGTAACCGAGAAATTTTAACCACGTATTCTACGTCAAAAATAAGCCCTAGTTTGTCATAGAAATATATGTCGAGATATGCTTCCTCTCCGAGATACAGGGTGTTAAAATTAATTAAAATTAAAAAAAATGTTTTTTATTAATAACTCTTACACTTCTTAAAATATTCCAATGAAATTTGGGACATAGGTTTTGAGGATCAAGAAGCACTTTTTGAATACAATTATTTTATTTATTCTACTAGTGGCGTCCGTACTGCATCGGGGCTGAATATTTTTAAACAATAAACTGATATGCCACTGGTTTTTCCAACAATAAAAATTTTTCTTGAAATCCTTATTTAATTTGAAGCAAATTAATTATCTTGACTTTATGATGTACAAGGCACCGTTTCCGAGTAAAAAAATTAAACACATTCTCATGCATGAGGAAATCGCTGAAATTTATTATGGTACATAATAATAATAAGACTATCGAAACGTGTAATTACAAAAAAATAAGCGAAAACAGTCACCCTCAAATACGAATTTAAAGAAGATGTCCGAAATAAAAGAAAAAGAACCTTTTTTTTAATGATTTTAACACCCTTTATATCTTGTATGCTTGTAGGAATTGAGACAAAGAATTATTGATGAATGTAACAAATACTTGGAGAAGTCTTGGTGAGAGTGACTCACGAATTCATTAATTGTCTTGAATATTGTCAGGAGGTGAACGGCTATTATTATGAACATTGGAAGTGATTTTCTTCATATTATTATTCTGAAGTAAATAGATTTATGTATTCTCCAACTTTAAAGTGATTCCATTCTATTTTTTACAAATTATTCCCACTAAACTTAGTATGTTCCAATTCGAAATAACAAGATCTTTAAAAATCTGCAAAAAGATACAGGGTGCCCCGTTTGAATCCAAAAAGATTAAGGCATTTCCGGTGAAATCGGAGGTACAGTAGTTACAAAAAATATGGCATTAGACGTCATTGTACTTGCCTGCAAACTTTCATAAATATCATCCCCTTCCTCTTAAAGATATTTACTTGGTTCCATACTTTGACGAACCCAACCCTGTGTGCCAACAACATAATATTATATTGTGTTTTATTTCCTTAAATAAATTTAATTCTAGTTACCGACGAAGTCATACTCGCCTTTTTAAAAAACAATGATCATTCACCTTTCGATTTGTTTTCTGTAGACTGTAAAAGCTATAGCATGGCAGCTGAATTGCCAGTAGATAAATATTGCTTAGCGTCTGCGTGCTACAGGTTTATTCCTGTTTATCCCACTAATCCCGCGATTCTATTCCTCCAGCCCTGTTTTTCGAGGATATTTCAAAATGTCTTATTTATGGTATGCCTGTTAGGGTGCATACGAAATATTTCTATGAAATATGAGGTGTCTACGTTTCTTTTCCGTCTGTTGTCTGGATTTTGTGTTATAACATGATCGATATTTATTGCCTCATCCATATGGTATTGATCCTACAAATTCCCACTTCCGCAATTCTGTATTTTATATGGGCGAATTATCTCGTCTTTTGGAAGTCACATCAAAGTTATGTTATGTGAGTTTTCCACACAGTATTTTGATTGAACCAATTTCTGCTAATAGTGCATTCGTAAAGTCGCGGATGAATTGGATATCACATGGAAGGACAGATTTTTGGGCGCATGTTCTATGGAACAGAGCTATAATCTCCCTAGATGTCTGAAATATTTGAAAATTTTTCCGAAAATGGTTTCAAACGATTAGATCGGACTCACTGATGAAGAATTCGAGGTCAAATTTGATTATGTCCGGCTGGCCGTCCACTGCCACGATAACTTTCGAACGGAAAGAGATAGCGCCATGAAATTTTCAGGTTAGGTTGCGCATACGAATGCGACGGTTAGGTTCATTAATGGGCATAATCGGCAGAATGGTTAGAGAGTTATACTCATCTGAAATATTGTTTCCGCAATAACTCAAAAAACCGATGGAATTGAAACTAATTAGTTATAGAATGCCGATCTTTAGAATTATTTTGTTGATAGTTATTGTGAAATTCGAGAATTGTCAATGTGACAATTCTTGAATTTCACAATAACTATCAACAAAATAATTCTAAAGATTTTCATTAAGCGTCTGAAGAAGGAGTCTCGGAGTCTATACTCTGAAACGTTACGATATAGTTGTTTCTTCGTTGATGTTGTTTCGTTGTTGTTTGTTAGGCAACATTGTTCAATTGATTGCTTCTGACAAATATCTCGTGTTTCTTACGCAGAAGCAAATCACAAAATAATTAATTTTTATTTTATAGATATTTTTCAGAGTTTGGGAGAGAAAACCCAGAAAAAAAAAACTTCAAATAATGAGTATACCTCCCACAGTATCCTTTAATGATTTCATGATTGACAACTGCAAATCATATAAACTTGTATACTCATCGAACCAGTAACTAGAGACAAATCTCTATTAGTTAAAACTCATCAGTTATAGCTAATTCAGATCATGATCATCATATATCACCTCGCAGACGAATGCACTGTATATCAGTAATAACTAGTGGTCTAGATCGATCCATGTTTGCAAAACCGATTACGAGTTTTAGATTTGAGTTTTAACTCCAAACCTACACAAAAAAATGCAAGATGGCAGTTATGTACTCAATATATTTCAAACAAATATGCTACGAATGTTAATAGTATTCATTACTAGTAAGCAAGCAGATTTACCCACAGAATATACCCTAGAAGAAGTGATAACTATGACCAAAATCTGGAAGCAATCTAGTAGTTCTGCACCCGAACACCAGAGGCGCGACTGTGACAGCAAGTAGATGCAAATATAATCCTTATTAGAGGCACAATAAGGTGATAAATAGTGTGAAAGATTTGCTCTTGTGGTTTCGTTTGACAGGATACTGGATAATTGACAATTTTCATTTGTCAATTCGACCGCCAGCTATATTTATTTATTTTATTTATCGATTTCCGAATTATTTATTGATGTAAGTATACATTTGCACTAAAAATGCCGATTCATACATTCATTATAAGCTACAAACCATCATACATCTTCACTGCTGTTTAGAAATCGTGTCCAGGCCAGGGAAGCCGAGAAATGGAGGCGACACTTCAAGTGCTCGGTGCATTTACTGATTTTTGAAGAAAAGTATTCATGTAAGTATAAATTTGCACTGAAATTGTCCGCACATTCATTTTAAACATCATACATCTTTACAGAAATTGTTGCCAGGGAAGAGAGGAATCGAAGCAACAAATAACATAGACGTTGGGGTAGCAGCATTCTAGTTGAACAGCTAAGCTTTTTTCATAATCATCTTTAATTATTGAAATTAATATGTCGACTCCGAGACAGGTTTATTCTTGTAAGTATCCAGATTGCTAGAATGGACATTTTGTAGGATGAGCAAAACAGTTATTCAAATTGCTGCAGGAAGAAATTTAGCTTTCTAAAAGGAGGAACATTTGTTAGATTAATGATTCCATCATTTGCTCAAATTTCATTATTTATGTGAGGATCATTTCAATGATACTGATTTTGTTAATAGCAGAACAAGTAAACTCGTTAAGCATGCATCACCTCATACATTTTTTACTTCAGTTTGCAATAAATCATTCTCGGAACCACGATGTAGCTCCTTGAATGTTCAAAAACTTTCTGAAGAACTCTCAATCAATTCACATTCAAATTCAATTATTAAAGAATACAATTATTTCTTACCACATTATACAATAACCAATGAATTCTTGGTTGCTTATTTATCTTTTATTTCATAATAAAACATACAGTTTGTGTCTGTAATCATTTTTGAATTAGTTATATGTATTATTCATTTCGAAACTTGATAGCGATGAACATTTATAATTTGTGTATTTCTTGATATCTGGTTTTCGTTTATAAAGTACCTATTATACATTAGGGAAAATCTATTTAAATTTAAAATTTGTTAGAGCATTGTTATTTAAATTTTTAAGTAATACACTATTAATTTGTAAAAGAATATGTAAATTATTTTGTTTATTTATGTTCAATTTTGCAATAAAGCATAATTAGAATTTGTGTTTGTATTCATTTTTTTTCAATCAATGGTCTTAATGAATATTATCAATTGAATTTTACCATTCAAAATAATGAGCTTTGAATGGTAAAATTTAAATTGATAAGAATTATTGAAATTCATAAAGGATAATCTAGAAACATGGAAGAGTGGTTCAAATTTCCCGCCTATTTTAGTGTTCAAATTTCGCGCCAAACAAATAATACAGCACCCGGACACCAGGGTGCGCTATTTTTTGTTGCCATACAATTTGTTTGGAGCTTGCACTTCTTCTAAGGTATATTCTGTGAGATTTACCTAGACATAGATCCCCTAGTCAGCAGATCAACTAACCGGTAGATCTACGTAGCCAGCTGACCTACTTAGCTGGTAGATCTACATAGCCAGCTGATCTACGTAGCCAGCATATCAATGAACTGGTAGATCTACATAGCCACCAGATCAATGAACGGGTAGATCTACATAACCGGCACATCTACGTAACTGGTAGATCAACATAGCCAGCTAATCGCGCTAGATCTACCCATCCGATAAGGATAAATATACTTAGCCAGGCCATCCAAAAATGACAAATTAATGTTCAATATCAATACTAAAATAGTTAATTCAGTTGTCATCAACTCTTCTTGCATTAAAAATATTTGGATACTATACCGCAATTTCAACTGAGTGAGCCGTGAGCAGTAATCCAATTGTAAGAATAGTTGTACATTTCAAGAAACTTATCGGAATCTATTCACCAGACAAAATCCACAGATTTTTCAACAATGCAATTTATACTGATTTATGCATCGAGATTGAATTCGTTAATTTATGATCACAGTTTCGCTATGAATATCGTGAAATAATAATCAGTCATACATTTCTTCAAGAATTGTATATAAGCCAAACTATCCAGCTTGAGCAAAAATGTACTTCAATTTCAAATGAAACAAATCAATGCAACGTATGATAATCTTCAAGAATTCCATTATTGCGTTGATTAATGGAACAGCAAAAACTATCAGAGAGTAAATGGGTACGTAGAATACCTACTATGAAATGCCTGATAGTGGGACGTGAGCTATTATACGGTATCCATTAATGTTTTTGGAGAAATATCGGCATAAATACTTGAGATTTTTTATGCTAAACCTATGTTTGGGTTAATAAAGAGCTCTCTTTAAAAAGAGAATGCGATCCACTGCATTCTCTTTATAAACAGGTCTTTCTTCCTGAATTATAATAGCATATTTTTCTCAAATACCATCTACTACTGAATGTTCTTACACATAACCTCCAAAGTAATATGGGGACAAAATATTGTGGGTTTCATTCTGAAAATTAAGATATATGGTTATATATGGATACATGGTTATTACCTACTGCGTAATCTTTATTTCTTATTCCTATCTTACCGTTCAGATATTTCTTCCTTCGTTTGGAATTCCTTCGGGAATGGAATTGATCTGAATAACTGGCAAAATATCATCTAATATATTGTTAGACCGATACGGAATCCATGATTTAACCATCTCCAAGCGAATCTACTTGTTATTCGAATATATTCGAGCAAATTATTCCTTCAAAACGATTTTTGACATTGTCTTCGAAGCTTTTCGATTTGTCAAAATTGACTTCGGTGAGCAACGGAAACGAACGACAGCGTCGTTAGTTGGAAAAGTCAGCCAAAATTCTGTGTGGTTGGAATTTCGAGAGAAAAGTCAATTTTTGCGATCTTAATTCGAAGAAACCGGATTTTTTTTCGAAAAAATGAAGGCTTACTGGAGTCATTTATTCTCTGGTCTTTCCGTTCCTACTCAAATATCCTCCCGGCCTTTGCCGACCAGGCCACGTATAAAGGCTTCTTTTTTCACCTTTGGCAAAAAACGACGTTTTTGCCCGATTTTCCGATTTTTTTTTGAAATAGACGCCACGTTTTTCAGCCGAGACGGAAGAAAGTCCCGCATAGAACCACCCTTTCTCTCTTTTTTCACGAACGTGAAAGGGCAAAATCGTCAATAATTAGCCTTTTTCGAAAAAAGTTTCTTCGATCTCCTTCGGTGGTCGGTCCTTATGTCAAGTATTCTTTTAGTATTATAAATTATTGGTGATGAATGGGTACCGCGAGTTGTGATCCCTTTCTGGACCTGAGCTATAATAATCCAAATTATAGTGTCAAGTTGTTAATTTTGAATCTCATTTCAAACGAAACATACACATACTGTTCCGACTACATAATATAGCATCTGGATATTTTCACCTCAATAATGTCGACCAGCAAAATGAAGCTTAATAGGAAAATCTCGAACAAATTGGACAAAACGCCAGAGAAATTAACGTTTCAACGAGGGATTGAAGCATTAATAACGAATAGAAGCTTCGTTTCCGAATATTGTAGTAGTCCCCACCGTTATATTCCGCATATTCCAGTCACGAAATGGTTTATATAAGTGTTGATATTATGTCATCAATTTTAGGGGAAGTAATTTATTTGGAGGGTTAAACGAGTGCCGGATGAAGAACCGATCACCGCTTAGGTTCGGACGATCGTATCGATTCCCAGTGGTATACATACTTCTAACTGATACTTAGAACACGATGCTGAGTTTTCTGAACTACAAAACATTCACACTGATGAATTAATTTCAATGGCATGGCGATAAATAGAATGAATTGAATTTCTTCGATCTGAATTTACTGTTGAAGTTACAGTTATAGACTCACTGAGTTGGTGTCAGGACCTTCAACGTGTTCATTAATCATTAAATATACTGACTGACAAAGGAACTGCAAAACCCAGAAGGAGCTGTTGAAATTTTAATTTTTTTTTTGGTGAAACATATGTAGATAGTATATCAAGGAGTAAATGATGGAAAATTGAAGAAAAACAACAAAGGGTTTACAATTTTTTTTTAAAAATTTGTTATTTATTATGATGAGGTTGTAAAATTTCACAATCTCAAGACTACACGGTCACTGTATTCCCGCTTGAAGGATCCAACGCCCCAAGACAACAGATCCAACTTGGTGTACAAGATACCATGCTCGGGATGTCAGAGGTGCCATATAGGACAATCAAGACAGTTGCTGAAAGCACGAATAAAGCAGCACAAACACGATTGTGACATGAGATTCCGGGACAAGGAAAATACTACCGCCCTCGCAGTACATCATATTTCAGAGGGTCATACGTTCGACTTCGATAATACGGAAATCATGGATTACGAGTCGAATGGTAGAAAAAGGAACATCAGCGAAATGATATTCATAAAACTAAATAATAGTGTCAATTATAGAACCGACACACAAGATCTCAGTCAGGTTTATTCAAATATATTGGACAGATATATCGGGAATTCCACGGTGCGTGATAAGAGGGCACATGTGGGTGAATTAAAAATATCGGAGTGTGATTCATGTGTCAGTTTGTTCAGATCAGATATCTATTTTATCATAATAACACCTTTCGATTGTTTTGTTGTTTCTATGTCCAATTTTGTTGATAAAGTGTTAATTACTGCCTATGAACACCTTTTGTTTTTGACTTAATGAACTTGGTAAGATTATAAAGAGCTGTCCACCATTTTATTTATACATATATTTTTTGTGCAGTTAACTTATACCTGGTTTGTCTTCTTTCGTCTGCAGCCTTGATAAAGTCTGAATATATGGACGAAACGTTGGCTTAGCTCAAATTAGTCTTTTATTGATACTGTCCTACTCCTGTGAAACTATTATAATGTTTACCCAAGGACGTGAGCCTATCGATTTAAATTTGTTAATAATGTGTTTGTCCACCGAGATTATCTATACACTCTCCAACACGTCTTGGCATTGACGCAATAACATGGTCTATTTCTTCTTGAGGGATACTATCCCAAGCTACCTGTAGTTCATGTATCAGAGCCGCCAAAGTCCGTGGGGACTGGGGTAAATTTCCAAGCCTTCTACCCATGATGTCCCAAACATGCTCTATTGGCGAAAGTTCGGGGGATCTGGGCGGCCATGGCAAAAGATTCACATGGGTCGCTTCAAAAACGTTTGAACTAACTCTGGCAACATGAGGTCGAGCATTATCTTGCTGAAATATTGGATTCTCGAGCCGGTTAAGGTAAGGGGGAACATATTTGGCTCCACTATTTCTTGAAGGTAACGCAGCGCTGTCATGTTACCTCGAATAAAGACTAAAGGTGACCTACTTGCATCTGCAATAGCACCCCATAACATAACGCCTACTGTCCGGTGTACATGACGCTCAATTTCAAACTGAGGTTCGCGTCTTTCTCCCCGATGTCGTCTAACCCTTCACCCAAGGAGAATCAAGATTCATCAGAAAAGACTACCTGATGCCATTACACATTCCAATGTTGACGTTCTCTTCACCACTGTAATCGTTGCCGGCGATGCTCAACCGTCAGAGGTAACACAAGGTGGGGTCGACAATACTGCAGTCCAAAAGACCTTATCCAGCGGTTAACCGTTTGTACAGTTACAGGATGACCTTGTTCTCCTAACCACTCATCAGCCAAAGATCGAGTTGTCGCAAATCGGTCTCTAATAGCCATAAGTCTTAGACGTCGATCTTGAACTTCATTTCTGCCCCTTCGACGTCCTGTGCCTACTCTTCTCCGATTTTGGGCATTATCAAACCACGCTTGACAACATCTCATAACAGTAGTTGGATTTCTGTTGGTATGGTTAGCGATTTCTCGAAATGACAACCCCGCCTACCGTAGACCAATTATTCGACCTCTTTCAAATTCACTTATGTGGCGATGCAGTTTCTTTGTCAGTTAGGATAGATTCGAGATTTGTGAGACCATACACTACTTAGATTTAAGGTTATCAAAAATTCATTGTACAATGAAAAGAAAATCTCAATACATATCAAAAAATGTTTCAAATGTTCATTGGATTTCATTGAACTTTCAAAAAACTTCACTCCTCGATACAAACTGAAGCCATATTGTTGCCAACTACTGGAGAGAAAAAACTTTCAAGCGCGACCTATGGAAAACCTTACGATCTCCAACCCTCAGGGACTGAAATGCAGACTACCTATATTTACTCCAGTAGTTCGCAACAGTAGTGCTAAACCTTCCTAGAGCTCCTTCGTTTGTCATTCGGTTAGGTTTATGATTGGTAACAATCATGAAACCAGTACGTACACTGAGCGATGAGTTGACCAGCCCCGATCACGAGGGAATATTTAATGGTGGTTAAAATCGATGAATATTTCACCGTATGTCTTTCAGTTATTAGCAATTAGCTACAGTTCTGCTTCTTCAATGATTTTGACACACCCTTCAAAATTTGAGTCTGTATTGATATTTTCTTTTTTATGAATAATTTCATACTGGTTATCATTATAAACAATTCGACTGATTTCTTTGGTTCATTCTGATACCTGGTGTCGAATAACTATGGAAATTTGCTACAAAACACTGTGACTTTCAACTCCTTTCATCTATAGCTTTCAATCAGTTAATTTCTGATAATATATTCTGAAATCCTTCCTCTTTCCTTACTTCAAACATTTCGTCTGAGTTTTTCATTTATAGTTCGTCATTAGAGATGCTAGTTTTCGTATAAACCATCGTCACCTTCATCTATCATCATTCTTCTACCATTTCATAAAAGTTCTTTTCCTATACAATATGTTTAGTGTTTTGAGCAAATTTCCCTTTGGAATAACTTTTCTAGATTTTATTTAAGTTTATATTAGAATTCATTCTGGGACTAAAAATTATACTATCCGATATATTATATTCGTCAATGGACCTAAATGTTTAAATTTGGTTTAAGACTATTCATTTCAAAACAGTATATAGTAATCCCGACATGGTATTATTTTTTGCTTTATATTTGATTGAATGCACTTGAATATGTATTTATTTTTTTGCAACTCAATTTTCACCCACTTCCTGACCGAATAATTTGAAATGATTTGGAATTATTCATTCAACACGCCATTTTGTAACACATGACCAATTGGCACTTTACCAATAAATAAGGAATTAGATGAAAGACATCATTCGTCATTTTTTGCATGAATGCTTCTTATTATTTGAAGAAAGAACTTCAATTCATAGTGTAGAATTTTTTTAAATTCATTTCACTTATTATTCGGCAGAGTTGAAAATGGGTATATCCGTAAATATAAAATATCCAGGGCAACCTATCTGAAGAAAATGTCAATAACGTCAGTCCTAGAAAAATAAGTAGTAGAATCAAAGTTGACTGAAGAATTAGTTGGGGTTGATATGTGTCGATTTTTAAGAATACGCATCAAGTTTGACCAATTATTCATTTCGTGGTTGTTGAAGAGAGCAGAGCTCTTCACAATATTACCATCTGGATTATTCATTTCATTTTCAAGTGAAGGAAGGATGAGGTGAATGAAAGAAGACTTCTGAATGTTTAATCCTGAAATTTAATTTTCTCCCCCGTCCTACAAATGGGCATTCTGAATTATTAACACGAAAGTCGTCCAGCCTCCGTGTTGCGTGATTTCTACTATAATTCAAATCCAGTTCAAACACGTGTCATGAAAAAACATTTTAAAAAGCTAAACATACCTATTCACTATCATAAGATTCCAAACATTTTCTTCGCTTAAAAAAATAAGAGACCAGCAAAAATTGATTCTAGTTAAGTTTTCATTGATGATTCCTGGATGAATGGATTAGAGCAGTGGCTTTATCCTATTTTGATATTATTATTCATTTCCGCATGTTTTCCATATTTCATCATGCCCTCCAAAAATATTTACTCCTCGAGTTGTTAATTTACATCCAACAAAATTCAACGCATAGGAACCATCAACACAGATATCCCTTTCGTGGGTAAACATCAGCATTATTGAACGATGATTAATATGGTGTATGAATATAAATTATTATTGTTATTATCGTGAGTTCTTTCACCATAAATCTAGACGCTTTTATAGGAAGATTCACTCAAACAGCCCTGAAGACGTCAATAAAATATCAATCTTTTTGTTAGGGGAGGAAATTTTTGTGTAATGGTATTATATTCCTGAAAGAATTAGATATTGGCCAGAATATCGATATTTAACAGGAACAAAATTATTCCAAAATATACCAACTATTAGCAACTGAAACGGTCACTATTTGGCGCTATGTGACGTCAAAGTACATGTCAACAAAGGTTACCCAAATTAAAGGGAAGTATCACTTGCTAGAGTTATTGACTAATGAAATTAATTTCTTCAACGTTTTGTTGAAGTGACCAAACTCTGAGAAATCATTTTATGTTATGTATCTTTTCTCAACCTTAGTAACCGAAGATTTGAATACTTACTCAGAAAAGACAATAGAATTAAAGCAATTACTCATTTTCTAGCATTCATCATGAAGATATATCTCGTTTTCTGTTGGAATAAAATGATTTTCAGTTCATTGTGTTTAGGTTTAAAATGAATTAAATTTATGTTTTATATATTTTGGTTTAATTAGTAATTAACTATATTGATTTATTTGATAATTTATGTTGAATTTCTTGGATGGATGCATATAAAATATTTCGCTCAACGATGAAAAATATTATTATTATTATAGTATCTACTCACCAATTATATAATCGATTTATCAGTTATTGAGCTTATTTAGCTTAAATTACAAAAGGTATAATATCCTATTTCCAAAACAAATTTTCCAACGGCATATTATTAATTTTGGGACTTGAGCCAATTGATTTCTTTGTTTTTAAACCATTAAAAATATTTCACCATGTGATTCGCGAGAAATCAGTGTAGATATTGCTGGTCTTTCTGCACTTGATTCGTCTTCAACTGCTTCTCTACCATATCTTCGACATATTTCCCCTTTTTTTTTCAACATAAGGGCCAGTTTCATAATAAAATTTTAATTCCCTTTAACTTTGAACATTGTTAACCTTGTAGTCGTATATCTCATACGGTCTCATAATTTATACCGATCCAAGTTACATGGTGCGCAAAACGGGTTTCGCATACAGTTACTGATCCAATAACGGTGCCGGGAGCTCTGAATATTGGATGAAAATCCATCTTCCTGAAACCAGTACAATTTTATCAGTCCGCTTCGTCTTGTTCAAGGCCTCCTTGTTCCATTTCGGGATTCGGATACAGTCCAAATTCCGATGATATGGCGGCCCCTACATGGCGCAGGCAGATAATTGAATATAGAATGACATATAGAATAATCACCCGGAGAGATTTGGTTCAACGTCCTCTCACATAGAATGTCTCTTTTGTTCAAGAATATTGGTTTATTATTGTCAATAGTGAAGCTTATGAATCAAGCAACCATAAAAATAATAACAATATGTCATCCACCACCGAGTCATTCGATGGCTGAAATATCTTCTCCACTGTCAGAAAGAAATTTGAATTACGATCCATCCGTGGATCCGAGCACTGAATTCCCCATGCATTTTTTATTGACCTAAAATTTACTCGTCTTCTCGCCTGTTTTTAGATACTTTGGCTGATTTCTTAAGGTTTATTTTGGTTGAAATAGATTCTGTGAACCTTTCTCAACCATCTAGAATCAAGTTTTCATAACAAAATTGTATATTTCCAAAATAATTAATAAATATAAAAGTGTTCACCAAATTCGATTGACGTATGTCTTAGCTCACTCGAAATCAGTCAAAAATAATAACATAACCCTAAATCGGCCTTGTAGTGACGCACACCAGAAGTCATCTACGACATACGGAAATCTTTCGAGCTAGAATGGTTTCAATTTTGATTTAAGAATAAATAGAAGTAGATTTTAATGTGGAAATAACATGAAAACATGCACTAATGATGAAGGTACCCAATACTTGTTGTCTCTGTACTAACATTCTCTTTTAAATAGGGTGGTTTCATCTCAAAGTTGAAATTCCTTGTTAAAAAATTTTAATATGGATCTCCCGCCAAGCGACTGATTCTAACCTAACTAATGTGGTCTATAGACGCAGAGCCGAAAACAATGACCGGTATAAAGATGTGGTTCTTCTAATTTGGGGAATTTTGCAATAACGGTGATTTAGAAAATGTGTTACTTCCTACAAGCTGTACCTACTGATCATTTATTGTTTCTATAATGAACCCATATCCCACATCTTGGACATTTTTTTGCAACCTATCCAATTTATCTGCACACGCAACTCCAAAAATCAATGTGACCTACAAATCGAATAATGGTAGTTATTTTATATCAACATGACAATAATTTTGTACATTGTACGAACGCAAATATAAAATGAACGAAATATAAGAACACAAACAAAAATATGTGGGAAATCAAAATGATTTTTGGTTAAAAAATTGTCCAAAGTTATATCATCCTTTGTATGAATATTTATAGGATATAAGAATTGGTCGTTGCCATACAGGGTGAAATATTAATATTGCTAGTTGAAAAAAATGGTTCAAACCCAGTGGTAAGGAGCTTTGTCACTCTTGTTCAAACTTTGACAAATCATATCTCCAAAAGTGGTTTCTCAGAGTTGGGAATTATATCAATGGATTCTTATGATAGAACTGCATCATAAAATAAAATAAATTAAATAAGCATCCATTTATATCATTACCAAATCTGAAAAACCAATACTTTCGGAGTTATGATTTGTCAAAGTTTGAACAAGAGCGCCAAAGCTGCTGTCCACAGGGCTTTCCCACTTTTTCAAATTGGCTTCTGTGCGTCAGTTTTCAAGAATTTTCGTAACTAAATACAAAACGTAGGTCTATGAATCATCTGTTGGATTTACATACATCAGCAAATTATAATTAGAGTGTTCTATGAAATCATATAGAATTATTGAGAATAATTATTGAAATTTTGAAAAAATCATATCTCCGAAAGTATTAGTTTGTTAGAGGTGAGATTGACATCAATGGATTCTTATGATAAAACTGCATCTTGAAAAAAATTGTTTTTAAAATTTGTAATGTAAAAATTCTTTTATTTTTTGTTACTCCGAAACCACCTGGCCGATTTTGCCCAATAACGAACTTAACCGAGATATTCATCTCCCAAACCTACTCTGAAAATTTCAACTGTCTAGCTCATTCCGTTCGGGAGTTATCGTGTTAACGGCGGACGGACGGCCGGACATAATCGATTTTGACCAAGGATTCTTGATAAGTGAGTCGAACCAAATCATTTAAGACCATTTTCAGCCAAAAATTCGAAAATTACAGACATTTGGGCAAATTGATAAGCACTCTGTTCCGAGGAACAAGAGCGCTAAAAATGGAGTCGATATCTATTTACTCAAAAATAAAATTCATCAATCTCCCTGTATGATAGTGCCAAGCAATATTTTTGGTTGAAATACTCTTCTACGCCCATAATGGTGGACGAAATTTCAAAAGCTCATGTTCAGGGTGAATTAATATTATTAAAGATATCAAATGTCCAGTATATGGTTTCCGCATTCCTCCCGGGACACCCTGTATAAGAACGCTTACAATCATATCGACCGTAGTGAAACATACAGCACAGTGTGACTCCAAAACTGGCGAGTTATCATTGTCTTTATAATCTACATTGTGAATTTATTTCACAGGAAACATGAACAGGAAACTTTGTGCTAGTTATGACCAACTAGAATGTCACCTACGCTCTCGTCTGTATAATTTTCAAGTTCACTCTATTCACTTTTGAAAATGGGAAAACATCCGAAATATACAGTGTGGAAAGTCCCGAAACACGTCAAATTTCAATTTTAAATAGTCATTCTTCTTAGTAAAAATGCGAACCCTACCTTCAACCCCCTTCGAAAGACAGGAACAACCCCCAACTTTTCAAATAGGAAGTATGGGCTTGTGATACATTGTTTGAAAGGTCTCGTCATTCTCTATTCTGAAATGTTATCATCTTGATGTTTATCGCAAAAATAAAATTAGAAAAAAATAAAATCAAGTTATTAGCAAAATTTGCTACAATATCCAAAACTAAAATGAAATACAAAATTTAGCAAAAAAATGGGTTCAAGCCCTGTGGACAGGAGCTTTCTGGCGCTCTAGTTCAAACAGACAAATTATATCTCCGAAAGTATTGGTTTCTCAGAGTTGGGAATTATATCAATGTATTCATATGATAGAACTGCATCATAAAGGAAGTTCAATTCAAATGATAGTTTATTTATCAAGATTAAATGAGCAATCATGAGAATGAGAACTGCACCATGGAAGAAATCAAATTAAATCTGGCCAATTTTGCCCAATAACGAACTTAACCGAGATATTCATCTCCCTAAACTACTCTGAAAATTTCAACTACCTACCTCATTCCGTTCGAGAGTTATATCTATGTCTATGGATGAAAAGCAGTCTCACTACTCTCAGATATCTTACTTCATGTTCCGTTCCGAAATGTACGAATTTTCTGCGAAAACCTAATTTCGGAGCAAACAACTGAGATTTTTCTCACTTCTCTCACAATTCTTCGATAGATTAGATAATGTCATGTCTCAGGAACATCATTTGACATTATGACAATTCATACATAGAATAATATCATTCTGTGACAACGTTGAAATACGATTTTTTTTTTTTTTTTTTTTTTTTTTTCGGCATCGACTGCTAAGGTCATTAGCCGTTTGGAGCTTCAATCGCACTCAAAAGAGAACAAACATACAAGTACTACGTACAAAATGAATAAACAGTAAACATTGAGATATTCATACATAAACAAAAATTTACAAACATATATTATGTATACATGACTAGATGAGAGGTAGGTATTATACAGCTTTCAGTGAGAGGTAGGCAGCATATAGTAACAATAACTATGCAGAAAAGTGGCAGAGGTGAGTTATATTTTCGCGAGTAATCTTGTTCTCTTGAGAAACTCTAGAATGTTCTTTTCAGATTCAGCCTGATACTTTAGAATTTCTCCGACGCCACCTCTGATGCCCAGTTCATCCCGTATTCTACTATATTTTGGACACACCACAAGAACGTGTTCTACGGTAAGTATTTGTTCACAATCTGAACATCTTGGTTGATTTCTTCCTCGAAGCATATATAATGAGGTTAAGTTTGTATGTCCTATTCTTAGTCTTGTGAGTGCGACGTTCTCCCGTCTGCACATCTTGGATGTTGTTTGCTGTTTAATGACCGTGTTTTTTATTTCTCTTAATTTCGCAGAGCTTAGGTCCCACTCTGCTTGCCATTCTTGGATGAGGATCGATCTGTAGTAATTCTGAACATCATTATAATTTATCCTAATATACAAATGTGGTTCCTCGATACTTGCAGCTTTAGCAGCTTCATCAACAGTCTCGTTTCCTTTTATTCCACAGTGGGCAGGGGTCCATATAAATCTCACTTTCTTATTGTTGTTTTTCAACCATGCAATACTAGCTTGTACTTGACTTGTAAGAGAATCTGCGTTGAAAGGGTTCCTAATTTTCTCTAAAGAACTAAGTGAATCAGTACAGATAGTAAAAGAGTATTGAGGACTGTGTTCAGAGTATTTTAGTGCCTGCCATATAGCATACATTTCTGCTGTAAAGATGCTGCTTGCTTGATGAAGAGTCCAGGTATGCGTTTTTTCGTCAGCATATATTGCGCTTGCTACTTTGTTTTCAATTTTGGAAGCATCTGTATATATTACAGTTGAATAATCCCCATATTTCATAAGGGTCTGTAAAAATTTCAACTTCAATAGTTCAGTAGGGGTTTCTCTTTTTTTATATTTGGAACAGTCCATATGGATTTCAGGGATTTCATATTTCCACGGTTCTATCTCATACTGGTCTAGTTGACTGATCTCTGGAGGAGGAAAACGGTTGTGTATTTCTGTTATTCGAGACACTAGAGAATTTTTCAGGTTGTTTTGTGATTTTTCAGGAAATATTGTTTTGTACAGTAGATTTGTGTTCTGTGCGGAGAGTTTGGAAATATAGTTCATCAAAAGTATTTTCCTTCTTATCCACAATGGGTAAATGCCGCTCTCTGTGTAAACAGATTGCATTGGACTTGTCCTGAATGCTCCTATTGCTATCTTCAAACCGGTATAATGAATAGAGTCGAGTTTTTTCAACCAGCTCTTTCTTGCAGAGCCATAGACTATTGAACCGTAGTCTATTCTTGACAGAATCATTGCTTGATGTATTTTCAGTAGAACTTCCCTATCAGCTCCCCAATTTACTCCAGATATACATCTCATCATATTCAGAATTGGTTTACACTTTTTTTCTAATTCTCTGATATGTGTTGCCCATGTTAATTTTTTGTCAAAGAATACCCCTAAGAACTTAACCTGCGGTTTGAATATTAAATCATTTTCTGCCACCTTCAGAACTGGATTATGATGCGGTTTTCTCAATCTGCAGAAATGTACTCCGATTGTTTTGGTTGGTGATAGTTTTATACCCAGTTTTTTAGTATTGTTCAGTATAGTGTTGATTGTTTGCTGTAAGCATCTTTCGGCGTCGTCAATACTATTCGAAGAGTAAAATACAGCAAGATCATCTACATAAAAACTTTTTCCAATCTTATCGTCCACACCATCAAGTTGAAATACGATTTATTATTGAAATTTTGAAAAATCATATCTCCGAAAGTATTAGCTTGTTAGAGTTAAAAATGATATCATTGGATTCTTATGGTAAAACAACTTAGTGAAAAAAATGTAATTTGAAATTTGCCTAGTAAAAAAAAATTTTTTTTTTGTTACTCCGAAACCATCTGTCCGATTTTGCCCAATAACGAACTTAGCCGAGATATTTATCTCCCAAACCTACTCTGAAAATTTCAACTGTCTAGCTCATTCCGTTCGAGAGTTATCGTGCCTACGGCCGGCCGGACCGGCCGGACAGAATGAATTTCGACCACGGATTCTTGATCAGTGAGTCGAACCAAATCGTTTAAGACCATTTTCATCGAAAAATTCGAAAATTACAGACATTTGGGCAAATTGATAAGCACTCAGTTCCGAGGAACTAGAGCGCCAAAAATTATGAATGTAAATGAAGTAGATGTTTAGAGTGTTCACCGCGAAAGCCTTTTGGCAATAGCCTAACCTTAAAAAAAAATTCTTCCAACATTATTCAACATCTCAGGAGTGATCGACCCAATCGCAAGCGTTATTCGATCTTTTAGGTAATTCGAATCAAGGGGTTTAGTTTTGTACACAATGCTCTTCACTTTCGTTGATTCTCTTCAAAGTCAAACATCACATTTACTTTCACATCCTCACACAGTGTATTAGCAGCTGCTTTTTTAAACTGACTTAAATGCGCAAACTCGCGAAACTGCTTCTCTATTTAACTTATTGTCCCTTTGGTTATATTCCGCAAATTCGGAAATTAATGAAATTCAAACACAAATTAGACAATTTATAAACTACAACTTGTCAGCACAAAACAATTTGCGAAGGCATTCTAAAGAAAATAAAATTGCCACAGGAAGTAGTTTTCATGGTACCATCCAGAAAACACAATGTTATGGATTTATTTTTCATTTTCTTTCTATCACATCTTGAAGGCAAATAAATTAAGTATTATTGTAACAAGATTTGGGAATATTCGAGAGAATACTATAATGAATTTCGGTAATCACATGATTTTATTTTTATCTATTTTGAGTTTTGCAATTAACATGAAAGTGATAACATTTCTGAATAGAGAATGACGTGACCTTTCAAACGATGTATCACAAGCCTACTTCCTATTTGAAAAATTGGGGGTTGTACTGTCTTTCGAAGGGAGTAGGTAGGGTCCGCATTTTTACGAAGAAGAATGACAATTTAAAATTTGAATTTGAGGTGTTTCGGGATTTTCCAAAATTATGTATAGTAACCAATATAATGAATTTATTCCATTCGGCTTTTTCACACTGTACTCAATATCTACAAACAGCGAATTGAAGTTCGGGTAACCTCGATTTTACTTACATTCCTCGATTCGTTCAAGCAAAGACATCCGTTATAATTGCCTTGCCTTTGATAGGACTCCGAAATAATGTCGGTAATAATGAAATTTGAAACCCCAAAGGCAATACACAAATGAAAGTACATTCCTGCACAAAAACTTCTTGGAAACTTCTGAGTGAAATCTCCATTTCACAAGTTATAATTTTATGTTAGTGGTTTATGGCCTCGAGACATCGAAATCCACCCTAGCCTTTTTGTTACCCCTATATAGTTGGAACGGCTTCCCTTGAGAATACTAGTTTTTTATTTAGCTCTATCGTGATTTGTGGCGCAGTATGCAAGATTTACTCTATAAACGACTTCCGAATTGACTTTTGAACTCGGTCACTATTTCATTCTTTCGACAACTATTATTTTTTAATCGTTACTAAACTACATTGTGAACAATAAAAGATATCTTCTGGATCTATACAAAAAATATTGGTTCAACGCCTGTGGACAGGAGCTTTGGCGCTCTTGTTCAAACTTTGACAAATCATATCTCCAATAATTAGTCTCTAGGAATAATATAAATGGATTCTTACGATAAAACTGAATCATGAAAGAAATTAAATTCAAACAGACCGAGTCTCCCAAATAACGAACTTATTCGAGATATTCATTCCTCAAATCTACTCTGAAAATTATATTATATCAATTAAAACTTAGACAAACTTAGTTTTGTTTTTACTGGAGATATTCTGAACCCAATTTGATTATGTATCTTACCAAAGAATATATTTCCATCTTCATATGGATTATCCACGGGCAATATATTATCACCTTAAAAGTATAATATCATATCATCCTCATAATTATACGATAGTTATTTCATTGGTCATTTTTCTTTCAATCATTCTTTGTTTTCTAGAAAATAAGGTGTATTTTATATCAAGAATAACGAACCAGAAATAATTCTGACATTTATCTTTCATAGGAAAATAAGATGACATGTAAGAACACAGATCATATAATAATTTATAGATAGAATACTTAAGTACAGCATTCAAAACACCCCTACAGGGTTCATCATATTTATTAAAGTAGGCGATATTTAAAAACATTAACATGTTTTTAAATTACCCCCTTGACGTGAGATATATCAGGGGAATGAAAAATGATATAATATTAAAATATGCGGAGCATTAATTTATTTATTATTATTATTTTAGTTATTAGATAGTGTGAACTTAACATTCCCAGAAAAATATGTTTGAATTAACTTCTTCATTTTTGAGAATGATTAATTTGATATTGTAACGAAGTGTTTTTTTCGTTACTAAATAAATTCAGGAGATTGTTTCCAGGATTTTTCATTTCGAAATAATTCCTGCATTTATTCCGTAGAGTCATACCGTAAGATACGTTCATGAAGGAAATTCGAAACTTTTCCGTTCAGTCCGTTTCCATATAATTTAAATGAGAGAATTAATTATATCGAGAAAATATTCATATAGGGAATTTAGAATCATTCCGATTATTCGGATGCATTTTAAAATCGCAGCCTATGTGGAAAAAATCCGTCAACTCCAGTTTATCGCTTATCGCCGTTTTTTGCCAGATGCGGAAAGATAATTCTACGATGAAAAGGCGCAAAAACTGGAGGTCCGTTGTTTATGCTCTCGAGTGTTCGAATTCCTTCTAGAATAAATGACATAATTTCGGACCAATCAGAGACGTCCAAAATCCACCTCCCTTCAAAATTAGACGAATTTGATATCATGTGACATGCCATCCGACCGAGTCTATATAAGGGCTTTCCGAGTCAAAATTGGTAACTTTTGTTAGATTTCCGAGTAGTACACGTCGAAACTTTTCGCTAGATTTCCGAGTAGTAGACGTTCAACCTTTTTGATAGATTTCCGATTTTTTTTTTTTTTTGAAGATTAATTACACCGAATATTATAACCGAATTATTTTTCCGAAAATACCGATAAACCGTCTTTTTGATTTTGATTGCCGTTATACGAGAAAGAGACTCTATTTAACCGTAACTTGTGAGTGAAAGTGAGTTCTGATTTGGGTAAGCATTCCGTGGGCCCTTTGGCTTGCCGTTTATTTTCCGTATTGCTTGTGTTCCTTCATTTCAATTCGTTCCGAGTCAGGTCAGATGCTTGATAATTGGTCAGGTTAATAAATTAGCTTAAAGAATTTATTTCCGAATTTGTTGTATACAGGGTGACCCGATTCCATTAGTGAATTATTGATATTTTCTTTTGAATTGGTTGTTATCTTTGCGAACATTGTAGGACGTAACTCCGGTAAACTTCCTGTTCAGACCCTAGTGTTTCAGCGACCGAGCCCTGGCATTTTAGGGGTTGAACTAGAAGTGGTGTTGCGTCTGAGGCATCCTTGAATAATTGGATTGAGGTCATCGTCCATATCGTGCTAGCACGAGGTGGGTTACTCGGTCTGGTATTCGAGTTTGAATTGCCGAACTGTGAGCAAGGGTGACAACCCTTTGACACCCCATTGGTGTATTATTTTATTGAAGTGCCTGGTATTTTATTTTGAATTGATTGTTGTCTTTGTGAGCATTGTAGGGCGTAACTCCGGTAAACTTCCTGTTCAGACCCTAGTGTTTCAGCGACCGAGCCCTGGCATTTTAGGGGTTGAACTAGAAGTGGTGTTGCGTCTGAGGCATCCGTGAATAATCGGATTGAGGTGAATGTCCATATCGTGCTAGCACGAGGTGGGTTACTCGGTCTGGTATTCGAGTTTGATTGCCGAGCTGTGAACAAGGGTAACAACCCTCCGACACCCGCTTGCATATTATTTCATTGAATTTTCCGGTATCATATTTTGATTTGTTATCTTTGTGAGCATTGTAGGGCGTAACTCCGGTAAACTTCCTGTTCAGACCCTAGTGTTTCAGCGACCGAGCCCTGGCATTTTAGGGGTTGAACTGGAAGTGGTGTTGCGTCTGAGGCATCCGTGAATAATCGGATTGAGGTGAATGTCCATATCGTGCTAGCACGAGGTGGGTTACTCGGTCTGGTATTCGAGTTTGATTGCCGAGCTGTGAACAAGGGTAACAACCCTCCGACACCCCGCTTGTATATTATTTTATTGAATTGTCCGGTATTATATTTTGATTTGTTATCTTTGTGAGCATTGTAGGGCGTAACTCCGGTAAACTTCCTGTTCAGACCCTAGTGTTTCAGCGACCGAGCCCTGGCATTTTAGGGGTTGAACTAGAAGTGGTGTTGCGTCTGAGGCATCCGTGAATAATCGGATTGAGGTGAATGTCCATATCGTGCTAGCACGAGGTGGGTTACTCGGTCTGGTATTCGAGTTTGATTGCCGAGCTGTGAACAAGGGTAACAACCCTCCGACACCCGCTTGCATATTATTTTATTGAATTTTCCGGTATCATATTTTGATTTGTTATCTTTGTGAGCATTGTAGGGCGTAACTCCGGTAAACTTCCTGTTCAGACCCTAGTGTTTCAGCGACCGGGCCCTGGCATTTTAGGGGTTGAACTAGAAGTGGTGTTGCGTCTGAGGCATCCGTGAATAATCGGATTGAGGTGAATGTCCATATCGTGCTAGCACGAGGTGGGTTACTCTGTCTGGTATTCGAGTTTGAAAGCCGAGCTGTGAACAAGGGTAACAACCCTCAGACACCCCGCTAGGTTATTATTTTGTTGAATTGTCCGGGATTTAATTTTTATTTCATATCTTTGTGAGCGTTGTAGGACGTCACTCCGACAACTTCCTGTTCAGACCCTAGTGTTTCAGCGACCGAGCCCTGGCATTTTAGGGGTTGAACTAGAAGCGGTGTTGCGTCTGAGGTATCCTCGAATAATTGGATTGAGGTGAATGTCCATATCGTGCTAGCACGAGGTGGGTTACTCGGTCTGGTATTCGGGTTTGAATTGCCGAACCGTGAACAAGGTATTTGACCGTCCGAAACATAAGGACCGATTATTTTGTGACGTTAATAAGTTGGGAACACAAGCATATATCTATTATAGCCAAAGGGACCCTACATTTTTATTACCTTCAGCACTTTCACTTGGTACTGTATGCTCTCATTGTCTGTCCTGTAGTCCTGTTGATGCTTTTACTGCTTATATTACCCGCTCTGCTCGCTATTCTCACCTCCGCAATCACCGTTGACATTCGCAGCTGTAGTATACCTTACATCACCTTTATCATCTGCCTTTGACCGTGTATACTGTATATATTCATATTTCAGACAGTGAATGGTAGTGATATTGTAATATATTTGTACATAGTTATAGTGAGTTTTATTACATTATTTATCAAGACCGCATTATCCGAAAGAAACTGGTACCACTCAATCGCTTACACCATAGATTGTAGTGAACCCTTCTCCAACTGTGTAAAGGCTACCTGGGGAAAAGGGAAGCGTACGACAAGGAGTTGCAACCTTGGAACAAAATTTGCAACTGGCGCCCGAGGAAAAGTCCGTAGGGTAGAAAAGGTCGTCACAATATTTGTGACTAGATAATTCATATATTTGTTCTATTTGCTTCTATTTAATATTTCTACGAGGATTAAGATTTTTTATTTTTATAGAATAAGAAAAGTGGAAAATTAGTGTATATGGAAGTAGAATAAAAATAACGATATATTTTGATGAGTCGATAATAAAACTCCATGTAAAATTTGTGTATTCCATATTATTTAGTTTGGCATGGCGCGTTAAATTCATAATATCAATTTGTCAGCAACGGTTGTAAAACCAGTTTCGTAACAAATCCCCTCCATTGGTGGTATAATATTGCTATTGAATTTCCAGTCGCCTCTAAACGAATAAATCTCAATACCCTTAATCGATGTAGGACCGTAGGGGTTGCTAAAAACTGTAGGATGATCGTATATGGAAGATGTAAATTTTCAAGTTATATATCACTTTGTGGTGACAGTCAACAGCACGTTCCATAATGAAAATAGGTGTTATCCTGCTGGCCTGCGGAAACGCTGAGTTCAATGAATGACGCTTTTCGAAATGCCCCCAAATATCGGAAATTCAATGAATCATGACTCAGAGGGCGCGATTCAATCTCATTCATATATTATGTTATATGAAATCAATGACTATTGTGCGATTTCACTGATTGTCGCAGTAAGACCTCTTTTTTATGTCCCATACCATTAAAATCTCAAAAACGCACTATTTATCACTTAAAAAAATAATAAACCGAAATAGGATTGGATAGGTATAAAAGAACTCCCCTTTATTGGATATAAACCCATTCTAATAATAGATGACTCATATAATAGCTAAATGATGACCTGGACATTATACAGATTTTTCCTTCCTTTTTCTTTTCTTTATTCAACTTCTTACGGCATTTACAAAACTAGTTCCTAATTTCAGCACTCCTAGTTCTTCACAAAAATTAATAATTCGTTTTTGTATATTTATTTTCTATTTAAAAATATCAAGTACGGTAGAGCGGTGTGGCTTTGCCAACGGAGGTGACTTTGCCTAATATTTTAAGTTTAATTTTATTTTTGTAAACTTGGCTACATCGCACCGACAGCACGAATGGGAAGTGTTAACCACGGTATATCTCCATCGGTTGCGACGGTCGCAGTCGGCTGGCGTGCGTTGAATGGAGTGCTACGCTGTGTTATGTAAGTGGGTAAGTTTTTAACGTGTTTACAAATGCGAAATACTAAGGGTTGTGTAGAAAATATGACAAACAGTACATCGAAATACATTTAGCAGCTTACTTTACATGTATTTAGAGTCACGTAAAAAAAAATTAAAGCATTTGGTGGAGAGGGTTTCTATATTTCGGGAAATTTTTCTATTGTTGCAGTTTTGCGGGGGACTTTGCCACATGCCAAAATTTATTTCATTTTATTTTTAGACACAGCTACAGGTCGTCCATACAAAAAGAAGTAGAATGCGAGGAAATATCGTAATTATACGGAGGAAACACTAAACCGATAGTAGCGTTCCCTGCTCAGAACATTGTTAAACATTATGTTGGAGAAGTTATAGAAATAGATGATGATAGGTTTGTAGTAAAATATTTGAGGAAAAAGAAAAATGGATTTGTCTATCCCAATGTTGAGGACACATCATACGTCAAGGAAATGGATGTTGTCACAACATTGGAAAAACCAACCTCTTCCAGGGGACATTATTATTTCCATAGAGACTTTAGGTCGTATAATATTAATTAGCTTGGGTTTTTTGGACGCGTTAGGAAATTTTTCCAGTTTATTTGATCTCTCAGAGCCGTTTTAAGTTTATATATTGTTTATTCACAAAGAGAGTTTTATTTTATTTGATAAAGTAATAGATTTTATTTTCGTATAATTTGTTGTTTCATTCGCCTCTAATAGCATCCTTGTATTTGATAAATTTTTAAAAAACTTTTTTATGCAAAGACACCCCTTACACCTCCTTAAAATTGCCGACAAACGGAGTTTAAAGGTATTGGCAAACTCGCACCGATGTGCGGGTGACTTTGCCAAATTTTAAAAAATTAAAAGAAAAATGTTGCGCATCTTTTCTTATATTTCTAAAAACAGCAGTATATAGCTAAAGTGTTGAAATTATACATAGTTTACAAAGGACTGATTTTACGTAAAAATAAAAAAGTAACAACAAGAAAACTATGAAGAGCAGTGCAAAGTCACACCGCTCTACGGTACCGAAGAAGAATTAAGATCGAATTGTTCATTAATTAAATATCCCGTGTATTTCTCCATTTATTTGCAGCATTCCTCAATAATTTAAATAAAGACAAATAAATTATCAGGAATGGGTGGAAATTAATAGAAAAAAAAGATGAAGACGATCCTATGTTCCAGTTATCGATCGTCATGTATAAGAAGATCATTAATTGTTGAGAATTTAGTATTCTGCAGTCTGATGAAGTTACTGTATCAACGAAACATATTCATTAAGTAAGAGTTAATCTTAAATGTTATTCTTGGAGAAGGTTATATATCAGTATATCTTTTTAATACTCAAGATTCTAAGACAGTGAAACTTTCATTTTCACGTCTAAAATATCGAAATAATGAGAGTATATCCTGTTTCTAAAAATTGGTTCAGAAATGGAATTGTTGAAGCAAATGAAAAACCTTTTCTTCCGCCCAGAAAATTTTATGGAAACCTTTTCGAAATGAGTTTTATCAGCAAATTCCTTGAAGTCAATAATAATTTCACGCCTAAAGGTGATAAATCAGGTGTTATAACATGATTTTTAGTGATTTTCAAAGAGTTCACATCGAAGAAACAGACAGAACAAAATAAGGTAGAAATAAATTGATACAATGAAATTGAATTGTTACTTTTATATATTTTCGAGATTATTCAGTTATTAAAAATGTAAAGTATATAAAGAACCTACAGCGCTAGCGAACAATTAATATATTCTAAATAAATGCGTAGAATATTGAATAATTTATGAAAATCATCTATCAAATAGAATGTTGAAACTCCTCAATGCATGCATTTTATTGGCTGTTGGCTTTTTTTCGCCATTATAATGAAATGTGCAGAAGCTCATTATGTCGTATTTTTCAATAATATTTCCTTACAGTTTTCCCACTTTCTGGCATCGCTTATGTTGAACCAGGTTCAATATTGACGAACCGAATAAGGGAAGCATCGTACAACTTTTCGAGTAGATACTCGTATTGGAGCAGATGGAAAACCCCCCATCGACAATTTCCCTGTTTACAAATGATAAGTGTTTTCAAGCGTTTATATCGAGTGAATATCCGGGTATCACAGGGACTTTCCTATCACATAAAAGTCGGGCGTAAATCAAAATACGCTTCTATATATCAGTGTCAACATTTTCATCTGAAAATTCGATATCAAATTGGTTTTTACATCGCTTTAGGCCGATTTTCTACCACGAAGATGAATCTGTTCGCAAATTGTGATCGGCAGGTTTAAGATTTAGGTCGCGAGACCTGAAGGCAGAATATCAATCTGAAATCACTTAAGGCTCTTTTCAAACGCGGAATCCATGGAAAGTACTCAGCTTTCACATTATCCGATCGCACGCTGTGCATTTGTGCCAAATTAACTCTAACGTTTTCTAACAACTGATTGCGAATTTGGGTTACACAATTATTTTTTAAGCGGTGTAAACATTAGCGAAGGACTTGGGTTTGCAGAATTTCATACGTTCATTTCATAGGCCCAATTTCACCGAGAAATCATTAATCTCAGATCTAACAAACTCGGTTTAACCTAAACGAAGATCTAAATCTCGGTTTAGAGAATGCCGATTTAGCAATACATAATTGAAGGGCGTTCGGGGAATCCGAGTTTGAAGCTCAAGAATAATGGCAACGTCGCAAAATAAACCAATTTGACAGTAGTTTTTACCTGAGTATTTACGAATTAAGCCTACCTTCAGTACCTTCATTCAAATTTGAGAATTGTTACCGTCAGAGGTCAATTTAATCGAAAAAGGAGTTGGTGTTGTGTAGAAAATTTTGGGACAGAAATGAAACACTGTATTTCAAACTTCAGGAAGAGCTATGTTTCTTCATATAGTGCGTAAATATTTTAGCATAGTCGAGTGTTAAAAAACAGACAATATGAATGTGGCCACGAAAAAGAAAACCTGGCAAAAAATCGCAGAAGAATTCAACTCTTCCTCGCCGCTTATTTTCAAGCCGAACAAGAAATGGAAAAATTAAAACAAGATAGAATCAAAACTGAAATCCCGGAATGCCATGAAAGATTAATTATAATGTCGTTTACAGTATTCTCGTAAACCAAGTTGTGTGTTTCAGCAATATTTTGTAGGTAGTCGTTGTTTATGTTGAATAAATGATTTCATTAACTTATTATGATTTATCTTCTATATTCCTTCAAAAGCCTAAAACAATTCCCTACATCATTTCAAATTGTTAAATGAGAGATACCAATAACGTTTGAAGTATTGATAACCAACTTTCATTTTAAATATAATTAATTTTGTTGTTTTCAATATTATGTAGGCATCTGGAATGGTACAAGGTAACTAGATAATATGAAATAATAAAGTTTATATTTGTATTCTTAATTTCTTAACCATAATCTACGAAATAAGCGCAGCAAAAAATGTCAACAATCCTCAAATTCAAATATTGACAAAGTGGAATGAATGCCACGGATGATGAATGATGAAATTTCTGAAATTGAGGACATTATTTCGAAATACTCAAGGAGTAAACAACCAAAAAATCAGGAAGGGAATAATATGATAACAATTTCATCCTCATCATTATCGAAAGTATTATACTCGAATGGAGCATTGATTGATCTTCTGTTAGGGATGGACAAATATATTTTTCGGAATCGAATTAACTTTTTTTTTTACCTCGATGTTCTATCCGCACAATAAAGGTATTATGGTGTTCCTTTATCCTAGATTTGAAAGCTCTACCTGTTGGGCCAACGTATATATACAGGGTGAGTCTTTGACCACTGCATTAATTTTAACTAAAGATTCCTCTCATCAAATGAAACACTTCTTTCCTTTACCATTTTTCCAGATTCGGCTTAGGTAAAAAGTTACAAGCGTTTAAAGATTTCACAATGTGCTAATACACCCCCACATATAATTTATCTATGACATTGTTGGCGGACGAGAATAAGGCATGGTAACGTGGTTTACAGCTTGATTTGGGATTCCAACGCTCAGAGACGGATCCATAAAAGTAGTGAAATTTCTGGAGTTTTCCATTTTAAAACATTCAATGAAGAATATCTCGAAAACGGTGCGTTTAAGGAGAAATGATGAAGAATAATATAATGTTCTAAAACGATGGAATATTCTTGAAATGACTCAAGAAAAACTTTATATGCTTTCTTTATGCTAATTTCGTTTAGTTTTATGAATCCACGAGTCCATAACTAGAAAACCAGTAGAAGTAGAAAATAACTAATATTAGGAAAATATGTATCATAGTTATAGGAAACTTTACGCCAACATTCATTTTATTCGAAAAAAGGATGTCAAAGCTACAAAATAAAAACTGATTTTTTTTCAAAATTTCAACAGCCTGTATCTTTTTACCTGAGCTGAATTTGGAAAAATGTTAAATGAAAAAAGTGTTTCATTTGATGAGAGGAATCTTTGATTAAAATTAATGCAGTGGTCAAAGACTCACCCTGTATAAGCATGTACCACTTGTTAACCAAGCATGTACTGCTGATTTCTTAATTATTTCTGTATTGAGTGTTGTAACGAATTTATATGAGATATTGAAATTTTGATTTCTCCCAAAAAGATAGCTGTATATTTAAGGACGAACCAAAATTTCAGTATCCTATTCAAACCATCAAATCAATAAAAAAATAGTAAACAAATCCAACAAGAAATTGGGAGTATATAAGTTAACCTTTCGCACATGCCCAGATCCTTTAAGGTCTCTAGTTGAGGAACGTTGAGCGATGACGTGGCTAGACCGAATCACTGGGAAATATTCGTTGATATTTAATCAACGAATATTTTGACATGTGTCTTCATTTTAGAACCAAGTTTCATTGATTTCCATCCAATAGTTTAGGAGGAAAATTGAGGAATGATGGAGTTTTTTATTCGATATTTAAATTGTTCGTTTCCAAAATATAAACTGTGAAAATTTCAGGGGTATTCATAAACATTTTTTGCTGTGTATAAATAAATAATAGGGTAGGTATTGAACACACCATGCCAAAGAAGCGTTCAATGCACGGAAACACACTGGAAAGATAATCAAAATGGAAATGAGGAACTGCAGTGAGAATTTTCATCATCACATTACACTGCGTTTTCCCTCTTTCTTGGCGCGTCGTGAAGCTAGTCAGTCTTTTATTTTAGTTGCTCCTCCGCAAACCCCCTCATGGAAGCTCTTAGTAATTTGTCTCGCCGAGTCTAAGCTGATGGGCAAACAGCAGCAATTCTGTCTTACACATTTTTTATCTTGTCTGCGGCAGAATGTTCCATGGAGAGGATTTTTATTTATATAGGACCGTATATATCGGAGTTACTCGAGTGTAAAAGCGATGTAACCACAGAAGCATTCACGCATACATTTCGCTTCATTCCGAGAAACTGAATCATGAAAAAATTGTTCCATGTGACCATATTCATCATTTGAAATAAGGGTTTCAAGGGTAATCTGGAGTCTCGTCATTAGAAGAGATTGTTATTTTTTTCCAATTCAATATTTGGCAAACTTATCGGCAGAACTAGCTGTATTCACGAAGACCGTTCATTAGAATATTTCAAAGAAGACTTGAAATTTTATAGTTGAGCTTTGTTAGGAGAGATGAATTCTTGGAAAAAATTTCAGATTCGTTCGACTTCCGGTTTCACCGCAAACGATACCAACTTTCGTTTTTTAAAGGTAATACCTAGTTTTTTCATTTATAATTAGATTGCCCATTGAATTCTACATTGTTTTGATGTGTCACGTACATACTATTCTCAGAAAATTCGTGTGAAATCTGAAAAACCGCTCAAAATTTTATCAAACAGGGCTTCATTCCAATGTTAATAACTTTATTAAGTTTTTTGAAAATCCCCTATTTGCCAGCTTCTATCAGAAGACAAACCATTGCTTCTCCTTCGTTAATTAAAAATTGTATTGAACATGCGGGGTATTTCTATTTCAATGTTAAAGTCAGTCATGACAAAAACCTCAAAACTCATTTTTTTCAAATGAGAACCCATTTTTCTTATTGGTCAGCTGGAATCTTTGTTAAAAAATAGTTCATTTTATATAATACATACTACTGCTCTAAAATGCTTATTTCCCGAGATATTCTGTAAGTAGAGCAGTAATATGTATTATAAAAAATACACTATTTTTCAATGTAGATTCCAGCTGACGAATAAAAAAAATTAGTTTTATATATATCCGGGTTCAATTGGAAAAAAATTAGTTTTGGGGTTTTTGTCATCACTGACTTTGACATTGAAATAGAAACACCCTGTATGTTTAATTGAATTTTTAATTAGCGAAATAAGAGCATTGGTATGTCTTCTGCTACAAGCTAGAAAATTAGGAATTTTCATGCAAAATGATATTAACATTGGAATGCAGCCCTATTTGAGAATTTCATACAAATTCTCTGAGAATAATGTGTAAGTGACACATTAAAACAATGTAGAATTCAATGGGTAATCTGATTATCAATGAATGACAGGATATTACATTTAAAAAACGAAAGTTGTTATAATTTCCGGTGGAACCGGAACTCGATGGAATCTGAATTTTTTTCCCATAATTCATCTCTCCCAACAAAGCTTAACTATAAAATTTCAAGTGTCTACCTCGAGTCTTTCTTTGAAATATTCTAAAGGACGGTCTTCCTGAATCACCCTGTGTATGTACAGAAAGAGCAATGATAATATGAGTAATCCGGAAACTCAGTTATACATATCTTCTTTGTTAGGGGTTTTTTTGGAAAACAACAAAACTCAATCTAAACAAACTAATTATTGCTTGCTTTAAATTAGATATACTGTTAATATTATTTCAGATCAGTGAGAAATATCAATAAACGACGATGTGCATCGAAAAGTGACGTTTCTTGAATATTCAGTGGATTTGCGAATGGATATTTTGAACAATTGCCAAAATATCCGGCTATCAGGGACGCGTTGGCAGTGTAACTTCTTCAGTAATATCTTTATTGAGAATCATGCCACTCTAAAATATCCGTAAAAGGATCTGAATGGATAGTAAAATTAGTAAGTAGTAAGTAACAGTATTCAGATTCTTTTACAGATCTTTCAACGTGGCATGATTCTCAATAAAGATATTACTGAAAAAATTCCACTGCCAACGCGTCCCTGATGGCAGGATATTTGAAACCGAGTATTATACTTTCTTTTAATATCCATTCAGATCCCTCTACGGATCTTGCAACGTCGCATGATTCTCTATAAAGATATGACTGAAAAAGTTCCACTGCCAACGCGTCCCTGATGGCCGGATATTTGATACCGATCACTATAATATCTTTTACTATCAATTCAGATCCTTTTACGTATCTGTTAACGAGGCATATTCCTCAATACAGATATAACTGAAGAAGTTACAATGCCAACGCGTCCCTGATGGCCGAATATTTGATACCGATTACTATAATATCTTTTACTATCAATTCAGATCCTTTTACGTATCTGTTAACGAGGCATAATCCTCAATACAGATATTACTGAAGAAGTTACACTGCCAACGCGTCCCTGATGGCCGGATATTTGAAACCGAAATAATTTACTTGATAAAACGAATCTCTGGTAACCAATCATTCAGTTGTGTACGGTGTTTATTATTATAATTATAACGGGGTTGTAAGGCTTGGTCCATCCCTTCAAAACTGCGACCGATACGATCTTTTGTTCTATTACCATACTTATTCAATCCTAAGGATATTGTCAGTGGTGTTAACATACCTGATGACGTCCTTAGGAGCCTTGGCTATCCCATCATGAGTTTTAGAACTGGCTCACCCATGTGAAATTCTTAGGCTGGCCAGCTCTGGGCATTTGAAAAAATTTTTTTCGCGAATTTCCTTTTCTGATCCACAGAGCCTGCATGTCTCGTATGATGACTTGCCCATGCGGTATCATCGGTATTTGTAACGACAGTGCCCTATCAGCAGTCCTACCATTACCCGAAGCCCAGCTCGTGGCAGGTGAAGGAGCTTCCTGGCATAGGGTGGTTAGAATTTCACGAATCTTTTTGCCTGTGGAAGTCCTGGAGTATTTCTCCAAAGAGCTATTCTGTTATTTAGCTTCCATTGTTGGACTGCTGCTCTGTAGTGTTATTTTCCAAGCCCACAGAAGGGTTCTGGTCCAGCAGGTGTTCGCCTGTAGGCGCATTTTACAAGTTTATCGGCCTTCTCATTGCCTTCAGTACCACAGTGCACTGGCATCTATTGAAGAGTCACCTTATGTCCTCTATCCAGTTGCTTTATGGTATTCTGGCATTCCCAAGACAGTAGGGAACCTTGGATGGGTGATTCCAGTTCTCTCAGTGTGGTATCTGGCTGCCCGTTATAATATAGATGTGCACCCTCTTGAGTTTTTTTTTCAGACACCCTTGAGCAAAGATGTAGACAGATGTCTCTGTATGTAAGATAGAGTCTCTGTCTCTGTCTGTAAGATAGAGGGCCTATATCCCAGGGGCATAGAGATCCTCAGTTTCAGACCATATACCCCAATACCTACACCCTGCATCTGATCTTTTACCGACGGATATCATTAAATGAACAAGCTCGCTAATGCTACCGACATCACATAAGTGTTTTAAAAATTCTGTGTTATAGAAAATAGAGATGAAAAATAGAACCCTGTTGTACTCCAGATGATACGAAAGAAAACTAAGACGACATGTTATCTATTCCTACACACTGAAATCTACCATGAGATGGGACATGAAAAATCTCAAAGAAATAGAATCGGCACATTCAAGTTCACGATCTAGAGCGTCGAATGGATTAGCGAGATCAGGCAGAGCCAAAATTGTGGCCTCACCCTTATCTCATTCTCTTGAAGAATCATCCGTCACGTTCAATAAAAATCGCCTTCAGGATTTTCGTGATTCTTGCTTCATCCTTTTATCGCAAAGTAACCAACTGTCAAAGAATTCTGGTCGTTATTGCTTCAGAAATATTTCAAATGCTCAATCGATGTTCAGTAAAGTGTATAAAACTGAAACTTTCTGCGACGGAACATTAATTTCTAGTCCAATATAGAGACTGAAACATTCCATATTGAAAATTTCTGCCTTTAGCTCCGTCTACATGTTATTCCATTTTATGCTTAGAAAATGAATTAGTTCGAGTTTGAATTGAGGTAGAAGTTGATTCGTGTTTCCGGATTTTTCACGGATGAGTTCACTCGAAGCTTAAAACTACTTCCGTTGATTCTCTCAGGGCAATTAGAGACGTAGTTGAATTTCCAACTTTGCTGATAAATTTTCCATTTGCAGAATGAATGTTTTCAAAATTCAAAAGATTCGGCATTCATGTTAAATTGCAAAATGTTACTCAAACTTAGATTAACAGAACCTACAATGCGCACATATAAAAGGTGTACCATTGTTGGATGCTTCATGAGTATGTTATCTTTTAGAAGATTTCAAGACTAGAACTGCAAAAATTTCGATAATTATTTCAAATGAATCCGAGGAAAAATAGCTTCCATATTTTGGGAAGGATTCAGTTCCTGCGCTGAGCAATTGACGAATGAAATTCAAAATATATTGGTAGGTCGAAAACGTTGTTTTGAATTATAGTGACTGACAAAGAAACTGCAACACCCGGAAGGAGCTGTTTAAATTTAATTTTTTTTTGGTAAAACATAGATAGTATAGCAAAGAGTAAATGATTGAAATTTGAAGAAAAAAAACGAAGGGTTTAGATTTTTTTTATGAATTTGTTAATAATGTATTTGTCCACCGCAAGTATCTATACACTCCCCAGCTCGTCTTGCCATTGACGCAATAAGATGGTCTATTTCTTCTTGAGGGATACTATCCCAAGATACCTGTAGTTCATGTCTCAGAGCCGCCAAAGTCCGTGGGGGCTGGGGTAAATTTCCAAACCTTCTACCCATGATGTTCCCAAACATGCTCTATGGGCGAAAGTTCGGGGGATCTGGGAGGCCATGGCAAAAGATTCACATGGGTCGCTTCAAAAAAGTTTAAACTAACTCTGGCAACATGAGGTCGAGCATTATCTTGCTGAAATATTGGATTCTCGAGCCGGTTAAGGTAAGAGAGAACATATGGCTCCACTATTTCTAGAAGGTAACGCAGAGCTGTCATGTTATCTCGTATAAAGACTAAAGGTGACCTACTTGCATGTGCAATAGCACCCCATACCATAACGCTTACTGTCCGGTTTACATGACGCTCAATATCAAACTGAGGTTCACGTCTATCTCCCCGACATCGTCAAACCCTTCGTCGGCCATCATGTGCACCCAAGGAGAATCGAGGTTCATCAGAAAAGACGACCTAATGCCATTCCACATTCCAATGTTGACGTTCTCTGCACCACTGTAATCGTTGCTGGCGATGCTCAACCGTCAGAGGTAACACAAGATGGGGTCGAAAATACTGCAGCCCAAAAGACCTTATCCGGCGGTAAACCGTTTGGACAGTTTCAGGATGGCCTTGTTCTCCTAACCACTCATCAGCCAAAGATCGAGTTGTCGCAAATCGGTCTCTAATAGCCATAGGTCTTTGACGTCGATCTTGAACTTCATTTGTGCCCCTTCGACGTCCGGTGCCTACTCTTCTTCGATTTTGGGGATTATCAAACCACGCAGTCGGTTCAGCGTCGTGTATTATTATTTTTATTATTATTATTGATAAGGGGTTACGTTGCACCGCGACCTTGAGATCTATTGTGCCCCCCATCAGAGCTGTTCTCACCATTCAGCGTCGTGTAACGAGACTACCCTATGGCGTACAGCGTCCCTCTTATGAGGAGAGGCTTGAACTGTTCTGCCTGGGAATTTTCTTGTCGCGTCGTAATCATGATGATTCTATAATCACATATGGTTCGTTTGGCTGTGATTTGTGAAGCTTCTTCTTAATTACAAGCTATATCTCGAAGACTTGCGCTAGGTTATCCTTCCTTAATAATTACATATTTTCCCTGCTGAGTGGTGTAGCTCCTGCTCCTTCGGTTAACTCGTTCAAGAACCGTTATGACGATTTCGTTGTGCGACGTTGAAGTGCACCGGCAATGATTCTCTAGAGAGTTCAGAGTTATTTTTATATTTTTTGTTTTCAGCAAGATATTCTCGTTTTATATCATTTTCGATAAATTCATGAGTTGAATAATTTAGCTCCGTAACTACTAAAACACTGTTCACTTTTGTTTTTGAGGTTTACAATCACTTTTGTTTTGTTACTTGTTACTACAATTGCCATATAATGTTAAGGAAACACAATTTCAGATTGACGATCATGTTCCTGAGATATTGAAGTCTTTTTTTGCCTAGTAATGCGATTCTCATGAAATTTTGCATGAATCTTATTCTAGATCTAAATACTAAGTTTTTGATATGTAGTTTTGGAAATATTGAGAAATTAAAATATCAAACAGTTACATTTCCTTTGGTCGGATTTTGCCGAATCACAACATTTCAAATCTCCATGTTCTTTCTTTCGAAGGTGATCATTTTCATAGAAGAGTAGAATTGAACTACGAATTCTTCACCAGTAAGTCACATGGAATGGTTTGACACCATTTCGGCTCAAAATGACATTTATTTTGGCAAAATGAGAACACGCAAGACGAAATGATCACCACATTTGCCGTTCAGTTCTCAAAAATCTAACTTTAGTCTTTTGAGATATCTATGGTCCTTGTTTCAGTCTTTCTCCATTATCTCTGTTAAACGTTAGTGAAATCATATTGGATTTAAATTTTTTTCGTTATTCGGGACTATCGGAGCAAACATTTTACAAATTGTTGCGAGCATAACCTACCTGTTGATGTTATACACTAATCACTCATTTGGGGTTTGGACGGTATATACCTGGAAGAAAAAATAGGAAAATAATGTAAAGAATTTAAAAATATGAAATATACACATTTGCATAATAGCCGAAAAGTGTGTCTTCTTATAATACATATTGATAGAATTGGTAGATCTATTCGAATTTGGCGATGACGAAATTTTCAAGCCACATCTTTACTTGTAATTAAAAGGATGGATACTCTCATCTTCACTTAAATTCCTTTATGTGTAGGCCCCATCTGAGATGCAATTATGACACCGTTAGCGTAAGACGAGAAGAGCAAATATTCAGTTTTGCTGCAATAAACAGACAATTGACTCAGACAACCGTAGTTTGATCTTCAGCTATCAAAAAAAGTATGGCTGTGTCATTTGCAAAGCTCACAATTTTGCCTATTGTGTTTTGCTGCAGAAGTCAATTTATTTACACGATGAAAAGAATAGGACCCAGTACTTTACTCTGTGGAACTCCAGACTCAACTATTACGGGATTTCTCCATTGATGTCTACAATATGTGTTCGATTAGGCAGGTAGTTTTCTATGAGCTGATTTACGATTCCTTTCGCCTCACCAAGAGTATTTGATGGCAAACAGTGTCAAATAGTTTTTTGAGATCAACGAATAAGTATAGTGCTAGTATTTTATAAACTTTGCATCAGAGAGTTTAGTCTATTTTAGAATGGCATCATTTGTCGACATGCGTTCCCTGAAGCCATACAGGTTTTTCGATAAGATGTTGTTTCTTTACAGAAAACTGACAACTCATAAATTGATTATTTTCTCAATGATCTTAGAAATATAATCGACATTATCAAAATTCGAGTCACATGTCTAACCCCTAAAATAAAGGCTTATTGTTCCCACATTTTTTGATTATTTTTGCGCCTCTAGCAGAAAACGACATTTTTACCCGATTCTATAATTTTTTTTTAAATAGACGCCACTTTTTCCGGCCAAAATGGAAGGAGGTCGCGCAAAGAACTGCCCTTTCTCTCTCCAAGCGTAAGTATTCAACATACAATACTATATTAGTTTCAGCGATAAAATAGTAGGTATGTTATTATGTTTTATTATAAATAATAAATTTTTCATGTACATTCGAGTACCTATCTGAAAAGCTCTAAATTTTCAGTTTTACTTGATTTGTTTTATGATAGTTCAAACTGGTAAAATTCGACAGTAGCACATGAAATTGCACCGTTGAACGTATTGAATTTTCTTTTTCGCAATTACATAGTCGAATTAAAACAAAAAAGTACTCCAAAATATCCAAAGCGAATATTCAAAGTAATATGAATGCAACAAAGGGTGGAAACCCCCCAGTCTCCACCCTTGCAACGGTATGCGATGCATTCCATCCGGAGTGTGGTCATAGATTAAGAGTGGGTGTTTTGTCGGTAGATGTAATTTCTGTGAGGCAACCACCCCCTGTCGAATGCGGGGGTGAGCACAAGGGGGTCGCAAATGGCAGGGGGAGTGTGTATCGCCCGTAAGGGACTAAATTACGAGCTGTAATGTGATCTAGTAGCCGTGTACCGGGTGTGGAACACCGGTTACTGAACGTGATGCGCCTATAAATATTTTATATTTTATCCATGTATGACCACTGTCACGTATGGGGTGCTTGGGGCACAAATCAGGAAGCGCTCGTTTGCATCGTTAGGCCGAATCATTGGAACTTTCATAATTGGGAAAATTAGTCGGGCAGACACAGACCTGATCATTTGAATACCGTCATTATTTCAGCACATCACGTGTTTTTCAATTCACAACAACCTTTATATACGATGCAATGTATTTTGATAATCATTTCATTTTTACGATAGATTTTATTGATTCTCAATCACTATAGTTTATTATTTGAAAGAAACATATCACATTGAAACTAAAATTTTCCACAACAATGAGTTACGGGTAAAAGAAATATAGTAGATCAGTATATTTTGAATGAAATGTAATGTACTATTTTTTTCGAATTCTCGTTTTTCTGTCAGCGGATGTATTTGGATGTTACTTCTTGTGGTATTTCTTACAAAATTATTTCTATAAACTTCGTTAGAATATTTCAAAGAAAGACTCGAGATGTTAGGAGGGATGAATTCTTGGACAAAATTTCTGATTCGTTCGATACCAACTTTCGTTTTTTAAATGTAATACCCAGTTTTTTACTGATAATCAGATTATCCATTGAATTCTACATTGTTTTAATATGTCACTTACATATTATTCTCTGAAAATTCGTGTGAAATCTGAAACAACCCTTAAAATTTTCTAAAATGGTGCTTCATTCCAATGTTAATAACTTGTAGAATTTTGCATGAAATTTTTTCATTTACTTCTCCTTCGTTAATTGAAAATTCCATTGAACAAACAGGGTGTTTCTATTTCAATGTCAAAGTCGGTCACGACAAAAACCTCAAAACTATTTTTTTTCAAATGAGAAGCCATTTTTTTTATTGCTCAGCTGCAATCCACGCTAAAAAATAGTGTATAAGTGTAGTACATACTAGCTCTAAAATGCCTATTTCCGAAGATATAGGGCAAAATCTCATGGTCTGGTTCTCGTATATTATTGAAGTTTCATCCATTCTTCAGAAGTCAACAAAAATTTAGTAATTAATATTATAATTTTAATCTCAATTTCCATATGGCCACCTTCTTTTTCGCGCCAAGGGATTGCTTTATGCCTTACGAATTTCGACAGAAATAATATGCTAAAACATAGGTATTATTTTTCGATCACAAAAAATTCTCAACATATTGGATTATCCACTTTATATTTCAAGGGTATTTTTACAATTCTTGGTCAGAGCTGTTCAATTGTTACTATCGTTAAGAAGCAATTCGGTCAGATTTTTCGAGTTGTTTGAAAAACGAAACATACACTGCAAATTTCAACTCTCTAACTCATTGCGTTCGAGAGTCATCGTGCTGACGGTCGGACAAATTAAGTTTAACCTGAGATTCTTCATCAGTGAGTCGAAACTAATCGTTTGAGACGATTCTCAGCCAAAAATTTGAAGATTACGGACACTTGGTTTTATGTGAAATCTTTGGATTTTTTCGTAAATAAAAATATTTTTTTCAAATTTGAAGTTTTTGGTCTAGTAGTTCTCTATATTATCTGAAATTGAGGCTAAATTCAATACAGTTGATAGTGTGGGTAATCCATCCCCCATAGGGTGAATGTAAAATCGTTTGCAACCCCAAGCTGTCGAATTGGCCTGTTTGCTGAATAATTAACTCCAGATAAGTCCTTCGAGTAGATTTAATTTGTACCGAATTAAACTTTACCAAGGACGGTCTTTTATTTTACATCCTGATGCTTGCAGCTGTTTAGTCTACTTCAGGGTTTTGAAATAACTGAATATTTAATAGAAGTGTCGTCCAATAAGCTTCGATGTATTCCAAAGATTAGATGAATTTTGAGGGGCGAAACGCCCCTTCGGTTTTTAGTAAGTTGAGTAATATTCGTCTGGAATACAAAATTAGGGGATTTGAGTTGATTTATGTCAAAGGTACTGAATCACAGTAAAAGGGTATTAACACGCTTTCTGTGGATTTGAAGGATTAAAGGAAATGGACTGCTGGTGTTATCTCAGACACCACGAAACATAAAAATGTCAGTGTTGAATTTGCATATAGAGGATGTTGCCAAACTCATGGGTATGAAATAGCTCACCAGAAGTAGTAACTTTTATAAAGTCTCCCGGTTGGCCATGAAAATTTGACACATTTCACCATGTATATTTTGAAAATGTTAGGTTATAATCAATTTCTTGTCATATACCTACGCAACGTTGTCCTCTCTACATAGAAGTCGTAGTAATTACGTATTTTCACAATGTGAATTTACTTCGGAAAAATAATGAATTTGAGAAGATATTATTTGAATTCAATAATTCCACAGTCCTGGCGACTGTAGAAGAACATTTTTCCTCTGTTGTTACTAGAAATATTTGACGTATATAAACTGGTTGGAATATTTAATTATGCTATTTTCTTGTATGGAAATCAAGAATCAAGTGTTGGAATTTTATTGAAAATAATGGATAGAGTAGAGTAGTCCGTTACTTTGTGGTAGTTCATTTGAAAAAAGAATAAAAGTACCTGAATAGCCCGGCAGGAAAACTTCCCCACTTTCCTCAAGAAGACATTTAAATACCTTGTTGCACAACTTGAAATACACCAGTTTCAAAATGTAGTTGTACTACGAAACCCGAGTCATTCTTATACCTCAATAAAATATAATGATAGGAAACTAAGTAATTTCATTCGAGAGTTCAACATGTCAGAATGAAGTTTTCCTATTGCAGATTTCGGTTCTGTATAGCACTTCCTGGTACTTTGCCTCTGCTTCTTCAAAACTACTTTCGGTATTTTCAATTTCAAAGCGAAGAGTTCTTTATTATTTAAGATAATGGTCTGTGATAATATCTTATCTAAGATTGAAAATTATGTTATGATTATGTTGAGAGTAGAAATTGGCAACGTCTCGGCGAATTGTTTTGATCTTGACGATATTCAGCGTGATAGACCTAAATCATGGCGAACCGGGAGACTTTATAAAAGTGAATGGAGTCTATGTTTATACACTTTTTGTTCACACCCTGGGACACCCTGTATACATGAACAACATTTTAGTCGAATTTTTTTCTTAACCGCTCTGCTCCGGTTACTCGCTTGAATTCGACTATTATATGAAATGACTCTTCAAAACGTTTCACCAACTGCTTCGAGAACTCAGTATCTATCACCATTTGTGTATCGAACGAACAAAAAGGACATCAATAGTCTACATTGTTCAGATAACATGCGGGTATGTATGAAAATACCACAATTAATGGTATCGGTCCGTTCATACGTTCCCATGATTTTCGACTATTCAATTTCGGTCCAAAATCTACTGGAATTGTTCCATTGCAATGTTAGGGGTAGGAAGCAGATTCACGCTAATGCGCTTTCAGAATAAACGTTTATAGGATGGGAAACGTTGCCACAATTTGCATTATGCGCACAATATTGAAGTGATGAATTTATAAAAATATGGCAACGGTTAAAAACACATTACGCTTATTGAATTTGCAGAACATTGGAATTTGTCACCGATTAAAATAATGATCTTTGTATCGATTAATTAGAATAATTTGTACATTTTCAATTCCTGATAACAATTTATATTAGGTAGTAGAAGTTTTCGAGTAAAAATTCCAGGTTAAATGAATCACCTGGTATAAGTAAGTCACATTTGTATCAATGTAATACTGTCCGATGATGTCGCGATGCGACGAAACGTGCAAAAGTGCTCAATAAATGGTGTGAACCAAAAAAACATATTTTATTTCATTTGATATGTATGTATATAATAATAACAGTTATTTATTGCTATCGCAAATAGTAATCGGCCTTGGGTCCTTCAGCCTAACATATGTATGTATTTACATCAAGAAAAGCTTCAAAATTATTAATTCAATCAATAAATTTAAAAAAATCGCACGCATGGTATTTACAATGGATTTACGTACCTATTCATCTGAATGTATATTATTAAAAATTTTCTGATTATGAAGGATTTCTGATAAACATAGATATCTGCAGTGCAAATGTTACAAATAAGTAAGGATAAGATACAAAATGAATTTATTATCACTCAAGGAATGGGCGACGAATCTTCTGACAGTGTTAATAATACTTTAATTCTATAAAGATTTGATTCGATTATAAACAGCATCTGTTCGTTGTGATATAATTAAATGATAAAGTAATATACCTTTATGAATAATATGTTATGTCTTTATTGACGATGATAAACTGTTGGTAAGAATTCTACGAATGAGAGAATCGTGTAAGATCACAAAATTTTTAATTATGACATATATATTCTATCGGAATTGGAATTCATTAAATATCCAATTATATACGAAAAAACTGACGTAAGTAATTACCAAGTTTTAATTGTATCGGAATTGTTTATTTTGAGTTATGGCGAATATGCCTAATGAACTCAAATGTCGCATTCGGATGCGCAACCTACCCTGGAAATTGCAAGTCGCTATCTTTTTCCGTTCTCAAGTTAGATAAATAATATTTTTTGATAATTTTTTTTAATTTTTTGGTGACGCGATCCTCACAAAATCTCACATATGTCTCTATGTCAGTATTCTACAACTATTTACCAAGTTTCAATTTTATCGGATCTGATTGAAAAAAAAATTTATACTCGAAAACCATTGTGCCAATTATGCCCATTAACAAACATGTCCGTCGCATTTGAACGCGGCCACCTAACCTGAAAATTTCAGGTCGCTATCTCCTTCCGTTCTCAAGTTATCGTGGCAACGGCCGGCCGGACAGAATCAAATTGTACCTCGACTTCTTCATCAGTGCGTTGAACCTAATCGTATGAGGCCATTTTCGGAAAAAAATTCGAAAGTTACAGACATTAGGGCACGCTGTTCCCCAGAACATGCGCGCAAAAATTGGGCCCATTAAAACTTGTTGGTGGTCCTGGAGTGACGAACTTCGTAATGAACATTTGTTAGTTGGATCTCACAGCTAGATAATTTACCTTTTTCAATAATCTTGAAGAGTCAATTTTGGATTATTACGTTCCTGAATATAACCGATTTCTGATAACAGATTATGGTTCCATAAATTGCTCTCTAATACATATTATGCATCATTAAATGGTTTCTTTCTGGGTTTTCTCTCCCAAACTCTGAAAAATATCTATAAAATAAAAAATTAATTATATTGTGATTTGCTTCTGCGTAAGATAATGGATATCCGAGGCAATTCATAAATACATCAATCATGAATTTAGATAGAAGAGCAAATAATCAAGTATAACAGAATACTCAACAAGAACAGCAACCCCATCTGTTGAGTGTGATCCCTTATGTTCGTGGCATCTCAGAAAAAATCAGAAGAATCGGTTCTAAGTTCAATATAAGAACCGTCTTCAACACACGAAATGATCTTAGGTCTCTATTAACGAAGACAAACCCATTAATGAAAAACAAAAATAAAAATACTGTGTATATAATATTCCTTGTATTTGTGGTAAATCATACACAAGAGAAACATCAAGACCACTAGAAGTAAGAAAGTGAGAGCATAAGAATAATTTGAGAAATATAGAGACATAATGAAATCAAAAATAGCCGAACATGTACGAGTATGTACAATCCAAGAAAATCACATGATGGATTGGAGTAATACAAAGATTCTTATGACAGAACCTGATTATATTAAAAGGAAACTTAAGGAGTACATTTGTATTTTATTGAACAGAGAAGTCAATTTTGCAAATTGCTCAATTGGTATTGACCATATTTGGCTGAATTTATTGAAAAAGGAGTTGGAACTTGGAAACTTCCATGCAAAGTAAAACTATGTTACACTGAGAAAAATGTTTGCTTCTGTCAGATAAAATTTTGATCACCCCATATAAAAAATGTACTTGTATATATCATAAGAACACAGAGTAATAGAGGTGTATAAACGAGTGTACCTGGAGCTTTTCATTTGGGACAAATGGTTTTTATGCTTGAAATAAATCAACTACAGTAGACCACTTGACAATTTCTCCTAAATAAAAAGTTTCTCACGTCATATACAGCAGAATAATTATGGCAAATAACTTTTTACTCAAAGAGGATAAACTTTTTACCTACCACAAGTGAAGTGTACACTAACGATAGATAAAGTATTCATTTGAGAAGATGAACTTTATCCTTAAGGCAGATAAACTTTTTACCTGTGGGAAATAAATGGTTTTTCTACACTAGATGATGTGCCCACTTGAGCCAGAAAAAATTTTTAAGTGGGGCATATAGACTGCTAGCTAATAGAAGATGAACTGTTTACTTGCGGCACATGAATGGTTTATCTACCATAAATGATGTGTTCACTTACACCAGAAAAACTTTTTATCTATGGTGCGCATCAGTTCTGATAAATATAGTGCATACTTCCTCATTGGAATCAGATTTGCTGCAGCCAGAATAGAGATAAAAAACAATTTCCAGAGAGTTCTTTAGAAACTGCAGCAAATTTGAATCAAATAAGGTTTTCTGCTTAATACCAGAATTGACGCGCACCATAATGATGAATGCTGGATATTCTTTATAGTATATATATATATATATATATATATATATAAGTGATGATAACTTCAAAACAGTATAAATTGAATGAGAGTCATCCATTTTTACATATACCATGTTTAATTAAAGTACCCAATTACCCATCCATTAATGATTTATGAAGAGAAAAAAAAACCCTGCATAATATAATAAAAATTTATTCAACAAAACACATTAAATATTTCATACATAAATCAACAAAAATATTCTTTTAACACCATCCATTAGGTCAAAAATAGAAATAAAAAAAAATTCTAAAAATCACAGTTCATTCAAAAAGTATCTTATAATAAACGCTTTTCATAACAGCCTCAAGACACATTAAATTCCTATATGTACTATACAATATCAATAAATAATTAGCTTCATCACAAAGATTTTGAGCAACTGGATTCAGAAATTAAATTTATGTCAGCAGAATTTAAATATTCATAGTTTGGTCAGCATGTTTTTTCCATTCACTTTTTTCATTATGATATGAGAAGTAAATATAACTTTCTCTAAAAGGATGCACTTTTTTTTTGTAGTGAACAGAACTTCATATGAAAAAAAATGCCTATTAAATGAGATAGTTTTTACGTCATTATAAATCAAACAAATTTTGTTCTTTCTGTTTGTGAGAATGACTACAATTCTGCCAAAAATTGGAATATCATTATTTTCCAACAAAATAATATCTCCTTTATGATATGTATAATTTCCTACTGTAATATTCTCCAATTTGGCACAATTTAGAAAATTTACATGATTCACGCCTGAAGTGATACAAATTTTCTCGAATTCATCAATGATAGAGGCTGAATCAATATAATCACATTGAATGGCATTATTAAAAGAAATAGGATTTTCGAATCCTATTCTAGACACAAATCTTGAATTCAATTTCAGCTGATGCTTGATAGCGAGAGATTTTGTGATGTTGACCCTAGATGAGATCACATTAGCAAAATGTTTGAATTCTCGATGCTTACTTTCATATTTAAGGGATGATAAGTTAACTACTGGACCAATTTTTTCCATTATAAATGGATAATGAATCAAAATATGATGTTTAGGTTTGAGTTGTAGTTTAAAATGCTTCATATATAATGAATGATGCTCGGCTATCTTTTTCTTCAGTAAAGAACACTTTTCGACTGTAACATATTCGGATAAAACAACATTCAAAATCTCTCTAAGCAGTAAATATATCTCCCACAATTCATTTTTCTCAGGAATAATATCCCCAAACATAACTCCTGCAGTAAGAACTAAAGTTTTCATTTCTGAGCAAGACATTCTAATTCTTTTTCCCTTCAAATGTTCATATGATATCATAGTAGGTTTGTTAATATTGTGATGTCCATAATCGAAATACTTCAAACGGGAATTCAAATCATCAAGCGATAACAGTTTGTCCACAAAGACGAATCTATAAAAAATTTCAGCTAAATCGAACATGGCCACACCTTCAAAGAAATCATGTGCAATATCTACAACAAAATTTGTCGTGCAATGAAAATACATCACTTCGTTCCATATACATTTCTCTTTTATACCAGTTTCTGACAGATTTTCGAGAGCCAGATCAGTATTATAATTACATGGGTTCCGAAGTGATTTGTCTAATTGGTGGAGCTGAGATGAAGTTCCATCTCTTGATGTCTTACAGAACCTACAGAAATATTTCGCTCTAAATGATTCGGTCATCCCTAACAAAGTCTGTAAGCCCAAGTTGTCACCTTGCAAAAGTGCAAGACAAAAATAAACTTTAACAGATCCTTGACCATTGCATATATTAATTCCATTTTTAGATAAATTATTACATGCATCAATTACTTGACCAAATATTTTTTTGCTTCCAAAATCTTTCAAGTCGGAAGAATGAAATAAATTCACCAAAAAAATGTTGTCCAGCTTAGATTGGAACTGGGGTGGTATAACTGGTATAGACAGATATACTGCCCCTAATTTGTGAATTCCGCTATGAGATCCCAGGGGGTTTCCAATTTCGTATTCATCAAAGTACAGATTATAAGGAATAACAATGGAATTTTCGCCAAATGTTCTTATCTTACTTTTCCAATAGTCAGTTTGAATAAGATTACATAGATTTTTTTGCTTTCTGCAACTTTCCATATATGATAATATGGTTGAAAGAACGTCGGGCAATTCAAGAAAACACTTTAGAACTGACTCAAATGGAACAAATGCTGCCCTATAAGTCTTAGGCATAATAGTATTATTAGCAAACACATCAGGTTTCTTTCCCACAACATATTCAATAGGTTCAATGAAATTCCCCATATCTTTAAACTGTTTGAAACTTTTATACTGAGAAAAATTACTGAAAACCTCCTTAATTTTTTTGAAGAACTTATTTATTTCTTTTGGATCTGAAAGTGAATGGCCTTCCTCGATTAGATAAGATTGCAAAATATTCAATGGTTCATTTAAGAGTTCTGATATGCTGGTCATAATATTCTGAACATCTTTTCTACATAAAGTTTTATCTGCATAAAAATTTGCTAAAAACAACGACATATTTCCATCCAAATGCGCACAAAATTTTTTGAAAAAATCTGGTCTAGAAATATTTTTTTCCTCCATTTCTGGACTTTGGATAATTCTTTGTGAATATTGATCATTGGCATCCTTCAAAGGTGATAAATTTAATGAAGAAACTGGTTCACATCTAGGCGAATATGAAATTGGCTTACAGCTATGTTTTTTAAAAAAATGCTGTCTAAAACAATGTATAGTGCGATAGGTTCTATTACAGTTCAGTTCACCACATTGAAATGCATCTTTACATTTGTGGATTATTATGAGATGATTGACCAAACCTTTGAAATTTTTATAGTCTAACTGACATTTAAAACATATAGGCATTTTTTGAACTTTTTTTTTACTTTATAAATATAACTCTGGAAATGACTATTTTGCGTTGAAACTAAGATCAGTAACTTATATTCTAAATTATACTGTATGAACTTTGAGATCATTGAGGAAGGTAACGACGTTGCTGCTCTTTCCACTCATAGGCATTTTGAATATTGCCTCTTGAATAACTTGCCATACATGTTTTGACTCGGCTGGGTACTCCAAGTTAAGACAGTGGTAGATTTTATATAAAAGCTCCAAACTTCTCAAACTCGAGTCAAGTTTATATTTCATTCCGTAGAAGTAAATGAAAAAATGATTCCCTACCTCTGCCATAAACGGTTGAATTGGTGTTTCTAAAGGATCCAACAACTTTGACCTTTTGGAGATGAGATCTTCTATTTCTTCAAAATTCTGAAACACATGAATGAATTGTATATTGTACGACCAAACTACATTTTGTTCTTACCTCAGCTTGTACAAAAAAGCTTTCCTGTACTTCCTTTCGTGTAGGTCTATATATTCCAGAGTTAGACTTTCCTTTTTTGATGGTTACTGGTGAAAACATGTATGGCAATAGAAAAAGAGCTTTTTTATTTGTATCTTCTATATCTTCTTTGAATGGTGAAACCTTACGTTCTTCACTTTCTTTTATGATCGCCCTACATATTTTTGGGCCCTCTGAATAAACAATATCAATTTTCTCAGGGTATATCTGATTGAAGTCTGCTTCAAACTGAAATTCATAAAATATTTCAATTGTTATATTAATTAACGATGAATTAGAGAAAGATGAGAAGGATAATAAGCAGTATTTATAAGTTTACTCAGTAAAAATCACAAAAAGTTTTGGGACTAACTCACCAAATCTAATGCGTAAGGCATTCTTAAACATGGGAACTTATTAAAGATTTTATCGATTTCAAAGCTTGGTTCTTTGAAAAGATTTTGTCTGTAATGAAAAGTTCTTTCCCATGATTCCAAAACTCTAACAAATGGTTCTACTGCACTATCCAAGAACATCAAATCATTTTTAACTTCATCTGAATCTTCTCTTTCTCCCTCAACTTCAGCTTCAATTTTTTTTGGATCAGATGTCATTCTTAGAAGAGCCCTTACATTTAGGTAACGAGACCATAACTTCCCCCTTGCTGCCTGTTTTCTCAATCCATGTTTGGATGAAACATACGGTATATAATATGTTTCAGCCACTTCATTGGGAAAGAGCTGAATTATTTCCTCGCACACTTTTACAAATGCCTCTCTTTTTATACTGAAACATAATATAATGCTTTTTTAGGAACCATAATAATACACATAAAAAGTAAATTGGGACATAGATGTAAACAGTAAACTAATAAATTACCTCTTCCCAGTAGCAAATATCAATTCATTTACCAATATTTTGGAAAGTTTATTTCTATAATCATTGTTCAATTTGTCCCTGTTAAATAATAGCACATTTCCTTCTGGTGTTTTCTTGAGAATTGATTCCATATCCTTAAAATTAGAAGTTTTATAGGTAAATAATCCTCACTAACATGAACCCACACTCACCAATGGATAGAAAATACTAGGAATTTTTGCCATTTTATTAAATGGTTCATCTTCAGCGAGTGAAACTTTTCTCTTCGATGAGTTCTTACTGTGATTTAAATTATCTTCTAACTCACTGCAATCATCAAACGACTCTAAGAGCACTTTCAATTCTTCATCTGGATTCATTATTATCATTGAATTTGCGGTTTCCGTGGAACACGTGCTCTCAGTCTCTTCAAAATACTAAAATCCAAGATGAACATAAAAAAATTTTTCATCGTTTGAAGAAACAAATATATTATACCTTATAATTCCTAACAGTTGTTACAGGACTTTTTTGCAATTTTTTTATTACATGACTCTCAAACATTTTTTTAAAAATGAGCCTCGGGCCTGCCTTTGGAATCATCACCTTTATAGTGTCTTCGTCCAACAAGTCAAAACTTTCGTCTGTTATACCCTCTTCTGTAAAAATGAAAATGAGATTACCTCTCTAGAGGCCCATTGAGGAAAAAGACAGAAATGAAAAATTGCAATGGTTAGTATGAATGTACCTAGGTAGTGTTAGTATACCACCGCCTCGCATATTTTAATAATGATTCTCATAGGTACTACAGTTTCAATTTCAGCACTAGGTATATGGAAAATAAATTTTAATTATGAGGTTGTACCTACAACCCTTGCAAGGTTCGGTAATTTGATGGTTGTGTCAGCGTGTCTTTTTAAAAATGAACACAATCCCCAATTTATGAAAAAACATTGAAAAACAAAAATATGAGGGGGCTGAAAACTGAATAATTCTAACGGCATTCGGTAATATTGGCGGCAAATCCCTTGAAAGGTGTGAGATGTCCGACTTATTATCCTCCTATCCTAGCAGAATAAATACGCACTTACCTCTGAAACTTTCTGAAAGGAAGTCTAACCCCCAGCCAGCGAGTAATTTTTCGTACTCCATGTCCATTTATCTCGTACTTAAACTCAAAAAACTGAACTGACCAACACAACAGACCATCTACTCGTACATCCAGCGAATGTCGGTTGCAAATTTCAAATTTCACGCAGAGACAGGCATAGACACATACACTTGCACTACTATACTAGTACTACTCACAGAACATATAATATGTTCTGTGTCTACTACGCACTAGCCCTAGCCTAGCCCTGCAGCAGCACCCTGCACGGTATTCGGCCACAATCGATGATTTTCGATCGCCTTCGCGAATAAACTAATTTTCTTGTTTTGAATGAATTTATTAATTGACTGAAAATGTTATATGGATGATACTTATTTTTTGTGTACCACAAATAATCAATTTATCTATTTCAATAACGTTATTTGTTTATAGTCAAATTACTTGCGGTACGCAAACTTTTTATGTATTGCGAATGAAACGGTCATTTGATTACGTTCTAACTAAACATTTTATTTGGCTTGACTAAATTTGAATTATTGTGCTACTTAAGGTCCATCATTTACCATAATTAATATCATATACTCAGATTTTATTCCATTTTTATTTATTGTACGCAAACTGTTTATTTGTTGCAAAGATTCGAATGCCAATTAACCTGTTTATTTAATTCATTTTTCTCAGTGTAGCTATGATTTTCAAATACTGTCAATCTGAGAATTCTCGAAGTTCAGAATAACTATCAACAAAATAATTCTGAAGATTTTCGTTGAGCGTCTGACGAAGGAGTCTGATATACACTCCGAAACGTTACGATATAGTTGTTTCTTCGGTGATGTTGTTTCGTTGTCATTTGTTAGGCAGCATTGTTCGATTGATTGCTTCTGACAAATATCTTGTGTTTCTTACGCAGAAGCAAATCACAAACTAATAAAATTTTTGTTGGTAGTTGGGAGTTTGGGAGTGAAAACCCAGAAAGAAATCATTTGATGATGAATATACCTCCCACAGTATCATTTAATGATTACTTACATATAATGCAATCTCTCTAATAAATGTAAAGGGTTTTCCAATAAGAGGTGTTATTTTGAATAGCCCGCTATATCGGTAGATGTCACTTTTGAAGCTGTCATTTTTTGACATTTGACAAGTAGAAACTACGCCATTAATAAAAATGGAACGATACACGCTTCAAGAACGCCTTGAAATGATTAAAATTCACTATAAAAATGGTGAAAATTTGGCAGAGACGGTTCGTAAAACTCGAACATTTTTGGGTCGTCGTGAAGCACCTTGTCGGACAGCAAAGAAGAAATTGGTGGAAAAATTCGAGCTGTTGGGACAAGTTAGTTATGTGAAGAATAAAACCCGTGCACGTCGCTCAAGAACAGCCGAGAATATTGCTGCTGTAACCGAAAGGGTTGAAGAAAACCCAGGTTTGTCCATTCCTCGTCGTTATTTGGATTTAGGCATTCCACAAACGTCATTACACCGTATTTTGCATGAAGATTTGGGTCTTAAGGCTTATAAAGTTCAGTTAACACAAGAACTCAAGCCGGCCGATCATCAACAACGTCGTGTCTTTGCTGATTGGGTCGTTGAAATGCATGAAAATGATCCGGAATTCCATCGAAAAATCATCTTGAGTGATGAGGCCCATTTCCACCTCGGTGGCTTCGTCAAAATTGTCGCATCTGGGGCTCGGAAAACCCAAGAGTTATTGTTGAAAAGCCTCTCTATCCTCAACGTGTGACTGTTTGGTGCGGTTTATGGTCCGGCGGAGTCATTGGACCTTACTTTTTCGAAAATGAGGCTGGAGCAACAGTTACGGTGAATGGATGCCGCTATCCAGAGATGATTAATGATTTTTTATGGCCGGAATTGGATGGTATTGATCTGGACAACGTTTACTTTCAACAATACGGCGCTACGTGCCACACGAGCAACGCAACTATTGATCTTTTGCGGGAAAAGTTTCCGGACCTTGTTATCTCTCGAAGAGGTGATCACAATTGGCCACCGAGATCATGTGATTTAACACCTTGCGACTTCTTCCTTTGGGGCCACGTGAAAGAGAAGGTCTACGCCAATAGCCCAGCGTCGATTCAAGACCTCAAAGATGGAATTCGTGAGGCTATCGAGGACATAGGGCAGCCACTTTGCGATTTGGTTATGGAAAATTTCATTAAAAGGATATGGTCCTGTAAGCGTGGTCGTGGTGGTCATTTGCCTGATGTTATTTTCCACTATTAACGGCATAGCTTCTTCTTTATAATGAAATAAACATCCGATCATTTATATTGAAAAATGGCATTTTTCTTTGAATATCAAAATAACATCTCTTATTGGAAAACCCTTTATAAGTGTCGCCTATATTCTGTCTTTAACATATATTATGTTAAAATTCGAAAAATAGAGTATGCTGTTTATCTGGCCAATAAACAAGAGAACTAGTGTATATTCAGTTGGTGAAATTCCATAATCAGGAATTTGGACCAGCTTTCCAGTCATTCTCAGTATATGTGAGTCATGTCATTGAGCTCAAGTCTAAGAATAAATCAAGTTGCAAACTGATGACTCACTCATATTCCACGAACACCGTGGAAAATGGAAAAGTGCCGCAAAAGCTGCTTAATGTTGAGACAAAGGATAATCAATAACTGGGTTAACCTCTCGAAAGTCATTGGGGAGCGTAAAAACATATGGAGCGTTCGAATCGTTTCAATGCTCTGGAAGAATTTATTAGCTCCTATTTTCAAGGAATGGTGAATCGAAGAATCCTTGAGGAAGGTAAATGACATAATGCTAAATTATGCGTAAAGGAGGTCTCTTTCATGTACATTTTTTCTGCATTTATACCGCAATAGTCTACAGGGTGGGTCTTTGACCACTGCATTAATTTTAACCAAAGATTCCTCTCATCAAATGAAACACGTTTTTCATTTAACATTTTTCCAAATTTAGCTCAGGGAAAAAGATACAGGCTGTTGAAATTTTGAAAAAAACTCAGTTTTTATTTTGTAGCTTTGACATCCTTTTTTTGAATAAAATGAATGTTGGCGTAAAGTTTCCTATAACTATGATACATATTTTCCAAATATTAGTTATTTTCTACTTCTACTGGTTTTCTAGTTATGGACTCGTGGATTCATAAAACTAAACGAAATTAGCATAAAGAAAGCATATAAAGTTTTTCTTGAGTCATTTCAAGGATATTCCATCGTTTTAGAACATTATATTATTGTTCATCATTTCTCCTTAAACGCACCGTTTTCGAGATATTCTTCATTGAATGTTTTAAAATGGAAAACTCCAGAAATTTCACTACTTTTATGGATCCGTCCCTGAGCGTTGGAATCCCGAATCAAGCTGTAAACCACGTTACCATGCCTTATTCTCGTCCGCCAACAATGTCATAGATAATTTATATGCGGGAGTGTATTAGCACATTGTGAAATCTTTAAACGCTTGTAACTTTTTACCTGAGCGGAATCTGGAAAAATGGTTAATGAAAAAAGTGTTTCATTTGATGAGAGGAATCTTTGGTTAAAATTAATGCAGTGGTCAAAGACTCACCCTGTATATCCACGATTTTCTCAATCGAAAGAAAGGAATTTTAAACTTACGAATTTGTCCTTGAAGGCAACATTGAAAAAGCCTAAAATTCAACTAAAGTTCAGGTGAAATTATACAGGGTGAGTCTTTAAGTTGTACATTTATTTTAACCATAGATTTCTCCCATCAAATGAAACAGAGTTTCCCTTACTGTAAATCCCTTACTGGTTTCATTATTGTATAATTGTCTAGAAGCTTCACCACCTGATGCTCAAAATTCAATGAAATTGTTTGAGGAGATTTATTTACTCATTTGAGTCTTATGAATTGCTTTGTTTAAAATTAATGCAGTGGTCAAAGACTCACCCTGTATATAAATTAATCATTTTTTGCGTATATAGGACAGTCATTTCGTCTCGATGTTTATAATTTACGAAATTTCAGCAGAAAATGGTCTCAAACGATTGCATTGGTACTTCTTATGACAATCTCCTATTCACATATAATTATAGGTCAGTCCGTCCGGCCAGCCGTCCGCTTTTTAGCATGATAACTTACGAAAAAGAACATTCAGAGATATGATAAATTATTCACATCGTAAATCCTATCCTAATTTTTTGGCGCTCTTGTCCCTCAGAACAGAACTCTGTTCTGAGGGACAAGTTTGCCCAAATGTCTGTAATTTTCGAATTTTTGGCTGAAAATGGTCTTGAACGATTTGGTTTGACTCACTGATCAAAAATCCGTGGTCGAAATCGATTCTGTCCGGTCGTCCGGCTGTTAACACGATAACTCTCGAACGAAAAAAGTTAGAGGATTGACATTTTCAGGGTAGGTTAGGACCATAAATATCTCAAACGAGTTCGTTAATGGGCAAAATCCAAAGGGCGGTTTCGGAGTTATGGTTATTTTTAGTGAAAATATTTTTTATGAATATTTCCGAAACCGATCACTCGATCTATGTGGAATTTAGCATCAAGTTGTAGAATAAAGGCCTTTATATGCATGCGAAGTTTTGATCGGGTTGCCGTGAAGTGTCAAAAAAAAATTAAAAATTTTTAAATTTTGTTTCTACAGTAATTCTCGAACAGAATGAGCTAGGCAGTTGAAATTTTCAGAGTAGGATTGGGAGATAAATATCTTGGCTAGTTCGTTACTGGGCAAAATCGGCCTGATGGTTTCAGAGTAACGAAAAAAAATTTTTTTTTAACATTACAAATTTCAAATTCAATTTTTTTTAAGACGCAGTTTCACCATAAAAATCAATTGATATCATTTTCAACTCTAACATCTAATACTTTCGGAGATATGATTTTTCGAAATTCCAATAATGAATCGTACTTCTACGTTTTCACAGAATGCTGTACTTAATTTTTTATCTATGAATTATTATATGATCTGTTTTCTTACATGTCATCTTATTTTCCTACGAGAGATGATTGTCAAAACTATTTCTGGTTCGTTATTCTTCATATAAAACAAACCTCCTGTTCTATAAAACGAAGTATGATTGAATGCAAAATGACCAATGAAATAACCTCAGCTATCGTAGAATTAGGAGGATGATATGATATTATACATTTAAGGTACAATTGAATAGAGCTTGTAAATTTAATTTATTTTCAAAGACTGTCAGTGTGACAAATTTCAGAACAAGTGTTCAACTACAAATAATTCTGAATATTTTCGCTTAGTGTCTGATGAAGGAGTCAGAAACGTTAAAGAAACATTGTTTTATCGTTGGTGTTGTCCCGTTACTGTTTATTAGGCAACATTGCGCCTGACGAATGTCTAGTGCAAAATTTTTATTTTCTTAAACCCTTACATCTGACCTAATATTTGCGGGTAGGTTTCAAACTCAAATAACAAGATGAATTTCGTTAAAGGTATCTGCTCCTTCTAGTCCAGAAATATGCCTATTTAAAATTGTCTCAATATCTCAAAAAATGCAGTGTCTCAAACTCGTGCAAAGGATGGAATTCTGTCCAAAATTAGATTTTACCGTATCGAGAACATTTTCTGAAATTTTAAACATATTATTTTCCATCATTCAGTAGAAATGTGTTAAATGGTTTCTTTCCGGGTTGTTATTCCATCGTTGCTGTTGTTTCGTTATTGTTTGTTAGGCAACATTGTCCGATAGATTGCTTCTGACAGATATCTTGTGTTTCTCACGCACAAGTAACTCACAAACAATACATTTTTTATTTTATAGATATTTTCCAGAGTTTGGGAGAGAAAACCCAGAAGGAAACCATTTAATATGGAATATAACTCCTAGAGTATCCTTTAATGATTACTCGAAGATTATTGAACTGACATAAATTGCATCTTTTTATTATTATTAACAAACAGATGAAAGATGAGGTGATAGTAAGATTTTTTATCTCAGAATACAAAAGAAAATACTGGATTCTCAATCCCGAATTTTCATTATAAGGGGGTGTCAATGTTAACCCGTAATAAATTTCGCTTCAGAACTTTCTTAGGCTTAAATATTCTTCGAATTAAAAATATGATTCAAGACGACAAATTAAATATTACTCGGACTCTTTTCACATAAATTCAGAGACGTTATAATTTGTTGAAAAAAGCAAGTAGGCTACTGTGAAATATATTCATATTAACTAATATCAAGGGGGTTGGTGTCAAATAAAGTCTTAGTGTCAAATATTTTAATTGTTCAAGTTTATAAAGTGTTAACGCCGCAAAATAAATTTAATTTCGCTTTTGCATAGTTTAATTCTATGGTTCGTATTTTGATGGGAGTTGAGACTGCGCGCAGCAGAGCACCAGTATTCGTTTGGAAACCTCCAGAGATTGTCGCTTGGTGGAAGTTTTCCGTATTCCGAAAAGAATAATTTGGATTAAATAAGTTTTCATTTCAATTTCCGCTCGAAAGTGCTATAGGTAATTATAAGTGCATAATCCCAGAATTTTCCAACTTCCTTATCCCTCATCCTTTCTTCTTAGCACTTCAAAAGTGGCAGAAGATTGGCACCAGAAAGGTAAGAAATATATCGTACAGTCCATTGCATTAGCTACAGCATTTTTTGATCCTTCAGAGCCGGATATTATACTCTATTTTCTTATCTTTCGTAATTTGATTTGATTTCCTATTGAAAACATTGTTCCCTTGTGAACAAAAGAAAAGGAAAAAAAAAATTGAAAAGAAAAAGTTGTAATCAATTCAATCAAAACAACATACGTTGTTGCGCGTGTTTGATTTTTCCTGAAACCACTGCGTTCACTCGGCAAATGATTCCATTCGTCGTTCCGACTGCTTCCGATTCGATTGCCCGCTCATACCTACTACAGAAAGTTTGGTTATCTTTGATTTCACACCTAACCTTACTTATTGCTTGTGTTTTGTTTCTTTCACTATAACAGATATTTCGATTTGATTTCCATTTAGATATGCCGACGAAAGAAGAAAAACTATTGACTGTCCTTAATTCTAAAAAAGAAACTATATTCCGTAGAATACAAACTATGTATGACCTAGCTGTTGATTTAGACAACAATGGATTAGATGAAAAGAAAATGAAACTTTTTTTGATTCGTTTCACTAATTTCGATAATTCAGTATACGAGTTCAAGGATATCATCAAAGAGATAGTAAATTTACAAATGATTGTTGATCCTGAATATATTCCTTCATTTGCACCACTTGAAGCATTGTATGATTTAAGTAATTTCATCAAGTGGTTTCACAACAAAATTTCGAATAAATCAGAAATTAAACCCCCTGAAAATAATCCGATATCACAAGGTAAATCCAAAACAGACATTTTGCTACCTCGAATTGAATTGATGAAATTTACTGGCGATGATTATTCATTGTGGCCAATGTTCTACGAAAATTTTTAAGGATTAATTCATGACAACTCTGAATTTTCGAATGCTGAAAAACTTCAATATCTCCTAGGTAGTTTACAGGGTAAAATTTGTAGTTCCGTAACAGCTATTCCTGACAATTATGAAATCATATGGAAATTATTAGAGGAAAAATACCAAAATTTTAGATATTTAGCAGGTTCGTACTTAGATAATTTGTTAAATTTCCGTCCCTTAAATAATAGTGGTTCTCATTTGCTGCAAGTGTTCCTAGAAAAGTTTGATTGTAATGTTTCAGCTCTCAAAAGGTTGAACCTTGCTAATCTTTGTGATTTTATCATTGCACATATTGCCTTATCAAAACTTAATCCAGAAACTGTTAACAATTTCGAATTAGTTGGAAACCCTTCTGAAATTCCAACTTACGACGAATTGAGAAAATTCATTTTGAATCGAAGTAAGCTTTCAATAAAACCTGAAAATGTTAAAAGTCGAAGTAATTCTAGTGTCCAAACCAATTATAACATTCCTATAACTAGACCATTTAAAACATTCTATTCCAGTGATAACATAAATGAGCATAAATTTAACCAAAAAGTTACATTAAAAACTTGTTTAGTATGTGAAAATAGTAATCATCGTTTTGTAGATTGTGACACATTTAAAAAACTTACACCAGAACAGAGATTCAAAATAGTGAAAGATAATAATTTATGTCAAAACTGTTTTTCTGATAAACATAAAGTGATTATTTGTCCATCCAAGTATAGTTGCCAAATTTGTAGATCACGTCACCATAGTATGCTTCACAAAAATTCATATGTACCAGCAAAAGATTATAGTCCAAGTTACCAATCCAGTTCTGAAAATTCGAATTCTAGATTTCGTTACAACATTGCTGATGCCGATGTTTCAGAATCTTCAAAACACCCTCAGCCATCTAATAATTCTAAGATTTTTTGTACCACGGATTCAGAACATGTTGATAGCACTTCGTTATTAGCTACAGCGATCGTTCAAATTAGGGACAGGTGGAATAATCTTCATAAATTGAGATTTTTAGTAGATAGTTGTTCCATGACTAACGTTATCACGAAGGGCACTTGTGTAAAATTGGGTTTGCCATTACAGAAGCAATTTTCGAATATAGTAGGAATTGGAGGTATTCCTAAACGACTTAAAGGTAAAAGTCAGCTGGTAATTCATTCGAATGTTAATGATGTTGATTCATATCTTTTAAATGTCTTAGTTGTAGACAATATTACAGATTTACTTCCCGATTGCGTGATAGACACCAGTGCATTTGAGCATTTAAAAAACATTCCTTTGGCAGATCCTTCATTCTATAAGCCAGGTATGATACATGGCATTTTAGGTAGTTCCATTTTTGGACAAATCCTATTATCAAACAGAATTGTGGGCCCTCCTAACTCACCATTTGCATTCGAAACAACTTTAGGTTACATAGTTGTGGGTCCAGCTATGCGCGGTAGTTCTGATGTTTTAAGGTCTGATAGTGCATTTCTAAATTTAGAAAAACTAATAGAAAAATTGTGGTCAATTGAAGACCTGAATCCTCAAATTAATTATAGTGGTGACGAAATATGTGAACAAATATTTCTGGATACTCACTCTAGAGATGAAAATGGTAGATATTCCGTAGCTTTACCTTTCAAAGATGATCCGTCTATTTTAGGTGACTCAAAACAACATGCATTGAATAGGTTGTTTTCTTTAGAAAAGAGGTTCAATAAATTTCCCGATTTAAAACGAATGTATTCTGATGTTATACAGGACTATGTTGATCAGGGGCATATGTCTGAAATTGAAGATGATCCGACTTCCGCATTTTCATATTTTATACCACATACGTGTGTTTTTAAGAATAGTAGTAGTACACCCTGTAGAGTAGTTTTCGATGCTAGTGCCAAAACTTCAAATTCAATATCATTGAATGATATATTGTTTTCCGGTCCTAAACTTCAAAATAGTATTGTTAAAATACTTTTAAATTTTTGTTTATTTCCAATTGCTGTCAGCGCTGACTTGAAACAAATGTACAGACAGATAAAGGTAAATGAAAGCCATAGATCTTACCAAAGTATCCTATGGAGATTTCATAGTTCCGATCCACCTAAGGCTTATTGTTTGAACACAGTCACTTTTGGCATCAATTGCTCTCCTTATTTGAGTCTTCGTGTATTGAAACAAATGGTAGTTGATGAAAAATCATCATTTCCTAAAGCTATTTTGTATGTTACGAGAGATATGTTCATGGACGATATTGCTAGTAGCTTCCCAGATATTTCCGAAGCAAAGGAAGTTACCAATGAATTAATTGGATTTTTCAAGTCAGCATGTTTTGATCTACCAAGTGGACCTCTAACTCTACAAACCTTTTGTCGTTTATACCAGATCATCTTAAACTCAATAGAATGATTACTTTCCAACAGAGTTCATGTAAAATTCTTGGTCTATATTGGGATCCCAAAGTTGATTTATTCAGTTTCAAATTTCATGAAGTTCCAACAGTATGTACTAAACGGAATTTGTTATCATTTGTAGCGCGTATATTCGATCCTTTAAATTTTCTTGGACCAGTAACTCTGTATATAAAGGTACTTATTAAAAAGCTATGGCTGAGTAAGTGTGATTGGGATGATAACGTATCCCCCGACATAAATAAAAATTGGTCTGAATTTAGAAGTGAATTTGATATACTAAACGATGTTCATATTCCAAGGCACCTGTCAGTTTTCGCTGAAAGCTCTTTTATTTTAGTGGGTTTCGCAGATGCTTCACCTTCGGCGTACTGCGGTGTTGTTTACATTCGAACTACAAGACACGATGGCACAATTAATTCAAAATTTGTTTATTCTCAGTGCAAAGTGGCACCCTCACAGGATATTACTCTTCCTAGGTTAGAGTTAACTGCAGCTACATTGTTAGCTAAATTATTGAGCCATATTATTGATACTTATAAGGACCGCGTTTCTATTGCAAAAATATTTGCTTTATCTGATTCAATGATTACCTTAAGCTGGATACACTCTTATTCCAAATTCAAAAAATTTCCTCCGTTTATATCTCATAGAATTGAAAAAATAAATAAATTGATTCCTGCATGTCACTGGTATTTTGTACCAGGAGAGAATAATATAGCCGATTGTGGTTCTAGAGGTTTGACACCAAGAAAGTTTTTGAAATTTTCCAGTTGGCTAACTGGACCAGCTTGGCTTCGTGACGATATTAGCTATTGGCCTATAAGTAATAAAAATTTTTGTACAGATAATACATTATCTGGAGAACCTGTAATTTTTGTAAGCACAGTTTCTAAATTATATTCATGTTTATATCAACTTATTGATAACATATCGATGTGGACACGACTTTTAAACTCTACAGTTTATGTTTTACGTTTCTCAAAAATATTACCAAAGCTTGACCACGTGACTAGTAGACAAATTAGTATCGCAGAGCATTATTTAATTCGCGCGGTACAACATAAACATTTTTCAGATTTATATTGTAAACTGTTGCAAGACGTTGAAATACATCCGAAATTTCGACCTTTAAATCCTTTTGTCAAAGATGATATTATCAGAGTTGGTGGCCGTTTAGCCCATTCTGACCTAAAGTTTGAACAACAACATCCAATTTTGCTCCCTAAAAAAGATCCTTTTGTTTTCTTACTGATAAGATATTATCATAAATTATATTTTCATACTGGACCCCACTTGTTACAATATATTCTCCGTCAACAATATTGGATCCTCTCCTCACGTGGAACTATTCGGAACATTATATCAAAATGTAATTACTGCTTTCGCACAAAACCTAAACCAACATATCCTTTGATGGCAAATTTGCCAGCACCAAGAGTAAATCAAGCAAAAGCTTTTTTGCATACCGGAACAGATTTTACTGGATCTTTTCCTATTACCATAAGTCGAAGGCAGTGCACTTGGAGTTAGCATCAGACTTGTCAACTCCTTCTTTTATTGGCGCTTTTAAACGTTTTATATCTCGCAGAGGCTGCGTTTCGGATCTCTATTCAGATAGGGGTACAAATTTCGTAGGTTGTAAAACTCAATTCAGGGAAATTTATAAATTAATCGATTCTAGAGAATTTCAGGATAGCTTTCAGAAGGAATTGAATATTACCAAAACTGAGTGGCATTTTAACCCCCCCTCCAGTCCTCATTTTGGAGGACTCTGGGAGTCCAATATTAAAAGCGTTAAAGCTCATTTAGTTAAAGTTATTGGTTCCCAGGTACTAACTTACGAAGAGTTCACTACAGTACTCACCCAAATAGAAGCTCTATTGAACTCTCGCCCGTTATGTTGCTTGAGCAGTGATCCTTCTGATCCTGCTGCGTTGACTCCTGCACATTTTTTGTATGGTTCTGTACTCAATAGTTTTCCCGCTGAAGATTTGTCAGATATTCCAAGCAATAGATTAACTAGGTACAAATTGTTGGATCAAATTGTTCAAAGCTACACTGAGAGAACAGTTTATTTATAAATAATAAAGTTTATTCATATTAAATAAACCCCTTATTCATATATGGCGTAATAAATATTTATTTGTCCCAAATAATGGATTTGTTTGAGTTTTAAAAATAAATATATATTGGTGAAAAATTAATATATATATTAATTATTAATATACGATTTATTTATAGATGAAAAGGTATATTAATAGATACAAAATTATATTATCATTCAATTACGATTTATTAATAATAAATCAATGTTATTTATGAGAATTAAATATTTGTTTTGAATGAATATCATTAGTTTATAATGAATAAAGATATATTTATATTTCAGAAAAGAATATTTCTCATAAATATAGGAAATTTATTATAAGAAATTATATATTCATAAGAAATAATGAATTTATTGAAGAAGAAAAGATATATTTTTATTAAATAACGAATTCTTATTAATAAATATATATTATTCATGAGATAAAACAATGTTCATTCTATGAAAGTCAATAGTTTATACCAAACAAATATAAATTTATATTTAGTAGATTATATTTCATGTAAATAAATAAAATTTATTATAGAATAATTTTATACTTTCGTAAATAACAAGTTTTTCACAGTAAATTAAGGTTTTTTTTTTCGAAAAAAAATTATATTTTCCAATAAATATGATTAATTAAATGAAAACTGAAGTAAATGAAAACTGAGGGGAATGAATAATGAAAATCCATCACATTAGCCTTTTTATGTTTCATTGGAATGGAACTTAATAAAGTTTTGTAATATTGAGTCAATCAACAATATATAAGGGTGGTGCATGAAAATAAATAAAGGAAATACACAAAACGTAATATTTATTCGATAATGAGAAAACATAACATAGGTTCAACATTAAACTTATAAAAAAAATCAGTCTAGTCTTAGTATACATTCAACAACAAAATGTATTATTTAGTAAATAATGAGAAAAAATACTTAGGAGGTCCAACATTAAACTCTTACAAAATATAGAATCAGTCTAGTCTTAATATGCATTCAACAACAAAACGTAATATTTATTGAATAATTAGAAAATAAACAGGCTCAACATTAAACTTTTAAAAAATATAAAATCAGTCTAGTCAGTACAGATTCAACAACAAAACGTAATATTTATTGAATAATAAGAAAAAAGTATTTAGGAGGTTCAACATTGAACTCTTGCAAAATATAAAATCAGTCTAGTCTTTACAAGCATTCAACGCAACGTAATATTTATTAAATAATGAGAAAAAAATAACAGGTTCAACATTCAACTTTCAAAAAATCAAAAAAAGTAAAAATATAATTCGAGTGTACATTTATCAATATTTTAGTATCAGATAATGGAACATAATTTTTCTTAATTATTAAATTCTTATGAACTCAACTCATTTATGTGAAGCAAGAAATAATAAAATTGTCAGAAACATTTAAATGCAAATAAATTAACAATTTGGTCGAATTATGACTAGGTTCAAGAAATTCGCTCTCACATACACTAAATCAAAAATTACACTTATGGCATTGTCACACCTAAACTTCAGGAACAATTGGGTACATAAAGCGAACTCAATCATTAGGTTGATTTAAACTTCCTGATTCATACATGAAATATATTTATTTCCATTAGGTAGCTGAATTGTGGATATGTGTTAGAAAAGGCCAAACGTCTTCGAGGACATTAACTTTAAAGGTATGGGAAGAAATACAATTTACCTGATAGGCCTGAAAATGTTTATCAAAACCGAAACACAAAATTTCTTTGCAATTTAAACGATAATTTGTATTGTTATATTCAATAGATTCTATAACACAAAACACTGGTTCTCCAAAATTATTTCGACCGTATTGACATACCACTCCTTTCTTATAGAGTACTCCATTGATTTTCAACCAACTCGAATATACTTCTCAAATGGCTCAAACCATTTTCAAACAAAAACTCCTGGAAATCGGACATTCTGTTCACACACTTATCACAAAACTTTTAGTTCGTAGTAACTCACAAATACACTAACCATATCCTAACTGACTAAAGAAAAGGAAAAGACTGAATTAGAATAAGAAGATTTTCAGAGTCGCAATTCGCTATGATGGGGTGGGGTCGGGAACATGAAGATCCGAGCGTAAATAAACACTTATTCAGGTCTAATCAAGATTTATTATTAATAAATAAATGTTGATTAAATGATGATTCAACAAATATTTGTTTGACAGAAATAAGGCAAATTTTAACTTGAAATAATATTTGTTTGGTGGAAATAAATCATTTTGTTATAGTTAATAATATTTTCGAACATGACTTTTCTGTATTAGATTTATTTCCTATTAATAAACCTTTCTAATAATTAATAAATATTGCCTAAATAAATAATATATTTCTGAGGAATAAGCTTAAAATCAGGTGGATCTAACTATTAATAACATTTATTAATAATTAATAAAATTCATTAATAATGAATAAATCTATCCCAAATAAAGAATTATTAATTATTAACCCTAACATTTCTCTCAGTGTACTGGAAAAGATGGCACTTGGAGTATTTGTCAGGTCTTCAAGTTAGACAAAAATGGAATACATCTTCTTATCCTATTGCAGAGGGCACCTTAGTTCTAATAATTGTTGAAAATATTCCTCCTCTGCAATGGCCTTTAGGTATAATCGAGCGGGTATATCCGGGAAGAGATGGAGTTATTCGTGTGGTTTCAGTAAGGACCAAACACAGATCTTATATGAGACCTGTGGTTAAGCTTTGTCCTTTACCTATGCAGTAATACATTTTTTGCTATTCATATTAATATATATATATTAATTTTTTCTTTTCCAATTTTCATTCCACATCAATTGAAGTTTTTTTTTCGGGTATTTTGGCACATTTGTTTTTTTTTTATTTTCTTTGATAGATTATTGGGGCCGGCAGAAATGTTAACGCCGCAAAATAAATTTAATTTCGCTTTTGCATAGTTTAATTCTATGGTTCGTATTTTGATGGGAGTTGAGACTGCGCGCAGCAGAGCACCAGTATTCGTTTGGAAACCTCCAGAGATTGTCGCTTGGTGGAAGTTTTCCGTATTCCGAAAAGAATAATTTGGATTAAATAAGTTTTCATTTCAATTTCCGCTCGAAAGTGCTATAGGTAATTATAAGTGCATAATCCCAGAATTTTCCAACTTCCTTATCCCTCATCCTTTCTTCTTAGCACTTCAAAAGTGGCAGAAGATTGGCACCAGAAAGGTAAGAAATATATCGTACAGTCCATTGCATTAGCTACAGCATAAAGTTTAAAGGGTTTCCCCAATTTCAAAGGCAATAACTTGCAGGGAAAGGGGTTCAGAAAAACAAATATACTAAATACCCCTCATAATTTTTAAACTTGGGCATAATCGAATTATTTCAATAATCGATATAAAGGTTCTCGAGTGGTTTCAATAATCGAATTATCATTCGAGATATTAATCGCTCGGTGCTCGTCTCGCTCCTTTTCGCGTCAGCTGCTTTCGTTATCTCTTTTCTCCATTATAGTTTCTTCAGCTCGTTTCGACATTATTCAGTATTATTCAATTGCATCCCACCGCTGAAAGAAAATGACGGACTCGATACCATATTTATTTCCAGCTGTTCGAAATGAACTATGAAAGTATGAACCTAAAATTCCCAAGAAAAATAAATTCGGGAGTGACAACAATACGCACCAGATGCGTGTCAACCATAAATTCATTCGATCGTTAAACGAACCTTTCATTTCTTGCCCTCCAGTCTGAAATATCGTCAATAGTAATTCGAAATATCAAAAAATTCAAAACGTAGACGGTGCCACATAATAGACGACCGAAAATCATTCGAATGAATTCGCTTGCTTTTTTCAGAAGATCTCGAGATATCTCGAGAGGTTTCAATAATCGATAGGTTTGATTATTTTCATTCGAGAGGTCCCATCTCTGAATTTTCGCCGAAGCATCGCCTCCTAAAATCTATAGCATCGCATCAATATAGAAACAACCTGTATAATGTATTAAGTCAACGACCATATAATGAAAAGGTATTATATCTGGCGAAAAAAGTCAATAGACAAAAATGTTTGTATTAAAAATGAAGAGAGAAAACGTTTGGAGGCATGCAGGAGAGCATTCAATAAAGGTTCGTTTTATATTCGAGGTGGGGTGGCAGCTTTATGGCTTGGAGAAAGATCACCGGGGTTCCGTTCAATTCTCTAGAAGGCAAAAGGCGTGAAAATATCTCGAAGTATGCAATGACAATCCAAGGGGGGGACAAAAGTGGAGGCGTAATAACGGCAACGAAGATTGCTTTCACAATAGTAAATATGAAATCCCACGAAGCGATCCTGGAATGCCAACATTAGGGTTTTGAAAATGAAGAGGTCTGAATCGATACAGATTCTCATAATAAAAAATGGGTTCAAGCCCTGTGGACAGGAGCTTTCTGGCACTCTAGTTCAAACAGACAAATTATATCTCCGAAAGTATTGGTTTCTCAGAGTTGGGAATTATATTAATGTATTCTTATGATAGTAACTGCATCATAAAGGAAATTCAATTCAAATAATAGTTTATTTATCAAGATTAAATGAGCAATCTGAGAATGAGAACTGCACCATGGAAGAAATAAAATTAAAATAGCTGAAATGAATTTGACTCTCTCTTATAGAACAGGATGAAATGTACGAGTATGAACACAGATCATATAATAAAGCTTAGATAGATTAATTATAGCATTCTGTGAAAACATAGAAGTACGATTCATTATTGAAATTTAGAAAAATCATATCTTCGAGAAAGTATTAGCTTGTTGGAGTTGAAAATGATATCGATGGATTTTAATGGTGAAACTGCATCTTAAATAAAAATTGAATTTGAAATTTAATGCTTGAATGCTTTAATGCTTGGAAAATTTCAACTGCCTAGCTCATTCCTTTCGAGAGTTATTGTAGAAAAAAAAATTTAAAATTTTGAACATTTTTTTTCGACACTTTGCAGTAACCTGGTCAATACAAATCCTCACATGCGTATGAAGGTCATGATTCTACAATTTGATGCTAAATTTCAGATAGATCGAGTGATCGGTTTCGGAAATATTCATAAAAAATGTGTTTTACTAAAATCAGCCATAACTCCGAAACCGCTTGATGGATTTCGCCCATTAACGAACTCGTCCGAGATATTTACGCTCCAAACCCACCTTGCAAATTTCAATCCTCTAACTCCTTTCGTTCGAGAGTTATCGTGCCTACGGCCGGCCGGACAGAATCGATTTCGACCTCGGATTATTAATAAGTGAGTCGAACCAAATCGTTTGAGACCATTTTCAGCCAAAAATTCGAAAATTACAGACATTTGGGCAAATTGATAAGCACTCAGTTCCGAGGAACTAGAGCGCCAAAAATTGGTTCAAGCACTGATGTGAAGTCAAGAGCTTTTCCGTGCATGTTCCATTTTCTAGTCAACTGTATTGCAACCTTTTCGAATTTACCATCGATATAGACCGTTAGATAGGGAATCGTCTATGATCACAGAATTTTTAATTCTGACATATGTATTCTATTGGAATTGAAATATGAAAAAACTAACGCCTCAAGTAACTCCAGGATACGATATTCACGAAATTCCAAAAAATTAAGTCTCATTTAAGTCTCGATCTCGTCTCGTTATCAGTTGTCTCATCTCGTCTTGTTTAATTCCACAGAATACTTGAAACATTTTTGATTGCATCTAAGTGTATTACTAAATATTTTAGTATTCGACCAGTTTTATAATATGGACTTCCACAGATGTTTACAATAATTGTTCGCATCTTCACTACAAGAAGCACAAGAAACAACAATAAATTTTTCCAGATATACAAATATAGAGACGAAATTTTCGAAGCATTGGATTTAGAGGCAATAAAAGTTGTCCGTTAAGTATTGAATTTATAATGTGATAAGTTTTTATGTTTGTAAATTATATTTTTTCTTGAAAAATATCCTCAATTATCACAAGTTCATAACAAACATAATAATCAATAATCTTTCAAAAAATCGTGTATTTCTTGAACGATCGATGTATAATATAGGCAAAATACATTCGTAATTATAGTGGAAATTCTTCATATTTAATTGTTTTCTGTGGGTGTTGAAAAAGGACGTATCGTATGTAAGGAAAGTTTACTGTATGTATCTGTAGTAAATAAGATGACTTCCTAGGTAGAAAATTTTGAGCTTAAGAAACCCTTTCAATTGTATACACGTTTATTACTCACTAGCTTATAGACGCATAAATATACTCAACTGAGAGTAAGGCAACCCATCGATTCAAACCTAAAATAGAAAAATGTGCAAGGATAAATATTTATGATATAAGAGATAAGAACTGTTAACAAGTTGAAATAAAAATGTGAAAATACATACTCGGTTACTGAGTTTTTTTTTAATTTACTATAAAATATTTCAAAGATGTTCACCAGATTTGATATTCTGTAAAATATATTGTTCTCTTTGAAGACCGTTTCTGATTCTTCGAATAAAACTGCATAAAAAAATTTAACGAGACTCTCGGGTTGTGCTGTAAGTGGTCTCAGTATCGCCCATAATATTTTTAAAAAGGTCTCGTCTCGTCTATTCTCGCTTTTCCGGGACAAGAACGAGACGAGACGAAAAAAATCTCGCTCCCGTGTGAAGCCCTATTTCAGTTGTGTATAACTCCAAAACCTTTTGGCCGATTATGCCTATTAAAGTACTCAAATGTCGCATTCGGATGCGCAACCAACCCTGAAAATTGCAAGTCGCTATATCTTTCTGTTCTCAAGTTATCGTGAGACTCCTAATATGTTTTCATATTTTTTTTTTCTAGTAATACGATCATCGCAAAACTCACATACGTCTTTATGTCGCTATTCCACAAATAGTTATCAAGTTTCAATTCGATCAGATCTGTATTTTTTTAGTTATCGAGAAAATAATATTCCAGATGGGTATAACTCCGAAACCGTTAGGCCGATTATTCCCGAAAACGAACTAAACTCTCCCATTCGGATGCGCAACCTACCCTGAAAATTGCAAGTCCCTATCTCTTTTCGTTCGAAAGTTATAAAGGCAACGGTCACCCATACAGCTACTGAACTCACTCAAGGCTGTTTGGATCTCCAACAATATAGATCCGATCGTGTTCAAACTTCCAAGTTTGAACACGACAGTAGAGTTCGGTTTTGAAGGCTCTCGCAATTTCAGTGATGTCGGACGAATAATTTCTGGTATATGGAATTTTTTTTTTAATTTTCTAGAGAAATGATCCTCACGAAATTTTCAACAACTAATTACCATGTTTGAATTGGATCGGTTTCGTATTTTTTGAGTTATTCAGTAAATAACAACAAAATTTCAGATTACTCCACAACCGTATGGCCGATTATGCCAACTCAACTCGCATCGAATGTCACATGCGAATTCTGACATACCTATGTATTCTATTGGAATTGAAATACGAAACAACTCACGCCTCAAGTAACTCCATGATACTTTCTATGCAGAAATAGCTTATATGACTGATTTATCTCTCCAATTCCATCGTACATAATCTTAATTCGATACCTTAATTTTGTTAGGTGTGTTGATTCCTTTAGACAGGAGTTCTGAATTCAAGAAGATGCTCTTAGGGGCAGCCTGGGAGGGTAAAACAAAGGGGATGAGAGAGTTAATAAGTCAGAAAGACGTATGAAATCACACATGAGGTGGCTGTTTCACATGCCGATCCGTTCCCATGGCGCAATAAATTAGGTGAGAGCGATGCTAACGCTTCACAAGTGCTACTTCAGAAAAGTGATACTTCAAGATGGTTAGGTCGTATGCCAATGAATTAGAAACGACAAATTTATGTGACATCATCTGAGACAGTCGAATTGAAATCAGACCCACCGAAAACGAGGATGTACAGGATCTTCATTTTTCGCGAATAGAGTTGAGAGCAATATGTGGACGACACCCCATTGTGCTATTCCAGCAAAAACACTATATAGGTGTGATGAGTCAACTCCAGAATGATGTAGACCAAAATTGAGAATGAACATACATTCGCAGAAAAAGTTTTCATCTACTATCTAATTTTAAAATTTTGAACATTTTTTTTCGACACTTTGCAGTAACCTGGTCAATAAAAAACTTCACATGCGTATGTTGGTCATGCTTCTACAATTTGATGCTAAATTTCAGATAGATCGAGTGATCGGTTTCGGAAATATTCATAAAAAATGTTTTTACTAAAATTGGCCATAACTCCGAAACCACTTTATGGATTCCGCCCATTAACGAACTTGTCCGAGATATTGACGCTCCAAACCCACCTTGCAAATTTCAATCCTTTAACTCCTTTCGTTCGAGAGTTATCGTGCCTATGGCCGGCCGGACCGACCGGTCGGCCGGACAGAATCGATTTTGACCTCGGATTCTTGATCAGTGAGTCGAACCAAATCGTTTGAGACCATTTTCAGCCAAAAATTCGAAAATTACAGACATTTGGGTAAATTGATAAGCACTCAGTTCCGAGGAACTAGAGCGCCAAAAACTAGAGGCAGAGTTTCAGTTATGGAACTACCGAGTTTTGTATTGAATTTCAACTTTGTGCGAATTTCAACTTTGTGTTTACATAGATCCAATTCCAATACTTCAAAGAGACAGGACACAAAGCAGGAGATGAAGATGATTTGTTTGGCATTAGAATCTATGTCCCTAGATGAATATAAAAGCCTAGGTATAATAATATTTGAATTCAAATAAATAATAATTGTTCTGTTCCTATTCTCCATTACAATCCTCGTGTTTTTATGTTGCCTTGGTTGTTTTTCTTCATATTGTGGAGTTTCTAAGTTTGGAGTTCGAGTTTTTAGTATCATAGAAGTTGTACCAACCACTGTCTTTTGGAACTGTGGTTATTAGGAAGGAGTTTGATTTCTCTTCAATGTCCATAGTTTGAAAAGTTATTTCATATGTGTGTTGTCTAAGGCGAAACTAAGCTGGCCGACACTTCCTTGTCGCAATATCTTTCCCGTAACCTCCTAGTATCCAATTTATCGTTCCCCTTCCTATTAGACTGATTTACATCTTGAGCGGTATATCAAATTCGAACTTCTACATAATTGAATTATCCCTGAAGGCCCTTTCTTCTATATGTACAAGAATCGAGGGTATCGTTTTGATCTGGAAATCTGACACCTAATTCAAATGCAAAATAGACAAATAGACAATAAGATATAATCGATTCAATTATGCTTTTGATGCATTTAGGATATTCTTACTTGCAAAACGAATTTTTGGCGCTCTTGTTCCACGGAACAGAGTGCATATGAATTTGCCCAAATGTCTGTAATTTTCGAATATTTGGCTGAAAATGGTCTTAAACGATTTGGTTCGACTCACTGATCTAGAATCCGTGGTCGGAATCGATTCTGTCCGGCCAGCCGTCCTTCCGGCCGTTAACACGATAACTCTCGAACGGAATGAGCTGGACAGTTGAAATTGTCAGAGTAGGTTTGAGGGATAAATGTCTCGGTTGAGTTCGTTATTGGGCACAATCGGTCTGATAGTTTCGGAGTAACGAAAAAAAAACTTTTGCATTCAAATATTTTTAAGATACAGTTTCATCATAATAATCCATTGTTATCATTTTCAACTCTAACAAGCTAATACTTTCGGAGATATGATGTTTCAAAGTTTCAATATTACATCGTAAGTTCTATGTATTCACATAATGTGAACACAGAATCTGTCTGTGTGACTATTCATAAATGTCATCTTTTCTAGCTATTAGAGATTGTCAATTTGTATATTTTCTATTGGAAAGCAAATATTCGATTCTTGAATTTGTGAATATATACAAGACTGTTTATATGTAGTTTATGGAGGCAATAGGAAAGAAGAACATAATGGAATCATCAAAAGAAATTACTGTTCGATGACAACTGAGCTTAATATTACCTTTTACTTCTTTAAGTAGTGGTAGTGAGATATATTCCTATATATACAGTATTTTCATAATGTTGCTCGCAAAAAATACTGTAATATCGATCTACATTTTTGTAGCAATCATTTTTTCTTGAGTTAAGGTTCATAATACAGAAAATAATGTGTTAGTGGTATGAACTATTAAATTTCAAATTATGAAAAGAGGATAGTATTTTATTAATATATTTTGAACTATTAAAATAATATGTTAGTTATCCACTACCTACTCAAATATCAAGAATAAATGGACAATCTGCTATGATTGTCTCCAGCCTTGCTCTAGACATTTCGATGATACTTTCCTTAGGTATGTCGAGTTGTGGAAACTATGCACCGAGTGTGAGTTTTGCAACAACCCATTCCATGAGGTTGAATCATTGCAGATTGCTCCTTTAATCTTGATAAATAAATTTAATGACAATTTTTAAAGCATTGTAGATTGCTCTTTTTTTTTAAAGAAAATTTTTGAAGCATTTTTCTTAAACGACACTTTTTTAAATTTAATTTCTTTCATGATGCAGTTCTATCATATGAATCCATTGATATAATTTGTCTGTTGGAACAACAGCGCCAAAAAGCTCCTGTCAACAGGACTTGAACCAATTTTTAAAACCGCAATCGCATTGGCCACATATGTATTTTTAATGTTTGCCTCCTAGGTAAGAATGAATCCGCAAGAAAGGAATACATATTTGGCGCGCTTGTTCACCTACGGTCTATCAATTTTCCCAAATGTCTTTATTTTAATTCTTTGGCCGGGAAGGTTATTAAATGATTATTTTCGACTCACTGATGAAGAATCCGAGGTCAAAATCAATTCTTTCCGGCCGGCCGTCCGTCAGCACGATTAGAATTTGGAGTCTATATTTGAAGTTCAAATGCGTCAGTTGAGTTCGTTAATGGGTAAAATCGACCGAGTGGTTCCACAGTAATAGCCATCTGGAATGTTGTTTTCGAAATAGTTCGAAAAATACTGATCTGACCGAATTAAAGGTAGGTAGTTAGTTGAAAAACACCAACACGAGGACTTATGGAAAATTTCGGGAGTATCGTAAGACTACAAAAAATTTTTAAATAATTCATCTTGAAACATTTAAAAAAAAATATCTCAGGAAATATCCGTCAGATATCGCTGAAATTCTGAAATATCCTTCAAATTCCGATTTTACACCGAAGTTCTGGATTCATACTCGAACGAATCTATATTGTTGGGGATATTTTATTTTATATCCTCGTTGGCATGATGGAATTTTTCTCTTCATAAAATATGATATTTTCCAGCATTAAATCCTACAAATTTTATTTTTGTATGTTCATGCTGTTTATGCTTTTTATCATTTCTTTGTAAATGTTCAATAGTATACTCACATTGTTACTACTTAATTTAACTCATAGTGACTTGATCACAAGAAGTGGCTCTGAACTAGTAAAAGAATTAGACAATTTGAAAAATATATGGTATCTGACAATACCGCACATTTATCAAGAATTTTGAAAGGGTTTCTGTTTTCTTCGATCCAATATCTTTGTTTTTTCAATATATGCACCTAGTGTTTTAGCCGAAGCAGTTTCATTCCATAGGTCCGATATAATGTAATCAAGAGAGAAATGGATCGAGTAGCAATATAGTCGAAAAAAATCATATATCCGGAAGTATTGGTTTCTTATGATAGAACTGCATCAAAGAAATTAAATTCAAAAAGAGACATTTAAAAAAAACAAGAGTGCCAAAAATTATCAGTCCGGAACCACCAGACCGATTCTACCCAATAACGATTTTATCCGAGATATTCATTCCTCAAATCTACTATGAAAATTATATTATATCAATTTAAACTTAGCCCATATTCCAGTTTGGTTTTTACTGGAGATATTCGGAACCTAATTGGATTAACTTACCAAAGTATATATTACCATCATCATATGGATTATCCAAGGACATAATATTAACACACAAAAATTATAATATCCTATAATCCTCATTCATTGGTAATTTTGCGTTCAATCATACTTTGTTTTCAGGAGGTATTTTATATCATGTATCACAAGACTTTCTATAGTCTAAGTCGGTAGATAAGATAACATGATTGAAATTTCGAAAAATCATATCTCCGAAAGACCAATTTCATCCGAAAATTACAGAGATTTGGTCGAATTGATAAATATACAAATTTCAAATGTAATCATTTTTAAGATGCACTTTCATCATAGGAATCCATTCATATCATTTTCAACTCTAACAAGCTAATACTTTCTATGATTCCACAGAATGTTGTGATCGAAAATTAAAGTCTGTATTTGTATCTATGAATTTCATGATCTGTGTTCATACATGTCATATTATCTACCGATAAGAGACATGTCATACTTTCTGGTTCTACTCAAAATTCGTTACGACTCAAGATATTCCTCCTATTCTAGAAAACAAAGTATGATTAAATGCAAAATGACCCATGAAATAACCTCAGCTATCGTAGAATTATGACAATTATAGGATATTATCATTTTTGGGTGATAATAGGATGCTCTTGGATAATCCATGTGATGATGGAAATATATACTTTGGTAAGTTAATCAAATTGGGTTCAGAATATCTCCAGTAAAAACAAAACTGGAATATTTTCTAAGTTTCAATTGATATATGTGATATAATTTTCGGAGTAGATTTGACGAATGAATATCTCCGATAAGTTCGATATTGGGTGGTTTCAGATTAATAATTTTTGGCACTCTTGTTTTTTTCTTTAAATCACACTTTTTTCAATTTAATTTCTTTTATGATGCAGTTCGATCATGAGAATCCTAAGAATTTTCCCAGAATTAGCGGAACCTTTAGAGTTAGGTATAAGAATATCCATGAATGATAGCGGCAGTTACCTAAATCGTTCATTTGAAGAGGTCTGAACAATGGATAAGTGCGAAGAGTATATTAGGAAGAGATTCCTATTTGCCGTTTTATCGTGATGGTTCTCAGCATTTGAGTAGCAGGCCTGCTGTGTGGGGATTATCAACACTTTTATCGACTATAAAACGACTGACGGCGATAGGCTATATCCCTCTCCCTTTCCCCTATTAACTATTAAACACGGATGCATCAAGGAAAATTACACACATATTGGGGATGCAGGACACACGTTGCAGTGGACAAGGAGGAAAACGATTAGGGTAAAAGTTTTACCGCAGTTTTTCGCTTGGGTAGTGGGGTATCGATGCAGAACAGTGAATTCCTCATCAGCTAGACTTCCCTTCGCAATTATTTTTAAACGCCACAGAAATGGTGATTGAATGTGATTAATCTGGTATGTTGTGAGTAATATTGTTTGGTTACCTTTTTCATCAAGTGGAGGTATTGATGATACCTGTGGAAAACCAGAGAAAATCTATACTAAAAGTCTTATATGTTTTTATAAAAATATAATTTTGTCTACGTCCGCAATTTTTTCCCATTTGGAGCTCCATTTGTTATAACTTACAAACTACAGACCTAAGTCTATGTGGATTACACACTTCGAGAAAAGCACTGATTTGCACGCATGTCTATTGTCTATTCATGCCTCACGAAATACTACATGAAGAAATACTACATGAACCTTCAAGCCGTCTCTTTAGCGTTAACACGAGAAAAAATGCATTGGGTCAACTGAATTAAAGTTTAAAAATAAATAAAATAATAAACCTACTCAGATTGTTGTTACAATTCTGAGATTTACATGATTTTAAATTTCGGAAGTAGTATATATACGTAAGTTGAAATACCCCCTGGTGTGACTCCCACCGTTCTTTCAATCTGCCTATGTGGCATGCTTTGTGCTGCCATGGAAATAATTCTTCTCCGATAACCCCACGTACGGCATTTTTTTTTAAATGTGCGAAAAGAAATAAATTATAAACTCACTTTGAGTTATAGGTGAAACAGTAAAATCGAAACTGCCAGGACAAATCTTATCAAGTTATTTGTTTATCTATCTCTTCTTGTTTGTAAACACATAGTACTTTTTCGTCGCTTTCAAGAAAAAAAAAATGGTTCAAGCCCTGTGGACAGGAGCTTTGGCGCTCTTGTACAAACTTTGACAATTCATCTCCGAAATTATTGGTTTTCAGAGTTGGGAATTATATCAATGGATTATTATTATAGAACTGCATCATAAACGAAACTAAATTAAAATTAAATAAGGACCTTATCTGAGATATTCATTCCTCAAATATCCTCTGAAAATTATATTATAAAGGGTCCGCCATCTAACGTTTTTTTTTTCAACTAGTGCTTATTTCGTGAATGACAGATAATTAGTTTTATCCTTCCGCTGAACGAATATGGTTGTGTATACGCTTGAACAATGCTGGGAAATATTGCGACATTACTTTGAAAATCATGGTAATGTGTGCGAAAATTGCGTACGGATTTTGGAAGAAGGGTCAGCTCCGTATGTTCGATATCTTGTGAAAAAAGTGAAAGAAACTGGTATCCTCATCGATAAACCAAAGCGTGAAAAGCCAAAATCAGTGCGTACACCCGAGAATATTGCTGCTGTGTGCATGAAGCGCCATCAACATCAATTCACCGTCGTTCTCAAGAATTGAACATTTCGGAGACATCATTGAGACGAATTTTGCATAAAGACCTTGGTATGACGCCATACAAAGTCCAATTGGTTCAGGAGTTGCCCTGTTTTTGAAGATCGCATTATCAGCCGCAGAGCTGATGTCGTTTGGCCACCTCGGAGCTGCGATTTGAAACCGTTGGACTATTATTTGTGGGGTGCCGTCAAAGATAAGTGTTACGCCAACAAGCCAGAGACAATTAACGCTTAAAAGGACAATATTCGTGAAGCCATCGGTGAAATACAGCTGCACACAATCGATAATGTGCTTAAAAATTGGACCGATCGTGTAATTGAAATGATTAAAATTCACTATAAAAATGGTGAAAAGTTGGCAGAGACGGTTCGGAAAACTCGAACATTTTTGGGTCGTCGTGAAGCACCTTGTCGGACCGCAATAAAGAAATTGGTGTAAAAATTCGAGCTGTTGGGACAAGTTAGTTATGTGAAGAATAAAACCCGTGCACGTCGCTCAAGAACAGCCGAGAATATTGCTGCTGTAGCCGAAAGTATTGAAGAAAACCCAGGTTTGTCCATTCCTCGTCGTTCTTTGGAATTAGGCATTCCACAAACGTCATTACACCGTATTTTGCATAAAGATTTGGGTCTTAAGGCTTATAAAGTTCAGTTTACACCAGAACTCAAGCCAGCCGATCATCAACAACGTTGTGTCTTTGCTGATTGGGTCGTTGAAATGCATGAAAATGATCCGAAATTCCATCGAAAAATCATCTTGAGTGATGAGGCCCATTTCCACCTCGGTGGTTTCGTCAACAAGCACAATTTTCGCATCTGGGGCTCAGAAAATCCAAGAGTTATTGTTGAAAAGCCTCTCTATCCTCAACGTGTGACTGTTTGGTGCGGTTTATGGTCCGGCGGAGTCATTGAACCTTACTTTTTCGAAAATGAGGCTGGAGCAACAGTTACGGTGAATGGATTGCGCTATCGAGAGATGTTTAATGATTTTTTTATGGCCGGAATTGGATGGTATTGATCTGGACAACGTTTACTATCAATAAGACGGCGCTACGTGCCACACTAGCAACGAAACCATTGATCTTTTGCGGGAAAAGTTTCCGGACCGTGTTATCTCTCGAAGAGGTGATCACAATTGGCCACCGAGATCTTGTGATATAACACCTTGCAACTTCTTCCTTTGGGGCCACGTGAAAGAGAAGATCTACGCCAATAGCCCAGAGTCGATTCAAGACCTCAAAGATGGAATTCGTGAGGCTATCGAGGACATAGGGCAGCCACTTTTGCGATTTGGTTATGGAAAATTTAATTAAAAGGATATGGTCCTGTAAGCGTGGTCGTGGTGGTCATTTGCCTGATGTTATTTTCCACTAATAACGGCATAGCTTCTTCTTTATAATGAAATAAACATCCGATCATTTATATTTTAAAATGGCATTTTTCTTTGAATATCAAAATAACGGATCTTATTGGAAAACCCTTCATAACTGTGTCTCGAAAGCGCCAGCCTGTTTCTTTGCTGTGAAGCGATCAGATAATTGAATATTTCAGAGAATCCAAATCTACAAGGAATAAAGTCGAATAACTGTACAGTAGAAAAAAACTAATTCAATAGAAAAAGAACTTGATTATCGTTTTCAAAGGATCTCTTTGGGTATTATACGGTAGTCTTATTACTTGACAGATTTTCAATTAAAGTCCGGCCCCTTGATGAAATCTCTATTGAAAGGATTTCTCTATGTGTCCCTTCGCTTAGTAGCTGATGATATTTTCTGCAGTTGCCTCTCTTTCTAATCTAAACGCTCATGGAAAAGTCCTCGATGCGTCATAGGTAAGGGAGGATTTTGCGGATCTGAGCGAGGGGTTGCTACATCTTGTTGCCCCCAATACGGGAAGGGTGACTAAGACATTGAGAACTTTTTTACATGACGTATAATCTCGTGCTGTATAGCTCTGATTGCGCAAGGGGTTTACCGGCCCTGAATTTAAGGGTGTATTTAAATACAATTTTTCGAGTTGGAATAGAATTGCCAAGTCAAAGTTCGATCTAGATGCATTCAACATTTTAATATTTTAATCAACCAACACAAATGGTTTTTTTTCGTATTGAATAAACAGGGTATGTTCTACTCTTATTCATTTTAGTATGATGTTTTTGTTCGATACTCCCTCAGAGTTTTGACAATTAATGTGGAGAAATAATTATCACATTGCAGGTACTCAGAATATACAGGGTGAGTCTTTGACCACTGCATTAATTTTAACCAAAGATTCCTCTCATCAAATGAAACACTTTTTTCATTTAACATTTTTCCAAATTCAGCTCAGGTAAAAAGATACAGGCTGTTGAAATTTTGAAAAAAATCAGTTTTTATTTTGTAGCTTTGACATCCTTTTTTCGAATAAAATTAATGTTGGCGTAAAGTTTCCTATAACTATGTTACATATTTTCCAAATATTAGTTATTTTCTACTTCCACTGGTTTTCTAGTTATGGACTCGTGGATTCATAAAACAAAACGAAATTAGCATTAAGAAAGCCTATAAAGTTTTTCTTGAGTCATTTCAAGAATATTCCATCGTTTTAGAACATTATATTATTCTTCATCATTTCTCCTTAAACGCACCGTTTTCGAGATATTCTTCATTGAATGTTTTAAAATGGAAAACTCCAGAAATTTCACTACTTTTATGGATCCGTCCCTGAGCTTGAATCCCGAATCAAGCTGTAAACCACGTTACCATGCCTTATTCTCGTCTGCCAACAATGTCATAGATAATTTATATGCGGGAGTGTATTAGCACATTGTGAAATTTCTAAACGCTTGTAACTTTTTACCTGAGCCGAATCTGGAAAAATGGTAAATGAATAAAGTGTTTCATTTAATGAGAGGAATCTTTGGTAAAAATTAATGCAGTGGTCAAAGATTCACCCTGTATAGGTAAACATAATTCATTCATTCTGGAGATATTTACAAAAGTAAGGACCTGTCGAGTCGTAAAATTCATAAATGTTGTCAAATTTCAACTTATATCTATTGATTCAGATCCAAAGTGACTTCCCTTGGAAAGTTCAAAAGTTCATAGTTCTCAAGATTTGCTTTTTTGGCACTCTTGTCCCTGGGCACAGAGTGCTTATCAATTTGCCCAAATGTCTGTAATTTTCGAATTTTTGGCTGAAAATGGTCTTGAACGATTTGGTTCGACTCACTGATAAAGAATCCGTGGTCGAAATCGATTCTGTCCGGCCGTCCGTTAACACGATAACTCTCGAACGGATTGAGCTAGAAAGTTGAAATTTTCAGAGTAGGTTTGGGAGATGAAAACATATCTCGGTTAAGTTCGTTATTGGGCAAAATCGGCCAGATGGTTTCGGAGTAACGAAAATAATAAATTTTTTTTTACATCACTAATTTCGAAATCAATTTTATTTAAGATGCAGTTTCATCATAAGAATCCATTGATATCATGTTCAACTCTAACAAGCTAATACTTTCGTAGCTATGATCTTTCAAAATTTCAATAACACATCGTAATTCTATATGTTTTCACAGACTATCTGACTATGTGTTCTATCTGTGTTCACTGTTCATGCATGTAATCTTATTTAACTATACCAGACATGTCAAATGCATCTCTCAATAATCTATGATATATATAAATGAACAACTATAGGATATTATAATTACCCCTACCCTATATGCCCTTGGATAATTCATATGATGATGGAAATATATAATTTGGTAAGTTCAGAATATCTTCAGTGGAAAGAAAAACGGGAATATTGGCTAAGTTTCAATTGATATAATATAAGTTTCAGAGTATATTTGGAGAATGAATATCTCCTATAAGTTCGTAATTTCATTTTAAATTAGTTTCTTTTATGAATCAGTTCTATTACAAGAATCCATCGATATCATTCGCAGCTCTGAGACCCCAATAATTTCGGAGATGAATTGTCAAAGTTTGAACAAGAGCGCCAAAGCTCCTGTCCACGGGGCTTTCCCACATTTTTATCCGTATATACCCACATAAACAATTGTCTGAATGTGTCCATTCAAAATTTCGTTTCCCTAGTATATGACACATCTCTGACTATAGATTTGATTAGTGCAAGTTGTCAAGAACAGCAAAATTCATTATTCATTAAAGAAGGACAAAACTAGTTCAAACAGACAAATTATATCTCCGAAAGTATTGGTTTCTCAGAGTTGGGAATTATATCAATGTATTCATATGATATAACCGCATCATAAAGAAAATTCAATTCAAATAATAGTTTATTTATCAAGATTAAATGAGCAATCATGAGAATGAGAACTGCACCATGGAAGAAATCAAATTAAATCTGGCCAATTTTGCTCAATAACGAACTTAACCGAGATATTCATCTCCCTAATCTACTCTGAAAATTTCAACAAACTACCTCATTCCGTTCGAGAGTTATATCTATGTCTATGGATGAAAAGCAGTCTCACTACTCTCAGATCTCTTACTAACTTCATGTTCCGTTCCGAAATGTAAGACTTTTCTGAGAAAAACTAATTTCGGAGCGAACAACTGAGGTTTTTCTCACTTCGCTCACAATTCTTCGATTGATTAGATAATGTCATGTCACAGGAACATAAGTTGACATTAGGACAATTCATACATAGAATTATATCATTCTGTGACAACGTTGAAATACGATTTATTATTGAAATTTTGAAAAATCATATCTCCGAAAGTATTAGCTTGTTAGAGTTAAAAATGATATGAATGGATTCTTATGATAAAACTGCTCATTAAAAAAAATTAATTTGGAATTTGTTTCGTAAAAAAAATTATTTTTGTTACTCCGAAACCATCTGTCTGATTTTGCCCAATAACGAACTTAGCCGAGATATTTATCCCCCAAACCTACTCTGAAAATTTCAACTCTCTAGCTCATTCCGTTCGGCCGGACCGGACGGCCGGACAGAATGAATAATTTCGACCACGGATTCTTGATCAGTGATTCGAACCAAATCGTTTAAGACCATTTTCATCGAAAAATTCGAAAATTTCAGACATTTGGGCAAATTGATAAGCACTCAGTTCAGAGGAACTAGAGCGCCAAAAATTCTCTAACCCTGTCGGTGCTCTTTCAATTTTTCGTTTAAGTATAGAGAATTCATTAACCTCAAAAACACTCACGAGAGTTCGCAATCCGTTCAGGAAAATAATCGTAATCGAATGAATAGAGCTAAGATCGTGAGAGACTTTGTTGTGAGATATATAATATTGTAGGTAAAAAGGCTCTTATAAATAAAACCCGAAGAACCTCTGTTTACACAAGCTCTTTCATGTTTCCGGAAAATTCGCAAGAGTTGCGTGAAATATTTCGTGAAAGAACAATAATTCATCTGTTGATATTGGATATTTTAAAGTACATGTATACATGGGCTTTCGCCATTCTGTAACGCTACTGAGTAATGCCTATTACATTAGTATATTTTCAGAAGAATAAGGCCCTGTCAGAGTATCCCACGTTTTCTAAATTTATATTTTTTATGCTGAATATTTTTTCAATAGATTTTTTGAGTTTGATGTAGGTACATTTGCTAATTCGCATTTTGTGGTATATACGTTCCTCGACATGATATACATACAGAGTGAGTAAGAAGTATAACGCACAAAATTCATATCTTCGGTATTTACTAATTGGTAGAAAAATGCTTGAACAGGTCAATTTTGATTTCAGATTACGCAACTTTTCATGTATAATTGAGGAGTTTTTCCTACGAGGGGTGGAGGGTAGTTAAGTTTTTCAAATGGCAAACCTAACTTTTTGTGCCAGACATAGAATACACATTAAGTTTAACCATTTCATTCCTATAATAAAAAATGGTTGATAAAAACCCTATCTATTACCAAATCATCCTCAGCAACAAAAGGTATTTCCACGTCTGGCACAATAAGTTAGGGTTACCATTTAAAAAAAATCAACTATCCTCCAACCCACGAAGAGGGTGCATGACAAACTCCTCAATTATAGATTTAAAGTAGCGTAATTTGAAATAAAAATTGACCTATTCGAGCTTTCTCCGACAAAATAGTAAATATCTACCAAAAATATGAATTTTGTGCTTTACTTTCTAAATAATAAAAAAAATAATAAATAAAATTATTAACTAAATATTTCTTTGATTATACAATGCTTCCCAACAACTCCGCACCAAGAGAGACATTTCTTTCCTATTCATATTTGCGAATTTCATTAATTAAAAAAAGATGGTAAATCAAAAATGATACAAAATGATATAAAACTCGGCCAACTGAGATTTCCGGTTTAGGCGATTTCCGCTAGATTTTCCATTGAATTTTGTCCTGAATATCCATCGTTAGTTCGAACAAATGTCAGAAAACTAAGTTCAAACTGAATTTTCTATGCTTTTCATGCTGACACTAATATTGTCTAGTCACCCAAAAAAAATTCCGTTCAATAATTATTCAACTTTTAAGAGTTATCATAAGTAAAAAAGAAAAAATATTTTTCACGGTTTCCGACCCGAAGTTTTTCACATATTGATCTGGATTCTAATTTCGAACAAATTTACCTAAAGAGTTTCATACAAAAAATTCGATTTTTCCGATATAGTCGACATTTCTCTTTAAAAATGGCGATTTCCGCTCAAACCGAAAGTTGCAGTTGGCCGACTTGTCATTATTCTAAATCATTTTTGATGCACCAACTTTTTGTGAAAAATAAAATTCGGAAATATTAATATAAAAGAAGAGTCCCTCATATACTTTCTCAAATTTTCCTCAAAGTATCAAATATTTCAAGCTATCTCTAATGAGAAACGTTTAAAACATCGAGCTATTCTTCCGAACAACATTCTAATATCATCTGTATTAACGCTAAAAGATACCACGCACTCGCCATCTATAAAATCAGCTGATTCATAAAATCGCTATTCAAAGGGGAATAATGAATAAACGAGAAAAGGGAAAGCGAATTATATGAGCCTGGATAATTCAATTGTGTGATCAATGGAATAATTTCGATATTGCGCAGTGTAATAGAGCGCATTCGTTCTAATCCGATGGGTAAATGAAAATTACAGTATCACGAAATAATAAACCTCCACAATGGAGCAGTCGTAAAACTCAAGAAACATACAAATATAACCCCTCATAAAGAATTCGAAAATCATAATCAAATAATCTATCAATCATTCAATCACCCTGTATGTGAACCCTGAAAAAAATTCTTACACCATTATGAGCATAGAAGAGTAATGTAATAAAATAATCCGAAAGTATTGGTATAATCATATAGGGTGATTAATAAATTTTATTATTGAATAAATAGAATTTGACTCGATTTTTTCATCTAGCTAGATTAATATTTCACCCTGTAGCAGTGTAGGGTGATATACCAATTCTTATGTCCGATAACTATTCAGAAATATCATTTTTGTTTGTGTTCGAATATTTCGTTTGTTTTATTCATGTTTCTACATTGCAGATAACTATTTGTTAATGAGAATATAAAATTTTTGACAAATTAATCGTTTTTATTAGTATCTGAAATTTTTCTGACAATCCAATACTCAATTATCGACGAAATGAGATAACAAGATTGATTTGAATTGAGGAGAAAATTAATGTAACATAAATTCCCATTAATCATTGAGGTGAATGTGAAAGGCTAGTAATATAAAATGAATGTATAATCAATTGTCGGAATAGGTACAGGATATATGAATGGATATATAATTGCTATACAGGCTGAAATATCAATCTAGGTAATTAAAAAAATTAAGAGAAAATCTTTACATTCAAACAAAAAATGTATTAACCACCCTGTATGATATTGTCAAGCAATGTTTCCTCAATTCACATGAATCCTGGTATGGAATCTGTTTCAAGAGTATTGAAATGTCCACACACTAATAAAAATGATCGATTTATCCAAAATTTGATTTTCATATTACAAATAATAATTTTTGATTGAGAAGTTGCTTAAAGTTGTATCATCCTTTATCTGAATAGCTAAGGGATATAAGAATTGGTATATTACTGCCATAAGGGATGAAATATCCATCTAGCTATTAAAATAAATGGAGTCAAGATCTCATTATACTCGACCATACAATTTATTAATAACGCTTTATGATAGTGAGCAGCAATATTTTTGGATTTCTCTGTTGAAATACTCTTTTATGCTCATAAATGTGGAACAAATTTACAGTGTCGATGTACAGGGTGAACTAATATCAACAAAGATAGGACATGTCTAAAATTATATCCTATTCCGGTCCTGATTTTTTATATCAAAAACGGTGAAAGCGTTCGAAAAGGGTGAAATAACTGCAAACTTTAATATCTGTCAGTTGATTGGTTCAGAACTTATTGAACCTTAAAATGTCACTCAATATCCATAAATCACTCTGTATATCCAAAGCCAAGGACTTCGAGCATAAAATCCCCCGATATGAGTCCACGCAGATGACCTCAGTCAAAAAACGCACAAATTTGTGGGTAATTTCATTTCGCGGTTATTTCTAACAGACCAGAATTAGTTTTTCCCTTCAATATATCAATTATTTCTACGAACCACTATCAAGTTAGCAGCCAAAAAATATATGGTCCGGTAATCCGGCCCCCTTCTTATCCGGAGAACCCCTGTAATCCGACATGCCTATCACTGTTGAATATATGTACACATGTACATGATTAAACAGGTAGCAAATTGTATGCGCCACTACACTACACATATTTTGATCTGTAATTTGTCGGATTACAATGTAATTTTTTTCAACGAATTCCGGACTATAGGGGGTCTTAGGCAGTACTCTATAGTCCGAAACTTTCTTGCAAAACATTTGTCCGACTACCGGGGGTGCACTGTAATATAATGAAATTTTAATGAAACAAGTGAGGATCAACTGTTTCATGATACTTCGACGATTTTATGGAGGCTTATCGTTTGTATTTCGTCAAGCAGGATTACTTCCAAAGACGATTTTTTTATTGCTATCACACCTGTTGAGGTACACAGTTTCATGCTGTATCTTCAATTCAAACAGCGATTATATTTATCAATGTTTTTTTTCTGGTTTTTTTCTCCCAAAGATTTTTCAATTCGTTTGAAATTGATTCTGCGTCAGAGCTCAATTACAAATTACAGAGTACAATAGATAGTTGTCAGAGGCAATTTATGGAACAATGTTGCCAAACGAAACGACAGTAAGAAAAAATCTTCAGAATTATTTGTTGAATACTTATTCTGAAATTGTCACATTGATAAATTATCTATATTATTTTGCGTTTTATAATTCGATGGATGATACTTCTGGAATTCAGAATAGGAAGTAAAACTGTGCCTTACATTCAAATGAGCAATATATTTATTAGCATACATTCATATGAATGAATCATCAATTACCGCAAGAAACATTAATAAATTAACAATAAATTTCAACCAATATTTTTCTAAGATTGTGTATTTCTATGCCTCTAAAAATTAGTCAATCGAATAAATCTGTATATACTGGTCGAATAAACATGACAATGGATAAATATTCTGAATCTTAAACATGCAATCATTCCCATTTCTTCTAATTAGTTTTGATTGTATTAATTTGATTATGGTGACAACTGTTCCTATAACTTCTACGGATCATAAACGATTATAAAATGCCTGAAACTTTTTAAACACTCCGCTTGTTTATTATATCCTCTCAATAATGATATATTCGATTTTCGTTGAAATTTTTGACATGCTAAAATTCCAGTTAATATTATTCAATGTGTCTGCCTTGTCCCAGCCATGCAAAAAACTCACCTTGAACTATTGTTGTCAATGCAACGAACCTAACCTTAATCACGAGAAGAAAATAAACCCGCAACGTGATACCCCTTGTCGGTTCTGGGGGAATACTGTGGAGCGGATGACTCATCGGTTATATATAGTATCAAAGGGATTCTGACATCAGAAAGCTCCAATGGAAGCCCCAATGTTGGGGCATGCGAGTTGAAATATTTCAAAGCGCCCGAAATCGATTTAGATCTTGCGCATTTAAATACGCTGAAAAATAATAATTACGCTAGTTGATATCATTGTTACTCAATGAGACTGATGTGAATGATAAGTATCTTGAAGAAATTATGTCTGCCTATAATTAGGTTGGAAGAATTGTTAGGTTTTCTCGTGCTTTACTGAAGTGGATACACAACGGTTCCGAGTTATGGCATCTTCTCAAATAGTGTGGCGGGAAAATTGTGTTGGAAAATACATTTGCAAATTTGATTGTTCCGGGGATTACCATTAATTTTACATGCGGTGTATCGCGGATTTAATTGCACATATTGTGCATTAATTATTTGATATCAAAGAATCGATTTTTTCCTGCTTTGAAAGTTTTTTCCAAGAAAAGGCATGCCGCAGGAATTCTCAATTTGGCGCATTGTTAATGAAGTATCAAAGAAAAAAAAACTACTAGCAAGTAATTATTCAAACTTTGACAAACCATATCTCCGAAATTATTGGTTTCTCAGAGTTGGAAATGATATCAATGGATTCTTACGATAGAACTGCATTAAAAAAATTTAATTCAAAACGTAAGTCTATAACTCACCTCATATATTGGATTCACATACATCACCAAATTATAATTAGAGTATTCTATGACATAATATACTTACGATTAATTATTGAAATTTTGAAAAATCATATCTCCGAAAGTATTAGTTTGTTGGAGTTGAGAATGATATACGTGCATTCTTATGATCAAACTACATCTCGAAAAAATTTTAATTGAAAAATTATAAAAAAAAAATTTTTCTTTACACCGAATCCACCGTTTTTGCCCAATAACGAATTGATCTCCCAAACCTACATACTCTGAAAATTTCAACTGTCTAGCTCGTTCAGTTCGAGAGTTATCATGTTAACGGTCGGACGGACATAATCAATTTTGACCACGGATTCTTGATCAAAGAGTCGAACCAAACCGTTTGAGACCATTTTCAGATAAAACTTCGAAAACTACCGACATTTATTCCTCAATGAATAAACCTGTCGAATCCTGAAGTGAAAAAAATGTAAAACCTCCTCTGAAATTTAAACAGTTTCGAAGTAGATCTTATTTTTGGTAAATTTTTAAATTCCATTTTTTGGGAGAAAAATCACATTTGGTTTTTACTAAAAAAGTGCTTTATCCCAATGCAAACGTAATTAAATAATTCTTGCTCGAATATTCTTTTCTTCCTCAAATGACTTAAAAAATAGGTAATAAGTAGTAAAAAAAAACAACTGAAAAAATAGGTTCCTTAGGAAGCAAAAATCATCAAATTATTCGTGTCACCTTCGAATTCTTAAATTTTTTGGCTCTCTTGTTCCTAGGAACCGGAGTGCTTATCAATTTGCCCAAATGTCTGTAATTTTATAATTTTTGGCCGAAAATGGTCTTAACGGTTTTGGTTCGACTGACTGATCAAGAATACGTGGTCAAAAACAATTCTGTCCGGCCGGCTGGCCGTTAACACGATAACTCCCGAACAGAATGAGCTAGAGAGTTGAAATTTTCGTGTACTAATCGTATCTGACGCTGCTTGGCTTCAGTGTTCGGAAGGTATCTAGAATATTCAGTGCAAACAATATTTCTTCCTCTAACTCTGCAATTATATTTACGATGCAGTTCTATCATAACAATCCATTGATATCATTCCCAACTCTGAGAAACCAATACTTTCGGAGATATGATTTGTCAAATTTGAACAAGACCGCCAAAACCCTTGACCACAGGGCTTTCCCACTTTTGGCACTCTAGTTCCTCGGAACTGAGTGCTTATCAATTTGCCCAAATGTCTGTCATTTTCGAATTTTTTGATGAAAATGGTCTTAAACGATATGGTTCGACTCACTGATCAAGAATCCGTGGTCGAAATTCATTCTGTCCGGCCGGTCCGGCCGTCCGGCCGTAGGCACGATAACTCTCGAACGGAATGAGCTAGACAGTTGAAATTTTCAGAGTAGGTTTGGGGGATAAATATCTCGGTTAAGTTCGTTATTGGGCAAAATCGGACAGATGGTTTCGGAGTTACAAAAAAAAAATTTTTTTTTTACTAAACAAATTCCAAATTAAATTTTTTTCAATAAGCAGTTTTACCATAAAAAAAAATTTCAATGTAAATCGTATTTCTACGTTTTCACAGAATGATAGAATTATTCTGTGGGTATTCTATGAATTGTTATAATGTCAACTTATTTTCCTGAGACATGATGTTGTCTCATTGTTGTCATTCATTCCAGCAATCGAATAAATATGAGAATTATAATATAATTTATCATACTTTTTGTTGGTTGATATTTTCATGCCGATGGTCAATCCATATGATGATGGGAATGGTAATGGTAAGTTAATAACATTGTCATTCATTCCAGCAATCGTATAAATATGAGAATTATAATATAATATCATACTTTTGTTGGTTGATATTTTCATGCCGATGGTCAATCCATATGATATGGGAATGGTAATGGTAAGTTAATAATATTGAGTTCAGAATATCTCCACTAAAAACAATACTGGAATATTGGTGTATTGGAGTAGATTTGAGGAATGAATATATCGTATGAGTTCGTTGTTGGGTAGAATTCGTCTATTGGTTTTGGATTGATAATTTTTGGCACTCTTGTTGAATTTAAATTCTTCTATGATGTTTGAATTCAATTTCTGCTAAGATGAACTTATTTCAATAATGAATCGTACTTCTATGTTTTCACAGAATGCTATAATTATTCTATCTAAGCTTTATTATATGATCTGTGTTCATACTCGTACATTTCATCCTGTTCTATAAGAGAGAGTCAAATTCATTTCAGCTATTTTAATTTGGTTTCTTCCATGGTGCAGTTCTCATTCTCAGATTGCTCATTTAATCTTGATAAATAAACTATTATTTGAATTGAATTTCCTTTATGATGCAGTTCTTTCATAATACATTGATTTAATTCCCAACTCTGAGAAACCAATACTTTCGGAGATATCATTTGTCTGTTTGAACTAGAGCGCCAGAAAGCTCCTGTCCACAGGGCTTGAACCCATTTTTTTTCCATATATTCCCAATAACCAGCATACATGAGAACTGTACTGGTTATTGGGAATATATCGAAAATAAGTTCCAGCCGAACATCAAAATGTTGATATAATTCGAACGACATTATTTCGGTAATTGTATCACGAAATACATCGAAATATTGATAACTATTATAAATATTACAATAAGAAATTATATTCAAGATGAATACATTCGTCAAGTTTTTCGAATACTATGACCAAAGAAGATATCGATAAGTCAATTGAGGTGTCGACTTCAGAGGAAGTATATTCTCAAAACTTAACACCATTAAGACCTGCGTTGTGACTTCTTACAAGATAATCATTCATTTGTATTCTTATTAATGAATTCTCATGATTCCCCAAATATGTTCACTTTTCTGAAATGGATTCGGAGTAAAGGCCTGGTTTCGCTAGTGCGTCGGATTCATGCAGTGACTTCGTGCAGCGAATGCTCGCGTCCGCTGCGTCGTCGGAGTGGTTTCATTAGGTGCAGCGGAACTACTGCAGCCGGCATTATTATTTGTGTTCTGTGAGTCGTCAGTGAAAATTGGTTAGCAATGGAGTATGTAATTGCGCTTCATATTTTGGAAGAAGAGCAGAGAATGAATTGATTTTGAAATATCTGAAGCAAAAAAATTAAAAATGGTGACCTGTGCATTTAATGTATAAAAACAGGGATGAGGAAGGTATCTTCAACAACCTCATAACGATACATCTTCTAGATAATTAAGAAAAATTCCAACAAGAACGTAGAGCTCGAAATTATGAATATAAAATTGTACAAAACTGTTCATATTAGCATAGGAAATAAAAATTTTTAAAATATAACTTCATTTCAACTGTTTTCTCTCCATTTCTGTCACGATCATTTTCCATATGTTATCTTTAACATACCTCGGACACATACTGCGTGGAGAACGCTACCACTTTCAACGTCTCATTCTCCAGAGTAAAATTGAGGGAGGAAGAAGAGGAATGGGCAGAAGAAAGTTATCATGGCTTAGAAATATCCTTCAATGCACGGGGATAAAGGACTTCCAAACATTGCAGAATGCTGCATTCAATAGAAACATATGATGGGAATAGATGAGGATGAACGCCTACGCAGGAATCTGCACGGCACCAAAAAAAGAAGATCTTTAACATTATTAGTTTTATAATTATCATGAGATGCATCATATATGCATCTATTTTGCGAAACTGATTCAATGAGATTCATCTCTTCGTCCCTTTTGAATTTATCGACAGTTATTTTCTCTTGTTTTCGCTGCAGCGATGTCGCACAGACTGGTACCCCAAGCAGTCAGCCGTTTGGCTGTTGCAGTGCTGTTGCGTCGGACGCCGAAGCGAAACCACTTCTTCGTAGTTCCGAAGTAGCAGTCTATTCGAAAGACGGTGCAGCAACTTTCTGCAGTCGCTGCATGCAGCCGACGCACTAGCGAAACCAGGCCTTAAAACAGGTTCATGTAGAAATGTGTTATTTTGCTTTGAAAATTCAATATTAAATAGGTTATGATAGGTTAGCGATATTAAATAGGTTGAAATATAAACAACTGTGAGTATTATATTAATTACACATTTCTCTTTTGACAGATTTTCGTCATTATGTTCTCTGTCACGTTCGTAATAATACCTTTTTATCTATAAAGAGGTATAGGTATGAAAGAAAAATATGATGAAAATCTGAAACAATCAGGACGAATAGAAACAAATAGAAATAATCGATGTATTTTGAATAGAGCATATTAAACTTTTGTGTGAAATTTGCAGCATACCTTCGAATAGTATTTTGGCCATTTTGGCCAAATATTTCCGGAAAGAATATGTGAGATATGTAATGACGTAAAATTAATTCAACCCCGCCTGGGAAGTACGTAAATTTGAAGATCGATTAATAACAATACTTCAAATTCTTCACAGGTTTATTATTTTCCTAACAAAATGTACGAATTATTTAAATTCTTTATAGCCATCCACCAATATCAAAAAGTTCAAAAGTCAAGTTAAGCCTTTGTTAAAGGACAAGTGCTAATATAGCATTGAAGAATATCTCTTCGATAAAATAATGACATATAGGTTAATTTTACTTTCGCATTTGACTTATATTCTTAAAGGTATTTAAGAATTGTTAGATTTTTTGTTATTATTATTTTAATTGTTATATCGCAGAGAAACGGATTTTTCTCATTTCGTGAACTCAAATTTTAATGGAAATTAGAAAAAATATTTCACACACGAAATTAACACATGTTTAATTGTCTCGTTTCTGAACTTTTCAACAGAATATCCCATATTTACAGAAGGTGTCCAGGATTTCTGAGTAACCAATTGCACGTCTGTAAATTCAATTTGTTGAAACGTGCTTTCAGTTACGCCAACTAAAGAGTTTGATTGCAGATTCATTTCCGAACCCATATACGTGACATTCGGAATCACGTGAAAGTTTTACACGGACTGCGACTAATCTCTTGACGTAAGCCACCAAGAGCTGAATCTTTCAGACTCGAAATATTTTAGCCAAGTATAGTTTTGAGGTTCGATGTCAATATTTCACGTGAAATTTAAAAAAAATGGGTTCAAGCCCTGTGGACAGGAGCTTTCTGGCGCTCTACTTCAAACAGACAAATTATATCTCCGAAAGTATTGGTTTCTCAGAGTTGGGAATTATATCAATGGATTCATATGATATAACCGCATCATAAAGGAAATTCAATTCAAATAATAGTTTATTTATCAAGATTAAATGAGCAATCATGAGAATGAGAACTGCACCATGGAAGAAATCAAATTAAATCTGGCCAATTTTGCCCAATAACGAACTCAACCGAGATATTCATCTCCCTAATCTACTCTGAAAATTTCAACTACCTACCTCATTCCGTTCGAGAGTTATATCTATGTCTATGGATGAAAAGCAGTCTCACTACTCTCAGATCTCTTACTTCATGTTCCGTTCCGAAATGTAAGACTTTTCTGAGAAAAACTAATTTCGGAGCAAACAGCTGATATTTTTCTCACTTCGCTCACAATTCTTCGATTGATTAGATAATGTAATGTCACAGGAACATAAGTTGACATTAGGACAATTCATACATAGAATTATATCATTCTGTGACAACGGTGAAATACGATTTATTATTGAAATTTTGAAAAATCATATCTCCGAAAGTATTAGCTTGTTAGAGTTAAAAATGATATGAATGGATTCTTATGATAACACTGCTTATTAAAAAAAATTTAATTTGGAATTTGTTTTGTCCGGTCATCACCTCTTAGAAATAGATAAGTTTGAATTTCGGAAAACAAGTTTTGATGTTCTGGGTTTCTTGCAAATGGGCAGTTCTATGGACAGAACGGTAATTACGCATTACCAGGGACGGGCCTAAGGGGTGGGGAAGGAGAATTATTTATTATTTAGCGTATGGCATGCATGGATTCAGTTACAATTAGGTAATAAATATAAACATATAAGTGCACATCTAAAAGTAAAAAAGTAGAAATAAAGTATAAACATAAATATAAATATAACTATAAATATAGCCCGGTTTGAAGTTAAATTTTAAAATCGAGACAATTGATCCAGCACAGAGTCAGTGGCCTCATAGAAGTCGCTCATTTCTCCTCCGTATGCAGTAAGGGGGCACTCCATTGCAATGTGGTGGACAGTCTGGCGAGGCTCTCCGCAGTCACAGGTTGGTGTTTCGGTGAGTCCCCACTTATAGGACGTTCTTATCCTGTTAAGTGTTTTCCATTCGTGGCGAGGCAGCTCCATACCCGGTAAGGACACCGCAGGATCAGTTATATGTACAGCCTGGACTGGTTTCGAAGGAGAAGAGAAGAGTGTATAAGCACATTGAGAAATCTTTAGGCGCTTATAACTTTTTACACAAGCCGAATCCGGCAAAATGTAGAATAATTTATTTGTTGAGGATTACCTTTGTTTGAAATTAATGTACTGTCATGGTTTTCTTTTTATAACCTTTTGACAGTTCAAAATTAATAGGTGTCATGTTTATAATATGATTCGAAATTATGTAGTAGTTCATGGAAAGAGAAACAGGGAAACAATTAAAGTGGAGTTTGAAATATTTATTTTGGTTCAGGGGAAGTCATATTTCGTGAAGGAGAAGTTGTGAGTTTTCAAAGAAGAATTGAATCAAAAATTAAAAATAAAAATAAATTAAGAATTGAATGAACAGATGAAAATTTGAATATATAAAACAGGAAATAAGAAGGGATTGAAGAGAGTTGGTCATCTGTTGGAAGGAGGAGGAGAACTATTGGAAACATAAGTAGAAACAATATGAATATATATAAGATTTAAGATATTAATAGTTACTGAGAGTAGTAAAACAAAAATATTTTTAAAAAATGATTGAATTAATATCAATTGGCGTCGTTCTCTTCCTTCTCCCATCCAATGAACAACTCTCTTCAATTCCTTCCTATTTCCTGTTTTCTATATTCAAATTTTCTTCTATTCACTCCGCTCCTTATTTTCCTCTTAATTTTTGATTCAATTCCTCTTTGAAAACTTATAACTTCTGCTTCCCGAAATATGACTTCCCCCGAACAAAATAATTTCAAACTCCTTCTTCAATTATTTCTCTTCTCTTTCCATGAACTACTACGTAATTTCAAATCATATTATCAACATGACAACTATTAATTTTGAACTGTCAAAAGATTATAAAAAGAAAACCGTGACAGTACATTTCAAAGACCTCCCTATACAGGGTGAGTCGTTGACCACTGCATTAATTTTAACCAAAGATTCCTCTCATCAAATGAAACACTTTTTCCATTTTCCATTTTTCCAGATTCGGCTCAGGTAAAAATTTACAAGCGTTTAAAGATTTCACAATGTGCTAATACACTCCCGCATATAAATTATCTATGACATTGTTGGCGGACGAGAATAAGGCATGGTAACGATGGTTTACAGCTTGATTCGGGATTCCAACGCTCAGGGACGGATCCATAAAAGTAGTGAAATTTCTGGAGTTTTCCATTTAAAACATTCAATGAAGAATATCTCGAAAACGGTGCATTTAAGGAGAAATGATGAAGAATAATATAATGTTCTAAAACGATGGAATATTCTTGAAATGACTCAAGAAAAACTTTCATTTGCTTTCTTTATGCTAATTTCGTTTAGTTTTATGAATCCACGAGTCCATAACTAGAAAACCAGTAGAAGTAGAAAATAAATAATATTTGTAAAATATGTATCATAGTTATAGGAAACTTTACGCCAACATTCATTTTATTCGAAAAAAGGATGTCAAAGCTACAAAATAAAAACTGATTTTTTTTCAAAATTTCAACAGCCTGTATCTTTTTACCTGAGCTGAATTTGGAAAAATGTTAAATGAAAAAAGTGTTTCATTTGATGAGAGGAATCTTTGGTTAAAATTAATGCAGTGGTCAAAGACTCACCCTGTATAGTGGTATCATCTTGCATATTTCAATGAGTCAAATATTCCGCTTCTAAGGTTTTGTCAATTAGCCTCAAATGAATAAAAAACCTTCGCATTCACCAATTTGCAGCAAAATGCCGAATATAATTTAATAGGTCAATTTCCCGTTTTACGAAAACGAACATGAAGTCTCACAAACCGTTAGATTTGTATCAGTTCTCTATTCATCTATTGGCTATATGTTTCCCAGTGACCCATTTTATATATGCATGAATTCAACAATAATACCAATTATCACGTAAAAGCCCCGAGTTTAATCTGGATCAATGCAGAATATATTCCAGCAGTAATGGAATAGTCATTATTTCAGATACTATGTCGAGTGAAAATAGTTTCCCTGACTTATTCCTTCCATTTTGGTATATACATCCTCAAATAATGAATCTCCGGAATCAGACAACGAGAAATTTTGTAAAATCCACTCTATAGAATTTTCACGTACGTAGCTCAACAAAAAGGAGGAAGACCTGTGAACAAGACTTTTGGCGCGCTGTCCAAATCTATCGGCAGAGCAGTCACCCGTCCAGGTACTGAACTCGCCCAAAGTTGGTTAGCTCCAGGAAAACAAATAATATTTCCAAGAATTTAAATCCGACAGTAAAAACAAGCGTCCAAAAAAAACTGGTACACTTTTTGGCCGCAAATAGTATCAAACGGTTAGTTTCAACTCACATACATACATTCACTGTTGGTTCGAAAAGGAACGGTGATGTGTTTGCAGTGGCATAAGGTCCCAATCAAATACATTAATCTACTATTGGTTCGACAATGAACAGTGCTGTGTGGCGTGTGGTGTCTATTCAAATACATAATTTAACTGTTAGGTCAAAAACAAACAGTGCTGCGTTTGTGGTAGCATAAGGACCCATTCGAGTACATGCATTACATGACGCAGTCAATATTGACTTTGACTGTGACACATAATGATACTATGTAAAGGGTTATTTCCTCAATAACAATATACAAATCCGATCTAATCCAAACTTGTTAACCACTTATTGAATACCGACCGACAGTCGGTGCTTTTAAAGATTTTTTATTGATGGCGTAGTTGTTAGTTGTCTTCTGTCAAAAAATGACAGCTCTTTATAAAGGGTTTTCCAATAAGAGGTGTTATTTTGAATAGACCGCTATTTCGGTAGATGTCACTTTTGAAGCTGTCATTTTTGACATTTGACAAGTAGAAACTACGCCGTTAATAAAAATGGAACGATACACGCTTCAAGAACGCATTGGAATTATTAAAAATCACTATAAAAATGGTGAAAATTTGGCAGAGACGGTTCGTAAAACTCGAACATTTTTGGGTCGTCGTGAAGCACCTTGTCGGACCACAATAAAGAAATTGGTGGAAAAATTCGAGCTGTTGGGACAAGTTAGTTATGTGAAGAATAAAACCCGTGCACGTCGCTAAAGAACAGCCGAGAATATTGCTGCTGTATCCGAAAGTGTTGAAGAAAACCCAGGTTTGTCCATTCCTCGTCGTTCTTTGGAATTAGGCATTCCACAAACGTCATTACACCGTATTTTGCATAAAGATTTGGGTGTTAAGGCTTATAAAGTTCAGTTAACAAAAGAACTCAAGCCAGCCGATCATCAACAACGTCCTGTCTTTGCTGATTGGGTCATTGAAATGCATGAAAATGATCCGTAATTCCATCGAAAAATCATCTTGAGAGATGAGGCCCATTTCCACCTCGGTGGCTTCGTCAACAAGCAAAATTGTCGCATCTGGGGCTCGAAAAACCCAAGAGTTATTGTTGAAAAGCCTCTCTATCCTCAACGTGTGACTGTTTGGTGCGGTTTATGGTCCGGTGGAGTCATTGGACCTTACTTTTTCGAAAATGAGGCTGGAGCAACAGTTACGGTGAATGGATTGCGCTATCGAGAGATACTTGAAAGATCTGGAAATTGGCTCCTTTTTAATGACAGTTTTTTAGGGGGGAACAATAATAATCATTGAAGTACATCATGCTTATACAGTGTGTGGATAAAGTAAGGAACAAAATTTATAACTGCGTTATTGAATGTTTTCAAGCAAAACGCTCGGACTGATGAATTTTAGTTTTTGATTAGCCACCTTATGACATAAAAATTTTACTTATTTTTTATTTTTATAGTGATTTTTTTTTAAATGGCTACCCCAAATTTTTTTTTACTTCTTATCTAAATGATGATGTAAAAAATTCATTCGATAGATGACGATTTTTTTTATTTTCTGAAAAAATTGTTATCTACGGTAACAATTTTCTACACCGTCATTTAGGTAACTTGCACCGTGTAATAAAGCAGCAAAAAAAAGGGGTATTCATTTAAAAAAAAATATGACGTCACTCTATAAAATAAAAGACGTCATCAGTAAAATTTTCATGCCATAAGGTAGTTAATTAAAAACGAATATTAACCTGTTCGAGCGTTTTTCTTGAAAACATTCAATTGCGCAGATATGAATTTTGTTCCTCACTTTATCTACACACTGTATTCAAACAGTAATGAGGTGTAAATATTTTCCCTACTTATTAATCATTCATAGTATGACATGTCTTGTTTTTTACATTTACCACCATATATATCCAGGTTCGCGAAAAACACCGCAAAAGGTATTTATTAAATAATTATTCAATGACCTTCCTGTCCTTCCATGAATAATTTGTAAGCGAAAACCTCAATATATTATTCTGTGGAATATACAATATATCCAGCTACAATAAAACATTTCAATAACGAGAGATATCCCATCCTCTTTACGGGTTTTTCAACAAAGAATGCCATATGTTGGATTCCCAAGTTTTTTCATCATACCTTCATCCCACTTGATCGCGAGGAAGCTGTAAGCATTGTGGTCATGCTGATGAAACGATTGGTAATGAGCTTTTAATGACCACGATATATAGAAAAGTTTCGTCACTCTTGTAACATTTGGGGATAGATCTGTTTCTAATACGATAAGGATGATTGAATTCTTTTGTGGAAGGCACAGTGTGTTAGTAACAAGAGGAATAAAAAGAACACATGCATCGTGTAGGATTTTGAGAAGCAGAATATTTTATACGTATTGAAGATTTATCAAAAAAAAATTACCTTGAATAATTGCTTTTCTTTACCACACCTAGGAAGTTTTGTAGCTAATGAAACATTCAATGGCGATATGACAAATTAATTCATTTAGCGGACTGAAAATAAAACAACAATAAGATAAGAATTTTCAAACCCATATTCCCTTCTTATTAATTATAGATAATAATAGTGAAGATTAATAAGCTTTCTTTCCTAGTTGTTGCGATAATCAATTATCCGAACCAATTCGAAACAAATGCCTCCAGAAAGCAGACACATACAAATATTTATTTGAATTTCTTTTCAAATTATCAACTTACTTTGAAAAAAGTTGTGATTGAAACACTTTACTATAGAGCTAATCTTATTTGTTCTGCTATTGGAATTCGAGATAATGAAACTGATTTCATCAAAAAATTTCTTGAAAATAATGGATATCCGCAACAATTCATGAATAAATCTATCATGAATTTGGACAGAGAAGCTTCTAATTAATCGAGTAGAACAACAAAATATCCAGCAAGATCAACCGTTTCCAAGACTCAGAATGATCTAAGGTCTTTATTAACTAAGACAAATCCGATTAATGAAAAAACATTCCAAAAACTGTGTATATACAATAGTCACAGATTTCACAGTTATAACATAGTCAAGATCGTAATCCCCACAACAGTTCTTTTATAAATGTTTTCTATTTATATTTCAATTCTTCGTAAATAATATAATTAAGATGAATTTACTGGAAAATAGAGTTTTTGCGCGTAAGTTCATCACGTTATCATTTTGCCCAAATTTCTGTAATTTTCGAATTTTCTGCCGTAAATGGTCTCAAACGACTAGGTTCCACTCACTGATGAACAATTTGAGGTCAAATTTAACAACGGCCGACAGGCCGGCCGGTAACTTGAGAACGAAAAGAGATAGCGACTTGAAATATTCAGGGTATGTGGCGCATACAAATACGACGGACAAGTTCGTTAATGGGCATAATTGGCCCAAAGGTTTCCGAGTAATAATTTTGTCATCAACTAATACAGATCCGATCGAATTGAAACTTGTTAGCAAGTTGTGGTATACAAATACAAAAACGTTTATAAAATTTTGTGAGAATCGTGTCGCTATAAAATTTCAAAAAATATATATATTGATAACCCGAGGAAGGAAAGAGACAGCGACTTGCAATTTTTAGGGTAGGTTGTGAATCCGAATGCGACATTTGTATTTATTAATACGCATAATCGGCTAAACGGTTTCGGAGTTGAACCCATCTGAAATTTGGTTTTTATTTCCTCAATAACTCGAAAAATACAAAACCGATCCAATTCAAATTTGGTTACTAGCTGTGAAATGCCAGCCAAAAATTTCATGCGAAATTTCGCGAGAATCGTATCACCAGAAAATTAAAGAAAAATAATTGAAAATCATCGAAAAAAATATATATCAGAAACTATTCACCCGACATCACTGAAATTTTGCGAGAGCCTTTAAAACCTAACTCTACTACCAAATTCCAAGATTGAACATGATCGGATGTATATTTTCGAAGATACGAGCAGCCTTGGATGACTTCAGTAGTTGGATGGATGACCGTTGCCTCGATAACTTTCGAACGAAAAGAGGTAGTGAGCTGAAATTTTCAGAATTGGTTGCACATCCGAATGAAAGAGTTAAGTTCGTTGTTGGGCATAATCGGCCCAACAGTTTCGGAGTTACAACAATCTGGAATATTATTTTCTCGATGACTACAATAATACAGACCCGATCGAATTAAAACTTGGTATCTAGTTGTAGAATATCGACATAAAGACGTGTATGGAATTTTGTGAGTATTTTACCACTAGTAAATTTTAAAAAAATTACGAAAAATTATTATGAATCTCACGATATCTTAAGAACAGAAAAAGATAGCAATTTGTAATTTTCTTGGTTGGTTGCGCAGCCGAATGCGACATTCGAGTTTGTTTATAGGCATAATAGACCTAACGGTTTTGAAGTTATACCAATCTGAAATTTGGTTGTTATTTCCTCAATAACTCTAACAATACAAAATCGATACAATTGAAGCATGGTTACCAGTTGTAGAATGCCAACGCGAAAATACTTGAAAAATTTCGTGAGGATCGTATCACTAGAAATTTTTTTAAAAATCATTGAAAAAAATTCTATATATCAGAAACTATTCCTCCGAAATCTCTGAAATTTTGCGAAAGCAAAATTGGACATTCTTAATCGAATTTAACATGGTGAATTCTATTGTCTGTTCTCCAGTATTGGACACTCTTAATCGAATTTACCATGGTAAGAACAGACAATAGAATTTACCATGTTAAATTCGATTAAGAGTGTCCAATGAAGGAGAATAGACAATAGAACATACGCGCAAAAGCTCCTGACTTCACGTCAGTGCTTGAACCAATTTTTTTTTAATTAGATGGCTTCGAAAGCTCCCATTGATTAAGCATTCCATAACCAAGATTCGAGAAAATAAATATAATAGCATTGTTCTTGTTTTCATTAAAGAAGTTTCCAACTATTATATTAAGAAACCCTCATTTCAATCTCCCATTTCGTAGCAGGCTCTATCCACTGAATCGATATCTATCAGAGTATCGGTTGTACAGATTTAATGCTCCAGGTGCTTTTTATTGCCAGTATCTCCCATATTTTTCTCAGTCCGGACAGTTAATTGAGAAATTACCCAACCACTTCCGTATATTAGTGCACCCAAGTTGGATTTATTACGAAGCGCATGAAATCTCAAACTGAGGGAAATAAATTGTCAGAACTTCCAGCTTCACCATCAATGAAAAAGTTCAAGATGAGGAAGTAGTTGATCCCTGGAATATGCCGTAAATTCAACAATCTTCCCGTATTTTTCATGAAATTATATTTTTTTCGGCGCAAGACGTCAAATGAACTTCATTTAAAATATATTTATATTTGCTCTATCGAAGGAGTACCTACTCTGCATAAAAAAATATACGAGTGTTGCCTGAATGCTTTCTGTAACTTGGCGGATGCCGATTCTTCAATTATTTAGGTAGAAATACAGGGTGAGTCTTTGACCACTGCGTTAATTTTAACCAAAGATTCCTCTCATCAAATGAAACACTTTTTTCATTTAACATTTTTCCAAATTCAGCTCAGGTAAAAAGATACAGGCTGTTGAAATTTTGAAAAAAAATCAGTTTTTATTTTGTAGCTTTGACATCCTTTTTTCGAATAAAATGAATGTTGGCGTAAAGTTTCCTATAACTATGATACATATTTTCCAAATATTAGTTATTTTCTACTTCTACTGGTTTTCTAGTTATGGACTCGTGGATTCATAAAACTAAACGAAATTAGCATAAAGAAAGCATATAAAGTTTTTCTTGAGTCATTTCAAGAATATTCCATCGTTTTAGAACATTATATTATTCTTCATCATTTCTCCTTAAACGCACCGTTTTCGAGATATTCTTCATTGAATTTTTTAAAATGGAAAACTCCAGAAATTTCACTCCTTTTATGGGTCCGTCCCTGAGCGTTGGAATCCCGAATCAAGCTGTAAACCACGTTACCATGCCTTATTCTCGTCCGCCAACAATGTCATAGATAATTTATATGCGGGAGTGTATTTTAGCACATTGTGAAATCTTTAAACGCTTGTAACTTTTTGCCTGAGCCGAATCTGGAAAAATGGCAAATGAAAAAAGTGTTTCATTTGATGAGAGGAATCTTTGGTTAAAATTAATGCAGTGGTCAAAGACTCACCCTGTATATCCACGATTTTCTCAATCGAAAGAAAGGAATTTTAAACTTACGAATTTGTCCTTGAGGGCAACATTGAAAAAGCCTAAAATTCAACTAAAGTTCAGGTGAAATTATACAGGGTGAGTCTTTAAGTTGTACATTTATTTTAACCATAGATTTCTCCCATCAAATGAAACAGAGTTTCCCTTACTGTAAATCCCTTACTGGTTTCATTATTGTATAATTGTCTAGAAGCTTCACCACCTGATGCTCAAAATTCAATGAAATTGTTTGAGGAGATTTATTTACTCATTTGAGTCTTATGAATTGCTTAATGCAGCAACTGTAAAAAAATGTTTCACTATTCCTGAATATTTAAACACTGAACTTCAGCTGGATCATCATTGAATATCCACTATAAGATTATACACCATTTGATCATCGCTCACACTCCTTGAATACACATTATGAACAACAACGATTATGAACTCTGTGATCGAAGTCTGTAGATAGCATTGAGTCATAGACATAATATTCTAGTTTGAGTTACTGTGGAAATATTATGAACACTACAAAAATAACTTCACTCTTTTCCACTAGAGTTTTTAAGTTATTTAATTCAAGTTTTTAACTGTAGTGGAAAAGAGTGTAGTTACTTTTGTAGTGTTCATAGACATAATTTGTGGTTGGTTTCACGAAGATACGTTTAATTTATAATTAACAAGCCTATTAAAGTAATTCGGGTTTCACAAAGCTTTTCGATGATACGAATCAAAACCGTCGATTGGTCAATCGAGGAAAACAATCTCACACCCTCCCATTTACTCTAATTTAACCGAGGCGGGCACAGAAATGTAATGATTATTAAGTTATATTCTGATATATCTAGTATTTCGTCGAAGCGTCCGTTTGTTTATGTACATAGTTCCGTAGTTCGTTACATTGGAGCTAAAGTTCTTGATTGATTCAACGTCTACAGGGTGAGTCTTTGACCACTGCATTAATTTTAACCAAATATTCCTCTCATCAAATGAAACACTTTTTTCATTTACCATTTTTCCAGATTCGGCTCAGGTAAAAAGTTACAAGCGTTTAAAGATTTCACAATGTGCTAATACACTCCTGCATATAAATTATCTATGACATTGTTGGCGGACCAGAATAAGGCATGGTAACGTGGTTTACAGCTTGATTCGGGATTCCAACGCTCAGGGACGGATCCATAAAAGTAGTGAAATTTCTGGAGTTTTCCATTTCAAAACATTCAATGAAGAATATCTCGAAAACGGTGCGTTTAAGGAGAAATGATGAAGAATAATATAATGTTCTAAAACGATGGAATATTCTTGAAATGACTCAAGAAAAACTTAAAATGCTTTCTCTATGCTAATTTCGTTTAGTTTTATGAATCCACGAGTCCATAACTAGAAAACCAGTAGAAGTAGAAAATAACTAATATTTGGAAAATATGTATCATAGTTATAGGAAACTTTACGCCAACATTCATTTTATTGGAAAAAAGGATGTCAAAGCTACAAAATAAAAACTGATTTTTTTTCAAAATTTCATTAGCCTGTATCTTTCTACCTGAGCTGAATTTGGAAAAATGTTAAATGAAAAAAGTGTTTCATTTGATGAGAGTAATCTTTGGTTAAAATTAATGCAGTGGTCAAAGACTCACCCTGTATAGTAATGTTAGGTGTCTAAAATCAGTGAAATTCATTTAACATCTCTAAACGAGCACGGAACGTCAGTGCTTCTATATTTTTTTATCAGAAATGATGAACCGGATAGTTTTGTTACTAATCCAACCAACTTTTCAGGGTTCTCTCCAATTCACTTATTTCTGGGGAAATAATAAATATAAACGAAGGCTATCGTTGCGGATAACCTACAAATTCATTGTGACATTGTTATGTTATGTCTGCTTCGTCAGAATTCACCGCAACTGATTGAGGAAAACGGGAGGTGTCAGTTCTTGTTGCACGTTGCATCCCAGCTCCTCCATTCCCTCGAGAAGAGGAGACAGTTTCACAGAACTTCGGAAGTTGTATCCCCATCACCTAAAGACTGAGAACATCTACGGACTTCGTTGTCACGAATCGTTGCAGTGTTTCCAATTAATTTTCTCAAGAATTTCGATCGATTTAGAGAACAATGAAATGTCTGGGGAGCTGGATAATGGACGTCGTTCAAGCTGGACTGGTGAGCATCTGAACGTTCTGCTGAAATATTATCGCGGTCAAATTTCTGATGATATCTATCAGATCTGAAGCGATATTAATCAAATTAGAAGTGAAAGAAATTGGTTCAAGCCCTGTGGACAGGAGCTTTCTGGTGCTCTTGTTCAAACAGACAAATCATATCTCCGAAAGTATTGGTTTCTCAGAGTTGAGAATTATATCACTATATTCTTATGATAGAACTGCATCATGAAAGAAACTCAATTCAAATAATAGTTTAGAGGAGATTAAATGAGCAATCTGAGAATGAGAACTGCACCATGGAAGAAATCAAATTAAAAAGCTAAAATGAATTTGTATGAACACAGATCATATAATAAATCATAGATAGAATAATTATAGCATTCTGTGAAAACAGAAGTACGATTCATTATTGAAATTTAGAAAAATCATATCTCCGAAAGTATTAGCTTGTTGGAGTTGAAAATGACATCAATAGATTTTTATGGTGAAACTGCATCTTAAAAAAAATATTTTGAAATTTATATTTTTGTTACTCTAAAACCATCTGGCCTATTTTGCCCAATAGCGAACTCAACCGAGATAATTATCTCCCTAACCTACTCTGAAAATTCAACTGCCTAGCTCATTCCGTTCGTGAGTTATTGTAAAAACAAAATTTAAAAATTTTCTAATTTTTTTTTACACTTTACGGTAACCCGATCAATACAAAACTTCACATGCGTCTGAAGGCCATGATTCTACAAATTTCAGATAGATCGAGTGATCGTTTTCGGAAATATTCATAAAAAATGTTTTTACTAAAAACGGCCACAACCCCGAAACCGCTCGATGATTTTGCTGGTTAACGCTCCAAAACCTACCCTGCAAATTTCAATCCTCTAACTCCTTACGTTCAAGAGTTATCGTGTTAACGGACGGACGGCCGGACAGAATCGATTTCGACCACGGATTCTTGATCAGTGAGTCGAACCAAATCGTTTGATACCATTTTTAGCCAAAAATTCGAAAAGTACAGACATTTGGGCAAATTAATAAGCACTCTGGTTGTGATTTATGAAAATTGAAATTGTGCAAAATATGCTAAAATATTAAATATTGAAGGGCATCTTTTTCTTTATTATTGCTTCTTCCTTCAACAAGCAGAGAAGATTCTCCAAGGTACCCGAAACCCAATCTGGAAAAGGAATGACAAAGGGAGAAAACGAACAAATTAAAAATGGAATATTCTATATTTCATTAAATAGATTTGAAACTCGCTACCCATTCTAAAAAAGATTCAGAAACATTATGAATAGCCCTAAAACCATCTTTTGAATCTATATATGCGACAATTATTAACTAAATGATCTATGGTTTCCTTGAAAGATCAAACCCCGGAACTCTATTTGAAGGATCAGAAATTAAATCTTTGTTGAATAAATTGCAAGAAATCCATTCAGACCGCCAAACTTCCTTGTCACTTTTATTCGAATTAAGAAAACAGTTGGACCATAAAGGGTTTCGTGACTTCAATCTGGGAATCTTATTGCCTGGAATGTAGGAGATAATCGGAAATGAATTCGGAAAAGAATGAAATTTATTCCTAGAATTTGAAACAGCAGTCTGCCTGCGAATGTGGGGCGGGACAATGTTTGAAAGAACTGGCAACCAATGAATAGGTGTAGATCTAATAGTTCCAGTGATAATTCGCATAGATGAATTCAACTGTGCATCAATTGTTTGAGTATGAGCACTATTGAACCAGACAGGGCAACAATATTCAGCGGCAGACAAAAACCAAGACTGAGGCTGCCGTTCGAAGAGTAGCTGCATCAGCACCCCATGAAGTACCAGCTAAATTCTGCAGAATATTATTTCGCGTTTTCAACTTCAGACGCAAGTCATCCAAATGAGCTTTGAAATTCAAAGATGAATCTAGTTTCACTCCTAGATATTTAGGATAAAAATTATGTCTCAAGAAATAATCACCGAAATTTACACTCAATGTTCTATATTTTTGGTGATTGTTCAAATGAAAGCAAGAAACCTCAGTTTTATTCGGATTCGGACACAAACGCCACTGAAATAGGTACTTTTTCAGAATATCTAAATCTGCAGATAGATTATTTTCTATACTTTCGAAATCAGAATGACGAAATGCAAGGGCAATGTCATCAGCGTATATGAATTTCTCAGACGAAGTAGCAGGAATATCACACATATATAAATTGAAAAGAAGAGGTGCTAAAACTGAACCTTGTGGGAGACCATTATTCAAATTCTTGAATTTACTACTATTATTATCAATAAAAACACGAAACCTTCTATCCGAGAGCATATTTTCGAGTAAACGAACCATTTTGCCACACTTTAAATGAGTATAAAGTTTAAAAATCAAACCATCTTTCCATACCGTGTCATATGCTGCCGACAAATCCACAAATGCTGTTCCTGTTTTCATTTTACTATTGAAACCTGTTTCGATATAAGTAGTTAGACTAAGAACCTGATCACAACAATTTCTATTTTTAAGGAAACAATGACGATGAAAATCAACACAAAACTGCCTTATATACTTCCCTTCACAAGGAATCAAATAAGGTAATGGAAGGAAAAATCTAAATTGTAAGGAATATCCATATCCATACGTCTGAATTGAGCAGTTCAGTCTGAGATTTAATGTTTTTAAATAATACCGAATTCTCGGTGATCTGATTTGATATTATAAAAGAAAATCGACTAGTGTGAAATGAACATTCCACTTGTGAACACCTATAGACATCTGTCGGTGGATGATTGAACTATACCATCATCCCCAAGAAAACTGCTCAGTGAGCATTTCACACTTTTCACGCTCTATATAGCGCCCTACTAAAAAATCGATGAACATTTCAAGAACAAATAATACCAGATGCTTTCTACATCCTAATTTCCTTTTTGGGGCTCTTGTTCCTCGGAACAGAGTGATTATCAATTTGTTATATCCAAATATGTAAATTTACGATAAAAGAAATATTCCTCCTAACATTTTTGAAGTTTGTGGTCTGAGATAAGTATGTGGAAACGTACAACGCAGACAATCTCATATATGTAGTTACTTAGAAATTTATTGGATATTTTCTTTCGAAACTTGTTTCCCATCTAGATATAAAAATTGTAATCAGCACAATGATGTCGATATCCTTGTATTCAGATAATGAAGTGTTTGTGAAGATTTGTTAGACCTTATTTATACACATAAAGTGTGAAAAAGCCAAATGGAATAAATTAATTATCTTGGTTACTGTACATATTTATGAAAATCCCGAAACACGTCAAATTCAAATTTTACTTTTGTCATTCTTCTTCGTAAAAATGCGATTCCTACCTTCAACCCCTTTCGAAAGACAGATACAATCCCCAATTTTTTTCAAATAGGGAGTATGGCCTTGTGATACATCGTTTGAAAGGTTTCGTCATGCTCTATTCAGAAATGTTTCATGTTTGATGCGAAAATCAAATAAGAAGAAAATAAAATCAAGTATGTATTAGCGAAATTTGGGACAATATCAAAAACTAAAATGTAATAACAAATGTAGCAAAAAAATTATGAATGTTGATGAAGTTGATGTTCAAAGTGTTCACCGCGAACGCCTTGGCAATATACTGTCCTCAAATAAAAATTTCTTCCAACATTATTCAACATCTCAGGAGTGATCGACCTAATCGCAAGCGTTATTCGATGTTTTAGGTCATTCAAATCAAGGGGTTTAGTTTTGTACATAATGCTCTTCACATATCCCCTCAAAAAGAAATCTAATAGGTTGAGATCAGGGGATCGCGCTGGCCATTCGATCGTTCCTCGCCTTCCTATCTACCGATTTGGAAATATAGGGTCGAGTAACTGCCAGACCTTGCGTTGGTAATGTGGTGGTGCTCCATCCTGTTGGAACCATATCGTATTCCGTTGAACTTGAGGATTTCCTTGATCAGGATATAATAGTGATAAATAATGAATGCCATTCAAATTACCCTCAATGAAGAGAAATAAGGGACCTATGATGTGGTTTCGAACATTTCCTGCCCAAATATTAACCTTTTGAGGAAATTGTGTGTATTCCTCTCTCATCCAGTGAGGATGACCAGTAGACCAGTAGCGGCAATTTTGACGATTAGCATGGCTGTTGAGAGACAAAGGGCACTCATCAGAAAACAAAGCGTCTACTAATTAGATAATATTGTTATCCAACATGTCCATTATTTGATCACGAAAATAAGTTCTATTATCACAATCATCTTCCAAGACCTCCTGGGTAAGTATCATTTTATAGGGATGCATTTTATTTTGTTTAAATATGTTTAGAATCGATGCATAGCTGACATTGAATGTTGTGGAGGCATCTATACTCGATTTGTGGATTTTCTTCAAAGTCAAGCATCACATCAACAAATATTTCTCTATTTTTCTTAAGTAATCATTAAAGGATACTGTGGGAGGTATATTCATCATTGAATGGTTTCTTTCTGGGTTTTCTCTCCCAAACCCTGTAAAATATCTATAAAATAAAAATTAATTATTTTTTGATTTGCTTCTGCGTAAGAAACATAAGATATTTGTCAGAAGCAATCAATTGAACAATGTTGCCTAACAAATAACAACGAACAACATCAACGATGAAACAACTATATCGTAACGTTTCGGAGTCTATATCAGACTCCTTCTTCAGACGCTTAACGAAAAAATCTTCAGTTGTTTCATCGTTGATGTTATTTCGTTGTTATTTGTTAGGCAACATTGTTCAATTGATTGCTTCTGACGAATATCTTATGTTTCTTACGCAGAAGCAAATCACAAAATAATTAATTTTTATTTTATAGATATTTTTCAGAGTTTGGGAGAGAAAACCCAGAAAGAAACCATTCGGGGCCGGTTTCTCGATTGCGAGTTAACTCGAGGTTGCGAGTTGACGCATGTATTTAGCGATGTTCATGAATGCGCAACACTCGGGTTACCTGCAACCTCGGGTTAACTCGCAATTGAGAAACCGGCCCTCAATGATCTATTTTTCTTATTGTCCCTTGGTTTATAGGCAGCTAATTCGGATGTTTTTCATGAAACAAGCGACTTTTTGTGTTCGGGTGTTATGTCCGTAATCAATCATTTGTAAAATTGTTATTTGGTGCATTTCCGTTAATCAAACCATTATTCAAAATTGTTTCAAACACAAATCAGACAATTTATAAACTACAACTTATTAGCACAAAACAATTTGCTAAGGCGTTCTAAAGAAACTAACATTGCCACATAAAGTGTTTTACGTAGTTTTCATCTTACCATCTATAGAAAACACAATGTTATGGTTTTTTTCTTTTTTTCCACATCACATCTTGAAGTCAAATAAGTTTAGCAATATTGTAATAAGATTTGGGAATACTTGAGGGAATATTGTAATGAATTTCGGTAATCCAATAACTTTATTTTTTTCTATTTTGATTTTTGCAATAAACATCAAAGTATCATTTCTGAATAGAGAATGACGCGACCTTTCAAACGATGTATCACAAGCCCATACTTCCTATTTGAAAAATTGAGGGTTGTACCTGTCTTTCGAAGATAGGGTTCGCAATTTTACGCAGAAGAATGACAATTTCAAATTTGAATTTGACGTGTTTCGGGATTTTCCATAAGTAGCCAAGATAATGAATTTATTTCATTTGGCTTTTCCAGACTTTATAATAGAAATACCATATTTCACTCTAGCATTCTATATGATTCATATTATTATATACATATTATTATATTCAAATAATTCATCAACTACTGCCCTACGAAAAACGCATGTTTTTGATAACACTTCAATGACATCAATCGCGCCTAAACTGTATATCTTGGTCCTCAAAATACATAAAACAAGGAAAAATTCGAATCATCCGCAGCAACAAAAGGTCTATCTATTTATGACACAAGAAGTTGAGGTTGCCATTTATGAAGAACTCAACTACCCTCCACCCCTTGTAGAGTGTCCATGACAATTTGCGTAATTCAGAATAAAAATTGACCTGTCGGAGCATTTCGCTACGAAAAAGTAAATACCAAAGATATAAATTTTCCGTGATTATTATTGTTCTTCCATTTCCCGTAACCAAGCAGTGACCTCATTTTTTCTTGCCATAGATAGATCATAAAAATCTGAATTCAGTAATGTACATGTAACGCCAATGGAATCAATAATTCTCGAGATATTAATTTTTTTAATTTGAGTCGTCACCAAATAAACACATTTTTATTGTAATTTTATGATCTGTCCATGTCAAGAAAAAAATTAGAGGCTGGCAATAAAAATATATTGATGACGTCACTGATATGGGAAGACATAATTTTTGTTAGGTAATTGAAAAACATTCATTTCTAATGAGTGTGTAAAATTGGGCAAAAATACAAATAAAATAAAAATTGCAATTTTTTCATGAAACTGGGTATTAGAATATAATTTAAAACAAACTTCTCATGTAACTTCCTTCGATATCTTTAACGCGAAGCAAAATATCGAGAATTGGCCCTGTTGGCGTAGACGTAATAGGCATTGTTTAAAGATCAAATTTCAGTGAGTTTCCGTAAAAAGTGTGGCTAATCAGTCTGTATGACTAAAAAATTTCGAACCCGTACTCCTCCAAATAGTGACAATACAGAGGTGTATTCATCTTAAATGCGACACACTGTATGTGCCGACCAGTGTGTGTGGGTCAGAAGTTATAGACTATATAGACGAACATACGAGTGGTACATTATAGTTTGTATTTTATTATGCCTCTGTCCCAACTTTCCCCTGGCATTTATCGATTGTTCATAAATAGTTTCTGAACATTTTACATGAGTAACACACGAAACGTCGATGTTATATTGATGAAACATTCAATGAAGGAATAATATGCTGAAACATTACGTTTGACAATCAATTCTGGTGATTTGATGTATCTTATCCCAATAATTAATGATGGATTTCCATCGAATATCGGCAAGTGAAAACAACTTTTTTTAACAGAAATATAATGCACCCGAATGAGGTAGATGATGGGCTGTTTCTAAAATATTCGATTTAGGTTGCTCCAATTCAATTGAAGAAATTCCCGTTTCTCATAAAATTGATCTGCAACTGATGAAAACATTACTTCTGTTGAAAATGTCATCGATTGAAATGCGTACCCGGTGGTTGGATATCTGAAAAAATAATAATTGTTATGAACACAACCTTAATACATTGAACATAAGCATTTTTCGCTTGAAGCTTCGCTTTCAAGAAATGCCCAAAGTAAACGAAATACGATAATACTATGCGTCCTGTTGCAGAAGATTTTGTCCGGCAGAACTGGAGGCAGTGGAGGCAAATTCCAGGAAGAAATCCACAATTTTCGGTGACCTTGACAAAGATTTTTTTTTTTTTTCTTCTTACGAATTATTCAAAACGTGTTACACGATCTTACACACCTAGTACTTTGTTAACAATTAAAATAATAATTTCCTAACGGTTTTATAAATGTATTCTATTTTTAAAAAGAATTGAGGAACACAGAAAAACTGAGATTTAATTGTTCAACTAAATTACCCATATGTTTTTCTCTATTTATATCTACCATTTCCCAATAATATGTTCTGTATAAATTATTCGAATAATTAGAATTAATTTTCTTGTGTTGGTTGGTGTGATGGTGTTCCTTAATTATTGTTCCAAAAATTCTACCTGTTTTTTCTATATATAATTTATCACAACTAGTAACTACCGCAATTTAACTGATAAACACCGAATTCATCTTCTTTATTGCTCTTTGATACATTATTCTTACTCAGTTTTGCTAGGCTATATTGTTTGCCGGAATGAGATATTTGCCTGTTGGTTTTGAGGAAACCTTTTGATTTGGTGACTCGTTTAGCCAAAGTAAGTTAAGGTGTTAAGTTAATTTCTGGAAATACTAAACTGAAATGTTTTCTTAATTTTTTTTTCTTAAACATTTTTCTGATTACCTCTGGATCATATTGTTTGATAATTTCTAAATAATTTTCTCCAGATGAAGGTACCTATATTAGTTAGCGGGGTTACTATAAAATGTCAAATGGGTGACAAAAGGATCGATGAAAAATTATGTGCGTATGGTATGGTTTCCTAAATATTGAAAAATCACGTTTATTGTTTTTCCACGTTATTGTTGAATACAAAAAATTAATTGCCCCATTATTTTCTATTTCTATTGTGAATCTGATATTTGAATGAATACTTTCAACGAAATCTACTAATATTTTTAAATGCCGGTCTGTTCCTCCAAAACACCCAAGAACATAATCTACGTATCTAAACCAATACACGAATTTGGAAACAATAAAATGTCTTAACGATGGCTTCTAGGAAGTCCATGCAAATTTCTACATATAGGGAGCTAAGCGGATTTCGCATAAAACTAAAATAGTTCTGATCCAAACACATTTCTAATAGATGATGTCCGGGTGAGTTCTCAAAACGAAGGGTCTAATATTCCTATCCGGTTTTTTAAACTTTGCCTAGAAGATAATCTTCCTGGCAAACTGATTAAACCATAGTTTAGCAAAAGGGATCTTATTGATGCAGAGAGACACTTTGCAGTTAATCGAACACTGTTCTAATTCAGCTAAGAAGCACAGCTCGTTCTTGATAATAATAATAATAATAATACTTTATTAATCCTTTAAGACACTACCGGGTGTATAGGAAAAGTCAAGATACAGAAAATACAAATTATTCAACTTTTACATATTTAAGGAGTTGGATAAATATTCCTCAATTGAATAGAAACATTTTAACAGTAACATGTTCTTGATTTCTTTTTTAAACTTGAAAATGTTCAAAGATTTAACAGAAGATGGTAAATGATTGAATAATTTAATACTATTATATAATGGAGAACATTCAAATTTGTGGGTTCTATGTTTTGGCACCAGAAGAACATGTGAGTTTCTGGTTTTATACTCATGAAAACTAGAAAGTGTTTCCCATCGGTTTTCATTTTTCTTAGCATACATAAGGCATTTAAACATATACAAACAAGGCAATGACAACAATCTATTTGAAAAAAAACTAGCCTACACGAAGATAGAACACTCAAATTGAAAATCAAACGAGTGATAATTTTCTGCGCAACGAAAACTCGAGAAACCGTGACGCAGTCTCCCCAGAGTAAGATGTTATAGGCTATAGGTGGCTGTGCACAAGGCTAAAATAGATGTCGATTAGAGAACTACGAGGCAAAGAATCCTTGAGTCTATTAATTGCAAAAAAGAGGTGTTTATCCTTTTACATAGTACATCAATATGCGTTGACCAGCTCAGATTTCTATCCACATAAATACCAAGAAATTTGGTACACTCACTTGAAGTTATCTGTTCATCTAGACAACTAATTTTCCAAGAATTTCCCTCATAATTTTTCAGACCAAAATACAAACATACCGTTTTTTTACGTTGACCACCAGATCATTTAAACGACACCATCGAACGAATTCCGTGACGAGAATTTCACAAGCACGCTGTAGCTCCTCCAAACTCCGTGCCGAAACAACGACCGAAGTGTCATCCGCGAACAATGTTAACTGAAGGCATGTTATATAATTAGGCAAATCATTTATGAACAACAAAAAAAGTAACGGTCCCAACACGGGGCCCTGAGGAACACCCTGACCGATATCATGCTCGCTGGAATGGCATCCCTCAACCTTAACTGTCATAGTCCTATGACTGAGAAAGCTGCGCAAACAGTCAACAAATATGCCCCTAAAACCCAAGTTATAGCATTTATCTAGAATAAGGTTAAATGAGAGGGTATCAAAAGCGCAAGAGAGGTCAAAAAATATTCCAGCTACCTATAAGTTGTCATCTAGACATTTATATACAGATTCAATGAAGCTAAGTGCAGCAGTCTGGGTTGAGTGACCGGTTCTGGAACCATGCTGAGCTAGGTTAAGAATATTGAACTTATTGAGATAGTCTGTCATTCTCGCAAAAACAACTCTCTAAAAAACTTTCGAAATAACGCTCAAAATTGATATTGGACGATAGTTAGATTACAATGGATTTTTTGAGAATATTGGGGAAATTGAGAATATTGGGGGAATAGTGTATTTATAACAAGAATGTAATTATTGTGAGATATTGATAAATATAAAGTAATATCAAATAAAAAAACGAAAAATGACTGATCATTGTTAATATATCAACAAGACATGAGCATTTTACCAATAGGATACGACGAGCCTAATTCGCGAGATACTATTGATAAGGTGTCCATTTCATGTTAATTATTAAAAACGGTATCAGCTATTTTAAAGATGCTAGACAGCGTTATGGTCATAAGAAGATACTATTTGAGCACTGTAGGAATCTACTCTTGATCTTGATATCTAATAATATTAGTGACCGACCGAAAGTTCGGTTTCGGTTTCGGTTTCGGCCAGTTTCGGCCAAGAAATCTAGTTTTGGCCTTAGTTTCGGTTTCAGCCCAAAATGGCCGAAACTTTCGGCCGGGCCGAAAATTGAATGTTCGTGAATTATCCTGGAGTTATAAAGTAGGTATACATAATTGTCGTACGAGTTATTGTGATCTATCTTTGTTATGACTGAGAATTCACTTTAATGATTATTAATTAGATTACATAGGGTGATTCCAAATAAGACGTGAAACTTGGAGTATGACTCATTAGTTGTTGTTCAATCCATATTTATTAATAACCGAAAATCAACGGTTTTGGAGTTCGGGTGATTTTCAAAAGATTTCTGAACTTATAGTACATATTTCGTCAGTTTTTTCTACGTTGACCAAATTAGGTGATAATTTTGGTTTATTTTCATCAGAAAAGAATATGATATGTACGAAAAAAGCAAAACTATGCTGTATAAGAGGTTGAAAAAGAATTAGTATGATTTGAAATGTGGTGTATGAATAAATGAAAAATCAATTTCTAATATCAATTTGTCTGCAACTTTCGAATTTCACAATTTTGTATGCCAAAATTATTTTAAAAACTTGCCAAATTCCTTTTTCATTCTCTAAAAGATTTCGTTAGATTGCTTAACTAGTTTCGTTTCAGCAGATTTTGTATAAGCAACCTTTTGAATGTCCGACATTTAAAATAGTGAATGTGTATCAAAAGACAGCGTGAGTAAATTTCAGGCGGAAAATAACAACTGAAGACATCAGAAAGACGGCACGTGCTAGCCTATGGAATGGTGGAACATAATTTATGAATACATTTTCTAATGTAATTTCGAGCTTAGTTGCAACAAAAAAATATTGAATTCGCCGGTTTCGGTTTCGGTTTCGGCCGAAACTGAGACCCTGGCCGAAAGTTCGGTTTCGGTTTCGGTTTCGGCTGAAGTACCAGTTTCGTTCGGACACTAAATAATATACGAAAGTACTCACGTTTCGCGTAATTTTAAGAAACATTCGACCTAGATTCGTTCGATAACCGTTTCCTCGGAGTTATTATTTCAATAGAAATGAAAAACGAAAAAAAGCAATTTCGGCTCCGGGACTCGATCCCGGCACTTTCTATCTCTGACTTCTATAAATAAAGAAAGAAAGAGTCGGGATCATGCCTGAAGCTTCAGTCGACAGAGCAATGCTAGGTCTGTACGGATCTGAGGTGAAAAGTGGATTATGAACGAATTTTAAATTTCTAATTTCAACTTTTGTGATTTTTCTTAATTTCTCTGATATCTTTTACAATATGATTCCGATCAAGTTCAAATCTAAAATTTCACTGTAAAATAATGTTTTGAAGGCTCTTGCAAAATTTCAACGATATCCGAAACTAGTCGACGGATTTGGTCCATTAACGAACTTAGCCAGCGCGTTTGGACTCCAACTGAAAATTTTAACTCTCTAACTCATTGCGTTCGAGCGTAGCCGTGCTGACGGCCGGACGGAATCAATTTTGACCTCGGTTTCTTCATCAGTGAGTCGCAACTAATCATTTGAGAAATTACATACATTTCGACGAATTGATAGGCACTCTGTTCGCCTGAACAGCGCGCCAATGAATAAATAAACGATGACGAGAAAATGTGTACATCATTTCATTCAAGAAGGAATGACGAATTGGTTTTCCTTGGGAAATTCCGAGACCTACTTTTCGCACAGGGCCTTGCAATATAATTCAGCGAATATAGGACAGTGAAGCAGTATCATACCGACAAGAGAGGAGAAGTTAAATCGATAGGATTTGAGGATGATTTCAAGCATCAAAATCTGGTGTACAGCAAAAAAAATACAGGTATTATGATGCTTAGGTGTAGTATTTCCATTAATGATACATAAGCATTATTCAGGTCAATCCACCTGTAGGGCTTGATTCTTCCATCTAAAAGTCACACATAAAATGGTGAAAAGACTTGTTTTTTAGCTGCCGATGAAATTTCATACTTGAGGTGGGTCAGGTGATCGTGACTCACCTTTTTGCTAAGTGTGGATGATTCCTCGTTTCCCCTGATGAACCTTTCGAATTTGAAACTGTTCGATCTGTACAGTTCGTTGTCACTCCTCTTGCTGCAGAATTTTTTGGTTATGGCCCGAGATTTGCAGGACTTACAATCCTTCACGGATTCCCAATCAATATTAAATAAACCTCGTGTTTTTTTAATGTCCTGCGATGATCGACGGCGGGATATGCTCCTTCGACGGCGTCGAACTTTTGTGCTGTCCTCTGAAACATTTGCGTTATGCGATTTAACATCCGATTCTGTTCTTCTCGAAAGGCCCACTCGCTTAAGCACTCTTTCCATAACCACGGCGAATAGGACACTAATATTGTATTCTTCGACTTTCCTTACGGCGTGCTGAAACTGGTGCTCCAATAGGACGGATGGATGAACCAATGTGTCACTTCAGTTAACTACGTCTCCTGTATAGTGGCGTCGGCGTCGCGACAACAACATTAAAATGATAAGATCGTCTTTGATTGCACACAAGTCATCAATGAAAGTGGAAAAATAATCTTATCGAAGGGACTAAATTTTGCTGTTGCAACAAGAAAAGTAACCATAATGGTTTTTTCTGGGTTTTCTCTCCCAAACTAGGGAAAAATAGCTACAATAAAATTGAAATTTACCATGGTAAATTCGATTAAGAGTGTCCAATACAGGAGAACAGACGCGCAAAAGCTTCTGACTTCACGTCAGTGCTTGAAACATTTTTTTTTTCAATGATTTTTTTAAAATTTTCTAGTGCTACGATCCTCACGAAATTTTGTATTTTTTGAGTTATTGAGGAAATAACAACCGAAATTCGGATGGGTATAATAACTCCAAAATCGTTTGGCCCATTATGCTAATTAAGGAACTCCAATGTCGCATTCAGATGCGCAATCTACCCTGAAAATTGCAAGTCGCTATTTCTTTCCGTTCCCAAGGAATCATGAGATACATAATATTTTTTCGTAATTTCTTAAAAATATTCTAGTGGTACGGTTCTCACAAAATTTTACACAGGTCTTCATGTCGATATTCTACAACTAGTTACCAAGCTTCAATTCGATCGAGTCCATATTTTTTGAGTTATCAAGGAAATAATATTCCAGATGGGTATAACTCCGAAACCATTGGATCGATTATGGCGAACAGCGAGCTTAACTCTCCCATTCAGATGTGGAACCTATCCTGAAAATTGCATGTCCCTATCTGCTTTCATTCGAGAGTTATCGATGCAACGGTCACCTATCCAGCTATTCTTAACTCACACAAGGCTGCTCGGATCTCCAACAATATAGATCCGATCGTGTTCAAACTTGGAACTTGGCAGTAGAGTTAGGTTCTGAAGGCTCTCGCGAAATTTCAGCGATGTCGGACGAATAGTTTCTGATATATAGAATAATTCAAAAATTTTCTATGATTTTTCAAAAATTTTCTAGTGATACGATCCTCACGAAATTTTGCAAAAATTTTCCCGTTGCCATTTCACAACTAAAAACCGTGTTTGAATTGGATCGTCTATAAATAAACTCAAATGGCGCATTTAGATTCTCAACGTAACCAAAACATTTCAAGTCGCTATCTCTTTCCGTTCTTAGGTTATCGTGACGTAAATAATATTTATTAATAATTTGTCGGCAGCTACTGCAGAATTATTTTTAATCTGCTCCTTTTGCGGAATTACCCGTTAAACCTTTCCACATATATATACATATTACTCCGCATGATCTATATTTCTATGTATTTCTTTATCTTCTTTTGTCAAACAAGCGCAGAATTACGTTGGCCCATTTTGATGACAATCAAGTTGATTTGTTGCCTTGGCCCCCTAGATCACCCGATCTTTCACCCATCGAACACGACTGGGACAATATGGGAATAAGATTACTTCGTTGACCCCATCCTCCACAGACTCTAACGGCACTTCGGCGCGAGGTACAAGTAGCCTGGGATGAAATAGCTCCACAGCAAATCAATCATCTCAATAGGGGTATGCCAGACGTGTTTCTGAGTGCATAAGACATCGCGGAGGCGTATGCCGGGGCATACGCTGTGGAGATAGTGGTAACTGTTAGAGGCAAGCATGGAGGCATACTGAGCGGCCGAATGCAAGCTACCCTCAGTACCACCGAAAAGTGGTGTGAGGAAGAAGGGCTTAAGATTAACCAAGACCTTCTTCTTCTTCTTCTACCGCGGTGCCGTCCCAGGCTGAACTGAGGCCTTCAGGCCCATTGTTCTCCCGCTTGCCAAACTCGTGAGACTCAGTCCAAAAAGCACGCTGACAGGAATGCCGCGAGCTTAAAAGGAGAAGTCCCTCTCACCGTAGGAATCGTAGGTGTTGGGTTGCCTAGGTGTATGACCCTCAATTCCTTAAGGTTGTTACAGTCGAACAGAATATGTTCAGCTGTTTCTTCCATGCTCTTGCACCAGCGACACAGAGAACTATCTGCCAATCCCATCCTATTCAGATGTTTGATGAACTGGTGACCAGTTAGTAATCCAGTCACCAGGCTCAATACTCTTCTTTCGAGTGAAAGAAGTTTCTTTACTTCAGACTTTGACGATGGTTTCTCAATGAGAAGCCTTGACTGCCTGAGTCCTACTCCCATGTTCCATACACTGGAGAAATTCCTGTCCAAACGATTCTTGAAGAATGTTTTAACAGAGGTACGACATACTGGAAGCGAGGGCTCAGGACCTATATATGGTATCCGAGCCCCCTGCTTCGCCAGCTTATCTGCCTTAACATTACCTGAAATCTCCGAGTGAGCCGGATACCAGATGAGTTTTACAACGTTACCAGCGCCCAGCCTTCGCAGAGCCTTCCTGCATTCGCCTACTAAGTAGGAGTTTATTTTCACATCAGATAGGGATTTTAACGTTCCTTGACTGTCACAACATATATATATGTACTTGCCAGAGTATCCTAATCGGATGTTTTCCAGCGCGCAGACAAGAACAGCATATAGTTCTGCCTGTATTATAGAGCAGTTCTTCCCGAGAGGGATGGACATGCTCACTCGAGGTCCCACAATGCCTGCACCTGTCCCTGTAGTCGTTACAGAGCCATCTGTGAACCATGTGGGCCCCCCCGGTTTAAGGAGATCACTCCTTGTATCCCATTGGTCTCTATCAGGAATAATCACCCTATAGGGTTCGTTAAAGCAGAATAAGGAGCCCGCACGGTCACTCCTCCGGAGGAGAGATGCATCATCATCCTCCACCTTCTTGAGTGCCCTCGTGTGTAACCAAGACCTACTTGATTTCCTTCGCTAGAAGGAGGAATCTGAATCTCAGAGCTCCGGTCCTAACAACTCCAGTGAATGCAAATATCTAGGAGTAATACTAGAGTAAACTCGACTGGAGAAAACACATGACAACATTCTTTCCAAAGCCTATGTAGGCCTGCAAAAGGCTATTTGGGAAGACACGGGGTCTGCAACTGGAAATGGCAATGTGGTTCAGCAGTAGTATGCCCCATCGTCACATACGAATCCTTAGCAAGGTGAACAAAACTGATGAGGCCATCACATGAAGTCGGTTGGAGAAACTGCAACGGATTGCCTGTGTGGGTGTCACAGGATCTAGCTATACTACTCTTACAGCAGCGCTTCAGGTCATACTTAGTCTGACTCCCTTGCACTTACAAGAAAGGAAATGGATGCAATAAGAATTTCTCGTGGTGGGAAACTCCTACCTGATAACTGGGTAGGACATGAGGTTACTGGACTCAAATCTCTTGGCAAAGCCCTCATATGTAATGTCAAGCATATTCGATTTCGAAACACCCTTTGCAACAGTCATAAGAGACCCTTTGAGTGTGGTGAACCTCGTTAATCGATTGAATAAAAACTAATCCATTTGGTGTACCTACGGATGGATCAAAATCAGATAAGGGTGAAGGTATTGGGATATATGGTCTGAAACTGAGGATATCTATGGCACTGGGACATGAGCCCTCTATCTTGCAGACAGAGACACTATCTGTCTATATTTGTGCTCAAGAGTGTCTGAAAATGAACCTCCATGGACAGCCAGGCTACACTGAGAGACCTGTAATCACCCATCCAAGGTTCCCTACTGTCCTGGGAATGCCAGATACCATAAGGCAACTGACTGGAGGATATAAGGTGACTATTCTATGGGTGCAAGGGCACTGTGCTATTGAAGAGAATGGGAAGGCCGATGAATTTGCGAAAAGGGCCTCCAGGGTAACACTTGCTGGACCAGAACCGTTCTGTGGACATGGAAAAGACCATCGCAGGGTAGTAGGAACTAAATAACAAAATAGCTATTTGGAGAAATATGCCAGGACTTGCACAGGCAAAATGATTCATCACCATCCTGTACCAGGAAGCACATGCGGCTACCACGAGCTGAGCTTCGGGTAATGGTGGGATTGCTGTACCGCATGGGCAACTCAGCAGACGAAACATGCAGGCTCTGTGGATCGGAAAAGGAAACTGCCGAACACATAGTTTGCAAATGTTCAGACCTTGTCCGCCTAAGAATTTTACATAGGAGTGAGCCAGTTCTAAAACCTCACGACGAGATAGCCAAGGCTCCTAAGCACGTCATCAGGTATGTTAACACCATTGATAATATTCCTAGGATTAAATATCGTAATTAAAGGATACTGTGTGAGGTATACTCATTATTAAATGGTTTTTTCTGGGTTTTCTCTCCCAAACTCTGAAAAAAATATCTATTAAATAAAAATTAATTATTTTGTGATTTGCTTCTGCGTAAGAAACATAAGATATTTGTCAGAAGCAATCAGTTGAAAAATGTTGCCTAACAAACAACAACATCAACGAAAAAATAACTATATCGTAACGTTTCGGAGTCTATATCAGACTCCTCCGATAGACGCTTAATGAAAATCTTTAGAATTATTTTGTTGATGGTTATTGTGAAATTCAACCAAGCTCCCCGCTGTGGCTACTCAAAACTATAGATCTCTACGTATATTCTTTACCCCTATGTGGTAATCAGCAAGTACTCGGACTGGAGTCTCATGCAGTTGACCACTGGGGAGCGAAAACGCCCATCAGTTAATACAATAACGCTTTAGGAAAGCTAACCGCTAGTTATTTTAGATGAAAGGACTAGCAGAGACCAAAGTTTTGGAGGAATCCACAGAGTGTGTATGATTTCATCAAAGTTGCATAGCTACATACAATTTCTGAATAACTATCAACAAAATAATACTAAAGATTTTCATTAAGCGTCTGACGAAGGAGTCTGATATAGACTCCGAAACGTTACGATATAGTTGTTTCTTCGTTGATGTTGTTTCGTTGTTGTTTGTTAGGCAACATTGTTCGATTGATTGCTTCTGACAAATATCTTGTGTTTCTTACGCAGAAGCAAATCACAAAATAATTAATTTTTATTTTATAGGTATTTTTTTCAGAGTTCGGGAGAGAAAACCCAGAAAAAAAAACTTTTATTATTAAATATCGTAACGATCGCAATTCTGAAGAGCTGGACCAAGCCTCACGACCCCGTTCTAGTAATACTATTATTAATAACTTAACCCTAAAAGACGTATACAAGAGATTGTTGTAATAAATTAATTACTACTCGATGTTCTTCTCCGTATACGTAAAATGTGTTTTTGTCACTTTATGTAGCAGGTGTTACGAATCGAGTCTCGATCACTTCTCTCGGAGATAGCGGAATTCAATATATTTTATCCATAGATATAGAGGGAAAAAATGAACTGGGATTACGGCACATTCATTCTCATCGCGATGACATTGCGGTGACAAAGGCCGCCATTGAATCCGCGTCAGTCAGTTGACAAAGAAACATATTGGGAAACGTGCAGTGAATACCTTCCTTATTCCTTTCTGTTCTGTCAATCAAAGTTCGAGTTCAAGTTGAATACTGTACTCGTATGTTATTAAATATTATTATATACGGGATGTTTCCTAAACGCATTCCAAAACTGCAGGTGGTGATTCCTCATCATCATGTGTGGTGTTATGTGGGTGTGTGTGTGTGTGTGTGTGTGTCTTTATAAAAGGTTGGGCTAAAGTATGGAACCAAGTAAATATCTTTAAACTTAAGGAATCAACTTGTATTTTATTGAACAGAGAATGCAATTTTGCAAATTGCTCAATTGGTATTGACCATATTTGGCTAAATTTATTGAAAAAAGAGTTGGAACTTGGAAATTTCTATGCAAAGTAAAACTATGTTAGCTATGATTTTCAACTACTTTCAATGTGACAATTCTTGAATTTCATAACAACTATCAGCAAAATAATTCTGAAGATTTTCATTAAGCGTCTGACGAAGGAGTCTGATATAGACTCCGAAACGTTACGATATAGTTGTTTCTTCGTTGATGTTGTTTCGTTGTTGTTTGTTAGGCAACATTGTTCAATTGATTGCTTCTGACAAATATCTTGTGTTTCTACGCAGAAGCAAATCACAAAATAATTAATTTTTTATTTTATAGATATTTTTCAGAGTTTGGGAGAGAAAACCCTGAAATAAACCTTTTAATAACTACACTCTTGTCCACTACAGTTTTTGACGTCTGACATATGTTTCGGAAACAAAATTTCCATCTTCAAAGACGAAGCGTTACCAAAGCATGCTATGGTTTGGCGTTATACCCTTAGTCATAAACCAAATAGTGAGAATAGGGGTTAGATCCTTATTGAATAAAATATATTTTCTATATTTTTCAGAGTTTGGGAGAGAAAACTCAGAAAGAAACCATTTAAAATTTAAGGTACCTATATTATTTGAAATAATAGACCGGAAACGCTATCTATGGTTTTCAGCCCTTTCCAAGGGTTTCGACCGCACATTTATTTCACCGAGATTTTCCAGATAATAAACCTCAATCATAAATTCTGGCATCAAACTCACGCAGGGCTCATTTCAGCGCTATAATCATTTCAATTAGGTGCCCTATTACTGGACGCCTAACGCATTCGCCAATTTGCAACCTTGGCCGATTCACTGCTCGATTTCGGACAAATATACCTAATTTGCATGAGGCTCCCATCGAGCTGACATGTGCCAGATTTCACGAAAATGGTAACTAATGTATAAAATTTGAGGTGAATGCCATTTCCGAGAAGAAAGTCCCCACACATTTTCTCTACAAGTAATCGTTTGGAAATTATGGCAATTTCTGCATATTAGTATTCTCATTTTAATAGGTATGCATTCTTTTCTACACCACATTATTCGTTGACTTGGTACATTTCTTTTAGGTTATATCCACTATCCTATCCCAATGGCCAAGAAATGATTTATGTTAATTCAAAGTAGAAGAATGTACCATGTTATTTTCAAATATGGGCGTTTCAAAATTTACTCCGACGTAAATAAACACTAAAATATCATGAAATTGCCAATTTTTTTACGCACATGATATTCTGGTGGGAATCTAGCCTTAAAATGTGAATTTTGGTGTTCTATAGTAAACATGAAATATACAGGGTGAGTCTTTGACCACTGCATTAATTTTAACCAAAGATTCCTCTCATCAAATGAAACACTTTTTTCATTTACCAGTTTTCCAGATTCGGCTCAGGTAAAAAGTTACAAGCGTTTAAAGATTTCACAATGTGCTAATACACTCCCGCATATAAATTATCTATGAAATTGTTGGCGGACGAGAATAAGGCATGGTAACGTGGTTTACAGCTTGATTCGGGATTCCAACGCTCAGGGATGGATCCATGAAACTAGTGAAATTTCTGGAGTTTTCCATTTCAAAACATTTAATGAAGAATATCTCGAAAACGGTGCGTTTAAGGAGAAATGATGAAGAAAAATATAATGTTCTAAAACGATGGAATATTCTTGAAATGACTCAAGAAAAACTTCGTATGCTTTCTTTATGCTAATTTCGTTTAGTTTTATGAATCCACGAGTCCATAACTAGAAAACCAGTAGAAGTTGAAAATAACTAATATTTGGAAAATATGTATCATAGTTATAGGAAACTTTACGCCAACATTCATTTTATTCGATGTCAAAGCTACAAAATAAAAACTGATTTTTTTTCAAAATTTCAACAGCCTGTATCTTTTTACCTGAGCTGAATTTGGAAAAATGTTAAATGAAAAAAGTGTTTCATTTGATGAGAGGAATCTTTGGTTAAAATTAATGCAGTGGTCAAAGACTCACCCTATATATTCAAAAAAATCACTAGAAAGGTGTGATTAAACACCTTCAATGGTGCCATTATACACTAAATTCTAGTTTGAGTTCACGGTGGAATTATGAACACTATACAAAAGTAACTACACCCCTAAATAATCATTAAAGGATACTGTGGGAGGTGTACTCATTATTAAAAGGTTTCTTTCTGGGTTTTCTCTCCCAAACTCTGAAAAATATCTATAAAATAACATTATGAATAAAAACAATATTTTATTTCCGCTAATATTTTATTTAACAACAATTGTTTCGTCATACTTCATCATCAGGTGATTATTACTAGACACTATAAAATCTTAAGGAAAATCTTCAGAATTATTTTGTTGATAGTTATTCTAAAATTCGACAATTGTCACATTGACAGTATTTGAAAATCATAGTAACATAGTTTTACTTTGCATAGAAATTTCCAAGTTCCAACTCCTTTTTTAATAAATTCAAATTTGGTCCAAACCAATTGAGCAATTTGCAAAATTAAATTCTCTGTTCAACAAAATACAAGTTAACTCCTTGAGTTTCCTTTTAATATAATCAGGTTCTGTCATCAGAATCTTTGTATTAGGTACTCCAATCCATCATGTGATCTCCTTGGATTGTTCATCCATGTTCTGCTATTTTTGATTTCGATATGTCTCTATTTCTCAAGTTGTCCTTATGTTTCTTACTTCTTGTTGTTTCGTTATTGTTTGTTAGACAATTATTTTATAGATATTTTTCAGAGTTTGGGAGAGAAAACCCAGAATGAAACCTTTTAATAACTACACTCTTGTCCACTACAGTTTTTGTCGTCTGACATATGTTTCGGAAACAAAGTTTCCATCTTCAAAGACGAAGCGTTACTAAAGCATGCTATAATTTTCTACACTCAAGTTTGGGTTGACATTATACCCTTACTAATAAACCGATTAGTGAGAATAATGAACTGTTAATAGGGGTTAGATCATTATTGAGTAAAATATTTTTTCTCCTATACATTTAGTGTTCCCAAATACAATTTATTGGAATTTTTCAACAATTTGACGGAATTTTCTGTAATTGCGTGGCCAGGTGTCAAAACAGCAGATTTCTCGATGTTGTTGTTCCGAATGTGTCCTGTATGCTCCTTATACCGTGTGAGAATGTTTCTGGTTGTTTACCCGACGTTTGAAATTTGAATCACTATTTATTTACTATGAAGAGGTTTTGTGGATAACACCATATGCGGTGTAACTTAACTCTTGTTCTTGCTAATTCTGGACAAAGGGATATTGACAGGTGCATTATAAGATAAAAAGCTTGTTTTCTTGTATGCAAATATTTGTTTTGAATCCGGGTGATAATTTTCAGTGAGTATTTACTTCAGATATATACATGGGGATAATGCGAATATCTTATTTTTTCTGATGTTTCCATCATAGATATCACTAAAATTTCCAAGAACTCTATTGAAACAAATAGGAAAAATTTGTAGTGTAGGTTTCTGTATTTATTAAGTAATCATTAAAGGATACTGTGGGAGGTATACTCATTATTGAAAGGTTTTTTCTGGGTTTTCTCTCCCAAACTCTGAAAAATATCTATAAAATGAAAATTAATTATTTTGTGATTTGCTTCTGCGTAAGAAACACAAGATATTTGTCAGAAGCAATCAATTGAACAATGTTGCCTAACAAACAACAACGAAACAACATCAACGAAGAAACAACTATATCGTAACGTTTCGGAGTCTATATCAGACTCCTTCGTCAGACGCTTAATGAAAATCTTTAGAATTATTCTGAATATCACTATCAACAAAATGATTCTAAAGATTTTCATTAAGCGTCTGACGAAGGAGTCTGATATAGACTCCGAAACGTTACGATATAGTTGATTCTTCGTTAATGTTGTTTCGTTGTTGTTTCTTAGGCAACATTGTTCAATTGATTGCTTCTGACAAATATCTTGTGTTTCTTACGCAGAAGCAAATCACAAAATAATTAATTTTTATTTTATAGATATTTTTCAGAGTTTGGGAGAGAAAACCCAGGAAAAAACCTTTCAATAATTCTGTATTTATTCTTTAATTTCCCGAAATTGGCTTTTACGATTTCTTCCCCCCATAAAAACCTGAAAAGTGGGCTGATTTCCTTAAAAATTCTCCGAATGGTACATTTTCTCATCCTTTTGTTGCAATATCATATTGATTCCACATTTCATGTTGATTCAACCAGTAATGTAAATTATTTTTATCAACAGAGCTTCAGATGAGACTTTCAGAACTGAATTGTAATTTATTGTACTTTGTATAAAGTTGTTTGAATACATGCATAATTTAATATTTTATAATTCCAGATTTCCATGCCGTTGCAAGAAACCATCGAGAAAAATAGAATAACTCAACCGTATACAGGGTGAGTCTTTGACCACTGCATTAATTTTAACCAAAGATTCCTCTCATCAAATGAAACACTTTTTTCATTTACCGTTTTTCCAGATTCGGCTCAGGTAAAAAGTTACAAGCGTTTAAAGATTTCACAATGTGCTAATACACTCCCGCATATAAATTATCTATGACATTGTTGGCGGACGAGAATAAGGCATGGTAACGTGGTTTACAGCTTGATTCGGGATTCCAACGCTCAGGGACGGATGCATAAAAGTAGTGAAATTTCTGGAGTTTTCCATTTTAAAACATTCAATGAAGAATATCTCGAAAACGGTGCGTTTAAGGAGAAATGATGAAGAATAATATAATGATCTAAAACGATGGAATATTCTTGAAATCACTCAAGAAAAACTTTATATGCTTTCTTTATGCAAATTTCGATTAGTTTTATGAATCCACGAGTCCATAACTAGAAAACCAGTAGAAGTAGAAAATAACTAATATTTGGAAAATATGTATCATAGTTATAGGAAACTTTACGCCAACATTCATTTTATTCGAAAAAAGTATTCAAAGCTACAAAATAAAAACTGATTTTTTTCCAAAATTTCAACAGCCTGTATCTTTTTACCTGAGCTGAATTTGGAAAAATGTTAAATGAAAAAAGTGTTTCATTTGATGAGAGGAATCTTTGGTTAAAATTAATGCAGTGGTCAAAGGCTCACCCTGTATACTGTTGGAATAGGCCAAAATAAACTACCCCTGGAAGATTTTCTGATTGTGTTGGATGGTGGGCGTTTAAGCACCTGATATTTTCAAGTATATTGAAGATTCATTTGATTACCTTTTCAAAGAGCATAATGTTCCAAATACTGCGTTATTGAATGTGTTCAAGCAAAAATGCTCGGACAGATCAATTTTAGTTTTTAATAAACCACCATATGACCACCCCAATTTTTTTTTGTTACTTTATTAGACGGTGTAACCTACCTAAATGGTGGTTTAAAAATTGGTTCAAGCCCTGTGGACAGGAGCTTTGGCGCTCTTGTTCAAACTTTGACAAATCATATCTCCGAAATTATTGATCTCTGGGAATGATATAAATGGATTCTTACGATAGAACTTCTTCATGAAAGAAATTAAATCTAAACAGACTGATTCTCCCCAATAACGAACTTATCCGAGATATTCATTCCTCAAATCTGCTCTGAAAATTATATTAGATAAATTAAACTTGGACAATATTGCAGTTTTCTTTTTACTGGAGATATTCTGAACCCAATTTGATTATGTATCTTACCAAAGAATAAATTAGCTGAGGTTATTTCATTGGTCATTTTGCATTCAATCATACTTAGTTTTATTGAACAGGAGGTTTATTTCATATGAAGAATAACGAACCAAAAATCATTTTGGCATTTATCTCTCATAGGAAAATCAGATGACATGTAAAAACACAGATCATATAATAATTCATAGATAGAAACATTAAGTACAGCACTGTGTGAAAACATAGAAGTACGATTCATTATTTAAATTCGAAAAATTATATCTCCGAAAGTATTAGCTTGTTAGAGGTGAAAATGATATCAGTGAAACGAACTTAACCAAGATACTTATTATCTCCCAAACCTACTCTGAAAATTTCAACTGCCTAGCTCATTCTGTTCGAGAGATATTGTAGAAAGAAAATTAGAAAATTTTTAAAATGTTTTTTGACACTTTACGGCAACCCGATCAATGCAAAACTTCGCATGCATATAAAGGTCATTATTCTACAATGTGATGCTAAATTTCAGATAGATCGAGTGATCGGTTTCGGAAATATTCATACAAAATGTTTTTACTAAAAACGGCCATAACTCCGAAACCGCTTAGTGGATTTCGCCCGTTAACGAACTGGTCCGATATATTTACGCTTCAAACCTACCCTACAAATTTCAATCCTCTAACTCCTTTTGTTCGAGAGTTATCGTGTTAACGGCCTGACGGACGGCCGGATAGAATCGATTTTGACCACGGATTCTTGATCAGGGAGTCGAACCAAATCGTTTAAGACCATTTTCAGCCAAAAATTCGAAAATTACAGACATTTGGGCAAATTGATAAGCACTCTGTTCAGAGGAACAAGAGCACCAAAAATTGGTATCGTAGATAGAAATTTTTTCAGAAAATCAAAGTTGATCTACGGTAACAATTTTTGCGCGTATGTTCTGGGGAACATCGCGTTATCATTTTGCCCAAATGTCTGTAATTTTCGAATTTTTCGTTGAAAATGGTCTCAAACGATTGGGTTCGACTCCCTGATCAAGAATTCGAGGTCAAATTTGATTCTGTCTGTTTGTTCCGTATACTTTATCCACACACCAGTAGGTATTTGGAGAATACCTCCAAATTAATCCCAGTTTATTTACATAATATTGAACGAGAAAATATTGTGTCCAATTCAGCTACGTTGAAACTGAAATGTGTTTTGAATAAAATCATTAGTTTCCTCTCATGATTATTTGTTTTAATTAATTCATCGCTTTGAACAAAATATTGTCTTTTATAGGTATATAGGTATTCTTTTATTGAGAGAAAATAGTTATGTTCAATTGTTGTATATTTATAAAAAAGGTCGAATGTTGAACCTAAAATATTATATTTTTAAGTGATGCTGCTTTTGGATTGCGTTCAGTTGCTACATTTGTAAGATGGAAGTGAAGTGTTTTTTTCCGAGAATATATCTTATTATATTCTTCAATAAATTCCTACATAGATCCCAATAGTTGTTTCATTTTTGGCGCTCTAGTTCCTCGGAACTGAGTGCTTATCAATTTGCCCAAATGTCTGTAATTTTGGAATATTTCGATGAAAATGGTCTTAAGCGATTTGGTTCGACTCACTGATCAAGAATCCGTGGTCGAAATTTATTCTGTCCGGCCGGCCGATCCGGCCGGCCGGCCGTAAGCACGATAACTCTCGAACGGAATGAGCTAGAGAGTTGAAATTTTCAGAGTAGGTTTGGGGGATGAATATCTCGGCTAAGTTCGTTATTGGGCAAAATCGGACAGATGGTTTCGGAGTAACAAAAAAAAAAATTTTTTTTTACGAAACAAATTCCAAATCAATTTTTTTTTAATAAGCAGTTTTATCATAAGAATCCATTCATATCATTTTCAACTCTAACAAGCTAATACTTTCGGAGATATGATTTTTTAAAATTTCAATGTAAATCGTATTTCACAGATTGATATAATTATTATTCTATGTATGAATTCTCATAATGTCAACTTGACAGAAGGGAATATTGTAACTTCAAAAATATTGGGGTTGAAATACTCGTATTTTAGCGATGCAACGGGGACCTCACCCGAAAATGTTTGAAAATATTACGTAAATATTGAAAGCATAATTCTGTAGTTTGGTGAACGTAGATCAGGAAATTTTTGATCGATTACAAGGTAATTTTATATTATTACTTATCTTCTTTCATATTTGTTTTATGGAATACCTACTATTTGTAGGTACTTTAAACCTGTTTTGGGCAATTGTCATACGAAACTTGTTTTTTTGGCGCTCTAGTTCCTCGGAACAGTGTGCTTATCAATTTGCCCAAGTGTCTGTAATTTTGAAATTTTTGGCTGAAAATGGTCTCAAACGATTTGGTTCGACTCACTGATCAAGAATCCGAGTGCGAAATCGATTCTGTCCGGCCGGCCGACCGGCCGTAGGCAGGATAACTCTCGAACGAAAGGAGTTAGCGGATTGAAAATTGCAAGGTGGTTTTGGAGCGTAAATATCTCGGACAAGTTCGTTCGATCTATCTGAAATTTAGCATCAAATTGTAGAATCATGACCTTTATACGCATGTGAAGTTTTGTATGGACCAGATTACCGCAAAGTGTAAAAAAAAAATTTGAAAATTTAAAAAAAGTTTTTCCCCAATAACTCTCGAACGGAATGAGCTAGGTAGTTGAAATTTTCAGAGTAGGTTAGGGAGATGAATATCTCGGTTAAGTTCGTTATTGGGCAAAATTGGCCAGATTTAATTCGATTTCTTCCATGGTGCAGTTTTCATTCTCATGATTGCTCATTTAATCTTGATAAACAAACTATTATTTGAATCGAATTTCCTTTATGATGCAGCTCTATCATATGTATATATTGATATAATTCCCAACTCAGAGAAACCAATACGTTCGGAGATATAATTTGTCTGTTTGAACTAGAGCGCCAGAAAGCTCCTGTCCACAGGGCTTGAACCCATTTTTTTATTTAAATACAACAAAATAATCTTTAACATTATTTACATTCTGTATTTACACTGTCCCAATATTTAGAAAAATGTTTTCTGGAAAGGAACTGTTTTCGAAATAAAAGCAGTGAAAGTGAATTTTATTATTTTTTTTTTCCGGAACTGATGGAGGAAAATGACTCAAAATTTGTACATTCCTTACGTTTTAAGGCCTGTATGAATTGAACTATAAAGAATGGCTTAGGTCAAGTCAGTGAGGGGTATAAACTGTATAAACCTCTCTATTTTGCCCTTAATTCTTATTTTAATCTGTTTTTGCGCGTATGTTCTGGGGAACATCGCGTTATCATTCTGCCCAAATGTCTGTAATTTTCGAATTTTTCGCCGAAAATGGTCTCAAACGATAGGGTTCGACTCCCTGATGAAGAATTCGGGGTCAAATTTGATTATGTCCGTTCGGCCGGCCGTCCAGCCGTTGCCACGTTGGTGAATAGTTGTAGAATATAAACCTAAGCACGTTTGTGAAATTTTGTGAGAATCGTATCACTAGAAAATTTTACAAAAATTATCAAAAAACATATTTTATGTCTCGATAACCTGAGAACGGAAAGAGATAGGTTAGGTTCTGCATCTGAATGTGACATTTGAGTTTGTTTATAACGAATTTGGAGTTTTCCCCGTCTGAAATTTGGTTGTTATCTCCTTAATAACTCGAAAAATACCAAACCGATCCAATTTAAATAGGGTTATTAGTTGAAGAATGCCAACACGAAAATTCTTGCAAAATTTTGTGAAGATAGTATCACTAGATTTTTTTTTAAAAATCATTGAAAATTATTGGAAAAAAATTCTATATATCAGAAACTATTCATCCGACATGGCAGATATTTTGTGAGAGCCTTCAGAACCTATCTCTTCTACCAAGTTCCAAGTTTGAACACGATCAGATCTATATTGTTAGAGATCTGAGCAGCCTTGTGTGAGTTGAGAAGCTGGATGGGTGACCGTTGCCCCGATAACTCCCGAACGATAGGAGATAGAGACTTGCAATTTTCAGGGTAGGTTGCGCATCTAAATGGGAGAGTTAATTTTGCTGTTGGCCATAATCGGCCCAACGGTTTCGGAGTTATACCCATCTGGAATATTATTTCCTCGGTGACTCAAAAAATATAGACCCGATCAAATTGTAGCTTGCTTTACCATGGTAAATTTGATTAAGAGTGTCCAATACAGGAGAACGGACAATAGAATTCAGCATCGTAAATTTGATTAAGAGTGTCCAATACAGGAGAATGCACAATAGAACATACGCGCAAAAGCTCCTGACATCACGTCAGTGCTTGAACCAATTTTTTTTAGTGTATTTTGAATTACACAAAAGGATAGCCTGATGAAAATTGCAAGGCATAACCTTGTAAGAATTGCGAGAATGCCCTACAAAAACGTCAGTACCAAAGATGGCGCTCCTAGTTTCGTGCTGGTAATTTTGGCGTCGACGATTCTCCCTCCATAACGAAAGGTGTGCGGAAGATAATAACGACCCAAAGGACCACTCGGACATTGTCATAGTGGTCCAAGGGAAACACATGAATATATGTGCGGACCCTACGTCTTACACCTTCAAATTCATCCAACTATGATGCTGTCAGCGAAAGGATTCAGGTAAATACCCCCAAAAAAAATCTGTAGTTGTACCATTCACCAAGAGGAGAATCTTGGTGCCTTATCGAGTCCTTCGACTATTTGATGATGAAATTTAGATGACTATGGGGAAGTAAAGTATCTGGACTTAACCTTGAACTGAAATAAAGAGCTAGAACCTCCCTGATGAGGGTTCGCCGATCTCTCGGTAAAACTTGAGGTTTAAAACCCAAGGAAAATCTCTGGATATACACTGCTTTCGTTAGATCTGCACTAACGTAAGGGGCAGTGAAGTGGCGGCCTAAAAGTTGGACACACGACAGCAAGAAACAAACTTGCTAGTCTGCAACATCTAGCTACGTTTAGTGTGACGTGGGCAATGTCAACAACCTTCACAACTATACTTAGAGTTATCTTAAACCTTCCACCATTGTTCCTATTTATAATAAGAGCGACAATAAGGCTTGAGGCATCAAGACACAGGCAATCGAGCAGTGGGGAGTGTCTCAACTCGGACATGGTCGAATAACAGAGGTCATAAACGGCGATCATCTTCAGAAGCCGACGAATTTAATGACTATACTGTACACTACTTTGACAAATCATTCCATACCTCCACTGAGGGCAGGGAGAAGACTTGAAGTTGATGTGGAGACATCGGGGCTCCTCTTAAGGAAGAGTTATGGCGAAACCGCGAGCCATGTCCTCTTCAAATGTGAGGTTTTGTTTGGCATTAGATCTAGCATATTGGCTTTGTTGACGAAGAGGTCTTACTTCCACAGGAGAATTTGATTAACAGATTCGTGGAGTTAAACTAATTCTGGATTAGGGAAACTAAACTTCCGTTAGCGAGGGAAATGTAGTGTTGGGTCTGAAAACCCCACATGATTCAATAAATCAATCATGACGACCAAATAAACGCAGTAGTACGGTGAGCGTCAAAATTATGGAACAAATTCATTTTCTCAGAAGAAAAACATTTGGCAACAAAATCCTGAAACAGATCAATTTTTGTTTCACTTTTACCAAATTTTTATGATTTTTGGAGGATTTTTGTTGCACCCTGTGCCATCCCCATCAACCCTCTTGAATAGGGAAAGTGGTACTTTTTTGGCAAGGTCTTTGTTTTTTTTGTTTTCAGGCGTGCAGAAATTTTCAAGAAAACATTTTTCTTTTTTGAAAAATAGTTATTTCAAAGAGGTTTTCAGTATGTGCACTTTGTCATGGCTCATTTACTTTGCGACCATTACAGTTTTTTTCATGCACAACTTTCAACTCCTACGACCCCTTTAATGGAGAAAAAAATGTGAGGGGGTTGAAAGTTGTGCATGAACAAAACTGTAATGGTCGACTTTCATTCGGTGACAAATTTCATCAGGTACCATTGTCTCAAAGTAAATGAGCCATGACAAAATGCAGACTGAAAACCTCTTTGAACCAACTATTTTTCAAAAAAGACAATTTTTTTCTTGAAAATTTCTGCACGTCTGTAAAGAAGATACAAAGACCTTGCCAAAAAAGTACCACATGACCCACTTTCCCTATTCAAAAAATGTAGAGGGTCGATGGGGATGGCACAGGGTGCATCAAAAATCCTTCAAAAATGCATACAAATTTGGTAAAATTGAAACAAAAATTGACCTGTTTCAGGATTTTGTTGCCAAATATTGTTCTTCTGAGAAAATTAATTTGTTCCATAATTTTGACGCCCACTGTATATTTCGCCAGAATTGGATGGACTTGGCAGCAGACACACGTGGTTCCAACGAAATGAAGCCACATGCCACATACAGCTGATGGTCATACATTTGATCTAGGCTGGCCCTCCATTGGAACTGTATTCGTCCGAGTCAACACAGAACACTAATAATAATTTTTTTTCAGGCATATCGAAAGAAAATTTTATTTGAACCATTTTTTCGACAATTTTATAATTGAAGGCCGATTGCTTTTAGAATATATTTCAATGTGCTAATACTCAATCTGCAGTAGTTGAAAAAAATTTTAGAATTCCTCATCATGTAAATGAGGAAATTCTCCTAGAGTTTTGCATTTTCCCAATATCGGATAAACCCAGCAGTTTCTTCTCGATTATTTTTGAAACACTAAAGGTTGGTTTATGCTGGCTGGTAACTTTAACTTAATCCTATATATATAATATATATAGACATAGATTTTTAGTGTTATGGCCAGAGACATAGAGGGATAGAGAACGGCTGACAACCTGCGCGAAGTGGCTAAAAAGTGGGTCCGCCATATTCTACTCTTCGACGAGGGTTGAACAAAAAGATAATAGCTTAGTTACAGGGTCCAGCAGAAAAATAGGGAACTAAATCATAATGAAAACGATGCATTTCTACTGAAAAACAAACTATCAAGTAGGATTTAAACATTTTAATGTGAAGCTGATAGATATTTCGATATTGTTTGCAAATAATTAGGTTAATAATGATCAAAAAACCGAAGATAATACAATAAAAGTGCATTTTATCATTTACTTATTGATAGGATTGTCCATAAAACATTTGATGACTGATGAATAGTAAGTTGAATGAGTATAGGCTTATGAGGCATTCATATTATTTATCTTTATTCTGAAAGAGAATTAACGAAGAAAGAAAATTTACATTATCAAGGAATTAAGAAGAAAATTAATATAATAATACTAAATGATCTTATTTATCACTTCAAATAGAATAAATATATTGATTTTTGTATGGGTTTTGTTATATATCGCCCATATGACCATCTATCTACTACAAAGTAGCATCAAAGTGTCTCACCCTATTCTCACGTGAAAACAGCTATTTCTGTATAAAAAAATATCTATTCAATGTGTGAACACTACTTCAATATGTATTTACTTCATGGGTGATTTTTGAAGGTAATTAAGCATTATGGAATTGAGCCTAGTCAAAAAAAACTCCAACATATACTTCTTGTCGAGCTGTCGATTTTACAGGAACATTTTGATAAATAAAACAAATTCATATTGATATTGATTATATTTTCAGGTATATCACTCTTAAAAAAACATGAAGTCAATCAGTATCCTTCAATCATTACCTACTCAGTAACATGTGTAATAGTGTTTTAGCTCAAAATGAAATGTTCAATGAGAGTCATAACAAATATTTAGAGATAAATTGTTAGTAGCTTTACAAAAGAAAATCAATCAATTCTTCAAATGATTAAATCTCACAGTGCACCTGGTTACTAGTGGCAATACAGCCTAAAATACTAAACGCAGGTCACCAATGTTATTTGGACATTTATTTCATATAATCGTATGAGACTTTCTTCCACAATATTTGCTTTTTCTCTTGCAGTGAGGGATATAATGAAGAAGGAATTTTCCAGTGTTTATTATGACAAACAACCATAAGTATAAAAGCTTCAGAAGTAGGTTTTAATTGATCATTATCAATATTTATTCCTATATTTGCATAGCTCCACATTTGTAGTCCATCAAAATCTAGTTGCGTTTTTATAGAAATTTCATCAACGATATGTGAACAAAGAACTTCCCTATTGAACATATAATATTCCTGAACGTTAGCTTGCAGTCCATTAAATGCTACTAAAATGAACCCTTGTTAACAATTAATATTCTGGTACCACTTTCGTATTGTGGCTTGGTGTGGTTATGACATGGCAAATTCTTTCCTTACTGTCTCATATGCTTTTGCAGAATAAAATTGCAAAGTAGCAGCAAATTGTACAGGTGGATAAGCCTCATAAGATATGGTTTCTCTTTCAATATTTTTAAATATCGCCTCATTAGTATATGAGGTACACTATCGTAAGTGCTTTGTAAATAGTCAACTGCATTATTAGAGTGCTGCTGGTTTTTATTCAAGAAATTCACAACAGCTTCCATATCACTGTTACTTTCTTTTTCAATGCAGCAATTTTTTTTTATTAGCCTTAGACAATCTCTTTCGGCATGCAGCATGTCTGGCTTTTAAGTTTTGATGGCGGGATACTGTAAATAATGTAATATTGTTTCATTAGAGGTCCTATTTTTCAAAGTAACACAACGAAGACATAGACATTTAACTACTTATAACTATGTATGGACTTGATGAATTGGATTTTTCATCTTCTTGAACTACTGCTTGTACTTGTTGAAGAGGTACTTTTGTCACCTTTATTTCTGTAATAATAAGAGTTTATAATAGCTTGCAAGAAGTAAGACAGTGTGGATAGATGATAGAAGTATTGCTAACACTATACAAACCAAAAACTAATGACATATTTTTTATTAAAAGAAGTTAGAAATTATTTTCACCTTGACGATAACTTAATTTTTTTTTCCTCTTTGATATTCTTCATATTAATGGATGATTCAGGAGGTGATAAGGTATTTAACTGATCTTTATTTGTTGATTATTCTGATGGAAAGTACGATTTTGATAATGTACCTTCGTTATTCATTGAATTATCCAACTTGTGAGATGATAGGTATTGGCATCTTCTTTTAGAATGCGATTTATTGAAATCGATCTGCAAAAAATGCTCAGAGCAAACTACTTTATTGGTAGACCAATTCCAAGCACACTCAACCATACTTTTTGTAGTTCTCCTTTATAGGAAACTTTCAAGAACACATAACAATGAATAAAACTGAAATGTTTAAGTGAATGAAGCAACCATAACCTATGAAAACTAATTATTGATCGATTTATCCTGTTGGAAGTTGGATTGGAACACTAGAAATTATCTCAAATCAACATCAAAATTCATGAGACGCAAGCAACTGAATTCGCAAACGCTCGAAATTTAAATCAAAACGATCATAGAATAGACGAAAATGACGTCACAAGGTAGAATATGGCGGACCCAGTAGTGTCCCCCAAAATTTGGATGCGCAGTAGTCGAAGCTCATTCTCTTTCCCTCTATTTCTCTGGTTATGGCTTATAATCAGACTAGAGAATCCATTAACTTATTAATTTTTATTAAGTATTATTAATAAGTAAACGGATTCTTAAGTCTCAGTATAAACAATATTCCTAGAAATCTATGTTTCAATTTTTAAGTTAAGGGTTAACTTAAAGTTACCAGCCTTTAAATTCTAGCTGCCGAAACCTTGCTCCGTACTGTACCACTACGCCAAAATTTATCCTTTGAAAACTCAATAAATTCTGGATGGATCGTTATTTATATCCATTGAAATTTGTGATTCATTGCGTAACGTTGAAAATTAAATTTTTAGCAGCTGCGAAATAATATTAATGAATATTTTTGGCTAAACTTCAATAGTATTATTCTTTACATTCTAATGGCGTGTTCCTAAATGTTATAGAAATCTTTTAAGTTATAGAAATCCTTTACAAATTTGTCATACAAATGTAATCAGGCACGGATTTTCTATAACTTATAAGATTTCTATAACATTTCAGGAACACGCCTCACGCCTTATATATGAGTGGACTACTGGACTCCAATAAAATTCATAACAAATAACTGGAGACAGTCTGTTTATAATGGGATAGTTTAGGAAGGGTTTGATGTAAATAAATAAATGAACTTTAAAACTACATTACTGTTATTCACTTAATGTAACGTTAATTGTATAAACTGTTAAATTACTTTGTACAAATTTCTGATCATTAGAAATACACCTCATCATTACCTTCTCATAAAATATTCAAAAGAAGAAATTACGCGAATATCAACTTTTGACGACGATGAACATACTTATACATTACTCGGACAATCTGATAAACTACACAAAAATAGCAAAAGCATGATCTGTGATGCAAAAGTTCATAAAAAACATCATGAATTGTTATATGTATATATTTTTTTTCAACTCGATGAGGTATGATCCTCGAATGGGCTAGCTAACTAAATGCATTACCCAGCATATATATTCAAAATTCGAAATATTTCCTCTTCTCAAGTATTATTAGTACAAGGGCAATCAAATCTAACAGTTATATATTGAACGTGATGAAAAAATGAAACCCTGAAAATATGTACAAACTATATAACTTTCTTCCGTTGTTATAATAACAAAAGGTGAAAAATATAAAATGCTGACACAATCGAATCAACCCTCAATATATTAATAAATATAAGAGAATCATAATTATGAACGAAGTTCATCAACAAATCATTGACAAACTGATATTTTTACATCTCTGAAATCATTTCAATCTATTTCCAGCGCAGGTTGATTTCAGAAACGTAATATGTAAATCTGTGTGCTGTAACTGCAATACACAATATTAATCACAGAAAAAGTATTAATTATATTCAATTCAATCTACAACGGGTTTTCAAAAAAAAACTCGTCATGCTTAAAGGAAAACCTTATTACCCAATGTATGTATATTCATCATTCCGACAGTAATATTAAATACTAGATATACAGAAAGAGCATACATTTTTCTTTATCGGTCAAAGCTCAAACTGAATAAATGTAAATTGCAACATATTTTTCATTCTTCCACAAATAAACACATTATGCAGCTAACTATTAAAAATTTGATTTGATCAAGTTTATATAGAAAATGATTACATTAGTGTAAGGTAGTAATAGAGTAAGGTGTTCAAAATGACATAACTGCACATTTGTTGAATTCTTGGAAGAATAAACTGTTTTAAATTCTAGTGACTTAGATTAATGAGATACTGCCATAGTTAAAATCTTAAAATTATTAATCTTCAACAAACTTCAGGATTTTACTTTCAGTAATATGTTCGAAAATATCAAAAATTGTCCCATCCAAAAATTAATTATTTTTTCTCATATTTATTGCCCCGCCTAAAAATTCACAATCAAATAAATAACTAAAATCTAAACAGAAAATTATACACCGATATTGTACTTGAAAACATTTTCTCTTATCTTGTTCTTAATCAATTGTGATATTTTAGGTTAGCCTATTATCTGTTATCAGTAACCATTTAAATCAAAATCGAACAGAGCATGAAGGATTCAGATGATGAAATAGATTTCAACATTCCTGGAAATTATAATACAAATATCTAGATGTTTCTTGAAATTATTTCAGTGTTTAAAATTATGAAAAATGCTTTGCGCAGGTACCTAGTTGAATACAATAGAGCTGCGGGATCTCCCGGTGGTCTCAAAAAATTAACTAAACTTGAAAACAAAATATACAAACATAGGTACATCCACATTTCAAGCATGATTGGAATATATTCCATAGTTAAAAAGAAATAATTACAACATTTTTTTAATTAATCTCAACTATTGTGGCTAGAATCATTGTTAAGTATATTAAATATAAATAAAAAATATATATACCTCATAATAATAAAATTAAAAGAACTGTCTTTGAATGTACTTTTTGATTTAAAAAATCATAGTATGTGATCCAAATGATTTATTTGGTTTCATATAATGAATCGAAGTAGCCAAAATAGTTAAATGATGAATCAAATTTGTAAAACTACTAGCTCAATGTATAAATATATGAATATGTTCTGAAATCAATACTAATATCATTGAAATAAACTCTAAAAATGCAAAAGAATATAGACATTCAAAAATCACCCTCATAAGCACATCACATGTAATCAGAAAATATAAATCTATGTGGAGATATTGAGCGAACAAGATTTCTCCTAAAGAGCATACGTTATAACTCCATATCTTCTGCTTCATTTTCAGAAAAATCTGACATACTTGATTCACTGTCTGAACTAACATTTTCTTGTCCCCTCAATGCTTCCTCTGTCGCATATTTCCTCACATATTCTGAAATATTGCAATTAAGTATTCTCATCGATCACTCTGATAAAGAATTGAAATTTGTAAACAAGATGAAAGTATGGTACTCGTGTATTATTTATTAATCAAGAAGGTCGTAATATGTATTTGATTTTATTTTGTGAATTACACATTTTTCTAAGAATATTAAGAACTAGATAGTAGTGTGCTAGGGTATAATTTCCAAAAACATATACATATTTACTTATTTCTCCATTTTCTTTCATGAGACAGCCACTGGAGCGATGTGATAGAGTTAGGATACGTCATTTGTAAGCAATCTTACCCTAATCAGACAATCACTTGACAATTCGCTCCAGTGGGAACCGTACCTAGGGTCAAAGTAGTGCCAGATTAACAATAAAAATTCTAGTTTTACCTACCTGAAACTTTTTTCTTATAATCCTCAGGTTTGTGTAGATACATGGCAGCAGCATCTCCATTCAAAGGATCTATTGGGTTAGGGTATGTTAATAATTGAGGAAGAAATGATTCAAAGATATTTGATAGATCTGTAATTAAAATTATTCATTATTCAAAAACATTTCGAGCATTGCTGCTAATTATACAGGATATCACATTAATAATGGTAATTAATGGCAAGTGAAGGATACATTACCAAGTAAATTATAAAATTTTAACAAAGAACAACAATTTCCCCCACTTCTCTACCAAACACGTGAACGAGAAGGAGAGCACATTCATATGTAGCACCCAAGAAATCGATTTGCCAAACGTGTATATGAAATTTTGCTAAAAAGGATTGATTATTAATTTTGATTCTCTTGAAACTACTACGTCTTCTGAGGATACAGTTTTCCTTGGGAATAATGCAGCTAAAATTTGTTTCGCAATTTTCACAGGGGATCAATCTGATATTTTTCCGATACCAAAAGCACATTACATGGGAATAATAAACGAAAACCGGGATACAAAATTATAGAACAGATCCCAAATGTGGGCAAATAATTCGATTTGATCAAACTCACCATACAAAGCAGTCCATGCCTGATTAATAACATCCAAGCAGACTGTACCAGACACTTCATCGATATTAGGATGATAAACTCTGTTCATGAACCCAATGCTGGGAGATTTGAAAGGGTAGTGATCTGGCAAATGCACCCTCACTTTCCAAACACCCCCTTCATATGGTGCTGAAGATAAAATTAATTAGGGAACTGAAAAATTTTCTTTTTACTGGCTTACTTCCTCTGGGTCCATGAAATTTAACACAAAATTCATTCAATCCTCCCAGAATTGTTACTTCGTGTTTACTCTCGATACTGATGCATTATTAAGGAAAAATATTGGCTTCTTACCAAAAATAGTATGGATAAGATATTATTCAACTATCTTGTTACGCGTCCCCATAATTATACACTTCAACAATTTATGATCATTGCAAATTATTCACATGTTTATGAATGAGTATGAAGTGTTTGGATGTTGTCAACCAATCAGCAGATGGTGGTTAATTTCAACTCGGACATCAACAAGTATCCTCAGCAGTGATAAAAAAGTTTGTTTATTTTTATAAGATTACTTTTAGTCTTGGGATATGCCAACAAGCTAACAACTGACGAGCTCAGGAACAATATCGAAAGCGCTATTACCCACATTTCGGTCAATATGTGTGAAAGAGTGGAAAATTGGTTCCATAGAATCGATCGCTGTGAACATGCTTGCGATCCTCATATAATAGTTGAATGTAACATGTGTACTACCCCTGGAATACAGTTTTGCCCAATATATGAATTATTCTGTTCTATTTTAATAGAAAATTATTTTGTCCTTATTCAAAAACCTGATATAAGAAAGAACATTTAATCATATCTATTAAACATTAAACAATAGGAAAATAATACTTGATGCACAAGACAGGAAGAGCATTTTAGGCAGATCATTACTAGAATGAGTCTTGATACCTCATGATAGGTAGACTGAAAAAATCTGAAGAACACGTAATAACTGAAGGAAATATTGTTAGTTATCAGTATAGAAATATTATTCTTTGATTGATTTTCCCCTCTAAGTTGATAAATTTTTTAAGATAATCAGTGAGGAAGAAATTTTTTTTCGAACACATTACTAAAAAAAATATCAATTCTAATGAAAATGTTGCCGCCACTCTCTGTCAAATCCAAAATTTCGAAGAAAAATTTATAATTCAAGGTATGGGGTGGGCCAATGCATTGCAAGTTAATGACCTTGCTTTCTCAGAATTAGATGTCAACAATGGTGATTCACAATTATATATTGGAACAACATAATCCAGTCTATTTTTGAATAGTCCGAATTATTGTATGAAAAATATAGGGGGAATATTGTATACTCAAATTAACAATCCGTGTATTATATCAAATTAACTATTCAAAAATTCAGGTATACCCCATGCTATTTCTAGAAATAGGCGATTTGACGCAATTGCGAATAAAACCATGGATGAAAACAAATAGTGGGGGATAAATAGCAGATAATTAAAAAATGAAACCTTCGAAAATTACGCATTTTCCATTACTTGACAATTCAGGAAGTCGTCCGATATAAAAATAAAAATTTAGATCGTATTTACATTGAAAATGAAGCGGATGACAACACGTAATCAGAAAAATTTCAACACAAGATCATTTTAATACTAATAAATATTCCAATTAACTAATTCGTATTATTTGACTTCGTTGAAAGAGAATTAATATGTGTCTCATTAAAAGAGGAATGTATCATTGTGTTACAATGTCATACACTATAATTAAGACGGAATCATCTGTGAAATGCCAATCGCGAATCAGCTGATACAAAGAAACATCATATACAATAATAACACAAAGGATACAGCTTGATAACATCTGTGTCCAAACGTCTCTTGCCTGCTCTTGGAGACGACATATCTCAAATTTCATAAATTTGATAAAACCAATTTATTGTCTATAGCGAAATCACGTTTAAAAACACTCACAAGCAATATGGCTTCTTAAACTTTTCGAGAGATAAATCGCACAACTTTCCCTGGATACTGGATATTCAGCTGGTAAGTGGTAAGGTATGACAACAAAATACTAAAATACATCTCCGAGAACACGCATGTACCCGAATTATCAGATGGTGGGGGGAAGATCCAAAACATATGCAATGGATCTATGGTTTAAGCACGGTGCCCATAGAGAAATAGAATTTATTCTATTGTCTCTGACGGTGCCTAAATGGTGCTACACTGTAACCAATTTCTGATACAGAAAACTACAAATGTTTCCTGTATACAGACATTCCCTATAAGGGGCTTCATAAATCGGATTCGAATAGAAATTATAAAATGGGTAGCGCATCCATCAAAAATTTATTGATGAAACCATTAACTTCAAATTAATATGCGTAATCAACAACCCATTTTTAGAGTTACAAATGTTAGAACACAAATAGACAAATCCAAGTCCTTCTCTACAATCAGGTCCCGGGACATACACAGTCCCCTGCCTGATGAAACCGCCTCAAAATGGAGGAAGCGCTCAATTTTATTTGCAGTTTTACTGAGAATTACCGTTAGAATTTCTGCACTTACATGTTATTCGAAAACAAATGAGATTTCTAAATATAAAGTAAACCAAAATATCCAATAGACACTAAATGAAAGTACATACCGACATAAGCATTCACATTTTAAAAAGACCTCTCTGTCTGCCCAAAAGCTCCAGCATGGCCTAAGACAAATCCCAGGAAGAGCATTTTCTGGTGGCATGCTGGATCAGCCAACCAGTACCTTTGGTCCATCGTTTTTCAAGCGAAAATCCAAGCCATCGAGCTATGTCCACAAGAGAAATTGTGGTTTTACTTGGATCACAGGCAGCTCCGAAAGTTAATTTATGCACATCAATACAGCAGCTCAAATTTTAGGAGTTGGCTTTGGTAATCTGATGATAACAGTATTCAGACAATGCACTTGTTATACCAGAAACAAGCATTTTGTATAAAAAATTAAAGGAGCTTTTGCACGCATGTTCTATTGTCTATTCACGCCTCAGACACCCTCATGAGCTTTCAAGTCGTCTTTTTAGCGTTAATACGTGATATAATACATTGATGGGCATCCACTGAATTCAAATTTTAAATAATTTAAATAGTGAACTCAATTCAGTTAGGAGTTGAACCCGAATCTGCTGCCCGACAGGCGAGCATGCTAACAGCTCGGTCATAAAAATGTTGTTACAAATCTGAGATTTACATGATTTGAAATTTGAGTATTGGTATCAGTTCGAAATTTTATTTTCACAATAATTGCCAAAATACAGAGCCGATCGAGTTAGATTGCAAAATGGCAAAATGGCGCAAAATGGCGGTTTGCGCGGAATTTCAACGGAATCTGACAGATAGTATATGAAATATAACATTTTTTAAGAATTTTTTTTTCTGTTGCTACGATCCACACGAAATTCTGCAAAACATTTTTGCGTCGGCATTCCACGACTAATTACAAAGTATTAATTCGATCAGATATGTATTTTCAAATTATTGAGGAAACAATATATTTCAGATGGATTATGCTATTAAAGAACTTTACCGTCATATGTAGTTGGATGCACCACCTACCGCGAAAATCGCTATATCTTTCCGTCCGAAAGTAATCATGCCAAAGGACGGCCGGCCGGACAGAATCGATTTTGACCTAGAATTCTTCATCAGTCAAAACAAAATTCGAAAATTATAAACATTTTGGCAAAATGATAGCACGCTGTTCCCTAGAACATACGTGCAAAACACCAAACTAGTATGTAGTTAGCAATCATTACCATTAAAATGCGCGCAAGAGAACCACACTTGGGTATTATATTGAAATGTGTACAATTTAGTACAAGAAATACCCGAACTAAACAAAAAATCTTTATTTCTCTACATTGTCTTTTTTTTTAACGAGATACAGCGATGTTCAATGGCTTCGATAATCTTTTAATGGTGAGGATCGTCAATCTCTTTGAAATAGCTATCAACCACAGACTCCAGTTGTTCAAAAGGAAGCTCCAAAGACCCTTAAAGGCTAACTTAAAATTTTACCATGAAAAAATATCCAACTAACATTGGCATGTATACCAGAACTTTTATGACATTCTTATGAAACGAGACATTAACCCCTAAAGCACTTGCTTGATGGAATTGTAACTCAACACAGTTTTATACATTTTGTATAACAGAATCATATTCCCATACATGAGGCCACATTTTTAGGAAGTACCTGTGCAATTTCTGGAATAGCCATTATTATTATTTGACGGGGTTGTGTGGCTTGGTTCAGCCCTTATTCATCTAAGGACCAAATCAATCAATGGTGTTAACTTACCTGACACTTGGCTATCAAGTCGTGAGGTTTTATAACTGGCTCACCCATATTTCAAATTCTTAGGTTAGCCAGCTCTAGGCATTTGCAAACTATGTTTCAGCAGTTTCCTTTTCCGATCCATAGATCCTGCATGTTTCGTCTGCAGAGTTGCCTATGAGGTACAAGTGGTATATGTACCAACAGTGCCCTGTCCGCAGCTGCTCCCTTACCCGATGCTCAGCATGTGGGAACTTTCTGGTATAGGATTTTTTATTATTATTATTATATGTGTTGTGCTGGGCAGACGAAACCCGCCCCTCCACTGCGACCAATCGGTCTATTGTGGCACACCTGTAGTATATAATCTATACTTCGCCCACAAGCTCAAGTCTCTTGATAAGGGATATGAGTCTGGTATGTGAGAACTTGTCCAGTTCCCTCAGTGTCAGTTTGCGGACTCCTAGTTCCTCCAATCTGATCCTGTCCCCAGCGGGGCAGTCACACATGATGTGTTTGATAGACTCGTCGTCCTCCACGCAAAGTCTGCACTCGGAGTCCTCAGTCAATCCCAGCGTATTGAGGTGTTTGCTGAGGCCACAATGGCCCGTGTATACAGCTGTAAGGATTCTCAGGTCTACCCTAGAGAATTTGAGCCATTTTCTGGCTCTTTCAGCTGATGGGCCAGTTATTGTTGAGCGAGCATGTCTGTGTCCAGGTATGCTGCTCCAGATTTCTTGGACCTTTTGGTCCACCCATCTGTTGTTTTCCTTCGCCGCTGCTCTGAGAGAGATACCGCAGGCCGGTTCAGGTCCAATGAGCCCCATGGAAGCCCCCCGTGCCGCCAATGAGTCCGCCATCTCATTACCCTTTATGTCCGAGTGGCCCGGGAGCCACAAGACCTGCAGCCTGCAGCGCCCTCCAAGTTCAGCGAGTGTGGTCCTCCGGCAATCCTGTACAAGCAGGGATTTGCAGTTGTATGAAGTCAAGGACTTCAAGGCAGCTTGGCTATCCGATAGGATCTTGATTGATCCGTGAGCCCAACCTTTCTCAAGTATGAGCACAGTGATCAATGGCGAGAATTTCTGCTTGAAAGACAGTCGCAAAACTACCCAGGCTGATGGATTCACCCCTAGCAATTCTGCAACCGCTGACTCCCGCTCCCACCCCTTGGGTGGTAGCGGAGCCGTCTGTGAACCAGCAGGGACCCTCAGTCCCTCAAGCAGTCGGGTCTCAGAGACGGCCCAGTCGTCTCTGCTGGGAAAAACGAGGATACATTAAAAGTTAAGAATGCCTACCCAATCAGAATCGACCGCATCTGGACGGTTGTCGACTGTCAAGTCTAAATTTCGGGCGTAAAATGCATGTATATTTGGTAAATTGTCTGTTTTCTTATTTCTTGTTTATCAGGTAACAATTATAGCGTCAGCGTGTAAAATAGGAATTTATCTTGATAGTTGTGCCAGTTATTATATTATTGGTGTTCTGGTAAGAACTACAAGTGAGTATAGTCAAAATTCGAAAAATAATTATTTATTTCTTGAACTTTATAATTATTATAATAACAATTATTTTTCTATTAATTCTAGCAATAGTTGGGGTAACCATATGTAGTTGGAATTAATTATCAGAAATATATGTTCTCAAAATCCCAACCAGTTATGGAAGATCAGAGGTAAAGTGTAATATTGTTCTCTAACGTGCCTGTGGTCTTCTGCATTCAAAACTTTTCAGGGACAACAAACTTATTTGCCAAACTTGTGGGAAAAATTTTTCATCTACATCAGTTAGGAACAGGCACATTAAAAAGATCCATCCTGAAATTGAACTGGCACCTCCACGAAAGAAGCGAATTATTTGCCTTTTATGTAGAAATGAAGAATTCTCATTTCATAGATGTCTTGTTCAACATTTAACTGATCATCATGGAGTGAAAATAAATAAGTCCCATCTGAATTTTCCGAACTTTGAAGAATTCACAGCATGGAAGGCAATAGAGGATAGGGAAGTAGATTATGCATGTCAGAATACCTCAGGAGCAAATAAAGGCACCAAATATTTTGTATACAATTGCAATAGGAGTGATACAAAAGGTTGTATAATATATTGCATTTCGGAAGTTGATATTCACTGATATAGTTTATAGGATTTGTTTCGACCTGTAAAAAACGTAGGATGAAAGAAGGTGGCACTATCAAAATAAATGGAGTATGCCCCTCAAGAATTGAAGCAAAAGTTAAAAAAAATGGTGTTTACTAACTGCCCATTTATTATTGGTATATCATTAACTTTTAAATTTTATAGGTGAAGTAGTGGTCAATTTCACACAAACACAAGAAAATTGGATACAAGCTATCTTGTAATAATTCAATATTCCACTGATTCGTTAAGGTGAGGTTGCGCTTGATATGCCTCTATTTCATATTTCAATATCAATAATCTTTTCATAGCGATGAAGGTGTAAGAACTCCATAGGAATGCCAGGCACAGATAACTAAGTATATAGATTCGACACTGGCCTTGTAACATGAAAAACACTGTTTTTAGTTCATTGGCATTCTCCAGAGGCGGGCACATCGCATGTGTCGGTATTACAGATTTCGGTTTTGGCGCGAAATTCAAATTAAGTCGGTATTTCGCTTTTGGCGCGAAATTCAAATTATGTCGGTATTTCGCTTTTGGCGCGAAATTCAAATTAATTTGTTTAATGTGTATTCCGAAATGTGAGCGAAATGAGGAAAATTTCAGAAGCTTGTTCTGAAATTGTTTTCCCTCACCAATTTCTTAGAAGATTCTTGTCTTTCGTAAGAGAACTTATGTTCTGTACCGAAATATAAGAATCTTCGGGGAAATTGCTGAGATGAACAAATTTCAGAACAAACTTCTGTGAATTTTCTCACTTCGCAAACATTTCGGTGTATACATTTAGTGGTCTGACAGATCTTGTTACAATAAAAGGAAGTATGAGATAGAATTACTTTTCCAATAAATCAACGTTTCCATAAAAATCACACTGAGCCAAGTTCATTGCGGTGCACAAAACCGACTTTAAAAACAAACAAGAGAGGAAAATCATGTCAATGTTACAATCACAGGAAAACTTGAATTTGTTAAAGATTGGAAAAAATTTGCATGTTCGTATAAAACTCGGTCACATTCCATTAATTGAAAGGGTAATTGTACCTCACAATCCAGTTTGTTTCGGCCTTGTACGCCTGGAAGACAGAATAACTTTTAAATTTGAAGGAAAATAAAAGGTACTATCACACATAAATTATATATATTGATATTTTCACCACAGTGAACATATGTGAAATTAATTGTGTATAAATTATAATAAATGCAAAGAATAAAACTTTAGCACTAAAAAATCAGTTTTAAGAGGGCCATACTCATCGTCGGCCCTCAAGATCAGGTATGAAAAACGAGTTCTTCGTACCTCATCTAGAGGGTCGACTATTAATGCAGCCCTAAGTTTTATTTGTTTACGTAAAATACTTTTAAGCAATTAAGTAAAACTCACAATATCATCGCCCACATTATATAGTGTGCGGTGTTGAGGTATTATAACAGTAACAAGAAAAAAATAGCTATTAACATAATTAAAACAATAGTTCTCTTGCATGTAACATGAAATACCATATGTTTATGTCTTTCTGAAATCTAATTCAATACCAGATCAACATGTATGCCCTCATCCACTTTCATAATTTATACAATTTGAATATTTCGGTATTGAAAATCGGTAAATCAAGAAGCAAATTCAAATGAGGTAAAAAAACGCTTCTGAATCATTGCTATAACGGCTGACGTAACCAAAATGTACCATCTGCTTGTTACAGCCAATATGCCGACTAGAAGCCCTCCATAGGGGGCCGTATTGCACTGGAAGAAAGTGTGAAATGGACACGAGAAGAGAATGAGAGTAGATATGACGGGCCATTATGTGCAACCAAATTTCAATGACCGTTTCCTCGTTGAATATTGAAAATTTTCACGGCAGTTTCACTTTTTCAGAATTCTTATGGATATAATACTCGATTCTAATAATAAAAAAAAATGCATGCAAGAGACCTATTACACCCAAACCCAATATATACACAAATAAAACAAACAAAAACAGAAATACAGAAAGTATACCCACAAAGCTCTAGCTGTCTATGGGAAAAATGGTTTTCTTCAGCTGACTTAGTAAAAACTCAAATATCTTGTTCGCTCACATTATATAGTGTATGGTGGTATTATAACATATCAGTTGCTTAAGAAGTTGCAATTACAACTTTACAACAGTTGTATATGTTGTGAAATCATTCCCACTTTTGTCGTAGTAACCGTGCTACTGACGTTATAATGTACTAATTTGATACTGATTTACGTAGGCTATCGGTTTTTTGGATTGTTATATAGATGTCCATACAACCGATATTCATAACACTTTTGCTACGTGGGAAAACAAAGAATTGATTCCTGTTTAAAACAATAAAATAAAGGAGAATGCAGTACTGCTCCAGACAAAAGATCACCTTCAAATATGCTAACCATTTGAGGCCAGGATTCTTTTTCAATCTGCTCTGCTCTGTGCTCCATCCCATCCTAGCGTATGTCCCACATGACTATCCTTAACTGGGGCATCTCCAGGACCAAACTGAGGAAATAATAATAAATAATAAATAAATAATAAAATTTTTGGTATAGGACATATATATTGTGGAAAATGTACAAGCATTTAAAATTTAAAAGAAGATCCTCTCATTACTATTGCTATTCAAAGCAATCATGTCATCACTCCAACATTAGTATTATACACTTACTTTTATGAGTTCTTGGCTCCATAATATTTTGCGTTCCTTTAGACAGTGACATTTGTAGTTGGTCAATATCGGTTTTTGAAGTTGATGGTTGGTTCCATACATCATCAAGAACTTTTGAGATACCTTCAAAAGAAAGATGAACTGTTTTATATTTCTTAGAATTTCACAAAAATTTTAAAAACAAATTCAAATTATTGTTGTCAATGTATAGCTTACCTGAAACACCAAGTGTAGGAACTGCATGCATAGCGAGCCTTCTTCTTCCTCCTTCTATCTTGTAACAGTCTCCAAATGTGCATGGCATACATAATGCCTGTTATAAATCTGGTCAATCAACAGATAATATTTCCCAATCACTTGGCTTGATAATGTCGATCCACGTTTTAAAAAGACTTGGATTGTTTTTAGGAAATCGATGTCTCATGCTAACATTATCCTCACAACCATATACACAACATTTGATCCATTTTCCCATTTTTACGATAAAGTTCCAAACACGAGCTCGTCACTTACCAATCGATATTTTGGCTGAACCTCTTCGGTCGAAGGTGCGAATTCAAATTCACTTCAATTTCTACCTGAGTAAACAGTAATTTGGTCATTGTATATACAATGATTTGGTTTACCTGCCATAGAAACGATCAGGTATCTGTGCAGGTATCTTATCGGTATTCTATGGATCCAAGTACACATATTTCATCGGAATAGTTATAATATAAAATTGTCCACTCAATAAAAATATATTTATTTGAATAATTTTCATAGTTGTAAACAAGGTTCGTTGACACTTTCAGAAATTAATGACAAATCCATCACATAAAAATGAACCGAAAATATCTGTCAAATATGTCACTGTGACAGCTCCGAGTGATCCGAGCGTGTCAATGGAAATCGCCATTATTAATGTCCAATTAAATTTGCAGTAGATCGCTACTAGTGGCGCGAAATTTAATTTTCACGATGTTGCACGACTCAGACCGACAGCACTTCGGACGAGGTCGTTTCTGATTGGGTAGGCATTCTTAACTTTTAATGTATCCTGGAAAAACGACTCGGTAGGGCCACTCGGTGTAGGTTCTGGTTTGAGATACGTCCGATCGCATGCCCATGATCTCGTTGGCCTCCAATTCAGCCTGCAGAGAACTAGGCACGTAGCTGATCGCATTGTGAGCCGTATGCAGAAGTCTGTATGTCGCCATCCGGGCCACGCTCCTGATCACCAGGTGGAGAGGGGCGAGGTCCATTACGCGTTCCATGGCTGCGGTAGGAGTGGAGCGAAAAGCCCTTGTCACCATCAAGCAAGCAAATCTCTGAATTTTTGCAAGCTTCAGCTGAGACTGCACTTTTACAGTACACTCTCACCAAGCAATGCTGCCGTAAGTGATTTGTGGTCTCACCACCATCACGTAAAACCAGTGGAGCTGTTTCGGAGCCAGTCCCCACCTCTTTCCACAAGTCCGCTGGCACGCCCATAGAGAGTGCCTAGCCTTATGGATCACCCTATCCAGGTGTGAGTTCCAGTTCAGCTTTCTATCCAGGATGACACCCAGATATCTTGCCTCATCCGCAAACGGGATGTTAATTCCATTCATAGTGGTGGAAACTATATTGAGTTTCTTCTTCCTAGTGAATGGCACAATCAAGGTCTTTCGAGGGTTCACGTTTAACTGTTCCCCTTCACACCAGCCTTGTGTTGCTGTCAGTGCCTCTGATAGGCTCTCGACCAGGACTGAGTCATCCCGGCCCGTGGCCATAATGACTATGTCGTCGGCGTACGCTTGGACATATACATCCAGCGTGCCTATTATGGCCAGTAAGTCGTCCACCAGAAGAGACCACAGCAGGGGGGAGAGTACTCCTCCCTGTGGACAGCCCCTTCTGGCAACGAATCTCACTATGTCCCCACACAGGGACTCGGAGATGAGTCTGCTAGTCAGCATGGATCTTATCCATTCCACAATGAGGTCTGATACTCCCCTGGCCCGCGCTGCTTCACAGAGCGAGTTAGTGGTATAGGAAAGTGAGAAATCTTTGCATGTGCAAGTCCTGGAGTATTCCTCCGAAGAGGTGTTCTGATATTTAGCTCCCATTGTTGGATCGCTAACCTGTATTGGTCTTTCCCAAGCCCACAGAAGGGTTCTGGTCTAGCAAGTGTCACCCTGGACTGCACTGGTGTGCCTTTTCGCAATTTCATCAGCCTTCTGATTTCCTCAATAACACGTTGCCCTGGCACCCATAGAAGAGTCACCTTATTGCCTCTAGCCAGTTGCTTTGTGGTATTCCGGCATTCCCAGGACAGTAGGGAACCATGGATGGGTGATTCCTGGTCTCTCAGTGTGGCCTGACTGTCCTTTATAATATAGATGTGCGCTCCTTGAGGTTCCCTTTCAGACACTCTTTAACACAATTATAGACAGCCTGTAAGATAGAGGGAATCGAAATCGAACATGGGTGGCTATACATCAGAGGGCTTTGCCAATAGGTTTATGTCCAGTTACCTCATATGCCTTACCCAGATACCAGGTAGGAGTTTCCCACAATGAGAAAATCTTATTGCATCCAGCAAGCTGCATTTCCCTAAATACTTATCATTATCACATATTTATAGTAGTTAATTATCGACTAGTGCTTAAAAAAACATATACATATACTCAATATTCCAAATACGTAACCTTTCGGTGTATTGAACAAACAAAATAGCCATTTGATTCTGACACGACCAAATTTACAGATTCACCAAAAAAACTTTCAAACTCATCTTGGGTAGCGATAGAAATATATTCCGAGCTCAACGTAGTTTTGAGAAGAGGCGGCTTTATCGGTACTGTCCGCGGACGTACAAACAGCTTAAGGCAGACCTAAGAACAGCATAATTTGAAAATCATCACCTTTTCGAGATTACCCAAAATGTATTATTAGAGGATTTCTGAAATGGATGAATAAAATTCTTCACATAATTTATTGATAAGATCCGTAAAAAATATGATTACTTGCAAGCTTATATACAACAATTTTTTCAATGGGCAGCAGCAGCAGTCTTCTTTTCCACGGTTCCTTTCTTTCCTGTCTTCTTAGGTGCTTCAGGATTGCTTTCACCCTCTGTCAACCACAGCTCAATATGGCAAGGACTCGACATATAAGGGTTTATACGTCCATGCGCCCTATATGTCCTTCTCCTCAAAGCTGGAGCCCTATTGACCTTTAATTAAATGCAGATACTTCAGTAGGGGCTATATTGAATAAAATTTGGGATGATAATACAATATAAACAATTGTATGGTTTATTACTCAAGTTCAAAGGATAAAGTGATTAGATATTTTACCTGAATGTGATCTATAACTAATCTGTCCACATCTAGACCACTGTAGTCAGCGTTACTTTCAGCATTCCTCAAAAGTTGCAGTAAAAATTCGGCTGATTTTTTTGGCCAACGTCCTTGGGTTGTACCAAATTGCTTAGCCTGAGAACATCTTCCAACCCCTCCATTGAACCTCCTGAATGGGACACATTCTTTGTGATCCACTACATTTTTTAAATATGCGACTGCTCGTTTCAAGGGCATTCTTTTAATAGCATTTGCAGTTTCACAAGTGTTCTGTATAATGAAGAAAAGAACAGTAATAAAAAATTGTTCAATCAATGAAAATATAGAGCTTATCAAACACATAATATAACCCTATCACCTACATTTTTCGAATTATTTTTCTTCAATTTAAAATAAGGGATTTGATAACTAAGAGGAAGTTCCTGCCATATTGTTATATTTTCTTCGACTTAAATTTTCCATGGAGATGAAGTTAACTTGATTTCAAAAACAAATGTAACATTTATGAGAGTTTCATTTAATTTATCACTTAAGATTGGTTAATGAAAGCAAAAGTTCACTTAAATCTGATTCCACTTACATATCTTATTCAAACAGCCATATTTTATTTTTGTTTCATAGCTGCCTTGGCAATTTGATCATTAAATGAAAACTACTCTATGTTCTCAACTCATTTTTGTTTCATAGCTGCCTGCTGCCTTGGCACGTTAATCAGTACATAAAGAAAACTCTATGTTCTGAACTAAAATAAATTGTATATAAAGTAAAATCATGAAAAGTTATTGTTTGTGCATGGTGTTCTCAAATGATGGCATTATACGTTAGGGATAATTACTGTATTTGCAAAATTAATTCAAACGACCTTTTCCTGTATTTCCAACCACAAAGCATGGAATTAAAATTGTAGTAGTAAAGCGCTTCTTCAATCATTTACAGAATTTTCAACTGGACCATTTCTGAATAGAGAATTTAAAAGAGCATTCTGAACATTAGAGTATCAACTATATAGTGTTCTTAGATTTACAAAATCTGTATTCTTCAAAATTCTGGTGATATTAAGACCACTGGAAGTTGAAATATACCTCCTAAAATGTAAAAGAAATATCCAAGAAAGCATAATAAGGGCCGGTTTCTGAGACTACAGACTGTAATTTATCTTCTGAATACTATTGAATTGGAAAGATAAACCACATGTAATTGTCCTCAGAAACCAGCCCTAAATGTGATAAAGCTGTAAAAATGACTTTGTGCCACACAATGAGTGAAGTCAGGAAGTTTCCAGATCAAATACTAATCCTATTGATCCTACATTGATTAACATACCTTAAAGTGGACCCTGAGATTAGATCCACGTGCCTTACACGACTTTGTAGCATTATCAGGCTCTCTTGCGTACCGACCCATTGTTGAAATCTAAAAAGTAAAATAGCACAAGTTGAATCCAAGTATAGGTTATGACACACTTTATTAATCAACACCACAGCACATCGTTCTGTTTTCTGTTCTGACAAAATAATAAATTCGCATATATAGGCAGGAAACTTCAAGTATAAATTATCAACAGTGGAATTAAGGCCAATTCTTATTTCGAAACTAATTAAAAATATCTATTAATTATACAATAAAACTATTTCCTACCGATTCCGACTCCTAAACTTCGGAGGATACCCGACACCGTATCAAAAGGCCAAGAGAAACCAAAAGGCATAGAACATAGTTTTCAACTACTACAACGTCTATGTTCAGCCTGTTCCAAAATGTTAATTTCTCATCAAAATCCATTTTTCAACGAATCTGTGGAATGATATCTAATTTGAAGGGATTCACCTCAAATCCAGAAATTTATAATTCTCAAAATAATATAACAAAATTCATAGTAAGATCTGTGATAAATTGGCAATAGTGGCAACCCTGTTCTTTCCGGCTAATACTTCAATGTTCTATTCTATGCTTTTCAGTTTTGTTATTTATTGTACTTTTATTATGTATCCAAATTTTACAAAAAACTTAATTTGAGAGTATTTGACGAATTAATTTTTCAGAAATTTATGTTTACCTATTTGTTTATTCCTTGGTTATACTTAACAACATGAGTAAAGTTGTGTTACCACCAATTGCTCGCATTCCAAAAAAGACCCCTATTACAGATGATTATGAAATTACCAAAAGTGTCTTAGGACTTGGTATCAATGGAAAAGTAGTCGAGTGTTATTCTAAAACGACTAGAGAAAAATATGCACTGAAGGTGAGATCCCCTATTTTTAGTTTCTCAATACTATTTCAATAATGTAGTCCCTTCAAAATATTCCTAAGAATCAAATTTCCAGATACTGAACGATAATGTGAAAGCAAGGAGAGAAGTTGAACTACATTGGAAAGCAAGTGGGTGTAAGCACATTGTAAATGTTATTGATGTTTATGAAAATAAACATAAGCATAATACCTGTTTACTGATGGTCATGGAATGGTAAGTTTCTCTCAATATCCGTTTTCAAAATAGTCATCATAACATTGCAGCATGGAAGGAGGAGAATTGTTTCAAAGAATCCAAGATAGAAATGACGGTGCCTTTACTGAAAGAGGTACTCTATACTGAAACAATAAGAAGGTTTTTACTTAGTTACCAATTGAAATTTATAAATTCTGATCATTTTTAGAGGCTGCCCAGATCATGCATGAAATATGTATTGCTGTGAAGTATCTCCATGAGAATAATATTGCGCACAGAGACTTAAAACCTGAAAACCTCCTCTATTCAAAAAAAGGTACTTATGGTATACTTAAATTGACAGATTTTGGATTTGCTAAAGAAACGCTTAGTCAGGATACACTTCAGACTCCTTGTTATACGCCATACTATGTTGGTAAGTATCAATAGTTTTGTATTTCAAGTGTTAAATGGTGTGTCATTTTGTGAAATAGTTCTGATGAATCAAGTAGAATATTCTTCAATTTTGATTTTCAGCTCCTGAAGTGCTAGGCTCTGATAAATATGACAAAAGCTGTGATATATGGTCTCTTGGTGTCATAATGTATATATTGTGAGTACTTCTTTGGTGAAATGATATTTGAGTAAACCAATATGACTAGTTTTTAATGATATTATACATACTTGTTGAAGGGAGTATTCCCAGATTCTGAATTTTAAATATTTAAATCTTTTTTCTGCTTAACATCAATATAACCATCATAGCACAAATATTTTTTAGTCTCTAGGAGTTCGATCTGAATTTCAAATAAAATACACAAAAAACTGCAACTTTCAAACTAACAATAACTGACTATTCCGTCATTCCAGCATTCTTTTTCCACTATCGCTAATTTTTCAAACATTCAAGCTCCACAAACTCACAATATAGCCGCTGTTTGCAGTAAGCTGCATTTCAGCTTGTCCGGTTACCTGAAATATGCTGGATGATATGTTATGATTATACCGAAACTGCAAGGACCCTAAGAGGTTATGCGAGTTAGGAAAATCATTTGTGTTCTGTGTAGGCTTTGTTACTGTGTTCTTATGTAACTTTAGGCAAGGCACTGTTAATATTTGACCGAACAGTGAATGGTGGATGCCACCCTCTAAGAAAATATCCTAACACAAAAGTCATATCAAACATTTAATTTTTATTAGTATTCATTTTGATGAATCTGAAAGTGATCCTCTATCTGAATCAACACAAAAGTTTTGGAAAGTCAGAGAAACCTAACCTTCACTACAGATTATTTGATGAATAATTAACATATTTTCAGATTGTGTGGATTCCCACCTTTCTACAGTAATCATGGAATGGCAATTTCTCCTGGAATGAAAAAGCGGATTAGAATGGGTCAGTTTAGTTTTCCTGATCCCGAATGGCAAAATGTGAGCCAAGATGCCAAAAACCTCATCAAGGGCATGCTGAACATTGAACCAACAAGTCGTCTCACAATTTCTCAAGTGATGAGCAATTGGTGGATAGCAGTATGTATTTTTTCGTTGTCATTGTTGGTGTAATAAGCATTTGTCTTTCCATTTTAGCAATATACAACTGTACCGCAAACACCTCTACACACTAACAAAATGCTTAAAGAGGGAGAAGAGATTTGGCCTGAAGTTCAAGAAGAAATGACTCGGTCCTTGGCAACGATGAGGGTAGACTATGACCAAGTTCATATTAAATCCATTGAGGATTCAAGCAACCCTCTCTTGAATAAACGCCGTAGACGGTCAACAGTCAACAATCCTGATGATCAGTAATTCTTATTTTAATAATGCTGAAGTGAAATATATGTGTTATAGAACACAAATTTTCATTAAACTCGTCACTAATGTTCCATTCAAAAAATATACTTAGAGAGTGCAATATCGAATTTGTCCAGTCAACAGTTTTTTATATATTATATATATGTATATTTATACATACAGTTTTTGCGGCTTTAAATTAATGGCCAGATGTTCACAGTAGTATCGAAAAATTATTCTGCTTCACAGTAGGAATTGTTTTTTATTGACTTTTGTCTTATATTAATATTTTATTCTTTGTATTGTTTGTTAAATACTGAAAAATGACTGTTTTTTAGGACTTTTTCACTTTCTGTTTAATATGTTTACACGCTAGTGAGTTTTCATATTTGAAATTTTGATGAGGTTTTATTAGGCATTTTGGAAAAAGTACTTGATCAATTTCACACTGTTTGCAACAAACACCAATTAAATAGGGTTCTAGTTTCATATTAAATATCGAAACCTAGGGTTCTTCAAAAAATGAAAATAGAATAATAAGTAATTACATAAATTATTCTAGGTAAAATTATGGTTTAGTAGATAAATATATTTGGGCTTGTTCAATCAGATATACGATTTCAATTATATAATTCATATTGATTACTTTGTCATGAAAGGTGTATTTATTGTTGCGATTTCAACCAAGTGAGTAATCTTCTCACATAAAAATTTTTGATTATAGAAAAATATATTAGAAACCATTCTCATTTTTTATGTCCAAAGTTGCGTATTACTGGAATTAAATTAAATTTTTGACAATTTCATCATTCTTGCTACAAAGGAAAAATTTTATAAGACTTATCTGATGAGCCTTGCAGCTTCTTGTTGAATCGAAATCCTGATTGAATATAATGCTCAGTGGACAACTTTCAGTTGTAATATTGATTATTTGAAAATGTTATGTAGTAATGAGCTTCATTTTCTAATCAACTTACAAAAATGAAAATGTAAAACATTTTTTTGGTTATATGATATGAACATTCTTTTGATTGTTTTCGTGAGAACTACTATTAAATTCATGATGTTACTATTTTGTTTGATTCAATTATCAATTAGAAGATAAAAATTCAATTAGCATACAGAAATAATAAAGGGTAAAAAATTATATGTATTTTAACAAATAACAATATTCTTAACCTTTAATTTCTTCAAATTTTAATTGGGTAAAAGAATATTTATAATGAAAAAAATATTGAGACATCAAAGAACATCTTTTTTGAGATAAGAAAGATTAGCAATGGAAACAAAACATTTATTTAAAGTTTCGAGTGATCTTGTAGATTTATATTGAATCAAAACCAACGAATACAGAGGTAGGAACAATAAGTAATATAAAGAATTACTATACTACTATTTAAATATACAGGCGCGTAATTTCAAGTAGTCTAATAAAGCCAAAGAAATATTTTCTGCAATGCATTTCAGAAAACCAACCAGAAACAGCCTTTCTCTAATTACTTAAATAAATCACACATATCACTTAAAATTTTTGAACCATTCAAATTGGGAACTAGAATCCCAAGTTAGTCTTCATAAGAATCAATAGTTACCAAATATAATGTGAAGGAATACTCAAAAATACAGAGGTATTTGCAATACTAAATCGGTAACTTGTCCACATATCCTAGGCACTAACATTCTACTTAAGTACCTATAAGTTATCATTTCAGACTTCTTAATTATTTCATGGCACCACTGGAATGATAATGTACAAGAATGCAAAGAAACTATTAAAAAGAATTACGAATTTTCATGGGTAATCGTTAATTCTTGATCTGACTATGACTTTATTAGTCTGCACATTTAGTCATCTTCAAAGGGAAGAACAAACCCTTGACCCAGTTTTAAGTTAACAAAATTAAAATATAAAGTTTAGGAAATTGAGAAGTACCATTTGAGTAAAGCTTAGAATGATCTCATTAACAATATTATATATTCTCATAAAAGAGTGCATAAAATATGGAAAAAAAGAGTGTACCAAAACATTTATCCTATTCATAATCATATCATACTCATATGAGCGATCTCATTAAAAAAAAATTATGTGAATACTTTCTGAGAATAGGGAATCATTTTTCTATAATTCAACAAGTTTCAAGAGATCATGAGAAAAATGTACGCTAACATAAAAATGTTGAAATATTGGGAAAAATTATGAATTATACATGATACATCAATAAAATAGTAATTTTGCTTAGGAGCAAATAATCCCAAAGAATTATGAATTTTTATTCTTTCGCGGTACTATTTTCTTTTGTTCTTTGTCATTGAAACAAAGTTGAACGATTCTCTGCATCTGGACAACATAAAATGCAGAAATGAAACGAATCAAACCAATCACAGCTGATTGTGTGAAAACCTCAAGAAAGGATTTGAAGGGACTGAATCCATTGCATAATGTTGTCAAAATGAATCCATTGAATCCAATATAACTGAAAAAATTACCATCCTAAAAAAAAGATTATCATTATTATTATGAAATCAGAACGACTTACCGATAATATTTGCGTTATATTAGATTAAATTCTTTGTTGCTTTATCAATTCAATGAATGAGCGTGAATAAATATTCATAGGATTTCTCATCTATTGTTCCCAGTTTAGGTTTTTTTGAATATTAATTCATGGAGTTGGAAGATAAGGAAGAACTGAACTTCACAATTCAATTTAAATGGAGAATATTGGTTAGAAAATGCATATAATTACGCATTTAATAGATGAGTAAATATAATATAAAAAATGGGTTCAAGCCCTGTGGACAGGAGCTTTCTGGCGCTCTAGTTCAAACAGACAAATTATATCTCCGAAAGTATTGGTTTCTCAGAGTTGGGAATTATATCAATGTATTCTTATGATAGAACTGCATCATAAAGGAAATTCAATTCAAATAATAGTTTATTTATCAAGATTAAATGAGCAATCTGAGAATGAGAACTGCACCATGGAAGAAATCGAATTAAATCTGCCCAATTTTGCCCAATAACGAACTTAACCGAGATATTCATCTCCCTAACCTACTCTGAAAATTTTAACTACCTAGCTCATTCCGTTCGAGAGTTATTGTAGAAAAACTTTTTTTAAATTTTCAAATTTTTTTTTTTACACTTTGCGGTAATCTGGTCAATACAAAACTTCACATGCGTATAAAGGTCATGTTTCTACAATTTGATGCTAAATTTTAGATAGATCGAAATTTGCATTTGGCGCGCGTGCTATAAACATGATTAGGATTATACTGACCCTCCCAAATCTTCTAGGAGCTTGTGCGACTAAGGAGAGCCAGTTGTGTTCTTTTCCAACTTTGTTACTCTATCCTGATGGCACCTTAGATACAGCTCTGTTAATTTTTGAACCGACAGTGAATGGTGTCCACTACCCTTTGGGTAGATCTTCGGCTCGCTGTATCCACTGAGCTTGAAGTACTCATCATTCAATTCAAATTAGCCACCGTGAACACGCGCGCCAAAGAGGACTGACTTCACGTCAGTGCTTTTTTTTTTTCAAGTTCCTTTAACAAATATAGCTATCAATACAATTTGGCTGTTAGCTTTACCGTAGATCGAAAAAAATTGCGGTTATGGGACCTCCGTTAGGAACGCAATTGCCTCTTCTCCAAATCCGAACGTATTTTAATATAGATCTACCGAATATAGTTATTTATAAATTTGCCTCAGGGCCACCATACAGACATTTCAACTCGGAAACAACGCTATGGGTTATGTTTGGAGTGCTGAGCGATATTGTGAGGTTTTAAAATAATATTTATAGCAATTCAGTGCAAGGACTAGTCAGTTTGGTTTCCCCAAACTTACTAGTCCTTGCACTGAATTGCGATAAATATTATTTTAAAACCTCACAATATCGCTCAGCACTCCCAACATAACCCATACAACCCAAAAACAGCCACTTCTCTTCTGCGCATGCGCAATCTACTCGCGGCTGAAAGTCCTCTCAAAATCACACACCTTAAAAAAAACTCAGATTCTCCAACACTAGTGGTTCAGGAGATATCGCATCTTTAATCCACGCATGCGCAGACCCTCACCAGGGGATTCTATGGAGTAATAGCATCCGCCACCCCAAAACCCCAATCCTCTCTGACGAAAACTACAGCAGTTAAATGACTTCTCATCTGCGCATGCGCATAACGAAAAATGCCCGGAAAGGGCAGCATGAACTTCAAAAAAATAGATTTCGGAATTTCAAGCAAAATATTCCACAAAATAGAAGTAATTTTTTGAATTTTTTCATGTCACGTGATCTTCACGAAATTTTGCAAAAGTGTTTGCTTTGGTCTTTTGCATCTGACTACTATATATATATAGTTTCTATTCAATCAGATCAGTATTTTTCGAGTTATCGCGGAAACAAAATTTTTAAATTTTAGAAATTTTTTTTATTCACTTTATGGCCATCTGGTCAATCACAAAAAACTCCGATTCTCCAACACTAGTGGTTCAGGAGATATCGCATCTTGAATCCACGCATGCGCAGACCCGTACCGGGGAATTCTATGGAGGAATAGCATCCTCAACCCCAATCTTCTCAGAAGAAAACTCGAGCATTTAAATTATTTCTCGTCTGCTTATCCGAATAACAAAAAATGCCCAAAAGAGGCAGTAACACACACAGTCGTTCACCGTTCAGACAAATTTTGAAAACCAATTTAAAATTCCACACATCGTTTACGCATTAATTCATTTGCCATGCTAGTAAGTGGTCCATATTTTAATCAGTTGCCCTCGTACATATCGACTTGATTCAGATAAACGCGCAAAAAATACTTCGGAACGAAATCTGATCTCCAGATGATACAGATATTCCCTGTAGAAATTCGAAATGAAATAATTTGTCGAATTTGGGAGTTGAAAATTATAAATTTTTTTTTAGGCTCCTAGTGGTCTGTTCTCAGTGAAATTTTGCACACCCCAAGAGGTCATAATTCGTCACCGAAGTGCCAAAACTGAACTCATTCCGATATTTTGTTTCGGAATTTCAAGCAAAATATTCCGCTAATAGTTAAAATTTTTTAAAATTTTTCTACTCATGCTATCCCCACGAAATTTTGCACAAGTGGTTCCATTGGTACTTCGCATCTAACTACTGAGTTTCATGATTCTACAATCTGAGGCTGAATTTCAGATAGATCGAGTGATCGGTTTCGGAAATATTCTTGAAAAACGTTTTAACTAAAAATGGCCGTAACTCCGAAACGGCTGGATGGATTTTGCCCATTAACGAACTTGTCCGAGATATTTACACTGCAACCATGCCCTGCAAATTTCAACGCTCTAACTCGTTCCGTTCGAGAGTTATCGCACTAACGGCCGGACCGGACCGGCCGGCCGGACGGACGGACAGAATTGAATTTGACCTCGAATTCTTCATCAGGGAGTCGAACCCAATCGTTTGAGACCAATTTCGTAAAAAAATTCGAAAAATACAGACATTGTGACGAAATGATAGCACGCTGTTCCTTGCGGAACACGCTCGCAAAAAGCATGATTCAAAATCTACAAAGAAACACATAACATTTATGGGAGAGAATATTATGATACCTCAATAGGTACCTATGAGCATTCCTTTAACCTACGTACCCAGGACAACCTGTATATATTTCAGTATATATTATTTTGTTTATACCGTCAGATTCAAGCTCCCTGCAATCTAGATTTCAAAACTCTCAATATTTATAACCAATAAGCTGTAGGTGTTGTGACATGCCATGTGTGTTATAATCATTTTGTTGATTTGGAAGTTATCTATGGAGCCCGCTTTGACTCAAACATTTTATCAAGTTTTCCTTATTACAACATTTAGTTTACCACCAAATTTTATTCAGATGTACGTGTACCATTTTCATGAAGCTTTATACGTTCCTTTTAATATAGCATAGCAATAAAGAAGTTCTAAATTCAATACCTGATTTATAACATCAGGTGTATTTTAATAATTCTGGGGTATTTCAAGAAATGATTAATTTGATTATTGTTTCAAATCTTTTTCAAAATATTGATAACAGATCTGCAAAAAACACACACCTAATCATTTATTTGAGTGAAATTGACTTGAGGAATTGAGGGTGGACAAAATAAATATTGAAGGAAATTACCAAAGCATCTTGTAGAATTTTTGCAGCAACCTCATCAGGATTATATAGAGTGCCCATTTCTGAAATCTTTGCAGTCTCAATTGGCTTAGTTTTATTTTCTTCATGAAAACCAGGAGTGTCTGTATCAGGGGGTAAAGCCAATGTGACTGTTACGCCATATGGTTTCAACTCCATATGTATCGATTCAGCTAACCCTCTCAGAGCAAACTTACAGGTTGAATATATTGAATAGCCATACATTCCAAACAGAGATACCAATGATCCAGTAAGAACAATAACACCTTCTTTTCTTTGTTTAAATTTGGGAATTATAGCTTTTACAGGGTAAATACTTCCTAAGATGTTAATATTAATGAGCGATTTGATTTCATTTACTGAAAATTTCTCCATTTCACCACAGACAGCAAATCCAGCAAAGTTGGCAAGCATGTAAATGGGACCTATCGTCTCTTCAATCTCACATAAATTGTTTTCGACATCTTCGAAGTTTGTTACATCCACAGATACAAAGCTTATCCTCTGTTCTGAAGGATTCACGGCGCATTTTTTTATGTCTTCAATTGCCTGGGCTAGTTTTTCAATATTTCTTGCAATTATGGTCACATGAGCATTCCTTTTAGCAGCTAATTCAGCTAACGATTTTCCAATTCCACTTGAGCCTCCAATAACAACTATATGTTTGTTTGTTATATCTTTGGTTTTAGTTTTAGCTAAATATTTTCGTACCAGCAAATATATAAGTACTGGTACTAACAGGAAAACTACCATTGTTTCTTGGTACCTGACAATTTGTAGTTTGTTATCTGTTTATACACGAATTGGGTTAATTGCAAGCAATTGCCGTAAATCCCAAACCATCAAAACAATCACAACCACACAACACAACAGCGGTTATAGCCACAGAACATATAATATAAGAAGTGCTACCTGCTTTGTAAACTGTGCGCAGTGTTGCCAGATGGTCGAAGCCATTTATCTGTAGGTGATTAGCAGAAATCTGTATAAAATCTGTATGATCATAGAAACTTTGTTTTTTTGTAGATTTGACATCTTATCTGTGATTTAATTTATCAAGTCTTTCAAGTGCTTAGGAAATGTTTAGTTTTATTTCAATTTTCATGACATCTTTAACATTTTTTTATAGTCCTATAAATACAATGCCAATAGCCAAGAGGCATATGGCTGAGTGTAGAATCGAATGAAATACATATTTGTAATTAATGGAGATCATGATTATTAAATAATATTTTTCTCTCATGAAAATGAAAATTGTCTCCACTTTTTTATGTAAAACAAGGATTATGTGGTCAGGAACAGAAACAAAATTCATTTACTTAGGATAAAATAATTATACAATCCTTTGAAATCGTCGGCAAAGTCGGATTTAAACTTATCTCGATCAACTAGTGCAATGTGTGCGAAATATCTACCTAAATCTCGGGATTCCCCGACCTATTCTGAACTCTCTGTTATCCACCAAAGCGCCAAGATATCGATATTCTTTATTTTTTTTACCGTGTTCAATTTTAAAATTCATAATTTATTAAACCAAATCAACTTAAAGCATAAAATGATATTTCTTATCAATATGAGAGAATTCTGTATAAAAATCTGTATTCGGAGGCAATCTGTATCATACATCGAAAATCTGTATAAATACGGAGAAATCTGTATATCTGGCAACACTGACTGTGCGCAACAGTAGTGACATTTATACAATAGATTAGAGAGAGACAAAATAAGTGGAAGTTATTCCATTATCAGGGCTACCAGACCTACTGATTTTTCAGTAGATCTACTGATTTCGAACTCTATCTACTGATCTACTGATCTGGGTAGTGAATCTACTGATTTCTTCGAAGTTCGAAAGTCTCATTCACAATTTATATTTTGTTCACCAAGGGCTCAATATTCTGTGATTCTAATACAGTTATAGAACTATTATATTATTATTCTGTGTCGATTTCGTTGTTTTCCTGAATTTTTAATCGGAACCATAGAGATATAATCAGGGCTCTGTGATCTCTATGATCAAAACAGATGGCTGAAAACTAAATGTCTTAAGATTGGGAACTTCCAAGACTCTGGTGGCGGAATTCGGCAACTAACCAAGCTAGTAATGAGCCACGTGTTCGAGTTTATTTGTTCAGTATTCGTCAATAAACTTTTGTTTGAAAGAAAAATTCAAGTTGAAATAGTGAATATTATCCTGCCTAATATGTCTTCGACCAGAAACGACTATTGTTGTATGCCTCAATGCACTTCATGGGCGAAAAAAATGCAAAAATGTATAGGTTTGAGTTTAGAGAAGAATTAGGTGAGTAGAAATGATGTTATCGTTCATACTTCGCCCGATCATAATTCAAAAAAATACAAATTTTTTTTTTTTTTTTTTTTTTCTATCCTTTTTATGTGCTAGGCAACTGTAGGCCATCTACACAGTAACAATCTTTATCGCAAACTCTTTCAATTTATTTTTGGACATTCACACAACCCAACACCACATCCATGCCCTGAGCGGGATTCGAACCCGCGGCCTCCGGCACCACAGTCAGGTGGTCTACCCAACTATGCCACCGTAGCCGGCTAAAAAATACAAATGAATTCAGATGGAAGCATAGAACTAAATGGGAACTTCCAAAACTCTGGTGGCGGGATTCGACAACTAACCACGCTAGTAATAAATGTAAACAATCTCGTGTTGGACAGGTCACTAGGTCAGTCGACGAAGTTTGACCGAAATTTTCATGGAAAATTTAAATTATGATTGACTTGAGATCATTGTTGGATTACTTTGTGATATAGATTATAATATTGATCATTATATAACTAATTTTATGGCACTTGATTGATATAAAGACTACAACCAGTAAGTGTATTCATATATGTTTGTCAAACTTACATTATATTTAAAAGTTCTTTCAGTTACTATTTGCGAATGATTAAGAAGGGACTCAGTTGATTAGAATTTCTGGAGTACATAGGAGCTTCAACTTCTAATTCTAGAGTCCTTGTAGAAGGAGAAGAGGTTCTAAATGTAGATCATGTAATCGTGTGTGACAAAACAAATTGTGGTCCCAGTTTTATAGATATTTGTTCTTTATGTTTACAAAGTAGTGCCCTTAATTCAGTACCACGAAAAATTGATGGCCCATTAATGTGGAGAATGGTAAACTTAAAATAGAAGGTATGGTATATTCTTGTGAAGTCGGAGCACGGAGGAGGTGTAAACATATTACTGATGTATTAATTAAAGTTCAGGTGCATGATGTTCTAGTTTATTTATGAGAATATAGTGTCAAATTGAACCAGATAAAGCTTTTGTAAAACAGTTACCAATAATTGGAATGATTTTTTCAAAATATGATACATATATTATGTGAAAATAATTATTAACAATAAGTGTAATGTTTGAGGTATAATAAAGATTATCTGGATGTAGGTCCAGGTTAAGTACTCTTCGGTCTATTAGTTATCCTTCAGACGCATTTCCAACATTTATATTTGGTTTTCCGGAGGTAAGAAGTGAAAACTCAAACCTATACATTTTGGCATTTTTTCGCCCATGAATTGCATTGAGGCACACAACAATAGTCGTTTCTGGTCGAAGACATATTAGGCAGGATAATATTCATTATTTCAACTTTAATTTTTCTTTTAAACTAAAGTTTATTGACGAATACTGAACAATTAAACTCGAACACGTGGCTCATTACTAGCTTGGTTAGTTGCCGAATCCCGCCGCCAGAGTTTTGGAAGTTCCCAATTCCCTATAAACTTGCTATTTATGAACAAGAAATACGTCAATACTAAATGAACTCTATGATACCACAGAATTAAATGTCCATATTAGACTCTATGAAGATTCTACTGAATTCTACTGAAATTTCATTCTTCGTCCTACTGAAATCGTAAAATTTGATCTGGCAGCCCTGTGGTTCTAGGGCATGGTAGGTATAAGAATACAGGTATGCTACTAACGGAGCTTATTTTCGTTCAACTGGCGCATGACGTCACTTCGAGCAACACCATAGCAACACGCGGAGAATAGGAAGGTAAACAAAACATCAAGACAAATAATTTCTCATTTCACGGTCAGTTCTAAATCGTTCAGCTTCAGTTTGTGTTACATTTATTTAATATTAGATCTTTGAAGAAGAAACCATGCCGAATTGTGCTGTATCGACTTGTAAAAATAATAATCGAAGAACCAAGGGAAAAGCTGTCAAATATTATAAATTTCCAAAAAATGAAGAATTGGCTAAGCAATGGATTGTTGCATGCCTTAGGGATGACCCGATCAATTTCATGAAATTTGTATTCACTTTCAGCAACTGTATGTTCTATTCATTTCGAGGATAGATTCATTGAAGTTCCACTGAAACATAGGCTACTAAAATATCCACCTGAGAACACGCGTTTTTTGAAGGACGATGCTGTTCCAACACTGAATTTGCCTGGAATGTTTAAGAAAGAAGATAAAACACAAGCAGAACGAATAGAAAAACGAAAAATCCTGAAGGATATGCAGAATATTTCGGATGCACCGTCAACAAGTAATGTATCGGAGGAAGTAACAATTCCTACGAATGATATGGAATTTCTTGAAGTTCCTGTAGATGAGATGGAATTGGTTGAAGTTCCTATAGATGAGATGGAATTGGTTGAAGTTCCTGTAGATGATATGGAATTTGTTGAAGACTCGGTTGAATATCCTGTTTATTATATGGAATTTGTTGAAGATCCTGTTGAAAATAGGGCTCCTGTAAATCTTGAATTTGCTGAGCAGCAAGTGGATATGCCATTGCATGATGAATTATTGCCTCCACCATTAATAAGGTAAGTTTTTTTTCCTACGTATGTAATTGTACTAAGTCGTATTTGTTTTTTCTAGTACTGAAATTGAAGTAAGTCATCTTAAGAAGAGAATTGAGGAACTAGAGCAACAAAATGCAGATTTATTGAATAGGGTTGAAAGACAAACAAAAATAATTCAACGATATGAGGAGTCGTTGGCAAAGGTTTTTAGCAAAGGGCAAATACGAAAATTGCTGGAAACAAATGTGGAAAAAAGAATACGTTGGTCACCTGAGGATATGACAGCTGCTATTTCTTTACGCAGTGTTAGTCCGAAAGCTTAAAGGTATTTACGAACCAATAATTACCCTCTACCGGCAATGTCCACATTGAGAAGATGGATCTCGAAGATTGATGTCAATCCAGGAATTTTAAAAACTGTAATTAGTTTGATGGAGAAGAAAGCTGATTATTTGGAAAAAAATGAGAGGCTTTGTGTCCTAACGTTTGATGAAATTTATATTTCAAACAAAATTGAAATTGATAAGAAATATGAACAGGTTGTTGGACCTCACACCTCTTGCCAAACTGTAGTAGTTCGAGGATTGGTTTCGAAATGGAAACAACCAATATATTATGATTTTGATCAGCCAATGACAAAACAGATTTTGGTAAAAATTATTTCTGAATTGTATAAGGCTAAATTCATAGTTGTTGCGATTGCGAGTGATATGGGCACTGGAAATATTTCATTGTGGTCACAATTAAATATCGGATATGACAAAACATTTCCAACATCCCTGTGATGATACTTTAAAAGTTTTTGCATATGCTGATGTTCCACATCTGATGAAGCTAGCTAGAAATCACCTTCTAGATAATGGCTTTTGTATTGAGAAGAAAATCATTAACAGGGAGCATCTCGAAGCTCTTCTGAATATTTCGACATCAGAATTGACTTTCGCGCATAAAATAAGTCAACAGCATCTGCTGGTCAAAGGGTCCTTGCGACAGCGAGTAAAACCTGCTGTTCAGGTATTCTCAAATTCTGTGGCAAAAGCCATTGAATATTGTGGCCAGAAGGGATTAATGCCTGAAAACTGGGATACAGCTGCTGAAATGTTCAAGATGCTAAACGATTGGTTCGACCTGTTCAATTCCCATTGTAAAGTAGTTGGAAATTGTCCAGGGCGAAATGCATTTGGAACAGATTTAAAGAATCAGAGAGATCTGCTCCATAAAGTTACAAGGTTTGTCTCATCTATTAGGGTTGGCAAACATAAACTATTAATACCATTTCAAAAAGGTATGTTGCTCTGCAATCAATCTCTTGAGAATATGTATGATTATTTACACGAAAAATATAATATTGAATATATATTGACCTCTCGCCTCAATCAGGATGTATTAGAAAATTTATTTTCCTATTTGAGAGGAATGGGTGGAGCAAATGACCATCCATCCCCATTAGACCTTAAGTATAGATTCCGGTGGTATATTTTGGGGAAACATTCGGCAGCCATATTCACTGAACATAGAAATACAGAAGAGACGGATGAATCATGCCTGTTGAATATTATGGATGACTCCTCTGAAACATGCTTGTCACAAGAAATCCTATTATCACTGGTGGATGATTCAGTTGTGGAGAGTGCAATAAGTCATGAAGAGGAGCAAGCAGCAGTAATTTCATTTGTGGAACCTCCTCACATATATGAAGAAGAACTAACTACATGAAGAAGTTTCATCTCTTCTTAAGGACTTTGAAAGCATGGAACAGGTCAATAGTGAATCTCTGAAATATATTGCTGGATATGTTGCTCATAAGTACAAGAAGAAATGTAATTTGGGAGTTCCTACAAAAAAATCTGGATAGAAAAGGGGAGCCAGACTGGCTTCAAACCATTTCACTTGGATCGCTTCTACACCCTAATGAAGATTTGTGGGAGCTTACACAAAAACTTGATGCAGAATTCAATAGAATTCATGGAAATTCATTATCGAAAAATAAATTCATTTTCCATGAATTGGCCAATAAAGCAATAGCTGAAGTTGATAGCACTTCTGTACCATTTGAAGTTGTTTTGTGCCTGAGCAGAACACGCATTTATATACGATTAAGAGATGAATAGGCGAATCAGTTTCAGAAATTGCCAAAGAACCCTCGAGAGGAAGATGTCAAAGTTTACAAATAAAAAAAATTAAATTTTATCATTTCCAGAGTGTTTTTTTTTAATCTCACACCTTGCTCCAAATTTATTTACTTGACATTATTATATTAATTTATATATATTTATATATATATATAAAACATTATAATAATAATAACAGTTATTTATTGAACAAGTCAAATGGCCATCGACCGGAGTCCTTCAGCCCCCCAACATTATATTTTTCTCAATTCAATTATTACCATTTCGAAATATTAGCATTTGAGATATTATATTATAAAGGCAACAGTCAAGTATACAAAAATTAATAATAACAATTCATAATTGAAGCGTTAAGTGGACAAAGGTGTTATATCGAATTTTCAATATTGTGGTTTTCCACTTATAACGCTTCAATTATATATTAGGCTGAATCAAAAAAATCGATTATAGTTTTTTTTTCGAAACTCCCACTTGAAAATCTCCGGGAAGGTATAATAATCTATTATCTATTTAAACATAATACGAGCAAAGATCATAACATATTCTTATAGACAATTTGACGCTCTATAAAAAAGGTGTCCTGTAAATTTTCGATAATTCTACTATTTTAAAAGATATTCAAGGCCAAAGATGAACCTACGAAAAAATTAAAGGATTTATCCACTTTTTTGCTGATTTATCAGACTTTTTGTAAATTTTTTTGTAGAGCGTCAAATTCTCTACAAGAATATGTTAAGATCTCAGCCGACCGATGAGCCAAAAGTTAAAAAAATTTCCAATGTTTAAAACAAATTTCGCCCATGTTATTTGTATTATTTTCAACTTGGCGCCAACTGTCATGACGTCACTTCGAGCAAAAGGTGGGAGTGAGATATCTTCCATCCTTCTCGCCGATGCGTATGAGCATCAGTGAACTCTATATATATACCTGGAAGGGACTCGCCTTGGGAGAAAAGTGAGGCAAACCGATTTCTTAGGCAACCCGCATTGCTTACGGATATCTATCTCTTTCTATCTCATTGCAGTTAATGGAACGCTCGCGAATTTCTTTGTTTATTTTAAATTTTGTATGCTTATTTAGAAGTAAACGTGATTTTTTTTCTGAACAATTTATCAGGATTAAAGTAATAAAGCAAATAGTGCACGGTTCAAGTCAAATTTTACTGTTCTCCTATGTGGTTGGTAAATAAAATGAAAAGTTAATGGAACGCTCGCGACTTCTTTTGAATATTTTAAATTTTGCATGCTTAATTAGAAGTAAGCGTGAATTTATTTGTGAACAATTCATCAATTTTCAAGTAATAAAGCAAATAGTGCATGGTTCAAGTCAAATATTAACTGTTCTCCTATGTGGTTGGTAAATAAAATGAAAAGTTAATGGAACGCACGTGACTTCTTTTAAATATTTTAAATTTTGCATACTTAATTAGAAGTAAGCGTGAATTTATTTGTGAACAATTAATCAATTTTAAAGTAATAAAGCAAATAGTGCATGGTTCAAGTCAAATTTTAACTGTTCTCCTATGTGGTTGGTAAATAAAATGAAAAGTTAATGGAACGCTCGCGACTTCTTTTGAATATTTTAAATTTTGCATGCTTAATTAGAAGTACGCGTGAATTTATTTGTGAACAATTCATCAATTTTCAAGTAATAAAGCAAATAGTGCATGGTTCAAGTCAAATTTTAACTGTTCTCCTATGTGGTTGGTAAATAAAATGAAAAGAAAATCAGATGTGCAAATTTTATTTAAATATTAAAATACACTGTACATACATATAGCTGCTACTACTACTTATATAAAAATTACTTAACAGTTGCTAAATAAAACCAGTTTTGTAAGTTTTTGTCTTACTGGGCATTTTTTCCTTGCAACTCTAAATTTAATTGCCTACTGTGGTGATACATTCGGCACTTCAAATATAATATATTGTTATTTTCCGAATAATTTGTATTTCATGACATTCCTCAACTAAAAATTCTTGAATAACCGGATGTTTAGGTTTAAGTGTTTTGACTTTTCTTCATAATAATGTATCTTCATTAGATGAAACAGTTTGAGTTGCATGATCAGTCAACGTTTTAACTTAAATAAAAAAAAATATATTTTTTTCATATATACACCATAAAGGTACCTACCACTTTTCTTATTTTCCGTCGAGGTTCAACAATTTTCGGTAACAAATGCTTGGGATATGAAAATATACTAGGAACAGCATCTGGTTTCAATAATTTAGAGGTACATCCAGGTCTCACTATGTAATAATCAGTAGGAAGAAAATGCTCCCCACAAAAGTTTGCTTGTTTTAGATGGAGCCCATTTCTTCCTGCGAACTGCCAAAATCCATAACTTTAGGATATCAGGTCGTTTGAATGGAAACCTATAAACAATAAATCCACCTTAAATCCATCAATGTTCTTGCTATTGATACCTATTTATTATTTTATATTCAAATCTAAATATTATAAACTCACCCATGAAAAGATATTCGCCGATAATCTTGCTCGTTCTTGCATCCAAACGCTACACAATATACCTATAACCATTTTTATTTATTGTTAAAACTATCAAAAGTCTGAAACTATGGCCAATCACAACTTGCACTAACAAAATTCTGTACTTTTTGAACTTCACACGATAAAGGGAGCTGAACTAATGGCATACCAAAACGAAATAAATGTTCATCTTCAATAATATTGCACATTCCAAACGAAGGTAATCCCCAAACTACCTGAATTTCAAAGTAAAAGATAATTAATGCACATAAACATAACTCGCTTGTATGAGTGCAACAAAGACAGGTTACCGTAAATAGTGCTATCTTTGTCTTCATTGCCCCTGACTCACTTTTCAAACGCAGTTTGTATGGACGTATCCCTTCCAGTTAGTATAGAGTTCATTGATGAGCATACCTGTATTCTTATACCATGTTCTAGGGGGTGTCCGCTTGTTGAAGTATATGTCATTTTACAAAAGAATTAGAATGGTGCTCTGTGGTTCGTTTTTTGAATTTTCGGAATTTATATTATTCTGTGTTCGAAAAGAAATATTCTTCAAAATGAAACAAAGCTTTATAAACAATAATTTCTTTATTAAAATAATTTTTACAATTGCATATGTATTAAATATTCCATTAAAGAATAAAACAAGTACATAAATGCCTTACACCTTTTCGAATGTGAATATAATTTAGGTAGCAGTTTTCTAGAACAAATTCAGTAGAAATCAGTTATAGCGACATCGGAAGTACTGCATGTTTAGGACGCTATATCCGATAATCGTTATAAGCAATGTACTATGTAGGTGTAGGGATCTCACCAGGACCTTACCCTTTAGTCGTTATAACTGGTTTCTACTGTAAGTACAATTTGCTTATAGAGAAACTAAAATCCATGACACAATGCAATGAAACAAACAAAATTTTTGACCAACCACAAGTCTTAGATTATTCCAAAATTAGAATACAAATTGGAATTTGATTTACGTTGTTTCAAGTTCTTGGAGATATAACTACCAAATTCCCCAACAATTATCTGAATCAAATGTCTATTACAGTTTGATGTTTATGAATTAAAGATAAAAAAATATTTGTGTGTCAACACTCATTCACAACGGTCTTTCAAATATCATTATGATCAGAATTGTCACTTCACTAAATCACAATAACCCTGATTCATCTAAGGAGGGGAAGAGGCATCCACGGTCACAATAGACAGTCAAAATCAGGTAGAATCCATCAATGCAGGATATGACCGTCAATATCACCCTTTACTGAAAAAAGAAACAAATATCATTTTTACATATCAAGTAATAGAAGTTTTGAAATATAAATATTTCCGATCAATTTGGTCAGGAAGATCTTAATAGGTTGGTTCTATCAGAATTAAGTTAATGTATAATCCTGGTATAACCCTTATCGTTCCTAAAAAAATGCTCCTCAGTAAACTATTCACGTTATTTACAATAGTCGAATTTAAGCGAGTAACTGGAGCAGAGCGGTTAAGACATATCTCTTCCTAAACATAACCGATCGGTTATAATAGCAAGGGATTGGTCCAACACGCTCTGTTCCAATTGCTCGCTTAAATTCGACTATTGTGTGCTATAATTAATATCACAGTGAATTTTAGGCTGGAATCGCCAGACATCGTCATTGTGTGAGTTCATCATCTGAGAATTATTAGATGGTGATGGTTGATTTTAAAGCTGGAATTTCCTGACATAGTCATGCTCATTGTATGAATGAATCACTTGAGATGATTGAGGCACTGCCTTTTTGTTCAGATGATCCTATAGACAGAGAGCGTTATATTTGAAATCCGATACTGAAAAATGATCAACACATAAGCGAAAATAGTAATATGTTGGCTAGGAAATATTTTACGAATATCATTCCAAGTTTTCTGGATGGAGGATGGAGAGGTCTTTGTGGAAGATTTTTTGCAAACAGGAGCTCAATTGCTGATCTATGAATTTTTGCAAGAAAGATATTAACAAGAATACTTACCATCTTTACGGTACAATGAGCAGCTGAAACTGAAACTTATATTCACATGGGCGTTATATTTATTCTTGGTATAACAATACAACAAACGAAACAACAAACTAGAAAATCTCACGTACATCTTGTCAACAAACAGCTTTGCCACTTTTATTTCTCTTTGTCAATTGTCATGTCCATAGACAAGATATGGTCATGTCATGTCATTCATCGTCATCCATTTGAACCTATCTACGACATACGACATACTTCAAAATAAATGTCAAAATAAGTGGAAACGTATGTCTTGTTTGTTGCCGCTTTTCCCACTGTCGCTTCACCCCCCTGTAGCTAGTGAGATATAAAGATTCATGAACTCATATTTAAACTGGTTCAATTAGCGTTTCTTTCTTAGAATCTTAGAAATAAGAATATATCCATAGGAATTGTAGTTTTGCCGGAAATCGAGATAAACCGTTTGTTACCCTTAATATCTCACCCCCTTCTCGAGCTCAGATCGCTCGTAAATTATTTTTCCTATCATTTTTGTTATATTCTCTTCCTTTTACAACGGTTTTCATTCTACTATATTTTTTTTCCGTTTCAAAAATTATCGACCCTGGTCTAAAATGAATAGTTTTGAAATTGTTACAAAATCATATAATATCGTCAATTTGAATGAGTTAAGTGTTAAAACATCCCTTTATTTATATTCTTGAGCGAAACGCGAAATGGATTGTGTAATTGTGGACTTCATTAATGGCATGCAGACATTATTCAAAAATGTTGCATTCATACACATTGGAGGGATGGTAATGAAGAATATATTGTCAACATTAATACCCGATATTACGAAGATTATTTGCTCATTAGCTATTTTGAGAGATAATTCTTCAATCTTCTTCGCACACGCTTCAATCCTATTCAAAATCAGGGTCAAGCACCCCCGTCAGGGGGTAGAAGTTACGGGGATGAAAAAAGCCGACGAATTCTTCCCCCTCTTATCAAAATCAGAAGTTCCTCCCACTGTATATAGATTCACAATTTTTTTTGTAATTTGAGGAATAAAGGGTGTTCTCAGAGCCGAGTTTACTGTGTGATATTGTTGACATTTAGATTGCTGCACGTATGAAAAAATGAACAAACCGTTAATCTGTTTTATACTTCAACCTTTGATGTTTTAAATTAAGTGTTCACCCCCTGTTAAACAAAAAACCTTTTTTTCAGGCCAACAAATAAAAAGGACAGACTGAACCAGAAGAGAGAAAAAGATGATAACCGACTGACGAAGCTGATGCTGATAATATTTCTCTGTTTCTTGTGCTGTTTTTTACCACTAATGATGATGAACGTCTGCGATGATGACGTTACCTACCCTTCACTCCATGTTGTGGCCTCCATTTTGGCATGGGCATCCAGTGTTGTGAACCCTTTCATTTATGCAGCGAGCAATCGTCAATATCGAAGCGCCTATTCCAAACTATTTCGTATATTCCAATCTACCGTAGCAGTCTCCAAACCTGTCTCCGGGTCTACTGAATTTAGAGCGATGGAAAAAAATAGTCACCCATTCACTTCGAAAGTTCATCTAGATCTTACCTGAATATTTCCAAACACGTAATATTTCCCCTTTTCAGCTCTAGGTAACTTGTTGAAATAATTGGTGCGACCATCAGCAGCAATTTAAGACATCACAATCGTATGCGTATATCTTAAAATGCAAGAAAATTTTCGGGATATAGGCATGCGTGGTTAAGTGTCAATATGTTTTGGTATTGAACCTAGAGTATTACTCTAATACTTATGCCCGGTATATATCAAGTATATGTTACTAACATCTGTTCTGGACTAAAATTCATTTTCTCCCACTGAAGAACAGTGTTGAACTTTTCTCACGAATTAGCGAGAGCTTAATTCGCAAATGTTGTATTGTTACCATAAAAATGCATTAGTGATTAAGATGAAGAAAGATTTATTTATATATTTTTTAAGGATTTAGTACTTTGTTATTATAAAATAAATTTTCGAAGCAATATTCCGTTTATGTAACCCTTACATCTTGATTATTGATAAAAGTATAAATATATACAGGGTGAGTTTTGGACCACTGCATTAATTTTAACCAAAGATTCCCCTCATCAAATGAAACACTTTTTTCATTGAACATTTTTCCAAATTCAGCTCAGGTAAAAAGATACAGGCTGTTGAAATTTTAAGTAATCATTAAAGGATACTGTGGGAGGTATACTCATTATTGAAAGGTTTTTTTCTGGGTTTTCTCTGCCAAACTCTGAAAAATAACTATAAAATAAAAATTAATTATTTTGTGATTTGCTTCTGCGTAAGAAACACAGGATATTTGTCAGGAGCAATCAATTGAACAATGTTGCCTAACAAACAACATCAACGAAGAAACAACTATATCGTTTCTTCGTTGATGTTAACTTTTTACCTGAGCCGAATCTGGAAAAATGGTAAATGAAAAAAGTGTTTCATTTGATGAGAGGAATCTTTGGTTAAAATTAATGCAGTGTTCAAAGACTCACCCTGTATAATATTCAATAGTCTTTTTGAAATGAATTCATTGTTATGATATTATTGATATCATACCTGTGTGTATGTATAGTAGAACAGTAGAAATTTACACCGATATCCGATAATATCATTACTGCAATCACGCATCTCGCGAAATTTGCTCATATCGACATTATAGGTCGATTTATCTTATTAAATGGTCCCTTTCTGGGTTTTCTCTCCCAAACTAAGAAATATATCTATACAGGGTGTTTCACGAATGATTGTACAGACTTTCAGTGCAGATGCAGGACATTTTGTTGAGTCTAAATCAGTGTTCGAAATATATCCTAACTATATTCGTTTAAAAGATGCAGGATGCTTTATGTATTTTATCAAAAACTTTCACTCGCCATAAAGCTCTTGAACGACTGCATGGATTTTCATGAAAATTTCAGAGAATCAGTATAGGCTCAGTATGTGTTCTGTGGTATAGGCCAATGCCTAATACTAGCTCATAATGACTTGTTGATTGCGCAGGTCTGGACAGAGAAAATTATCTTCTTCATTCCAAAAATCTTGTAAAAGACCCAGTACGCATAAAATTTTCGAGAAGTTTTTCTCAGAATCTACAATAAATACTCTTTCAAACAAGCCTATTGGCAATAATGGCTCACTTCGTGTCAATATTTTATGAACCATATTGAATATTTGGAATTTCAATTTATAATAAACACGGACCTGTGAATATCCGAATAATAATGCGTTAAATTCATATTGAATCAATTGAAATTCTCAGTATCATCACTTAATTATCGTATTGCATCTTATTCCATCCAATAGAAATGAATTTAGGAGTTCCACATTTGATTACGTTATTTGTACCTATAACAAAGGTAACCTGAAACCTGATAATTGAAACGATATAGAAATATTCATTTTCGAATTATTCATCTTTGAAAATTATTTTTTCCAATAAACTGAACCACAGATGTTAGCATAATTGAAGATTTCATGCCAAATAATCGAAAACTCGAATTAAATATCGATAGAAGTGTGAAAAATGAGGGAATGAGTATATGCCTATGACTAATATTCTCTAATAACGACTTGTTGATAGCGCAGGTACGGACTGAGAAAATTTTGTTCTTTATTCCACATCTTGTAAAACACCCTGTACATCCAATTTTGAAGAAGTGAAATTTTTCTCAGAATCTACAATAAATATTCTTTGAAACAAGCCTATTGGCAACAATGGCACACTTCGCATCAATATTTTATGAACCATTGAATATCTGGAATTTTTAATTAATCATAAACACGGACCTGTTTGTGCCTCCGAATAATGCGTTAATAGTAATTGAATTTCTCAGTATCATGACTTCAGGAATGTGGTGTATCTTATTTCACCCAATACACAAATTCAGGGTTCCGTCTTCAGATTACCCAAAAGAGTTTTTCAAAAAAATACTGCTATGTTCAAAAACATGGTTCAAATGATAGAAATTCTCATTCTCGAACTATTTATCTTTGAAAACTCTTTGTTTTGAATAACTGAAACAGATGGTAGCAGAATCAAAGATTTCGTAGAAACAAAAACACAAAAAAATATTGAACATTCAAGCGAACTAATTATAAAAGGGAATTAAAGCAATGAGAATGTGATTTATTCTCGAAAATTCTCCTACTTTTTTTGACACTTGCTAGATCTTGTATTGAATGTGCTGTAGCTTCCATTAGCCTTTTCAGTCGATTATTTATCTCCTCGCATGCAGCATTTTAATGGAGTTTATCTAGATCATTGGTTCGGTACAGGGGGACCTCATGACTGGCCTACAAGATCCCCAGATCTTATAGCATGGATTATTTCCTCTGGGGATACTTGTAAAATAGAGATTTTTTTCTCATTTATTGTCAATTGTATTAGTTGAATATGTTAATTTATAAGATACATTTTACCTTTTAATTCAATCTAAAATGGACTCAAGAATAAAGTCCATTTTAATAGTCCAAATAAATGTTCTGTTGGGAAATATAGGTCTAATCAACCAAAACACAAGAAACTATATCCTTCACACTTCTATATCGATACTTAATTCGAGTTTTCGATTATTTGGCATGAAATCTTCAATTATGCTGACATCTGTGGTTCAGTTATTCGAAAAAATAATTTTCAAAGATGAATAATTCGGAAATGAGTATTTCTATATCGTTTCTAAGTATTATCAGGTTTCAGATTACCTTTGTTATAGGTACAAATAAGGCAATCAAATGTGGAACTCCTGAATTCATTTTTATTGGATGGAATAAGATGCAGTACTATAATTAAGTGATGATACTGAGAATTTCAATTGATTCAATATGAATTAACGCATTATTCGGATATTCACAGGTCCGTGTTTAATTATTTATTATAAATTGAAATTCCAAATATTCAATGGTTCATAAAATATTGACACGAAGTGTGCCATTATTGCCAATAGGCAATAAAGAAAGAGTATTTATTGTAGATTCTGAGAAAAACTTCTTGAAAATTTTAGGTATACTGGGTCTTTTACAAGATTTTTGGAATAAAGAAGATACTTTTCTCAGTCCAGACCTGCGCTATCAACGAGTCATTATGAGCGAATATTAGGCATAGGCCTATACTCATTCTCTGAAATTTTCATGAAAATCCATGCAGGCGTTCAAGAGCTTTATGCCGAGTGAAAGTTTTTGATAAAACACATAAAACATCCTGTATTTTTTAAACGAATATAGTTAGGACATATTTCGAAAACTGATTTAGACTCACCCAATTATCCTGCATCTGTATATTCCGAGGAACAAGAGCGTCAAAAAGTGGGAAAGCCTTGGCGCTCTTGTTCAAATTTTGACAAATCATATCTCCGAAAGTATTGGTTTTTCAGAGTTGGGAATGATATCAATGGATTCTTATGATAGAACTGCATCATAAAAGAAATTAAATTAAAATAATAGTTTATTTATCAAGAGTAAATGAGCAATATGCAATGATTTAACATTGTCTAATGGGTTGTTGCAACATAAACTCTGTGAATTGTTTCCACAACTCGAAATACTTAAGGAAATGTCTGGAGCAAGGCTGGAGACAATCATGGCAGATTGCCCATTTTGCGGATATTTGAATATATATATCAGGGATGTTGCGAATATTCGCATCCGCATCCGCAAATGCGGAACTTCCGCATAGATTTGGACATCTGCATCCGCATCCGCATCCGCATTAATCAATGCGGATGTTCATGCGGATGCGAATATCATGCAAGTAGCGCTAGCGACAAGAAAGAATTTGGGCGGGTCCTACTGTTTATTAAGTATAATGCTCCTATTTTTAATTTCACTTACTAATATAAGAACCAGTAGGTGTTTAATATAAAAATTGGTTCAAGCCCTGTGGACAGGAGCTTTCAGGCGCTCTAGTTCAAACAGACAAATTATATCTCCGAAAGTATTGGTTTCTCAGTGTTGAGAATTATATCAATGTATTCTTATGATAGAACTGCATCATGAAGGAAATTCAATTCAAATAATAGTTTATTTATTTATCAAGATTAAATGAGCAATCTGAGAATGAGAATTGCACCATGGAAGAAATCAAATTGAAATAGCTGAAATGAATTTTACTCTCTCTTATAGAATAGGATGACATGTACGAGTATGAACACAGAGCATATAATAAGGCTTAGATAGAATAATTATAGCATTTTGTGAAAACATAGAAGTACGATTCATTATTGAAATTTCGAAAAATCATATCTCCGAAAGTATTAGCTTGTTGTAGTTAAAAATGATATAATGGATTTTTATGGTGAAACTGCTTCTTAAATGGAAATTGAATTTGAAATTTGCTCCTTAAAAAAAAAATTTTTTTTCGTTACTCCATCTGGCCTATTTTGCCCAATAACGAACTTAACCGAGATATTCATCTCCCTAACCTACTCTGAAAATTTCAACTGTCTAGCTCATTCCGTTCGAGAGTTTTAGAAAAACAGTTTTTAAATTTTCTAAATTTTTTTTTACACTTTGCGGTATCCTGTTCAATACAAAACATGCATATAAAGGTCATGATTCTATAATTTGATGCTAAATTTCAGATAGATCGAGTGATCGGTTTCGGAAATATTCATAAAAAATATTTTTACTAAAATCGGCCATATCTCCGAAACCGCTTGATGGATTTCGCCTATTAACGAACTCGTCCGAGATATTTACGCTCCAAACCCACCTTGCAAATTTCAATCTTCTAACTCTTTTCGTTCGAGAGTTATCGTGCCTACGGCCGGCCGGCCGGACCGAATAGATTTCGACCTCGGATTCTTGATCAGTGAGTCGAACCAAATCGTTCGAGACCATTTTCAGCCAAAAATTCGAAAATTACAGACATTTGGGCAAATTGATAAGTACTCTGTTCCGAGGAACTAGAGCGCCAAAAATAGATACTTATGTTTGATTTGATTACAATAAAAATGTTGATAATTAAGTCATCATGTTTCAATTCTTCATTAATAGACTTTATTTACATAATCTCTTAAACATCCGCATCCGCATCCGCATCCGCGGATGTGAGCTTTCAAAACTCCGCATCCGCATCCGCATCCGCGGATGTGAAAAAATCAGCATCCGCAACATCCCTGATATATATATAGGCTGACAAACAAATTATTTTAATAGTTTATTTCATTTGTTTGAAAAATTAAATGTTTTATATTCTTGTTTTACTTTATTTGAAAACTTATCTCATTTTATGACAAAATATAATGTAGATCAATATTTCAGCATTGTTTTGGTAGCAAAATTATGAAAATACTGTTTATAAGGTACATATCTCACTACTCAAGGAATTAAAAAGTATATTTAATCATATCTCCAAAAAAAAAATTGAATTCTAAATTTGTAATGTAAAAAAAATATTCCGTTGTATATTTAGCACATAGCCCTCTTTATCTTAAACAGTTCATAATGTTCTAAAACTTGTCTCATTTTACTTGAAATTTGTTTAAAAATCGCCTTATCCACCGCTATCATTGTCACTGGCCTTTTTTTTTGTAATACCATATTATTTATAGTTGGAGCTATCACTTTTCAAACAAGGTATATGGTTATACTTATGCCTATATCTTTCTCTTCAAGTATTTCTGGTCTAACATATAATGTTTCTCACATTTTTGCTCAAAATGATTTGAGATGGATAAGACGAGTTTTGGGTATTCAAGTGGTAGTGCTGATAAGTCAGAGGTATGGATATTGTGGACAAGTTTTCCACTCTCAGGAAAATCATATGAAATGAAAAGAATATATATGACTTTTTAGAAGGCCTTTTTGATCTGAAGTAAAATTACATAAACTGCACATATGTTTCTCTTCCGGATTAAACTCTTCTGTATTTTTTTCATTCAAATGAGCTGTTTCTATATGCAGTTTGAGATGTCTCTTTGCTGCACTATAAGGACATAAATGACACTTATTTTTCTTGTTTGAGTGAATGCTTTTTATATGTCTTCTGAGATTATTTCTACGACCTGTAATGTATGGACATAAATGACACTTATGTTTCTTGTTCAAATGAACGCTTTCTATATGCGTTTTGAGAGAACCTTTATAACCTGTAGTAAGTGGACATAAATGGCACTTATATTTCCTGTTTAAGTGAAAGCTTTCTATATGATTTTTTAGATTGCTTCTATGACCTGCAGCGTATGGACATAAATGACACTTATGTTTCTTGTTCAAGTGAATGCTTTCTATATGTTCTTTAAGAGAGTTTTTATGAACTGCAATGTATGGACATAAATGACACTTATGTTTCTTGTTCAAATGAACGCTCTCTACATGGGTTTGAGATAATATTTCTGAACTGTAGCGAATGGACATAAATGGCAGTTATATTTCCTGTTTAAGTGAAAGCTTTCTATATGATTTTTTAGAGTGTTTCTATGACCTGCAGCGTATGGACATAAATGACACTTATGTTTCTTGTTCAAGTGAATGATTTCTATATGTTTTTTGAAAGTATCTGTACGACCTGCAATGTATGGACATAAATGACACTTATGTTTCTTGTTCAAGTGAATGCTTTCTATATGTTTTTTGAGAGTATCTGTACGACCTGCAGCGTATGGACATAAATGACACTTATGTTTCTTGTTCAAGTGAATGCTTTCTATATGTTTTTTGAGAGTATCTGTACGACCTGCAATGTATGGACATAAATGACACTTATGTTTCTTGTTCAAGTGAATGCTTTCTATATGATTTTTGAGAGTATCTGTACAACCTGCAATGTATGGACATAAATGACACTTATGTTTCTTGTTCAAGTGAATGCTTTCTATATGTTTTTTGAGAGTATCTGTACGACCTGCAGCGTATGGACATAAATGACACTTATGTTTCTTGTTTGAAGGAATATCTTTATAGATATTGTAATTCTGATTATGGTTAGTAGAGTGATCAGATATGTGACACTGAAGTTCCTTGATATCATGTCTTTCCTCTTCCAATTGGCATTTGCTAATTTCTGAATCAATTATTTCTTGTTGGGAAATGATTTTCATCTTGCTCAGATAGCTTGTTTGACTATTCTCATACTTGCATGAAAATATTTGTTTGTTGTAAATTCCATTTTCATCTTGAAATTGTTCTTCAATGTCCACAATTTCCGGCTTCTCTTCATCGGTTTCACCATCTGGATTAAGCGTACTGAAAATGAGATTCCATGGTGAGAACATAATTTGATGTCCCATAAAAAAATTAACACTTTATAGATATACCTATGTTGCCTCTGAAAACCGACAAATGTTGCGTACTCCACATTGGTAAAACCAACCCAAGGCGTAGTTATTTCATCGAGGGCCGACAACTTACTACTGTGTTAAAACATCGTGATCTTGGAGTTACAATCAACTCCAGGTTAGACTGGTCAGACCACATAGCCACTATTGTGAATAAAGCTCGACAGATGTGCTCTATACTATATAGAAAATTCAAGGGATGTGACGTTAATACCTGTAAGCAGCTGTACCTGTCCTATGTGAGACCAATTTTGGAGCACGCTGGTCCTGTGTGGTGGCCTGGTCTTAAGAGCGAACTAGAGGCACTTGAATCCGTTCAACGTATGTGCACCAGAATACCGTACGGTTACCTTCGACCAGATTACGAAACCCAGTTAAGTATATTCGAGTTGCCCACTTTCGAAAGCCGGCGTGAAAGAGGTGACCTAATAGTCACATACAGAGCACTGCATGATATCTTCGGGGTAGATCTGAGTGGCTTGTTTCCTTTAAACCAAAATCACCTGCAAGGCCACAACCTTAAGTTGTCCAAGGAAAAGTTCCGGACCAAGCAGCGGCAAAACTTTAGCTGCAACAGGATATTTGACCAGTGGAATGGACTCTCCTCAGCTATAGTGACTGCTGATACAGTTAATGGCTTCAAGAAAAATTTCGATAAGGCGACTCAGTGATTTGTTTCTAGTGGTTTGCTTCATTGTTTTGTATATTTTAGTGTTTTCCTTTTCTTTGAGTTTATAAGCTTTGCTTCAACTCTATTCATTGTAATAATAATAATAATAATATAAACCACAAACTGTAAGTAGGTTATTAGCCTTAGAATTTCCTCATGATTCCCTTCTTCTTCTTCTTCTCTCTCTGACTCCCTTCTATCAGGAGTCATGGGCTTAACCTGAGGTTATGTACCCAGTCTCTATATTATGTTCCCACCCCTTCCCAGGGTTGAAAAGGATACTTGACGTGCACAGGACTGGACTTCATGTATTTGTTAGTTAGTTAGTTTTGACTGGCTATAACCTTATTTGAGATGATCTCAAAAAATCAATTACCAATTTAATTACTTCTGTAGACTGGCTGAAAATAATGTCATTTACATGTAGAGGGCAATCCAAATTCAATCCACTCAATCTATTGTATAATAAATCGCAATTTTCTCTGTTGATACTACAATTGAAAAATATATGTGTGATATCACCAAGTTCTCCGCATTGACAATTTGGACTTTCATTAATTTTGATCCTGAATAAATGTTCTGGGGTCAGGCAATGGTTGGATCGTAATCTCATCATCGTTGTTATAGTGTATTTGTTAAATTCAGATTCAAATAAAAAGTATTTACTTGTGGGTTTTTTATCTCTGTTTCTCATGTGTGTGTAAGTTTTCCCCTTTGAGTTTCCCGTACTATTCCATTCCCTAATCCATTGGTCGTTTAATGGGCCCTGTAAGACATTTCTTATATGATTTTGGTCGCCCCTATAATTCAATATGTTATTGCTTTCCGACGCGCCTTGTTTTGCCAGAGCGTCCGCTCGCTCGTTTCCTATAATACCCGAGTGACTTGGCACCCACACACAAATAATGTTTAAGTTTGATTGAGCTGCTTTGAAAAAATATTTTTTTGCATTTATAGATATTATATCGAGATTCCCGGAAAGTTTCCAATTACGAAGTTTAAGTATAGCACTCAAAGAGTCAGAAAATATTACGCAATGTTTCCTTTTTTTCTTTATAATGAATATTAGTGCCTTGCAAATAGCCATCATTTCCGCGGAGAAAACTGACCAGTGGTTAGGGAGTTTGGCCGAATATTCAATATTGAGTGTGTTTGAGTAAATACCAACACCCACCGATTTTGTTTCTAAATTTACTGACGCGTCTGTATATATGTGATCATATCCGATGTATTGCCTTTCTTTAAGGGTTTTAAATTCTATTGGTGTTGTTATTGATCCTTTCTCTAGTTACCGGTGTGAACTTCGCGGCGTTTTTCTAGCAGCACTTTTAAGCCAGCGCGACCGAAACGGACCTCCATTGGCGTACCGTTGCCCTCGCACTCGACGCACTCTCGTTCTTCGGGGAGCGGAAACTTGTAATCCGCCCCGAGATGAATTATACTATTCATTCTATTACGACGTTATTTGGAATTGTAAATTATCATTCGGCTACAATGAAATGCGATTCTGATGAATATATATTTCAAACAAACATAGCAATAATAAGGTAATTAAATTCAAGCAGTTTAATCATAAAATATTGTGTATGGAAACGATCGCGGCAAATCATCCTGATCTTTCGGAATTCGTACGCAATCGACTAGCTCGTAGATTTTATAACCATACAGAACAAGTTTTTGATGCCATTGAATTTTATATTCTATACCAGATGTGACACATCGTATTTTATACCCTTAAGAAACATTTCAACGGACTATTGAATAGGGGAGATATGAACGAATCTGCCGCTGAAAATGTCATCTTCCATTCAACGTTTTCATTTCCACAAAAATTAAGGAAATGAATTTTTGTTTTCAGAACCTACAGAAGCATATAGTGATCATAATTTTTTCACCCATAAGAAAAATTTCAACCGAACTATGAGTACGGGAGAAGTGAATAAATTAGCAGCTAAAAATTTCATTTTCAATTTCGCGTTCTCATTTTCACAAAAATTAAGGAAATGCATTTTTGTTTTCAGTACCTACAAAAGCATATAGTTATCATAATTTTTTCACCAATAAGAAAAATTTCAACCGAACTTTGATACGGGAGAAGTGAATAAATTAGCAGCTAAAAATTTCATTTTCAATTTCGTGTTCTCATTTCCACAAAAATTAAGGAAATGCATTTTTTATTTCAGAACCTACAAAAGCATATAGTTATCATATTTTGTCACCCATAAGAAAATTTTCAACCGACCTTTGAGTACGGGAGAAGTGATTAAATTAGCAGCTAAAAATTTCTGTTTCGATTTCGTGTTTTCATTTCCACAAAAATTAAGGAAATGCTTTTTTGTTTTCAGAACCTACAAAAGCATATTGTTATCATATTAAATCACCCATAAGAAAATTTTCAACTGACCTTTGAGTACGGGAGATACGAATAAATGTGCCGCTAAAATTTTCATTTTCGATTTCGCGTTCTCATTTCCACAAAAATTAAGGAAATGCATTTTTGTTTTCAGAACCTACAAAAGCATATAGTTAACATATTAAATCACCCATAAGAAAATTTTCAACCGACCTTTGAGTACGGAAGATATGAATAAATGTGCCGCTAAAATTTTCATTTTCGATTTCGCGTTCTCATTTCCACAAAAATTAAGGAAATGCATTTTTGTTTTCAGAACCTACAGAAGCATATAGTTATCCTATTTAATCACCCACAAGAAAATTTTCAACCGACCTTTGAGTACGGGAGAAGTGAATAAATTAGCAGCTAAAAATTTCATTTTCAATTTCGTGTTCTCATTTCCACAAAAATTAAGGAAATGCATTTTTTATTTCAGAACCTACAAAAGCATATAGTTATCATATTTTGTCACCCATAAGAAAATTTTCAACCGACCTTTGAGTACGGGAGAAGTGATTAAATTAGCAGCTAAAAATTTCAATTTCAATTTCGTGTTTTCATTTCCACAAAAATTAAGGAAATGCATTTTTGTTTTCAGAACCTACAAAAGCATATAGTTATCATATTAAATCACCCATAAGACAATTTTCAACCGACCTTTGAGTACGGGAGATACGAATAAATGTACCGCTAAAATTTTCATTTTCGATTTCGCGTTCTCATTTCCACAAAAATTAAGGAAATGCATTTTTATTTCAGAACCTGCAAAAGCATATAGTTATCCTATTTAATCACCCACAAGAAAATTTTCAACCGACCTTTGAGTACGGGAGAAGTGAATAAATTAGCAGCTATAAATTTCAATTTCAATTATTTGTTTTCATTTCCACAAAAATTAAGGAAATGCATTTTTGTTTTCAGAACCTAGAAAGCATACAGTTATCGTATTAAATCACCCATAAGAAAATTTTCAACCGACCTTTGAGTACGGGAGATATGAATAAATGTGCCGCTAAAATTTTCATTTTTGATTTCGCGTTCTCATTTCCACAAAAATTAAGGAAATGCATTTTTGTTTTCAGAACCTACAAAAGCATATAGTTATCCTATTTAATCACCCACAAGAAAATTTTCAACCGACCTTTGAGTACGGGAGAAGTGAATAAATTAGCAGCTAAAAATTTCATTTTCAATTTCGCGTTCTCATTTCCACAAAAACTAAGGAAATGCATTTTTGTTTTCAGAAACTACAAAAGCATATAGTTATCATATTTTGTCACCCATAAGAAAATTTTCAACCGAACTATGAGTACGGGAGAAGTGAATAAATTAGCAGCTAAAAATTTCATTTTCAATTTCGCGTTCTCATTTCCACAAAAATTAAGGAAATGCATTTTTGTTTTCAGAAACTACAAAAGCATATAGTTATCATATTTTGTCACCCATAAGAAAATTTTCAACCGAACTATGAGTACGGGAGAAGTGAATAAATTAGCAGCTAAAAATTTCATTTTCAATTTCGCGTTCTCATTTCCACAAAAATTAAGGAAATGCATTTTTGTTTTCAGAACCTACAAAAGCATATAGTTATCATAATTTTTTCACCCATAAGAAAAATTTCAACCGAACTTTGAGTACGGGAGAAGTGAATAAATTAGCAGCTAAAAATTTCATTTTCAATTTCGTGTTCTCATTTCCACAAAAATTAAGGAAATGCATTTTTATTTCAGAACCTACAAAAGCATATAGTTATCATATTTTGTCACCCATAAGAAAATTTTCAACTGACCTTTGAGTACGGGAGAAGTGATTAAATTAGCAGCTAAAAATTTCAATTTCAATTTCGTGTTTTCATTTCCACAAAAATTAAGGAAATGCATTTTTGTTTTCAGAACCTACAAAAGCATATAGTTATCATATTAAATCACCCATAAGAAAATTTTCAACCGACCTTTGAGTACGGGAGATATGAATAAATGTGCCGCTAAAATTTTCATTTTCGATTTCGCGTTCTCATTTCCACAAAAATTAAGGAAATGCAATTTTGTTTTCAGAAACTACAAAAGCATATAGTTATCATATTTTGTCACCCATAAGAAAATTTTCAACCGAACTATGAGTACGGGAGAAGTGAATAAATTAGCAGCTAAAAATTTCAATTTCAATTTCGCGTTCTCATTTCCACAAAAATTAAGGAAATGCATTTTTGTTTTCAGAACCTACAAAAGCATATAGTTATCATAATTTTTTCACCCATAAGAAAAATTTCAACCGAACTTTGAGTACGGGAGAAGTGAATGAATTAGCAGCTAAAAATTTCATTTTCAATTTCGTGTTCTCATTTCCACAAAAATTAAGGAAATGCATTTTTTATTTCAGAACCTACAAAAGCATATAGTTATCATATTTTGTCACCCATAAGAAAATTTTCAACCGACCTTTGAGTACGGGAGAAGTGATTAAATTAGCAGCTAAAAATTTCAATTTCAATTTCGTGTTTTCATTTCCGCAAAAATTAAGGAAATGCATTTTTTATTTCAGAACCTACAAAAGCATATAGTTATCATATTAAGAAAATTTTCAACCGACCTTTGAGTACGGGAGATATGAATAAATGTGCCGCTAAAATTTTCATTTTCGATTTCGCGTTCTCATTTCCACAAAAATTAAGGAAATGCATTTTTGTTTTCAGAACCTACAAAAGCATATAGTTATCATAATTTTTTCACCCATAAGAAAAATTTCAACCGAACTTTGAGTACGGGAGATATGAATAAATGTGCCGCTGAAATTTTCATTTTCGATTTCGCGTAATCATTTCCACAAAAATTAAGGAAATGCATTTTTGTTTTCAGAACCTACAAAAGCATATAGTTATTATATTAAATCACCCATAAGAAAATTTTCAACCGACCTTTGAGTACGGGAGATATGAATAAATGTGCCGCTAAAATTTTCATTTTCGATTTCGCGTTCTCATTTCCACAAAAATTAAGGAAATGCATTTTTGTTTTCAGAACCTACAAAAGCATATAGTTATCATATTAAATCACCCATAAGAAAACTTTCAACCGACCTTTGAGTACGGGAGATATGAATAAATGTGCCGCTGAAATTTTCATTTTCGATTTCGCGTTCTCATTTCCACAAAAATTAAGGAAATGCATTTTTGTTTTCAGAACCTACAAAAGCATATAGTTATCATATTAAATCACCCATAAGAAAATTTTCAACCGACCTTTGAGTACGGGAGATATGAATAAATGTGCCGCTAAAATTTACATTTTCGATTTCGCGTTCTCATTTCCACAAAAATTAAGGAAATGCATTTTTGTTTTCAGAACCTACAAAAGCATATAGTTATCATAATTAATCACCCACAAGAAAATTTTCAACCGACTTTTGAGTACGGGAGAAGAGAATAAATTAGCAGCTAAAAATTTCCTTTTCAATTTCGTGTTCTCATTTCCCCAAAAACTAAGGAAATGCATTTTTTATTTCAGAACCTACAAAAGCATATAGTTATCATATTTTGTCACCCATAAGAAAATTTTCAACCGACCTTTGAGTACGGGAGAAGTGATTAAATTAGCAGCTAAAAATTTCAATTTCAATTTCGTGTTTTCATTTCCACAAAAATTAAGGAAACGCATTTTCGTTTTCAGAACCTACAAAAGCATATAGTTCTCATATTTTGTCACCCATAAGAAAACTATGATGAACACCGATATATAGGTGAGCACGTAAAGGTCGGAATATATTTATTTTCTTGCATTCTATCGAATTTCAAGAGAAATCAAGTGTTATTTTAAATAAACCAATCTTTTAATTCAACATTTAACGTGATTACGTCTTGAGATTGTTCGATTCTGCATTCATGATAAGTACATTGCGAAATTGTTTTCTACAGATTGAGCCTTTTTTCCCCAACTTTGAATTACATTATTATAGTGATGACGTCATCCTTGTAGGTTTGATGTCGTCATCGATGTTTTTTCAAATGCAATCATAGTGTCCTATGATACCTCATGTAAAAGGTCACTCCTGTACTCACCAAACCAACATGCAAAAAAAAAAATATTTTATGCAGGCTGAGCCGGAGAAAAAATGTAAATTAAACTTGGAAATCCATCCAATTTCGAGAAAAATCCTGATAGTGGTAACCAACTACATAATACATAATTGTGAGTGGTTACGATCTCGATGTAGGTCACCTTATTTTTATACAAAATAAAATTGTCATGTGACACCTCCTTCAAAAGCTCTTCAGTACTGCATGATAATTACAGTTACATGTTGTTTTCTACACAATCAGCCCAAAAAAGGAATTAAGGTTGAATATCGAATAAATTTCTAGGCAAATCTTCAAACTGCTTATTATTTTCTTCTCCAACCTTTGATGAAACTTACGTTTCATCACGTTACGTCATGAGTATAGGTTTGGTGACGTCATTGATGTTTTTTTGAATACATTAGGGAATTATTATATAAAGGGTAAGCCAGAAAAAGAATGTAAATTAAAGTTGGAAGGAAATCCATGCAATTTCTAGAAAAATCCTGATAGGGATTACTCCTCATTAGTTTTCCTTTCATTTTAAAATCCGACGATCGATGTATATCGCTACATAAAAAATCAGTGACGGCGGAATTCGAAACTGGGAAGTTGAAAAATCTGGAATTTTTTTTTTAAATAATGCAGGAAACGAAAGGCATCTAGAAACGAATGAAATAAATTTTAAAACAGTCCACTATGGTAGAACCATAAAATATTTTCTTAAAGACAGTTTAGATGATGGGGTGATAACAAATAAGATTATTATGGGAGTTGCCGAATAATATTGAGGTGTCGGTTTCATTTCAATTATCTAAGATTTAGGATTTGTACCTCATCTTGTTGGAAACATTTTTATTTTCCGACATAAACATTCCAAACGGTTGTTGGTGATTCCATATTCAGCATAATATTTGTTGTTAAATGGAGAATTTTTATGGTGTCCATTAGTGAGAATGATTGAAGGTTCTTTATACAATGTGTTGAATAACAGAGATCCTTTGGTGAATATTGTGAGCAAGATTATCGAACATTTGACGAGTTCAAAGAATATCCGGTTATGCCCTTTATAGAAAGAACATCTGCATTTTTCATCCCTCCTGCTGTAAAAATTCCTTTTTGCAATAAATGTTGAAAAATTAGAATTTTAATTTGTGAATATTTTTGGTACTGGATTACAGATTCATGGAATGCACTTTTCGACATACAGCTAATGTATATTCTTAGAAGACAATTTCCAAATTGTTGTAAAGGAATTGCCTTTCGAGTAAAAATTCTTTGTTGCAATGAATATTGAAAACTTTCTAATACAAATAATTAAATACGTTGGCACTGGAATGGACATTAATGGAAAGCTCTATGACACATACACCTCATGAATATCCCTAGAAAACAATATCGAAATAATCATAATCAAATACTGGTTTGAGCCTATGTTGTACTCAATATTCGAAAATATATGAGTTGCCGTAAATGAAATTGCCGGAAATCATTTATATGTTTATGTAGAATATTCCTGACATATCTAACAAATTAAATGATGTATTATTAAAACTCAGTAAAGAAATCGAAGTTTGAATAAAATAAAGCCATAGATATCTGCATGGAAATATAAATGACCTCATAAACTTGTATTATCTATAAAGAAACATTTAATTTATCACGACCCGGAGATCTATTTACCTCCTATCGTAAATATCTGATGCCGATGGAGACAGATACTTGAACACATATCATTAATTGCTAAAGAATTGGATTAAACAACAGTTCAATTAGTTGTCAATGTATTTTATAGTGTTATGAATTAACATCGGAACTAATGAATATCCGTGTTGCTTTTTCCTATTTAAATCAAATTTTAGTTCTGCAACTTCACACTGCGGTGCAATGTGCCAGAATCTTTGTTTTCAGATGTTGAAAACGAAAGTGATCCCTGATTGAGACGGTACTTACGGTGTCCTTAAATTTACCATCATTTAAGAAAAATATCAAGTTTTTTGACTTCCCAGTTTATCCCAATTTATTCACTTCTCCCGTACTCATAGTTCGGTTGAAAATTTTCTTATGGGTGACAAAATATGATAACTATATGCTTTTGTAGTTTCTGAAAACAAAAATGCATTTCCTTAATTTTTGTGGAAATGAGAACGCGAAATCGAAATTGAAAATTTTAGCGGCACATTTATTCATATCTCCCGTACTCAAAGGTCGGTTGAAAATTTTCTTATGAGTGATTTAATATGATAACTATATGCTTTTGTAGGTTCTGAAATAAAAAATGCATTTCCTTAATTTATGTGGAAATGAAAACACGAAATTGAAATTGAAATTTTTAGCTGCTAATTTTATCACTTCTCCCGTACTCAAAGGTCGGTTGAAAATTTTCTTATGGGTGACAAAATATGATAACTATATGCTTTTGTAGGTTCTGAAATAAAAAATGAATTTCCTAAATTTTTGTGGAAATGAGAACGCGAAATAAAATGAAATTTTTAGCTGCTAATTTATTCACTTCTCCCGTACTCAAAAGTAGGTTGAAAATTTTCTTGTGGGTGATTAAATATGATAACTATATGCTTTTGTAGGTTCTGAAAACAAAAATGCATTTCCTTAATTTTTGTGGAAATGAGAACGCGAAATTGAAAATGAAATTTTTAGCTGCTAATTTATTCACTTCTCCCGTACTCAAAGTTCGGTTGAAATTTTTCTTATGGGTGAAAAAATTATGATAACTATATGCTTTTGTAGGTTCTGAAAACAAAAATGCATTTCCTTAATTTTTGTGGAAATGAGAACGCGAAATCGAAAATGAAAATTTTAGCGGCACATTTATTCATATCTCCCGTACTCAAAGGTCATTTGAAAATTGTCTTATGGGTGATTTAATATGATAACTATATGCTTTTGTAGGTTCTGAATACAAAAATGCATTTCCTTAATTTTTGTGGAAATGAGAACGCGAAATCGAAAATGAAAATTTTAGCGGCACATTTATTCATATCTCCCGTACTCAAAGGTCGGTTGAAAATTTTCTTATGGGTGATTTAATATGATAACTATATGCTTCTGTAGGTTCTGAAAACAAAAATGCATTTCCTTAATTTTTGTGGAAATGAGAACACGAAATTGAAAATGAAATTTTTAGCTGCTAATTTATTCACTTCTCCCGTACTCAAAAGTCGGTTGAAAATTTTCTTGTGGGTGATTAAATATGATAACTATATGCTTTTGTAGGTTCTGAAAACAAAAATGCATTTCCTTAATTTATGTGGAAATGAAAACACGAAATTGAAATTGAAATTTTTAGCTGCTGATTTTATCACTTCTCCCGTACTCAAAGGTCGGTTGATAATTTTCTTATGGGTGACAAAATATGATAACTATATGCTTTTGTAGGTTCTGAAATAAAAAATGCATTTCCTTAATTTTTGTGGAAATGAGAACACGAAATTGAAAATGAAATTTTTAGCTGCTAATTTATTCACTTCTCCCGTACTCAAAAGTCGGTTGAAAATTTTCTTGTGGGTGATTAAATATGATAACTATATGCTTTTGTAGGGTCTGAAAACAAAAATGCATTTCCTTAATTTTTGTGGAAATGAGAACGCGAAATTGAAAATGAAATTTTTAGCTGCTAATTTATTCACTTCTCCCGTACTCAAAGTTCGGTTGAAATTTTTCTTATGGGTGAAAAAATTATGATAACTATATGCTTTTGTAGGTTCTGAAAACAAAAATGCATTTCCTTAATTTTTGTAGAAATGAGAACGCGAAATCGAAAATGAAAATTTTAGCGGCACATTTATTCATATCTCCCGTACTCGAAGGTCGGTTGAAAATTTTCTTATGGGTGATTTAATATGATAACTATATGCTTTTGTAGGTTCTGAAAACAAAAATGCATTTCCTTAATTTTTGTGGAAATGAGAACGCGAAATCGAAAATGAAAATTTTAGCGGCACATTTATTCATATCTCCCGTACTCAAAGGTCGGTTGAAAATTTTCTTATAGGTGATTTAATATGATGACTATATGCTTTTGTAGGTTCTGAAAACAAAAATGCATTTCCTTAATTTTTGTGGAAATGAAAACACGAAATTGAAATTGAAATTTTTAGCTGCTAATTTAATCACTTCTCCCGTACTCGTAGGTCGGTTGAAAATTTTCTTATGGGTGATTTAATATGATAACTATATGCTTTTGTAGGTTCTGAAAACAAAAATGCATTTCCTTAATTTTTGTGGAAATGAGAACGCGAAATCGAAAATGAAAATTTTAGCGGCACATTTATTCATATCTCCCGTACTCAAAGGTCGGTTGAAAATTTTCTTATGGGTGATTTAATATGATAACTATATGCTTTTGTAGGTTCTGAAAACAAAAATGCATTTCCTTAATTTTTGTGGAAATGAGAACGCGAAATCGAAAATGAAAATTTTAGCGGCACATTTATTCATATCTCCCGTACTCAAAGGTCGGTTGAAAATTTTCTTATGGGTGATTTAATATGATGACTATATGCTTTTGTAGGTTCTGAAAACAAAAATGCATTTCCTTAATTTTTGTGGAAATGAAAACACGAAATTGAAATTGAAATTTTTAGCTGCTAATTTAATCACTTCTCCCGTACTCAAAGGTCGGTTGAAAATTTTCTTATGGGTGACAAAATATGATAACTATATGCTTTTGTAGGTTCTGAATTAAAAAATGCATTTCCTTAATTTTTGTGGAAATGAGAACACGAAATTGAAAATGAAATTTTTAGCTGCTAATTTATTCACTTCTCCCGTACTGAAAGTTTGGTTGAAATTTTTCTTATGGGTGAAAAAATTATGATAACTATATGCTTTTGTACGTTCTGAAAACAAAAATGCATTTCCTTAATTTTTGTGGAAATGAGAACGCGAAATTGAAAATGAAATTTTTAGCTGCTAATTTATTCCCTTCTCCCGTACTCATAGTTCGGTTGAAAATTTTCTTATGGGTGACAAAATATGATAACTATATGCTTTTGTAGTTTCTGAAAACAAAAATGCATTTCCTTAATTTTTGTGGAAATGTGAACGCGAAATCGAAAATGAAAATTTTAGCGGCACATTTATTCTTATCTCCCGTGCTCAAAGGTCGGTTGAAAATTTTCTTATGGGTGATTTAATATGATAACTATATGCTTTTGTAGGTTCTGAAAACAAAAATGCATTTCCTTAATTTTTGTGGAAATGAAAACACGAAATTGAAATTGAAATTTTTAGCTGCTAATTTGATCACTTCTCCCGTACTCAAAGGTCGGTTGAAAATTTTCCTATGGGTGACAAAATATGATAACTATATGCTTTTGTAGGTTCTGAAATAAAAAATGCATTTCCTTAATTTTTGTGGAAATGAGAACACGAAATTGAAAATGAAATTTTAAGCTGCTAATTTATTCACTTCTCCCGTACTCAAAGTTCGGTTGAAATTTTTCTTATGGGTGAAAAAATTATGATAACTATATGCTTTTGTAGGTTCTGAAAACAAAAATGCATTTCCTTAATTTTTGTGGAAATGAGAACGCGAAATTGAAAATGAAATTTTTAGCTGCTAATTTATTCACTTCTCCCGTACTCAAAGTTCGGTTGAAAATTTTCTTATGGGTGACAAAATATGATAACTATATACTTTTGTAGTTTCTGAAAACAAAAATGCATTTCCTTAATTTTTGTGGAAATGAGAACGTGAAATTGAAAACGAAATTTTTAGCTGCTAATTTATTCACTTATCCCGTACTCATAGTTCGGTTGAAAATTCTCTTATGGGTGACAAAATATGATAACTATATGCTTTTGTAGTTTCTGAAAACAAAAATGCATTTCCTTAATTTTTGTGGAAATGAGAACGCGAAATTGAAAATGAAATTTTTAGCTGCTAATTTATTCACTTCTCCCGTACTCAAAGGTCGGTTGAAAATTTTCTTGTGGGTGATTAAATAGGATAACTATATGCTTTTGTAGGTTCTGAAAACAAAAATGCATTTCCTCAATTTTTGTGGAAATGAGAACGCGAAATCAAAAATGAAAATTTTAGCGGCACATTTATTCATATCTCCCGTACTCAAAGGTCGGTTGAAAATTTTCTTATGGGTGATTTAATACGATAACTGTATGCTTTCTAGGTTCTGAAAACAAAAATGCATTTCCTTAATTTTTGTGGAAATGAAAACAAAAAATTGAAATTGAAATTTATAGCTGCTAATTTATTCACTTCTCCCGTACTCAAAGGTCGGTTGAAAATTTTCTTGTGGGTGATTAAACAGGATAACTATATGCTTTTGCAGGTTCTGAAATAAAAATGCATTTCCTTAATTTTTGTGGAAATGAGAACGCGAAATCGAAAATGAAAATTTTAGCGGCACATTTATTCGTATCTCCCGTGCTCAAAGGTCGGTTGAAAATTGTCTTATGGGTGATTTAATATGATAACTATATGCTTTTGTAGGTTCTGAAAACAAAAATGCATTTCCTTAATTTTTGTGGAAATGAAAACACGAAATTGAAATAGAAATTTTTAGCTGCTAATTTAATCACTTCTCCCGTACTCAAAGGTCGGTTGAAAATTTTCTTATGGGTGACAAAATATGATAACTATATGCTTTTGTAGGTTCTGAAATAAAAAATGCATTTCCTTAATTTTTGTGGAAATGAGAACACGAAATTGAAAATGAAATTTTTAGCTGCTAATTTATTCACTTCTCCGGTACTCAAAGGTCGGTTGAAAATTTTCTTGTGGGTGATTAAATAGGATAACTATATGCTTCTGTAGGTTCTGAAAACAAAAATGCATTTCCTTAATTTTTGTGGAAATGAGAACGCGAAATCGAAAATGAAAATTTTAGCGGCACATTTATTCATATCTTCCGTACTCAAAGGTCGGTTGAAAATTTTCTTATGGGTGATTTAATATGTTAACTATATGCTTTTGTAGGTTCTGAAAACAAAAATGCATTTCCTTAATTTTTGTGGAAATGAGAACGCGAAATCGAAAATGAAAATTTTAGCGGCACATTTATTCGTATCTCCCGTACTCAAAGGTCGGTTGAAAATTTTCTTATGGGTGATGTAATATGATAACTATATGCTTTTGTAGGTTCTGAAAACAAAAATGCATTTCCTTAATTTTTGTGGAAATGAAAACACGAAATTGAAACAGAAATTTTTAGCTGCTAATTTAATCACTTCTCCCGTACTCAAAGGTCGGTTGAAAATTTTCTTATGGGTGACAAAATATGATAACTATATGCTTTTGTAGGTTCTGAAATAAAAAATGCATTTCCTTAATTTTTGTGGAAATGAGAACACGAAATTGAAAATGAAATTTTTAGCTGCTAATTTATTCACTTCTCCCGTATCAAAGTTCGGTTGAAATTTTTCTTATTGGTGAAAAAATTATGATAACTATATGCTTTTGTAGGTACTGAAAACAAAAATGCATTTCCTTAATTTTTGTGAAAATGAGAACGCGAAATTGAAAATGAAATTTTTAGCTGCTAATTTATTCACTTCTCCCGTACTCATAGTTCGGTTGAAATTTTTCTTATGGGTGAAAAAATTATGATCACTATATGCTTCTGTAGGTTCTGAAAACAAAAATTCATTTCCTTAATTTTTGTGGAAATGAAAACGTTGAATGGAAGATGACATTTTCAGCGGCAGATTCGTTCATATCTCCCCTATTCAATAGTCCGTTGAAATGTTTCTTAAGGGTATAAAATACGATGTGACACATCTGGTATAGAATATAAAATTCAATGGCTTCAAAAACTTGTTCTGTATGGTTATAAAATCTACGAGCTAGTCGATTGCGTACGAATTCCGAAAGATAGGGATGATTTGCCGCGATCGTTTCCATACACAATATTTTATGATTAAACTGCTTGAATTTAATTACCTTATTATTGCTATGTTTGTTTGAAATATATATTCATCAGAATCGCATTTCATTGTAGCCGAATGATAATTTATATTTCCAAATAACGTCGTAATAGAATGAATAGAATAATTCATCTCGGGGCGGATTACAAGTTTCCGCTCCCCGAAGAACGAGAGTGCGTCGAGTGCGAGGGCAACGGTACGCCAATGGAGGTCCGTTTCGGTCGCGCTGTCTTAAAAGTGCTGCTAGAAAAACGCCGCGAAGTTCACACCGGTTCTCTAGTTTTGGTATATGGCAGTTCACTCTATGTGTGTGTGCCTCGTAGTCGAGTTCGAACATTGCTAAGTGTTTGGATTTGTATATCCACCGAGATTCGGGTTTGACGTTGTAGTATGCTTTTATGAAAGCCGGCGTATATCTATTATTCCAATAACCTCTGAAGAAGGCTAATTTCTCAATTTCCATTATAATTGGGTTATTAATGAATCTGTAGTTTTTACAGATAAATTTTTGTGCTAATGTAATTCTCCGTTTTTCCAGTGGCATTTCTCCGCATTCGGCTAATATTATATTAATTGGTGTTGATTTCATAAATCCACCCACTACTCTAAGTGCTTGATATTGTACTTTGTCCAAATTACTCAGTGTTTTTTTAGAGCATCCGCCATACATTATCGCTCCGAAGTCTAAATAGGGGCGAATCAGTGTTTTGTATATTGTGAGCAGCGTTTTTGGATGTGCGCCCCACCAGGTTTATTATTATTTTTATTTGATTTCTTGTTTCCATTTTATTGGTTCGTTATTCACTGTGAAACATGGAATCTTGGGTATCGTTTTTTTTGTGAAAATCATCGATGCTGTTTTATTTGTAGACAATGTTAGGTTGCGCTCTTTCATCCAAATTTCAATCCTATCAAGTGTTTGTTGTAATTTCTCATATATGAGTCCTAGGTCCGTTCCAGTCATCATTAGGTAAACATCGTCTGCATATTGTCCCATTTCCACCCCCTGTTTCACACAGTTGGACATGTTCCTCACGTATAAGTTGAATAGTGGTGCACTTGTTGATGATCCCTGCAACAAACCGTGACTCGTTACCCACGGTCCCAATATTTTCCCCTGTTTATGGTCCTTTATGAACAGTTGCCTGTTCATTAGCAGAGTTTTTGTCAAATTTATTATTTTCATTGGTATGTCCACTTCAAGCATGTCCTCTATTAGTATGCCCACATCTACACTATCATAGGCAGCTTTAATGTCAAGAAAAATTACTATGGCGTATTGTCCTCGGGCGAATGAATCGTAGATGCGAGTTGTCATGTATACTAAGCTGTCATATATAGATCTGCCTCTTCTAAAGCCATATATCAGCTTATTTGGTTCTATTGCCAATTCTAGAGTCTTTTCAATACGATTTTTGCGCGTATGTTCTGGGGAACATCGCGTTATAGTTTTGCCCAAATGTCTGTAACTTTCGAATTTTTTGAAAAAAATGGTCTCAAACGATTAAGTTCGACTCCCCAATGAAGAATTCGAGGTCAAATTTGATTCTGTCCGGCCGGCCGGCCGGCCGTCCGGCCGTTGCCACGATAACTTGAGAACGAAAAAAGCCAGCGACTTGAAATTTTCAGGGTGGGTTGCGCATCCCAATACGACGGACAAGTTCGTTAATGGGCATAATCGGCCCAGTGGTTTCCGAGTAATAATTTTGTTTTCAACCAATATAAATCCGATCGAATTGAAACTTGGTGGGTAGTTGTAGAATATGAATCTTAGCACGTTTGTGAAATTTTGTGCGAATCGTATGGCTAGAAAATTTTAAAAAAATTATTAAAAAATATTTTTGTTGTCACGATAACTTGAGAACGGAATGAGATAGCGGCTTGAAGTTTTCAGGTTAGGATGTGCACCAGAACGCGACATTTCAGTTTGTTTATGAACATAATCGGCCAAACGGTTTTAGAGTTATAGCCATCTGAAATTTTCTGAAATTTAGTGGTTTTTTGTTCCTCATTAACTCGAAAAATACCGAACCGATTGAATTCAAACATGGTTATTAGTTGTAGAATGCCAACGCAAAAATGTTTGCAAAATTTGGTGAGGATAGCATTTGTAGAAAATTTTTAATAAATCATTGAAAATAAAAAAAAAAAATTCTATATATCAGTAACTATTCGTTCGAAATTGCTGAAATTTTGCCTACATAACCTAACTCTACTGCCAAGTTTCAAGTTTTAATACGATCGGTTAAATATTGTTGGAGATTCGAGCATTCTTGTGTGAGTTCAGTAGACGGGTGACCGTTGCCTCGATAACTTTCGAACGAAAGGAGATAGGGACTTGCAATTTTCAGGGTAGGTTGCGTATCCGAAAGGGAGAGTTGAGTTCGTTTTTGGGCATAATCGGTCTAACGGTTTCCGAGTTATACCCACCTGGAATATTATTTCCTTAATAACTCAAAAAAGAAATATTCGATCGAAATGGCGCTTTGTAACTAGTAGTAGAAAATCAACATAAAGACGTGTTTAAAATTTTGTAAGAACCGTACCCCTAGAAAATTTGAAAAAAATTACGAAAAAAAAAATTTAAGAATCGTACCCCTAGAAAATTTAAAAAAAATCACGAAAAAAAAAATTGGTTCAAGCACTGACGTGAAGTCAGAAGCTTTTGCGCGTATGTTCTATTGTCCATTCTTCTGTATTGGACACCCTTAATCGAATTTACCATGGTAAATTATGTTGTCCATTATCCTGTATTGGACACTCAATTCGAATTTACCATAGTAAATTCGAATTGAGAGTGTCCAATACAGCTTAAATTTTTTTTTATTAGTGTTTCAACTATTTTGATAATGCATGGTGCAAGTGCTATCGGTCTTATATCGTTTACCTCGTTTATTCTACCGCCCAGCTTTATGAAGGGTATTATAAGTATCTTCAATATTTTTTGGATTTCGTCCGGTTTATCCAACAGGAAATTTATTATGTCAACTAACTTACTTTTGGCATTGTCTGGCAAATTCTTGTACATAGGATATGTTAGTGCATTCATGCCTGGCGCTGTGTCTTTTTTAGTGCTTATGGCCAAATTGAGTTCATCTATGCTAAAGTGTGGAGTTGTTATATTGTTTCTTATGATTGGTACTTTTATTTCTCTAGTTGGAGCTAGTTTTTCCAGAAGTTTGATTAGGGTTTCTTGGGATGGCTGTTTTATCTCGGATTCTTTTTTTTTATTACCATTAAATTTATTAATAATTCGCCACGCCTTTTTGCCATCTCTGAGAGACATATTCTCACAGAACTTCTGAAATGACTCGAATTTTTTCTTTTTCATTGTGATCTTGACTTTGGCCCTGATTTCATTTGCTTTCATATAGTTTTCTTTCGAAGGTTCTCTTATATATTTTCTGAAAGCTTCTTTTTTGTTTTTAACTAGGTCTGTAAGTTCGTCATCCCACCAAAGAACCCTATATTTATTGTTTTTAGTGGTTTTCACTACTGGAATATTTTCTTTTGCACATATTTCCATCATATTTTCGAATTCTGCTATCGAAGTTACCGAATTCTTATCTAGGTACTTCTGTATATTTACCCCAAATATTTGCCAGTCTACCTTACGAGTATTAAAATGTCTTGTTGACCTATTGTACTGATGAGAAATTTGAAATTCGATCCCGATGCCTATCAAAATTGGAAAATGGTCACTCATTCCCGGGTTATACATGACTTCCCAGGAGCATTTATTCGCTAATCTTGAAGAAGCTATTGTTATGTCTGGTGCGCTTTTATTTATTCCCGGCTTCGTAAATCTTGTGGGGGTTCCGTCATTTAGTATTATGACATCATTGTCTTTTATTAGATCCTCAATCATTTTTCCATTTTGGTTAATTGTACCTGACCCCCACATAGGACTTTGCGAATTGAGATCTCCTAGTAGAAGAAAAGGCTCAGCAACTTGATTTATAAAAGATGTTAGTTTATTGATATTGAGGTTCTGATCGGGTGGATTGTAAATATGTATTATGGTTAGATTTGCTATTTTTGCGCGCGTGTTCCGCAAGGAACAGCGTGCTATCATTTCGTCACAATGTCTGTATTTTTCGAATTTTTTTTCGAAAATGGTCTCAAACGATTAGGTTCGACTTCCTGATGAAGAATTCGAGGTCAAATTCAATTCTGTCCGTCCGGTCCGGCCGGCCGGCCGGCCGGCTGGCCGGCCGGTCCGGCCGGCCGTTAGCACGATAACTCTCGAACGGAACGACTTAGAGCGTTGAAATTTGCAGGGTAGTTTTGTAGCGTAAATATCTCGGACAAGTTCGTTAACGGGCGAAATCCACCGAGCGGTTTCGGAGTTAAGGCCGTTTTTAGTCAAAACGTTTTTAATGAATATTTCCGGAACCAATCACTCGATCTTTCTGAAATTTGGCAGCAAATTGTAGAATCCTGACCTTTATATGCCTGCGAAGCTTTGTTTTGATCGGACGGCCCTAAAGTAGCAAAAAAAAATTTCAAAAATTTTAAAATTTTGTTTTCAGGATAACTCGAAAAATACTGATCTGATTAAATTGAAACTCAGTAGTTAGATGCAAAAGACCAATGCAAACACTTTTGCAAAATTTCGTGAAGATCACGTGACATGAAAAAAATAAAAAAATTACTACTATTTTGCGAAATACTTTGCTTAAAATGCCGAAACCTATTTTTTTGAGGTTCATGCTGCCCTTTCCGGACATTTTTCGTTGTGCGCATGCGCAGATGAGAAGTCATTTAACTGCTGTAGTTTTCGTCAGAGAGGATTGGGGTTTTGGGGTGGCGAATGCTATTCCTCTATAGAATCCAGATCCCTGATGAGGGTCTGCGCATGCGTAGATTAAAGATGCGATATCTTCCGAACCACTAGTGTTGGAGAATCGGAGTTTTTTGTAAGGTGTGTTATTTTGAAAGGACTTTTAGCCGCGAGTAGATTGCGCATGCGCAGAAGAGAAGTGACTGTTTTTGGGTTAGATGGGTTATGTTGGGAGTGCTGAGTCGATATTGTGAGGTTTTAAAAGAATATTCATAACAATTCAGTGCTCGGACACTAGTCAGTTTGGGGGAAATACCGTTGTTTCCGAGTTGAAGTGTGCATACCGTGGCCCTGGGGCCAATTTTGAAATTGATGTTACCCCTTACGGGCATTTTTCGTTATGCGCATGAGCAGACCATCAGTGATTTAACTGCTGAAGTTTTCGTAAGAGAGGATTGGGGTTTTGGGGTGGCGGATGCTATTCCTCTACAGAATCCCCTGGTGAGGGTCTGCGCATGCGTGGATTCAAGAGGCGATATCTCCTGAACCACTAGTGTTGGAGAATCGGAGTTTTCTGTATGGATTGTGATTTTGGGAGGACTTTCAGCCTCAAGTAGATTGCGCATGCGCAGAAGAGAAGTGACTGTTTTTGGGTTGTATGGGTTATGTTGGGAGTGCTGACCCGATATTGTGAGGTTTTAAAAGAATATTCATGGCAATTCAGTGCAAGGACAAGTCAGATTGGGAGATGTAGCGTTGTTTCCGAGTTAAAGTGTCCGTATCGTGGCCCTGGGGCTAATTTCGAAATTGATGTTACCCATTTTTCGTTATGCGCATGAGCAGACCATCAGTGATTTAACTGCTGGTGCTTTCGTCAGAGAGGATTGGGATTTTGGGGTGGCGGATGCTATTCCTCTATAGAATCCCCTGGTGAGGATCTGCGCATGCGTGGATTCAAGAAGCGATATCTTCTGAACCACTAGTGTTGGAGAATCGGAGTTTTTTGTGAGGTGTGTAATTTTGGGAGGACTTGCAGGCACAAGTATATTGCGCTTGCGCAGATGAGAAGTGAATGGTTTTGGGTTGTTTGGGTTATGTTGGAAGCAATGAGCCGATATTGTGAGGTTTTAAAAGAATATTCATGTCAATTCAGTGCACGGACACAAGTCAGTTTGGGGGAAATAGCGTTGTTTCCGAGTTGAAATTTCTGTATGGTGGCCCTGAGGCGAATTTATAAATAACTATATTCGGTAGATCTATATTAAAATACGTTCGGATTTGGAGAAGTGGCAATTGCGTTCCAAACGGAGGTCCCACAACCGCATTTTTTTTCGATCTACGGTAAAGCTAACAGCCAAACTGTATTGATAGCTATATTTGTTAAAGGAACTTGAAAAAAAAAAAAAAGCACTGACGTGTAGTCAGTACTCTTTGGCGCGCGTGTTCACGGTGGCTAATTTGAATTGAATGATGAGTACTTCAAGCTCAGTGGATAGAGCGAGCCGAAGATCTACCCAAAGGATAGTGGACACCATTCACTGTTGGTTCAAAAATTAACAGTGCTGTATCTAAGCTGCCATCAGGATAGATTAACAAAGTTGGAAAAGAACACAAGTGACTCTCCTTAGTCGCACAAGCTCCTAGAAGATTTGGGAGGGTCAGTATAATCCTAATCATGTTAATCGCACGCGCGCAAAAGCAGATTGACTTAACAATGAAAGAAAAAGTGTAAAAAGTCAATCTGCTTTGGCGCGCGTGCGATTAACATGATTAGGATTATACTGACCCTCCCAAATCTTCTAGGAGCTTGTGCGACTAAGGAGAGTCACTTGTGTTCTTTTCCAACTTTGTTAATCTATCCTGATGGCAGCTTAGATACAGCACTGTTAATTTTTGAACCAACAGTGAATGGTGTCCACTATCCTTTGGGTAGATCTTCGGCTCGCTCTATCCACTGAGCTTGAAGTACTCATCATTCAATTCAAATTAGCCACCGTGAACACGCGCGCCAAAGAGTACTGACTACACGTCAGTGCTTTTTTTTTTTTTATTATTGTACCCTGTGATTTTTGAGGTATGATATTTTTCCCTATGTCATAACTGTAAAATTCAATCGAACTTCTTATAAGGGCCGCTATTCCTCCCCAACCGTCTTCTCTATCCTGTCTTATTACCTTGTAATGCTTCAACTGAAATGTATTATCAGAGACAAGTCTTGTCTCTGGTATTATCTGAATCGAGGAAGGTTTCGGACAACAATACTACATCTGGATCTGTGTTTTCTATGATATAAGCCATATTATTGAAATTTGAATTTATGGATCTAATGTTCCATTGAATGATCTTGAGTTGCTGTGTCATATGGAGTTGATTATTTTATTATTCGTATAATATACTATTTTTGCGCGTATGTTCTGGGGAACATACGCGTTATAGTTTTGCCCAAATGTCTGTAAGTTTCGAATTTTTTGAAAAAAATGGTCTCAAACGATTAAGTTCGACTCCCCAATGAAGAATTCGAGGTCAAATTTGATTCTGTCCGGCCGGCCGGCCGGCCGTCCGGCCGTTGCCACGATAACTTGAGAACGAAAAAAGCCAGCGACTTGAAATTTTCAGGGTGGGTTGCGCATCCCAATACGACGGACAAGTTCGTTAATGGGCATAATCGGCCCAGTGGTTTCCGAGTAATAATTTTGTTTTCAACCAATATGAATCCGATCGAATTGAAACTTGGTGGGTAGTTGTAGAATATGAACCTGAGCACGTTTATGAAATTTTGTGCGAATCGTATGGCTAGAAAATTTTTAAAAAATTATTAAAAAATATTTTTGTTGTCACGATAACTTGAGAACGGAATGAGATAGCGGCTTGAAATTTTCAGGTTAGGATGTGCACGAGAACGCGACATTTCCGTTTGTTTATGAGCATAATCGGCCGAACGGTTTTAGAGTTATAGCCATCTGAAATTTTCTGAAATTTGGTGGTTTTTTGTTCCTCATTAACTCAAAAAATACTGAACCGATTGAATTCAAATATGGTTATTAGTTGTAGAATGCCAACGCGAAAATGTTTGCAAAATTTGGTGAGGATAGCATTTGTGGAAAATTTTTAATAAATCATAGAAAATAAAAAAAAAAATTCTATATATCAGTAACTATTCGTTCGAAATTGCTGAAATTTTGCAAGAGCCTTCATAACCTAACTCTACTGCCAAGTTTCAAATTTTAATACGATCGGTTAAATATTGTTGGAGATTCGAGCATTCTTGTGTGAGTTCAGTAGATGGGTGACCGTTGCCTCGATAACTTTCGAACGAAAGGAGATAGGGACTTGCAATTTTCAGGGTAGGTTGCGTATCCAAAAGGGAGAGTTGAGTTCGTTTTTGGGCATAATCGGTCTAACGGTTTCCGAGTTATACCCACCTGGAATATTATTTCCTTAATAACTCAAAAAATAAATATTCGATCGAAATGGCGCTTTGTAACTAGTAGTAGAAAATCAACATGAAGACGTGTTTGAAATTTTGTAAGAACCGTACCCTAGAAAATTTGAAAAAAATTACGAAAAAAAAAATTTTAAGAATCGTACCCCTAGAAAATTTTTAAAAAATCACGAAAAAAAAATTGGTTCAAGCACTGACGTGAAGTCAGAAGCTTTTGCGCGTACGTTCTATTGTCCATTCTTCTGTATTGGACACCCTTAATCGAATTTACCATGGTAAATTATGTTGTCCATTATCCTGTATTGGACACTCAATTCGAATTTACCATAGTAAATTCGAATTGAGAGTGTCCAATACAGGAGAATGGACAACATAATTTACCATGGTAAATTCGATTAAGGGTGTCCAATACAGAAGAATGGACAATAGAACATACGCGCAAAAGCTTCTGACTTCACGTCAGTGCTTGTTATGCCATAAGGTTGTAAATTGAAAACTAAAATGGACCTGTCTGAGCATTTTGCTTGAAAACATTCAATAACGCTGTTATGAATGTTGTTCCTGACTATCCACACACAGCATACATAATCATCCTCAAACTTCATCAATAATAAGGCTGGTTATTACAAAATTATTCTGATTTTTGTCACAAATCGGAAAACATGGTAGATTAATATTTTCATGTAGAGAATCCAGAAGAAGAGGAGCCTTTTTCCCTCATATAAATAAGATTTTTCTCCAACGTATTCGAGCCATAATTCAACCACTCCTGGCTACGTATCTTTTTTTTATCTAATAAAATACGCCGCCGATTATACGGAACGGAGGAGGAAATGACCTTACCGGAAGTATTCGAGACTCGAGAGGAAATGCCTCAGTTTCCGTAGGCCGTACCTGTCATTTAGATTATCACATCGGCTTATCCCATTTTCGAGAAAACCACCCCACTCCGTACTCGAAATGCATAAGTGATGAGTTTGAATAATTCCATCATAACTCTTTTCCTTTCCCGGGGATGGACTCTATCATTTATGAATGAGGCCAGGATAGTGCTCCGCTTGATATTTGGATAAGGGTAATTGAATTTCCTCCACACTAGGTGTGAATAGTGCCTTCAATGAAAAAGTTATTGCCTCCAGATAAAATGAAGATTAAGCGATGGAATCGGCGATTCTGTTCACCAATTATACGGGGGTTTCGTACTCAAGAAGAGCGATTGGAATTCATTTTTTACTGGGTTGGGATAAGGTGAAGGACTGGGTGGGATTCACCGGCGAATGTACAGTTTCTCGCAGGAGCTCGGACGGCGTGATAAAGGGAGTGTTTCATATGGTTTCATTTATGAAAAAATTGGTTCAAGCACTGACATGAAGCCAGGAGCTTTTGCGCGTATGTTCTATTGTCCATTCTCCTGTATTGGACACTTTTAATCGAATTTACCGTGGTGAATTCTATTAAAAGTGTCCAATACAGGAGAATGAACAATAGAACATACGCGCAAAAGCTCCTGACTTCACGTCAGTGCTTGAACCAATTTTTTTTTCTTATATTGTCACCTTCATTTGCAGTTTAATATATGGCTAAGACTGTATGATATGTGTTTTTATGATTAATATGTGTAAAGTAAAAAAAAAGAAAAGAAGAAAAGAAAAAATAAATTGATTGAACTTGAATGTAAACAAAAATCAAAATTATATAAATGCTTGAGAAAAAGAAATAAATTTCTTGCTAGTGATTTTTTTTTTCCTTTCTTATATATTATCTTCTCCTATAATTATTTCCATGTCATTTATTTGGTTTATGTAATCATCTGGTATCTGTTTATGTATGGTTGCTGTGGTTTGTACTATTTTGTAATCTTGTATTATTTCTATGTTGTTATTACCTATCTTAGAAGGATCATTATATTGTGACGTGACAGGATTGTCTTCCATAGTTTGGCTTATATCTTTATTGTATTTGGTGTTCATCTCGTAATTCACTACATTGAAACTTTCCTTCCCTGGATTAACTCTGAATTTTTCCCAATCTTGTAGTGTACTGCCACTGGATTCTGAATCTATTAGACATTTCTTATGTTCTTCGTAATTATATCCTGGTAATTGCGGTGGTGGTCGTTTTCTTTGCGAGAAAGACGTTATTCTTCGTGTATTGTTTACTTGTGTTTGTTTTTCTTTAGGTTCTTTAATTTTTTGTGCATATGTTTGATTCGCAATGGTAGCTGGTGTTCTTACGTTATTTTCTGTATTTCTGTGATATCTTGGCAGATCTGGGAATTCCTTAAGATTAGCTACCGAATTTCTGTAATTATTTTTGAAAATATTATTGGCTTCAAAGTATGTGTATTTATGAACAGCCATCGCGCTTCTTTTATTCTTTTTTGTCTGTCATATTCCGGGCAAATTCTGTCTACCGCTGAATGATTTTGTGTGCAGTATATACAAATGCTTTCATTTACTTCGCATTCTATTTCTTCGTGTTGAGACCCGCAATTCCTACATCTTTTTTTCCCTCTGCATTGTCTTGCTGTATGTCCATAACGCAAACAGTTATAACATTGAATGACCGGGCTTACATATTGTTCAACATTGATGATGTTATGAAATAGTGTAATATAGTTTGGTAATGTTTTTCCGCGGAATGTGAGTACGCATGATTTTGCTTCTATGTATGTTGGTTTATTGTCCCTTATGACTCTTCTTTTAAGACGACGGACTTTCAGAATTTCATTACATGATTTCGCATATTTTATAATTTCTTCTTCGGAAATGCTAATTCCGATATCGGATATAACGCCCATGCTTGTTACTAGTATTGATGGTATAAATACATCGTAATCCTCAAAATTGTTTTTTTCCACGAACATATTCGCTTCACGTGCACTAGCAAAATCAATACCTATTCTATTCCTTCCCTTCCTAGCTATATTCTTTATATTGAAATTGAAATCGTCATTATCGAAAAACATTTTTCCCAACGATAACGGATCAAGATTTCCTACATTGCCTGATTTACTCTGTATAAATACTGTGAATGGTCCCTTATCAGAAACCGCATATGTGTATGACTGTTTATTCGCATTTTTTGTCTTTGTTATTGTCTGACTTAGAGATTGAACCTGTGTTAATAATTCTTCGTCACCTTCTTCAATAGCTTGTTTTCTTAATAATTGAATCTCATTATTTAATAATGTTAAATCTGCAAATGAAAACTTATTTTCTTCTCTCAAATTTTCTATTGTTTTTACCGATTTTGGAGTTATAGACCTAGTTATCCGGGGAAATATCCCCGGATCATGAGTACTCATTTTCAAACGATCCTATGGAATGAAATTATTTCAAGCCAGTCAGACCTAAATTTATTTTATAGAACTCTGTTATAGTCAGTTAGGTATTAGTTAAACTCACCACAGAGGGTAACAATGGTAGAAGTTCAGTTAGAAACACTTATGGCGTATTCCATTGGTAGAACTCGTGCGCACTGAGATGGCACTGAGTGCATGAATCGTATTCCATTGGGGAATTTCGTCAAGCATTTTGACATATTTTGACGTCCAGTGCAACATTTTTTGCACTCAGTGCGTGCTCAGTGCAGCACTGGTGCTGCCAATGGAATACGCCATTAGGGAAATTTGAACACCCGCCCTGCTTCGTACTTAACCTCGGAATCCCTCATGATTCCCTGAAACCAGAGAAATAGAGGGAAAGAGAATGAGCTTCGACCACTGCGCATCCAAATTTTGGGGGACACTACTGGGTCCGCCATATTCTACCTTGTGACGTAATTTTCGTCTATTCTATGGTCGTTTTGATTTAAATTTCGAGCGTTTGCGAATTCAGTTGCTTGTGTCTCATGAATTTTGATGTTGATTTGAGATATTTCTAGTGTTCCAATCCAACTTCCAACAGGATCAATCGATCAATAATTAGTTTTCATAGGTTATGGTTACTTAATTCACTTAAACATTTCAGTTTTATTCATTGTTATGTGTTCTTGAAAGTTTCCTAAAGGAGAACTACAAAAAGTATGGTTGAATGTGCTTGGAATTAATGAAAATACTTGGAATTGGTCTACCAATAAAGTAGTTTGCTCTGAGCATTTTTTGCAGATCGATTTCAATAAATCGCATTCTAAAAGAAGATGCCAATACCTACCATCTCACAAGTTGGATGATTCAATGAATAACGAAGGTACATTATCAAAATCGTACTTTCCACCAGAATAATCAACAAGTAAAGATAGTTAAATACCTTATCACCTCCTGAATCATCCATTAATATGAAGAATATCAAAGAGGAAAAAAAAATTAAGTTATCGTCAAGGTGAAAATAATTTCTAATTTCTGTTAATAGAATATGTCATTAGTTTTTGGTTTGTATAGTGTTAGCAATACTTCTATCATCTATCCACACTCTCTTACTTCTTGCAAGCTATTATAAACTCTTATTGTTTCAGAAATAAAGGTGACAAAAGTACATCTTTAACAAGTACAAGCAGTAGTTCAAGAAGATGAAAAATCCAATTCATCAAGTCCATACATAGTTATAAGTAGTTAAATGTCAGCTTGCCCATGTCTTTGTTGTGTTACTTAAATAGGACCTCTGATGAAACAATATTACATTATTTACAGTATCCCGCCATCAAAACTTAAAAGCCAGACATGCTGCATGACGTAAGAGATTGTATAAGGCTAATAAAAAAAAATTGCTGCATTGAAAAAGAAAGTAACAGTGATATGGAAGTTGTTATGAATTTCTTGAATAAAAACCAGCAGCACTCTAATAATGCAGTCGACTATTTACAAAGCACTTACGATAGTGTACCTCACATACTAATGAGGCGATATTTAATAATATTGAAAGAGAAACCATATCTTATGACACTTTGCAATTTTATTCTGCAAAAGCATATGAGACAGTAAGGAATGAATTTGCCATGTCATTACCACACCAAGCCACAATACGAAAGTGGTACCAGAATATTAATTGTTAACAAGGGTTCATTTTAGTAGCATTTAATGGACTGCAAGCTAACGTTCAGGAATATTATATGTTCAACAGGGAAGTAGTTTGTTCACTTATCGTTGATGAAGTTTCTATAAAAACGCAACTAGATTTTGATGGACAACAAATGTGGAGCTATGCAAATATAGGAATAAATATTGATAATGATCAATTGAAACCTACTTCTGAAGCTTTTATACTTATGGTTGTTTGTCATAATGAACACTGGAAAATTCCTTCTTCATTATATCCCTCACTGCAAGAGAAAAAGCAAATATTGTGGAAGAAAGTATCATACGATTACATGAAATAAATGTCCAAATAACATTGGTGACCTGCGATGCTCAAATTATAAAGAATTATTGCGTTTAGTATTTTAGGCTGTATTGCCACTAGTAACCAGGTGCACTGTGAGTTAAAACAAAGATTTAATCATTTGAAGAATTGATTGATTTTCTCTTGTAAAGCTACTATCAATTTATCTCTAAATATTTGTTATGACTCTCCTTGAACATTTCATTTTGAGCTAAAACACTATTACGTCTATTACACATGTTACTGAGTAGGTAATGATTGAAGGATACTGATTGACTTCATGTTTTTTTAAGAGTGGAATACCTGAAAATATAATCAATATCAATATGAATTTGTATTATTTATCGAAATGTTCCTGTAAAATCGACAGCTCGACAAGAAGTATATGTTGGAGTTTTTTTTGACTAGGCTCAATTCCATAATGCTTAATTACCTTCAAAAATCACCCATGAAGTAAATACATATTGAAGTAGTGTACACACATTGAATAGATATTTTTTTATACAGAAATAGCTGTTTTCACGTGAGAAATAGGTTGATACACTTTGATGCTACTTTATAGTAGATAGATGGTCATATGGGCGATATGGTAAAACTTTCGCACATGGCCAGTGAACCGATTTTGATGTTGTGTGTTGCCTAACACACAGCTGTAAGGGGCTAATGAAATCTCAAGGTTGGAGTCCGGTATTCATGCAAACATGACTGTGGTATGATTATATATCATATGAATATCTGGATTAAATTCAACGCTCAATGGTTTTGATGTTTTTGAAATTATGAAACTTGAAATTGAGTTCATTTGAAGCTTCAATTTCTACGTAATTTCAGTTCTAGAAATACGAATTATTAAATGCATATATATTACATATACTTGTCGTAGATATGAAAAATTGTCATTTTTAAATTGTTATGTTGTTATTATGGGATGAAATAAAATAATGATATTTGAATTTCTATTGCCAGATGTACAAGAAGTTCCATCAAATTCAGCTGGAATGAACATTCAAGGGCCTATGACACCAAGTAAGTTGTTTTATTGACTAATCTGAAGTAAGTAATGCTCAGGGGTAGAGCGTTTGTCTTGCGAGCGGAAGCCCCAAGTTCAATCCCAAGTCTAGGAGAGAAATTTTCTAGTCACAGTAATCGCCACCATTCATTGTTGGGTCAAAAATTAACAGTGTTGTGTCTAAGGTGGCGTAAGGACACAGTAACACAGAACACAACTGGTTCTCCTTACTCGCTCCAGCTCTTCGAGAGCTTATGAAGGGTCTCCTTGGGGAAGACCTAGGAGGATCAATATAATATTATACAATATACAATTTTACTAACCATGATTTCAACTAAAAGTACCACACGTCATTGATATTCGAATTTCTATTTCTAGATCCAGATATAACAGGTAGTTCCTTCACAGAAGATCAAGGACCTTCATGTTCATGAAAAAAAATCAAAAATTCAAGAAGAGAATGGCTGCATCAAAGTAGTTTTTTACATTTTTTCCAAATTTCCTATTCGTTAATCCGTTTTCAAAATAGCATTTGTGATATATTTTTCCAGGTTTCTTAATTTTATTTGCAATACATTTTTCCAAATTTCGGTGTCAGCTCGAATGGATTAAGTATGGGAAGATAAGTTATCTTCCAATCTATACTGATGATTCTGAAAATCATGCTATCTTTTTTGGTGTCTAAATTACGTTAATTTTTTCTTTTAATTAAATATTTAAAATCATGTGATCATACAGCTGTTGCGTTGCACGCAAGATAAATTGGAGATGATTTCAATTCACAAAATTGTTCTTGTTTTATATGTTATACGATTTTCTTAAGTAATCATTTGATTTTGTCCTTCTAAATGAATATTGGAAATGTGATCATTCAAATGCTCGTTCATATTTAAAGCTATAGATTAGAGACTATTTTAAGATAGGTAATTTTTCCCTATTATGTTGTACATAATGATATTTATAGTAATAGAAATAACTGTAATTTATTGCTACAATCAGCAAACAGCCATCGATTAAGGGTCCTTCGGGCTGTTAGATATACATTTTTCTTATATTTCACATTTGAGTTTGTCCTTCAATTTATAATTCAAATAACATTGTAATCATTGAATTGCTCCATTAAATTTGAAGGTATAGATTACAGATACTTAAATTTGAAAAGATTTTTCACATTACTTTACTTTTAACAATGTTCCATTAAATTTTATTTTCCATGTCAAAATGTATTTTTTGGATGTGATATTCATTCTTCTAATGTGCATGTACTGTTTTGTGAGTAAAATGTGGTATTTAAATGCATGAATCAATAAAATGAAATTTTTTGAGATTTTATTCGTTTTAATTCGATAACCCATTGTTTCGAAAAACGTTGCGATAACCCATTGTTTCGAAAAACGTTGTCAAAAACCAAGTTATCGATAATTCGATAACTTGGTGTTTGGCAATGTTACGAAACAATTTTCTGACTATTATGGGATAAAGGATTTGAATTAGCCGCCATATGAGTTTCAATTTATCCCCGTCACGAACCGCTAGTGTTCCTGTGAACCGGAAAAAGGCTCGAGTGTCCCATCTATAGTATCTATAATCTATGGTATTATAAAACTATTTTGACAGATATCTTGAAGTTAACCTGTGGAATGACGTCACCGTTAAAGTTAACTTCCCATTTTACGAGTTACTAATTAGTAGTCATTGACGACAATTATTTTATTATACAGGGTGTTTCACGAATTATTGTATTGGCTTTCAGTATATATTGTTATGGTAAGATATGATTCGAATTCAAATCATACAATTAATTATATAGCAGAAGTAAAATAAGATTGAAATTTGAGAATGAAATTTGACATCTATTCAAACATATTAGTATAAAATTCATATGGAAAGAATTAAATTTAATCTTTGAAACATTGTAAATTTGTAAAGGATACACTCTTATTCAACTATGGAGTAGTCTCCATGAGATAGAATCATCAAAATTTATGTGAAGTCAATATTTTGGAAGACCATATTAAAATGTCATTATTATTTATTCTTATTATGTTATGTTGAGTTAATTTGTATGTGAATTGACCTCATTGATTATTATAAATAGTTTGGTATGCTAGAACAAATTAGATAGGGAAATATTTAAATTTAAAGTGGAAGAGATTGCAAAATTGATAGCTGTCAGGAAACTCAGAAGATTTTGAGGAACTTCCAATGCAAGTTGGAACATGGAAGTAGTACCAGACGGAAGAGAAAAGTTTGGCCGAATTTTCTGCAGTCATTACAATTCAGGAAACAGTGCTATTAAGGAAAATTTCAAGAAAAATGCATTTTATTTTAAAACTGTCAAAATTTCAAAGAAACCTCGAATTTTCAAATTAATCGGAGGGTATAAAAGGGAGTGGACGCGTCTCCTGTCATTCAGTCAGATTTTCGCAGCGACAGAGTCAACATCGATCTCAAATATAATTTCATTTCTCCGATCTCAAGTATAAATTTAATTCTCCGATCTCAAGTATCATAACAACTAACCAATTTCCAAGAAATCAATTGAAAACACTGAAGTACTCAAATTTGCTGAATCAAGAATAAGGATATAACTACGGAAAAAGAAACAGAAGAAGAATATAATCAAGAAAGAAGATACAGAATAAGAAATATAAAAGAAATTAAGTGCACAACAAAAACATTTTAGATAAAAGAAAGATAGTGACAAGTAAGTTAAGTTGTAGAATTAAGTATTTGTATTTGTTTTGGTAATCACTAATTTGAATAGATTTCCAATTTCATTTTGATAATTTTCTTTAATTTTGAATCCTCCCTGAAATTTAATTATATATTCGGAAGATTTTTCTAAATTGAAAAAAATATTTAATTAATTAATTCTTTTTTATTTGAAAATTTTGATAAAAGAATTTCTCAACAAATTGGCGCCCAACGTGGGGCTCAAATAACAATAATTTGGGCTTAAATATTCAAATTTCATAATAATTTCCAACTTAATTCAAATATTAAGCAAGTGTATGAAATAATTTTGATTTTTTTTAAGTTTTATTTTACACAATAATTTGAATTTCATTTCATTACCAATTTGATATTAGCATTGTCAATCATAAAATGGAAACCCGAAGCAAATCAATGATTGGAGAAAGAGGAGATGAATATGATAATGTGAGAAGCAGTGCTAGCCAAGATAATGAGGGTGAAATTACTTTAAGGGATATTTTACGAGCAATGACAGAAATGAAGGAAAATTATAAAGAAGAAATGAATAAATTATCCAAAGAAATGAAGGAGAATTATAAAGAAGAAATGAATAAATTATCCAAAGAAATGAAGGAAAATTCTAAAGAAGAAATAAATAAATTATCCAAAGAAATGAAGGAGGATTCTAAAGAACAAATGAATAGATTATCGGACAAATTAGAAAATAACATGAAAGAAATTTCAGCAAGAATGGAAAGAAGAACAGAAGAGGACATAATAACAATAAATGAATCATTAACAAAAGGAATAATAGAAACAGAAGAATTATTAGAAAAGAAAATGGAAAATAACAATAGGATATATCACCAGGAATTACATCTAATTGAGGCTAATATGAAGCAAGATTTTAATGAACAATTGGTATCAAATAAAAATGAAATATACAAAAATGTTGAAATGCAGAAGGAAAGAATAGAACAACAAAATGAAAAGCTGGAAAGAATAATGGCTAAAGAAAATAATGGGGTAACTGGAATTAATTTGGGTGAGAGTAGAATGAATTTTAATGGAAAAGTAAAGAAGCAGCATCCAATACCAATCATAAAATATTTAGAGAACAAAGAATCATGTTTTCCTTCATTTATTTATTTTAAAGAATTCATTAGAAATCAATTAACGGAAGAAGCTCTGTTGTGGTTCAATAACAAAGAAATAGAATTGAATAATTTCAAGACTTTCAAAAATAAATTCCACAGGGAAAAATATTATAAAAACATGGAGAGAAAGCAAAGAAGGAAACATGTTAAATTTGAAAAAGGAGATTTAGTTCTGATAAGATCACACAGAGTATCCAACAAGAATAGGGATATTTGTGCAAAATTATTACCTCCATTTGAGGGACCATATGTGATTGACAATGATAATATTTTAAACAGTTATAGACTAAAAGAAATAGGCACTGATAGAATCAGGGGAATTATCCACATTAATGATTTATATAAATTTAATCAGAATTAATATTACAATTCGAACAAAATTAAATCAAAAAATTTAAAATATGTTCAATTTTTCCTTAACAAAATTAGAAATATTTTAATTTTGGGGAAGTTGTTATGGTAAGATATGATTCGAATTCAAATCATACAATTAATTATATAGCAGAAGTAAAATAAGATTGAAATTTGAGAATGAAATTTGACATCTATTCAAACATATTAGTATAAAATTCATATGGAAAGAATTAAATTTAATCTTTGAAACATTGTAAATTTGTAAAGGATACACTCTTATTCAACTATGGAGTAGTCTCCATGAGATAGAATCATCAAAATTTATGTGAAGTCAATATTTTGGAAGACCATATTAAAATGTCATTATTATTTATTCTTATTATGTTATGTTGAGTTAATTTGTATGTGAATTGACCTCATTGATTATTATAAATAGTTTGGTATGCTAGAACAAATTAGATAGGGAAATATTTAAATTTAAAGTGGAAGAGATTGCAAAATTGATAGCTGTCAGGAAACTCAGAAGATTTTGAGGAACTTCCAATGCAAGTTGGAACATGGAAGTAGTACCAGACGGAAGAGAAAAGTTTGGCCGAATTTTCTGCAGTCATTACAATTCAGGAAACAGTGCTATTAAGGAAAATTTCAAGAAAAATGCATTTTATTTTAAAACTGTCAAAATTTCAAAGAAACCTCGAATTTTCAAATTAATCGGAGGGTATAAAAGGGAGTGGACGCGTCTCCTGTCATTCAGTCAGATTTTCGCAGCGACAGAGTCAACATCGATCTCAAATATAATTTCATTTCTCCGATCTCAAGTATAAATTTAATTCTCCGATCTCAAGTATCATAACAACTAACCAATTTCCAAGAAATCAATTGAAAACACTGAAGTACTCAAATTTGCTGAATCAAGAATAAGGATATAACTACGGAAAAAGAAACAGAAGAAGAATATAATCAAGAAAGAAGATACAGAATAAGAAATATAAAAGAAATTAAGTGCACAACAAAAACATTTTAGATAAAAGAAAGATAGTGACAAGTAAGTTAAGTTGTAGAATTAAGTATTTGTATTTGTTTTGGTAATCACTAATTTGAATAGATTTCCAATTTCATTTTGATAATTTTCTTTAATTTTGAATCCTCCCTGAAATTTAATTATATATTCGGAAGATTTTTCTAAATTGAAAAAAATATTTAATTAATTAATTCTTTTTTATTTGAAAATTTTGATAAAAGAATTTCTCAACAATATATATATATATATATGTTAGCAATTTATAATTGTATAATTCCCATTTCATAATGCTGAGGCCAAATTGCTAGTATAAGAGTATGCGCTGTATGTCATATGCGCAGTAGTCTCTATGTTCAAGTTGAGGTTATCTCTGTGCTCGGTGGAGCTCTCTCTCTTCTTGCCCGGCATCGTTGAACGTAACCAGGGGGTCTATTCTCGACCATTCGCAATTTGCACGATCGTGCGCATCTCTATAGAAATATAAAGCATATGCGACCGATCGTTAAAATTGCGAATAGTCGAGAATAGACCCCCAGGGGGTCTATTCTCGACCATTCGCAATTTTAACGATCGGTCGCATATGCTTTATATTTCTATAGAGATGCGCACGATCGTGCAAATTGCGAATGGTCGAGAATAGACCCCCAGGGTCGTGACACTCTCTTTCCCCCACCCCAAACCCTGTTTTGAGTTCATTGGCATTCTAGAGATGTCTCTGCCTGCGCAAATTCCATGATTTCCATGGGATGAGATCCGATAGATGACTCTGTTGCGCGTTCAGAATTACAGTGATTACGAATGTGATGGATTTGTCATTAATTTCTGAAAGTGTCAACGAACCTTGTTTACAACTATGAAAATTATTCAAATAAATATATTTTTATTGAGTGGACAATTTTACATTTTTACTATTCCGATGAAATATGTGTACTCATTGTATATAGATAACATAGTAGGACAACCCTCTAACTAAAATAGTTATGAAAAAATGATACCAAATCTAGATGGCGACACCAACGCATGACATCATCACCAGAGGGCGCAGCCATCGACTGATTTGACAGGTCAATAAGGTCCAAAATCGTGTGCGTTAAAATTGCAGGACCGGGACCAGTAACTTCCTACAATTTTATTCTTTCCGATGTTTTATCCTTGTTTGGTCTTGTCTCTGTCTAACCTGGTGGCAAGGGGTATCTGCTTCAGTGCTTCATGTGATCGATCCATATGTGATCCCCTCCCTAGACTAGACCATCTGTGAAATTCCGCTACGACATACGGATACGGTTACAGTTGATTTCTCTATATTGCTATGCGCCAGTCAACGTTGTTATAAAAAGGAATGTCTTAGCTCGCTGAACTCGCTGAAGCCCATTAAATCTAAAATGATTTGCGTTTGCACGTGTTCACGTGTTGTCGGTTCTCGGAGTCGGTTGTTTGTATTATTGAATTTTCCTGTGAGAATGAAAAAGACAATTTTGGATGTTGATGATATTTTCATTATGTATCTTTATCAGTCTCTTTTGAATGATTAATTGATTGGTCAGTGGTTGGAATTTACTGACACTGGGTGTATGTCTCGACTTCATACAAAAATTAAATTCCAGAAACTCTCCATTTTATCATTCAACTCCAATTACTGATCAAATAAATAATTTACTTATTTATCGAGATCGATACAACATATAAATGCTGAATTTAAAGAAGCTTCGACCATAGCATTATATAGGTACCTACCTATCTTTTTCATGGAAGAAATGCATTGATTAAAAAATGTGTCTGCTTTCTGTATGCAAATTTCGTTTAGTTTTATGAATCCACGAGTCTATAACTAGAAAACCAGTAGAAGTAAGAAACAAAAATGGGTTCAAGCCCTGTGGACAGGAGCTTTCTGGCGCTCTAGTTCAAACAGACAAATTATATCTCCGAAAGTATTGGTTTCTCAGAGTTGGGAATTATATCAATGTATTCTTATGATAGAACTGCATCATAAAGGAAATTCAATTCAAATAATAGTTTATTTATCAAGATTAAATGAGCAATTTGAGAATGAGAACTGCACCATGGAAGAAATCAAATTAAAATAGCTGAAATGAATCTGACTCTTTCTTATAGAATGAAATGTACGAGTATGAACACAGATCATATAATAAAGCTTAGATATAATAATTATAGCATTCTGTGAAAACATAGAAGTACGATTCATTATTGAAATTTAGAAAAATCATATCTCCGAAAGTATTAGCTTGTTGGAGTTGAAAATGATATCGATGGATTTTAATGGTGAAACTGCATCTTAAATAAAAATTGAATTTGAAATTTGTTGCTTAAAAAAAATTTTTTTTTGTTACTCCGAAACTATTTGGCCTATTTTGCCCAATAACAAACTTAACCGAGGTATTCATCTCCCTAACCTACTCTGAAAATTTCAACTGCCTAGCTCATTCCGTTCGGAAGTTATTGTAGAACATTTTTTTTTAATTTTGAATTTTTTTTTTTGACACTGCGGATAAAGGTCATGATTCTACAATTTGTTACTAAATTTCAGTTAGATCGAGTGATCGGTTTCGGAAATATTCATAAAAAATGTGTTTTACTAAAATCGGCCATAACTCCGAAACCGCTGGATGGATTTCGCCCATTAACGAACTTGTCCGAGATATTTACGCTCCAAACCCACCTTGCAAATTTCAATCCTCTAACTCCTTTCGTTCGAGAGTTATCGTGCCTACGGCCGGACCGGTCGGACAGAATCAATTTCGCCCTCGGATTCTTGATCAGTGAGTCGAACCAAATCGTTCAAGAACATTTTCATCGAAAAATTCGAAAATTACAGACATTTGGGCAAATTGATAAGCACTCAGTTCCGAGGAACTAGAGCGCCCAAAATGTTGAAAAGCACTGACGTGAGGTCAGATTGCCTTAGCGCGCTTTTCAAACAATAATTTGTTAGTAATTATTGAAGCTTTGAAAAATCATATCTCTGAAAGTATTGGTTTCATGGTTTCTCAGAATTGGGAATTATATCGATGGATTTCTATAATGAAACTGCATAAAAAAATCAATCCAAATAGTGTAATTTGAAAAATAATTATTACACCGAAACCACTGAACCGATTTTGCCCATTTATGAACTCAATGGAGATATTTATTCCCCAAACCTACCCTGGTCGAAATCGATTCTGCCCGGCCGGCCGTCCGTCCGTTAACACGATAACTCTCGAACAAAACGAGTAAGAGGATAAAAATTTGTAGGGTAGGTTTGGAGCGTAAATATCTCGGACATGTTCGTTAATGGGCGAATTCCACCAAGGGTTTTCGGAGTTATAGCCATTTTTAGTAAAAACATTTTTTATAAATATTTCCGAAACCGGTCACCCGGTCTATCTGAAATTTAGCATCAAATTGTAGAATAATGACCTTTATATGCATGCCAAGTTTTGTATTGATCGGGTTGCCATAAAGTGTCAAAAAAAAAATTAAAAAATTTTAAAATTTTGTTTCTGCAATAACTCTCGAATAGAATGAGCTAGGCAGTTGCAATTTTCAGAGTTCGTTTGGGAGATAAATATCTCGCTTAAGCTCGTTATTGGGTGAAATCGGCGAAACCTGATGGTTCCGGAGTAACGAAAAAACAAATTTTTTTCACATTACAAATTTCAAAATTTTTCTTAAGATGCAGTTTCACGATAAAAAACCATTGATATCATTTTCAACTCTAACAAGCTAATACTTTCGGAGATATGATTCTTCGAAATTTCAATAATGAATGGTACTTATATGTTTTCACAGAATGCTGTACTTAATTATGCTATCTATGAATCATATGATTTGTGTTCTTACATGTCATCTTATTTTCCTATGAGATATAAATGTCAAAATTATTTCTGGTTCGTTATTCTTGATATAAAATATACCTCCTCTGTCCTAGAAAAAAATGTATGAGTGAATGTAAAATGACCAATGAAATAACCTCAGCTATAGTAGAATTATGAGGATGATATGATATTATATTTTTAAGTTGATGATATCATTGTATATATTCTATATACAACTATGTACAATGATAATATAATGCCCGTGGATAATCCATATGATGATGGAAATATATTCTTTGGTAAGATACATCAATCAATTGAGTTCAGAATATCTCCAGTAAAAACAAAACTACAATATTGTCTAAGTTTTAATTGATATAGTATAATTTTCAGAGTAGATTTGAGGAATTGGTATCTCGGATAAGTTCGTTATTGGGGAGAATCGGTCTGTTTGAATTTAATTTATCTCGTAAGAATCCATTTATATCATTCCCAGAGACCAATAATTTCGGAGATATGATTTGTCAAAGTTTGAACGAGAGCGCCAAAGCTCCTGTCCACAGGGCTTGAACCAATTTAATATTAGGGAATTAACTACAGCATTCTATGAAAACATAAGAAGTAAATGTCGAAAAAACATATCTCCGAAAGTATTAGCTTGTTAGAGTTGTAAATGATATCAGTGGATTTTTATGGTGAAACTGCATCTTAAAAGGAATTAAATTTGAAATTTGTATTGTAAAAAAAAATTTGTTTTTTCGTTTCTCCAAAACCATCAGGCCAATGTTGACCAGTAACGAACTTAACCGAGATAATTATCTCTTAAACCTACTCTGAAAATTTCAAATGCCCAGCTCATTCTGTTAGAGAGTTATTATAGAAACGAAATTTAAAAATTTTAATTTTTTTTTATACATTATTGCAACCCGATCAACACAAAACTTCGCATGCATATAGAGGTCATTATTCTACAATTTGATGCTAAATTTCAGATAGATCGAGTAATCGGTTTCGGAAATATTCATAAAAAATGTTTTTACTAAAAAGGGCCATAACTCCGAAACCGCTTGGTGGATTTCACACGTGAATGAACTCGTCTGAGATATTTACGCTACAAACCTACCGTACAAATTTAAATCCTCTAACTCCTTTCGTTCGAGAGTTATCGTGCCTACGGCCGGCCGGCCATAATTGATTTCGACCACGGATACTTGATCGGTGAGTCGCACCAAATCGTTTAAGACCATTTTCAGCCAAAAAATTGAAAATTACAGGCATTTGGGCAAATTGATATGCACTCTGTTCCGAGGAACAAGACTCAAGAGCGCCAAAAATGTAGTATTGTTTGGAGAAGAAATAATAAACCTTCTATGAAAACTTAGCAATGTTTTTTTGTTTGGCTCATGTATCATTGTCTCTAATTGAATAGGTATATGAATAAAATAAGTCTATTTGCAATCGATTTCTAATTTCTTTTCTTTTTCGCATAAGTAGAAAAAGGAAATTCGAATACCGAAAATGTTATTAATAAGTGGGAAGGTTTAACGGGTAATTCCACTTATATATATTCCTCCGCATGATCCATATTTCTATGCTATTAAATTAATAAGTTTCCAATACTATACTTCAATTATTATCCTTTTCGTGGTGCATCAACTCAACAAACTTGTTTATAAGAGAGAGTGGAGAACATATAAACTTTAATCAATCCGCCTCTGCACATTGTCATCTTACTGACTCTAATTCGAATAACTTCCTGAAGAGGCCGCACTACTACGGATTCAATTTCGTGAAGTTCTTAAGAATTTCTAATAGATGTCGCTCGAAAACGTGCATAATCGATTTAGTTAGAGGGTTGTCCTACTAGCTTTGTTTTGGTTGAGAAATTCAGAACTGTCCTCCTAGGACAGTTCCAATTCTGCGCAGAACTGATGCGCTGTAGAAGCTGGATTCTGAACTATCCCAGAACAGTTCTGAAAGTTGTTGAATTGAACCCAAACACGAATTTTTGTAGATCACAGATAATGAGAAATGTTTTTCTGTGTTCAATTCAAAAAGATACGTGCTTTCTCGCGCCGGGGAAGGTTCATCATTGATAAATTTCAAACACGAATGAAGTAGAGGAATCCATTTTGATTTTTTTTATAATTGTATTTTTTAAAGTCGTTCCAAAAATAATGAGTCAACTCAATGAAAGTAAGTTCTTTAAAAAATATCATGTATAAAAATGATGTTACTCATGAATATTTTTCAGATTTGTCCGAAGCTGGAGTCCTTTGTCTCGAGGTGGAAAATTCCGAAACCTTTCAATTTAACAGGGAAAGAACACTTGTTTCTATATACAATGGTGTACTTGGATCCATAGAATACCGATAAGATACCTGCACAGATACCTGATCGTTTCTATGGCAGGTAAACCAAATTACTGTTTACTCAGGTAGAAATTGAAGTGTTTTAGTGTTTATAATTCTTTTGAATTAGCACCTTCGACCGAAGAGGTTCAGCCAAAATATCGATTGGTAAGTGACGAGCTCGTGTTTGGAAATTTATCGTAAAAATGGGAAAATGGATCAAATGTTGTGTATATGGTTGTGAGGATAATGTTAGCATGAGACATCGATTTACTAAAAACAATCCAAGTCTTTTTAAAACGTGGATCGACATTATCAAGCCAAGTGATTGGGAAATATTATCTGTTGATTGACCAGATTTATAACAGGCATTATGTATGCCATGCACATTTTGAAGACTGTTACAAGATAGAAGGAGGAAGAAGAAGGCTCGCTATGCATGCAGTTCCTACACTTGGTGTTTCAGGTAAGCTATACATTGACAACAATAATTTGAATTTGTTTTTAAAATTTTTGTGAAATTCTAAGAAATATAAAACAGTTCATCTTTCTTTTGAAGGTATCTCAAAAGTTCTTGATGATGTATGGAACCAACCATCAACTTCAAAAACCGATATTGACCAACTACAAATGTCACTGTCTAAAGGAACGCAAAATATTATGGAGCCAAGAACTCATAAAAGTAAGTGTATAATACTAATGTTGGAGTGATGACATGATTGCTTTGAATAGCAATAGTAATGAGAGGATCTTCTTTTAAATTTTAAATGCTTGTACATTTTCCACAATATATATGTCCTATACCAAAAATTTTATTATTTATTTATTATTTATTATTATATCCTCAGTTTGGTCCTGGAGATGCCCCAGTTAAGGATAGTCATGTGGGACATACGCTAGGATGGGATGGAGCACAGAGCAGAGCAGATTGAAAAAGAATCCTGGCCTCAAATGGTTAGCATATTTGAAGGTGATCTTTTGTCTGGAGCAGTACTGCATTCTCCTTTATTTTATTGTTTTAAACAGGAATCAATTCTTTGTTTTCCCACGTAGCAAAAGTGTTATGAATATCGGTTGTATGGACATCTATATAACAATCCAAAAAACCGATAGCCTACGTAAATCAGTATCAAATTAGTACATTATAACGTCAGTAGCACGGTTACTACGACAAAAGTGGGAATGATTTCACAACATATACAACTGTTGTAAAGTTGTAATTGCAACTTCTTAAGCAACTGATATGTTATAATACCACCATACACTATATAATGTGAGCGAACAAGATATTTGAGTTTTTACTAAGTCAGCTGAGGAAAACCATTTTTCCCATAGACAGCTAGAGCTTTGTGGGTATACTTTCTGTATTTCTGTTTTTGTTTGTTTTATTTGTGTATATATTGGATTTGGGTGTAATAGGTCTCTTGCATGCATTTTTTTTTATTATTAGAATCGAGTATTATATCCATAAGAATTCTGAAAAAGTGAAACTGCCGTGAAAATTTTCAATATTCAACGAGGAAACGGTCATTGAAATTTGGTTGCACATAATGGCCCGTCATATCTACTCTCATTCTCTTCTTGTGTCCATTTCACACTTTCTTCCAGTGCAATACGGCTCCCTATGGAGGGCTTCTAGTCGGCATATTGGCTGTAACAAGCAGATGGTACATTTTGATTACGTCAGCCGTTATAGCAATGATTCAGAAGCGTTTTTTTACCTCATTTGAATTTGCTTCTTGATTTACCGATTTTCAATACCGAAATATTCAAATTATATAAATTATGAAAGTGGATGAGGGCATACATGTTGATCTGGTATTGAATTAGATTTCAGAAAGACATAAACATATGGTATTTCATGTTACATGCAAGAGAACTATTGTTTTAATTATGTTAATAGCTATTTTTTTCTTGTTACTGTTATAATACCTCAACACCCCACACTATATAATGTGGGCGATGATATTGTGAGTTTTACTTAATTGCTTAAAAGTATTTTACGTAAACAAATAAAACTTAGGGCTGCATTAATAGTCGACCCTCTAGATGAGGTACGAAGAACTCGTTTTTCATACCTGATCTTGAGGGCCGACGATGAGTATGGCCCTCTTAAAACTGATTTTTTAGTGTTAAAGTTTTATTCTTTGCATTTATTATAATTTATACACAATTAATTTCACATATGTTCACTGTGGTGAAAATATCAATATATATAATTTATGTGTGATAGTACCTTTTATTTTCCTTCAAATTTAAAAGTTATTCTGTCTTCCAGGCGTACAAGGCCGAAACAAACTGGATTGTGAGGTACAATTACCCTTTCAATTAATGGAATGTGACCGAGTTTTATACGAACATGCAAATTTTATCCAATCTTTAACAAATTCAAGTTTTCCTGTGATTGTAACATTGACATGATTTTCCTCTCTTGTTTGTTTTTAAAGTCGGTTTTGTGCACCGCAATGAACTTGGCTCAGTGTGATTTTTATGGAAACGTTGATTTATTGGAAAAGTAATTCTATCTCATACTTCCTTTTATTGTAACAAGATCTGTCAGACCACTAAATGTATATACCGAAATGTTTGCGAAGTGAGAAAATTCACAGAAGTTTGTTCTGGAATTTGTTCATCTCAGCAATTTCCCCGAAGATTCTTATATTTCGGTACAGAACATAAGTTCTCTTACGAAAGACAAGAATCTTCTAAGAAATTGGTGAGGGAAAACAATTTCAGAACAAGCTTCTGAAATTTTCCTCATTTCGCTGACATTTCGGAATACACATTAAATAAATTAATTTGAATTTCGCGCCAAAAGCGAAATACCGACATAATTTGAATTTCGCGCCAAAAGCGGAATACCGACTTAATTTGAATTTCGCGCCAAAACCGAAATCTGTAATACCGACACATGCGATGTGCCCGCCTCTTGAGAATGCCAATGAACTAAAAACAGTGTTTTTCATGTTACAAGGCCAGTGTCTGCCAGCAGTGAACTCTATATATACCTGGAAGGGACTCGCCTTGGGAGAAAAGTGAGGCAAACCGATTTCTCAGGCAACCCGCATTGCTTACGGATATCTATCTCTTTCTATCTCATTGCAGTTAATGGAACGCTCGCGATTTTCTTCGTTTATTTTTAATTTTGTATGCTTATTTAGACGTAAACGTGATTTTTTTTCTGAACAATTTATCAGGATTAAAGTAATAAGGCAAATTGTGCATGGTTCAAGTCAAATTTTAACTGTTCTCCTATGTGGTTGGTAAATAAAATGAAAAGTTAATGGAACGCTCGCGACTTCTTTTGAATATTTTAAATTTTGCATGCATAATTTTAAGTAAGCGTGAATTTATTTGTGAACAATTCATCAATTTTAAAGTAATAAAGCAAATAGTGCATGGTTCAAGTCAAATTTTAACTGCTCTCCTATGTGGTTGGTAAATGAAATGAAAAGTTAATGGAACGCTCGCGACTTCTTTTGAATATTTTAAATTTTGCATGCTTAATTAGAAGTAAGCGTGAATTTATTAGTGAACAATTCATCAATTTTCAAGTAATAAGGCAAATAGTGCATGGTTCAAGTCAAATTTTAACTGTTGTCCTATGTGGTTGGTAAATAAAATGAAAAGAAAATCAGATTTGCAAATTTTATTTAAATATTAAAATACACTGTACATACATATAGCTGCTACTACTACTTATATAAAAATAATTTAACAGTTGCTAAATAAAACCAGTTTTGTAAGTTTTTGTCTTACTGGGGTATTTTTTCCTTGCAACTCTAAATTCAATTGCCTACTGTGGTGATACATGCGGCACTTCAAATATAATGTTGTTATTTTCCGAATAATTTGAATTTCATGACATTCCTCAACTAAAAATTCTTGAATAACCGGATGTTTAGGTGTAAAAAGACCTATTTTTGCAATAAAATGCTTTATAAGTGAATTTATGATTGTCTGCTTTAAGTTCATTTTACTAGACAAAAGGTTTCCACTTTCTAACAGTAAACGAATTTTTTTTCTGCAAAATGCAAAATTTTATACACAATATCAGAAGCATAAAGGAGACCTCCTCGATTGACAAATGCTTGGGGTATGAAAATATACTAGGAACAGCATCTGGTTTCAATAATTTAGAGGTACATCCAGGTCTCACTATGAAATCAGTAGGAAGAAAATGCTCCCCACAAAGTTTGCTTGTTTTAGATGGAGCCCATTTCTTCCTGCGAACTGCCTTAATCCATAACTTTAGGATATCAGGTCGTTTGAATGGAAACCTATAAACAATAAATCCACCTTAAATCCATCAATGTTCTTGCTATTGATACCTATTTATTATTTTATAATCAAATCTAAATATTATAAACTCACCCATGAAAAGATATTCGCCGATAATCTTGCTCGTTCTTGCATCCAAACGCTACACAATATATAACCATTTCAAAAGTTTGAAACTATCGTCAATCACAACTTGCACTAACAAAATTCTGTACTTTTTAAACTTCACATGATAAAGGCAGCTGAACTAATGGCATACCAAAACGAAATAAATGTTCATCTTCAATAATATTGCACATTCCAAACGAAGGTAATCCCCAAACTACCTGAATTTCTAAGTAAAAGACAATTAATGTAGGTAAACATAACTCGCTTGTATGAGTGCAACAAAGACAGGTTACCGTAACTAGTGCTATCTTTGTCTTCGTTGCCCCTGCCTCACTTTTCAAACGTAATTTGTATGGACCAAGATGCATAGAATAACAAGGTGTGGACACTCCCTACTAATTCCTGCTAAAATTTTCGGCCGAAAAACGGACCAAGAACTGTCAAATCACGTACTTTATGTACTACTTCACTTTATTAACGATGGTGCCGCTAGGGTCGATTTCGAAGATTCTGACAAGCGAATAAATGAAAACTGACAAGCGACAAAGTTCACTTTTCACCGTTGCTAGTTCGTAAATTCAAATTAAAAGAATATAATGAAGCAGTTTATTGAAAAATCAATCCATTTTTTGATTAATCAGATATCTGTTCGGAGATAATATGTAAACCACATTGGATTGGAACAGAAATTTCATCTTGCCAAGACATAATGAGGTCAAATAAGGGATTTATCAGTAAAGGAGTTTCTTTGGAACATTTTGAATGGAACTGTAAATGAAGAAATCTGTGAAATCATTATTTTTCCATTACGAAAGATCACATCCAACGTCATTAGAGTACAAGCATTTAATTTATGTATTTTGAAATACATTGAATGATACAGAATTTTCTGTAATACCTCTACATACAATATCTTTCGATATCATATTATTATTCAAATGTAGTAATTCCTTTATCATGTAAGGCTCTTTTAAATTGAGCATTTTACTTATTATATTATATGTATAATTTGAAATTTCATCAAAACATTCTCTGTATACAGCATTTTTTCAGTCACCCAATACCCCTTGACAACTTTTCATGTTCTCAGCAATTAGATTGCTGAATATAGATATTTAATTCGATAGCTATTATTCAGAACTAAGTATATACTGATGAAATATCGAAAAATGATTCATTAAATTGATAAACTAACCAAATAGAGGGTAGTGTACTACGTTTCAATCTTTTATTCAATATACATATATATTCGCTAGAAAAATATTTTGAACAAACAAATGTTCTAATTTTCGATACCCTACCTCTAGCACAAGCCAGTTGCCATTCTTGTCGTTTAACAATATCCTTGAAACAAATAATATTATAGTATAAGAGCTCCAAAAAGAATGACGCCTTAGGAAAGCTATTCAAATTGATGAAATCACACTGTGTGGTTGCTCTGATCTTTGTTCTCTGCTAGTCCTTTCATCGTTCACAAATAATATTGTTAGTTTTCATAACATGGCATTTCATTCCTTCTCAATATATAACTGAATTGTATAATGAATATAATTATTAATCAATAGAGTTATACCTTAATTTCAACTGTTAAAACAGTTTATGTTCACCAACCGGCAAGATTATAGTAAATCAACAAGTCTTACGTTCTCCTATGTTGATTTATTAACAATTAACGGTATCAGCGATCTTTCAATATTATTAATATTAAAATTAATAACTATCTTGATACTAGAAATCTGCCCCTGATCCGGTAAGAATATTGTTAAAAAAATATATTCGCATAAAAACGAAGTATTTTCGAAATGAAAATAGTATTTGATTAAAATGGTTCTGGATACTCGTTCAGAGTTCACACAGCAAACATTTGACTTACTTTCGGCGCGGCAAACGACTTTCCACAAGAAACTGGAATAAGCAAAGATTCAAATTTAATTTGACATGTCGGTAATTTTGTCCTTAAAATTTCTACTGCCGGCATCTATCGGCGAAAATTGAAGTAAAACAAAATCCTTGTATTTTGACAGTATTTGGACCGCAAATCGGCCGAAAATATGTCAAAGAGTGTCTTCACCATGTATTCTATGCATCTATGTATGGACGGATCCCTTCCAGTTAGTATATAGTTCATTGTCTGCCAGTGTCGAATCTATATAATTACTTAGTTATCTGTGAACGTAACCTCGTTAGAGACCGTTCTATGATACCGTTGTGTTTTGAACAAATAAAAGCTGTTATATCCACGATCCGTTATTTAAAATCTAACATCAGAAGTGGGATAAAATTTCTTCGTTCTATTGAAGAAATCGAGAACTCAATTTACGAACGTAAGTTTAAGAAATCGAGAACTGAATTTACGAACGTAAGTTTGTAATTTTGTATTCGCTCGAGTGAAATATCCTAAAAAAGTGCATCACAAAATGGAGAATGATCAAGGCGTTCCTGTCCAAACAACCGAAGCCATGGCAATGATGCGGATGATGGAAAACCAGGCTCAAGTACAACTAAAGATGATGGAAGTTTTGGCGAATTTGTCCAGCACGAGTAACAAATCGAATGATGGAATGATCAACAGCCAATTGTCCTTTGCACAGTTCGATCCCGATGATACACCGTTTTCTACAAGAGAATGGATCGATGAAATCAATCGAATTATGATAGAAACAGGTATGTCCGACACAGTTGTTGTTTTAAAAGCTGGTCATGCTTTGAAAGGACGCGCGGCAAAATTCTACCTTAACTGGAAACCCTTAACAAGGAATTGGTTGACCTTTTCTACAGATTTAGAAATTGCATTTCCAGCGAAGGGAACACCTGCGACTAGGCTTAAAGCGTGTATGTCAATTAATAGTTCAGATTTTAATTCATTCGTAGAGTATGGGCACGCGAAACTTAACTCAATAAAAAAATTCTTTGCTAGCTTTCCATGGGAAATCATGCTGAGTTTAGTAACTCATGATATAGCCAATAGCGAGGTTAAAACTAGAGTTGCGCTGCAATCACCAAACAATGAAATGGAACTACTGAAACTGCTTTCCTCTTTCGATAGTGATACACCAATTTCATCGACGTTGGTTTATGAAAATAGAAAGTTCAACAGTTCAAAAACAGAATCATTTAACGGACAATGTAGAAAATGCGGTAAATATGGCCACTAATCATTTGAATGCAAATCGTCGAAAAAACGTACTCTTGATACATACTCTAGATTAAGTTGCAATTGGTGTAAAAGAACCGGACACACCGCGGAAAATTGTTTCTCCAAACGAAAAGAATGAACTCATTCAAAGTTCTTATCTAATTGACGCTGGTTCGGATATTTCTTTGATTAAGGAAAGCTAGATTTGTCAGGATTGGACGAGCAGTTGAAAATTAACATAATTGAATTATAATCAAAGATGCTGTTAAATCTAAACTTGAAGCGGTAACCGCAAGTAAATTTAGATTTCGATCAAAATAGAAAATCGTCCTGGTGGAAATATGAAGCTTGTTGATTATTTAAGTAGAAATTTACCTTGTGAGAACAAAATACTGGCCCTATGTGATGTTACAGGCACTCTACGAATAACAGATCGGCAGAAGATGGACCCATTCTGTGTACAGATATTGAATCCCAGACTTCAGGAGTTCCCAGATCAAGAGGACGTGGTTTATAGAAAAACCAAAAGAACTGACCGAAGAAGGTTTATTGCAATGGAACTCCCACAAGTAAATGAAAAGTAGAACGAGTAATGAGAACTGTCATTGTCCTGAGATCTTCTCTCCACAAGACGAAGAGAAGTTATGGTTTCCGATCCCAAAAAAGCCAATGATGAGTGAGTGAAAGGCTAATGATGAGTGTGTGAAAAAGCCAATGATAAGTGCGTGAAAAGCCAATTATGAGTGTGTGAGCTCTGATGAGTGTTAATGGACCCAAAAATATTGGTTGTAGATACAATATCTATTGTATTTAATTTCACACACATATTGTATACTGTTTAATTGACAAGTAAGTCCAGTGAGGCGATGCTGCGGTTAACCTCCAGAGAGGCTTACCTCTGAGCAATTTTACAGTCATTGTTTAAATTTGACAAGTAAGTCCAGTGAGGCAAGGCTGCGGTCAACCTCCAGAGAGGCTTACCTCTGAGCAAATTTAAACGTCACACTTCAACACTTCCACGTAAGACCCGAGAGAGGCTTACCTCTGCGTAATGTTGAAGCTGATGACAAGAGTTTTTCTATAATAGGCTTTGTTTACATATTGTATACTGTTTAATTGACAAGTAAGTCCAGTGAGGCAAGGCTGCGGTCAACCTCCAGAGAGGCTTACCTCTGAGCAATTTTACAGTCATTGTTTAAATTTGACAAGTAAGTCCAGTGAGGCAAGGCTGCGGTCAACCTCCAGAGAGGCTTACCTCTGAGCAAATTTAAACGTCACAGTTCAACACTGCCACGTAAGACCCAAGAGAGGTTTACCTCTGTGCAAGGTTGAAGCTGATGACAAATTTTCTGTACAATAAACTGTATTTGCATATTTCAACTTTCAACTGTATATAATTGAAGAAATTTTAAAATGTCTTATGTACCATTGATTTGTGAGCATGAAGCGGTGATGGTTTTTTTCTTGTCTGGCTCTTTTTTCCATCAGATTTAATATACCGCAGCGTTGAGCCAGCGCTTTAAACATAGCCATGCTTCACAAAGAATCAATTACTTGTGTTATCAACTGTTCTTTTGCTACGTTGTATATTGTGAATTGAACGAGGTCGTTTCAATAGTCAGTATGGCCGTGTTAGCAATTTATAATTGTATAATTCCCATTTCATAATGCTGAGGCCAAATTGCTAGTATAAGAGTATGCGCTGTATGTCATATGCGCAGTAGTCTCTATGTTCAAGTTGAGGTTATCTCTGTGCTCGGTGGAGCTCTCTCTCTTCTTGCCCGGCATCGTTGAACGTAACCTCGTTAGAGACCGTTCTATGATACCGTTGTGTTTTGAACAAATAAAAGCTGTTATATCCACGATCCGTTATTTAAAATCTAACATATATATATATAAATATATATGTATATACATATATGAATAAAAATAGGACTAGCAGGGACCGAAGTTGAGATAGATATAGAAAATCTATATACAATGGTTGAGAGTTATCCACAAAGTGTAATTCCATCAACGCTGACTAGCAACATACCGCGGTTTCATCCTTATTAGGATTACACTTTGTGGATAACTCTAAACTTCGGTCCCTGCTAGTCCTATTTTTATTCATGTCTAGTGGTTAGCTTTCGATAAAAGCGAAACTCACTCTTTTGGTATATTCATTTCTGCGCATTGCGTACTAAACCCAGGGCGTTTTCACGTTCCTCGTGGCGTCTGCAAGGAATTCAAAATAGAATTCTGCAATTAGTCACGTTTAGAACAAAGAATGTACGCAGGGATCTATGTTTTGAGTTTTCCGCAACGGGGAGCTTGATTGGTTGAACGCTAGGTGTCGCTTCTGTCTACTTTGTACTCAGAGGTTGTACCTGGAGTTCGATAAACCGGCTTCTTCGAGGTGTATTCTTCCATTATATATATATATATATATCCCGACATCATTTTAGCGTCATTACATGATACCGACATCTTTGCGTCCCCTTGAAATCGAAGTGTATATCGACGTATGTTGGGTAGACAATCTCCGTATACACCTCACGATCATTTTGCGAGTCTCAGATCTCAATATACTTGAAAACTGGGGGAGAAAATTTTCTTGTCAACGGTAAAATGAACCTTGCGTCCTTACAAAATACCGTAGTTTCTGCATCCGTATATTTATTTGCCGATATTTCGATCATTTCTGCGTCATTCGTTTTATATACACGTCAACCATTCGGACATTGCTGCACAGGCTGTGTTGCCAAACGTATGAGGGTTTTTTATGAAGGAATAGACTGATTGGCCTTGACATTCCATTCGATGTGACCTACACAGATGTTACATTCAACGGATTTTCGCCCCTCTTGATAAGGAAGAAAACATATTGAGTACGGGAATTTTCGATAGGAATTTCTTCTGCGTGTTCGTTGCCTTAATTATATAGAATAGATGAATTAATAGAATAAGATGAGACCTTAAAACAATTTGGTTGAACAAATTGTAATATGATTTAATCTTGTGATAGCACAAGAATTAAATGTAACGTCTTCCCTTCGTGTTAAAATACTTAGTTTTCTTGGACTAATTTTAGATGGATTATTCTGTTGTTCTGAGAAGTAGTTGATTGCAGAGAGTTGATAATGAATAGCCATAATCAATAATAATATAATGCATTGCTTATTATTCGTAATATTATTATTCTCTAGCAAAAGACCGAATCAGAAGAATGACTAATTATTTGAATGAGATTGCATAAAAATTTTCTGTTTAGCAGTTGATGACTTTTAATTCGACTTTAACTTTTTAACTTAAGGTCACTATTTCAATAACAGATGTGATTTTTTTAAATGGCACCCTATATTTTATGAATGCCAAAAATGGAATTTACAATTAGTTTCACTTTCAAACATCACTCTAAGTTATGCAACTTTTTCAATTAGGTAAAAACGGTTGATTTCAAAGTGTTTATAATGCATAGCCATAATTTAAATTTCGTTGAAATGAAACACATTATTGCTAATATTTATTTTATGTTCGAATCGAACTACTTATGAAAATGCCCTCGTTTCTAACCATATATTATGTATGAAACACTGCATATTAGTTGAAATATAAATTCTGATTCAGTGGAGTGTTAGTATTGAGTTGAAAGAGGTTCTAGTAAAGTACCGGAACGGAAGAATAACTAAGAGTTATTCACATAAGAGTATGAAATGAAGGTGTGCTAAAAAAGATCCTCGTGAGATGGGGTTCATTATTCGAAATTCTGAAGTTATAATTATTATCATCATCAACAAAAACACGATGCCTTCTATCTGGCAAAATATTTTTTGAAAGACGAATCATCTTTCCACACCTCAAAAGCGTATACAGTTTAGGTGCTTAACCATCTTTCCACACAGCAGAATATTATTCTATAAAAATTATATCTATTTTCAATTTCTTGTTTAAACCTGATTTTATAAAGATTTTAAAACTGAGAACTTGTTATTTCAATTTTTCCCGAAACCGTCTTGGCAATTTTGAAGAACAAGATCCTGCAACTACAAAGCGTGTAGATGGCAAGATAATACATAACAAGAATTACGAAGAAATATTATTTCCGAATTTTTCGAGCAATGCAAGAAGATTTGTAACTGAAATCCTATTATTTATTGAACTAAAAACCTCAGAAAAAATTGCAATATTTCACCTTCATAAATTACACCATACCTTGAGTAAATAGTCAGTATGGTGACAAATGACAGGATATTCGTGTATTCTTTATGAACAAACACTGATCAGGGATGGTTGCAAGAGGTGAATAATTGTAATTTATGCAATGGAGAAATTTTGTAAAACAAGTGCCAGGTGCTCTTTCTAGGAGTTAAATTTTTCGCTCTATTCATTTCTGGTATGAAAAATATGGCATGCAATGTAAACAAACATATTTCACCTTATCTTCGAGCCCGATATCAAGGTGAATATTAAATTGATCGCCTCTATGGAAACTAGGGTTTGAAACATTTTTCTCAAAAATGCTCATCAGTCAGCCCTACTGGGATTGCTCTACTTGCTAGTTTCTATTGAATGGTAAAACGGATCGAAGACTTTGTATTCAATTTACCAAAGATATTTTGGTTCGAAGTATAACAAGTGACGAAAGAACTAAACAGAATCATGTAGACTTATGGATGTACATTGGCAGCAAATATTCCGAGAAAATCTATAACTACAGCGTGCGAATTGACTTTCTCCTCTCAGAGGCATTTTTCGTTATGCGCATGAGCAGACCATGAGTGATTTAACTGGTGGTGTTTTCGTCAGAGAGGATTGGGGTTTTGGGGTGGCGGATGCTATTCCTCCATAGAATCCCCTGGTGAGGGTCTGCGCATGCGTGGATTAAAGATGCGATATCTCCCGAACCACTAGTGTTGGATAATCGGAATTTTTTGTAAGGTGTGTGATTTTGAGAGCACTTTTAGCCACAAGTAGATTGCGCTTGCGCAGAAGAGAAGTTACTGTTTTCGGGTTGGATGGGTTATGTTGGGAGTGCTGAGTCGATATTGTGAGGTTTTAAAAGAATATTCATGGCTATTCAGTGCAATGACAAGTCAGTTTGGGGGATGTAGCGTTGTTTCCGAGTTGAAGTATCCGTACTGTGGCCCTGGGGCTAATTTTGAAATTGATGATACCCCTTACAGGCATTTTTCGTTATGCGCATGAGCAGACCATCAGTGATTTAACTCGTGGTGTTTATGTCAGAGAGGGTTGGGGTTTTGGGGTGGCGGATGCTATTCCTACATAGAATCCCCTGGTGAAGTTTTGCGCATGCGTGGATTAAAGATGCGACATCTCCTGAACCACTAATGTTGGAGAATCAGAGTTATTTGTAATGTGTGTGATTCTGAGAGGACTTTTAGCCGCAAGCAGATTGCGCATGCCCTGAATGGAAGTGACTGTTTTTAGGTTGTATGGGTTACGTTGGGAGTGCTGAGCCGATATTGTGAGGTTTTAAAAGAATATTCATGGCATTTCAGTGCAAGGACAAGTCAGTTTGGGGGATGTAGCGTTGTTTCCGACTTGAAATGTCCGTACCGTGGCTAATTTTGAAATTGATGTGACCCCTTACGGGCATTTTTCGTTATGCGCATGAGCAGACCATCAGAGATTTAACTGCTGGTGTTTTCGTCAGAGAGGATTGGGGTGGCAGATGCTATTCCTCCATAGATTCCCCTAGTAAGGTCTGCGCATGCGTGGATTAAGGATGCGATATCGCCTGAACCACTGGTGTTGGATAATCGGAGTTTTTTGTAAGGTGTGATTTAGGGAGGACTTGCAGCCACGAGTGGATTGCGCTTGCGCAGACGAGAAGCGACTGTTTTTGGTTGTATGGGTTATGTTTGGAGTAATGAGCCGATATTGTGAGGTTTTAATAGAATATTCATGTCAATTCAGTGCACGGACACAAGTCAGTTTGGGGGAAATAGCATTGTTTCCGAGTTGAAGTGTGCATACCGTGGCCCTGCGACCCATTTTGAAATTGATATTACCCCTATATCGGGCATTTTTCGTTATGCGCATGAGCAGACCATCAGTGATTTAACTGCTGGTGTTTTCGTCGAAGAGGATTGGGGTTTTGGGGTGGCTGATGCTATTCCTCTATAGAATCAATAGTATCAATAGTACCAATTTAAGCAGATAGTACTTTTGGTTCTCTCATGATCGTAAGAAGGCTTAACTTATAAGGAAAAATATGAGAGAATTGTTTGGGTTGGTTCCTAAAAATAAAAATAGCAGTTTTGCATGAAGTTGGTATTTTTGAGAAACCTCATGTGCTTTCTGCCTGAATTAGTACTCATATTGGAGCCGATTGCGTTGATATTCGAAAGTGAATCACGACGATAAAAGCTAAAGCTTTTGGAAGAAATCAGCCAAATAGCAAATACCTTCTGTTATTATCATTTGGACTTATACAAATTTATTTGCACCCAAATTGTTGCGAATTTAATGAACGATAAATTCACAAAGAATCAGGTTTTTTTTCAAATGACCGTTGTTTATGTATATTTAATGGGATACAAAACTTTTCTCGTTAATTCCACAAAAAGCACAGAAAATTTAGTTATTGCTCTTCAAGTGCCACTTACAAAAATTCGGATTTACTTGCACTTTTGCTGAATTAGTAATTTTTGTGACGGTTTTGACTGACTTAGAGTGCTATTATGCAGCTTACTGACTAATTCACATTGTAATAATTCATGATTATCAATTTTGCTTGGTTTTAATTTATTCAGTCATGTTGAAACAAGTATTCCAGTGAATTTTTCACAATTAAGCTAACTAGTTTATAAAAATCCTCAACATAATAAATGTTGTTTGATGATTCAGAACATAACATGATGAATCTGAAAATAATTATTCGATCTTAAAGTGTACTGAAGCTACGTTATGTGAGAATTTGAAATTATCATTAAGCCCCATTATTAATGCTAAGGGACCTGAATCGTAGAAAGTCGAATTTTTTGACCTTGAAGCTTCGAATACTGCTTCAACATGAAAAACGTAAACAACTCACATCTGGAAATCATTGAAGGACGCAGAAATATCGGTTTGATGGTTATCGATATAGGGAACAGTGTTGCCGGTTTTATTGACGCATGAATGTCGGGATGGTGTAATAGTAATATACATTTCGAATATACACTTCCTGACTGCAGCGCCACGAGTGGAGACAACACGAACTACGGTATACAAAAAAAGTACACGATACCGCCGTTGGGACGTCATCGCCGTATTACAACGAAATGAACGAGGACGTTATAATAAAGCGTTTAGCATTGACTTGCATTTCTGCGTCCGTATACAGACGCAGCAATGCGGTGGACGCAGAATTACATGTAAAAAACATAATGTATGGACGCAGAATTACAGGAGGGCTATAAATATATATATATATATATATATATATATATATATATATATATATATATATATATATATATATATATATATATATATATATATATATATATATATATATATATATATATATATATATATATATATATATATATATATATATATATATTGATATAATGAACGCTTTCTATATGCATTTTGAGAGAACCTTTATAACCTGTAGCGAATGGACATAAATGGCACTTATATTTCCTGTTTCAGTGAAGAAAGCTTTCACTTAAACAGGAAATATAAGTGCCATTTATGTCCATTCGCTACAGGTTATAAAGGTTCTCTCAAAATGCATATAGAAAGCGTTCATATCAATAATAATAATAATAAGTTGTTTATTTTCAACAGGTACATACCCAGTTACAGAAAATAACTAAACCTAGCATAATACAAGAAACCAAGCTACAGTGCTAACAATATAATGTATACATTTTATGTATTATATATATCAAAAAAGTGAGTTTCGCTTTTATGGAAAGCTAACCACTAGACATGAATAAAAATAGGACTAGCAGGGACCGAAGGGACCACAAAGTGTAATTCCATCAACGCTGACTAGCAACATACCGCGGTTTCATCCTTATTAGGAATCGTCAGTGGTGCATAAGTCAACCGCCGATGGAAGAATACACCTCTATATTCTATATTATAGAAAGCATTTACTCGAACAAGAAACATAAGTGTCATTTATGTCCATATGCTGCAGGTCATAGAAACAATCTAAAAAATCATATAGAAAGCTTTCACTTAAACAGGAAATATGAGTGCCATTTATGTCCATTCGCTACAGGTTATAAAGGTTTTCTCAAAATCCATATAGAAAGCGTTCATTTGAACAAGAAACATAAGTGTCATTTATGTCCATACGGTGCAAAGCAGAATTCTAGTCTCAAATTACATATCGAAAGCATTCATTTGAACAAGAAACATAAGTGTCATTTATGTCCATACATTGCAGGTCGTACAGATTGCCTCAAAAAACATATAGAAACCATTCACTCGAACAAGAAACATAAGTGTCATTTATGTCCATACATTACAGGTCGTACAGATACTCTCAAAAACCAAGTAGAAAGTTTTTACTTGAACAAGAAACATAATTGTCATTTATGTCCATATGCTGTAGGTTATAAATGTGCTCTCAAAATACATATAGAAAGCGTTCATTTGAACAAGAAACATAAGTGTCATTTATGTCCATACATTACAGGTCGTAGAGATAATCTCAGAAAACATATAAAAAGCATTCACTCAAACAAGAAAAATAAGTGTCATTTATGTCCTTATAGTGCAGCAAAGAGATATCTCAAATTGCATATAGAAACAGCTCATTTGAATGAAAAAGATACATAAGAGTTTAATCCGGAAGAGAAACATATGTGCAGTTTATGTAATTTTACTTCAGATCAAAAAGGCTTTCTAAAAAGTCATATATATTCTTTTCATTTCATATGATTTTCCTGAGAGTGGAAAACTTGTCCTCAATATCCATACCTCTGACTGGGGAAAAATCCGGAATGAGCAGAAAATACACACATCACACTAATGTTTATCTCATTTGATTTGTGTACTGATGAACTATTTTTTTTATGACTTGTCCTAAACACTGTATTGTGTCAAACTGGATCAATAAACATTATTATTATTATTATTATTATTATATTATTATTATATTATTATTATTATAATGCACCATAACCATGGGGAGATAACAAAAAATAAATTATCAGCACTACCACTTTAATACCCAAAAGTCGTCTTATCCATCTCAAGTCATTTTGAGCAAAAATGTGAGAAACATTATATGTTAGACCAGAAATACTTGAAGAGAAAGATATAGGCATAAGTATAACCATATACCTTGTTTGAAAAGTGATAGCTCCAACTATAAATAATATGGTATTACAAAAAAAAAAGGCCAGTGACAATAATAGCGGTGGATAAGGCGATTTTTAAACAAATTTCAAGTAAAATGAGACAAGTTTTAGAACATTATGAACTGTTTAAGATAAAGAGGGCTATATGTGCTAAATATACAACGGAATTTTTTTTTTTTACATTACAAATGTAGAATTCAATTTTTTTTTTTTTGAGATATGATTAAATATACTTTTTAATTCCTTAAGTAGTGAGACATATACCTTATAAACAGTATTTTCATAATGTTGCTACCAAAACAATGCTGAAATATTGATCTACATTATATTTTGTCATAAAATGAGAAAAGTTTTCAAATAAGTAAAACAAGAATATAAAACATATTTAATTTTTCAAACAAATGAAATAAACTATTAAAATAATTTGTTTGTCAGCCTATATATATTCAAATATCCGCAAATAAATGGGCAATCTGCCATGATTGTCTGCAGCCTTGCTCCAGACATTTCCTTAAGTATTTCGAGTTGTGGAATCTATTCACCGAGTTTATGTTGCAACAACCCATTAAACAATGTTAAATCATTGCAGATTGCTCATTTAATCTTGATAAATAAACTATTATTTCAATTTAATTTCTATTATGATGCAGTTTTATCATAAGAATCCATTGATATCATTCCCAACTCTGAGAAACCAATACTTTCGGAGATATGATTTGTCAAAATTTGAACAAGAGCGCCATCAAGGCTTTCGCACTTTTTGACGCTCTTCCCAGACGGCACAAACATATTGCATGAATATGCCATGCATATCCCACCGGCATATGCCAGGGATATTCCATATCCTCCAAAGCATATGCTACGCATATTCCATGGATATCCAAGGTCACCATGAATCATGTTCCATGAATATGCCATGCATATCCCACCGGCATATTGGCATATGCCAGGGATATTCCATATCCTCCAAGCATATGATACGCATATTCCATGGATATCCCGGGAATATGTTTTAATCTCCTAAAAGATATTCATGGCATATGCCAGGAATATATTTTCCTACTGTATAGCATATGCTTTTTGAATATGAATATCAAAAAAATTATACAGGGTGAGTCTTTAAGCCGTACATTAAATTTAACCATAAATTCCTCTCATCAAATTGAATACTTTTTTCATTCAACATCTTTTCCAAATTTGACTCAGGTAAAAAGATACAGGCTGTTGAAATTAAAAAAAAAAAATCATATCATTTTTTATTGTAACTTTGAAGTGTTTTTCTGGAAAATATGTATCATAGTTATAGGAAACTTCAACACCAACATTCGTTTAATTCAGAAAAAGAATGTCAAAGCTATACAAAATAGAAACTGATTTTTTTTCGAAATTTCAAGAGCCTGTATCTTTTTACCATAGGCGAATTGGTAAAAATGGTAAATGAAAAAAGTGTTTCATTTGATGATAAGAATCTATGGTTAACATTAATGTACAACTTTAAGACTCACCCTGTATCCACTATATGGTCAAATGTAGTTATTTTGAGAAATACAAAACTAAATCAGAAAATATTTATTACAAAAAACAAAAATATTTTTTCGCAGAAAATACAAAAAAAATATATGTATATAAAATATGTATATGTATATTGCGGTAAACCCGCAAATTTTTTAGTCGCTTAGATATTATTATTTTTTTAAGTTATGAATATTGGATATTATTGAAAAAAACCACGCCTATATCTTACAAACTAACAGAGACCGCAGAGTTTTCACATAAGATTTGCATTCTGATGGAGATGTCATTAAATACATTGAAGTAAATATATCTATAATTAATATTAGAGAAATTGAACAAATAATAAATTAAAACAACATCTTATTAATATTACTATGTATTTATAGCACCAATTCTTCTTCCGGGTGATTTTGTTTGTATTCATTATTCCTAAAACCAACAAATATAAGAAAAAACACTTCGTCATAGAATAATTTACTCACAGTTTCAGTTGCTTTTTAGTCAGGAAAATAGCAATCCTTTCTTCTACTTCCTTTTCAGTGCATTGCTTTGTGAACTGGGTTTTTCCTGCATACCACTGAAAAAAGTATTAATATATTATCTCGATGTCAATGATATTTCCTCTGCTAATTATGCATATTGCATTTGGTGAATAGAAGTTGTATTTTGTAAAGTGAAGATGGCATTGACATTCAGTTGAAAAAACCCTATGGCAGAGTTGTTCTAAATACAGATTATGGAAATACCGAAACACAAATAGTAGGCGCTTTCTATTTGACGCTGTATCACTTCCAAACTGATGCGAAATCAGTTTGAACCAGAGAAATAGCCGGAATTTCCCTCTATTTCTCTGGTTTGAACTGATTTCGCATCACTTTGGAAGTGATACAGCGTCAAATAGAAAGCTAGGAGTATATTCAGGAACAGTTGGACAACACAGGGAATATGTTTCTCAAATATGTCAAAAACCCAATATCAAATTAGTAAAGAAAAAATGGAATTAAAATAGACTACTGGATTATATTTTTACCATGATTAAAGTAGCCATGTGAAGAACAGAAAACTTCTTGCACTCCAACCCAGCTTAACTGCTTCAAAATGACATCATCGACCAACTGAGGCATGCGTCTTCTGACAACATCTTTTGTGTCAGTGCCTCCAACATGGACAAGCTTAGTCAACTGTGAATAAAATGATTTGTTTTCTATTTCTACTCTGGTATATTGATATCTACTATTGGTTTTGGAATATTGATATCTTGGGCAGTATTTTCACTCCTCGAATTCAGCATTGCCGTTATCAATTCCATATTTTGCTCGACCCTTCCATTAAATTTATGTAGCATTCTTATAATTTCAGTAGAGTCTATAAAAAACAAAGTAAGGTTCAAAGTCACAAATACATAAATATATAAGAGGTGTACTAACCTTTACTGGATTCACATTTCTGTTTTGCTGCAGTGGAAGTTGAAGTTCTGGAGGTAGACGCATCCGAGTTGAGGTTTTGGAATATTGTATTGCTGTATCACTTCCTTTTCTAAATTCAAGTTTGTTTGCACCACTTCTAATGCTGCTTCAGACTGTGATGAGCAGGCTTCTTGTGACTGATAAGCTGGAAAAATATCTAATGTTGCTATTTGATGATATAGAAGCAAATAAATATAAATTTCATTAGAAATAGAGATTTTATACCAGTAGGGAAACTCAATATATAGGTAAAGCCCACAATTTAATATCTTCCTGAAAACTCAGGTGGTTACTTTGGCAAGGTCCTGAGAGACAAGTATTTCCAACTACATTACTCGGTAACTGAAGATCGTGACTGAATCCAGTAACAATTCTTCGGTTTTCTGGTAGAGTCAAGGCTGGAATAGTTTCAGTAGAACAACTATCTACTGTATCAGGTATCTTCAGTCCTCTGGTCATATTCTTGCGAATCATCAGTAATATTGTGCTCTTCAGTAAACAACAATGTTTGGCCGGACAATCTTTTCACTTTGCTCAAAAAAGATTTCTTCATTATGTAGCAAAACAAAACATGAACTGCAAGTAAATAGGTACTCTGTAAAACCCTTGATACCTTTCCACCTAGCCAAAGGTTGATATATCAGATAAATGGTATTCACCAAAAATTGAGTTATATAAATATAATCCCAATACTAAAATGAAGATGGGTTTCATAGAAAAGGAACAAAAAAACTTTTTTGAAAATATTACTATAAACGTGACGTTTTTTTGGATGTTAGGAGGGGGGTTAGGGGGAAATTTCCGGGGGTTTTATCGAGGAAAAATAAGGAAGTTTCGTAGGGTTTCACGTTTTCGGAGCGAAAAGACGGGGGTGTATTTTAAAAAAAATCGCAAAAACAACGATTTTGGCAAAAGGTGCAAAATTGTGTGGAGGCATCCGGAGAAACGGTGGCGTTCGGAACGACGGTATTTGCGGGAACGCGAAGACGAGATTCGAAATTAGTCCGTAACACGGCCCTTTTTTCGATTCTCTCTTTCGTTTTCCCGGAAGAACGATAGGAAAATGTGACTTTTTCGCGAAAATCGACAAAATTCTGACGTTTCACGTATTTCTGTGGCGAATTTTAACGCGGCTCCTTCACGGTCGACGTTTTCGGACCGAACGAACCACGATAAATGTCAAATCGAATTTGAATTTCGAACGGAATCACTCGAAAATCTTGGAATCGAATAGAAAAACCGTGAGAAATATGAACGAGTAACCGATTTCGATCGATCGCTTGACAGGATTGACGATATTCTGAAAATCGAAAGACGGAAATCGTCCCAGTACTATAAAATGTTTATCTGGCAGAAAATCGAATATGATTCACGAAGCTGGCATGGCCGAGCGGTCTAAGGAGTCGGTAAATAGATTTCTAGCTCCCGAGCCTCGCGGAGCGGCGCCGGCGGGATCGAATCTCCGAGCGTCCGAAATAGCTTTTTCTTAGTATTCTTCCATTTTTACCCAAAGAGGAGCGTACTCCAGTAAACGTATCTTGGGATTTGGATAATTTCGGTAAGTTACGAAATCTATAATGAATATCCGTTCGATCGGACGGATTTTTGCATTAAAATTACTCAAAATATTCAAACATTAAGCAGAAAATTAACTATACAGGGTGTTTCAAGTAAAATGTCACCCCTACAGATCTATCGTAAAGAGAATTCTCAACACTGTAAAACCGTTACGAAATGATAACCGCTGCTATACGGGGCAAGGGCTACGCCCTTGATACGGGGTGTTTTTAAAAAAATATCAACTCCGAAACCTCTGTATTCGGTTTATAGAAACTCACGAACGGCTGAACCGATTTCGATGAAACTTTGTGTGTGTATCTGAGTATGTGTCAGGTCCGCAATATACCCCGGTAGGTGGCGCTGCTATCGGTCTGTAGAAACTCAGAAATGCCTCGACCGAATTTGATGAAACATTGTGTACGTGTTTGAGTGGCTCTCAGTGTCACAATAGAAACCCGTTAGGTGGTGCTGCATTCGGTTTATAACAACTTAAGAACGACTGGACCGATTTCGATGAAACTTTGTGCGTGTATCTGACAAAGTTCCAGATCCACAATATTCCCCGGTAGGTGACACTATAATCGGTTTACAGGAACTCAAAAATGGCTATACCGTTTTTGATGAATCTTTGTGATTGTATTTCGGAAGGCACAAAGGTTCACAATACGATTCTGTATGTAACGCTATATTCGGTTTTTAGCAACTCAAAACCTCCTGACATATTTCGATGGTACTTTCGGGTATGAATGATTCTCAGAATCACAACAGGACCCGTTAGATGGCATTGAACTACCGGTTCAATTGATCTACCGATTCAATTTATCTACCGATTATATTGATCTACCAAAAAAATTTAGATCTACTGGAAAAATGCAGATCTACCGGAAAAAAATAGATCTACCGGAAAAATGTAGATCTACCGAAAAAATGTAGATCTACTGGAAAAATGTAGATCAACCGAAAAAATGTAGATCTACCGGAAAAATGCAGATCTACCGGGAAAATGTAGATCTACCATAAAAATGTAGATCTCCCAGAATAATGTGGATCTATTGCTAGGTAGATCTGCTGGCTCATCTAAATCCCAAAATATGGACTGCTGGCCACTAGTCCCAATACTAAAATGAAGATGGGTTTCATAGAAAAGGAACAAAAAAACTTTTTTGAAAATATTACTATAAACGTGACGTTTTTTTGGATGTTAGGAGGGGGGTTAGGGGGAAATTTCCGGGGGTTTTATCGAGGAAAAATAAGGAAGTTTCGTAGGGTTTCACGTTTTCGGAGCGAAAAGACGGGGGTGTATTTTAAAAAAAATCGCAAAAACAACGATTTTGGCAAAAGGTGCAAAATTGTGTGGAGGCATCCGGAGAAACGGTGGCGTTCGGAACGACGGTATTTGCGGGAACGCGAAGACGAGATTCGAAATTAGTCCGTAACACGGCCCTTTTTTCGATTCTCTCTTTCGTTTTCCCGGAAGAACGATAGGAAAATGTGACTTTTTCGCGAAAATCGACAAAATTCTGACGTTTCACGTATTTCTGTGGCGAATTTTAACGCGGCTCCTTCACGGTCGACGTTTTCGGACCGAACGAACCACGATAAATGTCAAATCGAATTTGAATTTCGAACGGAATCACTCGAAAATCTTGGAATCGAATAGAAAAACCGTGAGAAATATGAACGAGTAACCGATTTCGATCGATCGCTTGACAGGATTGACGATATTCTGAAAATCGAAAGACGGAAATCGTCCCAGTACTATAAAATGTTTATCTGGCAGAAAATCGAATATGATTCACGAAGCTGGCATGGCCGAGCGGTCTAAGGAGTCGGTAAATAGATTTCTAGCTCCCGAGCCTCGCGGAGCGGCGCCGGCGGGATCGAATCTCCGAGCGTCCGAAATAGCTTTTTCTTAGTATTCTTCCATTTTTACCCAAAGAGGAGCGTACTCCAGTAAACGTATCTTGGGATTTGGATAATTTCGGTAAGTTACGAAATCTATAATGAATATCCGTTCGATCGGACGGATTTTTGCATTAAAATTACTCAAAATATTCAAACATTAAGCAGAAAATTAACTATACAGGGTGTTTCAAGTAAAATGTCACCCCTACAGATCTATCGTAAAGAGAATTCTCAACACTGTAAAACCGTTACGAAATGATAACCGCTGCTATACGGGGCAAGGGCTACGCCCTTGATACGGGGTGTTTTTAAAAAAATATCAACTCCGAAACCTCTGTATTCGGTTTATAGAAACTCACGAACGGCTGAACCGATTTCGATGAAACTTTGTGTGTGTATCTGAGTATGTGTCAGGTCCGCAATATACCCCGGTAGGTGGCGCTGCTATCGGTCTGTAGAAACTCAGAAATGCCTCGACCGAATTTGATGAAACATTGTGTACGTGTTTGAGTGGCTCTCAGTGTCACAATAGAAACCCGTTAGGTGGTGCTGCATTCGGTTTATAACAACTTAAGAACGACTGGACCGATTTCGATGAAACTTTGTGCGTGTATCTGACAAAGTTCCAGATCCACAATATTCCCCGGTAGGTGACACTATAATCGGTTTACAGGAACTCAAAAATGGCTATACCGTTTTTGATGAATCTTTGTGATTGTATTTCGGAAGGCACAAAGGTTCACAATACGATTCTGTATGTAACGCTATATTCGGTTTTTAGCAACTCAAAACCTCCTGACATATTTCGATGGTACTTTCGGGTATGAATGATTCTCAGAATCACAACAGGACCCGTTAGATGGCATTGAACTACCGGTTCAATTGATCTACCGATTCAATTTATCTACCGATTATATTGATCTACCAAAAAAATTTAGATCTACTGGAAAAATGCAGATCTACCGGAAAAAAATAGATCTACCGGAAAAATGTAGATCTACCGAAAAAATGTAGATCTACTGGAAAAATGTAGATCAACCGAAAAAATGTAGATCTACCGGAAAAATGCAGATCTACCGGGAAAATGTAGATCTACCATAAAAATGTAGATCTCCCAGAATAATGTGGATCTATTGCTAGGTAGATCTGCTGGCTCATCTAAATCCCAAAATATGGACTGCTGGCCACTAGTACTCCTCTAAAAGCACTACTTACTTGTTGAATAACAACACAATTCCTTAATTTCACCAATTCACTGTTTGTCCATATCAAATAAAGACCAGCCAACTACAAATTTCAAACTTGATATTCTTTTGTTTTGACAATGGAAACAAAGAAAAACAATGTATTTGTCAGATGATGACCACAGAACACTATATAGGATAAAGCTTCTATAGACAAGATATATTCTTCATATGGTCTCAGTATAAAAATAATGAAAATATCGGTCGGTAGGTCGCGGCGATGGAACGACTACGCCTGACGGTCATCCTCGACCATAGCTCATAGCTCACAAAACATCTGTCGGCGGATAAAATTTAAATTTGATCTTCGTTCTAGCTAGGATACCGGAGTCCGGAGGCCGGAGGCCCTGGACAGAGACAACAAAGTTGTCTCTGTCCTGGGTTCGTATCCCGCTCAAGGCATCGATTCACACAACCCAACACGGGTTGTGTGAATGTACAAAAAAGATTTGAAATAAGGTAGATCTGTGTAGATATACCTTGTGTTCCGAAATTGCTGGCACTACTGGCCGCAGTAAGTAATTTCGGAACGCTCTTAAGTAATTAATAAGTAATAATTGTCATAATTAAATGTCTAACGTTACTAAATGCTCCATTTTTGGTTGCGAAGCTTCAACTAAGAATTTTCCCAGCTGGTTTTCTAACGAAATGTTTAAATTTGATAGTACAAAAATTATTACGTATCTATAGAGAAATGTGCAATGAAAATGCTTTTTGAATATTCATAGGATATTCGAATGCTCAAATTACAGTTTGATATGCCGTTTGAATATGCCAGTCATATTCAAGGAGAATATCTGTGGAATATTCGTGGGAGTATATTCCAGGAATATGCCTTATGGATATAAGATAATGGCATATTCATGGAATATTCCAGGGATATTGCAATATCTATTGGAAAATAGGATATTGTAGGCATATTCCAGGAATATTGGGTGCCGTCTGGGTTGTTCCTCGGAATATACAGATCCAGGACAATTGGGTGAGTCTAAATCTGTTTTCGAAATATGTCCCAACTATATTCGTTTAAAAAATACAGGATGTTTTATGTGTTTTATCAAAAACTTTCTCTCAGCATAAAGCTCTTGAACGCCTGCATGGATTTTCATGAAAATTTCAGAGAATGCGTATGGGCCTATGCCTAATATTCGCTCATAATGACTTGTTGATAGCGCAGGTCTGGACTGAGAAAATTATCTTCTTTATTCCAAAAATCTTGTAAAAGACCCAGTATACATAAAATTTTCAAGAAGTTTTTCTCAGAATCTACAATAACTCTTTCTTTATTGCCTATTGGCAATAATGGCACACTTCGTGTCAATATTTTATGAACCATTGAATATTTGGAATTTCAATTTATAATATAAACACGGACCTATGAATATCCGAATAATGCGTTAATTCATATTGAATCAATTGAAATTCTCAGTATCATCACTTGATTATAGTTCTGCATCTTATTCCATCCAATAAAAATGAATTTAGGAGTTCCACATTTGATTGCCTTATTTGTACCTATAACAAAGGTAATCTGAAATATAGAAACGATATAGAAATACTCATTTTCGAATTATTCATCTTTGAAAATTATTGTTTCGAATAACTGAACCACAGATGTTAGCATAATTGAAGATTTCATGCCAAATAATCGAAAACTCGAATTAAGTATCCATAGAAGTGTGAAGGATATAGTTTCTTGTGTTTTGGTTGATTAGACCTATATTTCTCAACAGAGAATCGAAATAATAATAAATATTGAACATTTATTTGGACTATTACAAATTATTCTTGAGTCCATTTTAGATCGAATAAAAATGTTAAATGTATCTTATAAATTAACATATATTAAACTAAAAACAATTGACAATAAATGAGAAAAAAATCATAACTTATTTTCGAAAATACCCCCTCTTTCTTCTAAACTTTTTCTAGATCCTGTGCGCTAAAGCTTTCTTTATAATTTTTGGTCGCTTTCGTATATCTGCACATGAAGCTTGAATACAATTAAATCAGTTGCTCCCGATCCACGATTTCTTCGGAATAAACTTTATTTTTCAAGTATCCCCAGAGGAAATAATCCATGCTCCCACACAGCACACAATATTCATGAAATATTGCCACAATATTGCAATTGCAGTTGCAATATTCCAGAAATATTGCTGGAATATTGTGTTTCAATATTACAGTTGCAATATTGAGAAATATTGCTGGAATATTGTATTTCAATATTACAGTTGCAATATTCAGAAATATTACAGAAATGTTACAAACTATAACAGTTTTCTACAAAGTTAAAATTTATAGTTTTGCGTATATTCCTATGAATATATGCATAGACATATTTAACACAAATCGCGACAGGAATAATTCAACATTACATGCAATATATAATATGTTTGTGTGCTTTCTTTCTCTAGTTCGAGGCTTTACAACGGCTTTACGCATCCTCTCTTTTCTTTTAGTCAGGCCGCCATTTTTTCTGTTTACCAGTGTTGTTGTATCGTGTCGTGAAGCAGTCATAGTTACTTTACTTTGTTAGTGCAGTTAGTTAGTTGTGAGTTTAATGTTTATTAAAGACTAAATTGGCTTTAAGTAATACAAATGCAGTGATAAGCTGATTTGATTATCTAAGGTATAATAGCTACAAGTTTATAGATATCATTGATACAACATTTTATATTTTTAGGTTATACCAACATCTTATCACAGCCCTATCAAGAGTAGGTTGTGATCTCATCCGTCTGATTATTGAGACGTTATATTAACGTGCTTTTTATATACGTACAAAGGTAGAGTTGAACAGATCTAATGATTTGATTATCTATGTTTGATTATTTAACCCATATCGAAATGGTTAGCTCAAGCCCAATTGCGAGCCTCCAGGGAAGTGGAAAAAGTAAAAAAAAAGAAATGTTGAATGTCCAGTAGAGAGCGAAATAAAGATATTAATCGTGCCTACTATTTTTTTATGTGAGTTACCTGCAGAAATATTTCTGCAAGAATCCTGAAATATTGCATATATATTTTGCAATATAACAAAAATATTCCATAAATATTACAAAATAATTCTACAATATTGCAGGAATATTTAAAAAAATAAGTCTGCAATATTGTGACGTTATAGGATAGAGAGCATATATTTGAATATTTCAGCAACAATCCTGAAATATTTCATATATATTTTCCAATATAATAAAAAATTGCATAAACATTACAGAATAATTCTACAATATTGCAGAAATATATCGAAAAATATTTCTGCAATATTGCTATGTTAGGTTATGGGGCGGACATTCGAATGTTTCTGCAATATTCCTGAAATATTTCATATATCTTTCGCAATATAACCGAAATATCTCAAATATTTCCGAAACATATTCCTGCAATATTTCAGAAATGAGTCTGTGCTGTGTGGGCTATAAGTAGGCCAGTCATGAGGTCCCCCTGTACCGAACCAATGATCTAGATGAACTCCATTAAAATGCTGCATGTGAGGAGATAAATAATCGACCAAAAAGGCTAATGGAAGCTACAGCACATTCAATACAAGAGCTAGCAAGAGTCAAAAAAAACAGGAGAATTTTCGAGAATAAATCACATTCTCATTGCTTTAATTCCCTTTTATAATTAGTTCACTTGAATGTTCAATATTTTTTTTGTGTTTTTGTTTCTACGAAATCTTTGATTCTGCTACCATCTGTTTCAGTTATTCAAAACTAAGAGTTTCCAAGGATAAATAATTCGAGAATGAGAATTTCTACTATCATTTGAACCATGTTTTTGAACATAGCAGTATTTTTTTGAAAAATTCTTTTGGGTAATCTGAAGACGAAACCCTGAATTTGTGTAAGGGGTGAAATAAGATACACCACATTCCTGAAGTCATGATACTGAGAAATTCAATTCATTCAATATGTATTAACGCATTATTCGGAGGCACACACACAGGTCCGTGTTTATAATGAATTAAAAATTCCAGATATTCAATGGTTCATAAAATATTGATGCGAAGTGTGCCATTATTGCCAATAGGCTCGTTTCGAGGAATATGTATCGCAGATTCTGAGAAAAATTTCACTTGTTAAAAATTGGATGTACAGGGTGTTTTACAATATGTGGAATAAAGAACAAAATTTTCTCAGTCCGTACCTGCGCTATCAACAAGTCATTATTAGCGAATATTAGTCATAGGTATATACTCATTCCCTGCGATTTTCATGAAGATCCCTGCAGGCGTTCATGAGTTATGCTGATTGAAAGTTTTTGATAAAATACATAAAACATCCTGCATCTTTTAAACGAATATAGTTAGGATATATTTCGAATACTGATTTAGACTCACCAAAATGTCCTGCATCTGCACTGAAAGTCTGTACAATCATTCGTGAAACACCCTGTATAGATATATTTCTCAGTTTGGGAGAGAAAACTCAGAAAGGTACCATTTAATAAGATAAATCTAGATAGCTATACCTATAATGTCAATATATGAGCCAATTTCGCGAGATGCGTGATTGCAGTGCGCAGTAATAATATTATCGGGATATCGGTTTAAATTTCTACTAATCTACTATAACATACACACAGGTATGATATCAATAATATCATAACAATAAATTCATTTCAAAAAGACTTTTGAATATTATTTATACTTCTATCAATAATTAAGATTTAAGGGTTATATAAACGGAATATTGATTTGAAAATTTATTTTATAATAACAAAGAACTAAATCCTTAAAAAATATATAAATAAATCTCTCTTCATCTTAATCACTAATGCATTTTTATGGTAACAATACAACATTTGCGAATTAAGCTCTCGCTAATTCGTGAGAAAAGTTCAACACTGTTCTTCAGTGGGAGAAAATGAATTTTAGAACAGATGTTAGTAACATATATTTGATTTAGAGTTATACTCTAGGTTCAATACCAAAACATATTGACACTTAACCACGCATGCCTATATCCCGAAAAATTTCTTGCATTTTAAGATATACGCATACGATTGTGATGTCTTAACCCGGCGCTACTTATGTGGGGTATATAAAACCCCAGCCGCGGAATATTGGTTTGAAAAAGTACCAAGCGCAAAGGCATATGCGCGTGCTGTTCGCAGTAGCTTCCTGTTGATGTCCCCACTATCGAATTGAAGCGTTACTGCAGTATTCTGAGGTGATTTGTTGGAGTGGTATGCAACTGAAGTGCTCTGGGGTATCTCAAACCCCACGTATGTACTCGCGTTTTTGATAGAGAAGGTAAGTTGTTATCTTGGACTTATTTGGTTCCAGGAAATTAATTCTTCACATTTTTCCCAGTTACAACATGTCATACGAAGAACAACAGAAAAAGCTTGAAGCTCTTTGGGCAACAATTGAAAGTGATGATGACGCAATTTCATCAGGAAGCGAAAACGACATTGATTATGTATTCGAATGCGAGCACAACACCGACATTGAGCAGGATTCCACAGACAATGAAATTGTAGACGAAGACAAGGAGATTGAGACAGCAAATAGCGGACTAAATAATGAACCTTCAAGGGAGAAAAATATTTTTGTTGGTAAAGACGGAACTAAATGGAACATAATGGCTCCAAATGAACGTGTTCGAACGAGAGCAGAGATTATCATCACTCATTTGCCGGGTGTCAAAACACATGCAAAAAGCGCAAAGAGTGCTTTTGATTGTTGGGAGCTGTTTTTTGATCGCCAAATAATTGAAGACATGGTGCGTTGGACCAATGTCAAAATTCAGCAAAAATCCATTGCTTATCAAAATAAGAGCATGGTTAGAGCAACTTCTGTTATTGAAATCAAAGCAGTCATTGGACTCCTCTATTTGGCAGCAATATTCCGTTCTAATCGTCAGAATCTACGCGACTTATGACAAACAGATGGAACTGAAATCGATATATTTCGCAATACGATGTGCTTGAATCGTTTTCAATTCTTGATGGTCTGTCTTCGTTTCGATAATATCGAGAATCGTGAAGAAAGGGTAGCGATCGACAAACTCGCTCCTGTGAGAGGAATTTTGGAAAGATTCATCGAAAATTGTAAGCAGTCCTACGCTCCTTCGCAATATGTGACGAAAGACGAGAAGTTAGAGTCCTTCCGGGGAAGATGTTCTTTCAAACAGTACCTACATTCCAAACAAGCCCGCGAAATATGGAATCAAAGTGCAAGCCTTAGTTGATGCTCGATCCTACTACGTTTTGAACTTTGAAGTATATGCAGGAAAACAACCTGAAGGGCCTTACAGCTGCAGTAACTCACCAATGGATATTGTCGAGAGACTCATACAACCTATTTCTGGTTCCAACCGAAACGTAACCTTCGACAACTGGTATACCAGTTATGAATTGATGATGAAATTACTGAAAGACCATAAACTCACATCAGTAGGTACCATGAGAAAGAACAAACGATGCATTCCACCACAATTCGTGGCAGTCAAAGGCAGAAATGCAACAACTTCTATATTTGGCTTCCAAAAAGAAATAACACTTTTATCTTATGTGCCTAAAAGTAATAAAAATGTTCTGCTGATGTCTACTATGCACCATGATGAAACTATTGATCGAGAATCAGGAGAGAAGAATTTACCTGAAATGATAAGCTTCTATAACTTCACTAAAGGCGGAGTTGATGTAGTGGATGAATTGTCTGCTACATACAACGTATCGAGAAATTCACGGAGATGGCCTCTCACAATTGTATTTTCTCTCTTGAATACCGCCGCTATTAATTCTTTAGTGATTTATAGAGAAAACAATCAGGATTTCAAACTTGCCAGAAGATTGTTCATAAAAAGGCTAGGCTTAGAATTAGTCAAAGAATATATCACTGAGAGAAAGGATAATCCAAGAGTACGAAGAGATATTCGACAAAATATTATGAATTTTGAGCACGAGAATACCCCAGAGCCACTGGCCAAGATTCCTAGAGTTGCGAGGAGATGTGCATTATGCCCAAGAAGCCGAGATCGAAAAACTAAATATTCCTGTGTCAAATGCAAGTCATTATTGTGTTTAGAGCATGCTGTGATAAGCTGCCAAAATTGCCTCGATTCCGAGAGCCAATAACTTCATTGTTTTTTATTGAGATTCCGAAAATTTTTTTCTTGTGTTGGGTCATTGTCCTACTAATCGTTCCTGGTGGAATTCACTAGAAATTCTCATTATTCTATTCGTAATGATTTTTTAGCTAAGATCATTTTTTATAGCTCATAGAAAATTACCTTTCATAGTTTGTTATCTTTTTATTGAATAAATTCATTAAAGTTTGAATTTTTTTATTCTTAAATGGTTCTTAAACGATTACTTCAGATAATGAGAAAAAAAATGTGAAAAAAATTAAAGAAAAATAAATTCGATGTTCTTATGTGGGGGTATGTGATACCCCACATATGTTCTGGTGGAAAAAAAATTCCACATATGTAATGCCGGATTAAACTGCTGCTGATGGTCGCACCAATTATTTCAACAAGTTACCTAGAGCTGAAAAGGTGAAATGTTACGTGTTTGGAAATATTCAGGTAAGGTCTAGATGAACTTTCGAAGTGAATGGGTGACTATTTTTTTCCATCGCTCTAAATTCAGTAGATCCGGAGACAGGTTTGGAGACTGCTACGGTAGATTGGAATATACGAAATAGTTTGGAATAGGCGCTTCGATATTGACGATTGCTCGCTGCATAAATGAAAGGGTTCACAACACTGGATGCCCATGCCAAAATGGAGGCCACAACATGGAGTGAAGGGTAGGTAACGTCATCATCGCAGACGTTCATCATCATTAGTGGTAAAAAACAGCACAAGAAACAGAGAAATATTATCAGCATCAGCTTCGTCAGTCGGTTATCATCTTTTTCTCTCTTCTGGTTCAGTCTGTCCTTTTTATTTGTTGGCCTGAAAAAAAGGTTTTTTGTTTAACATGGGGTGAACACTTAATTTTAAACATCAAAGGTTGAAGTATAAAACAGATTAACGGTTTGTCCTTTTTTTCATACGTGCAGCAATCTAAATGTCAACAATATCACACAGTAAACTCGGCTCTGAGAACACCTTTTATACCTCAAATTACAAAAAAACTGTGAATCTATATACAGTGGGAGGAACTTCTGATTTTGATTCGAGGGGGAAGAGTTTGTCGGCTTTTTTCATCCCCGTAACTTCTACCCCCTGACGAGGGGAAGCACAACACCCTGATTTTGAATAGGATTGAATCGTGTGCGAAAAAGATTGAAGAATTATCTCTCAAGATAGCTATTGAGCAAACAATGTTCGTAATATCGGGTATTAATGTTGACAATATATTCTTCATTGCCATCCCTCCGATGTGTATAAATTCAACATTTTTGAATAATGTCTGCATGCCATTAATGAAGTCCACAATCACACAATCCATTTCGTGTTTCGCTCAAGAACATAAATAAAAGGATGTTTTAACACTTTAACTCATTCAAAATTGACGATATTATGATTTTGTAACAATTTCAAAACTATTAATTTTACACTAGGGTCGATCATTTTTGAAACCGAAAAAAATTATAGTAGAATGAAACCCGTTGTAAAAGGAAGAGAATATAACAAAAATGATAGGAAAAATAATTTACGGGCGATCTGAGGTCGGGAAGGGGATGAGTTTTTAAGGGTAACAAACGGTTTATCTCGATTTCCGGCAAAACTACAAGTCCTAGGGAAACAAGTTAAATGGTAAAGTTGTAGGTAATAAAAAGATCCAAAATTTTTGTATTTACACTTTTTTCACATAACCTCAAAATTTATGTGAAAAATTCAAATAACCACGTTTTGGTTTTTAATTTTTATCTTTTACAAAAAATTTTTTTTGTTCAACAAATTTATTAAAAGCTTACCATTTCATGTCCCAAATACACTGTAATTTTTTGGATTTAATTTTTTTTTTTCACCTTAATTTGACTTAATATCGAAAAAGAATCCTAAATTTTCAATCGACTTTTTGGACTTTTTGTTCGTTGAAATCTACTTTCTGATGGTATAAAAAAAATTATACATTACTATGGTGAATTTTCTCACAAAATGCTAAGTTAATAAAGTTAATATTTTATAAGTCACTAACAATATTCAGATAAAGTTGTAGAATCTTCTCTAAATTATGTGCGTAGATGCTTATTTATTGCTATTTTATATATATATATATATTGCTATATTATATAACTTATACACCTGAGTGACCTACGTAAAATTTTAGCCCATCAAAAGTTATTTCATAGGCCAAGTTCCACTAGGCGATCGCAACGTTCGTAGAATCGTCTGCGCAGATCTGCGAACGTGCGCGTGATCGTTGTGAGACCTTAGTGGAACGCGCCCATAGAGAATTGGGCAAAGGTCTATTAGGGTCTGGGCCTTCCTACCTGTTATTTCGTAGGATTTTCTGAGAAAATTTACCATAGTAATGTATATTTTTTTTAGACCATCAGAAAGTAGAGATTCCAACGAACAAAAAGCCCACCTTCTTTTTCAAAAAAGCAGATATTTTGACGTGAAATTTTTTTATTGAAAATTAGGATGCTTTTTCGATATTAAGTCAAATCAAGGTGAAACAAAAATCTTTAAATCCAAAAAATTACACTGTATTTGGGTAATGAAAAGGTAAGTTTTTACCAAATTTGGTGAAAAAAATGTTTATTGTAAAAGATAAAAATTAAAAACCAAAAACGTGGTTATTTGAAATTTTCAGATAAATTTTGAGGTTATTTGAAAAAAGTGTAAATGCAAAAGTTGTAGATCTTTTTATTACCTACAACTTTGCCCCTTAATTCTTTTCCATAGGACTTGTAGTTTTGCCGGAAATCGAGATAAGCCGTTTTTTACCCTTAAAAACTCACCACCCTATTTTTCCTATAATTTTTGCTATATTCATTTTGTTTCACTTTATACCATTTTTAAAGGCTTCGACCCTGGTCTATTTGGTGTATGATTAATTTGGCGGAAAGGTATTGAATTCGTGAAACGTCACATCGAATATATTTTCCATATCCGTTAATATTTATTGAAAATTTCACAATAATGGTTCCGTCAATTACATTATGACTTCATCAACTGAGTATGGTAATTGGTAACAATTATTTTCTTATCGGTCTCTTTATAAACAAATCAGGTAGGAAAAGCTTGCTGAGATTTAGACACGTTCTCAAGAATTCCAGAGACATCATTAGACTCGAACACATCTCCAGTACTCAACAATTTCGAACAGAATTATGGAATTTGTATATAAAGAGACCGATATGAAAATAATAGTTAGTGACCATACTCACCTGATGAAGTCATAATGTAATTGACGAAACAAATGCTGGGAAATTCTCCGAAAGTATTGGTTTCTCAGAGATTAATTTAAAATTTGTAATGTAAAAAAAAATTAGTTTTTTTCTGCCCAATAACGAACCGCCCGGACGGCCGGACAGAATCGATTTTGACCACTTTCGGACAAAAATCCGAAAATTACAAACATTTGGGCAAATTGATAAGCATTGTGTTCCGAGGAACAAGAGTGCCAAAAATTGAACGCGCATCTAGCGATAATTTACTCATATGGCATATAGCCATTTTCTGTCAAACGAGTCAATTTGATGAGTTCTACCTATATTGAAAAAAGTTCTCGCCTTCTAAAATACACTGTATACAGTTTAACACTTATGTCGATACTTACTGGTGCTTCAATATATTCAGCCTAGATTTTCGGACCTTCCAGTAGATACAGGAATAGGATATTATAATTACTACACAGGGAAAAACGAAGCCAATGAGGAACAGTACTTTCTTTGGTGAACTTCCATTTTTCTCTAGGATTGTACATGAAAATGTGGAAGGGTTCAGTCCTAGTCTTCCCCAAACTTCCAATAAGGGCGGTAACTGAAAGAACAAATATGTTTTCGAACTTATCAGAACGCAATTTACTTAACAATGATAAAACAGAATATTTTATAATAACCTTCACAATAATATCATTTCGACATACAATAGTCTAAGAAACTTACTTTCCATGGATAACACATAGTTTATTTATTCAGATTTATGGATATTAACAGGAAAAAAATTGGTTCAAGCACTGACGTGAAGTCAGAAGCTTTTGCGCGTATGTTCTCTTGTCCATTCTCCTGTATTGGACACTCTTAATCGAATTTACCATGGTGAATTCTATTGTCTGTTCTCCTGTATTGGACACTTTGTTCAACACAGGAGACACTTCACGTCAGTGCTTGATCCAATTTTTTTTCAATGATTTTTTGAAAATTTTAGAGTGCTAAGATCCTCATGAAATTTTGCAAGAATTTTCGCGTTGGTATTCTACAACTAAAAACCATATTTGAATTGGATCGTATTTGCAATTTTTTCAGTTATTGAGGAAATGACAACCAAATTTCAGATTAGTATAACGCTAAAACCATTTGGCCGATTATGCTAGTAAACGCACTTAAATGTCGCATTCAGATGCGCAATCTACCCTGAAAACAGCAAGTTGCTTTTCATGAGATCATAATATTTTTTTGTAATTTTTTAAAAATTTTCTAGTGGTACGGTCCTCACAAAATTTTACACACGTCTTCATGTCGATATTCTACAACTAGTTACCAAGCGTCAATTCGATAGAGTCTATATTTTTTTAAGTTATCGAGGAAATAATATTCTTGATAGGTATAACTCCAAAACCGTTGGGCCGATTATGGCCAACAGCGAACTTAACTCTCCCATTCAGTAGTGCAACCTATCCTCAATATTGCAAGTCCCTGTCTCCTTTCGTTCAAGAATTGTCGAGGCAACGATCACCCATCCAGCTACTGAACTCACACAAGGCTGCTCGGATCTCCAACAGTATAGATCCGATCGTGTTCAAACTTGGAACTTGCAGAGTTAGGTTCTGAAGGCTCTCGCAGAATTTCAGCGATATCGGACGGATAGTTTATGAGATACATAATTCTTTCCGGTCTTAGGTTATCGTGACGTAAATAATATTTTTCAACAATTTTTTTAAAATTTTATAGCGATACGATTCTCACAATATTTCACAAACGTCCTTAGGTTTATATTCTACAACCACTCACCAAGTTTCAATTCGATCCGATTAGTATTGGTTGTAGACAAAATTATTACTCGGAAACCATTGGGCCGATTATGCCCATTAACGAACTTGTCCGTCGTATTGGGATGCGCCACCTATCCTGACAATTTCAAGTCGCTATCTCTTTCCGTTCTCAAGTTATCGTGGCAACGGCCGGCCGAACAGAAACAAATTTGACCTCGAATTCTTGATCAGGGAGTCGAACCAAGGGCGTAGCCAGGGGGGGGGGGGTTTGGGGGTTCAAACCCCCCCCGAAATGTTATTTTTGCTCTTAAAAAAAAATTTTTTGCTGCAGAAAGTGACCCCTACAACCCCAAAACCCCCCCCGATATTAATTCCTATTTCAAACCCCCCCCCCCCGAAATTGATTCCTGGCTACGCCCTTGAGTCGAACCCAATCGTTTGAGACCATTTTCGGCGAAAAATTCGAAAATTACAGATATTTGGGCAAAATGATAACTCGATGTTCCCTAGAACATACGCGCAAAAATCTACAAATTACCTAAACTATGAAAATACAAGTCACGTTGGTACATAATAATGGCTAATACAAAAACTTTTCTATAATAATATCCCCCCCAGAAACAGAAAATTATAATTCACATATTTTTGAATAAAAATGAACATATTGAAAATGGGCCCAAATGAGCACAATATTTTCAATTAAGTCACAAATTCTTATACTGGGAGAATTTTTACTAAATTTGTTCTGAAATTCGAAGTAGCAAGCAACTGTTTGTTTCAGGTAGGTATACAGGAACATGATAAAAAATCAACGATACCAATTCAACAATCGTAATAATTGTAAACCGTATTTGAATTTTATAGAACACATTATGTTGAAATGTAAATATTTTAAAGATAAAAACTTGAGAAAGTAAAAGCGTAGTATATTCAACATAATAATATTTTTCAGCGTGATTTCTATGGTTTAAAATGGAATGGATGGATATGACATCATCGAAATATGAAACTGATGAGAGGATATTGAATAGCTATACTGAAATTATTTTCGGAAATATTCGGTTGCAGATTACTAACTTCATACCAGTGGCGCAGCCAGGATTTTGTTATATGGGGTGGGCTGAACTAAACAACCAAATGAGGAATGTTTGCTTATGTTTGACATTTGACGATGAACTTAGAAAAATATGTCATCATATGCGCCAGTGCTTCATACTCACCATTATTGAAACAGCAACTCCCCAGGCAGCAATAATTTGAATCCAAATTCCTGTCATCGAATAAAGTTGCTCATAATACTTGCTGTAAGCTATGAGAACGTATCTATATGTAAACAAAATAATTGTTTTCTTTTATAATCGAAGTCAAATAGTTTCGAAATTGCTTTTCCTTACCTGCTCAGAGTAATAGCAACCATATTGAGAAGTGATACAGCAACATTTCCATAAAACAAAACGGGGAAAAGTTTGCAAAGAGCATCCCCCAGTGTCCATTCTTCATTGATGTATCTCACCGTAGTAAGCGGAAGGTTCACAGAACAAAATAATAAATCTGAGATACATAATGATAATACAAAGGCTGTGGTGGCATGGGCTCTTAGTTTAGGACATCTACATAAAGCCAGAATGGTAACGGAATTACCTGAAATACCAATAAATTAAGTAATCATTAAAGCATACTTTGGGAGGTATATTCATTATTAAATGGCTGCTTTCTGGGTTTCCTCTCCCAAAATATCTATAAACTAAAAATTGTATTATTCTGTGAATTGCTTCTACGTTAGAAACACAAGATAATTGTCAGAAGAACTCAATGAAAAATTATATACGATTTACACTTATTTATTCAATATTGTGACGCGTTTGACGTGTTTGAATCAAAATTACTTTAGTTTCAACGATAAGATTTATACTAGCGATGAAGGACTTATCATGGGGAATCCGCTCAGCCCCCTTTTGGCAGAAATATTCATGGACAATCTAGAAACCATCGCTAAAACACATCCTATTTTTTCCAAATTCGTATATTGGTTTAGATACGTAGATGATGTGCTCGCGTGTTTTAAAGGAACAGACCGGCAACTGAAAATATTTGTAGATTTTATTAATAGCATTCATCCAAATGTCAAATTCACAATAGAAATGGAAAATAATGGCGCAATTAATTTTTTAGATTTAACAATAACGCGGAAAAACAATCAACATGATTTTTCAATATTTAGGAAACCATCCCATACGGATACAATCATTCATCGATCCTCGTGTCATCCATTCGAACATAAAGTCGCGGCATTTCATAGTATGTTACACCGGCTAATTAATATACCTTTATCCGAAGAAAATTATGATACAGAATTAGAAATTATCGAACAAATAGCGGTGAACAATGGATATAACACAGAGTTAATCAGAAAAATGTTGACGAAAAAACAATTTAGAAAAACAATTAGTTTAGTATTTCCAGAAATTAAGGATAAAAATAAAATATTCAATAGCTTAACATATTTTGGTACACCGAGTCAACAACTTAAAAGGTTTTTTCAAAACCAACAGGTGAATATCTCATTCCGGACAAATAATAACCTTGCCAAACTCATAAAGAACAATAAATCGAAAAGGAATAAAGAAGATAAATCCGGTGTTAATCAATTAAATTGCGGGAGTTGTGACAAGTCATATATAGGAAAAACTGGTAGAAATTTTGGCATAAGAATAAAGGAACATCATCACAGCTACAAAAACAACAAAATTAATTCAAATTATTCGAATCATTTATTAGCAGAAGGACATAAGTTCAACCCGGATTTCAAAATTCTACACAATTTGATTAAAGGTGCGCAACTCAATCACTGGGAAATGGTCGAAATAAATAGGGAAAAACATACGGGTAATTTAGTTAATGAACAATTAGATCTAAATTTTTCACCGTTACTCAATCTATTCAAATAGAGAATCAATTTATAAAAGCATTAGGAATGAATTATTGTTAATGTGTACAAAGAAACCAGCAGTGAAATCTCATGTAATTAGATTTAAATAAGTCTATTATGTAATTGGTTTTAAATAAGTTTCTCATATAATTAGTTTTAAATGATTCTGTGTCCATGTCATCTAGGTATAGGGAGATAATAACTTGTTAAGAATTTAGTATGATGTAGTCTGATGAAGTCGCTGTGTCGACGAAACGCGTCACAATATTGAATAAATAAGTGTCAATCGTATATAATTTTTCATTGAGTTAATATGGATTTGCATCAAGTAAAAGCCACAAGCATTAAAATTGTCAGAAGAAGCAATGTATAGAACAATGTCACCTAACAAACAATAACGGAACAGCATCAACGATAAAACAACAATTTCGTAGCGTTTCGGAGACTAGATCAGACTCCTTCGTCAGACACTAAGCGAAAATCTTCAGAATCATTTTTTGTTGATAGCTATTCTGAAATTCGAAAATTGTCACATTGGCAGTCTTTGAAGATCATAGCAACACAGTTTCACAAGTTCCAACTCGTTTTTAAAATTTAACCAAATAAGGTGAATATGCAACAGGAATACAAGGGAAAAATTGGTTCAAGCACTGACGTGAAGTCATAAGCTTTTGCGCGTATGTTCTCTTGTCCATTCTCCTTTATTGGACACTCTTAATCGAATTTACCATGGTGAATTCGATTAAGAGTGATTTTTTAAAAATTTTCTAGTGCTATGATCCTCACGAAATTTTGCGATAATTTTCACGTTGGCATTCCACAACTAATAACCATATTTGAATTGGATCGGATTAGTATTTTTTGAGTTATTGAGGAAATAATAACCAAATTTCAGATTGAAATAACTCCGAAACCATTTGGCCGATTATGCTATTTAACGAACTTAAATGTCGTATTCAGATGCGTAATCTACCCTGAAAACTTCAAGTCGCTATTTCTTTCCGTTCTCAAGGTATGAGATACATAATATTTTATCGTTATGTTTTAAAATTTTTTTAGTGGTACGGTCCCCACAAAATTTTTACACACGTCTTCATGTCGATATTCTACAACTATTTACCAAGCTTCAATTCGATCGACTCTATATTTTTTGAGTTATCGAGGAAATAATATTCCAGATGCGTATAACTCCGAAACCGTTGGACCGATTATGGCCAACAGCGAACTTAACTCTTCCATTCAGATGTGCAACCTATCCTGAAAATTGCAAGTTCCTATCTCCTTTCGTTCGAGAGTTGTCGAGGCAACGCTCACCCATCCAGCTACTGAACTCACACAAGGCTGTTCGGATCTCCAACAATATACATCATGTTCAAACTTGGAACTTGGTTAGGTTTTGAAGGCTCTCGCAAAATTTCAGCGATATCGGACGAATAGTTTCTGATATATATAATTTTTTTCAATAAATTTTCGCGTTGCCATTCTACAACTAATAAGCATGTTTGAATTGGATCGGTTCTGTATTTTTCGAGTTATTGATGAAATAACAACCAAATTTCAGATGGGTATAACTCCAAAACCGATTGGCCGATTATGCCTATGAACGAACTCAAATGGCGCATTAAGATTCTCAACCCTATCTGAAAATTTCAAGTCGCTATCTCTTTCCGTTCTTAGGTAATCGTGACGTAAATAATATTTTTTGATAATTTTTTTTTAATTTTCTAGTTATACGATGTTCACAAAATTTCACAAACGTCCTTAGGTTTATATTCTACAACTACTCACCAAGTTTCAATTCGATCGGATTAGTATTGGTTGTAGACAAAAGTCGCTATCTCTTTCCGTTCTCAAGTTATCGCGGCAACGGCCGGCAGGACATAATCAAATTTGACCTCGAATTCTTGATCAGGGAGTCGAACTCATTCGTTTGAGACCATTTTCGGCAAAAAATTCGAAAATTACGGACATTTGGGCAAAATGATAACGCGATGTTCCCCAGAACATACGCGCAAAAAAGAACATCTTCATTTAAAGTCTGTAAAAAAATATTCCTTAATGGATTGATCTCGGCAAGTAATTAAACATGTGTGATTTAATTTTCCATTCCACCTATACTATGGGACAATATTAATACTTTCGACTATATGTCATACAGCTGATAAGTGTGTTCTTGAAATAATTTATCATCCGAACAAAACCGACCGCAAATAAAAATTTATCGGTATCAGTTTTCAAGAACTTATTTCGATCAGCTGGCAATAAGATCATCCAACTGTATTGACACAACTATCTCTGTAGAAACAGGTGATAAAAGTGTCATATTGTTCCTTCATATACAGTTTGTTTAGGCGAATAATTGCTATTTTGAGTTGATATCCTCAGGAATAGACAAATAACATAATATATAAATACGATTAAATTTCGACTACCTATAACCTAATAGCATATAATTCTATACACCAATAACAACCACCAATTTGATATTTCTGCACATCTTTGATATTTCTGCACATCTTAACCCTGATGCATGTTAATAAAATTTCGAGCTCGGAATTTTATTTGAACATTGGACTATTCGAAAATGAAATTATACCGGGTGTCCCAGTATACATGTTCCAATGGATTATCTCAGCCATTTCGAAAGATAAAAATTTGAAAATCTTATGATTTTCAATTCGTTCAAGCGTTCAACCTTCAACTGAGAGAAACAAAAATTGAAAGTCACTTCCAGTTTGACCGGAAGTGACTCTGACTTTTGTATCTCAAATAGCACCCTATATATTCTTTGCAAATTTTTAATTGTACTCCAAATTACCTTTCCGACGATGTACCACATTTTGTATTTTACATTTGATTTGATGGAGAAAACGTCAATTGATATTTCAAATTGAAAGAATTGCAGTAGGCTACGATATTTTGTGTAATCTTGATTTTGACTTCAATAATCGAGATAAATAAAAAAAAACCTTCTTCAAGTTGAAATCAACTATGTATTTTACCGAATGTTTAACAAAGAATTAATAGTTAAAGTAACAAAAAAGGGGGCACAAAAATACCTATAATAACTAAAGCATATGTTCGAAATGTGGTCTAGTTCACGCGAAGTAACACTTCTCAACACCTCAGCATTAAGGGAGGAGTCTGGTAAACAGGATCACTCAAAGGAAAAAATCTAGCAGTGTTAAATCTGGAGATCTTGCAGGCCATCATATCAGTCCAGTTGAAGATAGATGGATCGGCACACACGGATTATAAGTCAAAATCAAGATTATACAAAATATCGTAGCCTACTGCAATTCTTTCAATTTGAAATTTCAATTGACGTTTTCTCCCTCGAATCAAATGTGAAATACAAACTGTGATACATCGTTGGAAAGATAATTTCGAGTATAATCAAAAAATTGCAAAAAATATATAAGGGTGCGATTTGAGATAAAAAAGTCAGAGTCACCTCCGGTCACTTGGCTGAGATAATCCATTGGAACATGTATACTGGGCCCCCGGTATACTCCTGCTTAAATAAACATGCTTTCCTTATTTCAATTGAAAACTGTTCCTTATATAAAATATCATCATTTTACGAAGATTTTTATTCGATATTAGGTATCTACTATCAAATACATAATCTTTAACGAAAATCGAAAGAAAATTATTCTATGATTATACGAAGTTCGTCTGCGGGAATATATCGTAAAATATTGGAAAAGCACTGACGTGAGGTCAATCTGCTTTGGCGCGCTTATTCAAATTCATAACCCCTGATCGGTCACCCATCCAGGTACTGAACTCGTCCACAGCTGTTTGGCTTCCAAAGAAATACATAATATTTTGAATATTTTTGGCGCTCTTGTTCCTCGGAACAGAGTGCTTATCAATTTGCCCAAATGTCTGTAATTTTTGAATTTTTGGCTGAAAATGGTATCAAACGATTTGGTTCGACTCACTGATCAAGAATCCGTGGTCGAAATCGATTCTGTCCGGCCGTCCGTTAACACAATAACTCTCGAATGAAAGGAGTTAGAGGATTGAAATTTGCATGGTAGGTTTGGACTGTAAATATCTCGGACGAGTTCGTTAACGGACGAAATCCATCAAGCGGTTTCGGAGTTATGGCCGTTTTTAGTAAAAATATTTTTTATGAATATTTCCGAAACCGATCACTCGATCTATCTGAAATTTAGCATCAAATTGTAGAATCATGACTTTTAGACGCATGTGAAGTTTTGTATTGATCGGGTTACCGTAAAGTGGCAAAAAAAAATTTTGAAAATTTTTAAATTTTGTTTCTACAATAACTCTCGAACGGAATGAGCTAGGCAGTTGAAATTTTCAGAGTAGATTAGGGAGATAAATATCTCGGTTAAGTTCGCTATTGGGCAAAATAGGCCAGATGGTTTCGGAGTAACGAAAACAATTTTTTTTTAAGATGCAGTTTCACCATAAAAATCCATTGATATCATTCTCAACTCCAACAAGCTAATACTTTCAGAAATATGATTTTTCGAAATTTCAATAATGAATCGTACTTCTATGTTTTCACAGAATGCTATAATTATTCTATCTATAATTTATTATATGATCTGTGTACTCGTACATGTCAGCCTGTTCTATAGGAGAGAGTCAAATTCATTTCAGCTATTTTAATTTGATTTCTTCCATGGTGCAGTTCTCATTCTCAGATTGCTCATTTAATCTTGATAAATAAACTATTATTCAGGGTTCGGAAATATCATGATATTTATATAAATATCAAAATATCGGATATATATCGATATATATCCGATATATATCAATTTCCTGATATTTATTTTTGAAAGCAATTTTTCAGTTTTTTCTTAGTTAAAATCAATAAATCAAACGCATTAAAATGGTGATTTACCAAATTTATTAAAAAAATTAAACAAGATTCTTAAGAACGAAGAAAATAACAAAAATAAAAAAAGTTAATTAGTTAAAAAATGTATCAAAGGTATCAGAACGAATCTCCTGTGCAGACACAGTGGCCTCATCTCTTATACATTCTATATTGCTACTATTGCAAGCTTTAGATGTAGACGCATACTCTCTGTTTAGATATTTGAACAAAAAAACAAGTTTGGCTGTTTTGTCACGCTTTCTTAATTTTGATTGTACCAAGCCGAATGCTGAAAAATACGATTCCGCGGCGAAATTATAAAATCACCATCTAAAGCTATACGGGGATTCCCCGAAAATGCGTTGCTAAATACCGGTTTTCAGCTGTTGGCTGTGGCCCTTTGACGTGGGCTCAGACGTGCTCTTATATTGCGATAGATTATGAATTTTTTAAGCAGCGTCGCACATTTTTGTGAATTTATAAATATCCGTGATATATATCACTGCTTATAAATATCGATATATATCGTGATATATATCGTGATATATATCATGATAAATATCGGCGATATATATCGGTCGAACCCTGCTATTATTTGAATTGAATTTCCTTTATGATGCAGTTCTATCATAAGAATACATTGATATAATTCTCAACTCTGAGAAACCAATACCATTGATATCATTCCTAACTCTGAGAAACCAATACTTTCGGAGATATAATTTGTCTGTTTGAACAAGAGCGCCCGAAAGCTCCTGTCCACAGGGCTTGAACCAATTTTTTTTTTCTGGTCATTCGATCATCATGAAATTGAGCATACGTCTTTGTGTCGATCTTTTCCAACAAATACCGATCAGATCAGTATTTTTCCAGTTTTTTGTAAAATTTGCAGGGAATTTCAGTAAGTCCTACCATTGTATACTAGCCAAGTATCTTCAACCAATTCCACAGGAAGTTGTAACATTTCGAATTACTTAGAAATAACTAAGGAAGGGGATAACTTGCAAATTGAGAAACTCCAATCCAAAATCGATTAATTCAATTCGAATTCATCTTCTCAAGCTTCTATTTTAAGAGACAGTGAGTCAATGCACTCCTTATCATCGGATAATTAAGAAACAAGCGGTCAAATGATCAATGATCAGAAATCGGAAGTAGGTATCGTCTTCAAACAGAACATATATTCATGATGAATTTCACAATCCTCCGATAGCATTGAAAAGTATCTCATAAAATGCAAGACAAAAAAAAAATGTATTCGAAATATCCATCTCCTCTTTATGCTTCAAAACAAAAATCGAATCATTTCAAAATATGAATTGTTGGGAAGAATTTCAATGTAGCATAATTGTTCAGAATATACTAGATTGGATGTGATAATTATGTTTATTCAGATAAACCGTCAAGGAATATAAAAACACGTACAACTTATAGAAATGTCTGTATCAGTGGCGTATTCGGAGGGATATATCCCCCCGGGAAGATCCGAAGTTCATACATTGACAAATACCAATTTGAACTGCCCTTTTCCGAACATGAAATTATCATATTTTTTCCTTGAGAAATTTTCATTTCAAAAAATTAAGATAAAATCGTCAATAAATCGTTGAGATTGCATCGAAAAAATTTTAATAACCTGAAATATCGAGTATAACCCTTTGAAAACACCTTGATGGTTCTTTTTCGCATCCATTGGACCCTAAGGGTTGAAAATTAGAAGTTGAATAAACAGATACGAAAACATTTCAACGTATCTATCTCTATGTGAGTATACTGAATTCGAAATGTGTACGTTTACGTTATAATGCCTAATCTAATATTTCAGGCATTTTCTGAGATCAGTTCGCGAATAATGAACTAAAATATACCGAAAATGATTAGAAAGTATAGACACAAATAGAAATAATCGATACTTTTTTAATAGGAAATTATAAATATTTCTGCGTTTTTGGCGCGTATAAATTTGTATAAATTATACATTATTGACACTAGGCTTCTACCCAGCTCGGAGTATAATGTGCACAATCTTTAGAGCTATAAAAATATATTTTATTGCTTGTGGAGTTCAAACCATTCTGTTTTATTTTGGGTTAGGCGTTAATAGCCATAAAGCTCCCATACTGAATTCTGAATCAAAATTGCCTGAACAATATTGAATATAAATTCATAAACGTTTTTACAAAAATAAGATTCCCTCCAATTTTCATTCTCTTTTCGATCTATTCTTTTCACGGTGTCCAAATTCTGATTGGAATAATTAACAAAAAAATCAGATCAAACACAATTGTTGGAATATACAGGTTGAGTCTTTGACCACTGCATTAATTTCAACCAAAGATTCCTCTCATCAAATGAAACACTTTTTTCATTTACCATTTTTCCAGATTCGGCTCAGGTAAAAAGATACAGGCTGTTGAAATTTTGAAAAAAAAAATCAGTTTTTATTTTGTAGCTTTGACATTCTTTTTTCGAATAAAATGAATGTTGGCGTAAAGTTTCCTATAACTATGATACATATTCTCCAAATATTAGTTATTTTCTACTTCTACTGGTTTTCTAGTTATGGACTCGTGGATTCATAAAACTAAACGAAATTAGCATAAAGAAAGCATATAAAATTTTTCTTGAGTCATTTCAAGAATATTCCATCGTTTTAGAATATTATATTATTCTTCATCATTTCTCCTTAAACGCACCGTTTTCGAGATATTCTTCATTGAATGTTTTAAAATGGAAAACTCCAGAAATTTCACTTCTTTTATGGATCCGTCCCTGAGCGTTGGAATCCCGAATCAAGCTGTAAACCTCGTTACCATGCTTTATTCTCGTCCGCCAACAATATCATAGATAATTTATATGTGGGAGTGTATTAGCACATTGTGAAATCTTTAAACGATTGTAACTTTTTACCTGAGCCGAATCTGGAAAAATGGTAAATGAAAAAAGTGTTTCATTTGATGAGAGTAATCTTTGGTTGAAATTAATGCAGTGGTAAAAGACTCACCCTGTATAACGGATCTTTAATAACCTTAACTTTTAGTAGCGAACGGTGTTACAAATCAGTAAAATATATTGGCTGTTAAATGAACAAGCGCGCTAAAGCTCCTGACGAAAATTGATCCACGAATCCTTCAGACCGGAACGCTTGGAGAATTCTCTCAGGGTAATATTCGATTTTGGTTAAATATTTCCTTAAATAATATTATTTTCTGTACGAATTACGTGAGTTGAAAGAAGTTTTCGCAGCACGATTCTAAAGTATAATTATAAGAGAAAATAAAGAAGCGAAAGCCGGTGAAACGTGCAAAAAAGAATTAGATGATGCAGACGAATAATAGATAGTAATATAATATAATAACAATAAAAAATATTAAAAAAAAACGGCATTATATGAAAGAAAACAATAAGAATTCGTTTTTTGTTTGTTTACAGTACTTTCTGTTGATTTCACAATAGCCAGACTTTGTCATACAAGTTAACAAGGGCGAAACACATAATATCAAAAGGTTGTCAACTCTCATAAATTTATAGTTATTGAAAGAAAAAAATAACAAACTCACCTATAACACCTACTACACAAAAGAGTATAGAACAAATTGAAGCAGCCACTGTAGCAATTTTGGGGTACTTAATGACAGTTATGTCATCGTCAGTTACATTAAACATACTGATTTTTTCGTAATCACTTCATAATTCTCGAATATGGTTGAAAAAGTCACTTCCAACTTGACGGTTTCAGTTTTCATACATGACAGGCACGATAAAGACGATCCTCATGATAAGTCTTGATCAAAACAGAATCATTTAGTAAATAAAGTGACTAAATGCACCTATCTTGCCGATGAGTCATTACTGTACGTTAATAAATACTTAGAGATGTGACCTGTAATGTTCTTCGAATCATACGCACATGAGAAAACACTAATTGAAAGAAATCGCTCGATTGTAGACGATCTGAAGATATTGCTTTCGGCTGTGAGTTGCAACTGCATACTGCATCTGTGTAGTATGTGATGCATTCGGGGCAATATTCCTTCCAGCTTTCGAACGTTCTCTTCGACAATCGTTCCATTCATGTCGTGTACTTTATTCGATATATCGTAACAAGAAGTACAATGGGAGTCTGCCTGGACCATAAGCCTAGCCCTGTAAAACCGCAATGCTATTGGTGCCTGTTGGGGGGCTTAAACGACTATTTATTTATTTGGGTCGGTATCAACAACACCCGGCCTGACTCCGTAAATTATCTTCAGTTTTATAACTGTTAAGACAGTTTATTTTTTTGAAACACAACAGTAATTAAATTGAATTAAATATATATCGCCCACTTAAAATATAGTTTACTATTTTTGGCGCTCTTGTTCCTCGGAACAGAGTGCTTATCAATTTGCCCAGATGTCTGTAATTTTCGAAATTTTGGCTGAAAATGGTCTTAAACGATTTGGTTCGACTCACTGATCAAGAATCCGTGGTCGAAATCGATTCTGAAAGGAGTTAGAGGATTGAAATTTGCAGGTTCGGTTTGGAGCGTAAATATCTCGGACAAGTTCGGTAACGGACGAAATCCACCAAGCGGTTTCGGAGTTACGGCCGCTTTTAGTTGAAACCACTTTTAAGGAATATTTCCGAAACCGATCACTCGATCTATTTAAAATTTACCATCAATTTGGAGAATAATAACCTTTATACGCATGCGAAGTTTTGTATTGATCGGGTTGCCGTAAAGGGTAAAAAAAAAATTATAAATTGTCAAATTTTGTTTCCTCAATAACTGTCGAACAGAATGAGCTAGGCAGTTGAAATTTCTACAGTATGTTTGGGAGATAAATATCTTAGTGGAGATCGTTATTGGGCAAAATCGGCCTGATGTTTTCGGAAAATTTTTTTTCACATTAAAAATTTCAAATTTATTTTTTTTTAAGATGCAGTTTTACCATAAAAATCCATTGATATCATTTTCAACTCTAACAAGCTAATACTTTCGGAGATGATTTTTCTCAATAATGTTTTCACAGAATGCTGTACTCAATTATTCTATCTATGAATTACTATATGATCTGTGTTCTTACATGTCATCTTATTTTCCTATAAGAGATAAATGTCAAAATTATTTCTGGTTCGTTATTCTTGATATAAAATACACCGCCTGTTCTAGAAAACAAAGTATGATTGAATGCAAAATGACCAATGAAATAACCTCAGCTATCATAGAATTATGAGGATAATATGATATTATACTTTTAAGGTGATAATATAATGCCCGTGGATAATCCATATGATGATGGAAATATATTCTTTGGTAAGATACATAATCAAATTGGGTCCAGAATATCTCCAGTAAAAACAAAACTGCAATATTATGTAAGTTTTAATTGATATACTATAATTTTCAGAGTAGATTTGAGGAATGAATATCTCGGATAAGTTTGTTATTGGGGAGAATCAGTCTGTTTGAATTTAATGATGTAGTTCAGTGGTAAGAATTTTGTACCATTCCTAGAGAACAATAATTTCGGAGATATGATTTTTCAAAGTTTAAACAAGAGCGCCAAAGCACCAGTCCACATGGCTTGAACCAATTTTTAATTGGGCTTTAAATTCAGACTGAAAAAATTAATCTGAATATTCCCCATTCAGGTCTAAAGTGAATTTAAAGAAATTCTTAAACAGCACTGATATGAAGTTTTTGCGCGCATATTCTATTGTCTACTCACACCCTCACGAAATACTGCATGAACTTTTAGAATAAATAAAATAGCAAATTTACTCAGCGGGGATTCGAACCCAGATTTATGCAGGCAACAACGCTTCCATCTCGGCCATACAAGACTTATTACAGTTCTGACATTCACATTTTTTGAAATTTCAGAAGTAGATACCAGTTCGAAATTATATTTTCACAATAATTGCTAAAATACAAAGCCGACCGAGCTGAAATCCTGGACTCCATTGTAAGATGGTGGCTCGAAGGTTTGTGCGGAATCTGTCAGATCAAGGGCGTAGCCAGGAATTAATTTCGGGGGGGGGGGGGGAGGGGGTTCTGAAATTTTTGTAATTGACTTCATAAGGGCAGACGCTTTCAGTAGCAAGTATTTTTCTGTTTTTAGGAAAAAATGGGTTCAAGCCCTGCGGACAGGAGCTTTCTGGCGCTCTAGTTCAAACAGACAAATTATATCTCCGAAAGTATTGTTTTCTCACAGTTGGGAATTATATCAATGTATTCATATGATAGAACTGCATCATAAAGGAAATTCAATTCAAATAATAGTTTATTTATCAAGATTAAATGAGCAATCATGAGAATGAGAACTGCACCATGGAAGAAATCAAATTAAATCTGGCCAATTTTGCCCAATAACGAACTTAACCGAGATATTCATCTCCCTAACCTAATCTGAAAATTTCAACTACCTACCTCATTCCGTTCCACAGTTATATCTATGTCTATGGATGAAAAGCAGTCTCACTACTCTCAGATCTCTTACTTCATGTTCCGTTCCGAAATGTAAGACTTTTCTGAGAAAAACTAATTTCGGAGCAAACAACTGAGAAATTTCTCACTTCGCTCACAATTCTTCGATTGATTAGATAATGTCATGTCTCAGGAAAATAAGTTGACATTATGACAATTCACACATAGAATAATTATATCATTCTGTGACAACGTTGAAATACGATTTATTATTGAAATTTTGAAAAATCATATCTCCGAAAGTATTAGCTTGTTAAAGTTAAAAATGATATCATTGGATTCTTATGGTAAAACCGCTTATTGAAAAAAATTTAATTTGTAATTTGCTTTGTAAAAAAAATTTTCTCAGCTAAGTAAGTTTACTATTTTATTTATTTTAATATTTGAATTCAGGTGATGTACAATGTGTTTTTTTTACGTGTTAACACTGAATGAAGGTTCATTTTTCTATATGATCATGCAAAATATTAATAATATTTGCACTATTTATAGTGTATCAAAACTTGAAATTTTGGTGCGCAAGCACTTGGAAACTATCATTTTGCCCAAATGTGTGTTATTTTCAAATTTTTCGCCGAAAATGGTCGAATTAGGTTCGTCTCACTGTTCGTGGTCAAAATCAGGGTAGGTTACGCTTACGCATACGAATGCGACAGTAGAGTACGTTAATTGGCGTTATCGGCCCAATGTTTTCGGAGTAATACTCATCTGAAATTTTGTCGTTATTTCCGCAATAACTCAAAAAATGCATATCCAATCGAATTGAAACTTGGTGATTACTTGAGTAAATTTCTTCAAAAATTATACAGGGTGAGTCTTTGACCACTGCATTAATTTTAACCAAAGATTCCTCTCATCAAATGAAACACTTTTTTCATTTACCATTTTTCCAGATTCGGCTCAGGTAAAAAGTTGCAAGCGTTTAAAGATTTCACAATGTGCTGATACACTCCCGCATATAAATTATCTATGACATTGTTGGCGGACGAGAATAAGGCATGGTAACGTGGTTTACAGCTTGATTCGGGATTCCAACGTTCAGGGACGGATCCATAAAAGTAGTGAAATTTCTGGAGTTTTCCATTTTAAAACATTCAATGAAGAATATCTCGAAAACGGTGCGTTTAAGGAGAAATGATGAAGAATAATATAATGTTCTGAAACGATGGAATATTCTTGAAATGACTCAAGAAAAACTTTATATGCTTTCTTTATGCTAACTTCGTTTAGTCTTATGAATCCACGAGTCCATAACTAGAAAACCATTAGAAGTAGAAAATAACTAATATTTGGAAAATATGTATCATAGTTATAGGAAACTTTACGCCAACATTCATTTTATTCGAAAAAAGGATGTCAAAGCTACAAAATAAAAACTGTTTTTTTTCAAAATTTGAACAGACTGTATCTTTTTACCTGAGCTGAATTTGGAAAAATGATGAATGAAAAAAGTGTTTCATTTGATGAGAGGAATCTTTGGTTAAAATTAATGCAGTGGTCAAAGACTCACCCTGTATATTTCAGATACTATATCATCAGATTGCGCTGAAATTACACACAAACCTTCAAGCAGAATTTTAATTTTCCAATATTTCCAAAAATACAAATCCGATCGATTTGGAATCTAGTATACTCGGTTGAAAAAAGACGGCTTGAAGCTTCAATAGTACCCATTTCGTGAGGCGTTAATAGACAAAAGAATATACGCTCAAAAGCAGATTTTTTAAGATTTTTTTTCGGTAGTCGGTTGATAAAAACATTCATTCACATATTTCACCCAATAACTGTCAAATATTTTCGAGAGAAAGATCATCCGGTCTTGAATCAAACAACAATATACAGATATGGGTGGTACCGTCTTCATGGACAATTTATAAATAAAACATGTTAAAACCCAAGGGAACCTCGAGGGTCCAAAAATGTCTTTCTACCCCTAACATCTTTCGAAAATAACGTAGCGATTAGCAGCTGATAGAACATCTGCACGTGAACACACCTGCTTTGGGATAGCAATATTAGCAAAAATTATCGATAATATATTTTGCGACTGCTTCTCAAGGTAATTTTGCGATGATTGTCAATGTTCACGAATTTGAATAGGCTCATCAGGATAATTTTTTCTAGCAAATATATAAAAAAATAGACAAAAACATCAAAAACAGGTCGAAATAAAAGCTTTTAAATAATCATTTCTATATTATAATATTGTAATATTTACAGTTCAAATAAAGGCAATTTATTATTATCATTATTATTATAATTTGGGAGGTGTAGTGGTCAATGGTGTTTCTCTGAAAAATAATAATAAAAAAATCCATTCTTTTGAAATAGCTTACAGAAGCTATTTCAAAACTGTATTTCTTATACAGATAAGAAACACAAGATATTTCTCCGAGGCTATTTATGGGAACATTGGTCCATAAAATGATTGTTATTTATATTATTGATAATAATAATAATAAAAAATTAATTCTTTTGAAATAGCTTGTGCATTAGAAACACGACATATTTCTCAAAAACTATTTATGAAACAATGAGGAAACATTGGTCCATAAAATGAATTAATTATTTTTTATAATAGATATAGGTGGAGTTTGAAAGAGAAAACACAGAAAAAAATCGAGAAATGCAGTGACTCGATGTAATGAGCTTTTGCGTTCCATAAAAAGAATTATTTTTTGTTATTATTGATAGTAATAATAAAAAAAAAATGTAATTCTTTTGAAATAGCTTTTGCATTAAAAACACAAAATATTTCGTCGAGGCTATTTATGGAAGAATGTTGCAACATTGGTCCATAAAATGAATAATTTTTTTTTTATAATAGATATAGATAGAGTTTGGTAGAGAAAACAGAAAAAATTCGAAAAAAGCAATGACGCGAAGTCATGAGCTTTTGCGTTCCATAAAAGGAATTATTTTTGTTATTATTGATAGTAATAATAAAAAAAAATATTCTTTTTAAATAGCTTTTGCATAAGAAACACAAAATATTTCTCCGAGGCTATTTATGGAAGAATGTTGCAACATTGATCCATAAAATGAATAACACTTTTTTATTATTGATAATAATAATAAAAAATGGGTTCAAGCCCTGTGAACAGGAGCTTTCTGGCGCTCTAGTTCAAACAGACAAATTATATCTCCGAAAGTATTGGTTTCTCAGAGTTGGGAATTATATCAATGTATTCATATGATAGAACTGCATCATAAAGGAAATTCAATTCAAATGATAGTTTATTTATCAAGATTAAATGAGCAATCATGAGAATGAGAACTGCACCATGGAATAAATTAAATTAAATATGGCAAATTTTGCCCAATAACGAACTTAACCGAGATATTCATCTCCGTAACCTACTCTGAAAATGTCAACTACCTACCTCATTCCGTTCGAGAGTTATGTCTATGTCTATGGATGAAAAGCAGTCTCACTACTCTCAGATCTCTTACTCCATGTTCCGTTCCGAAATGTAAGACTTTTCTGAGAAAAACTAATTTCGGAGCAAACAACTGAGAAATTTCTCACTTCGCTCACAATTCTTCGATTGATTAGATAATGTCATGTCTCAGGAAAATAAGTTGACATTATGACAATTCATACATAGAATAATTATATCATTCTGTGACAACGTTGAAATACGATTTATTACTGAAATTTTGAAAAATCATATCTCCGAAAGTATTAGATTGTTAAAGTTAAAAATGATATCATTGGATTCTTATGGTAAAACTGCTTATTGAAAAAAATTTAATTTGGAATTTGCTTTGTGAAATTTTTTTTTTTCTGTTACTCCGAAACCATCTGTCCGATTTTGTCGAATAACGAACTTAGCCGAGATATTTATCTCCCAAACCTACTCTGAAAATTTCAACTGTCTAGCTCATTCCGTTCGACAGTTATCGTGCCTACGGCCGGCCGGATCGGCCGGACTTCTAATTCGATCGGATCCTTATTTTCGGAAATATTATCAATAATACAAAGTCGATTGAGCTGAAATCCGGTACTCGATTGAAAATGGCGGTTTGTAGGTTTGTGCGGAATTTCAGCGAAATCAGAGGGAGTTTCTGATATATAAAATTTTTGACGAAACATTTTTTTTTTATTTTCTAGTGATACTATCATCACGAAATTTAGCCCGTCGGTATTCTAAGACTAATTACCAAGTTACAATTCTATCGGATTAGCATATTTCGAGTTGGTGAGGAAAGAATTGTCCAGATGGGTATAACTCCACAACTGTTTGGTCATTTATTCCCATCAACGAACTCAACTGTCGCATTCGAATGCATATCTCTCTTCGTGCGAAAGTTATCGTGGCAACGAGCAGCCGGCCGGACATAATTGAATTTGACCTCGAATTCTTCATCAGTGAGTCGAACCTAATCGTTTGAGATCATTTTCCCTATAACATACTCACAGAAACCATTGAATAAAACTTTTAAATTTCGAAACAAAATTTCAAGTATTGAAATGTTGTAACGAACTGAGGCAAAGTTCGTTGAAGACTTCTTCTTTATGATATTCGTAATGATTCATTAAGTTCTGATCATAAAATACTCAATGATTATTATCATTTCATTCTGATCATACACGTGCGTTCATCTTTGGCACCTACGAACAATAACTATAAAAAATCAATTGTTATTGCATGAAAGGTATTATTAATTAAGTATTGAATTGCGTTGTTAATATTTGTATGTCCCTCTCGACGGTAACAAAGTTGAATACTAATTCTTTCAGAAATGTACTGGATCAGTTTAGGTCAACTATTTTCTGAAATTATTAATCAAGTTCCATTTATTTCTATCCAGTGGTTTCAGCGAAATGCTCTGGATGGCGAACGGACAGTTTTTTTATTTTTAATTCGTAATTTGAATTCCGTTTCAAAACTTTCGAAAATAGACTGTGAACATTTCACAGTGTCTTAGTAACATTTTTACGCTGCAATACTAGATTCCAAAGGTTTATCGTTCAAGAAAATTACTGAACGTGGTGATGGAAAAAAAAAAAATTTAGTCCAAGAATAATCATACGTTTTGAAAAGGTAGTATCATGCAGTTAGTGTTATTTTCAGAATTGGAGTGTATTAGCGAAATAGTTGCAAAAATGTTATGAGTTAATTTTTTCATTCAAAAATATATTCAGAATTCGATTAGGGCTTCACACGAGACGAGAGTAGGCGAGAGTATAAAAAATCTCGTCTCGCTCTCGCCAATTCCCAAAAAATTAAGTCTCGTTTAAGTCTCGTTCTCGTCTCGTTATCAGTTGTCTCGTCTGGTCTCGCTTAATTCTGAATAACGAGAATAAATATTATAATATATAAACGAAATAGTATCCAATAATGAATAATTTTGTAAAGCTATATTTATTACGCTCTTATACAAAAATATATGTATATGTACATATTATTTTTAATTTTAAACACTGCTAATTTCAACTTTTACATTACTCGATGACCAAGAAAGAAATCAAACATAATCACGCTTGCATCACATCATTTTTCAATGATTTACGTGTTTTTGCCATGATCATACCTGCTGTGGAAAATAATCTTTCAACAGGTACGGATGTAGCCATTAATAAATCATCGGCCATCTTGGATAGTGTAGGAAGAACTTTTTCATCGCTCTCCACCACTGTAATATATTTTGATTCCTAATTTCTCTTTATAACAGCAAATATTCTTCAAACTCGGCTTTCCAATATTTCGAAAGTTTTGTGGATGTTTTAAATAGGCTAACGATTTCGATACATTTTTCAATAGAATTGAACAATTTGGTATAGATTTCAAAAAAAGCTTCCCAGTGGGTAGATCATTGAGGGTGTTGTTGGCGTATTCCTCATAACACTTTTCGAAACATTGAATAGCTTCATTTCTTTACCAGTTTTATTATACGTAGTTCCACAGATGTATACAATAATTGTTCACATCTTCACTACAAGGAGCAAAAGAGAATGAATTTCTCCAGATGTTCAGATACAGACGGAATTTTCAAAGCATTGGGATTTAGGGGCAATAAAAGATGTCCGTTAAGCATTGAATTCATAATGGCATCCGTTTTTATGGTTGTGAATTCTATTTTTTCTTGAAAACTAATCTCAATTATCGCAAGGTCATAACGAATTCATAATCTTCTAAAAAATCGTGTATTTCTAGAACGATCGATGCATAATATAGACAAAATATATTGGTAATTATAGTGGAAACTCTTCATATTCAATTGTTTTCTGTGGGTGTTGAAATAAGTCGGGTCGTATATAAAACTTCATACAAAAAATTTAACGAGACCAAAAACGAGACTCTTGTGTTGCGCTGTATGTGGTCTCGGTATGAACTATAATATTTTTGAAAACGTCTCGTCTCGCTTTTACGAGACGAGAACTGGACGAGACGAGAACGAGACGAGACGAGAAAAATCTCGCTCTCGCGTGAAGCCCTAAATTCGATCTTTCCACTCATAGAACAGGTATTCCTTTGCAGAAATCAGACGGATATATGGTAAATAGTGACTTAAAAACATACTTTAGAGTCAAAATGAAGATCGAACTTTTAAGCCATTTTTGGATTTGATTTTGTATTAATTCTTAGAACGATTTTTCACCATCTTTTGCTTATCAAAATTTCCATTGCATGTTTTAATCAGAAACAGGATATGAGCACTGCCAGATTGGAAAATTACACGTAGAATTGTCTGATAATGTAGCAATTTTTTTGTTTTGGAATTTAATAATTTAAATTATCAATAATTTGTTGGCGCTCTGGCTCCTCGGAACAGAGTGCTTATCAATTTGCCCAAATGTCTGTAATTTTCGAATTTTTTGATGAAAATGGTCTTGAACGATTTGGTTCGACTCACTGATCAAGAATACGTGGTCAAAATAGATTCTGTCCGGCCAGCTGTTAACACGATAACTCTCGAACGGAATGAGCTAGAAAGTTGAAATTTTCAGAGTAGGTGTGAGGGATAAATATCTCGGTTAAGTTCGTTATTGAGCAAAATCACAAATTCAATGTTTTTAAGATGCAGTTTCATCATAAGAATCCATCGATATTAATTTCAACTCCAGCAAGCTAATACTTTCGGAGATATGATTTTTCAAAATTTCAAACAAATCGTACAGAATGCTGTACTTATAGAAATATATACTACGTTAGTATAGGGTTAATTGGCTGTACTTAATTATTCTATCTATGAATTATTATATGATCTGTGTTCATTCATGTCATCTTATTTTGCTTTAAGTGACATTTCAAAGATATTTCTGGTTCGTTATTCTTGATATAAAATACCCCTCCTGATAGAGAACAAAGTATGATTGAATGCAAAATGACCAAAGAAATAACCTCAGCTATCGTAGAATTAAGTGGATGATAATATATTATACTTTTAATATGATAAAATAATGCCCGTGGATAATCCATATGATGATGGAAATATGTATACTTTGGTAGGCAAATTGGGTTCAGAATATTTCCAGTATGAACAAAACAGGAATATTGGCTAAGTTTCAATTGATGTAATGTAATTTTCATAGTAGATTTGAGGAATGAATATCTCGGATTAGTTCGTTTTTGGTTAAAGTTGGTCTGTTGGTTTCGGATTAATGATTCTTGGCATTCTTGTTGAATTTAAATTCTTTTATGATGTTTGAATTTGATTTATTTTATGACGAAGAAACCATTGATATCAATCCTAACTCTGAAAACCAATACTTTCGGAGATATGATTTGTCAAAGTTTGAACAAGAGCGCCAAAGCTCCTGTCAACAGGGCTTGAACCAATTTTTTTATAAAGAGTATTATGCAACTGAAGAAGTAGAGTGTTCACGAGAGTACCTTTGTCTGAAAACTTAATAGGTATATTATAATAGTAACAATTTTCTTTCTGATGTGCCTCTCTACCTTATATTATCACGAGCCGCCCCTGGATATGAGCAATTTAAACCTTATCACTTTTCCGAAAAGGAAATTAACTAGAACTAGATTCAATTAATTAATCTTCAAAATATTAACTAAAATTTATTGAAATAATTTACCGAAACCATATTTTGGAGTTCATACTGAATTATATGCTATAAAATCAGGAGAATAACGAGAAAGATTCTCCTGAACATTCGACAACAGTGCACTGTTTTATTTTCTTCATCGCAACATGCTATCGAGAAGAGAAAATTGAGATGCTGTATCCACCTAATGGTCTGGAACCCTTCGTTTAGAACTTTTTTTCTGTTCCTCTTGCGTTTCAAGTGGAATGTATTCCGTCATATCAAGATGATATGAGCGGAAGCTTGATGAGTATGGAACAATTGACATATTGGATGAATTGAGCATTTCGATCAGGACCGGCATTGCAAATGAATCCAGTACAAGGATTCGACCTCAAAAGTTTCTGCAATTTTGTTAAAACATCTGCCGCATCTTGTATTGACGTCACGTCTAGCCTTTCAAGATGAAGAAGGCATTTGGTGCATGCGTTGATCATTTGTAATAATTATATCCTAATTATTCAAGTGCTACCAATGATTACAACTGTTTTCATTATACGTGTTTTATATAATAATAATAAAGTGCCTTTATTTATGTATTATATAATACACATATATAATATCGAGGCGGAGTTGAGCTAAAGCTACTGAACTCATCCTTTTATAGCAATAAAAAAATAAAGAAACCAAATATTCTGTGAACAAATCAAATATCATGAATAACAGAATCTAAACCGAAAGAGAAAAACACAACAAAAATCTTGCGTTCATTATTTCACCCCAACTAGTACGAATAAAGAAAAATATTATAAACTGAAACGGCATTAAAAGTAAATAATATCTTATAATAATACAAGAAAAGCAACGCAAAGCACACACCAAATACGGTCCTGTTTTCAAAGGAATTAACTCGAATCATAAGGACATCAATTACACCATCCCCACTGTTATAAAATACATTGTACATTTCACAGAAAGTTGACCAAGCACAAGTGTTATATTTACAAATTACAAGTTCTAAATTTGATCACGATCGGATCTATATTGCTGGAGTTATTGAAAAAATACTGGAAACCGGGCAGCGTTGGGCAGTTCAGTATATTCGTTAACACGATGAATTTCGAACGGAAAGAGATGGCGACATAATCGGCCGAACGGTTTGTCTGAAATTTTGTTGCTTTCCACAATAACACAAAAAATATACATCAGATCCCATTTTAACTCGTAGAATGCCAACGCTCAATTTTTTGCGATATTTCGTGAGGATCGAATCTCTAGAAATTAAAAAAACAATCTGTATCTCAGAAACTATATCCGTCCATATCGCTGAAATTTGCGGGAGCGCGATCGGATCTACATTGTTGAAGATATGGAAAAAATATTGGAAGACGAACAACCATGGGTTAGTTCAGTAGCTGTATGGGTAAGGTAGGCTGCGACAGTTGACTTCGTAAATGGGCATAATCGGCCAAACGGTTTCGAACTTATACCAACTGAAATTTTGTTGTTATTTCCTCAATAACTCAAAAAATACAAATCTGATCCAATTTAAACCTAGTAAATACTTGTAGAATGCCGACGCACTAATTTTTCCGAAATTTTGTGAGGATTGTATCACTAGAAAAAAAAATAAAACATTTCTTCGAAAACGAAATAAAAATTTTATATTTCAGAAACTCTTCATCAGATTCTGCTCAAAATTCCGCCTAAACCTTCAGCCGAATTTATTTCCTCAATATTTTCAAACATATAGATCTGATCGAATTGAAATCTAGTACTCGATTGAAAATAGATGGTTTGAAGTTTCATGGAGCATTTCCTGAGGGTGTGTGACGTCACGTCAGTGCTTTTTGGCGCTCTTGTTCCTCGGTACAGAGTGCTTATCAATTTGCCCAAATGTTTGTAATTTTCGAATTTTTGGCTGAAAATGGTCTTGAACGATTTGGTTTGACTTACTGATTAAGAATCCGTGGTCGAAATCGATTCTGTCCGGCCGGCCGTTAACACGATAACTCTCGAATGGAATGAGCTAGACCGTTGAAATTTTCAAAGTAGGCTTGAGGGATAAATATCTCGGTTAAGTTCGTTATTGGGCAAAATCGTTCTAATAGTTTTGGAGTAACGAAAAAACATATTTTTTTTACATTACACCCAGTAAACATTGATGCATCTCAGTAATATAGCTGAAACATTTCACGTGTAACATGAAACATTTCATTCATAGGGGTAGAGATGTTTCAGAAACATCTACGAGATCGTTAATGTCCAAGGACATTTATGCTTCAGTGGAAACATATCTCAGAAAACGTCTCAGTAACATATCATTGAAACATATAATATATGTTTCAATGATATGTTACTGAGACGTTTTCTGAGAAATGTTTCCACTGAAGCATAAATGTCCTTGGACATTAACGATCTCGTAGATGTTTCTGAAACATCTCTACCCCTATGAATGAAATTTCATTCATAGGGGTAGAGATGTTTCAGAAACATCTACGAGATCGTTAATGTCCAAGGACATTTATGCTTCAGTGGAAACATATCTCAGAAAACGTCTCAGTAACATATCATTGAAACATATAATATATGTTTCAATGATATGTTACTGAGACGTTTTCTGAGAAATGTTTCCACTGAAGCATAAATGTCCTTGGACATTAACGATCTCGTAGATGTTTCTGAAACATCTCTACCCCTATGAATGAAATGTAACGTAGATATTATCTACGTTACTTTTAACGTTAATTTGGTCTCATTGCAATATACCAAGGATATGTTACAGACCAATTTTTCACTGGAACAAAAACATTCTTGATTCTACTTCAATCTTCAGGTGTTTCATTAGGTTTGTACCAAATCAAGAAATTATCGGAGAATGCATCGTCAGGATTCGGAGCAGTATAAAAAATGTGACTTTTCTACCTACTGCTCCGAATCATGACGCTGCATTGTACGATAATCTCTTGATTTGGAACAAACCTATCGTAAAGAGTAAATATACAACATTACACTTAAATCCTTGGTGTCAACAAGAATACTATCGAAGGTTCTAGTCAATATATTAAACAAATGTTATCAAATCGAGTTTTTATTCTTCATTTATGCAAAGGTGTACAACAAAACCTGAAATCGAAATATTAAATAAAAATATATTATATAGCACAAAAAATTTAATAAAATGAAAAAAACTTATTCTTTCGTCGTTGCTCCATGATATAATATAAATATATTATTAGAAAAGTTATCAAAAAAAAAAAAATCAAGTAAGTATGATATTATAAAGAATTCACCTCCTTATCACCGCTGGATGAAACCATATATTTATTAATCACTTATTAGTTTCAAAGAGTATGAACTAATTTATCCTATCGCACAATGATGAATGAAACTTAAAAACTGCCAAAACTTCTACTTTCCACCAAATTAAATGATCATCAACAGACATAACCTCCACTCCTAACCACGCGTAATCTGTGATCCATGGGTCTGTCGCACAGAACACCAATATGGCTGCCCGCATCCGTCTACCGCCAACCAATCAGAATCAGCAATCAGCATTCATTATTTGACATTAGGCTTATTAAATCTTTCAGACAAGATTTATTCTTGAATATATATTCTTGAAGAGATAATGATATATATTTATACGTATCATTGTCGTTTGACGGAAAACTGAAAAAAAAAATGTTGGAAAGGCTAATGTACCTATACTTGAATAAATAATTTAATATACATATTTCACCGATATTGCTTTTTTTTAGAGGCCGTGTTACATTCAAACATTTCCGTTAGATTACTGGAATGTTTTCTAATGCCCACATAATATACCTATATTATATGTCTCATATTTCATGTCACTGTGATATATCACTGATGATGCGAAGCGATGTTCCATATAAACATTTGCGAGATGTTCATGAAACATAACTTTGCAATGTTTCAAAATGCTTCACCCATATCTCATATGAAATGTTTCTGTAATATATCATGTTTACTGGGCAACTTTTGAATTAAAATTTTTTTAAGATGCAGTTTCATCATAAGAATCCATTGTTATCATTTTCAACTCTAACAAGCAAATACTCTCTAGCTATTAAAGATTGTCAGTTCGTTGTTTGAAAATATTTTCTCTTGGAAAGCAAGTATTCGATTCTTGAATTTGTGAATAGGTACATATAAAACAGATTTGATGTAGTTTATGGAGGCAATATAGGAAAGAAGAACATAATGGAATCATCAAAAGAAATATTTGTTCGATGACCACTGAGGTTAATGTTACCTTTTGCTTCCTTAAGTAGTGAGACATGTTCCTATATACAGTATTTTCTTAATGTTGCTAGCAAAAAAATACTGAAATATGGATCTACATTTGTGTATCAAACATTTGTTCTTGAGTTAAGGTTCATAATACAGAAAAGAATGTGTTAGTGGAACTATTAAATTTTAAATTATGAAAAGAGGATAGTATTTTATTAATATATTTTGAACTATTAAAATAATTTGTTCGTTATCCACTACCTACTCAAATATCAGGAATAAATGGACAATCTGCTATGATTGTCTCCAGCCTTGCTCTAGACATTTCGATGATACTTTCCTTAGGTATTTCGAGTTGTGAAAACTATGCACCGAGTGTAAGTTGCAACAACCCATTCCACGAGGTTGAATCATTGCAGATTGCTCATTTAATCTTGATAAATGAATTAAATGACAATTTTTGAAGCACTAAAGCATTGTAGATAGCTCTTCTATCATAGCAATCCATTGATATAATTTCCAACTCTGAGAAACCAATACTTTCGGAGATATAATTTGTCTGTTTGAACAAGAGCGCCAAAAAGCTCCTGTCCACAGGGCTTAACCAATTTTAAGATTATTTTTATATGATATGAGTTACGGAACTAGTCACTGAACACCCATGAACGCATTAATTCCAGGAAAATCGTTTGAAATAGAAATTTTATTTTAATTTTGTTGAACAGAAATCTCAATGCAATAAGCATATGGTATCAGTGGCTTATTTTCGCAATATTTCACCCTTCAATAACCTTATTTTCGAGAAATGTATATTTGATCTACACCTTGCTGCGTTTCAAATGTTCATTCACTGCAGTGAAATACCACTTCCTATGCGGTGAGACATACGAGCAGACGCGCCGCGACTTCAATATAGTTTAAACAAAGCTTTCGAAGCTACCGTATCCCTCCCTTAGTTTTTTTCTCTCCGTATTCAACAGGGCACGTTTTTGTTTTTCTGAATACAATGAGATTGCTTCTCTTCACCTCATGTAGTTTACTCGCACTCACGAAATTTGCAGGTGAGTTCCACATTCGACTCTTCACGAAAAAAGCACAGACACCAATAAAACACCACATTACACTGATTGCATGTTAGTCAATAAACATTTTTTTAAAAGCATGCACCTGACTCAGTCGTTCCCCAACTGATCAATATTTTCCACTGATTTTTAACAACGTTCACTGCTGAAATTGATGGGTATTAGAGATCATATACAGGCTGTCCCGGGAGGAATGAGACAAACGGTTCACCCTGTATGGGAACACTGAAAGTTTCTTCATCCTTTATGAGCATAGAAGAGTAATTTAAAAAAAAATCAAAAATATTGCTTGGCACTATCATATAGAGTCATGAGTAAAAACTTCATTGCTGAATAGATACATTTTGACTCCATTTGTTCTACTTGCTAAATTGGTAGTCAGCCCTCTGTATGACAATGGTATACCAATTATAATATCCGTTAATTATTCAAACAAAGAATCACTCAACTTTGCAATTTTTTAACAAAAATTTTTAATCTCGATTTCTCACATTACATTGTATTATATTATATTTACGCATTTCAGAAAAATTTCACACACAAATAAAAATGGTTAATTTGTCGAAAATTTGATTTCCTTCAACAAATGAAGATAATTATCTACAATCTACAAACAATGGACGAAAAGTTTGAATACAAACAAAAGTAATGTGAGAAATGGAAATAATTCAGTTACAAAATTGCTCAAAGTTGTATCATATTTTGTCTAAATAGTTATGGGATATAAAAATAACGGTATCACTGCCATACACGGTACATAAATATCTACCTAGTTGAAAAAATTGAGTAAAAATCTTTTTATTCAAAAATGGAATTCATAGCTCCCTGAATGATAGTGTATTTTCAGATTTTTTGTTGAATTGCTCTTTCACGCTTATAAAGGTGGAAGAATAAATATTCAGTGCTCACATACAGGGTGCACTAATATTAACAAAGATAGCAAATGTCCGAAATTTTTAACTCCGGTTCTGACTTTTTTAATTTCAGAAATGGTAAACGAAAGCGGTCGAAAATGGCGATAAAACTGCAAAAAACGTTAGTTGATTGGTTCAAGATTTATTCAACTTTGAAATTCCAATCAAATTCTCTTAAAATCACCCTGTATATCCAAAAGCTAGGACCTCAGGCGATTAAAATTCCCGGATATAAATTCACTGAAAATGAACGACCTCAGTTTACATAGATACCATCATTGAAATATGAAGTTTCCAGAAAAACCAATCGTTGATCTTCAGGTATAGGTATACAAAACTTCAGCTGGATCTGATTTTTTTTGTATAATGAAGGTCTTAATAATCTTCCCGGAAAAATAAACCTGCTTTGAATAGGTATGCCGTTTTCATATTTGTGTTCACAACATAACAACTTGATAGTTAAGCAACTATTACCCAATTGAAATACTTGCTTGAAATGATTACACTATTAAGTCACCAATGTTGAAAAGCGATGGCATAATTAATGAAAAAATTGGGTGAATAGTTTAGGTTCTGAGCAACTGACTAGGCCTTGCAATTTTATGTCGTTGTGACAATTGTCTCTATTTAGCTAGCACATTTTTTTCAATTTCCTGACAGCCTTTAAATTAAAATATATTTTCAAGCTTAACTGGTTGACAATGTTGACATTCATATCGATACAAATTAAAATGAAGGCACTGAAATGGCATGGGCTGTCATAAATCAACTTTTTGTTTTTGGCGCTCTAGTTCCTCGGAACTGAGTGCTTATCAATTTGCCCAAATGTCTGTAATTTTGGAATATTTCGATGAAAATGGTCTTAAACGATTTGGTTCGACTCACTGATCAAGAATCCGTGGTCGGAATTCATTCTGTCCGGCCGGTCCGGCCGGCCGGCCGGCCGGCCGTAAGCACGATAACTCTCGAACGGAATGAGCTAGAGAGTTGAAATTTTCAGAGTAGGTTTGGGGGATGAATATCTCGGCTAAGTTCGTTATTGGGCAAAATCGGACAGATGGTTTCGGAGTAACAAAAAAAAAATTTTTTTTTACGAAACAAATTCCAAATCAAATTTTTTTTAATAAGCAGTTTTATCATAAGAATCCATTCATATCATTTTCAACTCTAACAAGCTAATACTTTCGGAGATATGATTTTTCAAAATTTCAATAATAAATCGTATTTCAACGTTGTCACAGAATGATATTATTCTATGTATGAATATGAATTGTCATAATGTCAAATGATGTTCCTGAGACATTATCTAATCAGTCGAAGAATTGTGAGCGAAGTGAGAAAAATCTCAGTTGTTTGCTCCCAAATTAGTTTTTCTCAGAAAATTCTTACATTTCGGAACTGAACATGAAGTAAGAGATCTGAGAGTAGTGAGACTGCTTTTCATCCATAGACATAGATATAACTCTCGAACGGAATGAGGTAGGTACTTGAAATTTTCAGAGTAGTTTAGGGAGATGAATATCTCGGTTAAGTTCGTTATTGGGCAAAATTGGCCAGATTTAATTTGATTTCTTCCATGGTGCTTTTCTCATTCTCATGATTGCTCATTTTTTCAAACAAATTTGAACTGAATCTAAATTATCTTCTAACAGTTTTAAAAGAATATTAATTTTATGAATTTTTGAAATAAAGCACAAATTTTTATACTTACGAAAACAAAATCTTATTAAAATATTAACATAATGTTAGCAATATTAATTTATATTTCTTCAAATGAAAGAAACAAAATCCTAAAGTTACAAGAGTTCAGTATTCTGTCTACATTTTTGATTTGCCTAATAACTCTTGTAACATAATAATATATCTCCTGAAAGTTTTAGTAAGCAGCCGAATTTTTTTTTCACGTAGGTAAGGAAAAAAGCATAACTTGAACGAAAACAAAAATATATATTCTCAAATATAAAAGGAATTATTGCATTTTTAATTACTTTGAAGCTTTTTCCATCAGTTTTTTGTATTTATCACTCTTTCCTTTCTTAAAAGGAATATACCAAAAAGCAAACATTATTATTATTGATTAACGCAATTTGAATAAAGATATCTTTTCGTGTGCCATTGGGGAACTAAAATTATAAATTCAACAACATTTGCACACCAAACGCATAAGTTGAAAAGGTTGGTATCTAACATCGCGTGTCTGCATCAAGAGAAATTGATTTTTGTTGAAAGCTATTGTCGCTCTTGATGTTCATTTTGCCAAGCAGGTATTGCATGAGCTGATAATGAACAGAACCCGTCAATGTTATGTTACTGGTATTCCCATCAAGGGTGAAAATTTATCTATGGAATTTCTCATGAATCCTTCTTATAGGTACGCTTCAAATTTCACAAAACGGTTTCCTTTCTTAGGACTACCAGTAATAATAAAGTGCCTATATGTATGTACTGTAATATACAATACAGACATGCTGTTTATCCAAAGTCAGCTGATTACGCTACTCAACACACAACCAAATATTCATGTGAACAAATTCAATAACATAAATTACACAATCCAAACTGAAAGAGAAAAACAGAACAAAAAATCTTGCGTACATCATTTCCTCCCACCAAATTATATGTTATATCTTCCCCATTACCCATGGGGCCATGGGCCGTATTTATGAATAGGCGGCAGCAAATCTGAACCACAGAGGGGCGGCAATAATATACTCTCAAATCCTATACCTCTCTCTCATAACTCGCGAACTATTGTTTGCCAGTATGTTGCTTTATACGAATTTTTATCTGTCAAATATACAATATACATATTACTGCAAAAATGTTTCGATTTTTGTTTTAAATCATCTTCAAATCATTGTGATAATTCAACCGGTAAAAAAACTAGGGAGATCCATATCGGAGTAATATTTTTCAAAAATTGATGAACAAAAATCGAATACATACTCTTCTCATCTTTGGTTCATGATTTTTAGGTGCTATTGAAGAGGACTGCACAGACTTCAAAGGGAACACAATTGCTCATGGATTATACTATGTACCTGGACCAGCTGTATGCACCATGTGTGTATGTTATCATTCAGAACCAATGTGGTGCAAAGCCATTTATTGTGATCCTCCTTATGTGAGTTTCTCTTCCTCCAAATATTTCATTACATTCATATTTTTTGGTAGAACAATATGATATGATAGAGAGAGTTGAGGCACCTTAGACAATATATAATTCAAGCAAAGATTATAGAGTTAGACTCTATAATATTTCGGAATGTATTAAAGTGAGTATATGAGACTGAATAAAAAAAATCATCTGCTAAACATGAGTGTAGGACGACTTCTTTTCGGATCCTGTACTACATAGTAGGACGCGAGGGACTATTAAAGAGTGATCTACATAGTTAAATACTTATTACCGCTATATTTCCCAGAAGTTTCATTTATCAGTACATTTTCGCTTGCGGAATCTTAATCTAATATCAATAAATTAATGTATAAAATAAAGGAATTTTTACTGTACAGACAATACATGGGAGGGGAATAATGTTCTTTAAATTGAATTTGTTTGCAGGTTTATGTGCTCTGAGACTTTTGGGTGCTCGCGGGTTAAGTTATTCTGTTTTTTATCATTGCCAGCTTATATTATATTTATTTGGTCTATCTTCAGATGAAGATATTGTATTTATACTGCAGGTTATGTACTCTAAAGGGTTGAGTATGAATTGCTCTGCTAGAGTTCGCCCTCGGTTAGTCATATCCAGTGGCTGATTAAGCGTGTAGCGCCCTAGGCAGCTCATCGGCGCCGCTTTGGCAGCCGTAGCGTATAGGTTTTTTATATATCAGAAGCCCGCCCCCCTAGGCACGTGCCTACTTTGCCTAATGGATAATCCGCCACTGGTCGTATCAGTCAACCATAATTATATTTATTGTAATATGACTTTTGGAAATAATAAATAATAAGATATCGTATTCCTAATAAAGTTTTGTTTTTTGTGCTGGTACACCTGTTAGAGTACCTCCTGACCTATTGTAAATCCGAAGTTCAATTTCCAAAACTGTATACCTATATCCTTGAAGAATTACTAGCAACAAATATGGCGCTAGACTTAAATATTATGATCACGTTGCATTTCGTTCGTTTGGTTTGGAAAAGTTCGTAGTTTAGCATAGAAAAATTATTTTTTTTTATATAATTTGATTTTATTATTCAATATAGTTGCCTTCGAGGGCGATACAACGATTATAGCGGTCATACATATTTTCGATACCATTTTTATAGTACGATTTGTCTTTAGCCTCGAAATAGGCTTCGGTGATTACCTCTTCATCGGCGTGAAATTCGTATCCAGCGAGCATCCTCTTGAGGTCTGAGGACAGGAAAAAGTCGGTGGGGGCCAGATCTGGAGAAAACGGTGACCGCGGAAGCAATTAGAAGCCCAATTCATGCAATTTTGCCATCGTTTTCATTGATTTGTGACACGGTGCATTATCTTGATGAAACATCACCTTCTTCTTCAGATGAGGCCGTTTTTCCGCGATTTCGTCTTTCAAACGCTCCAATAACGCTGCGTTATAGTCAGTGTTTGTGGCTTTTCCCTGTTTTAGATAGTCGAATGAATATTATACCATGCGTATCCCAAAATATTCATCTCATAAGCGATAACTTTGCGAGCCCACTTTTGCGCCTTTCCAGTTCCACGCTATGGAGTCGGTACATCACGTGCAGTCCACTCGGCTGACTGTCGATTGGAATCCGGTGTGAAATGATTGAGCCATGTTTCATCCATTGTCACAAATCGACGCAAAAATTCGGGTTCATTACGATTGAAAAGCCTCAAACAATGCTTAGAATCATCAATTAATTCGTTGTGTCAGCTATCTCAATCAACTTCACTTTACGTTTATCAGAAAGTATTTTTTCGTCGACTTCGGTGAAAAGTGACATTTTACGTACTAATTTGAGGCCATAAAATCAACTATTATTGAAGGCAATAAGTACTTTGCGGACGAAAAAATAATTTTTTGCCGCGAAATTACTTTCTCGTCCGCTGCGGTCACTATGAATACGGCATGATACGGTTCAATACAAACATAAGTGTCTGTAAGAATAACTCTGTGCTGTGGTCACTATGGATACGGCAGTGTAGGTCCTATGTGTAAATATTTAAGAGGTCCGAAATTCATGAAAATATGTAGAAGTCGACGAAATAATGTAATATGCACCTCGTCGAAACACTGTCTATTGTCTCGCTTGCTTGCAGTCTGGACTATAATAGACAGTTTTTCGTCTTTGGCACATAAATAACTATTGTGGACTTTTTTGATGTTTTCGTCATCGGTGCTCATTTAGATTTAACAAACCACTTCCCTACGATTGATTATCATGGTGCAAAGCCCGAATAATGTTTATCAAGCCAAGCCTTGGCTTTAATAGTACTATAATAGTGCAAAGTGCAACCTGTCAAATTTATACACGCGTCTTTTGAAGGTTAGGGCCAATTAATAATTATATGGATTTAAAACTAGTAGCGCCATCTATGTGTCAGTATACGAACTTTTCAGCCCAACCGATAGCTTTATTTTGAACTCATTTTTATCTCCTCAATAAGGCTTGCTTTAAATCTTCAAAAAAATGTGTATCTACATCTACAATCGTGATATAAACAGCGAAGAGTTTGTCCACTTTGACTTGAAACCATATAATGAATAGCAATGGAACTCCATAAGACTTTGAACATCCCCTTCCTATCATGACCAATTGGTTATGATTTGAAAGGGACTGCTCTTAACCACTCTGTTCTGGTTACTCACTTAAATTCGACTATTGTGTACCCTAATGAAGGTTCAATTTCCTTCAAATTGAGTGGGAAATCCTTACACGAATGAACATAAACTAGAATTGCTCCAATTAAGATTATTTTCTTTTCAGTTTTGTAAAAAATTTCGAGTTGGTGAAACATGCTGCGAATTTATATGTTTGGAGCCTCCTGGTGATGAAGCAGCTAAGGCATTGGAAAGATATAGGCAAAATCTACAAAGGAATGCCCAGGGAACTACAAAATCATCGGCCCTGATATTTTCTATCACAATTATGCAATTACTAATCTCGTTATATCAATAACGCAACTTTAGATGCAGCAATATTTTGAATATTTTACCCGATTCATGGGCAAACACTTCTAACAAAAGGTTCTTTGTGTTTTAACAGAGAACAAGAGCTTGATTATGAAAGCAGTTGAAAATGTTTTCATTACATACAGCTTTTGCCAGAGCAAACTAATGGATATATGTAATAAGAATATATTTCCATTCAAGCCAAAAGTTTTTATGCGAAAAAATGTAATATTATCTGTAAATATTGAGTTTTGGCTTGAAAAATATAATGAAAATCTGAGCTTATATTTTCTATACTAAAACGGAATTTTCTATCCGAGAGACTTCCGAGATTGTGGGCCATTCACATATTTATTCTATTAAAGTTTTTGAACGTAAATTTGTGTTTTATTTCTGAAAATCAAATCATAGATGATAAATAATTACCTAAGTAAAACTACAGTTCAATAATCGTAAAAATAACAGCCTGTTGTGATGTTAAGTGATTTTTAAGTCTCTTCCACACCACTACTCCTTTTCCATGTTGTACATTTCTTCTTTACCAAATCGAGAATTTTCAATGAATGCTAAATTCAACAATGACTAACATACGGACGGACAAAAAATCAATGTCAGTTAGCTCCAGTCTTAATTTTCGAAGAACTTGAGAGGAAGAATGTTGAATTTTGTTGTTAGAGCATTTCCTCTGAAAAATTTCAAATAAAAATGCACTGTCTTCTTGAACATACAAAAGTGGTTTGCATTTAATGGTATAAATGTTATTGATGGTACAATATTTTTAAGCACCTAATTTGTCCAATTCGGAAGGAAGGTCAGCCAATGTTTTTCTGGCCCCAACACAAACCCAGGAAATAAATCATAAAAATTCTGAATTTTCCTGGAAAGAAACTACAACTAAATTCAGCGTCCGATTTGAAGATTTGAGCGATTCATCGAAAAAATATATTTCTGACTTGAAATAATATAATGGAGAGGTTACAATAATATAGCAATTAATATTTTCGACCAGCAATTCGATGTAACTCACCTCAAACTGATATAGAACTGTCACAAATTCAAAAAAAAATATATATATCAACATCACAATAACTATATAGAAATTTTACAAGTAACAGAGTGGGTCATTTCCTTTACCTGAACTGATAAAGATTGATTTGTTAAAATCCACATAAAACTATATGCACAATATTACAAAGAACAGACGTGACTAAGTGATATAGCAAGATATACAGAAAATAAGCGAAAAACTTTCAGTCTTCAGCTGATAAAGAAATAATATTCCAATGAAGTGGCTACCATCTAATCCTTCATATAATCATTGATTATTCAACCCAGTATTTAATGCATTGTGTATTATTAACATTAAATTTGATTTCGAAGAATATGGATGTTTCATCTCCGTTTATCATCCAAAAATTGATACATTCCATTCACATCCAGCGCTCAGTCAAAACCGTATCAAACTCTTTTTGAGAATTTTATGTTCGACAATTATTATCATTGCTTGAATAGGGACTGGAGAACACTCCAACTTCTTGTATTTTGGGTAGTATCAGAGCATGAAATAGATAATTAGCTTTTGAAATAGTTCTCTTATTGTGAAGGCTGAAAAATAAATCATTCAGAAACAGATTCACACAGTAAAACTATGTCGTGGACAAATAAAAATGTTGCCATCATTGTCCATTTGAAAATAATTCCTTATTGCATATGCATATCAAGATCACCCATATCAATCCTGCTAGTATATTCGTATAACTGAGGCGAAATGATCAGAACTTATACAAAAATATGAGCTATCCATATTCTTCCCTAAATGAGATATACTTTATTCATAAATATGGAATCACAGCCACACTTCTTCATTCACGCCCAATAAAAAGAGTTCAGATCACAGTAATTCACAATCAATTGCAAGGCACTGGCTATTAGTTAGTCTCGTAGCTAGTAAGTAAAGCAGCATCTACAGGTTCCATGCAGCTGGGACAAGTGAGACTCCTCATGAGCCAGTCATCGATACATCTCATGTGGTATGTATGCATGCATGGTAGGTAACGCAAAGCGTCGCCTACCATGAACTCCCCCATACAAATAACACATTCGCGGGTTTTCTTGCAGCCATCGTATGTACCTGAAACAAGTAAGACTTCTTTCAACATCTACACATTCCCATACACAGGTTGAAGAAGACCAATCGAACAACAGTTGAAAAAGCTGCAAATTTCGCATGGTTTAATTTGAATAGTATTATACTGATCCTCCTAGGTCTTCCCCCCCGAAATTAATTCCTGGCTACGCCCTTGGTTAGACCGATACCGATCGAGAGAGTAGTCCGGATTTTTTTTGGCGCTCCTAGGGGTCCATTTTCTGATCGAAATGAACTTGGTAGTTAGTTGAATAATACCGAAACTGAACTTAAGCAAAACTTTGTACCAAATTTTCAAAAGATTATTAAAAAAAGTGGTTCAAACACTGACGTGAAGTCAGGAGCTTTTGCGCGTATGTTCTATTGTCCATTCTCCTGCATTGGACACTTAATTCGAATATACCATGGTAAATTCGAATTAAGAGTGTCTAATACATGAAAATGGACAATATAATTTACCATGGTAAATTCGATTAAGAGTGTCCAATACAGGAGAATGGACAATAGAACATACGCGCAAAAGCTCCTGACTTCACGTCAGTGCTTGAACCAATTTTTTTAAATATCTTTTTCTGAATTTTCTAGGGGTACGGTTCTTATAAAATTTTAAACATGTCTTTATATCGATATTCTACAAATAGATACCAAGCTTCAATTCGATCGAGTCTATATTTTTTGAGTTATCGAGGAAATAATATTCCAGGTGGGTATAACTCTGACACCGTTGGACCGATTATGCCCGTAACTCCCATTCGGATACGCAACATACCCTGAAAATTGCAAGTCTCTTTCTCCTTTCGTTCGAGAGTTATCGAGGCAACGGTCACCCATCCATCTACTAAAATCACACAAGGCTGCTCGAATCTCCAACAATATATATCCGATCGTGTTCAAACTTGGAACTTGGCAGTAGAATTAGGTTTTGAAGGCTCCCGCAAAATTTTAGCGATGTCGGACGAATAGTTACTGATACACAGGGTGTCCCAAAAATACCACGCGAAAGTGACACTGGAGATAGATTGGCATTAGGTCTATCAGATAGCATCAACATGACCTCAGTAAAAGTCCGCTGGTTTTCGAGATATCACCACTTTTGTGTATTTTTTAAAAATCTCCAGTTTTCGGTCTTTTATCGCCTAGCATTGCTAGAAATTACTTCAAACTCATGTTTTTTTTTTACCTAGGCTATCCTGAATAGTTGCTTTAAACAATGAAGTAATAACTTCACCGACAACTAGAACAAAATCCTTCAAAAAATGTCCAACTTGTTGTATTTTATGCCGAAGTTAAAACGTTAACTTAAGTTTGACTGACTGCTGTGAAAAAAATTATATCAGACTGAATTGACAAATAATCGCAAAAACTGGTCCATTTCATGCCCTTTTCAAAATGATACAACACTACCAATTTTTTTTAATCAGAACCAGAATTGCTACTTATTAAAAAAAACCAAAACCCTTATCGACTATATCGCTCCCACATTCATTGTTTTGTAACATGGAAACCGGTCCGACTTTCACAGACTAGGGGTCTTCGAATAGTCTAGACCAGGGGTCACCAAATGGCGGACCGCGGTCCGGATGCGGATCGCGAACCTTTTTTTTGCGGACCATTTTTCCAGAAAACATGTATTCTTGAGTAAAAAAATTCAGATAACTTTTCGTTTTATTTACTAATTATAGATATTGGATTTAGATTAACTGCTAGTCAAATTCTTATGCCATCATAATGCTATCAACGACCCGCGACAGATATACAGATTTTGTGAACGGACCTCCAATGAAACTAATTGGTGACCCCTGGGTTAGATACTAGAGAAAACTTTTTGGCGTTTGACGGATTTACTCATTTCCTAATATTTTCCGAACGGATAGAGATACAGAGGAAATAGATACATAAATCTAAACGTCGTCCACCGACCAATCATCGGGGAAAATAAAGATATCGAGATGTGAAAATCATAGATTTCGGACAGGAAAGAAGAATTTTCCTTCGATTCCAGGTCAAAAATATTTCTAAGTGCCGACCCAAAAAATTTTTTTCATGGTATATCGATACGGAGCTCGTGTCTAGTTAAATCGAGGTCGCTGATCACGAATATGCAATTAGTTTTTCCCTAAGTGGCGTACTTTGGGAAAATTTTCACTTAGAGTGAAAAAATGGACGAAAATAGGTCAATTTTGGAAGTTCACACCGCCCAAAAAAATCGGAGTAAGGTGTTGTTGATTTTTGCCCTCATATATGGATCCTTTATCTACTGAATAATCCAAACAGAAAATGTCCAGGCCGTACTATTCGGAAATTATGATTTTTTTCCCAAGGGTCTGTTTTTCGGAAAATTCATTTCGCGGTATTTCCGCGGAAAATTCTCTAATAAAAAATCTGATCATATATTCGTAATCTACGGTCCCGAATTAGTAAATGACGTAATTTGCATCGAAATCGGAGACCGGTCGAATTTTGGCAATTTTTTAATACCTTAAAAAAATCCCATTTTTCGAGAAAAATTTTTTGACGCAAAACTATGAAACGGGTACTTATTCTTATAGATTCGGGGCCGTAGATTCCGAATTTACCATCAGATATTTATTACAAAAATTTTCCGAGGAAATATCGCGGAAAGAATTTTCCGAAAAATAGACCCTCGGGAAAAAAAATCATAATTTCCGAAGCGTACGACCTGGACATTTATTGTTCGGATGATTCGATAGATAAAGGATCCAAATATGACGTAAAAAATCAGCAACACCCTACTCCGATTTTTTTGGGCGGTGGAAAGTTCCAAAGTTGACCTATTTTCGTCAATTTTTTCACTTTAAGTGAAAATTTTCCCAAAGTACGCCACTTAGGGAAAAACTAATTACATATTCGTGATCAGCGAACTCGATTTAATTAGACACGAGCTCCGTATCGATATACCATAAAAATTTTTTGGGTCGGCACTTAGAAATATTTTTGACCCGGAATCGAAGGAAAATTCTTCTTTCCCGTCCGAAATCTATGATTTTCACATCTCGATATCTTTATTTTCCCCGATGATTGGTCGGTGGACGACGTTTAGATTTATGTATCTATTTTTTCTGTATCTCTATCCGTTCGGAAAATATTAGGTAACGAGCGAATCCGTCAAACGCCAAAAAGTTTTCTCTAGTATCCAACACATACAAAAATCTACAATTTTCCGATTAGGCTTTGGTTATTCACTAAATCGGGTACGCAGATCACGAATCTGTAATTAGATTTTCCGTATCTCGATTAGTTTCGGGGCAATGACGAAGAAAGTCGCAATTTCTGGCTCTACCTCCGGAAAATGGACTAATCAGTCGGATTTTTCGCCATATTACCAAAATTAATCGAGATACGGAAAAACTAATTACAGATTCGGAATCTACGCCCTCGATTTAGAGAATAGCCAAAGCCGTGGCGATCTAATCGGAAAATTCTAGATTTTTGTATGGGTTAGAATCTAGACAAAGGACTCACAGCTCTGGCAATGTGTTAGTTGTTGTATGCATTTTATCAATATTTCACAGGAAATAGGTCATAAATACTTCTACAAGGGTTGAAGTATTACAAGATATTTTACTTGCAATTATCTTTCCGTGGAAAATATTAATTTCAAGGGTGAGACCACCCATGCAAAAATAAACCAGTTAACCCAAAACATTTAAGTTTTACAAGCGAGCTGCTTTGTTTAGAAATACAAATGAGCGCTTCCCAACATGTGAAGTCATGGGACGCAACAGTGGTGATATCTCGAAAACCAGCGGACTTTTACTGAGGTCATGTTGATGCTATCTGATAGACCTAATGCCAATCTATCTCCAGTGTCACTTTCGCGTGGTATTTTTGGGACACCCTGTATAACATTTTTTTCAATAATTTTGAATGATTTTTAAAAAGTTTTCTAGTAATACGATCCTCATGAAATTTTGTATGTTTGAATGGAATTTGTTTTGTATTTTTCGAGTTATGGAGGAAATAACAACCAAATTTCAGATGGTTATAACTCCAAAACTGGTTGGCCGATTATCCTATAAACAAACTGAAATGTTGCATTCAGATGCACAACCTAACCTGGAAATTTCAAGTCACTATCTCTTTCCGTTCTCAGGTTATCGTGACATAAAAAATATATTTTTTTAAATTTTCTAGTGATGCGATTCTCACAAAATTTCACAAACGGGCTTAAGTTCATATTCTACAACTATTCACCAAGTTTCCAATTCGATCGGATTTATATTGGTTGAAAATAAAGTTATTACTCGGAAACCATTGGGCCGATTATGCCCATTAACGAACTCGTATTGGGATACGCCATCTACCCTGAAAATTTCAAGTCGCTATCTCATTCCGTTCTCAAGTTATCGTGGCAACGGCCGGCCAGCCGGACAGAATCAAATTTGACCTCAAATTCTTCATCAGTGAGTTGAACCTAGTCGTGTGAGACCATTTTCGGCAAAAAATTCGAAAATTACAGACATTTGGGCAAAATGATAACGCGATGTTCCCCGGAACATACGCGCATCTCAGAAACTATCCGTCAGACATCGCTGAAATTTTGCAAGAGCGGTAATTCCAGTTACATAAAAGATAATTCAAGATAACTGGGTGATTCCGTTCTAACTGTGATATTCAATGTCCTGTATTGTTTGTTCTCATAGGTCATTAATTAATAATCAATTTATGAAATTTTTGTGCTTATTGGAAAATTATGAACATATTTCAACATTATTTTCATATAATATAACTTGCCACTTACAGAAAACTTACAATATATCACTTAAATGTCAGTACCATGTCCATTTCTAGAATTTATTTATAAATTGTTAGTTTTTTTTTGTCGTAATAAATGATTTATAATAATAATAATAATTTATTTGCAGATATTATACAGGTATACAGATCTACAAATAATAGTGATTCCCAAAAAGGCTTAGCCTGTCCGTGGGGTGAACCACCGAAATTAAATTAAATTCCAACTGCTTAATCAAAACAAAATAATGAAATAATAAAGGCACCATATGCAATAAACAACAATCTTTGTTTCATTCAATATTTTTTATATATGTATTTTTCCAACAAAGTTCATGATAAAACTGAACAAAATTGACACATTTTTTGTTTAATGTATTAAGTTAACATTGAATTCCGGTTCAATAACTTTTGTCTTTAAAGCTTAAAAGCTTTACTTGTGTCAATTTTGTTCAGTTTGATCATAAACATTAGAATTTATGAGGTAATTAGTTTAAATCATTTATTACGACCAAAAAACTAACAATTTATAAATAAATTCTAGAAATGGACATGACACGGTACTGACATTTAATAAATAAATTCTAGAAATGGACATGGTACTGACATTTAAGTGATATATTGTTAGTTTTCTGTAAGTGGCAAGTTATATTATATGAAAATAATGTTGAAATATGTTCATAATTTTACAATAAGCACAAAAATTTCATAAATTGATTATTAATTAATGACCTATGAGAACAAACAATACAGGACATTGAATATCACAGTTAGAACGGAATCACCCAACTATACTTCCGTTCTCGGGAAAGGATGATTCGCAGATGATTGTGCTCCAGAGAAAGAACGGTGCGGGTCTACAAAACACCTTTAAGACAATTAATTCCAAAAAACAGAATGGACTGTAGCAAATCGAAATTATCAGTCAGATAACAGAGAATTGGCATCACTATATTTCATAAACGCTAAACTACCGACATTTTAGCGCTACAGAAACAACGTTTGTCAATCAATGGTCCCACCCAGTCATTAAAAAAATTGATAAAAGCACTGACGTGAAGTCAGGAGCTTTTGCGCCTATGTTCCATTGTCTATTCACGCCTCATACGAAGTCGATCGAGCTGAAATTCGGTACTCGATTGTAAAATGGTGGCTCGAAGTTATGTACGGAATTTTAGCCGATTTTGACGCATAGTTTCTGAAATATAAAAGTTTCGAAAAAAAATGTTGTTTTCCTTGTGAAAATTTGCGCGTCGGCATTCTATTTCTAGTTATTGAGGAAATAACAACAACATTTCAGATGGGTATAACCCCAAAATAGTTTCGCCGATTATGCCTATTAACGAACTAAAATGTCGCATTTGGATGCGCAACCTACCCTAAAAATGGCAAGTCGCCAGAACATGCGCGCAAAACACTTATATTCCGAAATATTACATTCTAAAATTTTTTAATGCTTGTGGCTTTTACTTGATGCAAATCCATATTAACTCAATGAAAAATTATATACGATTTACACTTATTTATTCAATATTGTGACGCGTTTCGTCGACACAGTGACTTCATCAGCCTGATGAAGTCACTGTGTCGACGAAACGCGTCACAATATTGAATAAATAAGTGTAAATCGTATATAATTTTTCATTGAGATATTACATTCTGACGTAACTGTTTTCTATTTTCCTATTTTATAGAGGTTTTTTTCAAGAGCATTTTCAAGAGCAAAATTCTTGTTGCGGGTTCATTTTTGGCTTGAGGAAACATGACAGAGGAATTGAGGAGAGGATGAATAGAATTGTGTGGCTCGGAGTAGAAAATATTTTTAAATTTGAAATGACAATAGTCCACTTATCCAATCGCCCCTGTACATACGCAAATTCCATTCAGTCCAAACGCTGTAGCCACTTAACCCAAAGCTTGACGATTTAATTCGAACAAAGCCGGACGGAGTCGACCGTACAAAAGAACTTCGATTCGAAAATTGAAAAAGAGCCGGAGAGAGGAATCGAACCCGGTACCGTCTCAGACCATCTGAGCTTGCAGACTGTTTGGGATCAGGCTGTATGTGAAGCAATAATCGTTCTTCGATATATTCTCCAAATATTTCCAACAATATAGATCCGATCGAGTTCAAATTTGAAGCTAGGCTGTGAAATATGGTTTTGAAGACCCTTGCAAAATTTCAGCGATATCTGACGAATAGTTTGTGAGATAGAGAATTTTTTAAAATTACTTTTTTGCATTAATTACCGAGCCAAAAATTCCAAAAATACAGATATTTGGGCAAAACGATAGCACGCTGTTCCTGGTGGAACAACCTACCAAAAGGGGGAATTGATAAATTGTGTAAATGAAATAATCGATGAAAACCATTATTTCACAACTCTTTAAGTTAATGAAGTATTATTTCAATCAACAAAACCCAGGAGAATACTCATTCATGATTGTAAATTAATAGTAAATTATTAAGAAATTTATGGTTGAGTTCAATTGGACATCCATGTCTTCAATTCCAAGAAATGAATGATTTGATCCAAACTCACCAGTGGGAAGATGTTGAATCAATCCAATACGTTTAGCGATCTTAATTTGTTCTTCTTCGGTCAGCTGAGCCACTGACCGTGTGACGCTAGGAGATGGATGATATACTGGAAGGATTACTGGTTGAGATGGTAACGCTTCCTGAAAAATATTACACAGTTACAGGTAAAACTATCACTTCTGATCTAATGGAATATCATATATCATAAAAAAATATGTGAAATTGAAGAATGCAGAGAATTACATCCATGGCAGTCCTTTGAAACTTGAGAGCTACAAAATAGCTGGAGATTCTAACTTAATTCTGCATATCAGAATTGATTTTTAAGTAAGCTAATTCAAGATACCAAAGCATACTATGTTGAAATCCTGAGAACATTTAATTTATTAATAGGCAATTGCGTTTTTCGCAACTGATAATTGAGCATTTGTTGATCAATTGTAGGTTGTAGGAGATATGAACCCATAAGTAAGAATGATGTCAGTATGAAAAAACAATGATATCAAATGAAGCAGAAATGTTAATCTTCTAAGTTCAGAACAGAAAGTTTCAAACACTTTTGAGCATAATAATATTATTCTATATAGATTATATTCAATAAAATTAATACTTCAATTAGCTGATGTTTATTTTTTATTATCATTTCATTTAAAAAGAAAATGCATACTTTGAACAAACAACACATGATTATGCAATTTATGATTATAATTTTTTGTTTGTTTGTAATCTTTGTATTACTGAAAAATGATTATTTCACTTTAATTCAAATTGTTCAAATTTTTTTTTATGTAAACCGCAAGAGAACTTTATTAAATTTTTAAGAGGTTTGAATATTTTTCTTAAAATTGTAAAGTAAAATGGTTAAACGCTGCAAATTTCCTTCTCATCTTCAATTTGTTCACGTTTCCACCACCACTGTTCTATTACTCTCAGGTGATCATAAAACATTGAAACATGATGTACATACATATGGAATACCTATGTATACTCAATCTCATAATAAACTTAATTATGAATATCTCAAGAAATATCGTGTGAAACTGGAATCTATAATGGCATCTATAATTCTCAGCATTCTTCACAGGATGTTAAGGAAATATTTTCGGATTCACAGTATGAGAACCAATATATTTTCCAATTTTCATGTCAAAATATTTCTTTCTAAATTGTTAGGGCTTAGTAAACAATGAAAATTTCTGGGGGGCCTAGTCATTTTTCCGTTGCGTGATTGCGTCCAGTCGTTTGATGGATTAAATCCAAATATTTGAAAGTAAATTTCGCAGTTGACTGACAATTGTGAATTCGATGAATATAGATGAAAACAAAAAATTTAATTTTGCTGGAAATGAATTCATATCATTTCAACTTGACAAACTGCAGAATTGACAAGATACTAAGAAGGAATAATTCATGGGATAAGTTGAAAGCATTGAGATCATTATCATGAAAATAAACGTCAAAATATGAATACAAATTACAAAATATTGTTAACACTTACTTGGTAATTTGGTGGCGTAAGTTGGTCTGATGACGATTCTCTAACGCTATCGTTACCTCTCAAGAGAGAAATATCATCAGTGGTGGATCTCTTCAAACAATTTCCCATATTTATACTCGTCATACAATCAAATCACAGCAACTACTTTTACAGATATACCTTTCATAACAATGGAAAAATTTTATTCCAAACATTAATTTTCAAAGATTGTCGTAAACATACACAATTCTCGGCACTATACTATGGCTGAAAGAAAATATAAATAAAATACCTACGAAGAACTCAATTTTTCGAAGGACATTGAACAGTTTCTATTTTATTTTCAATTTCTTCATCGGCGATGTCAGTGTCACAAAAATATCTCAGTTGTCACCAGAGAAATTTCTCTGGTTGTCACTTATGTTGTCAAATGGAGATGTGTTCCATGTTCCATGAACTGAACTCAATGTACCCTTCAAACTAATGGTACAATGGTTACATTTTAATTCATTCTGAAATACACGACCGTTAATTATATAAAAATCTTTGTATGTTTGTAAATTCTTGCAGTTAAATGTTTGAATTTTTCTAAGAGATTCAAATTCACCTCATAAAAATATTTTTATTTAATTAGTATTAAATGGTTGGTATAAATGTGTGCTGTCATTGCAATAATACAAGAACAAGAAGGTAATTATCAAATTGTTATTGTATTTAAAATATTAATTAGTATAAGGAAAATTGATTAGTTCATTGCATTCCAACAAAGAAATACGCAATAAGTTATACGTCTTAAAATATGGCAGGAGTCCGAGTACAAGACGATATACCTCTAGCTGATGATGATCCCCAAGGTAAACAGAAACAAATTTACAATTGCTTATTTTTTTACAGATGATCATTTAATTCTTTTGCAGTAATAATAAATGACGAACCAGAACAAAACTCAATTTCGGAGGGTAATTATTCATCCAGCATGATGCACGGAAGGAGCATGGATTCCATTCAATCAACATTTACTAACGGTAGTTCCAGTCCACAACCAAATAGTTTAGAGCCAGACTCTAGTCCTGACGAACAAGAAGAAAAAGCACGTCTTATATCTCAAGTCTTAGAATTACAAAACACCCTAGATGACCTGTCCCAAAGAGTCGATAGTGTGAAAGAAGAAAATTTGAAGTTGAGGTCAGAGAATCAAGTTCTTGGCCAATATATAGAAAATCTGATGTCTGCATCTAGTGTATTCCAGTCAACTTCACCTAAAATTAAGAAGAAGTAAGGCCTCTAGGCTATTGTGTTCATATAACATCAATTAACTTATACACATGATATTTATTTTTTATGCAGTTGGTTAAATTAGAAGAGTTCTGAAAGTAATTATTAGTGACCAAGTATTGATTACGAGTCATACTAGGGAATTCCAAATAACATGCCTTTGAACTACTATATTTTTTGGAAACATGAATATTACTTTGCTTGATAAATTGAAAGCTGTTCTATTCTTTTGATGTCATTGAAACATTGACTTGGTCTTTAATAACATTCTTATATTTATTATCAAGAAATGATGGTTGGATATAATTGATGAATATCATCGAAGACAAATTCTTTTCTTTATTTCTCATCTATACAGAGTGTCAAAAAATCTTGAAGGTCATAAATGTGCTGAAAAATGTTGTCAATGGATAAGTGGACAATGCAAGTTATGAACAAAAGTAAAAATCAAATGAGGTCAAAATGCATTCCCTTCATTTCTCCTTCGTGAAAATAGGAACTGGAGGGTTCTAGCCATCAATTTGAAGATGCTTCTCTGGTATTTCTTTTGGCACAACCATAAATGAGATGTATGGTGGCTATTTACTGATTTAAACAGTTCCCCAAAATTACGAATTGTTGCAATTTTTTGTGAACAAAAGAAGACAAAAATCAGCACATATGTAGAAAAAGAATCATTGAAATAGTTCATTTGTGCTGATAACAATCTGCACAGCATAATTTGGCCTCACTATTGCCCCTCCAAAATTTTTAACACTCTCTGTATCATGAACCATGGTAAAAATTATGCAGATGCATAAAGTTTATTGGAACTCTGTGATAGAGAACGAAAACACATGTAACAACAATTTTGTTTTTGTATGAATTTATAATAACAGCCTGCATTATATAATATAGTGGATTAAAATATATAACGTTGAATGAAGCCCAAAATTGCATCGAAAGAGTAAGAACTATATAAAATAACCAGTTTAGGATTCCATTGAAATTTTGAAAGTGACAAGTTTAATAAATTTTTGATGTGGAGCTATCTAACCTCAGTCATATGAATACTAGTAATCTGTTTATTTGAAATACCTCTTTTTTTGTATATTTTGTACAACAAGATTAGTGTTAAAGATTGAATACCAAAGAGCTTTTCACCATGGATATGGCCTGCATAAGTGTTTGACTTTGCTTATATTCTCCTAAATGTTAATTCACAAAATGCACATTCGATTATAAACTTAAGAGCTTGAGACATATTTTCATGAATTTTTTTCTCTTTAAGCAAGGAAAATTTTTTATTAGTTCTCAATAAATTTAAGCAAAAAATCATGGGTTCTTTTTTAGTTAGACTTCAAATACCAAGGTTAAATTGGAAAATAATGAAAGCAGTTAAATTAAATTAATTAATTTAACTAATTAATTAATTTTAATTTAATTAAGTTAATTAAAGTTAATTCTCTCTCTAATGAAAGCATCGTCGTGGCGTTCATTGATGTATGAATAGATTTCAACAATTCATTTCAGCCGAAATATATGATTACGCTGTAACTCTCAGATCTTCCAAGGTGGCCCCTCATAGGCTCTTGAGAGTTGTGTTCTGGTTAGACTTTGTTACTGTATCCCAATAGGGAATGGTGGTCTGGAAAATTACTTTCTTGGTCCGGGATTGAACTAGGGTCCTTACCTATGAATTTCTTATCCAATTTTGTGATTTTAGCAACGTTTTTGTTACCAGGTTCTCACTGTCCAATTCCTTAATATTTTTACTGGGATAACGAACCAAAACAAAATCAATTTGTACCAGATGTATTTAAAAGTTGCTCAATATGAACAATTCAAGTATTCTAAATTAAAATTCAAATTATTGCATAACATTTGTGTTACAAATAATTGCACATGTATAAAAGTATATAAAATATAATACATAAAAATAACAGTTACAAAATCAACAACAGATATACTTTCAGTTTGAGTCTTATGGTTGATTATTCTCGTACTTCCTGTTAATCATATCTACAGTGTGAGCTAAACCAGACATATAAGTTGTTAGAAAATAGATACCACAATTAATTCACCATGTTGATAATAAACCAACAACAGATATAGTAAACTCAAGTTTAGAGAGCAACTTGATCAATAGAAAAATATTTTCTTTCTATGGCTACTCATTATCACATGATGTTTAAGTAATTTACTTGCCTTGAGCTTCATTTATATATACATATACATACATAGATATTTCTCTATTCAGTCATAATACGATTTATCGTCATTCAAAAAGTCCTGCTTATGATGAATATTAGCTAAAACATTGTTGCCACGTTTAACTGTATCGTAATCATAACACTTGGTCGACTTTAAAGTTCCACTATGGAAATTATTGAGTAAATTATTTGAGGTAGATGCGCTATTTTTTTTTGATCTATCATGTAATGGCACTGTAACGTAAGGGTTCTGTTTAGCGTTGATGTAGTGAGGGGAGCTAGGGATTTTTGTTTTCTTTTTTCGGAGATAAATATGGACAACTATCACACCGACAGTTACACCAAGAATGACCCCTATTATAAGGTAGGCAATGGCCAAACCAATCGGCATAGATGCTGCTTGGAGCTGCAACTCTGCTCCGCTATAACCTATAATTGAAATTGAATTTTAATACAAGTACATTAAGAATAATTTTGGAACGTTACACATATTGGAGTTCTCTTTAGGATTAATTCCGAAAAATTCCACAGAAAATAATTTTCTGATATGCATAATATGAAGTTCTCTATCAATTTTTTTTGTGAACTTTTTCTTAACTCACCATTTGGTCCACGGGTGACACATATTCTAGTTTCAAAAGAACTACCTTGACAAACATCTGTTGCAGGATTTGTCGTCCTACATTTTCTTTTGCGATGCTGTTCGTTATTTTCATCACATAGCGACCAGGCAGACCAATTTTCCCAACCAAGGAGAGCTGCAAAAACTTATTTAATCATAAATAATTCAACAAAAGTATGTGTAAGCTTACATTCACAAGGTACTTGTTCACACGGTTGGGTCTCTCTATCAACTCCTTTACAGTTTTCTGTCAAACAAGATCTTGTTCTGGTTTGAACGCCCCATCCACAAGAAACGTTACAAGGGGACAATTCAGACCAACAACCCCATTCTCCTGAACATGGAGGCCGTGAGCATTGCCTTATTTCAATACTATTACCTTGGCAACCTCTACCTTCACAATACCTTGTTCGGTTCTGAGTACCGCTGCCACATTCTACAGAACAGTCATCCCAAGGTGACCAAGGACTCCATTTTGGTTTTTGGATCATTTCTGACTGGTAGCATTGGTCTTTGTTGTTGCAAATCTGGACTTCTTCCTTGAAGCTTAGACGGATGTCGCTCACCTGCCTAACGTTGGCTCTGCATACAAATCTGAAATGAGGTAAACTGGAAATCCAAAAAATTCAGAAAATCATAAAATATATTACCTATATCTTTTTTGGGTGTAGCTTCCCCTTCCAGTACTTTTATCTCTAACCCAATCAGTCATTTGATGTTTCCGGTGTTCATCACAATCATCTTCCATACATTCCTCAAATTCTGTATCATTTCCCATGCAGTACTGACCACCATCTCTGGGTCTAGGATTATTACATCTCCTCTTCCTCCTTCTGAATCCAATACCACAAGATACAGAACAAGAACTCCAAGGTTCCCATTCACTCCAACCTCCATTCTTAGGTATAATTGGACATGGGACCTCTGAGCAATAGGCTTCCACAATGGACTGTCCGACACATACTCTACCTCCGAACACTGGAGCTGGGTTTGTACAACTTCTGGTTTTAATTTTAGTTGCTTGCCCGCAAGAAGCAGAACAAGCAGACCAAGATGACCAGTCAGACCATCCACCATGAACTGTACAATTGGTTACAGCTAATGATATGCCTGTGCAAGGTTTACCACCATTCGCTGGTGCAGGATTGTTGCAGTACCTTTGTTGGCACAAACATGTATCTGAAGTATCTTCTGTTCCTATTTGAAGGCAACGGCTCCACGAACTCCAACTGCTCCATCCTGCAAAAAATTAGTCTTTTTATTGTCATAATGACAACTTAGGCAAGGTCCAAATTCCCAGCACTGTGATTCCTATGGATGCGATCTTGGATTAACAGAATATTATTGTACTGCACGTGTTTCAAGATTATGTACACGGTTTTGCAAAGGTGTTGCGTCATTTTTCTAGCAAGGGAGTCCAGGGGTAAGCTCATACCCCCCGCAGGGTAAGAACCTGCGCAATTTAGTATGACAACAGCGTGACTAGGCTGAAATTACTAATCTCTACTTGATTCTGTTTTTAAATTGAGTTGAAGCAATATCACAATCGCATTAGAATAGTATATTCTAAAACAAGTTGCAGAATGGGCTCCTATTAAAACACGAATGCGAAATTCGAAAACGAGCGACGAAGGAGCGAGTTTTCGAACGCATGAGTGTTGGAATTGCCTTCTGCAATGAGTATTAGACGATATTTTCTCTATTTCAGTCAAGTTTTGTGAAATACTGTTGAAATTTTATGAAAAATTCGGATTGTACATCCTAGTGACTTTTGTATTGTGTCTTGGTAGTTGGTGTGACTGTTACGAAAGTTGACAGATTACGGAATTTGTATTTGAAACGTACGTAGGGCATGGAGATCAGATTTAAAACAGTTTCCTAATAGCATGAATGATTCAAAATTAGCAAGAAGGAAATCTCTAGTACCCTATTTTTAATTAAACTAAAGCTTTTCCTCAACAATTATTTCACTATATCCAGATTATATTGTATTGTCAATTGACGTGTGTTGAAATTTGATAGGATCGAATGTCAGTGCTGACTACCACAAAACGAAAAATATAACTAGAAACAATGCGGGAATGAGTTCATTCCAGCACTGTTTTCAGTGCCGGAATGGACTCATTACGATACTGAAATAGAGAAACAAACTACTCACCTCCATCCACTGGTGAATCTAGCACTGGACAAGAGACAACGGATTGCTCCCAGTATTTGTCAAGGGGATTTTCAGCAGGAGGCAAGGAGCAAGTTTCGTCCCTTTCGTTCCATCCACAGTAAGGATCCATGGCGTTCAAACAGCTGTTTTTCGAGATATGCCTCTTGCACTGGTCTACTGGTATTCGAAACATTCTTTCATCTGTTGTTAAATACACCGAATTGGTCTGTTTCACGAATTTCATATTTTTTACTGGACTCCGAACATCCGCTGTAGTTTCCCACACTTCAACTGTACACCCTTCTAATGTTCTTGGAAGAATTGCAATTTTTTTGACCAACCCTTCCAAGGTTGCCACATATATTACATGGACACTCTTATGCAACTTCGTAGAGACTATGTCTGTAGTGATATGGGTGTATCTTTCTTTCTCCGCAACATGCAATGGATCTAGAGTTAACGGCTGCACTGCCGAGTCCATTAATTGGTACTTGGTAGTCTCTATGAGATGTCTACTGGTGGTAGACTTGCATTCCAAATGTTCCCTATGTGGCGTCGATGACGCATGCCAAGCTGCTTTCATACTTTCTTGGTACTTAAAAGGCCCATTGAAGGCATTGTTTATAGCGGTTAAATTGAAGGCACATATGGCTGACCCACCAATACCGTTGTTCGGAGTGGTGAAAACCGCATAAAGCAAATTTTCCTCAGGTTCGTAAGATATGCTTTGGATTTCATTGAAATAGAATGGGTAATCTCCACTTAAAGAACAATTGAGTCTTGCCTTAATGAACGTTGTCCATATATCCTCGTACAAATTACCCATGTCGTTTTTACAAACTCTGGCTATCCTTGAATATATCATCTTTCCGCAGTTCATGTATTCTACAGCAGCTTCTCTGAAAACGAAATAAACGAAGTCGTTGGTCTCGAAAGAACCAACGAATTGTGGCTGGTTCAACCACAAGGAGTTGTATTGTCTTGTTTTGACTGTACGATGACCAGCGTTTGTTTTGGAAAGCAAGGATTCGGAGCCAGAGAAGTCTGTCGGCCCTCCATAGTAATAATCTCCGTTTTCTAAGATGATACTTGTGTGATTCGACAGAGGACTGTATGGACATTTTGCGATACCGTTCATCCATTCTGTAACGGAGGAAATATTGTCGATCTGAAAAAAAAATGAATGATCGGACAGCTGATCATAGGAACACTTTACTCGAACTTCTCGGGATTTTTATACTTCAATCCCCATTTTCACCCCTTTGATCGAATCGAATCGAATAGTAGTTTCAGAGAAAAGCATTGGATGGGAGATGAGAAGATTTTTCGATATCTGAGTTCTGAGTAAAATGACACATGGTTAAAATAGACGAATATTTCACCGTGCTCGATTCAAAATGTTAATTGATTAATATAATTGGCAAATCACTAAAGTTTGAACAAGTCATGTCACTCAGATGGTAATATTGCCGTCAACTGAAATTGATAAACCTACGGTTGGAATATCGATTTCTGTTGATTTAATAGCATTATTAAATCAACCCATGTAGGTATAATTTATTGCAATGGACAAAGCAAATACATCAACTCACCTTTCTCCAAGTACACTGTGGAAGAAAAGCATGGGTTCCACAGGCCAACAGTTGGTTTCCCTTCTTTTGCAAAATTTGAACATAGTTATGACAAAAATTTTCTGATTGACCTTTCGCGATACACTGGGAAATGTTTTTATCGGAAGCCTTCCATTTTACTTCCTCTAGCAAATCTAATTGTTGGAGTGTTAGTCGAAATATAGAATCCCTAAAATACAATGATGAATGTCAGGAAAATATTCAATTCTACGAATATAAATGAAAAGTTTACTGTTGATAATACACATGGTGAAGTTTTTATTATGGTCATAGTTCGATCGTATAGAAATATACCAAAAAAAAAACAATAAGTACCTACGTATTTTTCAAATATATACTTTCTTTCCGACAGATTTCGACAAAAAATAGTTCTATTCAAATGCCTCATGGAGTGATGGTAGTTCATGTCCTCCATATATGGAGGACATTTATTATTTCAAATACTGTTTATTTGGAAGAATCTTAAGATTGAGTTTATTTTCAAACTTCATACTATGTTGGTATTGTTCAGATCACAATAAATCCGCAAGTTTATTTATTTTACTCCATCAATTCGTTCTCGGTTTATTTGTACGCTATTCCAAACATTTTATTACCTTCTACACCGGATATAAGCGTAATTACAATGAAGGATGAAGGTTTACTCTTTCCTTCAGATTAAACTCAAATGAACTGTATTGTATATTGTACGAAACATAACATTCAATTAAAAACAGCTTTTCTAAAAACCTTGATAGATTTCTCTCGCCAATCGACAGTTTTATTTGTTTCATATTAAATCATTAGCGTGTATTATCAAGTGAAGAATAATTTGAAATCTGCTTCTGATCGAAAACGGTTAGTTCGGGTGATTTACATTGGCCGTGCAAAACTTGAACTTATTATTTTCGTAATTTTTGGCGCTCTTGTTCCTCGGAACAGAGTGCTTATCAATTTGCCCAAATGTCTGTAATTTTCGAATTTTTGGCTGAAAATGGTCTTAAACGATTTGGTTCGACTCGCTGATCAAGAATACGTGGTCGAAATTGATTCTGTCCGGCCGGCCGTTAACACGATAACTATCGAACGGAATGAGCTAGACAGTTGAAATTTTCAGAATAGGTTTGCGACATAAATATATCGGCTAAGTTCGTTATTGGGCAAAATCGGTCAGATGGTTTCAGAGTAACAAAAAAAAAATTTTACATTACAAATTTCAAAATAAGTTTTTCTCAAGATGCAGTTTCACCATAGGAATCCATTGATGTCATTTTTAACTCTAACAAGCTAATACTTTCGGAGATATGATTTTTCAAAATTTCAATGATAAATCGTACTTCTGTGTTTTAACAGAATGCGATAATTATTCTATCTATGAATTATTATAATAAGATCTGTGTTGATACATGTCAACTTATTTTCCTGAGACATGATATGTCAAATTTTGATATTTAATGCCCATGGTTAATCCATATAATGATGGGAATGGTAATAATGGTAAGTTGAATATTGAGTTCAGAATATCTCCAGTGAAAACAAAACTGAAATATTGGCTAAAGTTTCAATTGAATTTAAATTCTGCTATTATGAAGTTCTATCATAAGAATCCATTGATATAATTCCCAAATATTACCAATACTTTCGAAGATATGATTTGTCAAAGTTTGAACAAGAGCGCCAAAGCTCCTGTCCACAGGGCTTGAACCAATTTGTTTAGACAGACACTTGGCCAGTATAATTATCTTTGCAGGTCATAAATGATACTTAATTGAATTGGTATCATTCTTGCTTGACGGAAATCGATTATATTGAAGATTGATTATTAAAATTTCCGCATATTCATTTTGAATATGTTTCGCCAACAGAGAGCATCTTCTTCAGATAGGTAAATTTGTAATCACTGAAGCTACTGTTTTATGTGTGTTATGGCGATAGTCTGGAAAAAAAAATCATATTTTTTTTAATCAATAACAACGTCGAAACCCGTCAATTGATTTTAATTTTCCCCATTTTTTGGCGATTAAATGGAAGATTTCCCTTCAAATCGATTATTGTACAACCGTTCTTGAAACTTTGAAATTATTCGAAAATATTTATTCAGTTTTTATTATTAAAAAAAATCGGGTTGGTAATGAAAAAAAAAACAAAACATGAACTATTTAATTGGTTTTTATCTTTATTTTTTTGACAATATTTGAGGTCCTTCACAGTTGCTAGATAATTTGGTTCATTTCATTATTCACCCCGTAGATAAATTTGATAAAATTGATATGCATGTTTATCTTAAGAAAGAACGGATATTTTAGACTACCTCTTAATTGCGTCTCCTTTTATGATTAATCATATTCAATACGAAATACCCAAAAGTGCTGAAGAAGTAATTAATATTCATAATATGCTTGTGGGTTAAACTAAGATTGAAAGGAAAGTTAGAAATCAACAGCTCAAAGACAAATCAGAGGTAACATTCCAAATTATATAGCTCTACTCCTTCAATGAGACAAAAAGAGAAATCAACAAAAAAAGGTTCACTTACTTAGCACTTACGATGACTTCATTACTTGAGATATCGAATAGCATTTGGGAATAATTTGTGATGCCTGGACTGAGGAAAGTCGTGATTGAAGGTTCCAGATCTAGAAACATCATTTTTGATAATTGATACACATAATTTGAGTTATATACAAAAATATTTATGGAGGTAAGTATGGATTTTATTTTCATATTAATATTGGCAGAACGCTCTGGACTTGTTGACTTTATTTTCGCAGATATTTCCCGGCATCATAGAATCGATGATGTTCAAACTTTGACAATTCATAACTCCGAAAGTATTGGTTTGTCCGAGTTGAGAATGATATCGATGGATTCTTATTCGATTTATTTTATTTTATGATGCAGTTTTATCATAAGATTCCATTGATATCATTCCCAACTCTGAGAGACCAATACTTTCGGAGATATAATTTGTCAAAGTTTGAACAAGAGCGCCAAATTTCCTGTCCACAGGGCTTGAACCAATTGATTAAATTAAAATAATATATTTTTCTCTGCTCCCTTTCGTTTCATTCGATCGCATTTTTCAAAGATGGAATTCAATATGATATATTTATGTTATACTTCTATTTTTCCTGAAACAATTTGTTGGCATTTGTTAGAGTACTCATCTAAATTGGAAAACTATACTACTATATCAATTTTCCAAAAGAAAAAATCAGATAAATGTACATTTCAACACTAATCATCGGCGTACGTGATATGAAAATAATTTCAAACCTTTTAATAATCCTTCTTCAACTCGAGTCCACGTTATATAATGAACAAATAAAAATATTAGCTCAGTGATAAGCAAGGTACAGGTATTATTTGCTTTACACTTGTAAATTTCATAAAAAGTTATATTGAAGGTGAAGAAATACAAGATATTTTAAGTACACATATCTCGTTACGGTTCTGCATATCTGAGCTGGATTAATATTCCGATATAAATTAAATAGGTCAATCATCTTCATATTGATTTGTTCCAAAAAAAAATTTCGATCTACAGTGCGCATCAAAATTGCGGAACAGATTCATTTTCTCAGAAGAAAAATATTTGGCAACAAAATCCTGAAACAGGTCAATTTTTGTTTCACTTCTACCAAATTTTTATGCATTTTTGTTGCACCCTGTGCCATTCCCATCAACCTTCTAAATTTTTTGAATAGGGTCATGTGGAACTTTTTTGGCAAGATCTTTGTATCTTCTTTACAGGCGTGCAGAAATTTTCAAGAAAACATTTTTCTTTTTTGAAATATAGTTAGTTCAAAGAGGTTTTCAGTATGTGCACTTTGTCACGGCTCATTTACTTTGAGACGATGGTACCTGATGAAATTTGTCACCGAATGAAAGTCGGCCATTACAGTTTTGTTCATGCACAACTTTCAACCCCTACGAACCCTTTAATGGAGAAAAAAATGGGGGGCGTGAGGGGGTTGAAAGTTGTGCATGAACAAAACTGTAATGGTCGAATTTCATTCGGTGACAAATTTCTTTAGGTACCATCGTCTCAAAGTAAATGAGCCGTGACAAAGTGTACATACTAAAAACCTCTTTGAACTAAATATTTTTCAAAAAAGAAAAATGTTTTCTTGAACATTTCTGCACGCCTGTAAAGAAGATACAAAGACCTTGCCAAAAAAGTACCATAGGACCCACTTTACCTATTCAAAAAATTTAGAGGGTTGATGGGGATAGCACAGGGTGCAACAAAAATCCTACAAAAATGCATAAAAATTTGGTAAAAGTGAAACAAAAATTGACCTGTTTCAGGATTTTGTTGCCAAATATTTTTCTTCTGAGAAAATGAATTTGTTCCATAATTTTGACGCGCACTGTATTCAAAAAGCAAGATATTTTGATTACTGCAATCCTCATCCTTAATTCAACAGATAGAGTTTGGTGCATAAGAATCAAGTGATATGATTTCCTTCCAAAAAAATTACTTTGAAAAATTCTCAAGTTCTAAATCTCGCTCTTCGATTCGGCCAAGTCATGATGTGTGGTGAAGTTGGCCCAGCACTTTACTATTTCCGAAAAAAAATATTTGCGCTAGGTTTGTTCTCTGTACCGTTGTTTTTTTTATTTCATACGGTTCTCAATATATTCCACAAAATGTATCAAATGGACCAGCCCAGCACTTTTCGAAAAAGTGGGTTTTAACGCGCTGAAATAGATTTTGTGCTATATTTTCAGGGAGAATTTCAGAAAAAAATTTCAACTTCTTCAAACTGGTAACAATAAGATAAAATGAGTAGATTTTTTGAAAATCAGCATATCAATTTATTATCGTACAATTTTGGACAAGAATAAATGAAAATACTGTATCAGCTTATTTTGAAATTCACAATTTATGTAGAAAACATCTGAGATCTTCGTGAATTTGAAAATCAGTTCGGATTCAGGGGGAAAGTGCTGGGCCATAAAGTCATAGCCACAATAATTAAAATAATTTTTAAATCGGTAAACTGATTTCACTAGCGTGAAGTTGGGACCTTTAGCACGCTCGATAATTCAATGATTCGCCACTGAAATTTGCAATTACAAGAGATTCGTATATTCGTATATTAAGGAATCAAGAATTCATAAACATTTCGAAAATATAATGAACTAACAATTTTTTTTAGATGAGCATAATATATAGCACACGGATCAAAAAGTTTCCGGGCTAAATAAGAAAAACACCATATTTTCGCAAAATCCGTTTTTCGTCAATTCCTTGTTGTTTCTGATCCGGTTTTGTTCGCGGCGCCCACTTTGCGTTGAGCTTTTCCATACCCAAATTGCCGAGTAAAATAGTGAGTACACTGCCATGTGATAATTTTGGGATATCAGCTATCTCCCTCACCTTCATTTTGCGGTCGGTAAAAACAATTTTCCGGATTTTTTAGACGTATTCTTCGTTAACACGACCACTCTTAAATTCATTATACCATTCGCAGACAGTTGATTTCCATGGAACAGAGTCAGAATAATGCATATCAAGCCACTGTTTCGCTTCTTTCGCATTTTTTCCGTTAAAAAATAAGTGCTTTATCAACTCACAAAATTGTTTTTTATCAATCTTTTAACAAAAACACCAAAATTGATTAATACAAAGAGCTATAACTTGAGAAAGTTTAGTACGATTGTCATGAAATTTTGACACATAACTCTGCTATGAATTTCAAAGAGCGTACCAAAGACTGATCTCAAGTCAGTGCTTTTTAAATTTTTCGAGGGTCAATATGTGCTTGAGGATAAATTACAAATATCTCGCTTGTGTGGGTATTGTCAATAATTTTTCGTGCTTCTCTGAACTTCTGTTCCAGCACCATTTCACACGTTCGTTCACTTATGGAATGGATCGCTTACAACTTCCCACTCTCCAAGTGTTGATATTTCCTTATTTCCTATTCCTAGATTAAAAGAACTGTACTCTTGTTTACACTCGTCAATTCTTTCATTTCAACGAGACGAGGTTGGAGAAGCCAACTCAACAGTTATTTGATTTGATATCGTACTTCTGAATGCTAGCTAGCATATTATATTGTGTACATTGCTTTATTTGACTTACCTTGTCGAGAAATGAAGCGAAAATCGTGAGATGATAAGTGTACGATTCTTGAGAGCTGAAATAGCATAAGGATGCGTATATAGACGGGAGCCATTCTTCCATTTCCTGCAAAGAGCAATTTTTTAATATCTGAGCGCCATTACGATAAACAAGTGACAAAAATTGATTGTTATAAAACAAGATTCCAAATTTTTGGGTGATTTTCAACAGACGTTGTTACTCCGAGGGAAATTATCATACAGCAAAAAAAAAACAATTTGTAGCTCCAAGTGTCTAGTTTTCAGATCTGGCCATAATTTTTTATCGTTTAATTTCCCCCTATAGATTATTGTACTTCTTAACACAACACTTGAATTATCTTGTATTCGTTCAAGCCTGAATTCTTGAAGTAAGCAAAAAATAGTTTTTCCCGAAACTAACTTATGACATACCCCCTCGATACTTATCTGCCACAGATGTTGAAACATTGAAGACGCTGAGAAAAAAAATTGTTTTACATAAAAATGGATAAGAATCGAAGGTTTTAAATTATCGTTCTCGCCAAAAATCACCGTAATAAATTGAGCATTATGGTGATTTTTGTCGATTAATTTGAAGCTTTGGGATACTCATGACAGCGCTTTGAAATTTCGAGTATACAATTTAAGCTTGAAAAATTACCAAAGATAATCCTTCGTTCATTCCTTATATTCGAAGTAATACCAATTTGTCCAAACATCCTTATATTATTCGAATTTTTATCTCTGTTTTCAGTCGGAATTATCGCCTCGAAAAAATGTTTTCATCAAAATCTACTAATAGTGTCTTATAGGTAATGCTTTGAAGTTTTCGAAACCCTACTTCTAAACGATCATTATTATTTACCGACTTGATTGATTATGAAAATCGAAATCGCTTTTTAGCGCTCTCGTTCCTCGGACAAGAGTGCTTATCAATTTGCCCAAATGTCTGTAATTTTCAAATTTTGGCTGAAAATGGTCTTGAACGATTTGGTTTGACTCACTGATCAAGAATCCGTGGTCGAAATCGATTCTGTCCGTCCGGCCCTTAACACGATAACTCTCGAACGGAATGAGCTAGACAGTTGAAATTTTCAGAGTAGGTTTGAGGGATAAATATCTCGATTGAGTTCGTTATTGGGCAAAATCGGTCTAATAGTTTTGGAGTAACGAAAAAAAAATATTTTTTTTACATTACAACTTTTGAATTCAAATTAAGATGCAGTTTCATCATAAGAATCCATTGCTATCATTTTCAACTCTAAAAAGCTAATACTTTCGGAGATATGATGTTTCAAAGTTTCAATAATACATCGTAAGTTCTATGTATTCACAGGATGTGAACACAGAATCTGTCTGTGATCACTATTCATAAATGTCATCTTTTCTAGCTATTAGAGATTGTCAATTCGGATTTGTTATTTTCTCTTGGAAAACAAGTATTCGATTCTTGAATTTGTGAATATACACAAGACTGTTTTGATTTAGTTTATGGAGGCAATAGGAAAGAAGAATACTGTTCGTTGACCACTGACTCACTGAGGTTAATGTTACCTTTTACTTCTTTAAGTAGTCAGACATGTTCCTATATACAGTATTTTCATATGTTGCTAGCAAAAAAATACTGAAATATGGATCTACAATCTACATTTGTGTATCAATCATTTTTTTTTGAGTTAAGATTCATAATACAGAAAAGAATGTGTTAGTGGTATGAACTATTAAAGTTTAAATTATGAAAAAAAGATAGTATTTTATTAATATATTTTGAACTATTAAAATAATTTGTTCGTAATCCACTACCTACTCAAATATCAGGAATAAATGGACAATCTGCTATGATTGTCTCCAGCCTTGCTCTAGACATTTCGATGATACTTTCCTTAGGTATTTCGAGTTGTGAAAACTATGCACCGAGTGTAAGTTGCAACAACCCATTCCACGAGGTTGAATCATTGCAGATTGCTCATTAAATCTTGATAAATAAATTTAATGACAATTTTTGAAGCATTGTAGTTTGCTTTTTTTTATAAGATAATTTTTGAAGCATTTTTTTTGAACGACACCTTTTTTAAATTTAATTTCTTTCATGATGCATTTCTATCATAAGAATCCATTGATATAATTCCCAACTCTGAGAAACCAATACTTTCGGAGATATAATTTGTCTGTTTTAACAAGAGCGCCAAAAAGCTCCTGCCCACAGGGCTTGAACCAATCTTTTATCATACAAAATAAATCCGTTATTTGTTCCCAGCATACAAAAGAACGGCGGAGATGCAATGCACGCTCCGCTAGATTAGGCAAAAAAATTACTGCGGATCTGAATTCAATTATTGACCTATACTAGCCATAATTGATGTTTATCAAGTTTAATATTATCACACACTCAATAATTCATAGATGATTGATCTTTGGAACTTTGGTGAAAAGCCGAAGCAATCTTATTTTAGTAAACTTTGACATTCCTTCGAGATTCTTAGCACAAAAATGACGCAGTTACTTCTACTGCGATAAACGAGAGTACGAGCTATAGAACCTTATTATTAAGTTAGTAACTACAAAAAATAAGTTTTCATCAATTATTATTCTTATTATTAGAACGGGGTCGTGAAGCTTGGCCCAGCCCTTCAGAACTTCGACCAATACGTTCTATTAAGGCGGGTTTATACAGCAAATAAGATAAAATAAAATAAGAAATAAAATAAGAAAGTTGAACATGTACATTTCTATGAGAGCGTTTATACATGAAATAAGATAAAATAAGAAATAAGAATAAGAATTAAAGTTGGCCAACTCTCATCTTTATTTCTTATTTTATGTTATTTTGTTTGTAAAATGACAATGCGCATGCTCAGAGAGTGAAATTCATAGAACTTGCATAAAATTGTCAAAAAGCTGCGAATTGATTGGTTCATTCTTATTTCTTATTTTGTTTTAGATTATCTGTATAAACCGATCCGTTTAACCCTTGATTCTTATTTTATTTTAATTTGTTTCTTATTTTATCTTATTTGCTGTATAAACCCGCCTTTAGCCTACTTATTCAATCATAAGGATAAACCTCCCCTGCAAATTTCAACTCACTAAGGGCCGGTTTCTGAGGAATATCACATGTGGTTTATCTTCAGTTTATCTATCCAATTCAATCGAATTCAGAAGATGAACTGTAGATAAACTACATTCAATTGTCCTCAGAAACCGGCCCTTACTCATTTCTTTCTAGAGACATAATTGGATTTGACCCCCGGATTATTCAACAGAGTTGAAACCAAAAATGTTATATCTTAAATAATACACTTCCAGAAAGATATGCAAGTAATAATGAGATATACAGTGAATTTGGAAGATCTCAAGAATGTATTTTTTTGCATTTGACGAACGATTTCAACTTGATTGGAATATATCATATTGGATAGATATAAGGAGTGTTATATCTTAAGGTCAAATTGTTATCTGCTGAATCTCGTAAGATTTCAAGTAATAGCAGTACTTATTGTATTCGAACATAAAACTAATAAGATACATGTTGGATTGATCCTAATCTTGTGCTTCAGCTGCAAATTTTACACAATTATTTCCCTTTCAAAAAATTTCAATTTATAAGTTTACTAGCTGCCCGCCCCTGCTTCGCACGGTTGAAATGCTGATACTAAATATACTACAGAATTTCTTTATATACAACGTTCACAGCATTTTTTTCGTTAGACAATACAAACATGTTTTCTTTAGAGGTTACTCTTGAAAGAGCGACATATAATTGGCCATGTGAAAAACACTCAACGCTCAAATATAAGCCTGTAGCGTTGGAAGTTGCACCCTGCGATTTATTAATGATCATTGCAAAATATATCTTTACCGGAAATTATAGGCGTTTAAATTGGATCAGTAAATCCGATGGTATCAGAGGAATTTGGGAAATCAATACATCTATCCTGGATGAGGCGAGCCTCACGCTCTACGGATGATTCTCTGGCTCTCTGTATTCGATTTCTATCCCTATCCTGGCTGTGCCGGCCCCCCGGTCGGTACCACCGCAACCGCTATGTCCCTGCATTTTAAATCTGCGATATCTTCGAAAATATTCATTTAAATTACATGCTGTAAAGGGCCATATTGATCAATATTAAATGTACAATGCATTCAAGGTACTTAATTGGATAAGGATCAATGCTCTATTGCTTAAAATAGCTTCGTAATCAAGCCATTATTTCTCGTAGAATGTAAAGGATAAAAAAATGGTTATTGTGGGTTATCCTTAAGAGATAGACATATACCATCGCTGACTTTTTTGTAGACCTTTTTAAGGTGTACCATACTGTACCACATTTTTTTGATCTATCTCGTAGCGTTCAGCCAGCGTTTGCAATGTGAGCGCAAAAAAATGTGTTTATTTACGACATCACATTTGAAACCTCTAAAATTATCAGTTTATCATAGTCAGTTTATCATTATACATATAAACCTTCCTATTGAATCACTCTATCTATTAAAAAAAACCGCATCAAAATCCTTCACGTAGTTTTGAAGATCTAAGCATACATAGGAACATACAGACAGCGGAAAGCGACTTTGTTTTATACTATGTAAGGATGTGCCTATAACTTGTGAACAACCGACCTAAGAACATTGCTGTAAAAGAATTTTTATTTGGAAATATGTAATTGTTTGCAGCAGTATTCCATAGGTCTGTATTTTGGTATCAGAGGTAAATTCATGGAAGTCGAGTATAATCCTCGAAGCTCTAGACTGAAATCGGTTTCCTTCTAAGGGATGAAATTCGGGGCTGGTAATTCGAATTTCTTGTAGTTCAATTTTATTATTTGGAAAAAATAAACTAAAACCATTTTAGATCCTCCGGAAAGATTTGTTTTGAGTCCCGTCAACCCAATATATTTATTTACACTTTTGTATAACTAATTCGAACATGACGCGTTTGACATATGAGAAACACAATGCTTGCAGAAATGCAGAATAATACATTTTAGAACCCCCAGAAATCACCCTATTCATTAAATGTGACCCCCTTGTGGCCTTTCCGTTGAAATTTGACTTACGTGATGCCACAAAAGCGTCGCTTGCCTAAATCTGTTAATTTAAAACCTATGCGTTGAAAAGTAAATGTGGTCTCATGGCATTATATCATGTTTCCATAGTCCATTTCAAGATCTTTTTAACTGATGCATTTTTCCTAAAGGGGCCTTTTCTACCTAATGGACTAATAGAGGATCAGAATGGCTACCTGCTTTAAGCACATTAGGGGTGTGTTATTTTCAATCTTATCGTTGGACGAGATGAGTATTTGGCCTATAATAACAGGCCACTTTCTCGGTTATTATTCTATCACTGCATAATCTCTAGGTGCTTATCACAAAAATATCAATTTATCTATCACTCATTAGTATAATTATTTAAGAGGAAGTCCTTGTAAATTGGCACATAAATATTTTATGCAAAGACGATATGCAGATACATAGTGGCTCTTCTGAAGAACGATATCTCCCCCATTTAAAAATAAATTGAAATCCAATTGAAATTCATTATTTGAATCATTTAGCGTAGAGCTATGATGGGATGGTCAATAAACAAGCCACTTGAGAGAATTATTGAGCATTTAGGAAGACTGCTCATTCTGGTTTATCTCCTCAAAAATAAGCCTATTGAAACAACAGAGAAATTCCCATGAAAAAAAATTGATGAACGTCTTTGATTTATCATTTCCAATAATTAATTATAGAGATAACCAAAATGAGCACACAAGAGATGCCTATTGAAATAGTCAGAGGAAATCCGTATTATAATGCTTGCAAAAAAATATAAGCATCGACTTGGCATTTGAACCATTAGTGCGCTCGTTGATCAAATATTAAATTGATTCCACCTGACCTAAACTGAATAGTCAGAAAATCGTGTAACAACTCGAATATACGCAAATACAGCTTTCCAAACAAGTTCTTTCTCTCCGTTGCGAATCTATACATTTTTAATACATTTTTTGTTACTTCAATAGAGTGATTTCTTCTTTGGTTATTTATCAGATATGCCTCATATCATGCAAGAAAAAAAGTGAGCGCTGCCAATAAAACACGGGAAATGAGATTTGAATATATATCCTATTACCAAAGAGAAAGTATAAATTCGTGGTTCAAATACCTACATCATCTTTTCTGAAAATTGATTTGCGTCTTCACGAAATTCTGCACAAATATACAAACCGTTATCTAAAATCAAACTACTCGATTTATTCGATTATTTATTTTTCGAGATATACAGCCTGTTTATTCGGCTTCAATTTCCTTTTGTATATGCTTGCTACGTCCCTTTGTGGTGGGGAATTGGGGATATCCAAAATCAAACGAAAAAGGACCATCTATTTGCCGCTCTTGTTCCTCGGAACAGAGTGCTTATCAATTTGCCCAAATGTCTGTAATTTTCGAATTTTTGGCTGAAAATGGTCTCCAACGATTTGGTTCGACTCACTGATCAAGAATCCGTGGTCGAAATCGATTCTGTCCGGCCGGCCGTCCGTCCGTTAACACGATAACTCTCGAACGAAAGGAGTTAGAGGATTGAAATTTAGAGGGTGCTTTGGAGAGTAAATATCTCGGATGAGTTCAGCGAAATCCATCAAACGGTTTCGGAGTTATGGCCGTTTTTAATAAAAATATTTTTTATGAATATTTCCGAAATAGTTCACTTGATCTATCTGAAATTTATCATCAAATTGTAAAATAATCACCTTTATGCGCATACGAAGTTTTGTCTTGATCGGGTTGCCGCAAAGTGTCAAAAAAAATTTTTTTTATTTTTAAAATTTGCTTCTACTCTCGAACAAAAATGAATAGATATAGGCAAAAATGTATTTTGATGAAGGAAAAATAATAATTTGCGAAAAATTCACCGTGTTTTTGGTCTATTATTTTTGTATATGAATCGAACATTGAGGACATTCTTGTTGCCCTGAGATTTTCACTTTACGTTTTGAACTATGTAGACTTCAATAATTTCAAATAGACAACAGACACCCATAAATGCAAATATAAATTATTATCATCATTACTACTCATTAATTTCATCGCCATTCGAATGATATATTGCGTTTTTTCAAAATCGTTCTTAGAGAAAAACAGACGATTAGAAAGCTCATGAAAGGCGTCAGTGTTCATTATTGGTGTTATTAAACTTCATATGCATGCAAATCATTTAGGAGGAATATTTTAACACAAATCACAATAAAGCTTAATAAATGGACTAATAGTTCTGTTGCAAGGATTTCAAAAGACCGTGTGGGCACTTGGATTTTCAATTAACCGGTCTTGAAGACTTATTTTCTTGTGCAAGAGTTATTATTGCCACGATTCAATAAGCAAAAGGAGTTTCAACCAACATATCGTTGATAAGCCCACGTTAAACCTTATACGAAAAAATTTGTACCATATCAATATGGTTCAAATAATGAACCATTGCATTGGAATAAGCCGCGAAAATTTCCGGCCTCCCTGATTTTCTATAATAAACGTAGAATTCAAAAACTGTAGGCGCGAACTAGAGAGAACTTTGTTATGAAAAGTCATCCAACATGACCCTCCAAGCGAAATGGTGGGTAGAAACAAAATAAAAATCAGCTCAAATCGAAGTAGCGACATGAAATTTGAAATATGTAAGAGTTTTGTGACGCTTTAACAAAATATTTAACCGCAATCTTCGATTGATAGTTTTCTCCAAATATAAACGAGTGGTGTTAGATATATCAACGATTTAGTAGGAGTAGTAGTAGTAGTCAAATAATAGAAGATTGGTACACATAAATGGAAAAATATTTTTTTTTCGCCTTCTTAATATTTGATTCCTTTTCAAGTGATTCTGAATTCTGTATAAATAAAATCAGGTTTATTCGTAAACGAAATGAGAAAAACATTGATTTCCAGTTTATAATGTCAGAATCACAAATTCGGACAGCCCAAAATTGAATCAATCAGAATTGATTCGATTCACCCCCTCAGAAGGGGGTGAATTTTTTTTGGCGTTCGATTTCTTAGGATTAGATAATCACAATAATGAACCTAAATATATGTCCATCCGTTAAGAGAGCTTGCTGGGTAAAAGATCAAGTATCGTCTGGCATTTTTGTTAAACTTTTACAGCTCTTTTACGATGGTAGTGGAAACGAAAAAAAAAACAGTAGATACTGTATACGAAAAATAGAGAGTTGGTATTTTACTACTAAGAAAATAATGATCTTTTGAATGGAATTTTGTGTGTTAGAAATCGCTTTGGGTTGACATATGTTTGTATGCATTGTTTGTCTTGAAATAAAAGAATTATTTCTATAAACATATGATTCAGGGCCGTATTTAGAAGTAGGCTAAGTTAGTATAGGCTGCAGCCTAGAGCGGCAAAATTTCAGAGGCGGCAGTAAATTTTCAGGTGCAGCAAATATGAACCATAGAGGGGCGGCGAATGGACTTTAGGCTACATGCGGCATATTCTTAAATCCGGCCCTGTTTGCGTCTGTTTATTAGTAAATAATTTAATTTTTCGCAATAAAATTGCATACACCAATGTTTTTCCTCATAAAATCGGACTCAAAACTTCATGATTCTATCAGAACTTTTGTTTATTTTGGTTTTGAGCATGACAGTACTGCAGCTCGTACTGCAGTCACCGAAAAAGTTGTTTATTTGGGTTTCACACATGAGTCAAAAAACGTCGACAGGTTGAATATTTCTCGAACCTGTTAATTTTCCTATGACCGAACATAAGATCAAGATAAAAAAGTCGGAGGATACTGTAGAAAACAGATTTCTATTAAAAAACTCACAGTTGCAAATTTCTAGGAACTTCATTCTGGTTTATGATGAGGAGCGGCGAATCTTACTTCAGCTTTCCACTCGGTCTAAAATCTGTCGATATTATTGCAAACATCACGTTGATTTTCCATTTTCGTGCACAAACACTTCCACTATCACGTCAAATTTGCCGAAAATAAAGCGTTTCTGTTTTGAAAACCAGTCGGATGCTGCGTGTTAGATGGGATTTCTAAACGACCTTGACTACGGATCTATAAGGTTGTTGTGATGTAAACAGTCTTAAGTTCTGAAGTAAAACGCCTCAAGGGTCATGGCATAGGCGCACGCGAGGAACTTCTCAACTTGGACGCGTTACTGTTCAATCTGGAAACGTACGAGATATGTGTAATGGAAGTAATGGAACAAATGTTACAAGACTAGTTCTGGTTGATAGGTGCCCACGAAACCCAGATTGAAGTCGCTTGGCCCATCGCGCAAGTCTATCTTAGCGTACTGATAGTATTTGCATTTAAAATTACGGCATTCATCATGCTGTCAGGTTGATTGGTCCTTTTTCTCTCAAGTATTCTCTTACCCTAATATATCTTAAGAGCAATTGTCTGAAACCACCGTCTGACAAACGTCAGGTACTCGACCCATCTTATACGGGACCGTAAAATGATTTTTTTTTATAACATAAGACGGTAAGGGTATTTCTCGTAGTCTCAAACAGTTCAATGATAAAGCTTTTAGGTGGAGAAATTTAATGGCGACAAGAAGTCGCCTTAGTGTCTTACTAAAAAAACTGTTTCACATATGGTGCCACACAGTAGGAAGGAGATAAAATATTCCATGTAGAACTCTCACAACCTGAATGTGGTAATGAAGGCGTAGGTATTACTCGAACTAATGATTTCTTAGTTTTCTGCACATAAATATTATAATGTAATATCTTCATTTTTTCCTTGATGGCTTGATGATTCCATTTGATTGTGATCTTTGGCGACGACTTTATACCTAGTCCGAGAGGGAGGATTCACGATTCTTGGAGAATGTTTTATGGTCCGATTAGGTTTACTCAAGACCTATCGAAACGAAAATGTATCTGAGCTACGGCGAAAAATAATGAAAGCCGTTCATCATGTGTTTCTTTTAGTTTATTTTCTGTTTTGCGCGTATGTTCTGGTGAACATCGCGTTATCATTTTGCCCAAATGTCTGTAACTTTCAAATTTTTTGACGAAAATGGTCTCAAACGATTTGGTTCGACTCTCCGATGAAGAATTCGAAGTCAAATTTGATTCTGTCCAGCCGGCCGTCCGGCAGTCCGCGCATCTGAATGGGAGAGTTCAGTTTGCTATTGACCGTAATTGGCCCAACGGTTTCGGAGTTATTTCCGTCTGGAATATTATTTCCTCGATAACTCAAAAAATATAGACTCGATCTAATTGAAGCTTGCTAACTAGTTGTAGAATATCGACATAAAGACGTGTGTAAAATTTTGTGAGAACCGTAACGCTAGAAAATTTTAAAAAAATCACGAAAAAAAAATTGGTTCAAGCACTGACGTGTAGTCAGGAGCTTTTGCGCGTATGTTCTTGTCCATTCTCCTGTATTGGACACTCCCAATCGAATTTACCATGGTGAATTCCATTGTTCCATTGATTCCATTGATTAAGAAAGTGTCCAAAACAGGAGAACGGACAATAGAATTCACCATGGTAAATTCGATTGAGTGTCCAATATACAGGGGAATGGACAATAGAACATATGCGCAAAAGCTCCTGACTTCACGTCAGTGCTTGAACCAATTTTTTTGTTTCAATTATTTGTTTCTCATCAATACTGTTAATCACAAAGTGACTTAAGTTTAAGCTTTTTACATTTAAAATGTATATTTTTTTGAGCCCCTATAGGTATTAACCTTGGCTCTTATGAATTGAATGATAATCGTGTCAATAACGGAGGATTAGCCAGTCTGATACTCCTATCTTTTTACGACGATGACGAAGGAGTATTGCGGCTGAAGGGAGACAGTTTGAACATTTCTTTAAAATTTATGTTGTTGTAATGTTTATTAAAAAAGTTTTCTGAATCAGAAAATTCAATTATGAACATAAAACAGAAAAAAAGATTCAGACTACCTGGAAACAGTAGAAGAGCGACTTTTATTCTCATTAAATGCGCCAACTTTTACAGTTAGTTGCCGAACTAGTGTAGTAGATTTTTTTTCAGTACAGGCAGTTGAAATTGGATGAAATATGAGCTTTGAATATTTAGTGGTGCAAAAAGTAACATTTTGCTCCAAACGCGGGCAAAAGTCATGAAGTTTTGGGCAATAATATACAGACGCATTATTCAGGATGACATAACAAAAATAAAATTGGCAAATATTGAGATTTGTAGAAATGGGAATTGAATAACCATCACAAAGTATAGATTTTGTCGATTTTCTTCAAATGCCTATAATTTTGAAATTACATCACCTAATTTTTTTTTCAATATTTTTCTGATAACTATCATGACTTGTAATATCACCCGCTTGCGGCTTGACTTCGACTTCTGGGACACCCTGTATAACACTTACGGAAATATTCAGAAAAAAGCTTCAACTCAAAATGGCCATAACTCCGTAACCATTTGGCGGATTTTTTCCATTAACGGACCTAAACGAGATATTTATGACACAAACCTACCCTGAAAATTTAAACTCTCTTACTCATTTCTATCGAGAGTTATCGGACTGGCGGACGGACGGACACAATTCGATTTGATATCAGTGAGTCAAACCAATAACACCTAAAGAATGTTTTTTAGGTGTTAATGGTCGAACCCAATCGTTTGTGCTCATTCTCGGCCAAAGATTCCAAAAGTACAGACATCTGGGCAAAATGATAGATGATCCTGGCAGAACAAGCGCACAATAAATGTTAGAAAAAAACCTGGACGCAAACATATTCTAAGGAAACGAAACCTAAAATGGGGTACAGAATTCATACTTACCTTTAGATTTTCGTTTTAATCATGTCCGAAACGAATTTCAAAGTGACGGAGATGCTGTAAATCTTTTGAATAACAGTAACTTTTGGCCTTCTTTTTAGATGAAAATGAAAGAAAGCAAGACGTTACAGACTAATTCTCGGCTTTGTTCTTCTGATCTTAGCGAATGTTCTTCCTACCGTCGCATATATCGTGAAGAATTCCATTCAGAAATCGTACGCTTGTCGAAGAAAACTTTCCAATCAAATGTAAAATACGAAGTGTGATACATCGTTGGAAAGGTAATTTTGAGTAGAATTAAAAAATTGCTAATCATATATAAGGTGATATTTGAGATAAAAAAGTCAGACTCACTTCCGGTCAAACCGAAAGTGACTTTAAATTTTTGTTTCCCTCAGTTGAAGTTTCCTTGAACGAATTGAAAATCATAAAATTTTTCTTTTGAAATGGGTGAGATAATCCATTGGAACATGTATACTGGGACACCCGGTATATTGACTCTATGACGGCATATGTTGATCTTTCGACCAACACTGTTTTCAATTTTAATAAAAACGATAGAACTTAGCTATGCCGCTATGCCATCACTGATGACATGTTGACTACGAGAAAAAGATAAGATTGAAAATAGTTTGGTTGGAAATTTTCATTTTGAATTTTGACAACTCAACTTGACAACAAGTGATCTCTGTGCTCATGTGTCAGTGTCATGTATGTCATTGTTGGTGTTGACATGGCTCAATCAATCAGAATTATTTCATTTTAAATTAGTAGGAAAGTGATAATTCTGATATGAAATTAAGATATTTTCAATGAAACGTGTATTAAAGAATATAAATGAAGACAAATTAATCAAATACCAAAATTAGAAGGGTTTTAGGCGGTTGACGTTCGCCAGCTCATCTAGTTTGTTGAGTTTTTTTTAATCAAAAACTATTCTAGCATTTGTAGGCATTATGAATAGTGAAATTTCTCTAGCTTTCATAGATATCCTACAAAATGACTTCAAGAATCTATCTATGGAATGCAAGAAGAAATATCCTCAAGTTAGAGAAGTAGGTTATATTATCAAATACTGGAGTTGTTTGAGAGATTTCATTTTCAGGCTGCAGAAGAAGCGATAGTGAAGCTGAAGAGTGTTATATCGAACCCTCAGAATACAATGTATATTATAAACCAAATTATATATCCTTTGTCGCAGGGTTGTGAGACAAAAGATGTAAAAATAATCAAAGTAAGTGCATAAGCGTACAAATCTGCTTGCGCCTTTTTTCCCAAAGTTCGAGGTCTTATTGTTAATAACTGGTTATACATTTGTAATATTCTCCTTGGCTGGATACCACTTTCCGGCATCTTTCAGGCAGTGTAGGAATCCTGCATTAGAAAAACTGGTGATCTTTAGAAGCAAATCACGAATCGTTCCAATTTTATACTAATTGCTTAGGCCAAAAGCACTCTTCAGCCAGGCCCTGTGCCATTGATAAAAATAAGTGGTCGTTAAAGGGAGAAACATAGGACTTCCCATTTTAACGTGTAAAAGTATGTGTTGACCAGTTTTGTAACAGGAGTTCAAGCATTACCTTGCTGAAGATTCACAGGTGTCTTTGTATTAATTTCATTTGGTATCGATTGTCTGTGGCTCTTTAGCTCATCATAGAGTATGCTGGTTGGTTCCATCAAATACAGTACATGGCCAAACAAACACTCTCGGTTTCAACTTACATGGCACTCAATTTCCTTTCTTTTGAATCATTCCCATGTCTCTGAGGCTCTTTGAAACTATTCCTTGAGTCACCCCCCAGGTTAATCCCATGGCACCTATGAGTTATTCATTTTGACCTCTTCATACTGCCCAAGCAATCTGTGGGAAAACGGTTAAACTAAAGTTGTACGCCTTAATTGATTGGCTGCTTCTCAGAGTCAATTTAAATAAATTCTTTTTCAGATATGTCTCCAAATACTGCAAAAAATGATAACCCATCAGCTTATTGATCAGAAAGGTGCTATGTTCATCACAAATACCTTGTGGCAGTTGATGGAATCTGGCATCGAAGAAGTAAAGTTGTTACAATCGGCAACACTTCTTCTCACTACAAACAACATAGTTCACGGTGATACATTAGCAAAAGTGAGTGTATTGTTAAGATTTTCACTTGAATATTTTCGAGTATTAATTTTCAGACACTGGTTCTTTGCTTTCGTTTACATTTCGCCAAAAATTCTACCACAATTAACACAGCTGGTGCTACAGTAAGACAATTAGTTTCATTGGTATTCGAAAGGGTGGTAGCAGAAGATGAACTCTTATCAAAGTCTGAAGGTTCTCCTTTACCAAGGCAAATTGATTTAGAGGACCTGAAGAGTCCTGGTCCTAATGCTCCGAAGGGTATGCATTACATACTGTTCTCATGCCCAATAGTTATTTTAAACCTTTTTTCAGGTTTACCTTTATGTGCTGCTGATGCTTATCTACTCTTTCAGGATTTAGTACAGTTAGTACATGCAGATCAACCATGTTGGTTGATTGGTATGACTGAAATGACACGAACCTTTGGTTTAGAGCTTTTAGAATCTGTTTTAGTTCAGTATTCTCAGATTTTTTACAAGGTGAAGCATGAAATTATGAATCTTCACATATTCATTGAATGATCTATTTCATTACTTCTTTTTCTTACTAAAGATATGTAAACATTTTTAGAATGAAGAATTCAGTTTTCTCTTGAAGGAGAGGGTTTGTGCATTGGTGATAAAATTATTCTCACCGAACATTAAGTACCGTAATACAATTCCACAAAATGTTCAACAAGCCACACCATTCGAAAAGCCATATTTTCCCATAAGTATGCGTTTGCTGAGAGTTGTCTCGATTCTTATTCAAAAATATCACAGTCTTTTGGTGAGTTGTCAAAAACAATAACAATAGTTAAAAATGTAATATTCCAAATTTCAGGTAACTGAATGCGAGATATTCTTATCTCTTATTGTGAAATTCTTGGATCCTGACAAGCCAAGTTGGCAAAGGTCATTGGCCTTGGAAGTACTGCATAAAATGACCATCCAACCTGATTTATTGAACTCATTCTGTTCCTGTTATGATCTCAATAAACATACTACCAGTATATTCCAAGATATTGTTAATTCTTTAGGTGCTTATGTTCAATCTCTCTTTGTTAATCCTCAACTTCAAATGAGTGCAAATGGTAAAAAAAATATACATTATTAAATTCAAATGTTAAATATTGAATTTTTCAGGTCCAATGGTTCAGGGTCAAGCTCCTGGATATATTGGAGGAATACCAACAACTCCTGGTATATCTCCTCAACCAGGTTTTCTGTTGAGAGGCGTTTGGCTTCCAATTGTTACAATTTTTCCATCAGGACATGCCAGACCTGTCTAGTGAGTTCAATGTCCGAACTGTTATCGATATCCCCTAAAATGCAGTACATCACTTTTTTATCTGTCAGCACTTTTTTCCTTTCCGTTATTGTGGAAATACGATGATAGAAATTAAGTGAAGACTGTTAACTAATAATCATTTAAATCTATATTCCTATTCAGTTTTCTTGGAGTTCTTTTATATCTGAAATACAAATATAATTTTTTTATAGCTTGGAAATGCTAGATAAAATAGAACCACCTGCAATACCAGATGGTTATGGCATATCAGTAGCATATGCTAGTCTTCTAGAGATAATAAGATCCTTACAAATAACAATATCAGTTCAACCATCACAAAATCCGGAGTTGAAAACTAAAGATCGTAATTTGCATTGCCAACTGATACAGTCCAGCTGGTGTGGTTTGTTGTCTGCTCTCAGTCCTCTCATAGATGCTAGCACCGATGAAGCTATAACAGAAAATATACTCAAGTCGGTTCAGACGTACGCTGCTCTTTGCGGAGAGTTAGATCTTACCGTAGCTAGGGATGCATTTATAACAGCCATTTGTAAATCTTCCTTACCTCCACATTATGCATTTACAGTTCTCAATACTGTTGCTTCTGGAATTAATTTGAGAGCAGGTATGTTTCAATCAAGTTTTGAAATATTGCACATCCTGATGTGCCTGACATTTCAGGACTTCGAGAATGCCAAGATTTAAACAATCTTGTTCCTCAATATTCCGATCTCGACTGTAGGCTGCAAGTTGTTGCTGTGGGAACCCCGCTGCCAACTTCCTCCGTGCCTGCAGGTGAACTATTTACATTTCAAACTTTCGCCAGATGTAGACATTGTTTTTTCTGCAGGAACCCAACAAGGACCAGTGATGTTAACTTCTAAGAACCTACAATCAATGAGAGCTCTTTTAAACCTAGCACATTGTCATGGAAGTATTTTAGGTACTGCTTGGCATCTAGTTCTAACGACTCTTCAACATCTGGTGTGGATTCTCGGTTTGAAACCCTCTACAGGTGGCAGTTTGAAAGCTGCTAGAGTGACAGCAGATACCAACAATGTCATAACTACTTCTGTCATGGCAGACCTTCCTGTTTTGTCTCAGATGTTGAGTAGACTATTTGAATCCAGCAAAAACTTGGATGATGTAACATTACATCATTTGATCGATGCACTTTGCAAACTTTCACAAGAAGCCATGGAACTGGCGTATTCTAATCGCGAGCCATCTTTGTTTGCTGTTGCCAAATTATTAGAAACTGGGATAGTTAATATGAATAGAATCGAAGTTCTATGGAGACCTCTTACTAATCATTTACTTGAAGTCTGCAGACATCCTCATATTAGGATGAGAGAGTGGGGAGTCGAAGCTATAACATATCTTGTAAAATCAGCTCTTCATTACAAACATACTGTAGCTCTAAGAGAAAATCAGAAGCTTCAAACACTACTTTTGGGTCCCCTTTTCGAATTATCGGCTGTTCCTCATGGAGATGTTCGTCAGAGACAGTTGGAAAGTGTGTTGCAAATTTTACATAGTGCGGGAGAAACTTTATCTCATGGTTGGCCACTAATTTTAGGTATTATTGGTGCTGTAAATGATCAACATGGGTAACAAATCCTTTATTTTATTTATCGATATGTTTTAATCAAATTTTTTTCAGAGAAAATTTGATCCGAATTGCATTCCAGTGTTTACAGCTTGTGATAACAGATTTTTTACCAGTGATGCCGTGGAGGTGCTTGCCTTTGTGTGTTGATACAGTGTCGAAATTTGGGTCTCAAACTCAAGAACTGAATATTTCATTGACTGCTGTAGGCCTTATGGTGAGCATATTTATAGACCATACATGTATTTGAGATCACTTTGGGTAGTCACTGCTTAGTAAATTCTGGTTGGGATGAGACTTAATGTATTTGTAACAGTATCAAGAAGTGATTTATTACATTCGAATTCTTCTTCTTTAGTGGAACATATCCGACTACTTCTATCAAAACCAAGGCAAATTGAGTCAGACCTTGACAGATGATATAACAGTCCTCCCTGATTTTCCGGGCACTTTGAATATGCCAAGTTTTGACAAACTATGGATGTGCCTCTATGCTAGACTTGGAGAACTTTGTGTGGACACAAGACCAGCCGTTAGGAAATCTGCTGGCCAAACATTGTTTTCAACTATTTCTGCACATGGAAGTTTGTTGAAACAATCAACCTGGCAAGCTATTCTGTGGCAAGTTTTATTTCCTTTATTGGATAAAGTCAGATCATTATCAAATTCTGCTAGTAGTGAGAAAGTTGATGCAGGAGGGAATATCTTGATTCATCACACAAGGTAACAATAGTAATAAAACACTGAACCACCATTCATACTAATTATTATTGACTTATTATATTATAGAAACACAGCACAAAAACAATGGGCTGAAACACAAGTTTTAACATTATCTGGAGTAGCTAGAGTTTTCAATACAAAAAGGCAATTGCTGCAAGCTCTAGGTGATTTCTCAAGAGCATGGGCAATATTGTTAGAATTCATAGAGTATGCAGCATTGAGTAAAAATAATGAAGTTTCAATAGCTGCTCTAAAATCTTTCCAAGAAATACTTTTTCAGAGCAAAGGAACACATGGCGAGAAGCAAGTGGATGATAAGGAAATTTGGCAAGTTGCTTGGAAAATCTGGATGATAATAGGCACTGAAATAACTAATTCTTATTCAACTGAAGTAGATTCTGGTGAAGATGTCTATATCCCAAGTCAGGCGTTCTTAACAGCACTTGTTCAAATATTTCCCAATATTTTTCTACACATAAAACATAATTTCACATTGGAAGACCTCAGAAATTTGAATAGGATACTGTCAAGTGCTATAAGCGTTCCAGTTTGCGGTGAATCTGCTCCCTACATCATTCCATCTAGCTCTGACCTAACATTGACACCCTTACACGATTGTGTACTTCATCCTATGGATTTAATCCAAAAAGAAGTGGTTTCAAGGAATTTAGGTAAAATGTTGCCCGAAATTTTTATTCAGCTTCTTCTCTTTGCCAAATATATGTGCAGTCCGCCCATATACAATAAAATAGACCAGAAACAAGGAAGAACTTGCGAATGGGTTTCTATGAATTACATTCCTTTTGGTGAAAAGGCGACGATGATGGTGGTTAAGTTATATGAAAGAACTGCTGAAAATCCAGAAGTAATCAGTGCTGGTATCCTTCATAAAATAATATCGACTTTACACACTCCGTTGGCTTTGAAATATGACTGTTTTTCAAGCTCAATTTGGAAGTTAGCAGCTAATGGTTTGATTACTGTACTGAAGACTGGCATCAAAGTTGCTAGAAATCACGGAAACCAGTTTGCCCCAATGTGGGACGAGTTATCCTCTGCTCTGAATGACTTCCTCTTTCCTGATAGGTGAGTGACAAATTTTCACTTATCAAAGAGTAGTTCACCACAATAGTTTAAGTTTCCTGGGGCTTCTTTGTTTGCCATTCAGTGGCTACGTTACTCTGATGATTGGTAACAACCATGAAACTGGTACGTATCTGCCCTGAATGACACTTTCCTCTTTGGAGTAACACTGAGCGATGAGGTGGCTATCCCAGATCACGAGGGAATGTTTGTTGATGGTTAAAATCCAAAAATATTCCACCGTGTGTCTTTTAGTTATTAGCAATTAGCTATAGTCATCTATGTTTATGTTATTTTTTCTATTGTACTGCTTTTTGTGGAAAAACTTCAATGCCCCATGCAAATAAACTCTACTAATTTATTTATTTCCAAATAGTTGTGCACCTCTGGATAAAGGTATAGAAGAAATGGTTTCAGACGAAGCAACAGATTGTCAGCTGATAGAGCTTCTGAGGACTGAAGTTCTTCCATATTCTAATGTTATACCAAAAGATTTTATTATGCAAGTTGTTATCTTATTGAATAAGGGATCTATTCATTCTGCAACAAATGTTAAATCAGATGTTGAGACTGAAATAACTTTAAGGGAAGAATTTGCCAAAACATGCTTTGAAACACTTCTTCAGTTTTCTCTAATGGATGGGGATAATAAATCATTGGTTATAAGTGTTGAGAAGCATAAGGATATTGCAGGACAATTAGCTGTTACATCTCTTCTACTACGGTTCCAAGAAGTGCTGAAGAAGTATATTGATGATGAGAAATTAAGTGGGAAATGTCCTTTACCTAGGTAAACTTGTTGAAATATTAATTCAATTTGAGTGATATATTCACATTGTTTTCCAAATTTTATTTCTTTTCCTCTCTCTAGGTATCGTCTATCAGAAATATCATTTGTTTTGAAAGCTGTAACCACTTTGATAATATCAATGAAGAAAGCTCCTTTAGTGAAAGGTAAGATTTTTCTGATGTAGGAACTCATTTTAAAAATAATTCATTTTCAGATAATACAGCTTGGGAGCATCTGATTAGATTGTACCCTTATCTTGTTGAGTGCACTACAACATCATCGATGCAAGTATCTAGACCTCTTCGAGAAGCCCTTCTACAATACTGTGATCTTCTACAACCCCCCCAAAATAAAAAAGCGAATGGGGTAAAAAATTAATGTTTTATTTTTCAATGTACCTGCAGGTTTTCATATCGAAACCGATAAATCATTTGTGAAATCGGCTTCCTAATATGACTAAGAAATAATTTTTTTCAGCAACTAGGACGATTTTATAAGTAGAATGGTTTTTGAATTTGTCATTGAATTTTCAGGTTGGTGAAGAGTCTAAGAGAAACAGTCGAAAGCATAAACCGATTAACTATAGTTCTGATCAAGATTGTTCGATTCAATAATTTTTTAAGTTTATTTTTTCAGAGTTCAATAAAAAATTTTGTGTCCTTTAAATATTTCTTAGTGGAAATTTTAAATGATTTTTATATCTTCATACAACATGTATATACGAACTCAAAATTTTATTTTATCTTGATGAGATTGCTATATTGGATGTTCAATGTCGTCATGAAAATACTTGTTTAAAAATCAGATTAGGCTCAGTTTCATTACATGTATCATATTCTGTAAATTAACCAAATTATCTATTTATTGAATATCTACTTAGTGTAGGAATTAAAATTTTCATAATTATGTCTTTCTGTTATTGTCCCTAGATGAAGTGGTGTTGCAGAAGAAGTACATTCAGATTTTAATAAAAATATATTCATTTCTTTTCGGATAGTTTTCCACAAATACTCGTATCTGCATTATTATGTACAAAATTAGAGATTATATTCATGAAATGACACTAACATATACTTAGGTACAAAGTTGAATTGAGATTATATTCGAAAAATAGTTATTTAATATGGTACTTCTTTTTTGTACCATTTCCAAATACATATTGCTGGGCTAAAGAGTTCGTGGCTTGACACATAGATGGCGCTACTATTATTAAATCCATGCTTTTTTTATACATTTGATAGCTGTTGCACTATTAGTATGTGAGTAATAGCTTTTTAGTGAAACAACTTTTGTTTGTCTGAAAAAATGAATAAAAACGAATTTCGTGTGTTAATAAAGCATTGCTTTTTGGCAAAAAAAAATACTATTGAAGCAAAGGCTTGGCTCGATAAACATTATTCCGGCTTTGTACCAGGAAAAGTGCTGTTTCATCAAGATAATGCACCGAGTCACAAAACAATGAAAACGATGGCAAAATTGCATGAATTGGGCTTCGAATTGCTTCCGCATCCACCGTATTCTCCAGATCTGGCTCCCAGCGACTTTTTCTTGTTGTCAGACCTCAAGAGGATGCTTGCTGGACAGAAATTTCGCGCCGAAAAAGAGGTAATCGCCGGAACTGAAGACTGTAGGCTAAAAACAAATCGTACTATAAAAATGGTATTGAAAAATTGTATGACCGCTTTAATCGTTGTATCGCCCTCGAAGTCAACTATATTGAATAATAAGATCAAATTCTATAAAACAAATGCATTTTTCTATGCTAGCCTACGAACTTTTCAGCCTAACTGTTATATGTATTCCAAAAATCTTCAATTATTCAGGCAAGAACAGTAGGTAGTTCATTAACAATGATAATGTGAGTATACTGAGAGTTGTAGGAACAATAATGAACTTATTTTGGAATACATTGTTACAATGAATACAACATATGATCAGAAATATACAATAATTAAACCCCTAGCCGTATCAGATATAATTTAAATAAAATATATTTCAATAAAATAAGATGGCTGATAGTGACAAGAAAAGTGACTGGATTAAATCCAAATGTACCTACAATTTTGTACAAGGAATGGTGATTATTAATATTCATAATCTAAACTGACTATTACACTAAACATTTGTGCAATATAGAGAATGAATAAACTTATGGGTGGGTGATACTTTAGTGTACAATTAGGAAAAAAAATTCATTGAAAATAATGAATATTCATATTGTTATCTTTCTGACATTTTACAATTACAGTATGTGCTCATAATTTGGTATTTCCTACTAACCAGTGGATAAAAGTAAAATACCTATTTCTTATAGACAGGTAAAGCCTAGATGGAACTGATGGATCTAGAAAACATCGTGAATAGTGATGGAATTATTGTTATTCGTTTTTCACTCCATTGCCTATAACATATTTGTCAAAATGACTAATGGTAATGGTCGAATTTTTCATATAAACGTTTTTCAAACCGATGTCTTGCGTTTTTTCAAACCGTTGCTAGTCATAAAGAATCGTGTCCCTTTTGCTAGCCTTTAATTAATTAAATAAAAAATTATTATGGTTTTCAATGAGATAATTGCCCAAAGAATAAATTTGATTTAACTGATTCTTAATCGCATTTATGTGCTGCTCACTTCTGTAAACTGAACAAACACTGAAATTAATCAAGTAATAGTTAAAAAGCTTATTAGAACAAGTGTTACAATACTGAAGGTTGAATTATTAAAAAAAAAATTCAAATTTATGCGAATCAAAACATTATTCCATCAAAACTCAACAAATTCATCCAAGGAATTTGTCCCACAACTAAAAACCATTTTTTACAAAGTTCTTTCAGATTGGTTGACAGCTATCATTGCTATAATTTGTTATTAAATAGTCGCACTTCTATATTTGGATAAAAATCAAAACAAATGGATAGCCATAAACACGCAAATATATCCAACAAATTCCATCAATCGTCCTATGGGATCTTAATCGCGAATTATCTGCCACTATGTGAATATTAATCATTTGATGTGAAGCTGATCAAACCAATGTAGATAATTCATGTGGGGAATTAGTGGTAGCAACACTGCTCAGGTCCATTGTTACATTTGGCATACCCGGACTAATACTTCCACTTGCTTCTCTCAGATGTTTGGATAGATTTAGATTATCAGCAGTTGGGGGAGTTGTAGTGGATGTTCTGATGAATATTGCTCCATTTCCGTGAGCACTGGGCGATATGTGCAGGTTATGGTTATAATTGCTCATATGAGACTGATTTAGTTGGTTCAGCTGGGTTGCAGTCAATGGAGCTGTTATGTTGTGAAGGGAATTGTGCTGAGTTATTTGCTCATGCTGCTGAGTTACCTGAAAAAATATCGGTTATGAATCCCAAACGGAGTTCCATGAAGATTTACTATTTTGGATTTGCAAAATCGACAGGGCCAGACCGATATTTTTGGCGCTCTAGTTCCTCGGAACAGAGTGCTTATCAATTTGCCCAAATGTCTGTAATTTTCGAATTTTTGGCTTAAAATGGTCTCAAACGATTTGGTTCGACTCACTGAACAAGAATCCGAGGTCAAAATCAATTCTGTACGGCCGGTCCGGCCGGCCGTAGGCACGATAACTCTCGAACGAAAGTAGTTAGAGGATTGAAATTTGTAAGGTGGGTTTGGAGCGTAAATATCTCGGACAAGTTCGTTAATGGGCAAAATCCATCAAGCGATTTTGGAGTTATGGCCGATTTTAGTAAAAACATTTTTTATGAATATTTCCGATCACTCGATCTATCTGAAATTTAGCATCAAATTGTAGAATCATGACCTTTCTACGCATGTGAAGTTTTGTATTGACCAGGTTACCGCAAAGTGTCAAAAAAAAATTTTAGAAAAAATATTTCTACAATAACTCTCTAATAATGAGCTAGGCCGTTGAAATTTTCAGAGTAGGTTAGGAAGATGAATATCTCGGCTAAGTTCGTTATTGGGCAAAATAGGCCAGATGGTTTCGGAGTAACGAAAAAAAAAATTTTTTTTAAGCAACAAATCTCAAATTCAATTTTCATTTAAGATGCAGTTTCACCATAAAAATCCATTGATGTCATTTTTAACTCCAACAAGCTAATACTTTCGGAGATACGATTTTTCGAAATTTCAATAATGAATCGTATTTCTATGTTTTCACAGAATGCTATAATTATTCTATCTAAGCTTTATTATATGATCTGTGTTCATACTCGTACATGTCATCCTGTTCTATAAGAGAGAGTCAAATTCATTTCAGCTATTTTAATTTGATTTCTTCCATGGTGCAGTTCTCATTCTCAGATTGCTCATTTAATCTTGATTAATAAACTATTATTTGAATTGAATTTCCTTTATGATGCAGTTCTATCATAAGAATTACATTGATATAATTCTCAACTCTGAGAAACCAATACTTTCGGAGATATAATTTGTCTGTTTGAACTAGAGCGCCAGAATGCTCCTGTCCACAGGGCTTGAACCAATTTTTTAAAGATGGGACCTCCAGAGAAAATAATCGGGCATTTCAAATATTGAAACCTTTTGTTCCCTTTTTGAATTATTAATTTTCCGGTTTTCTGACTGTGTCACTGCCCAATCGCTTTCATGCTGAGGACATATATTTATGTTGAAGTTGATGTTCTTAACCTGTTTAATTTGTCAGTTTTTTGATAACATCTTTAGAAGCGTTCTTGTTCTCAAAATAAGATGTTTGACCTTATATTGATTAAGTTTTGGAATTATTTTGTTTTGACAACTAAGTTTTGAGAATATTGTATTATTTTCAATGTTACCGAATTCACCTCAATTTAAGCGGTACCTACTGAACATGGTAATTAGCCGAAAACATTCTACCAGATAATTTTTTGTTTGCTTTAATACATACTCGGGATACATTCTTTCGTTCCCTTAATTTACATCTATCGAGTACACAGCTAAATCTATGATAAAATTTATTATTATTCATAGCCAAGATCTTTAGGTATACCTGAACTTTTAGTGCCGAATTTTCTTCAAGAAAAAGTATGCTTCAAAATTCTTGGGTGTCCAGTCTTCCTATCCTTCACTAATACGTGTCGAGTTTTTCTTCGCCCGAAATCGCCACTCGCCACATCAATTTCAAATCTATCCGTTTATTTTTTCCCAATAACCATGGTGTACTCTTAGACTATAGACTTAGACTTAGACTCTTTCTATAGTCTAAGGGTGTACTCATGAAAAGTCAAATACGCTGTTATGATAACGATTATTCAAACGATTCAAACATGATCGAGACGGTAATACATTTGACACCTTTATGACCATCAAATTATAAATCACCCTGTATATAATTTCTTTTGGCGCTCATCTTTCTAAATATTGTTTTCATACAAAGAAAATAATGCCAGACGTCACCAAGGCACCCTGGCTGGTGGCTTCCCCGTTAGGAAAACCTGAAAAAAGGGATCATTGAAGAGATGAAATAATGAACAAAACACTATAAATAAAAAAAAAAGGTTTTTACCTCATGAAAATGCAGCAATTCTCTCTAGGCTTTGTTTCGTCTACTAATTATTTCGCTTCTCTTTTATTATTGGTTAACTATACAGAGTGGTCCACGAATAACTGTACATAGTTTGATGGTGAATAGATTGTACCTAGAGAAGCCAGAAAACAACAATTAAATCCAAGGCTCTTCTATTCAGAGATACAAGGCCATTGATTCGGGCTGAAGCTTTGGATAGCCATAACAGCCGAATAGTCCTACAAATTATTTTTAAATTTGGCAGGTATTCAGACCTATTCTGTTTGCAATTAGCAATATTGCAATGGAAAAGATATTCCTTTGATGATATTGATTTGTCATCTGTCCATATCTCAGAAACCGCATAATTGTACTTGCCAAGAACATAACAAGGTTTGGAATATGGCAGAGAACCACTGTGTTTCATTTTTTTTTCTTTCAAGAGTTAGAAAATATTGAAAATAGGTAGGTCCTTTAATGAATTTATACATCGTATATATTTAATAAAGGTACATATTCCAAAATATTCAATTTTGAAGGAACTTCTAAGACTTATGTCTGACATCAGCAATCCCTTCGATTGGCCACCCTGTACATGAAATAACAATTCGTCGTTAATATTTTCAAATTTGGCAGTTATCATCACGCAGACAATCAAAATGTTCATGTAAATCATACCAAAAAAGCAGGACTCTGATTTTCACTTTCGGGTCTAATAAAACACCCTGTACATGAAATAACAATTCGTCGTTAATATATTCTGATTCAGAATAGATCCTTCGATACAGTTTTACACTAGAACGGCACACACACGGTCTGTAATTTTCGAATTTTTGGCCGAAAAGGGTCTTAACCGTTTAGTTTGAACTCACTGATGAATAATACGAAATGAGTACAAATGTGCCGGTTGAGTTCATTAATAGGCAAAATCCACTGAGTGGTTTTGGAGTTATAGCCATCTGCAATTTCGGTATTCCAATTACTCGAAAAATACTGATCTGATAGAATTAAAATTCGGAAGTTAGTTAAAAAATACTGACACGAAGGCCTATGTAAAATTTCGGGAAATTTCTATGAAAATATTGAAATGTTCGGATTGATTTTTCTTGAAATTTGTTTGATTGTTTGATAATAGAATAATATCGTAAACTGTATCATGTTACTTTAAACTTGCAAAATTAAAAACCATCGATTCCAGAAAGATCTCGTCACAGAATTTTGTGGTTACTAAGGAAAATATTCGAAATCGTCCAAACTACAATAATATGCAGGGCCGTACTGGCACTCAACAATTATGCTCGTTAATAAATCTGGAAAAAAAAATGAACGGTTTGTGTGGAAAACTATATTCAAAGGTCAAATCTATGTAGAATCAGATTATATTAATGACGAATTGATATTTCATGTACAGGGTGTTTTACTAGACCCGAAAGTAAAAATTTTAATTTCAGAATCCTGGTCTGCATCTTTCCGGTGTGATTTATATGAACGTTTTGATGTCCTGAAATGATAATACCTGCCAAATTTGAAAAGAATCTGTTCGACGGTTCGGAAGTTATAGCTAATTTAAAGTTCATTCCGAATCGATAAATCATTCTGTATCTCAGAAACGAAGAGCCTTAGCCCATATTTAAGTGTTGTTTTCTGGCTCTTCTAGGGACAATCTATTCACCATCGAATTATGTACAGTTATTCGTGGACCATCCTGTATTCTCGAATATTATTATTATTAGAACAGGGTCGTGAGGCTTGGTCCAGCCCTTCAGAACTGCGACTGATACGATATTTTGTTCTATTACCCTACTTATTCAATCCTAAGGAGATTGTCAATGGTGTCAACATACCTGATGACGTCGTTAGGAGCCTTGGCTATCGTGTGGTGAGGTTTAAGAACTGGCTCACCCATATGTAAAATTCTTTGGGCATTTGCAAACTATGTGTTCGGCAGTTTCCTTTTCAGATCCACAGAACAGCATGTCTCGTCTGTTGACTTGCTCTAGCGGTACAAGTGGCTTTTGTACCGGGCAGGCCTGTCAGCAGTACCACCATGACCCGAAGCGTAGCTCGTGGCCGCTTCAGGAGCTTCCTGGTATAGCATGGTGATAAATCCACGAATCTTGTTGCCTGTGCAAGTCCAGAAGTATTTCTCCAAAGAGTTATTCTGTTATTTAGCTCCCATTGTTGAGTCGGTGCCCTGTAGTGGTCTTTTCCAAGCCCACAGAAGGATTCTGGTCCAGCAGGTGTTACCCTGGAGGCCCTTTCGGCAAGTTAATCGGCCTTCTCATTCTTCAGTACCACGGTGCCCTGGTACCCATAGAAGAGTCACCTTATTGCCTCTAGCCAGTTGCTTTATGGTATTCCGGCTTTCCCAGGACAGTAGGGAACCTTGGATGGGTGATTAGTGTCTCTGTCTGTAAGATAGAGGGCTCATGCCCAGGGGCACAGAGAACCTCAGTTTTGGACCATATACTCCAATACCCTTAGCTGATTTTGATCCATCCGTATTCCAAATTGATGACCGTTGCAAGGGGTGTTTCGAAATCGAATACGGTTGGCAGTAGATCTGAGGGCTTTGCCAAGAGGTTTGAGTCCAGTTGGTCGAGAAACCTCATATGTCCTATGTAGTTACCAGGTACCTGGCTACATTTCCTTACATGTAAGTGCACGAGAGGCACATTAGTCCATGAGGAATCGGCGCATGAGTACCGAAAACTATTCCACCTCAATTTTTGTATGCGATTGTCTTCAAATTACCCTACTAATGATATAAATGCATGTTGCCATGGGGCAGCCCCGTGCCATATTGTTTAAACAATTAAACAAGGAATTGTAAGTAATTATTTTTCGAGATATGAATTTTTAAAAGTTGAAGAAATCTTAAATTTGGATACTTTCGACCCATGAAAAATATATTGAAAAAAAAATAAAATATATATTTTTTTATTCTTTATACAATAGTTAACAATATCCTTAATTACGATTTTAAGAAACTTAATTGTTTATAACTGTTTTTTAATCGTAAATTCCGCGATAGATAGAAAGATCGAGTGATAGGTTTCGGAAATATTCATCAAAAATGTTTTCACAAAAACGGCCATAAATCCGAAACAGCTTGGTGGATTTCGCCTGTTAACGGACTCGTTCGAGATATTTTCGCTCCAAACCTACCCTGCAAATTTCAATCTTCTAACTCCTCTCGTTCGAGAGTTATCGTGTTAACGGCCGGACAGAATCTATTTCAACCACGGATTCTTGATCAGTGAGTCGAACCAATTTTAACCGTTTAAGACCAATTTCAGCCAGAATTCGAAAATTACAGACATTTGGGCAAATTGATAAGCACTCTGTTCCGAGGGACAAGAGCGACAAAAATATGCACTAAACAATTACAATTGAACTTTGTTTTTCCCGGTTACTTTCTAGAAGGACTATTATGTTACTATAAAGCGATTTATTTCTCGTTTTTACAAATCATTTTCCCAAAAAACTTATTGACGGATTTTAAATAACAAAATCTGCTTAACTTGGTTTTATCCCAACCCTGTATGGTTTTGTACGCTACCTGCATAAAGTATCCATCTCGTTCTGAGTGTTGCGATTTTTTTGGCGGATTGTCAGCAATTTGTATCATCTACCTCATGCGTGAAAACTCTAGTTTCTTGTAGCTATTGCCAAGGAACCAGTATTACCCGGGTCATAGCCTTGCATTGGTACACACATACCCATAGTTTTTTACGTTTTCCGTATCGGATTATTTCGTTATTGAGGAATCCGTACAAGAAACGCCTATTAGCTTCGCCGGCGTTTGTTAACAAAAGTGTATAGAAAAAAAAAATATTATTTTCAGGATTTGTTTCGTTCTCACCTGTTGAAGAGCTAGTTCTCTTACAGCATTTGTTTTCTCCCTCTGCCAAATAAATACATTATGAACCATGGCACAACCACAAAAAACAATCCCCAATCCAATGAAAACGCTGGTCACTATGGCAGGAGTAGAATGGAACTGAATGAATGTGTACAATATAATTCCTAGAAAATGAGACTCTATTTTCAATTGTTCTGTCGAATTCAAAAGAACTTTGTAGCTTCAGTTGAAAGATGAATAAGTTTTCTGCGATATACGACATGCTATTTACCTGTTAAAAACACTGGTATCGAAATGAAAAATCCTCCCACAGCACAGACCCTACTTAATGATGATTTCTGAAGATATTTGTTCGTCCTGAAAAAAAATGAAGCATGAGGTCAGGAGCTACAATACTGACATTTATGGTTATCAGATGTCCGCAAAATCCAGTAGGTATACCAAATGTCAAACTGCCATATTCTGGTAACTGTTTTGAAACAAATCTATAGATTTTTATTACAGTTTGGTGATTCTGTCAACAAAACGTCGTCTATTAATATTATTCATACCAAATTGAATTGATAGCAATGGATAATTTCTTTGTTTGGATGCCATCCGGATTTAGGGGAGGGCAACCGGGGCAACTGCCCCAGGGCCTCCACAAAAGGGCGGCCTCCACAATAGAGACTTCGAAAAAAAAAACAAATTCAGTAAACCCTATTAAACAATTTTTCCTTTGCCTCAAAAAAATTTTCCACTTTATTTGGAAAATAAAGCCCCGGGATCTCAGACCACAAAATGATCTTAGGTCTTTATTAACGAAAACAAAACCCATAAATGAAAAAAAAAATCAAAAAACTGTCCTAGTATTTGTGGTAAATCATACACAGGAAAAACATCAAGACCCCTAGAAGTAAGAAAGTCAGAGCATAAGAATAACTTAAGAAATAGAGACATGTTTGGTGATTTGATATCATGGAGAACAAAGATTAAAGAGAAGACTTTAATTTACTTTTCAATCTTTGATGGAGAAGTCACAAACAATCCTATGTTACATATTTGTCTAAATTTATTGAAAAAGGAGTTGGAACTTGGAAATTTCTATGCGAAGTAAAACTATGTTAGCTATGATTTTTAAATACTGTCAATGTGACAATTCTTGAATTTCACAAAATAACTATCAACAAAATAATTCTAAAGATTTTCGTTAAGCGTCTGACGAAGGAGTCTGATATAGACTCCGAAACGTTACGATATAGTTGTTTCTTCGTTGATGTTGTTTCGTTGTTGTTTGTTAGGCAACATTGTTCAATTGACTGCTTCAGACAAATATCTTGTGTTGCTTACACAGAAGCAAATCACAAAATAATTAATTTTTATTTTATAGATATTTGTCAGAGTTTGGGAGAGAAAACCCAGAAAAAAAAACCTTTCAATACTGATACTATCATTGAGTTATTCAGTTTCCCGTACAACTTATTTTCTGTTATGATGAAAAAAAAACTAAATCGCGGACTTTTCAGATAATTAATTTTATCATTGTTCTTTATGTACATTTGAGTGAATTATTTTTCTCTTTACTAGCGATAGGACATTCATGAAATATGCATGAACTTTATATAATTGAACTAGAACAGAATAAGGCTATAAACTATCTTACTTGATGTGCTTCCATCTAAGTACGAAATATTAGAGTGAAGGTTTCTCCTACATGGTAATTGGGTAAGACATTTATGAGGTTACTGGACCAACTGGACACAAACCTCTTGACAAAGCCCTCAGATGAAATGCTAACCATATTCGATTTAGAAACACTCTTCGCAACGGTCATAAGAGACCGTCTGAGTGCGGTGGACCTCGTTAGTCGGTTGGACAAAAAGACATCCATTTGGTATACTGTTGGATCAAAATCAGACAGGGGCGCAGGAAATGGGGTATATGGGCTGAAACTTATGAGCCCTCTATCTTACAGGTAGACCTAGCTGTCTATATTATTTATGCTCAAGAGTGTCTGAAAAGGAACCTCAAGGGAAGCACATCTACATCATAATGGACTGCCAGGTCATACTGACAGCCCTGGAATCAGCCATCTAGGATTCCCTACGGTCCTGGGAATGCCGGAATACCATAAAGCTACTGGTTGGAGGCGAAAAGGTGTTTCTTCTATGTGTGCCACTGCATTGTGGTATTGAAGGAAATCAGAGGCCTTCAGGGTAACGCCTGCTGGACCAAAACGCTTCTTGTACTTGGAAAAGACTACTACGTGACAGCGGTCCAACAAAAGGAGCTAACTAACAAAACAGTTCTTTGGAGGAATACTGTAGCACTAGCACAGGCAAACAAATTCCTCACCATCCTATAACATAAAGCTCCTGCAGCTGCCACGAGCTGCAGGCATGCAGGCTCTGTGGATCGAAAAAGGAAACAGTAAAATATATAGTTTGCAAATGTCATAGACAAGGGATATATCCAGATGGTCCAGATCTAATAGAACAATAGATCTTATAGGTAGCAGTACCGAAGGGCTGAACCTCACCACATGACCCCGTTCTAATAATAATAGACGAAGGTCTTCTACAGAACTAACCAAACTGAGTACACAAGTATAGGGATGAAATTTGTATGGCCTTGTCTGATAACGATGATCAAAAATTGAATTCTTGTACAAACTTCTTGGTTAATACTATTCAATATCACAATCACAAATTCTTTTGTTCATCAAAATAAATAATCATAATCAGCACAGACTTACCTATCATTTCCACCATGAGGACCTTTGACCAGTTTAACGGCGAATAAGAACTGAATAGCACAAACAAGAAGACAGCACAGATTTAAAGACAATGTTAACGCACACAAAGCTAAAGTAACTTCGTAGACCACTACATATTCCTCGGCAGTTATCACAGTTAATTGTTCAGCCCTCAACACCTCCCTTATATCATTCGCGGTCACTGGCGAAATTTTCAACAAAAATATCAAGGACAACAACGCGAGTAGTAAACTGACTAAACACAATAACCCTAAACTTACTAACATTTCTTTGACACCAACTTCACGACTTTTCGCGATAAACTTGTTCATAGAACCCCCGCGACCACACGTGCGCGATATATTCAACCCTCCATTCATTGCCTTTGATTCCAGTCCATTGGGCGGTGCTACACCGTTGCCAATGCTATGGATTGAATGCTTTGATGTATCCAGATTTTTTGTAACATGTAGCTGAGAAGCATTAAGGGGGAACTGTTGAGATACTCTTGAACTGTTCAAGTTTGATCGATACATGTAGGCTGACGTATCCAGTCTTGAATCCAACGCGTTTTCTTGTCGGGGACCTCGGTTTCCTATCCCCCCATTTGCGTTTAACATATGCTTTAACATCTCTGTAAGGACCTTTTAGGCACATTGGTGAAAGAGGAGCAAACCTGGAGCGAGGCATTTATCCGGCTATCTATTCTCGGGGCTCTTTTGGGGTGACTCCATTCTCGTGTTAGAAATTCGTTCGTTTATGTTATCGTTGGAAGCTCCATTCTCAAACATCTGAAAGAATAAATGACTTTATTCATATTACACTGATGAGCAATGATTTATTAAAAATATAGACAATTCAACGTATGATTCAAGAGCTTAGGGAAAAATCTCAGCAAAATATTCCTGTCTCTCCGTGAGTGTTGTGATTCGTAAAAATTGAATTTGCCTACAAAATTTGCTGAAATATAAAATATTGATGGGCATTTCTTTCTTGAATATGGATTCCTTCGTCAAAAAATGCTGAATGCTGTACTCATAGAACTCTATACTACGTTAGTATAGAGTTCTTTGGCTTTACTTAATTATTCTATCTATGAATTATTATATGATCTGTGTTCATTCATGCCATCTTATTTTGCTTTAAGTGACATTTCAAATTTATTTCTGGTTTGTTATTCTTGATATAAAATATGATTGAATGATTGAATGCAAAATGACCAATGAAATAACCTCAGCTATCGTAGAATTAACGGGATGATATGATATTATACTTTTAAGATGATAATATAATGCCCGTAGATAAACCATATGATGATGGAAATATATCTATACTTGGGTAGGTAAATTGGAAACTGGAATATTGGCTAAGTTTCAATTGATGTAATATAATTTTCATAGTAGACTTGATTTGAGGAATGAATATTTGGATAAGTTCGTTATTGGGTAAAATTGGTCTGTTGGTTTTGGATCATGCTTTTTGGCACTCTTGTTGAATTTAAAATCTTTTATAATATTTGAATTTAATTTATTTCATGATAAAGTTCTATCATAAGAAACCATTGATATCATTCCAAACTCTGAAAACCAATACTTTCGGAGATATGATTTGTCAAACTTTGAACAAGCGCACCAAAGCTCCTTTCCACAGGGCTTGAACCAATTTTTATTTTATGGTTTGAAAAATTATTTTAGATATAAAATTACTTCAGAAATATGGGAAAATTATTGAAAAAAATTGGACGTTGAAAACAAACTTAAAAAAAAATATTAAAAAAAATATATGTATAGGTAGATAAGTACTTTAGTTCGCGGATATGCAGATTGGCGGATGCATGAGCTAAGACTCGAATGATAATTCAGTTCAGCTCACTCGTGCCATCTATGGAAATCTTTCTGTAATGAATTACTTCAGAATATAGTAATGTACCTACAAATATACCTACGATTTATCATTCATAAGGCTCCATCTGTAGAGCTATTGGTGAACTTTGGCCGAAATCTGATATGTTACATGATGCATTATACATTATACATTATACCTATACATTACTGAAATACTGGCTATTTGTAAGGTTTCAATTCGATATTGACAGACACACACACAGTTATGATACAGTCTCTTAATCAATTTAAAGCTTTCTGATAAACTATATTTTTTGTTTTGTTTTGTTATGCGTAAACAAACAAAGATGACATTTTCCAAAGCGCGAACACGCGACGTATAATTGTCCATGCGCCATGTCCACACATCAAAGGAAAAACAAAATTGTTAGGTACATTATGAGAATCCAAGGTACCTATTTAGTTAATGCTTTGTTTGTGGCACAAATCACACTTCAATTGTGTACAATTGTGCCATGATATAAAGAAAACCCTGTATAATAATGGTTTATTTTCAATGATGTATGCCTCGAAAGTATATTTTTTAACACAATTGAATGAAATTGCACGACTATGTCGTGAAAAAGAGCAAGATGCCATTGACGTTAAAAGAAAAACACGCTGTAGACATTTTTATATTTATTCACCTTTCAAACCTTCCCCGGACTTCCACAAATAATTCAAGACCAAAATTAGCCAAATCGGTCCAGTCGTTATCGAGTTTCAGCGAGACTAACGAACAGCAATTCATTTTTATATAAATATAGATATATTCAATTCGAATACGACTACATATAATACTTTTTGGTGCGCTCGATCAACCCATCTTTATCTACTGGCTTCTCAGTTGGACCATTTGAGCTAGGAGACTTCAACGGTGGGTCAAGAAAGAAACCTTGTTTAATATTCCGATTATCACCAGCAGTAATGAAACCAATTTTTGCCGCGCTTGTTGATTTGAACAGAGTGCCTATCAATTTGCCCAAATGTCCGTAATTGTCGAATTTACAGAGGAAAATGATCTCAAACGATTAGTTCCGACTCACTGATGAATAATCCCAGGTCAAACTCATGTGCGTCCGGTTGGCAGACCGTCGTCAGCACGAATATTCGCGAAGGCCATGAGTTGGACAGTTGAACTTTGCAGGGTAGGTTTGGAGTCCCAATGTGCCATTTACGTTCGTGAATAAGCTAAATCCGCCGAGTGGTTTCATCTGAAATTTTCCAAATAACATGAAAAATACCTACTGATTGATCAAATTAAAGCTCGGTTGTAATATAGTTGAAAACACCGATACGAAGACTCCTGCAAATAAATTTCTTGAGGATCGCAAAATTCTAAAAAAAAAGCAATTCTATATCTCAGCTGCGATCCATACTTATTGAATGTCTTATGCTAAAAATTTTCATATATGGGCGCCCTTGGCTGAAGTAGATTCTTTTTGTTCTCTACTGAATAAAGATTTTATTAGTACGATTGATTTGAAATCAATAAATAAACGCAATACTGGCTCGAAATGCGTAAAATATGGTAGGTATATTGAACCTATTCTAATGAGTTTGAAACAGAATTTTCTAAATTCAGTATATGGAATATGATAATTTGAATTCTACGAACAGTTCTAATTTGAATTAAATAAAAGCCTGCACCATCCATAGAAGATTCACGACCTTCAAAACCTTAAATTATATCCAAGTTCTAGATTTCAACTCAACCGGATCTATATTGTTGGAAGCATTGTGAGATATATTTTTCTTCCATGGAAGCATCATTTTTTGGAATTGGAAAATCTACCGCCCTACTTCTCTACCTGTTAGTTTTATCTACTTGAAAGGCGTATACGAGTATATACATTAAATCCAGTGTTTAATATTGATTTGACTCAATAACCTATAGCATGTAGATCATTCGGTTAATTTAAAACAGTGAAAAATTCAGTGGCTCGATTCGAAGGATTCATAATTAAAACATAAATAATAAGCCAAAATGTACATATTAGTTGGTCCTCATCTCCATAAAATTTTCCAGTTTGAGAACTTGTATTGTACAGTATTTCAAATCTTAATTAAAAGTCGAATTCCAATGCGAAGTAGCTTGAACTTTAAATTATATTCAAAAGGAGTGTTTCGTTCTGACATCAAGAATTATATTGCCTCTACTCTCACCTAACTGTAAGCGCATTTACCATGGTACCTCTGCAGTGAGCTAGTACCAATTACTATCACTGTGATACCGATACATATATAATGAAAGGAACTGAAGGCAAGGAAGACGTAATGATTATATTTTCTTGATATTATAATTCTTTAATCATTAATGAAGAATCGGAAGAAGTGCAGAATTTATCCGCGCAAAGATGAAAAATTCTTGGAATGTGAATGATACGAACTATCCTTAGAAAGTGACCTTCCTGATGTTGTGCCACTGCTGGAAATGAACCTGCAGGCATTTACATAGAGGCGAACAGTTTATCGAACGTTTCATTATATTATCATGTTCCAAGAAGGAGTCAGTTATGAAATTTCACATCATGAGCATAGGCTCCCCGCAGGAGATATTCTAGGGGGGATGGGGGTATGTGGAGAAGGAAATATTCGGTATACAGGACAAGTTTTTAAATTTTATTTTTACCATTGGCATATTCCAGAAGTTATGAGATATAAAAAGATCTAGTTGTTTATTAACTTAATTACGCGTATGATTTTCTCTATGAATTTCCACCATTTCCCAATAATTGAGTTGCGCACCTTTACTCAAATTGTGTAGAATTTTGAAGTCTGGGTTAAACTTATGCCGCTCTGCTAATAAATGATTCGAAACTTAAAATTAATTTTGCTGTTTTACTGCTGTGATGATGTTCCTTAATTCTGATGCTAAAATTTCAATCTGTTTTCCCTTTACAGTGTGTAAAGCCAAATGGAATGAACTCATTATTTTGGTTACTGTACTTATGGAAAATCTCGAAACACGTCAAATTCAAATTTTAAATTGTCATTCTTCTTCGTAAAAATGCGAACCCTACCTCCAACCCCCTTCGAAGAACAGGCACAACCCCAAGTTTTCCAAATAGGAAGTAAAGGCTTGTGATACATCGTTTGAAAGGTCGTGTCATTCTCTATTCAGAAATGTTATCACTTTCATGTTTGTTGCAAAAATCAAAATAAAATCATGTGATTACCGAAATTCATTATAATACCTATTGCTGAATCTTATTACGATAATACTAAACTTGTTTGCCTTCAAGATGTGATATAAAGATAACAAACAAAAACCATAGCATTGTTTTCCAGATGGTACCAAAAAAACTACCTAATGCACTCTCTGTGGCAATGTTAGTTTCTTTAAAACGCCTTCGCAAATTGTTTTGTGCTGATAAGTTGTAGTTTATAAATTGTCTAATTTGTGTTTAAATTTCATTAACTTCAATTTTGAATAGTGGTTCGATTAACGGAAATGCACAAAATAACAAATTTACAAATGATTGGTTACGGAGATAACATCCGAACACGAAAAGAAGTCGCCTGTTTCATAAGAAATTTCCGAATTTATTGCCTATAACCCAAGGGACAATAAGTAGAATGTAGAAGCAGTTTCACGAGTTTGGGCGTACCAGGAAGATTAAAAAAAGCAGTTACTAATATACTGTGGGAGGAGGTGAAATTAGATGTAATGCTTGACTTTGAAGAAAATTAATATAAATCGAGTAGATATGCCTCCACAACATTCAATATCAGCCATACATTGATTATAAACATATTAAAACAAAATAAAATGCAACCCTATAAAATGATACCTAGCCAGGAGCTTTTGGAAGACACAGAGCAATAAGTCAGTTAAATTGCGGTAGTGAGTCGAAAATAATCGTTTGAGACCATTCTCGGTCAAAAATTCGAAAATTACAGACATTTGGGCAAATTGATAGGCACAATGTTTAGTAGAACAAGTGGGTCAAAGAATATGGAATTAAACCAAATTATGAATAATATTCACTGAAAATGGCGTATTAGTGCTAATGTAGAAAATAAAAAATCTGTCAATAGACAGATTAAATCTGGCTCTAATACGCCGTCGTAGAAACTAGCTCTAAACATTAATTAAAACGTTTCGGAATTTTGCAGGCGGATACCACCAAACTGTGTTTATTGTTGCTCTCTGAAATATTTTGATTTCAACCACAATTATGTTCAGTATTCTTTGTTTGTCCTGGCCATCAAAATTTCGCAACGTTTTAATTAATGGATATTCGGATTATGCGGAATTACCCTTTAACCTTTTCCATTTTTTGTTAATTGCTGTTTAAAGCTAGTTTCCCATTTCCTTTGAATATTTTTCGTAACATTCGGGTTTTTTATTAATGAAATATATTTATCATTAAACTAACAACAGTGCCAAAGTCCCTGACCCCGTGTCAGTGCTTTTATAATTCTTTAGGTTCATCCAGCGAAAGGAATTTCTGCGGTAAATGAAAGAAATATAAGTAGAAGCCTGGTAGAAATTCAATACAACGAGAAATCTTATAATGCGAAGAAGACCGATACGTATATTTACCTGGCTATTGAATAACCGTTGCGGTGTAACCTGTTCAATGTTAGACCATGAATCCCGAAACCCAAATAGCTTTCATTTTGACATATATAAAGTTAACGGAACCGTTCTGGTAATCGGGTGAAATGATTGGTACATAATATATGGCGCTGATTTGTTGCTTATTTATCAGTTAGTGGGACGAATTTATGAATCTGGAAAACTGATAGTAATAATTTAGAAATAATTTGTTGCCAATTTGAATTGTCAATCTTCATTTCACGGGAATATTCAACAAAGGGTTTATTCAAAATCACAGAACTACGTTCGATAAGGAATTTTTGATGCTATGGCAAATTTCAGTTGGTATGATAGGGTTAAATTATTTCAATGAACCAATATTTATTGTGAGAATGTCCTCAGTCTCTGCTATCTGAATTTTTTTTTACATCATACATAATTGTATGACCAGACAATTACAAAGTAATTGTTCAAAAATATTCTGTATTTCAGAAACTGACAGACAGATATCGCTGAGGTTTTGCGAGAGCTCTCAAAACATAATAATTTTACAGTTCTGGATTTAAACTCGATGGGAACAGTATTTTTCGAGTTATTGGGAAAATATCGAAAACATAAAACTAATACTGAACACAGAATTTCCGTGAAGTTATAAATTATAATGAACATTATATTAAGAATCGATTTAAAATTATATGGTCATATAGAGTTCGAAATACTTGAACTATACAGGGTGAGTCTTTAAGTAGTACCTACATTAATTTTAACCGTAGATTCTTATCGTCAAAAGAAACACTTTTTTCATTCAACATTTTTCCAAATTCGGCTCAGGTAAAAAGATACTGGCTGTTGAAATTTCGAAAAAAAAACAGTTTTTATTTTGTAGCTTTGACATCCTGTTTTCGAATAAAATGAATATTGGTGTAAAGTTTCCTATAACTATGAGACATATTTTCCAAATATTAGTTATTTTCTGCTTCTACTGGTTTTCTAATTATGGACTCGTGGATTCATAAAACTAAACGAAATTAACATAAAGAAAGCAGATAAAGTTTTTCTTGGGTAATTTCAAGAATATTCCATCGTTTTAGAACATTATATTATTCTTCATCATTTAACCTTAAACGCACCGTTCTCGAGATATTCTTCATTGAATGTTTTAAAATGGAAAACTCCAGAAATTTCACTACTTTTATGGATCCGTCCCTGAGCATTGGAATCCCGAATCAAGCTGTAAACCACGTTACCAAGACTTTTTCTCGTCCGCCAACAATGTCATAGATAATTTATATGCAGGAGTGTATTAGCACATTGTGAAATCTTTAAACGCTTGTAACTTTTTACCTGAGCCGAATCTGGAAAAATGGTGAATGAAATAACTGTTTTATTTGATGAGAGGAATCTTTGGTTAAAATTAATGCAGTGGTCAAAGACTCACCCTGTATATTCATTTCGAATAGGAAATCGATTTTTATTCATAATAATTATCAATATTTCGACGTATTTCGCGATACTACGACAGTCTGGTCGATGAAATTAATTAATTATTAATGAATTCTTGCTAAGATATTCACTTTTCACAAACGGAATCGAAGGCAAACAGGTTCATGTAAAAGAGTAGTATTTTGATATGGAAAGTCGATAATAAATAGTTTGAAATATAAACGATTGTGAGTATGAGTATTATATCACAACAATCTATTTGCAGATTGATATCATATTTTCTGTCAATTTTACAATGAACCCCAGTAATTATGAAGTGATATGCCTGGCTTCTAAGTAAAAATTATACATATATTTCATAGGGAATTGACAAACGATAACCTTTATCAATTATTCCAATACCTAACACAAAGAATGAAGAATGTCGAACAAAATTATCGAATAGATTATTCTGTTAATTCTGCAATTGATCTTCAGTACCCTAGTAGTTTGATAAAAGGAGATATACAACGATATGGGTAGGTATTGCTTTTGATATGACAAAAATTTGCAGCCGTTTTGGCCATGAATTTGGACGAACGCGCCAAAGCACCCAACTTTTCCATTTTATAACTCTGATCTTAGAGCTAGCGGTGGATAAATTTGAGTTGAGCTTGCATACACTAATGTATAGTATGGATTTCATCCCTCATTGTCTAATTTGTGTTTGAATTTCACTAACTTCAATTTTGAATAATGGTTCGATTAACGGAAGTGCACAAAATAAAAATTTTACAAATGATTGGTTACGTAGATAACACCCGAACACAAAAAGAAGTAAGTCGCTTGTTTCATGAGGGATTTCCGAATTTGCCCCTATAACCCAAGTGAAATAGAGAAGCAGTTTAGTGAGTTTGGGCATGTGTAAGGCAGATTAAAAATGGGTTCAAGCCCTGTGGACAGGAGCTTTCTGGCGCTCTAGTTCAAACATACAAATTATATCTCCGAAAGTATTGGTTTCTCAGAGTTGGGAATTATATCAATGTATTCTTACTATAGAACTGCATCATAAAGGAAATTCAATTCAAATAATAGTTTATTTATCAAGATTAAATGAGCAATCATGAGAATGAGAACTGCACCATGGAAGAAATCAAATTAAATCTGGCCAATTTTGCCCTATAACGAACTTTACCTAGATATTCATCTCCCTAACCTACTCTGAAAATTTCAACTAAAAAGCTCATTCCGTTCGAGAGTTATATTTATGTCTATGGATGAAAAGCAGTCTCACTACTCTCAGATCTCTTACTTCATGTTCCGTTCCGAAATGTAAGACTTTTCTGAGAAAAACTAATTTCGGAGCAAACAACTGAGATTTTTCTCACTTCGCTCACAATTCTTCGATTGATTAGATAATGACATGTCTCAGGAAAATAAATTGACATTATGACAATTCATACATAGAATAATTATATCATTGTGTGACAACGTTGAAATACGATTTATTATTGAAAATTTGAAAAATCATATCTCGGAAAGTATTAGCTTGTTAGAGTTAAAAATGATATAATTGGATTCTTATGGTAAAACTGCTTATTGAAAAAAATTAAATTTTGAATTTGTTTTGTAAAAAAAAAATTTTTTTTTGTTACTCCGAAACCATCTGTCCGATTTTGCCTAATAACGAACTTAGCCGAGATATTTATCTCCCAAACCTACTCTGAAAATTTCAACTGTCTAGCTCATTCCGTTCGAGAGTTATCGTGCCTACGGCCGGACAGAATGTTTTTGGACCACGGATTCTTGATCAGTGAGTCGAACCAAATCGTTTAAGACCATTTTCATCGAAAAATTCGAAAATTACATACATTTGGGCAAATTGATAAGCATTCAGTTCCGAGGAACTAGAGCGCCAAAAAAGGTGCTACTAATACACTGTGTGAAGATGTGAAACTACATGTTATGCTTGACTTTGGAAAAAAATCCACATAAATCAAGTCAGCCATACATCGATTATAAACATATTAAAACAAAATAAAATACATCCCTATGAAATGATAAGTACCCAGAAGCTCTTGGAAGAAGATTCTGATAGGAGAACTTATTTTTGAGAACAAATGGGTCTTGTTGGATAACAAGATTATCCAATTATGAGACGTTTTCTTTTCTGATGAGAACACTTTTTCTCTTAACGGCCATGCTAATCGTCAAAACTGCCGCTACTGGTCTACCTAAAATCCTCTCTGGATGATAGAAGAACACACACAATTCCCCCAAAGGGTTTATGTTTGGGCAGGAAATGTTCGAAACCATATCATAGGCCCCTTTTTCATTGAGGGCAATTTGAATGGCGATAATTATTTAGTACTATTTCAAAATGATGTCGGCAAATTTATATCCTGATCAAGGAAATCCTCAAGTTCCACGGAATACGATATGGTTCCAACATGATGGAGCACCACCACATTACCAACGCAATGTCCGGCAGTACCTCGACGCAATATTTCCAATTCGATGGATAGGAAGGCGAGGAACGATCGAATGGCCCGTGCGATTCCCTGATCTTAACCCGTTGGATTTCTGGGGAGATGTGAAGAGCATTGTTTATAAAATTAAACCCCTTGATATGAATGACGAATAACGCTTGCGATTAGGTCGATCACTCGGGAAATTAACATTCATAATTTTTTTGCTACATTTTGTATTACATTTTAGTTTTTGTTATCGTACTAAATTACGATAATCGCTTGATTTTATTATTTCTAATTTGATTTTTGCAATAAACACGAAAGTGATAACATTTCTGAATAGAGAATGACGCGACCTTTCAAACAATGTATCACAAGCCCATACTTTGGGGGTTGTACCTGTCTTTCGAAGGGGGTTGAACGTAGGGTTCTCATTTTACGGAGAAGAATGGAAATTTAAAATTTAAATTTGATTTGTGTTACGGGATTTTTCTTAAATATGTACAGTAACCAAGATGCCGAATTTATTCCAGTTGGCTTTTCCACACTTTATGAAGTCAATGGGATATCTGGTATTTTTCCCGGGAAAAACAACCAAATATTCAAATTTTCACGATTTTCAAAAGTATCCTGTAAACTTCAGGTAGTTACGTTTTATTGGGTTGGAACGACCGTTCCTCATAAACGATGGTGTCGATATTCATTTCCTGAAATTCCTTGTTTTTTTGCACCTGCTCATATTGCTATTCAAACCCACTAGAAGACTTAACGGTCCATTTTTCGACCTTCGTATTATTCAGATTCTCCGGAAATTATACCTAGAAGATATTAATCTGCAGAATTCAACGATTTTAGTGGGCTTCAACACAACAGGATTCTTTCATAATTAATTTGCTCACCACATTGATCAATCAATAGAAATAAAATCTGGAAAATTGCGTCCTATTCGAAGATAGGAAGTGACAGGTCCGGCTAATTGATAGAGCGCGATATTCGGAAGTTAATTTATTCATATAGTGCCAAATCAGCAGTCTTGATGTAGGTACTTGATCCAAATTGACAATTTGTTATTCATCAGTATTCCGAATTCTTATCGTTTTAACGAAGTCCCCTAAGAGATAGTTGCATAAATGAGGAAACAGGTAGAACAACCTGATCGAGAAATTTATTGCCACTTTATAATCCTCTTGTACATATTCTGTGCACGCATTAAAATTAATAAAACATGTATTAAACATTGGTTTCTCACATCTTGATTAATATGGTGATGGTAGTTGAACAATAAGTATGAAGAAACTTGTCCAGAAGAATTGAGTTAATTGAACAAGTAAATAGCACTCGTTGACGGAGAAGGTGAAGCATATTTGATTCTGGGGTATTCTGATCAGAACCTTGTATACGTGGTTTCTGTTCTATTTTAATTGGAAAATATTATCATTTACCTTAGTATTCCGTTCCGACGATATCTTATGCGCCAAGTGGTAGAAAATGGGCTTTTTTCGTTCAAACACTTCGAAAACACTACAAAATGTGCGTACGCACCGCGCACTGGTTGTACAAGCACAGATGGATTCACATCTTATATTTTTGTAACGGCAACTTCCTCAGGAATAACCGACTGAATAACAGACATGCGGTGGAAACGACGTACGAGGTTAAGGTTGTCAGACAGTCGTTCAAAGACTCGGCTGCCATCTACGAGCTTAACGGTGGTAACACCTGTAATTTAGGCGGGGAACTGCTCTTCCACCATCTCCAAAGAGTTTAACATAGCAAAGAATTTCTTGATACCGAAAAAAAGCAGGTGTGACCGAACAAAATTCACTTCTGTATTCACGTAGCCTGCCACCATGCTTCAAATATCATATACTACCTCCGCCATTTACCTCTTCTACCAACCTTGCTGGGAATTAACATGTTCTTCATCGATTAGTATTTTGGATTGCGCTCTTTTTGATGTAAGAAAATGTTTTACAGCTTTTCCCAAATTTGAGATATGACGTCATGGATAATTTTTCTTGATGGCAATACTAATTTATTTTTTATGAACAGTCTTGAAGGGTATATCAAGTTCCACATGCATACCAAATAACAGATGAAGGTGAAGAAATCTGATCAACTGATCTATCTGATATCAACTCAAATATGTTTCTTCAATAAATGCTCAAAATGTTGACAATATCCTAAACATAACTGAAACTCGTTTTGGACATTTCTAGTTAGTAATTACTTCGGCTGAAATTAGTCTACACTCCTGTGCTATTCGTTCTTGTTACTGCTCAATGTTTCCCGGTTTGGTACCCCCAGACGAAATGGTCCATATGTGTTAAACAGAGAAGCCAAACTCGGAACTAGTACCTACTTCCACCAAGAATGCTAAATATCTAGCTCCATTGAGAGTGCATTGGAAAAAAAAATAGGTTCAAGCCCTGTGGACAGGAGATTTCACGCTCTTGTTCAAACTTTGACAAATCATATCTCCGAAATTATTGGTCTCTGGGAATGATATAAATGGATTCTTACGATAGAACTGCATGATGAAAGAAATTAAATTCAAACAGACCGATTCTCCCCAATAACGAACTCATCCGAGATATTCATTCCTCAAATCTACTCTGAAAATTATATTATATCAATTAAATCTTAGACAATATTGCAGTTTTGTTTTTAGTGGAGATATTCTGAACCCAATTTGATTATGTATCTTACCAAAGAATATAATTCCATCATCATATGGATTATCCACGGGCATTATAGTATCACCTTAAAGGTATAATATCATGTCATCCTCATAATTCTACGATAGCTGAGGTTATTTCATTGGTCATTTTGCATTCAATCATACTTTGTTTTATAGAACAGGAGGTTTATTTTATATGAAGGATAACGAACCAGAAATAATTTTGAGATTTATCTCTCATAGGAAAATGAGATGACATGTAAGAACACAGATCATATAATAATTCATAGATCAAAAATTAAGTACAGCATTCTGTGAAAAAGTACGATTCATTATTGAAATTTCGAAAAATCATATCTCCGAAAGTATTAGCTTGTTAGAGTTGGAAATGATATCAATGGATTTTTATGGTGAAACTGCATCTTAAAAAAAAAGAATTTGAAATTTGTAATGTAAAAAACATTTTGTTTTCGTTACTCTGAAACCATCAGGCCGATTCTGCCAAGTAATGAACTAAGCCAAGATATTGATCTCCCAAACCTACTCTGAAAATTTCAACTGCCTAGCTAATTCTGTTCGAGAGTTACTGTAGAAGTAATAATTTAAAAATAAAAAAAAATGTTTTGACACTTTACGGCAATCCGATCAATACAAAACTTCGGATGTATATAAAGGTCATTATTCTACAATTTGATGCTAAATTTCAGATATATCGAGTGATCGGTTTCGGAAATATTCATAAAAAATGTTTTTACTGAAAACGGCCATAACTCCGAAACAACTGGGTGGATTTTGCCGGTGATATTTACGCTTCAAATCTACCCTGAAAATTTCAATCCTCTAACTTCTTTTGTTCGAGAGTTATCGTGTTAACGGCCGGACAGCCGGACAGAATCGATTTCGACCATGGATTCTTGATCAGTGAGTCAAACCAAATCGTTTAAGACCATTTTCAGCCCAAAATATCAAAATTACAGACATTTGGGCAAATTGAATAGCACTCTGTTCCGAGGAACAAGAGCACAAAAAAATGTTACTATTATCACGAGCACCCCCTGCACAAACATTGAGTTTTTCTTGATATTGAGAGTGGCCTTCCATCATTTCCCAGTGTGGCTTCTTGTATGCCCAATAACGACAATTCTGACGATTTACCTCACCTGCATTTAACATAAACATTGATTCGTCAGAAAACAGGACGTTTTCTATGTTCACAACATTTCTGTCTAGTAGATCCATAATTTGTTCGCAAAACTGGAGCCTTCTACTGAATAATCTTCGGTGAGCTCCTGAAGGATTTTTATTTTATAAGGATGAAATTTCTGTGTTTTAAAAATTCTTGTCACTCAAGACTGGCTAATTTCGAGATCACTAGCTATCTGCCAAGTGGCGACACTAGGATTTTCTTAAACAGAGAGGAGTACATTCATTTTGACATATTCAGTGAGGACACTGACGATGACTATTTGTTTTCCTTGAATGCCTATTTTCCCGAAACTGTTTTGGTACTTTGCGACATGGGCGGTATATCAGGATACTTCTCTTTGAATAAATGAAGCACTTCATTTTGTATTCTTGTCCTATCACTGTGGGCAATCATCATTTAAATTTCAGTCTTGTGATGGGTTTCAGTTAAATGTGGCCTTTTGTCCGATTTTTCAAGAACCGTTGTGTCGCATAAAACGACCAACTAATAAATATCCTCCCGCAAATCTTCGCTCGATACAACTCTCCTTACTTGTTTTTATTTAACTTTTTTGTTTGACAAACAACAAATGATAAGCAAATATCTCTTGACATTCCATTTTTAAACTGCCTGAATTATTTCATTGATTTAAATCAGATTCCTTCATTTTCGAATTAGTTGATGTATGTTAAATATCTTTTTAACAACTTGGAATAAGAATTTAATATTTGGTACGCATGTGTAACTGGAAATACCCTAAGGATTGGCATTTAAAAAAAATTATCGATGATGTCATATCTCAAATTTGGGACACGCCTTATAACATTTTCTTCATCAAAATGAGCGCAAATTAAAATACCTATTGACCTGTCCGAGCATATTTCCAACAAAAAAACTGTTTCTGACTTAGTGAATTTATTCCAAGTTAGAGACTCGTTCTGTATACATATATTCAAGAGAAAAAATTCCAATGAACGTCCTAACTTTTGAGATATAGGGTGATTATGTTTTCGAGTTTATATAACCACTGTCCTATTGAATATATCTTCATGAAATTTGCTACACGTCTTCAATGCATCAAGGTGCAGTGATATACAAACAATGTTATTATTTTGTCAGTGGCTTCCGTACGAGTTTTGCAATAATTATTTTTGGAGAAAAGAATGGTACGGCACTGCATTCTCTCAAAATATGGATTATTTTTAAAATTCTCATTCATTACAGAGCAAATTTGGTACTTTGATTTTATTTCGACCGACGCATAGTATTTGGTTAAAAAAAATTGAAAACGTTTTACTTCAGGGTCAGATCACTGAAAGTCTGTTGTGTTGAAATCGCTCATGTACCGGCTGAAAGAAAATGAAGAGATCAAATTAGTTCTCAAATGAATGAGAATTCTAAGAATACATTATTCTCGTCGGGAGAGTTCTTGTTTGAAAACAATTGTTTTATATCGCAATAACAATTAATAATTCTTCAACACATACATATTATAGTTCAATGTAAAAACAGCTGCTGACTTGAAGTAAGTTGTAGGAGTTTTGTCAAAGCTCTAGTATATAGAATTCCAGTTAAAACTTAAGTATATTTAGAGAACAATAGTTGTCTCCTGTGAAACTATACGGAATACGCTGGGAATATTTGAAAGAGTGGGCAATTCTAATGATAGACAGGCGGAAGCATGCCTTTTAAGTGAAGGCTTCCACTTCCAACAATTTTTATAATCAATGTTAGTATGTTAATCTGTGAGTTCTGCTGGAGACTCAGTTGGCACTAAGCTAAGTCAGCGTCAGAGACGAAGGATTTCCAATAGGAGCTTTCAAAAATCTGGCAGACTATTCACACCAGACATAATTGAATGACCGATAATAAGCTTCCATCCCTTCAAATCGGCCATGACGGACGGAATATGTCAGGCTATGCAAAAAGGTGCTGAATATATTGTGAACCTCCGCTTACTGAGCTCTTTAGAGCTAGTTATGCAAGGGGATAGATTCTTAAATCATGGACAGAAGCAAGGGCCCTTTTAATACCCAAAATGGGACGTAAAGGCTCCTCAGAACCTAAGTCTTATCGTACCTCCTTTCTACTGAAAATAAAGGAGAAAATAATAGAAAATCAGGTGAGAGGAAGTATAAAGATTCACCAAACACAATTTGCATACAGATCAGGCAGATCCACGGTAGATGCACGACTATTTGTAGAGGTGGAGAAGACCTTCTTTGCAAAATAGATCCTATTTGCTAGAATCGGCAACTTTTGAAACGGTTAGAAAATTTCTGAACTTCCTTAACTTTTGTGAAGCAGTATAAATCGAATAGTAAACTATAGCACAAATTCACGGAACTATCAGTAGCCTGACCCCCGGTTTCTGAAAGGCTGATCAACACAAATGTTAACTAATCAGTGATCAATCTCTTAATAACCCCCATCTGAGTTGCGCAAAGCGCAAAAACTCGGACTGATTTGTCATTAACAGTTCTGTTAACTTTGACCAGCCTTTCAGAAACCGGGGGTGAATCATGGTAAGTCATGTTGGATCTTCGTGGATGATGTGGACAACTTCAGGCTTAAAATACTTGGACCAGGTATTCAGCAAAAATTTGACATACAATTTACGTTTGTTCTATCAGATAATAATTGATCTCACAGCTTGTTGACAGAGACGAGAGGAACGTTTTTGTTAATCCCAGTAAAAAAAATATCGTCAAATACATTCGACACTGCGAAAAATATTCATGGAATCCTAAAAATGGATATAATTGGTCAATTATATCCATTTTAAGGACATACACACTGATTCGCCTCGACAGCAGCAAGTGAGCATGTGAAGAATGTTTGCGAGATTCCTGATTCCATGAATATTTTTTCCTGTCTTGGAATTCTTCAATGTATATTTGTATGTGCTAATTTGAAAATGAATATACTACATACAGGATGTCCCAGAAGTCAAGCCGGGAGCGGGTGAGAGGCCAAGTCATAATAGTCAAAATATAAAAAAAGTTACGTATTTTCAAAATTATAGGCATTAAAAAACACGAGGAAATATTCGCCCTGTGATAGTGTTTTAAGTCCTTTCCTTAATATTTTTCTTGAAACTATTATGACTTGACCTATCGCCTGCTTCCGGCTTGACACCGACTTCTTGGTCACCTTGTATATTTAAGTACACATGTTTGAGGATGGAATGGAATGATTGGAATGCATACATGAATAAGTCGAATCTTCTTTGAAGTTTCCTAACAGCAGAAACTGCCGTCGTAAATACTGTATAGAAATGAAAAAAATATTATTTTTTTGGTCGCAACATTCTTTTATTCTATTGATAAAGTATTGAAGCAATAGGAGGTTTCATAGTCAATGTCGCCCTCTATTAACACACAGTTATTTCCTGAGAGAAATCTTCTAAAAGTGGACCTTCATATTCCGGTCTTATAAATACGTTCGTCATAAACTAGATGTCAGCACGTGTTCCGGATAAAGTATTTCTTGCAGTCATCACTCTGGGCAGGTGAAGATTAGAACAATGACACCGAGAGGGACACATGTGAAAAGGTCCAACGAAATGTAAGACAATTGGTAGATATATTTGTTGAATACCTACTTCGTTTTAATTCAATTATAATCATTCGGATGTTTCAAGAAAGGAAGAAAGCTGCTACAATGTGAAGCTTAGGGTGAAAAATAAAAATTCCTCACCTTTTGCGCATGTTCCTCTGTATATTCACGCCCTCACGAAATACTGCATGAACCTTAAGCGAGTCTAGATTTAAATACGATCAGATGTGTATTTTTGAATATATTGGGCAAATAAAAATCGTTTCGAAGGTTTGTGCGGAATTTCAGCGGCATCTGACACATAGTTCCCGAAATATAATATTCTTGAAGAAAAACAAAGTTTTTTTTTTCTAGAGATGCGATCCACACGAAATTCAGCAAAAGTAAATACGTCGGAATTCTACAACTAATTACCAAGTTTCAATTCGATCGGATCTGTAATGATTGAAAAAATAATGGTGTTATACAATCAATGGATATACGATGACAGATTATTCCTGAAAATTTCACTCTGATACAAGATCGACATCAGGTGAAAAAGCGCCAAAAAAAGATATGAGGGTGATTTCACCCCCTAGTCTACATTTTAAGTGATTTTGAGTGGTATCAAAAGAATGAATATACGAAAGCAGATTTTTCTTGCAAATTTCATTCTGATACAAGAACGTCATAAGGGTGATTTCAACCCCCTCGTCCCATTTCAAGAGATTTTGAGTTCAATTCTGATGAGAATTTTACGTTGAAAACAAAGCATTCATAATTTGGCCAGTATTCCGAATATAATAATAATAATAATAATAAATTACCAGCTACCAAGGGCGCCCAATTCTTCCACATATGATTATTTCTTTTGTTTCCCTAAAAGCTGGGGGGTGCGGGCCCCCTATTGCCCCCGAATATGGGCGCCCATGCCAGCTACATAAAGAAGCTCTGAGATAGATTGAAATCAGCTGTCTGGTAGAAACAAAGTTTTTGCTACGAACAGCTTAGCAGTCCGTATAGTCACCTATTCCTTTGGGGTAGTTAATTGGACGGTGAATGAAATTCTCCAGCTCGACAGATCCACAAAAAAGGTGATGAATATGAATTGTGTAGCCTGCATCTCAACTGTTCGATACAGAGAATATACCTCCCACGAACGTAGGGAGGCAAAGGTCTGCAAAGTTTGGAATACCAACACCATCAACAAACGTTGGAAATGGCAATAAGGATATTGAGAAGTAAAGATCATGGTAGCTCATCATGAAATTAGAAATCAGGGAGCCTTCCTATTCAGGGCTGGACGGAGAGCCTTGAAATCTTGCAAAAGCTCAGTATAACTGGCATATCCATCGATCATGAGGTGATAGAAACACCTATCACGCCAACAGACCAAAGACAAGTAAGCAGAGAGATCAGACAGGCACAACTGAAGATACTGCTCGAAGATCACATCAGTAAAAATCTGCAGTCCATTTATTTCAGGAGTTTGAAAGATCAGGGCCTGTCGGAAGAATTATCCTTCGCCTTTTTGGAATCGGCTCGACTCAAGTCGGAGATGGAGGGATTTATTATGGCTTGTCAATATGGGGTGATAAATACAAGATGGTATAAAAAAAATATCATGAGAGTGGACACCCCAACAACGTGCAGAGTATGCGAAAACCAGCAGGAAACTTTTATGCACATCTTGTCTGCTTGCAGAGTCCATGCTCCATCAGGATATGTGGAAAGACACAATGCAGCAATCCGAATTTTCTATTTCCATCTGAGAGAAATTTATGGTACAGACAACAAACCAGTGCTACCATATGTACCTCTGAAGATTGAATCAGTTGTTGAAAATGACAGATCTCGCATCTACTAACTAACTATGATATTCCTACAACTTGGCACATCCACGAAATAAAGCCAGATAGAATCCGTCTTGACAAAGAGCTCAAGGAATTGTTCGTTGTCGAATTATCCTCCTCTGCCGAAAATAATGTGGTGATGAAAGAAGAACAGAAGAGGGAAAATACAAGGATTTTATGTTCGAACTGGGGAACCTGTATCCAAGACATGAAAGATTATTCCATCCTGTAAATCCCTGGCTGAGGTATTAGCACACATAAAGCAGAAAGCAGTGTTGCTCATCTACTTTGTTGAGGGACGCAGTAAGGGCAGGACAAAGAACAACTCCAATGTGTGAGAGGTTTTTTAGTGAGTAACCACCAAGAGATGGAGTCTCACACTCCTGAGAGTGTGGAAGGTTTTTATAGAAATTCATAGGACGTAGGCGCAGTTCAGCATTCGCTACTCATATAGGAATTTGTTTTTTGAAGCTCTCAAAGGTCTTTGTTCTATGAAATTTTACATGCTCTATGAGCACATTATAGGCCACATTAGTTAGGTTAGGCGGGAAATTTGAATTACGATCCATCCGTGGATCCGAGCACTGAATTCCCCATGCATTTCTTATGGACCTAAAATTTACGCGAATTTCTCGCCTGTTTTTAGATACTTTGGCTAATTTCTTAAGGTTTATTTCGGTTGAAATAGATTCTGTGGACCTTTCTCAACCATCTAGAATCAAGTTTCCATAATAAAATTGTATATTTCCAAAATAATTAATAAATATAAAAGTGTTCACCAAATTCGATTGACGTATGTCTTAGATCACTCGAAATCTGTCAAAAATAATAACATAACCCTAAATCGGCCTTGTAATGACGCACAACAGAAGTCATCTACGACATACGGTAATCTTTCGAACTACACTGGTTTCAATTTTGATTTAAGAATAAATTGAAGTAGATTTTAATGTGGAAATAACATGAAAACATGCACTAATGATGAAGGTACCCAATACTTGATGTCTCTGTACTAACATTCTCTTTCAAATAGGGCGGTTTCACCTCAAAGTTGAAATTCCTTGTTAAAAAATTTGAATATGGATCTCCCGCCAAGAGAATGATTCTAACCTAACTAATGTGGTCCATTGGCCACCTAAGTGCCAAAAGAAGACTCCATCTGATATGTGGTTTCGGAATTTCAAGCAAAATATTCCCCAAAATAGTTGAACATTTGTTGAATTTCTTCTAGTTATGCGATCTGCACGAAATTTTGCACAAGTTTCTGCGTAAATTTTTTGCAACGAACTACCGAGTTTTAATTCGATCCCATCACTATTTTTCGAGTTATTGGTAAAACAAGATTTTTGAATTTTTTATTTTTTTTTGGTCGTAGTTATCCGATCAATACAAAACTTTGTACACACATGAAGTTCATAATACTACAATTAAGAGCAAAATTTCAATTAGATCGAATGAGTAGTGTTGGAAATATTCAGGAAAAAACCTTCAACTAAAAACTCCGAAACCACCTGTGGGTTTTTGCACGAGGAACGAAATTCCGAAGCCGAACAGAATTAACGCTACTTACACCCACCAGTTCTCGATGATTCAGTCTACGCCACTGTTCGTTGGAAATGCCGCTGCAGTCCGACGTTGTATAGTTGCAAAGCCGAAATGTTTGCACCATCGTATCTTCGAGAAACTGAAGCTGGCCGAACCCTGATCTTGAGTTCCCGCCTACTTTTGGTTTATTATTTTCTCAAATAATAAACGTTAGTGATCGAACAAAAAACAATTTAACCCCTCCTGCTTTACTTATATCTGAGCTCATTATGTGCTATTTGTATGCTAGCCTCGTCTCGTGCTTATATGGCAAAGGCAGCCATCATATGTCCACCGCTTCTTTGCCGATACTATTTCCGTTCGAGATATTTCAAATGGGTATGTTCTCAGCTTGATTATACGATTTATTGTTCTATGATGGATTGTTTGCGATGTCTTTGCTCTATTAAAATGGATAACTTGAGATTGTTCGCTCTGTTCTTTCCGTTGTTCTATGTATCATCCCGATATCTTACTTTCTTCGAATATACGACTACTTATCTGTTATTAAAAGGTTTCCTTATGGGTTTTCTCTCCCAAACTCTGAAAAAATATCTATAAAATAAAAATTAAATATTTTGTGATTTGCTTCTGCGTAAGAAACACAAGATATTTGTCAGAAGAAATCAATTGAACAATGTTGCCTAAAAAACAACAACGAAACAACATCAACGAAGAAACAACTATATCGTAACGTTTCGGAGTCTATCAGACTCCTTCGTCAGACGCTTGACGAAAATATTTAGAATTATTTTGTTGATAGTAATTCTGAAATTCGAGAATTGTCACATTGACAGTATTTGAAAATCATAGCTAACATTGTTTTACTTTGCATAGAAATTTCCAAGTTTCAACTCCTTTTTCAATAAATTCAACCAAATATGGTCAATACCAATTGAGCAATTTATAAAATTGCATTCTCTGTTCAATAAAATACAAGTTGACTCCTTGAGTTTCCTTTTAATAACGGGTCCGCCAAATAACTTTTTTTTTTGAAAATGCAATAAAAAAAAACTACTGAATATTTTCTCAAATTTCTTTTTTTTATTTGAAAGTACAATCCTTCCGGTTAATAATGGAAAATAATTTCATTCAAATGGCTGCCTTGGCTGGCCCTGCAGTAGCATACACGATCGGTCCAATTTTTAAGCACATTATCGATTGTGTACAGCTGTATTTCACCAATGGCTCCACGAATATTGTCCTTTAAAGCGTCAATTGTCTCTGGCTTGTCGGCGTAACACTTATCTTTGACGGCACCCCACAAATAATAGTCCAACGGTGTCAAATCGCAGCTCCGAGGTGGCCAAACGACATCAGATCTGCGGCTGATAATGCGATTTTAAAAAACAGGTCGCAAAACATCGAGTGTAGCTTCGGCTGTGTGGCACGTAGCGCCATCCTGTTGAAACTAAATGTTGCCAATATCCTCCTCTTCAATTTTTGTGAACAAAAATTCGTTCAACATGACCCGATAACGATCGCCATTGACTGTAACGGCCACTGCTTGCTCATTTTCAAAGAAAAATGGCACAATTATGCCTCTGGACCAAAATCCGCACCAAACAGTGACTCGTTTTGGGTGTATCGGCTTTTCAATGTATGCGTACGGGTTTTCTGTGCCCCAAATGCGATAATTCTGCTTGTTTACATACCCGCCAGGATCAAAATGAGCTTTATCTGAAAAGATGATTTTTTTGGCAAAATCAGCATCTTCTGTAAGTCGACCGCAGGCCCACTTAGAGAAGCGAAAACGCATTGGATGGTCAGTTGGCTTCAACTCCTGAACCAATTGGACTTTGTATGGCGTCATACCAAGGTCTTTATGCAAAATTCGTCTCGATGATGTCTCCAAAATGTTTAATTCTTGAGAACGACGGTGAATTGATGTTGATGGCCCTTCAAGCACACTTTCTGCCACAGCAGCAATATTCACGGGAGTACGCACTGTTTTTGGGTTTTCACGCTTTGGTTTATCGATGAGGATGCCAGTTTCTTTCACTTTTTTCACAAGATAACGAACATACGGAGCTGAAGGTGCTTCTCTTCTTCCAAAATCCGTACGCAATTTTCGCACACATTCTGCAACATTACCATGATTTTCAATAAATGTCGCAATATTTTCCCAGCTTTGTTCAAGCGTATACAAAACCATATTCGTTCAGCGGAAGGATAAAACTAATTATCTGTCAAATCAGACATGAGCTAAGTGTTACCATTCACGAAATAAGCACTAGTTGAAAAAAAAACGTTAGATGGCGGACCCTTTATAATCAGGTTCTGTCATTAGAATCTTTGTATTACTCCAATCCATCATGTGATCTCCTTGGATTGTACATACATGTTCTTCTATTTTTGATTTCTGTATGTCTCTATTTCTCAAGTTATTCTTACGCTCTGACTTTCTCACTTCTATAGTGGTCCGGATGTTTCTCCTGTGTACGATTTACCACAAATACAAGGAATATTATATACACAGTTTTTTTATTTTTTTTTCATTAATGGATTTTGTCTTCGTTAATAAAACCAATTAATGAAAAACAAAAATCAAAAAACTGTGTATATAATATTCCTTGTATTTGTGGTAAATCATACACAGGAGAAACATCAAGACCACTAGAAGTAAGAAAGTCAGAGCATATGAATAACTTGAGAAATAGAGACATGTTTGGTGATTTGATATCATGGAGAACAAAGATTAAAGAGAAGACTTCAATTTACTCTTCAATCTTTGATGGAGAAGTCACAAACAATCCTATGTTACACTATGTCCACCTGTCAGGCTGAATACTTGGCTATGAGTGACGTATGCCAGGAAGATATCTCTTTGGACAAAGCTCTCCGATTTGTGATGGGAAAAACTCCCATTTCCCATAACAATATGGTGCAACAACGAGTATGTAGGAGATTGGACTAAGAATGTTGGCAGTCGCAAACTGAAGATGTTTGACGATCAATTATATGTGATCAATGAAAGTCTATTAGAGAGGGAAATAACTGACACTAGAAGGTAGATTTCATTAAATATTGTGTTGATGAAAAAAGGTCATAGTTAGACGGATTGCAACTAAAGAGAACATTGCAGATATTATTATAAAACCTTACATTTAGAGGCTCATGAATACCTTAGAGATAAATTATTAGATTGAGTGTTTTGGAGTTGTTTAATACTGTTTCTTTCCACAGATGCTTAGGAGATTATACAGTTGATTTGATCGATACTCAAGAAGCTAGAGGCGATTCAAAATCTTAGGAGGCTACAATGTTCACGAAAACGTCAGAGGCTGGACAGAGATAAAATGTAGGGACTGTCAGAATCCTGCTTTACCGGATAACAACCAATAATACAACCTGACTTTAGATGGACAAGCTAGCATCTCACAAATATTAGATTGCCCTGAGGGTTGCGAGCGTGCATACGTGAATAGAAGATAACGTATACTCTGTGGACCGTACTTGGTCCACTTCTGTGGAACAAAGGCGAGCTACCAAGGTAGAGCATCGCCATTTTTCTTTTCTGTGTTGTTGTTGGAATTGAAATAAATAAAAAATTATTGTGGACGCCAGAACGAGATTAGAATTTCAGCTATAGAAGAAGCAGTACTAAGTCTTGTCGACGAACAACCTGACATCAGTACTAGAAAAATTGCTCAGTAATTACAAATTCACCATATAACGGTGTTTGTGATCTTCAAGTAAGAACTTTTATACCCATATCACATTCAACGTGTACTAGCTCTCTTACCACGGGATTTTCCGTATCGTCTCCAATTCTCCACTTGAATGTTGGCAATGATTGAACAAAATCCTCATTTTTTGAAAAAAGTCCTATTCACAGACGTTTCATTTCTTCAAGAAGAACTTCCTGTACTTCTTCAAAATATCCTTTGCGTGTCTGAAGGACAATGTGGTTTATGCATGATGAGACCCCCGCACATATCCGTATTGGAGCACGTGAGCATTTAATTCATGCATTTTAACGCAACTATTCATATACACCCTGTATATAACAATGTTGCCTTACAATCAACGATAGAACAGCTATTTTGTAACGTTTCGGAGACTCCTCGTTCAGACACCAATCGAAAATCTTCAGAATTATTTTTTTTCACAGTATAAGAAAAAATTAAGGAATAGAGACGTAAAAAATAGCAGAACCTGGATGTACAATCCATGAAGATCACATGATGGATTGAAGTAAAACAAAGATTCTGATGACAAAGTCTGATGGCATAAAAACTTAAGGAGTTGACTTGTATTTTGTCCAACAGAGAATCCAAATTGCTCAATTTGAATTGACCATATTTGGTTGAATTTGTTGAAGGAGTTGAAACTTGGAAACTTCTATGTAGAGTGAAATCCTGTTACTATGTTTTTTTCAAAGACTGTCACGTGACAAATTCCGAAATTCAGAATACAGTCATAAAAAAAATAAATTTCCGGATAATCAAGCACACAATTAATCACTTCTTCTTCTCTATTGAATCATAACAATTATTTCGTGTAGCACCACCAGCACCAGTACTGGAATTGCAAATTCCAAACTGTCGCAGCCTTTGATAAGCGTCGGATAACACCCGGCCAGATGGTTGTCAGGAGGGAATCTCCTGTTGTAGTCCCGACAAGCTTTGAATGCACAAAAACCGTACACAAAAATAATATATGCATATTCTTCGTTAGAAAACTGGATGTTTAACCAAAAAAATTGGTTTTAGCCCTGTGGACAGGAGCTTTTTAGCGCTCTTGTTCAAACAGACAAATTATATCTCCGAAAGTATTGGTTTCTCAGAGTGGGGAATTATATCAATGGATTCCTATGACAGAACTACATCATGAAAGAAATTAAATTTTGAAAAAAAAGTCGTTTAAAAAAATGCTTCAAAAATTATTTTTCAAAAAATCAAATTTAAAAAAAGTGTCGTTGAAGAAAAATGTTTCAAAAATTATCTTAAAAAAAAGAGCAAATTGCAATGCTTTAAAAATTGTCATTAAATTTATTTATCAAGATTAAAGGAGCAATCTGCAATGATCCAACCTTGTGGAATGGGTTGTTGCAACTCACACTCGGTACATAGTTTTCACAACTCGAAATTCCTAAGGAAAGTATCATCGAAATGTCTAGAGCAAGACTGAAGACAATCATAGCAGATTGTCCATTTATTCCTGATATTTGAGTAGGTAGTGGATTACGAACAAATTATTTTAATAGTTCAAAATATAATAATAAAATACTATCCTCTTTTCATAATTTGAAATTTAATAGTTCATACCACTAACACATTCTTTTCTGTATTATGAACCTTAACTCAAGAAAAAATGATGGATACACAAATGTAGATCCATATTCTAGTATTTTTTTGCTAGCAACATTATGAAAATACTGTATATAGGAACATGTCTCACTACCACTACTTAAGGAAGTAAAAGGTAATATTAACCTCAGTGGTCAACGAACCATAATTTCTTTTGATGATTCCATTATGTTCTTTTTTCCTATTGCCTCCATAAAATACATCAAAACAGTCTTGTATATATTCACAAATTCAAGAATCGAATACTTGATTTTCCAAGAAAAAATATACGAATCGACAATCTCTAATAGCTAGAAAAGATGACATTTATGAATAGTCAAATAGACAGATTCTGTGTTCACATTCTGTGAATACATAGATCTTACGATGTATTATTGAAAAATCATATCTCCGAAAGTATTAGCTTGTTAGAATTGAAAATGATAACAATGGATTCTTATGATAAAACTGCATCTTAAAAAAAAATCAAAAGTTGTATTGTAAAAAAAAAATTTTTTTTCGTTACTCCGAAACTATCAGACCGATTTTGCCCAATAACGAAATTAACCAAGATATTTATCCCTTAAACCTACTCTGAAAATTTAAACTGTCCAGCTCATTCCGTTCGAGAGTTATCGTGTTAACGGCTGGCCGGACAGAATCTATTCCGACCACGGGTTCTTGATCACTTAGCCGAACCAAATCGTTTCAGACCATTTTCAGCCAAAAATTCGAAAATAACAGACATTTCGGCAAATTGATAAGCACTCCGAGGAACAAGAGCGCCAAAAACTAAACCAACAAAGCAACTTAAATTGGTAAACAAATTATGTTGTCACCAGGTGACAGTCAATTCACTTATTTATTTCTAGGCTAACTGTAATTTAAGAAATTAAATTAGTCGCATACAGAAACTTCCAATAACTCGGAAACGAAGCCTCATCGGTAAAAAAAAATCTTTTACGTTTTATCAAGAATATGTGTCTGTATACGTCCCTTAATTTTTTGCCTTGAGTTTAGAATCACCCTGTATATGGTTTTTTTTAACTTATTTTTTTCTCAATTTTCACCCCCTTACCGTGAATACAACACGATATATCCTTGGAGGATCGTCCTGTCGAGTGATACTCGATTATTTAACCAAGCTTCATTAGTTTTCCGCCTTGTAGTTAGCTGATGAGTGATGGCGGATGATTATTTTTCATTCGTTTTCTGATTCTACATATTTCGAACAGTTAACTGTGAAAATTTTAGGGGTTTACAAAAGTTTTTCGCTGCCTGGTTCCTACAGTACCTATATTAACATAAAAAACCAAAGTGAGGTAGATTTAACGGAAGGAAGTGAGGAACTGGCCAGCGTGCACTTCCCAAGAATTGAATTTATGTGTCTAACTACTTATTACCTAAAAACCGGTTTCAACCACGTACGACTAAGGATAGTGGCTCATCTTCAATGGTATTCGGAAGCCGAATTCACTTGACCATTTCGCGAGCATAAAGGACAACCCCGTTTCATCATTGCCGGACAATGGCATTCGTGGGAATACCCCTTGCGTATTAAACTGACCCCTGAAGGAATTGACCCTTGATCGGGACTGGTATAACCCTTAACGGAATATTAAAAACTGGACATACCAGTTATACTAGTGACACTTTCATTCATTTCGTGAGAACTTTAAGGTTCTTCAGGATATAAATTGATAGTTTTTAAAATTTTCCTACCCGATTCGGCACCTTACAGTTGGGCATTATTCTTAAGGGATGATTTCTGGGAAATTCATTGGGTCAAGGGATATATAATACTTAATACGGTAGACGGGACAAATCGTTCATTTCCCCTCAACTGTTTCACAATAAAGAGAAAACCACGTGGTCACCAACGGATATTCCGGATATTCCTCTTTATTATTAAATTTCAATTTAATTTAATTTCAATTTTCAACCCTATATTTACCCAAGTTTACATTGTCGAAAGTACATTTGAGGACACACAAAACTCTCTCCTCTGTTTGAATGAAGCTTTTACCATGTTGTGTATGCAATTAGCAGGATGAACGTAAACAAATCACAGACATGTGCAGTAACCACTATTCAAAAAACAACAAGTTATATATTGGCGAGACAACATAGTTCTAGTCCATTGTAGGCGACACAAATGTATTTGTTTCTTGATGAGTTTCTCTGTATGAGATATGAATTTTTAAAATTTTGGATAATACCCCTATATTTAAACCAATTGCCTTAACATCCTGATAAATTCAGGTTTTCAATATATATATATTTAAGATGCAGTTTCACCACAAAAATCCACTGATATTATCTTCAACTCTAACAAGCTAATACTTTAAGAGGTATGATTTTTTGAAATTTCAATAATGAATCGTACTTCTATGTTTTCACAGTATGCTATAATTATTATATCTATGAATTATTATATGATCTGTGTTCATACTCGTACATGTCATTCTGTTCTATAAGAGAGAGTCAAATTCATTTCAGCTATTTTAATTCGGTTTCTTCCATGGTACAGTTCTCATTCTCAGAATGCACATCTAATCTTGATAAATAAACTATTATTTGAATTGAATTTCCTTTATGATGCAGTTCTATCATAAGAATACATTGATATCATTCCCAACTCTGAGAAACCAATACTTTCGGAGATGTGATGTGTCAAAGTTTAAACAAGAGCGCCAAAGCTCCTGTCCACGGGGCTTGAACCAATTTTTTAATTTCAAGTTCTAATTTGCTGAGGAACAAATTAACTAAAAAGGGGGAAAGGGGGTTACCCAAGGCCGTACCGAAAGTTTGTTTATAATATTTATTGTTAAAAGAAAAGATATTTTGCTCCATGCAAAGCGAGGTTAACATCAAGTACTCATTGATTTCTATTTGAGGAATATCTAAACTTTGTTTCCGAAACATATGTCAGACGACAAAAACTGTAGTGGACAAGAGTGTAGTTACTTTTGTAGTATTCGCCTATTTGATTACGTTGTTGCAACTGCTCGAATTGGATGCATAAGGCATGTAGGGCAGAAGACTTAGGTTTAACTTGGTGATACATCTCAGTTAGATCCAACAAGCAGTTTCGGCAATATTTAGGAAAAAAGCTAACATGCAAAATGGCTATAACTCCGAAACCACTAGATTGAACTAGATTTGATATCGGATAATTCAGTGAAAAACAGACATTTGTGCAAAACTATATAGAACGTTGTTCCTGGTGGAACAAGCGCGCAAAAATCCATGTGTCGGGTCGGCAAACGCATATCAATGCGAATGCGGTGAAAATGCTCGTGTTAACTTGAAGTAATAAAAACGGTACCTTCTAGACTATAATGACATCGTTGGATGGAATAAAACACAAGCACCCATTATCATCATGATGCCTGTTTTTGAAACAGAAGCTCTTTCCGAGAACCTTTAGCGGTCAGATTTCGAGAAAGTGAGTTCGTCAACGGAACAGTTAAATGTGTTGTAGGATGTAGCCCTGTAAATTTTCGACAAAGGATTATTAGTCCGATAAAATTAGTCATAAAAATATTGGTCAAATAACAAACATTCCGGCATAGCTTTTGGTGGAGACCTTGGGTACGCCATGAGAAATAATGTGTTAACAGTCCTCATAGATCCCATGCCTGCTAAAAAAGTAAATATACATTTGGGATTTTTGGATTTTTTTAAAAAGTAAGTTTTTTGCAAAAGTAGGTGAGACAAACATTATAAGTCATAAAATCATCCACAAAAATGGTTTTAATACCTTTTTCTCTAGGAATCACCATTCCTGAAATATCACATCTATTGTAACATAACATAACATAACATAACATAAATTTTATTTCCAACTACAGAATGAGTGTAATTTTGTTACAGTAAAGTTGATATCCATATAACAGTATATAATAGTTTCAGTATGATCTGTAATCTCTATAGAGAACTCCATCAGCCTAAGATTTGCCAAAGCAAAGCTTGTGTGCTGACCAGAATACCCATAATGAGCATATATGAATTTATAGAACTTATAGAGGAGCATAACCAGCAGCAGCGAGAAAAAAGTTTAAATTCAGTCAATTAGGTAAACAATTCAAAAAATATCGTCGAAATAATTTTGGTTTTGAAGCAGTAATAGTTTTGTAATGACTCTAACATCTCCTGAAGAAAAAGAACCTTTGACAGTATTTGGTAATCTATTATATATTCTTGGCCCGAGAAATGTTATAAATCTTTGACACACTACTGTTGGCATAAATGGCACAGGCAGATAGTTCTGTTCGGCGTACCTAGTGTTATACAATATATCGTCTTTATTTTGTTGTCTATATTTTCGAAACATATATGAGATCACACTATGTATATACAAATTACGCACCTTCAAGAAATTACAATTTCTATAAAGTTCAACCGTCGAGTATCTGAAAGGTCTTTTATACATGATCTTTAAAATTAAATTCTGACATGTCATGATTGTTTTGAATGTACTGTTGTAAGCACCCCCCCCCCCCCCCCCCCATACAACTATACAATACCTGAGATTAGACTCTACTAATGAGGAATAGAGAATGTTAAGTAATTTTTTATTCAGAATATCCCTTAATAAATAAAATTTATAAAAAGTACTTCTAATTTTCTTATTCAGAAAAGTAATATGTGCATCCCATTTAAGGTGCCTATCAATCATCACTCCCAAGTATTTCACCTTATCAACCCTCAATATTTGGGGACAATTACATACTATATTCAATATTACATACTATATTCAAGTTATCAGTATAATAATAATAATAATAATAATAATAATTTATATGGTGACACAGCTGATCGTGAATTTTTAAGCCAGAAATTGATGGCTGGTCGGCTAATGACGAACTGAATGTCATGAAGACAGTCTTAAGTGGGTTTAGAGCCAAAAGACTCTCACTAAGCCAAGCATTCACAGCGCCGACTCCCCCCTTCGCCCGCTCATACACCTCATTCCACGAATCTCCAGAAAATAAGAGCGCAGTGTCATCAGCATATGTAATAACATCGCACTCCCTAGAAATTTTACCGATATTGTTCAAATATACCAGGAAAAGGAGGGGACCTAGCACCGTGCCCTGGGGAACACCTGTATTAATCAATCTCGACTCATTAACAACATCGTTAATTTTGACACGTTGACTTCTGTTGGATAAATAGTCAATTAGTAAATCAAGTGGCATTGTTTTTTTTAACGGGGTTTTCCCGATAGGCCTACTCCACGACCTGTTTTTACTGTATGATGATTATTGATATTGGTTATTGATGCTAACTGTAGTTCTGATTTCTGTTGATATTTTAATCTCTTCGAAGTCAGCTTCAACAGTCATGTCTACTTTTGTTTCTTCTACTTCTTCCTCTTCCTATTCTTCTTGCTGTATGTTCATAAATTGTTCAAATGAAGATGTCACAGCTGTCTCTTCATCGAAATCACATGAATCTCCGTCTTTTGTGTTCAATTGGACATTCCAGTAAGATAGGCCTTGGCAATTTGTACACGCTGGAGATCACAGTAACCCTACCGTTTTACAGGCACATTAAGCACTGCAACCTTTTTTGCGATTGCGAAAAATAGTGTGTTTAACTGCTTATTTTAAATGCCAAAACCATATGTTATTTTTACATGCGAGAACCGGAGTGTTGAGAAAGTTTCAAAAATTTACTAGCTTCTCATGTGCTTGATGTACGTCAAAATTATCCACAGAGTGACTCAGCACAAATGTTTGGGGTACAGCAACTAATATCATTCTGCACGAAATTATTTCCAAACAATTACATTCGATCTTATGCAAAATGTTGTGAGGATCGTATGACTAAAAAATTTTAGAAGGATATTAAAAAAAATATATGTATCTCAGAAACTATCCGTCAGATTTCCCTGAAATTTCGCAAGAGGTGACAGCATTACCTGGATGGGTGACCCCTTTTGATATGACTTATTTTCCTCTAATCCAAGCAGTCGTGGACAAGTTCAGTATACCTTCTGGATGGGCGACTACTCCTGCTATCAACTCGAACAAGCGCGCCATAGCAGAATGACCTCAGTGCATTTCCAACATTTTTTATACAAATCTTGAAGGCTGAATGATATCACATGTTCAAGTAATTAAGAGGAAAATGAAGAAAAATTGAAGTACCTTACTTCAAATGAGGGTCTACTATTGGTCTCCTATACCTACTTATACCTATAACTTTTGTGAAGGATGAGACTTACTTTTAAGGAAATACACGTGAATATTTTTAAAACAAGCAAAATCCGGTATATCTAGAAATGAGAGAATGTAGTTGCATTTAATGAAAATTACATTCTGTGTAATATTTCCTCAAAGACACAATAAAGATAGCGCACTCAGATGTAAAGCAATATTCGGATGGAATTAAATCTTGGAATTTTTGGCCGGTTCTCATAATTTCATGATTATGGTGCATAGCAGTAGTTTTCATAGCCGTTATCATTACATCTCTTCTAACATAAAGTGTGCATATGAAATTACTGCTCTTTCCATTGTCTTACCTCCTATAACAAGTTCCTTGTGAACATCTGCTACATAACTCAATTAAAAAAAACCACACATATTTTGACGACAGGTTTCCGAGAAGACGACAATTCTAAACTGAATTATGGACAGATTTGGTTCAGATACGCTGTGTATCCGAAAAATATTTTCTCTTTCGAATAACCCGAAGTATAATAACTATATGAAAATTAAAATGAAAAAATGGGTTCAAGCCCTGTGGACAGGAGCTTTCTGGCGCTCTAGTTCAAACAGACAAATTATATCTCCGAAAGTATTGGTTTCTCAGAGTCGGGAATTATATCAATGTATTCATATGATAGAACTGCATCATAAAGGAAATTCAATTCAAATAATAGTTTATTTATCAAGATTAAATGAGCAATCATGAGAATGAGAACTGCACCATGGAAGAAATCAAATTAAATCTGGCCAATTTAGCCCAATAACAAACTTAACCGAGATATTCATCTCCCTAACCTACTCTGAAAATTTCAACTACCTAGCTAATTCCGTCCGAGAGTTATTGTAGAAAAACTTCTTTTAAATTTTCCAAATTTTTTTTTTACACTTTGCGGTAATCTGGTCAATACAAAACTTCACATGCGTATAAAGGTCATGATTCTACAATTTGATGCTAAATTTCAGATAGATCGAGTAATCGGTTTCGGAAATATTCATAAAAAATATTATTACTAAAATCGGCCAACTCCGAAACCGCTTGATGGATTTTGCCCATTAACGAGCTCGTCCGAGATATTTACGCTCCAAACCCACCTTGCAAATTTCAATCCGCTAACTCCTTTCGTTCGAGAGTTATCGTGCCTAACTAATGTAACTTAACTAATGTGGCCGATTTCGACAACTTCTCTAAATTAAATAGGTACCACTGAGTATTTTACTTATACAATATTAAATTCTGAAATATCAAAAAAAATTTCAATAAAAATAAGTATAATTCGAGTGAATTAAATAATATTTCTCGATTTGATCACCATGAGCAATGATTGCGAATATCTCAAATAACATTTAATGTGAGATCTTTGACAGGTCACGATCAAAGGTGCATGAGAATATCCCAAGTAGGCAGTGATTGTGATGATCACAAATATGTATTGATGATGTGAGATCACATCAGGGACCTCCCTATGAGAGGTAAGTACGAATGTCCCCATATGGTAATCAAGGTGAGATATATGCGAATTTCCACTAAGTATACCGCAGAGACTTCGCTGAGCTCATCCCAGGACATTTGGAAGAGAAGTAGAGCTCTTTTCAAACCCACATGGGGGGTAACACGAATTCTCACATTTTCCGGCAAGAAGTCACTCGGACATCTCTGAGAGCTCTCTCTGTTGCCTAGGATTGATACCTTCCAGGCCCAAGATGTATAATATATAAAATTAAAAGTGACGAGTATTTAGAGAATATTAAAATTGGATAACGCTGGTTGATAGAGAAGGATTATAGGGATATTCCGCAAAAATACATGTTGGCCGACAGGTGTTTCTACTAATTGGTTCCTTCAGGGCTAGGTAACCAAGATACCAAGTGGTAATACGATGAAAAGAGAACTTCAAACATAGGTCTTTCCATCTTACCCTCGGTTTCTCGGTTGCCTTGCCCTGAAGAAGCCAAGTAGCAGAAACACGTGTCGTTAAGTACCAGCAACATGTTATTTTCCTGCTCCTTTTGTGGAATATTCTGATTAACTTCTCTATTATTCAGAAAGCATCCTTGAGATATGTAGGTAGAAGAGATATTTTATTTCGTCTGATGTTGAGAAAGCTATACAGGGTGAGTCTTTGACCACTGCAATAATTTTAACCAAAGATTCCTCTCATCAAATGAAACACTTTTTTCATTTAACATTTTTTCAAATTCAGCTCAGGTAAAAAGATACAGGCTGTTGAAATTTTGAAAAAAAATCAGTTTTTATTTTGTAGTTTTGACATCCTTTTTTCGAATAAAATGAATGTTGGCGTAAAGTTTCCTATAGCTATGATACATATTTTCCAAATATTAGTTATTTTCTACTTCTACTGGTTTTCTAGTTATGAACTCGTGGATTCATAAAACTAAACGAAATTAGCATAAAGAAAGCATATAAAGTTTTTCTTGAGTCATTTCAAGAATATTCCATCGTTTTAGAACATTATATTATTCTTCATCATTTCATCTTAAACGCACCGTTTTCGAGATATTCTTCATTGAATGTTTTAAAATGGAAAACTCCAGAAATTTCACTACTTTTATGGATCCGTCCCTGAGCGTTGGAATCCCGAATCAAGCTGTAAACCACGATACCATGCCTTATTCTCGTCCGCCAACAATGTCATAGATAATTTATATGCGGGAGTGTATTAGCACATTGTGAAATCTTAAACGCTTGTAGCTTTTTACCTGAGCCGAATCTGGAAAAATGGTAAATGAAAAAAGTGTTTCATTTGATGAGAGGAATCTTTGGTTAAAATTAATGCAGTGGTCAAAGACTCACCCTGTATAGCCTATTTCTTGGACATCTCCTCCTGGTGCCCCTTCGGAAGCTAGGTATACAACCCCCAATTTTTTAAATAGGAATTATGGGTTGTGTCCATCGTTTGAAAGGTCGCACCATTCTCTATTGAGCAATGTTATCACTATCACTTTAATGTTTATTGCAAAACTCAAAAAAAGAAACAAATATAATCAAGTGATTACCGAAATTCATTATAAAATATTCCTTATTGAAAGGTTTTTTTCTGGGTTTTCTCTCCCAAACTCTGAAAAATATCTATATATATATAAAATAAAAATTAATTGTTTTGTGATTTGCTTCTGCGTAAGAAACACAAGATATTTGTCAGAAGCAATCAATTGAACAATGTTGCCTAACAAACAACAACGAAACAACATCAACGAAGAAACAACTATATCGTAACGTTTCGGAGTCTATATCAGACTCCTTCGTCAGACGCTTAATGAAAATCTTTAGAATTATTTTGTTGATAGTTATTTTGTGAAATTCAAGAATTGTCACATTGAGTATACCTCCCACAGTATCCTTTAATGATTACTTATAAAATATTCCCTCGATGAATCCCAAATCTAGTAAATCATTCTCGAGATATCGACAATTTGTTCAGTTTATCAATGCATATAAATGGAAAACGCTCTATAGACTGAGTTAGCAGCACTCATCATTTCATTCAAATTGGTCAACGTGCTAAAGGGTGCCAAAGAGTGTTGACTTCACATCAGTACTTATTTGCTCAAGTATATTTTCTTAGGATACCATAAATTATTATCAAATTCATTCCACTGGATGATCTGCTGATATTCATCGGATAACAAATTTGATTAATTTTAGATGTTTAACTATTGATTGATTCAATCGCAATACATGCACTAGCTACCTCATTCTGCTCCTACATTGAATATAAAAAAAAGGTCGTTGGAAATGTGAACTAGTTCTGCCTGCGTGGTGCGCCTGTTGCAATATTTCACTTACTGCTTATAATTCACTGTAATTAACAGGCGATACAGAAGTTATTCGTTGAGATTTTGATTAGATATTTTCTTTATCACCGGACGTATTCCATTGGTGTGAGCTTCACAATGTAATAGCCAGTGTTCTTACATGAATGTTACACCGATAAGTCGAATAATTTGCACCTCCTCTGCCATTTGTCTTGGAAATATTAATTATAAACGAAGGGTCATTTATGTTTCTCAGGTTAATTGAATCCAATCATATGAAAATTATTATTCTTCGATGAACTATAGCAGAAAATTTGCCCAAAGGTATTCTTGAAGCAACTGATGAATAATGAATTTAGTGCGCTCGTAGCAGATCGCTATCATCAAAATTTGAACCTGATCCCGAAACACATCAAAATCAAATTTTAAATTGTCATTCTTCTTCGTAAAAATGCGAACCCTATCTTCAACCCCCTTCGAAAGACAGGTATACAACCCCCAATTTTTGAAATAGGAAGCATGGGCTTGTGATACATCGTTTGAAAAGTCTCGACATTCTCAATTCAGAAATGTTATCACTTTCATGTTTATTGCAAAACTCAAAATAGAAAAAAATGAAATCATGTGATTACCGAAATTCATTATAATATTCCCTCGAATATTTCCAAATCTTATCATAATAATACTTAACTTATTTCCTTCAAGATCTAATAGAAAGAAGATGAAAAAAAACTATAACATTGTGTTTTGCAGATGGCACCATGAAAACTACTTGAAACATTTTCTGTGGCAATGATAGTTTCTTAAGAAGGCCTTCGCGCCTTCTGCTGACAAGTTTGTAGTTTATAAATTGTCTAATTTATGTTTGAATTTCATTAACTTCAATTTTGAATGATGGTTCGATTAACGGAAATGCACAAAATAACAATTTTACAAATGATTGGTTGCGGAGATAACACCCGAACACAAAAATAAGTAAGTCGCTTGTTTTATGAGATATTTCTGAATTTTTCGCCTATAACCTATAACCCAAATGATAATAAGTAAAATAGAGAAGCAGTTTCACGAATTTGGGCATGTAAGGCAGATTAAAAAATTGGTTCAAGCACTGACGTGAAGTCAGAAGCTTTTGCGCGTATGTTCTATTGTCCATCCTTCTGTATTGGACACCCTTAATCGAAATTACCATGGTAAATTATGTTGTCCATTCTCCTGTATTGGACACTTAATTCGAATTTACCATGGTAAATTCGAATTAAGAGTGTCCAATACAGGAGAATGGACAACATAATTTACCAATTTACTTAATCGAATTTACCATGGTAAATTATGTTGTCCATTCTCCTGTATTGGACACTTAATTCGAATTTACCATGGTAAATTCGAATTAAGAGTGTCCAATACAGGAGAATGGACAACATAATTTACCAATTTACTTAATCGAATTTACCATGGTAAATTATGTTGTCCATTCTCCTGTATTGGACACTTAATTCGAATTTACCATGGTAAATTCGAATTAAGAGTGTCCAATACAGGAGAATGGACAACATAATTTACCAATTTACTTAATCGAATTTACCATGGTAAATTATGTTGTCCATTCTCCTGTATTGGACACTTAATTCGAATTTACCATGATAAATTCGAATTAAGAGTGTCCAATACAGGAGAATGGACAACATAATTTACCATGGTAAATTCGATTAAGGGTGTCCAATACAGAAGGATGAAAAATAGAACATACGCGCAAAAGCTTCTGACTTCACGTCAGTGCTTGAACCAATTTTTTTTTCGTGATTTTTTTTGAAATTTTCTAGGGGTACGGTTATTAAAATTTTTTTTTTCGTCATTTTTTTCGAATTTTCTAGTGGTAAGGTTCTTACAAAATTTTGAACACGTCTTTATGTTGATTTTCTACTACTAGTTACCAAGCTTCAATTCGATCGAATATTTATTTTTTCAGTTATCAAGAAAATAATATTCCAGGTGGGTATAACTCGGAAACCGTTAGACCGATTATGCCCAAAAACGAACTCAACTCTCCCTTTCGGATACGCAACCTACCCTGAAAATTGCAAGTCCCTATCTCCTTTCGTTCGAAAGTTATCGAGGCAACGGTCACCCATCTACTGAATTCACACAAGAATGCTCCAATCTCCAACAATATTAAACCGATCGTATTAAAACTTGAAACTTAGCGGTAGAGTTAGGTTATGAAGGCTCTTGCAAAATTTCATCAATTTCTAACGATTAGTTACTGATATATAGATTTCTTTTTTATTTTCAATGATTTATTAAAAATTTTCTACAAATGCTATCCTCACCAAATTTTGCAAACATTTCCGCGTTGGCATTCTACAACTAATAACCATGTTTGAATTCAATCGGTTCAGTACTTTTCGAGTTAATGAGGAACAAAACCCACGAAATTTCAGAAAATTTCAGATGGCTATAACTCTAAAACCATTTGGCCGATTATGCTCATAAGCAAACTGAAATGTCGCGTTCTGGTGCACATCCTAACCTGAAAATTTCAAGCCGCTATCTCATTCCGTTCTCAAGTTATCGTGACAACAAAAATATTTTTTAATAATTTTTTTAAAATTTTCTAGCCATATGATTCGCACAAAATTTCACAAACGTGCTTAGGTTCATATTCTACAACTACTCACCAAGTTTCAATTCGATCGGATTTATATTGGTTTAAAACAAAATTATTACTCGGAAACCGCTGGGCCGATTATGCCCATTAACGAACTTATCCGTCGTATTGGGATGCGCCACCTACCCTGAAAATTTCAAGTCGCTAGCTCTTTTCGTTCTCAAGTTATCGTGGCAACGGCCGGACAGAATCAAATTTGACCTCGAATTCTTCATTGCGGAGTCGAACTTAATCGTTTAAGACCATTTTTTTCAAAAAATTCGAAAGTTACAGACATTTGGGCAAAACTATAACGCGATGTTCCCCAGAACATGCGCGCAAAAACAGCTGCTAATACACTGTGTGAGGATGTGATGCTTTACTTATAGAAGAAAAATACACATAAATCGAGTAGAGATGGCTCCACAACATTCAATGTCAGCCATACATCGATTCTAAACATATTACAACAAAATAAAAATGCTGGACATATTGTATAACAATATTTTTATTTGAGGTTAGGATATTGCCAAGACGCTCGTGGTGAACACTTATTAACATTAATAATTTTTTTGCTACACTTTGTTATAGATTTTGATAGTGTATCAAATTTCGCTAATGACTTGATTTTATTTTTTACTAATTTGATTTTTGGACTGAACATGAAAGTGATAACATTTCTGATTAGAGAATAACGCGACCTTTCGAACGATGTATCACAAGCCCATAATCCCTATTTGAAAAATTAGGGGTTGTACCTGTCTATCGAAGGGGGTTGAAGGTAAGATTCGCATGTTTACGTAGAAGAATGACAATTTAAAATTTGAATTTGACATATTTCGGGATTTTCCATAAATATGTACAGTCACCAAGATAATTAATTTATTCCATTTGGCTTTTCCACATTGTATTATTTTATATTATAATAAGACTGTGTCATCTGCGACTTTGAAACCAACATTCAATTTCAACGGAGTAATCTAGGGTACGTCTAGGGCTTCACGCGAGAGCGAGATTTTTCTCGTCTCGTCTCGTTTTCGTCTCGTAAAAGCGAGACGAGACGAGACGAGACGTTTTCAAAAATATTATAGGCGATAACGAGACCACATACAGCGCAACACGAGAGTCTCGTTAAATTTTTGTATGAAGTTTTATATACTACTCGACTTTTTTCAACACCCACAGAAAACAATTGAATATGAAGAGTTTCCACTATAATTACCAATATATTTTGTCTATATTATGCATAGATCATTCTAGAAATACACGATTTTTTAGAAGATTATTAATTCGTTATGACCTTGCGATAATTGAGATTATTTTTCAAGAAAAAATAGAATTCACAACCATAAAAACGGATGCCATTATGAATTCAATACTTAACGGACAACTTTTATTGCCCCTAAATCCCAATGCTTTCGTCTCTATCTGAACATCTGGAGAAATTTATTCTCTTGTGCTCCTTGTAGTAAAGATGTGAACAATTATTGTATACATCTGTGGAACTTCGTATAATAAAACAGGTAAAGAAATGAAGCTATTCGATGTTTGGAAAAGTGTTATGAGGAATACGCCAAGAACACCCTCAATGATCTACCCACTGAGAAGGTATTCTTTGAAAACTATACCAAATTGTTCAATTCTATTAAAACATGTATCGACATCGATAGCCTATTCAAAACATCAACAAAACTTTCGGAATATTGGAAAGCTGAGTTTGAAGAATATTTGCTGTTAGAAAGAGCAAATAGGAATCAAAATATTCTACAGTGGTGGAGAGTGATGAAAAAGTTCTACCTACACTTTCCAAGATGGCTGATGATTTATTAATGGCTAAATCCGTACCTGTTGAAATATTATTTTCCACAGCAGGTATGATCATGGCAAAAACACGTAGATCATTGAAAAATGATGTGATGCAAGCATGATTATGTTTGAATTCTTGGTCATCGAGTTATTTAAAAGTTGAAATTATCAGAGTTTCAAATTAAAAAATAATATGAACAAGTACATATATTTTTGTATAAGAGCGTAATGAATATAGCTTTACAAAATTATTCATTATTGTAGACCATTTCGTTTATATATTATAATATTTATTATCGTTATACAGAATTAAGCGAGACGAGACGAGACAACTGATAACGAGACGAGAACGAGACTTAAACGAGAATTAATTTTTTGGGAATTGGCGAGAGCGAGACGAGATTTTTTATACTCTCGTCTCGTGTGAAGCCTGAGGCACGTCTACACAGTTCGAAACATTTGGTTTTGAGTAAGACAAATGGAATAATTTGATGACATTCTTGATTCCAAACAAAAAAATTACAGACCATTGGTCAAAATGAACTTTTCGTATGTCCTATAGTCTCAAAAATAAAGCGGGACTATTACTATTCCAATGTATTTTCAGACGGTTTTTTCCATCATTGCAAAATACTTGTCCTTTCATCTTCACGAAAGTTTCCTGAAAATATCCAAATTCATTCGAATGAGATACAAGCCATTCTGCCGTACTTCGAGGAAAACATATCTAGGGATAGGCTCTGAATGTATAGGAACCAGATAACCATTCGTATTCCTCGCAAACTATTTTGCATGTTACAGTTTCTCCATGCCATAAAATAATGCACTAAATGTACGTACTACAAGATGTAGGATTTATGGAACAGAAACACTGATATCGCATGTAGGTATAAATATACTCAGTAATATTCTGTTGTACTCGCCTATTATATCTCCAATAAGTCTGCCTCAAGATAGGCCTACAACGTTATTAGAAGGATTCCATTTACGTTCCTTGAAATATTGAGTAGAATTTGCCCTTCATCACAGGGCGTTCTCATCATTTCAGTTAAAAACTTTTGAAAGCACTGACGTGAAGTCGGGCTTTTGCGCGGATGTTCTTCTGTCTAAACTCGCCTCAGACATCCTCACGAAATACTGATGCGTGACAGCCTCTTTTGTCAACCGAGTACTAGATTTCGATTCAATTGGATATTTTTGAAAATATAGGGAAAATAATAGTCGGCTTGTGCGGAATTTCATCGGAATCTGAGTTCCCGAAATATAAAATTTTTCAAGAGAAATTCTTATTTCTTTTCTAATGATACAATCCTCAAGAAATTTCACAAAAATCAGTGCGTCGGTATTGTACAAGTATTTACCAAGTTTGAATCGGATCGGATTCGTATTTTTTGAGTTATTGAGGAAATACCAACCAAATTTCAGATGGGTATAACTCCGAAACCGTTTGGCTGATTATGCCCATTAATGAACTCAACTTCCACATTCCGGATGCGTTGCCTACCCTGAATATTTCAAGTTGCTATCTCATTGCGTTGGAAAGTTATCGTGACAACGGTCACCAATCCAGCTACTGAACTCGCCAAAGGCTGATCGCAGTTCTGAAGGGCTGAACCAAGCCACAAGAACCCGTTCTAATAATAATATCAATAATATTGCCGATATTATTCGTCCACTTCGGAAGTATAATATTACGTTTTAATTTATCTATTACACACAACACGTCTGCACCGGAGTGTTTGTTGGGTGGCCTACTTCGGGAATTTAAATTTGTGGGGTGGATTTGAGGTTCGAATGGGAATGAAGTTCATGGGTGGGCATGTTCCACAGACAGTGACATTTTTAAAATACAAGTATTTGAAATGCCAAATACAAAATACCTAAATCCATTTTATATTTAAACTAGCTGACCCAGCGAACTCTGTTCCGCCTTAGAGGCAATAAATAAGCAGATTTTAGATTTTATTATACACGTTAGAAAAAAAATACCCTGTACAGTAATGATTTATTTTCAATGATGTATCCCTCTAAAGTTTATTTTTTAACACAAATGAATGAAATTGTACGATTGTGGCATGGAAAACAGCAAGTTGCAATTGACGTTAAAAGAAGAACACCCTGTATGGAGATTTCGGACGAATACATTATGAGAATCCATCCAAGGTACCTATTTAGTTAATGCTTTGTTTGTGACACAAATCACTTCAATCACGTACAATTGTGCCATGAGAAAAAGGACACCCTGTATAGTAATGCTTTATTTTCAATGGTGTATGCCTCGAAAGTTTATTTTTGAACACACATGACTAAAATTCTACGATTATGGCAGGAAAAACAGCAAGTTTTAATTGACGTTAAAAGAAAAACACCCTGTATAACACAAAAAAGTATCCTATGTCCGTCTCCTGGTTCTAAGCTACCTCCCCACCAATTTTGAGCCAAATCGGTATAGCCATTTTTGAGTTATAAGTGGTGTAACTAACAAGACTTTCTTTTATAAATATAGATACTTCATTTTGAAAAACAATACTTCATTTTGAAAAATATTACACACTTTTTTACAAAGTGTGTTCACTAAACCTAGGACGTACCAATTTGAAATAACAAGGTTTTCTAAAATCTGCACAGGGTGCCTACTTTAAATTGAAAAAAAAAGGAAGGTTTTTCAGTTAAACCGAAAGTACAGTAGTAACAAAAAATATGGCATCAGATGCATTACGCTTCATTGTACTACCTTGCAAAGTTTTATACATATCATCCTTTCCATTTTAAAGATATTGCCTTGGTTCCATACTTTATCCGAATCCGGTATATTTTCAGTTTAAAACAGATCAATTTTTGGGATATGAGACTAGTTATTACTTTATGACATGTCGATTTTTGCAAAAATTATATACGATTTACACTAATTTATTTAATATTGTGACGCGTTTCGTCGATACAGCGACTTCATCAGAAGATTACATCATACGAAACGCGCCACAATATTATTTAAATTGGTGTAATCGAAGGTATAAAATTTTTTATTGAGATAATTCGGATTTGCATCAAGTAAAAGCAACAAGCATTCAATTATTTATGGCAATGTTTGCCATCGATGCACAAATAAATGATTTACCTGGTTGGTAGGGGCCACCAAGTTTTTAAAAATTTGAAGATCCTGTCTTGATTTCAAGACAAGATCAAGACAAGAAGTAATATTTGATTTCAAGACAAGACAAGAAATTGTATGTCAATACCAAGATTTCTTGTCATGAAAACAAGAAATATTGAAATATCTTGACTAGCAATGAAAACGCTAAAACATATTTATTTGTGAAAAAGAAAACATAACATAATATATTTTAAGTTATTCAACACTTTTTTTGCTAGAAGGATTCAGTAAAATGTGAATAAAAAATAATAAATCATAATTCTGTTTAAACTAAAATTGAAAACCAGATTTTGAAAAATATCAAAATTATTATTAAATTTAAATCGGAATTCACATAAGATATGGAGTCAATACCTAGCTGATTCCTTGGCTTTGTTATTGTTAATACTGGTCTTGAAAATAGCCTTTCCGCTATTTAACATAAGGATTGAAAAATGTAGGACTTAAAGAATATTTATTGTATATTATAGGGTGACTAGGATTGATGTATAATCAAACTCACTTATACTGAACTCTATTTATTAAAATAAACTCTAGTGACTCTACTCTACTCTGATATCTCTAATCTGTCGAAGTACTCGCAACGCTCGCTCGTAATCGACTAACTGTACCGTTGTAGGTATGTCGTACCCCCCCGATCTAGGGGTAGAACGCAGGCGTTCGTTGCGCCACTCATATTTGGTTGTATCGACAAAGCTTATTCTTTACACTCCCTCCCTTTGTCGAATACAACAACACAACTCAAAGTATATATGTACAAAAAAAATAATTAATATAATATTAGGATAATGCAAATAATACAACAGGACCAGTGAACTCTTCATTTTGGTGAGCTTGGAATGGTCCCTAGTATTTTTGATGTGGCTATTGTTGACCTGTTGACATACAAAAAATAATTAGTTTCTGACACATATATGTACACATATTATATGTACTTTCGTACACATGTTAAATTTTTACTCATATAAACACATACATATATATTGTATTTTCTCTGAAATTTTTATTTGGATATATTATTAGTGATTATATCTCTCAAGTATTCATGCCTACTCTGCGGCAAAGGCTTAGTCATTATATCTGCCAAATTTTCATCAGTGGGTAACCAGCTAACTCTAACCTTCTTTTCTTCTACGCATTGTTTCACAAAATCTCCATGAGTGATTGCCATGTTTTTCCTATTTCCAGTTTTCTCTCTGAATACCAACTCATTTTTAATTTCTTCTACACTCAGATCAAATGTTTTAAGTTTGTGACTCCCATCTTTCTCTGTACAGTCTTTAGCTGATTTATTGTCACACCACAAAGTGATTGGATAAAACGTGCGACCAATTATGTATCTGATAAATTTATCCAGTGATATCAGTTCTTGACAAGCATCGCTCATTGCTAAGTACTCCGCTTGGCAGGTGGAAGTCGTGACAGTAGATTGTTTATGACTTCTCCAAGTTATTGCATCACCAAATAACTTGATGACATAACCTCCTGTAGATTTTGAATCTTCGCAATCTCGGAAGCTCGCATCAGAAAGAGCTTCCAAATTCTCTGAGTTGGATAGGAACTTAATACCAGTATCAGTTGTGCCTCTCAAGTATCTAAGAACTCTTTTTACTTCTGTCCAGTCTTCTTCAGTTGGTTCTATCTGTTTTCTCGCTAGATAGTTAACTGCGTAAGCTATATCAGGTCTAGTTGCATTAGCCAAATACATCAAACTACCTATTGCTTCTCTGAATGGTACTCTTTTAACTTCTTTTGGTTCCTCTGAATTCTCTAAGTTACATTTAAGCTTTTTGTTTCTGTGATCTACCTGACGGGTTACCATAGGAGTGCTCACTGGTTTTGACTCATGCATGTTGAATCTCTCTAAGACTCTCTCCGTATATGTTGTTTGGTGTAGAGGAATACTTCTTCCTATTCTATCTCTCTCTATAGTAATGCCTAAGAACTGTCTGGGTTCACCTAAATCTTTCATCTGAAACACATTCGCTAAATGCAATTTTATTTGGTTAAGTTTCTCTGAATCATTACTTGCTATCAACATATCATCTACATATAGTATCACTATAGCTACTTTTCCGTTTAACCTCCAGGTGAATAGGCAGGGATCATGAAGATCATTTTCTAAACCAAGCTTTCGCGCTTCCATTGAAAATCTCTTGTTCCATAACTTAGGACTTACTCGAAGACCATATAAGGACTTCTTCAATTTGCAAACTTTCTCAAGTTTGATGTTCTCTGTACCTTTCAAACCCTCTGGGATTTCCATAAAGACCTCTTCTTCAAGTTCTCCGTTTAGGAACGCCGTTTTGACGTCCATTTGACAAGCATCTAAGTCCTCCTTATTTATTATGGAGAGAACTGCTCTAATCAAGGATAACCTTGACACAGGAGCATATGTCTCTTTGAGACCATAAATATTTTTATCTTTGAATCCCCTTGAGACTAGTCGTGCCTTATATTTAATTGATCCATTGCTTTCAATTTTCTTTTTGAAAACCCATTTTGAGTCAATAATATTAGGTCTCTTACCACGAAGATCTTCTTTAGGTCTGTCTACAATGATCCAGACCGCATTTTCCTTCATGGAGTCTAACTCTTCTCTAATAGCTTGTTTCCATGAATCTTTATCGTCCGAGTTCATTGCTTCTTCAAACGATGTCGGATCTTTTTGAATTGATGCTAATAATATATGCTCCAATTCATCTTCATTTACCTCATCAACATCTGTAACTCTAGTGTAACGAGCAAAGCTTATGTCTTCAATTCTCTTACCTCTACTTCTCGTGACTGGACCATCAATTTTGTTTTGTGGAACCTCTAAATTCCTCTCTTTGCTTTGACCCTCTAAACTCTTTTTAGACTCAATTGTTTGCACCTCTGACTTCGTTTTCCTTGGTCTACCTCTTTTTCTTGGCTCAGAGGTTTTCACCTCAGATTCCTCTTTTTCTATTGTTTCATCAACAACAGTGAACTCTGTCGTTTTATCTGATACTTTTTCAGTAATCAATTCTTCACTCTGATTTTTTAAATAAACATCTTTATATACTAATCTCTCTATAAATCTCACATGTCTCGATTCTATAAATTTTCTCGTGCTAGGATGCCATAAAATGTATCCTGTGGATGTATGACCCACCAATATAGTTTTTATCGATACGTTGCTAAATTTTGTTTCAACAAAGGGTAACTTAACATAAGCAACACATCCAAACCTCCTAATTCGCTCTAAATGACAGTTTGCTCTTGGTGAAAATTTAACTAACGGTACTTCATACTCAATTGACTTGTGTGGAGTTCTGTTATAAGTGTGAACTGCTGTTTCGGCAGCTAGTTCCCACATGCTTTGTGGTAAGCCAGAATCACACATAAATGCTCTTATTGTTCTCTGAATAGATTTGTTAAATCTCTCGGCTGTACCGTTCAGCTCAGGAGTATATGGTGGACCACTATCTGACTCTATCTTTTCTCTTTTCATTATCTCTGCAAAATTTCCGCCTGTGAACTCAGTGCCTCTGTCCGATCTAACATAGCAGACTTTTGCGTCTATACCTAATAGGTTGCGTGCAGAACTCAAAAACTTTTCAAACGCTTCACCCGATTCATCTTTAGATTTCAGACAATATATGTTGGCATACCTAGAATAGTCATCTACAAACACAATTATGTACCTCTTTTGACCAGGCCATGAAATGGGTTTAATTGGTCCCATTATATCTGAATGAATTAATTGAAGCGACCTGTCAGCTCTACTTCTGATTTGCTTGAATGGAAGTTTTTCCATTTTTGATAATATACATACTGCACAATCTTTAATTGACTCATCAAACTTCACACGTTCTAATCTCTTATCTCTCTTTTGTATCATTTTCAAATAATTTAACGAAGCATGCCCTAACCTCTGATGCCAGAGCATAGCTTCACTCTGAATTTTAGTTAACAACGTATTTTCTGATGGATTTTCATCTAATGTGTCTTTTAGACTATCAATACTCTTCAATTCATCTATTTTAACTATTTTGTAAGATAAGAAGTTATTTTTATACTCTGAATTTGATTTCTCTGAATTATCTGAGACAATGAGTTTCTCTAAATTCTCCCTCCCAATCGCAGAACCGACATTTACTGAAAGACTATCAATAGACTCTGAATTTGTACCTTCCGAACTGGACAACTCTCTGTCCTTGTTGGTTTGTGATTGCTCAGAAACCTCATTATCAACCGCTAGACACGCAATGCAACTATAATTTTCAAACTCAGTTATAGAATTATCATCAGTGCATTTAGGCTTAAGCACTTCAAACTTAACCACCCAGTTTGGTTTTTCATAAACCCCTTCAAATATCGTCTTGTCATTTTGTTTGTTGTAAACTCTGAATATTTTATCGTCCAAATAAATACAAAATCCTGCATCTACTAATTTACGTAACGACAGCAAGTTCTCTGAAATATCTTTGGCTGCTATAACATTCGTTAATTTGATGTGATTACTATTTAATTGATCATTTTTAAGCAAAAGATTACCTCTACCATCTATCACAATGTCAGCAATTTCGTTTTTATTGGCACTTTTGATAAGGCCTTTCTCTGATTTTTTTAAAATTACTCAAAATAAAACTCTTATTAACAATGTGACTCGTGGCTCCTGAATCAGCTATAAACTCTATATTATGCTTATCACTACTAAGATTTTGAATGCAAAGTATCTTACTTTGTGACTCTGAATCCTCATCATATTGGCTACTTTCTTCCTCTTCATAGTCAGCTCTTCTGGCTGCTGCGTTGTGCCTCACTCCTCTGGTGCTTCCTCTCCCTCTGAAGCTATTCCGGTTATTTCCTCTGGAATTACCTCTCAAATTAGAAACACCTCTACTCGAGCCTCTGCCTCTAAATTTTCCGGAGCCTCGGTCTCTTAATGGATGGCCCTGGTTCGGTTTAAACCTTTTCATGGGAGGTTCATGGTTGTTTCGATATTGAAATGGTCTCTTTAAAGTTTGGGTGCAGTTTTCGCTGGTATGATCAGTGATCCTGTTGCAGGTGAAACAAGCCCACTGATTTGTTCCATTTAATGAACACTGGTCTTGCCAGTGTCCCCTTTTATTGCATCGGAAGCATTTGTCATTATTAGACTTGCCTTTCAACACTCTAACTCTTGACACTGCAACCTCTTTCTCAGTGAAGCTCCCTTTATTCACATCATTGTCCTCTTGAATTCGATGCATAGTTTTCCTCAGGGCCTCCATGTTCATTTCTTTTCCCGTTGTAGAAATGACAGCCGAGTCCGTTCGTCTCACTTCAGGCATGACTCCTATTATAGCCTGATAAAATGTTTAGCGCATCTCTTGTTCTGTGAGTTTTTGAGGATCGTCACTCATCTCATGTTCTCTGACGATTTGATCGAACCTCTCACAGAACTTGTGGACACGCTCGTCCTTATTCATCCTCAGATTATACAGGCGGGTTCTAATAGAAGTAGGTGTTGCACTCACTTCTCCCTTTCTACTTTCCTTCAGCCTTTTTAAGATATCCATTGGCTCAGTCATACCAAGGATTCTCTTGTGATATTCCTCATCAATGTGATTGATGATGATATCCTTGACTGAGTTCTTTCGCAGTTTCATCTCGGATTCTGAGATTCCAGATGGACCAGGCTGATTTGGATCGATAAGATCAAGCAACCCCCAGCTTATGAGTTCTGTATTTAGACAGTCAACCCATACCTCAAAGCTCGACTTAGAGGTCAACTTGTAGTGCCTCTGTATTTTGGGAGCGGAACTACTGCAACTCGGGCCCTCTTGAGGTTGCATAGCCATTCTCTGCTCTGGATTCTGCATAGCATTCAATTTTCGCTTCTCCGATTCAAGCATGTTGCAGTGAACTTTACAGAGAATGTTCACTACCTCTTTCAGCAGACCTGCAGTTGTTTGGTTCAGTGTATCACTGCAATTCATTGAAGTTGCAAACGCATTCACATTCTCAATGGTCGTTTGCAGCTCCTCTATATTTGCTACGTTTGTAGCACTGTCAGCTCCACCTGGGTTCTGACTCGCAGTTCCACTCATAACCTGTGTCTCAAATAGATTTGTGGTTGTTGTTTGCTCAGTGACTTCAGATTCATCAATAATTTCTCCTCGCCTGACTCTCATATACTCCTCATATCCTTGATATAAATTCTGATTGTTTCTGTTCCCCATTTTCGATTCTCTCTGTGTTGCCAGTATTCAAAATGGCGTCACCTTAGCGTCCTCTTTGTGTCCCAGGTGTTTAAAAATGGCGTGCGGCGTCCTCTCGGGAATGCAGCGTCCACCCACTAATTACTCACTTAAAGCTGCTTACACAATCCTCAAAAGTAAGCTCTTCCGTCTTCACTCGGCGTATTTTAGTCGATATTTGTATCGATTAAAAAAATACCACAATTTTAACTCAGTCTAGTCACCCAACGGTTCGTCGATCGTGAACCACGCTCTGCTACCATGTAGGACTTAAAGAATATTTATTGTATATTATAGGGTGACTAGGATTGATGTATAATCAAACTCACTTATACTGAACTCTATTTATTAAAATAAACTCTAGTGACTCTACTCTACTCTGATATCTCTAATCTGTCGAAGTACTCGCAACGCTCGCTCGTAATCGACTAACTGTACCGTTGTAGGTATGTCGTACCCCCCCGATCTAGGGGTAGAACGCAGGCGTTCGTTGCGCCACTCATATTTGGTTGTATCGACAAAGCTTATTCTTTACAAAAAATATAAAATTATATTTTTCCTTTATAAAAATAAATAAATTTGAGAAAATAAAGGTGTTATCAAGTTCTTAATTAATGAAGTGATATTTTCTGTATATTATCCCTCCTCTCCCTTTATTAGTGGGGGGATATTGTTCAAGAACAATACGAGCATTTCGACTTAATATACATCCACACACTCATACAACCAAAAAAAAAAAATTTTGTTTGCTCAAATGATGTTTTTGTACAATTTAGATCATTTTAAGCCATTTTAGGTAAAAAAAAAATTCCCGATACAATACATGCACTTTCCACTATTGTGATGCGGAGGTACTAAAAAAAAATTTTATTGGAACTTTGTGCCCATAATTTGACATAGTATTTTTGTATTTCTCTGTTAATTATTATTATTAAGGGGTCTGTAACGTGTGACGTGCACAAAAGTGAGTATTATACAAATTATTATAATAAATCTCAAATTACATTTTCTTTATTTTGGACCTGGAATTTTTAATTTTCAGGTAAACACTTGTTATTTTTGTGAAAACAAGGTATGCATTTGACTAATTTATCTTTCTTGTTTTTGCCTTTGGTATTGATGTCCACCAAAATTTCGAAAACATCACAGAATTTCTTTCGGTCAGTATTGCCACAAGTACCACTATCCTAAATTGGCGAACGCTTCTGATTTTTCTTTCCGCTACCGCAGACGGCTGCGGTTTCAGATTCCATTTTGTCATTCTCACAGGCACTTGTCGTAGTCGCGTTAGTCTCACTCATCATTTTATACAAGTATTAAAACCGTAACTATTACCTTTCTGTCTATTGCTGTTGGTAAATATTTGGAGCCAGAATCGGAGCCAAATGGCTCAACCGACATTAACTGAAGAGTCACTGTCACTCCTGGTGAAATAAGACACCATAGAATATTTCTTCTATTTCTCTATGACTACCCTTTTGTAATAATAACCTCACTTAACAAAACAGTGTAAAGCGAGCAACTGCACGAAGTCATTTGAGTTCGTCAGAAAACAAATAAAGATCGGGGAAGTTCGCCGGGGTATCACCGGTTAATCAAGAAATTTCAAGATCTTGAAATTTCTTGAGTCAAGACTAGATATAACACGTCAAGAAAACGTCAAGACAAGATTTTTTTTAAATTCTTGACTTTATCTCAAGACAAGACAAGAAGTTGTTATCAAGACAAGAATTCTTGTCTTGTCGACCCCTACTGGTTGGTGAAGATCATTGGATTCTTCGATGTTTCTATGGGTACCTACTCTTGTATGCCAATAGCCTTTAGTTGATATTTGTATGTTTATGACTTCCTACATTTCAGCAAAATCCATGATAACTAATAAAACTACTGAACGAAGTAATAATGTATAACTTAGTTATATTAGTTATACATTATTACAGGGGAATACAGGGTATTCAATTTGGATTGAGGAAGCAGGTATGTGTTTCCGATATATAACTTAGTATTGGTTCACTCTCAATATTTTAGGGGAGAGTTACCGACATGCCAAAATTTCTGGGACGTCAGGGACACAATTGTATTGATAGGTTTTGGGTGTAACCAAAACTAAAAGATCTCCATTGCTCTTTGGTATCCCAATGTTGTTAATCATATCTCTTGCTTTGGGGATCGAAGCCCTCAGTATGGACACCTATTGTCTGTTGAATCAAACGTCCGAACCTTAGTGACATCCCATATAAGAATGTAATTAAAATTATTTCCCCAAAAAACTACTCCAGTAACTACAGACTTGTCCACTCAAAATTTTGTCGTCGGACATAATGTTTCCGAAACGATGTTGCCATCTTCTGAGACGAAGTGTTACTAGAGCTTGCTATCTATCACTAAACTCAAGTTTAGGTTGATATTACCTTTAGTCATAAAACAATTAGTGAGAAAAATGAGATCTTAATACGGGATATATCATTATTGGGTAAAAAATATTTTCTCTCTAGATTACAAGTGTGTTCTTAGGTACAACTCATTGGAATATTTCCAAGCATTCACGTTGCATTCGAAAACAAACAACAAACCCCAGAATGTTTTATAAAGGTGTAAAGCTGATGTCTTTCAAAATGAATTAAATGTAACCCATTCTCATATTAACAACTCATTGTTCTCGACAATGGGAGTATGAATAAGGATTATGTCAATCCATACTTGAGTGTAGTAATAGATAGCATGCTGCGCCTCAGAAGATGAAAACATCATTCCCGAAACATACAAAGAGGACAAGGAAAATAAAATGGGTTCAAGCCCTGTGGACAGGAGCTTTCTGGCGCTCTAGTTCAAACAGACAAATTATATCTGGTATTGGTTTCTCAGAGTTGGGAATTATATCAATGTATTCATATGATAGAACTGCATCATAAAGGAAATTCAATTCAAATAATAGTTTATTTATCAAGATTAAATGAGCAATCATGAGAATGAGAACTGCACCACATTTTCATATTTTTTTTTTACACTTTGCGGTAATCTGGTCAATACAAAACTTCACATGCGTATAAAGGTCATGATTCTACAATTTGATGCTAAATTTCAGATAGATCGAGTGATCGGTTTCGGAAATATTCATAAAAAATATTTTTACTAAAATCGGCCATAACTCTTAAACCCCTTGATGGTTTTCGCCCATTAACGAACTTGTCCGAGATATTTACGCTCCAAAACCACCTTGCAATTTTCAATCCGCTAACTCCTTTCGTTCGAGAGTTATCGTGCCTACGGCCGGTCGGCCGGCCGGACAGAATCGATTTCGCACTCGGATTCTTGATCAGTGAGTCGAACCAAATCATTTGAGACCATTTTCAGCCAAAAATTCCAAAATTACAGACACTTGGGCAAATTGATAAGCACTCTGTTCCGAGGAACTAGAGCGCCAAAAAACAAGTTTCGTATGACAATTGCCCAAAACAGGTTTAAAGTACCTACAAATAGTAGGTATTCCATAAAACATGTATAAAAGAAGATAAGTAATAATGAATTACCTTGTAATCGATCAAAAATTTCCTGATCTACGTTCACCAAATTTTCTCCTCTCTCGAACTACAGAATTATGCTTTCAATATTTACGTAATATTTTCAAACATTTTCGGGTGAGGTCCCCGTTGCATCGCCAAAATACGAGTATTTCAACCCCAATATTCTTGAAGTTACAATATTCCCTTCTGTCAAGTTGACTTTATGACAATTCATACATAGAATATACATAGAATAATTATATCAATCTGTGAAATACGATTTACATTGAAATTTTGAAAAATCAAATCTCCGAAAGTATTAGCTTGTTAGAGTTAAAAATGATATGAATGGATTCTTATGATAAAACTGCTCATTAAAAAAAATTTAATTTGGAATTTGTTCTGTAACAAAATTTTTTTTTTGTTACTCCGAAACCATCTGTCCGATTTTGCCCAATAACGAACTTAGCCGAGATATTTATCCCCCAAACCTACTCTGAAAATTTCAACTCTCTAGCTCATTCCGTTCGAGAGTTATCGTGCCTACGGCCGGCCGGACGGCCGGACAGAATGAATTTCGACCACGGATTCTTGATCAGTGAGTCGAACCAAATCGTTTAAGACCATTTTCATCGAAATATTCGAAAATCACAGACATTTGGGCAAATTGATAAGCACTCAGTTCCGAGGAACTAGAGCGCCAAAAACGGGTAACTCCGAATTTTCATGTTTCGAGTGAATTGAATTTCTCTGTCCAAAACCCAATTCATACTGCTGTGGTACTTCAAAAGTATTGAACAATATCTACGATTGATCTCAAAGTAGGGATAAATGTCAACAAAACTATTAACTCCTGGAAAAAATATGTTTATTGAGTATTTTTTCAATCTCAAATAACAAACTCCTAAAAAACATGGAAAATCCCAAGAAAAGTGCTGTAATTAATTCCTCTTTGGGAAATTTTCATTAAAGATCTGGGCGTTGAACGGGGTAGTAGGTAAGGCGGGTTAAGTGGGAGAAGCGAGGAGCGAATGTTACTCGGTTCTTTCCTGGCAGCGCACGAAAGACCTGGTTTTTCCGCTGTACACCGAATGTTCACTCGATGTTTTGAGACATTTGGAGCCTGGTTTTTCCCCTGTACTCTTCATATGTCAGACGACAAAATTTCTAGTGGACAATCGTGTAGTAAGTTACTAGTACTCTGTTCATAATCAGTCCACAATTGACTCAAACTAGAATATTTTCCCAACTGTTTACCACTTCAAATTCCCATCAGACTCTATTTAGAGGTATCACAATTGCATCAGTCGAATTTAAAACTCATTCGGAGGAATTATGGAAGAGTTCGTTAGAATAATTAATGATAACCGGATTGAAATAAGATAGGATCACACTCGAATTTATCTCAAGTCTTTGATATTCCTCTAAAATGTCCGAGAAGCGAGAGGGGGTTTGGGCAAAGTCGTAAAATCTCGACTAATAGTTGATATAAGACAGGGATCTCTGTTTACTTCACCTGGTGTATATCTGACAAAGATGGAAAATAATCAGATATATGATTTGAGAAGGACAGCCTATGAAGCCGAACAAAAAATGGACAGGTAGGTTCGGAATGCCCCTTCAGAAGAATGAAGGTGAATATCGGGTAAAGAGTCAAGGTTCTTGTGTTAAAATCAATGAAGAAAATGCCTACATCTTCGAATGGTTATGAGAAAAATTAACTAAAGAAAACATGATAATTTTCAGGAGAGGTGTTAAGTTTATACAGGGTGTTCCACGACGAGAAGGACAGACTCTGTATGAGGTTAGGGGTATATTGATGAGTTTCAATATTACTCATGTTAGGACCCTATGGCTTCCCAATAGGATATATAGGAGGATTTATCGAAATGTGCCAAAACATTAAATTCTAATATTCTTTGTTCCAGGCGAATAGAGTGCCTATCAATTCGTCCAAATGTCTGTAATTTTCGAATTTTTGGCAAAGAATGCTTAGTTTCGAATCACTGATCAAGAATCCGAGATATAACTTGATTATGTCTGACCGGCCGTCAGCACGATTTCAGTCGAACGCAATTCGTTAGAGAGAAATAATTAATTTTTATTTTATAGATATTTTTCAGAGTTTGGGAGAGAAAACCCAGAAAGAAACCTTTTAATATTGAGTATACTTCCCACAGTATCCTTCAATGATTACTTTAAATTCTAATAAAATTGTTAAATAAATATGAGTAATACTAACATGTATATGCCAATATTTCTGAACAATCTAAACCCCAAGAAACGATGGGAACACGATGTGAATTGAGAAAAGTGAATTGTGAATGCAACGTTGTTGTTGGCGCTCTTTTTCCTCGGAACAGAGTGCTTATCAATTTGCCGAAATGTCTGTTACTTTTGAATTTTTGGATGAAAATGGCCTTAAACGATTTGCCTCGACCCACTGATCAAGAATCCGTGCTCGAAATCGATTCTGTCAGGCCAGTCCGGCCTTAACGGCCGGACTGGCCATGTGAAGTTTTTGTATTGATCGGGTTACCGTAAAGTGTAAAAAAAAAATTGAAAATTTTTAAATTTTGTTTCTACAATAACTCTCGAACGGAAAGAGTTAGGCAGTTGAAATTTTCAGAGTAGATTTGGGAGATAAATATATCGGTTAAGATCGTTATTGGGCAAAATCAGTTTCATTTTACATCACAATACGTTACGAACAATATAATGTCGAGATTATGCTTCAAATTTTAAACAATAGCTTTCCCCTAACGACATACGTATTCTGTGGTCCACTCAGTCGACTATATGGCCGGTCCGGCTTTGAACGATCGGAAATAATTAAGCTTGACTCCGAAGGTTTGAGACCATTTTTAGCCAAAAATTAATAAATCACAGACATTGTGACGTAATGACAGACACTTTGCTCAGAAAAACAAGTGTGCTTAGAAGCAGTAAAGGGAACCATGTCATTGGCGTACTTCTAGGATACTGCTCGTAGAAGGCCACGAATTGTTTCTGATTTCTGCATGTTTGGTAAAAATAACTTTTGAATATTTACTCTCTGAGATATTCAGGTTAAAGGAATTATGAAGCTTCACCAAAAACAATTTGCCTACAGATCAGGCAAATCCACGGTAGATTCACTACACCATCTTATTGTTGAGGTGGAGAGGACCTTCTCTGCAAAAGAGATCCTACTTGCTATGTTTGGTCATACTGAGGATGCTTTCGACAGTATACCTCCATATCGTTGCCTTAATAAGAAAATTGCCTAACTCATTTTTTTCTTGGACTTGTGAGGCGTAAAATGTTTAACTCCAATAATATTTATAGATCTCGTCAAGTCCTTTTTTGCTACTCTGGATTTACAGAATAATGAATAATTAATACATGATTGCGTAATCTATGATTTATTCAAAGATTTATCCAATATACATTCATTTTTGCTCCTCCTGTGAAATTATCCATTCTGTCCGGCCGGTCCGGCCAGCCGTAGGCACGATAACTCTCGAACGGAATGAGCTAGATAGTTGAAATATTCAGAGTAGGTTTGGGAGGTAAATATCTCGGCTAAGTTTGTTATTGGGCAAAATCGGACAGATGGTTTCGGAGTTACAAAAAAAAATAATTTCGAAATAAGTTTTTCTCAGGATGTAACTTCACCATAAAAACCCCTTGATGTTATTTTTAACTCTAAGAAGCTAATACTTTCGGATATATGATTTTTCAAAATTTCAATGAAAAATCGTACTTCTGTGTTTTCACAGAATGCGATAATTTTTTACATGACAAATTCCAAATGAAATTTTTTTCAATAAGCAGTTTTACCATAAGAATCCATTGACATCATTTTTAACTCTAACAAGCTAGTACTTTCGGAGATATGATATTTCAAAATTTCAATAATAAATCGTATTTCTACGTTTTCACAGAATGATATAATTATTCTATGTATGAATTGTCATAATGTCAACTCATTTTCCTGAGACATGATATTGTCTAATTTATTTCAGCAATCGTAGAATCATGAAAATTTAGATGGTCAATCCATATGATGATGGGAATGGTAATGGTAAGTTGATAATATTGCGTTCAGAACATCTCCAGTAAAAACAAAACTGGAATATTGGTGTATTGGAGTATTGGAGTGGATTTGAGGAAAGAATATATGTTATCGTTCATCATAGAATTGAGGAATGAATACCTCGGATGAGTTCGTTGTTGGGTAGAATTTGTCTATTGGTTTTGGATTGATAATTTTTGGCACTCTTGTTGAATTTAAATTCTTCTATGATGTTTGAATTCAGTTTCTGCTAAGATGAAGTTCTTTCATAAGAATCCATTGATATAATTCCCAACTCTGAGAAACCAATACTTTCGGAGATATACCTAATTTGTCTGTTTGAACAAGAGCGCCAGAAAGCTCCTGTCCACAGGGCTTGAACCATTTTTTTATTTTTTCTATTGGTTCATGTCAGAAGAACAAAATTGAAATAAATTACTATGCTAAAAATATCCCCTTAGTAAAATAATCAATAATCAACAATTATTTTCGCACGTTATTAGTGCTTATATGATCTCCAATGCATGGCTATACGACAATGTTCAATGTTTTTTCTAGATTTCCTCTCCCAAATTCTGAAAAATAACTATAAAATAGTAAAAATGTTGTCAGAAGTAGGCGATACGACACTTACGATAATACAACTTTCCTGTAACGTTTCAGAGCTTAAATCATACTTCTTCAATTAGGGAAAATCTTCAGAATTATTTGTTGTTGAACACTTATTCAGAAAGTGGTCCATTTGGGCGGAATTTCAGTGGAATCTGACAAATACATTGTGGAATATAGAGTAAGAAAAATTCTTATTTTTTTTTCTGATGAAATATTTTTAATTTGTTTTCTAGTACTACAATCCTCATGAAAATTCGCAAAAATTCCTGCGTTGGCATTGTCACCCATCCAGGTACTGAACTTGCCCTAGGCTACTTAGCTTACTATTCAGTATAACACCAACATATTCTTAGAATTTGATAGATCCTCACAGGAAGGTATTTCTTTCATCGTTTTATCTGACTTTGGTGTGGTCTATTTTTGTTGTGATTTTCCTGTATTTCCTACAATACCTATAGATCCAATCGAGTTCAAACCAAGAATTCTAATAAAAATAAGGTTTTAAAGGCTCTCGCGAAATTTCAACGATATTGGACGGATAGGTAGTTTCTGAGATACAGAATTTGTTTAAATATGTTGCCTTTCAATTTTCTAGTCATGTGATCCTCACAAAATTATGCATAAGTCTTAGGGTCAATATTTTCAACCAACTGCCGTGCTTCAATTCGATGAGATCAGTATTTTTCGATTTATTGGGAAAACAACCTTCCAGATGGCTATAATTCCGAAACTACTCTACGGATTTCGCCCATGATCTCACTAAGCCGACATATTTGGACTTCAAACCTACTCTGCAAATTTCAACCCTCCAACTGATTGCGTTCGAGAGTAATCAACCTGACGGCCGGCAGAATCGAATTTGACCTCGGATTCTTCGTCAGTGAGTCATTTGAGATCATTCTCGGCGAAAAATTCGAAAATTACAGACATTTGTACAAATTGATAGGCACTCTGTTCGGGTGAACAAGCGCGCCAAAAATTAGGTTCATTATTGTTGGTGATAATCGGAATATTAACAAGGTTTCTTTCTTGACCCACCGTTGAAGTCTCCTAGCTCAAATTGTCCACCTGAGCAGCCGGTAGATAAAGATGGGTTGATCGAGCATTCTTATTCGATTAATTTGGGGTCCAGCTCTCCGAGATCAAAAAAAGCCCCCCTCGCCCCCCTATCGTAAAACAATTTCTACCTGCAGCGGCCATTTAGAATCATCGACGTTCTCTTGGCTTCGGTAACAAAAACTCTCGATGGAGATAACGCTTGTCTGTACAGAGTACATGTGACCACTGCGTGAAGGTGTCTCAATTCTTGAATCTAACTTTCCTTTTCGTTTGTTATGTCTGATTTATTCACGATCAAATAATCCAAAAGGTAACACACTCGAAGAACCACTCAAGGTTGCCGTTTTATCTATTTCATCAGGTGTGTTCCTTTGGATACGGGGTTATTGGAACGGCTTATAGGTATATCAACTTACTGAATAATTTTCCCAAATATCTTATTTTTTCCTGCGAAAATAATTTTTCCTTGTTTGAGATTTATTAGGTACTGCATCAGCTGAAATCACAGTTCCAAATATCAAGAACGTTAATTACTTATTTTTCCATACTGGTTAAAATACAATAATTGATTACAAACATGTTCACCTGAATGTCTTAGCAGACAAAATTTTGCCTTGGTATTAATTCTTCATCAATGTAACAATTTTTTTAAAGCAAGCATAAATAGCCACGAGAGTTCCAGTGTTTTATGTCAAGGTATATGGTCACCTTCTTAGGTATAGTTAAATTTTCCGAAAAGAATGAATAATTTTGATTTTATTGAATTTCTAATGAACATTCATTACGCACATAATTGTGGTTCTTCCTAATTATCTAATAATATAAAATGAGTTTCTTCACTTCCAACTTTTGTTGATATAATACCATGCTTTTTCTCGAGCCCATAAAACTCATAGGTATATACGATCGGTTAATTTGAGGGGATGAAATTGGGATCTCCAGTTACACGATTTGTATTGAATACAGCCGTTGCCATTGTACACCTGAAGAGAACTTAAAACAGAGGCGGCTATACTTGCACACCTACGTATATTTGAAGACTTAACATGTGTACTAAATGGAATGGAATGAGACGGAATAAGATTCCACAGGGTTGCCAAAACTTATCAGGGATTTCACCCCTTTAGAATAAAATTACGTCCAAATAGATGCCTTGCGATTAATTTCACTGATGGAAATCTACTGATCACAGTTACTTTGTAATTGCTGGTTTGAAAGAATTTCTAGCCTGTGTATGGATACTTTGCGTATATTTAAGTAAAAATTTAGGTGATTTTGTATTAGGTACATTATTCGTATGTTAACGTGTGCTTTGGGTTTTGATTTCTTCAATCATCCCATAAACTATGGATTTTCCCCTGAAAATAAATTGTTTTGATATTGAGGAATCCAAAAAAAAATTATTTTTGAAATGTGACGCATCATCGCATGAATACATACGTAGGCTATAGGTACTGGAAGAAAATGTTTTCAATTTTATGGATGAATATTTCATTTATTCGACGATTAGAAAGTGTTTCTTTGGTCGAATATAACACGCAACGAATGTCACAGAGTACGGAATGAACATATGAGATGAATATGTTTATATATCCTGAAATCGCGATTAAAGAACGAAAATATGAGCAGGTGTTATAGTAAACAGATAATCGATAATAACCGTACATTTTAGTGGTTAGTCGTGGATAAAATCGAAACAACGAAGTCGAATCCTCAAATGCACTTGGTAAATCAAACTCGACAGTCTTTGGCAACGTCGCAGCTCACCAGAGGCCGGAGGCTGTGTACCTCGTCTGCGAAAGACTAAGCAAAGACCTGCGCATGCATACCTTACTCACCTGAAAGGTGGATTGTGTACAAGGACCAACAGTGTGGGTAGCGCGCTCAATATACCGCACCATTGTTCAGTTCTGTACCACCGCTTAACCACTGTAACGTCAGTAGAGTATTAGTACGAATCACCTGTAGACGCCTTTAGTATGTGATTGAATAAAGGAAGGCTGCTCGAATAATGATTATTGAATTAGTTATGGAAACGTGATGGATCCAATGATTTCGGTTAGTGCGAAGTGTTGTGAAAGGCTGATCTTCACGTGAAGACGCGGAAGGACAAACGCCTGATTCCAACATTTATCACTAGAATCACTCAATAGGTAACCATTTTTAGTATAAGACGAAATGTTAAAACAGGCATCACATGAACCTAACCACATTACTCCAATCACTTCTGAAATATTGCGAAGAACATGTCAAATGAACGTTTCTTCAATACATCACCGGCAAAATAACCTACTTTTCGTAAACATTCACTGTTGACAATTAAAATAATATAATTTCCGTGATTATCCCAGGTGTAAACGCAAACGCACATACAAACATAACCAAACAACTTTATGCCGAGAACTAGTGTTGTTTTCTGTTTAGATCCATGATTACAATAGTACCTGTTATTTGGGGCGCCAGTACTCAGACCTGTTCATCAACTATTGCTATGCACTTGATCTTGAATGACGTGAACGGTACGCCTCTACTAGTTTACCTGGTTTATAGAGGTAGTCATCAGGCTGGTTTGTACAAATGTTGTTTGGATTATCATTCATCACTGATGGTTTTCGTCCAGTTGTCGAATTCACTTTTAGAAGGAAAGGGTTAGTAGTGGCGCTTACTTATTTTATGAATCATAATCACCACTTCCACATCTCAACATCAGAGATTTATCTTTGTTTATCGGATTTTGAAACTATACCCATTTTTCGCCAATTCGGAATGCCTATATCGTTGTGCAATCATCTGAGCTTACGACATTCAACTCAGAGCGATATTTCATACAAGAATCTCAATCATTTGATGGAATCGTTTCTTAATCCTGATATATTTCCTTCGACTGCATAGAATTCCGAGTCAATGACAAATATCGTTTTATGTAAGTGCAAAACCAGCTTTAAGAATCGTACCTAAGCACCTCAAAAGAAATAATCACGCCCAGCTTCTGATTTGATGAAGCCTGAAGTATTCTATCGACCAATCAACGTTGACTTTCAAATCAAATCCAATCCAAAGGTACCAAAGCCATGTGTGGATGATACTCGTAATCTGATGCGCATTTAAAGAAGAAGAATTAATTGAATTGAGTTCGTTAGAGGTAGGAGCTCCTCTCGTTGCCATATTATGACAAAATGACAGCCTTCATTTGAATTCTGGACTCAGGTATTCTCTTGATGAGGAGATTGGCTAGCAATACAGTTTTCACAGAGAAATCATTTAGGTATATTCAATTTAACATTTTCACATTTTTCTCAAAAAAGTCCATAATTTATTGTAAACGATATACTTAATTATACACGTATTCTGTACAAATCCCACTAAAGAAATCACGTATTATTATATATTCACGTAGGTATCCGATTTCCATCTGAATTATCAAGTTGCTACACATAATTTTGACCATGATTTTACTGAATTTTAATAGACGATAGGGAGCTATCATTAAATTCATCATTCAATATTTTTTCATGCTCTTGCGTCCAAATCTCTGTAAAAATAACTATAAGTAAGTAAAAGAATTTTTAAATTCTTTTGAAGTTGCTTCTGCGTCAGAAATCCATTTTGTACACTAGATAAAGTACTTACAGAAGCAATTTATGGAACAAAATTGCCTAACAAACAGTAAAGAAACATCATCAAGGATAAAACCACTTTTCTGTAACGTTTCAGAGCCTAAATCAGACTCCTTCATCAGACAGTAAGTGAAAATCTTCAGAATTATTTGTTGTTGGACACTTATTCTGAAATTTGACTTCGAAAAAACATATAAAAACAGTTTCAGTTCGCAAAAAAATTATATGGTCAACTGAGCAATTTGCATAATGATTTTTACTGTACAACCTATTACAAGTCCACTACTAAAGTTTCCTTTTTATGTCATCAGAATCTTTGTTTACTCCATCATGTGATCTTCATTGATTGTACATACATGAACTGCTATTTTTGATTTATGTATGTCTTATGCATGAACAGAGAAAACAATTTATCAATTGCTCAGTTGAAATTGACAATATATTGCTAATTTTGTGGGAAGAAAGAGTTAGAAATTGCGGTAAAAGTTGTCCATCCCCTAACATTTACGAGACAGGGGTCACCCAGTCAAGTGCACGAAGATTGTGAAATGCAATATTTCCGGTTTATTTATCGGGTTAAGGTGCATTTCCGCTCTGCATGCCAAAACCACTTGAAATGTGGTTGGCACTATGGGCTCAGACACAATGAACAGGTTATATATAATAGTATTTGATTCATTCGGATGAACATCCTTCAGAAAATGAACCAGTCAGGTGCGTGAAATTTCTCGAAATATCTTTTGTGATTTTATGATAATATCTTTGATTCATCACCTATTTTAACCGTTGAATTTTGGAATTTTGATCAAATTAAATTGCTGCTTTGTTCTTGTTCTCAATAAAAATATTTTAAAATCTTCATTCTTTCATCGATGCATACGCCAATTCATTTCAAATCTAGTATAATTTCCTTGTTGATACAAATTTAGTAGTTTCCTTGTTCATCCATTCCTTCTGAACATATTGTATATTCAGTAATGTTTATTTGTATATGACTTTATTAAGTGAGAAGTATTTTGATGAAAGTCTGTATTTATTATCACAAGACAACATTGGAAAGACATTGACATGTTTTCCTTCGCCGCAATATTCTTGGAATTATGATGCACTTAACTCCTACTGAAATCAACCACTGAATAAATTCCGTTGTCATCAACCGAATGACAATAAGAAAATTTCAAGAGCATCGACTTGACGTCGGGACTCACGGGAGTTCTAGATCATTTGTTCAGTTGATGATGAATGTTGATTTGTTTATCTCTATTCGAATTTAGTAGCTTTCTTATTGATCAGCTCTTTCTGAACATACGGCATGTTCATAAACGTTTATTTGTATACGACATTAAGTGGAAAGTATTTTGATGAAAGGAGGTATTTTTTCTCACAAGCCAGCATTAGAAATATGTCAAATAAACTCCCTTCCCTTTATGTACCTACATACTGCATTTGAGCAAATCCCGGCTGTTATTTTGTGAGGTTGTGAAGTTTTCACAATTAATTTTTTCTTCAATGATACGACTGTCGTGAGATTTTGCATGAACAATGAAATCGTAACTCTACACCTAAATACCAAATTTCAACTCGAATCAGTAGATTTGGAAATACTGGGAATACATATCAAATCAAAACTATAAAGTTATCAACAAGATAATATATATGTACTACAAAAATAAAGCATTTTAAAAGTAAAAATAAACTAAGTAACCATTTATGGATACTTTAGGTGGTAAAGTCATAATTAAATGGTTTCTTTCTGGGTTCTCTCTCTCAAACTCTGAAAAATATCTATGAAATGAAAAATGTTATCATTTTGAAATTGCTTCTGCGTTAGAAACACTAGATATTCATCAGAAGCAATATATAGAATAATGTTGCATAAAAACAGTAACGAAACAACATCAACGATAAAACAACTATTCTTTAACGTTTCGGAGACAAAATCAGGCTCCTTCATCAGAAAATAAGTGAAAATTTTCAGAACTTTTTTTCGTTACTTTTTATTCTGAAATTTGTCACAAATATAGAGGGTTTTCTATCGCAGAAGCAATTTCAAAGTAATACATTTTTTATTTCATAGATATTTCTCAGTCTTTGAAAAAGGAAAACCATTTAGTTAGAATAAACTACCAGGTATTCCAGGAAACAAAGAATTTTAATATAATATTTGCAACGGTACCATAATTCTCCATTTTTCAAAATCTTTACTTATCAAACATGCATTTTCCTCTTCTGAATATTCAGAATTATCATCTCACATATTATTTTCATTGGCAGATGTTCAATCTTTATGTTTTTTTTTGATTATTTATTCTTGATCTTTAATTTAGTATATTCCTTGATTTTTTCTCGGATTTTCTCCGGTATATTCTGTCACTTGAGACATGGTACATTGCTTGTTGAAACAGATTGTTTTCTTTGCGATGTGGTGCCATTTTTTCTATATTTCTTCACTCAATCGATCCAATAACGCTGTTTAGTTTTCAGAATGTATACTTTTTCCTTTCTCAAGATAATCAATAAACAAAATATTATGCACATCCCAGAATACAACCGAACTAAAGATGGGAAGCGCAACCTAGGTTGAAAATTGCTATCTCTTTCCGTTCTGAAATTATCGTGGCAACGGACGGCCGGCCGGACAGAATCGAATTTGACCTCGATATGATCATCAGTGAGTCGAAAATGATGACACGCTGTTCCCTTGAACATTCGTTAAAAAATGAACAAATTCGAGATGTTCCATAGAACATACATGAAAAAATTGATACAATATGAAGAATCTCAACGCTCCATCTACATTTGAACAAACGGAAATTTCGATCGTAGGATTTTTAACAGAACTAACCATATAACTTTTCACGACATTCGAACGCCACTGTCCCGAATTCTAAACTGTCGTTTATGCCCCTTTCAACATTCGAAAAGGCATTTCTAACCGAAACAATAGTTATTAAAAATTATTTATGCTCGATCAGGAATTGTCGCGTAAAATATTCCAGACACAATACCTCGATATTGCGGGTGTTGGCCAAGATCAGAACTCATTCATAAACAGCACAGGATTTATGTGATGACCCATGCTAAAGAAATTGTAGTAGAAAGAACCAGACCAAACAATATTTATGTTGTATTTCATTGTTCTAACTCTTTATGACTAGTTATTTACGAGTCTCTCTTCATTTTCAGGTCGATTTCCAGACCAAGGCGTTGAGACTTTTCGTCACACCTCAACAAATGAACATTTCAAAGTTAAATTATATAGCCATCAAAGTGCCATAGTTTACAACGAACTAGAACTCGAGTGCAATACGCGTACAAGTGAACTTTCTGTGATAAAAATCTTCTGTTGCCATAATGACAAGAAGAACCGTGGAAGATTCGTCGAATGCTCAAATCGAGACAGAATCGCCATTGATGTCTCCTCTACCCCCTCAGGCGTCCCCTGCCAACCGCTCACCATTGATTGAGAGCCCTCAGTCGCCAGCCATGCTTGCCACCATGACACCAGTGAATGTTATGGAGCTCAAAAAGGAAATCGAAGAAAAAAGTGCCATGGGAAACGGTAGTCTTTACGCTCAGGTCAAAACCGAAGTTATGTATGATAAAAATGAAGAACTTTATGCTCACCACCATGCCATTCATGATAAGAATGACACACCAATAGACCTCATTTACGAAGATGGAAACAAGACTGTCATCTATACTACTGCACCTGACCAGAAGGGCATAGAAATCTATTCAGCAGATAACTCTGGAGAAATCACTATTAACAATCTCAGTGCTCATCAGATTCAGGGGCAACACCAAATTACTGATGTCCTCATTGAGGGAAATGCTCAGGGGTTGGTGGGAAGTGGTTCAGATTCATCAAATACTCCGCCTGGAACTGTTTCGGTAGTTCTTCAAGGAAATAGTCAAGGATTGTTGCAGTATCCACAGTCCCAAGTTCCTGCTACAACCGTTTTGGTGCTTTCTGAGCTTGTTGAAGATATGGGTGCAGTTCCTGTCGTTGGATTAAGGTAAAATTTTCTTTTGTAATATTTTGAATACCTTGAAAAACAGTTTCAATCGGATAGACCCATAGATCTATAGATAATGACACTTGAGTTCTGTTGTGTGTATCAATAAGTAGGTGATATTGTTCTTCAATATATACTGACTGACAAAGAAAATGCAACACCTAGAAGGAGCTGTTTAAATTTAAATTTTTTTTTGGTAAAACATAGATAGTATAGCAAGGAGTAAATTATTGAAATTTTTAGAAGAAAAACGAAGGGTTTACAATTTTTTTTAATGAATTTGTTAATAATGCGTTTGTTCACCGCGATTATCTATACACTCCCCAACACGTTTTGGCTGGATGCAATGAGATGGTATTTCTTCTTGAGGGATACTATCCCAAGCTACCTGTAGTTCATGTATCAGAGCCGCCAAAGTCCGTGGGGGCTGGGGTAAATTTCCAAGCCTTCTACCCATGATGTCCCAAACATGCTCTATGGGCGAAAGATCGGGGGATCTGGGCGGCCATGGCAAAAGATTCACATGGGTCGCTTCAAAAAAGTTTAAACTAACTCTGGCCACATGAGGTTGAGCATTATCTTGCTGAAATATTGGATTCTGGAGCCGGTTAAGGTAAGGGAGAACATAAGGCTCCACTATTTCTTGAAGGTAACGCATTGCTGTCATGCTACCTCGAATAAAGACTAAAGGTCATACCCCATACCATAACGCCTACTGTCCGGTGTACATGACGCTCAATATCAAACTGAGGTTCACGTCTTTCTACCCGACGTCGTCTAACCCTTCTTCGGCCATCATGTGCACCCAGGGAGAATCGAGGTTCATCAGAAAAGACGACCTGATGCCATTCCATTCCACGTTCCAATGTTGACGTTCTCTTCACCACTGTAATCGTTGCCGGCGATGCTCAACCGTCAGAGGTAACACAAGATGGGGTCGATAATGCTGCTTCGTTTTTTCTTTGTTGCTCGTTTTTTCCTTTTACACCGTCCTGTTCTTATACTCCTCAGTTTCTAGTTAGAGCACAATCTGCTGTCTGGTTAGAAAAGGGGTTCATTAAACCCGATGGCTAGGACAATGTTTGTTTGTTTGTTTGTTTCATACCTACCCATTTGTTCCTTAATTTCCTAATCTTGTTGAGATGGCGATGAAACTGATATCGAAGGTTAAAGAGCTTTGCTCAGGCACCATTCTATTTCTGTTGAGCTGTTACAGAATGGACTTCTTCTCCTAAGCACTCATCAGCCAAAGATCGAGTTGTCGCAAATCGGTCTCAAATCGATAAATCGGCAACTTTACTTGTGCCCCTTCGACGTCCGGAGCCTACTCTTCTTCGATTTTGGGCATTATCAAACCACGCTTGACAACATCTCATAACAGTAGTTGGATTTCTGTTCGTACGGTTAGCGATTTCTCGAAATGACAACCACGCCTCCCGTAGACCAATAATTCGACCTCTTTGAAATTCACTTAGCTAGCTATAAATTCCGCGTACACGTGCTCTAGGCATTTTAACAACAACTAAACATCGACTTTGGATCTCCTCGAACAGCTGGATTGTTGTAAAATAAAAAAAAAAAAGCAATTACGACTACAATATGTTAGTAACGAAAAATGTTTACATGAAAAACCTTCACGATTTTTTTCTCCAAATTTTAATAATTTACTCCTTGCTATACTATCTATGTTTTACCAAAAAAAAAAATTAAAATTTGAACAGCTTCTTCTGGGTGTTGCAGTTTCTTTGTCAGTTAATATATTTCAGAAAAATTATTGATTCGGCATCGCGAAGTATCTATATTTAGTATTTTCACAATTTCCCAGGATTATTTTTTGTTTTAGGCATTTGCAGAATGTGAGCATCAAAAGTATGGAATAACCTATTTATTTTCTTCCCTTTCAGGAATATCGAAAAATTGTTTCACAGATCAAAGTAATTTTTCAAGGACCATTTTCCCGTAACTCTTATTGTTCTACAATTTTCCGTTGCTAAGCAGTGACGTCATCGATATTTTTTTAAATTAAAAAACCCTATTTTTTGTCATGGGTATATCATAAAATTCTGAATTCTCGAGATATTAATTTTTCAAATATTTAAATTAAGTCTTCATCAAATAAACATATTTTTATTACAAAATCCATTCTAGTATTGATACTGAAACAGACAAAAAAATTTTTTACACCATCTGGATGTCTTATTTGTTCGTAGTACCTACTTGCCTACTGTGAATATTGCAAAGCGTTGGAATTGATCGTAGTATCTGAATTTAATTCGAATAAGTTCGTTAACTTTTGATCTACTGTCAAAAACTGAACTAAAAATCTTCCGGCGTTTATCGACATCGAACAGAATAGAAATTCTAATTATTAGGGGTTGTGGAGATATAACATCGAGTAGTTGAAACTGAGGATTCGGGAGTCGGGACGAAATAACAGCAATACAGGCGGAAACTCTCCAAAATGTTTGTTCCGAGTTTCAAGCTCGATTGGCTAACTGTCAAGAAGTGAATGACCATCAATTTGAACACTTAATTTGATAATTCTTGTAAGTTATGAGACCATCAAGTATCGTTTTTGCAATAAAAATGAGACTTCATTTCAAAATTTGCACATGTTTTTCAAATTAAAAAAAATAATATCTCGAGAATAATTGACCCTAATGGCGTTACATATGCATTACAGAATTGAGAATTTTATGAACTATTCCTGACAAGAAGAAAAAATAGAGGATTGCAATTTAAAAAAAATATCGATGACGTCACTGCTTGGTAATGGGAAATAGCAGAATAATGAGAATTATGGAAAAATGTACGAAAAGTAAATCAATTTGACCTATCAAACCATTTTTGACTATTCCTGAAAGGGGAGAAAATATTTTGGATGGTTTGCTATTTTATGTGTGTAAAATAACATTTGCATGAAGTTGATCAATCTACTGAAAATTTTTATTTAATACGTGAAATCCTACTTCTTATGTGTTCCTCTCTGTTTCGAGCGACCCAGGGAACCAGAATATTCAAACTTGTACTAAAGGGTATTTTGTATTACATCCTACGCCAGCCCAACTTCAATAGTTATTCCTCGAATATTTTTAATTTATTTGAGCTTTGTTCCTTTTTTTGAGTTGTTTTCAAGAATGCACTATCTTTTTACTTATAATCAATAGAAATAGCTTAGTTGATTGCTGCTATTTCTGAAAAATTAGATTTTTATATTATTCTAACTACTACAATCGTTAAACTTTGACCTTTCAAAATAATTGAGGATATGTCTCTTCTTTCATTATATTAGTCGATTTCATTTACGATATCATTTACCAGAAAATCTATATTCTATCGAAAGAATTGAATTAAAATTCTCGACATTCTTGCGAAGTATGAAAATATTATGGAATTACAATTTCATATTTATTGATTCATACTAATAAAATAATGATAATTCGGTATATGGCTGATTCCTAACAATTATGTTTTTGTTTCCATCCAGTTTATAATTATTGTTTTCGAAATTTTTTGAACAATGAAAACATCTTACATATGGACATCGGTTAAAACAAAACATAACAATGATATTATCATATTTATTTTTTGCAATCCAGAGGATCACCAATGTGCCTAAACACGTTGTTTATATCCCGACATTACCTCACTAACCTCTAGACAAGATGTAGAATTGACATCACATCTACTTTTGTGCCGAGAATTCTTATTTAATTCCTGAAATTGTATATGGTTTTATTTCTGACTGATTTTCGAATGCGAATACTTTTCGATATTTCAGAACTGATTTTTTTATGTCTGTAATTTCCGATTGTTTTGAGGAAAAAGGTCTCAAACGATTAGGGTCGATTCACTGATGAAAAATTCGAAGTCAAATTCGATTCTGTCCGGAATGCCAATGTGCAAATTTTTGCAAAGGATCGTATCACTAGAAAAAAATATAAATTTCAAAAACCTTCAACCACCATTTTACAATCTATAGCCGGATTTTAGCCCTATCGGCTTTTTATTTTGGGAATTATTGTGAAAATGAAATTTCGAACTGTTACTTCTTCTGAAATTTCAAATCATATCAAAATAGTAACAACACCTCGATAGCCGAGAGGTTTGCATCCTCACCTGTCGCGCAGCAGATCCGGGTTTGAACCCCCGCACTATTTATTTATTTTAAAATATGAATTCAGTTGATGAAAAAAAAAAAAAGTTGGCGAAAACGTCATAAAATGACGGCTTGATGGTTCACGAAGTATTTCATGAGGGTGTGAAGCGTAAATAGACAAGAGAAGATGCGCTATTCTTTGGTGCGCTTGTTCCCCTGAACAGAGCGCGTATCAATTGCCCCAAAAGTCCGTAATTTTGGAGGTTTTGGCCGAAAATGCTCTTCGATGTTCCGATAACTCGATAACGATAACGATAACTCTCGAACCAAAAAAGTTGAAAATTTCAGGAAGGATTGGAATTTAAACAACCTTTTTGGAATATTTTTTTTTTTTCAATTGGAACTTTTTCAAAGAATCAATAATTATTATTGATTGGCATATTATGGAATATTATTTCTCAGAAACGGTGTATGTGAGGGTATAGTTAAGAGGATTGCCGAAGAAATTCAATTAATAAATGATTGAATGTAAGGGGTACACGGGTAAATAAGGAAGCTACGTTGTAGAATGTACCTACATAAATTGAAAAAATATTGCAGTATTGCAATATTATAAGAATAATGAGTATAATCAACATATCATGAAATTTTTATCATGGTGTTTATTCACATCAACTAGCATTCAAAAAAAGTATATAAACATTCCAAATTCTTTTGGAATTTGAATGGATAGAAATGTAGCCAGCCTTTGTTAATAATTCACACCTATTCATTTATGATATTGAAGCGTGTAAAGAGAAGGAACAATAAATGCTCCATTTCTGAAAAAAATTGGGCATTCACCAGAGCTGGCCAACTGCGCTCAAAATTCGAGACAGAAGCCCCAATAGCTTTGTCTCTCTTTGGCGCGCGTGTTCACGTTGGCTAATTTGAATTGATTGATGAGGGCTTCAAGCCCAGTGGGTAGAGCGAGCCGGAGATCTACTCAGAGGTAGTGGACACCATTCAATATCGTGTCAAAAAATAACAGTGCTGTGTCTAAGCTGGTGTAAGGACAGAGTAACAAAGTCGACAAACAACACAACTGAATCTCCTTATTCGCACAATCTCCTAGGAGCTTCTGAGGGATCTCCTTGGGGAAGACCTAAGAGAGTCAGTAAAATCATAATCATGTCTATAGCAGTCTCTCAACTTTGAGAAAATTTTTGAAAAACAATTTAAAATTCCACACATCGTTCACCCATTTATTCAATTGCCACCGTACATACACATCTACAGGGTTGGGATAAAGTATGGAACCAAGTAAATAACTTTTAAACGAAAAGAACGATATTTATGAAAATTTGCAGGTAAATGCAATGGAACAAAATGCACATTTTTTTGTTAATAATATAATTCCGGTTTAACCAGAAATGCCATCAATTTCTTTAATTCAAATGCGACACCCTATATATTTTTACAGATTTTGAAAGGTATTGTTATTTTAAATTCATACATACTGAGTTTAGTGTAAAAAAAATTGTAAAAACGAGGAATACAGCACATTAATCAACTTCCTTTGAGTTTTTTGCGTTAGAGCAAAAAACTATTTTTAGATAAACTAATTGATGTTGTTTGTATGCATAGTAATAAATAAATGAATACTGTTTAGTACGTCTTTTGTTCTCCAAGTGTCAAATTCTAATTCACGGAAATAAATTTCTCAATTTAGAATGGTTCAATTAAGTGAAAAAGAGCGTATTGAAATTTTGATGATGATCAGTTATGGTGATCGTGTTAGAACTCATGAAGAAGTGTGTCATATTTTTAATAATTTGCATCCGGAGAGAAATCCTATATCACGCTCAACAGCAACTAAAACACTACAACGTTTTAATACAACTGGGATCGTAAAAAAATTGCTAAAACCTGAAAGACCGCGGACTGCAACGAACGAAACTGTTAAAAAAAATATTGCAATCGATTTAGAAGAATCACCTCAAACTTCCACCACAAATTTGGCACTAAATCAGTCGACGTTCTGTAGGAAAGATATTAAAAAGTGAGAAGTATCATCCGTATAAGGTACAGTTGGTTCAAGAATTGTCAGACGATGATTTTGACCGACGGCTGCAATTTTGCAAACGGCTTATGGACATCTGTAATGTCCACGAAAATTTTGCTTCTAACATAGTTTTTTCCGATGAGGCAACTTTTTGTTTAAATGGAACAGTTAATCGCCATAACTCAAGGTATTGGTCAAATGAGAATACTCATTGGATTCATGAAGCACATACCGAGCATCCACAGAAGTTGAATGTTTGGATGGGAATTGTCGAAAGTAGGCTTATAGGCCCATTTTTTATCTACGGAAACTTGAATGGTGACAAGTATTTGGATCTACTAAATAACGAAATTATTCCTGCATTCCAACAGAATGGGCAATTACCATAAAATGTTTGGTTTCAACAAGATGGAGCACCTCCCCACTATGATAGACGGGTTAGGGATTTTCTGGATGCGAATTTTCCATATTGGACGTAGAGGATTCATAGAGTGGCCTGCTCGTTCTCCAGATCTTAGCCCGTTAGATTTTTTTCTTTGGAGTTATCTAAGATCACGTGTTTACGTTAGACGACCAACAAACTTACAGGAATTGAGACAAAGAATTATTGATGAATGTGAATTAATATGTGGAGAAGTCTTGGAAAGAGTGACTCAAGAATTTGTTAATAGGATGGCATATTGTCAGCAAGTAAACGGCGAGAATTTTGAACATTTGAAGTAATTTTGTTTCTCATTATTCTAAAATCATGAAATGTACACCTATTGTACAACTAACAGTGAGTTATTCCCCGTTTCTAAAAATTTTTTGACACTAAACTTAGTATGTATGAATTCAAAATAACAAGCTCTTTCGAAATCTGTAAAATATATAGGGTGTCCCATTTAAATTAAAGAAGTTGATGGCATTTTCGGTTAAACCGGAAGTATATTACTAACAAAAAAATGTACATCAGATGCATTTTGTTCCATTACACTTAACTGCAAATTTTGATAAATATCGTTCTTTTCGTTTAAAAGATATTTACTTGGTTTCATACTTTATCACAACCCTGTATATTCAAATTAGTAGTACATAAATATGCTAGCGACCACTATATTAAGATGAAACACGTGTGGGAACTGAAGACGAATGTTTGTTTACCAGATATGATTTTCCGTGTAGGAAAACAACTGAAATAATTCGCCCAGTACAGAAGTTCAAAATTATTGAATATTTTTTGAGATTCCTAGTGGTCTGTTCTCAGTGAAATTTTGCACACCCTAAAAGATCATTATTGGTCATCGAAATGCCAAAATTGAACTCAATCCTACATTTGGTTTCGGAATTTCAAGCTGGTTGAATATTTTATGAATTTTTTCTAGTCACGCTATCTTCACGAAATTTTGCAAAAGCGTTTGCTTTGCAAAAAGTGTTGGCATCGAAGTACCGAGTTTCAAATTAATTAGATCAGTATTTTTCGAGTGATCGTGAAAACAAAATACTCAAATTTTTGAATTTTTTTCCAGTTTATAGTCATGCGGTTAATACAAAACTTCGCAGGTATATAAAAGTCGTGATTCTACAATTTGATGCTAAATTTCATGTAGATCGAGTGATCGGTTCTGGAAATATTCATACAAAATGTTTTAACTGAAAATGGCCATAACTCCGAAACCGCTTTGTATATTTTGGCCATTAACGAACTCAGAAGAGATATTTACCCTCCAAACTACCCTGCAAATTCAAACACTCATTTCGTTCGAGAGTTATCATGCGAACAGCCGGACCAGCCGGACTGGCCGGCCAGACGGACAGAATTGGATTTGATCCCGGATTATTCATCAGTGAGTCCAACTCAATGGTTTGAGACCATTTTTGGCAAAAAATTCCAAAAATACATACATCCAGGCGCGGAACACACGCGCAAAAAGGGACCAAACGTTGCGTATTCAATGGAATTCAATTTTATTCAACTTTCATGTTGTAATATTGATCATTTAAACTCTAAGGTTAGGAAGACTAATTGAATTTCAACTAATTAAATATATTTCCCAGTATTTCTCAAGGATTTTTCCCTGAAATGGTAATCACTGTTTATATTTCAATTGGTCATGTGCAAGTAGTTTTCATTTTGAGGCTTCTATGGTAGTGACATAAGTTTTATTCATATAAACTTAAAGATATAAATAACAGAGAAAGTTACAACGTGGGTTCTGGCGACTTCTATAACTGCTGCTAATATAATGGAGCTCTTGATTTATCCTAATATTCGCAATAAAAGTGTTCTCTGTTATAATAGCAAAATACACAACCTGTTTCATATTATATTTATTAGATATGCAGGTGTAATTTCCATGTACAAATTATTTACTAGGGATCCGAGTGAACCAAATAATAAAAAGTGAAACTCTCTTTACTAACTTAGATGTGATATTGTCCTGGATTCCATATATTTTCATACGAAAATTCCATTGCATATATAAATGAAATTTTGCAGGATCTTGATTTCAAGTTAGCTACAACTACAATGACCACATCAAAAAATTCAACTGAAATCAAATACTCTAACGATGAACCTTTCAAATAAATAAACTGTTATTGATATTATCTGGTAACATTTCATCTGACAGGTCATTATTCAAAAGAGTTGCGACAGAATATACCTTGGTTTTTCATGCCAGGAATTTATGTATTTAATGACTGTTTCGTATTCTGATTAATAAGTCTTAATTTTATTGAACCATGATTCCAATTTCTTCTACCTGTTAATATCTTCTGAATATACCTATTATTATGTGCATTTTTCTCGATCAACTGGATACATTTTTTGGGACCAGTGGTTGGGTGTTGTTTAAATTATTTATTTATCAGCGGAATAGAAATGGTGATTTTGAAAAATGACTATTTTTGCATCTCGTATAAGGATACTGATGTTAATTTTTTATATTTCAATTAAAATTTCTATTAAAGGTGAATCAATTGAAACGTCCTTAAGGAATTTCGTGTTTATTCCTTCAGGAATTGAATCGATAAGAAAAATAAAAATATTATATCATCATAAAGAACTAACATTCAATTGAAACTAAATTGTTTGAAAGAAATATTACTACAAGCGAACTGTATTTATTAGGATCAAATAAAATATTCTAGAGATATATTATTGCTTCACAATTGTACGTATAGGTTGGCACCGACTCCACGAATTTAGTGAAATAGTTGGGTATCGATTGAATTATAATCCCTTAAAGTATTAGTAGGTATATGTATATGAAGAAAAAAAAATTATTGAGAAATGATTTGTTATGAATATATGGTTATTTCACGCTTTTTGATACTCCAATGAATAAAAAAAATTCATCTCGTTTAGATTCAGGTCAACTTCATTCGGATTTTCCTATAGAATATGGGCCAATAGTGAATCAACAATATTATTCCCCATGAATTCCGGCCCACACATTTATTTTTCATGACAACTGCGTGTGTGTTGCCCGAAATTAATTTGTTTTTGTATAACTCCAGTGGCGAACGTTGTTTCTATGGAGGTGTCCATTGAATTATCGAAATAACTATTTTGAAGTATGAACGATGCCAAACCTGTCAATTCTCCATGATGTCGCAGTGCCATTCTTCCGTCAGGGTTGTCTGTAGCTAATTGTAGTTGGTATAGTCTGTGTAACAGACACTGATCTGTATCAGCTAACTGAAGTCATCCAGAGAATTCTGGACTATGAAGAAATCGCAATGTGTGCATTCCTGGATATATCTGGGGCCTTTGACAACACAACACGTGTGTCCGTTAAAGAAGCACTCGAAAGGCGAAGAGTGAATAAAACCATTATAAAATGTATGTAAGAGCAGTCAAAGCCACTCGTGGAATACCTCAAGGGGGAGTAACGTATCCCCTTCTTTGGAGCCTAGTAGTGGACGAGATCCTCCACAGGCTTACGGAGCTCGGCTTCGGGTGTATAGGCTATGCCGATGACATAGTCCTAATGATCAGAGGTAAATCCGAGGGCACCTTGTGTAACTTACAACAGGAGGGACTTAGAAATATCGAGCAGTGGTGCTTGTCAGTGGAACTGAGCATAAACCCGAAGAAGACCACAGTGGTTCTGTTTACTCGGAGAATAAAACTTCCAGCTGTGAGATCCCTCTTTTGGAGATATTATAGAATGGAAGTCTAAAGTTAAATATCTAGGGGTAACACTAGATAGTAAACTTCTGTGGAATGGGCATGTTGAAATCACTGCTAGCAAAGCAATAAATGCTTAAATGGCGTGCAGGAGTCTAGGTGGTAAGACTTGGGGCTGCAACCCTATGATACTGCAGTGGATGTACGTTATGATTGTGAGACCTATAATCACGTATGGGACAGTAGTCTGGTATACAAAATCAATCCAGAATAGCAGGAGGCAAACCCTCCACAAAATACAAGTACCCTGTCGTACCAGGGCACTTGAGATGATCAAAAACCAAGAAGCCATTCTCAGAATATCTAGGAAAGGAACAGGTAATGAGAGTATTAAAAACCAGGAAGCCTGGTCCTCTCTTACCAGGTACATTTCATCAGCCAATCCTAGTGACGAAATTATTAAGAAAGTAAGCATCGAAAATCGACTCCAAAAAGTTCGTCCGGACCTTTGACACTATCAGATCCAAGAAGTATATGAAGCCCAGTAGAAACAGCTGCACCTCCTCACTGGTTTGCTCACAGGGCACTGCTGTCTTAGGAGGAATATGATGAGATTAGGGCTAGCAGAAACTGACGAGTGCAGATTCTTTGGGGAGCAGGATGAAACTCCTGAACACCTGATTACGGAATGCCTCGCCATCTCAAACCAACGCAAGGATGCTTTGGGCAAGAAATCTGCAGGAGCGAGGACGTAGCCTCCTTGAAGCCATCCCAGATACTGGAGTTCATCGGAACTCTGGAACTGGAAGGCGAGCTGTAGATGGTGATATCGATAGCTCTGACGGGGTGGCACGATAGACCTTAAGGTCGCAGTGCAATGTTACCCCCTACAACAAAATATGCACAATATACAATATACATAGCCTGTGTAATCCTACTTGAAGAAGTCATTAAAAATCAGTTACAGTTGTTACCTTCGAAATTTCGCTTCCAAGGGCGACCGCATTAAGGTACTTACTAGATTTGAAACTAAAATTGACGTCAATGGATTGTATTGTTTTCTAATGTCAAAGCGTCGAAATTCAAAAGAACAGCTATAACCGTTTTTTGATGACTTCTTCAAGTGAGGTTTTGACGCTTGTCCATTGAAATCAGCATCAGGAGTCATCCTAAAAAAACTGCAGATGAAATAAATTTCTAAATTCTTGCTTGTCTTGGAAAAGGTGTACAGGCATAAATTTTGGATTTCTTAATTCCTCCTTGAATCCTTTTTAGGAAATTGAATTGCTTTCAAATCGACTTGATGAAAAATCATTTACGGTGATCTAATCAAAGCAAAACAAGCTCCAATTCGATCGAATATTTATTTTCTGAGTTATTAAGGAAATAATATTCCAGGTGGGTATAACTCGGAAACCGTTAGACCGATTATGCCCAAATCGAACTCAACTCTCCCTTTCGGATAGGCAACCTACCCTGAAAATTGCAAGTCCCTATCTCCTTTCGTTCGAAAGTTATCGAGGCAACGGTCACCCATCTACTGAACTCACACAAGAATGCTCGAATCTCCAACAATATTTAACCGATCGTATTAAAACTTGAAACTTGGCAGTAGAGTTAGGTTATGAAGGCTCTTACAAAATTTCAGCAATTTCAAACGAATAGTTACTGATATATAGAATTTTTTTTGTTATTTTCAATGATTTATTAAAAATTTTCTACAAATGCTATCCTCACCAAATTTTGCAAACATATTCGCGTTGGCATTCTACAAGTAATAACCATGTTTGAATTCAATCGGTTCAGTATTTTTCGAGTTAATGAGGAACAAAAAACCAACAAATTTCAGAAAATTTCAGATGGCTATAATTCTAAAACCATTTGGCCGATTATGCTCATAAACAAACTGAAATGTCGCGTTCTGGTGCACATCCTAACCTGAAAACTTCAAATCGCTATCTCATTCCGTTCTCAAGTTATCGTGACAACAAAAATATTTTTTAATAATTTTTTAAAAATTTTCTAGCCACACGATTCGCACAAAACTTCAAAAACGTGATTAGGTTCATATTCTACAACTACCCACCAAGTTTCAATTCGATCGGATTTATATTGGTTCAAAACAAAATTATTACTCGGAAACCACTGGGCCGATTATGCCCATTAACGAACTTGTCCGTCGTATTGGGATGCGCCGCCTACCCTGAAAATTTCAAGTCGCTAGCTCTTTTCGTTCTCAAGTTATCGTGGCAACGGACGGCCGGACGGACAGAATCAAATTTGACCTCGAATTCTTCATTGGGGAGTCGAACTTAATCGTTTGAGACCATTTTCGTCAAAAAAATTCGAAAGTTGCAGACATTTGGGCAAAACTATAACGCGATGTTCCCCAGAACATACGCGCAAAAATCCATTCTGACGATAATTAAATAGTCTGGAAGTGATAGTACAGAAAATCGAAGTAGGGTTTTGGAAATTTCTAAACATTCCCTCTAAGATACTATAAGTAGATTTTGATGATTTTTTTTTATTGGAGCACTAAAAAAAATACGAAACATTTTCAAATTTTCGGGCTTTTTCTGGAACACTTCGTTGAAAAGTTATTTAAATATCTTTGAGTTTAATATTTTCTTTCAAAATCATCGCTTCGAAACAAATGTTTTCTTCAGAAGCAATTTTCAAAACCCTACATACTGAATAGCAAAGTCAAAATGGAGTTTTTTGCTTTGATTGACAAAAACTGCGCGGCAAATCATCGAACAGGTGTTTTAATTCAGTCAAATTGAAGGGCTCAATTTTCTTGAAAAAAATTAATGGTGCAATTTGGAAAAACTAATGGGAAAACTATGTTAAGACAAGCAAAAATTTGTAAATTTAATTTTCTGTGGTTTTCCTAGGTTTACTTCAGAACCGTACATGGCTAAACACTTTCATGGCGAGGTCTGAAAACTAGACGTTACAATTTCCCTTTTGCGCGCATGTTCTAAGAAACAGCGTGCTATCATTTTGCCCAAACGCCGGCCGACCTTCCGTTGCCGATAAGTTTCGAACAGAAAGAGATAGGGATTAACAATTTTCAGGGTAGGTTGCGCATCCGAACACCACCGTTAAGATCGTTAATGAGTATAAGCGGCCAAACGGTTTCGGAGTTACACCCATCTGAAATTTTGTGGTTATTTCCCAATTTCTCAAGAAATTCAGGTCCGTTCGAATTGAAACTTGTAATAAGTTGTGTTATACAGATGCGCAAATTTTTTTGGAATTTCATAAGGACCCTATCAATAGAAAAAAAAATTCTTTCTAAAAATAAAATGAAAATTTTATATTTCATAAACTATCTGTCAGATTCTACTGAAATTCTGCACTAACCTTCAAGCCGCATTTTATTTTCCCAATATTTCAAAAATACAGATCCGATTGAATTGAAATCTACTACTGAAAAAAGACGGTTTGAAGGATTATGCAGTATTTCACGTCAGTGCTTTTTAAGAATATTTTCTTTGCCGTATGATCATTTTCCTTCGAGTTGCACCCTGTTGAAATTGTTAAAAATTAAAATGAATTCAAGGTGTATCGCTAACTTTCTTGTAGCAGTTTGATGTGAAGAATTATTAGCTCAGAGCTCGAATGCGTGGGAATGCTCGAAGTGACGCTAATCATTCAAAGAGAACGAATGATCAAAATGAACGAGCCTTCAATTTTTGTTTGAGTTTTATTCATATCGTAGATTTCTCTTGTAACAGATATGATGCAATGAATGTCCAGAATAGAACCAAGCTGATATGTTGATGAATTTCGAGTTGATTGTAGTATCAATTTCTTTTGAATCATCTGTCATTGATCGTTATTTTTTTGTGGCAAGATAATTATGATATCATATCTGCAACTCATTCACTTTTGTTTTCTATGTTGAATATGTAATTCGTGAATTGATCATTTTAGTGTCAAGTATATTATTAAGTCACTGTAAGCTATACAAAGAGAATAATGCTTTGAGGGAAAGCTATGTTCATTTTAAAAATTGGTTCAAGCACTGACGTGAAGTCAGGAGCTTTTGCGCGTATGTTCTATTGTCCATTCTCCTGTATCGGACACTCTTGATCTTATTTACCATGGTGAATTATATTGTGCGTTCTCCTGTATTGGACACTTAATCGAATTTACCATGGTAAATTCGATTAAGAGTGTCCAATACAGGAGAACAGACAATAGAATTCATCATGGTAAATTCGATTGAGACTGTCGAATACAGGAGAATGGACAATAGAACATACGCGCAAAGCTCCTGACTTCACGTCAGTGCTTGAACCAATTTTTTTTGTCGTAATTTTTTTTTTAATTTTGAAAAATTTTATAGGGGTACGATTCTCACAAAATTTGACACAATCCTTTATGTCGATATTCTACAACTAGTTACCAAGCTTCAATTCGATGAAGTCTATATTTTTTTAATTATCGAGGAAATAATATTCCAGGTGGGTATAACTCCGAAACCAATGGACCTATTATGTCCAAAAACGAACTTATCTCTCCCATTGGGATCTGCAACCTACCCTGAAAATTACAAGTCCCTATCTACTTTCATTCGAAAGTATTCATGCCAACGATCACCCATCCAGCTACTGAACTCACACAAGGGTGCTCGGAACTCCAACAATATAGATCCGATCGTGTTCAAACTTGGAACTTGGCAGTAGAGTTCGGTTTTGAAGGCTCTCGCAAAATTTTAGCGATGTCGGAGAAATAGTTTCTGATATATACAGGGTGTCCCAAGTTCGAGTGCCTATTAGACGTTTCCGGAGAACTGGACATATTTGAAATCTGAAAATTGGGATTATGATATTGCTTGACATTCTCTACAGAGCTAAAATATTTTCGAAGCCCAATCACTTCCGGTTATATAGGGAGTGAAAATAAATTTGATGAAAAACATTTTTTTCACGTTTTGCATTCCTGGTATGATCAAGTATTCAATGCTGAATACATTTCTGTTAAAACCATTGTATTAATTCGAATAGTTTTCAAAATATGGAAAAAAAACCGGAATAGAAGTCAAATATGTTTAGTTAGTATTATGTTCATTATTCTTGTTTCAAATATCCTGAGCGTGAACCGTTTTTAGAACATCGAAGAGGAAGAATGTGGAAAGGTCATGCAATTTTTGAATTTCAGAAATATCATCTCAGGGTGTTTCAAATTTTGTGTCGAAAATTGTGATAATAAATTGGCCATAACTTCTGTTTTTCAAATTAGAACCCTATTTTTTTATGATTGCGTTTGATTCTGCGGTGAAAAATAATGATTAATTATTAATTTTCCTTAAATATGTACAGTAACCAAGATAATAAATTTATTCCATTTGGCTTCTCCACACTTTATGGAGTAAATGGGATATCTGGTATTTTCCCGAGAAAAATGACCAAATATTCAAGTTTTCACGAGGCAGGGTTCGCATTTTTACGAAGAAGAGTGACAATTTAAAATTGACGTGTTTCGGGACTTTCCATAAATATGTGCGGTATCCATTTGACTTTTCCACACTGTATGAATCTTCATGTTTATTTCGTAGATGAATATCAGCTGAAAATTCGAGAAATAAAATATTCGGATAATTAAACAAGTCTACAACTTTTCGCGGGCATTTCTGATTCACTATAACAGTAATTTGTATTTCCCCTTCTTGACGAAACGAGAAGGTCGCCGCTATATTTAATTCTTATTTGTAGCGTCGGTCGATATTCACCTCGAAAATTATGTCCAGCCAAAACAGTCCAGAATATAAAGACGCAAATTATGTGTTAATGTACGACTAAAACCCACAACATACGAGAATTTAAAAGAATGGAGTCTTAAAGGTCAAGGTTTTCATAAAACACGACATAGAACTCTCATAAAAATACATCTCGTTTAATTTTCTCGCTATCGGTTGATTTAGATTAATAAATTAGATTTCGGAATTTCAAGGAGATCCGTACGGATTCTGAAAACCACAACATAAATGTTCTACTTCTGTAATGCAATTTTTCGGAGAACTCAAAGCAACAGCAGAAAAATGAATGTCAACGAATCAAAAACATTTCATTGGATTCAATACTCTGTTCTTATATTTTCCCCAGTTTTATATTTATTTTATTCACCTTTCTTATCAGGAATTCTGTTAGTGTCAATGCATTTGCTTCTGTATGAAGTCAAGACATTGTTTGCATATTTTACTGAATGACTTATTATTCACACATCACAGGATTCAATATCTTTCGCTTGTATACCAGGGTGCTATAATTTGGTTCAAATAAATGTAGTCAAAGAATTGCATATCAGCTGTTATGTTTCGAAGTGGTTTTGGCATCTTAAATTGGTTAATTTGAATTGAATGAGTGCTTCAAGCTCAGTGGATAGAGTAAGCCGGAGATCTACTCAGGGGGTAGTGGAAACCATTAACTGTCGGGTCAAAAATTAATAGTACTGTGTCTAAGCTGGCGTAAGGATAGAGTAATAAAATCGACAAAGAACACAACTGAATCTCCTTAGTCGCACAAGCTCCTAGGAGCTTCAGAGGGATCTCCTTGGGCAAGACTTTCTGTATCAGTCTCTTCTTTCAGACAAATTTTGAAAAACAATTTAAAATTCCACACATCGTTAACCCATTTATTCAATTGGCACCGTATACACGTCCATGTTTAAATTAGTAGCCCTTGTACATATGGTAGCGATCACTACAGGGTGTCCCATTTTCTAGTGCCTATTAGACGTTTCTGGAGAACTAATCATATTTGAAATCTGAAAATTGGGATTATGATATTGCTTGAAATTCACTACTGTTCTAAAATGTTTTCGGAGCACAAGCACTTCCGGTTATACAGGGAGTGAAAATAAATTTGATGAAAAAATTTATTATTATATATATTATTAAATGCTGAATACATTTCTGTTAAAACCTTTGTATTCATTCGAATAGTTTTCAAAATATCAAAAAAAACCGCACAACCTCACACAAAGGTTCCCTACCATGAACTACCTTTTTGAAATATTGGCAGTTTTCTACCACTTCCGGTTATACCAGTTTTTATTCCACAATTAAATTCCTCTTTGAAAATTAAGGTCCGTTTATTCAACCATATCCATGGCCATTTTTGGTCAGCTAAGAGGGGTACTTTGACGCCTTTTATATCAGTGACTGTTAGACGTGAAACAATTTTGGGAGTACCTATACATAAAAATTTATGTTTATTAAAGTTATCACATTATTTTGTCACAACAATCCACAGGGACTTCACAAAGAGAGATATCGAACCTCGTTTAAATTTTCGTCATAAGTGACATAGCAAAAAACTTGGTCGTCTTTCAAAGCCCAGAAGCCATTGAAGCTCCACACATCTCAGAATTTTCTTTCTCTCACTACGTAAGGGTTTTCCGTTGCCCAATAATGACTATGATGCTTGTTGCACTCCCCATTTTCCATTAATTTTGTGTCATCACTCCATATAATAACGGGTCCGCCAAAAAAAAGCTACGGAATATTTTCTCAATTTTCTTTTTTTATTTGAAAGTACAATCCTTCCGGTTAATAATGGAAAATAATTTCATTCAAATGGCTGCCTCGGCTGGCAATGCAGTAGCCTACACGATCGGTCCAATTTTTAAGCACATTATCGATTGTGTGCAGCTGTATTTCACCAATGGCTTCACGAATATTGTCCTTTAAAGCGTCAATTGTCTCTGGCTTATTGGCGTAACACTTATCTTTGACGGCACCCCACAAATAATAGTCCAACGGTGTCAAATCGCAGCTCCGGCTGCCAAACGACATCAGCTCTGCGGCTGATAATGCGATCTTCAAAAATCGGGCAACTCCTGAACCAATTGGACTTTGTATGGCGTCATACCAAGGTCTTTATGCAAAATTCGTCTCAATGATGAATCCGAAATGTTCAATTCTTGAGAACGACCGTGAATTGATGTTGGTGGCGCTTCACGCACACTTTCTGCCACAGCAGCAATATTCTCGGGTGTACGCTCTGTTTTTGGCTTTTCATGCTTTGGTTTATCGCTGAGGATGCCAGTTTCTTTCACTTTTTTCACAAGATAACGAAAATACGGAGCTGACGGTGTTTCTCTTCTTCCAAAATCCGTACGCAATTTTCGCACACATTCTGCAACATTACCATGATTTTCAAAGTAATGTCGCAATATTTCCCAGCGTTGTTCAAGCGTATACACAACCATATTCGTTCAGCGGAAGGATAAAACTAATTATCTGTCAAATCAGACATGAGCTAAGTGTTACCATTCACGAAATAAGCTCTAGTTGAAAAAAAAAACGTTAGATGGAGGACCCTTTATTTGCCAAAAAGTATTCATCTTCTGAACATGTGATCAGCACAATCTCCCAGAGCTCCACCCGGTTTGTACAATCTTGGGTCTTTGAATGGTGAACGGGTTGAAAAGACAGAGCATTGTGCAAATGTTTCTTCAATGATTGATGACTACGAGGTGTCAAAATGTAAATACAGCTGTGGACCATGGACTATTGGCCACTGTATTGATAATCAAATGAACAAGCGTGCTAAAGCTCCCAACCTGAGTGCTTTCAAGAATAAAAACACTACAACGAGGATGATTCTCAGGAACAGGTGATACGCCGCTCCTGCTTGGCTCCGTGGTTCTTGGAAATTTAATGGCAATACATCACGACGCACGTTTTGTGTAAAACAGTTTTATGATAACAATGATTCCAACGTGACCACTCGCCGCAACTTTCGGTTGCATTATCAATACGCAGTATAAATCAATGCTCAAGTGTTAATTTAATCAAATCAGGGGCCAAAAAATTTGAAGAAACCGGTTTAACCATCGGCCAAAAAACAAATGGGCGCCCACGGAGCGAACAGAACGTTGCAGATTGACGAGTAAGCTTTCAGATTCCCTCATCTTTGCGCCTATATATACCGGGTGTCCCAGTATACATCTTCCAGTGGAATATCTCAGCCATTTAAAAGATACAAAATTTGAGAATTTGATGATTTTGAATTCGTTCAATGAACCTCCAATTGAGAAAAACAAAAATTGAAAGTCACTTTCTGTTTGACCGGAAGTGACTCTGACTTTTTTATCTCAAAGAGCACCCTATACATTTTTTGCTATTTTTTATTTCCACTCAAAATTACCTTTCCGACCATGTATCACACTTTGTATTTTACATTTGATTTGATGCAGAAAACGTCAATTGAAATTTCAAATTGAAAGAATTGCAGTAGGCTACGATATTTTGTGTAATCTTGATTTTGACTTCAATAATCGTCATCAATAAAAAAAACCTTACTCAATTTGAAATCAACTACCTATGTATTTTACCGAACGTTTAACAAAGAATGAACAGTAAAAGAAACAAAAAATCACAAAAAAGGGGGCAAAAAAAAATACTGATCCATCTATCTTCAAATGGACCGATAAGATGGCCTGCAAGATTTCCAGATTGAACACAGCTAGATATCTGCTTTTGGGGATATTTGAAAGATCGTGTGTACCAGACTGCTCCTATTGATTTGGAAGATCTAAAAAACAAAATAAGGAGTGCATGTAGAGCCCTTAATGCTGAGGTGTTGAGAAGTGTTCGCGTGAACTATTTCATCGAGCTGAAAGATGGGTAGAAGCAGATGGTCAACATTTCGAACATATGCTTTAGTTATTATAGATATTTTTTGCCCCCTTTTTTTATAATTTTTTATTTTCTTTTACTATTCATTCTTTGTTTAACGTTCGGTGAAATACATAGTTGATTTCAACTTGAGTAAAGTTTTTTTAATGATGACGATTATTGAAGTCAAAATTAAGATTACACAAAATATTTTAGCCTACTGCAATACTTTCAATTTGAAATTTCAATTGACGTTTTCTCCATCAAATCAAATCTAAAATACAAAGTGCGGTGCATCGTTGAAAAGGTAAATTTGAGTAGAAATAAAAAATTGCATAAAATATATAAGGTGCTATTTGAGATAAAAAAGTCCGAGTCACTTCCGGTCAAACCGAAAGTGACTTTCAATTTTAGTTTTTCCCTATTGAAGGTTCCCTGAACAAGTTGAAAATAATCAAATTTTTATCTTTTGAAATGGCTGAGATATTCAATTGGAACATGTATACTGGGACACCCGGTATATTGTTGTAGGTGGTAACGTTGCACTGCGACCTTAAGGTCTATTGTGCCCCCCCTTCAGAGCTGTCGATGTCATTACCATCTTCAGCTCGCGTTCCAGTTCCAGAGTTCTGAAGACCTCCACTATCTGGGATGGCTTCAAGGAGGCTACGTCTTCGCTCCTGCAGATTTCTTGCCCAAAGCATTACTTGCGTTGGTTTGAGATGGCAAGGCATTCCGTTATCAGGTGATCAGGAGAGTTTCATCCTCCTCCCAGAATCTGCACCCGTCAGTTTCTGCTAGCCCTAATCTCATCATATGCTTCCTGGGGCCGCAATGCCCTGTGAGGAAGCCAGTGAGGAGGTGCAGCGTGTTCTTACTGAGGTCCAAGTATTTCTTGGATCTGACAGTATGTAAGTGCCGGAGCAATTTCTTGGAGTGATACATTCCGGGGAGGGATCTCCAGAAAATACCTCTCTCAGTTTCTTCTTTCGTCCGGAATTTACTTTTGTGGATGTGTCTACCAACCCCACAATAAGGTTCCGGGCCAATCTTTGCGCCTAAATATGAATTGAATTTTGAACTACTTTTATACCAGGTGATTTGTTCAAATGGAGGTTTGGGAATGATGAATGTATTGTTGAATCATTTGGTCAATACTTTGCTGCTGTGTATGAGGATCCTAGTAAACCTGTGATAGTCAAAGGACAAAATAATTAATTTGATTTGATAATTTTGTATAATATTGGTTTTATGGAAATAAGGCAAATAATTGGAATTCTGAATGAAAAGAAAGGTTCAGGACCAGATCTTATTTCATCTATTTCCATCAAATCATGCTGAGGGACTCTAGTTGAGCATGCATCTATTATGCAGCTTTTGGAAAACTTTGGTGTATGTGGAAGTTTACTTCGATTGATTGAGTCTTATTTGTCAAAAAGAAGACAGTACGTTGTAGTGAATCGTCAGGAACTTTTGATGCCACTTCTGGGGTACCACAAGGGAAGCATTCAGGACCTTTGTTAAAAGTTCTCATTTTCGAAACATTAGTTTATTCTCATCCTTTTTGGAAATGGGATGAAAGCCGATACATACAAGGTGTTTCTGATTTTGATGTCCATATTCCAAAGTATTTCCGTAACGCGGGTGAACCGATTTCAATAAAATTTGGTATGCGTATAATCGCCATACAGTGTGCGCACTATTTTAATATTTTCAATGCGTTCTTGAAGCGTGTATCGTTCCATGTTTATTAATGGCGTAGTTTCTACTTGTCAAATGTCAAAAAATGGAACTTCAAAAGTGACATCTACCGAAATATCGGGCTATTCAAAATAACACCTCTTATTGGAAAACCCTTTATATAACGGAATAACTCTTGGAGGAATACTCCAGGATTGGCACAGGCAAAAATATTCGTGGATTTCTCACTACGCTATGCTAGGGAGCTCCAGCAGCTGCCACGAGCTGAGCTTGATGATGGGACTACTGATGGGGCACTGTGGTACAAATACCACAGGCTCTATGGATCGGTAAAAGAAACTGCTAAACACAGAGTTGCCGAGAGCTGGACACCCTAAGAATTTTACATATGGGTGATTTAATTGATAATAAAGATTGAAATTTAACTGCTCTAGTGTCAAAAAATGTTTCATCGGCATTTTGTAGATCTGTTTATAGGCTTTCACATACGCGATTATATTACATATAAATTTGGAATGTACAGGGTGTTATCAAAGTGAACTGAAAATGAAAATGCCGATGTCGGACCTGCGTTCTTGAACTGGTTATGGAACACAATGTTAGCTCACTAAACGCATACCAAATTTAATTGAAATCGGTTGTCTGTTACGAAAATATCGCCAAAAACCTTTAATGACCCGAAAATGTCAGCATTTAGATATTTTTTTGGGGCAGTTTGGAACTTGTCCAGAAAAAACCAAGGATGTGTATACTTTTACCGAACCATGGTAGTATATGAGTAAAGTGTAAATGACCGAGTAGTACTAAATCTTACAAATTCCAACGTATCATTTCAATAAATAAATATTTCACTAAACACTCTGTAAGTCTCAGTTATGTATGAAGATGGAAATACTGCACTGCAAACAGATTTTGCGAGGTCTGCACCTGATTTTTTATCGAGCCTCACCCGTAGCTAGAAGAAGCTGCTGCTAGTGAAATATTCTGTTGAATAACTGTACTTCGTGGATAAAACTCCGAGGCAACACATTCGATTTTGAGAAACACTTTTATACCTTGAGTGTGTTAATAAATTGCTTCTACGGTTCAACAACTTGAGGATTCATCTCGGCTCTCTCAAGGACAGACATACCAAAAATGGAATGGATCTTTTTGAAGTTCGTGACTAAAGGTAATTCGATGTTTTCAGAACGATCAGTAGACGAACAGAGTAGGGGCTATTTCTTTTATACGGCGGTTTACCAACGTCTCGTGGATAGAATATCTTTTATAACATGCGTTTATATACCCGTAGGTAGACGGAGCTCCGATTATTGTTATTCGTATACAGGATGTCGTCGTAAAAATAGCATCAAATTTTCCTCTCGTCACGGAAAATCTTTTTTGGCGCTCTAGTTCCTCGGAACTGAGTGCTTATCAATTTGCCCAAATGTCTGTAATTTTCGAATTTTTCGATGAAAATGGTCTTAAACGATTTGGTTCGACTCACTGATCAAGAATCCGTGGTCGAAATTCATTCTGTCTGGCCGGCCGTATGCACGATAACTCTCGAACGGAATGAGCTAGACAGTTGAAATTTTCAGAGTAGGTTTGGGATATAAATATCTCGGCTAAGTTCTTTATTGGGCGAAATCGGACAGATGGTTTCGGAGTAACAAAAAAAATATTTTTTTTTTTACATAACGAATTCCAAATAAAATTTTTTTCAACATGCAGTTTTACCATAAGAATCCATTGATATCATGTTTAAATCTAACAAGCTAATACTTTCGGAGATATGATTCTTCAAAATTTCAATATGAATCGTATTTCTATGTTTTCTTAGAAGGATATAATTATTCTGTGTGTATTCTACGAATTGTTATAATGTCAACTTTTTTTCCTGAGACATGACGTTGTCTAATTCATTCCAGCAATCGTAGAATTATGTGAATTATAATATAATATCATACTTTTTGTTGGTTGATATTTTCATGCCGATGGTCAATCCATATGATGATGGGAATGGTAATGGTAAGTTAATAATATTGAGTTCAGAATATCTCCACTAAAAACAAAACTGGAATATTGGTGTATTGGACTATTGGAGTGGATTTGAGGAAAGATAATTTGTTGTTTGAAAGAATTTGTTTTGTGAAGTTTTACATGATATTTTCTGGTTCGCTTGACTTATTAGAATAGACTGAGTGAACGCGTAAGGTCACATACAAGTAGCTAGTCTACTTCGTGACAAACGCTTGTTTATTTTCTACACCTGATTGAATCTATTATGTAACAAAAAAAAATTATTTTGTAAATGTTGGGAAATAAACTTTATTATTATTATTATATATATTATCGTTCATCATAGAATTGATGAATGAATATCTCGGATGAGTTCGTTGTTGGGTAGAATTCGTCTATTGGTTTTGGATTGATAATTTTTGTCACTCTTGTTGAATTTAAATTCTTCTATGATGTTTGAATTCAATTTCTGCTAAGATAAAGTTCTTTCATAAGAATCCATTGATATAAGTCCCAACACTGAGAAACCAATACTTTCGGAGATATAATTTGTCTGTTTGAACAAGAGTGCCAGAAAGCTTCTGTCCACAGGGCTTGAACCCATTTTTCTTGTCCTATTTTCTTACGGTACAAAAACTATATAGATGACTAATTTCATTGAAGCACTACTTCAATATTTTATACCTCATTCTTTATATTGATAATGTAATCGTTTGATTCATTATTGTAAAAGATATTTGAATTTGAAATTTTCAGATGTTGTAATTTGGCGAAAACATTCAATACCTCCTCCAGTGGAATAGATATTATTATTATTATTATTATTACAGAAAAATAAGAGCTGAGGTATTAACCTATAAAAGCTCAGAAAAATAGAAATGAACAAAAGAGAAACTACATCGCATAAACTTAAAAATACAATGAAAACTATTCTAACTCTGTCCAACGTTAAAGTTGAAACCACTCGAACCAAACACATAACTCCCTGAAAACAGAATAGAATAATATAAAACTTCAAAACTACGTGGTCAAACGTTGACTGCACCATGAGTCATATCTCGATTTGAAGATGTTAACTGAGTGGGATTTAGGAGATAAATTCCCCCACCAGTCTTAGAAAACCTTAATTCTCTTATCAGAGAATATAAAAAAAAAGTTTATAACTAGGTAGTGATTTAGTAATTTACAGGAGTGGCATGTAGAAAATCCACATTTGATGAGACAAGATAGATCACAGTATCGTTTCTAAGTAAACATCTGGACCGGAATTTTAAATTAAAAAATGATTGGACCTTCTGAGCTGTGAGGGATCTTGAATGGGGGAGGTTCATTTACTAAATTTAATGGAAGACGCGCCACTAAGCCTCTACAGAGATATGTGGTTCCAGCAAGACGGCTGCCGGCGCACTATGCCCGTTCAGTTAGAAAATATCTAGATGAAGAATACCATGGGCAAATGGATTGCACGCTCTGGTACTATCTCGTTGCCAGCCCGCTCACTAGACTTGAACTCGCTTGATTTATTTCATTGGGAAGCGGATAAAGAAAAAGTATACGATCTAGAATGTACGGCAAAAATAATGGAAGTAGTCGCTTTCGTAAATAACGGACCATTCGTCCGCCCTTCATATATGTTTAATTTAAAACTTTTCTCAAACAGTAAGCTAGAAAAATGGGTTTCTTCACAAGAAAAAATATTTCAGATACTTACTAAATTACCGGCAAATGATATGCCATTTTGAAATCCTTGGGCCGAGTATTAATTTTGAATTCTTAGTTGGGCGAAAAGTGACATATTATTCTACCAAGGCGGTGCAGATGGGTTGAAATATTGGCCAACAATTCAGAGAAGCATTATTTAGATTTACATAGTAAAAATAAAATTGAGAATACAATAGAGAGATTTGTAGTAACTGGAGTTAAAACGCCATCACAGGGTGAAGATTTTCTCGATTTTTAATAAATGCCTATAATTCTAAAAATACATAACCTTTTTATATTTTCCTCATAACTATTATGACTTGACCTTTCACCTGCTTCCGGCTTGAAATCGACAAGTATGGAATAATGGATTTATTTTCTCCCCTTTCAGGAATAGGTAAAAATGGTTTTATAGGTCAAATAAATACATTTTTCGAGGAACTTTTTCCCGTAATTCTTATTGTTCAACCATTTTTGTTCTTGTCATGGATAGATCATAAAATTATGAATCCAGTTTGTACATGTAACCACATTTGGGTGAATAATTCCCTAGAAATTGATTTTTTAAATTTGGAATACATTCGAAAATTTTCAAATGAAGTCTTCATCAACTAAACAAATCTTTATTGCAAAAACGATGCTAGTATTGATACTAAACCACACAAAAAATATTTTAGACCATCTGGATGTCTTTTGTGATCTCGTACTACCTGATTGCCTTCAGGGAATATTCCAAATCTTTGGAATTCGTAGTCGCATCTGAATTTAAATCGAATTAGTTGATTTTTTACTGTCAAAAACTAAACTAAAAATGGTTTGGCGTTTAACGCCATCAGAAAGAATAGAAATTCTGATTATTAGGGGATGTGGAGATAGAACATGTACCTATCAAGAAGTTTGTGATTATTTCAATGAAAAATATCCTAATGCTGGACTAGAACCAGAATTCCAGAGGAGGTAGAATTGAAAATTTTATTATACACTGCGCAAAAAAATTAACGCACATTATGGAAATCTCAAATTTATTCTACAACTGAAGGTGTTCTCAATGATAATTATTTTTATCAGAATTATGCATGCATATGTTATCCACTTTCAACGTTTTTCTTCAATACAGGTTTTTTTTCCCAGCAGGAATAAAAAAAGATGAGATTAAATAAGATTTTGAATGTATTGGCTCCATTCTGAAATCAGTTGTTCTCGATCAATTCTAGTGATCAATAGTTTTTATTTCGTTTGATTTTCTTCACTCGATCGCTATGCAACGCGAAACACGCAATTTGACTCAAGAGGAATGTGCCCAAGCGGTAGTTTTGCGAGAAGAAGGGTGGACATACACAAGAATTGCAGAAAGGTTTGGAGTTTCCCATACAAGTGGGTCCAGAATGTTGCAGCAATTCAGGGAGACAGGTATGAATGTCCGAAGACCAGGACAGGGTAGACCACGGGTAACAACTGCCATTCAAGAACGTTACTTGAGAGTTTCTTCGTTGAGACAACGGTTTGCAACCGCTCGCCTCCTTCAAAATCAGCTTGAGCAAACTCATGGGGTGCAAATTAGCACTCAGACAATAAGAAATCGCCTCAGAGAATATGATGTAATGACTCGTGTCGCGGCAAGAGGCCCAGCTCTTACCCCAGCCCATCGAAGGGCGCGTTTGGATTTTGCGAGAGAGCATATCCATTGGGAAGAGGCTGATTGGGAAAGAGTTCTCTTCACAGATGAGTCTAGATTCTGCCTCTACCGTTGTGATCGACGTTCCCTTGTATACAGACGTCCACATGAAAGATATGCTCAGTGCAATTTCCTGAATACTACTGGTTTCGGGGGTGGATCGATTATGGTATGGGGTGGAATATCTTTGACTGCTCGCACAGACCTAGTGGTCGTTGATATTGGAGCTATGAATGCTGATAGGTATATAAGGAACATTCTTGAAGAGCATGTAGTGCCATTTGCCCTATACATTGGTGAAAATTTCATTTTTATGGACGATAAGGCCAGACCCCATCGTGCGCGCATCGTTCAGGAGTACCTTGAAGAGGTTGAAGTCTCTCGAATGGAATGGCCAGCAAGAAGTCCAGATCTCAATCCGATTGAGCAGGTTTGGGACAACCTCAATAGAAGGCTGAGAAGTTCAGAAAATCATCCAGCTACTCTTAATGACTTAGGAATCCAACTCAGAGAAATCTGGGAAGGATTAGATCAGAACATTTTAAGATCACTCATTTTGAGTATGAACCGTCGTTGCCGAGCTGTAATTAACGCAAGGGGTGGAAATACCAAGTATTAAATCACTTATCAGCATTCCAGTATTTAGAAAATTGTTTATTTCTCTTCTTTCACATAAGATTCGGTGAAATCCTGAATTTTTCTTCCATTTAATGTGTCTTGTTTCGTTCAAAACCTTCCCGAGAGAACATAAAAAATAAGTTATAAAGTCAATGTAGAGTTAACTTTCATTAAAATTGAGATTTTCAGAATGTGCGTTAATTTTTTTGTGCAGTGTAGTTGGAAAAATCCTCAATTGTCTTCGGGAACTTAAGCGACAAACAACAATATATCGCAAAAAATCAGTTCTGAGAAAATTTAAATGCCATAAATGTCATCCATTCAAGATTAATTTAGTGCATGAACTGAATGGAGAGCATTTTGACCGCAGAACTCAATTATCCAGACCTTTGCAATGCCGATGGGGAGTTTGCAGCTCAAATTTTATTAAGTTACGAAGCAAGATTTCATTTAAATTGAACTGTGAACAGAATAAAGTGTCACTATTGCTCAATTTCCTGAATGTGCCGGAGCTGATATAAACCGGGTTTTAGTGCCGTTAACAGGTCCTAAATATTCGTATCTATTACGGGATGACCTAGTTCCGGCGTTGGCGGTTCTTTTTCCGAACGATACAGATCCAAATCTCACAAATGAAACTCAGTGGTTTCAACAGGATGGAGCTTTGTTTTCAAGATGTACGTGATCGTGAACGAAGAGTTCCAGAACAGGTGGATAAGTCGGCGAAGTTCCATTGAATGACCAGCTCGCCAGATCTGACTCCGTTAGGTTTTTTTTATGCAGTTATATCATAAGCAAAGTTTACCACAATCGGCCGAACAACATCGGGGAGTTGAAGCACAAGATTGGGGACGCAATAAAACCGAAACTTTCAACAAAAATTAGTTACTCTGGTGAATACTTCATTTCTAAATTTACAGATGTTTTTCAAATTTATAAAATTAGGATCTCGAGAATTCTTGACGCAAATGGCGTTACAGTTACAATTCAGAATTGTTTGATCTATTGATGCCAAGAACAAAAATGAGATCTTGAAATAAAAAAAAATGTCGATGACGTCACTGCTTGGTAACGGGAAAAGGTATAACAATGAAGATTACGGAAAAATGTTCTCTAAAAAATGGGTTCCAGCCCTGTGGACAGGAGCTTTCTGGCGCTCTAGTTCAAACAGACAAATTATATCTCCGAAAGTATTGGTTTCTCAGAGTTGGGAATTATATCAATGTATTCGTATGATAGAACTGCATCATAAAGGAAATTCAATTCAAATAATAGTTTATTTATCAAGATTAAATGAGCAATCTGAGAATGAGAACTGCACCATGGAAGAAATCAAATTAAATCTGGCCAATTTTGCCCTATAACGAACTTAACCGAGATATTCATCTCCCTAACCTACTCTGAAAATTTCAACTACATAGCTCATTCCGTTCGAGAGTTATATCTATGTCTATGGATGAAAAGCAGTCTCACTACTCTCAGATCTCTTACTTCATGTTCCGTTCCGAAATGTAAGACTTTTCTGAGAAAAACTAATTTCGGAGCAAACAACTGAGATTTTTCCCACTTCGCTCACAATTCTTCGATTGATTAGATAATGACATGTCTCAGGAAAATAAACTGACATTATGACAATTCATACATAGAAAAATTATATCATTGTGTGACAACGTTGAAATACGATTTATTATTGAAATTTTGAAAAATGATATCTCCGAAAGTATTAGCTTGTTAGAGTTAAAAATGATATCATTGGATTCTTATGGTAAAACTGCTTATTGAAAAAAAATTAATTTTGAAATTGTTTTGTAAAAAAAAAATTTTTTTTTTTTTTACTCCGAAACCATCTGTCCTATTTTGCCCAATAACGAACTTAGCCGAGATATTGATCTCCCAAACCTACTCTGAAAATTTCAACTGTCTAGCTCATTCCGTTCGAGAGTTATCGTGCCTACGGCCGGACCGGCCGGACAGAATGATTTTCGACCACGGATTCTTGATCAGTGAGTCGAACCAAATCGTTTAAGACCATTTTCATCGAAAAATTCGAAAATTACAGACATTTGGGCAAATTGATAAGCACTCAGTTGCGAGGAACTAGAGCGCCAAAAATGAAATGAATTTTTCCTATCAAACCATTTTTAGCTATTCCTGAAAGGGGAGAAAGTAAACCGATTATTCCATACTTTTGACGCTCACTGGATAACACTCACATTAACCAACGCTACAATCTTAGTTTAATGAAATTTACTGCAGTAAACTAAACAATTAATACACACGAGATTATCCCCACAGTAATCTCTGGAGGTCCTCACTATATTCTTACAATAATTCAATGCAGTAGCACAGAATCAGTAAACATAATGTAGGCTTTTCTGAAAACGAAAACTTATTATATGTTGAATTATACAGCTGAATATATCGCACGTCAGGAATGAATTGTTGTAATGTTTGTTGACTATTTTTAATTATAATTAGCATTACGCTAGGCTAGAAAGTCCTTGTCGGTTCAATTTTTAGATATCAGCATAGGTGAATGTAATACTTTCCGTATACTGCAACAATTAAATACATTTCATACAAATTCTCGAATAGTATCAGTCTGCATATTCGAGTTATTAACAAGCGGATAAAGCTGTTCATTTGACACGGTCCAAGTCACCTGCAAGTCTCCGTGAAAGACTCCTTAACGCTCTCGTGATGATTTGATAAAATTTGTTCCTAGATTTTTCGTAATATTGTTTATTTGGTACATGGAGTCTGCTGTTTTACGCATGACAGTAGCAAAGTTCATGATAGAAAAATTGCATATACATAATGGTGAATTATAACATTTTGACATAGGCTTAGGGCAGGGTATTTGGACGAAAATATGGCTTGGTAAAATAGTGCCTGGGCGTTACAGTTGAATTTTTTTCATTTCTTGCTGATAATTTCAATTTTTATGAAAAGTGGTTCCTTGTTTTGACGAAATTTCCTAGCGATTTTGATTAGGAAATAAGATGTAAATATTCTATTTTGAGTTCACTGTGGACTTATTATGAACACTATAGAAGTAACTACACTCTTGTCCACTATAGTTTTTGTGGTCTGACATATGTTTCGGAAACAAAGTTTCATCTTCAAAGACGAAGCGAAACATATGTCAGACGACAAAAACTGTAGTGGACAAGAGTGTAGTTACTTTTATAGTGTAAGATGTAAATATTATTTTCAAGTAATATTGATACTCCTGTTTAAACACAATCATTTCACTCACTTTCGAGAAAAACGCAATTGAAGTGTTCATTGTCTCAGAAGGCAATTTCAAATAACAGACCATAAAAAAACTTTTAATGTGGCCTCCTCGTATTCTATGTCTTTCCTAATTGTTATGACTAAAGACCAAATAAACACACTTTTAGTGCAAAACCGATATTTGAAGGTGTCATAACACCATAATATACTAACTGACAAAGAAACTGCAACACCCAGAAGGAGCTGTTTATTTTGATTTTTTTTTTTGGTGAAAGATAGATAGTATAGCAAGGAGTAAATGATTAAAATTTGGAGAACAAAATCGTGAAGGTTTTTTAATGTAAACCTTTTTTGTTGCTTACATATTGTAGTCGTTTTTTGCGAATGTTTTAAATTTTACATCAAACCAGCTGTTCGAGGAGATCCAAAGTCGATGTTTAGTTGTTGTAAACATTCCTACAGCACGACGTGCACGCGGAATTTATCGCCAGCTAAGTGAATTTGAAAGAGGACGAATTATTGGTCTACGGGAGGTGGGGTTATCATTTCGATAAATCGCTTACCGTACGAACAGAAATTCAACTACTGTTATGAGATGTTGTCAAGCGTGGTTTGATAGTGCCCAAAATCGAAGAAGAGTAGGCACCGGACGTCGAAGGGGTACAAATGAATTTCAAGATCGACGTCTAAGACTTATGGCTATTAGAGACCGATTTGCAACAACTCGATCATTGGCTGATGAGTGGTTAGGAGAACAAGGCCATCCTGTAAGTGTCCGAACGGTTTACCGCCGATAGGTCTTTTGGACTGCAGCATGATCGACCCCATCTTGTGTTACCTCTGATGGTTGAGCATCGCCGGCAACGATTACAGTGGTGCAGAGAACGTCAACATTGGAATGTGGAATGACATCAGGTCGTCTTTTCTGATGAATCTCGATTCTCCTTGGGTGCACATGATGGCCGAAGAAACCTTAGACGACGTCGGGGAGAAAGACGTGATCCTGAGTTTGACATTGAGCGTCATGTACACCGGACAGTAGGCGTTATGGTATGGGGTGCTATTGCACATGCAAGTAGGTCACCTTTAGTCTTTATTCGAGGTAAAATGACAGCGCTGCGTTACCTTCAAGAAAAAGTAGAGCCATATATTTTCCCTGTGGACGGTAGACGAGCGTTACATGCTCCTAGTACCGTCTTCACGGAGAAATTCGCCTTACATTACGCATTACATTACGCGTTACATTACCATAACCAATAATTTCGGAGATGAATTGTCATAGTTTTTCAAATTTAAAAATGCATATCTCGAGAACTATTGATATAAATGACGTAACATGTGCATTACTGAATTCGTAATGCTATGATCTATCCATGACTAGAAGAAAAATAAGGGTTGCAATTTGAAGAAATATCGATGACGTCACTGCTTAGTGAGGGTAAATGGTAGAAAAATACGAACTTCGAGAAAATGTTCATTAAAAAAATAAATTACAGTTCAGCAGAAAATACGAATCACTACCCAAGAAAATACTAGAGCGATTTTCTATACGTGATGATCAATGAACGACCAAGTCAACAATTTGATGTTTCGTTCGTTCGATGAACTTTTCCATGAGTTTATTTTCCATAAAAGTTCACCCGTTATGTGGTAGTTATAAACATCTCCATTCATCTTATTCAAGATGCATCTTACCCAGTTCTAATTGCCTTCGGGTTCAAATTGATATTATTGGAAATATTCATGAGGCACACTCGTTGAATAGTCAAGATTGAGGCTAGGAACATTGATGATAGTCCAGATATGTCGATATCTACCTGCCAAGGTTTCCTGAAACGATTAATCATTTTTGTCCCATGTCAGATTCACCACTTTGACAACAGACGGGATAAAATGATGACGAATCACTGCCGTGAGAATCAGGATCTGTTCACAGCATAAAACTTTTTATTAGCGCATTTAAAAGTAATTATGGATAAAAGTTAATGGCATCCAGCAGCATCATTGTTGTTATCAAATAGGGTTACATATGCTGAAAATTGATGACATCTTCATCGTAATGGATAATATAGCCATAATAGAAATTTCCGTTAAGAGGGTTCGAGTCTTGAGCAACTCTTAACATATGTGATAGGCTAGAGTTTTTTTTCCAGTAGGGTCTGCAATGAAATCCTAATTTGTTTTGAATTCAAACTTCCTCAATTTTTCTCGAATGAAAAATTCTTAAGATTTATTCTCAAGAATTGAGAATAGAGTCTGAAGAAGTCGTTATATCGACGAAAGCGTCGCAATATTAAATAACTAGGTGTAAATCAAATATAATTTTCCATTTGCGGCAATATGGATTTGCATCAAGTAAAAGGCACATGCATTCCATTAATTAATTTTCTTCTCGTAGTAGGGAGCTTTCGTCCAATTGATAGGTTCTTTCGCAATACCAATAAAAACTAGTAAGAGAACCGTAATATATAGAGCCATTATTCATAATGCAGGACACGAATGAAAAATATAATAACCTAAATAATATTCATTTCTTGTTTTTGTCCAACAGAAGTCACATCTTCATTACTATACCTGAGTCTGAAGAATCATTTGAATGTTGCACATACTTTAATTCTTCAATTTAAGCGAAATACATTAAATAATTATATTCAATATCTACAGTGAACATTCTTAATAGATTTTAAACCACCTGCTGTTAAACTATAAGGGTGAAGTTCTAAATGGGGTGGATAGGTTGCTGGTGCACCGTTTTGTCTAAAACGTGGAAAAGTTGATGAATTATTTGTGTATTCTGACTATGGTTAATAATGCTTTTCCTTGTTTGTCTAACACGCTTAATTCTTGTTTATTACCTAAAAATCGATGATTTCTTCTATTTATTTTGAGATTTGAAAAGCGCGCAAAATAAATTTTTGATCAAATATTTTGACAGTGCATGTTTTCATTTTTAGATGGGAATAAATTATCTCATATTACTTAGTCCGGGAATATGCTTATTTAGAACTCTGTTTCATCGAAATCTCAGAAATTACAGATCCAACCAAGATGAAATAGACCAGAAATATGAATTTACGATTTCCATGTTAATAAAGAAATTTCTGAGGGCCCATTCAAAATTTTCCTAATAAGTGAAGAATAGTTGTTTTATAATTGATGTTGTTTCGTTACTGCTTATTAGGCAACATTGTTCTAAATATTGGTTCTGACAAATATATAGTGTTTCTGACGCAGAAGCAATTTCAAAATATAAAATGTCTTTATTTCATACATATTTTTTGGAGTTTGGGGGAGAAAACCCAGAAAGGAACCATTTAGTGATTAATTCACCTCCCAAAGTATCCTGTAATGATTAATCAACTATAAAATTGAAATTTCTTTCACATAAATAACCGGGGTATTCATTTTTCATAAATACAAATTTTTTTTACTAAGTAGAAAAGTCAACTTGATTTTTCATATAAGAATAAATGTCTTGATATGTTCATGTAATTTTAATTGTATCTCAACAAAAATGTATTAATTATTATAATTTATTTTGGAACATTATAATGTCGTTCGTACTGCTGTTTGAGCCGTTGATATCGACGCATGGGCAATGGCTTTAGAAACTCGCGCAGCTGGCAATTTTTTTTGACAGTTATTCTGAAGATAATCGCTTTGTGTCTGATGAAGGAGCCTATTTTAGTCTCCGAAACGTTATAAAATATTTGTTTTATCGTTGCTTTTTTTATGGACTTTTGCTCTGAAAATTATATTATATCAATTGAAACGTAGCCAATATTCCAGTTTTGTTTTTATTGGAGATATTCTTATCATCACTTATTATTCTCATCATCATATGGATTAACCCTGGGCATCAAAATATCACCCAAAAAGTATGATATCATATTATAATTCTAATAATTCTAAGATAGCTGAAATGAATTTGACATGTCATGTCTCTCATAGGAAAATAAGTTGACATGTATGAACACATATCATATAATAATTCATAGATATAATAATTATAGCATTCTGTGAAAACATAGAAGTACGATTTATTATTAAAATTTTGAAAAATCATATCTCCAAAAGTATTAGCTTGTTAGAGTTAAAAATGATATCAATGGATTCTTATGGTGAAGCAGCATCTTGAAAAATATTTGAAATTTGTAATGTAAAACGAAATTTTTTTGTTACTCCGAAATCATCTGGCCGATTTTCTCCAATAACGAACTCGAGATATTTATCTCCCAAACCTACTATGAAAATTTCAACTGTCTAGCTCATTCCGTTCGAGAGTTATCGTGCCTACGGCCGGCTGGACAGAATCAATTTCGATCAAGGATTCTTGATCAGTGAGTCGAACAAAATCGTTTGAGACCATTTTCATTAAAAATTGGTTCAAGCCCTGTGGACAGGAGCTTTCTGGCGCTCTAGTTCAAACAGACAAATTATATCTCCTAAAGTATTGGTTTCTCAGAGTTGAGAATTATATCAATGTATTCTTATGATAGAACTGCATCATAAAGGAAATTCAATTCAAATAATAGTTTATTTATCAAGATTAAATGAGCAATCTGAGAATGAAAACTGCACCATGGAAGAAATCAAATTAAAATAGCTGAAATGAATTTGACTCTCTCTTATAGAATAGGATGACATGTACGAGTATGAACACAGAGCATATAATAAAGCTTAAATAGAATAATTATAGCATTCTGTGAAAACATAGAAGTACGATTCATTATTGAAATTTCGAAAAATCATACCTCGGAAAGTATTAGCTTGTTGGAGTTAAAAATGATATCAATTGATTTTTATGGTGAAACTGCATCTTAAATAAAAATTGAATTTGAAATTTGTTACTTGAAAAAAAATTAGTCGAACTAAATCGTTTGAGACCATTTTCAGCCAAAAATTCGAAAATTACAGACATTTGGGCAAATTGATAAGCACATTGTTCCAAGGAACTAGAGCGCCACAAAATTCGAGAATTACAGACATTTGGGCAAATTGATAAGCACTCTGTTCCGAGGAACAATAGCGCCAAAATTGATACGGAAAAGGGTGGCACCAATATAAGATTATCGAGGACATTTTCAATCGATGTATTCGAATTTCCGAAGAAATCCTAACAAACTGATAATAACTTTCCGATATTCGAGTTCTTCCATTCACCAGGCGTTTAACAGAATGGAAAAAGGTTACACAACGAATCGCCCACGATTTAAATTATTTCTAATCGCCTCATCTACGTATGATTACACCGAGAGCTTCTTACAGTATGCCAATTTGTTAAACAGCATTATTGTCCTAGACAAAATGCTTTTTCGCGTCGTTACCTTGCTTGTTTATAGGAAATGACGTGAAGTAAATTATAACATTATCAGGAATTACGTGCAAAACAATAACTAATTCATTTTCTGAACACGTTTCAAGTTTTTCGGAGGTTTCAAGTTGAATCTATTTTATTTACTATCAACCTTTAAAGATTTCACAGTTCACATTTACGGTCACGTGAAAACACAAAGTATTACTTCTTCTTCTTCTTCTTCTACTTTTTACAAGCATTGATGTATTGATATAAAACAATTTTTGATGATGACGTAATCTCTCTTCTTTTCATTGAACAATTTTTTAACGTCACTTCTAGATTAATAAAATCCATAAGAAGACGTGAGAGCAGATTGTTTCATTTATGTTATCGGAGGAACCGCTGAGCATACAGGTAGCTATTTGGTCTCAAATGAAAGCTAATTAAATTTACTACAACTTTATTTCAAATGATATTTGACGTGGGATGCCTATTTTGGAAGATATTCCTTTTGGAAGATATTCCACAAAATGAATGAATATTTGGACAATTCTTTCTTTTTGGAAGACATGGCCTATTTTCAGGTTTGTCGGGAACCATCGCACAGAGCTCGCTCTGGTCACAATTTGTACCAAATTTAGTCGGCTTTAAAAATTTAACGAGTGACCATGAAAAAGTGCAAAAATTTCGAGGTTTAGCGACTATAAAGCCGGTCGCATAGGTCTTTGGAGATTGCTAATCTTGTTTCTTACTATTAGTTTCGATCATTATATTCACTGGAATATTAAGTGGTATTTATTTTTTTTCTTGTATTTTCAATTGGAGTGTCGTAGGAAATTGCAGCTTAGGAATCATACCCAATTTGGATAGAATGAGCTGGAAACGATCACTGTACTGGAGAAGAAACTTCGGTAGGCGCTTTCCCGGTTTCAAATTGGTCGTTAGTACGAAATCAACTAAAGGTATTGATTGCAAACAGTCCTTAAATTCATATGTTTGAAATGTGTTAGCCACCTGAAATTATGTAACCGTCAATATAAAGGGTTTTCCTATAAGAGGTGTTATTTTGATATTCAAAGAAAAATGCCATTTTTCAATATAAATGATCGGAGGTTTATTTCATTATAAAGAAGAAGCTATGCCGTTAATAGTGGAAAATAACATCAGGCAAATGACCACCACGACCACGCTTACAGGACCATATCCTTTTAATGAAATTTTCCATAACCAAATCGCAAAGTGGCTGCCCTATGTCCTCGATAGCCTCACGAATTCCATCTTTGAGGTCTTGAATCGACGCTGGGCTATTGGCGTAGACCTTCTCTTTCACGTGGCCCCAAAGGAAGAAGTCGCAAGGTGTTAAATCACAAGATCTCGGTGGCCAATTGTGATCACGTCTTCGAGAGATAACACGGTTCGGAAACTTTTCCCGCAAAAGATCAATGGTTTCGTTGCTTGTGTGGCACGTAGCGCAGTATGGTTGGAAGAACACGTTGTCCAGATCAATACCATCCAATTCCAGCCATAAAAAATCATTAATCATCTCTTGATAGCGCAAACCTTTCACCGTAACTGTTGCTCCAGTCTCATTTTCGAAAAAGTAACGTCCAATGACTTCGCCGGACCATAAACCACACCAAACAGTCACACGTTGAGGAAAGAGAGGCTTTTCAACAATAACTCTTGGGTTTTCCGAGCCCCAGATGCGACAATTTGCTTGTTGACGAAGCCAACGAGGTGGAAATGGGCCTCATCACTCAAGATGATTTTTCGATGGAATTCTGGATCATTTTCATGCATTTCAACGACCCAATCAGCAAAGACACGACGTTTTTGATGATCGGCCAGCTTGAGTTCTTGTGTTAACTGAACTTTATAAGCCTTAAGACCCAAATCTTTATGCAAAATACGGTGTAATGACGTTTGTGGACTGTCTAATTCCAAAGAACGACGAGGAATGGACAAACCTGGGTTTTCTTCAACACTTTCGGCTACAGCAGCAATATTCTCGACTGTTCTTGAGCGCCGTGCACGGGTTTTATTCTTCAGATAACTAACTTATCCCAACAGCTCGAATTTTTCCACCAATTTCTTTATTGCGGGCCGACAAGGTGCTTCACGACGACCCAAAAATGTTCGAGTTTTACGAACCGTCTCTGCCAAATTTTCACCATTTTTATAGTTTAATAATTTCAATGCATTCTTGAAGCGTGTATCGTTCCATTTTTATTAATGGCGTAGTTTCTACTTATCAAATGTCAAAAAATGACAGCTTCAAAAGTGACATCTACCGAAATAGCGGGCTGTTCAAAATAACACCTCTTATTGGAAAACCCTTTATATTCAACACATTTTCACAGATTTCCTTCCACTGATACTCGTCAGTTTATTTATGTTCGCTGGTTAATATACTTTACAATGGAATATTCGAACTGCAAGACTATTAATCATCCATTTATGATATAATGATAACTCTATTTTACCAATACATTCATCAAAAGAGCCTTGCCATGACGGAGATCAACCTCATCTGCAGTTCCAAAGTTGAAACAACGTTCTCTCTCTCTCTCCATATGCCCCCTCCTTGCCCCTTAGAGACGTCACTGCCACGCCACAACCTTGGTGTTTCGCAAAGGTTAAAGATCGTTCTTGTGTCGTAAAATATTTCGTATAAACGACATCTGAATGAAATTTGTAGGATATTTTAAAACGTTTCTGTTCATTCTATCGGGTTTGGGATATTAAGAGATACTATACAATAATTAATTATAATAAGTAATTAAAAAATACCAGAAGGCTAGATGAATGTTATGTTCATGTAAATGTGATGTAGAGGTAGTTGAGGCAATTATTCTTCGAATTATTTCATTAATTAAAATATTCAATGGTATGGAATATGAAGATACTAATGTTCTGACCTCCCACCGTCCAGGGTTTTTCCCTGAAACTATTAGCGGGAAAGTCAGGAATCTTGGGACGAACACCTTATCATGCAATCAATCTCTGAGCCTGCCATCCCGATTAATATCACTCTAGGTCGAGGTTGAAAATTAGGGGTCATAATTTTAAAATCTCTTTTCACATATAGAACATAAAGTGTGGAAAAGCCCAATGGAATAAATTCATTATCTTGTTAACTGTACATATTTATGGAAAATCCCGAAACACGTCAAATTCAAATTTTAAATTGTCATTCTTCTTCGTAAAAATGCGAACCCTACCTTCAACCTCCTTCGAAAGACAGGTACAACCCCTGAATGTTCAAATAGGAAGTATGGTCTTTGAAAGGTCGCGCCATTATTTATAGAGAAATGTTATCACTTTTTTTGTTTATTGCAAAAATCAAATTAGAAAAAAATAAAATCATGTAATTACCGAAATTCATTATAATATTCCCTATAAAATTATACCTACCCAGGAGGTCCCAGGAGCTATTTCTGAAGAACTGAATTTAATTTTAAATTATTGAAAAAGGTAAGGTTTTGAGGGGAAACTATCAGAGTAAATAATATGTATTTGTTTTTGAAAATCACGGTTTCGGTTGAATACAAACAACGAAGAAGTTCATCAGAAATTAATTAAAATATTGTATTAAGTATAAATTTTACATGAAAATGTATGTTCCGAAAGTTAAAGTAAAAGTGGAGAATTTTTTTCTTTATAGATTACATCATAGTATTTCCACAGTTATGATCTGTTTTTTATTGATTCAAAGCATGAAATTACTCAAAAACATCGAGGACTCCATTTTTTGCAATAATATACAGGGTGAGCCTTTAAGTTATACATTTTTCGTCAAGTATTTTTCCAGATTGGGCTCAGATAAAAAGAAACAAGAGTTTGAAAATTCCAAAGCTCAGGCATAAATGTTGTGAAATTTCTGGAACAGATTCTATATAATTCAAAGAAGAATATTTAGGAAAAGAAGAAAAATCGGATATTGAAGAAAAAATCATGAATAATAATTTAATTCTTGAAATGATCGAATATTCTTGAAATGACCCAACCTGCATCTGCTTTCGGTATGATAATTGCATTTATAATTGAACAATATGTGTCATATTCATAGGATACTTCACATCAACTTTAATTTCATTCGGAAAAACCATGTCAAAGCTGCAAAACAAGAACCTATTTTAAGTTTTAATTTCAATAAAAATGGTAAAATGGTGAAGAAAAACAATGTTTCATTTGATGAGAAGATGGTTTAAATTAATGTAAAACTTAAAGATGTATAGATTAAGCAGAAATAATTCGCCTTGAAAAAAATTTTGATGACTCTCTGTAGTATTTATTTATAATACCTATTAATGATGATTTCGTATGAATTATGTAACACTTTCATGTATACGCAACGTAAGAGGTAGTTCTCGGCATTAGGATAATCCTTAGAATTTTTTTCATTTTAGGCACACAAATCAAAAATAATATTGCTTCAGAGCATCTTGGCCTTATATTTCGCCGGTGATTCCATCCTATATCTAGGATCGTCGAGGGGGTCCCTTAATGATCTAACCAACCAATGAGCTAGAAGCGTTTCAGTGGCACTGCACTCACTAGAATTCCGTGGCACACCCTTTGCGCTAAATTTATGAATATATATGTTCCACGCTGAAACTGAATCGTTGATTTTTGATCAATTGTGTTGAGGAAGTTCGTTATAGAATAAGCGTGGGCATACGCAGAATTTATAGTTTCCAGTTTTTCGAGACACTCATTACCGATAGCACGTAAAATATGGTCTATTAACAATAAATCTGCTGGAACAGTCCATCCTATGATAGGCATTCTGTTTCTGCGAGTACCGTGTGATAGGAGAGGCAATTACGTCTCATAAATTCAGAGTAATTTAATCGAAAATCTTTCTGTTTACTCATTCGTACCATAGAAACCGCTACTAGAATTTATCTGGACTTCTCTCTTATATAACACGAATACTTGGTGGAGTTCAATTTGTATAGAGTGATATTGGAAATATCAACCTAACCTAACCTAACCTAACAAACAGTAACAAACAACATCAGTCTCCTTCTTCAGACACCAGGCGAAAATCTTCAGAATTATTTTTTTGTTGACAGTTATTCTGCCATACGAAATTTGTCACAGTGACAGTCTGTGAAAAAAAACATAACAACAGGGTTTCACCTTACATAGAAGTTTCCAAATTCCAACTGCTCCTTCAATGGTCAATTCCGATTGAGCAATTTGCTAAATTGCATTCTGCGATTAATAAAATACAAGTCGACTCCTTAAGTTTCCTTTTTATGCCATCAGATTCTGTCATCAGAATCTTTGTTTTGCTCCAATCCATCAAGTGATCGCCATGGATTGTACATACATGTTCTGCTATTTTTGATTTTTTTATGTCTTTATTCCTTAAGTTGTTCTTATGACTTTCTTACCTATAGTGGTCTCCATGTTTCTCCTGTATGCGATTTAACACAGTAACCTACATAATTTTTGGATTTATATTTTTCATCAATCAGTTTTGTCTTAGTAAATAAAGACCTGAGATCTTAAAAACGTCTTAAAAACGATTCTCTTATATTAAACCGATTCTCCCGATTTTTTCCATCCGCAATTTTCGATCCGAATATCAAGAAAATTCTATTAAATCATTGAAATCGTGGATCTTCTAAATGGTCCAGGGCATTCTTTAATTTAACCTTAGAACATATAACTGTTCAAGCAATTCAACTAATCAGTTATCATTTTCCAAATACTGAGTTCCGAAAATATTATTTCCAATTCATTAGAATTCATTAGAATGAAAATCTTTAGAATTATTTTGTTGATAGTTATTTTGTGAAATTCAAGAATTGTCACATTGACAGTAAAAAAAAATACTGTCAATGTGACAATTCTTGAATTTCACAAAATAACTATCAACAAAATAATTCTAAAGATTTTCATTAAGCGTCTGACGAAGGAGTTTGATATAGACTCCGAAACGTTACGATATAGTTGTTTCTTCGTTGATGTTGTTTCGTTGTTGTTTGTTAGGCAACATTGTTCAATTGATTGCTTCTGACAGATAACTTGTGTTTCTTACGCAGAAGCAAATCACAAAATAATTAATTTTTATTTTATAGATATTTTTCAGAGTTTGGGAGAGAAAACCCAGAAAAAAAACCTTTCAATGATGAGTATACCTCCCACAGTATCCTTTAATGATTAGTATTATTGTAATAAGATTTGTGAATATTCGGGGAAATAATCTGCTCCACAAGTTAGGGATAATCGTTTCAACTAAAATAACTGTCATTCTGAAACCGTTGTTTGCGCTGAAAACATAATTTAAAATAGTTTTAGGTTCAAAACTATAAATGCACGTAAGTTTTTTGGTCTGCAACATATACAGGGTGATTAAAAGATTAACAAATTTAACGACGTTTATTTCCGGACATTTTATTGTTTTTTTTGTCTTTTTATGCCTTCAATACAAGGTATGGCCACCACGGGCATAAATGACCGCCTGACATCTTCGTTGCATACTGTCAACGAGGGTGTTGAGCATATCTTGAGGAATTTCATTCCATAAACGAGGCAGTAGTGCTTTGAGGTCCTTCAATGTTTCTGGTGTAGGTTGGTGATCGTCTAGTCTTCTTTGTGGCATATCCCATGCATGTTCTATGCAGTTCAAGTCTGGCGAATGCCAGACTGGTTGGTAGATGTGGAATACCATGCTCGTCTCGCGCATTTTCTACTATTGCTGCACGATATGGTCTTGCGTTATCGTCAAGAAATTGGAAAGATTCACCAATGGCAGCATGAAAATTTGGCACTACGTTGCCAATGACATATTCCCTATAATGTAAAGCAGTCATATTGCCAGGACAAATGTGAAGGTCTGTGCGCCCGTTGTAACACATCCCAGCCCATACCATAACAGAGCCTCCTCGAAATGGATGAACCTCTTGCACATGACGGCGATTTCGGGGTATACGCGGCATAGTCCATACCCTTATTCTTCGAGAATCTGAAAATCGACCGTATCTGGATTCATCTGTGAAAAGTACACTACGCCATTGGACGTTCAGATTAACATGCTGCCTGGCCCATTCTAATCTTTGTCGTTTATGCTCACGTGTTAACGGAACACCCCTCAATGGACATCTAGAAGCCAGGTTAATCTCCCCCAAACGACATCGGATGGTTTCAATGTAAATTTCAGGACCATTGGCATTTAAAATTCGATTTCTCAGCATCCTACATGAAGAAAGAGGATATCTCCTCGCCGAAATGTTGACAAAATGGTCTTGTATGGGTGTTGTTTTTTTGGTCCACCAACCCTATGTCTTTCCTGCACCGAACCTGTCTCATTGAACCTATTCCAGAGTCACGATATTACACTTTGCGATACTTGAAATGTTTCTGCCAAAGCTTGAAATGTTTCTGCCACACTTGAGTGAGGCCATCCTGTAGCATACCGATAGCCCTATTAGCCTCGGCGTTTGTTAATTTAGGTCTTGGCCTCTTAAGAAGCTCGTGAAATTTACTAAGTTCGATATCGCTAAGAGACTGACAATAAATTAAGAGCATATTGAAATGCTATATCTTACGAATAATGTGAAAAACTGCCAAACTCAAGAAAAAAGACGACCAGATGGTGAAAATATGCATTGAAATCGAATTAATAAGTTTTTATTGGCAGTTTTCATGTTTTTGATATTGTCTTTAAAATTTTACTCCCCTCAGAACAACTTAAAATGATATCCCTAACTCTTGTGGAGCAGTTTATAATAATGAATTTCGGTAATCACATGATAAAATCATTTGATTATTTTTTTCTACTTTGAGTTTAGCAATAAACACGAATGTGATAATAATGTATTTCTGAATAGAGAATGACGCGACCTCTTAACGATGTATCACAAGCCTATACTTCATGTTTGAAAAATTGGGGGTTGCACCTGTCCTCCGAAGGGGGTTGAAGGTAGGGTACAAACTTTTACGAAGAAGAACGACAATTTAAAATTTGAATTTGACGTGTTTCGATTTTCCATAAATATGTAGAGTAACCAAGATGATGAATTTATTCCATTTGTATAGAACCGTCGTAGTACTTTCATGAGATATTTATCTATAGCTGATCTGAAAATAATCAGGCAGCTTTACTCACAGCGACGGAAATGCACTATCTCGGAGTCCTTCGACGCTTCTTGTTGGGCGTTTTTTCGCTTGAAGAGTTTTCATGCCGTACAACATCAACAGTGTTCCAGTTCATTCCACAGGCGGATTTGGAGTGAAATTTAAAATAAAGCAACCATGTTATGTTCGACGAAAATTCTTCGATTAAATGACATTTCGAAATCGAAGACATTATAGGTATATTCCACATAGCGTAGCAATTTTTCAGCGGATGAAAGCGAAATAAACCAGTTATTTAAGTGAGCCATGACAGTCACGGTATAAATTGGTCTCTTAATGTACACGTAGACGGAGTAATTAAGATTCTTAATTTCGACATAAAAGTAACACATAACATATAAAATGAACAGAAGGAATAAATATTTAATCTAAATCGACTGAAATGTGATTGGAGTGGAATTTGTACCAGACAGTTAAAGTGAACGATGTCCAGACCGAATATGTCTGAATTCATGGTAGTTTTTAGCTAAAGGGTTTTCCAATAAGAGGTGTTATTTTGAATAGCCCGCTATTTCAGTAGATGTCACTTTTGAAGCTGTCATTTTTTGACATTTGACAAGTAGAAACTACGCCATTAATAAAAATGGAACGATACACGCTTCAATAACGCATTGAAATTATTAAAATTCACTATAAAAATGGTGAAAATTTGGCAGAGACGGTTCGTAAAACTCGAACATTTTTGGGTCGTCGTGAAGCACCTTGTCGGACCGCAATAAAGAAATTGGTGGAAAAATTCGAGCTGGTGGGACAAGTTAGTTATGTGAAGAATAAAACCCGTGCACGTCGCTCAAGAACAGCCGAGAATATTGCTGCTGTAGCCGAAAGTGTTGAAGAAAACCCAGGTTTGTCCATTCCTCGTCGTTCTTTGGAATTAGGCATTCAACAAACGTCATTACACCGTATTTTGCAAAAAGATTTGGGTCTTAAGGCTTATAAAGTTCAGTTGACACAAGAACTCAAGCCGGCCGATCATCAACAACGTCGTGTTTTTGCTGATTGGGTCGTTGAAATGCATGAAAATGATCCGGAATTCCATCGAAAAATCATCTTGAGTGATGAGGCTCATTTCCTCCTCGGTGGCTTCGTCAACAAGCAAAATTGTCGCATCTGGGGCTCGGAAAACCCAAGAGTTATTGTTGAAAAGCCTCTCTATCCTCAACGTGTGACTGTTTGGTGCGGTTTATGGTCCGGCGGAGTCAATGGACCTTACTTTTTCGAAAATGAGGCTGGAGCAACAGTTACGATGAATGGATTGCGCTATCGAGAGATGATTAATGACTTTTTATGGCCGGAATTGGATGGTATTGATCTGGAAAACGTTTACTTTCAACAAGATGGCACTACGTGCCACACAAGCAACGAAACCATTGATCTTTTGCGGGAAAAGTTTCCGGATCGTGTTATCTCTCGAAGACGTGATCACAATTGGCCACCGAGATCTTGTGATTTAACACCTTGCGCCTTCTTCCTTTGGGGCCACGTGAAAGAGAAGATCTACGCCAATAGTCCAGCGTCGATTCAAGACCTCAAAGATGGAATTCGTGAGGCTATCGAGGACATAGGGCAGCCACTTTGCGATTTGGTTATGGAAATTTTCATTAAAATGATATGGTCCTGTAAGCGTGGTCGTGGTGGTCATTTGCCTGATGTTATTTTCCACTATTAACGGCATAGCTTCTTCTTTATAATGAAATAAACATCCGATCATTTATATTGAAAAATGGCATTTTTCTTTGAATATCAAAATAACACCTCTTATTGAAAAACCCTTCATTTCGACTCCAATAATTATCATTAATATTTCTTGAAAGTCTCAGTATATTCTTCGAGTGGTACAGGAATACATCATGCATAAATAAACAGATAAGAATCTTCAATCTTAAAGAGAGCAGCAGCGGTAGGAAACTTTCATATCATATATAAGATAGATAGACAGAATAGATAATAATCTGATTTCTTTGAGTCATATTTTTTGTACTGGAGGAAGTTTTAAAAGGATTTTTTTTTGGGTTGTTCAGTTGATCGACGAGTACTATACTCAGATATAGTGACTAACCCGCAACCTTCTGTATCCAATGTAGAGAGATTTTGATTAGTCCAATATTTTACTGGTCTCTGGCCTGAATTTCTGCCTGATACAAATTCAAACCCTTCTATCTGAGAATCTATATTATCCATTCTTTAGTAACTACTTTTGGTCACTCACATTTATCTAACAACACGTAGCATGTTCAGAACGTATCGTGTCCAGCACGTGGCGTGGCAGACATGAAAATATCATGGCACAAATTTTCATGTTTTATTATTAGCTGAGCGTGCAGTACTCACATTCAGTTATGAGCTAATGCTGAATTTGGACAGCACCTATAAAAACATTTCTTCAAGCATTGACGTGAATTTAGGAGCTTTTGCGCGAATGTTCTATCACGAAATTCCGCGAAAATTAGTGGGTCAGCATTCTACAAGTAATCACCGAGTTTTAATTGGATCAGATTTGTATATTTTGAGTTATAGAGGAGATAACAACATTTCAGATGAGTATAACTCCAAAACTGATTATGCCAATTAACGAGCTTAAATGGCGCACCTTAAAATTGCAAGTCGGTAACTCTTTCCGTTCTAAAGTTATCGTAAGATACATAATATTATTTCGTACATTTTTTAAAATTATCTAGTGGTACGGACCTCAGAAAATTTCACACACGTCTTTATGTCGATATTCTACAATTAGTTATCAAGTTTACATTCGATCGAGTCACCCATTCAGAGCTACTGAATCATCCAAGGCAGCTCGGATCTCCATACAATATAGATCCGATTGTGTGCAAACTTGGAACTTGGCAGTAGAGTTAGGCTTTGAAGGCTCTCGCGAAATTTCAGAAAATTTCAGCGATGTCGGACGAATGGTTTCTTGTATATACAAAATTTTCAATTATTTTTTTAATACGTTCTATTGATACGTTCATCACGAAATTTTGCAAGAATTTTCGCGTTGGCATTCAAAAACTAATTATAATGTTCGATTTAGATCGGATTTGTATTTTTCAAGTTATTGAGTAAATAACAACCAAATTTAACTCAAAAACCGATTGGCCGATTATGACTATTAAGGAGCTCCAAATGTCTCATTCAGATACACTACCTATCCTAAAAATGGAAAATCACTATCTCTTTCCGTTCTCAGGTTATCGTGACATTAATAATATTTTTCAATATATTTTTTTTGATTTTCTAGTAATACGATTCTCACAAAATCTCACAAACGTCTTTTTGTCAGTATTCTACAACTTGCTATCAAGTTTCAATTCGATTGGATCTGTATTGGACAAAATTATTTCACGGAAACCATTATGCCGATTATGCCCATTAACGAACTCGTCCGTCGTATTTGGACGCATCACCTACCCTGAAAATTTCAAGTCTATCCTTTTCCGTTCTCAATTTATCCTGGCAACGGCCGGCCGGACAGAATCAAACTTGACCTTGAATTCTTCATCAGTTTCGAAAGTTACAGATATTTGGGCAAAATGATAACGCGATGTTTCCCAGAACATGCGCGTTACAACAAAGTTGCTTGACATAAACCGCTATTACTTGAGAACCCGTGATCGGATTCACATGAAATTTTGGCACATAACCTTCGAAAGGATGGCGTAATCGGTTAGCCCTAATTTTCATTCAGTTACAATCTATATATACTCAAATGAAAAATTATTTATGATTAACACTTGTTTATTGAAAACCAACAACAAATTCTTCATCATTTATTATCTATTAAAATAGTCCTGTTCTTCTTCTTCTTATGATATATTTACATCCTTATTATTAAAATAATTAATTCCTTTACCGCTTGAAAAAATGTATTCTTTATTTAAATAGATCAAGTTAGGGAGATAATTCAGATCTAATTGATTCATACCTAAATTACCCGTATATCTTCCTCTATTTATTTCCACAATTTCCCAATAATTTAGCACCTTTATTTAAATTGTTTAGAATTTTGAAATCCGGGTAAGATTTATGTCCTGCTAATAAATTATTGGAATAATTCGTATTCATTTTGTTTCGTCGGTAGCTGTGATGGTGTTCCTTAATTCTCGTTCCAAGGTTTCTACCTGTTTTTCCTATATATATCTACCGCAATTTAACTGATAAACTCCGAATTTATCTTCTTCATTACTTTTTGATTTATTATTCTCAATGAGTTTTGTCTGGCTATTCTTTGTCTGGAATGAGGCTTTTAATTATTTACCTGCTTTTAATTTGGTGACTCGATATGCCAAAGCTGTTTCATTTTTTATTTTTATCATTACTCCATAGAAATAGATGCTAAATTATTAATTGTCTTCCAAATTTTTTATTTTAACATTTTTCTGATTAGCTCTGGATCGTATTCATTTTTTATCGCTATTTGTTTGATAATTTTCAAATATCTTTAATAATTTTCTCCGGATGAAGATATACAGTGCGCGTCAAAATTATGGACCAAATTCATTTTCTCAGAAGAAACATATTTGACAACAAAATCCTGAAACAGGTCAATTTTTGTTTCACTTTTACCAAATTTTTATGCATTTTTGAAGGATTTTTGTTGCACCCTGTGCCATCCCCATCAAAACCCCCCAAATTTTTTGAATGGGGAAAGTGGGTCATGTGGGACTTTTTTGGCAAGGTCTTTGTATCTTCTTTAAAGGCGTGCAGAAATTTTCGAGAAAAAATTTTTCTTTTTTGAAAAATAGTTAGTTTTCAGTATGTGCAATTTGTCATGGCTCATTTACTTTGAGACGATGGTACCTGATGAAATTTGTCACCGAATGGAAGTTGACCATTATAGTTTAGTTCATGCACAACATTCAACCCGTTTCAACCCACTCACGTGAAAAATTAGAATGTGAAAATATGGAAATAAAAGCAAATTACATACCATTAGAAAGCTCACACACTAGGGATATTTTGCTAGAATTAGTTATCCTCAATCATTTCTTGTTTGTATTTTAATGCAAATTGACGTTACTTTGACAGGTCCAAATCGGATCTTTAGGCAACAAAAATGTCAATCAATTTGCATATTATTTTATCCGTATACCACGTATTTTTGAGAATATCCTCATTTGGAATGTTGTGCTGTTGAGATACTTTGAGCCAATGAAATCTATTCATCATTCCTGACTGAGCATACCAGAGATCCTGACGCCACGTCAATGACATCAGCTGCATCATGAAATATTCTATTGGAGGATCGACTACAAAATCGAATATGATAATCCTTATGTTGTGGTTTAGAATAAACCTGTTCACAAGTCGCTGTTCGTAGACAACTAATAAGGTAAAAACTCCAAGAAAGCTATTATCATTCGACCAGAATATATAATGTGGTAATCTTGAGAAAATCAATCATCAGATACGAGGCATCCATTACGAGCAACACTTAATGTCCATTCGTTTCAGATTCATTGGACATTTTCTTGTGTCCTAGAGAACACACCTAACGTTTTCAATTTCTGTCCGAATCAAGCAAGTTATAAATTTCAAATAAGTTTTTTCGCTATCGAATGATAAGGTTTGCTGTTTCCTCGACTGCATCTTGTAATTTATGGAGTGGCAGATTATTTATTGCCGTTTGCAACAGTTGCTGTATATGTTATTCAACAAATCGGTGATTTATAGTGATCAAAACCAGAATAAAAATATTTATTATGGCGATTGAATATTTTTTGCCTGGAATGCCACAGAGTGAGAAAGTAGAAATACATTGAGATTTGGTCAATTAGATTTTGTGGAATCCATAGAAGGTATTAAAAATAGATATTGTTTTTGGATCGCTCTAACAGAATGATTAATTAACAGAAGTTTTGACACAACGAGAGATTTATTGCCTTACTCAATAAAAGAAGCATTTTTCGAAACAGCTAACGAACCAAAGTTATGATAGTCAAAGCAATCAAAGGTGAGATGAATAATTATACTGACTGACAAAGAATCTGCAACACCCAGAAGGACCTGGATATTTTGGTAAAACATAGATAGTATAACAAGGAGTAAATGATTGTAATTTGAAGAAAAAAAAACGAAGGGTTTACAATTTTTTTTTATAAATTTGTTTATACTGTGGTTGTCCACTGCGATTATCTATACACTCCCCAACACGTCTTGGCATTCATGCAATAAGATGCTCTTTTTCGTGAGGATCGTATAACAAGAAATGAAAAATGTTGTCCTTCCAAAATTTTATATTGCAGAAACTCTGTCAGATTTCTCTAATATTCCGCACAAACCTTCAAGCCACCATTTTACAATCGAGTACCAGATTTCAGCTCGTTCGGCTCTGTATTATAGGAATTATTGTGAAAATAAAATCTCCAACTGGTATTTTCTTCTTCGGAAATTTCAAATCATGTAAAATAAGACGGCTTGAAGGTTCTTGCAGTATTTCGAGAAGGTACCTGAGGCGTGAATAAACAGTAGAACATAAGCGCCAAACCTTTCTGACTTGCTCTCAGTGCTTTTTGAGATTGTTTCATTGTTTTTCTAATTTTCCTCTTGTTAACTTGATTGCACGTAAAGTGCCATCTATCTCAAACAAACAAAAACATTACGGAAATATCATACGTATTTTTTGACATAGAATTCGATGTTGTCATGAAAATGGGTTCAAGCCCTGTGGACAGGAGCTTTCTGGCGCTCTAGTTCAAACAGACAAATTATATCTCCGAAAGTATTGGTTTCTCAGAGTTGAGAATTATATCAATGTATTCTTATGATAGAACTGCATCATAAAGGAAATTCAATTCAAATAATAGTTTATTTATCAAGATTAAATGAGCAATCTGAGAATGAGAACTGCACCATGGAAGAAATCAAATTAAAATAGCTGAAATTAATTTGACTCTCTCTTATATGAGTATGAACACAGATCATATAATAAAGCTTAGATAGAATAATGATAACATTCTGTGAAAACATAGAAGTTCATTATTGAAATTTGGAAAAATCATATTTCCGAAAGTATTAGCTTGATGGAGTTGAAAATGATATAAATGGATTTTTATGGTGAAACTGCATCTTAAATAAAAATTGAATTTGAAATTTGTTACTTAAAAAGAATTTTTTTTTGTTACTCCGAAACCATCTGACCTATTTTGCCCAATAACGAATTGGACCGAGATATTCATCTCCCTAACCTACTCTGAAAATTTCAACTGCCTAGCTTATTCCGTTCGAGAGTTATTGTAAAAAAATTTTTTTTAATTTTCAAGAATTTTTTTTTACACTTTGCGGTAACCTGGTCAATACAAAACTTCACATACGTATGAAGGTTATGATTCTACAATTTGATGCTAAATTTCAGATAGATCGAGTGATCGGTTTCGGAAATATACATAAAAAATGTTTTTACTAAAATCGGCCATAACTCCCAAACCGCTCGATGGATTTTGCCCATTAACAAACTTAACCAAGATATTTACGCTCCAAACACACCTTGCAAATTTCAATCCTCTAACTCTTTTCATTCGAGAGTAATCGTGCCTTCGGCCGGCCGGCCGGCTTGACCGGCCGGACAGAATCGATTTCGACCTCGGATTCTTGATCAGTGAGTCAAACCAAATCGTTTGAGACCATTTTCAGCCAAAAATTCTAAAATTACAGATATCTGGGCAAATTGATAAGCACTCAGTTCCAAGGAACTAGAGCGCCAAAAATAGGGGTAGCCATTTGAGATTTCAAAGTTACCCCCTTCCGGGAGGTGAGAGGTGGGCGGAATTTACTGGATGCTCCCTTTAGATATATCAAACAATGTATCTACAATGCTTTCTCTGCAATGCGTAGATTCCGGGTGAAAACAAAATCCGGGTTAAATAAATCACCCGGTATAGACTCAGACATTTTAGGTATATTTGGTATGCTTTCAATAGGAAATATTGAACCCCTTTCTAAAATTTGCGGCGTTTCTCATTCAAAAAGCACATTGTTGCATTCAAAAGTACACATATTTTCTGTTGAAACGTCATAATGACAGTAATGGACACAAACAAGCATCATCGAAGGATGCTGTGGAGGTAAACCGGCATAAGTGGTACTGGTTGATCATTAATAAAGAAAGATTCAAAGCAGACGTTTTATATGATAATATCCCTTGTACCTTTTTTCAACATAGATCCATCTTCTTAGATACCTATTCCGAAGATAATAATTATAGACCGTAATCATTGTGCGAAGTTTAAGTAACTGGAGGCTATGGTCATACAACGTTTATTATATCCAAAATTACTCTGAAAGTAATTTTAACCATGAAAACGGGACATAATAATTTGTTAATTTTCCTCAGCGAGATATAAATCTACTTATATGCGTTCTCTCTTGGGCATATAATCGAATATTCATTCCTTTTTTGATTCGGAGCACTTTCGAATACTTCCTGACACCGTAATTAATTATTGACTTATAGATTGTGTAAGTTGCACATATGTACGCTGTACGATTGGTCTTACTGCCAATCTCACGGGTGTCATTATGAAGTAAGAGAAGTAATTAAATGCCGCCAAGTTGAATGTGCATCACGACATGTAATCCTCATTGACAAAGGAAGTGAATATCCAAGTTATTCTCGTCGATAGGAATGGTTCGACAAAAACGTTCATGAGAGAGTTTTTATGGAATTACTCGTATCCTGCATTATTATTCGAGTCCTAACTCTTCTCGACATTACCCGAGCTTTACACTAGAAACTACAGAAATAACTGATAATACCATAAAGGTGTGATTACACAGCAAATTCTCTCAGCAAATCAAATCGCAGCTTGTCAAAAAAGCTGTAATTTGATTCTTATTTCTCATTTTATTTTAATTTGTTTTATTTGCCTTGTAATCACACCTTAAGTAATCATTAAAGGATACTTTGGTAGTTGAATTCATCACTAAATGGTCCTTTCTGGGTTTTCTCTGCCAAACTCTGAAAAATATTTATGAAATAGTACAATTTTATTATCTTGAAATTGTTTCTACGTCAGAAACTCTAGCTATTTGTCAGAAGCAATAAATAGAACGATGTTCGGATGTTGTCTAATAAACAGTAACGAAACAACATTCACGATAAAACAACTTTTCTGTAGCGGTAACTAAAGCACTTCTGACTTCTGACATTTCAGAATAACTCTCAACAAAAAATAATTCGGATGATTTTCGCTTCTTGTCAGATGAAGAAATCTGATTTAGTCTCCAAAACATTACAGAATAGTGACTGATTTTCATATACATATTCTGATCTAGGTAAGATAAGAACAATTCTCGAATTTCAGAATAACTATCAACAAAATAATTCTAAAGATTTTCGTTAAGCGTCTGACGAAGGAGTCTGATATAGACTCCGAAACGTTACGATATAGTTGTTCCTTCGTTGATGTTGTTTCGTTGTTGTTTGTTAGGCAACATTGTTCAATTGATTGCTCCTGACAAATATCTTGTGTTTCTTACGCAGAAGCAAATCACAAAATAATTAATTTCTATTTTATAGATATTTTTCAGAGTTTGGGAGAGAAAACCTTTTAATAATGAGAATACTTCCCACAGTATCCTTTAATGATTACTTAAGATAAGAACTACTTAAATTTTTACTATTTTGCTTGAAATTCCGAAACCAAATATCGGATTGAGTTTAATGTTGGCATTTCGGTGACCAATAATTACCTCTTGGAGTGTGCAAAATTTCAGTGAGAACAGACCACTAGGATCCTCAAAAACATACAATAATTTAAAACTTCCGAAGTGGTCAAATTATTTCAGTTGTTTTTCTACGTGGAAAATCACGTGGAATTTCACGTGGAAAATCATCTGGTATACATTCGACTTCGTTTCCTACACGTGGTTGGGATCACTAGCATATGTACAAGGGCAACTAATTCAAATATGGACGTGTACATACGGTGTCAATAGAATAAATGGGCGAACGATGTGTGGAATTTTAAATTGTTTTTAAAAATGTGTCTGAAAGTTGAGAGACTCATGTCAATTATGTGACTGTGCAAGCCAGTTTCGAGGAAATAGCGTAGTTTCCGAGGTTGGAGTGTCTATAACGTGGTCCTTGGGCCAATTTTTGAAATTCTTACTACCCCTTTCGTGCATTTTTCGATATGCGCATGAGCAGACTAGAAGTGATTTAACTGCTGGAGTTTTCATCTGAGAGGGTTGGGGTTTTGAAGTGCAGGATGCTACTCCTCCATGGAATCACCTTGGAAAGATCCACGCATGCGTGGATTGAAGCTTCAATATCTCCTGAACCACTGGTGTGGAAGAAACAGAGTTTTGTGTGAGGACAGTGAGGTTTGTGATTTTTAGAGGACTTTCAGCCATGAGTAGATTGCGCATTCGCAGAGGAGAAGTGGATATTTTTGGGTTTTATCGCTTATTTTGGGAGTGGTTCATGTCTAACGGTCATGAATTTGGTGCTGAGCCGATATTGTCAGAATTGAAAAGAAAATTCATGGCAATTATGTGTACGGATAAGTCAGTTTCGAGCAAATAGCGTTGTTTCCGAGTTGAAATGTATTTACCGTGGCCTTGGGGCCAATTAGGATTCACTGAGCATGAAGCACTCATCATTCAATTCAAATTAGCCAACGTGAACAAGCGCGCCAAAGAGTACTGACTTTACTGCTTTTTTACATCTATTTATTGGACTTTTTAATTATGCATACTTCAGAACGTTAAAATGTGAGTATTTCATGAATGGTTTCAAAAATGTTCGACTGCACGATTTGAATGGTTTATTATTTGAGGAAATAATAATCCAAAAATAGAACGCTCCTGTCAGAAACTGAGATTATCTTGCGTAATGTTTCAGAAACAGTTCTAAGCGGTCCTTTCGAGATCTAATCTGAGATAAATGAAAAAAATTTGGGTCCTCGGGCTTTCGTCATACCACCTTGAAGATTGCCGCGAGAACGAACGGTACTTTTTATGCTCAAGAGGTGAGATTTTCTATCGAAATAAGTATTATCGGAACCTCATTGATATTCATTAATTCGAGCAAGCAGAAATCTAGAAGGGTAATTGGAGTATCAACAAAAAGACCTTGAGGCTATTAAAAATCCGGACACGTATGTGTCCTCATGTCCCATGTCCCATGTTCATAGACCATTGAGCATATTGATGTGGATATTAAGTGATTTTGGCGTCTTTCCTTATTTACCACACGTACAACCATCGGTGTCTTTATATAAATGCTCAACTCTCGCTCAGATAAGCAGCGAAACGAATTGCACAAATTTCGCGATAATTGATATTAATTGATATGACAAACACCGTTATTTTAATATAAATCGAATGAGTCTCGCTCGATAAAGACTTCCAAATAAACTAAAAATTAAATTGATGTGATTTTCAACATGCTCTAACACGTAGGAAGTAGACCAAAAAAAATGAGGGAATAGCTCCAAGTGTCTATAGTTTTCAGATCTGTTCATGAAATTTTGTATCCTGTATGGTTCCGGAGTAATCTGAAGTAAGACATCGAAGAAAAATATTTTCAAATTTTGTTTGTCTTAAAAAAGGTCTATGTCTAAAATTTTTTAAAATTTTCTCCGGGAAGCTTTTTTCGAAAATAAAATAGCCTTCAATTTGATTCAACTTAAAATCATGTATAAGATGATCTGCCGCGGTGTAATTGTCAATCAAAGCAAAAAAATCCTTTATCATCAATAAGTCAGGAAATAATAATCGTAGAGAGAATCGAAGTGGGGTTTTGAATACTGCAAAATATTCCCTATGAGATGAATTCATTTTTTTTAAGTTATAATTCTGACGCATATATTTAAGGATATTTGGATAACTTGGTATAACTTTGGACGTAATGAATGAACGAAGGATATCGTCAGTATTTTTTCAATTTCAAAGTATCCTGGAAGAACCATAGAAATTTAAAAGCACTGCGATGTTTTCCTCACTGCCCCGAAGCTTTAAAATTGTTTCGTAAAAAATCACCGTAAAGTGCAATTTCTCGATTTTAATTCATTTTTTCAATATTTACTGGCCAATTTTTCTTCTGGCGATAATTCTCATTTCTTGGACCAAAGACATTAGTTATTGAGAAACCTGAATTTTTTTTTTTTAATTTGGCAGATAAGTGTCGACTGGGCCTGCCAAAAACTTAGTTCCAGGCGTCTTATATAGGAAAGATATTAATTTATACGATTACAAGAGAATTATGTGTTCCTTATGCAAAATATGCATGTTAAATTATAGAAGAATGATTGCTTTATATAATTGAAATGATTTTAGGCAGAAGTGATTCAAAATTGAAGAATAGCAAGCGTAAGAAAATAGTAAATTCGGAAATTTTTTAAATTTCCACTTATAAATGGAGACTTTTATAACTTAGAATTAAAGAAAGTGTATGAAACCCATACCAAAATGTAGCTTTAAATATGGGCGAATTTTAAAGAGGGACACCAAGGTACAAGAAGATACCTCCATTCCAAAATTCAAGGTAGCATTATTTTTGAAGAAACATTTGATAGGTAAGATTATATTGATGTCGGCAAATTTTTCGAAATCCATATAAGCAGCATAACTATTGGTCCATCACCCGCTTCCGGCTCGACGTCGACTTCTGGGATTTCTGTATATCTGCAGAACAATGCGGTGTTTATCTTAGATTGAGCATTACAATAGTAATGTAGCTTTATTTCAAATTTCATAAATAATTTATTTTTCTGACAGTTCCAGCCCTTAGAGTCAACTGGCCGGCTGTGAAAGATCGGGGATTAGTACCAGATAATACCAAATTGTTTAACCACGTGAATTTCCCTCCAGTAGGTTTGGATAAAAGCTCAGGACAGCTGAAGGCACACGGATAGATTATTTAATTCTGTTTTATAAAACTCCAAAATTGAACATTTCTGTTCAATCATTGAGGTTTTGCTCTTGAGAAAATGATAAATCAATCTATTGAATGTGATGCCTTATGTTCGTGGCCTTACGGAAAAAATCAGGTGAATCGGTTCCGAGTTTAATATGAGAACCGTTTTCAAGACACAAAATGATCACATGATAGATTGGAGTAAAACCAAGATTCTGATGACGGAAACCCAAGGAGAAAACTTATATTTTGTTGAACAGAGGATGCAACATTACAAATTGCTTAATTGTAATTGACCATATTTGGTTGAATTTGTTGAAGAATGAGTTGTAACTTGGGAATTTCTGAGCAAAGTGAAACTATGTTGCTATGATCTTCAAAGACTGTCAATGTGACAATTATCTAATTTCAGAATAGCTATCAACAAAAACTAATTCGGAAGATTTTTGCTTGATGTCTGACGAAGGAGTCTGATGATCTATAGTCTCCAAAACATTACGAAATAGTTATTGGTCATTGGTGTTTCGTTATTGTTTGTTGAGCAACATTGTTCTATACATTGCTTCTGATAAATATCTTGTGTTTCTAACGCAGAAGCAATTCACAAAATAATAAATTTTTCATGTTATAACGGGTCCGCCAAATAACTTTTTTTTTTTGAAAATGCAATAAAAGAAAAGCTACTGAATATTTTCTCAAATTTCTTTTTTTATTTGAAAGTACAATCTTTCTGGTTAATAATGGAAAATAATTTCATTCAAATGGCTGCCTCGGCTGGCCATGCAATAGCCTACACGATCAGTCCAATTTTTAAGCACATTATCGATTGTGTGCAGCTGTATTTCACCAATGGCTTCACGAATATTGTCATTTGAAGCGTCAATTGTCTCTGGCTTGTTGGCGTAACACGTAACTTCGACGGAACCCCACAAATAATAGTCCAACGGTGTCAAATCGCAGCTGCGAGGTGGCCAAACGACATCAGCTCTGCGACCGATAATGCGATCTTCAAAAACAGGGCAACTTCTGAACCAATTGTACTTTGTATGGCGTCATACCAAGGTCTTTATGCAAAATTCGTCTCAATGATGTATCCGAAATGTTCAATTCTTGAGAACGACAGTGAATTGATGTTGATGGCGCTTCACGCACACTTTCTGCCACAGCAGCAATATTCTCGGGTGTACGCACTGTTTTTGGCTTTTCACGCTTTGGTTTATCGATGAGGGTGCCAGTTTCTTTCACTTTTTTCACAAGATAACGAACATACGAAGCTGACGGTGCTTCTCTTCTTCCAAAATCCGTACGCAATTTTTGCACACATTCTGCAACATTACCATGATTTTCAAAGTAATGTCGCAATATTTCCCAGCGTTGTTCAAGCGTATACACAACCATATTCCTTCAGCGGAAGGATAACACTAATTATCTGTCAAATCAGACATGAGCTAAGTGTTACCATTCACGAAATAAGCACTAGTTGAAAAAAAAAACGTTAGATGGCGGAACCTTTAGTTTGGGAAAGAAAACCCAGACAGGAACCATTTAATAATGAATATACTTCCTAAAGTATCCTTAAATGATTACTTAAATATATGAATTGTCCGTAAGCGGAGGATGAATGAACATCCACCAAGAGAGAGGGAATCTGCCGAGAGCAAATGATGCATATAATACCAAGATACGCGCGCCGAGTTTATGAATGAAGTGAAAAAACTTTACGAGCAACAAGTCTGTTCTAACGATCTTGTTGAGGAACTGCGAACGAGTTGTTTAAGTGAAAAAAATGACCTGCGGAAGAACTCCACTCGAGCCTGTACCGTTCCACCATAATGACAAATGAGTACAAAACCTGATTTAAGTATTGAATGATCATACAGCTAGTTCCGAATCTAGCTGAACAAACCAGTTATAATAGTGCAACCTCTATAAAAAGCAGGTTGAGGTAGGTTTACGTTTACAATAATGCAACTGGTTAAAAAGCAGCTTCTAGGGTGTCCCAAACTGGAATTACAACTAAGGCACGCGCCGGTCTCCCACACTCCAGAATTGTGCTCCCAAGCTCATCATCGGTTTACGGATGCCGATTTTGTACAATATTATTATTGTCTGCTGGTACTGGTTTCTCCTTCCCACAACCTTGCTACCAGTTGATTCAGATACAATTCGCTCTATTCACTTCTCTTTCCTAATTGTTTCAACTACTACTATATTATTGTTGTTGAGTAATATATACGCTTTTAATAGGATTCCAATTCTACTTCGATAGTGCATAAATGTACGTATTTTCTCCGTTTTCTGCTTTAGAATACTGGTTGGAATATCGCACCATCAGTCCGAGCAGCGGAAGTGTGAATCTTGTTTGATCTAAATAAATGTCGTAGAGTCAGAGACGTATTAACGATTTCCGGGGTTCAAAAACTTTTGAGGCCCCTTCTCCTTCTTTTCCATTTTCTTTTAAAACAATTGCTCAGTGGAAACTCAGTTTTTTCAAAACAAAACCTTATATTTATTAATAAAATATTAAGTTTACCAAAACAAAATATAAAAATTGGTTCAAGCACTGACGTGAAGTCAGGAGCTTTTGCGCGTATGTTCTATTGTCAACTCACATCTATTGGAGATTCTACTAGGAGAAGTATACTCAGCTTTTATAATATATGAACACATTTCATACCATTTTAATGACAGACTTCAGTATAACGAGAGGATCACAGAAATTTTAATTCTCACATAATTTGTATTCTATTGGAATTAGACTTACGCCTCAAGTAGCTCCGGGATACGGTATTCACGAAATTCCGTGAAAATTAGTGGATCGGCATTCTACAAGTATAGGTAATCATCGAATTTTAATTGGATCCGGTTTTTATAATTTGAGTTATAAAGGAAATAAAAAACAAAATTAACTCCAAAACAATTTGGCCGATTATGCTATTTAACGAACTTAAATGTCGCATTCGGATGCGCACCCTACCCTGAAAATTGCAAGTCACTATCTCTTTCCGTTCTCAAGTTATCCTGAGATACATAATAATTTTTTAACATTTTCAAATGGTACGGTCCTAACAAATTTTCACCCACGTCTTTATGTCGATATTGTACATCCAGTTACCAAGCTTCAATTCGATCGGGTCAGTATTTTTTGACTTATCGACAAAATAATATTCCAGATGGGTATTACTCCGAAACCCTTGGGCCGATTATGCCCAACAACAAACTTAACTCTTCCATTCGTATAAGCAACCAACCGTGAAAATTGAAAGTTATCGAGGCAACGGTCACCCATCCAGCTACTGAACTCACCCGAGGCGGCTCGAAGTTCCAGCAATATAGATTCGATCATGTTCAAACTTGAAACTTCGCAGTAGAGTTAGTTTTTGAAGGCTCTCGCAAAATTTCAGCGATTTCTCGCAAATAAATTCTGATATATATAATTTTTTTCAATGATTTTCTTATAATTTTCTCGTGAGAGGATCCTCACGAAATTTTGCAATGATATTCGCGTCGACATCCTACAACTATTTACCATGTTTGAATTGGTTTGGTTTCGTATTTTTCGAGTGTTGAGGAAATAACAACCAAATTTCAGATGGGTAACAACTCCAAAACCGTTTGACCGATTATGCCTATTAACAAACTCAAATGTCGTATTCAGATGCACGACCTACCATAAAAACTGCAAATCTCTTTCCGTTCTCCGGTTGTCGTGATATAAATAATATTTTTTAGTAATTTTTTAAAAAATTTCTAGTTATACGAGTCTCACAAAATTTTACAAACGTCTTTGTATTACTATGCTACAAATAGCTACACCGTTTCAATGCGATCGGATCTGTATTGGTTGATGACAAAATTATTACTCGGAAACCGTTGGGTCGATTATGCCCATTAACGAACCGGTCGCGCAAAAATGATCGAAAATAAATATAAACTTGAGGAAACTATTATAATAAATGTAAATGAGGAACAAAACACAAACAAAAATTTCTTTCCACTAAAAAAAGTGACTTAATGATATGAATCAATAAGATCTGAGCGTTATGACAATAGGTTCTCGTGTAGATCTATACATCACTTTTGATCTTGATTTAATTTAGTTTGCGTTATCTGTTCATTTTCTGCAAATTTTGTTATACAGGGTATTTTTGCATCTTTTTTGTTGTTCTTTTTTATGTTTGTCTACTTATATCACTCACGAACGCATATTTATTTTTCATTGTTTGAAAGTTTATAGGCTTGCATGCCTCCTTTCTACTTCTTTCTTAATAATAATAATCATAATCACCTTTTCTCAATATTAAGAATAATATCAACATATGAAATCATTGGAAATTTAAAATGGAATATATAAAAACAGGAAAAATAATATCACTAGAGTTTTACATTTTTTTTTATATTTCACGTCCGCAAAGTTCTATCATTACGGCATCTTAATTTAGACTGTTCGATATAATGTCATTTGTCATGATGTCCGTATTTATGGAATTTTGAGTCAGTTGAAACATGGTAAATAGTTGTAGAATACCGACGCGCAAATTTCTGCGAAATTTGGTGAAGAACATATCACTAGATAACATATTGTTTTTATTCTTCAAAAATGTTATATTTCAGTAAGTATATGTCAGATTCCGCCATTTTACAATCGAATACCAGATTTCAGCTTGATCGGCTTTGTATTTTATCAATCATTGTGTTAAAGAATCCAGCGTGTGCATATTGGTAAAGTCGGGTCCACACTATCTGCAAATACAGAAATACGCAGCAAACCAAAATGTGACCTTCCATATTTTTTTTATAAATTATTCAATAATAATAATTTAATGATAATATCGTTTATTCGCCAAATAATGGCTCTCAATCACGAAAATAATCAAAAGTAGAATTAGAAAATCTAGTTTCAAGAAACTTTTACTTGTACGTAGTAAATCACATTTTATGAAGACAAGAACAATATCATATAATAGCAGAATACAAATTTATAATTATTTCATTATTAGAATTCAAGCCTCTGGTTCACAAAGTTATGGAATAAGTTCCTTTCAGAGCACAAAATCCATATTTCAATCTTATTTTTGAACAGAAAAATATCAATTAAACATTTTAAACAAACCTATTCTGTTTGCAAATATTAATATTCTCTCTAATCATCAAATTTGTTCACGAGCAAACAAAGACTAACTCGCTGAAAATTTAAATTTATCATTTGTGTAGATGTTCGCAGGTCTTCTAGCCGAGTCTTGTTAGTTTCATAGTTAGTTTTTCGCCTTTGTGACATTTGATATATTAGGTTAGAAATGACGAATAACCATCGAAAAACTAATAAAATGTTTATTAAGTAAGGGTAAATTCTTTTTCTATTTCACATAAAAGTCATGAAATACCGTGTTATCAGCTCTCAAATCACTGATTTTTGAACTATATTGTTGAGACAAACCAACATTGCTATAACAGTCCGAAAAGAATATCATAGCCATATTGTTAAAACTTATGAAGAAAGCAATATGACTTGTACAGCAATGTTTATAGCAAACAGAATAATTTATACATTTGAGTAAATTGCGAGTGTAGAGGGCACATCCTGTTCCATTCAGGTCTAAAAACCGACACAAGTTGGTTGCGTAGCTTTGAATATTTATGACTGCCACATTTTCGTTTATGCTCTATTTTAAAGCTGACACTATTCGTGAAAAATCAAAAGGTCGATGGGTCGTTCTGAACTGATCGATATTAAAAATTGTGAAGAGAGAAAATAATACGCCAATCTCATAATAACAAGTTATTGAAAGTTTTGAATCGAGAGGATATCATTACGGAAAATATTTTTATTCATCACAATTATATCTGAGTGGCAAAGTAGATTTTCGATTTTGCCGGTTTTAAACTTGTTGGAACATTCGTTTTTGAGAAACGAAGGCCATGGAACATACTCAGTCGAACACAGATTTTACGTTTTGTTATTTCGGGGTGTGGCTGATCAACGCGATTTCTCACGGATGCAAAACCTCGATAAAGTAGGAAACGATTATTTTCGTCCATTTCCTTTCGAGAGGTTGCAAAAATATTGTCGTCCTCAGAGTAAAAGTGAAAGAATCGGTACGAACGGAAATTTGACCAGACAAGGTATAAGCATAGACGCCCGCAAGGGGGCAGGGGAGGGTAATTGTCCCCTCCCTCCTTGTTTTTGAAACTTGCGAATTTTTAGTTCGAAGAAAATGTCATATTGTTTAAATATAAAATTTAAAACTCCCAAATGGTGGGTACACGGTATGTTTAATAAATAACGTATTAACAAATTAATCTCATCGAATGTAAAATATTTAATGAAATATTATATCAAAGACGTATTCACCTCAGCATTACAGAATATAAACTAAAAAATTGAAGAGAGTGTTTCTTTGAATATGTACAGAAAAGAGATATATCAACCTTACTAAATACTATTAGGAGATGCATAGTACCTGATATTCGAATAGTTGGCCCAGTACACTTTTCTCAACTTCTACAAAAAATGCAATTGAGAAAAAAACTGAAACTTGGCACATCTTCTTATAAGTAATCATTAGAGGATATTTTGGGAGGTATATTCATTACTAAATGGTTCTATTCTGGGTTTTCTCTCCCAATCTATAAAATAAAAACACTAAATATTTGTCAGTAACGCTTCGTCTTTGAAGATGGAAATATCGTTTCCGAAACATATGTCAGACGACAAACTTTTTAGTGGACAAGAGCGTTTTTTCTTTTATAGTGTTTGTCAAAATCAATGTATGGATGAATGATGCCTAATAAACAGTAACGAAACAACAACAACGATGATACAACTATTCTGTAACGTTTCGGAGACAAAAATCAGACTCCTTAATCAGACACTAAGCGAAAATCGTCAGAATTATTTCTTGTTGAGAGTTATTCTGAAATTCGGAATTTGCAACATATTTTCCACAATATTGGCAACATTTTTCATCTGCGTCATATTTATGTAATTGCCATGGATGGTTAAGGAGATGAAAAACAATGTTTGAAAAAAAAGCTTCTACTCACAGCAGAATCATAGCATCGGCACTACGTATTCATTATAGAGAAATAAGCAAAATATCCGACTATAACGCGAGAATTGGGCTTGTCGACGTATCACTTGTAGCAATCTCAACATTTAATTTCATATACAGTGCGCGTCAAAATTATGGAACAAATTCATTTTCTCAGAAGAAAAATATTTGGCAACAAAATCCTGAAACAGGTCAATTCTTGTTTCACTTTTACCAAATTTTTATGCATTTTTGAAGGATTTTTGTTACACCCTGTGCCATCCCCATCAACCCTCTAAATTTTTTGAATAGGGAAAGTGGGTCATGTGGTACTTTTTTGGCAAGGTCTTTGTATCTTCTTTACAGGCGTGCAGACATTTTCGAGAAAAAATTTTTCTTTTTTGAAAAATAGTTAGTTCAAAGAGGTTTTCAGTATGTGCACTTTGTCATTTCTCATTTACTTTGAGACGATGGTACCTGATGAAATTTGTCACCAAATGAAAGTCGATCATTACGGTTTTGTTCATGCACAACTTTCAACCCCTCACGTGAAAAATTAGAATGTGAGGGGGTTGAAAGTTGTACATGAACTGTAATGGTCGACTAAATTAATGAATAGTTATAGGATATGAAATTGGTATATCACTGCCATGCAGGGTGAAATTTCAATTTAACTAGTTGAACAATAGGAAATGTCCAAAATTATCTTATAATCTGGTTCTGGTCAGAAAAGGTGAGCGAAAGCGATTGAAAAGGGTAACTATAACCAAAAGTTCACCTAGATGATCCCTGTTTCTGGTTTACGTTTTTCGCATTCCTTCCGGGACAGCTTGTATACATATATTAATATCAGAACTGAATTTTTTTCGGCGATAATATTTGAAAAAAACTCCAAATCCTTCTGCTATGGAATGATTGTAGTTCGACGTTCCATCATCCACAATCAGGTTTTCTGTACTGTTATTATTATCTGATTCACCCTGTGATGGATAATAAATATAATTCTCCAATTAACATCGGAATATTCAGGATATTTCATGAATGGGGATGATGAATTATAATGTTTGGGATTTATAAATGCCCAAAGGGAAGACGTTATGTGTTTTGTATCCGTCACAGTCGATTTAACTTTTACCTTAAAGCCCCGTGAAACTCATTGGTCTAAACTCAAACAAATAAAAAATCGCAAAACAAATAAACTATTGCGGTGTAGCTTCAGACTCATTTTTCAATTTGTCTAAGCTGCTTCTGCAAGCAAGGAACTAAATAAATATACGAAGTACATTTCTATGCATATAAATCATTTATTACGGGTACAATGGGCTTCTACCCTTTCTGAATAACTTGGCTACCGTTGGAGGATTCTTCGTACCTCGGTTTTAAGCGATGATTATAAATTATTCCCGTAAAAAATACGGACCGTTTTAATTCTCCCCAGGCGATTGACACTCATATATATTTACACAGGATATGAGAACAACCCTTAAAAGAGGGCGAGGTGGCGAAACTGTCGGAAATGTATTCATTGCATCTAGCATCTCTGCATAAAATATCTTCGCGAAGATTGCATTTGCAAAGGTTTACTTGTAACCTTATACTCGAGTTGAATTGTTTAATTAAATTATGTGTTATCCATTATTGATATCGAATGAATTCTATCAAATTCCAGTACTTAGATAATATCTTAACTTCGTTAAATTTCAGCTAATTTTGTAAACAATTTCAATTTTTACAAATCACAACACTCATGGGGAGACAGGGTTTTTCGTTGAGGCTTGTTTTCAAACAATACAGATCTGTTCAAATTGAAACTTGGTAACTATAATTGTAGAATACCAACACAAAGACGTATGTAAAATCTCGTGACGATCATGAAACTAAAAATTTAAAAAAATAACATGAGAACAGACCGAGATAGCAACTTACAATTTTCAGAGAAGGTTGCGCATCCGAATGTGACATTTGAGTTCGTTAATTGGCAAAATTGGACAAATGGTTTTGGAGTTATACCCATCTGAAATGTTGTTGTCACTTCCTCAATAAATACGAATCTGATCCAATTCAAACATGGTAATTACATTTCGGCATGTGGCATGTACCTACAGTATAAAAAGTTTTCAACAATTTCCTGACCCTCTTGATTCCTTAGTTTTAACAATTCCTGTACAATTATTGTACACTTATCAATTTAATTCAGTAACTATTAATAACTAGCTGACCCAGCGAACTCTGTTCCGCCTTAGAGGCAATAAATAACGTACAATTGTGCAATTAGAAAAAAAAACACCCTGTACAGTAATGATTTATTTTCAATGATGTATCCCTCTAAATTTTATTTTTTAACACAAATGAATGAAATTGTACGATTGTGGCATGGAAAACAGCAAGTTGCAATTGACGTTAAAAGAAGAACACCCTGTATGGAGATTTCGGACGAATACATTATGAGAATCCATCCAAGGTACCTATTTAGTTAATGCTTTGTTTGTGACACAAATCACTTCAATCACGTACAGTTGTGCCATGAGAAAAAGGACACCCTGTATAGTAATGCTTTATTTTCAATGGTGTATGCCTCGAAAGTTTATTTTTAAACACACATGACTAAAATTGTACGATTATGGCAGGAAAACATCAAGTTTTAATTGACGTTAAAAGAAAAACACCCTGTATAACACAAAAAAGTATCCTATGTCCGTCTCCTGGTTCTAAGCTACCTCCCCACCAATTTTGAGCCAAATCGGTATAGCCGTTCTTGAGTTATAAGTGGTGTAACTAACACGACTTTCTTTTATAAATATAGATAGTACGGTAAATAGTTCAGTAGTTAACCGTAATATGAGTATTTCATTTTCACAATAATTATTAATGAAAATTTCCGTAGCTTCCATAAAAAAATATGATAATGATTGTTGCCAACAGACTTCATCTCTTAGGTCAGAGAAAGAATTTTGGTGAAGATTTGGTACCGCCATCAGAAATGTTTTCACAGTGCTACAGACCGACCAATAGAGAAATCGATCAGATGAAATGACTGGTAATAAATTGTTAAAATGTAGAAACAAGAACGTACCGATATAATGGAATTACAACGCTCAGAAGCGCGAGAAAAAGGAGCTAGTTTTTCTCATTCGTCTAACTTTACGACGGACATTAATGTCGAAGAATGAAATTCAAAAGTATCCGATAAAACTTTATGTTCATTACTAAATTTCCTGGGAAATGAAAAAAAGCTGGCATTCATTTACGAATGTTTGAATACCGTTAGATGGTATATTCTCAAACGCTTTTAATGGTATTCAAGGGGATTTATTATAATTTTGTTCGATTCTTCGAACAAATATATGGGTACTAACTAAATGGCTGCATATAATAGATGTATATATGTTATGATAGGTTACAGATACATTCGATTGTTTATGTAGTGAAATCCAAGAATGATGAATGCTCTGCGAAAACATTCGACACACTACGGCTGACTTAACGTTCATATGTTAGGAAAAGATTAAATCTGCCATACCTCCACAATAAAGCACATCTTAAAAGCGTTAGGTAGAGGAATTTCGAACGGCTCTTCATTAGTCATAACAATCTCCACAGTAACTTCTATTCATTACTTTCGTCGTCAAATGTATAATTATGATATGTTTGCTTCATCATCTTTTTTTTGTTTAATACTCATCTGTTTTATGTGATATTACCTTGAAGAGATAAAGATAGATCATATAATGATGAAATAAAGGGATATGATCCAAAATATACGAGATATAAATAAAATTAATGAGATGAATTAGGAATTATAGTTCAGATGGCAAAATAATTACTGAAAAATATTTTTTCTGGTCCAATAATATGAGAAACTTTCGAATGATCATCCCTATCATTATGTGACCCAAATATAACCAACCTCTTTCAAAAGGTTTTCAAGATATATTGATTAAATGTAAGAATAGGTAAAGCTAAAGTTCGCCTAATTAATGGATGATCTCTGTAATAGCTGTACATAATGAAGACGTTTATTATTTTTTTTGTGTCCATGTGAAAGGAAAAACCCTACACTGAGAGAATGCGGACTGCCCCATTGATCTTCTCTATATATCCTGATGGACCATGGCCTCTGCAAGCAGACAGGATGTGCATAAATCTTCTGACAGACCCTGGTCTTTCAAACTCCTGAGATATAAGGAGTGCTGATTTTTACTCATGTGATCTTCGAGTACTGTCTTCACTTATACCTGTTTTATCTATCTGCCTAATCTTCTTTGGTCTATTTGCGTGATAGGAGTTCCTGCTAGGTCATGATCGATGGATATGCCCGTTATACTGAGCTTCTCCAAGGCTCTCCGTCTAGCTCTAAATGGGAAAGCTCTTCGATTTCTGATGATGAGCATTTTCACTTCTCAATATCCTTATTGCCGTTTCCAACGTTTGTTGATGGTGTTAGTATTCCAAATTTTGCAAACCCCTGCCACCCTGCGTTCGTCGAAGGTATAATTACTTGTATTGAGCAGTTGGGATGCAGAGAAGAGAAGATATCTCAATTATCCAGTATTACGTGCACCTATTGTTTCGATGGATCTATTACAAGGGGTGAAAATATTCTAGTTTGATCAATGATCAAGATCTTTGCTGCCAAAGCAATGCTACTGAGGTTTTGGTACTTTCACAAAGAAAGTGCAGTACAATATTAGGTTCCAGTTCCATGAGGTTAGTTCTGTTGAAGTTAGATACGTGATGAAGAGCCCGAAAGCAAGTAAATCTACTGACTTCTATGGTCTTTATGTGCGAGTCATCAAGGCGAATATTAGCTCCATTAATAAACATAAACCTCATTATTGGTTGCTTTCTCGAATCCTTGAATGTATCCAAAGTTGTCCAAGCATCAAAAAAGGTTCTTTATTTCTCGATTTATCAAAGGCTTTCGACTGCGTCCCACATGACAGACTTTTGAAGAAAATGAGGATGTACGGGATGGAGCCAGATGCGGTGAGACTTGGCCATTCTTTTTTGAGCGGTAGATATCAAGCAGTGTTTGTGGATGGATGTATTCAGAACTGAGGCCTATATAAATTGGTGTACCCCGTGGAACCACATTGGGACTCTTAATTTTCTTGATATATATCAATGATTTACCTGTTTATGTTCCTGATGCTGATATGACTTTGTTTGTGGACGATGCTACCAGTACAGACAGATCCTGTGATGAGACTGAGTTGTGCAGTGCCCTATAGGATTTCTGGGTGTGCGTTTGGATACTATGCTCACCTGGTGGGTGAATTGATATCCACTTTTAGCAGAAATATTTTTGCTCTGAGGTTTATATCGCATTCTCTCTCTGGTGTAGTTTTAAAAACCTTTTACCACGCATTAATTGAGTCTAAGCAGGAATATTGTGTCTTGTTGTGGGAAAATTGTGCCACACGTGATGACATTTTCAGATTGTAGAGAGGTTATTGGGTAGTCTAGGACACAGGGACTGCTGTATAAGGAGTCATTCAAGAGTTTAGGTTATTTTCATTCTTGAAAATTTGCTGTTGATGTTCGAGATAATATTGAAAGATATCACCTGCAATCTGATCTTCATGAGTAACAATTAGTGTATTAGAAAAGACTACTTCAGGCTCTAGAGATTACAGCAGAATCTGGACTACTGTGCAACTTCCCTTTATAATGGATTACCTGGTTGGATGATAAATAAGGGACTGAATTGAAAGCATAGTTGAAAGCTATTTTTGTGGATAATACTAGATTTGCTATATTTATTATTTTCATTATACATTATGTATTGTTTTGCCAGATATACTTCATGTTTTGACTTGTGTGAGCAATTTATATTGTACTAGCACCAATAAACTCTCTATCTCTCTCTATCATTCGGTTGATGCATTGTAAATGGTTTCCTTTGAGCTGGCTAAGTGATATTGGATTCTTGAAACCCGAATGAAAGTCACAGTACCAATAAATCAATGAGTATCATCGACAAATCAGCCGAAAGGAGTTTCTCCCATCCTACACTTCACGAAGGATTATGTAGCCTAATTAAATCCATTTCACGAAATAATCTCACTTTCCAAATCTGGGCCTTGACCAATGCCCTTTGTGTTGATTACCTGCACCAATTATTCCGTTTATCAACGCAAAACGAGAGATTTATCAAGTGTGCTAGTGAGCGACTACACACTTTCACAATTTTTAAGTATGCTAATGTATTGATTTATCGAATTAAAAATGTCGATTATCTCTTTTTTCCTTTCATTATGTCACGACGACCCGTTACACTTTTCAAGATTTGTTAACTTCCAAAATGGAAATTGCGCACCTTATTCAGTGTGACATTTACATTAACATTTTTATATAACATTCAAGCAGAGGCGTAGCATGTCGATTCCATATCGAACCTTCAGAATTCTGCAACTATACATAATTAGAATTAAATCTATATCTAATGAAATTGTTTCTTTTTCAGGTATGTACCAAATGAACCAGAAATCTAAAAGTGTTAAAATAGGTAAGTTTAGATTTATTTCATATACGAAGTCTAGATATTTCGCGAAATGATAGTAAAGCCATGGATCGCTCAATTTCAGTGATTTCTCATTGTACAGGGTGTTTCAAAAAAGGGTAGCGCCGTTTGCTATAGGAGAGACATATTTGCTATTTCAAGACATAAGGTGTTACAAAAACTTCTCATACACATTTTTTACGATTACGTCGAAACTACTGGCAATATTGTAATTTTTGTTTGAATATATTTTGGGAGCGACACAATCCCATGTATTTGTTTCTATATCAGACTATCAAAGAGGGCGCTAGTTGCACGGTCTGTACCGAGTAGTTTTGATAAGTTGGCAAATCAATTTTTCAATTTGTTCTGTTGAAATTGACCATATTTGGATGAATTGGTTGAAGAAAGAGTTAGAACTTGGAAATCTCTCTGTTGAGCTTCTATATTTTTCCAAACACTGTCAATGTGCCAAATTTCAGAATGAGTGTTCAACAACAAATCATTTTGAAATTTTCGCTTAATGTCTGAGGAGTATGACTCCTGAAGCAGAAGCATTTCAAAAGTCATGAAAAATTCTTTTATTTGAAAATATTTTTCAGAGTTTGATAGAAAAAAGGCATTGATTAATGAATCCACTTCCCTAATTATTATTTAATGTGAAATCAATGTTTTAGAATAGTGTTTCAAATATTACATCATACGCAACTAAATTTCATGGATGTCAGATATACGTCATATCGAAAAAACAACATATGAATTGCGATATTCAGATAAAGGTTCATGATATTCATTAAAATAATTACACTAATCTAGGCAACTTTCAGAAAGCATCAGTTTTTTCCTGGAAATCTATAAAAAAAAAATTTGTTCCTGAATCGGTCGAATAATATTTTCCAGAGACACAAGATATTATTAATAGTGGATCAAATTCAAAGCAACAACTAAATCGTCCACTCAAATATTATCATAGAGATATGTAGTTATTTTATTGTGAAAAAGACTAGCTTTTTCAAGTTCAGGAACTCAATATTTGTATTCCAGCCTCAAATACCTGCGAATAATTTATTTCCAAAGTTATCGTGCTCGAGATCATTTCTGAAATATACATACATTGTGGCAAAATGTCAGCGCCCTGTTATGACACGCAAAAGCAACATTACAACTACTGTGAAGGCGGGACAAAAACTCGAAAGCATCTCGTTTGTGCTCTGATATGTTGGCAAATTTTGAATATCATTTTGGATTGGTGATTCCAATATATTTAAATTTGAGATGATGCCCACATCTGAACGAAGGAATAATAAGGTAGTGATACAAATTTCAGTATAAAATATTTAATTGAAACGTAAATTGCGAGTGTGAATACATGAATAAATAATCATTGTGATGTCACGGTCGGGAAATCTTATGTTTAATAGCTTAATTGATAATCGCTGTCAATAAAACTGAAACCGAGGTTACAAATTATATCATGGAATCTTGAAAGACATTGTTTTTTTCTACGTGTGAGAACACGAATATGAGGTTCTTCTTCTGAAAAAGTTAATTAACATTTATACTGTTCCAATAGTAATAATTTTCGTTTCGTTTCCTCTCCCAAACTCTGAAAAATTTCATTATTTTGAAATTGCTTCTGTGTTAGAAACACTAGATATTTATCAGAAGCTATATATTGAACAATGTTGGCTAATAATCAGGAACGAAACAGCATCACGATGAAAACAACTATTCTATAACGTTTCGGAGATTAAATCAGACTGCTTCAACTGTTGAAACCAAGCGGAAATCTTCAGAATAATTATTTGTTACAAGTTTCAGAATAACTGTCAACAAAAAATAATTCTGAAGATTTTCGCTTGGTGTCTGATGAAGAAGTCTGATTTAATCTCCAAAACGTTAATTCCGCCGAGTAGTCTTGGATTCAAGGCCATTTTAATTTCAAGGTTGTTTTCTGAATATTTCCGAAACAACACATTTGATCTGAGAATTCAAGTTGTTGAATTACGACTTGAATATCTGCAAAGATTTTTTCTGATCAAAGAACAAAAATAATAAGAAGAAGAAGAAGAATAAGAAATCTCATTTTCCCAATTTACTGAAAAATATCAATCTGATATGACACGAAAACTTATCCAAAATTTCTTGTGGACCTTATGACTAGAAAAAATGTTCAACTATTTTCCTTGAAATTCCGAAACCACATGGGTATAAGAACAAGACTTAATCGGAATCTCAGAGCTCCGGCCCTAAATGGCCAGCCTCTGAACTTCTTCAGTGAGTGCAAACCATATTCGATTTCGAAACACCCTTTGCGTCGGTCATAAGAAAAAGTCTGAGTGCGTTGGACCTCGTTGATCCATGGGGCAACAAATCATCAGGAATACATACGGGTGGGTTAGTTCCAAATCTTCACAACGTGATAACCAAGACTCCCAAGGACCTCATCAGGTATGATTATCCTGATTGTCCTTAGGATTGAATAAGTAGGGTAATAGAACAAAGGATCGTTCGCAATTCTGAAGGGCAGAGCAAGCCACACGCCGTTCTAATAATAACAATAATGAAAATTGACGCTCAAGCAGAAGTGCATTTCGTGATATTTTCGGTCCGCATAATCGACTAACCGGGACTGCTGACTTCTGAAAAACAGAGTTAAGTCTCTTTAAATAATTCGTGTTCATCGGAACCAACCCCTAAGTGACACTTATTATAATTGGCGAAATTGAGACATCTTCCCTGATAGTCGAATAAGTGCTATATATTTCTTGAGTATAATGACATTAACATCCTGCATAGAGGCAACTAAGTAGATGAAAATTCTCCACAGCCGAGGATATTGAGATATTCCGATGTATGATCATAACATGTGAGTCTAACGTAAGAGAATGTCAGTGTTAATTGCCCTGGTGTTCATCTAAACTCACATCCAGCTGTGAAATCATGTAACTTGTAAATGAGACATTGTAACATTCTAATACTCACAAGCGGAAGGATGAACGAGGGAATCAAATGTTTTACTCTTCGGTAATCCATATTTAATTCACATGTTAATTGGTGATAACTGAAACTAATGATCATTATGTGTTATTGGCAAACACAGATTTCCACTCTTCTTTTAATGGGATCAGGATAATTACTCTACCTTTTTCATAATTAGGCATATTCAATCATATTTGTTCCATAATTCCCGGCAGATTGAGTGTGAGTAATATACTGCTCCGACAAACTAACGCATTTTGATAAATTTCAAATATTTAATTTTTGTGGAATCCCAAACGTTTCCCAATAGATCAGTAATGAGAAGAACCTAAGAACGAAAAAAAAATCGTTATCGTGTATTTCAATCCCTATTTCGGATGACCTCTTCACATAGTAGCAATTCTAACTTCCGGAAGGTAATTATGTAATATCCTAGCAGTATGAGGACGGCCATTACCTTAGATTGGAAGGTCATTTGGAGCAATATATGGAGCAAATGGTTCTTCTAGAATATCAGTTATTTTTTATTTTATGTATTTTCGCTATTCATCGCAAGCAAGTCCGTTTCCGAAATTCCACCCCAAACTATTAATGAGCCTTCACCAATAAGAGGTGTATTGATGAAGTTACATTGAACATATCCTTCATTTGGCCATCGATAAAGATCCCATCTGTTCAGATGACTCGTTTCCAATCATTTTCTGGCCAATTGACATGATCCAAGCAAAGTTCAAACGTGCTCTGTGATGCTCCACGGTTGGAGCCGTCAATAAAGATAGCCTGGAACACATTCAGTTATTTTTTTCTTGGAAGAATAAACGAAATGAGACCTTATACTTGATTAATGAATTGAATCTCTTCTACACAATAAAATTGAAATAAAGTTGAAATTATTGTTATTCAATTCCTTGTTCAGCAAGAACCACGAACAGTTGTAGGCTCAACTCGTTGCCAAAATTAAAAACAAATTAATTTATCGAAATAAATATATATTCTCAAACCTAACATTTATAAAACTAGGGAAGACTAATGACAATTGCGATCAAATCATTAAAGATTCTAATTTTTCATTTCTTCTATACCTCGAATGATTTCTCTTCTTTTCAATTTCCTGAATATCACACACATAATTCTTCAAATGAAGATCCTTATTGATTTGAACTGAAGTATCTATAGATAATGACTTTTCGGAATTGAATATACAGTGTGGAAAAGCTTAATGGAATAAATTCATTATCTTGGTTACTGTACTTATGGAAAATCCCGAAACACGTCAAACTCAAATTTTAAATAGTTCTTCTTCGTAAAAATACGAACCCTACCTTCAACCTCTTTCGAAAGACAGGAACAACCCCCAATTTTTCAAATAGGAAGTATGGACATTATTTGAAAGGTCGCGTCATTGTCTTTTCAGAAATGTTATCACTTATATGTTTATTGCAAAACTCAAAATAGAAAAAAATTAAATAATGTGATTACCGAAATTCATTTTAATATTCCCTCGAATATTCCCAAATCTTATTACTATAATGCTATACTTATTTGCCTTCAAGATGTGATAGAAAGAAAATGAAAGAAAACATAACATTGGTTTATCCAGGTGCTACCATGAAAACTACTTAAAACACATTCTGTGGCAATGTTAGCTTCTTTAGAACACCTTCGCAAATTGTCTTGTGCTGATAAGTTATAGTTTATAAATTGTCTAATTTTGAATAATGGTTCGATTAACGGAAATGCACAAAATAACAATTTTACAAATGATTACGGAGATAACACCCGCCACAAAAAGTAAGTCGCTGGTTTCATGAGAAATTTCCGAATTTGCCACCTAACACCCAAGGCACAATAAGTAAAATAGAGAAGCAGTTTGAAAAAGCAGCTGCTAATACACTGTGTGTGAATGTGAAATTAGATGTGCTGCTTGACTTGAAGAAAATCCACATAAATCGAGAACCGATGCCTCCACAACATTCAATGTAAGCCATACATCGATTATAAACATATTAAAACAAAATAAAATCACGCAATTATCGATGTAAATTTTTCCGATGGAACTTTAGTTGGTAACATAAGACACTCGAAGGATGTGTTTTTTTTTTAATTGTATCCGTTGTTTAAGAAGATAGACATTCAGGGATATTAACACGAAGAATTGAGCCGCTATTGGAGGACAATGTTCAGAACTTATGGTTCAAACAAGATGGTGCACCTCCACATAACTCAGGAAAAATGTGCAATATCTTGTATAGAATTTTTGAAGACCAGTGGTTTGTAAACAATGGTCTTCATTGGTGGACGTCACGTTCACCCGATCTAATGCTCTTGATCACTTTATTTTGGGATGAATAAAAAATATGATATATGCAACTCCCCTTACTAATGAAAAGGACTGCATACAACGCGTCAGAAATGTGTTGGGGTTCGTTTTGAATTATAAATAACTTTTTTTATGAATTCACCCACTAATTAGAACACTTCTGCAGATAGCTTCCTCCTGGTGAGATTCGGAGAGCAAAGCATAAAAAATTTCTGTGACGCGTAAAAAATGCCTTGACATGAACGGTCAGAACTTTGAGCATCTCCTGTAGATCAATTTCCCTATTTATTCCTTAGATCTCAATCACCGTCATTGGTATAATTTTTGTGCTTTATAGGAAGATATGAAACAACTTTGATTTTGTTATAATTAAATAACCCACCTTGGGAACGTGTTATTTCTTGAATATCTCAGAAAGGGTAAATTTTACGCATATGGTGGACATTATTTATGTTTTTTAGGAATAGAATCATAATTCGATAAAATTAATATTGGCTCTCATATGAAATTAGGAACTTTTTGATGAAAAGTCGAAACTAAATGTTTTTGTGAATACCCTGTAGATTTTTGTCGAAAAACTTATAATGAAAAACGTTCAACCTGGCTTGAATAATAGTTCCTAAAAATTAAATCCTTCATACGTAAAAGAGCAAGTAGTTATGACCGATCATCTTTCTGATCAGCTCGAATAGAAAATATTCGGCTAAAAGCTCAAATAACTCTGGAAAGTCACAGTGAATTCCGATTAAAAATCCAAAAATGTGATAATTTAGTGAGCATGTCATCTGAAAAAACAAGCTGATAGCTACTTCCGGTGTTCCGTATCATTCACTCCGTATAATTTTGGGGTAGGTTAAAGAATGAACCTGTATAGTGGAATATGGCGGCTCCACTCACCTTCCGTCCTATCGAAGTCCCACTGCGATAGTAACTTATTTTTGGAAACCCCTCGTACACTTATTTCCTGCCTGTTCTGTATTTCGCCCATTTATTCCGTAACACGAGGACGGAATTTCTTAGAAACTGTAACTTGTCGGTGAGTGTTAACAACCTAGATGTCTGCATTTGAATTGTTATATTCCTTTTGATACGAGCGATTTAATGGCGCGATTACATTTGTCAGGATTTACTGAAAATTGTTCTAGTTACGAATCCATGTGCTAACGAAGTCGCATTTTTCTAGGCGCAAAGGGAATGTTGTTCTCTAATTCTTTGCGAAATACAAAAAAACAGTAATTATGTTTCTTTATTTGTTCAAGATAACGGATAGTAATGCCTTCTGTTTTAATTAAAATCGTAAATTACACATAAACGTGTATGGTGTAGAACATGCTTTCAGTTCTGTTAGAAATTTGTACTACTATTCAGAGCTTTCAAATTTCGAATTGAATCATGAATAGGAAAAAATAATTAAATTTTCAATAATAGTAACAATTGTACAAGACAAAACTTCCAAATTTATTAGGAATTGTGAATTGCGAACTTTCTCTGAAAATAATACACATACTATACTACCTGAAAATAAAGAAACGACACTTGAAGTCTATTATTTCAAATCGTCAATGCCTTTGAATACAATTTTTCTAATGATCCAACACCAAACAGCATGGTTTACTGCTATTTATTTTCGATCCCGTTGGAATAGTTGATAACATTTGTATCTTTTTAGACAGCCAATGAAATAACTAATGTCTTTAATTTGTACGCCAAGTTCACTAATTCATTTCGAGAAATACTCTACTACATCATGGAAATTAAAAAAAAAATGATGCCTTACTTATATAAGATCATATATTTCTGAGATTAGGTTAGTTATGGGTAACCATTTTTGCGCGCACGTTCTGGGGAACATCGCGTTATCATTTTGCCCAAATGTCTGTAACCTTCGAATTTTTCGCCGAAAGTGGTCTCAAATGATTTGGTACGACTCGATAATGAAGAATTCGAGTTCAAATTTGATTATGCCTCTTCGGCCGTTGCCACGATAACTTGACAACGGAAAAAGATAGTGACTTGAAACTTTCAGGATAGGTGGCGCGTCCAAATACGAAGGACAGGTTCGTTAATGGGCATAATCGGCCCAACGATTTCCGATTGATAATTTTGTCATCAACCAAAAAATCTGATCGAATTGAAACTTGATAGTTAATTGTATAGAATACTGACACAAAGACGTTTGTGAAATTTTGTGAGAATCGTATAACTGTGAAAATTAAAAAAAATCATTAGAAAAATATCATTTATGTCTCGATGAGAACGGAAACATATAGTGATTTGCGATATTTAGGGTAGGTTGTGCATCTGAATGCCATATTTGGGTTTGTTAATATGCATAATCGGCCAAACGGTTTTGGAGTTACCATCTAAAATTTGGTTGTTATTTCCTCAATAACTCGAAAAATACGAATTCGATCAAATTCAAATATGGTAATTGATTTTAGAATGCCGACGCGAAAATTCTTGCAAAATTTCGTGAGGATCGTATCACTAGAAAATTAAAAAAAATCATTGAAAACAATTCTCTATATCATCAGAAACTATTCATCAGCCCAACGGTTTCGGAGTTATACTCATCTGGAATTTATTTTCTCGATAACTCAAAAAATACAGACCCGATCGAATTGAAACTTGGTGACTAGTTGTTGAATATCGACTTAAAGACGTGTGTGAAATTTTGTGAGGACCGTACCACTAGAAAATCTGAAAAAAATTACGATAACTTGAGAACGGGAAGAGATAGCAATTTTCAGAGTAGTATGCTCATTCGAATGCGACATTTGAGTTCGTTAATTGGGGTAATCGGCCCAATGGTCTTGAAGTTATACTCATCTGAAATTTTGTTGTTATTTCCTCTACCACTCAAAATATACAAATCTGATCCAATTGAAACTCGGTGATTACTTGTAGAATGTCGACTCACTAATTTTCGCAGAATTTCGTCAATATCGAATCCTGGAGTTACTTGAGTTTTTCGTATTCCTATTCCAATAGAACACATATGTCAGAATTAAAAATTCTGTGATCATAGACGATTCTCTAATGAAGTCTGTCATTAAAATGGTTTGAAATGTATTAATATATTATAAAAGCTGAGGAAACGGTATATATCGATGCTGAATTCGATTAAGGGTGTCCAATAAAGGTGAGTAGACAATAGAACATGCACGCGAAAGTTCCTGACTTGAAGCAATTTTGCCAGCGTTCAAAAAAGTACCAATTCAATGCTTACAGTATAGCAGTTTTTAAATAATAATTGTTTTTGGTAACAAGGCACGAAATTTCTAAAATGTATACTCGGTCATTTCGCGGGGGTAAAGGGGTTTGGAAAAATCGTTTCACTGCTGGTTGCAAAGATTTAATAAAGGGTTTTCCAATAAGAGGTGTTATTTTGATATTAAAAGAAAAATGCCATTTTTCAATATAAATGATCGGATGTTTATTTCATTATAAAGAAGAAGCTATGCCGTTAATAGTGGAAAATAACATCAGGCAAATTACCACCACGACCACGCTTACAGGACCATATCCTTTTAATCAAATTTCCATAACCAAATCGCAAAGTGGCTGCCCTATGCCCTCGATAGCCTCACGAATTCCATCTTTGAGGTCTTGAATCGACGATGGGCTATTGGCGTAGACCTTCTCTTTCACGTGGCCCCAAAGGAAGAAGTCACAAGGTGTTAAATCACAAGATCTCGGTGGCCAATTGAGATCACCTCTTCGAGAGATAACACGGTCCGGAAAGTTTTCCCTCAAAAGATCAATGGTTTCGTTGCTTGTGTGGCACGTAGCGTCGTCTTGTTGAAAGTAAACGTTGTCCAGATCAATACCATCCAATTCCGGCCATAAAAAAATCGTTAATCATCTCTCGATAGCACAATCCATTCACCGTAACTGTTGCTCCAGCGTCATTTTCGAAAAAGTATGACTCCAATGTCTCCACCGGACCATAAACCGCATCAAACAGTCACACGTTGAGGATAGAGAGGCTTTTCAACAATAACTCTTTGGTTTTCCGAGCCCCAGATGCGACAATTTTGCTTGTTGACGAAGCCCCGAGGTGGAAATGGGCCTCATCACTCAAGATGATTTTTCGATGGAATTCCGGATCATTTTAATGCATTTCAACGACCCAATCAGCAAAGAAACGACGATGTTGATGATCGGCCGGCTTGAGTTCTTGTGTTAACTGAACTTTATAAGCCTTAAGACACAAATCTTTATGCAAAATACGGTGTAATGACGTTTGTGGAATGCCTAATTCCAAAGAACGACGAGGAATGGACAAACCTGGGTTTTCTTCAACACTTTCGGCTATAGCAGCAATATTCCCGGCTGTTCTTGAGCGACGTGCACGGGTTTTATTCTTCACATAACTAAATTGTCCCAATAGTTCGAATTTTTCCACCAATTTCTTTATTGCGGTCCGACAAGGTGCTTCACGACGACCCAAAAATGATCGAGTTTTACGAACTGTCTCTGCCAAATTTTCACCATTTTTATAGTGAATTTTAATAATTTCAATGCGTTCTCGAAGCGTGTATCGTTCCATTTTTATTAATGGCGTAGTTTCTACTTGTCAAATGTCAAAAAATGACAGCTTCAAAAGTGACATCTACCGAAATAGCGGGCTATTCAAAATAACACCTCTTATTGGAAAACCCTTTATTTGGGAGGTATGAACCCAAATTGGTAGATTTTGAAACAGAACCTGACATCATTAGTTATAACAACATAATTGTGGCATTTAACATGCTTGACAGTAAACCCACGAAGTAACAGACCGCGATAAAGAATGAGTGACCCAACCCTCCACATGAAGATTAGCCATAGTCTGTTTTAATATTTCACAATATGAATATTTTAACATCAGATAAACGTTTCACCAAGTCTTCGGTGGGTAGACTATACATTTGTCAAAATTTCTCTTATAGCTTCACGTATACTCTTTCATCGATCTTTATAGGTACATATAGCGAAACTGATGCCCCAAGCGTGATTTCTCCAGCTTCCAGACATATCACAGACAATGACCATTAGATGATCCATTGATTTACTTTTTCGCATGGTACGCCTTTTTCGCATTGTCCAGCAGATATAATAAATCAGTGAGAATGGACATTTATTTGCGCAGTAAATCATAAAAAGAAACAGCACCGAGCACATTCATTGCTAATAAATTTCAAAACAATCCACATCTCGAAATAATACTGATAAAAATCGTCTGAATTCGCTCGAACAGAGTCGGACTCGATTGGAAGTAATTCTCAATAACGATCATGAGAACTGAAGAAAAAACTAAATGGACTATCCAATCAACTGAGCTTTTTTCTTCGCATTCAACAATACTATCCAATTGAATAATTCTGGATACATAATTTTGCGTGAGAAAGATCTAATGTAATGCAATATTTCAAAAGCCATATACTGGTTTTACTGCGCAGAAAGAGCAGCACAATCAAATAAAAAAAAATGGCTTCAAGCCCTGTGGACAGGAGCTTTCTGGCGCTCTAGTTCAAACAGACAAATTAAATCTCCGAAAGTATTGGTTTCTCAGAGTTGGGAATTATATCAATGTATTCATATGAATGAACTGCATCATGAAGGAAATTAAATTCAAATAATAGTTTATTTATCAAGATTAAATGAGCAATCTGAGAATGAGAACTGCACTATGGAAGAAATCAAATTAAAATAGCTGAAATGAATTTGAGTCTTTCTTATAGAACAGGATGAAATATACGAGTATGAACACAGATCATATAATAAAGCTTAGATAGAATAATTATAGCATTCTGTGAAAACTAAGAAGTACGTACGATTCATTATTGAAATTTAGAAAAATCATATCTCCGAAAGTATTAGCTTGTTGGAGTTGAAAATGATATCGATGGAATTTAATGGTGAAACTGCATCTTAAATAAAAATTCATATGCACTCAGATCTGAGGAACTAGAGCGCCAAAAAGTGTAATTTCCTTTCCGGGATTTGAGCCCGCCTTCTCTCGTTCCGAAACCCGACGGGTCAGACCGACAAGCTATCGGGCTCCTCGAACGATCTTATCGATCTCCGGTATTGGAATAAAACGTCGGTACTTACCTGGGATATATATCTTAATTTTCACTTTTCGACATAAGATCGCCACATGGGTTTATTTGACCTTTTTTTTACCCTTATATTCGCTTTTCGTCAACTTTCAGGCCAGAAAACTGTCATGTCTCAGGAAAATAAGTTGACATTATGACAATTCATACATAGAATAATTATATAATTATGTGAAAACGTACAAATACGATTTATTATTGAAATTTTGAAAAATCATATCTCCGAAAGTGTTAGCTTGTTAGAGTTGAAAATGATATCATTGGATTCCTATGGTAAAACTGCTTATTGAAAAAAAATTAATTTGGAATTTGTTATGTAAAAAAAAAAAAATTTTTCTGTTACTCCGAAACCATCTGTCCGATTGTTCGAGAGTTATCGTGCCTACGGCCGGCCGGCCGGCCGGATCGGCCGGACAGAATGAATTTCGACCACGGATTCTTGATCAGTGAGTCGAACCAAATCGTTTAAGCCATTTTCATCGAAAAATTACAGACATTTGGGCAAATTGATAAGCACTCAGTTCCGAGGAACTAGAGCGCCAAAAAGCACTGGCGTAGCGTCAGGTACTCAAGCGCGCTCGTTCATCGAATCATAACTAACTCTAGTTCTTCTTGATAATAACATACATTTTGACAATTTCCTATTAAATGCTCTTCTTCCTGTATTTCGTTGTCAATAAGATCTAACGAATAAAAAATCGAATTTTCATTATGCCACGACAAGTTTTATCCGAGGACGATGCTAACAAAGCCCTTGGGATGCTTCAGGCTGGTCGAACACAAGTGAAAGTGGCCAATTTCTTCAATGTTAGCCAAAGTGTGATATGATTTTTACTGGCATGGTATATTTGGTATATTGCCACTGGAACTGCTCGTCCCAGAAGGGGTAGACCACGTGCTACAATGCCAGTAGAAGACCGTATTTTAACTCTTTCGGTGAGAATAAAGCCTCTCAGCACTTGCCTGTCTATGCTTTCATTCGATGATTCTAGAACAGATCATCTGCGATTCTAGTTCATCGCCGGATTCATTAAAGTAGTTAAATTCCCCAAAGACTAGGCCTGTATAGTACCCGAACAAAAAAGACAAAAGTCTCAAAGAGTCAGTTACAGCACAGTATCTGGTATGTGTATTGCTATCTAACACTTGCTATGTACTGTTTGGACGCTTTATGTTCATAGATGATAGATAAAATCTATTTGATCGTTCCCAGATAATTTATTGAATGGATGACTATTGTTCAATATGTTTCTCGTCAATTTCTCTCATTAAGGTTCAAATAAAACACTCGTGTCTTTCAGCTTGTGAATCCAAATATTTATAAGGTTCTAACCAACGAAATATTTCTCGTACTTGCAATAAGTATTGCGTGAAAGTAGAGACGACAACTGTTTTATTCAATCACATGTCTAAATACGTAAAAAGGGCCTAGATTTAAATCAATTCCACCACGTGCGTCTTCACTGACAAATATCTAACGCTTGAAACACATTAGACAATTGGAAAAAAATTGTTCTCAGCTGACAAATACCTACTTCTTGGAATGAGATGCTTAAAAATTGATGAAATATGTTGATTTGTGCCCAGTGAGATCACTCTAAATGACAATATTTCCTCTAAAATAGCTTGAAGAAAACAAGCACATTCCCAACTCTGAGAAACCAAAACTTTCAGAGATATAATTTGTCTCCTGTCCACAGGGCTTGAACCAATTTTTATATTACCGGAATAGTCGTGTTTTGATGAGATCAGTTTACTATTCTTTAGAAGGAATAGTCAGCTGTCGTGAAAATCTAATCTTGGATGAGTTTAGACATTCTTAGTCATTCTTAATACGATCAAATCCTTAAGACTCGTAAAAATGAAATAAACGTTTTTGAAAAGTACCTCCTCAAATATTATCACATATTTTATTTTGGTATCGGTTCAGTTCTGTGGAAAATCAAGTCGGTATTTTGATGCAATGCCATTCCTCGTGGATCAGCAAACACCTAATGAATCAATAAATACCATTGAAGATCAATGTTATCACGATGTCACTCGCAATCGCGGAGAAAACACCGTAGACGCTCGAAGCCAGTTCGTAACTGAATAATATTGAAGCAATATTATCGATAGTGTGAGGGCTACCGCTTTTCACAAATATTGAGTCGATAATATTGCCTCAATAATATTGACCGCGTAAGGTGCACTTAAGGAAGGTAACATTAAATTAGAAACGAGTTATTCCTTGAATATCTCGAACATCAATTTTACGCAAACCGTGTAGAATTTTTTCGTCAAAATCAGGGTACAGAACCATTTAATAATGAATATACCTCCCACAGTATCCTCTAATGATTTATATAATAATCCCTGAGAATTTCAACCTTCTAACGTTAAAGGTCAAGAAGTGAATAGAGAACATTTGTCTAAAACTAAAAGCTCAATAAGTTGATAGCTACTTCCGGTACCAGAAGTGACAAAAGCATGAAAATATCTTTAAATATCATATAATATTGGATGAGGTTAAGAAACAATTACCCTGTATATTAAATCCTTGACTGGGAGGCTGAAATCTGGATGATTGGAAACGAATTCGAATGCTTAATAATACGTCTTTAAAACATATATCGAAGGTTGAATTAATTTAAAAAATTAATATTCAACTTCGGCAAATTTCAGTAACCTTCATTTAACAATAGTAAAAAATTTAATGCTTGTGGCTTTTACTTGATGCAAATCCATATTAACTCAATGAAAAATTATATACGATTTACACTTATTTATTCAATATTGTGACGCGTTTCGTCGACACAGCGACTTCATCAGACTACATCATACTGTTACTACTACTAAATGTTAATTGTCTAAAAGATCATGTCTATCCAGCCTATCATAATATCATAGCGAAAAGATAAGCGTGCACTTTTTTGGCTAGAATGCGATTGAGAAGTTGCAACTATTTGAAAATATTAACATTTCAAAATCAGTTTTGGTTTTTTCGTGCTCGTATATACTGCTATGTAATTATGCATTATATAGAGTGTTTCATTGGGAAACGGAAACACTAGATGGTTCTAGATATACTGCATTTTTTAGCTATGATATTTTTATATTTGGTATGCATGTTTCTTCATTGAATGGTTTCTTTCTGGGTTTTCTCTACCAAACTCTGAAAAATATCTATAAAATAAAAAATTAATTATTTTGTGATTGGCTTCTGCGTAAGAAACACAAGATATTTGTCAGAAGCAATCAATTGAACAATGTTGCCTAACAAATAACAACGAAACAACATCAACGAAGAAACAAATATATCGTAACGTTTCGGAAAATCCTTTAGTGTAGGATATACAGGCTGAACTTTTAAGTTGTACAATACTTTCAACAATGGATTCCTATTAAATGGTTTCTTTCTGGGGTTTCTCTGCCAAACAAAAAATAGTTCTGAAGATTTTCGTTACGAGTTTGACGAAGGAGTCTGATTTAGATTCCGAATCGTTACGAAATAGTTGTTTCATCGTTGATGTTGTTTCGTTATTATTTGTTAGGCAACATTGTTCGATTTATTGCTTCTGACAAACATCTTGTATTTCTTACGCAGAAGCAATTCATAAAATAATAAATTTTTATTTAATAGATATTTTTCAGAGTTTGGGAGAGAAAATCCAGAAAGAGATCATTTAATAATGAATATACCGTACCCTTTAACGATTACTTAATAGATTCCTAGTTGTAGACTCGCGGATTCATAAAACTAAATGACATTAGTATAAGTTCATCTTGAGTCATTTCAGAATATTAAATTATTCATCATCAGTTCTCCTAAAACGCATCGTTTTTGAGATATTCACCGTCGAATGTTATAATATCTGATAATTTGACTTATTTTGATTGTAAATTTTTATTCTCATTAATAAAAAGTAAATAAATCAATATGCTGTCATTGTATTGCCAGGATGTGAATTGCTTGCATTTTGAACATTTCAAGTGATTTTGTTCAAATTATTATTCTCATCAGTGAGTAAATAAATGTACCTATTCAGTATCTGTAAAGTGATTCATTTCGCGTTTTTTTTTAAATATTTCCACCAAACTGAGTATGTAAGAATTCGAAATAATGAGGTCTTTCAGAATCTGCAAACATAAAAAGGGTACCCCATTTAAATGAAAAAAGTTGCAGGTTTTTACGGTTAAACTGGAAGTACAGTAGTAAAAAATATGGAATCAGATGCGTTATGCGTTATCGTATACTAGTCTGCAAAGTTTCATAAATATCATCGTTTTCGTTTTAAAGATATTGTCTTGGTTCCATACTTTATCCCAACCCTGTATAAAGGTGCATCTTTTTAAATAATGTAATTTTTTTTTCAACTTTTGATTTTGATGCCATCAATATTCTATGTTCATTCAGGATTCCCAGTGTAGTTTTGAATAAAATCTACATTACTTTCTGTGCCTAATGATAACCCACAGTTGATATATCAATTCCCATAACGATCATTGTAATGTACAAATATACATTTTCGGGGGTATCCAAAGATTATAGCCAGACATTCAAGGTATTAAATGGAAACCAACAACAAAAACCTCTTAAGTAATCATTCCTCTTCTTCCGCAGAAGCATGATGGGTGAGGCGATCTATCTAAATTGAGTTCTCTTGTATCTTGACGTCAGTTGTACAGTCATTATTCTGAAAACATGTAGGCTATCTGAAATATAACCCTGTAATATAAATATACCGGGCAGTAAATATGAAATGACAGTGCTTCATAAGAGATACCTACTTACATGAGTGATTAGAGTGACAGACTTGCTATTTGCATAGGCGTTCTCAACATACGTCCTTGCAATACCGTCTGGAGGGTTGAACTATGCATTTCTATATAATTCCAGCTAGGTGTATTATAACGAACTTGTTTCGAAATGCATATTAATTGAAAAGGCAAAGAACTAAGGCAGCCTTGTGACACCTATAGGAAATTCATTATTATGATTTAGTAAGAGCGGTTTGATCGTGATCATTATTTACAACTTTATCATTCGCGTTCAAAATTCTTGAATCCAGATAACAATACCAACGTTCGGAACAAAAATGAAATTAATTCTTATCAATTAAAAAAAATCGTCAGGCATTCATGCTTTGTAAGGCTCATAATTTATTGCTGATTGTTGAAAAATGGTGACAGACCACACCCTGTTATATAAAAGCAAACAGAATATGTTCTATTAATATTGTCAATTATCCTGCAGCGGTATGGAAACCATTATTAGAAACGAAAGGGATTGATTTGGAATGTTCTTATCAGCTACTTTTGTTTATCGGAATTACATCCAATATAGTCACTACTAAACAGAACGAAATGGGAAGATGTCGAATGTACAGGTTTCTACTAGGACATCCATCGGTCTATATCTCGGAAACTAAGACACAGAGGTCCCTGTAATTTCCTATGTCGTTAACCGTCGGAAGAGCACAGCCTCTAAAATATTGGACGTGAAGTTGTACTTCTATTTACACTGAAAACACATGAGTACCTACTTTCTTATTGCAAACATAACACCCTGTATATTTCCACATTACTGGAATCTTCAATGAATTTCAAATCGACTAAAATGTCTTATACTTATGTTCGGGTATCATAAGATTGCAAATATCTACGAAATCAAGACATTTGAACACTTTTATAAACCTATTTTTGAAAAATTTTCTCGTACACCCTGTACAATTTCATTCTTGAAGTTGAATAATTCTTGATAGATTTTTACAATGAAGTCCAAATGACATATTTTCTGATACCCTTCATCTCATAATTTTGAAGGCTCAGGCAAAATTTCGACGATTTCTGAAATACAGAATTTTCTTGAATATTTTTTTTATTTTTTAGTCATTTGATCATCACGTAACTTTGTATAACTCCTTATGACGGTATTTTCCAAACAACTACCGAGCATTATTTTTCGAGTTATTTCCAAAACAAAATTCCAGATGGCTATAACTTCGAAAACACTTAGCGGATTTTGTCCATTAACGAACTTAACCGGCGTATTTGGACACCAAACATAGCCTGCAAATTTCAACTCATTGAGTTCGACAGTAATCGTTCTGGTTGCACGAGTTTGACCTCAGATTCTTCATGAGTGAGTCGAAACAAATCGTTCGAGACTATATTCTGGACCAAAAATTCGAAAGCTACAGACATTTGGACACATTCAATGGCACTCTGTTCAGGTGAACAAGGGCACCATAAAATAGCTCTCAGTGGTTCATTTTTACTTCAAATTTGCCATGTTATGCCATACAATTTCATCTACTAGGAAGCAAAGGACATGAGGGTTAATTCTTGAACTGAGACAACCCTTGATTTTCATGAACAAGTAGTCCATAATGACTCCTCCAAGTGAATATGCCATTTTGGTTTATAAACGAAGAAATGAAACACCCAGAAGTTATAAAGCTGAGTCAAATCTGTACTTTAAATTTCAAAATATATAACCATTGAGGATGGTGGAAACTATTTTGAACGATTAAAGTGAACACTTTATTTCCGCTTAATTTTTTTTTTATTTTCACTACAATTTTTTCGTCAATTACATACTCACCTGAAGAAGTCGAAATGTAATTGACGAAACAATTGTAGTGAAAATAAACAAATTTAAGCGGAAATAAAGTGTTTACTTTAATCGTTCATGATGAATTTCCGTCAAGTAAAGACCGAAACAATCAAACATTTGATAATATTTCAGGTTTGTTTTTGTATCTGGGGTTGTTGCAATTCGATAAATTGACCCACATCGCCTTTGCTTCGGAGAAAAACTTCTGGATCGTACTGTATATTCATGATTTTCACGTTACACTCGGATGAAAAGGTATTAAAATAAATCAATTTGAATTTGTTCACTTGAGATAGGAGAAAATCGCCCACTCTATGCAGTATATATTTTTTTCATAGACCGAGAGACATGCTCAGGAATAATTCCAGCTCGGTAATTTACATATCTTAATTTCAATTTACTTATCAAACATCTTTCAATAAAGCAGTCTGGTTTATGCAGTCCATATTTTTCAGTTTTATAATGAAAGTAGCATGGTATTAAATAATCCTTCCAATAGCAACTCACAGTGTTTAAATATTTTATATAAGTTTGTTTGTATCATATTGATATATTGTAGATATCAGTTGAAATTCATGTTCTAATGATACAAAAAATATGGATCAAAAAATGTTTCAATTAATTCGAAGAATACTTAAGATCATAATGTGGGTGCTCAAAATTTTTTCTAATTTACTCAAGGAATATATCGATATAAGAAGAATATCATAAATTCATTTCGGTCCTTGTTCCAATGTTACTCCCTTAGAAGTTGGTCCACAGTATGTGGCTAATTATTATCAATTAATATCAGAATTCATGGTCCTTACAAAATTTCAACTTCCTCTCGTTAAAAGGTACCAGTTCTATATCTATATACAGGGTGTCCCGTGAAGAACGGGACATGCGGACAAACGGATACCATGAATTAATGTAATCAGGCTGGACTCGTATCAAGAGGTTTTAATCGCCTGAGTGACTTCGTTTGGGATATACAGGGTGATGTTCATCTTATGAGTGAAATTTCACAGTTCAATAACTCTTGAACTAATCGACCGAATGATTTCAAATTTTGAAGTTTTGTCACCCATTACTATCGCCTTCCTTCATCATTTCTGAAATCGAATAAATCAGATCCGGACTGGGAAAATTTTAGACTTTTCCTATTTTCGTGAATATTGGACCTCCCTGTACATGAACATTATGATTTTTTTTCATTATCGTAACCATAAATAATTCATTCATAATAAAAATTATAAATCTCTGCTTGGCACCATCATATATGGTGATCAATAAACATTCCCTTCAATAAATCTTGAACTAGGTGGTTTTGTGACCCTTTACGACTGCCTTCCTTAAATTTTTCTCAAATGGAAAAACAGAACCGGACTAGCAAAATTTTAGACTTCCTTCCGTTGATATCGGATCAGCCTGTGCGTGAACATATGATTTTTATGACTGAAAATGTAGAAAGTTCAGATTAAGATATCAAATCATAAAAAAGTGTTCATAATTGAAAAGAATTTATTTGAGAAAACTTCCTATCAACAAACTGGATAATGAATAGAACAAAAAACAGGAAATAAATTGAAAATATTCAACAAATTAAATGGAAAAATTTTCAGTTCAGGAATTTTTCAAAATGGTATCCCTCCATTTAAATACATTTTTGAGCACGTTGATATAGTTGTTTCACAGCTTTTGATATCGTATTTAGTTGTGATTTAATAATATCGCAAGTATCAATAATTCTATGTAGCAGTTTCTCCCTACTGTTTATCTGTACTGCATAGACCTCTTGTTTGAGCGCTCCCCATAAAAAATAAATAATAACTAACGGTCTCAGATCAGGGGATCGAGGAGGCCAAGCTATATGTCCACCTCTGCCAATCCATCTGTTTTCAAAAGTGTTTATCAAATATTCGCGCACTTCTCTTGAATAGTGCTCCATCATGTTGCAACACAATGTTTCCATTGGAATGTTTTCTAACGAACCAGGCAAAGTATGTTCCAAAAAATTCTTATAAATTTCCCTTGTTAACCTATTTTCAAAAATATGAGGGCCAATCAAAGGATTGCTGTAGATACTGCACCAAACATTTATGGAGAATCTAATTTGGGAATTTTTTTTAATTATTGATCTTGGATTATTCTGAGCCCATACCTGAAAATTGCGGGAATTGTTAATTCCATCCCTAGTGAATTGCGATTCATCGGTGAACAAAATCTGAGAAATCATTCTTCTATGGCCTGATCTGATAACCTTGGAATTTCATCACCTTGTTCTAATTTTTGGACAATTTGTTGATGATAGGGATTCTGGCTTTTTTATTCTTTTATGTACTCTGATTTTAGGGACCCTCATCTCCTTGCTTATTCTGCGCTTACTGGTAGATGGATTTTCTGTCAGTAGTTCTAGGATTATATTCTCTTCATTTGCACTTTGTCTTGAGGTACGATCAACTTTCATTTCAAAATTTCCTTTCTCACGAAGCTGTCTATAAATTCTTGCTTATGACGGGTAATTATGCGGTTAGGGTATTTAAAAAAATAAATCACCAAATGGAGCAGGTTTAATTACAAATTTGATTGTTTAATTGGCTTTTTTCAATGGATCACATATCATAGAAATACGATGAATCGCAATTCACTAACGATGGAATCAACAATTCCTCTAATTTTTGACCTATGGGCTGCGAAATGGGCGTTGATTTTCTATGAGTTTGTTCTGTACTGAATTTTCATGACGATTTTTGTTCCCAGTATTTGTACTATTGAATTTTTATTTTGTATTTCTGACATTATTCTGTACTGAAGTTTAGTCAGTGAAAATAATGAATATTATTAATATTCGTCGAAAAAATTCAATCGAGAAATTCCGCAAAGCAGAGGGAAAATAATATTGTCATTGAATCTAGATCTCCGCATTATCCAATTTCTACACTGCGCAAAAAAATTAACGCACATTATGGAAATCTCAAATTCATTCTACAACTGAAGGTGTTCTCAATGATAATTATTTTTATCAGAATTATGCATGCATATGTTATCCACTTTCAACGTTTTTCTTCAATACAGATGTTTTTTTCCCAGCAGGAATAAAAAAAGATGAGATTATCAGATTTTGAATGTATTGGCTCCATTCTGAAATCAGTTGTTCTCGATCAATTCTAGTGATCAATAGTTTTTCTTTCGTTTGATTTTCTACACTCGATCGCTATGCAACGCGAAACACGCAATTTGACCCAAGAGGAATGTGCCCATGCGGTAGTTTTGCGAGAAGAAGGGTGGACATACACAAGAATTGCAGAAAGGTTTGGAGTTTCCCATACAAGTGGGTCCAGAATGTTGCAGCAATTCAGGGAGACAGGTATGAATGTCCGAAGACCAGGACAGGGTAGACCACGGGTAACAACTGCCATTCAAGAACGTTACTTGAGAGTTTCTTCGTTGAGACAACGGTTTGCAACCGCTCGCCTCCTTCAAAATCAGCTTGAGCAAACTCATGGGGTGCAAATTAGCACTCAGACAATAAGAAATCGCCTCAGAGAATATGATTTAAGGCCTCGTGTCGCGGCAAGAGGCCCAGCTCTTACCCCAGCCCATCGAAGGGCGCGTTTGGATTTTGCGAGAGAGCATATCCATTGGGAAGAGGCTGATTGGGAAAGAGTTCTCTTCACAGATGAGTCTAGATTCTGCCTCTACCATTGTGATCGACGTTCCCTTGTATACAGACGTCCACATGAAAGATATGCTCAGTGCAATTTCCTGAATACTACTGGTTTCGGGGGATGATCGATTATGGTATGGGGTGGAATATCTTTGACTGCTCGCACAGACCTAGTGGTCGTTGATAATGGAGCTATGAATGCTGATAGGTATATAAGGAACATTCTTGAAGAGCATGTAGTGCCATTTGCCCCATACATTGGTGAAAATTTCTTTTTTATGGACGATAATGCCAGACCCCATCGTGCGTGCATCGTTTAGGTGTACCTTGAAGAGGTTGAAGTCTCTCGAATGCAATGGCCAGCAAGAAGTCCAGATCTCAATCCGATTGAGCAGGTTTGGGACAACCTCAATAGAAGGCTGAGAAGTTCAGAAAATCATCCAGCTACTCTTAATGACTTAGGAATCCAACTCAGAGAAATCTGGGAAGGATTAGATCAGAACATTTTAAGATCACTCATTTTGAGTATGAACCGTCGTTGCCGAGCTGTAATTAACGCAAGGGGGGGAAATACCAAGTATTAAATCACTTATCAGCATTCCAGTATTTTGAAAATTGTTTATTTCTCTTCTTTCACATAAGATTCGGTGAAATCCTGAATTTTTCTTCCATTTAATGTGTCTTGTTTCGTTCAAAACCTTCCCGACAGAACATAAAAAATAAGTTATAAAGTCAATGTAGAGTTAACTTTCATTAAAATTGAGATTTTCAGAATGTGCGTTAATTTTTTTGCGCAGTGTATATTATTATTATTTTCTATCGTTGCCCTTCAGGTCATTATTTTTCGCAGCACTTCAACTCGATCGTATCTGTTGTTATCTTCAAATCAATTTGGCTGACTTTAAAATCTCACAAGAAAATTGTCAATGGTCATTAATTTCAATTCAGAAACAGATCCAGGAGTGTATAAAAAAATAAAAATGAGTTCAATATGAAATAACTTTCTGGAAGCAGCCCAGTGGTCACTACTGACAAATAAGAAATTCATATCAATCCAAAAGTCTTAAGAAAACATACTCGAGATGTAGCTTCTGGGCCAGGATAAGTATCCTTGTGAAATTGAACAATAACAGTTTGAGAAACGTGGTAATGTTGATAATCAAGACAGTTAAGTATTGAATGTCACTTGGATATTTATTTCATTAACGGTAACGATACCTCTGATATTTCCTAATGATATAAAAACCTCGGCATAATGTACTTGTGATGTTTGAGAGCGCTTAATCTGATTTTTGACATACTTTCTCGGTGGAGATTTCGTCTCTTATACAGCAACGATAAAAATTCAATTAAAGTGAGATACATAAAGTGGCCACACCCTGTTTCGGTAATTATAAAACGAGCAGAGGCTGCCACTACAAAAACGAAAATATTTCGTGAGCAAACAAGGAAATAAAGTATGTATATATTATTATGGGACCTCCTCAAGGTTGTTGAAAAGGTTGCCAATTACTTACGACGAAGATATGAAATATTAATACCAATTAGTTGTAGCGAAGGATTATAATCTTGTAATTTCATTTGCCTTATCTTGTGGGAATATCAACGAATGTTGGTGGATTTAAACTTAGATATTCTTTTATAAACAAAATATGAATGCCATCGTTACCATATAGGAAATAATTCAGAACAATATATCTTTCAAGGAAACTCAACTATAAACGTATTCATCTGGCTGTTTCGGTTAAAGTACTTTTAATATCCTGAAATATCATACTATCACACAATTAAAAAGATATTTAGGTACAAGTCTTATATGGATTTGGCTATTAGTGGCAAATTCGATTCTAATCAGTATGATGATATTCCTTATTGTAAATTCCAAAATCTGTGGGAAGAGAACACAGAACGAAGAATGTAGATTTTAAAAGTTCATTTGATGATCTATGTAGTTCCCTGAAAAAATAATTAATTGAATTTCAAATGGGCATATTATGTAAATTTAAAATAAGCATTCGAATACATAAACAAGTTCAGTATTTTCTATAGGCATGGGGAAAACAAAATTTCAGATTTTGCCAATTACCGAACTTAACCGAGACATTTATACCCCATACCCACCCTGCAAATTTCTTCTCTCCAACTCATTTTCCTTCGTGAGTTATCGTGCTTGCGGACAGACGGACAGAATTGGATTTGATCCATAAAATAATACATTTCTTTTGTAATTTGCAGCTCTTTGGAGCGCTTGTTTCACTGAACAGAATGTCTATATATTTGCTTAAATGTCTGTAATTTTCCTATTTTTGGACTTAAACCTTTATTTTTGATTCACTGATGAAAAAATTTAATCTGAAATTTGTAAGTTGAAAAAAATTTTTTTTTCGTTACTCCGAAACCATCTGACCTATTTTGCCCAATAACGAACTTAACTGAGATATTTATCTCCCAAACCTACTCTGTAAATTTCAACTGCCTAGCTTATTCTGTTCGAGAGTAATTGTAGAAACAAATATTTGAAAATAACAAAATTTTTTTTTTACACTTTACGGCAACCCGATCAATTCAAAACTTGACATACGTATAAAGGTCATTATTCCACAATTTGATGCTAAATTTCAGATAGATCGAGTCATAATTTTCAGGAATATTCATAAAAAATGTTTTTACTAAAAGTGGCCATAACTCCGAAACCACTTGGTGGATTTTGCCCGTTAACGAACTTGTCCGAGATATTTACGCTCCAAACCTACCCTGCAAATGTCAATCCTCTAACTCCTTTCGTTCGAGAGTTATCGTGTTAACAGATGGCCGGACGGCTGGCCGAACAGAATTGATTTCGACCACGGATTCTTGATCAGTGAGTCGAACCAAATCGTTTGAGACCATTTTCAGGCAAAAATTCGAAAATTACAGACATTTGGGCAAATTGATAAGCACTCTGTTCCGAGGAAAAAGAGCGCCAAAAAGGAAGGAAAAAATGTTGGTTACTTATCGATTTCTTAAATTTAATATGGAAATAGTAAACCAAAATTAAGTAATCATTAAAAGATACTTTCGGAAGTGCAATGGTTTCATTCAGGGATTTCTTTCCCAAACTGAGAAATAACTATAAAATGATAGAATTTTTTATGTTCTTTTAAAACTGCTTCTAAATTATTGTTCAACAACAAATAATTCTAAAGAATTTTGCTTGGTCTGTTATTAAAGAAGAGTTGTTTTATCGTTAATGTCATTTCGTTACTTTTTGTTAGGCAACATTGTTCCATAAATTGCTTCTGACAAGTTCTTATCTAGTGTATAAATTAGAATTATTTGTTGTTGAAAAATAATTCTGAAATTTGTCACAGTAAGTCTTCGAAAAAACATAGAAAGCCTTATTCACTTCAGAAAGAAATTTTCAATTTCTAGCTTTTTCTTAAAAAAATTTAAACAAATATGCTTAATTCCAATTGAGCAATTTGAAAAATTTTCATGTGATCTCTATTGAGTGCACATACATGATCTGCTATTTTTAATTTATTTATATGATAATTAAACCATATTTGGCTTAATTTGTTGAAGAAAGAAATTGGATTTCTGTTTTTTCAAAGACACACAGTGTTACAAATTTCAGAGTAAGTGTTCAACAACAAATAATTCTAAAGATTTTCGCCTACTACCTGAAGACGGAGTCCAATTTAGACTCTGAATCTTTGCAGAAAAGTTGTGGTCGTTTCATTATCTCTGTGTGTTAGGCAACATTGTCCATAAATTGCTTCTGGCATGTATCTAATGTACAATTCCGATTTCTGGCGCAGAAGCAAATTCAAAAGAAATGAAAATGTATGTTATGTTATAATTATTTTCCAGAGTTTGGGAAGGAAAACCATTGAATGATGAAAATTAATTTCTAAATTCCGAACGAATTTTTTCCTATTGATTATTCGATATTTTACCGAAGATTCCGGGGCAATCGGAAGGAAATATATTTCTCACTGACGTCTGAGGCGCCCAGTTTGAACATATTTCATCATCGCATAATGAGCACCAATTAGCTTCTACAGCATGCTTCAACTGAATAGTTCTTACGCAGCGTGGGCAGTTCAAGAATACATTAAGAACGGCTGCACGCTCATTTGAAATAACCTTTATAAGGTCATCAGTACATAATTCTTGCTACCAAGTACTTCCCCACCCACAAATGGTCTATGATAATATCATCATTTCTATTGTAAATTCCAGCGACCAGACGAAAGGCGAACTACTTCAAGGACTGGCGCTTTACAATTTTATTAATACTGAAAGAAATCTTGACATAAGGACCAACCACCGACGGGATCAAGGAAACTTTCTTCGAAAAAGGCTTTTTCTGAAGATTTTTCCCGTTTACGTTCGTGAAAATGGGACGAAAACGGAGGTACTGTCGGAGAGAGAAAGGGCGGTTCTATGCGGGATTTTCTTCCGTGTCGGACGAAAACGTTGCGTCAATTCAAAAAAAAATCGTAAAATCGGGCAAAAACGTCGTTTTCTGCAAAAGGTGAAAAAAGAAGACTTTATGCGTGACCTGGTCGGCGAAGGTCGGGAGGATATTTGAGTAGGAACGGAAAGACCAAGGAATAAAGGACTCCAGTACGACTCGCTTTTTTCGAAAAAAAGTTCCGGTTTCTTCAAATTAAGATCGCAAAAAGTGACTTTTCTATCGAAATTCCAACCACACAGAATTTTGGCTGACTTTTCCAACGAACGACGCTGTCGTTCGTTTCCGTTGCTCACCGAAGTCAAATTTAACAAATCGAGAAGCTTTGAAGACAATGTCAAAAATCGTTTTAAAGGAATAATTTGTTCGAATATATTAGAAGAACAAGTAGATTCACTTGGAGATGGTTCAATCATGGATTCCGTATCGGCTAAACAACATATTAGATGATATTTTGCCAGTTATTCGGACCAATTCCATTCCCGAAGGAATTCCAAACGAAGGAAGATAGAGATTACGCGGTAGACAATAATCATGCGAAAATATATCTTATTTTTCAGAAGGAAACCCACAATATTTTGTCCCCATATTACTCTGGAGGTTATGTGTAAGAACAATCAGTAGTAGATGGTAATTGAGAAAAAGATGCTATTATTACTCAGGAAGAAAGACCTGTTTATAAAGAGAATGCGATCCAAAACCCAAGCATAGGTTAAGCATAAAAATCTGAACTGAAGTATTCTTGCCGAAAAACACAATATTTCTCCAAAGACATTCATGGATACCGTATAATAGCTCACTTCCCACTATCAGGCATTTCATAATAGGTATTCTACGTACCCATTTACTCTCTGATAGTTTTTGCTTTTCTAAATTAATCAACGAAATAATGGAATTCTTGAGAATTATCATACGTTACATGGAATTGTTTCACTTGAAATTCAAGTACATTTTTGCAAAGTTGGATAGTTTGCCATAGATAGAATTCCTGAACAAATGTATCACTTATTCTGTATTCTGCAGAAACATACAAGGGTTTCCATTTGAATTAAACAAGTCGAGGGTATTTCCGGAAAACCGAAAGTATAGTATTAACAAAAAATATGGTATCAGATGCGTAATACGTAATTTATCTTGCCTGCAAAGTTTCAAAAATATCGTTTTAAAGTTATTTGCTTGGTTCCATATATTATTCCAACCCAGTATATGCCATTTTCTGTTTGTAGTGAAAATGGAGCATTACCTAAATATTCTCTCCGGGAAATGTCTTCTTGAATAATTTTTTGAATTTCGTGGCACCAGTTGATTTAATCGATCGATGAATACAGACAATTGAAAGCTCGTACACGTATGTAGATTGCATTTTTTTATATAACTACCTATAGATAATAAATTCAAGTTCCATGTTTCACGCTTATTGAATGCATTTCGAAGTCGATTATGGTATTTCTTTTGTGCTGCAAGGTCACAATTGGCGACTGTTATTGTTTATACGAGCAAATTATAGGGTTATCTGTCTTGTGTAATTTTTAAAAAGCTTATTAACTTTCTCCGTTAACGCTCAAGTTCTGCAGCATTTCGTCGATTGTTGCATTATAATGATTATGCTGAATATCTCTCCGCTTGACCACATTTCAAAATATCTTTTGGATACTTAATGATGTTTCTGGTTCGAATTGTGATATTTCTGATTTATGTGCCGAATTTACGCCCAGTTTTAAATATCAGCTTGTTTTTTACGTATAATAAGGTGAATGTGTTGTGCAAGTTATTACACTTGCTCCAGTTTAGCGCGACTGTCACTTGTTATCTTCAAAAATGGCAGTGTCGAAAACAGTAGCCCGTAATCGAGAATAGAGTGATTTTTATCGGAATTGCATCAGTTTATGACATTCATTGATCGATTGGTTCGTTTAGTATGTCACATCACGATGGAAATCATTGATTTTTTTACGAAGTTAGTGAAGTTAACTAGATTTCGTAGGATTCAGTATCTGGATGTTCACTCAAATCAGAGATGAAATATACTATACTACTCAACTAAGGAAACAAAAAAAAGTTCCATTGATATCTGACGGGCTGTTACTCATTAATTAATGGTTTTATCGGACTAAGAAAAAACATTTTGAATCTTCATCTCTCTCGGTTTTGGAACTTCAGGAAAAGCTATTTTTAGAGCTACGAGCACCTATTCCTCCAAGTACCTTAGGTATCAATCTTTAGTTGATTTAAAAAATTTTAATAATATATATAATTAAAATAAAACCACGGACAGGGTAGTTAACTTCGAAAATGAGTCTCTAGATTGCGACTTAATTAGCTAAGAATAAAATTAACTACTTATTTTTTTTTGAAATGTTTCCAATTTTCTCATTTCCCAAATACACAAAGTGACTAATGTAGAATTGTGTAAAAAGTCGAATAAAAATTGGTTTTTACATTTTATGAAGATGGCAAAATGTTAGAGAACACAGATCTTGTTGATTTAATTTATTTCAAAGCTTTGAACAGACGAATCAATCTGCAGATTAACAGGCCTATGGGGGTACCTTGAGGAGTAGAAATTCCTAAAAGCCTCAACCATATCATCAGTATTGGCTAAGATATACGGTCAATTTACCGAACCAATGTCAATGCTAGGAAATTTAATCGGGTTTCCGAAACTGTCGTTCAATTTTCTGTACTTGGTTGATGAGATAGCAATGAAAACAAAAAGGCCATTTTTGGTTTTAATAAATCTCCCCAACAAATGGACGTAGGAAGCATTTGAAAAAATGAAATTGAAGCTGAGTAGACAGGCTTTTTGATGCTTACGGTGGTTTAACCGAAAACAAAAATTCCAAGTCGGTGACCCAAGAAAAAAAAGGCTAAAAATTTGTATTTTTTAAAATATTTTCCTACTAATTGCGTGAGAACCGTAGCAATGAAAAAAAGCTATAGCCGCTGCTGGAATAGAACCCGGTACCGTCCGAGCGTGAAGCCGGCTCTCAAACGATAAGGCCATAAAACATAAGAATGAGAGGATCACACTGTAGTTGAATAAATTACCTATCGTAGCTCCAAGATGGTTTTCGTATTTTTATTTCTTGAAAAATACCTTCACCCCCTTCGCAAAATGTTGTACAAACCTTGAGAACATTATTCTACCTATAAATACCACATGTAAACTGGATATATAATCTTTGAACTATTCGGAGGAAAATGAGAATAACTCCAGATCCATTGAGCCGATCTTGTCCACTCGTCTCACGGACGAACAGACAGAATGAAGTTTGACCTCGGATTTCAAATGTAAGACTATTTTCGGCCAAAAATTTGAAAATTACAGACATATGGACAAAATGATAGGGAAACAAGTTCAGGGAAACAAGAGCTCAAAAAAGAGAAGGGAAGAAGGAACTCGATAGGAAAACTCGCCACTCCTCTAATTCTGGGTGATCCTCGTTGATACCTAATTGTAGGATATCATTTGATGTCCAAACAAGCATTCATAATAACTAACACTATGGTAAGATATGAAAAACCATGGATTTCCAAAGATCGTTCTGGTGTTCTAATAAATACGTGTTTTGTATTGAATATATATTACTGACGTTTATTGCTCTACACTCTATTATTATAATGATTAAAATTAAATGTTGTTATCGTCGGAAATCTAATTATATAATTATCGAAATGCGTTCACATAACTTCTTGATGGTCGTATTTTCTCGATGTCTAATCTGACCTTCGAAATATAACGACATAGTGTAATGATTTTGGTAATGATCAGCTGAAGAGCAGTCGGTAAAATGGATCATTTTCAGGCTCTTGATTTTCTGTCCCAACCTTGATATGTTATCTCTCTCATGATAGCTCCACGTGAAAGTGAAAGTACAAGATGTGTCATGATGATAAATTTACAGCACTCGAAATATTTAATTATAGAGGAATCTTATTTGGAACTCCTAAAACTTTTGCCATTGCACAATTTTCCAACGCAAAGTTCTTAGCGATAAGCATTCGTGAGTTTTGATGAATACCTTCCGCCTTACAGTGGCTCCTGAAAATTTCAACTGGAGGACCCTTCCTAAGAATCACCCATTTTACCTATGCGTGAACAGACCTTGAGAATACAGTATTTCTGTTTGGAAATAAGAAAACTCCACCATAAACATTTCATGTAAAATGGGTTACAATATTCACAAAATGCTTTCACCGTTAATAATTAACCAGATATCATAGAGAGTCAATCATAACAACCGTACAAGGCCTTTCTCTACAAGCCCTAATTCTTCAAACCCTCCATCTTGGTCAAAAAGTAAGGCTTTTATGGGAGGTAGAGGGTGAATATTACATATTTCTCAATTTTGTTGTTGTCTGTATGCTTACTTCTGTCTACATACCAAATCTCAGCTTTCTAGGACCTCGATAAGTACCCTAGTTTTATACACGGATCTGCTTCCCTTTAGCGCTGTTGGAGGGTGAAAGGATTTCATAATGTTTCTGTTGTTCGTTCGCTTATTCTAGTCTCCATACCAAATTTAAGATTTCTAGGACCCAATTCTATTAGTTGCAGACTTGCAACCCCCTTTAAGGGGGTTGGAGGAAAAAAGTTACAGATTACTAAATTTTGTTGTTGTTTGTATGCTTATTCCAGTCTACATACCAAATCTCAGCTTTCTAGGACATCGATATGTACCCTACATTTATACACAGATCTGATTGCCTTTTGCGTGGTTGGAGGGTAAAAAGATTTCATAATCTTCGATCGAGTACTGAATTTCAGCTCGTTTCAGCGTTGGCAATAAAGTTTCGATTATTTTAGTTTATTTTTGGTTTATGGTTCCAAGAGGTGTGGGGACATATTGATGGGAAATGGAAATACTTTATTTTGTTGATTAATTTTTTTATCACTGAAAATTTTCATTTTGGTTTGAATTATGACTTCCGTCAAACTATATTATTATCACTTTATATGAGGTGTGAATAGACAACGGAACATGCGCTCCTGAATGAATTAAGTGAGATATGCGTAAAAAATTAACAGGTCTTAAGAATTTCAAAATTTCGTATTTCGTTCATGATCACAGACGCATAACAATATTTGTGGTATGATGAGACGACAAATTGAAAAAAAATTTGATGACTTTGAGGCCTGGAGAGTTCCTGGAAAGGTTTGCCATAAATCTAATTTAAATCGTGAGTTCTCGAATGAATAATCTGTTTCGGATACTTTTAAATACATATAACTTCTCGATTTGGACAGCAACGAATATATTTCTTGTTAATCCCAATCAGCTGTATGGTCTTATTGCAACCCCTAATTTTTCACACTGATGAACGCGGATGGAATCACCTGAGGGTAATACCCAAATTTAGCATTTTCGAGGATCATTAGCAATCGGTTCTTTTTTACTCCACCTCATTACTCTCATTCGATCAGGCAGTACTTGAAATTATACTAACTGACAAAGAAACTGCAACACCCAGAAGGAGCAGTTTAAATTTTAATTGTTTTTGTTTAAATATAGATAGTATAGCAAGGAGTAAAAGATTGAAATTTGAAGAAAAAATACGGAGGGTTCACAATTTTTTTTTAATAAATTTGTTAATAATGCGTTTGTCCACCGCGATTATCTATACACTCCCCAACACGTCTTGGCATTGATGCAATAAGATGGTCCATTTCTTCTTGGGGGATACGATCCCAAGCTACCTGTAGTTTATGTTTCAGAGCCGCCAAAGTCCGTGGGGGCTGGGGTAAATTTCCAAGCCTTTTACCCATGATGTCCCAAACATGCTCGATGGGCAAAAGATCGGGGGATCTGGGCGGCCATGGCAAAAGATTCACATGGGTCGCTTCAAAAAAGTTTAAACTAACTCTGGCAACATGAGGTCGAGCATTGCCTTGCTGAAATATTGGATTCTCGAGCCGGTTAAGGTAAGGGAGAACATATGGCTCCACTATTTCTTGAAGGTAACACAGCGCTGTCATGTTACCTCGAATAAAGACTAAGGTTTACCTACTTGCATGTGCAATAGCCCCGCATACCATAACGCCTTCTGTCCGGTGTACATGACGCTCAATATCAAACGGAGGTTCACGTCTTTCTCCCCGACGTCGTCTTACCCTTCTTCGGCCATCATGTGCACCCAAGGAGAATCGAGATTCATCAGAAAAGACGACCTGATGCCATTCCACATTCCAATGTTGACGTTCTCTGCACCACTGTTATCGTTGCCGGCGATGCTCAACCGTCAGAGGTAACACAACATGGGGTCAATAATGCTGCAGTCCAAAAGACCTTATCCGGTGGTAAACCGTTCGGACAGTTTCAGGATGGCCATGCACTCGTCAGCCAAAGATCGAGTTGTCGCAAATCGGTCTCTAATAGCTATAAGTCTTAGACGTCGATCTTGAACTTAATTTGTGCCCCGGTGCCTACTCTTCTTCGATTTTGGGCATTATCAAACCACGCTTACAACATCTCATAACAGTAGTTGGATTTCTGTTCGTACGGTTAGCGTTTTCTCGAAATGACAGCCCCTTCTGCCGTAGACCAATAATTCGACCTCTTTCAAATTCACTTAGCTGGCGATAATTTCCGCGTACACGTGCTCTAGGAATTTTAACAACAACTAAACATCGACTTTGGATCACCTCGAACAGCTGGTTTGTTGTAGAATTTAAAAAATTTGCAAAAAACGACTACAATATGTAAGTAACAAAAAATGTTTACATGAAAAAACCTTCACGATTTTTTCTCCAAATTTTAAACATTTATTCCTTGCTATACTATCTGTTTTACCAAAAAAAATTCAAAATTTAAACAGTTCCTTCTGGGTGTTGCAGTTTCTTTGTCAATTAGTATACGTACATGTTGTTGCACCATCGCCCTTTACTCCTTACAGCACATCGATTTTGCCGGTTAATGTTCGTTGCCTCATATACGGTTATATACAGCCTTTCGAGGATAACCTATATTCGGGATAATTCAAGAAACTACTAATTGTAAATTGACCGGAGTGCTCTTTTTTGTTTTTTCGGCTGGAGGCTTGGGAAAGTTCGACATAATGCTAAGTTGCAGTTAAATGTATTGGCTTGAGCGGATGTGAACGCAAGAGCCAGCCTCGTCTGACATTGAGTGATGAGTTCAAGAACGAATCCAAATTTCTGGTCATATTGAATTTACTGGTTGTTAGCGAGGCTAACAGATGAAAGTATCGAGGTGACTTTAATGAGGCTGAGTATGGAAAGCATACAGCATCATTTCGATTTTCGATACTAAAAGAGAAACAATTACGGTGATCAATTTTTGGCGCTCTTGTTGTTCGGAACAGCGCGCTTATCAATTCGCCAAAATGTCTGTAATTTTCGAATTTTTGGCTGAAAATGGTCTTAACCGTTTTGGTTCGACTCCGAGAATCCGTGGCGAAAATCGATTCTGTTCGGCTGGCCGTTAACACGATTACTCTCGAACGGAATGAGCTAGACAGTAGAACTTTTCAGAGTAGGTTAGGAAGATAAATATCTCGATTAACTTCGTATTTGGGAGCAATCCGAAACGGAGAAAAAAATTTTTTTTTACATTACAAATTTCAAAATCACAATTTTTTTTAATATGTAGTTTCATCACAGGAATCCACTGATATCATTCTCAACTCAAACAAAATAATACTTTCGGAGATATGATTTTTCAACATTTCAAGAATTAATCGTAATTATATGATTTCATAGAATGCTCTATGACGGAGGTTACAGTGTCAATCTGACTTCGATCGATCGATGTCAGATTGCCAGGAAACTGATTGTATACGCGTAGACTGTAGGTTCGGATTGATGGCAAGATTGAAGTCAGATTGATTCCAAATTGACCGTGTAACCTCCGCCTAATTATAAATTGCTGATGTATGTCGAAACTTCGTGAAATACACCATGAGAAACCAATACTATCGGAGATATGATTTTTCAAAGTTTGAGTAATTACTCGCAAGTAGTTTGAACAAGAGCGCCAAAGCCCCTGTCCATAGAGCTTTCCCACTTTTTGTGTTATCAGGTTATTAACTTCACTCCAATATATCTATCACACCATTTTGATAAATCGGCGATGAACTGGTCGAATTCAACCATTGCCATTCGTTTTCTCCGCAATTCTTCAACAGCAATTCGTTGAAACAATACCGGTGATACAAGATCTTGAGATGAATCCCTTTTCAATGCGCAATAGAGCAATGTCAGCACTCTATGATCCACAAAGGAAACACATGCTGGAGGAGCAAATACACAATGTAATTAAGAGTTTGAGTGCATTTGGGAGTTTAATTATCAACTAAAAAAACTGCTTAAAAAGGACTGACGTGAAGTCAGGTGCTTTTGCACGCATGTACTTTTTCTTATTCACGCCTCACACATCCAATACTGCATGATCATGCCAGCCTTCTTTTTTCAACCGAGTACTTCATTTCAATTCGATCGGATATCTCTTTTTGGAAATATTGGGGAAATTAAATGCAGCCCGAAGGTTGATTTTCGGATAATGAGTGAAATTTCAAAGTTCAATAATGAGTTCGGTATGAGATAGTTTTTCGATCACAAATCATCGAATGTACCTTTAAGATTACCTGTAAGATCAATCTTATCAGGCATTCTTTTTTATGATGGCCAGAACCCAGTTACCCAAATACATTAACGTTAACAAAGAGACCAATTTCAAAACCCATCATTGTCATGTGTGCTCCCATTTGCCCGAAGTTACCCTGAGAGCAAATCATCGGTCAGATTAAAAATGGATCGCGACACAACTTGTCCATATAGAGTGTGCAATAATTAAAGTATCCTAACATTAGAGAGGTATGAAATATTCAGCCAGTGTAAGTGGTTCTCGATTCAATATAATATTGCAGTAATAAGAATACCTATAACAAAATGTTTTACCGGCTCAAGATGGTATGATAGGTGGGAAGGAATCGTTAAATTTTACAATATACTTTATTTATAACGTGGAGATTCCATTGAGTCATCATTCTAGTAAACACTGCAATTACACTGACGAAAGCGCTAAATTTATTTAGTACATCACATTTATGTACGATTTTCGCTACTTTTCGAATGATTCACTCTATGAATTTTATATTATTATTATACAGGGTCTTTCACGAGGAACCTCACCCATATTTATACGGGAAACTACTGAACGTATTTTCATGAAATTCAGCACTTATAACTACTTCACGATGCTGATGAAATCTAAAATATTTTCAAGGCATGAGCACCTCCGGTTTTTCCGGAAATGACGTCAACTTCCGTTTTTCAAATTAGAACACCATTTTTTCATTGCAGAAATAGATTCCTTAGAAAATTTCAAGTTATTTTGATGTAACATTTTTCAGTTTTGGTTGGAAAATTCTCTCTGAGCGGGAAAATTCGAAAAAAAAATCGAAAATAGAGCTCCGCTGAAACAAGAATAACTTCGAGGTTTTTGGATGGAAAATTTTCATTTTTGGGATTTTTCAAGATGTAAGATTGATGTATCCACTTTAAAAATCGAAATCGCGATTCATGATACAGGGGGTGAAAAAATCGCTTTGAAAGTTAGGGATGACAAAATCGTGAAAAATCAATTTTTTCAAATTAGAACCCCATTTTTTTATGGCAGATATTGAATCTACGCTAAAAAATAATGTGAGTGTATGCATCACACCCTTGCCCTAAAGTGGATATTTTCTGAGTTATTCACAAAAAACTGTTTTTTGTCTTGAATTTTCAGCTATTTCTTTTCCCTTCACGCCAAAAAGATGAAATTTTCAGGAACTGTTACTTAAACCATGTTTTAGATTTTACTACCCTAATATGCAAGAGAAAAAAGTTACAGGTTGTTCCTAAATAGATGGCGAATTTTGCTTCGAATTTGTATCGGAAACCTCTTTATTTCAACTAATCGGCCATCGGTTTTCTCTCCAGTGATAAATAAATAATTCCTTATGAACCATATGCAAAAACTAACCATGTTTTACATTCTTTTTTTTTAATGATAGATATCATTAATTACATCTGCCAAATTCCTCTTTATTCAGTAGCATTTTGTGTTTACTATTAATTTGGTGATAATTCGTATTAAGTTATAAAATCGATCACTATGCCTAATTTACCAATGAAGATTATTTAAATCTCATTCTACTTCATGGAGAATGTAATAAAGTTGTAGATAGAACGATTCGACTGTTCATTGAGAGGTTTCCTGACCGACCCAGACCAACGAGAGATACCATTAACAGAACCATGACAAACTTGAGAAATGTCGGATCTTTCGTTAAGAAAACTATACACAGAGAAAAAAGTGTAGTAGAAGATGAGAAGAACGAAATTACAGTTCTTGCATATTTTCGTGTGAATCCTCAAAATTCTCTCAAAGATGCCGAGATTGATCTGGGATTATCTCAATCGAGTGTTTGGAGAATATTAAAAAAACATAAAATGCACCCATATAAATTCAATAGGGTAGGTACAGCATTTGAAGGAAACTGATTTCGTCAGGAGAACAGAGTTTTGCGAAGCTATGATGATTCGATTTCAAGAGAATGAAAACTTTTTGGACTGTATAATTTGGACAGATGAATCTAAATTCACAAAGAATGGTTCTTTCAATAGGCATAACAGTCATTATTGGGATGAAGAGAACAACCATCACTTCAGACAATGGAACTTTTAAGAGACCTGGAGTTTCAATGTTTTTTGCGCCATCAAAAATAATGCAATTCTCGATGTTCACATTTATGATGGGACTTTAACTGGTAAGATAGAACACTACACATGTTTGCATTATTTAAAGAATGTTCTCCCTTAGGAGATAGATATTCTGACATATTGACTCAAATAATTGAGCCGCTAGTACAGAACCATAATGACTTATGGTATCAACAAGATGGCGCGCCTCCACACAATTCACTCAATGTGTCAAATATCCTCTACAGGCTATTTGAAGATCGATGGTTGGCGAACAATGGTCCACATCTTTGGCCACCACGTTCTCCCGATTTAACTCCTTTAGACTATTATGTTTGGGGTAGGATAAAAAATATTGTCTACTCAACTCCCCTGACTGATAAAGAGGACTGCATAGAACGAGTCAGAAATGCGTTCAGGTTTGTTTAGATTTTTAGATTCATAGTTTTGAAACTCAATTTGGTTTTTAAACACTTTTGCAGATCTCTTCCTCCCGATGAAATAAGAAGAGCAACGCACGAAGCATTCCTGAGACGTATAAATAAATGTCTAGAAATTAACGGTCAAAACTTTGAGCATCTTCTCTAGTTATAACTGCGAGACTTTGCCATGGTTCTCCTAATAGTAACTTGAAGTCGGTTTCAAGAAGGGGTGAAAAATCTACAGCATGGTTCAAATAACAGTTCCTGAAAATTTCATCTTTTTGGCGTGAAGGGAAAAGAAATAGCTGAAAATTCAAGACGAAAAACAGTTTTTTGTGAATAACTCAGAAAATATCCATTTTAGGGCAAGGGTGTGATGCATACACTCACATTATTTTTTAACGTAGATTCAATATCTGCCATAAAAAAATGGGGTTCTAATTTGAAAAAATTGATTTTTCACGATTTTGTCATCCCTAACTTTGAAAGCGATTTTTTCACCCCCTGTATCATGAATCGCGATTTCGATTTTTAAAGTGGATACATCAATCTTACATCTTGAAAAATCCCAAAAATGAAAATTTTCCGTCCAAAAACCTCGAAGTTATTCTTGTTTCAGCGGAGCTCTATTTTCGATTTTTTTTTCGAATTTTCCCGCTCAGAGAGAATTTTCCAACCAAAACTGAAAAATGTTACATCAAAATAACTTGAAATTTTCTAAGGAATCTATTTCTGCAATAAAAAAATGGTGTTCTAATTTGAAAAACGGAAGTTGACGTCATTTCCGGAAAAACCGGAGGTGCTCATGCCTTGAAAATATTTTAGATTTCATCAGCATCGTGAAATACTTATAAGTGCTGAATATCATGAAAATACGTTCAGTAGTTTCCCGTATAAATATGGGTGAGGTTCCTCGTGAAAGACCCTGTATACACTGCGCAAAAAAATTAACGCACATTATGGAAATCTCAAATTTATTCTACAACTGAAGGTGTTCTCAATGATAATTATTTTTATCAGAATTATGCATGCATATGTTATCCACTTTCAACGTTTTTCTTCAATACAGATGATTTTTTCCCAGCAGGAATAAAAAAAGATGAGATTATCAGATTTTGAATGTATTGGCTCCATTCTGAAATCAGTTGTTCTCGATCAATTCTAGTGATCAATAGTTTTTCTTTCGTTTGATTTTCTACACTCGATCGCTATGCAACGCGAAACACGCAATTTGACTCAAGAGGAATGTGCCCAAGCGGTAGTTTTGCGAGAAGAAGGGTGGACATACACAAGAATTGCAGAAAGGTTTGGAGTTTCCCATACAAGTGGGTCCAGAATGTTGCAGCAATTCAGGGAGACAGGTATGAATGTCCGAAGACCAGGACAGGGTAGACCACGGGTAACAACTGCCATTCAAGAACGTTACTTGAGAGTTTCTTCGTTGAGACAACGGTTTGCAACCGCTCGCCTCCTTCAAAATCAGCTTGGGCAAACTCATGGGGTGCAAATTAGCACTTAGACAATAAGAAATCGCCTCAGAGAATATGATTTAAGGCCTCGTGTCGCGGCAAGAGGCCCAGCTCTTACCCCAGCCCATCGAAGGGCGCGTTTCTATTTTGCGAGAGAGCATATCCATTGGGAAGAGGCTGATTGGGAAAGAGTTCTCTTCACAGATGAGTATAGATTCTGCCTCTACCATTGTGATCGATGTTCCCTTGTATACAGATGTCCACATGAAAGATATGCTCAGTACAATTTCCTGAATACTACTGGTTTCGGGGGAGGATCGATTATGGTATGGGGTGGAATATCTTTGACTGCTCGCACAGACCTAGTAGTCGTTGATAATGGAGCTATGAATGCTGATAGGTATATAAGGAACATTCTTGAAGAGCATGTAGTGCCATTTGCCCCATACATTGGTGAAAATTTCATTTTTATGGACGATAATGCCAGACCCCATCGTGCGCGCATCGTTCAGGAGTACCTTGAAGAGGTTGAAGTATCTCGAATGGAATGGCCAGCAAGAAGTCCAGATCTCAATCCGATTGAGCAGGTTTGGGACAACCTCAATAGAAGGCTGAGAAGTTCAGAAAATCATCCAGCTACTCTTAATGACTTAGGAATCCAACTCAGAGAAATCTGGGAAGGATTAGATCAGAACATTTTAAGATCACTTATTTTGAGTATGAACCGTCGTTGCCGAGCTGTAATTAACGCAAGGGGTGGAAATACCAAGTATTAAATCACTTATCAGCATTCCAGTATTTTGAAAATTGTTTATTTCTCTTCTTTCACATAAGATTCGGTGAAATCCTGAATTTTTCTTCCATTTAATGTGTCTTGTTTCGTTCAAAACCTTCCCGAGAGAACATAAAAAATAAGTTATAAAGTCAATGTAGAGTTAACTTTCATTAAAATTGAGATTTTCAGAATGTGCGTTAATTTTTTTGCGCAGTGTATGATTCCAGCACTGCATGGTTTAAGTTTGACTACTGAATGTAACTAGTGAAAGAGGTATTTAGTTATTAAAACTTAAAATATTTTACATATGGATGTAAAATCTAAAACCTCATGACGTATTAGATAACGCTCTCAAGGACGTTATCAGGTATGTTAACACCATTGACAATGTCCTTAGGATTGAATAAGTAGGGTATTCTAGGTTGAGTTCATTGTGGACTGAAAACTACATTAGTAACTACAGTCTTGTCCACTGACATATGTTCTGAGACGAAGAGTTACCAAAACATGCTATCAATTTCTACACCCAAGTATGGTTTGACATTATACCCTTACTCATAAACCTACTAGTGAGAACGATGAGTTGTTAATAGGGGTTAGATCATTATTGACAAATTTTTCAACAGCGCTTTAAAAAAAATTGGTTCAAGCCCTGTGGACAGGAGCTTTCTGGCGCTCTTGTTCAAACAGACAAATTATATCTCCGAAAGTATTAGTTTCTCAGAGTTGAGAATTATACCAATGTATTCTTATGATAGAATGATATTAATGGATTTTTATGGTGGCACTGCATCTTAAGAAAAAAATATTATTATTATTTTGAAATTTGTAGGTTGAAAAAAAAATATTTTTTTCGTTACTCCGAAACCATCAGGCCTATTTTGCTCAATAGCGAATTTAACCGAGATATTTATCTCCCTAACCTACTCTGAACATTTCAACTGCCTAGCTCATTCCGTTCGAGAGTTATTGTAGAAACTAAATTCGAAAATTTTCGAAATTTTTTATTATTATTTATTTTAATCGTAACGTTTCGGAGTCTATATCAGACTCCTTCGTCAGACTTTTAATAAAAATCTTTAGAATTATTTTGTTGATAGTTATTTTGTGAAATTCAAGAATTGTCACATTGACAGTATTTAGACAATTCTTGAATTTCACAAAATAACTATCAACAAAATAATTCTAAAGATTTTCATTAAAAGTCTGACGAAGGAGTCTGATATAGACTCCGAAACGTTACGATATAGTTGTTTTTTCGTTGATGTTGTTTCGTTGTTGTTTGTTAGGCAACATTGTTCAATTGATTGCTTCTGACAAATATCTTGTGTTTCTTACGCAGAAGCAAATCACAAAATAATTAATTTTTATTTTATAGATATTTTTCAGAGTTTGGGAGAGAAAACCCAAAAAAAACCTTTCAACAGGGAATGTGTGTTAAAGACATCTAGTAGATGAACCTTGAGTGTATTCTTCAAAATACACTAGATCGGTGTCATCCATACAGCAATTATCTCTATTTTCCGCATTCGTTATACACACTTTCCGTAGGTACCAAAGCATTCCTCGTCTTATTAACGAGCTGTAATTCCATGAAAATATCACTCACTTATTTGTAAAATACCGAACCCCAAAGTTTAATTAGGAATGTAACCGTCCAAAAAAATGGGATCCGTCTCCGACACGAGAAGTTTCCGAAATAACATGCCAGGCTTTTTCTGGTCCGCTGTTTGATAGTGGTACAACGAAGGTCTAACATACCGAAGGCAATATATAAAGCTGTACATAAATTCTTGTCTCACGGTTTAAGGAGTCTGGCTTAAAAATTGTTGGTGGCTCAACATTTATAATCTATGAGAACATTTGAAGGCGGGGATACTAATAAACTATATCCTAGAAAGTACACTGTATGTCACCCGTGAACGTTTGTCCAGTTTTAAATATGTACGTTTTATGCAAGCAGAAATAATATATTGAAGATATAAATCCATTTTTAGTATATTATCTCCAATGAATAGATATTGAAAAAAATGTATTACATCCAGTGTATATCGCGATCATTCAATGAACGAGTGCGCTAAAGCTGCTGGAGTCACCTGAGTACTTCTCAATTTATTGAAGGTGAATGAAATGCAGTATTATAGGTACCAGAAGTGAATCATTTTTTATAATACTAGCATTTGAGATGCACAATACTATATTACAAAATAATTATTTCCATTTTATATTTAAATACGATTTATAGAAAAACATTTTGTGTTTTATTTGAAATACCTTTTAGGATATATCTTGTATTTCTAAAATGCAAAATACTTTTCTATGAGCTTTGTAAACATCAATAAATCTTATATATAAAATTCTCTTGTCACAATGTTCGTTCCCGTACTCCTCCGAAACGGCTTGACCGATTCTCATGAAACTTTGTGAGCATATTGAGTAGGTTTGAGAATCGGCCAACATCTATTTTTCATACCCTTAAGTGATAAGGGTTGTTCACCCTTAAAATTTTTTTTTTTATTTTTGGACGAAATTTTTTGTTTTTATTTTTTTATAAGGTAGCATTACAAAATACATACAACCCTAAATTTTCACCTTTATATCACCAACCCCTATTTTTTAATAGTCATTTTAGTAATTAATCATTTTTCATCCCGCTCGATAACTGATCAATTATCACTTGGTAAGTTATCCCAGAAAGAGCTAATTAAAACCAAGTCGCCGTATTTTTTGTGAATGTTTTTCACTCTATTTCGATTAAAATTTCCCTGAGCTTATGGCATAGCTAAAATTTTTGTACAAAAAAAATATTTATTTTTATTAAAGTATCAAGGCAGTTTATTCCTGCTATACTTAGTGCTAGATTTTTTAAAATGTCCGCGTCTTTCTGGATCAACACTGATTTGCCAGACTATACCGGTGTCACGTCCCAGTAAACAGCACGGAGTAGGGATGAGAACGAAGCCGGTCTCCTGTCTTTCTCACCTTTTCTCACTTTTCTCAACCAGATACGTTTGAGTGGGTAGTTCGTATTCGCAATTGAACCAGGTAGGTGGCGCCGAAATCGGGTTCTAGGTATTTTTTAGAATTACGTGTTTGAGTGGGTCCCTGGATAACTTGGAAATTCAACTGTCCCGGTAGGAGGCGCTGCAATCGGGTTCTAGGTTTTTTTTAAAGATTTTTCGCATTTGGAAATGAAATTGTAACCGCAATAACCGATTTGGCGCAGGCGAAGTTGCGTGGGTCAGCTAGTTAATAAATATTTTTTTAAATAGCATGGGTCTTATAAGCAATGAAAATATAATTAATTCACTGACACTGACACAAACACGGTATCGTATAGCGATGCACTTAAGATCATGTTAACACTAATAACGTGCGTCAATAATCTTTAATTACAAATGTTCATGCATAAAAAAGTTTTATTTCATAAATTAATTTATATGCTGTTCTTTAGGCGTGACACCAAAAAAAAAATATATTGTAAAAAAAAAATTATTTTCATAAAAGAAGCTTTCGATCTGAGTTGGCCTATTTTCTTCGTGAACAGAACGTAGTAACCTTTCCTTCTGAATTATTGTAGCATTAAATTAATGTCTTATATTTTGCGAAAATGATATGAAATGAAAAAAAAGTAGAAAATTGTTTTAACTATAATTATCCTTCACTTTATTTAGTTCATTAAATTGCCAGCTAACTAATAGAATAATTGAAAATTAAAAAGTATAAAAGTATTATTAATAGAGTATTTTGGAAATACGTATTTTGCAATTAGTAGATATTTTAAATACAAATGAAGAACTTGTATTTTGATTTTGAAATATAAAATTCAAAAAGTATTTGCATTTTGGATTCAAATACATCTTATGAATCAACATTCGGATAGTTAATATTTTTTCAGATGGTAGTACTCTGATCAATGGAAAGAAAAATATTTCAAATCAGGAATTTAAATCAAAAATGTAATTACTCAAAAACTTTTTGTGATCGAAAAGATAATCGTAAATGATAGGCTTTTCAAAACATTGATTGATCTATGAAATACTACATGAACAAAGTCAAATCAATTTTACATTCAGACATGTAACTTGTTCTTTAAGGAAAGAAATGATGAGATGATCAAAGGTCTGTGACACCGACCGTAAGTAAGTATTTGGTTATTTTCTCTTCTATAATCTGATGAAATGTCAGTGATTTTAACTTATGATCTCATTATACTTGTTCTTGGGAAACTGGATCGAAAAACAGAAATATATTCGAACGTAGGAAGTCATATTTGACGAGTAATTGTTGAGTGTCATAATATTCAAACCTGTATCAAAAATTATTGAAATATCGAGATTATTATACTGACCCTCCAAGGTCTTCACCAAGGACACCCCTCATAAGCTCTTAAGGGCTTGAGCGAGTTAGGAGAATCAGTTGGGTTCCGTGAAGGCTTTGCTACTGTGTCCTCACGCCACCTCAGGTACAGCACTGTCAATTTTTGACCCAACAGTGAATGGTGGCAACCAAAATATCAAAAATATAGTTTTAAAGATGCAATTTTTTGTACAGACCTATATATCATACTCTTTTTAAATTCAGATTTCTATAAGGATTCCAAAAAATTGGAAGAGCGATGAAGTCAGGTCAGTCTGCTTTGGTGCGCTTGTTAAAATGCATACCCCAGGTACTTGCTCAAGACTTCTTTACACAGAAAAAAATACGATTTTTCCAATATTTCCAACAATATAGATGCGATCGAGTTTAGATATAGAACTTGGCTGCAAAATAACGAAACTTCGCATAAGTCTTTGTGTCGGTATTTTTCGACTAACTACCGAGTTTTAGTTCGATTAGATCAGTATATTTCAAGTTAATGGGAAAAAAATTCAGATGACCATAACTCCGAAACCTGTCGGCTGATTTTACCCATTAACGAAATTAACGGAGATATTTATGCCTCAAACCTACTCTGCAAATTTGAACTGTCTAATTCATTTCGTTGGAGAGTTATCTTGTTAACCGCCAGACCATCCGTCGATCTTGGCGTGACTGAACTGAGCCGACCGGGACGTATAATATGAATCGGCCTTATCCCGGCCAAAAAAGCCAAACAAAACAGTTGAGTAAATAAATTTAAATATCTATTATATTTTGTCACTAGGTCAAAAAGATGACAATATGGCCAAAATTTTCCAGTAGTTTAATGAAAGGAATATTTCGTAGTAATTAGTGGAACCTTTATGGAGTCATTAGCTTAGGCACAGCTTATGGAGTAATTTAAATATTTTATGTTAACTCCCAGCTAGACGCAAGTTGTAGGTATACGGCAGTGGTCCGAACTCCGAACCTATGGCACGCGTGTCAGATGGCACACGTACGGACATTTCGCTAGCACGTGATAACAAAATTGTCTCAGAACTGAAAAAAATGCAGATTGTTAAAATTCTAAACTAATGTTTTGGATTTTAAGTATTTGGATTATGGCACGTGTCGACAAGCTGGGTACACTTTTTGTATGCACCCTTGTGATGCCATACAGCTTGAATATTCTTGAAAGGACTAGCCATAACTACCAATTGATTTTTAGGACAATGTGGTCAAATCATTATGCTAATATTTTTCAGTCTATAGAACAAAAATCTGCCGGGTATTAATAATTTTTTATTACCGAGTAATTGTTACATGTTTGAGAGGAGGGACACTTGATTAAACCTTTTTTTTTGTAGGACAAATGTTGTGTCAAATTATTTATAAAATAATCTCCAAATTCAGTTACAGCAACGATTAAATCGTTCCCAACTCGTTAAAAATATTGCTTGAATTCCGCAATAATCAACATATTTCATTAAAAAACCAATGAGCATGAGATTTCACAGAATTCTCGGAAATTATGGAATGAAACATTAAATATCTGCGTGAAACCATGAAATTCCTTCATTTTAATTTTCATACTGAACGTATTGAATTATTACTACGTAATTGATACTCATAAAGTCCGGTAACGATCTTCACTCTTATGTACCTTGAAGTATGTACAACAAATTATAAAACTGTTGATTAATATAGCCCATTACTTATAATTCATTGAGCACATTTAATGTAGTAAATGCCTAAAGCCTGAATACCTTAGGGAGCATTATCATCGTTTCGACATCTATCCAGATTTGAAATGCGTTGTAAATAAGTCAATTCTGTAAATCGGTAACGTATGAAGTGCCACCAAGATATAGATGGTTATTGATTGAGCCAGGTCCTAGGAAAAGATAAGCCATGAGTAATTGGTTACTTACATTCACTTTGTCACATTCTATCTTATTCGCAACATAGGAGACAAACCGCAAGTGGATGCTAACGGTGCATTTGTTTATCTGCTTGAAATTTCTTCCTATAAGGCCATCTCCACACCGCAGGAACTACTGCATAACCGAAGTTCCTCGATGTCAACATTGTCAACCGCGTTGAGTCCCATTTTATAGTTAATTCTTCCTATCCATTCTCGATCATGCGCATATAAATGCGAAACGACTACGTACAAAACGAATAACTATCATATAAGCAGTTTTTTGGCGAAAGTATCCAGAGTGAAAAAACAAATGCCCATCAATATTTAATATTTCTGCTAATTTTGTACACAATTTCAATTTTTACAAAGCACTCACGGGGAGAATGGTTTTTTTGCTGTTTTTCCTAAGCTCTTGTATCATACGTCGTATTGGATGGTACACCATTACACTAACCTCTGCTAACACTTTTGAAGCTCCCAATTCAAGAGAATATTATATCATAAACAGGTAAACTTAGTAATTTTCTATGTTCGTGCGTAGTAGATAATCTCAGCGACTACTGGATCATTTCCAAAACATCTTTCCATCTCTAAACTACATCATTATGGATGACTTAAGCTATATTGATTGATTGAATGAATAATGGGGGTTTCTCAGGCCCAACACTACATATCCCCGAAGGAAGTTCAGTGCTCCTAATCCAGGATTAGTTTGGGAACAGCTTGTGTTTTTCTATGAACTCCACGAGTTTGTTAATCAAAATTCTTCTGTGGAAATAAGTAATTTTCTTCAACAAATCCGAATATGTTAATTATATTGCCAGAGAAAGCCTCGCATTAGAAGAGGACATGGCTGGCTGCTTCTTCCTCCATGTCAGATAATCTGCTTAAAGAGGAGTCCTGATGACTCGTAATCACCTTCTATGTGAAGTCCTGTTCAAGCGTAGCAAGGTTGTCTTGTTTAGATGTTCCTGCCACCATCCTCTTGCCATGAACATTGCCTGAGGCATCATTTCAGGTGGAAAGGTTATGACTCTGAATCCTTCCTTCGATATATTGCCGGACTTTCCGGAAGGGGAGTCAACAAGCTGGTTCAGGGCCTATTAGAAGAGATGCCGGTCCTACCTTGGCAGGAATATGTGCCTCCTCATTGTACCTTATTGTTTTACTCGAGGAGTACTGTAATGATAGGCTCGAATGTTGGTTATACATATTGATATATGGCTATAATTTTTCAGTTTCGAATTACAATATTTGAAAATAAATAGGAAGGAAAAACGATATTTGGCTACTTAATCAACGTAAGCGTCTCAGTTTTTGCCGTGTTTGAAGATTCATTGTCGATTATAGAACCATTTTAAAAAACAAACTACAATTTGACGTATGTTTTGGTGCAAGACTCTAAATCTGCTTGGCGCATAATGAGGCCTTGGTAATGGGTACTGCCACCAGATGATGGTACAGTCGACTCTCGATAAATTGACACTCGTTAATTTGAATCTCTCGATAATTTGAAATTTTTTTCCAGTCCCTTGAAAAATACTAGATAAATTGAAAAAAAATCAATATTAATTGGTCCCCTCGGTAAATTGAAGTTGAAGGAATGGTATCTTGCCCACCAACATTCAATAATTTGAAGTCCGGGCTACGCCACTCTCTATAATTTGAATTTTTTATTATGCTCACACCTGTCGTTTGTTTACATAAATGTAGTTCGCAATTCTCATTGCAGTTTACATTCAAAGTTCAATAGTTATTAAAATGATTTCAAGAAAAAACAAGTGTATTTGCACAAGTGAAAAAAAACTTGTGATCAAAGCGGCGGAGGATGGGCATTTGGAATAATACACAAATCTCTAAGTTTGATCGAATTCTTGATTAATTGAAATTCATCAGAACACCCTCTTGATTATTTGAACCCTTATTATTTTGAACTCTCGATAATTGAAATTTTTTGCTGGCCCCTAGAGTTTCAAGTTATCGAGAGTCGACTGTACCAGCTTCATTTTAAAGGATCCTTCCTAACTATCGGATTTAAATTTTAAAACGTCGTTCTTCTTCGTAAAAATGCGAATCCTACCTTCAACCCTCTTCGAAAGACAGGTACAACCCCCACTTTTTCAAACTAATCACATAACTTAAAATAGAAAAAAAAATCATGTGATTACTGAAACTCATTAAAATATTCCCTCGAATATTCCCAAATTTTATAACAATACATAATACTAAACTTATTTGTCGTCAAGATGTAATAGAAATAAAATGAAAAAAAATACCATTACATTGTGTTTTCCAGATGGTACCATGAAAACTACGTGAAAGAGTTTCTGTGGCAATATTAGTTTTTTTGAACCGCCTTCGCAAATTTTTTTGTGCTTGTAAGTTGTAGTTTATAATTTGTGTTTTAATTTCATTAAGGGGTTACGTGGGTTTCAGAGTTTCAAAAAAGGTTAATTTCACTATTTTTTTTTTTAATATATACAATCATATATTTTATTTCGGCATTATAAAGCAAATTACCTACTGCTGCGGCAATATCCAGCCTTTTGCTCTTGCCTGTGACGATTTCTAGCTTCACGAATCGCAGCATAAGCAACAATAGCTATGCAGCTGCTTCTGTATACCCGCGATGCACTGACTTGGTCTGATGGGCGGAACTTCCAAAGGGTCTATCTCTTAGAATTTTACTCGGATCGATTTGAAATTCTAAGAGAATATTTTAAACATATTGTACTATTTAATAAGACAAAAAAAAATAAATCGATTTTTTGAAATTTTCAAACCCACCTAACCCCTTAACTTCAATTTTGAATAATGGTAATAACAATTTTACAAATGATTGGTTACGGAGATAATATCCCAACACAAAAAGAAGTAAGTCGCTTGTTTCATGAGAAATTTCCGAATTTGCCGCCTATAACCCAAGGGACAATAAGTAAAATAGAGAAGCAGTTTCGCGAGTTTGTGCATTTAAGACAGATTAAACAAGAGCGCCAAAAAGCAGCTGCTAATACACTGTGTGAGGATGTGAAATTAGATGTGATGCTTGAAAATCCACATAAATCGAGTAGAGATGCCTCCACAATAGTCAATGTCAGCAATACATCGATTCTAAACATATTAAAACAAAATAAAATGCATCTCTATAAAATGATACCTATACCCAGGAGCTCTGGAAGACGATTTTGATAGGAGATCTTATTTTTGTGAACAAATGATGGACATGTTGGATAACAATATTATCCAATAAGTAGACGTTCTGTTTTATGATGAGTCCCCTTTTGCTGGTCGTGCAAATCTTCAAAATTGCCGCTACTGGTCTAGCGAACACACGCAATTCCCTCAAAAGCTTAATGTTTGGGCAGGAAATGTTCGAAACCATATCACAGGCCCCTTTTTCATTGAGGGCAATTTGAATGGCGATAATTATTCACCACTAATTCCAAATGATGTCGTTCCAACTTTGGCAAATTTATATCGTGATCAAGGAAATCCTCAAGTTCAAGATGATAACCGCTGGACGCATACATCGAAATTGAAGAACTTAATATCTGTGTTTTGTATATGTACGAAGACTTCGGAGTGCGTACATTCCTTTAGACAAAGTGTTAGCGGTTTAGCAAATTCTCATACTAAAATCTCATCGATATTGCTTATATTTATTGAATTTGTTAGCTAATAGTCTTCGTGTTTATCTTCGACATCTTGTTTTTACACTGCTAGAATTCATCGTTTGCAATTAGCCTCATGCCTACATTGATTTCTGGGAATGTCGCATATTAATAGGCGCGTTGGCGTTGTTAATTTCGAAGACTGAAATTGAATATAAAATTGCGATATTCCTAAGAGTGGAAAGTCAAAAAGGTCGATTCACTATTTCAGATGGTACAGAAGAAATGTACAAAATAATAATCGCAGCTCAATTGTTGAAATTTCAATCTGAATCTGGTGGTGAACAGAATTTCATTATTTGGATCATTAATTCACATTGCCAGTTTTTACCAAAAATATTTTACCAATTTTAGAAATAATCCAATTCGCGGTTGTAAGTAAATGATTTATTACACGAAATATTCATCGATGAAGATGTTAAATGATACACGACTACTTTCAAAAACTTTTTGGAATTAATTGCAGCAACCCTGAACAAAAATACTACGAATTTCAAAGAACTTAAAGACTTTCTCAGTCAGAATTTATCTTTCTTTCTTTTTTCTAATTAGCCTCTTTGTTTCTCAATTAAAACCTTGCCGTCAGAAAATACTTATATTAATTGATGGCATATACAAACAATGTGGATATGCGTCAAGGATATATACAAGGTGTTTCTAAATGGATACAAACAAGTGTAAGAGGTGGTTCTTTATCAAAAATTAATGGGGATCTTTCACTGCTCTTTAAAATTGGGAGTAACATTTTGTTTCTATTGAATATACAAAATTTAAATACTTTTCATTTAGACTTTATTTGATAGCAACTTAGTTTATATTAATTAATATGACTACATTTTGTAGTATTTGGCATTTTCTTCAACGAATAATATGGTTGGTATCTGAGTAATATTTTATATTTTTGTAATCGATATAACAATTTCCAGAGAAAAAGTCAAGATACAAAAAAAGTTGCGTAATTGATTTTTTTCGAATCAATTGTTCATTTTGCAACATTTTCGAGTACCTATCAGAAAGTTCTGATGCAAAATATTGCAAGGGTTGATTTTCCCTTTGTGATAACATTTCGGAATTAAAATAATTGACAAAAAGTGACATTGAATTAGTGTTAGCGATATGCCAATGTATTTCTTCTTAATTTTTTCATAGAAGGGATATTCAGTAAAAACTAAAATTTCTCCCCAATTTCGAAAGGCAGTAACTTGAAGGGGAGACAATATGTTCAAACTACGAATTGACAATCTCTAATAGCTAGAAAAGATGACATTTATGAACAGTGAACACAGACAGATTCTGTGTTCACATTCTGTGAATACATAGAACTTACGATGTATTATTGAAATTTTGAAACATCATATCTCCGAAAGTATAAGCTTGTTAGAGTTGAAAATGATAACAATGGATTCTTATGATGAAACTGCATTTTAAAAAAAATTGAATTCAAAAGTTGTAATGCAAAAAAAATGATTTTTTTCCGTTACTCCGAAACTATTGATTTTGACCAATAACGAACTTAACCGAGATATTTATCCCTCAAACCTACTCTGAAAATTTCAACTGTCTAGCTCATTCCGTTCGAGAGTTATTGTGTTAACGGCCGGATAGAATCTATTTCGATCACGGATTATTGATCAGTGAGTCAAACCAAATCGTTCAAGACCATTTTCAGCCAAGAATTCGAAAATTACAGACATTTGGAAAAATTGATAAGCACTCTGTTCCGAGGAACAAGAGCGCCAAAAAGGATCAATGAATTATTCACACACATCCTTGTGTCAAAGGTATGGAAAGTTCATGAGAAAATCGCCTAAATATTTCCTTTTATTATTTACTCTACGGCGTGCCGTTTTCAATTACATATTACCAATATTACAATTGTTTTCGTTGTTTCGGTCGAATTAATCCGAGGTCATAGATTGACCACAAGCGAAAGCGCAGAAGAAGATATACGAGGTTAAAGAAATGCTCAATCGAAACCAAAACGGGTGTAGAATTGCAGGAGATATTTTTGTTAAAGATTATCTTACCAAAAGGCTGGTGTATGTTGTAATCAAGGTATTCGACACCTGTGGAACGGTAACAAGATACAAACAACAGCCACACGAGACGTTCCCTCATGTCATTGTTCAACAATAAAACCGTATACTTCAAAGTCTTCTCTCAGCATGGCTTACCATTTTCCGATTGATGAAAGTTGATAGGTCGTTCAAGGTTGAGAAGAAATAGCATCAGAGGTTACATTCTTGCGGCAACACGAAGTAAATAACCCCTTTTTGATTGCTATCAATGTCAGACTGATAATTTATTTGCACATAATGAGTGAAATATATCAGTTTCTTCAATGTACCCCCTTTTAGTTTGAGCGGTAATTTAATTTCAAGTATGAAGAGTCATTCAAGGTGGGACGAAAAATTACAGGGTGAGTCTTTGACCACTGCATTAATTTTAACCAAAGATTCCTCTCATCAAATGAAAAACTTTTTTCATTTACCATTTTTCCAGATTCGGCTCAGGTAAAAAGTTACAAGCGTTTAAAGATTTCACAATGTGCTAATACACTCCCGCATATAAATTATCTATGACATTGTTGGCGGACGAGAATAAGGCATGGTAACGTGGTTTACAGCTTGATTCGTGATTCCAACGCTCAGGGACGGATCCATAAAAGTAGTGAAATTTCTGGAGTTTTCCATTTTAAAACATTCCATGAAGAATATCTCGAAAACGGTGCGTTTAAGGAGAAATGATGAAGAATAATATAATGTTCTAGAACGATGGAATATTCTTGAAATGACTCAAAAAAACTTTATATGCTTTCTTTATGCTAATTTCGTTTAGTTTTATGAATCCACGAGTCCATAACTAGAAAACCAGTAGAAGTAGAAAATAACTGATAGTTGGAAAATATGTATCACAGTCATAGGAAACTTTACGCCAACATTCATTTTATTCGAAAAAAGGATGTCAAAGCTACAAAATAAAAACTGATTTTTTTTCAAAATTTCAACAGCCTGTATCTTTTTACCTGAGCTGAATTTGGAAAAATGTTTAATGAAAAAAGAGTTTCATTTGATGAGAGGAATCTTTGGTTAAAATTAATGCAGTGGTCAAAGACTCACCCTGTATATAAAATTCTCGTGTCACAATGTTCGTTCCCGTACTCCTCCGAAACGGCTTGACCGATTCTTATGAAATTTTGTGAGCATATTGAGTAGGTCTGAGAATCGGCCAACCTCTATTTTTCATACCCCTAAGTGATAAGGGTTGTTACCCCTTAAAAATTTTTTTTAATTTTTGGACGAAATTTTTTGTTTTTATTTTTTTATAAGGTAGCTTTACAAAATACATACAACCCTAAATTTTCACTCTTCTATCACCAATCCCTATTTTTTAATAGTCATTTTAGTAATTAATCATTTTTCATCCCGCTCGATAACTGATCAATTATCACTTGGTAAGTTATCCCAGAGAAAGAGCTAATTAAAACCATGTCGGCGTATTTTTTGTGAATGTTTTTCACTCTATTTCGATTAAAATTTCCCTGAGCTTATGGCAAAGCTAAAGTTTTTGTACAAAAAAAATATTTATTTTTATTATAGTATCAAGGCAGTTTATTCCTGCTATACTTAGTGCTAGATTTTTTAAAATTTCCGCGTCTTTCTGGATCAACACTGATTTGCCAGACTATACCGGTGTCACGTCCCAGTAAACCGCACGGAGTAGGGATTAGAACGAAGCCGGTCTCCTGTCTTTCTCGCCTTTTCTCACTTTTCTTAACCAGATACGTTTGAGTGGGTAGTTCGTATTCGCAATTGAACCCGGTAGGTGGCGCCGTAATCGGGTTCTAGGTATTTTTTAGAATTGCGTGTTTGAGTGGGTCCCTGGATAACTCGGAAATTCAATTGTCCCGGTAGGAGGCGCTGCAATCGGGTTCTAGGTTTTTTTTTAAGATTTTTCGCATTTGGAAATAAAATTGCAACCGCAATAACCGATTTGGCGCAGGCGAAGTTGCGTGGGTCAGCTAGTATAAGAATATATTTTTCTTTTATCGAAAGATATTTGTCATCGCCATTTAAGAAATCAAGACTACATTTGGTAGTATTTGGCATTTTTTTCAACGAATTATATGGTTGGTATGATTCAATAAGAAAATAATCTGAGTAATATTTTATATTTTTGTAATCGATATAACAATTTCTAGAGAAAAAGTCAAGATACAAAAAAGTTTGCGTAATTGATTTTTTTCGAATCAATTGTTTATTTTGCAACATTTTCGAGTACCTATCAGAAAGTTCTGATGCAAAATATTGCAAGGGTTGATTTCCTTACCCCTTTGTATTAACATTTCGGAATTACAATAATTGACAAAAAGTGACATTAAATTAATGTTAGCGATATGCCAATGTACTTCTTCTTAATTTTTTCATAGAGGAGATATTCAGTGAAAACTAAAATTTCTCCCCAATTTCGAAGGGCAGTAATTTGAAGGGGAACAGGTTTAGAACAAAAAATTATATGAAAGATGATCCCTATACATTTATTATGTATAGTAGTATTATGTATGTATATGATTGAAATATTTACCTATTATTGTTAGCCATTTTCAAAAGGAAATTATTTCAAGTGATTACTGAAATTCATTATAATATTCCGTTGAAGATACCAAAATCTCATTACAATAATAGTAATTATTTGCCTTCAAGATGTGATAGAAAAAAAATGATCAATCCTGAGATGTTGAATAATGTTCGGAGAAATTTGTATTTGAGGTTAGGATGTTGCCAAGGCGTTCGAGGTGGACACTTTGAACATCTACTTCATTAACATTCATAATTTTTTTGCTACATATTAGTATTTGATATTGTACAAAATCTCGCTAATCACTTGATTTTATGTTTTCCTCATTTGATTTTTGCAATGAACTAGAAAGTGATAACATTTCTGAATAGTGAATGAAGAGACCTTTCAAACGAAGTATCACAAGCCCATACTTCCTATTTAAAAAATTGGGGGTTATAACTTTCTTTCCAAAGAGGTTGAAGGTAGGGTTCGCATTTTTACCAAGAAGAATGACAATTTAAAATTTGAATTTAACGCTTTTCGGTATTTTCCATAAATATGTACAGTAACCAAGATAATGAATTTATTCCATTTGGCTTTTTCACACTGTATAATATTCAACAGTTTTTTTGATATATAATATTTCCCAATCGGGTATATCGATAAAATTACGCCTTGCCCACCAAACCAGAGAACAGATCAACATCCTCAACAATGAAGGAATTGAAATAAATTCAACAAAGGTAGAAATATTTTTTTTCCAATGAAAGCAAAAATTGCGAAGTCGAATAACTGATGTGTTACGAATTATAGATGCAAATGAATTCTGATTAATTACCCTTATGAATTTCCCAATTTATATTTGTCGAGTATTTAATATGCTGCTTGGCGAAATGAACAGAATTCAGATTTAAATTTTAAGAATTAGCATAAACGTGGCTTTGAGTGTATAAACCGATGACATGAAATAATTTATAAAGGACAACATTGAATAGAAACGTTTTAATATTTAACGATCATTCAGATTATAAGATATCATAGAACAATTATATTTTAATAGTTCGTGAATAATAATGAAGTGCAACTATTTGTTTCCAGGGAGAGGTTATACTAATCAAAATAGCATATTTTTCTTCATTTCCGTGATTTCAATTTCAGTTTTCATTCTCCCAATAATACAAGTTATATAACTGAACAGAACATGAGCATAAGATGATAATATAATCTTAAACTACCGTTCATTTCCATTTTCAGTAACAAATTCAAGAGCATTTTGTAGAAATGCAAGAATTCATATAATTCAAATTCTATCAGCGTACATTATCTCTTGAAAGATATTACCTACTTTCCTAACATGGAACACAGAAAACCCACTCGGTAGAAGCACGAAGCTCGCTTGATATAAGCTTATTTGTATATTTCATGATGCTCATTCTATTTATATTTGCATTAATTGAATTTCAACCTAAAATCTTTCAAATTTGGGATCGATAGATAACTTTCGAAAATCTTGGAAAAATGAAGAATAAATACAAAAATTCGTCCCGAAATGATTAAATACAAATTATCAAAACTTCCCAGAAGCCTACATTCCACTCAAAATTTCTGTTTTGTATATGTATTACTTTCTTCAACATTGATTTTTTTAAATTTTTTATTTATTTTTTACGACTGTATTCTGATATCCAAGGACATTTTTATAATGGTATCATATCATTTATATATATTGGGTCACTCACTTCACTTCTCTTAAATGAATATAGGTATATGATAATGTTGCATTCATCAAATGAAAATTAATATTGGATTTGGTTTCCTATATTTGTTTACTGCTTGCGTTTAGGAGCTATTTTAAATAAAACAAAAATTGGGACAGCAAAATCGAATGATTTTGAACTGTGCAGAATGGACGAGCTGGTAGCAAGAAAAGCATTGTGAAGAAAAGAGGACAACAGGGAAAAGAAAAAAGAAACAATATTTTTTGTTTCTTTTCTCTATCGATATAACCAGCCGTGAATCTGAAAGCAATAACATAGATTTCGTTGAACTGAACAATAGTTTAACTAACTCAATCTATGGAGGTTATTTTTGTTTTATTTTCATAGTTTAAACGTTAAAAGAACGTTAAAACTCTCAGAGGTCAACTAAAAAATGTTTTATTCGAATCCAGTAACCCATTTCGAGTCTCTATTGGCAGAACTCCCTGTACTTCACAAATCTCTATATGGTTACTTTTTAATAATAATAATAAGAAACTGGATTTCTTTTAAACTGATAACAAAACTAATAAAACCACTAATAAAAAATTACTTAATAAGATGTGAAAACTAAAAAAAACAATAATAGTTACTATTAACTTCACTCGAACAATTGTGAAATAATTTCTATTAATTTCTAAAATCATTGCCCCCTTGATTCAATCTTGCGAGTAACTGGTCTTGATTCTGTATTTCCTCACTGTATAATAATTCTTTCAATTTTCCCCACAATAAATAATCAAGGGGCGTGGGGTTGGGAGATTTTGCCGACCAATTGATTGGATCTTATCGTCCAATCCCCCGGTTCCGATAAGTATTATCTCGAAAATTTCGCACTTGTCCATCAATTGGTTCCAATAACCGTGGAAAAATATGCGTTAAACATTTTAAATGAATTCAAAGAAAACGTTAGGTTCGGTAGATATTCGATATTGTGGAACTTGGCGGTCTAGATATGTTCGTTGATAATCCCGACAGGCAACACTGCTATTTTCATTTCAAAAACCGTATATCGATGGCTTAAGTGCAAAACGTCGTATCCCCAATAACTAAAATTGACCAGGGGAAACAAAAAACCTTCTGGTTTCAAAGAACTTTTCGTGAATCAGTTTTTGAACATTTCATGCTGATCATGTTAAATCGTTTGTAACATATTTGAATATCATATTTAAAGTTTTGGTTAACCCAATGCTCTGGAAGGCGCCAAAATCGAAATTTTGAATAGTCGGAGGGTTACGACGTTTTGCACTTAAGCCATCGATATGAAAATAATGTCCGCATACTCTTCATTGCTAAATTTGAATGGCATTTTCAAAACTACTTCATACTAGCAGAAGAATATTGGCATGAAATTATGTAATTACGATGAATTTCAGCTGTAATAATGTTTACACTTGAATACTCAGCTTACTAATTATTTGAAGTAAACCCAATAGATATCTAAGCTACGGAATAATAATGCGCTATACGCTTTTCAACATCGATTTGTCACTTATGTCTGGTGTGGTTTATAAATAATTAAAAAAGAACATTCTTTTGATCAATTTACGCATAAACTATATGAACATCAAAATTAGAAATACCATGTATATGTAGTCAGTTAAGCAAATCGTCTACTTGCATCACCAAAATCTGAATCATTGAATAAGGAAACAGGTGGATTTTGAAGAGGAGATGAATGAAATTTGCAACACGTAGAAATACTATTTTTCACCATTGGTTGCAGAAACGTGGGGCTGACAGCAATTCGTAATACTGGCGTAAAATTGGTCACTTCGAGACGGGGCACTCTCCGATTATCAGAGGAAGCTAACAATGTTTGTGTCTTCACGCATCGTTGATATCTCCATTATTCATTCTTGTGTCTAGTCTTGTAGAACCATTCTTTCAAATCGTTGAATCTTTTACGGATTCTTCTCATTCTATCATGAAGATATGTTGGACTTTTAAGATTTTCCACTATCATTTTGCCGTCATGTCTGTAATTTTCGAATTTTAGGACGAAAATGGTCTCGATTTTACTCACTGATGAAGAATCCGTAATCCACTATGTCCGTCAATCGGTAAACACGAAATAACTTTCGAAGGAAGAATTATGGAGACCTAAAATTTTCAGGGTATGTTCAAGGTCTGAAAACATCGGTCTGGTTCGTGGATGGGCAAAATCCGCCCGAAATTTCCGGAGATATAACCATAAGGTTCAAAATAACGTCTCCAAGGTCAATAAATTCCATAGGAATCGTATGAATAGAACCGAAAAAATAGCAACAATATTCAGCTGCAGAAAAAACTAAGGCTAAGGCTCACGGGCGTAACAAGAGGGGGGGGTCTTGGGGTTCAAACCTGCAAAGTGCTATAAGTGGCACCTATTCAAGATTAATTTAGTGCACTGAATGGTGATGATTTTGAACGAAGAACTCAGTTTTGCGAACGAATGATGGCCGTTGCTATGCCGATGAGGGGTTTACAGCTGGAAGGACCTTTAACAGATCCAAAATATTTGTAATTATTATGGGATGACCTGATTCCAGCGTAGGACGATCCTTTTCCGAACAATGCAGATCGAGACCACCCAAATCAAACGCTGTGGTTTCAACAGGATGGAGCTCCACCCCATTATTTTCATGATGTTGTACGTGATTACCTGAACGGAGTGTTAACGAAAAGGTGGAACAAGGTTTCATTGAATGGCTGGCTCGCTCACCAGATCTGACTCCGTTAGATGTTTTCTTATGGGGTTATATCAAAAGTAAATTGGCCAAACAAAATCGATGATTCGCGACGAAATAAGAGCAATACAGCCTGAAACTCTCCAAAATGTGTGTTCCGAGTTTCAGCACGATTGGCATACTGTCAAGAAGTGGATGGCCATCAATTTGAATACTTACTTTGATAATTTTTGTGAATTATGACACCTGTAAATATCGTTTTTGCAATGAAAGCGTGTTTATTTGGTGTAATTTGCATATGTTTTTCAAATTAAAAAAATTTATATCTCAAAAATTATTTGACCAAATGGCAATACATGTGCATTACTGAATTTTATGATCTATGCATGGTAAGAAAAAATAGGTGCTTGCAATTCAAAACAAAATATCGATGAAGTCACTACTTAGTAACAGGAAATGGTAGAAATATAAGAATACCTAATAAATTTTCCTTAAAAAATAAATTAATTTGACCTATCTTCGATATTTCTGAGAGGGGAGAAAAGGAACCCATTATTCCATACTTTTACCAATTACCAGTTCGAAATATAGAGTCTTCTGATAAGTTAGGCCCTGTCAAAAAGGTTATATCGAACGTTTTATTATAGGGATTTATTACTCTTTATGGACCGTCGGAAACTGATAAGAGCTCAGCCAAAATACTAAGGATAAAAAGTCCATTCATATTTGGTTTCCTGAAAAAAAATTGGGCTTTCCTCAAGGAAATGACCAGTGGCTAACGCATGCGTCTATAAGTAGCAAGGAGCTAGCTGAAGAAACGGCTACCTGTACAGCTGGGCGGTACAACTCCTTACCTGCTTCTATATAGTGGCCAGTTCAGTCTTGAATCAGGACCGGTCAAAAGCACACCAGAGGCTCACGTCGGATAATTCTAGCGTCTTAAGGTCAATAATTCGACGTACGGCCATGTGTTGTGACTTGAAGTGATTGTGTGACTGTTGTCCTACCAGTGTTTGAGACCTTTTTTGGATATATATACCGTCAGGATTTGTCAGTCAATAGAGGTAAATGGAGAGTAATTAAAGAAATATTTTCCCGGAAAATATTGTTTGAAAAGTTTTTCATACAGCCAAAAGAAACACCACGTCAGGAACTATACGATTATACCAGATAATTCTTCCTTGAATAATGAAATTTTCCATTCTCCGATTCTTCAACACTTCTAAGATGTTCCTAATCATGAATGATTCATCGTCCACACATTTTCGATATGCCGGAGGAATACATTTAGAATTGTGCTATTTAGCACGTATAGTTTTTAATTTTTGAGTTGATTAGTTAAGTGACTATTTTCCACACAAAGCCGATAGGTTCAAATTTACAATTTATTGCAAGCCGCAAGTTTATCCACAAATCATACCTAGATATATTACCAGTTGCCTGGGATATGATTGTTTCCGATATATTCGAATTTCATATGTGAAATTTAATACTATTGTCATATTTTATTTTTCGTGTACTGTGCGTGTTGTATTTCAATATCTTCAGCTGAGCGGTCATTCCCATGAAAAATAGCCTGAAAGGGTTGGACGGTTGCCGCACGTATAAGGGACAAATTATCCCTGGTCAGTTGGTCTAATAAGAAACCCTTATGGAATTCGTTTGTTGTAGTACTGAAATAAATCTCAGGAAATTCTTCTAAAAAGGATATCTGAAGAATAAGGTCTATGAACTTGTATGATCTTCATAGAAAAATTGATTTAAATGATTTCGGAGTGTAAACAATTACAAAATGCTGCATAAAACAACACAGTTACTTTTGGTTTATTATTTTCTCAAACAGTATGCCTGTCAGTTTACGTTTCGTAGAATGTACGGAAAAATTCAGAAGTCCTTTTGGGGAATTTTTTCATCTTGATTCAAAAATTGAGTATCCTCATGAAATGATCCTACATGCTGTGCTGGCCGATCCACTTAAGGGTGAATTGTTAAAACAAAATATTTCAAATATTTCTCGGGAAGAAAACAATGTTTGAACATGCAAATTAGTATAGATGTCAGTTCAGATACTGAATTGTTACCGCAATATTCAGGGAATAATATTTCGAGCATCATAGGTGATCTGAAGAATATGTAAACGACAATACATATACGTACACAAAAACTAACTGAATATCATTATCGGTTGTTGGTTCAAAAAGAGTTGAGGAATAGATTATTCTAGTAACCATCTTCTCTCAATCCTCATTGATATTCGTGAATGCGGAAATAATTTTTATATTTCGGTAGAGCTATTTTCTTAAACTTTCAATTAGTAGATTTTTGGGCATTAATTCAAATGGATTTCTTGTTTTTTTATTTTGGTTTTCATTATATTTTCATATAAATTTTTTTCCTTCATTCTAGATACAGTAGCCTCCAAAATTAGTTTTCATTCAATACTCTCATTAAAGAATCACAATGTGGCTCATAGATAGATTCGCCTGGCAAATATAAAATAATCGGTATTAAATTATTACTACATTTCCCAGTGAATTATTTCAATCCTGATCATATTTGTCAACTGCAGCACACCTTGCATTGCACAATTATAGACTGATTTTCATCACATATGTTTACGATACTACATTAGACAGTTCTAGATTATACCATGCGCCTATTCAAGTGGAACTTTGACGATATAAATGAATTCAATATAATAAATTTGCCACATACTAGATTTCAAGAGCTCAGTATATCAGCAATAAAGGTAATTTGTCTTTTACCCAAGGAAATTTCATTCAAGACAAAATGCAAGTAATTTTTCCATATTATTCGTTAGGTAAAAACCGAATTTCGGTCCAAATTGATCCACATTTTTTTTTATTTCATAAAATGAGACATAGTAGATAAAGGTCTCATGATTAAGATGATAGGCGTTCAACTTGCGCTAGAAAAAGTCCAATATTTACATATTTATGTCGTAGACTCCCACTTGGAATGTTCTGAAAATGCTGACCAAAAATCAAGATATAAAATGATTCGAGATAATGACCATGTACAGTAGTATGCTAATATTGTTCGGTAGTAATAATCCATAATATTATAACATTATAATAAACTGAATGTTGAAAACAACATCTATACAATTATTTAAAATGATATACCGCCGTGTTCCTTGTATTTAAAGCAGTTCTTGAGCTTGAATGAAAGCCTCAAGATCCCATATATTATTTATTCATCGATTTCATTTAATTTCCAAAATTTCGCTTTCCCATAATAAATTGGAGGTGACTGAATGGTCCACCATTTAGTTGGCATTTAAATTATCGAAAAATGCTAAGATTTTTCTACAAGGCCGTCGTTAAATGAATATTATAAAATATTACATAAATTTCCAAATTGTGTCCATTAACTAAATGTTATCTGATGATTGAACCTCGACCGTCCACCTATGCATAATGGAAAATTTAAGGAAATCAGTGGAATTTTCGAATGCCAATGATTTTTAATCAACAGATATTTGCATCAAGATTTATTGAAGAATGGTGATTTGAATAATTTCGAAATTTATTACATTTTACTTTTATCTTCAGTTATTATAACTGTCTCTTGGTATTTTCAACGGCACAGAGAATGTAAATTATGAATAAATATGTGTATGAGCCCTCACTCTCTCTGCGGGAATAAATTTGCATTTCAAAGGGTTGGCGTAATATTTGACCCACTGGACGCAACTAAAGGGGTGGACCCAACCTCACGGCGAATGTTCTTTTTTCGGTTGACCAACGAACACGACCGGTTTGAAGAAGTATCAAGCAATATTTTTGCATAAAATTCAATTGGATTTTTCAAAAACCTTCGTATCGCAAAAAGTTATTGTGAAATCCCTAATTTCAGTCTGAAACTCGAAACTATTCATCTCAAATTCTCACATGGTATATAAAATGATATACATTGAATTCTCGCTAATTACTTGGTATGGAAGAATATCATGAATAATGTTGTTGACTTGTTTCGGGATTGATCCCCCAACTTGAATGCGCACTTAAACTTTTTAACTTAGGCCAAGTTGTTTTCTTCACTAAATAATAAAATTATATATTACTTTGGATGAAATTTCCAAAAACATGAAGATTTTACATTCTCAAAAGGAGTAGACACATAAAATAATGTAAATATAATCCACTTATAAGTGATGAACACATACGATTTGAAAAGTATTTCTCATTCAATTTTCTAAACTATCTTAATTGGATCCTAATGATCTACACCAGGGGTTCCCAAACTGTTTGATTTGACGGTGTCCCTACAGGTTTAGTATGCCCTGATAACTGTTTGGGAGCCCCTGATTCATACTATATATATATATGTGAACCTTGGCGTTTTGGACATCCCTCTAAAACAAGGATCGTTTATACCCTCGGGTCATCGTCATGTTATTATAACCCTTTCTTATATGGACTACCTAGTGAATTTGTCACTGGTCTTTATTCGTATTCCTTTTATACGAACGACAGAAACCTCTCTGTATGTGGCAGTATACTGACTATCGAAATATTCACTTTCTATTCCAAATAAATTGTCAACCGTCCTACGTGGAGATATTTCAGAAATTTACGATACAAAATTCGAGTATCAAGTATAATCCGTCCGTTTCGTTCAGATCAATATATGCAGAGGGATTTCAAGTTATAAATGAGTGTTAGAGATAACAGATAATTTTGTTTTCCCCATAATATATGAGTGCTAGAGATAATATTTCTAGCACTCATATATTATGGGGAAAACGAAATTTTATAAGTAATGACGTGACGTCAGAAGTTTTAGAGAGCTCGTTATGATGAATTTATCTCACTGATTATCAACTGCTTTTACACTTCTACAATTTATTGGTTATACGTTATGTTAAAAAAACAAAATTTCTAATGGCCATATTCAGGAAATTGTTTTGAGATGCCTTCAAATAAATATGCAAATCCATCGGAATTTCAAAGAACGTCAATTTTGGATGTAAATCTATACATTTTTGTTAAAAATTTTATATTGCAAAAACTGTGTGTCAGATTCTGCTGAAGTTCTGCACAAACGTTTGAGCAGCGATTTTGCAATAGATTTTCGGATTGATCGGCTTTGTATTTTAGTAATTAATGTGAGTCTCAGAAATGTAGCACCAAAGTTATCGCGTTAACGGATGGATGGAAAGAATTTGAGTACGCATCTCTAAGTCAGTTGGAATCGTTACAGCTCAAGATTTTAACCGACATTTAAGCAAAATATTAGTGTCCATTATCATAATATACAGTCTAAAATGAGGATAATTAGTTAATTCAGAAATAATACATTTGGGTATATTTTCGACCATATTTGAGCTACTCTCAATTACCAGAAGCACAATATTCTAGATTTTTGTCGTCAGTTCGTTTCATTAAAATAAGCTATCGATTAATGCACCAAATGATTCTGTAAAACTGGTTCATTATAAGAAACCAAAATGATTCAAGAAAATAAGAATATTAATTTCCATAATGATGTCCCAAAAGCAATCGTCCGTTTTTTCACGTAGTAAATGCTGCACTCTTCTTCGACGAATTCAATTTCCGGTTCAACGAATGAAATTTGATGGACATTGGAGATTGAATGAATTTAAAGTCATATAGGTTGGATCGAATGTATAAACGCACGATACTTCCAAGCCGTTCAACCAGTTTTACGACCTGACAGATCTGGGCTCACCATTCAAAAATTCTGAAGCTGTAAATCAAATCAAACGTTACTAATTTCGTTTTTAATTCATTGCTGGACCCTTAAGGTGGATACTACGACACGTACGAATGTACGTGTGTGGGATTGCCGTGGTATGTGATTAAATTGGCCATGTAAATGTCTGCCTAGAGTGGCGAACTTTTAAGCTCGTTCGTTTCCCGTAACGGCCTATTGCTTTGCTAAAATGTCTGTATTTTTGGAATTTCGGTCCGAGAATGGTCTCAAACGATTGGATTCGAGTAATCTGGGTTCAAATACAATTATGTCCGTCCGGTCGGTCGTCCAGGACCGCAGCTAAAGTGACTTCCATTTTTTTTTCATTTTGACCTGACTAAGAGGAGTAGACCAGACTGTCTACAGAACAGAATTGTCAAAAAATTAAAATATCACTGACGTGAGGTTAGTCTGCTTTTGCGCGCTTGATTATGACAGCATTAAACTATTCATGATCATTATGAACAAGCCCGCCAAAGCACACTGAACTCACGTTTGGAAAGAATAATCGTTGAATATTGGTCCTAGAACAAGATATAGGTAATCAATACACGTTACAACTTTATAGTTTTCGTAATCCTCTTGGGGTGTTGAAATTAAAGAACGTTAACCCCAAAAATATATCAACGGAACATGGCTGAGAGAGTTGAATGAATTAAGACAAGGTAAATTAGTTTATAACTTGTATTTAAATACGAAATGCAAATCCTTTTTATATTTTCCATTTCAAATAGAAAATAGTTTTTCATTTTGTTTTTAAAATACATATTTCCAAAATACTTTATTAAAATTAAATATTTTTATAGTTTTTAACCCCCTTTATTTTATTGAAAGGTTTTTTTCTGGGTTTTCTCACCCAAACTCTGAAAAATATCTATAAAATAAAAATTAATTATTTTGTGATTTGCTTCTGCGTAAGAAACACAAGATGTCAGAAGCAATCAATTGAACAATGTTGCCTAACAAACAACAACGAAACAACATCAACGAAGAAACGACTATATCGTAACGTTTCGGAGTCTATATCAGACTCCTTCGTCAGACGCTTAATGAAAATCTTTAGAATTATTTTGTTGATAGTTATTTTGTGAAACTCAAGAATTAATTATTAATAAGTGGGTAATTTAATTCAGTAGTCAAAGTCAAGGAGGAGTATATTTGAGCTTAGAAAATTGAGTCCAATATAACAAAAATTTAAAAGTAAAGATTACTACTTTCTCTTAAAAAAAGAGCGGCTAGCTAAGGTAGTAGCTATTTGTTGAATAATCAAACCTTTTTATACAATATCCAGTTTTTTTGGAAAACAGAGCATTTCTTTAGCAGTTTATTTTTATGAAACTATATATCTATTGTAGCTTGGCGTCTGAAGAAGGAGTCTGATATAGTCTCCAAAACGTTATGAAATAGTAGTTTGAATCGTTGATGTTGTTTCGTTATTGTTTGTTAGGCAACATTGTTCTATACATTGCTTCTGAAAAAGATTTTGTGTTCCTAACGCAGAAGCAATTTACAGAATAATAAATTTTGGGACGTTATGTGTTTATTTGGATTATATTTTCGTTACTTATAAGACTAAGAAAGTATTTATTAATCTATTGATTTTTATAAAACGAATCAAAAAGTGTTTTGCATTTTGCAAATACAAATTATTTCTTAAAACGATATATCATTCAAACTACGAAATGCTTTTATAGAAAAAGTATTTGAATACAAAATGGAAATATTTCGTGTTTTGCATTTCAAATACTAGTTTTTTCCGTTTCTAATTTATAGTGTGAGATATAAAAATATGAGAATATTCAGAAAATCTGCGGAGGAAGATTATTTTTCTCAACAGAATGGTTGCATATAAAATAAGACACGTGCCGTAATTTGTTTGATATCTTTCTTCGAGATGTTTGACCGTGAGACAAGACACATATTCGTTATTCTCTGGCACCAAAAAGCTTAGTATACTCAGTCCGCTTTCTATGCGTGTCATTATTGCAGGGTCTTTATGTAAATATCCTCGGACTTCAGAAGCTTCCCATTTTATTTCCCACATTCCGATGTGTAGATTGTAAAATCAACAAAAGCACCCTTTCAACACATGGTGGTCATCACAAACTGTATTTTTTGTCAGGTCCGAGTTTCTACTGTCCCTTTCAATATTTGGTCACCCCTCGTGCAAGTAATAGTGTGAGTGGGTAATAGGGGACCTTTTTGAAGCCCAAAACCGTCAGTGTCCAGTTACCTGGGTGTTGGAGTCATGCAGTTCTTAAGAAAGAGTTGAATATTCCTAACCTAATTAACAGACGTATCGTGAAAATATTATAGGCGATGATTTAAAAGCGTATTTATTTTCGCCGTTTCTTTCTCCTACTCTACATTACCACGCTCGCAGTATTTATGACTTCCTCCGTTTGACTAATGCGGCAAATAAGCGGATGCGCTCCCAGAAAATCCAATGATAGATATGCCGATGAGAAGATGAATGGAAGATGAACCGGTCTGATCAAATAAATATGTTCGATCTAACTACTTGCGGTTAACTGAATAAATGATAACGAAACTTTAATAATGGCCACAGCATGAAGGTACTACTTGTCTCTGGTACTACTGTAGAAATACTCGGGTGATGTTAATAAAATTTAGTCTTGAGTATTTGTGGAATGCACCAAATCTATATGATTTACTGAATTATTTAGCCTCATACAGCTTTCAATTAGAAGTAAAATTTTCAAGACATAATGAAGTATTAATGGACAACTTGGTGTAATCACAGTGTAGGTATCTGGTTTAGGTATGCAAATTGACGGCGATATATAGGGTGTCCCACGAAGAATGATCCAAATATCACTGAGAGATAAATGACATCATGGTGATTCAATATCGCTCCCATATCAATGGCCAAAACTCCGTCGTTACGGATACACAAGGTGGTTTACGATTTTGGCCAAAATTGAGCCAATTGGGCTTCATAATAATAAATTACCAGGACCGCATATTTTTGGGAACATGTCTACCTCGGTTTTTTAATGAACATTCAACAGACCAATGAAAAAAATGCCAAAGGATTATTGTTTCAACATGATGGTACCTCACCACACTTTGCTGTGGACCTTTTTAAATATCCGAATAGGTGGATTGGTTTTGGTGGTCCAATCGCCTGTCCACCGAGGTCTCTGGATCTCACCCCAATCGATTATTTTCTATGGGTTTATATAAAAAGTAAGGGTATGACGGAGCTAACCATAAACGATATCAATTCTTGGAACAATTATACCTGTGTGCTCAGCTAGAGACGATTTGGAAGACTACTAGCTCAAATGAGCAATTAAATGTACGAAGCTTGGTGGATTTCAATCAGAAAATGAATTGTAGAATTCATAATTATTTTCTTGCACTGATTTGACTTCCATATTATTAACCTATGTGGCTGGGTTCCCGTGGTTATAAACGCTTGGAAATTAGGAGAGTCCGAATTGAACTAAGTCTGAATTTTTTTTTGTGTTCGATAATTGGGAATTTGATGATTTCTCCCGAAACTTTGAATGGTTTAAGGTTTTTTTTTTAATTGTGCGGGAATTGCTGTGAATAAAGATGGAGGAAATTGGAGATTCAATATTGAATTCGTTTCATGAATTCACAGCATTTTTTTCAGTCGATCCGTATATGTCTAAATGACTATCCCTTGGAAAAAGTTATACAAAATTTATTCAATTTGAATACATGTTTCAGTCTTCATTTTAACATATCGAATTAACCTATGCATGCTTGATGCTCATTTTCGAGCATTCAAGAAGGGGGATCAATTTAACTTGTACTTCAGTGAAAACCTGTTCAGAGCGATTCTACTTCTAAACAAAAATGTGGAGATAACGCTGACAACTGAAAATACAACGCCTCTACCGAAAGAAACAATTATTTAGAATTTAACTTTACACTTATCTGACTGGAGAAGCTATTAAGGAAATGATTTCTGTAATGAAGTCGGACATACCAAAACTTTCAATTGGAAGTGAAATATCTTCATGAATGATTGGACGTTTCAGATAGAAATTCTACGTACCATATGGAATTTTACAGTTCATGTTCGAATTTAATTAATAATGTATATGGTAATGGTCTTTTTGTTTCTTAAATTATGGGGAAATTTGCGATACAGAACATCGGAATTCTATTCTGAATGACTTAGATAATAAGTAGAAACGGTAAAGTAGCATCGGTTTCACTAAAACTACGATAAAAGAACCTTATGTGGCAGTTAGATACCGGTTAATGGCCAGCTGAAATCCCACTCTCAAGCAACATAAGTATTAGGTTCATAAATTAGATTGAATGAAATGCTATATTAAAATATTCTAAGCTTTTCTGTATGAGAAATCTTGACTGGTAACCACCTGTTGTTACGTAAAGGGAAAAACTTGATTATTTGTTCAATTTTAATAATTTACAATGAAATATTAAATTAACGGAGGACTCTTACGAATTGTCCGTTACATACTTGATATCTTAATGTAATCAGACGGTTTCAACTTCTAGTAAAAACATTAATAAAATCAATTATACGCTTATAAATAAATATTTGCGATGGTGTTCAATCCTAATGAATTAGAAACTAGATCGCATGATATAAAAAATCGAGCATAACGGGAATTCATTCGTATATCCAAATAAATATTCCCGCGTTTCGTCAAGGAAGTGAATTAACTGTGTTCTTCAATTTCACAACTTTAATATATTCCTGCTATAGATACCTATCTTGGTCCCATATCTTTCAGAATTCGTTGGACTGTTTTATTCTTTTACGACGACTGTCTTCAATTCTCTTCTGTTTTGTACCACCAATTAGGATAAACAAATTTGGAAAAGCGTTAAAAATGGTTGGATAAGAGTTGCTTTTATTGTACTCCGTACAATATAACATTTCGGTAAATTATTTTCTTAGCTACAGGCTGAAAGACCCTTAGTCGATGGTTGTTCGCAGTTCTAGCAATAAAGTTTAGTTATTACTAACAATTTCTCTGATAATAAACCTTTGGAATCGTGCAAAATGAAATTTTCGAAAACAGGCCTGAAACTTCCATAGTGATGGTCTTCATCCGGTTTTTTGGAACGAAGTTCCTTTATGCGGCTTACGCTCCACAGAAAGGAATCGTCCGTAACGAAAATAGCTATAGGGGTTACCATATATGTTTATTTAAGTGGGAAGGTTTAACGGGTAATTCCGCAAAAGGAGCAGAGAAAAGTCATTCTGTTTCTGTGTCTCCAGCAAATATGTTTAACAAACATTTAAAGACAAGAATATCTCTTCAGCGATTGATTAAATTACAGAAACTAAAAATCATGAACAAGATGTTAAATTTAGAGTTAAGTTACATAAAAAGTCAGTTATAGATACTCGTGGTATTTTTTTGTGAGTATATACGTTTATACTTCAACTCAATAGCTTGTCATAATCGAGGTCATAGTATTTATAATAAAATATCAATAATAATAAAATTTAATGAAAAATATATCTTTCACAATTTTCACGACAACGAAACAAAGTATTGACATGAAAGTTACAATAAATTTATAGGTTGTGATTCCTTAACTCAGCTCAATTGACAACGTACGTCAGACAAAAGTATTAGTGAACCAGAGTGTTCTTCTGTTTGTTTAGTGATAATTCACTGAATTGTTCTGCCAAAGTACCTACTCTTCTTTTATAGTCGTTGGTAGCCTGTTGAATATTACTGCTTCAAGTCGATATTCTTGAGATCTTCACAATTAAGTTTATTATGGACTGTTGCTCTGATAACTTAATAATAGATAGCATTTTTGCTACCAAATTTCATCACAGTGCATATTTCCTATGGAAAACACACCAATGTGATAGTGATAAGTGAATTACAAATGACGAAATGGACACCTAACAAACTAGCGATTAAAAGTTTTGCAATTAAATTCACATGTCCGTTCTAACAAAAAATATTGTTAAGTACTCCATCTCGATTATCTAAAAAAAATCAAGAATTTACATATTATCCGCTCAGTCGCAAACGTAATAAACATAATGATTAAGAGGATGAGAGAAACTGTGCTACAATTCTGATTAGGTTTGTAGCATTTCTCTCATGTATTATATATACGCGTAGGTAGCAATTAGCTGCTAACTACTTCGACGCTTAATTGATCAAATGCAAAAGCTATTATTTTAAACCGGATGGTCTAACAGTTTAATCTTCAATAAAAATACTTTAATATTCAACGAGTGATCGGGTTCTAGATTAAAAATTTATTGAAATTCACTTATCAGGGGAATTGATCGAAACACGGATTCAGTATATCGTATATCTTGTTTTTCAAGGTAATTTCAAGTGCTCCATGATCCAATTTTGTTGCGCTTGTTCCCCTGAACGGAATCGTTTTGCCCAAATGTCTGTATTTTTGTCAAATCCAATTCTGTACGTCCGGCCGGCCAGACACGATGCCTTTCGCACGAAATAAGTAAGTGTTGAAATTTGCTGGGGAATATATCTCGGTTAAGATAGTTGATGGGCAAACCCGCCGAGTGGTTTCCGAGTTATAGTCATCTGGAATTTTATTCTTCCAATAACTCGAACGATACTGTAATTCAAACTCAGTAGTTAATTGAAGAATACAGACACAAAGACTTATGCAAAATTTCATGATCGTATGATTTTTAAAAATATTATTTAAACAAAATCTGTAGATATCTCAGTAATTATCCGTCAGATATCGCTGCAATTTTGCAACTTCTACTACAGGCAAGGTCTGGATTTAATCTCGATCGGAGCTACATTGTTGGAAATGTTGGGAAAAACTTTTTTTTTTCGAGGTCAAGCAGCCTTGGGAGAATACAACTATAAATGAACAAGCGCACCAAAGTAGACTGACTTCACGTCAGTGCTCTTCCAATTTTGTATAATTAATTTCCTCGAATGATGAACCTTTGAAATCCTACAGCGAAAAATATTTACGTAAAATTCAAATATCGCATAAGAAAAATCCGTATACAGGGTGTTCCTAAATAAGTGTATCAACGGTCAACTGTAGATTTCTCATGAAAAAATAACATTTTTCTTTCTCTTCCATGTTTTCCTCCGGGTCTTCGTTTCAGAGATACAGGGTGTCAAAAATTTATATTTTTTTCAGTTTTTTGCTAATATCTCAGGAACCGTTTGAATTACAGAATTGAGTTTTTGTACACACATTGTCAGTAGTAATAGCTACTGTATCGCAGTTCACTCGGTTTTATTAGACGTGCCAGTGGCGGAGATATTGAATTTGCACAAAGGTTTCACCCCCCAACTTTTACACCACTGGACAAATTTGCATTTGCACAGCAAATTCTGATACGCAAATGTGTTTGACATAAAAAAAGGTACTCTTAGTTCATTGCTTTGAAGTGAACTGTTTTCGAGAAAACTGTCATTTTATGATCCGAAACAATTTGCTAATGCATTATAAATTTCATGTAATTGGAAAAATTAGTAGTGATAATTTACAAGTTCATTAATTTTAACAAAATTTGACTACTTGGCTTTTAAGTTTAAATTGCAAAGTTATTGTTCATTATTTTAAGTGACCATAAAAAAATATATATTTTTGACACCCTGTACCTGTGAAACGAAGACCCGGAGGAAAAAAAGTAAGAGAAAAAATATATGTTATTTTTTCATGAGAAATCTACAGTTGACCGTTGATACACTTATTTAGGAACACCCTGTATACGTCCAGGTTTTTTCCCCTAAACTATTGGAGGGAATGTCATGGAACATAGTACACGAAACAAGTATTACCTTGTGACGTTCCTGAACTCCTTCTGAACCTTGAAAATTAGTGGTTTTACCGCAATTAGTTCCAAAAATATAAAGAAAAATATACCGGGTGTCCCAGTATACATGTCCCAATGGATTATCTCAGCCATTTCAGAAGATAGCAATTCGAAAATTTAATGATTTTCAACTCGTTCAAGGAACTTTCAACTGAGAAAAACAAAAAGTGGAAGTCACTTTCGGTTTGACCGGAAGTGCCTCTGACTTTTTTATCTCAAATAGCATCCTATATATTCTTGGAAATTATTTAATTCCACTCAAAATTACCTTTCCAACGATGTATCACAAGATGAATTTTAAATTTGATTTGAGGGAGAAAATGTCAATTGAAATTTCAAATTGAAAGAATTGCAGTAGGCTACGATATTTTGTATAATCTTGATTTTGACTTATAATCCATGTGTGCCGATGCATCCATCTTCAAATGGACCGATAAGATGGCCTGCAAGATCTCCAGATTTAAGACCGCTAGATTTGGAAGATCTAAAAAACAAAATAAGGAATGCATATAGAGCCCTTTTTGCTGAGGTGTTGAGAAGTGAACTAGTCCACCGAGCTGAAAGATGTGTAGAACCAGATGGTCAACATTTCGAACATATGCTTTTGTTATTATAGATGTTTTGTTTGTTTTTTGTTTCTTTTACTATTCATTCTTTGTTTAGGTTCAGTAGAATACATAGTTGATTTCACCTCGAGGAAGGTTTTTTTTTATTGATCTCGATTATTGAAGTCAAAATCAAGGTTACACAGAATATCGTAGCCTGCTGCAATTCTTCCAATTTGAAATATCAACTGACGATTTCTCCATCAAATCAAATGTAAAATACAAAGTGTGATACATCATTGGAAAGGTAATTTTGAGTAGAATCGAAAAATTTCCAAAAATGTATAGGGTGCTATTTGGGATAAATAAGTCATAAACAAACCGGAAGTGACTTTCAATTTTGGTTTTTTTCAGTTGAAAGTTCCTTGAACGAATTAAAAATCATGAAATGTTCAAATTTTTATCTTTTGAATTGGCTGAGATAATTCCTTGGAACATGTACACTGGGACACCCGGTATAGTAATCTTTCGGAAATGAGCTGTAGGTACATATGCATACAAATAGAGGGAATTGATGGGTAATTTTGAATTTAAAATAATAAACGTTTGTATATAAATTGTAGCGTTTTTTCTCTGGAAGTACAATTACTGCGCATCCCAATGGATGCTATCAAGAAAGTAGTTTAAATAAAATTGTTTGGTTAAAGAAATCAAGCCGAAACATGGTCCAATGGGTTATTGATGCTGAAGATATTCTGATCGACCATAGATACATTTTTATAACGGAACACAGATTGCGTAAACCTGATTCACCAATCCTATCATGACCTGGGCGTGGATTGATATTTAAATATTTGAATTTCGTTGCATAGGTTGGAGTAAATAATTGGGTTCAGAAAATGGGTCCTTTGAAGACATGTACCTAAACCAACTTCCCTTCCCATCGGTTAACACTTCCTCTATTTCCGTTCACGAAACCTCTTAACTGGGGACTGGAAAGAACATCAATTTTCACAATTGTCGCTGGCAATTTATTCCATTTTTTCTAATGTAAATCAGAGACCCCAGTTTATCTTGTCCTCACGCCCTTATTTGCATGTCGAAGTTTCAGTTCAAAGGAATTATAACGTTAGGATCATTTCACATACTGAATCCTTCCTTTGAGATGTTATTGATTTATTGACAGGCCCATGCATAAGTTTTGTGAATGCTATTAAGTAACCTGAATTTCTTTCTATATCCGGGGGCTGTATTTCGACCCAGAATAAATAGAAATTTGTTTGACTTCCTCTCCAATTCCAGTGGGCTGAAAATGTTAAATTTGATGTCTAGATATTGGCATATGAGGATGGTTGCTTATTGTTCCGATTAATATATTGTGTACTAGTTTTATGAAAATTTGGCAGCACGATTGAGGAAATCATAAACCAAAATTGAATGATGATACTTCGTACATAAATTGCAAATTTTTGCGGAGAGGGAATTTTAATAAAGCTCATCAAAACTTATATATTTTCTGAATGTAATTTAGAGACGATAAAAGGAATTTTCCTAATTTACACCCCCGATTTTCACCCCCTGGAGACGGATTTAAATTCAGCTGAATATTCTATTTTATTGCTTGTTTCATGAATTCCCTGCCATTTTTGGAATGAAATCAACTGAAAGAGAACTATCTGTAATTTCAAAACTACGAGTAAATCTCAACCCCCTTTTCAATAGCGACATAAAATTTCGATAGCAAAATCTTATAGTGAAGAAGAGAAAAAAATCCTTCGATGTATCAACTAAGATATCTATCTAGTAAACAATTGGTAAATATTTTCGCCATTATAAACTTATTGTCTTTTTAAATAGATTTAGTAACGGAGCAAATCTCTATTTCTCTATAGAAAAACTAACGGGTAATTTAGTTAATGAACAATTACTTCTAAATGTAAACTGTGAAAATGTCAGAAGGGGATTAGAAAATCGGGGTTAAAAAATAATAAATCAAAACGTATATTTCAAAGAAAAAATTGCCAAAGCGTACCTCAAAAAAGTTTGACTCATACAAGATATTTCGAACTAATTCGAGATGTCCATTTTATTCACAAGTATGTTCTACTTCCGCTAAAAGAAATTAACACTCCTGTGTCAGTATTTAGTCTTTCGTCTGACACCATTCGTGAAATGTTCAGAGGGTGGATGATTCAAGTGGCATGCAAGATAACTTCTTTCATGGTTAGTTGATCATCATCGAAATCGCACGGAGCGTTAGAAGGAAGAAAAAGAAGGAATTTCTACCTGACTGTCATTAAGTCATCACCTAATCCTCGCTTGATATCGATATGCGTACGTAATATGATTGATATATTAGGGTGTTGAAGAGAAGGTTGCCCAGCATCCGACGTTTTACCTGCTCATGCACAAACACAAAGACGTTCATGCGTATACACCTTTACACACACACAGTTACATACCTCTCCAAAAACAACCCTTTGTTAATGACAATGCACTTCATGTCCTTTATTCTTATTTATTCGTCTACCTTGTTGTGCATTTTGATACTACACAGCATCTGTCTGCAGCCCACCACGAAAATCATAATGACTTACCTTCCAACACGATAGATATGGCCACACAGTTTTCGCTGTCGAAGATTTTCACATATATTACATAATTTTGTATATGACTGAAAACCATTCTATTTATTTTTGGCATTTTATTTTTTAATATTCTGTTCATATTATTATATATGACACAGCGACTTTTTCAGACATCGTAAAAAATTATTGATCTCCTTATGCATTAAAATATATGACCTGGGCGTAGAGTTTTTCTGTTCTTCTTCTTATTACTAACTTCTTAAAACTAGTCACACAATTTGACAATTCTAGTTCTTTTTAAAAAAATTGAAATAATTAATTCCTACCGCCTTTATAAATTAATAGATTAAATAGATTAAGTAACGGAGAAAAATTGGAATATAATATTCTATTAGCTAAATTACCCGTTTGTGTTTTTCTCTATTTTTTTCCCACTAAATAGAGAAAAATAAATGGATAATTTAGTTAATGTAACATTAGATCCCGATTTTTCTCCGTTTCTAAATCTATTTAAGAAGAGAATAAATTTATAGAGGAATTATTTCAATTTTTTCACGAAGATCTAAATAAAAAAAATAAAGAGAGAAAAATATTCGATTAATTTAGTTAATGAACAGAATGAATAGACAATAACTCTATAAAACCGGTAGGAATGATTCATTTTAATTTCTCTAGGAGTATAAGATTGTGTAACTGGTTTTAAATAGGTCGTAAGTAGAACAAAAAAACCCTATGTCGAAGGCATCAATTGTAATGTACAAGGAAATCATTAAATGCTAATAATTTAGTATGATCTAGTCACAATATTCAAAAAACAAGTGCGAGATATTTGTGTATTTTTTTCATTCGAGTAAATATAAATTTGCATCAAGTTAAATCCACCAGCATTCAAATAATAATATCAAAATGAGCAAGATGAGTATGTGGAAAACAATGAAAAGTAAGGAGATGAAGAACTGCTTAGTTCAAATATCGAACTTGACAATCAAAATATCCAAATTAATTTCGCATGTCTATCTGATTTTGGTCCGAAATGACCATCCCGAAATGCCTCGATGTTCTTCCATGGCCGAGAACAAAAGCCATAATCCCCTGTATCTCATTAAAGAAATTAATTGGAGTGAACAGAAAGATCGACAAAGATACACGAACCAATTTTCATATTGACATTAAAGACGTAAAGGTTAACGATTGATAGGGTCCGGAGATAGCATTGTGAACGATTTGAAAAGTTTCGATAACGCTGAGAATTTTAATTGAATTCCGAATGGAAAACCGAAGCTTTTGCCTTCCAAAAATGATTGCTAAGTGAAATTGTGTGTCGAATTTAAGGTTTCATTTATTTTATGCAAGAAGCCAATGATAAACGGATTTTATTGGGTTTGGGAATCGTTCTTGTATCTGCGCCAAACACCCACAGGTGAAGCAGTAGGTAATGGTCCACAATATGTGGGCAGAAGAGAAGTACTTTCGAATCTGGCTCCCGAAATAGTGAAATAATTTCATACATACTGGTTGGACCATCACGATCTTATGGATGTGTTATGTGTTGAATAAACACTATCTGAAATAAAATCAAATTATATCATTAATACTTCAATAATACAGGGTGTCCCAGAAGTTTACGTCAAGTCGGAAGCGGGTGATAGGCCAAGTTATAATAATTATAAGAAGGATATTAAAAAAAGTTACGTATTTTCAAAATTATAGGCATTTGAAAAACTCTAGGAATTCTTCACCTTGTGATGATGTTTTTACTCCCACTATTTCAAATCTACACTTTCATTTCAATTTTATTTCATTTTTAATTGATATGAATTGAATTGGGTTGAATAATTATTATATTATTATAATTATTATTTTATTTTTTAGTTATATTACTTCTTCCAATGGGTGCCTAATATTTTCAGCCAACTGCATCATCTTGGAAGAAAATTTCACATTTCTCCCAATTAATTATTCGAAATAAATACTTCATCCATTTTGAACTGCCTGTACTAAAAAAAAACATGTAGGTACCTACTACGCTAGCTTGGCAAGTAACTTTGAAAGTTGGTGCATTCAATAAGAATTCCAAAATGGTATAACATCTGCTGGTAATTTAGTTTCTTGGATATTTTTTTTGAGAAAGTTTAGAACCATTTTCTCTTGCTTAAAATGATTCTAGTACCCAAAGGCTTTAGTCGAGGCCGTAACTTTAGTGTTTAAGTTGGGGCAGTTGGTTTGAAATATTAGGCACCAATTGAAGAAGCATATTCAGGATACGCATGATAAAAATAGAATCGAAACTAAAATAAAGATTTGTATAATAGCGGGACTTGAAACACCATCACAGGGTGAAGATCTTCCCAATTTTTTTTTAATGCCAATTATTTCGAAAGTACGTAACTTAGATTTTTTAATATATTTTTCTATTCTAACTATTATCACTTTACCTATCCCCCGCTTCCGGCTTGACGTCAACTTCTGTATCATTTACGAGATCAAACCCTTTATAAAAAGGTGATGACCTAAACTAAAATACAACGAAGAAAAGATAATAACAACAGTACATATACAAGTTTTAGAATTGAATAACTACCAATTCACTAATTCAAAATTAAAGTTACAATTAACGAAATATGTGTTCAATCTGTCTCTCAAAGTGGGACGGGAAGTGCATAGCACAATAATTGATATCATGATGGGGCAGAGAAAACAATCGATTGGCTTTCAGAGAAGTTAAATGAGATTTTGCGTTAAATGAGAAGTTCAGGGCAAATCATCAGCCCATCCAAAAGTTTAAATGCAAATATCAGGAAGACTCCAAATATTAAATACCCCGATTGCTTCCTAATATACAATATACCTAAGAAGTTTTGAATGTCTTAAGAAGAACAAATAAAGGAATACTCTTCAATGTATGTGTGTACGTTGGGTTTTAGTTTAGTGTTTCGTCAAATAATGAGTAGCTAACAAATTTTTCAACCCTCTGAATCTTCTGAGTAAATGGATTCAACTGAAATGCTCGAGACTCGTGTTTTGTACCAAGTTGCATGAATTTTCTCCAGTGTTCCCGGAGATCGCCGTGGATGGTTTGCGTGCTATTTCCGGATTATTATTTTTCCCAAGTAATAAATCTTAACGATCGCACAAAACGTTTTTCAACACCCTGCCCCATGGAATTTTAACAGTTTATCTTTAGCGGTCTGTAGATTTCAATATTCGAAAAAGCAAAACGAAATATTTTGTATCATTCTTCGGAAATAATGAACCATAAACCTTCGGAGTATCACTGATTTTATTCTACTTTTTTGGTTGGTGCTTCGATAAAACTTCAATGCTGACCTCAAGTGTGAAGTGTTTATAACCGTTCGAAGAATATCATTATTATTCGCTGAATAAACAACATGTGTGGGAAATACAGTACGTTCCAATGATTCATCCGAATTTGAGCTGTGTTTTGAAAATATATTCGATGTGACATCACTAATTCAATATTCGCCCAAAATTAATATTTTCGAAATGGTGACGTCATAATAGAATCATTTTGAATAATTGGGTTAAGCAGTTGTAAAGGGTTTTCCAATAAGAGGTGTTATTTTGAATAGTCCGCCATTTCGGTAGATGTCACTTTTGAAGCTGTCATTTTTTGACATTTGACAAGTAGAAACTACGCCATCAATAAAAATGGAACGATACACGCTTCAAGAACGTATTGAAATGATTAAAATTCACTATAAAAATGGTGAAAATTTGGCAGAGACGGTTCTTAAAACTCGAACATTTTTTTGTCGTCGTGAAACACCTTGCCGGACCGCAATAAAGAAATTGGTGGAAAAATTCGAGCAGTTGGGGCAAGTTAGTTATGTGAAGAATAAAACCCGTGCACGTCGCTCAAGAACAGCCGAGAATATTGCTGCTGTAGCCGAAAGTGTTGAAGAAAACCCAGGTTTGTCCATTCCTCGTCGTTCTTTGGAATTAGGCATTCCACAAACGTCATAACACCGTATTTTGCATAAAGATTTGGGTCTTAAGGCTTATAAAGTTCAGTTAACACAAGAACTCAAGCCAGCCGATCATCAACAACGTCGTGTCTTTGCTGATTGGGTCGTTGAAATGCATGAAAATGATCTGGAATTCCATCGAAAAATCATCTTGAGTGAAGAGGCCCATTTTCACCTCGGTGGCTTCGTCAACAAGCAAAATTGTCGCATCTGGGGCTCGGAAAACCCAAGAGTTATTGTTGAACCTCAACGTGTGACAGTTTGGTGCGGTTTATGGTCCGACGGAGTCATTGGACCTTACTTTTTCGAAAATGAGGCTGGAGCAACAGTTGGATTGCGCTATCGAGAGATGATTAATGATTTTTTATGGCCGGAATTGGATGGTATTGATCTGGACGACGTTTACTTTCAACAAGACGGCGCTACGTGCCACACAAGCAACGAAACCATTGATCTTTTGCGGGAAAAGTTTCTGGACCGTGTTATCTCTCGAAGAAATGATCACAATTGGCCACCGAGATCCTGTGATTTAACACCTTGCGACTTCTTCCTTTGGGGCCACGTGAAAGAGAAGGTCTACGCCAATAGCCCAGCGTCGATTCAAGACCTCAAAGATGGAATTCGTGAGGCTATCAAGGACATAGGGCAGCCACTTTGCGATTTGGTTATGGAAAATTTCATTAAAAGGATATGGTCCTGTAAGCGTGGTCGTGGTGGTCATTTGCCTGATGTTATTTTCCACTATTAACGGCATAGCTTCTTCATAATGAAATAAACATCCGATCGTTTATATTGAAAAATGGCATTTTTCTTTGAATATCAAAATAACACCTCTTATTGGAAAACCCTTTATATATTCTTGAGTGCAACAGGTACATATAAGGAATCTTTCAACTTCTATTCTGATCCTGATGAAGCAGATGTCATAGAAATGGACGGAATATTGAAAACAGATAATATTGCATTTTATAATATTTGTAAGGGCAAATCCATAACCAACAAATAATGTATATAGAATCACTTATTAAATTTATTCAACAATTTATGGTTGGATTTGTGAAATATCTAATGATGAAAATGAAACATCTTCACCTATACAACCATTTGGATATACATGTAGGTACACTTTATTGTAAAAACCGCAGCAAAGTGTAGTACAAACAGCTTGGAGAATAATTAAAAAAAATGTATTTTAAAATTGAACAGTTTGTTGTCAAATTGGATTCTGTCCGGTCATTGCCAGGATAACTCTCGAACGGAAGAGATAGCAACTTACAATTTCCGGGTTAGGTTGCGGATCTGAATGCGAAATTTGAGTTCATTAATAGACATAATCGGCCAAACGATTTCGGAGTTATACCCATCTGAAATGTTTTTAATATTTCCTCATGGGAGATAAATATCTCAGTTAAGTTCGGCCTGGTGGTTTCGGAGTAACGGAAAAGAAAATATTTTTTACATTACAAATTTCAAATTCAATTTTTTTAAGATTCAGTTTCTCCATAAGAATCCATTTGTATAATTTTCAACTCTAACAAGCTAATATTTTTGGAGATATGATTTTTCAAAATTTCAATAATAAATCGTACTTCTATGTTTCCACAGAATGCTGTAATTATTCTATCTAGGAATTATTATATGATCTGTGTTTATACATGTCATCTTATTGTACTATAAGAGACATGTCATATTTATTTCTGGTTCGTTACTCATAATTTACTAATAATTATAAAGTGCCCGTGGATAATCCATATGATGATGACAGTTAATCAAATAGGGTTCAGAATATCTGGACATGGTCAAATACCAAAAGTAGTATCAATTTAACCATTCCAACTATGTAGGCATAGTCCGTTACATTTCACCAGAATATTTCACGCTATTATTAGAGACTTTATTAGAAACCTTGATGTTCCAGGGTACATCAATAAATCTCCATGAATTTCATCGGTCCAATTTTACACAGAAGTCGTCTCCTATATATACCAGTTCATTCACCAGCTATACGATATGGTGTCACAGACAAGATATAGTACACAAAAGAAAACTGGTATCGATGACAATTCTCATTCAGTGCTGAAGAAATACGAACGAAAGAAATATTAGTATCATGGAAATATAGCTGTGAGTTATCTCATACCAGCCATCTACTTTTAATGGTGCATTAGAAGATTTAATACGGAGACTGTATTGTCAGCCGTGGCAAATTATTAACCGGTTCTGACATATATAACAGATGAAAATATAGCAAATGGTATCATAACAACCTCCATTCTCTCCCTTGTGGATATCATATAAAATATGACAGTTTGTGGCCTGAATTAATGCAATTTATTCTTGTGTTATTCACACACTTTCCGTAACATCTTCTTTGGTGGATCTAATCACCATCCTTTCCTTGCAAGAGAAACAACAAATCTTATCTTTGACCGATTGATATACAGAAACATCAAGACTCAAACAAGGTCGATGATGCAGATTTTGTTTGCATTTAGAACTGGAGGAACATTAACCCCATTGGTAGTGTAGTAGTGAAATATGTCTTTATTAGATCATGCCTCAAATTCTACTTGGGTAATTTTCAATGGCCGTATTAAGCATGTCAATTTTTTATTTTAGAAACGTTGAAAAGCCGAAAGATCTTTGATAATTAATAAAGATGCATTCATCACTGTCAAACTACCAGTTTCAGTTCTTTGACAATGTACTCTGGAGCAGGTAACAGATTTCACACAAGATATAACGGTATGGTATAGAGTGTTCAAACAGAGCACAAAATTGAATGCTGATACCGATTGAGTCCTGATAGAAGTATGATTAAATGAGTCTAATGAAGGAAAATTAAGGAGTCAATTTTAATTTTGTTGAACAGAGAAGACAATTGACCATATGTTGAAGAATTAGACCTCGGAAATGTCTATGTAATGTGAAAATGAGTACCTATGTCAGTGTGACAAATTTCAGAATAATTCTGAAGATTTCGCATGCTGTCTGAAAAAGTCTGATTTAGTATCCGAAACGTTACAGAATAGTTGTTTTATAGTTATTGTTTGTTGTTGTTTCGTTACTGTTTATTAGGCAACCTTGTTCTATAGATTGCTAGATATCTAGGGTTTCTAACGCAGAAGCAATTTCAAAATAATTATTTTTTTTATTTCATTGATATTTTTCAGTTTGGGAGAGAAAACTCAGGAATCATTTAGAAACCTTCTGAAGGTTTACCACACAGCTTTACTCAACTGACAACTGAGAATTTCGTGAAACCATACTGTTCAAAGTAATCAGTTCTATAAATCAAATAGAATATTCATATTTATCTATCATGAATGAGTTACCATGAAGTTTGTCAGCTGTGTCGATATCACAAAAAAAAATGCGAAAAATTAATATTTCTATCCAACAGATAATACACTTAGTTTTTTTTTTTAATTGAAACGCAAAAATAATGCTTCAATATTCAAAAATGTTGTTTATACTTATAGTAAGAACTCAACATACTTATTTTCTGGAAGTTATTGTGAACGTAAAACTGCAAGCTAAAAATCTTCGATAACCATAAATTCACATTTGGAATATTGCATATAAACGGAAGCAGTGTATACCAATAATCTCCAACGGAATGACATCTTCACGGCCATAATTTCGCAAATTTACGAACGTTTTACAAGCCTATCGTCCATGCCCATCTTATTCAAATGCCGTTAAAATAGTGCATGATGGTACGTGATCAAAATGCACACATTTATCGAAAAATATTGTTAAATATTTGATAGTACTCTCCTACACGTTGTCACATAACAATGAGTTCTTCTACCTGAGCGGTGTATTCCTGGGATGCGTTCCTATATGTTGATTTTTATTACCTCTGTATCATATTTTACGGATAAGCCTACACTACCTCTGCCAAAATTTATTATTCCACACTTGAAGATGCAAATTCCTTTATCTCCGAATATGATACGCCGCTGTTAGATCGAATATTTCATTCCCATGGTTGAGCGAACGACTAAAAGGTACAGCATCCCCTAGAACTGTCTCTGGGGCTTGGAAATTTCAATTGATTCTAGTTTATTTCCCTTTGTAACTTTTGCTGTATCAGAAAAGATTTTTCTGAAGTAGCAGTTTCGATGGATCGAATAGTAGGAATAGGTACTCATGAGTAACTGCTATTAGACCAGGGTCGATAATTTTCGAAAACGAAAAAAACTATAGTAGAATGAAACCCATTGTAAAAGGAAGATAATATAAAAAAAATAATTTACGGGTGATCTGAGGTCGGGAAGGTCCAAGGGGGTGAGTTTTTTAGGGTAAAAAACGGTTTATCCCGATTTTCGGCAAAACTAAAAGTCCTATGGAAAAAAGTTACATGGCAAGTTGTAGGTAATAAAAAGATCTACAACTTTTGTATTCACACTTTTTTCTCATAACCTCAAAATGTATGTGAAAAATTTAAATAACCACGTTTTTGGTTTTTAATTTTTATCTTTTACAAAAAATTTTTTTTCAGCAAATTTGGTAAAAACTTATCTTTTTATGTCTCAAATACACTGTAATTTTTTGATTTAAATTTTTTTTTCCCCTTAATTTGACTCAATATCGAAAAAGCAGCCTAATTTTCAATGAAAAATTCTCACGCCAAATTCAAGGGTTTTTTTAAAAAGTAGGTGGGCTTTTTGTTCGTTGAAATCTCTACTTTCTGATGGTCTAAAAAAAATATACATTACTATGGTAAATTTTCTCAGAAAATTCTATGAAATAACGGGCAAATAACGAGCCCACCTACTTTTTTAAAAAAGCAGATATTTTGACGTGAGAATTTTTGATTGGAAATTAGGCTGCTTTTTCGATATTGAGTCAAATTAAGGTGAAAAAAAATATTTTAGAACCAAAAAATTACAGAGTATTTGAGACATAAAAGGGTAAGTGTTTTCCAAATTTGGTGAAGAAAAAAAATTTTTTGTAAAAGATAAAAATTAAAAACAAAAACGTGGTTATTTGAATTTTTCACATCAATTTTGAGGTTATGTGAAAAAAGTCTGAATATAAAAGCTGTAGATCTTTTTATTACCTACAACTTTGCCATTAAATTTTTTTTCCATAGGACTTGTAGTTTTGCCGGAAATCGAGATAAACCGTTTTTTACCCTTAAAAACTCACCCACTTCCCCTTCTCGAACTCAGATCGCCCGTAAATATTTTTTCATATCATTTTTGTTATAGTCTCTTCCTTTTCCAATGGGTTTCATTCTACTATAATTTTTTTTCACTTTTTACTATTTTTAAAGGCTTCGGCCCTGGTCTATATATCAACTTTGAGGATTGGTCTCGCTGATCAAGAAACCCTTATGAAAGGATCGAGGTATCTAACTTAAGATTTAAAACTTTGGGAAACCGAAACAAACGCAGAAAAATTTGAGATTAGCATTATTAAGCAACATTATGGTTGTTGTCTTTCATATTTTTGATGTTACTGAACCACTGCATCAAAACTGTCAAAAGTATGGAATAATGGATTTATTATCTCCCCTCTAAGGAATATTGAAAAATAGTTTGACAGGTCAAATTAAATTATTTTTTATTGAATATTTTTCCGTGATTCTTATTGTTCTACGATTTTCCGTTACCAAGCAGTAAAGTAATCGATATTTTTTTAAATTGTTTTTTCTCGCCAGCGATAGATCATAAAATTCAAAATTTATTAATGCACTTGTAACACCATTTGGGTCAATCATTCCCAAGATATCAATTTTTTTAAATTTATAAAACATATGAAAATTTTGATATTGTCTTCATCAAATAAACAGTTTTTTATTACAAAAACTCAAGAAATATTTCAGAACATCTGGATGTCTTGTGTGTTCTTTTAGTACCCACTTGGATTCACTTACTGTCAAAAACTAACCTTGAAGTGGTTCGACGTTAATCAGCATCAGACAGAATATAAATTCTGAATATTACAGGTTGTGGAGATAAAACATGTACCCTTCAGGTAAATATCCTAATGCTAAACCTGTTACTATCTAAAAAGTATACCGGCAATTCCAGAGGAGGCAGAATAGAACATTTTATCAAAGTTGGAGGAAAATACACTTTTGTCTTCGAGAACTATAGCGGCAAATAACAATATGTCGCAAAAATTGCACTGCCGATTTGAAGTCCTGGCCATAAGTCATACTGAGAAGTAACCTGACCTATTTTCTGAGTAGGTACTGATCAGAATCGGAATATGATGATGCAATAACTTTTCATACTGATCATGCATAGTATGGTTTCGATATCATATCAATAATTCGATTACGTCACTTTTCTAGATAGGTACAATAGAATTTGGGGTGAGGAAGTGAAACCCTCCTTCAATTGCAGAAGAGATTAAGACAATCCTGCAGGTGTCTGAGGGACTGCGGCTTCCGGTGAGCCATTGGAAAGTGTATTTAAAAATACAGATTTCGAATATTTTCATTGGCGATCAATTAACTAGATGCTGAACGTTCGAGACTAACGCTAGTGGAATTCCGAACTCATTAATTTGGAGGGTGTGGTTTGCTGGCTGCAACTTTCCCGCATATATCAATAAAGTCTTGAATCTAAGACTGATCTGCATAATCACTTTAAATGTCATCAGGAAAGATCTAATCACTAGCCGAATTCATTTTAGATTTTACATTCGAATAGTTTCATAATGGGTGTATCCACTCCTTGATGTTAGTGCTTCCATCATGCCATATATTCAAAATAGATATCTAATTCATTATACAATTCCATATTATAAAAAGTGAAAATAAATCAACTTTATTTGGCTGCTAGAATTGGAGCAACTACATTTCTTAGTTTTAATCAGAGACCGCCCCTACGATGACTTCACACAAATGTTGTATTTCCATAATACTATTGAGATTTATATGAAAAGAAAATGAATATAATAACAATTAGTCTATACAAAACTCAGTCGAAATTTTATTACTAATATCTTTGAGCGTTTTTATCAGGGAATGGGAATCCGCGCAATGATTTCCGAGATGTACCCATTTGAAATTCTATTTTTCCAATGCTTCCAAAACCACAACTAAGATCGAGTTGAAATTTGGTGTAGAATAGCGCGACTTCTTGGTTCATACCAAATTCCATGAGAATAGTACATATCACTAAAAGCGAAAAAACATAGTTTCTTACGAAGTATTCAATTCGTCGGAAACCTATCGGCAGAATTAGCTGAAACTTTGTATGTATGTAAAAATTCTAACTATAAAATGAGTAATCCGATAATCAGTTAAATAGCTTTTTGATCAGAACAGATGAGGGTTTTCTGGAGCAATCTATCTCTACAAACGATTTTTTGTTGGTGCCCCGTTACACTAAACTGTAACTTTTTTAATTTTCATACACATGCATTGTAAGATCCATCAAATGTAATGCTTGAAGTTCAAAAGAATGTATATAAATATATATACAAGGTGAGTCTTAAAGTTGTACACGTAGATATTTCTCCATCACAATATTTTCATTTAACATTTGTCTAGATTAGGCTCAGGTAACAAGTAAACTATGTAAAAAATTTGAGAAACGCACTGACGTGAAGTTAGGAGCTTTTGGGCGCATTTTCTATACGCCTCATATAAAGTCGATCTAGCTGAAATTCTGTACTCGATTGTAAAATGAATCGAAGTTATTTGCAGTATTCGATCTGATTCTGTCGCATAGTTTCTGAAATATAAAACTTTTGAAGGAAAATTTTTGTTTTATTGATACTATATATGCACAACATAATTACCGAGTTCTGATTGAATCTAAATTGAATATTTCGAATTATAGAGGAAATAACAACAAAACTTCAGATGGGTATAAGTCTAAAACCGTTCGCCCGATTATGCCTATTAACGAACTTAAATGTCGTATTTGGATACGCAGCCCATCCTAAAAATTGCAAGTTGCTGCCGCTTTTCGTTCTTAAGTTATCATTCGATGCATAACATTTATTAAAAATTATTTTAAATAATTTCTGATACGATCCACACAAAACTTCACATATGTTTTTATGTCTGTATTCTACAAGATATTTCATGTTATGTGAGTTTCAATTTGGTCGGCCCTGTATTGGTTGAAAACAAAATTAGTACTCGGAAACCGTTGGGACGATTATGCCAATTAACGAACTTTTCCGTTGCATTCGGATCCCTGAATTTTTAGTCGTTATATCTTTCCGTTCAAAAGTTATCGTGGCAAAGACCGGCAAGACAGAATCGAATTTGACCTTTTGAGGCTGTTTACGGCAAAAAGTTCGAAAATTACAGACATTTGGATAAAATTATAGCACGCTGTTCCCCAGAACATGCGCGTAAAAACAGAAACTGCTAAATAAATGCGCTCATGCCTAAAAAAACTAGATATTGTATAAAAGTGTAAATTTTTCATAAAAAAGGCCACATTGTAGTAACCGTTACTTCAAAATTATTATAGCATTCATTTCTTGTATTCCACGAAAATAATAAGAAATAAGTTAAAATTTTCGTTATATTGGGCTCCATTTTCTTAGCTTATCGATACTCCTGCCCTACTTTAATTACTAACCTAAATTTTCAGCTTAATAATGGAATAAAGAAAGTTAGAAACTATATAAAAGTATTTTATTTTGGAAATACGTATTTAACCCATGTACATCATTTAAACTATTTTGTGAAGTGGTTTGTTTGGAGGAGCAGTTAAATCTCCAATGAAGATTAGTCATCTAACTGCTGTTTATTTTCAGGAAACGAAAGGGGCATCTAGATTCAAACAGCAGCTCAGGAACCCAGCCAACGGCGGGGGATATTACAGTGGTGGGACAACGTGGTATGGCAGAGGTTCCCGAGGGGGCAGGGCCTCCTTCTGACGACCACCAAACTTGGAGAGCATACTACGAACATCCTCTGACAGCCGCTACCACCGCCATGTTGAACATAAACGGTGGGGCTGAGGAAAATTCTCCCACTATGGGTTTCATTTATGAATATTACAAATTGCCAGATTCGAAAGAGAAAATTGAGAACATATGGCCGTAAGTAGGATTATTATTTTCAATCAACTTCATTTCTGTTCATCCCCCGTTTGTATCAATGGGATTTTCCCTAGTATTGTACGACCGATTTTCATCAACCTTAAACTGATCTCGAGGGATGACACATCGTTGGGTATTAACTCAAGTAATCATGAGTTGAGGAATTCGGTTTTGAAACCCAAGATTTTATGAAAAACTGGTAGTCTAAGATTTGAAAATGTATCGTCTCACTAGAAAAACGAATATTTTTTCTTCAAAAATTTTATATTTCATAAACTATCCGTTAGAATCTGCTGAAATTCCGCACATATCTTCGAGCCACCATTTTACAATCGAGTACTGAATTTCAGCTCGATCGACTTTGTATGAGGTTGATTAGACAATGGAACATGCGCGCATTTTATATACAAATTTACTCCTTGCGCAATCAATTTTTCTCAAATATGGTCAACCAAGAACTTCCCACATAAAAATTCGACGTTGATTTTTGTACTTTTTCAACCCTCTCTTCTTCGCGGCATCTGAAGGAAATTATAAATGCTACTCAGTATCTAATGTGAGGACATATGAAGGTCCTTGTACCTTGAGTGGGCCTGTAGTAAAAGACCAATTACTGACCCAAGGTACGGGAAAGTGTTGAAAACGATTGAAAATCATATGGACGTCTATTAAATATTGTTCATCATTTGAGAACATTACCATACATTCAGGAATACTAATAGACCATGTCTGAATAAATTTTGAGATAAATTAGAACTTTGTTCGTGAACACCATAATCATTAACAGTAAATATTTAGTCAGCACCGCTCTAACTCAAATCGAGAAGGTTTTCTAGGTCTGGAAACAGAATTTTTCGATGTTGCCAGCATTATCATATGAAATTCCCCAAGATTTCGGATGAACTGCCCAAAGTACGAGATTCTCTCCTAAATATGCGAATCCAAGAAAATTCCAGAGAACGAAATTTTACATCTGTGTTAAAATCTATAAATTTATAATGCATTTTAAATCCTCTTATTTAAATCGTTATTTAACATTTCAATTTGGTTGGAACAAGCGCAGAATTATTTTCCAATAGTAAACAGTTTCGAAATTTTATCACCGAAGTCGGTACCAAGTCAAACTGAAATAGAATTGTGAATGCATATTTAGGATTAACCATATTTATCTCCATAGATATATCTCAACTTAACATTTAAATAATTTGATATTTCCTGAATGTTAATTTTCAATGAATATTTCTTCACTTTTATTTGAATTCGTTTCATTTGTCGTAGAAAAAAAAATGTATTGTAATGAAAAATATTATTCTATGAATGTTTCCGATATTCCAAGAAAAAAAATATTTGCTTGCTAATCGACTTCGTTTCATGTTGGCTTGCTTACCATAGCACATGTATTATTTTTTTTATGGGGCCTTTGGTCAATCGTGTTCTGTAAGTAATATATCCAAAACACGCAAACTGCTGCTACCATAGTAGGTACTGATCAAGTTTGACGAAAGAAATATTGAGCACGATATACTAGAGGATGTCTAAATGGACCAACAGAAATTTATACGGAGCATCCAGATGGAATGTGGTTTTTCAAAAACTTTGGCCATTGTAAAATCAATACAATATTATTAACCTTTTTCATTTATATATATCATCTCCGCATTATCCTAATTTCTATATTATTATGGAATTTCTGCAATTGGCTGCATAGTTATTGAAATTCATATGTTAAATCCTGAAATAATTATCAAGAATAAACATTGTCGTACACTCGTTATGGACAAATCTATGAATTATTTCATTCTCTGAAGCTCGGAATCAAATAATTATCTCTCTTATAATTCTTCATAAACATTTTCTTGATTTATATGGATTTCTCAGAAAATTCTTCCACATCCGTATATTATTTCAAGCTTTCCACATATTTGACAAATTGGGCATGCGTTTATAATTTCGCAAAACTTGTTAGGTGAATTGAATAAAAATGCATGAAAAAAATGTCTTTCTTGTTCGACCATAATGTGCCCTATTCGAGTATGTATTTCTATAATGGCTAGTTGTCATTCAATAATTCATTAGAGGGTTTTAGAAATTCAGTATGAGCGATCCAGAATTGATAATTTTGGAGATTTGTGGAAGCTGATGATTCTATAACATAAATTAACCAAGTCAGATAGAAGGCATTCTAAAAGAAATAGCGAATTCACTAAATTAGTTAATTAATTTGATATTTCAAGATAAATATTCATATAACAACCAAAAATTATTGAAAGGTTTTTTTCTGGGTCTTCTCTCCCAAACTCTGAAAAATATCTATAAAATAAAAATTTATTATTTTGTGATTTGCTTCTGCGTGAGAAACACAAGATATTTGTCAGAAGCAATCAATTGAACAATGTTGCCTAACAAACAACAACGAAACAACATCAACGAAGAAACAACTATATCGTAACGTTTCGGAGTCTATATCAGACTCCGCCAGACGCTTAATGAAAATCTTTAGAATTATTTTGTTGATAGTTATTGTGAAATTCAAGAATTGTCACATTGAATTTCACAATAACTATCAACAAAATAATTCTAAAGATTTTCATTAAGCGTCTGACGAAGGAGTCTGATATAGACTCCGAAACGTTACGATATAGTTGTTTCTTCGTTGATGTTGTTTCGTTGTTGTTTGTTAGGCAACATTGTTCAATTGATTGCTTCTGACAAATATCTTGTGTTTCTTACGAAGAAGCAAATCACAAAATAATAAATTTTTATTTTATAGATATTTTTCAGAGTTTGGGAGAGAAAACCCACAAAAAACCTTTCAATAATGAGTATTCCTCCCACAGTATTCTTTAATGATTACTTAACAACCACAAATATTTTCAAAAGTATTTGTGGAGATATGGGAGCACATTCATTTGAGATATGAAACATCTAGTATACAATAACTGAGTCGTTTTGTTCAACAAGTTTGCCTTTCTTATCCGGGTAGGTATAAATGAATTTCGGCAACTACCTTCACTTTTTACCTTGCATTTGTTTGTACCTTCTTGTTGATTTGTACGCCTTTGAGGACTAACAAATATTCGCATTGAAGAAGCCAAAATAAATCCGTAAAAATTATGCAGACTGTCGAGGTATTTAAAATATTTTTTACTTTAATCCCATTGTGTGCTGTAATATATAGTTCAGTGTGGCAGAAGGTTGCAATAAATTTAACCTGGACGTTTATAAATTGCACCAATGTGAGGGATCCTGCACGTTATATACAAGCGTATATAATGTATCAAAGGTGGCATAATGGAGTGTTCGCATTTTTTATAGCAATCGTAAATCATATTCTTCCTTCTCGTCCTAAAATTCCGTAACAATATGATTCTCTATTTCCAAAAATTTCCATCTTCATAAAAGGTTGGAAATGAAGAGTCTTGGTTCTCACCAAGAATGATTTGGTATGATAATAGTTTTCTTTCTCTGGAAAAACATATAAAGCCTTTTGTAAGGTTTCAGCTTTTTCAATTTTTTGGTCAATATATCATAACTTTCATGGTTTTGATCATCAGATAATGAATATCATAATAACAAATATTCTTAACGCATATGAATGAATATGTTTCTGCTTTGGAACTCTCAATAAAGAAATACGGAATATTTCGGATATTTATCATGCAAATACGATATACATTTTTCGATTTCTTATAATATTGAATGTTCGTAGTGTAAAGCTCACCTCATGTCGGTTTAAGTAAAAGCGGGGAGCTTTCTGTATTCAAATGGGACAGAATAGATGAAACGATTTAATTCAAGTGATCTGGTTATTCATGCATGTTAGAATAACAACCAATAAACTTAATTAATTATAGAATTATTATATATTCCCCGACTGTAATTGGCATATCTTATAAATAAAACTGAAGCTTCAAACGAAAAAGTCATGGAACTGTTGTAAAAACACCACCCGGCTTTTTGCGAGAGTGTCTGCTGTAAAATGAAGTCATAAATCAATTTTAAATTGACCAGCCTTGATGGCGTAAAACTGAAAGTGAATTAATTTCCAGCTGAAGAGGATGTGATGGACAATATAATTAATACAGAAAAATAACCTAACAAAATTCATGGTATAAATTTTAATGAAATAACCAATCTGGCAAGTTTAATTGGTACCGAGATTTTGTTCGATGATATGGAATATTTCAAAACCTGTCGAAGTCCTAAATTGGTAACGTGTTGAAAAACAGATTCTTTTTTTACTGCTACCAGGCCGTGGATATTATTTTTTTGAATGAGCTTTTGTGAGAGGATACGGAATTATCTCCTCAGTTCGGTATCTTTGGTTTTTGTTCAGTTTTTTTGTTCGTGTTCAAATGAACAGATACAGATGGTTTTTGATTTTTAACCCTGATCTAGAAATGAAACTATTTTTAAACATACGAAGTCAAATTGATATACACCAAGAACTTTTAGAAATTCAAGTGATATTTCTTTGTATTCTCATTTTTGCTTGCAATCACACTCTCACACATTCTCATAATAGGTATTAACATGACTTCATTAGTTGAATTCACGTTTTCAAGAACTTATTGAAATAGTTTTTTAGTTATAATTAATTTTGGAATTACATATAATATACAAAAATGAAATGAAAAACCCCTTTTCAAAATTTAGGAAATGCATTGATTCAAAATCAAGTACTAGGTACCCTGAGATGATTTTATGGGTTGAAGTGAAAGAAATTGCAAAAATTTGCGGATTTAAATGACAGAATAGGTGAATATACAAGCTACTATTGATTTTTCACCGAAATTTTGAGCGATCAGTAGTTCGCGCGTTTGGAAGGAAAAGTGAAAATACAAAAGTGGGAAAGCCCTGTGGTCAGGAGCTTTGGCGCTCTTGTTCAAACTTTGACAAATTATATCTTCGAGAGTATTGGTTTCTAAGAGTTGGGAATGATATCATCGGATTCTTATGATAGAACTGCATCATAAAAGAAATTCAATTCAAAAAGGGTCATTTAAAAATTGAAAACTGTGTCATTTAAAAAAAAAACAAGAGTGCCAAAAACTATTAATCCGAAACCACCGGACCGTTTCTACCCAGTAACGAACGTATCCGAGATATTAATTCCTCAAATCTACTTTTTATATTATATCAATTGTTTTGTTTGTTTGTTTATTGCGCTCTTGTTCGTCGGAACAGAGTGCTTATCAACTTGCCCAAATGTCTATAATTTTCGAATTTTTGGATGAAAATGGTCTCAAACGATTTGGTTCGACTCACTGAACAAGAATCCGTGGTCAAAATCGATACTGTTCCGCCGTTAACACGATAACTCTCGAACGGAATGAGCTAAACAGTTGAAGTTTTCAGAGTAGGTTTAGGAGATGAATAGATCGGTTAAGTTCGTTATTGCGCAAAATCAGCCTGATGGTTTCGGAGTAACCAAATAATTTTTTTTTCGTTACAAGTTTCAAATTTAAATTTTTTCAAGATGCTAACGAGCTAATACTTTCGGAGATATGATTTCTTCAAAATTTCAATATCAATATAATTCTATGTTTTCACAGAATGCTGTAATCGAAAATTAACGTCCGTATCTGTATCTATGAATGATCTGTGTTCATACATGTCATCTAATCTACAGATAAGTAAAAAAAATTGAATTTGAAATTTGCCGAGATATTTATCTCCTAAACTACTCTGAAAATTTCAACTGTCTAGCTCATTCCGTTCGTGAGTTATCGTGGCAACGGCCGGCCGGACAGAATCGATTTTGAGCAAGGATTCTTGATCAGTGAGTCGAACCGAATCATTTAAGACCATTTTCATCCGAAAATTACAGAAATTTGGGCAAATTGATAAGCACTCTGTTACGAGGAACAAGAGCGCCAAATAGAAGCATTTCAAGTCAAATTTTATTTTTCTCAATAGTAAATAGTTACCCCTCGACTCGAATGTCTCCAATCTCTCGGAATTGGCAAAACGAACTCACTTCATCTCCAGTTAGTTATCCATATCTCATCTGCTAGATCCGAAAAAAAAAGATAAGAAACGGTACCAATTCTTATCTTTTTCCTAATCAAAATAGTGCAAAGCCGTAACACAGACACAGGCTTGTTGAATGCACAAGGAAGGTATAAGGTAGGTATTCCTACCGTGGGGTGAATTTACTGGCAAAGAGTACAATATCCTTACATATGTAATTTTAATCCTACTTATTAGAATGCCTATCTGAGATCTGCATAGTAACATGATACTGATATTATCAGACTTGAAACCCTGTTCTCAGCCGACAAATTATATTGAAAAAAGGTCAGACCCCCAAACGAGAGATTTATAATTCGAATCTCATGTCTTCTGGGATCCGAGATAGTCGTTGTGGTGTTCGTTAATTTGTTTTATTCCAAGTAGATATTTTGATATATTTATTGTTGATTTTAGTTATTCACGAGGATGCTTTGAATTTTTTTAACGATGAAAATCATACTTGTGAATGGAGTTTTGATTTAAAATTATTAGCTGTTTGGTGGTTGGATGCATACGTTTTTCTCGTCGTTATTACGTTGATAATATGTCAACAACACACATCAAATGATTTCAATAAAATTATAATAATTCCAACAATCATGGTGAAAATATCTGCATTCACTATGTAACTTACGAGGGGGAAACCGCTGACAAAACTGTGTACACCAGAATTCCAACTTAACCGGAATTTCATTGGAATTCAATAGGAATTCATTAGAAATTCAATAGGAATTCATTAGGAATTCTTTTGAAATTCTATTGGAATTCTATATTCTTGTACACTAGAATTCCTAGCGGCTTACCCCTCGGTTAAAACCAACTATTTGGAGCTGTATACAAATACATGATTGTCCGATAGGTGTCATACTCTAACATCAATAGGAATTATCAATAATTCATTAGGAATTCCATGGAATTCAATAGGAATTCCATGTAATTCAATAGGAATTCCACGGAATTCCAGGAATTCAATAGGAATTCCGGGAATTCAATAGGAATTCAATAGGAATTATTTCGAAATTCTATTGGAATTCTATATTCTTGTACACCAGAGTTCCTAGCGGTTTACCCCTCGGTTAAAACCAACTATTGGAACTGTATACATGATTGTCCGATAGGTGTCACATTCTAACATCAATAGGAATGATCAATAATTCATAAGGAATTCCATGGAATTCAATAGGAATTCCACGGAATTCCAGGAATTCAATAGGAATTCCAGGAATTTAATAGGAATTCCTCGGAATTCAATAGGAATTACTCGGAATTCAATAGGAATTCCATGGAATTCTACTTTCTTGTACACCTAGCGGTTTACCCCTCGGTAACTCATAAATGAACTTTACATGCTTCTAGTTAATGAAAAAAATTCAATACAACCCGTGATTATTTTCCTGTTTCATCAACCCCTCCTCTTTGGTCAGGCTGAGAGTATAAATGTGGTTAATTTTTTTACCTCTGTGAAAGTTAATTGACCTGCCAAACAAGTTGTAGCCCTATTTGAAGGGATATCAATTTTTTTAACCGCATCCATTCTGGGAATTTGTATCGTATTCGATTACAATCCATACCGAGCAACTAGTTGTGAAGTTGTGAATGAACTCGTTGAACCATGATTTAATTCATGCATAGTTCAGTATTTTTGCTGATTTTTATTCCACAATATTTCTTTTGAGGTAAACACCAATAAATTCGCGCAAATATTGACTTGTAGAATAACTTTCGATTTGATTCTCGTAGAATATTGTACATAATTCGAAATGATGAAACGAATAGTGCAAACAATTACGTAACATTTTCAATCATTATAGCAGTAGTGAAAAAGGTATAATTTATACTTGAAAGTTTGTCGCTGATGATGTAAAAAACTATTCCTACTTGCTATGATTCATTTCTGAGCTTCGTTCACAAACCCATCAGAATTCGTTTTGAGGGTAGCTGAAAATTTGGCTGAATTGGTACTACATTCAAATTAATTTCTTCAAATGCACTATATCATATATCTTGAAAAGTTTCTTAATATTTTCGTTTGTTCATTTAAATAGATCGACTGGGCATAGATCATTTCGACAGTTCAAAATTTTGTGAAATAAAAAATTGATTTGAAAAGTTTTGACTTCTTCTTCTCTAATTCTTAGTTCAACTCCAAAAAAATAAAATATTTAACATTAATTCGGAGACGATATAATTTTTTGAAAAAAATTAAATCGCCAAATGTCGTGATATTAACTAATATCAAGTAAGTTTTTGTCAAATAAAGTCTTAAAGAAAATATTTTATATTTTGATATTTAATAAACTCAAAATTTTCCCTCAATTTCAAAGGGCAGTAACTTAAAAGGGAAGGGCCTTGGGACAAAAAATTATATGAAATGCCCCCATTAATTTTTGCTGAAGAACTCTTCCTTAAAAATTTAGATATAGATCCAGTTTTACAGCAATATTCTGTGATTGCGAATTAATAAAAAACAATTTATAGAAATGAGAATAGAACAGCTAACATTCACAAAATATACTTCGACGTGGGGGGATTTTGAAGTGCTTTTGGTGGGTTCCGCAAAATTGGGAGCATGAAAATTTTTTCATGCCATTTCAATTTCAAATGAAGTTGTAGCAGTGTTTGGTGTATATTCCTTAGCATGTGATGTATAATTAAAATTTGTTCCCGGTACTTTCTCGTGTAGGAAGACGTTCAGTATCTCATTTCTCCCTTTTTGTCTGTCACCCGATATCAAAGGAACAGTAGCGATTTTTTTGACAATGTCATCACTCATCCCAATCCCTTTCGATTTCTTATACAAATTCAGTCCCATTGTATATATCGGCATCATTCTTATTCATATATGGAGTGTTTAAATAAAAATACGAGCGACTCAAGAAGGGGTTCGATTGTCGAGGGAACGCAGTACGACCATGCCTACAGTATTTAATCCTCATCTTTTATTGCTTCACCATTCAGACCAAAATACTTTTACGTTCTTTTATAAGACATTTGATTTGTTGTTTTTCGTTTAACGGTGGTTCCTCATTCATGAACCTTCATTTGAATTATTCAAGACAAAGAAATGAAGCGGCAACAGGAGTTGATCAGCAAACTCTGTGCCATTTTTTAGAAGTTTGCCCGACTGACTGATTAATATCATTTGGCTTTTGTTACATTCTCATTAGATATACGTCCTACTCCAATTCTACTCCGAAAATAAACTAGTTGGAATAGCACTGAGGTCGGGAGTTTGGCGCGCTTGTTAAAATGTATAGCCAGAGCGGTCACCCATCCAGGTACTGACCTCGCCCAAGGTACCTTAACTCCCATGAAAAGAATAATATATTCACAATACTTCCAGAAATATAGATCCGATCGAGTTCAAATCTAGAACTTGGAAACGAGGTTTTGAAGGCTCTGGCAAAATTTCAGCGATATCTGAACTGTGATATAAGTCAAAAATATGGAGAAAGTTCTATGAAATCATTGAAATCGTGAATCTTCTATGAATGGTGCAGGTTAATATTTAATTCAATCTTAGCATGTGTTCTAGGAATTTAACCAATCAGTTATCATATTCCATATACTGAATTCCGAAGATATTCCTTCCAATTCATTAGAAAACGTCCAATATACGCTATTTCATGCATTTTGGGCCAGTTTTGCAATTAGATATCGATTTCGAATCAATTGTACAAATAACTCAGTATAGAAAAAAAAATCTCTAATCATTTCATCAAAATACGTCCAATATACCTTATTTGATTCCCTTTGAGTGACGAATGGTTTTAAATATTGATATAACTGCATCTTTTAGACTTTTATCCAACCTCCTCTGACACTGACATTTGAGAATTATGAAAATAATTTTTTCGTTTGATTCGGTAAATAATTGTAAATCTATAAAATTTTTAAATATTACAAGTTACTTAATATTATTAAATGGTTTATTTCTAGGTTTTCTCTCCCAAACTCTGAAAAATATCTATAAAATAAAAAAATAATTATTTTGTGATTTGCTTCTGCGTAAGAAACACAAGATATTGTCAGAAGCAATCAATCGAATAATGTTACCTAACAAACAGCAACGAAACAACATCAACGAAGAAACAACTATTCCGTAACATTTCGGAGTCTATATCAGACTCCTTCGTCAGACACTTAACGAAAATCTTATTATTTTGTTGATAGTTATTCTGAAATTCGAGAATTGTCACATTTATCATATCTGGATAAAAATATCGTTTAACATTAAAATGTAAATATAGGGGTCCAAATCCTTATTATAAGCCCATAAATACCATATTTAACTTTAATGTCTCAACTCGTGATAGGTATTCAATATCGATTCAAAATAATCTTCCAAACAAATTGCTTATAAAAATGACATGACCTCAGACATGACAGTCCTAATTCTATCATCCTGACATTCGTTCGACTCTGCGTCAGGAATCATAAACCGTCCACATGTTTGTTGGTCGAGTTTACCCATACCTCCAACAATATAGATCCATTTGAGTTTAAATCTAAAACTTTGCTTTAAAATAAGGTTCTGAAGGCATCTCAACAAGTCGTAGTTTTTTATCTATATGTCTATATTCTTTTGAACTTTGAGCATTACATTTCTTCATCTAACAATAAAGCATGTGTATGAGAAATACTGCTGGATTATGCATTATAAAAATATGTGTGATAAATCAAAGAGGATGACTGAGTCAATAATTAGATCCTACTCGATTCCTGGGATGCTTGTTATAAGCAAGTGATTAGAAATTTCTTCGAAACTTGATGTTTTAGTTAACTGTTTCAAATTTATTGTGAACATTCATCATTCCGCAGTATCCGCAGAATGAATTTTAAAATCCGAGCTAGAAGTTTGTTATGGTGAAAGTCCGCAGTGACATCCAATTCGGTGTTAGTAAACGTCTAGTTATTTTTATTATGTCTAAAAGAACATACCAGCCGTTCCTTATAACAACTAGAAAGTTCAATTGCGGCCGAGCAATTCAACGCTACTATTGAAGAAATTGGCACCTGAATCATTTAACAAAGATTAATACCAACATGTGCAAGAATAACATTGTACAAGTTTCGAATACCGAATGGTCTTGGATAATATGTGCAGTACTTATTTTTCATTGCTTCGTACGTAGCTGCGTTTTTCCGTCATCGACCATTCTTCCGATGCTCATCAAGGCGAAGGTATCGTTTCGATTATATTACTGTTATTTTCAAACTGTTTCGAGATTTGAAAATATAGAACATTGACTGCAGCTTTCGGTGATTCTTCTTTGAAACATAATTTTAATTCTAAATACCTAGAAGTTAAACTAGAACAAGGCCGATTTGGATGACTTGCGTCTGAAGTTGAAACCAAAGAATAATATTCTGCAGAAATTTGGTACTTTATGGTGTGCTGATGCAGCTACTCTTATGTATGGCAGCCTTATCCTTGTTTTTTTCTGTAGCTGAATATTGTTGTCCCGTCTGGTTTAACAGTGTAAACATTGACATTCACATTGATGTACAGCTGAATTCATCTATGAGGATCATCACTGAAACTATTAGATCTACACTATCCATTGGTTACCAGTTCTTTCAAACATTGTCCCGCCCCACATTCGCAGACAGACTGCTGTTTTTACTTCTTGGAATACATTTCATTCTTCTCCGAATTAATTTCCAAATCTCCCCTTCAATCCAGATAATAAGATTCCCAGATTGAAGTCCCGTAGTCCTTGATGGTCTAACTATTTTCTCAATTCGAATAAAAGTGACAAGGAAATATGGCAGTCTGAATGGATTTCTTGCGATATTTTCAACAAAGATTTAATTTCTGATCCTCCGAATAGAGTTCCGGGGTTTGATCTTCTCAGGAAAATATGGTCTATTCTGAATCGTTAAAGAACTGGTCATGGTCATTCCAACAGCAAGCTCTTCAGATGAAACTCAGTTGAGAGCCCTAGTTGTGACTGCGGGGAAGCAGAGGAAACAAAAGATCATTCGGTTAATATAATATATTTGATAAAACAAGGAATACTCCATTTTTAATTTGATCGTTTTCTCCTTCTATTTTTTCCTTCTTCAGGTTGAATTTCGGGTACCTTTGAGAAACCTCTCTGCTTGTTTAAGAAATATTGAAGAAGGAGATGCAATATTTAATAATTCAGCTCATTTTGTTAACAATTTCAATTTTTACAAATCACAACACTAACGGAGAGACAAAGTTTATTTGCTGAGGTTTCTTCATTGAATGTTATAAAATGAGAAATTAAAAATATTTCACTACTTTTATGGATTCACCCCTGAGCGTTGAAATCCCGATTCAAGATGTAAACCACGTTACCGTAACTTTTTCTCGTTTGCCCTCAATGTCATAGATAATTTGTACGATCACACTGACTTTTATTCACAAGATATCTATATCTTATCTCTTAATTATCTATAATTCGTGTTCCTCGATTGAATGATATACCAAAGCCTGGTACACAGTTTTATAATGACGCCTTAAAAAAACGACCGGAGCAATAGATATGAAGTCTATGATCCCATGAGTTGTTCTGTGAAAGTTATCTACTATTTTATATGAGTATTCTGTCAGGAATCACATCACATCTCAAATATTCGATATGATCTTCTTGGAAATGAATAGATATTTATGGAGTTTAGTTGAAATTCAGTGTTTCAATAGTGGAATATTATTTAATGCTACATTATAAGAATTGAGTGAGTAAATAAGTTTTCTCAAACAATTTCATTGAATTTCAAGCCTCAGATGATTAGGTGTTACTGTTGTTCTACAATAGATTTCAGTAACAATTTTCTATGTTGAACGGATAAACAAAGTGTAGGAGTGAGTGCATTAGCACATTATAAAATCTTTAAACGCTTGTAACCTCAACTTAATTGTAAATTTTGAGAATCCATTACTCGTATCGGCTGAAATTTTATGTTCCCAGCGGAATGTAAAAAAAGTTGAAACTTGTTGTCAGAAGTTGACAGGAATTTTGCCGAATGCAGCCCTATGTCGGTTACTTTACAACAGAGTTATGTGGAATAGAACAGTCACGTGCTGGCGGTGTTTGGCGCGTGTACACGGCATTGTGAAGGTGACCTGGTACGGGGCGACCAGATCACGATTCTGCGGTACGTACGGTCTAGCTAGATTATAACGCTAGATAAACACCAGACTAGTCGGATGCAACGTTGCAAACGTCAGTTGCCTTATTGAAGCATCAATCTGTAATACGAAATTGAACCTGATTCATTTTTGCCGCGTCTAGTAGCAAGCTTTGGACTTCCACTACCATACTACTACTTCTCACCGATATTTCGATATGGTGGAACGATTCACTTTACGGTATCATTATGCTGTTATGCAGCACTTTCTGGTATCTAACGTTCAACCTACTATTTTTTTTAATCTACAACAGCAATTCGACAAAATCCTCATACGAAGTAAAAAACATTGAATGGTTTCTTTCTGGGTTTTCTCTCCCAAACTCTGAAGATTTTTTCGTTAAGCGTCTGAAGAAGGAGTCTGATATAGACTCCGAAACGTTACGATATAGTTGTTTCTTCGTTGATGTTGTTTCGTTGTTATTTGTTAGGCAACATTGTTCGATTGATTGCTTCTGACAAATATCTGGTGTTTCTTACGCAGAAGCAAATCACAAAATAATAATTTTTTATTTTATAGATATTTTTCAGAGTTTGGGAGAGAAAACCCAGAAAGAAACCGTTCAATGATGAATATACCTCCCACAGTATCCTTTAATGATTACTTGAAGTAAAAAACGTCTTTGTATAATTTGTATTGTGTATATAGGGGTCCGCGAATAACGGTATATATTTTAATGGAATAGGAATTTCAACTCAACTTCAACTTAAGTTTGACCTCAGATTCCTCATCAGTAAGTCGAAAATGAACGTTTTGAGACCATTTTCGGATTAAAAATCGAAAATTACAGATATTTGGGCAAATTGACAGGGAAACAAGTGCGCCAAAAATGAACGGTGTGCAGTTCTATTGAACATTTTTATTCGAAGGGCAAATCAATGCATAATCAGATGATATTGATCAAGAATTGATATTTCATGTACATGAGACCCTAAATTAAAAATTAATATTACTGAGTCCTGGTATGTACTTTTTCGATATCGTGGAAAATTTGAAAAGAATGTGTTCGACGGTTCGGAAGTTATGGCTAACCAAAGGTTCAGCCTGATCAATAAATCACACTGTATTTAATAAACGAAGAGCCTTAGCCCATATTCGCTGGCACCTCATCAAACTATGTGCTGTTATCCGTGGACCCCCTGTATACATTTAAAAGGTCTTCTTAATTGGAAGCATCATGATGTTTTCACCTTCCAGGACAGATGAAATACTTTCTTCTTCGTTTCTGTTCTTTAAACTTCGACTTTTTCATATTTGGTGTTCTTTCTCGCAGCCCTTCTGGTCTTGTGCACGTGATATTATTGTAGTTATGTGAAGTGCGAAAATCATTATTTGTTTGGTAGGAGCGCATTTTCAAGCACAAAAATTTGCTCCAATTTCGTGAGAATTGTCAGTTCACATCTATTCCATGATGGTCAGTTCCTATAGGACGTAAAACTTTACTGGTCGCATTATTTCAACCGTCTGGACATTGTTCCCTATTCTTCCCTACACCAGGTACCGTTTTGAGAGAAAAATTGGTCTATAAACTAGTTTTCAAGTTGTTAATAGGGTTACCGTAAAACCACTGTTATCAATCTTGAAAGGGTGCTACCTAATATCTGAGGGGTTCAATTATGTTGACAAAAATCTTATACGATAGTAACCAAAAATAAGGGGCAGTAGCGCTAAGCAATTTGGTGCTTGCAACTATTTGGTCGCTATATATAGACTTACATCTTTCTGAAAAGATAACATGTGTTCATGAATAATCATTGAGATTTGATAGTTGAATCATAGATATGAATGAAAGGTATTTCAAGTCCAAACTTGTTTTACGATATCTATCTGCACCTAGTAGAATTGCTCTGGGAATTTTTTTAAAAAACAACGCAACAAAAATTCAACGTCTGAGGAACACTATTAGCAGTGATGACAAATATTTTTCAATATAGAATAATAATAATAAAGGTTTATATTCAGCGAAATATATATAGGTACATATAATGTTGAATATGAGGACCATAAGATGAGTTCGATGAACCATTAAAAAAAAAATTTACTGCACCTCGATACAAATTATTATTTGAATTGATTGTAGCTTACTGAGGTATGAATAATATGTCCTCGCAAATGTCTGATATATTTATTAATCATAACAAAACAACACAATAACACGAGACATGCCCCTAACGTGTGTTTATGAAAATTATAGACTATGGACATCGAACAGTTCTTTTGGACTTAAGAAACTATATATATATAAGAATTATGATTTTAAGAGTCTATTGTTTAATATATATATAAAAAAAAATATAGATATATATATATATATAGGTGGTGTTTGTTTAGGGATAATAGACTGGGTTTTCAGTAGTGAAGTATATACTCTTTTTGTTTTCTTGCCAAGCTTTCGAATAATTTTTATTCTTCTTCAGGGCTTACTATTTTGTAGTAAGCCCTGAAGAAGAATAAAAATTATTCGAAAGCTTGGCAAGAAAACAAAAAGAGTATATACTTCACTACTGAAAACCCAGTCTATTATCCCTAAACAAACACCACCTATTAAAATAGAACCGACTGTAAACAAACAATAAGATTATATATATATATATATATATCATCACTACTGAGAATTTTTCCATTTAGCGATCTTCAAGTTATCTTGATCAACTTGGTATTTCATGACTCAGCACATTCAATGAAATTAGAGTTAATACCTTCAAATAAGTTTTCGAAAAATAATGGTGTGTAAGATATGGCGACTTGTGTGTATTCGATCTACGGTAGCGAACGCTTAATCGACAGTGGCAGTTCCGTTGCGCTGTATACGATGGCTAATTGTGTATGAATCACGTGTCGCAAGTGTATAGAATCCCAATCCGCTCATTCTCTTGTCAACCAGACCCCTCTACATGCCAAATGACGTAATTTGTTTGTTACAGAGCGAGTTCCCAAGCTGGTAGCATCTTAACATCGCAACTGAAAGCAACCAATGGTTTAGTTAGTGGGACGGGCTTAGAACTACCGACCACGCCTATGAGTACCGGGAGTCAACTTAGTTCACAAGAATTGCAAGGTTTATTCCTCAACAATCAACACATCTATGCACAACCATCGCCTACCGGTCAGAATCTCCAAATTGTCAAGCGCGAACCCGAGGATCTCAGCCATCACCGAAAACTTGACAGTAGCTCTCCCGGCTCAGCTAGTCTGGACAGTTCGATAATTGTGACCAAGCAACAACGCCATAAGGTGATTAGTGTAGTGATTTTTCGTTTTTTTTTTGTGTTGCCTCAGCACTCCATTCTTGACCACACGTAATACTTCAGAAAATGCATCTAATTAACCACCATGTCATTCGAGGAATTCTTGAATATCTGAAATATATTGTGTGGTTCATAAGAGTGCAACAGTTTTCCAGTGTAGTGATTATAATTGTGTGTTCATTTCGGAATTACGCGATCCAATGTGGAATATGATTTTTGACATCTGTCAATTCAATGGTAGAATTTCTTGAATTTTAATGGATAACTCGAACAGGTATGCTTGTAAACTTTGATGATGATTATGATATCATAATCATCATGGAAATTGAAATTTCATAATGAAAAGTTGACACACCTGATGTAAAGGTACTCGTGAATTCCGAAATGATCACGCAAAGGATAATTTTGAGTAGATTTTGAATGCCCGTTGGCCCTTAGTTGCTCGGTGTTTTGACTGCAGTGATATCATACCTCGATTATGGGTGGTGGTGATAGTAGTACTATTTGGAAGAGGAACGATAATTTACCTTGGACGTTCTTTCCTTGAATCCAAATATGTTTCAGTAGTTGCATGAATTAGAACCTTATTGAGATCTTCAGTAGAAGTAGACCCAAAAACAATGCTCAACTACCATATAATATGAACTATGAAGTTGAAACTGAACTGACATTATGCCAGTTTCCCTTACTATAACCTGAAAATAACTTGGTCCTCTTGACCGATGAACAGGTCAAATTCCTGAAGAATGAGAATGAAATGAATATTTCTTCAAAAAAATTTTAAAAGCACCGACGTGAGGTCAACGTGGCGCGCTTGTTCAAATTCAAAGCCATAGTGGTCACCCATCCAGGTATTGAAATCGCCCAACGCTGCTGGGCTTCAAGGAAAACATAATATTTCCAACAATATAGATCCGATCGAGTTCAAATGTAGAATTTGGCTGTAGAATACGGGTTCGATAGCTCTTGCAAAAATAAGTTAGTTATATACAGAATTATTTTTGATAATTTTCGTGAAATTTTCTGGTCACAAGATACTCACGAAATGCATAAGTCTTCGTGCCCGTATTTTTCAAACTACCGAGTTTCAATTCGATCAGATCAGTTTTCGAGTTATTGGGAAAAACAACATTTCGGATGACTATAACTCCGAAACCACTTGGCAGATTTTCTCAACTAACGAACTTGACCTAGATATTTATGCCCCAAACGTACGTTGCAAATTTCAACTCTCTAAGGGCCGGTTTCTGAGGAATACAACATGTGGTTTATCTTCTGTTTATCTGTCCAATTCGATGGAATTCAGTAGATAAACTGAAGATAAACTCCATTCAAATGCGTCAGGAACCGGCCATAACTAATTTCGTTCGAGAGTTATCAAGCTTATGGACGGAAAGAATTATGTTTGATTCTTCATAAGTGAATCGAAATTATTTTGAAAATTACAGACATTTGGGTAAACTGATTTGCCAGGAGAGCAAGCAGGCCAAAAATCCTTGAGCTTTAGGGTAGTTGATCATTGTGTTTGGTTATTTGCCTTGGTAGAGAGTGAGAAGGCGTAGTAGGCTGTGTGGTAGCACCAGGGCCAACGATTCGATAAAGCAGATGGATAACTGGTTGGTGCTTATAGGTCGTGTTGGTATCATCGACAGGAGGTCACCAAGGAGATGTAATAGTGGACGTGAATTCGATCAAAGACGAGACTCATCGCGGTCTCAGTTCGCCTCAGCACGGTTCTCGTTCGGTGAACGGTACCCCTACTTCGACCCATAGTAGCCTTTTGGCAGACGGTTCCAGTACGGGGCCCATAGAATTCATACATTCGGATGGCCTCAAGCCGGCTATGTATACCACGCAGATTTTCGCGCCCATGAACGCTACCCACAGCGGCAGTGGAACACCGTCTCCCATTCCTTACTCAGAACACACGGGTCAATACAGTCAGAGTATCGTTGGTACATCAGGTTCTTACGGTGTCCCTCGACCCCCAAGTTCAACCGCGTTCTCGTCTTCAGACCCATATTACCGTTACAACGATTACACCACTGTCACCTCCGGTGCGGTCACCCCGGAACCTATCTATTCGTCTCAGCTGAGGCAGGCTCAGCTCGGTTATGCGGATGATACCTCAGGGGGTGCAACTCCTAGTTTTATCGAACGTTACGTTAGACAATCTTACCATGGAAAGAGTGTTATCGCTGCCACAGCTGCTGGACTGACCGTTGACCTTCCAAGCCCCGACAGTGGTATCGGTCAAGACGCTGTTACACCACGTGATCAAAACAACATACATCAGGTGAGACACTACCTAAACATCCCCGCCACCCTTCCTCCAAGCTATCACTGCAATTTAAGGGCAAACGGGAATCACAAATATAGCGAGATTTGCTCAACTAATTTGCAACTTTCGAATAAAAGCATTGCTGAAACTTCACTTCGAGTACCTTCTGCCCTGCAAATAGCGATTACCTCAAATCCGATTAACCAATTGAAATGAACTCGTGCTTGTTACAGTCCTTCGACTACACTGATTTGTGCCAAACTAATTCCTCCCTTTTGGACCCATTGTCTCTTTCGCAACGTAGCAGTAACTCGAATTCACCTGGAAATCAAGCAACAAGCCGCAGTAGGCCCTGGCACGACTTCGGAAGGCAAAACGATGCCGACAAAATACAGATTCCCAAAGTGTAAGTATGATCGATTGAGTTTTGTCTGGGGATTATTGTGTTGTAAAAGCTGCGTGTGTGCGATAAATGGGCGAATTGGTGCGAATATGTCACCTTGTTCGAATTGTCTAAATTCCAGCTACCGGTGCTTGCAAACATGGCATCAAGCGGAATTGAAATTGTTCCGCTGACCTCGGGTGTAAGTTTACCATTGCTGTGAACTAGTCAAACCCGATCCAACTCATAAATGAATCTGAAATCTGGGCCTTCAAGATTATACAGGGTGTCCCAGAAGTCGACGTCAAGCCGGAAGCGGGTGACACTACAAGTCATGATAATTATCAGAAAAATATTTTTAAAAAAATAGGTGATGTAATTTCAAAATTATTTAGATTTAAAGAAAATCGACAAAATGTATACTTTGTGATGGTTATTCAATTCCCATTTCTACAAATCTTACTTTTTTGCCAATTTTATTTTTGTTATGTCACCCTGAATAATGCGTCTGTATATTATCGCCCAAAACTTCATGACTTTTGCCCCCGTTTGGAGCAAAATGTTACTTTTTGCCCCACTAAATATTCAAAGCTCATATTTCGTCCTAATTCAACTGCCTGTACTGGAAAAAAAAGTACTACGCTAGTTCAGCGAGTAACTGTAAAAGTTGGCGCTTCCAATGAGGATTCGAAAATGGTATAACAATTGCTAGTAATTCTGCAAGTTTTTTGGCTAGAATTTTTCTGCTGAGAAATCCATTTACGAAGCAATTTTTCCTACTAACTCTAAATTATTCTGGTGCACTAAAGGTGGTTACTTTGAGTTCTTTATTTGAAACATATGAAGAGCGTTGGATTTTATCAAATGATGATTCGAAGACACCGGGAGGATCCACGATTCTTGGAGAATGTTTTATGGTCCGATTAGGTTTACTCAAGACCTATCGAAAATGTATCGGAGCTACGGCGAAGAATAATGAAAGCCGTTCATCATGTGTTTCTTTTTGGTTATTTTCTTTTTTGTTTCAATTATTTGTTTCTCATGAATACTGTTAATCACAAAGTGACTTAGGTTTAAGCTTTTTACATTTAAAATGTATATTTTTTTGAGCCCCTGTAAGTATAAGCCTTGGCTCTTATGAATTGGATAATAATCATGTCAATAACGGAGAATTAGCCAATCTGATACTCCTATCTTTTTTACGACGATGTCGAACGTGTATTGTGGCTGAAGGGAGACAATTTGAACATTTCTTTAAAATTTATGTTGTTGTAATGTTTATTAAAAAAGTTTTCTGAATCAGAAAATTCAATTATGAAAATAAAACAGAAAAAAAAAAAGATTCAGACTACCTGGAAACAGTAGAAGAGCGACTTTCATCTGGCGTCATTAGCTGCATCGCTCAAACATCGTAGAATTATTAGTTTTCTCTGTAATTCAACCAGAAATCTTACAGTAACGGCCTGAATTAAAGGCGTGGGTACACCAGAATCAATTCAAGTTTTTAGGAAATATTGGTTCGAAAATGGATTTCTCAGCAGAAAAAATTCTAGCCGAAGAACTTGCAGAATTACTAGCATTTTTTATACCATTTTGGAATCCTCATTAAATGCGCCAACTTTTACAGTTATTTGCCGAGCTAGTGTAGTAAATTTTTTTTGCAGTATACCGGCAGTTGAAATTGGACGAAATATGAGCTTTGAATATTTAGTGGTGCAAAAAGTAACATTTTGCTCCAAACGGGGACAAAAGCCATGAAGTTTTAGGCAGTAATATACAGACGCATTATTCAGGATGACATAAAAAAAATAAAATTGGCAAAAAATTAAGATTTGTAGAAATGGGAATTGAATAACCATCACAAAGTATAGATTTTGTCGATTTTCTTTAAATGCCTATGATTTTGAAATTACATCACCATGACTTGTAATATCACTCGCTTCCGGCTTGACGTCGACTTCTGGGACATCCTGTATATAAAGTGGGCGTCAAAAGTATGGAATAATGGATTTATTTTCTCCCGTTTCAGGAATAGCGAGAATTGGTTTGATAGGTCAAAGTATTTTATTTTTTAGAAACATGTTCCGTAATTCTTATGGTTCAACCAATGGATTCCCATAGTAAAACTGCATCTTGAGAAAAACTTATTTTGAAATCTGTAATGTAAAAAAAATTTTTTTTTTGTTACTTTTGCCCAATAACGAACTTAGCCGAAATATTTATGTCCCAAACCTATTCTGAAAATTTCAACTGTCTAGCTCATTCCGTTCGAGAGTTATCGTGTTAACGGCCGGCCGGACAGAATCGATTTCGACCACGTATTCTTGATCATTGAGTCGATCCAAATCGTTTAAGACCATTTTCAGCTAAAAATTCGAAAATTACAGACATTTGGGCAAATTGATAAGCATGCACTCTGTTCCGAGGAACAAGAGCGCCAAAAATGGTAGGCGTTTATCGGCATCAGACAGGATAGAAATTCTGATAATCAGGGGTTGTAGAGATAGAACACGTACCCATGAGGAAGATTGTGATTATTTCAATGAAAAATATCCTAATCCTGCACCTGTAACTCAGGGTACTATTAGTAAAATACAGGAAGTATGAGAAGTTCGGATACGTGAAGAATCATCCAAAAATAGGTCGACTGGCATTTCCAGAGATCTAGAATTGAATATTTTATTAGAGTTTGGGCATTGATCTTCGAAAACTATAACGGCAGATAACAATATATCGCAAATATTGGTTTTGAGAAAATAAAATTTTAAGAAGCGAATGACCATCAATTTGAACACCTACTTTGATAATTTTTGTAAGTTGACACCTTCAGGAATAGTTTCCACAGTAAAAATGTCTTAATTTGGCGAAATTTTCACATCTTTTCCAAATTTAAAAAAATAATATCTCTAGATATTATGCATAACTTAATTCAGAATTTCAATATCCATCCATGGCAAAACAAAATAGGGGCTTGTAATCCAAAAAAATACCGATGACGTCACTCGGTAACGGAAAATGGTAGCAATAAGATTTACGGAAAAATGTTCCTTCAAAGTTAAATGTATTTGACCTATCAAACCACTTGTCGCTATTCCTGAAAGATTGATTAGCAATAATTAGACAAAAAGTTGGGAAAACACTAACGTGAAGTCCGTATACTCTAGCGCGCTTGTTCAAATTCATAGCCAGAGTACTGAAATCGCCTTATTTTCCAGAAAAAAAATTGCATTTTCCCAATATTTCCATCAATATATATCCGATCGGAATAACTTGGCTGTAAAATAAGGTTTTTAAGGCTCTTGCAATATCTGACAGATAGTTCCTAAGGAACCTAATTTTTTCATAATTTTTTTCTAGATTTTCTAGTCATATGATCCTAACGAAACAGAGTTTCAATTCGATAAAATCACTCTTTTTTCGGCCAAATATTCAAAAATTATTTGGCATTTGACAAAATGATAAAATCCGTTCAGTGATGAATTTAAACTATTTTCTTAATACTAAAAAAATTCGAGGTCTAACACTGGCCTCCTCAATTCAATTGAATTGCTTATATCTCCATATAATATAAATATACATAGAAATGCATTAAAAAATGGAATAATTCCTCATTAATTATCAGTCTGTCATTAATATTCATACGACAAGGATCATTTCAACATAATTCAGAATTCTTAAAATGAATCATAATTGAAACAAATTTTGTGGACAGGTATACATAGACAGTGGAAGGAATTAGAATTATATACATATATTATATATGTATATAATCGAAAATTCAAATATCCCATGGCAATCTCCAATAACAACGGTATCGCATACATGGTAACATAGTAACATAAACATTTTTTTCAAACAGTTGTAGGTACTGATAGCGATGCATTTCAGACTAAGCCCTTGTTCCCCGCAATAATCTAATGAATTGTATCATCCCCTTGCATTTTGTTTGATAAGGTCCTTAAAGAACGGTTAAGGTCGTCTTTCAAGAAGGGAGATTCAAACCACCCAAATGATTTTCTCATGGAACAAGTAAACCGGTTTTATTTTACCGTTGATGAACTTTTAGTAACTCTCCATTGAAGGGATTTAAATAATACTTGTTTTTTCTCTTTATCGTACCCTAAAGCCATTCAATTTTTGAAACGAATCAAGGTCCCATAGTATATCTGAACGGTTTTCCTTTTTTAATCTCTAGAATGAAAAACAGCGCATCTAAATTTATTTATGTTCGCACATAAGCAGATATCGTATTCATCGAAATTGATTGACTTACACTAATCCGCCCTAAAAAAGCTACGGTATACAGATATACCTTGAATTTATTTTAATCGTAGGGTGATGATCATTCACCAAAAAAAATATTGTAGCTCCCAGTGGCTAGGTTTCAGATCTGGCCATGAAGCATTTCATACCGACTTAAAGTCTGTTGAAAATTAAAATAAATTCAAGGTATATTCCTAACTTTCTTGGAGCAGTTTATTTATAAATAATTAAAATTTCGTTCTTTGTGCATATAATAACTCGAAAGCGATATCTGATGGAGTTCTCTAGTTTTTGCTCATTTGATCCCCAACAACGATCATTTTATGGAGTAGAATCAAATTAGTTGAAATGTTAGACAAATTATAAGTTTGCGTTTTCATTCCAGATTTTCTCCTGTCGGATTCAAATATCACTTAGAAACTCCGATTTCCACATCACAAAGGCGTGAAGATGACAGGATTACTTACATCAACAAAGGCCAATTTTATGGTATAACTCTAGAATATATACCTGATCCAGACAAACAGCTCAAATCACAAACTGTAAAGGTGAGTGCTATTACCCCTTTATATGATTTTTTTTGCGCAGAAAATTGAGAAAGAAATCTGTAAAAATTTCAATATCTCGAGAAATATTAATTTGACATGGCGGAGAATTATCTATCCATATAATTAGTTGGCCAAAGGAGCAACTAGGTATATAGTTATTTTGACCAGGAGAGAAAACCAGGAGACAAAACTTATTTGCTTTCAAGACATGATGGAAAGAAAATCATCACTCGTGATATGTTGAATAATGTTGGAAGAATTTTTTATTTGAGGTTAGGATGTTGCCAAGGTCTTCGCGGTGAACACTATCAACATCTACTTCATTAACATTCATATTTTTTTGCAACATTTTGGTTTTTGATATTGTACCAAATCACTTGATTTAATTTTTTTCTAATTTGATTTTTGCAATAAGTATATACATGAAAGTGATAACATTTCTGAATATAGAATGATGAGGCCTTTCAAACGATGTATCACAAGCCCATACTTACCATATTTTCTGAGATGTTCAACTTTCCTCTTTTATTGATACGATCCCTACGAGATTTTTCATAGAACATATGATTTAACAATATCTGCGAAATAATTTGGCGTTTATGAACTTGACCTGTGCATTCTGACATCCATGATACCCCGAAAGTGGCAAGCCTCTAAGTAAAAGGTTTTCCAATAAGAGGTGTTATTTTGATATTCAAAGAAAAATGCCATTTTTCAATATAAATGATCGGATGTTTATTTCATTATAAAGAAGAAGCTATGCCGTTAATTGTGGAAAATAACATCATGCAAATGACCACCACGACCACGCTTACAGGACCATATCCTTTTAATTAAATTTTCCATAACCAAATCGCAAAGTGGCTGCCCTATGTCCTCGAAAGCCTCACGAATTCCATCTTTGAGGTCTTGAATCGACGCTGGGCTGTTGGCGTAGATCTTCTCTTTCACGTGGCCCCAAAGGAAGAAGTCGCAAGGTGTTAAATCACAAGATCTCGGTGGCCAATTGTGATCACCTCTTCGAGAGATAACACGGTCCGGAAACTTTTCCCGCAAAAGATCAATGGTTTCGTTGCTTGTGTGGCACGTAGCGCCGTCTTGCTGAAAGTAAACGTTGTCCAGATCAATACCATCCAATTCCGGCCATAAAAAATCATTAATCATCTCTCGATAGCGCAATCCATTCACCGTAACTGTTGCTCCAGCCTCATTTTCGAAAAAAGTAAGGTCCAATGACTCCGCCGGTCCATAAACCGCACCAAACAGTCACACGTTGAGGATTGAGAGGCTTTTCAACAATAACTCTTGGGTTTTCCCAGCCCCAGATGCAACAATTTTGCTTGTTGACGAAGCCACTGAGGTGGAAATGGGCCTCATCACTCAAGATGATTTTTTGATGGAATTCCGGATCATTTTCATGCATTTCAACGACCCAATCAGCAAGAACACGACGTTGTTGATGATCGACCGACTTGAGTTCTTGTGTTAACTGAACTTTATAAGCCTTAAGACCCAAATCTTTATGCAAAATACGGTGTAATGACGTATGTGGAATGCCTAATTCCAAAGAACGACGAGGAATGGACAAACCTGGGTTTTCTTCAACACTTTCGGCTACAGCAGCAATATTCTCTGCTGTTCTTGAGCGACGTGCACGGGTTTTATTCTTCACATAACTAACTTGTCCCAACAGCTCGAATTTTTTCACCAATTTCTTTATTGCGGTCCGACAAGGTGCTTCACGACGACCCAAAAATGTTCGAGTTTTACAAACCGTCTCTGCCAAATTTTCACCATTTTTATAGTGAATTTTAATAATTTTGATGCGTTCTTGAAGCGTGTATCGTTCCATTTTTATTAATGGCATAGTTTCTACTTGTCAAATGTCAAAAAATGACAGCTTCAAAAGTGACATCTACCGAAATAGCGGGCTATTCAAAATAACACCTCTTATTGGAAAACCCTTTAGTATGTTTTGAAATAGTGTTCACGACGGATTATTTATCTGTTAACCAAATGGAATCGTTTGGGGCCATTTTTGGCTGAAAATTCGAAAATTAGAGACATGTAACCGCCCCGACACAAGCGCGCAAATACCAATTTTCATCAACAAATAGACGAACTGTTTCCCAGAGCTAAGTGGGAAGTCGAACAATATTTGAAACCAGTGGATAGATAAAGCTGTGAACAGTTGGTCATGAAACATGACTTGGTTATGGAGTTGAAGGTTATTCCCACATATGAATTAATAATTCCACTCACCATAAGAGGCAGAAATGCTACACTTTCAAACGAATAAGTACCGTCGAAAAGAGAAGAAACTCAATGCAATTAATTTCTACATAAATAGATATAACGAGTAGAAATTTTTAAAAAGTCGCGATGGCAAAAAATGATTCCACATAGCTTAGGCTGGAAAAACTGCAGACATTGCTTCAAATTAATTGAGTTGGTTTCAAATGAACTGATTGGTATGGATAGGCTGTACGATGGTTGAACGGAAAACATAATAACTGGCATTCCTGTTTCCTCATACTTATTGGAAATTATTCGATATAACGTGTCTTTTACGTCTCGTTTTGTGCTATTTTTGGAATATTGATCATTTTTATCTCGAACAATCTGAAAAATTGTAGGTTTTGCCAAATCAGAAAAACTGAGTGATTGCGGTAAGTTCAGTTTTAGCAACACGCAGGCATAATGTCATCGCCACAAAAAAAATTGTTAGTGCTTCCATATCAGGAAATATGAATTACTTGGAAGCTCCAAATTGAACCCTGAAAAATTCTGTAATTCAAACTGGATCAGTGATTGTAGCTCGATTCTGCAATAGAGTTTTTCTTAATATCTCGCTTATTATGGGAACTTTGAAAGATATATACCTACGTAGAATCAATGGGTTGAATTGAGCATATAGAAATATCCGTTTTCAAAATTTACACTTCAAGGGAATGGATTGGGATGAAAAGGTAAGAGAATTATAACAGTAATACGGGGGATGGTCCTAGGGCAATACTCCATGATTGTAACCAGTGCAATGAATTCCCAACAAAAAAAAATTGGAAAAATTGGTTCGAGCACTGACGTGAAGTCAGGAGATCTTGCGCGTATGTTCGATTGTCTACTCACCTCTATTGGACACTCTACTACGAATTTAGCATCGATATACTCGTACACCGTTTTCTCAGCTTTTATAATATATGAATACATTTTATACTATTTTAATGACAGACTTCAGTACAACGAGAGAATCGTCTATGATTTCAGAATTTTTAATTCTCACATAATGTGATGTAATGTAATGTGAATGTATTCTATTGGAATTGAAATACGAAAAAACTTACGCCTCAAGTAACGCCGGGATACAATATTCTCGAAATTCTGCGAAAATTAGTGGGTCGGCATTCTACAAGTATCACAGAGTTTTAATTGGATCAGATTTTTATATTTTGAGTTATATAAAACAATTTGACCGATTATGCTAATTAACGAACTTGAATGTCACATTCGGATGCGCACCATACCCTGAAAATTGCATCGCTATCTCTTTCCGTTCTCAAGTTATCGTGAGATACATAATATTTTTTCGTAATTTTTTTAAAATTTTCTAGTGGTTGGGTCCTCTCAAAATTTCACACACGTCTTCATCTCGATATTCTACAACCAGTTACCAAGCTTCAATTCGATCGGGTCTGTATTTTTTCAGTTATCGAGAAAATAATATTCCAGATGGGTATAACTCCGAAACCGTTGGGCCGATTATGCCCAACAACTAACTTAACTCTCCCATTCGGATGCGCAACCTATCCTGAAAATTGCAAGTCCCTATCACTGTTCGTTCGAAAGTTATCGAGGCAACGGTCACCCATCCAGCTACCGAACTCACCCAAGGCTTCTTGGATCTCCAACAATATAGATCCAATCGTGTTGAAACTTGTAAGGACAAAATTTCAGCGATGTCGGGTGAATAGTTTCTGATATAAAGAATTTTTTTCAATGATCTTTTTAAAATGTTGTTGTAATACAATGATGTAACACTTTATGTATGGAAATTTATTGCAATAAACATTATTATTATTATTATTATTATTAATACGATCCTCCATGATGTAACACTTTATGTATGGAAATTTATTGCAATAAACATTATTATTATTATTATTATTATTATTATTATTATTAATACGATCCTCCATTTTTGCGTCGGCATTCTACAACTAATAACCATGTTTTAATTGGATCGGTTCCGTATTTTTCGAGTTATTGAGGATATAATAATCAAATTTCAGATGGGTATAACTCCAAAACCGCTTGGTCGATGTTGCCTATTAACAAACCCAAATGCACAACCTACCCTAAAAATGGCAAGTCGCTATCTATTTCCGTTCTCCGGTTATCGTGACATAAATAATTTTTTTTTAATTTTCTAGTGGCACGATTCTCACAAAATTTCACAAACTTCTTTGTATCAGTATTCAACAACTAGCTACCAAGTTTTAATGCGATCGGATCTGTATTGGTGGATGAAAATATTATTACTCGAAATCCGTTGGGCCAATTATGCCCATTAACGAACTTGTCCGTCGTATTTGGATGCGCCACCTACCCTGAAGATTTCGAGTCGCTATCTTTTTCCGTTCTCAAGTTATCGTGGCATCAGACGGCCGGGCAGAATCAAATTTCACCTCGAATTCTTCATCAGTGAGTTGAACCTAATCGTTTGAGACCATTCTCGGCAAAAAATTGTAAAATTACAGACATTTGGGCAAAATAAGAGCACGCTGTTCCCTAGGACATACGTGCAAAAAGAACAAAATCTGCCCATCCGTTTAATGAAACTTTTTGCTGCATCGCCAAAACTGTGTCGAAGCAATCAAACACCCTGTCGAAAATTAAAATTACTCTGTTATCATCTTTTGATCCACAGTATCATAGTTTTAATTACTTACTATCAATCAAGCGTTCGGATGAAGTCATTACTAAGGGAGCGAAACGGGTACGATCATCGACTTCGAACGAAGCGACAAAATGAGGATAATTTTTGTTCGAAGGTTTTGACTTAATTGAACGTCTAAATTGCATCGTTTGCGCAAATAATAATCATTTGCTCTTTAATAAGGTACGCAATCATAATAAAACAATTATACCTATCGATTGATTTTAATTACGTACTCTTGAACTTTTTATTGAGTGTGAAGACGAGATCTAGTTTTTATACAGTTTGGAAAGAGTCAGAACGAATAAGGGACTTACTAATTAGCCTCGGAGAATATTGCAAACGAGGATTATAATGGCCTATAAAAATGTATAACTTGGTTGAATTTGTTTTTTATTTCAATGAAATATACACATTTTTTTCCATAACATACAACAAACAATGTCAGGCCAATCTATAACCATTGATCTCATTACAGATATGTACTGCACAATGATTCATTCACCTGTAATTCATTATTTCCAAAGAGAAATCCAATGAAATCGAACACAACAGAACTATTATCTTTACCCTTCGGGTTTCAAGCAAGAAATAACTCAAAAAGCATTAAAAAATGCTTATTATTATTACACTTACCGTTTAATTGGTAAGAGGTATCCCTTCTAATCTATTGATGTGTAAATCATTACACTTGGTGTAAAATCCAAGTGTTAATCTGGGATGATCATCCCAGCTCTTAGTTTTATGATTTTGCAGATTCGTGGTAATAATGTGCTGGAAACAATAAATATATTCGTTCTTTGCACATTGCGTTAAAATGTGACAACTCTTATACATTACCAAGCTTGACGTTTCAGTATTGACCATTTATTTATTTATTTATTTAAATTAAAGTGTCTCGGCTACTAGGCCATTGACACAGGGTACAATGTTTGATTTTCCTATGTATTACAGATGTAGTTGTACTAAATTGATCACAAGATATGTAGATTTATACAGAAATATTGAAATGTACATGCATTGATTATATGTACTTGTATAATTGTCATTCTTTGAGGAACTTTAGTGCTGTTTCAATTTGAGTTGCTGAGCTGAGGATATCCTTTACATGTTCTTTGAGTCCTAATCGATTATTATTAGAACGGGGTCGTGAGGCTTGGTCCAGCCCTTCAGAACTACGATCGATAGATCTTTTATTCTATTACCCAACTTAACCAATCCTAAGGACATAGTCAATTGTCAATCGTGTTAACATACCTGATGACGTCCTTAGGAGCCTTGGCTATCACGTCGTGAGGTTTTGAAACTGGCTCACCCATATGTAAACTTCTCAGACTGGCTAGCTCTGGACATTTGCTAACTATGTGTTCGGCAGTTTTCTTTTCCGATCCACAGAGCCTGAATGTTTCGTCTGCTGACTTGCCCATGCGGTATAATTGGTATTTGTACAGACAGTTCCTGTTCGCACTCCCACCATTACCCGAAGCTCAGCTATTGGCAGCTGCAGGAGCTTCCTGGTATAGGAAGGTAGAAATCCACGAATATTTTTGCATATGCAAGTCCTGGAGTGTTTCTCGAAAGAGCTGTTCTGTTATTCAGCTCCCATTGTTCGACCGTTGCCCAGTAGTGGTCTTTTCCAAGCCCACAGAAGGGTTCTGGTCCAGTAGGTGTTACCTTGGAGGCACTTTTCGCAAGATCATCGGCCACAGTGCCCTGGTACCCATGGAAGAGGCACCTCATTGCCTCTAACCAGTTGCTTCATGGTATTCTGGCATTCCCAGGACAGTAGGGAACCTTGGATGGGTGATTCTAGGTCTCTCAGTGTGGCCTGACTGTCCGTTATGATATAGACGTTCCCCCTTCTTGAGGTTCCTTTTCAGACACTCTTGAGCACAACTGTAAAGCACGTAAGATAAAGGGTTCACAGTATTGACCATAGTCCTTCTGGGTCTGATCTCACTAGACCATTAGAGCTTTTGGGAAGGTCAGCAAAAGCCATGGAAGCAGTTATCAATTTCAAAATGGTTGGATACTTGGAGAGCAAATGTCATATCAGTGACAGACAATAGGATTTCCGCAAACACCGATCAACAGGTAACCTCCTCAACTATGTGACGCAAGTGAGGACAAGGACTATAGAGCGCTAGGGAGAATCGAGGAAAGTGGCTCAGGACATGTCCTAAACTTTCGTGAAGTGTTTCCTTCGTAGTATAATCTTCAACAGTTCAAGATAAGAGTAAACAGGACAGGAATTATCCGTTCGGGGCACCAACTAGGTGACATCAATTTCCCTTCCCTCGGGCGATCAAACAACAGCCAAAATAGAGACAAAGACAAAGAATGAATATAATTGGTACATTTTGAAGAGTGCTGAACCTCTGAATGAAATTTGTATTGAGTAATCATTAAAGGATACTGTGGGAGGTATACTCATTATTGAAAGGTTTTTTTTTGGGTTTTCTCTCCCAAACTCTGAAAAATGTCTATAAAATAAAAATTAATTATTTAGCGATTTGCTTCTGCGTAAGAAACACAAGATATTTGTCAGAAGCAATCAATTGAACAATGTTGCATAACAAACAACAACGAAACCACATCAACGAAGAAACAACTATATCGTAACGTTTCGGAGTCAGACGCTTAATGAAAATCTTTAGAATTATTTTGTTGATAGTTATTTTGTGAAATTCAAGAATTGTCACATTGACAGAATTTAAAAACCATAGCTAACATAGTTTTACTTCACATAGAAATTTCCAAGTTCCAACTCCTTTTCAATAAATTTAGCCAAATATGGTCAATACCAATTGAGCAATTTGCAAAATTGCATTCTCTGTTCAATAAAATACAAGTTGACTCCTTAAGTTTCCTTTTAATATAATCAGGTTCTGTCATTAGAATCTTTGTATTACTCCAATCCATCATGTGATCTCCTTGGATTGTACATACATGTTCTGCTATTTTTGATTTCTGTATGTATTCTCAAGTTATTCTTATGCTCTGACTTTCTTACTTCTAGTGGTATTGATGTTTCTCACACAGTTTTTTGATTTTTGTTTTTTATTTATGGGTTTTGTTTTCGTTAATAAAGACCTAAGATCATTTTGTGTTTTGAAGACGGTTCTTATATTGAACTTAGAACCGATTCTTCTAATTTTTTCAGAAAGGCCACGAACATAAGTGATCACATTCAACAGATTGGGTTGCTGTTCTTGTTGATTATTCTGTTGTACTTGTTGATTATTTTGTTGTTCTTGATTATTTGCTCTTCTATCTAAATACATGATTCATGTATTTATGAATTGCCTCGGATATCCATTTTCTTCAAGAAATTTTCTGATTAAAAGAATTTCATTATTTCGAATTTCAAGAGTAGATTAAATTAGGTTCGCTCTATCATAAAGTGTTTTAATAACACTTCTTTTCACACTAACCTGATGGTTTGAATAGAAATTAATTAATTAATTAATCAATTAATTTTTATTTTATAGATATTTTTCAGAGTTTGGGAGAGAAAACCAAAAAAAAAAACCTTTTAATAATGAAATTTGTATGTTTTGTATTTTGGTTCAGCTCATACAAAATGAGTTGATGATCAAGAAATCTTGATTCAAAAGTACGCGTTAGTTAAGTTTCGACCCCAGGTTGCACGTTTTACCCCGTTAAATATTAGAACATGCGTGACGTTGCTCCTGCTGTGCAATCACAAGTTTTTTCGCATGCTCGTTGAAACTACCTAAGTAATATATATTTGGCGTGGCCGAATGCTTAATAATTATAACAATTTAGTAAGATGTATCGTACTCGATGTAAATTTACATAGATACTTGAGGAGTAAGGAATACTGATTTATGCAAATGATCAGCAGGTACATCGTTTCTGTCTGTCGCCTTCGTCAACATAAAAATAAGTAGTTCGTTTCATTTTACTCACAGCGGAAGTTAATAAGTGTTATTGGATAAGGTGTGTGTTTCAGAATATACCGCGTAATCAGGTACATTGATTGCAGATTATTAGATTCGTCTTAGGGAAAATTATTCCATCTCGCCAGTGATCTGAACACCAATGTCTAGAATACAAATGTCCGAATTCGAAATGTAACAAGAACAATTTTGAAGTATTTTGAAAAAAAGAAAACAAAATGACCTTTATAAAATGCTCAAGCGTTAGTTAAAGGTTCAGGGTAGGTTTGGAGTCCAAATACACTGGTTGTATTCTATAATGAGCAGAATTCGCCGAGTGGTTTCGGAGTTACAGCCATCTGAAATTCTGCTTTCCCACCAACGCGAAGAATACTGAGCTGATCTAATTGAAGCTCGGTAATTAGTTGAAAAATACCGACACGAAGTGCAAAGTTTGGTGAGGATTGTATGGCTAGAAAATTAAAAAAAAAATCTGTATCTCAGAAACTATCCGTCAGATGTCGCTAAAATTTTGCGAAAACTTGCGAAACCTAATTTTTAGATTTAAACTCGAACTCGATATTGTTGGAGATATCGGCAAAATATCGAAATATTATTACAATTTCATAGAATTTTCGTGATATTTTTGCGCATATGTTCTGGAGAACATCGCATTATCATTTTGCCCAAATGTCTGTAATTTTCGAATTTTTTGCCGAAAATGGTCTCAAACGATTGAGTTCGACTACCTGATGAAGAATTCGAGGACAAATCTGATTCTGTCCGGCCGGCCGGCCGTCCGTTGCCACGATAACTTGAGAACGGAATGAGATAGCGACTTGAAATTTCAAGGTAGGTGGCGCATCCCAATACGACGGACAAGTTCGTTAATGGTTCGTAAATAATTTTATTTTCAACCAATATCCATCCGATCGAATTGAAACTTGGTGAATAGTTGTAGAATATGAACTTGAGCACGTTTGCGAAATTTTGTGAGAATCGCATCTCTAGAAAATTTTAAAAATTTTTTTTATTTATGTCACGATAACCTGAGAACGGAAAGCGATATCGACTTGAAATTTTCGGGTTAGGTTGTGCATCTGAATGCAACATTTGAATTTTTTTATGGGCATGATCGGCCAAACGGTTTCGGAGTTATAACCATCTGAAATTTGGTTGTTATTTCCTCAATGACTCGAAACATACAAAACCGATTAAATTCAAACGCAAACATTCTTACAAAATTTCGTGAGGATCGTATTACTAGAAAATTTTAAAAAAATCATTGAAAAAATTCTATATATCAGGAACTATTTGTCCGACATCGCTAAAATTTTGCGAGTGCCTTCAACTCTACTGCCAAGTTCCAAGTTTGAACACGTCCAATACAGGAGAATGGACAATAGAACATACGCGCAAAAGCTCCTGACATGATGTCAGTGCTTGACCAATTTTTGACTTATAGATCGGACAGTTCACATATCTCATTTATACTGTAATTGGCCAAACGGTTTACCTATCTGAAATGTGTTTGTTATTTCCTCAGTAAATAGATTTCATCGAAAATAAAAATTTTTCTTCAAAAATTGCATATTTCAGAAACTCTCTGTCAGATTCCTCTGAAATTTCGCACAAAACTTCAAGCCGCATTTAATTTTCTCAATATTTCCATCCAATTGAAATCTAAGTCTTTTGAAAAAAATTGGTTCAAGCCCTGTGGACAGAAGCTTTGGTTCAAAATTTAACAAATTATATCTTCGAAATTATTGGTAAAAGTTGGGAATTATATCTATGGATTCTTATGATAGAACTTCATAATAGCAGAAATTAAATTCAAACATCATAAAAGAATTCAACAAGAGTGCCAAAAATTATTAATCCAAAACCAATAGAGCAATTCTGCCCAACAACGAACTCATCCGAGATATTCGTTCCTCACTTCTATGATGAACGATATATTTTTTACTCAAATCAACTCTGAAAATTATCTTATATCAATTGAAACTTCTGAACTCAATATTATTAACTTACCATTACCATTCTCATCATCATATGGATTAACCATGGGCATAAAATATCAAAATTTGACATATCATGTCTCAGGAAAATAAGTTGAAATGTATCAACACAGATTATATTATAATAATTCAGAGATAGAAATAATAGAATAATTATCGCATTCTGTGAAAACACAGAAGTACGATTTATTATTGAAATTTTGAAAAATCATATCTCCGAAAGTATTTGCTGTTAGAGTTAAAAATAACATCAATGGATTTTTATGGTGAAACTACATCTTGAGAAAAACTTATTTTGAAGTTTGTAATGTAAAAAAAAAATAGTTTTTTTGTTACTCCGAAACCGTCTGACCGATTTTGCCCAATAACGAACTTAGCCGAGATATTTATCTCCCAAACCTATTCTGAAAATTTCAACTGTCTACCTCATTCCGTTCGAGAGTTATCGTGTTAACGACCGGCCAGACGGTCGGACAGAATCGATTTCGACCACGGATTCTTGATCAATGCGTCGAACCAAATCGTTTTAGACCATTTTCAGCCAAAAACTCGAAAATAACAGCCATTTGGGCAAATTGATAAGCACTCTGTTCCGAGGAACAAGAGCGCCAAAAAGACGTCTTGAAGGTTCATGCAGTATTTCGTGAGGATGTGTGAGGCCTGAATAAACGCGTGAAAAATAAAAAGATGTAGTAATCCTTGGAATCTTTCGGAATGCAGAATTTTCGTGATTTATTTATTTCTCATTTTGCCGGCATGTAAATAATATTCCTACAGATATCGTGAATGTACCTACATGATTTCAGTGCATTTCGTTCAGGCCCTAAGGACCAACGGATGCCGAAAGAAGCGGGCAACAATTAATAAACAGAAGACGGTCTAAACTTTCTATTAATTGATATAATTATAGGTAATCCACCGAACTGTAACTAATGATCAAGTAGGTAACATAATTGTAAATTGTCTTATTCCACTGCACGCATTTGTCATAGGTTAGTGCAGTGTCGTAGCTCCTGATGTCCATATGAGGTCATGTATGTGCTGACCACCTGTTTTTAGGAGAAGAATTCTTGGACGGTAATTGGTCGACGTCTACGTGAGCAGTTTCGCAGACCATTCTTCATATTTGAATGTTCAACCGCCTCACATACCAATCAGTTTCGATTCAAAATGTGCCTTCCATCAATTAATTTCAGCCGGTAACAATATACGGCTTTTTCCTCTGCGACGATTTCAAAAAAATTCAATCGTTATACCTATCTATTTTTGTTGAGATTAATTGAGGCAGAAACAATTCGCATTGTCACAAATTAAAGGAGAGAAAAATGCCAGTCTCATATACCAAATTGCCAACGGAAATGCAACGGATCATGTGGCATATAAGGAATAATCCGATCATTAAATAAACCAGAGGAATATCAATGGATCTCCAAACTTTTTCAAGAGAACAGGCGGCAACGGAATCAATATTTTTCACATAAATCTTCCTGATGGTTTGCTTTTTATGAATATTCCAGAATATACCTTGAAAATACACCCAATTATAATACATTCACATCAACTTCTTCATCAAATATCTTTAATATCCAACGCAAAGTTGAGTATATTAAACCAATTTGTGTTTTCTCTTCGGAAAACCCCAATTTCCTGCTGAAATATACAGGGTGTCCGGGGAATAACTGTACATACTCTTACCAGATATAGAGTTGGACTAGCTGATTACTGATTGACTATAAAAAATTCATTTCTGGATTACCCTAGAAAGCTACAGGGTGATTTTCCAACTTCATGGAAATACTTAGACCATCATAAAATCTAAACTTATTGACCGATATTATTGAAACTTGGGAGATTATTGGCACATGCTAAGGTCGAGTCAGAAAGAAATCAATAATTTCATTATTCCAGGGCCGGACTAATTAATCTTCATTTAAAGTGTTCAGGGTAAAAAAAACACTTTGTATTTCGAATTACAAATAATTGATTCGCTTTTTAGAAAGAAGCTAAATTATTCTCCAATGTGTGGTATTTCTTGAAGTTGTCACATCTACATTTATTTTTCTATGAATTTTTGAATTTGGATAAAGTTCGAAAATTTTAATTTATTTATCTGAACAGGACTTAGTCATCTTGTGGAGGTCGAAAATAAATAATAAATTTTCTTAAAAAAGTCACCGAAGGTGAGGAAGACTATAATAATTTGTAAATATACTGGGTGGCCACCCCAGACGCGGATCTCATTGCGATGGAGTTAATGAAGGTATATTTCGAAAAAAAAAATTGGTGAATTGTATAGGGTATACATAAGCATATTTCAAAATTATTCGTATGTATACCAGGTGTTCGACAACAAAGATATAAATCATAGTGACACTTCTTCCAATGTAAAAACCTCTAACTGAATTAGTAAATCGAGATATATGAGTAGTGATTTTGGAATTTGTTAGTCTGATTCTTTAAAGTTCACTTATTCAATATTAAATATTATGAAGTACTCTGAGAAAAAGAAGATATGATTATCAGATAGGGAGAATGTTACAAAATATCTTACTAGATTCCAAGATTCGAGCTCAAAAATGCACAGAAATAAAATTTCCTGCAAGATAAAACATGATTCGCAAGGCTGTATCCAATTTGAACATTCGGCAAGAGAAATGTATACAAGCTAATGGTTTTCATTTCGAACCACTTCTGAAATAACGTTGACTCAGCAATTCATTGGTTCCTATTTTCATTTTTATTAGGTACTCTTTACTGTAGGTATTTTAGATTCTTTCATTTGTTATTGTTTCGTTATGGAATGTCCTTATTAAAGCATTGAACTTTTTTGAAAATTTCTACTATTTTCTACTAATTTTCTACTAATACTTTCGCATTTTATATTCAAACATGAGATTTTCAGTTCTCTTCATGGTGAAAAATTCAATTTTTCGAACTTTATCGAAATTCAAAAATTCATAAAAAAATAATTGTTGATGTGACAACTTTAAGCGATACCACAAATTGAAGCATAATTTAGCTTCTTTCTAAAAAGCGAATCAATTATTTGTAATTCGAAATAAAAAGTGTTTTTTTTACCCTGAACACTTTGAATGAAGATTAATTAGTTCTGCCCTGGAATAATGAAATTATTGATATCTTTCTGACTCGACCTTAGCATGTGCCAATAACCTCCCAAGTTTCAATAATATCCGTCAATAAGTTTATATTTTATGATGGTCTAAGTATTTCCATGAAGTTGGAAAACCACCCTGTAGCTTTCTAGGGAAATCCAGAAATAATTTTTTTATAGTCAATCAGTAATCAGCTAGTCCAACTCTATATATGGTAAGAGTATGTACAGTTATTCCCCGGACACCCTGTATATAGGTAGAGTATTTTAGGTAATAATAAGATTTCAAAAAATCCATGTATTCACAGTAACAAAAATTCAATATTTGAAAAAGTATAAAATTCCACGAAAAACTGAAATTGTTTACTTATATTCACCTTCAATACAAAGTATGACCACCACGTGCATCATTAACTGCTTGGCATCGTCTCGGCATGCTTTGCACCAAGTTATTGTGAATATCCAGCTCAATTTGTTGCCAATGTTGTGGCAAAGGATCTCGGAGCTGTTGAAGCGTTTCCGGCTGTGGTCTGTGGACATCAAGGGTTCGTTGTAATTGGCCCCAAGCGTGCTCGATTGGATTTAGATCAGGGGATCTTGGAGATAATGCCAGATGTGGAATACCCTGGTTTTCTGTAGCAGTAATCACGTGGGGGGCTCTGTGTGGCAGTGCATTATCATCCAAAACAACGAAGTTTTCGCCAAAAGCTGCGTGAAATTGTCTGAGACGTCATGGTCCTTGGAATTACTAATGAGTCAGTTCTGCCAACGAAACAAACATCACCCCAAACCATAGTTGTGCCTCCTCGAACAGAGCGGCGGTTCTTTCGTGTGAGTGGACGTACCCACACCCGTACTCGCTGAGTATCAGTATAGCCATTGATCTCACCAATCTACCCGCTCCATTGCCAATTCTAATCTTTGGAGCTTGTCTACGCCAGTGACAGACAATAAAGACATTCTTTTGAACTCGATGTAAGAGTAACCACATGGAGATGCCTTCTGACCGTGTTTGGGGAAATTGAAGTACCTGTCATCTCGAAGACGTTGATTTGCCATTCTGAAATTTGTTGAGACGCTTCTCACCGAAATATTTAAAACACGATCTTATATTGGCGTTGTAACACGTGATCTACCACTTCTAGGTCTTTGACGAACAGTTCAAGTGGTAAGTACCGTGCCAGTGAACGTGATATCAAAATTAGACTAACACAACTGGTTCTCCTTACTCGCTCAAGCTCTTCGAGAGCTTATGAGGGGTCTCCTTGGGGAAGACCTAGGAGGATCAGTATAATAATATACAATACAATACAATACGTTGAAGAAATTGGCCACTTGCACTTCTGTTCGACCAGCTTGAGGCATCCCAAGGTATTGGCATCGTCCTTGGATAAAACTTGTCTTGGTATGATGAAAATGCGTGTGTAGAACCGTTTGAACTTATTGAAAATTAAATAAAGACTAAAGAAAAAATTATTAAACTTGAAAAAAACTTGCTTCACAATTAACCAAAAAACGTTTCGTCGTTATGTTATTGAAAAAATTTAAGATGATACGGAAAGCATCTTCGAAAATCCTTAGAATCCTCAACTTTCGCTGAGCAGTGTAGTTTCAATTCTATAGACTATCAAACGACAGATGACATAGAAAGTCTGCCTCTAAATTCGATATCATTTATATGTTCAATGAAATATTGGTGGCAGAATATGTGACTTAGACGTGGAGCAGAAATGATAGAAACAAGCTTAAGCATATTCCTACACAATATACAACACGAAAAGTGATATGTTTGTGCACATGAAAAAACATATCAATGTTCGGAATATCGGAAGAGAAGTTAATAATATCCATTAACAATGAATGTCCCTGAAAAATTATTATTCTTGCTATTTTATGGAACCAAAATGAATTCCTTCAAACTATGCTGCATTGTAGCACCACAATAGTTCGAGATTCCGTATGTTGATTGTCATGGAGGTAACCACGATTCTTCATCATCGTCTGCCTCAAATAAATTCACAAGGTTAAATAATTTACAACTTTTTTTATCCGCTATATTTTCATCAATTTTCCCATAAACTTGTGAAGGACTCGAATATTAGCATATTTCGTCATATCATACTTTGAGCTATACTGAGAATTTGCAAATGGCTTTTTTTAATTGGCTGCTTAGTATAATTTCTAATGGACGAAAGACGACGCTTCCTCCACATTTCTGAAATATTTTGATGAACGCAATATGCAGAACGGAAACTATTTACCAATGTTACGTCAAATTCTGAAATATTTTATAGATTGAATTGACCTGAATTTTGTGTAGAAATTTGAATACATCCAGAAATATCTGTTGTCTTAACACTGATTTCTCACAAATCAAACATTGTGAAACTTTTTTAATAAATACCAAAAGTAAAGGAAGTCTTGCAGTAATATGATGTTGACATAAATGATTTGGGTTTCATTCAATTTTCAAAACTCATAACGGCTGAAACCGATTATATGTCAATTGCATGTAATACATAGTGACAGTGTTCACCTTTCGTTTTAATAATTATTAAGCATGTTTCACCATGTGAGAAATCAGTGTCCAGACTAATAGTATATTTTGACGTATTTGGAAGTTTCAACACCAAGCCAAGATCAATTCAAATCAATGAAATCCACACAACCAAACTTATACCGAATCACCCAGTATTAATTCGAAATATTCGTTTATGTTTTTTCTTACTAAAAACACGTGATGAACAAATAACTTGATAAAATTTGTACTGGCAGTTTCGATTTTACTGTTTCGCCTACAAGTCGAAGTGAGTTTATAATTTATTCATTTTCGTTTTTCATTAAAAAAAATGCCGTACGTGGGGTTATCGGAAGTCCACAGGGACAGATTTATCGCTCTGGCAGAACAAGGCATGCCACAAAGGCAGATTGCAAGAAAGGTGGGGGTTACACAACGGATTGTTTCAAAAAACTATTCAAGGATCCTGAAATTGGGAACCCTAACGAATAGTCTGAGTAGGAGTCGTGGAAGAGTAACTACAGAAGGGCAGGATCGCTTTCCATTTTCTAGATCAAATAGCAAAAAGATATCCAATAACATCTCATTCAGAGCTTCAAAGGCAACTTTTGCAAGCTACAGGTGTTTCTGTCGAAACTATCAGAAGAAGAGTTATTTAGCAGATGACGATTAAGGGTTCCATTTCAAAATTTGTCTTAGAAACGGCAGGTATTGCAGTATTAGAGTGGCCTTCTTGCTCACCGGATCTGAATCCTATAGAGCACTTATGGGATGCGATCAAAAGAAAGATTAGAGCTCGTAAAAAAACACCCCTGGCAACGCAGAGCAACTGATACAAGCGGTTTTAGAGGAGTGGGCAACTTGATAGATATGTACCACGCCCCGTCGAATTCGTGCTTGTATGAATGCTAGAGGCGGCAACACTGAATATTAGAATTAGTTAAATAGCATTATTTCTTGTTAAATTATCATTTTCAGAATCATTACTTTCTATCTATTTTCTATTCTAATCTATTTTTTTTGTTTTTTGTTCTATTATTAATAAAATTGTAATAATTTTTATTTTATTTTTGTAATAAACTTGGTTTGGAAAACTGCTCGTTACTGGGTGATTTCCTATAAGTTTGGTTGTGTATATTCCAGAATTTGTTGGATGAAACCCTAGACATGTATATCAGCAGCATATTAAACCTTCCTTTCCTTTTAATATTTTTTTCTTGAAACTATGAGCAGTGAGCAAATCTGATTATGCAATTGATTTCTCTTTTTATTTGCAGAGTATCGTGATGCTTATGTTCAGAGAGGAGAAAAGTCCGGACGATGAGATCAAAGCATGGCAGTTCTGGCATGGTAGACAGCACTCAGTCAAACAACGTATTCTTGATGCTGGTAAGTAGATATATGTGCCCAATGTGCGAATGATATACATTTATCGCTGTCTTATGAAATTGTTGAAATCACCATCTTTAAAATTTCATACCCATCCGGTTTCGACTCGCTCTAGGGTAAACATGCCCCTAATAGTTCTATTTTACAGAAAAACAAGTACACAACATTCAGTTCGTATCTGGGACCAAAATTCATTAATATATTGCGTACGTCATTGAGGGATATAAGTACTAAAAGAAAAGTTGAGAGCTGAGAGAATAATTTTATTATTCTTGGCGGAGAATGTCACAGATTTTATGGAGTTTCAGATTAATTTCCGCCATTTTCAATTAATCTCTTCACAGTTGAAGAAGTTAGAACACTATTCCGACCAATTTTCGAACTGAGGCTGCCCAAATTTCATTATTTTTGTTCTCTCGTGTAACGTTCCATTTTAATTACCCTAAACTGTCAGCTGTCAACTTGTTTTGACATGCATACAAGTATTATAATGCATATATGTGTGGAATTGCATGTTCATTTACTTTCATTTGATATTAATGCTGTTAGAATAACGAAATGAAAATTTTTTATTCCCCTTCTCCTCTTCGATTGGAGAACACTTCCCCCGAATTTCATAGCCTGCACCTTAAATATTAAAATTCATCAAGCTGTTCAGGCTGTAGAGTGAATATAGTAATATAATTGGATCCGGAGGCCCCAAGTTCAATCCCGAGGGTCAAAAATCAACACATGTGTGCCTAAGGTGGCGTAAGAACACAGTAACAAAGCCTGCACAGAACAAAACTGGTTTTCCTTACTCGCTCAAGCTCTCAACTGCTTATGGGTGATCTCCTTGGGATAAGCATAATAATAATACATACATACACTCTAAAAATATAACCCTCCCTCCTTTGGGCAATCGGGTGATGAGAGTTCATTCCGATATATTTCATGAAATATGCTTTTTTATTTTCAAGATACTTAAAAAAAATAGAAAAGCACGTGAATTCAGTCAGCTTTGGCGCTTTTATTCAAATTCATAATTTATTATAGTTTTACAGATATGCGAGTATGCTGGGTAATGCATTTAGCCATTCGATAAGCTCACCGTGTTAAAAAACGAAATGAAGCTATGTTTTTTCCAAATCGGAATAGATAACATAAGAAATCTAATCTGGAATCTCCGAATGCATCGTACCATTGAAAATTATATTTTTCCATTCTCTCCGCCATATTACTAGGAAATTTTTCGAACTAATTATTATTTTTATGTGTTATTAACGACACGATGTATCTTAGAAACAATTAGATAGTATAAATCACCAACGGAAATTAAAATTTAATGGCCGTCATTCGATTGAAGGTAATTTAGAGTCCGTCAAATCAATAAGAAGGAATTTCTTTCATTTATTCCAAGAATATTTGCTAATATCATCAAATTTGCATTCGTTTAAGAAATAGTTCAAGATTTCTGCAAAAAAATTTGAATTAATTGCAGGTGAACGAGGTGTTTATGATCTCAGCCAAAATTATAAAAGTTAATTGATAGTTTATTGAGCCACTTTACCTGCCTTTGATTTATGAATTCAGAATCGAGAAATGACCTTCATGGTGACGACAAGCTTTCCTTCCTAACACAGAATTAAGTCTGTTGAAAAATACAGGGCTAGGATAAAGTATGGAACCAAGTGAATAACTTTAAAACGAAAAGGACAATATTTAGTAAACTTCGTAGGCAAGTACGAGGACGCACAACGCATCTGAAGCCATAATTTTTGTTACTACTGTACTTCCGGTGACACCGGAAATACCCTCAACTTTATTTTAATTTGAATGGTACATCCTGTACCTTTTTGCAGATTTTAAAAGATATTATTATTACGAATTCGTACATACTAAGTTTAGTGGACATAATATTTAAAAATTGGTTCAATCCCTGTGGACAGGAGCTTTGGCGCTCTTGTTCAATTTTTGACAAATCATATCTCCGAAAGTATTGGTTTCTCAGAGTTGGGAATGATATCAATGGATTCTTATGATAGAACTGCATCATAAAATGAATTAAATTGAATATAAATCCATTGACATAATTCCCGACTCGAAGAAAACAATACTTTCGGAGTTATGATTTACCAAAGTTTGAACAAGAGCGCCGAAGCTCCTGTCCAGAGGGCTTTCCCACTTTTTTGAATTTGGCTTCTATGCGTCAATTTTCAAGAATTTTCATGAATAAAATCAAAACGTCGGTCTACGACGCATCTGATGTTGGATGAAATCATATAGAATTGAGAATAATCATTGAAATTTTGAAAAATCTCCGAAAGTATTAGTTTGTTTGAGTTGAGAATTTTTTCGATGGATTCTTATGATGGAACTGAATTAAAAAAAAAATAATTTAAAATTTTTAATGCACAGAATTTTTTTTTTACTCCGAAACCACCTGGCCGATTTTGCCCAATAACGAACTCAGCCGAGATATTTATCTCCCAAACCTACTCTGAAAATTTCAACTGTATAGCTCATTCCGTTCGAAAGTTATCGTGTTAACGGCCGGACGAACTGACGGCCGGACAGAATCGATTTTGAACATGGATTCTGGATCAGTGAGTCGAACCAAATCGTTCAAGACCATTCTCAGCCAAAAAATCGAATGATGGCATGATGGCTGTCAATTTTCCGTATATAAGAAATGGGCCTACAAGCCTATTTTCGACAATTCACATCCAAAAATGCAATTTTTGTGGATGCTGGGTATATATTTCTAAATCCAATGAGAAATCTCATTTGACCAATATCTTGAGTTATGGCGGTTAACTGTTCCTTTCAAACAAAAAGTTGCCTCATCGGAAAACACGACGTTAGCTGCAAAATGTTCATCTTCATTACAAAATGTCCATGAGTCGTTCGTAAAACTTCTTGAACCAATTTTATCTTATACGGATGATACTTTCCAACTTTCAATATTTTCCCTACAGAACGTGGACTTATAACATGGTTTAGTGCCAAATTTGTTGTAGAAGGGTGAGTTGTTTCCTTTAAATCTATTGCAATGCTTTGTTTAATAGCTTCGTTCATTGCGGTCCGCGGTCTGCGATTTTGACCATCCCAGTTGTATCAAAACGTTGGGATTTCTTTCAGAATGCAAATCACTTAAAATATTAAACACTTCCTCATGAGTTCTAACACGATCATTATTAATATTTCAAATACGATCTTTTTCAATGAAAATTGGAATATATAATATGCTTGATCTGTTTTTTTCACTTAAATGAAGCATCGAAATTCTAGATAGGTAAAGTTTTTTTTGGGCTTCACACGAGACGAGAGTAGGCGAGAGTGTAAAAAATCTCGTCTCGCTCTCGCCAATTCCCAAAAAATTAAGTCTCGTTCTCGTCTCGTTATCAGTTGTCTCGTCTCGTCTCGCTTAATTCTGAATAACGATAATAAATATTATAATATATAAACGAAATGGTATACAATAATGAATAATTTTGTAAAGCTATATTTATTGAGCTCTTATACAAAAATATTTGTACATTTACATATTATTTTTAATTATAAACACTGATAATTTCAACTTTAGAATTACTCGATGACCAAGAATTCAAACATAATCACGCTTGCATCACATCATTTTTCAATGGTGCACGTGTTTTTGCCATGATCATACCTGCTGTGGAAAATAATCTCTCTACAGGTACGGATGTAGCCATTAATAAATCATCGGCCTTCTTGGAAAGTGTAGGAAGAACTTTTTCATCACTCTCCACCACTGTAAAATATTTTGATTAATATTTGCTCTTTCTAACAGCAAGTATTCCTCAAACTCAGCTTTCCAATATTTCGAAAGTTTTGTTGATGTTTCAAATAGGCTATCAATGTCGATACATTTTTTAATAGAATTGAACAATTTGGTATAGTTTTCAAAGAATACCTTCCCAGGGAGTATATCATTGGGAGTGTTCATGGCGTATTCTCCATAACACGTTTCGAAACATTGAATAGCTTCATTTCTTTACCAGTTTTATTATACGTAGTTCCACAGATGTATACAATAAGTTTTCACATCTTCACTACAAGGAGCACAAGAGAATAAATTTCTCCAGATGTTCAGATACAGACGAAATTTTCAAAGCATTGGGATTTAGGGGCAATAAAAGTGGTCCTTTAAGTATTGAATTCATGATGGCATCCGTTTTTATGGTTGTGAATTCTATTTTTTCGTGAGAAATGATCTCAATTATCACAAGATCATAACGAATTAATAATCTTCTAAAAAATCGTGTGTTTCTAGAACGATCGATGCATAATATAGACAAAATATATTGGTAATTATAGTGGAAACTCTTCATATTCAATTGTTTTCTGTGGGTGTTGAAAAAAGTCGAGTCGTATATAAAACTTCATACAAAAAATTTAACGAGACCAAAACCGAGACTCTCGTGTTGCGCTGTATTTGGTCTCGGTATCGCCTATAATATTTTTGAGAACGTCTCGTCTCGTCTCGTCTCGCTTTCACGAGACGAGAACGAGACGAGACGAGAAAAATCTTGCTCTCACGTGAAGCTCTAGTTTTTTTTCCATATAGTATAACAAAGGTATAAATTCGATAGATTCCTAATTGAAAACTGTAACATTATATTTTATAATGTTGCCTCAATAATCTGTCGATGTTATGAAAAAAGGTGTTGGTGGTATCCCCAAGACATAGATGTCAGATAAATCTTCGAATTCAGAAGAGACTCGATACCAGCTACACACCCACCAGCGCGATGAACTCATTTATCTGATAATTTGGTCAGTTTTATCAAGACAATTAATCTTTTCGTGTATATTCATTTTTCTGCGTCGCACAACCAGACGATAAATCAATTTTTTTTTATATATTCAAGGATTACGTGAGCAACTGTAAATTCAATCCGTACAACAATACCTCTCATGAATATATCTTTAAATTGAGGGAACGCTACCTCAAAACCAAACTCAAAAGTTACATCGAATCTTCTGTATACAAGTATGATCTATCATTTTTTAGGAGGATATCTTCGGACGAAGTTCATAAAATAACACAATTACAATTAAATATGTAAATTCATTCGATTTTATTGCATTGGTTAGATTTATGTTCGGTTACATAGTCATGGTAAAAATTAAATGATTAATGCATCGTCAGCTACACGGCTCATAATCGTGATTTATACCGGAGGACTTGAACACTCGGTTCTTGGGATCTGGAAATTAACGTCTTCAAATAAAATCTAACCGTATAATATTATTATTAATATGGAACAATGAAATGTGAGCAATTGAATCAAACATTGGTCATTGGACTAATTAATGATAATAATCAGACATTCAGAGATGTGCAAAATAGCTTACGTATTTGAATACAAAGTGCTGATACATCGCGTTATCATTTTGCCCAAATGTCTGTAATTTTCGAATTTTTTGCCGAGAATGGTCTCAAACGACTATAGGTTCAACTCACTGATGAAGAATTTGAGGTCAAATTTGATTCTGTCCGGCTGTTGCCACGATAACTTGTGAACGCAAAGAGATAGCAACTTGAAATTTTCAGGGTAGGTGGCGCATCTCAATACGACGAACAAGTTCGTTAATGGCCATAATCGGCCCAACGGTTTCCGAGTAATAATTTTGTTTTCAACCTTTATATTCTGATCGAATTGAAACTTGGTGAGTAGTTGTAGAATACAAACCTTAGGACGTTTGGTGAAATTTTGTGAGAATCGTATCGCTGGAAAATTTTAAAAAATATATAAAAAAATATTATTTATATCTCAATAACCTGGGAACGGAAAGAGATAGTGACTTGAAATTTTCAGGTTAGATTGTGCATCTGGATGCGACATTTGAGTTTGTTTATAGGCATAATCGGCTAAACAGTTTTGGAGTTATACCCATCTGAAATTTGGTTGTTATATCCTCAATAACTCGAAAAATTAAAAACCGATCCAATTCAAGCATGTTTATTAGTTGTAGAATGCCAACGCGAAAATTCTTGCAAAACTTCGTAGTAAATTTTAAAATATCAATGAAAATCATTGAAAAAAATTCCATATATCAGAAACTATTCATCTGACATGGCTGAAATTTTGCGAGAGCCTTCAGAACCTACATTTCAAAAATAATTGCGAAAACAAAAATTGATTCAATCGCTGACGTGAAGTCATAAGATTTTGCGCGTATGCTTTATTGTCCATTCTCCTGTATTGGACACTCTTAATCGAATTTACCTTGGAGAGTGTCCAATACAGGAGAACAGACAATAGAATGCACCATGGTAAATTCGATTAAGGGTGTCCAAAACAGGAGAGTGGATAATAAAACATACGCGCAAAAGCTTCTGACTTCACGTCAGTGCTTGAACCTATTTTTTTTATATTTTCTATTTCAAAAACAAAATACTCATTTGTTAAAACACTAAATTACTGAATACTAAATTAAAATGAAATATTTTATAGATTTTAGCTTTCTTCATTTTATTAGTAAGCTAACAACTGATGTAGTTGAAGTAAAGGGGGGTATCGAGAAGCTAAGAAAATTGACCCCAATATAACAAAAGTAATATTTTTCTTCATTTCTTATTATTTTCGTAGACATCAATTCAATGTTAAAACAATTTATTAGAACTTACTACGTACTCGGAAAAACAGGGAACAGGTGGAATTTTTTTTGAAAAATTAAACTTTCTATAAAATATCGAGTTTTTTGGTAGTAATAAATATCAATAGTTCATATCACTTATTTAAAAAATGGGTTCAAGCCCTGTGGACAGGAGCTTTCTGGTGCTCTAGTTCAAACAGACAAATTATATCTCCGAAAGTATTGGTTTCTCAGAGTTGGAAATTATATCAATGTATTCATATGATAGAACTGCATCCTAAAGGAAATTCAATTCAAATAATAGTTTATTTATCAAGATTAAATGAGCAATCATGAGAATGAGAACTGCACCATGGAAGAAATCAAATTAAATCTGGCCAATTTTGCCCAATAACGAACTCAACCGAGATATTCATCTCCCTAAACTACTCTGAAAATTTCAACTACCTACCTCATTCCGTTCGAGAGTTATATCTATGTCTATGGATGAAAAGCAGTCTCACTACTCTCAGATCTCTTACTTCAATGTTCCGTTCCGAAATGTAAGAATTTTCTGAGAAAACCTAATTTCGGAGCAAACAACTGAGATTTTTCTCACTTCGCTCACAATTCTTCGATTGATTAGATAATGTCATGTCTCAGGAACATCATTTGACATTATGACAATTCATACATAGAATTATATCATTCTGTGACAACGTTGAAATACGATTTATTATTGAAATTTTGAAAAATCATATCTCCGAAAGTATTAGCTTGTTAGAGTTAAAAATGATATCATTGGATTCTTATGGTAAAACAGCTTATTGAAAAGAATTTAATTTGGAATTTGCCTTGTAAAAAAAAATTTTTTTTTGTTACTCCGAAACCATCTGTCCGATTTTGCCCAATAACGAACTTAGCCGAGATATTTATCTCCCAAACCTACTCTGAAAATTTCAACTGTCTAGCTCATTCCGTTCGGGAGTTATCGTGCCTACGGCCGGACAGAATGAATTTCGACCACGGATTCTTGATCAGTGAGTCGAACCAAATCGTTTAAGACCATTTTCATCGAAAAATTCGAAAATTACAGACATTTGGGCAAATTGATAAGCACTCAGTTCCGAGGAACTAGAGCGCCAAAAAATCAGGAGAAAACAGAGAATACGGGAAGGCTGGCAAATCTGAGGCGCAAAATATGCGTAAGGGTTGACATTTTCAAATCTTTCTGGTTATGAGTTCGTAATTAGCATGGTTAATCGAATACCCAATCAGTCATGTTGAGATTAGGATTTCCTCTCGTAATTCAGAAATTCATATTTTATCTCCTATCATTAAGCACTATTAATGAACTTGAATTCATTTAGAGTTAATATTGATGTATCCTCTTCACGCTTACGACTGGTTCTATAAAGAATGACAGGAAAATTATTTTCTTTTTCCTTGAAGAAATTACCATCACTTGGGAATTTTTGTTCGTTTCAGGATACTCCTACATTTGTCTCTCCATATGGAGCAAAGCAGATTACGTTACTGCAACGTACAGTAATCACTTTAAAGTGGAGCATAATCGATTTTGAATTCTCATTATGCTTCATTTGAATTTGATACACGGAGCTGCGTGGGCTTCGTTCGTGGGAAGCATTAATATTTATTTAGTAAAAACGATCTTTCCTTAACAAACGGGTGGTACTTTGTTACATTTCAATCGATCGGCTGTTGATAGGGACACTTTCTTCAGTCTAAATGATGTCCATGTCATTATATACTTCGCATTGAATGAGATCGGTTCATAGGAGTTAATATGAACTGAAAATGGTAATGGAATAAATCAAAATAATGTTTATGAGAAAAAATGATATCTTGTTATTAACATTCTAGAATTAATTTGGACGTTGTGAAGAAACCTTTCGTTTAATATTTTAGAAATTCCCTTACAGAAATCGTTTTGTATATAATTTTCTAAAAAAACTATACAAGGAATTTTACTGCCAAAACATTTTTGCAACCCTCATTGATGAATTCTATGAATTCTATTCTATTGTCCAGAATGGACAATAGAATTCATCTTGGTAAATTCGAATTAAGAGTCTCCAATACAGGAGAATGGACAATAGAATTCATCATGGTGAATTCGATTAAGAAGAGTGTCCAATACAGGAGAATGGACAATAGAATTCATCATGGTAAATTCGATTAAGAAGAGTGTTCATTACAGGAGTATGGACAATAGAACATACGCGCAAAAGCTCCTGACTTCACGTCAGTGCTTGAACCAATTTTTTTGTATTTATCTTCATTCTATTATGCGATATCCAATATGCATAAATTATCAGATCGTCGTTTATTTAATTATTCAAAATAATTTTATTTATCATTTATTATCCAGTGTCGTTTAAAAGATCAATAAATGCATTCAAACTGCTACTATTTTTTACGGAACCATATTGGAACTCATCCAATTGTACATATTTTTTGAAACCTGAAGCTCTTTTTAATCACTGTTTCTATTATTTTGAAGAATACACTGATTACCGAAATGGGCCTATAATTAGTTAAAGTACTTCAAGATTTGTAGTTTTTTTTCATATGTACAGGTTATATTGAAGCTTCTATGAAATTAGCAGTGAATGCAGCTATGAAGCAATCACCCTACATTTCAAGATTCGAAATAACTCTAGCGAACAGAAAAGTCGATTACTGTCGGTATATACCTACTGCGAAAATTATATTCAAAATATCTTCAAAGCAGACAAATGAATTATATGAAATGGCCAATCCAGAAAGGATTGCGCAGCATAATATTTTGCGGGTACAATGTCGGTAGGTATAACGATATGATTTCTGTAGAAAACACTTATTAGATACGTAAGGAATTTATTTATAAGCATGTAGGTGTTCATCTGACCTTTAAACCAACACCAATTTATATTTAAATGATTTTAGTATTTATTCGGCGATAAAACCTTCCTTTGTTGCAATATGTTAAAAGCCATTATGCGCTGAATTGTTATCTTGAAATTGAGTTGACAGTTTCAATAAACTATAAATTTTTTCGATGTTATTCATCGCAATTCTTGAGAACCAGCCTCCAGGAGTGCTTGATGAAACGGTCTCGTATGGGTATATAAGTAATAACGAATAGTTCGTATTTTTCAAACGATTCCTCTTCAACGACGCTACAACGAAAGGAAACATATGCAAATTACTAGTGGATATTATCGAATTGAAAATTTTTATGCTGCGGTAATAGAAAGACCATAAAACTCGAAATATTTTATTTTCCTTTCTCACTTCAGAATCGCTATTAAATTTTCACGGGATTTTATATTCAGTCCTCGTGCTATTCAATAATTCCAAGAAATATATTATCACTATTATTTGCAATGATGAAGAAGAATTTGCGGAAAGTGAGCGAACAAGTCGTTCGAATAAAGTGATTCAACTCACAAGAAGGAAAGGATGGAAACACTAAAAAACGCTACAAAATACACAGATTCATTTATTCAGTCTTAATCAACATTATTTAATATTTACAAATCTCCACTACCACTGTTTCACACTTTTATTAAAAATAATAAAATTTTTAATCACAGTGTTGAGTCTTCAAGTTGTACATTCATTTCAACCATAGATTCCTCTCTATTTTTTCACAAACCATTCTTCCAGATTCGGCTAATGTAAAAAGTTACAAGCGTTTAAAGATTTCACAATGTGCTGATATACACCTGCATATACAGGGTGAGTCTTTGACCACTGCATTAATTTTAACCAAAGATTCATCTCATCAAATGAAACACTTTTTTCATTTACCATTTTTCCAGATTCGGCTCAAGTAAAAAGTTACAAGCGTTTAAAGATTTCACAATGTGCTAATACACTCCCGCATATAAATTATCTATGACATTGTTGGCGGACGAGAATAAGGCATGGTAACGTGGTTTACAGCTTGATTCGGGATTCCAACGCTCAGGGACGGATCCATAATAGTAGTGAAATTTCTGGAGTTTTCCATTTTAAAACATTCAATGAAGAATATCTCGAAAACGGTGCGTTTCAGGAGAAATGATGAAGAATAATATAATGTTCTAAAACGATCGAATATTCTTGAAATGACTCAAGAAAAACTTTATATGCTTTCTTTATGCTAATTTCGTTTAGTTTTATGAATCCACGAGTCCATAACTAGAAAACCAGTAGAAGTAGAAAATAACTAATATTTGGAAAATATGTATCATAGCTATAGGAAACTTTACGCCAACATTCATTTTATTCGAAAAAAGGATGTCAAAGCTACAAAATAAAAACTGATTTTTTTTCAAAATTTCAACAGCCTGTATATTTTTACCTGAGCTGAATTTGGAAAAATGTTAAATGAAAAAAGTGTTTCATTTGATGAGAGGAATCTTTGGTTAAAATTAATGCAGTGGTCAAAGACTCACCCTGTATATTATCATTATACATTTTCGGCAGCATTATAAATATAATTGCAGAGATAGAGGAAGAAATATTGTTTCCGGCCATACCACACTGACGGTGGGTAGCATGAAACTTTGACTGTCTTTAATTGTCACATTAGTGTGATTCTAAGTCGATTTTCATTTCATTTTTAATTAAATCATGGAATTTAATCTATAATTAAGCTAATGGAGGCTTCATACAACCCACCGTCTATATGCTAGATACCATCCGAACTCTGAAGCGAAGCAGAGTCGGGCGTGGTTAGTACTTGGAGGGGTGACCGCTTGGGAAGACCGCGTGCTGTAATCTTTTTTCAATTTAGCATCTGTGCGTCAATTTTCAAGACTTTTCATAATTAAATTCGAAACGTAAGTCTATGACTCACCTCATGTGGGATTTACATACATCAGTAAATTAATTATAATTAGAGAATTCTATGAAATCATAGAATTAAGAATAATTATTGAAATTTTGAAAAATCATATCTCCGGAAGTATTAGTTGGTTAGAGCTGAGAATGATATCAATGGATTCTTATGATTAAACTGCATCTGAAAAAGAATTAAATTTAAAATTTTTAATTAAAAAAAAATTCTTTTGTCGTTTCTCCGAAACCACCAGGCCGATTTTGCCCAATTACGAACTTAACCGAGATATTCATCTCCCAAACCTACTCCGAAAATTTCAACTGTCTAGCTCATTCCGTTCAAGAGTTATCGTGGAGAGCCGGACAGAATCGATCTTGACCACGGATTCTTGATCAGTGAGTCGAACAAAAACGTTTAAGACTATTTTCAGTCAAAAATTCGAAAATTACAGACACTTGGACAAATTGATCCATCTGCAATCTTGAAAATTATTGTGTACATACCATTCTTGCAATTATTTGGGTATTTCTACACGAAAATTTGCTTTCTGCGCCGTCTTTATTACCAGTGATTTCTCGAACATATTATCAACTCAAGGAAATATAAGAACATGAAAACATTTGCATCCTATTTCACAGCAGACAAAGAGATACATATATGTACATTATTCGGTTTCAAGGTGAAAAGCCACCTACACGTATCTGTGAAATTCATATTTCTACTTTCAAGAGAAATTGAAAATTTTATGGAAATAGTTGAGGTCGTCAGAAAGACATCCTTATCTTGAATTTTATTTAATAAAAAGATGATAAAGTACCTTGATTAGAGTCACGATTCGCTAAGTAGCCTCAAGTCGTAATATTTTGAAAGTTTGCACCATTGATACTTCACTTGTTCCTCCGCCAAACTCGTTTCACATAAAATATCCAACATGAGTCGTAATAATTAATTGATTGGAGGAAAGCTGAAGAAAGTGTCGAAATCAGCCAAACCCGAAAATGAAAGGAGAAGGATTTTTCTTGAATGGCAAAATTCACATGTGGATATATAGCCGAAATATTTGCTCACTAACATTCCACTTTTGGAGTACTTTTTTATCGGTGGATTGGATGCCAACGTTAATACACAAAAATTAATTTTTGGTCGAGTAACTACAGTTTAACTTCTTCCTGTAGTAATTTCAGTTGATTCCAATGTATGTTCTTTCATTATTTTTAAGGTACATCACGCATAATAATTGGCCTTAACATGAAAACTTCTTCTTTTAAGAATATGAAGTGAGTTTTTGGCGCTCTAGTTCCTCGGAACTGAGTGCTTTTCAATTTGCCCAAATGTCTGTAATTTTCGAATTTTTGGCTGAAAATGGTCTCAAACGATTTGGTTCGACTCACTGTCCAAGAATCCGAGGTCGAAATCGATTCTGTCCGGCCGGCCGGCCGTAGGCACGATTACTCTCGAACGAAAGGAGTTAGAGAATTGAAATTTGCAAGGTGGGTTTGGACCGCAAATATCTCGGTTAACTTCGTTAATGGGCAAAATCCATCAAGCAGTTTCGGAGTTATGGCCGATTTTGGTAAAAACATTTTCTATGAATATTTCCGAAACCGATCACTCGACCTATCTGAAATTTAGCATCAAATTGTAGAATCATGACCTTCATACGTATGTGAAGTTTTGTATTGACCAGGTTACCGCAAAGTGTCAAACAAAATTTTTGAAAATTTAGATTTTTTTTTACAATAACTCTCGAACGGAATGAGCTAGGCAGTTGAAATTTTCAGAGTAGGTTAGGGAGATGAATATCTCGATTAAGTTCGTTATTGGGCAAAATAGGCCAGATGGTTTTGGAGTAACGTAAAAAAAAAATTTTTTTTAAGTAACAAATTTCAAATTTAATTTTTATTTAAGATGCAGTTTCACCATAAAAATCCATTGATATCATTTTCAACTCAAACAAGCTAATACTTTCGGAGATATGATTTTTCGAAATTTCAATAATGAATCGTACTTCTATGTTTTCACAGAATGTTATCATTATTCTATCTAAGCTTTATTATATTATCTGTGTTCATACTCGTACATGTCATCCTGTTCTATAAGAGAGAGTCAAATTCATTTCAGCTATTTTAATTTGATTTCTTCCATGTTGCAGTTCTCATTCTCAGATTGCTCATTTAATCTTGATAAATAAACTATTATTTGAATTGAATTTCCTTTATGATGCAGTTCTATCATAAGAATATATTGATATAATTCTCAACTCTGAGAAACCAATACTTTCGGAGATATAATTTGTCTGTTTGAACTAGAGCGCCAGAAAGCTCCTGTCTACAGGGCTTGAACCCATTTTTTATGAAAATTTGCTTCCAAGTACAAAAATCCAGCCGGTACAAGTGAACAGGATATAAATTTCGTAATCTGAAATAAGTCGTCGAATTTATAACAGGTGATATTGAGAAATTATTTTCCTATGTCACCTTTACCTGCTGTTGAAGACATATAGATATATATTCAGATGATAATGTATGCAAAACAACCTTTAGTTGCAAATATTATTATATCAACTCTGAAGGTCGTTTCATTCTTGAGTGGTTTGGTGATACATTTAAATCAACCTCTAGAAAATTTGTTTTAATTATTGGTACACAAAAATGCTTTGAATATGCAAATATTTATGTACCTGTGGAGATACTAAAAATTCGAAATTTTCATAAATTTCCCATTCAGGAATGGACTTCCTGTTACTTAATTAATTCGAAAATATTCTGATTCGCTAATTATTTTCCACGCCGCGTGGTGAAATCGGTAAGTCGTTGAGAAAAATATTATTTTTAACTACCTTGGCCCAAAGACTAATGGGCTCAGCACATTTCAATGGCTATATCGTAGCTCCGAGTGTTCCATAAATTAGCAACTACAGGGTGTCCCAAGTTCGAGTGCCTATTAGACGTTTCTGGAGAACTGGACATATTTGAAATCTGAAAATTGGGATTATGATATTGCTTGAAATTCTCTACAGAGCTAAAATATTTTTGAAGCCCAATCACTTCCGGTTATACAGGGAGTGAATATAAATTTGATGAAATTTTTAATTCCTGTTTTGCATTCCTGGTATGATCAAGTATTATATACTGCATATATTTCTGTTAAAACCATTGTATTCATTCGAATAGTTTTCAAAATATCGAAAAAAAACTGGAAAAAAAGTTTAGTCAGTATTATGTTCATTATTCTTGTTTTAAACATCCTGAGCGTGAACCGTTTTTAGAACATCGAAGAGGAAGAATGTGGAAAGGTCATGCATCTTTTGAATTTCAGAAATATCATCACAAGGTGTTTCAAATTTTGTGTCGAAAATTGTGATCACAAATTGGCCAAAACTTCTGTTTTTCAAATTAGAACCCTATTTTTTTATGATTGCGTTCGATTCTGCGGTGGAAAATAATGATAGTTTTCTCACATGATTATGGTCCTAAATTGAATAATTTCTGAGTTTTTTTTTTAATTCAGGAGCATAAACATGTAAGAAAGTAATAATTTATATATACTACAGAATCAAACCCAATCATAAAAAAATAAGGTTCTAATTTGAAAAACAGAAGTTATGGCCAATTTTTTTTAAATACAATTTTCGACACAAAATTTGAAACACCCTGTGATGATATTTATGAAATTCAAAAGATGCATGACCTTTCCACATTCTTCCTCTTCGATGTTCTAAAAACGGTTCACTCTCAGGATGTTTAAAACAAGAATAATGAACATAATACTGACATATGAGACTTTCTTCCCGGTTTTTTTTCGATATTTTGAAAACTTTTCGAATGAATAAAATTATTTTAACAGAAATGTATTCAGCATTGAATAATTGATCAAAATTGGAAAAAAAAATATTTTCTTCAAATTTATGTTCACTCCCTGTATAACCGGAAGTGACTGGGCTTCGAAAATATTTTAGCTCTGTAGAGAATTTCAAGCAATATGATATTGCTTGAAATTCTCTACAGAGCTAAAATATTTTCAGATTTCAAATATGTCCAGTTCTCCAGAAACGTCTAATAGGCACTCGAACTTGGGACACCCTGTATATTGTTGCATGTTGCTGAAAACACTCTTGAGGCAGAATATGTTTTTTCATTATCTTTGCAATTGCTATATATTCTATATTTTTTTAAAGGACTATTTATCGAAATCGAATTTTAATTAAATGCATCTTTTTTTTTCAGATACAAAAAATAGTGTAGGTTTAGTTGGTTGTATAGAAGAAGTGGCTCACAACGCAATTGCTATCTACTGGAATCCCCTTGAAAGTTCAGCGAAGGTAACGATATATTTCATTCTTGGAATACTTTGTTTGTCTCCTATTTCAGTTTCAAAGCAGTTATCAAGTACCTATGTTTTTATTTTCAGATTAATATTGCTGTGCAATGTCTGAGCACGGATTTCAGTAGTCAAAAGGGTGTTAAGGGACTGCCTTTGCATTTGCAAATTGATACGTATGAAGACCCAAGGGATACACAAATATATCACAGAGGATATTGCCAAATCAAAGTGTTTTGTGATAAGGTGAGTTCATAGAGCCTTTATGTGTAGACTTTAATCAAATATATCTCACCTCTGGTTTCCAATAATAATAACTCAATGTATTTCAGGGTGCTGAGAGAAAAACGCGTGATGAGGAGAGAAGGGCAGCTAAGAGAAAAATGACAGCAACAGGACGTAAAAAGCTCGATGAGCTGTACCATCCTGTGTGTGAACGTTCGGAATTTTACAGCATGAGTGATTTAAATAAACCTCCTGTTCTCTTTTCGCCAGCTGAAGATCTTGATAAGGTAATGAGCTACCATTTTTGAAGTTAGTATCAAATAATCACTAAAAATTTTCTCTACAGCTGACGACAATGGAACTTCAAGGTTTCTATCCACATGAAACTGAAAGTTCTTTAGGAGGACCTGTTGATCACGTCAAAGCGGGATCACCCTTCCTGCTACATCCTGCCGTGAAACCTCCCACCACTCCGACCTTGAAATTCCACAACCACTTCCCCCCGGAAGCTGACAAGAAAGAAAATCTTTTGGATAACAGCTTGACAACTGACGGAAATGTTTTTCCACCCCCACTCAAGCGCGTGAAGATGTCCTCGGGAGGTCCAGGAAATGTCGGTCCACCTCCGCTTCATGAAAGGGTTATGTTGTATGTGAGGCAGGAGAATGAAGAAGTTTACACACCTTTACACGTCGTGCCACCAACAACGCAAGGACTTCTTAATGCTGTAAGTTTGACATCAATGAACGCTTCTGCTTTTCCTGCTTAACCCCAAACTAGTGACTTGCTGTTTTATTTTCGTGCCGGAGCCGTAAGATGTTCTTATTATCCATGGTCTGAACAACATTGGTTACAATTTATCAGAACATCCACTCTGCAGGGATAATACAGGGTATCCCAGAAGTTGACGTCAAGCCGAAAGCGGGCAATAGGCCAAGTTAAAGTACTTATAAGAACAATATAAAAAAAACCTAATCGAGAAAATCTTCACCCTGTGATGGGGTGTTTTGACTCCCGCTACTACAAATCTATATTTTAATTTAATTGTTTCTCTAAATTGGTGCCTAATATTTTAAGCCAACTGTCCCAGCTTGGAAGAAAATGTCACTTTTCGCCCAGGTATTCAAAATACTTCTCCCAATTATAACTGGGTGTACTGAAAAAAAATGTACCTACTACGCTAGCTTGCCAAGAACTTTTAAAGTTAGCACATATAATAATGATTCCAAAATGGTACAACACTTGCTGGTAATTTTGCAAGTGTCTTGGATATTTTTTTTGCTGTAAAGAAATTACAATTTAAAATGATTTTAGTGTATCCGAAGTTTGATTATCACATGATTTTTTGTTGATAATTCCATTCCACTTATTGTCACGACTGAATAATAAGAAATAAAAAAAACTATAGCTGAGCTACAGCAAAATTAATGGAAGCAGTTGATTTCATAAATAACGGATAAATAACGGCCCGTCTGATACTCCGATCTTTTTTAAGAAGATGTCGAGCGTGTATAATTGAGAACTAAGGGAGACAGTTTGAACATTTGTTGCAATGAAATAAATCTTAGATTCCAAAAATTGGTCTTTCATTTGAAACTTTTCTGAAACAGTAACCAAGAAAAAAATGCTTAAAACCGGGTTTCCTAACAAAAAAAAATGCAAGAAACTTGATTGATTACTAGCTAGTTTTATACCATTGATACTTATATACTTATTCAATGCGCAAATTTTTAAAGTTAGTTGCCAAGCTAGCGTAGTACATTGGATACAGTTGAAATTGGGGGAACTTTGAATACTTAGTTGGGCGAGAAGTAACATTGTTCCAAGTTAGGCCAATTGGCTTGAAATATTAAGCACCAATTTAGAGAAGCAATATTCAACATGATAAAATTAAATTTAATTTATAATATAGATTTGTAGTAGCAGGAATAAAAAACAGGGTGAAGATTTTCTCGATTTTTTTGAAATGTCCATAATTTCGAAAATACGTAACTTAGATTTTTTTTATATTTTTCTTATAACTATTATGACTTGGCCTATCACCAGCTCCCGGCTTGACATCGACTTCTGGGACTCTTCAATTTTGTTCGTCACAGATGATGTTCGTTAGATAGCACGTGCGTTTTCTTGAGGTAAAATATTTTAGTGAAATGTCACCAGTGAAGGGTTAACCACGCATGGACCTGGATGTACTGGGCTTTTAAACACATCTCATTCGAATCTACCCAATAACAAATAACTTGAAGTAGCATGACTTCAAATTAACATGTTTCTTATTATCTACAACAACGTGGGAACAGTTCACTTTAGCTAGCTCCACGTGACTAATTTTATCCAGTTACTTGTATTTTTCTCACTTCCAAAAGCTCAGTACTTCTTCTAAATCTATGCTAAAATAGAGAAAGACAGAAATTTTTGCCTACTCTTCCTCGGTTTAGAAATTAATTCTGTTTTCCTTATTTTGCAGATTGAGAATAAGTACAAAATTAGCGCTTCGAGCATAAATAACTTGTATCGCAAAAACAAAAAAGGGTAAGTTGAACTTGACTTAATTCTTTTTGGAGTATCCGCGAAGAAGTGAACTGGACACTAACGGTCAAGCACTAACAAGTCCGCATTTACTAACTGACAGCTGGGTAGCGAAAATACCTTCAAACATTGATTAATTTTATTTCATTCAAGAATTGCGATTTGTTAATTTCAGAGACTCCAAGGAAAACACCATCCGAAAATATCTTAATCGGCGTAGACAGAAAAAGTATCCTTCATTCCTATAACAAAACGCATGACTCCATGACATGGTCGTGTGAATGATTCTGCACCTCCTATTATACTCTGATACGATATTGATATTTATTGCTCTCTGAACTTAGCATATTCTTCATCTGAAATTCAAAGTCTGTCGTATATTATTTTATATATTCTGAATTCAAAAAATCATGTATTCTATCAGTTAGTTCATTTCTTCCGAGATCTCCGAAATTATTATAACAGAAAAATTGTTCTTCCAAAATACATTTTCTTGATTCTATTTTTGTTTTAAATTGAAAATTATCAGAAAGAAGAATAGAATAAATTTCTCCAACTTAAAATTTTGAATTAATTCTTGGATAGGTGAGATATAACGAAATTTTATGTTTTTGTTCTTTCTTTCAGCATTATAGCCAAGATTGATGATGATATGGTGTCGTATTACTGCAACGAAGATCTGTTCTTGTTAGAATTGAAAGCGGTAGATGAGGACCTTTTCGACATTACTTTCATTGAATATACGGACCAATGAAAACTTGCCATATTTCTTATATTAGTAATTTTACGAATCAGTTTTATATTATATTGATCTGTTGTGATTGTTTTATATTATTATGTATTATGAAGAGCGAAAAGTTCACTGTAGAAATTTATATTTGTTTATAGTTGGTAGAAATGTTGAAAGTGTCTTTTCTATCATTTTAATACGATTTAAGTTATTGTTAGCCATTTTTTGTTTTTTTTTTATAGATTCATATCAGTCCCACATATAATTTGTATAATATTAAAGTGATCATTCAATATATCAATGCTATAGTTTTAGCATCAGAAAATGCATGAAGTGAATATTTGTTGCATGTTTAAAAATTTGCAACATGGTAATGTTTTTTCACAATTTTTCGAATTGGTCACTAATGATCTCAAAATTGAATTGTGTAAATGATCTGAACACGTGACATGTACAGACAATTAGCTGATTATAGTTATTATATAATAGGAGACGGGGAGAATATTTCAAATGTAAATAGCTTTTTATTACCTTCGTGTAAATAGTAACTAAGCCATGACAAAAAATATGCACGTCGTTACTTTGTGATAAGCGCTTCTACACAAAACTGTGTAACACCTCTGATTTTAGAGATCTGAAAGTTTGTTGCTCAGTTTAATATCTAAAGTTAATTAACTAAATTTATCGTTTCTCGTTGTTGATATTTAATATCCATCATTAGATATTGAATTATCGAACTCAAGTTATAGATATATACATATATATATATTTTTTTGGTGAATCCGTGATATTTGCTTTAAGAAAAAAATTAATTGAAGAAAAAGTTGAATCCACACAACCAACGCACTTCGTTACTCATTGAATAAACGAAAAAATTCAAAACGTACCTGAATTAATGCTTCATGATAATTTACGATTCGAGGTTTCTATTAAACTGGTTTTTCCAAATCACATTTTTCAAAGGTACATATTTAGAGACAAAAATTTAATAAAGTTTTATTATAAAGGTACTGAACTGACATTTAATTGTTTTGTATATTATTAATTTATTTTACACAGCTCAACGAGTTGTGTAATTTTTCGATTGATATTAGAGTAGATTAAGTTAAAATAGCTCTCTGTATCCATCTTTTTTCTAGTTATATCGAACAGATACAACAGATATATACGTAAGAATCATCTACAAAAGTTGATTTCATAATTCGTCATTGTGAATCAATATTACTAATAATCGCAATATTATGTTATGTAAGGTTTTTTATAAATGTATGATTATCTTTTAAGTAAAAATTGAATTTTTCACTAGAAGTTTTCCTCAACCAAATTATTGTCTCTATTATACCATTTTTTGTTGGTCTGCTATGAAAACTCTCCAGAACTGACACGGAGAAATCATTGTTAGAACAAATGGGAGGGATGTAGTAGCCCTTAAGACAATCCGGGAGGAAGAGCTATTGTTTTACGTCTCCAATCAGAATTAGAATCATGTACCACCTATAATAATAATTATTCAGAGGAGAGAAGGGCACATAGATCTTATTTCACAAGGTGTAGCTGTTGAGATGTTTACAGAGTGTCCCTTTTAAGAAATCAAAATAAATTTCACTTAAAATTGACTAATCACCCTGTATGACAGTGCCAAGCAATATTTTGGGTTTTTTTGTTGAATTATTCGTCAACGCTCAGGAAGGTGGAAGAACTTTTCAGTGTGTTTTCGTACAGGGTGAACTAATATTAACAAGAAGGTAGCAATTGTCCAAAATTTTCCTAATTTGGTCCTAGGTTTATTAGTTTCAGAAATGGTATGTGATAGCGCTCGAAATGGGTTATATAATTGCAAACTGGGAGATTTTGATTGATTGAATTAATTGAGCTTTGAAATTCCACTCAATATACGAATGTTTATCCAAAACCAAGAACCTCAGACCAAGGGCGTAGCCAGAGGGGGAGGGTGTTTGGGGGTGATAACTTTTTCAGTCTCAGGCAAGTTCTTGTCTTTTGCATTTCTGAGAATTTTGGATCAGTTATTGTTTTACGTTCTTACCTAATTCAAAATCTGAAAATTTGTTTTGCAATAATGCCTAGACGTGAACTTGGTGCGGATGAAGTCAATAGGGCTATTGGTATGATCTAGGCGGGACGTAATCAGAGATATGTTGCGAATTTCTTACAAGTTAGTGAAAGCGTAGTTTCCCGGCTCGTCTATTGATATCAGGAAACTGGAAACGTGGCCGAAAGTCCGAGAAGTGGATGCCCAAGATCTACCATTCCATTCCTGCACCAGATCGGTTTCTGACTGTGTCTAACCGTAGAGAGCCTTTGAGTACCTACTTGTCGAATCATGCAACAGCGCCTTTTGAACGCTACTGGTGTTTTGGTTTCGATTAAAACAATTCGTCGATTACTTCGAGATGGTCATCTACATTCTCGACAACTTTTGAGAAGGATTCCACTAATTCAAAATCATATGCGACTTCGATTGGAATGGGTCAATGAGCACGAGAATTGGAACGATCAATGGAGTTCTTGTATTGTTCACAGATGGTTTTCGGATAGTCGGCGTGTTCGGGTTGGACCCATCCTCTAGTGTCCAAAAGTCGTACCCCAAATTGTTGGTGCTTGATGCTATGTGTGTGTATGTGTATTATTATCTTATAAAACTGAGAAAACGGTCTATATCGATGGCCAATACCGTCTTTACCATAAGGGCACACGGGGCCCGTGCCCAGGGCCCCCATCGCCAGGGAGGACAGACAATTCCTCTCACATTTATTCTCAAGACACTTTTGTGTGGCACAGTAACAGTGAGCGCCCGACTCGAAAATAAAACTTACTTTTGTCTTTTCCTACTAAGTCAAACTGCTTTTATTTAACCAAATTGAGACAAAATCAAGTAAAACTTTGCCGTTTTTCGCGCTCTTGTTCCTCGGAACAGAGTGCTTATCAATTTGCACAAATGTCTGTAATTTTCGAATTTTGGCTGAAAATGGTATCAAACCATTTGGTTCGACTCACTGATCAAGAATCCGTGGTCGGAATCGATTCTGTCCGGCCGTCTGTTAACACGATAACTCTTGAACGAAAGGAGTTAGAGGATTGAAATTTGCATGGTAAGTTTGGACTGTAAATATCTCGGACGAGTTCTTTAACGGGTGAAATCCATCAAGCGGTTTCGGAGTTATGGCCGTTTTTAGTAAAAATATTTTTTATGAATATTTCCGAAACCGATCACTCGATCTATCTGAAATTTAGCATCAAACTGTAGAATCATGACCTTTAGATGTATGTGAAGTTTCGTATTGATCGGGAGACCGTAAAGTGTCAAAAAAAAATTTTGTTTCTACAATAACTCTCGAACGGAATGAGCTAGGCAGTTGTAATTTTCAGAGTAGGTTAGGGAGATAAATACCTCAGTTAAGTTCGCTATTGGGCAAAATAGGCCAGATAGTTCCGGAGTAACGAAAAAAAATTTTTTTTAACGTACAAATTTCAAAGTAAATTTTTTTTCAAGATGTAGTTTCACCATAAAAATCCATTGATATCATTTTCAATTCCAACAAGCTAATACTTTCGGAGATATGATTTTTCGAAATTTCAATAATGAATCGTACTTCCATGTTTTCACAGAATGCTATAATTATTCTATCAATGATTTGTTATATGATCTGTGTTCATACTCGTACATGTCATCCTGTTCTATAAGAGAGAGTCAAAATCATTTCAGCTATTTTAATTTGATTCCGTCCATGGTGCAGTTCTAATTCTCAGATTGCTCATTTAATCTTGATAAATAAACTATTATTTAAATTGAATTTCCTTTATGATGCAGTTCTATCAAAAGAATACATTGATATAATTCTCAACTCTGAGAAACCAATACTTTCGGAGATATAATTTGTCTGTTTGAACAAGAGCGCTAGAAAGCTCCTGTCCACAGGGCTTGAACCAATTTTTCTTTTAGAAGTATAAAATTTCCCTAAACATTTGACTTGATTTTGACTTATTTATTTAGCTCAGTTAGGATCGATTTAAGACAAAAAAGTAAAATTCAATTCTAAACTTGGCTTGGTTTTGGCTTAATTTAAGTCTTAAAAAAAAGTGGGAGAGCTGATGTGTGGACAGGGGTTTTGGCGCTCTTGTCAAACTACAAGCGAGTAATTACTAATTATTCACACTTTGACAAATGATATTTTCGAAAGTATTGGTTTCTCAGAGTTGGGAATGATATCAATGGATTTAATGATGGAATATCGAATGCATCATACAAAATTAAATTCGAAACGTAGGTCTATGACCGACCTCATATGTAGGATTTAAATACATCAGCAAATTATAATTAGAGCATTCTATTCAATCTTAGAATAACGATTAATTATCGAAATTTTCAAAAATCATATCTCCGAAAGTATTTCAAAATTTAATCTGAAATTTGTAATGTGAACATTTTTTTTCCTTACTCAGAAACCAACTGGCCGATTTTGGTCAATAATGAACGAGACATTTATCAAACCTACTCTGAAAATTTCAACTGTCTAGCTCATTCCGTTCGAGAGGTATCGTGTTGAAGGACGGCCGGACAGAATCCATTTTGACCACCGATTCTTGAATAGTGAGTGGACCCAAAAAGTTTGAGACCAATTTCAGCCAAACATTCGAAAATTATAGACATTTGGTCAAATTGACAAGCGCTCTGTTCCGAGGAACAAGAGCGCCAATAGGTTTGAAAAGTACTCATGGTTACGTTCAGAATCAACGTCGGACGTTGTCCGGTGCGTACCCAACCCGTTCGGAATCGACGTCGGGTAAACCTACACAATGACTAACCACAGAAAACAACCAATCGCGCTCTACGTCGGACGATAGATGCATAGAAAACATGGTGAAGACACTCTTTGACATATTTTCGGCCGATTTGCGGTCCAAATACTGTCAAAATACAAGGATTTTGTTTTACTTCAATTTTCGCCGATAGATGCCGGCAGTAGAAATTTTATGGACAAAATTACCGACATGTCAGATTAAATTTGAATCTTTGCTTATTCCAGTTTCTTGTGGAAAGTCGTTTGCCGCGCCGAAAGTAAGTCAAATGTTTGCTGTGTGAACTCTGAACGAGTATCCAGAACCATTTTAATCAAATACTATTTTCATTTCGAAAATATTTCGTTTTTATGCGAATATATTTTTTTAACAAAAATTGTATATTCTTACCGGATCAGGGGCAGATTTCTAGTATCAAAATAGTTATTAATTTTAATATTAATAATATTGAAAGATCGCTGATACCGTTAATTGTTAATAAATCAACATAGGAGACTTGTTGATTTACTATAATCTTGCCGGTTGATGAACATAAACTGTTTTAACAGTTGAAATTAAGATATAACTCTATTGATTAATAATTATATTCATTATACAATTCAGTAATATATTGAGAAGGAATGAAATGCCATGTTATGAAAACTAACAATATTATTTGTGAACGATGAAAGGACTAGCAGAGAACAAAGTTCAGAGCAACCACAGTGTGATTTCATCAATTTGAATAGCTTTCCTAAGGCGTCATTCTTTTTGGCGCTCTTATACTATAATATTATTTGTTTCAAGGATATTGTTAAACGACAAGAATGGCAACTGGCTTGTGCTAGAGGTAGGGTATCGAAAATTAGAACATTTGTTTGTTCAAAATATTTTTCTAGCGAATATATGTATATTGAATAAAAGATTGAAACGTAGTACACTACCCTCTATTTGGTTAGTTTATCAATTTAATGAATCATTTTTCGATATTTCATCAGTATATACTTAGTTCTGAATAATAGCTATCGAATTAAATATCTATATTCAGCAATCTAATTGCTGAGAACATGAAAAGTTGTCAAGGGGTATTGGGTGACTGAAAAAATGCTGTATACATGAGAATGTTTTGATGAAATTTCAAATTATACATATAATACAATAAGTAAAATGCTCAATTTAAAAGAGCCTTACATGATAAAGGAATTACTACATTTGAATAATAATATGATATCGAAAGATATTGTATGTAGAGGTATTACAGAAAATTCTGTATCATTCAATGTATTTCAAAATACATAAATTAAATGCTTGTACTCTAATGACGTTGGATGTGATCTTTCGTAATGGAAAAATAATGATTTCACAGATTTCTTCATTTACAGTTCCATTCAAAATGTTCCAAAGAAACTCCTTTACTGATAAATCCCTTATTTGACCTCATTATGTCTTGGCAAGATGAAATTTCTGTTCCAAACCAATGTGGTTTACATATTATCTCCGAACAGATATCTGATTAATCAAAAAATGGATTGATTTTTCAATAAACTGCTTCATTATATTCTTTTAATTTGAATTTACGAACTAGCAACGGTGAAAAGTGAACTTTGTCGCTTGTCAGTTTTCATTTATTCGCTTGTCAGAATCTTCGAAATCGACCCTAGCGGCACCATCGTTAATAAAGTGAAGTAGTACATAAAGTACGTGATTTGACAGTTCTTGGTCCGTTTTTCGGCCGAAAATTTTAGCAGGAATTAGTAGGGAGTGTCCACACCTTGTTATTCTATGCATCTTGGTCGGACGCATCCGACGTTGATTCTGAACGCAACCCAGGTGTTCAGTCATGAATAAAGTAAGTTTGCGAAGTTGCAATTTACGCTAAATTTAGTGGGTGTTCATGCAATTTATACAAAAATTGTTCCATATTTTCTCAGGTTCGACCAAGCGATAGAAAATTTTGACAAAGCATGTAGGTCCAGCAAACTTTTTCGGAAAGTAGATGGTCTGAGCATGCCAATGCTATTAATGCTTTGCAAAATGGTTATTTAAATATTTCTGAAGCATTGTTCCCAATTGCAAGTGACATGAATTAAATTGGAGGAACTAGAAACGGAACCTAAAGCCTAGCAAACAAATAGAAAAAATTGAGACTGTCTAAATTTACAGAGAAGCACTATGACCATGGAGCGCTGTAACAAATTTTAACAAATCACTGATCAGCTATGTCAATAACGCACGCAATAATTTTGATCAGTAGGCACGAAAATGCTGCTAAAGGAACAAAAAGTGGGGAAGCTCTGTGGACAGGGGCTTTGGCGCTCTTGTCAAACTACTAGCGAGTAATTATTCAAACTTTGACAAATCATATCTCCGAAAGTATTGGATTCTTATGATTAGAGACATTTGTTTCAATGGAGGTAGGTACTTGATGCTATGTGTGTATTCTTATCTTATAAAACGGTCTATATCGATGGAAAATTAGATTAAGAGTGTCCAATAGAGGTGAATATACAATAGAATATGCTCTCAAAAGCTCCTGAATTCACGTCAGTGCTCGAACCAATTTTATTTTACGTCGTTATCCGAAATAACCCCACTTATTATTATTATTACTATAAAGATTTAAGATAATATTATAAAGATTAAAGACTTAACGGTATCGGATATTTTGTTATATTTATAGTACCAATAATGATTCCCCTCAATATATACCATTATTTGGTTGTTTACACTAATTCCAACAATTTTCTTTATGGGTACAAATTTAGTACCCGTTCCGTTCACCATGCAACGATCTATTAGGTTTAGTTATTTACCACCTATTACTTCAAACGCTTCTGGCTGTTAGTTGCTCCAATAAGATTGTTCAAAGATTTTCACATTTTCAGCGTCTTGTCTTTTACCTTATCTTTTTGCGGAAGGCATCTTCGACAGAGTACAATTTACCCATATACAAGAAAAATGTAGTCCACAAAAAGAAATCCTGGTTCCTAGCAAAGTTGTCATGACGCACGTATGAGTCTAGCTCTTGTACTTGAAGGAATCTCTGGGAGTGAAAACAAATTAAAGATGTATATTCATAATTTTAATTGAATAAGATTTAGAATTCACAATTATTCAAAATCAACACACAACATATCACCATAAAATAAATACCAGAATAAAATCAATGTCTAAATTATGTGGGTTCGGGGAATGAGGGTTGTGACTTTGAGATAAACCCAATATTGCGACTAAAAAAACCTGTGCCCACAACTCATCAAATAACAATTATTATATATATAATTAAAGCGTGAAGACATAGAAAAATATCAGTAACTAAAAAAACTTGTTAGTTCGACAGTTATGGGTAAGCAGTTTTGAGGTAATAGAGAATATTCTATTATGCAGATATATGGAAGGTAATATCAGCAGTGAATAATGAAACTTCTCTCATTTAAAACCTATCAACAACAAAATATATCTCTCATTGCAGGCAATGTAGAAAATGTGAAAAAATACTGAATAAACTAAATGTTAAACCATATTGCAAGTATTAATGTCAAATGAAATAAAACAAAATAAGACAGGTAAACAGTCTCATATCTAGGGAATCAATTTTCGAGAGTCAATAGCAACAACTCCTATCATCAGTTTATCCAATATTTTTCCATTAAACTGAAACATTTCATGGAATTTCAAGCTATAAACAATAGGAATTCTACATAAATCAAAGATATGTAGCTGTAACTCAAGACAAACTCACAGCAATAACAGATTATAAAAATATATTAATAACTTTTTCACTACCGAATTTTATATCACATCATCTATAGTTTTGTTCTGGTGCATCTTTTCTGAATATAAAATTCCACTTCAAATAGTGAAGGTTAATATCCAAATACTGCTTAGTTTAAGAGAATTTAGTGCCAAAGAGTAAATATATATAAATACATGTATATATATGGTTTGTAGATGAAGGTCGATATCCCTTAAAACAATCCAATATATATATATATATATATATATATATAGAATTTAGTGTATCCGGAGTATACCATAGAAAACTAAAATTTACTAGAAGAAATTAAACTATGATTGGTCCCCCCCTCAACAATTTCCTATAATAGATATTATAAATTTGATTTCAGGAATGGTTTCAAATAAAGTTGGAATGATTTATTTACAGGTTCTGCATTCAAAGGACTTTTTGATGCTTCTTCAAAAAGTCTCTCATAGACATTTCCATCATAAGCTCCTAGTGCTGAAGATAAAACTTCATCTGAAATATCAAACCCATCAACTATTCCAACAGCATTGGGTCTAATGGCAGCCAGAAGTTCTTCTAACCATGATTGCAATACATCGATAGATTTCCCTTCACAGGACGTGAACTAGAAAAGGGATTGATTGAAAAGCACATCAAACAAATAGAAGTAAACCATACGAAGCACCGAAATTTGGTTTTTTTTTAAATTAATAAATATTAAAAATTAAGTAAAATGGTTTTACCCTTAAAAGATCTCCAATACACCTGAGTGCTGTGTTAACCGTATAGAGTTCCTGAAGCTGGACTAGGACTGTTTTCAATTGTGGAGATACGTTATTGATGCTTTCAATTGTGTTGGAAAGTGTTTGCAAAATGAAAGCTCTTCCATGGGAATCTGCAGCACTGACCAGCTCTACAGATGTTTCATTCCATGCATCTTCAGGGGCTTTTCCTTGCTTTACTCGATCGTCCAGGTGTTGGGCAGCCAGTTCAATTTTTCTGTGATGAAAATAAGAAGAATGAATGAATGACAGTGGAATTATTGTGTGTATTGGAAAGGAATGACTACCACTACTACTACTATTATTCTTCTAATACTGACCTAGCTGCAACGAGCTTAATAGCTGAAATGATCCAGCTTACTGATCTCTGGAATGGCCTTTCCTCTGAGTTGCAAAGATAATTAACAGTATCCAAATGAATGGTCTCGCTTTTATTTTGCCATGATTTGATCAGAAATCTTGCAGTTTGCAACAGTAGAACCGTATTTTCACCTTCGTAAGTACACATTGCAGTTACCAAACCATAAGTGTTTGGCAAATTTGAAGAAGTCATGTAACCATGACCACCACAAGACAATCTGCACTGTTCTACACCAGCAGCTACATCTGCTGTGGAAATTGCTTTCAGACAGCAAGCAACAGCATGAAGCTGAAACAAAAAGTATCATAACAAACAGTTTCTGAGACAACAAACGAATTACTCCATGAACTGAACCGAAGGGATTACTCACTTCTGGCAAGTTTCTCAATTTTCCAGCTTCTAATTCAGATGTCACTTCATTATATACTTCCCATAGCCAATTCGCAGAAAAATGAAAAGCGAAAAATGCGGCTAGATGAGGGAACAGTTTATATTGTTGAGTGACAAAATCAAGGATTTGTGGTTCTGGTTGGCTGGAACAAAATATATTATTAAATCCTCACATACACACAACCAAACTTATATGGAATCAGTAGTTTCGGGAAATAAAATTCAATAAAAAAAATTAATGAGAAGTAAAGAGCAGTTTTTCAAACTAAGTTCATTTGAAAAATATAGTAAAAATGATTACAATTTCTTCAATAAAAAACAAATAACAAAAAGTGTAGTTTTCCATGAAAGTAATTTTTCTGAAAATAACAATTTAACAAGAAATAATGATTTAATAATCAGTATTGCCACATCTAGCATCCATACAAGCACGAATTCGAAGAGACATGCTATAATCCAGTTGTTAATTTCTTCTAGGGGAACATTTGGCCATTCCTCTAAAACCGGTAGATGCTCTGTGTTACCAGGGTTGTTTGGATAAGCTACAAGCTTTCTTTTGATCTTATCCCATAAGTGCTCTATAGCATTCAGATCCGGCGAGCAAGAAGGCAACTCTAAGACTGCAACACGTTCCGTTTCTAAGGAAAATGTTGATACTCTGCTGGTATGTGGAGGTGCATTATCTTGCATAAATAAAAAATAATCGCCAAAACCACCTCGCCAGAGCCTGACTACAGGTTGCAATACTAAATCAATATACCTGCTTGGACCTGTTAGGGTTCCTCGAATGGGAATTAAAGGAGTTCTTTCACCAAGAACAATTCCACCCCAAAACATTACAGTACCTCCTTTGTATTTTGGGACAGGTTTGGCAGCAAGGTGTCTAGCTTGTCCCCCTCTACCTCTTAAAATGCAAATTCGCGGATCATCGGATCCTAGGCCGATTTTCTGGTTTCATCCGGAAATAAAACATTTTTCCAATCATCAATAGTCCAATTTATGCTCCAAACATCAATTTAAACAGGCAGCTTTATTTTGCATTGAAAGTTCTGGAACCCTTAAATGTTTTCTGCTAAATAACTCCCGAGCGCGAAGTCTTTTAGGTACTCATAGTTTCGACAGAAACAGTCACACCTGTAGCATGCCTTTGAAGCTCTGGATAAGATGTTGTGGGATTTCTTCTTGCTATTTGAGCTACAAAGTGATCCTACTCTCTTCTAGTTACTCTTCCACGATTCCTCCTTGGTCTATTATTTAGGTTTCCCGATTCCAGAAACCTTGAATAGGTCTTTGAAACAACCCCTTGTGTAACCTCCACCGCCCTTGCAATCTGCCTTTGTGACATGCCTTGTTCTGCCAGAGCAATCATTCTTCCCCTCTAGACTTCCGATAACCGCTCGTACGGATTTTTTTTAGTGTGCGGAAAGAAATAAATTATAAACTCACTTCGACTTGGAGGTGAAATAGTAAAATCGAAACTACCAGAAAAAATCCTATGGTTATTTGTTTTTCTAACTGTTCTTTTTAGTAAACACATGTGCTTTTTCATCGCTTGTGAGAAAAAAAAATAAACGAACATTTCATATGAATACTGGGTGATTCCATATAAGTTTGGTTGTGAACATATGATAATAATTAAATTAGGTACCTTATTAACAGTTTAATCAATATGGATAATTAAAAACTAGTTAATCTTAAACTTGTGATTCAAACCAGAATTTTCAATTTGATGACTGTTATCAATGAAAAACCGTTATTATTAATTCCATCAAAGACGATCATATTGTTCAATTGCAAATGTGAATATAAAAGCTATTATTATTTTTGTAACACAGAGCTTAAATTCATGCACGATGGTCAATATTACAGACTTAAAAATATGATATCTTTATTCATTGTATTGGTGAACATATTTGAATATTTAATATAATAGAGAAAGTACGTGAATAAGAGAAAGAGTCCACTTACTCTGTTCTAATCTGAGATTGATGACGAACTGCACTGTAACGGGTAGCTATTGTTACAGCCTTCTTCAAATATGAAGCTGCATCAGCTACAAGTACCACTCTGACAAAGATCATGGTACCATAGGTCAGCTTACTACTGGGAGATTTGATGTATGTTCCGTCCTACAATTTACGAACAGATAATTAACTAAGCGAATGAAAAATCTGAAGTCAAATTTAATTCTATCCGTCCGTAAACCCGATAACTTTCGAAGCAAAAAACTTAGAGACTTGAGAGACATACGTCGAGATAGTCGTCGATTTTAACCAATCAGCAAATATTCTCTCATGGTCCGGACTCGCCACCTCATCGTGTGTCTCTCTTAGTTATTAACAATTAGCTAATTAGCAGTCACCTTCTTCTATGTTCACTGGTTTGTGATCTTCTCTAACCACGCTAAGCCGAGCGTTTTCATGTCGCAATGGTGTCATATAGGAGCTGCATTGCATTGTTTAGAGACTTGACATATGTAAGTTAGGTTTGAGCTACACCTTAGATACGTGTTATATCTAGAATATCTCGAAAATGGTAATTTTTACGCATATGGTTGATAGGGTATTATTTATCTGTGTTTAGGAATAGAATCATGATTCGATAAAAAAATGGGTTCCCATTGGAAATTTTTTGATGAAAATGATCATAAGGCGGTAACTGCCAAAGGAAATCGTTATCGTTCAATGCTGACTGATTTTTTATGGCCCGAATTGGTACGTCTTGATTTGCAGATCATGTGGTTTCAACGGGACGGTACCACTTGTACTACTGCCAATGCGACAATGACTTTATTGAAAACCAAATTCGATGATTCGATTATTTCAAGAAATGGACCGACAAATGATCTACCTCGTTCCTGGGATTTAACTCCATTCGATTTCTTTCTTTGAGGTTAGATTGAGTCATTGGTATACAGCAATCATTCAGCAAATTTAGAATATTTACAGATCAATATTGGACGAGTAATTGCTAACATACCTGATTTGTGTGAGAGAGTCATGGAAAATTGGGTTAAACGACTTCATTCCTGCGTTTTTGTGGTGGACATTTAAATGATGTTTTATTTCATAACTAATGGTATCCAATGTATTTTATAATGAAATAAAAATTTCAATAATTTCCCAATAATGTTTTATTTACAGAACAAAATGGGGCGTTAATAAACGACCTGCTGTATGTGTATTTGAAATTTTGTTTTCTTTATGTAACGGATCTCTAATAACCATAAATTTCGGTACCATATGGTATTTTCAAATCAGTGAAATATGTTGTTCTTTAATAGAACGAGCACGTACGTTGTATATGATTAATATTGATGTGCCATTGTGTAGTCAAACACATCACCTCTATACCTCCTCATGTCCACTGGTCAGTCAACATTAGGAGGGTGCTTTAGTCACGGTGGTAATAGTTGTTTTCGAACAGGGGCCATGAGAAGTTGAAGTGGCTATGTTCAAAATAACAGTGGCCTATGGAATTTGCACTTACAGAGAGAACCTGGCTGTTCTTCATCAGCATTTGCATTCTTGGAATTCTCACATTCTTGAATCCTAGATAACCGTTGTTTGTACCGTTCATTCCTAACTTACAACCAATTTCACCAATTATAATTCCTTTGAGTGGCATATGCGTTTCTTCATCTCTCAATTGGACAATGAAAGGATGAATTCCGTGACATTTGCCTTGGCTGTACAGCTGTGCAACTACTATAGCACAGTTTGCTGAGTGACCCACTGAAAGAAACAAACGATTAATTTGGAGAAAGAATTATATCAGTTCATACAATTGCTAGCTATTCAGCGCAGGTTTGCATATTACAAATACACGCAATTGAAACTTTTACCTTCTTTCTAATTGGTTTACATAACATACATAGGCGCAATTAAAACGTTCAGCTTCTATCTAATTAGCGTGTTAAGGTATGAATCAATTTAACTTTTCTATAACCTACTGTGATTGTCATGTACAAGATATATGTGTTGTGTCGGGCAGACGAAACCCGCCATGCCACTGCAACCAGTCGGTCTATTGTGGTACACCTAAAACTCTACTTCACCCACAAGCTCAGGCCTTTTGATAAGGGTAGATATCCAGTTGTCTCCAGTTTGTGGACTCCTAGTTCCGCGAATCTAATCATGTCCTCAACTTACTAAGGCGTTTTCTGAGGGCACAGTGACCCCTGTACACAGCTGTTAAAACTCTCAGGTATAACCTAGCTGGATAATTTGAACCATCGTTTGGATCTTACCACAGACTCTCACTCCCACCCCTTAGATATGGTAACGGAGCCATCTGTGGACCAACAGGGACTCTCAAGCAGTGAGGTCCCAGAGATAGTCCAATCGTCTCTGCTGGGAAATACGACACGGAAGTGCTACTCTGTGTAGGTTTTGGCTATAAATAAGGGAGACCGCTCATTGTCTCATTGGCCTCCAATTCGGCCTGCAGAGAACTGGGTACGAATCCGATCGTACCAGGCTCATTGCGAGCACTATGTATATGTATGTCGCCATGTGGGCCACGCTCCTGATCACTAGGTAAAGAGAGGCGAGGTTTAGTATGTTTAAGTGGGAGTGGAGCAAAAGGCTCCAGTCACCACCAACCCCGCAGATCTCTAGATTTCCACAAGCTTGAGTTGAGACTGCACTTTTAAAGTGCAATCCCACCAAAGAATACTGCCATAAGTGATTTGTGGTGTCACCATCATCACGTACAGCCAGTGGAGCTGTTTCAGAGCCAGTCCCAGCCTCTTTGCACAAGTCCGCTGGCAGGCCCAGAGGCAGTGCCTAGCCTTTTGAATCACCCTTTCTAGGTGCGAATTCCACTTCAGCTTACTCTCTAGAATGACACCCAGATATATAGCATCATCCGCAAAAGGGGTGTGAACTCAATTCATTGTGAGGGAATCAATGTTAGGCTTCCTTTTCCTAGTGAATGGTAGAATCAAAGTCTGATGAGGGTTCACATTTAACTGTTCCCTCTCACACCAGCCTTGTGTTGCTGTTAGAGCCTCTAACAGGCTCTCGACAAGGACTGGTGATGTAGGTATATCCAATAACATTAATTACAATGCAAATGCTAACGTGTTACTAGTGAATGATGAGTTCATGCTGAAACAATTGGATAATTGCATACATCTTTATTATTTCGAAATCCATCAATTAAATGACACATAAAACAAAATTTGAGGGTCAGTCGACGTGTATGTTTTTTTAAACAATTAATTCTAAAACCAGCTGGATGTATTGCGAAGCGAACTTGAGGATGATTAACTTGAGCTATCCAGCGCCTGGATGAACTGGAGAATTTATCAGTTGATTAAAGATAGCGAATATTTGTAAATAAATATATATAGCCCTTCATGCAGTGTTTTTTTGTTCAAGGTATAATATCCCAGCAATAAACCTGATTGTGATGAATACAAGTTTGAAAATATGAATTGCATCAACTAAATTCAAATTTTAAAATGAAATAATTGTAAAAATAGAACGCTGATCGAGCCGACATCCGGTAATCAAAATCAAATCCGGTTACAAAACTACAGATGGGTATAACTCCGACACCGTTCGGTCGATTGTGTCCATTAACGAACTTAACTGTCGCATTCGGGTAAATCCGTTCGAAAGTTATCGTGGCAACGATAGAAAAATTAAAAGATTCTTCATCAGTAAATCGAACCAAATCGTCTGAGACAATTTTCGTCAAAAAATTCGAAAAGTAGTGACATTTCGGCAAAATGATATCACGTTCTTTCCTAGAAGCGCGCAAAAAATTAAAAATAGAATCTTCCTTACATCCTCCAGGCCACCATTTGTAAGAAGTCAAAGTCGGACTGTTGAGTATGAATTCCTCAGTATTAGGATCATATGTAGCAGTAGTTTCGAGTCCCCTGATGAATGTTCCATGACCAAGTTCCGTCTGAAAATAGTACAAAGCATTAAATATGCTGCTCTGACTTATTATCTGTATAGTTATGAGTACGTAGAAATTCTGCACTCTTTAAGATGAGTAATCAGGGCCGTAGCTAGAGATGAATTTAAGGTAGGGCAATGGAGGTTACGGGTAGGGCAGAAGTAAAACATTTTACTCGATGTGATCTGATGAATCAATTTTCATTGTACCTACTTCTGAGTGAAATAGGTAGTTAATAATAATAATAACTGTCATTTATTGACCACAGTCAAAGGCCATCGACCAAAGTCCTGAGGTAGTTAAAATCAAAATTTTCATTTCTTCAGGTTTATTTTATTTCTTTTAACATATTGTGATTATTATAATGATGATAAAAATCTTCTTCAAAACCCCTGAATCCTTCGACTTTCCATATTGTTAAATATGCGAAGGACTTCATTCAGATCAACTGACTTACCATAATCATTAAATGATACTGTGGGAGGTATATTAATTATTAAATGGTTTCTTTCGGGGTTTTCTCTCCCAAACTCTGAAAATACCTATGTATAAAATGAAAAATTTATTATTTTGGGAATTGCATCTGCGTAAGAAACACAAGATATTTGTCAGAAGCAATCAATCGAACAAGGTTGCCTAACAAACAATAACGAGAAAAACAACGATGAAACAACTATTTCGTAACGTTTCGGAGTCTATATCAGACTCCTTCGTCAGACTCTTAACGATAATCTTCAGAAATATTTTTTGTTGATAACTATTCTAAAATTCAAGAATTTAAGAATAGTTATCACATAAAATAACAAAAAATAATTCTGAACAATTTCTATCTATGTGCAGAATAAAGAATTAGTACATGAGGTGCTTCTGAAAATGCAGCGTGTTGTCTATACACAATGACCTCGGTTCACTCTATTGATGTAGTTCGCTATCTCTAACAACCCGTGGTTAATTCGGAATTGCTATGCGAGTAATAATTTTTTTCCTCGCGTCACATTATGAAAAAATATTTTCCTTAGCATATTATTTAAATTGTTACTATTTTTTAAGGTAGGGCATTGCCCCATTTCGTGAGAATACCCTGTGGAGAGGAGCTTTGGCGCTATTGTTCAAACTTTGAAAAATCATAACTCCGAAAAATGGATTCTTACTTAATTTATTTTATTTTGTGATGCAACTCTATCATAAGGTTCCCAACTCTGAGAAACCAATACTTTCGGAGATATAATTTGTCAAAGTTTGAACAAGAGCGTCAGAGCTCCTGTCCACAGGGCTTGAACCAATTTTTCGATTAATATCGTGGGAATTTTCCCCTATTGTTTGCAATTTGTACTGCAAGGTTAAATCATTTGGCAGGTATCCTTCAGACTGGTAATAGAAACTTTTTTGAATCTTTTGATCTTGTTGTCCTCGTATTTATTGAAAAAAAATATATAACCAGTGGATTCCAAGTTTCTATTGGATCGGATTTGTATATTTTGAGTTATTGAGGAAATAATAACTAAATTAAAGGTGGGTACATTACTCCGAAACCGTTTGGCCGATTGTTCCCATTAACGAACTCAACTGTCGCATTCGGATGCGCAACCTACCCTAAAAATCGCAAGTGACTTTCTCTTTCCGTTCGAAAGTTATCATGGCAACGGTCACCCATCCACATATTAAACTCACCCAAGGCTACTCCGATCGTTCAATCTCCGATATTGTTCAAATTTGGAACTTGGCTGTAAAGTTAGGTTTTGATGGCTCTCGCAAAATATCGGACGGATAGTTTCTGAGGTACCTACATAATATTTTTTAATGGTTTTTCAAAATGTTATACCGAGTCGATCCTCGAGTTCCAATTACTTGATCGGATCTGTATTGTTTGAGGATAAAATGTTAACTCCGAAACCGTTTGGCCGATTAGGTAGGCCCATTTACCGTCGTATTGGGATGCGCAACCTGCCTGAAAATGTAAAGTCGCTATATCTCTTTCCGTTCGAAAGTTATCGTGACAACAGCCGGCCGGGCAGAATCGAATTTGACCTCGAATTCTTCATCAGTGAGTCGAACCTAATCCTTTGAGACCATTTTCGGCAAAAAATGTGAAAATTAATGACGCTTGGGCAAAATGATAGCACGCTGTTCCCTCGAACATACGCTCAAAAACGAAGATATAATCAAACAAAGTTTACGTGATGAAATGAGTTTTGTATTGTGGTTCTGAATACAGACCCGCTACAAACACATACATTTGCAGCGTTTTCTTCCTTTAAAATGAAAAAAAAAATACTCACTTGAGCATAAGTTCCAACAACCTGACAGTTCCAGGCTTTGTTAAGCCATTCACCCTGTTGTTCTATAGATGCCTGGCCTAACAAAGTGGGTATAAACATAACATAATGGAGTGTAAGTGGATTTCCATCCGGTAAAATAGCAGATCCAAGCTGACCACCTAATATTTCCCTGAAAAGAATACAGAATATATGACAAGTGGACGGCGCCAATATTGAGTTCATTTTTTATTTTTTATATTTATTTTTTACTTTACTAATTAAATTTGGGCAATATAGCCACCGCAAGGGCGTGGCCAGGATTTATAACAGGGGGGGCAAACCATGGTCATGGTCCATGGTCGTTCAAAATGTAAAATTTTAGGATAAAAAGAAAAGGCAAATGAAAACAAATTTTTGAGATTTTAATTATACTTCAAATTAAAGCAATAACATTTTTCTTGGGTTTAAACTAGATTTGTCCAAAACTTTCTTCACTATGCAGTCCTGATTTTCCTTCAAAAAATTTCAATCCACACTCATCAAACCCAACGCAGTGAGTCTGTCATCACCCATTGTACTCCTGAGCCAGGTTTTCACCCTTCGTAGGGTACTGAACGATCTACCCACGGTAGCAGTAGTGGATGGGAAAGCACTTAATATTAGCAGTGCGTGCCTTGTTGCAGAGAAAAAAACATTGGCTTCCTCCAAAAGTGCAGCCACTTCAATGTCCTTTAATTTGTCTTCTGCTAAATTCTTTTTCTTCCGCATATTGTAACACCTATCTAATTCTGCAGATTCCGCAGACATCACCCAACTCATAAAATTACATGAAAGATTCTGCATTATTTTTTAAATCTTTTGAAGCCATTCTGAGCATGCTTGAAGGATGAAGATAAGTTGAAGCAAAAAAAAAACTAATGAAAACAAAAAAAAAGTGAGAATTTTTTTACCATTTTTCTCAAAAATGTCCGACTATTAAGAGGTCGAATCGAACACTAAAAATTGACGTATCCTGAGAGTAAATCGAACACTCCTTTTTATCCAATTCTTGTGTGGGACAATTCTGTAGTGCACCAATGCATAGATCGAAAACGCTATTAATACATACGTACTTAGCACTATGTCAGTTTTTCAAACAACATCTTTGTTTTTTGCCGATGAAATATATTCTAGTGACAAAGGACACGCGAATAATTGTATTTATTAGGGCTTATTAATTAATTTTAAAATGTTCATGAAAGCAACCAAACGACCATAACAACAAACAAAATACATATATAAAACAGATAACAAAAAAATATGCAGAACAGAAAAATATGTATATTTTAGATTTAATTTTTTGATTATTAAAATTTGAAAATTATTTAGCTTATTTTTTCTTTCAGGGGGGGGGAGGGCAGTTGCTCCTCCCTGCCCTCTGCTGGCTACGCCCATGGGCCACCACCGGGATAAATTTACTTGGGGAAGATGGGAAAAACCGAAGTGTCGTATTTTGGGAAATCAAAAGGTAGGGGGAAAAGGCGAAATATCAGGGGGACGGGGAAAGGGGGGGGGGGGGCCGGTCGACGGTAGATGATCGAGTTTTCCCGGAGAAATTGACCGATTTTTCCTAAGTAAATACAGAATTTTGGGAATTTTCGGAATTATTCTTTTTCGGTTTTTTTTCCATTTCTATCATAATAATAACTTTGACGTACGGTATATTTATCGAATTCAAGTCGATCTTTCGATATAATTACTCGAATGCGAATAACGTGAATAATATTATTCTATATTATTAATTTTTTACGAATACTAATCGAATATTTAGAATGTCTTGTTCGTTTACGTGTTCCAACCTATAAATTAAATGTAGAAGAAGAATATATTATTGGAACACTCCGAAAACGACATGAAGTTCTATGTTTTCTATGAAAATGATCTTCAAATCAAAACAAAACCGCTTCCCGCAAAATTCATAACGACGATTATTGCATATTTTGAAATTTTCATAACGGTATTTTTAGGAAAGCCTCCATTTCCAGAACTTGTTTCCTTTTGGTGTTTGAAGGTAACGTCGGCTCCAGTTTTGTGAAGTATAGTGAAAACATCATACAGGTTTGTCTCATTTCCTATAAGATATGTTCGGATATTATAACTTTATAGAAAACATTGTAAAATTCAACTTGAATATCTTTTCCTCGAAAATAACTAACAAATGTTTGAATTTCAGTTGAATCGAGTAAAATGCCGCGGACGAGAAAAGGAGAAACTTTCAGTTGGACACATATTCCTCAATAGAAGGCAGATAAAAATTGCTAGGTAAGTACCTTGTTTTTGTAATGAGAATTGATATTGGTGTAATCAATTCATTTCCTGTTCATATAACATAAAAAAAGAAGTATCTTCTACATGTTTGTTCTTGAAATAGTTGTAGTAGTTAATTCACAGAATTAATTAAAGCTACCTAAATTATCATCTTACAGCTCCTCCTTTCGTGGCTGAAGAGTCCACAAGCGATGAAAGAAGCAGCAATGTGTCGAAGCAGAAGGATACAGCTTTAGAGGATGACTAATCTCCAGGTGAATATGTTGCATGAATAAATATATCGTGTCCAAAAAGAACATTCCATTACTCATATTTTTTATTCATTATAATATACAGACTATCTGTACTCTGAGAAACCACCTGAACAACACGATTCTCCAAGAAAACCCTGTTTCTAGGAAATGTGGGGGGGCGGACGAAACTGCCTCACATGTCATATTTGACTGTCCAGCCCACACACAATGGAGACTTCACTATGGGGGCGACGACACAAATCTCAGGAACCTCAGTACCAGAAATCGAGCGAGGAACCTAGTCAAGGGCCTAATCCTACTTGCTAGGAATTGGACCTTTGTAGGTAATACACCGACAAGGCAGTGGGGATGTTAATGAGACCCACATAATGTCAGCGGTGCAGGACTTAGCTGTGTTAAGTACACCTGAGCTGCATCCCGAGATGAGGGGGATCAAACATGAGACCCTATCAGCTAATAGGAGACCGACCGACTCCGTTACTCGGTATCGGTCGGACAAAAAACATACGGACATTGATGTATTGAAATGTTTTCATTTAGGATGCATTGTAATGCCATTAAAGGGAATTGATTTCAAAAACAAATACAACAAACCACAAATACAATTTTATATATTGACTCACTATCAAAACGATTCTTTATGTAATCTACATTACAGCTGATGTTCCGGAAGTTGAGACCACTGTTGGCATATTAGATATACCAGCAGGTAAACATAACTTCCAATTGTACTGTTTCGTTGATAAATAAGTCATTACTACTATATAGTAGATTCAAGTAATAATATTTTATAATTTTAAACATAATTATTATAAATCGTTCGGACGAATTCACATGTCACAATTACCTTACAGTTCCTGTACCTAATCAGACGAAACGGAGAACGAAGAAGGGTAGCTATGTTTGGAAGAAGGGAAATATACCAGAAACAGCGACCATAACACATCTTGGTGAGCCATACAATTTTTTACAACAATACATAATTCATAATCTTTCATTTACAAAGATGTACAAAGATGAAAATAACAGTATTACCGATTTCATATTATGGTCTACATAATATCAAAAGACTAATATCATTCATGTTATTATTATCCTATACTTCGTAATGTGAACTGTAGATGAAAAATATAATCATTAATAATTCAACAATCGAATGCGTTTCTACAGAATTATTCGATAAATTTTCAAACAAAATGTAGACCGATTTTAATTAATTACAGTAGACAATATGTTAAATTAATTCTCCTTATCAACATACAATAAATAAATTAGTACTTCAGTATACCCACACAGAGAAAAAAGTCAAAACAAAGAACACAATACCTCGAAGAATCTGATCAGTATATTATGCTATTCCATCCAATTCGTTTGAGTACAAGTTTATAATCAATTAGGTATACATTGATTTAAGTATGTTTCATTTGTCAGTGGGGATTGATATCGTCTTCCCCTCTCCTTCATCCAGATTTTAATTTCATTGTTTTGTTTTTTGGTATTCTTTATTTCTTTTATTTCCTTGGGCGAGGTAAGTGCAACATCTCTGATCTAATGTTTTTTTTTGTTTTTGGAACTCTGACGTGAGTGCTCCTTATTTTGAGTGGACCTTATTTTCGTTTTATAACGACATTCATTCATTTGGAGTTTGATATTTTTGGAGCAATAAGAATCTGGAAAATTTGAGACTGCGTACAGTTCATCCCAGTGGTTCTCCGTGGATTACTCAAAGCAACCATTTCTGGATTACTTTGACTCTTCTCATCAATATGCTCCACCCCAGGCCAATATTCCATAATTCAATGAGATTGACAGAGGGAAGTATATATAATCATCAATTGTTTCACATCCAGGTATTGTTCGAGACATCAGAAGGCGCCTTAGTTTCCCCACCAAAATGTCTTTATGTTTGTCTAGATTTTTGTCAGTCTATTTCCAAATTTGCCATATGTGCAAGTCCCGTTTCATAAGATGCAAATGGTAAGTACTTCCTTTTTTTAAATTTTTTTTAAATTCATTGTTAACTTATTTATCCTAAACCACTGCCATTACATTGTGAAGATCTTTTTCAGCTATTGATTTTAGGTTTTCCCAAGAACTATCCTCATATAATATTGCAGTATATTAGTTTAAATCCTAGAGGTATCCCATATTAAATTGATCTTTTTCCACTAACATTATCATTTATTTTCAGAGCATCATATGCATTACCCCAAAAACCATAATGATGGAGTCTGAGAAACTGTGTCGAATGCTTTTTCAAGATCTATGAAGGCACATAAACCAACTAGGACAGGAGCTCTGAGATTCAGATTCCTCCTATTAGTGAAGGGAATCAAGGTGGTTCTTAGAGGGATTGACGTTAAGCCCTTCTTTCTCACACCATTTTCGGTGATATTGGACTGGAGGATGCTTGCATTCGGCTACTCAGTATGCCTTCGTACTTGCTTCTAACAGTTATCATTATTTCATCAGCTTATGTCTGGGCATTGAAATCACCCTCCGAAAGCCTTTCCAGTCCATCCACAGGCTCCACAACAGGGGTGATAGGACCCCACCTCGTGGGCAACCCCTATGCCTCTCACCTGAATATCTATTATTTTCTCCATGTTTTTAAGGAGACAGGAGGTGAGACTTAAGGGTCAATAGGATTATGGTTCTGAGGAGCTTTTCCGTCCCACTTTGGAGCTGAAAACTACCCTTGTATCCCCATGCTCTAGCATTCTAGCTTCAGAACATGATAAATCCAGTTACAGGTAAATAACGCATCTACCCTTTCTATCTTTGGTACTTACTTTATCTTATTAACACAAAAATTTATTTACAGGCACTGAAACTAACAAAGTAGTTAATTCCAAAACTAACAAAGTAGTGTTATACTTATATCAATCGATACTACTTTCGACTCAACTTGCTTGATTCTGTTTGATTCGAATAACTGAGTTTGGACTATTCCAGAATAATTTCCTCAAATTAAACATTCCTATTTGTTTAATTTTATATAGTAACGAATGGTGAATATCAATGGTGTAGTTTTAAACCTTTTGTAAACTAATGTTTTTTGGCGCTCTAGTTCCTCGGAACTGAGTGCTTATCAATTTGCCCAAATGTCTGTAATTTTCGAATATTTCGATGAAAATGGTCTTAAACGATTTGGTTCGACTCACTGATCAAGAATCCGTGGTCGAAATTCATTCTGTCCGGCCGGTCCGGCCGTCCGGCCGTAGGCACGATAACTCATGAGCTAGAGAGTTGAAATTTTCAGAGTAGGTTTGGGGGATGAATATCTCGGCTAAGTTCGTTACTGGGCAAAATCGGACAGAAGGTTTCGGAGTAATAAAAAAAAATTTTTTTTTTTACAAAACAAATTCCAGATAAAATTTTTTTTAATAAGCAGTTTTATCATAAGAACCCATTCATATCATTTTTAACTCTAACAAGCTAATACTTTCGGAGATATGATTTTTCAAAATTTCAATGTAAATCGTATTTCACAGATTGATATAATTATTCTATGTATATTCTATGTATGAATTGTCATAAAGTCAACTTGACAGAAGGGAATATTGTAACTTCAAGAATATTGGAGTTGAAATACTCGTATTTTAGCGATGCAACGGGGACCTCACCCGAAAATGTTTGAAAATATTACGTAAATATTGGAAGCATAATTCTGTAGTTCGAGAGAGGAGAAAATTTGGTGAACGTAGATCAGGAAATTTTTGATCGATTACAAGGTAAAAAAAAATGAACTATTATTTGAATTTAATTTCCTTTATGATGCAGTTCTTTCATAAGAATACATTGATTTAATTCCCAACTCTGAGAAACCAATACTTTCGGAGATATTATTTGTCTATTTGAACTAGAGCGCCAGAAAGCTCCTGTCCACAGGGCTTGAACCCATTTTTATTGAAACAGTTTGAACTTTTTGCTTGACAAAATGACCCTTAATTTTTGGTAGCAGCTATTTCATTTTTTTGTTTGATTAATATAGTTTGATTAAGCATAGGAACACGGACTTAATAAATAGAGACATACAGAAATCATAAATAGCAGAACATGTATGTAAAATCCATGGAGATCACATGATGGATTGGAGTAAAACAAAGATTCTTATGGTGGAGTCTGATTACATTAAAAGGAAACTTAAGGAGTCGACTTGTATTTTGTTGAAAAGAGAAATTGGAAATTGACCATATTTAGTTAAATTTGGAGTGAAACTATGTTACTATGATCTTCAAAGACTGTCAATGTGACCATTCTCGAATTTCAGAATAACTATCATACAAAAAAAGAAGATTTTCGTTTAGTGTCTTACGAAGGAGTCTGGTATTGACTCCGTTATTCGTTATTGTTTTTGAGGCAAAATTTTTGGATAGATTGCTTGTGTTTCTTCACAAAATAATAAATTTTTCATTTTATAGATATTTTTCAGAGCTTTTGAGAGAAAGCCCAGAAAGGAATTTATTATAATCTAGCAGAGAACAAAGTTCAGAGCAATACACGTGTGATTTCATCCAAGTCATTCTTTTTCTATAATATTATTTGTTTCAAGGATATTGTTACTCGAGTCACGAATGGCAACTGGCTTGTGATAGGGTATTGAAAATTGGAACATTTGTTTGTTCAAAACATCTTTCTCCGAATATACATATATTGAATAAAAGATTGAAACGTAGTACACTACCCTCTATTTATCAATATATGTACTTCGTTCTGAATAATAGCGATCAAATCAAATATATTTTGAAATGTAATCATCATACCCAATTGTTGTCAACCGGGATTGGGTGACTGAAAAAATGCTGTAAACATTAGAATGTTTTGATGAAGTTTCAAATTATACATCGAAATTAATAAATAAAATGTTCAATTTAAATGAGCCTTACATGATAAAGGTAATTAATACATTTGAATAATAATATGATATAGAAAGATATTATGTAGAGGTATTACAGAAAATTCTCCCTTGTTAAATTCTGTATTATTCAATGTATTTCAAACATAAATTAAATGTTTATATTCTAATGACATTGGATGTGATCTTTTGTAATAGAAAAATAATGAATTCACAGATTTTTTCATTTACAGTTCCATTCAAAATGCTCCTTTACTGATAAATCCCTTATCTGACCTCATTATGTTTTTAATGTCTGAACAGATGATTAATCAAAAAGTCAATTGATTTTTCAATAAACTGATTCATTATATTCTTTTAATTTCGATTTTCGAACTAGCAACGGCAGAATGTGAACTTTGTCGCTTGTCAGTTTTCATTTACTCGCCTGTCAGAATCTGCGAAATCGACTCCAGCACCACCATCATTTACAGAGTGAAGTAGTACACCAAAGTACGTGATTTGAAAATTCTAGGTCCGTATTTCGGCCTTGTTATTGCATAGAAATATATGTTTCAACTAATAAACGTGTTGGCATGTGATTGGGAATGTAAATGTTAATGTTCTACAAATGAATTTTTTTTGTTTAATAAATAATGAAACACTCGTGGTGTTTCATTATTTGAAATGACGTAGATTTTGGTATAGAATAAAGTACATTCGTGAAATTTTCCGAGAAAATTCAAAGAATGCATTTAAAATTGTTTTACATGTAGTAGAAAAACCTTGAAGTAAATTTTCCAGCTGATTTTCTAATCCGTTTTTAAACTTACCGTGAAGCGTATATTTATGGGATATGTTATGAAGTGAAATCAGTACTCTTTTGTGCGGTTGTTCACGTTGACCAATTCGAATTGAATGAGTAGAGCTTCTAGCTCAGTACGCTCTATCTCGGAACCGGAGGTCCCAAGTTCTTTTCCGTGACTAGGAACGAAATTATTTAGCCAGACCGTAGTGGCTATCATTCACTATGGGCTAAAAATTAAGTGTCCTGCCAAAGGTGGCATAAGGACACAGTAGAAGAATTTTTTTTTAATTTTATTTCTACTGATACGATCCTCACGAAGTTTTGTTCATAATGGAAATATTCTGAACCCAATTTACCTACCAAAGTATATATTTCCATCATCATATGGATTATCCATGGGCATTATATTATCATCCTAAAAGTATATCATATCATCCCCTTAATTCTACGATAGCTGAGGTTATTTCATTGGTCATTTTGCATTCAATCACACTTTGTTCTCTAACAGGAAGGGTATTTTATATCAAGAAGAACGAACCAGAAAGAAAATTTGAAATGTCAAAATAAGTTGACATAAATGCACACAGATCATATAATAATTCATAGATAGAATAATTAAGTACATTCAATGAACTCTATACTAACGTAGTATAGGGTACAGCATTCTGTGAAAACATAGAAGTGCGATTTAAGTTTTAAATTTTGAAAAATCATATCTCCGCAAGCATTTGCTTGTTAGAGTTGAAAATGATATCGATGGATTCTTATGATTAAACTGCATATAAAAAAAAACTGAATTTGTAATGTAAAACAAAAATTTTTTTCGTTACTCCGAATCCATAATGCCGATTCTGCTCAATAACTTAACCGAGATATGAATCTCATAAACCTTCTCTCAAAATTTCAACTGCCTAGCTCCAATCCGTTCGAGAGTTATCGTGTTAACGGAGGGCCGGTCGGACAGAATGGATTTTAACCACAGATTATTGATCAGTGAGTCAAACCAAATCGTTCAAGACCATTTTCATAAAAAAAATATCGAAAATTACAGACATTTGGGCAAATTGATAAGCATGCTGTTCCGAGGAATAAGAGCGCCAAAAACGTGAGATAACAGTGCTAAAATTGTTCTGTACTGTTCATCTGCAATGTACTGAAATTCAATATTTACAATTTATTTTGACAAAACTGCTTGATTTATCAAAGATTATGAAACTATAAATAGATGTATCACTATTTCGTATTTCAGCATTCTTCATATGCTTCCTGTATATCCATTTTCTCACCACCATTCCTTTTTGGTTTATATTGAAATCAAATAACAAACCTAGAGAATCGACAAGCGAAACAAATATTTTACAAAATAATAAACCAAAACCGAAAAGCACTGATGTCAGGGGCTTTGGCGAGCTTATTCAAATGTATACCCTGCAACTTTCAGCTCTCTTACTCGTGGAGTTCGAGAGTAATCGTGCTGACGGACGGACGGACGTGTGACCACGGATTCTTCATCAGTGAGTCGAAACTAATCGCCTGAAACCATTTTCGGCTAAAAATTCGAAAATTATAGACCCTCAAACGTTGCCATTCATTGAAATATGTTTCCTCCAAGGGGTGAAAATTAAATCCCTGTATTATTCTCGATTTTTGCACCAAGTTTCCCGATCTCTTCAGTAGTTTAGAAGAAAAGTTCTGGACGGCAAGCGGACTTTTGGGACCTTCTGAAATTTTCGAAGATTACGGTTTGATTTCAATACTCGAATAAAACAAATTCATTATTATTCGACCAATAAGAGTAATCAAACATTTTAATCTGAAGTACTGAAGGGATCGGTAATTATCTAGCCTTGATCCAAATTGTTCAGCCAAATCGAAAACTCAAAAGGTTGAAAAATAGAGAATTGAAATTAAATAAGAATATTATTAAAAAACATCACCGGATATTATTCAACTTATAGTTGAAACCGTTCATTACGACACCACTTATATAAGGAAGAAATGATCAACCATTGTTAGAATCCTATGTAAATCTACATAAAAACTCGCCTTCATCACGTAACCACTTAAGTCAGCAGAAATAAAGTGAGCTTTCTCCTTGTAGATTGTTATTTTCGCAATTAATGAACCTCCAGAATTGAGCAGCAAAAAAAATGTGACAATAAGTCACTTGTATTTTTTTGTTTCGAGAAACCGATATTTCAGAATATTCCAACATATCTTTTCCTATTAAATGGTTTCATTCTTACGCAGAAGTAATTCACAAAATAAAAAATTTTTATTTAATAGATATTTTTCAAAGTTTGGGTGAGAAAACCCAGAAATAGATCATTTAATAATGAATATACCTCCCACAGTATCCTTTCATGATTATTTATATATTTCCCTAACCCAAACAATTCTCTCGTCTGTTCAAAATCAATGCAATTGAATTATCCACAATGTATGTAGGAATAATAGACTTTGACTCATTGTTTGCGTTTAAAGCGTGAACATTTATCTCATATCTTAATATGGTAACAATAGCTTTAAAATGTAATAGTTAATAGTTATTCCAACTTTGATAATCTCCATTGTTTTTTGTCATCAGTTCCAGTTACTCAACAAATGACTCGATATAATGGACAAAAAAGTTGAACTTCATTGCAATCGAATTTTTTTCAGGAACAAGAGCCGACTCGAAAACGCTGCAAATGTCATAAAAAGGGTAGTATTTACTATCCAAAATCTACATATTCTCTCAAATTTTAACCATATTTTTCTTCATATCTAGCGAACCATTAAACGAAAAACATTGCAGTAAAATATTGCAAACTAAGTAATACAGTAGCAAACGTTAGAGTAAATATATTCGAATGAAGAGCTGGGAGGATACTCGATATATGTTTTTTGTATTTTGGATGTAAGCAGCTTGGAAAAAATAATCCCACCAGAATAACTTCATGTAAAATTGGTTGCCAAGAAACACATGGAGCTTTCATAGTGAGAAAGTTATCAAATCCCATAAACAGCCCTAGCTCTAAAAATCCTACATCTTGGTCAGAAAGTATTGTGAAATTTTCTGTTGTTTGTGTGCTAATTCTACTCTGCATACCCAATTCAAGCTTTCTAGGACTTCGGAAGTAACCCTGGTTTTATTATGGCGAATTCCATTGACAAAACCAGTGGTGCACTTAGTGCAATAAATGTTGCACTGGGCGTCAAAATGCTTGACGAAATTCTTCAAAGGAATACGATTCATGCACTCGGTGCGCACGAGTTCTACCAATGGAATTCGCTATTAGTTTAATATACAGACTTGCACTCTCCTTTATGGGGGTTGAAGATTTTCCAAAATCCAACGTAACAGATAATCTGGGCAGGAACATATTAAAATAATCTGATTAATGATAAGATGGAATGTAATAATCTTTGGCCTTTGGAACCTAGTTCAATCAATACATTATTGCCTATTAAGTTGCTCATATCAAAGATTTCCGTAATCAGCAATAGATCTCGATAAGTTTAATTCTGACGAGATAATTAATTATACTGGAGATACCAGCAGGAAATTTGTTTTCAATAGGAAGGTTATTTCTGTCATATCTTGAAGTGGAAGATGTGATATTGGCAAAAAAACAATGCATAAAAGTCATATCAATTCCACGTGGGTTCAAGTATATTTTGGTTTTTATATTTTCAAATAATTAACCTTTAGAATCCAGCAGCGAATACAATTTTCATTTTTTTCAAATGTTCACCATATCATATCTTCATAGCTCGCCATAAAACTGTTCAGGTCAAGTACTACAGTAATATACAGAGTGGTATTCACTAAGTATTTTGTGTAAAAATGCTAGAACAGGTCAATCTTCATTTTGAATTAAGCAACTTTTCATGTATAATTGAGGAGTTTTTCGTGCACCCTCTATGAGAGGTGGAGGGTTTTTGAGTTTTTTTAAATGGCAACCCAATCTATTCTGCCAGAAATTGATAGACTTTTCGTTGCTGAGGAAAATTATGGGGTGTTCTAATCAATCCTTTTATTATTATAGGAATGAAATGGTTAAAGTTATTGAATCCGAATTTTTCCTTTTTTATGTATTTTGAGGTCAGTAACATACAGTTTGGGAGTGATTGATGTTTTTGAAGGGTTATCGAAAACATGCCGTTTTCGTAGGGAGGTAAAAAAACTCATCATGACCAAATCATCCTCAGCAACAAAAAGTTAGGGTTGCCGTTTAAAAAAACTACCCTCCACCTCTCGTAGAGGTTATATGACAAACTCATCAATTATACATCAAAATTGACCAAAGATATCAATTTTGTGCGTTACTGTTTATTGATCGAATTGAAACTCGGTAGTTAGTTGAAAAATGCTGACACGAAGTGCAAACTCGAACAAAGTTTCGTAAGGATCGTATGAGACAAGAAAATAAAAAAAAATAGATATATTTAAAAAAATTCCGTATCTCTGAAACCATCAGTCAGAATCGCTGAAATTTTGCGAGAGCCTTCTATGAGTATTATAGTAATTACACATTAATATATTAACAGATTTCCATCATCATCACATACCTCATTATGTATAAAGGGGTAGGTATACGTGGTTTGAAAGTAAAAATTGTACATATTTCATAGAGAATTTACGGATTTCTACCTGTGATTCAACGCCCAACAACGAATACTTTATCAATTGCTCAAATAAGTGAAGAATGTTGAACGAAAGGATCCAATAGAATAAGGTTCATTCTTCAATTGATGTTCAGTACCCTGGTACTTTCCCAACATTTTTTGTCAGATTCAAGAGGAATGACTATTCCTTTTGGTTTAGTTTACTTAATATCGCAGAAATCATTCGAGGTGTCATTAAGGAAGATTATAGGCAATAAAACTTTGAACCTTGGAACCTGGTTCACATAATATATCGTTGTCTATCATGTTGCCCATCTCAAAGATTTGCGCAATCATCGATAGATCTTGATAGGTTAAAATAAGACGAGGTTGAAACAAGTAGTATAGCACTTAATCTTCTAATTAACCGCTGAAATGACATCGAGGAGAAAAACTGTGAATTCGTTTTCAATGTAAAGTAATTTGTTATATCTATTAGTGAACAATGTATTATCAGCATAAAACAATGTAATAAAGTCCAATTTCACACGGATCCGATCTGTTTTGTATGTATTCACATATTATATCGAGGACAACACTACTTTTATTTAGATAAACACAGAATAATAGAGTTAGTGCCGGTTGAGTACAAACGTCACAAATATTCTCGTTCAGTCGTCATTCCGAGCCGGTTCTCCAGCACACATATCGACCGAAACGTTGGCAATTTCTATTTCCATATTGTCCCTGTGCTCCTTGAATGTAGTAGGCTCGTCGGTATAAACCAATGAAATAAAATCGAGCGACGTTTAACCCCATGAGCGAAGTAGTCATTCGAGCAGAATATTTCTCGAGTGTAGAAGACGATCCAACTTCCCCTTCGATAGATCAATTGTTTGATCAGCTTTTGGAGGAGAATGCATACGGAGAAATTATTTGTTCTTATTATTATGTGGCTTGGTTCAGCCCTTCAGAACTGCTACCGATACCATCTTTTGTTCTATTACCCTACCTGTTCAATCCTAAGGACATTGTCAGAGGTGCTAACATACCTGATGAGGTTTTCGAACTGGATCACCCATGTGTAACATTCTTAGGCTGGCCATCTCTCAGCATTTATAAACTATGCGTTCCGATCCACATAGCCTGCAAGTTTAGTCTGCTGACTTGCGCATGCGGTACAAGGGGTATTTGTACCGTTGCAAAGAGTGAAATCGAATATGGTTAGCATTACATACATCCACTTTATCGTCTATTCCAAAGATCTTTGCTTCATCTTCTCTTCCTTCACCGTGGCGTTCGGCAACTGTAACACCTGTTTTTAAAAGTGGCGATAAAACTTCCTCTTCAAACTACCGCCCTATCAGTCTTGCGTCAGTGGTCTCCATAGTCCTTGAAAGAATCATCACCGACCACATTCGTGAGTTTACCGAATCTAAAAATTTGATTCCCGATGAACAGCATGGTTTTCTTCCGGGTCGCTCAACACTGAGCAAGCTTCTCGTGGCGGTGAATGATTGGACTAAGTTTGTGGACACCGGTGTCCCTGTTGATGTCATCTACTTAGATTTCGCGAATGCTTTCGGCCGAGTCCCTCACCGTCGTCTCATTCTCAAGCTGGAGTATATGGGAATTCGAGGCATTGCTGTCTTGGATTAGATCATTCCTCAGTGACAGAACATTCAGGGTTAGGGTTGGCGGAGTTTTTCCTGCACACGAGAGGAAGGTAACCAGCGGAGTACCCCAGGGTTCAGTTCTTGGCCCAGTACTTTTTCTACTGTATACATCGGATCTCCCCCATTTGATCGGCTCAAGGTGTCTTCTGTTCGCTGACGATGTTAAACTGTACAGTGATCCATCTCTTATCTCCAACCAGCTGCAGGCGGACCTGAAAGCGATTGCTCAGTGGGCCGAGGAATGGTTGTTACCTCTCAACATCGAAAAAATGTTGTGTGCTGCACAATCGAAGGCGTATTTGCTTGATGGGCGCTCTCTTACTACAGTCCGGAGCCACCGGGATCTTGGTGTGGTCGTCAGCACAGATCTTGACTGGTCTGAGCATATTACGGAGACTTGCAGTAGAGCCAAAAAATCGACACACCTCATTCAGCGGTCTTTTGGAGGCTATAGTATAAAGACTGCAAAATTGTTATACACAAAATATGTAGGACCAATTCTGGAGTATGCGGGTCCTGTTTGGTGGACCGCTCTAAGAGCTGACTCGCAAGTCTGTTCAAAGATGGTGCACAAGAATCCCATTTTCCTCCTTCTCTCGACCTGACTACCAGACAAGGTTGGGCTTATTCGGGCTAACCAGCTTCGAGGACCGGCGTACCAGAGGCGACATGATAGAGGCTTTCCGAGCAATGCATGGATTCTTCGGTATTGACCTTGGACAGTTATTCCTTCCAAATCGGAACAACCTTCGCGGACACGCTTACAAATTGGCCAAGGAACCATTTCGAACCTCCTGCCGAATGAACTTTCTGTCCAACAGAATTTTTGAAGTTTGGAATCGTCTCCCAGGTGCAGTAGTGAATGCAACATCCACCAATGGATTCAAGAACTCTTACGACCGATGGGGTGTTAATTAGTTTCTATTTTTCTTTTTGAATTCTAGCAGAATACGTTTAATTTGGGCTGTTTTGAGTGCATCTAGTAGGCTGCATTTCCTTAAATATAAGTGCATGGGAGGCAGATTAACTATGACCTCAATAGCTGCTGTAATTGAGCAATTAAGATACTTACTGATGTACTAAATTTATTCTTAAACCTGTAAAGCCTGTTATACATGCGATCTAGTATAATATGGTTCAAATCAGATTGGAATCAAGACAACCCCTAACGTCCATAACAATGGTCTATGAGAATTGCTAATTATAGTTCTCTTTATAGGAAGGTCTGGTTATTCAAAAATATTCGAAAGCAACGAACTATTCAGCTCTGCTTGCTCATTAACTAGTATGAAGAAGCTGAATAGTTCACCGCTTTTGAATATTATTGGAAAAATAAAATGAAATAATTTCGGAAATTAGTTTAGTGATTCAAAAAGTAACCTATCTAACGATGCTTCTGTGATAGCAAAACCGTCCAAGTGTATGATTTCAACCTCAGATTCTTGGAACTTTTTTATATGGCACTTTCATTTTATATTATGTTGAGAGTGGTCTATTTAGCATTATATATTAATTTGAACAAACTGGAGAAACTTTATGCATTACATTTTTTAAAATTGTTGACCTTGGAGTTCTTTTGCTTTTTCGAATTTTTTGAAAGAGAAGGATACAAATTATTTCATCGATAATAGAAAAAGTTATTTCCTGCTTAAATGTGATAATATCTTTTCAAATTCGAATTTTGCTCCGTTTCTCATCATTTCACCACCAATGAAACGAGACTGAAATATTGCATTATACATTGCTAATATACCTAAATGGAATATAAATATTGTAAATTTATTATAAATCATAATATAAATAACTAAATGTTAAGCGTTGACATTTTTTGTAGTCAGAGTTATTCTGTGGATCGATGATATTTTTACGAATACAATTTTTTGGCGAATATTTCATATTTATGGTGGTATACTTGAGTCTTTTGGAATTTCCTATATCTTTAAGGAACTTCTCGAACTGATTTTTTCGAATTTCAGAAACCAACCGGTCAGTTCTTTCAAAGTATCTGTGGCTCTTATTTTTTTGATCTTAGATAGTAGCTAGTTCAGTAAAAAATTATATCTTAAAAACCACTTGTATCGAATTCGAAAAGGTATCCTTATTCCACAGAATATTTTCAACAACATTTGTCTACTCGTAGGTATTAATTAAAATGTTAATATGGGCCAATTCACATAATTCTGGATGATTTGGTTGTTCAGTTATAGTTTTTTGGTTCATAATTTCCCAATTATACTTTCGGAAACGTGGAAGTGGATTTCAGCTAATAGATTATGAAGAAGTTCTCTCAAAAAACATGTAGGTATTCATCAGTGGAAAAATGTCGAAAATCAATCTTGGAGTTTTCCAGATTTGAATTATTAACAAAAACCGGATTGTTTTTCCCGGAATGTTTCTACGGTGAATCAATACTTTTCCAAGATTTATGTTAATAAGTATTGCTGAATTCATAATCAAAATCGAGATATAGAAAAATTCGATCCCAATATCAATTGATTCGGAACTAAAGTTACCTAAGTCGCAAAATACCTACTGATTCAATAAGAGTGTCCTCCATAAATCCGACGTCCATATCAATAAGAAAAAGTTCTTGTAATTATTACAAATTTTTCGATATTTTATATCAGTGAAAAGTGTTTCTTAAATCTTGTCGGATATAATATACTTTCAATTCTTAAATCATGAAGTATACAATCCACTTAAATTTAATCATAGTACTGATGTAATAATTTTTCGAATGGCCAGTTTCTCATTACACTCACCTGTAGTTTTCGACCCCAGCTTTTCCTTCATTTTGTAATGCCTGCATTTTACGAAATATCACACAAGCTTTGCGAACATTCTCTTCATATTTTTCTTTATGGCTGAGATATTCCATTGGCACTGGAGATTTCAGTTCAGGATCTTCCAAGAAATGCTTTTCTGAAAACAAAAATTGTGAAAACCTTTCCTTTCACATAAACACCAGAAAATTTAATTTCAGATGATTTCTCCGATGGGTCTCACCTCTCGCTTTCCTTTCCTTTGTTTTCGTTTCACTCCCGTCCAGAAAATGGGTTAATTCTTTAGGGTCGAACGTACATTTCGCCCTTTCTTTTTGTAAATCAGGATTCATCTTTGTACCGTTCGTTTTCATTCACGTAAGGACTAAAACAATCAGTCACATTCACTACAACTTCTATTTTATAACAGAGTACGCACTTCAGTGGCTGTGACGATGAGTTTGCTTCCACTCTTATACGAGTTGTAAACTAAAAATACTGAACTCTAACCTACAAAACTATATCTGACACTGACAGTTTGAAACAGATAACAGATAACACTGAAAATTGGCAGCAACACATACTTTACGTTACGTTACGATATTATCTTAGATTTACGTCATTATGTTTATGAATGGATAACGCAAGAGATTGGGACAAATGAAAACTCAGCATGAGTAATTTGTTTGGAATTATCGATTTCAAAATTACAGTTCCATATAATCTTGAGAGAAATGTGTAAATTTTATTCATTTTTTGAAGATATCTGTCCGAGGCAGTCACTTTGAAAAAGAAATCTATTCGGCATTTATAATATTTCCGATAGTTGTGAGTTACTTCAATAGATGCCGCTTATGTGCATCACTTACCTTAATTTATAAATAGCTCGTTACAGAAGTTTATTATTCCAAGAACTTTTCAAGAAATCCTGAGAGTATATAATCAAACTATATGTGGAATTGATGGGCTGTTTTTTTTACCTTCTGTTGGAAAGTAAATCGATGCCTGAAAGAAAAAATATTTCTATTCAGTTTCATAGTTTCATGAAGTGGAAGGCAAAACAAATTGATTGAATCATTGAATGACATAGTTTTGGGTACATATTTTTTGTAATCTATTAAACTATTTTGTTAGTTTTACGGGTGGTGTTCCTTAATAAATTGATGCTATAGTTTGGAAGAAAATGGATGGAAAGAGATGAGGTTTAATGGAGAAGTAATTACTCATTATCGCTCTTCTTATACCTACAAAAGTCTTGTGAGACTCAATTTGTTATCAGTTACTAAAATTACAATGTCTCAATAATGTGGTTTAAAATTCGCGCTTATACTGGCGCATGGCAGTTCCGCAGCTCATCAGGGACAGCCGTCGGTTCTTCTGAGAGAAATGTGTTGTACACTCCGTCCCAAACGAACCTCATTGATCACTTTAGTTGAGTAGTGAACGTGAATGTGTATTCCCGTTCCCCTGTTTTTTTCGTGCCATATTAAGTTTTGAAATAAAGGTCGAGTTTCTTCGACCAACATAACTCTATCTAGTGATGTATTTGAGGATATATGCAATCCTGTGTTTGGCAGTCCTGACAGGATATGCTGCAGCTATACAGGTAATACACAAGTAATGTTGTTTCGTTTAACCTTTGCTGACTTCTCTCAACTTAATGTTTACCGCAGTTCGCATCAATTAGGACTAATTCAATCCGCTTGTTAATATCTGTTTCGCACATTTTTAATGATTCATTTAACTTATTAAGCCAATTCATTACGGGAGAATCTTTCACTTGATTCGAATCATTGAAAATATCTACCTACTATATACTGTACACCAAATGCTTGACCCAGTATCCTTTGGGAATGGATAGATCATTCCTTTTCAACCTAAGGAATTTAGAAATGTTGTAAGGTTTCCAAATAAGATAATGGGTTATTGTAAATATTTGTATTCAAACACAGGTGTGATAAACTAGGTACATTCTCAGATGTTCCCACCAAGTTTATGTGCATTCGACCACACACACCTCTCGAATTATGTGTACGCAGTTACGAACTGTTTAATAAGTTTGTTCCTTCGAAATCTCAAGTTTTTTTCGATACAAGGTAGCTACGTTTTGTATTAGTCATACCTGCTTAGAACGAGTAATTTCCTCCTAAGGAATTTCCTTGGAAACGTAGGTATATATCTGTCCTGATAGTTCTTGTTGCAAAGAAAAAAAATTATATTTAATGTATAACCTCTTGGGATATTTACTAGGTGGTCTTGGAGTAAACTAGCATATTTAATACATTACATTAGAATGTTATTCAGGTTTTACTTACGTCGTATAAACGTACCAAGAAGTGTTCTGGTTAGTATTTACATTGTAGGCCCATGAAAACCCTGAATAAGCAGATTGGATTGCATAAAAATAGGACAGCATATACCTGGCAATATTATCTAGGTATATTTGACACCATATACCTACAATGAATGTTTCCTATGAAAAATTCGAAATATCTCGCCCAAAAGATGGAAGAACGCTCCATATTTAATTAAAATTTCAGGAATGGAATTATACGAATGTAATATCCAGCATTCCTAAAATTATGTTTCCACATCCAGCGCACTGTTTTTCATATAACGTTGACAAATAACGATATCTATCTTGAATTGAACTGTAACACTGGCACCAAGAATTGTCGTTTTTTTGATCATTTATATATGGTCTAAAATAATTTTTGTATCTCTTGATCCCTAGATAACTTGAATTCGAATTTTATTCTAACTATTGGATATGAACAGTAGACGAAAATTTTGGCACTGTTATTTCAAGAAGAATTAACTTCAAAATGGATAATTGAAATTTCACTACCCATTCTAAATCCTATTATCATGAAATATAAGAGCAACAATTCGGTTTTGGTTTTAATTTTCTTAAATGATATATACAGGGTGAGTCTTTGACCACTGCATTAATTTTAACCAAAGATTCCTCTCATCAAATGAAACACTTTTTTCATTTACCATTTTTCCAGATTCGGCTCAGGTAAAAAGTTACAAGCGTTTAAAGATTTCACAATGTGCTAATACACTCCCGCATATAAATTATATATGACATTGTTGGCGGACGAGAATGAGGCATGGTAACGTGGTTTACAGCTTGATTCGGGATTCCAACGCTCAGGGACGGATCCATAAAAGTAGTGAAATTTCTGGAGTTTTCCATTTTAAAACATTCAATGAAGAATATCTCGAAAGCGGTGCGTTTGAGGAGAAATGATAAAGAATAATATAATATAATGTTCTAAAACGATGGAATATTCTTGAAATGACTCAAGAAAAACTTTATATGCTTTCTTTATGCTAATTTCGTTTAGTTTTATGAATACACGAGTCCATAACTAGAAAACCAGTAGAAGTAGAAAATAACTAATATTTGGAAAATATATATCATAGTTATAGGAAAGTTTACGCCGACATTCATTTTATTCGAAAAAAGGATGTCAAAGCTACAAAATAAAAACTGATTTTTATTCAAAATTACAACAGCCTGTATCTTTTTACTTGAGCTGAATGTGGAAAAATGTTAAATGAAAAAAGTGTTTCATTTGATGAGAGGAATCTTTGGTTAAAATTAATGCAGTGGTCAAAGACTCACCCTGTATATCTGCAACGACATAAATCGTTCTTGTCCTGCCTTAAAAATTCTACAAAAAAACGTAGTTTGTTTTTTGACTAAACTATGGTTGGGAAATTCATGAAACTGGCTACAATTTTCATGTATTATCCAGAAATGATCCTCTGACCATTTTATCCGTATGTACGCATTACGCTAATTAAAAATTGAAGGTCCACATACAAAAACCAAACTCTCAAACTTGTCAACACTTCTACATAAAAATCGAAATACCTGTTCATTCATCAGTTATCTCTAGATTCATTTTTTTTACCGCAATGTTCTACGGTCGGCCATTCGAAAATTCTCGTTCATATGACATAAAATATACAGGGTTGAGATGAAGTATGAAACCAAGTAAATCTCTTTAAAACGAAAAAGATGATATTTATGAACTTTTACAGGCTAGTACATTGACGCATAACTTATCTGATGCCACATTTTTTGTTACTTCTGTACTTATCCGGAAATACCCTCAACTTTTTTAATTTAAATCGGGCACCCTGTATATGTTTGTAGATTTTAAAAGACCTTGTTTTTCGAATTCGTACATACTAAGTTTAGTGGAAATAATTCGCAAAATAGACAAATAATAATTCACTTTCTAGTTACAGAAAAGGTAAATTTATGTACTTTCGACGAGAATAATAATAATTTAAACAAAATCACTTCAAATTTTCAAAATAGTCGCCGTTCATCTACTGACAATACAATGCAAGCCTATTAACCAGAATCAATTTTGACCATGGATTCTTGATCAGTGAGTCGAACCAAATCGTTTAATACCATTTTCAGCCAAAAATTCCAAAATTACAGACATTTGGGCAAATTGATAAGCACTCTGTTCCGAGGAACAAGAGCGCCAAAAATAGCAGACCATCGCTAATATAAACATAGTACTGTTTGGCAGTTAATGCTAAATAGGTACTAAGTCTAGAAATATTTATAGATATTGAACTTAGGTATTTATGAGGTGATGTCAACACGGCAAGTTTCAGGAACTACCTTTTCTGTCCCTCATTTCTACAGAATCTCCAGCCTGGCCTGCTAAGAGTAGAAGATGACTCACTTCAACCAAAATACAGTGATCCTTACGTTCTTGTTCGATGTATCTGAAAACCACTAGTGTTTATGCACCGTTCTTGTGACTTTTTTTTTAACTCGGCCATCACTGAAACTACGAAATTTACATTGATGTCAGACGTTTTCCATTCTTCACACGTGTTCTGGATGTTTTCTGAAATAATGAATCGTGCTTCGCTAGTATGTTTGTTACCGTCTCTAAAATTCTCACAATTGGAGTGTTCCAAATACGTAGAATTCGACAATTCAAATATGAAACCATGGTATTTTACACAATAATAAAATATTTTATTTCCTCATCAAAATGCACCGATTTTCTTCTCCATTTGTTGTACTTATGTTCTGAATACTTCCCGTTTTCATCATCTCGACACATCTGAATTTAATGCAAATTCTTCTATAAGTTGTAGTCTCTTATTTTAAGCCGAAAATGGTCTTAAACCAGAAAAAAATTCACTCTGGAAATAGAGAAGAGCAATCAGCTTTCATCTCTAGATGTTGCGATAAGCGATAATATATACGAACCGTTTTTGAGATATTCAACGTTCAATGTTATAAAATCTGATACAAATTTGCCTTTTATTGGTTGATCCGCCCCTTTAGATATTCTTGGAAATTAGGATATTCATGGAATTTTTAATATGAGCATGGGCAAGTTGTGAATAATCTTTAGTGGAAGCAATTGATAGATATTGAACGAAAATTAAGTGGCAGCTTATAGTTTCAATAGTGAAGAATTAATAGTGGAATATTGTTGTTAGAAATGCTGCATTATAAGAATTGAGTGAGTAATAAGTTTTCTCAAACAATTTCATTGACTTCCAAGCATCAGATGATCAAACTTGTCTGGTGGTCTGCGATAAAAATTTCTGTAACTGTTTTCTATGTTTAACGGGTAAAGAGAATGCAGGGGTGTATTGACGCATTGTGAATTTTAAACGATTATATCGTTTTACCTGTGCAGAAATGGTTAATAAAAGAAGTGCTGAGTGAATTCTATGTTTGAAATCAATATATAACTTAAAGGGTGGGAAGAAACTACTTTATAATAAGTTCAAGGAATATGAGGCATCTAAAGTAGCCCACAGACTTCGTTATTTCTCCTCGTGTTAATTCAGTGGCGTAGTGTTTTTGATTGCAATTAAATTAAGCTTCATTTGTGGTGTCTGATATAATACCGCTGCCACTTTTCAAAGCTGTGGCTTATTCATCTCGATTAAACAAACTGTCGCCAATAATTACGTTGTGTGTGGGTTGAGCGGGTTGAGGATGAAACACGACGTGATGAAAACCGAGGAAAGAAGCCAGTTGGAAAAGCTCTGTGGTCAGGGGCTTTGGCGCGCAGTTTAAATTCATAGCCAGAGCGGTCACCCATCCAGGTTTTGAACTCGCCCAAAGCTGCTTAACTCCAGGAAAGAGAATCCCAATATTTCCCAAAATATAAATCCGACTGTAAGAAAAAGCGTCCAAAAAAAAACTGGTACACTTTTCAGCCGAAAATGTTCTCAAACTATTAGTTTCTAGCTCTCAGTGATCAAGAATCCGTGGTCAAAATTGATTCTATCCGGACGTCCGTTAACACTATAACTGTCGAATGGAATGAGCTGGACAGTTTTTCAGAGTAGGTTTGGAGATAAATATCTCAGTTGTTGAGCAAAATGGTTTCGGAGTAAGAAAAAAAAAAATTTTTTTACATTACCAATTTTAAACTCAATTCTTTAAAGATGAAGTCTCATCGTAAGAATCCATTGATATCTTTCACAACTCTAAGAAACTAATACATCCGGAGATATGATTTTTCAAAATTTCAATAATTAATCGTAATTTAATGATTTCATAGAATGCTCTAATTATAAGTTGTACGTAAATCCAACATGTAAGGTGGGTCATAGACCAACGTTTCGAATTAAAATTTTTATTTTTAATAAATGTTATTATGGTTACAAATACGGTTAGAAATATGTCTGGCCCGTGGTATTCAAAAATTTCTACTATTTGGTCCTTTGCAAAAAAAGGTTGCCCATGCCTGACCTTGAGAGATCATGGGAACAGGAACACCTGTTCCTGGACGTAGAACGTTAGGTTTCTGCACAGATAAGCATTGCTAATTTGTATGCGACCTTGGTATTACGCGGGTGGATAACAGCCCTATCATGCATATTTTATACATACCATTTGTGAACGATTGGTGAAATGATTTATTTTTCTACCTTCTGTTAAAATAATGTGGGAAAGCCCTGTGGACAGGAGATTTGGCAGTCTTGTTCAAACTTTGACAATTTATCTCCGAAATTATTGGTTTCTCAGAGTTGGGAATGATATCAATGGATTCTTATAGGGTAAATGTGTATAAGAGTACGCACCACTGATATTTCATTAGGCCGCCATCTGTTTATTATTTTAAAAAGTCACTCATAATCCAAATCGTATCTAATGACAAAGTCAAGGACGAAATCTGCAATTATTAGCGTCGTTTGAAAGAAAGATAGGTAAGATGTTTTCACTGCTGCACACTGTAATTTTCAGTGCTCGAAGTTTTTGTGTTTGTGTAGGTACGACTGATGCTATTGCTTTATGAGTGTTCAATTTTGATTTCAGCATGATTCATTTTATATTTAGCCACCTAAAAATGGTTGCAAAGTTAGTCTTTGTCAGAATTAAAGTCAATAAAATCGAATTTCACTTATGTGTCTAAGAGTACGCAAAATAGGTAGTATAAGAGTACGCACTTCACTGTCGCGCATGAAAAAAAACCAAGGAGAAAAGAAACGAACAAAGGAAGCCAAAATAAAGTTACATACTAGTACATCATCTGGGCCACCTGGAATAAGAAATAACTTGAAGCAGAATAGGGAAACAGAAGATGCGGATGTCAGTTGCCCAAGGTGCAAATTTATTCAAAATCGTAGGAAGACTGGATGATATGCTCTCGATGCAATAAGTGGTGCAATGCAATGGATTTTTTGTTCATATTTTTTCTGAAATTTCATTTGCTCATGTCGTGTCAAGTAACCTGTTTTGAATGCTGCATGTGTGAAGGTTATTTTTGTTTTCCAAATATTTGTTTTGAGGAAATGAAATTGCCTTTTGCGTTCATTTTTAATTGTGTTTCACATTTAAGTTAGGGATAAATATCGTATTTAGATAGTGTGCGTACTCTTGAGCATAACTGTGCGTACTCTTATACAGTGCGTGTCAAAATTATGGACCAAATTCATTTTCTCAGAAGAAAAATATTTGGCAACAAAATCCTGAAACAGATCAATTTTTGTTTCACTTTTACCAAATTATTATGCATAATTGAAGGATTTTTGTTGCACCCTGTGCCATCCCCATCAACCCTCTAAATTTCTTGAATAGGTGAAGTGGGTCCTTTGGTACTTTTTTGGCAAGGTCTTTGTATCTTCTTTACAGGCGTGCAGAAATTTTCGAGTAAACATTTTTCTTTCTGGGTTTTCTCTCCCAAACCAGAAAGAAACCTTTTAATAATGAGTATACCTCCCACAGTATCCTTTAATGATTACTTGAATAGTTACTTGTGTAAAATGTATTATGTTTCACTATGTATATTTCGAATTAAACATCATTCGTAGTAAAATGTTGAAAACGCTGTTTTCTTGATAAACAAGTCGCCGCCATTCCAAGAATACGACGTTAATAAGCCTAAATATATCTCCCAACAAAGTCTCAGAATGTTTACGAATGATTTTGGAGGTTATTCCACTAAAAAGATTTATTTGCTTTCGGAATCTCCCGGTCCATACATACATACATCAAAATTTAATAATGACTAATTATAGAAACAATCAGGTTAAGTTGGAATTCCATTCGGAGTAGAGGACTATCAGGAAATGAATTTAGAATCTCGTCAATCTGTAGAAAATACATTCACGAATGCAGTGATTTGTCGTCAGGAGCTCTCGCTCTTAAATTTAATTAATAAGGATGGATGGTTTATCTATTAATTTGTAACATCTGATGTTAGCTGAAATATACAGGTTGATTGGAAATTCGACGTGATCTTTCAAAGGGGTTATGACTAGAGGTCATTTTCAACAAATTGAGTCCATTCAACCTGCGATCAAAAATGGATGGTTGATGAGCTCTGACTGTTTTTCGACTTTCAGAAATTTTCTGTTTTGTTACCAAAAACAATTAATTATGTAAAAACCACTACACTGTAAGCATTGAATTTGAAGTTGACTACCTTTTCGGCGCTCTTGTTCCTCGGTACAGAGTGCTTATCAATTTGCCCAAAAGTCTGTAATTTTCGAATTTTTGGCTGAAAATGGTCTTAAACGATTTGGTTCGACTCACTGATCAAGAATCCGTGGTCGAAATCGATTCTGTCCGGCCGGCCGTTAACACGATAACTCTCGAACGGAATGAGCTAGACAGTTGAAATTTTCAGAGTAGAATTGAGGGATAAATATCTCGGTTAAGTCGTTATTGGGCAAAATCGGTCTTATAGTTTCGGAGTAACGAAAAAAAATATTTTTTTTACATTACAACTTTTTAATTCAATTTTTTTCAAGATGCAGTTTCATCATAATAATCCATTGTTATCATTTTCAACTCTATCAAGCTAATACTTTCGGAGATATGATGTTTAAAAGTTTCGTAAGTTCTATGTATTCACAGAATGTGAACACAGAATCTGTCTGTGTTCACTATTCATAATTGTCATCTTTTCTAGCTATTAGAGATTGTCAATTCGTAGTTTGAAAATATTTTCTCTTGGAAAGCAAGTATTCGATTCTTGAATTTGTGAATATATACAAGACTGTTTTGATGTAGTTTATGGAGGCAATAGAAAAGAAGAACATAATGGATTCATCAAAAGAAATCAGTGTTCGTTGACCACTGAGGTTAATATTACCTTTTACTTCCTCAAGTAGTGAGACATGTTCCTATATACAGTATTTTCATAATGTTGCTAGCAAAAAAATACGGAAATATGGATCTACATTTGTGTATCAAACATTTTTTCTTGAGTTAAGGTTCATAATACAGAAAATAATGTGTTAGTGGTATGAACTATTAAATTTTAAATTATGAAAAGAGGATAATATTATATTAATTTATTTTGAACTTTTAAAATAATTTGTTCGTAATCCTCTACCTACTCAAATATCAGGAATGAATGGACAATCTGCTGTGATTGTCTCCAGCCTTGCTCTAGACATTTCGATGATATTTTCCTTAGATATGTCGAGTTGTGAAAACTATGCACCGAGTGTAAGTTGCAACAACCCATTACGAGGTTGAATCATTGCAGATTGCTCATTATTAGACATGAAAACATCTTTTTGTTTCAAATGGCTGATCCTGCTAGGAAATTTGTTCCGGTTTCCTAAACGATCATTGGTTGCTGAGATATCGTTGGTTGACGACAAATTGTATTCTTTCGTTTGATTTCGGATATTCCTACGAATTTAAAAAATCTGGTCCGTATGGTGGTTCAACCGAAAAAAAAGTTTTGCAAGCCCTTGGGCCCAGAAAAAGAAATCTAAAAATTTGGTACATTTTTTTACTCGATTCCTTCGGATTGCGATAGCTGTTTTTCCCTGCAGTTCCAAAAACGATAGTTTTGAAGTTTCAATATGTCATTTTGAATTCCTTAATACCACCATTTTTCACGGGATACGGCCCGTCAAAACTTACTGAAAATTTCTTGAAAACATTTGGTGATAGTCTTATCAACATACATTTCGAAAAATATTCACAGATAGAATCTTCCTTCACATAGAAACAGGAATGAATTATTTAATTGTGTGCAAAAAAGTAAGGCAACATCTTTATGGTAATCGAATGAACTGTATTACGAAAGATCTGAAGATGTCCCAAGAAGCTCTTGCACAATTTAATTTCCTCCGTTCTACTTCAATATCGGTTCAATTCGAGGATGGAACCGAATCCAATACTGCTAATTGCTCAATTTAATTGAAGTAATAAATGAATAGAATTAGTAGGTTTAGAAATAAAATAGTGAATGAACTTGCATCTAAACTTGGAGCTGTAACAGTAAATGTTGGATAAACACCTAACTGGTATTTAAATTGATGCCCATCATTACTCTTCGTATCCTATGCGTTCTTAGGTTTCCTTTAATTCCTTACCATCAATCTACCTTTCATTCGAAATACGTTGAATTTGTTGCTTGAAGCAAATTTATCATATAAGATGATTATACAGAAATGCAGAGATTTATCAACCTTGAATTGAACATATATTATGTTAGGTTTGTCATCGTTTGAATTATTACATATGGATTTGTTGTCGGATTTTTTCTGCATTTCGGAAGAATAACTTTAAGGAAAGTTACTCCTGTAGACCAGTCTGTCGTAGTTTCACGAAAGACATCAAAATATTTTTCTCACCTTTTTTTTGATAGCATTTTTATTTTTCATCATTCATCCAAAGTAAATCTCAGCTTGAGAACTGCAAAATAATATGTGTTATTCGAAACCCTGAGGAATCAGCTCGATTTTAGCTTGATCGTTTCTTTGAAATGAAATTATCCTAAATGTAATACAGAATTGTGAAATAAATTTGCCATAATCATTGTATTGACATAAAATCATTCGTATTTATATTATCTCATTATCATTATGTTGAAATCCATTTCGAAAACCAGAAATTAGCAAAAAAATACTGAAATATGGATCTACATCTGTGTATCAAACATTTTTTCTTGAGTTAGGTTCATAATACAAAAAATGGGTTCAAGCCCTGTGGACAGGAGCTTTCTGGCGCTCTAGTTCAAACAGACAAATTATATCTCCGAAAGTATTGGTTTCTCTGAGTTGGGAATTATATCAATGTATACATATGATAGAGCTGCATCATGAAGGAAATTCAATTCAAATAACAGTTTATTTATCAAGATTAAATGAGCAATCATGAGAATGAGAACTGCACCATGGAAGAAATCGAATTAAATCTGGCCAATTTTGCCCAATAACGAACTTAACCGAGATATTCATCTCTCTAACCTACTCTGAAAATTTCAACTATCTAGCTCATTCCGTTCGAGAGTTATTGTGGAAAAACATATTTTAAATTTTCAATTTTTTTTTTTTACACTTTGCGGTAATCTGGTCGATACAAACTTCACGAGTATTTCAACCCCAATATTTTTGAAGTTACAATTTTCCCTTCTGTCAAGTTGACATTATGAAAATTCATACAAGGAATAATTATATCAATCTGTGAAATACGATTTACATTGAAATTTTGAAAAATCATATCTCCGAAAGTATTAGCTTGTTAGAGTTAAAAATGATATGAATGGATTCTTATGATAAAACTGCTTATTAAAAATTATTTAATTTGGAATTTGTTAATGTGAAAAAAAAATTTTTTTTTATTACTCCGAAACCTTCTGTCCGATTTTGCCCAGTAACGAACTTAGCCGAGATATTTATCCCCCAAACCTACTCTGAAAATTTCAACTCTCTAGCTCATTCCGTTCGAGAGTTATCGTGCCTACGGCCGGACCGGCCGGCCGGACGGCCGGACAGAATGAATTTCCACCATGGATTCTTCATCAGTGAGTCGAACCAAATCGTTTAAGACCATTTTCATCGAAAAATTCGAAAATTACAGACATTTGGGCAAATTGATAAGCACTCAGTTCCGAGGAACTAGAGCGCCAAAAAGAATGTTTTAGTGGTATGAAGTATTAAATTTTAAATTATGAAGAGAGGAAAGTATTTTATTAATATATTTTGAACTATTAAAATAATTTGTTTGTGATCCTCTACCTACTCAAATATCAGGAATAAATGGACAATCTGCTATGATTGTCTCCAGCCTTGCTCTAGACATTTCGATGATACTTTGCTTAGGTATTTCGAGTTGTGAAAACTATGCACCGAGTATAAGTTGCAACAACCCATTCCACGAGGTTGAATCATTGCACATTGCTCATTTAATCTTGATAAATAAATTTAATGACAATTTTTGAAGCATTAAAGCATTGTAGATTGCTGTTTTTTTTTTAAGATAATTTTTGAAGCATTTTTTTTAAACGACACTTTTTTTTAAATTTAATTTCTTTCATGGTGCAGTTCTATCATAGGAATCCATTGATATAATTCCCAACTCTGAGAAACCAACACTTTCGGATATATAATTTGTCTGTTTGAACAAGAGCGCCAAAAAGCTCCTGTCCACAGGGCTTGAACCAATTTTTTGAGACAAAACTTCAATTACAAGTACTAATCTGTAAATTTCTTCCAATATTCGATGAATAAGAGCTCTAGATCACCTGGCTACTTAACAGTGTATTTTTAATTTTTTGCATTAATTGTTTTCATTTGGAAAGATGAGAAAATGATGATAATCATGACTTAATTAAGAAATAAATTCAATCAAACTCATTGAAAATCCACGCAAGGAAGATGAAAAGAGAAGATTCTACCCTCCTCATTGGACCACCTTGTGTGCGTTATTAAAGTTCTGCCTAATAATTTAATTATAATCATTATCCTGACAGGTACGGTGAGAATCCGAACGATTCCTATGCAATTTGCATGAAGTATTCTGTATAATCCAAAAAAATCCCCTGCCGGTATTTGAACGTCTATCCGAATTATGTCAGAAATTAATATTATGGAATCATAGTTGCTGCAATTTATATTGATCGATAGACTCGACTTATTCAGTTGGTGTATTCAGAATTCTCAAAAATTGGTTCAAGCACTGACGTGAGTCAGAAGTTTTTGCGCGTATGTTCTATTGTCCATTCTTTTGTATTGGACACCCTTAATCGAATTTACCATGGTAAATTCGAAATTAGGAATTTTCATGCAATAATCTACAACTTATTAACATTGGTATGAAGCCTTATTTGAGAAAATCTAAAGGGTTTTTTCAGATTTCGAATTTTCTGAGAATAATATGTAAGTGACACATTAAAACAATTCAGAATTTAATGGGTAATCTATCAATGAAAAAACTGGGTATTACATTTAAAAAATTGGTTCAAGCCCTGTGGACAGGAGCTATTGGGCGCATGTTCATCTTCCATGTGGCCCGTACTGACCAGTAAAGAAAAAAAGCAGTATCATGTTGAATACCTTAATATTATTCTGGAACACAAATTTTCCATTACAATAATCTTCATCTAGCTTCTATTTAGTATCAATTCCTGTAGAACGTGATCATAATAAGTGTTTTCCATATAATAAAATGTGTTTGAACTTGGTATGTAGGAAATCTGACATCAATTATTGGAATTAATTGATTTGACAAACAGCCGTCAAATGAGGTAAATAGATTTTTGTGACGATTTTCTGTGACCATAGAACGTCAAAACACGCTGGAATGTGAATTTTAAGCAATATCTTCTGGAATTGAGATCGTATCGAACTGAAATTTTGCACACTCGTGTAGAATGCTTGATTTAACGTCGGTACAAATTTTTTTATTAAAAAATTTTCCAACTGCCCGATCCCAACAATACTTAGATAATATTATATCCATAAATTAAGCATTTCATTATTGCATTTCTTGAAATAGGTACCTTTTCAAGTCGATCAACATCGTCCTTCTTTCGACGTCTAAACTATGACTTGATTCTTTATGTTTATGTCTTTGAATTTGTTTTCGGTGGAATTCAAAGAGTTCATAGAATAATCGATGAAAATACTGAGAGAGACCCAGGAAATTTGACACATTTTGTCTTATATCTCCAGAAATTGAAATCGTATAGAGCCAAAATTTTGCACAATGTTGCAAAATACTACAATTGACGTTAGTACAAGTTTTTGTTGCAATCTGATGAATAGTTCACGAAAAAAAAATAATTTTTTCGAAAAAATTAAAAGAAATATTTTTTTAAAAATTACCAACATTTCGATCATAACAGAATTTTGCCAAAAGTTGCGCGTTTATATCCTCGAACTGACTACCAAGTTTCGATTCAACATCTTCTTTAGTTCCTGAAATATCAGGGAAATAACCTCAAAATTTGAAATGTCTATAACTTCTAAACCGTCCGGCCGATTTTGCCCGTTAACGAACTTAACCGTCGCATTTTGATCAGAAACCTACCCTGAAAGTTTGAAGTCGATAGGACCTTCGGTGCTCCTGTTATCGTGCCTACGGCCGGAAGGCCGGCCGGCCGGACGGCACCCAAAAATCTGACACCGGATTCGTGATCAGGGAGTCCGAATTAGTCTATTAGCCAATTTTCAGCTCGAAATTCGAAAATTACAGACATTTGGACGAAATGATAGGACGATGTTCCCCTAGAACATGCGCCCAAAAACGAAAGTTTGTATCATCAAGTCGAACGAATCTGAATTTTTTTCCAAGAATTATCTCTCCTAACAAAGCTCAACTATAAAATTTCAACTGTTTATCTGCAGTCTCTCTTTGAAATATTCTAACGAACGGTCTTCGTGAATCACCCTGTATATATATCCACCCTTTCAAAAACGACTTTTGACTCACCCTGTATATCTCAAATGCTTAATAATACTGAACGCATTGATTGAAGACTCGGAAGTCCAACATTTTCTACTCGTTGACCCTTATTCAAAATTTTGGAACCTAAGTGAATTACTGGCACATGTAAGATGATCAATCCAAATTCGCTTCCGAACTTATTTATCAACATTTGGATTGTTATTATTTATTTGAAGTCTTTACATCATTCATTGGTACTTGGAAAGGGGCCTCATATCACATTAATGTTAATGAATTCTACTCGGATTACATTCAAGGATATCTGCCTATTTCTCATCATCGTATTTGTTCGTTGACATATAATAGTATGGTAATCGAATTTTGTTTTATTGTTTATTCTATCCGCTAGAAGAATCAGCAAGCCGTTTTTATATAACAAAGAAGTTCGAATTTCATTCATGATCAAGTGGAATAACAACATACGTTCCGATTACTGGCCAGATATTATGAGCAACTCTGCTAATTGTTAAACAGAGATGTGCAAAATAAATTTCGAAATGTATTTGAACACAAAATGTAACTATTTTTTATATTTTTCATGTGAATTACAAAATACAAAATAGGTTCCTCAAAAAAAAATCATATCTCCGATAGTAGTGGTTTCTCAGAGTTGGGAATGATGTCAATGAATTCTTATGATAGAACTGCATCATAAATATAATTGCAGAGTTAGAGGAAGAAATATTGTTTGCGGCCATACCACACTGAATATGCTAGATACCGTCCGAACACTGAAGCCAAGCAGCGTCGGGCGCGGTTAGTACTTGGATGGGTGACCGCTTGGTAACACAAGAAACAAGAATTTGCGTAATTAAATTCAAATCGTATGTCTATGAATCACCTCACGTTGGATTTACATATATCAGCAAATGATAATTACAGTATTCTATGAAAGAATTAAGAATAATTATTATTGAATATTGAAAAATCATATATCCGTATTAGTTTCTTAGAGTTGAGAATTATACCAATGGATTCTTATGATGAATTTGCATCTTAAAAAAAATTAAATTTAAAATTTGTAATGTAAATAAAAAATGTTTTTCGTTACTCCTAACCACCGATTTTGTCCAATAACGAACTTAACCGAGATATGTATCTCCCAAACCCACTCTGAAAATTTCTACTGTCTAGCTCATTCCATTCGAGAGTTAACTGCCGGCCGGTGGATTTTGACCACGGATTCTTGATCAGTGAGTCGACCCAAATCGTTTAAGACCATTCTAATTTACAGACATTTGGGCAAATTTATAAGCACTATGTCCGGAGGAACAGACAACCAAATTAAATTACTTCGACCTATCAAACCATATTCCTGAAAGGGTAGAAAATAAATACATTATTCCATAAGTAATCATTAAAGGATACAGTGGGAGGTATACTCATTATTAAAAGGTTTTTTTCTGGGTTTTCTCTCCCAAACTCTGAAAAATATCTATAAAATAAAAATTAATTATTTTGTGATTTGCTTCTGCGTAAGAAACACAAGATATTTGTCAGAAGCAATCAATTGAACAATGTTGCCTAACAATCAACAACCAAACAACATCAACGGAGAAACAATTGTATTGTAACGTTTCGGAGTCTATATCAGACTCCTTCGTCAGACGCTTAATGAAAATCTTTAGAGTTATTTTGTTGATAGTTATTGAAATTCAAGAATTGTCACATTGACAGTATTTAACAATCATAGCTAACATAGTTTTACTTTGCATAGAAATTTCCAAGTTCCAACTGCTTTTTCAATGAATTTAGCCAAATATGGTCAATACCAATTGAGCAATTTGCAAAATTGCATTCTCTGTTCAATAAAATACAAGTTGACTCCTTAAGTTTCCTTTTAATATAATCAGGTTCTGCCATTAGAATCTTTGTATTACTCCAATCCATCTTGTATCCAACATGTATGTACAATCTCCTTGGATTGTACATACATGTTCTTATATCTCGGATTTCTTGAAGAAATTCAAGAAATTTTTTGAGTTGGAACTTGGAAATTTCTATGCAAAGTAAAACTATGTTAGCTATGATTTTTAAATACTGTCAATGTGACAATTCTTGAATTTCAATAACTATCAACAAAATAATTCTAAAGGTTTTCATTTAGCGTCTGACGAAGGAGTCTGATATAGAATCCGAAACGTTACGATATAGTTGTTTCTTCGTTGATGTTGTTTCGTTGTTGTTTGTTAGGCAACATTGTTCAATTGATTGCTTCTGACAAATATCCTGTGTTTCTTACGCAGAAGCAAATCACAAAATAATTATTTTTTATTTTATAGATATTTTTCACAGTTTGGGAGAGAAAACCCAGAAAAAACTTTAAATAATTACATTATTGCATATTTTGACGCTCACTGCATGTAAAATAAACAATAACTTGAGGTCAAAAATGACACCCAAATCAGATACATCCTTTACTTCAATCATTGATCAATTTGATATCGAGATTGTACAATATTTATATTTCTTGTACATTTTGCAAAGTGCTAGGGAATGTCGTAGTCGTTTTGGTCGCTTATTACAATTTATCTCCAAAGTGTAATATAACTACTGAATTGAACCCTACTATTGAATTTCCACTTTCGCTACAATATCATAATTCAGCATAATTTCCATCTCCAATAATCCTGCGTTTGAATACGTTAATTCGATCAGACAAGCTTCTATATGCCATTAATCCTTCCCGGGAATACATCAATTAATTGAGAGTTGGAAATTGTTAGCTGTGTTGGCATACTGAATATTGACTTTGATGGAAAGTTTCTGCTATTAGAATACGTTCTTTGAGATTAGGCGAAGTTTACGCTGTTGAGCGCAGTTTCTGACCAGTAATTTTCTGAGGGTAACCGGCAATCAATAATACAAGACCACTATGTATTCAACGTGCATAGAATTACACTCACCAGCAAAATTGACCTGAATTTTAGAGATTTCCTCCTCTCGGTCTTGTCGGATCAGACCGTAGAAAGGGAGAATATATTCAACGAAAGCCGTGCAAAATGTGAACGGTATTTCCCTCTAAAACCGATCCACCAAATTAAGTGGTTTCTTCAAAACCAGCAGATAAATATCTCATGCCGAACAAAAAATAGGTTAATGAAAAAGTTAATGAAATTCAAACATAAATCAGACAATTTATAAACTAAAACTTATCAGCCCAAAACAATTTGCGAAGGCGGTCTAAATAAACTAACATTGCCACTTGAAGGCAAATAAGTTCAGTATTATTGTAATAAGATTTGGGAATATTATAATGAATTTCGGTAATCGCATGATTTTATTTTTTTCTATTTTGAGTTTTGCAATAAACATGAAAGTGATAACATTTCTGAATAGAGAATGACGCGACCTTTCAAACGATGTATCACAAGCCCATACTTCGTATTTCAAAAATTTGGGGTTGACCTGTCTTTCGAAGGGTTCGAATTTTTACGAAGAAGAACGACAATTTAAAATTTGAATTGTTTCCATAAATATGTACAGTAACCAAGATAATGAATTTATTCAATTTAGCTTTTGTACACTGTATGTTCCAACCCTTATGGGGTCAGTTATAGGAGTCACCCTATAACTGACCCCATAAGGGTTGGAACATACAGTGTGCAAAAGCTAAATTGAATAAATTCATTATCCAATTACATTCAGTAAGTTTCTTCTGCTTATGATATCAGTATTTTATCCATGTCAATTTTTAAGTTAAATATACAGTGTTTCCCAGTATCTCCGCACCATGAAGGACTTATCTTTTATATTAATATTTCCGAATTTTATTTTGTACAAAAAGTTGGTGCATCAAAAATGATGAAAAATGATATAAAACACGGCAAACTGCGACTTCCGGTATGAGCGGAAATCGCCGTTTTTAAGCAAAAATGTCAATTACCCCGGAAAATTCGAACTTTTTGTATGACATCCCCTAAGTAAACTTGTTTGAAATTACAATTTATATGAATGTGCAAAAATTCAGGTCGGAAAATCGTGAAATCTATTTTTCCTTTTTTTGATTATAACTCTTTTAAAGATTGACTAATTACCGAACGGAATTATTTTTTGGTGACCTGACAATATAAGTGTCAGCATGAAAAGCATAGAAAAATTTCTTTGAACTTAGTGTTTCGACATTTGATCATAGAAAATAATTAACTGGCGATGTACGAAGGATATTTATGACACAATTCTATTTCAATAAAAAATCTAGCTATAAATGGGCAATTTGCGGCAAGATTTGTATTCTTGGGATTCTTGGATGTGGATTGGAAGATTTTAATGGCGAAAATACGAACAAATGTCGAAAAACCAAGTTCCAACCAAATTTACTAGTTACAATCATATTCATGCTGACACTACTGTCGTCTAGTCACCGGAAAAAAATCCGTTCGGTAATTATTCAATTTTCAAAAGAGTTATGGGCAAAAAAAGAAAAAATATTTCTCATATTTTTCCGACCCGAAATTTGGCACATAAATCTAAATTCTAATTTCAAACAAGTTTACTTATAGCACTTCACGGAAAAGTTCGAATTTTCCGAGATAATGGACATTTCTGTTTGAATATGACGATTTCCGCTCAAACCGGAAGTCTCAGTTTGCCGAGTCTTATATCATTTTTGATGCACCAATTTATAAAATTCGGAAATATTAATAGGAAAGAACCTCTTGGTGCGGAGTTGTTGGGAAGCACTGTATGAATTCCGAAGAGGGAAGAACTACTCATTTTTACTGGTTCACCCTGTACAAAATCATATCCCAATGTTCGTATACTGAACAGAGAACTGAAAGACCTTTCAAGTGAGGAATCACATGACATGTTTGTATTAAAGACAAAGCATCGACGCCGCCGCCACACCTACACCGATGACCTAATCACTCTAAAATGTTTATAAAAAGTTGAGCAATTAAAAACTAAAATTGACCTGTTCCTATATTTTTCCCGAAATCAAACGTGCTCACTGTATGTAAATATTTATATTTTTGGAATATTCTGATTGTTATTCATTCTGAAACGATGAGATTCGAGTGAAACATCGATAATTAAATTTAGCCGGACCGAGATTAGAACCCAGGGGGTAATAACATAAAAATTATACTTGCTACCGAAATGGTATATCAATTTAATTTATGTATCTGCTATTGAATTCCACCTTCTATAACTCAAATTTCTGACCCTGAACATAGCGATAAAAATTGCTGATCCCGAATATCCGACAAATTATGCATATTTTCTCATATTCGCAATTGGCATTTATCTGAGTTGATTAGTTCTTGAGTACTTGACTTACCTTGTAAGTACGTCTGATGAACCCAGGACTTGGTGTCACTAGGGAATCCAATCCCGCACCAAAACCTCAATCCCGCAAACGCGCGGGATCAAAGTTATCAATCCCGCGGATCCGCAAAAATGCGGGATGTCAACAATATATTTACCCTTTGTACTCAAACTATTGAACATGCTAAAAAAAATTGGTTCAAGCAGTGTTATAGCAATGTTAGCAATGTTATATTGTCCATTCTCCTGTATTGTATAATAAGTGTATAATACTGGTATTCTACAACTAGTTACCAAGCTTCAATGCGATCGAGTCTATATTTTTTGAGTTATCGGGGACATAATATTCCAGGTGAATATAACTCCGTAACAGTTGGACCGATTATGCCCGTAAACGAAATCCATTCAGATACGCAACATACCCTGAAAATTGTAAGTCCCTATCTCCTTTCGTTCGAAAGTTATCGAGGCAACGGTCACCCATCCATCTACTGAACTCTCAGAAGGCTGTTCGAATCTCCAACAATATATATCCGATCGTGTTCAAACTTGGAACTTGGCAGTAGAGTTAGGTTCTGAAGGCTCTCGCAAAATTCCAGCGATGTCGTAGAAATAGTTACTGATATATAGAATAATTTTCAATGATTTCTTAAAAATTTTCTAGTGATACGATCCTCAAGAATTTTTGCGTTAGCATTGTGCAACTAATATCCATGTTTGAATTCAATCGGTTTTGTATTTTTCGAGTTATTGACGAAATAACAACCAGATTTCAGATGGGTATAACTCCAAAACAATTTGGTCGATCTCTTTCCATTCTCAGGTTATCGTGACATAAAGAATACTTCTTAATAATTTGTTTTGAGGGCTTGAACCAATTTTTTTGTACTCAAACTAACAATTTCGGAGAAAAGGTCATGATACCAAAACTTTGCATAGTGAATTTGTCTTCTTCGGTAATTTTTTTAATTTGACATAATAATGCATCAAAAAGTTTCTGATGCAAAATATGGTAGGGGTTGATATTTCCACCCCTTCATTATGAAATTTCGGTATTGAAATAGCAGTCAAAATGTGACATTTAATTTGCGTCAGCTGACTGCCAAATTTCATTCTTTTGAATTGTTCCATATAGAAGATATCCGATGTACAAAATTGTCCCCCCAATTTCAAAGGGCAGTAAATTAGAGGGGGAAGGGTCTTGGAACAAAAACTTATATGAAATACCTACTAAAATCTTCTGCATCAATTCAGAAACAGCCTGTATACATATTTGGGCATCCAAAACGTCGAATTGTGTGTATTGACATTGACAAAGTTCCTGATTACACTAGTTCTTGAGTGATGATTTTTTTTATATTCCTCATTCCCTTCAGTATGTAACTTTTTGCAATGGAAGAAGGCCTTCCATATTATGTCAAGAAGACACTACAAATTTTGTATGATCTTTGTACACCCCCACTTTCATCCTTTGGAATTGAGTCTGTTGGAATAAATGCAATTGTTTCATTAGTTGAGTATGGGTTTCCACCAGGTATATACATTAGTACCATCCAAAATTCAGCAAAAATGTTCACGTTTACTCACCTAAAAAAAATTTGAATTCTTCGGTGATCCTCTTATATGGGGACCCAATGCTCATATAAAATTCAACTCGTCATGATGGTGGACCTCTTCGATACCATGCATCGCGCCACAAATATCGCAAACTCAGAGGAAATTTATTCAGATTCCCGTTGAATTCAAACTCACCCGTTGTTCCACCCCTGAATAAAGTCATTCAAATATAGAGACCGAATCCCAAACTTGGATTCGAGGGAATTCATAAACAGGATTCCTCCTAAATAAATTTCAAGCTTTCGTGTAGGGCACTTGTTTCAATAAGAACCCTCTTCATATGGATAGGAATGCGATAAAATTTGGAAATCATTTCTCAATGCCATTGAATCGAAAAAAAGTGTTGTAGAGGTTTAGTAACAGGGTTAAATTAATGATATATTTGATTCTCATTTTTTTGAAATCTAAAACTTTCAAGAACCGTTTTCTTCTCAAAGACTAAGAGGTAAAATTTCGTTTTCTCAAGAAATTGTCAAAGATAAACCTTTGAAATGTAGGTAGTATACAGGGTGATTCGCGAAGACCGTTCGTTAGAATATTTCAAAGAAAGACTAGAGATAAACTCTCGAAATTTTATAGTTAAGCTTTGTTAGGAGAGATGAATTCTTGGAAAAAAATTCACATTTGCTCGACATCCGGTTTCGCCGCAAATGATACCAACTTTCGTTTTTTTAATACGTACCCTTGCAGATTTTTGCATGAAAATTCCTAATTTTCTAGCTTCTATCAGAAGACATACCATCCCTTCTCCTTCGTTAATTAAAAATTCAATTGAACATACAGGGTGTTTCTATTTGATTTTCAAATTCAGTCATGACAAAAACATCAAAACTTTTTTTTTCAAATAAGACCCCATTTTTTTCAGCTGAGTATTCTTTATAATACATAATACTGCTCTAAAATGCTCATTTCCCGAAATATTCGGTAAGTAAAGGAGTAGTATGTATTATAAAAAATAGACTATTTTTAATGTAGATTCCAGCTGACCAATGAAAAAAATGGGTTCTCATTTGAAAAAAATGAGTTTTGAGGTTCTTGTCATGACTGACTTTGACATTGAAATAGAAACACCCTGTATGTTCAATTGAATTTTTAATTGACGAAGGAGAATCATTGGTATGTGTTCTGACTCTGAAGTAGTTGTAGTAAAATATCGAATCCCCAAAAACATTTATTGAACGATTCGGACTTTGTGGTCAGGTGAATTCTTATCGAGATTGTTGGTTCAATGAAATCTACCTGGAGTATAAAGAAACAGATATAATGGTCCAGAAAGAAATGTCGCATCTGGAACTGAACATATTTATTTTGCTTTGTTTTCGATCTTACTTTATTTTGTAGGATAAACTTTTCAAGATCAGCATTATAATTCTTGAATTAGATTTACAACAAATAAGTCCATAGTTGACTCCTTGAACTGGGGAACTATTCTTCTGCCCAGAATCATATCTATCAATATTATACTTTTTTATTATATTTGTTATCTGTACTGTTCCTCAATTTTTGGGTTATTGTAGGTGTATTATAGTTGATATAATTGAGGGGCCTGGGAGTAAAAGGGTTTAAGTGCATTTTAGAAGTTCTGAGATAAATAGCTTCAAAGTTAACCTGAATTTCAATATTCCAGGAATTAGTTTAGAAAACTGTGTTAATATTTTAGATTTATACCAGAGTGTCAAGGGAGGTGAATAAAACATTATTATATCAGTAATTCTACCCATCAGATGTAATATTTTGCACTTTTATTAAATGCACTTGAACCCTTTTACTACCAGGCCCCTCAATTGTCATTCATAGAATCTGAGGTACAATGTCGAAAAAAAAAATATTGTGAATGATATTTCAGACCTTGAAAAGGTCAAGTGAGTCTCAATTGAATTTGATGACGGTTTGCACAAATATTCTTCGCTTTGGCCGAAAAGTTCAACCGCCATTTTCTCTTTGTTGGGTTAATGATGAGGAATAAATAATCACATAATATAGTTAACCTTTCATCCTAAATTGTTTCGAGGTGGATCGATGTTAATTTTCTATTGGCAAAGCAAATTCACCTATCATTCCTTTTAGCTCTTTTTCCCTCGATTCAAACCAAACTTATACACCCTGAGCGCAACATTTCGGGGTTAAATTAAATAAATTCAACCCTTTCGTGTGACCAGGAATCGTTTGATCGTTGTTCCGGCAATTAACGGCCGAGCAGCAAAAGCATTGCCGATTAAATTTTGCGTAAATGAAATTTATTTCCCCAATCGTTTTCATCAATCATTGGTAGATAAACACCACGACCCTCTTTGCCGTTGAAAAAATATGCAATGAATGCGAGAAAAGCTGTGTTTTCTGCTTCTCCGCTCCGGTATAATCCTGTTTAAACAATGGGAAAATGTATCCTGTACAAACCTTAAATTACTTGCGCCTATTTAATATAATTAGAATGCTTTCATGGAAATGAAAAATTCGAGACAATTCGCCCCTTAATGAAGAAATGAGGGGGTCGTTCGTGGAGATTTGTTGAATTCGTTAAAGGGTAGATAAAAACGGAAAACTCAATGAAAAATTATATACGATTCACACTGACTTATTTAATATTGTGAAGCGTTTCGTCGACACAGCGACTTCATCAGACCACATCATACTACATTCTTAACAAGTAATGATCTCCCTATACCACACATGGTCTGGAATAAAATTCATTCATTTGTTCTACCAATAACTAACAATAAAAGGGCTGAATCCGTCAATTGATTTTTGATTTTCCTTATTTCTTAGCGATTGAATGGAATATTTTCTTTCAACCCCTTGGCTGCAACCCTACCCAACTTTTGTTCTTGAAATGTAAACATATGTCGCTTAGTTTATTTTTTTAGCTATGTAATTGTTAGGAAAATGAATGAAACCGATCGGTATGCTGAGTTCAATTCTGAATAAGTTTTTGTTTGACATTGATAATTACTTAACTAAAAAAATGGGTTCAAGCCCTGTGGACAGGAGCTTTCTGGCGCTCTAGTTCAAACAGACAAATTATATCTCCAAAAGTATTGGTTTCTCAGAGTTGAGAATTATATCAATGTATTCTTATGATAGAACTGCATCATAAAGGAAATTAAATTCAAATAATAGTTTATTTATCAAGATTAAATGAGCAATCTGAGAATGAGAACTGCACCATGGAAGAAACCAAATTGAAATAGCTGTAATGAATTTGACTCTCTCTTATAGAACAGGATGAAATGTACGAGTATGAACACAGATCATATAATAAAGCTTAGATAGAATAATTATAGCATTCTGTGAAAACATAGAAGTACGATTCATTATTGAAATTTAGAACTTCATCTTAGCAGAAATTGAATTCAAACATCATAGAAGAATTTAAATTCAACAAGAGTGCCAAAAATTATCAATCCAAAACCAATAGACGAATTCTACCCAACAACGAACTCATCCGAGATATTCATTCCTCAATTCTATGATGAACGATAATATATTATCTTTCCTCAATTCTATGATGAACGATAATATATTATCTTTCCTCAAATCTACTCCAATACACCAATATTCCAGTTTTGTTTTTAGTGGAGATATTCTGAACTCAATATTATTAACTTACCATTACCATTCCCATCATCATATGGATTGACCATCGGCATGAAAATATCAACCAACAAAAAGTATGATATTATATTATAATTCTCATATTTATACGATTGCTGGAATGAATGACAATGAGACAACGTCATGTCTCAGGAAAATAAGTCGACATTATAACAATTCATAGAATACCCACAGAATAATTATATCATTCTGTGAAAAAATACTATTTATATTGAAATTTTGAAAAATCATATCTCCGAAAGTATTAGCTTGTTAGAGTTAAAAATGATATGAATGGATTCTTATGGTAAAACTGCATATTGAAAAAAATTTAATTTGGAATTTGTTATGTAAAAAAAAATTTTTTTTTTGTTACTCCGAAACCATCTGTCCGATTTCGCCCAATAACGAACTTAACCGAGATATTCATCCCTCAAACCTACTCTGAAAATTTCAACTGTCTAGCTCATTCCGTTCGAGAGTAATCGTGCCTACGGCCGGACCGGCCGGACAGAAAGAATTTCGACCACGGATTCTTGATCAGTGAGTCGAATCAAATCGGTTAAGACCATTTTCATCGAAAAATTCGAAAATTACAGACATTTGGGCAAATTGATAAGCACTCAGTTCCGAGGAACTAGAGCGCCAAAAAACTAAGGGTACTGTAAGATTCAATTTTTCATAAGCTTTCCAGCGAGCCCACACATGACAAATGTTCACATTTGAAAAAATATAACCTGGGTAGGGTAACCACCAAGGGATTAAAGCGAAATATTCCATTATTACCATTGCATCGCCAAAAATTAGGGTAAATTAAAAATCAATTGACTGGTTTTAGCGTTTTTATTCTCTGAAATTAAGAAAAAAATAGCCTTAAACATATTTTGGTAGGCAATACATTCGGGATGTATTCGTCTATGAGAGTCAATAAAAAAAAAGTAATCTGGTAAACAGGTGGATGCACGACGACCTCTCTCCGGGTCATGTGCTAATACTTACTCGCTTTTCGTATCAACTTTTGTGAAGTTTTCCATAGTGAAGTAAAATTTCGAATTATACATAAAAAAATGTCTCTTGTCCATTGCAATTTTGAGAATATAATAAACCTGAACGGCAGTTTATGAACAATCAAATCCTCCTCAGTTTCATTGGCATTACTTGTTGGAAATTATGAACTTAAAATTGGAAATTAGACGGAAAATGATCTAATTGAAGCATAAGTTTCTGAAATTATAAACAATTCCACTACAATGTGTTTTCAGTATAAAGGGTTCAACCGCAATGAAAAAATATTTTCTCGTTTATCTCAGTATAGTGGTCCATTAGAATGTTAACTTCAGATATGTGTTTAGAAAAGGCCAAAAGTTCATTTTTCGTCGAGAAGTTTAGCTTCTTTCTGATTCTAAAAATGAATTTTACGCGCCATCGTGGGAGGGGCTCCGCATCCATCCTGTATAATATGTGCTGTTGCTATCGCCACAATCTCTCGGTAACATATTGATAAAACAATTAAGATAATTGTAAGGACTAAAATTACATTACTTTTTATATAATTTTTATTTATAATTATAAATTGGAGAATAGATTTTTGCCAGGTTAAAAAATATACCAGCTGGTTCATGTTGAATCTTTAAAATGTATATGCATTCTACGGAAATGATTCAAATTGTAATCTTAGTTATTTCTTTTTTTGTATTTCACGCAAACGATCGTATGATCTAATTCTTAATTTTTTTTTCAGGTAAACCACTCCCCAACCTACTGGCATTTCTCTCGTAATATAGAAGATCGGAATTTCTTCACAAGAGTTGGCAAGAATTGGTCGAACATCAGATGCAGTCAACATTCAGGTTTATTGAAACTAATATCTATTTTTTCCATATTGACAAAACAATTATCGATTTAAATATACCCAACCAGCAAAGTTGTCTTACAACTCCGATGATTCGCGACTAACATATTTCATAGGTATCATATTAGTGCTTCCAAAATATTAATTTATTTTATTAAAGCTACATAAACATCATACTGTTGTGGATATAATCGAAATACTTTATAAATTTATCGTGAAAACCTTTATACAGCAGAATTATGAAATATGTTATAAAACTGTTACTTAACTATTTGTTAAGAGGTTCATAACTAACTTATAAAATGATACTGCTTATAAAACTGAGTTGCTTTTTAATGTTTTCCATAAGCAAATTGTCATTTCGGTACCTACTTCATAACTATTTCGTAGTATTGAATTTCCATGACAATATCATCGAAAAGCAGCTGATCATTCCGTTTCCAAACTGAAGGTATTATCATGAGTTGTTTTATTCCTTTCTCAACTGTCTGCACGATCTTGAAAGTTTCTAAAAATGTTATGATCAGCATGGATCAAATGAAGCAAATGCATATCGTTTTCTAGCTAAAAGCACAAATGTCATATGCATAACTTTATTATCGCAGTTAATCAAGAATTGAAGGTTCAATAATAATATATGGTTGTTTATTTCGATATATTATTATTGAACCTTCAATTCTTGATTAACTGCGAAGTAACTACTGAAGATTATTTTCTCGTAGGTGCAAAAGTATCACCAAAATCATGTTTGTGTTTGAGATATCGACTTATTAATAAATCGATTAATAAGATACCTTTACCAACTCACCTGTTATTTCTTCTTTTGAATTTCCTTGCAAAAATATGTGTTTATCAGATATTCCACAGGAAAACGTTAACAATTTCATTGATTTTGCAGGTTATGTTTACTTTCACGCGGTATAACATAATAACATGTTTTATAGTTATTGTAAGTAACTAAATTATAACGAAACGCTCGAAACTGATGCAAAATCATCCAACCATTCAGAGCAGAAAATGACTCAAAAATAATCTGTAGAACAAATTGGAATATATTTTCGTACAAAGGACCGTTAGACTGACAAACATCATTTTTGTTTTGTTCAATTTTTTATGTAAAACATTCGGAACAAGTGGGTGCGTTTAAAATAAATCATTTTAGTGCTATCGAAGTGCTTTCACGAAGAAATTTCATTTGCATTGAGAATTCCGTTGTGGGTATCGAAAAATATGTCTGTAAGTGCAGAAGTATATATGAATAAAATGGCTTCTTGTAAACAATAATGACACACGACATCCATATTTTCTCTATGTTTTTATACTTTCAGGATTGCCTTTTGCAACTTGAAATCAATTGATTTTATAAATATTCTATGTAACATTTTTATTTCAGAACGTTCATATAAAAAACCTCATAAAGTTATTACAAAACAGTTTTTTTAGATGGCGCCAGAATATTTATGAAATAGTCCTGTAATGTTTATGAAGAGCTTTATAAAATGTTTCGAATTACAAAATTATTTTATAAAATGTGTCAATTTTGGTTGTTGTATAAACGTATTGAAAACACTTCAGCGACTAAGAATGTTTTGTAAGATTTTGGTTGAAAACGTTTCCACAACTATTATAAAATATAAATTTGCTAGTTGGGTAGGTGCCAACGCCCCCTTGAACATTATTCATGGTCAAAGTCGAAAAGTCCCTTGAGGTGAACAAATCTGCAGCACTCTCCCAGTTTAGTAATCGTGGCTTGCAGTGTTGCAGATACAGGGACGGTCAATTGTAGGAAGCCGATGTCGTTAGGAATGTTAGGATGGCCCAGAATATGGGTTTAGTGTCATCTGAAAGCAAGCAATGTCTTGAAAAGCCCGAAAAAATCCGCTAGAGGCAAAAAAATCCGCAAATCGGATTAAAATCCGCAAATTGGCAACACTGCTCCTAGGTCTTCCGAAGAGCCCCCTCAAATTTTGACGGAATCCACTAGCTCATAAGCTTAAATTATCTTTGACTCTACAGGCTGGTCCGAAAGTGGTGACACACGATACCACTCTGATCTTTCAAATACCCAAGTTTTATATCACACTTATAATCTCCATGAAATTCTGATTTCGAAATACCCCACTTGCCACAATGTATCTGTGTTAATTTTTGACGTAGGCCACTTTTTTCGTCAAATTTTATGGTTATAATGGTTTAAACTAGAGATCATATCTTGTAAACCGTTCGAGACAATTGTATGATTTTTTTTTATTGAATTCCCTAAAGGTGTTCTAGTATTCTGCAAATATACGGATCACTCTAAAGGTGATCCGAAAGACACTTTCGAATCAGACTAGAGTCAAAAATAATTTGAGCTTATGCCGTGAGTACTGTCGATTCCATCAAAATTTGAATCATTCTCCTAGTCCAAGATTTCCAAGAGGCATCTACCGATCGATCACTATTGGCTCACCCTGTATTTTGAAATTAATTTCTGAATAGAGAATGAAACAATCTTTCAAATCAAGTTCAGACACCTCTTCCAATCCTCCAAGACGAAAGATTAGAGAAGAATCACAGTTATGTGCATTGTGTATCATTCTCTATATAGTCGTGCCAAGTTTCATATATTTCGTTTCCCTGAAATACGGCACCTACCGAAGCGAATGATGCCTCGTTTACATTTTTCCGAAACAGGCCCACTCGACGTCCCTATGATATCGCTCTTTTATATTTGCATAAAGCATTATTCGCAGCCTGGTCATTTGATAACTGGTGGAAAACTCCTTTTTTTGACGTTTAATGTGTCGGCAGTAATTGAAACTGAGATGAGAGCAGTTTGCGGATGACGGTATTTTTCTGTCCAGAATTTGGTGGCAGAATGGTACGAGTTTTGGATTAATTGATACATTTTTTCAGTACGTACAAGGTGGCGCAATAAAAGGTGCATTATTTTAAGGATTTCTAAAAAATTTAATATATAAGCTATGGTTAAAATAAAACTGCTAATCTAGGGGTAATAAATGCAGTTTATTTTTCGAAAATAATATAATAAAAATAAAAAAAATTAAGGGTTTGGGTGCTGTTCTAATGAAAAACTGTTTTCGAAGGGCAACTCTATGTAGAACCATATTATATTGACGACGAATTGATATGTCATGTACAGGATGTTTTATTAGACCCGATATAAGTTCAGCTTTCTGAAATTATTATCATTTGAGGTTACTCTTGCGTTCTTGATCGGTCAAAACTCCAAGAAATCAACCAAAGTATGAACTGCTCATATCCTTTCGGATTAATCAAAAAAATTGAAAATCGGGACATAACAACAATGTCGGAAAATATCAATTTCAAAGTTTCCTACATCTGTTCCGATATCTTCTACATCCCGAGAAATCGGAAAATTGTTTCGAAAGAACTTGCTTTTTCAGGAAGTCGAAGACGATAATCTTGAGAACAGCTTCCTGGAAATTATATATGTGTCCCGACTCCCGCACAAAAAACATATAGCAAACAGGGGAGCTCCCTTCAATCTTGTTCTTATAATAAGAGCTATTTCTGAAACGAGGTTATTTTCCCGGCTTCAGAGCCTAGAAAAATGAATGATTTATTTCTATATTGACTTCAAAGCATGAATAAAATCATGATTTGAATTTTGAATCAACTTTTTTTTTTATGAATTCATGATTCAAAGTATTATAAATATTGTGTCGCATATTTTCTCAGGTACCCACACTGAAGACCACAAGAAATAGCAAAAGTAAATTTTGAGTACATTATTCTTTATTACAAGGGGAATGAGCAATAAAACTTCTATACAAATAAATTAAAAATCTAGTGTATCCTAGATGTCGCTAAGCGGCAGCAGTTTCTTCTTGTGTTCCTGAGTAGAAAGCCCAAGTCCTACTGGATGATGCACCAATCTTCTCGATATGCGGGTCTAGAAAAATTGCAGATTAAAATCGAAAAAATCATGATTTTTTTTAATTATAATAATATCTTGAATTTTTTGCAGAAAAATCGAAATTTGCCCAACCCGGCTTCGAAGAGATTAATTCTCAACGGAGGCTTTCATTCAAGCAGATATTTTAACCACTAAATGGTTCCCTTCAGGGTTTTCTCTCACAAACTCTGAAAAATATCTATGAAATAAAAAAACTTATTATTTTGAAATTGCTTCTGCGTTCAAAACACTACATAACTGTCAAAAGCAATATATAGAACAATGTTGCCTAATAAACAGTAACTAAACAACGATAAAACAACTATTCTGCAACGTTTCGCAGTCTTAATCAGACTCCTCCATCAGAATTATTATTATATATATTATATTAATAATAATTCTGCCGATGTTCGCTTTGGCTTTCATGAAGGAGTCTGATTTAGTCTCCGAAACGTTACTTCGTTTTTTCGTTACCGTTTATTAGGTAACATTGTTATATATATTGCTTCTGACAATTGTTTAACTCATATTTGTTTAATGGTTTGAATTTGACCGCAAAACGATTATATTATGTGGTATGTGTGCATTTCATTTAATATTCTATAATATTGTTAGTATTTTGATTTTGAATGAAGCAAAAATTAGTGTTTTTCTTGGTTCTTCTTTAATTAATGACGGAGCCTGTGAGACTCCGCTTCAAAATTATTATTATATATATTATATTAATAATAATTCTGCAGATGTTCGCTTTGGCTCTCATGAAGGAGTCTGATTTAGTCTCTGAAACGTTACTTCGTTGTTTCGTTACTGTTTATTAGGTAACATTGTTCTATATATTGCTTCTGACAATTGTTTAACTCATATTTGTTTAATGGTTTGAATTTGACCGCAAAACGATTATTATGTGGTATGTGTGCATTTCATTTAATATTCTATAATATTGTTAGTATTTTGATTATTATATTAATAATAATTCTGCAGATGTTCGCTTTGGCTCTCATGAAGGAGTCTGATTTAGTCTCTGAAACGTTACTTCGTTGTTTCGTTACTGTTTATTAGGTAACATTGTTCTATATATTGCTTCTGACAATTGTTTAACTCATACTTGTTTAATGGTTTGAATTTGACCGCAAAACGATTATTATGTGGCATGTGTGCATTTCATTTAATATTCTATAATATTGTTAGTATTTTGATTTTGAATGAAGCAAAAATTAGTGTTTTTCTTGGTTCTTCTTTAATTAATGACGGAGCCTGTGAGACTCCGCTTCAAAATTATTATTATATATATTATATTAATAATAATTCTGCAGATGTTCGCTTTGGCTCTCATGAAGGAGTCTGATTTAAGGCGGGTTTATACAGCAAATAAGATAAGATAAAATAAAATAAGAAATAAAATAAGAAAGTTAAACATTTACATTTCTATGAGAGCGTTTATACACGAAATAAGATAAAATAAGAAATAAGAATAAGAATTAAAGTTGGCCAACTCTCATCTTTATTTCTTATTTTATGTTATTTTGTTTGGAAAATGACAATGCGCATGCTCTAAGAGTGAAATTCATAGAACTTGCATGAAATTGTCAAAAAGCTGCGATTTGATTGGTTCATTCTTATTTCTTATTTTGTTTTAGATTATCTGTATAAACCGATCCGTTTAACCCTTAATTCTTATTTTATTTTAATTTGTTTCTTATTTTATCTTATTTGCTGTATAAACCCGCCTTTAGTCTCCGAAACGTTACTTCGTTGTTTCGTTACTGTTTATTAGGTAACATTGTTCTTTATATTTTTTCTGACAATTGTTTAACTCATATTTGTTTAATGGTTTGAATTTGACCGCAAAACGATTATTATGTGGCATGTGTGCATTTCGTTTTTCATTTAATATTCTATAATAATGTTATTATATTGATTTTGAATGAAGCGGAGTCTTTGGGACTCCGCTCCACCTGTTAAGGGTTAAACCAGCCATAGTGTAGAAAATTTATCAAAAATATTGGATAACTGAATATTGTTTTGAAGATAAACAAGTGTGAACGACACATGTTTGAATATTCATTTATTCATGAATATTTATTGCTATTCATAAATATTTATGTAGTCATGAAAATTCTTGACTGGTTGAATTATCAATCATATATGAAGTTACTAATATATGTTTAAATGATCATTTAACTGACTATTCGAGATTAATTAAAACTAGTGGATTATTAAGTACTATATACGCAGAAGAACGCCGAAAACAATGACCGGTATAAAGTTGTGGCTCCTTTAATTTGAGGAATTTTGGAATAATTCACGGTAATCATTTAGAAAATGCGTTAATTACTACTGGCAGCACTGAACATTTATTGTTTCTAAAATATGCGAAAAATTTTCTCTTAATCAAATTCAAGATTGTATATTCATCTTTATGCTGAGTAAATATCTTATTTGCATGTGTTTTCGATTAATTCACTGATACCAAAATTTCGATACCATATCTTGGACATTTTTTTGCAACCTATACAATTCATATTTCTTTTTGGCTGCCGCAACTCCAAAAATCAATGCGACCTACAAATCGAATAATGGTAGTTATTATTTATATTTCTATGTAGGTACTATTGATAGTAGAAAGGTTAATTTACTTTTATATTTACCTCTATCCGCAGGAATATATTATTAAGAGCATTCCCTATAAAATCTTTTATGTATTCTTTTTCGAACACTTTTGGGATATATCATCATATATCCCACATTCTGTCGCTTGGTGTACACCACAAATGTATGATGTCTGCTACTATCAATATTATTTTTTACGTTTAAAGTTGCCGTCAGCATAGATCATTTTGGCCATAATCTTGAGCCCTTTTTCAGCAATGCTTGTCAAGTATGCTATCAATACTGATTCAGAATAATGTGAAACATTTTTCTCCTTGCATCGCGCTATGCATTCTGAATAAGTTTTCTCATATAGAGATGCTGCTTTAGCAGTTTCTGCAACATCTGGCGGTGTCAATGACAAATTTTCTTCCTAATTCATTTTAGGAACTGGCAAAATTTGATTATAATGTTGATTTGAAAGCAGATAGATAAACTTGACAGTACGATGGTGCCTCGATTCGAATTCAAAATTAATTTTTCTCTGGAATTACATACTAATTTTATGCAGAGTAGATACACAGACCTTAAATTGAATATTTGAAACATATTTCCTCGCATATTTCAGAGAAGTTGTGAGATAATTCAGATTGCTTGTAAATAAGTTCTATGTGCGGTTGCTCATGACAATAATACATTAATAGGATAGAAATTGAGCGTTAATAGGGGTCATTCAGGGATGATTTCGTGAACGATAAACATTGTCATTATTGCGAGGTCGAGGGAAAAATACATTTTTGAGTAATTTTGCGGGTGTAAGGTTCAGGTATCATTAATTGTAAGCGTTTATTATTTGGAAATTAAGTTTATTTCTGCGTACCAACTTAAAAATTATTATTACTATCTGGATTCTGGAGTCCATCGAAATTTCCGAATTGGTACATAGAATTAATATTGAAATATTAAATCGCCAAACTGTCATCAGAAGTCGTTTTTCGAAGTATTAACTCATGAATTGTCATTCAAATGTACATTTAAATATCTATTCGTATCTAGTCATGATTGATTAATAAATATTCGAATGTTATTAGTTATATATTATCAATTAATATATTTCATTTTGCCCAAATGTTCAATTTTTTGCCAAAAAAGGTTTCAAACGATTAGGTTCGACTCACTGATGAAGAATTCGAGGTCATATTTGATTCTGTCCGGCCGGCCGCTGCCACGATACATTTTCAGGGTAGGTGACGCATCCAAATGCGACGGACAAGTTCGTTAATTGGCATAATCGGCGCAACGATTTCCGAGTACTAATTTTAATACAATTTTTAGGGTAGGTTATGCATCCGAATGCGACATTTGAGTTTGTTAATAGGCAAAATCGGCCAAACGGTTTTGGAGTTATACCTATCTGATATTCTGTTGTTATTTCCTCTAACTCAAAATATAAAAATCAGATCGAATTAAAATTGGGTAATTACTCGTTGAATGCCGACGCGCTAATTTTCGCAAAATTTCGTGAATATTGTATCACTAAAAAAAATGAAATATTGGTTTGTCGAGCCGGTTAAGCTAGGGGAGAACATATGGCTCCACTATTTCTTGAAGGTAACGCAGCGCTGTCATGTTACCTCGAATAAATACTAAGGGTAACCTACTTGGGTGTTCAATAGCACCCCATACCATAACGCATACTGTCCGGTGTACATGACGCTCAATTTCAAACTGAGGTTCACGTCTTTCTCCCCGACGTCGTCTAACCCTTCGTCGGCCATCATGTGCACCCAAGGAGAATCGAGATTCATCAGTAAAGACGACCTGATGCCATTCCACTTTCCAGTGTTGACGTTCTCTGCACCACTGTAATCGTTGCCGGCGATGCTCAACCGTCAGAGGTAACACAAGATGGGGTCGATAATGCTGCAGTCCAAAAGACCTTATCCGGCGGTAAACCGTTCGGACAGTTACAGGATGGCCTTGTTCTCTTAACCACTCATCAGCCAAAGATCGGGTTTTCGCTTGTCGCAAATCGGTCTCTAATAGCCATAAGTCTTAGACGTCAATCTTGAAATTCATTTGTGCCCCTTCGACGTCCGGTGCATACTCTTCTTCGATTTTGGGCATTATCAAACCACGCTTGACAGCATCTGATAACAGTAGTTTGATTTCTGTTTGTACGGATAGAGATTTCTCGAAATGACAACTCCGCCTCCCGTAGACCAATAATTCGACCTCTTTCAAATTCACTTATGCCGGGTAGAGACAGGTGTAATGTAACGCGTAATGTAAGGCAAATTCTCCGTGTGGACGGTACTACGAGCATTTACATGTAACGCTCGCAGTACCATCCACACGGAGAATTCGCCTTACATTTCGCATTACATTACGCGTTACTTTACACCCGTATGGACCCGGCTTTAGCTGGCGATAAATTCCGCGTACACGTGCTCTAGGCATTTTACAACAACTAAACATCGACTTTGGATCTCCTCGAACAGCTGGTGAAAATTTTTACATGAAAAAACCTTGACGATTTTTTTTCTCCAAATTTTAATAATTTACTCCTTGCTATACTATCTATTTTTTACAAAAAAAAAAAAATTGAGTAGCTCCTTCTGGGTGTTGCAGTTTCTTTGTCAGTTAGTATATATTCAAATGTCGTCCATATCGAGATATCCTGTTACACGTGCTCAAATTCGCTAAGCTGAATCACAATTATAGTTGAAAATACTGCTATGTACAGTATTTTTAAGCCCTCCGCAGCGAAACGCAATTCAGCTGAATCCGTTGGGTGCACGTTCTAGAGCCGAGGTTGTTCAAGGGTTAGATGACACTTGAGGTCTAAAAGAATGGAAAAAACCCTCGTAATGATGAAAACTAGGAACTAGGGGACAGCAAACACTCTTATTTGTTTAACCTTGGAAATACAATTAACTGCGAAGAATTCTAGAATGAAAATGGAAGATTCACTCCTTTTGAACTTGTTCCGACAAGCAGATCAAATATCCTTGCATAATTTATGAAAAACATGTGAAAATTTCGAGGGGGAAACCGCTGACAAAAATTTGTACACCAGAATTCCAACTCAACCGGAATTTCATTGGAATTCAATAGGAATTCAATTGAAATTCTTTTAAAAATTTAATGCTTGTGGCTTTTACTTGATGCAAATCCATATTAACTCAATGAAAAATTATATACGATTTACACTTATTTATTCAATATTGTGACGCGTTTCGTCGACACAGCGACTTCATCAGACTACATCATACTGTATGTAGTATGATGTAGTCTGATGAAGTCGCTGTGTCGACGAAACGCGTCACAATATTGAATAAATAAGTGTAAATCGTATATAATTTTTCATTGAGTGAAATTCTTTTGAAATTCTTTTGGAATTCTATATTCTTGTACACCAGAATTCCTAGCGGTTTACCCCTCGGTTAAAACCAACTATTTGGGACTGTATACATGATTGTCCAATAGGTGTCGCACTCTATCATCAATAGGAATTCCCAATAATTCAATAGGAATTCCACGGAATTCATTAGGAATTCCCGGAATACAATAGGAATTCCAGGAATTCGATAGGAATTCCTCGGAATTCAATAGGAATTCCATGGAATTCTACTTTCTTGTACACCAGAATTCCCAGCGGTTTACCCCTCGGTAAATTTTGAAATTAAGTAAAAAAAATACTTTTTTATCACAAAAACGATACCAGTATTGATACTGAAACTAAAAGAAAATATTTCGGACCATCTGGATGTCGTGTGCGTCCTCATAGTACCTACTTGCCTACTGTGAATATTGCAAATCGTTGGAATTGATAGTTGTACCTATCTGAATTTAATTCTAATTAGTTTGTCAATTTTTTTTCACCTACCTTCTAAAGTAAAAATGGTTCGATGTTTATCGGCATCAGACAGAATGGAAATTCTGATTATTAGGGTTTGTGGAGATATAACACGTACCCATTAAGAAGTTTATGATTATTCCAATAAGTGGTCGACCGGCAATTCCAGAGGAGGTAGAATTGAACATTTTCGCGGCAAATAACAATATATCGCAAAAATAGATTTTTAGAAAATTATAATGCCATAAATGGCACCCATTCAAGATTGATTTAGTGCACGAACTCAGTTTTGCGAACAAATGTGATGCCGATGAGGGGTTTCCAGCTCGAATTTTATTTCGTTACGAAACAACATTTTATTCAAATGGAATCGTCAACAGACGAAACTGTTGCTATTGGTCAGATCACAATCCAAACTGGATGATGGAGCAACCCCTAATAATCAGAGTTTCTATTCTGTCTGATGCCTATAATGAATAAAAATTAACAAACTAATTGGAATTATATTCAGATACCACTATCAATTCCAGCGAATTGCGATATCGCATGCAAATATGTTGAAAATATATCGTATAACAAATTGTGATATTTAGATTAGGGAATATTTAGAGATTGTAAGTCTGTTTCAGATAGCATTGCTAAATAAATGTGTTATTATTATTATTCACTGTAGGCAAGCAGGTATGTATTAGGAAAACACAACACACATACAATTGGTCTAAAATAATTACTTTGAAGTTTCAGTATCAATACTAGTATCGTTTTTGTAATAAAAATAATGCTTTTTTGATGATGGCTTAAATTAAAAATTTTCGGCCAAACGGTTCGAAGTGATACCCATCTGGAATATTTATTACTCGATAACTCAAAAAATAAATATACGTTCCAATTGAAACTCGGTAACTAATTGTAGAATACCGACACGAAAACGTATGTGAAATTTCGTGAGGATCATATCGAATAGAATAGTATAGAAAATTTAAAAAAATATATTAATAAATATTATGTATCTCACGATAACTTGAGAACGGAAAGAGATAACGCAATTTTCAGGGTAGGTGCTGCATCCGAATGCGTCCATTGAATTCGTTAATCGGCTAAACGGTTCCGGAGTCATACATTCATTTTACAGGTGTAAATAGACAATAGCTCCTGACTTCACGTCAGTGTTTTTTAAGAATTTTTGCTTGAATAGACGCCACTATTTCTGGCCGAATCAGTAGAAAGTCGAGCAAAGGACGGCCCTTCTTCTCCACCAACGTAAACGAAAAAAAAAATGTTTTTTGAAAAAAGTTTCCTTGATCAGCTTCGGTGGTCGGTTGCCATGCCAACGGTCCACCAGTGTTATTAACAATCACTAAACATTGTTCAATAAATCATCACGGACAGCTATGTTATGCGATATCGTCCAAGTTCCTCAGATCACACCTAACGCATGGACGAAGAGACAATGAATGGCAATTATTATTAATTATTATAAATTATATTTTATAAGTGGGCACATTTAGTCCGAAAGTGCATATGTTCCGCCTCCTCAGAGAGCAGGTAGCGACTGCGACTATATAACATCCCATTCTGAAGACTGCAGAGCAGGTAGAAGAGCTTTATTGTAGTTTTGTTGATTTTCCATTGTTGGCTCGAAGACTTGAATGGGTAAATATGTTCGAGATGCCATAAAGAATGTTAAGGATGACCTTTTATACGATGAATAGCTGAAACGAGGAAGTGAACATTATTCAGAATTCGAAGCATGTTTTTTGATGAAGAGAATTTTATGGCAACACTTCTGTTTTAAGATCACATACCCTCCGTAGGGGGTTCCCTAAAATATGTTCTAACACCCTGGGACAATACTCTGAGAAATTCATTCGAATCGATTTACTCTGAAGATTGAAAATTGGCGGATTTCCATGAAACTCTTGAAATGTTGCATTGGTTCTGTTGCAAGTTATTCATTGGTTTCGATTAACTGTAACCAATTTTTTGAAATTTGCAGTGTAGGTTTGGGTCATAAACATCTCGGTTAAGTTCGTTAATCGTCAAAATCGGCGGAGTGGTTTCGGAGTTTTGAACGTTCAAAGATCAAGCTTTCATTCCGAATATTTCAGAAACTACTCATTCGATCTATCTGAAATGCAGCGGTATGTTGTGGAATTACGTCCTGAATATGTGTGCAAATTTTTGTATGGATCGGATACCTTGGAACAGAAACAAAACGAAATTTGTATCGTAGAATCTGAAATAATTTCCTGATGAAATTCGGTGTCGAGACGTAGAATAATGTCCTGCAGAACTGTGCAAAATTTCACGGTTATCCGAACGATAGGAACAGGAAAAAAATTCAATTGAAAGGAGCTGGAGGCGCTGGGCATCCATTCCGGTACCTCTCGTATCAAACAAAAATGGGTTCAAGCCCTGTGGACAGCAGCTTTTTGGCGCTCTTGTTCAAACAGACAAATTATATCTCCGAAAGTATTGGTTTCTCAGAGTTGGGAATTATATCAATGGATTCCTATGATAGAAATGCATCATGAAAGAAATTAAATTTATAAAAAGTGTCGTTCAAAAAAAGGGCTTCAAAAATTATCTCATAAAAAATATGAAATTTTTCTTTTACAAATACAAATAAGAAAAAAAGAAATTTGAAAAATAAATTCTAGAATATTGAAACAGATTCTAATTACAAAAAAAAACAAGTTTCGGATGACAATTGCCCAAAACAGGTTAAAAGTACCTACAAATAGTAGTTATTCCATAAAACATGTATGAAGAAGAGAAGTAATAATGAAAAATTACCTTGTAATCGATCAAAAATTTCCTGATCTACGTTCACCAAATTTTTTCCTCCCTCGAACTACAGAATTATGCTTTCAATATTTACGTAATATTTTCAAACATTTTTGGGTGAGGTCCCCGTTGCATCGCCAAAATACGAGTATTTCAACACCAACATAATATTTTTGAAGTTATAATATTCCCTTCCGTCAGTCCCGTCATTAAGTGAGAGAAGTGAGCATGATGAAAAGCAGTCTCACTTCTCTCAGATCTCTTACTTCATGTTCCGTTCCGAAATGTAAGACTTTCCTGAGAAAAACTATTTCGGAACAAACAACTGAGATTTTTCTCACTTCGCTCACATTTCGGAATTCACTTTATTCTCATAATTCTTCGATTGCTGAAATGAATTAGACAATGTCATGTCTCAGGAAAATAAGTTGACATTATAACAATCCATAGATAGAATAATTATATCATTCTGTGAAAACATAGAAATACGATTTATTTTTGAAATTTTGAAAAATCATATCTCCGAAAGTATTAGCTTGTTAGAGTTAAAAATGATATCATTGGATTCTTATGGTAAAACTGCTTGTTGAAAATTTGGAATTTGTTATGTAAAAAAAATTAATTTTTTTTGTTACTCCGAAACCATCTGCCCTATTTCGCCCAATAACGAACTTAGCCGAGATATATTTATCTCCCAAACCTACTCTGAAAATTTCAACTGTCTAGCTCATTCCGTTCGAGAGTTATCGTGCCTACGACCGGCCGGACAGAATGAATTTCGACCACGGATTCTTGATCAGTGAGTCGAACCAAATCGTTTAAAACCATTTTCATCGAAAAATTTGAAAATTACAGACATTTGGGCAAATTGATAAGCACTCTGTTCCGAGGAACAAGAGCGCCAAAAATAATATTATAAATACTCACCTAAGATTTCATAATTTGATCGCAATAATCAGAAGTGAACAGATTATGATTCTAAATTGTTGGGGCTATGGGTAGGTTTTCAGTGAAATTTTGCATGTCTTAAGAGGTCATTATTAGTCATCTAAATGCTAACATTAGACTCAACCCGATATGTGGTTCTGGAATTTCAATCTAAATAGTTTAATATTATTTCTAGTCGTAGGATAATCATGAAATTTTGCAGTCTAACTAAACGTTTTAGAGTTTTGGCCAAAAATACATACTTTTGGCAAAAGCACGCCATTCCTATCGGATAAAGCGCGCAAAAATACCAACACGAAGACTTATGCTTAATTTCGTCAGGATCATATGACTAGGAAATAGAAAGAAAAAAAATGTATCTCGGAAACTATCCGTCAGGTATTGCTAAAATGTTGCCTCAAAACCTTATAATCAATAAAAGACGAAACTTCAGACAGAAAACCTTTGACTTCTGATATGCTCCGACAAATGAGTTTAGTATTGACAATAATTACTTACTGTGTTCCTGACGGGTTTAATTTATTTTCTGCGGTCTAGAACTCCGCGGTACCAGTCCATTCTCGTTTCTAATTGGACAAAATCGAAAAACGATTCAGCTGCAACCATAGAAAGATGCTACACACAAAGAATATTGAATTTCTTCCCTTTGAATGCGGCTGCTACGGCTTCGATTGATGCTCTGCCCGCAGTGGCAGATGAACAAAAATTCATATTCACTCGCATTGATTGCAAGATGGATAATTGGATACATTCGCGTATATGGTAATATGAAAATGTTAACGCCATGGTGGAGAAGATATACTTTGAATTTATTTCAAATTTCAAAAGGCTGTAGCTCGAAGGGGAAATGATCATACAGCAAACAAAAATGTGAGTCGAAAAATGCGAAAAATCACAGACATTTGGGGCAAAATGGGGAACAAGCGCGCCAAAAATAATGGAAATATTGAGACGACGACAGGAATTATCATGCTGGCAATATGAAGTCGTTTATCGACCAGATCCTAATAATACAGTGGCAAATAAATTATCTGCAGGCTCTTTATAAATGATTGTAACATCGTAGTTGGTTCTGAACCCCTCTCATTTTGCAACTTCATATGCATGCTGTTCACATTCGCAATTCCGGCCACAGAATTCATAATATACGCATAACCTCACTTTCAACCTTTGTTTACATTGGTAATGATAGATGATGAGTTCCAAAATGATTGTCGCTGGACCAATTTTTTTTATTATATAAAATAAATTGATTTAATGAAATTTTGTATTTATCGGACACTGCGAGAAATATGAACGAGTAACCGATTTCGATCGATCGCTTGACAGGATTGACGATATTTTGGAAATCGAAAGACGGAAATCATCCGAGTAATATAAACTGTTTATTTGGTAGAAAATCGGAGTTGTCTCACGTATGTAATGTAGCCCAGTGATCTAAGTCGTTCTCTTTGTACTTAATAGTTCGCGAGGCAGCGGGATCGAATCTCGGAGCGTCCGAAATAGCTTTCTCTGAATTTTTTTCATTGTTACCCAATGACTCAATATATGTATACTCAATTTATCTACCGATTATATTGATCTACTGAAATAATATAGATCTACTGGAAAAATGCAGATCTACCGGAAAAATGTAAATCTACTGGCTAGGTAGATCTGCTGGCCACTAGTATAACTTAAAAAAATCCTACTTCAGCATCTCTGGTCAAACCTGAAACTACCTGTTCCAATTCATTAAAATACGTCCGAATGGTTTTAAATATCGATATAAATGCATCTAAACAGCTGTTTTCAAACCTCGTCGGAAAATGAGATCTAAAGTAAACAGAGATATTTACTCACTCTATAGACAAGATATACTGTCTATGAATGACATGACATTTCTAACAATTGAAACTGCATCATGAAATTCGTTGGACATCGGATACAGATATTTGGACAAATTCATAAGCACTCTGTTCAGGGGAACAAGCGCGCTTGCAACCCAAATTTTCTCTAATTTATCTTACCCGTATCTGACATTTACCTACCATTTCCTAGATCACATCCTCATCTTGGACACACTGTATACCCAAAACCGAATAGGATGGATGAAAAAATGAATTCTGCGATCCAATCTGGATTCCAGAATCCAAATTCATTTTGCATCGTGGAAGGTAGTTGAATCTGAAACGCCAGTATTATCCAGATTGGCTTTAGCATCCAAAAGGTCAACGCAATAGACCACAATAGTTAGGTTAGAATCATTCATTGGCGGGAGATCCATATTCAAATTTTTTAACATGCAATTTCAACTTTGAGATGAAACCACCCTATTTAAAAGAGAATGTTAATACAGAGACATAAAGTATTGGGTACCTTCATCATTAGTGCATGTTTTCATGTTCTTTCCACATCAAAATCTACTTCTATTTATTCTTAAATCAAAATTGAAATCAGTGTAGTTCGAAAGATTTCCGTATGTCGTAGATGACTTCTGTTGTGCGTCATTACAATGACTATTTAGGGTTATGTTATTATTTTTGACTGATTGCGAGTGAGCTAAGACATACGTCAATCGAATTTGCTGAACACTTTTATATTTATAAATAATTTTGGAAATATACAATTTTGTTATGAAAACTTGATTCTAGATTGTTGAGAAAGGTTCACTGAATCCATTTCAATCGAAATAAACCTTAAGAAGTTAGCCTAAGTATCTAAAAACAGGCGAGAAATTCGCGTAAATTTTAGGTCCATAAGAAATGCATGGGGAATTCAGTGCTCGGATCCACGGATGGATCGTAATTTAAATTTCCCGCCTAACCTAACTAATGTGGTCTATACGAGCTGTGGGTTCAATCCTTTGGTACTCAAATATTTATTTATGATAGTGAACGTGTTACACATACTCGTTTGTGGGGTAGTTCACGAGAGCGAATTTTCATCATGCCACCTTAAAACAATAATGAGTTCTTCAGTTATTATCAGATCGTTCATTTCGGTTTATTATTTCCAACAATGCAACTTTTGGACAAGAAAAAAAAAGTTAAACCATTCTTGAAACAATGATGAGTTTTCTGGATATTATCCAAGCGTTCATATCGGTTTATTATCTCCACTAAAAGAGGAAACGAACAGGAACAACAACATAACCACCCCAAATGTGTTTTCCACACATCTAGTAAGCGGAGATGAGGATTGACATTACATAAATATCATAGAAACATGAATTTCGTATCAATATCTTATTTCTGCTTTGTGCAAAAATAAAAAAAATTCTTAAAAAGTACTGGCGTCAGGACCTTTTGCACTTATTTCTATTCACGCCTCGCGAAATACTACATAAACCTTGAAACCGTCTTTTTTCAAACGAATACTAGATTTCAATTCGATCGGATCTGTATTTTTGAAAATATTGGGAAAATAAAATTCGGCTTGAAGATTTGTGCGGAATTTCAGGGAAATGTGACAAAAAGTTTCTGCAATATAAAATTTTTGAGGGAAATTTTTTATTTTTTTATGTAGAAATATTTTTATTTCCAAGGAACGAAATTTCGACAAAGTTGCGCGTTCGCATTTTACAACTAATTACTAAGTTTCAATTCAATCATATCTGTATTTTTTCAGTTTCGGAATTTCAAGCAAAATATTCCACAAAATCAAAACTCACTTCTTTAAGTCAGTGGTCACGATCCACTGACTTAAAGAACTGAGTTTTGAGATAACGCATTTAAAGTTTTAAATTGAAATAACATGCAAAACTCATTTTTCACTTACATAGAATCATCGATTCCGATACTATAAAGCAAAGTACCTGCTGCTGCGGCAATATCAAGGGCATCCTTTTGCTCTTGCCTGTGATAGTAGAGTTCACAAGGCATGAAAAGAGCTCTAAAACAGATTTTCGTGGGACCTTCATTGCTAAAATGTATAGACCACTGGGTATCATTCTCCATACCCTTACAATGTAAATTCAACTGGTCGTCAAAAAATCGTCGTGTGCAGGAAGGGGTGGGGGGAATTTTTCCAAAAATTGACAAAAAAATTTTTTCTGTTCATGGTCATCTATATACGGTGAACATCACTCACACAAACTTCTGTTGAAATATACGATTCAGAAATATTTTTTATTAATTGTCAAAAAAGTCGGATACAATGCTCTTAAATGGAATTCCTTAAGATATAAACGCTTGCCCTGAACACCCATATTAACTATTATGTTCCACTCGGTTTTACTCGAGATATGTTAGGATTATCGAAAAAACGCTTTATATGAAAGGTCTGCTCCGAAAACCAACGATTCAGATGCTTCTTTCAAAATTACAATAGGTAGAATAGTTTCCTCACAAAATAAGAAATTGTGTTATTAACTCCCATTAACCGAAACCTAACCTGGAGACGCTAGTAAGGCGCAATTTGTAGCGTTAGTCCATGTTAGTGGCGACCTTATGGATTTGAGCTTTGATCTATGCACATAAGGTTCGTTATATCTATCCGACCAACTTTACAGTACTATTCCTGCGTGCCTTCAGAACGCATTTTGAAGATATTGTTTAAATTCCTAATTTTTTATATATATGAGAATTTTACATATAATTCATTTATATTTGATTTAATTTTGTTAATTCGTTAATAAATATGCAAATATGCGAGTTCAAACTTATATTCATTACTTCATAAATCAATTTTGTGACGTAATATTAACACATTTTTGAAATCATCGTTCATTCTCATTAGTAGTAACAAGATTTCCTGAATCCTAGACCAAAAATCTAGAAAAGAATTAAGAAGGTATATAGTTGGTATCTATGATATTTAGGGCCTAAAAATTTCTTATATGTCATGATTCATCTAATTCAACTATCACTATCACATGAAGAATCATCAAGGGAAGGAAGATTTGAAAAATTTGAAGTACTCGTATTTGCACATGTTTTTTGGGCCATGCATTTGCAGGAGCCAATACACGGAATTTGTTTTCTTTTACAGGAACACATTGATCCTGTGCAATCTGAAATGAGAATTTCCATTTCATAAAGAATATTTACGGATCTGATATTCGAAATAATATTTACCTTTCCCACAACTGCAGTTGCTAAGGATAGATGTTTCCTTAGGTAGGATTGGCATCGTCGTTAATTTTGGCAGAAGTTTTCCATTTTCTACATACCACCCACTAAATATAGGATCCGGTAAAGATGGTCATGGTACATTACTATTGATCCAAATTTTTGTTTGGTAATGGACTCGAAGGCTGTGTTGTCTCAAACTATCCAATGTTGGAGGTAATTTACTTATGGATCTTGAAGAAGCTAGCAATTGTTGAATTTGAAATTCATCTGTATACGACAAACGAAAATGTGAAATGTATCAACAGGCTCAGGGGAATATTATAGCTTCTTCAAGATCCATAAGTAAATTACCTCCAACATTGGATAGTTTGAGACAACACAGCCTTCGAGTCCATTACCAAACAAAAATTTGGATCAATAGTAATGTACCATGACCATCTTTACCGGATCCTATATTTAGTGGGTGGTATGTAGAAAATGGAAAACTTCTGCCAAAATTAACGACGATGCCAATCCTACCTATCCTTAGCAACTGCAGTTGTAGGAAAGGTAAATATTATTTCGAATATCAGATACGTAAATATTCTTTATGAAATGGAAATTCTCATTTCAGATTGAACAGGATCAATGTGTTCCTGTAAAAGAAAACAAATTCCGTGTATTGGCTCCTGCAAATGTATGGCCCAAAAACATGTGCAAATAAGAGTACTTCAAATTTTTCAAATCTTCCTTCCCTTGATGATTCTTCATGTGATAGTGATAGTTGAATTAGATGAATCATGACATGTAAGAAATTTTTAGGCCCTAAATATCATAGATACCAAGTATATATCTTCTTAATTCTTTTCTAGATTTTTGGTCTAGGATTCAGGAAATCTTGTTACTACTAATGAGAATGAACGATGATTTCAAAAATGTGTTAATATTACATCACAAAATTGATTTATGAAGTAATGAATATAAGTTTGAACTCGCATATTTGCATATTTATTAACGAATTAACAAAATTAAATCAAATATATATGAATTATCTGTAAAATTCTCATATACATAAAAAATTAGGAATTTAAACAATATCTTCAAAATGATGATTCTTCATCTGATAGTGATAGTTGAATTAGATGAATCATGACATGTAAGAAATTTTTAGACCCTAAATATCATAGATACCAACTATATACCTTCTTAATTCTTTTCCAGATTTTTGGTCTAGGATTCAGGAAATCTTGTTACTACTAATGAGAATGAACGATGACTTCAAAAATGTGGTAATATTACGTCACAAAATTGATTTATGAAGTAATGAATATATGTTTGAACTCGCATATTTGCATATTTATTAACGAATTAACAAAATTAAATCAAATATATATGAATTATCTGTAAAATTCTCATATACATAAAAAATTAGGAATTTAAACAATATCTTCAAAATGATGATTCTTCATCTGATAGTGATAGTTGAATTAGATGAATCATGACATGTAAGAAATTTTTAGACCCTAAATATCATAGATACCAACTATATACCTTCTTAATTCTTTTCCAGATTTTTGGTCTAGGATTCAGGAAATCTTGTTACTACTAATGAGAATGAACGATGATTTCAAAAATGTGGTAATATTACGTCACAAAATTGATTTATGAAGTAATGAATATAAGTTTGAACTCGCATATTTGCATATTTATTAACGAATTAACAAAATTAAATCAAATATATATGAATTATCTGTAAAATTCTCATATACATAAAAAATTAGGAATTTAAACAATATGTTCAAAATGCGTTCTGAAGGCACGCAGGAATAGTACTGTAAAGTTGGTCGGATAGATATAACGAACCTTATGTGCATAGACCAAAGCTCAAATCCATAAGGTCGCCACTAACATGGACTAACGCTACAAATTGCGCCTTACTAGCGTCTCCAGGTTAGGTTTCGGTTAATGGGAGTTAATAACACAATTTCTTATTTTGTGAGGAAACTATTCTACCTATTGTAATTTTGAAAGAAGCATCTGAATCGTTGGTTTTCGGAGCAGACCTTTCATATAAAGCATTTTTTCGATAATCCTAACAGATCTCGAGTAAAACCGAGTGGAACATAATAGTTAATATGGGTGTTCAGGGCAAGCGTTTATATCTTAAGGAATTCCATTTAAGAGCATTGTATCCGACTTTTTTGACAATTAATAAAAAATATTTCTGAATCGTATATTTCAACAGAAGTTTGTGTGAGTGATGTTCACCGTATATAGATGACCATGAACAGAAAAAAAATTTTTGTCAATTTTTGGAAAAATTCCCCCCACCCCTTCCTGCACACGACGATTTTTTGACGACCAGTTGAATTTACATTGTAAGGGTATGGAGAATGATACCCAGTGGTCTATACATTTTAGCAATGAAGGTCCCACGGGGTGACACGATAGAGCCCGGATTGAACTCTACTATGACGAATTCTTGCTTCACGAGTTGCAGCATAAGCAACAATAGCTATGCACCTGCTTCTGTATACCCGCGAAGCGCTCTACTGACATGGCCTGATGGGCGGAACTTCCAAAGGGTTTTCTCGGATCTATTTGGCATTTTAGGAGAATATTCTAAACATATTGTATATTTATTGAAAGGTTTTTTTCTGGGTTTTCTCTCCCAAACTCTGAAAAATATCTATAAAATAAAAATTAATTATTTTGTGATTTGCTTCTGCGTAAGAAACACAAGATATTTGTCAGAAGCAATCAATTGAACAATGTTGCCTAACAAACAACAACGAAACAACATCAACGAAGAAACAGCTATATCGTAACGTTTCGGAGTCTATATCAGACTCCTTCGTCAGACGCTTAATGAAAATCTTTAGAATTATTTTGTTGGCAATGTGACAATTCTTGAATTTCACAAAATAACTATCAACAAAATAATTCTAAAGATTTTCATTAAGCGTCTGATATAGACCCCGAAACGTTACGATATAGTTGTTTCTTCGTTGATGTTGTTTCGTTGTTGTTTGTAACATTGTTCAATTGATTGCTTCTGACAAATATCTTGTGTTTCTTACGCAGAAGCAAATCACAAAATAATGAATTTTTATTTTATAGATATTTTTCAGAGTTTGGGAGAGAAAACCCAGAAAAAAACCTTTCCATAATGAGTATACCTCCCACAGTATCCTAATGATATTGTATATTTAATAGGGCAATAAAAAACGGTTTTTTGAAATTTTCAAACGCACCAAACCCCTACACTGAGATATTTATGTCCCAAACCTACCCTGCTGATTGCAACTCTCTAACTCATTTCGTTCCAGAGTTATCGTGCTAACGGCCGGACAGACGTATGTACAGGGGGATTCACTTATCTTGGTCACTCCTATTTTCTCGGAAACAGCCGAATATATTTTAATTCTGTAAACGCCGTTTTGTACAAGTCATCGTTAACTTGAGATGCGTGTAGAAGTCGGCGAAAAAAATAAGGATGGCTGGCGTCGCGGCGCCGTCAATTTTTTTTCCCAGGAACAAATCTTTTTTATTATGCCATTCGAAAGACGATTCAATTCAAAATTTTATTTCCAAATACCGTTTTTTCCCATTTCAAACCGTTAGCGATCTACAGGTTGTTATATGTTAATTCTATTTCATTTTTGCGCGTATGTTCTGGGGAACATCGCGTTATCATTTTGCCCAAATGTCTGTAATTTTCGATTTTTTTGCCGTAAATGGTCTCAAACGATTGGGTTTGACTCCTCGATGAAGAATTCGAGGTAAATTTTATTCTGTCTGGCCGTTGCCACGATAACTAAAAAACGGAAAGATCTAGCTGAAATTTTCAGGGTGGGTGGCACATCCCAATACGACGGACAAGTTCGTTAATGGGCATAATCGGCCCAATAGTATCCGAGTAATAATTTTGTTTTCAACCAATACAAATCCGATCGAATTGATAATTGGTGATTAGTTGTAGAATACAAACTTGGTATGACAGAGCGAAAGGCTCTGACACCACGGTTATGATTTCAGTGGGAAAAGAGAGAGGATTTCATCAAGAATTTTCCGTCGGCATCTCCACATCCGACAACCAATAAACGGCCAACGTAGGAGGGAAACATTCTCTAACGAAATAAGGGAAAGATTTGCTACCAACAATGGAAAAATCCAGAGTGGCCGCTTGCTCGGGCCCTTCGAAACTTTTAATCCCAACGACCCGCTTAGGAAGGAAATTCAACATAATAGAATCGCGAAGCGAATATGGCCGTAATAAATAAGGGCTCAAAATGATATGTTCTTAACCGCAGAAATACGACTCGACAGTGAAAGGTAATATGCGCAAGGAGGGATTCAGTTTTAACCCTAAATTCTAAGCTTTCCTATTATTCAAAATATACTTTCGGTTTACCTATACCATACTTGCAGGGATTCGAGAAAATTAAAATATCCCGCATTATTTTCGAGGAAATTTGGAGAGGAAACCGTATTAATCTGGACGTTTCTGAACATGGGGTACCCTTTGGGAGATTATGTTGTCCTGTCGCATTTCTGGGAAAAGATCGTTCATTTTAATCCTCGTGCCAAAGGCTATTTGAATGGATTTTCTCCGGATATAATTCTAGTTGTATGGGAATAATCAATGAATAGTCGGAATGCATTTCGAACACACCTCATTAGCTCATAGGAATCACATGCATCTCAAAGCTAAAAATACCCAGTGCAGTAGGTTTATCATTATGAATAGAGATCAAACAGAAATAACTAGTAGAATGACTATAAACTGGGAAGTATGAAATTTCTGAAAAAAATTATAAGCACTCAAGTGCTTATAGGATAGTCTGAGAATAGATCATAGAAGCAAACACATTAGAACAATGAGTGAGTCGAAACTAATCGTTTGTTGACATTTGACAAGTAGAAACTACGCCATTAATAAAAATGGAACGATACACGCTTCAAGAACGCATTGAAATTATTAAAATCCACTATAAAAATGGTGAAAATTTGGCAGAGACGGTTCGTAAAACTCGAACATTTTGGGTCGTCGTGAAGCACCTTGTCGGACCGCAATAAAGAAATTGGTGGAAAAATTCGAGCTGTTGGGACAAGTTAGTTATGTGAAGAATAAAACCCGTGCACATCGCCCAAGAACAGCCGAGAATATTGCTGCTGTAGCCGAAAGTGTTGAAGAAAACCCAGGTTTGTCAATTCCTCGTCGTTCTTTGGAATTAGGCATTCCACAAACGTCATTACACCGTATTTTGCATAAAGATTTGGGTCTTAAGGCTTATAAAGTTCAGTTAACACAAGAACTCAAGCCGGCCGATCATCAACAACGTCGTGTCTTTGCTGATTGGGTCGTTGAAATGCATGAAAATGATCCGGAATTCCATCGAAAAATCATCTTGAGTGATGAGGCCCATTTCCACCTCGGTGGCTTCGGCAACAAGCAAAATTGTCGCATCTGGGGCTCGGAAAACCCAAGAGTTATTGTTGAAATGCCTCTCTATCCTCAACGTGTGACTGTTTGGCGCGGTTTATGGTCCGGCGGAGTCATTGGACCTTACTTTTTCGAAAATGAGGCTGGAGCAACAGTTAGGTGAATGGATTGCGCTATCGAGAGATGATTAATGATTTTTAATGGCCGGAATTGGATGGTATTGTCCTGGACAACGTTTACTTTCAACAAGACGGCGCTACGTGCCACACAAGCAACAAAACCATTGAACTTTTGCGGGAAAAGTTTCCGGACCGTGTTATCTCTCGAAGAGGTGATCAAAATTGGCCACCGAGATCTTGTGATTTAACACCTTGCGACTTCTTCCTTTGGGGCCACGTGAAAGAGAAGGTCTACGCCAATAGCCCAGCGTCGATTCAAGACCTCAAAAGATGGAATTCGTGAGGCTATCGAGGACATAGGGCAGCCACTTTGCGATTTGGTTATGGAAAATTTCATTAAAAGGATATGGTCCTGTAAGCGTGGTCGTGGTGGTCATTAACGGCATAGCTTCTTCAAAATAACACCTCTTATTGTGAAACCCTTTAGCTGATTATGATATTTTTCATATACGGCCTAACCGGAAATTCAACGAATCTGCGAATTTGATCAAGAAATCATTTTTTATTCAAAAACTTAAGTATATGTATATAATTTAATTTGGATATTCTGAATCCTTCCTGAAACTTTTCTAAAGAACAGTCTTCGTGAATGACCCTGTATATTTCGGAACATAATGAATATTAATTTATTATGCTCCATGAGCTTGGGCTGGAGTATGGAAAGAAGGACATTTTTCAAATCTGAACTGCCGTCGGTTGAGCTTTTCTGTTGGGGATGATAAAGAATTAATAATATGATATGTTCAGAATTTTCTGATAACAGTGCCTTCATCCTATTGTTCCTCATTGTGATTCGAGCGTATTAAAACAGAGTCTTATTATTATGGAAAGTGAACAAAGGAACTGATGATATAGGACAAGTTCTCTGAATCAAATGAAGAAGCTTTCAGACTATGTCCTTTGATGAAGCGAAATGTTGCTTTTGTATGTTTTGATTCTTTACTGGGTTCCATGGATTCGAGGAAGGAAAAGTCCATCTAATTGGAGGTTGTGCAAAATAGAGAAAACGTGCATTAAAGTTTGAAAGGACGACTCAAACATGTATTGCTTCTATATTCTCATGCAAATATTTAACTTGTAAATAATCGGCAATTATTTTCATATGACAATCTCGAGCGATGTCTGTATTTTTGGAATGTTTGGCCGAAAATAGTCGCAAATCAAACGATTGGGTTCGACTCACTGAATAATCCGGGGTCAAATCCAATTCTATCCGTCCGGTCGTAAGCACGATAACTCTCGAATTAAATATTTAGCGACTTGAAATATACACGTTGGTTTTGTTGCTTAAATATCTCGGTTAAGTTAGTTAATGGGCAAAATCCGCCCAGTGGTTCCGCAGCTATGACCCTTTTATGTTTTAAGTGCCCATTTGATCCAACTGAAATTGAGCTTCAAGTTGTAGAATTACAACCTTTATATGTATGCCAAGTTTATTGATCGGATGACTAAGAACCGATAAAATAACTCTAAAAATACTGATCCGATTCGAATTTAAACTCGGCACTCAGTTGAAGAATGCCGATACGAAAACTTATGCAAAATTTCGTGGGGATTGAATGACTATAAACAAAGTTAAACTAGTTTGCTTGAAATTCGGAAAGTTTATGTCGGATTGAGTTGAATTTTGGCATTTAGGTTACCAATAATGACCTCCTGAAGCGTGAAAAATTTCATGGAAAATAGAAGACTAGGAGACTAAAAAAAAATCCCATTTAAAATTCTAGATACCTATAACACGTGTTAACACGATGCTTGTAATGTGTCTGTACCTTTAGTTGTATCCATCCATAATGAACTGCTCCACAAGAGTTAGGGATATCATATTACGTTGTTCTGAGGGGCGTAAAATTTTAAAGACAATATCAAAAACATGATCAACTGCCAATAAAAACTAAAAACTTATTAATTCGATTTGAATGTATATTTTCACCATCTGGTCGTCTCTTTTCTTGAGTTTGGCAGTTTTTCACATTATTCGTAAGATTTAGCATATCAATATGCAGTTAATTTATTGTCAGTCTCTTAGCGATATCGAACTTAGTAAATTTCACGAGCTTCTTAAGATGCCAAGACGTAAATTAACAAACGCCGGGGCTAATAGGGCTATCGCTATGCTACAGGGTAGCCTCACTCAAGTCGCTGTGGCAGAAACATTTCAAGTATCGCAAAGTGTAATGTCGCGACTCTGGAATAGGTTCAATGAGACAGGTTCGGTGCAGGAAAGACATAGGGTTGGTGGACCAAGAAAAACAACACCCGCACAAGACCGTTTTGTCGCCTTTTCGGCGAGGAGATATCCTCTTTCTTCATGTAGGATGCAGAAAAACCGAGTTTTAAATGCCAATGGTCCTGAAATTTCCATTGAAACCACCCGACGTCGTTTGGGGGAGATTAACCTGGCTTCTAGACGTCCATTGAGGGGTGTTCCGTTAACACGTGAGCATAAACGACAAAGATTAGAATGGGCCAGGCAGCATGTTAATCTGAACGTCCAATGGCGTAGTGTACTTTTCACAGATGAATCCAGATACGGTCGATTTTCAGATTCTCGAAGAATAAGGGTATGGACTATGCCGCGTATACCCCGAAATCGCCGTCATGTGCAAGAGGTTCATCCATTTTGAGGAGGCTCTGTTATGGTATGGGCTGGGATATGTTACAACGAGTGCACAGACCTTCACATTTGTCCTGGCAATATGACTGCTTTACATTATAGGGAACATGTCATTGGCAACGTATTGCCAAATTTTCATACTGCCATTGGTGAAACTTTCCAATTTCTTGATGGTAACGCAAGACCACATCGTGCAGCAATAGTAGAAAATGCGCGAGACGAGCATGGTATTCCACATTTTCCAATACCTCCTCATTCGCCAGACTTAAAATGCATAGAACATGCATGGGATCTGCTACAAAGAAAACTAGATGATCACCAACCTCCACCAGAAACATTGAATGACCTCAAAGCACTACTGCCTCGTTTATGGAATGAAATTCCTCAAGACATGCTCAACACCCTCGTTGACAGTATGCAACGAAGATGTCAGGCGGTCATTGATGCCCGTGGTGGCCTTGCCTTGTATTGAAGGCATAAAAAGACGAAAAAACAATAAAATGTCCGAAAATAAAAGTCGTTAAATTTCACCCTATTCTGTTAATCACCCTGTATATGTTGCAGATCAAAAAACTTACGTGTATTTATAGTTTTGAACCTAAAACTATATTAAATTACGTTTTCAGCGCAAACAAAGGTTTCAGAATGTCAGCTATTTTAGTTGAAACGATTATCCCTAACTCTTGTGGAGCAGTTTAGTTTTCGTGTCTGTTCGTCTGCGCTCTGCGAGTATCTAAAAGAGGCATTACATACTTGCATAAATATTATGATGATGCCTCTATTATACGTTCATCTAATAAAAATAATATATGTCCTTGCTATCGTGATTCACTAATGATTTGAAGATGAAACTCGTGCATCGACAGACCCGTATTAAGAAATGTTTCGGATGCGGTGTGGTTGATTTCCAAATTTTGAGCGTAGAATGGTCCCAGATATTTCCGTTTGACTGATAAAGAAGCCCATGAGAATCATACCACCAGAAAGATTTTTTTTAATTCAATATATCGGAGACCTATGCCAGAATTCGCAGAAATTTCGTGAGTACATAAAAATATCACCTTCAAATATATTTTTACGTGGGATGAAACTTTCTCGATTAAACACGATGAAGAATTCAATGTCAAATTCAATTTCGTGCGGCTGGCCGTCTGTTGCCACGATGACTTTCTATTTTGAGGGTAGGAATGCAACGGCCGCATAATCGACCATAAGGTTTCGGAGTTATACCCATCTCATATCTCTTGAAAATGGAGAATAGAATGCCAACTAATGAATAATTCACTCTCGATTCCATCCGTTTTATATTTTCTAAAAGAAAACTCTTTAAAACGGAGTAAAAATCCAGTATCATTTAATCAAATCACCCTACTCTGGTCTAATCTGTTGTAAACCCAGAGAAAGAGTTAGACTCAGCAATTATGCTGTTATCACGTGTAAAAAAAACTTAAATCCAAAAATTCATTTATTTGAAAATTTCACTTTCTAAAATCTATTTTATATAATAAACATTTTTGGTCCAAACCGGGACGGGAGGAAAGTAATATCCCAGTGACAATCATTTTGGAACTCATCATTTATTAATGTCAATGTAAACAAAGGAGAAAGTGAGGTTATGCGTATATTATGAATTCTGTGGCTGGAATTGCAAATGTGAACAGTATGCATATGAACCGGCTAAATGAGAGGGTTTCTGAACCAACTAAGATATTACAATCATTTATAAAGAACCTGTATATCGAAAAAACGTAATCCAATCTAATTGGGAGGATAGTAGATTTCTCTATTTACTTAATTTTAATTTATCTCACTTTTTTGCTTTTTTGGATACCTACATTATTTTATAAATTCAGTATCTCAATGTTCTATGGTTCTAGTGATACGACGTTCAAGCATGAAGTTTTATTCAAATGGCGGACGAACAAAATTAAATTCTGTATACCATTAATTCTTCATCAGTAAAGGCGGATTTATACAGCAAATGAAATAAGAATTAAGGGTTAAGAAGATCGGTATATACAGGTGATCTAAAACAAAATGAGAAATAAGAATGAACCAATCAAATTGCAGCTTTTTGACAATTTTATGCATGTTCTGTGAATGTGTCTCTTTGAGCATGCGCATTGTCATTTTCAAAACAAAAAAACATAAAATAAGAACTAGAGATGAGAGTTGGCCAACTTTAGTTCTTATTATCATTTCTAATTTTATCTTATTTCGTGTATAAACACTCATAGAAATGTTTATGTTCAACTTTCTTATTTTATTTTAATTTTTTTCTGATTTTATTTTATTTGCTGTACAAACCCATCTTAAGTCCAAAGTGATTATTGGAATAAGGAACACAAAGTCTAAAGTGATTGTTTGAGAACGTTTTCGGTTCGAAATTTACAGTTACAATAACAGATGTTGAGGTAATTCTGATTTACAGTTTTTGGCGCTCTAGTTCCTCGGAACAGAGTGCTTATCAATTTGCCCAAATGTCTGTAATTTTCGAATTTTTGGCTGAAAATGGTCTTAAACGATTTGGTTCGACTCACGATCAAGGGTCCGAGGTCGAAATCGATTCTGTCCGGCCGGTCCGGTCGGCCGGCCGTAGGCACGATAACTCTCGAACGAAAGGAGTTAGAGGATTGAAATTTGCAATGTGGGTTTGGAGCGTAAATATCTCGGACGGGTTCGTTAATGGGCGAAATCCATCAAGCGGTTTCGGAGTTAAGTCCGATTTTAGTAAAAACATTTTTTATGAATATTTCCGAAACCGATCACTCGATCTATCTGAAATGTAGCATCAAATTGTAGAATCATGACCTTTATAAGCATGTAGAGTTTTGTATTGAGATGAATATCTCGGTTAAGTTCGTTATTGGGCAAAATAGGCCAGATGGTTTCGGAGTACCTAACGAAATAAAAATTTTTTTTCTAAGTAACAAATTTCAAATTCAATTTTTATTTAAGATGCGCTTTCACCATAAAAATCCATTGATATAATTTTTAACTCCAACAAGCTAATACTTTCGGAGATATGATTTTTCGAAATTTCAATAATGAATCGCAGAATGCTATAATTATTCTATCTCAGCTTTATTATATGATCTGTGTTCATATTCGTACATGTCGTCCTGTTCTATAAGAGAGAGTCAAGTTCATTTCAGCTATTTTAATTTGATTTCTTCCATGGTGCAGTTCTCATTCTCAGATTGCTCATTTAATCTTGATAAATAAACTATTATTTGAATTGAATTTCCTTTATGATGCAGTTCTATCATATGAATACATTGATATAATTCCCAACTCTGAGAAACCAATACTTTCAGAGATATAATTTGTCTGTTTGAACAAGAGCGCCAGAAAGCTCCTGTCCACAGGGCTCGAACCTTTTTTCAATGAATGTTGTTCAACGTATCACCGACTGATGGAAATCGTTTGCATTCGTTCAGTGTAGTTCATGTGCTTCCTATGTGTTCATTTTTATCACGTATCCTCGTTAGGATAATCAGTAATCACCAAATAAATAACGATTTCAAAGAAAATCTCTGATTATATATTAGCGAATATTTATCAAAGAAGCACACTTCCACTCCATAATATGTTCTCGTCTGCGTATACATTATACTTATCTCATCACCTAATGACTCAAATTTTCGCTAACGATACTAAGTAATACACTATCTATTTCAGAGGACGTCATTGTTTTTCTTCCAGATTTTTCCTGGTACGGGCGTAATTTTTATCTCAGTTTCAATAATAGCTGGTTAAGTCTATTATTTCTAATGTGCTGAGCATGGAGAAGAAACTGTTCCGAGATAGCCATGTGATTTAATAGGAATGGAATTCAATGCAAATGATGTTTAGTATGTACTATTATGAATTCATAACTGTGATGTTTTTTACAAGGGGTTTTGGACGAATTCACAGTCTTTGCGCGCATGTTCTAGGGAATAGCGTGCTATCGTTTTGCCTAGATATCGTGTCACCAGAAAATTTTTCAAAAGTATTATGTATCTCACGATAACTTGAGAAAATTTGCGCGACGGCAATTTACAACAAATTACCCTGTTTGAATTGGATCGGTTTCGTATTTTTTCAGTAATTAAGTAATTGGGAACAATATTTCAGATAGGTATATAACTTCAAAACCGTTTAGCCGATAATGCCTACTAACAAATCCAAATGTCGCATTCGGATGCGCAACCTACCCTAAAAATTGCAAGTCGCTATCTCTTTCCGTTGCCAAGTTATGGTGAGATAAATAATATTTTTTAGTAATTTTTTCAATATTTTCTGGTGATACGATCCTCACGATATTCTACAATGAGTAACCAAGTCTCAATTTGATTGGATCCGTATTGATTGAAAACAGAATTTGTACTCGGAAACCGTTGGGCCGATTATGCCCATTACCGAACTTGTCCGTCCCATTTGGACGGGCCACTTACCCTTTCAAGTCGCTATCTCTTTCCGTTCTCAAGTTATCGTGGCAACGGACGGACGGATCCTTCATCAGTGAGTACCTAATCGTTTGAGAACATTTTCGGCAAAAACTGATAGCCATCGAATTTCATCTTCTCTGTCTGACACCGTAAGAAGACTGTCAATATACAATAATGACATTTTCCATTAGATGCCCGAAAAACCTCGCAATATTCAATCCCAAAAAGAAACGTCGCTTCTCATCTGGAAAATATGAAAGGATGGTGGGCCAAGTACGAAATATTAACCGGATATTGAATGGAAGATGGTTTTATCTGGGAAATCCGGGATAGGCGTTCCTGAAAATCGTTCACAGAAGACGAAATAAGCTGGATGGAAAAATAACAAACAAAATCAGCATTAAATTATAAAAATATAAATGTAGATATCGCTAGGTTCGCTTTTGAATATTCGATTCATTTTAATACCGATATTTGATGTAAAAATTATCGGAATCGGACATTCCTATTTCAAACATATTACGAAATTCGTATGAAATAAATTTATATAATTATATAAATTCCCTTTACATTTTTAAAATATATTATTTTGACCGAATAGTGTATTTTTCGTTAACACGATAACTCTCGAACGGAATGAGCTAGACAGTTGACATTTTCAGAGTAGGTTTGAGGGATAAATATCTCGGTTAAGTTCTTTATTGGGCAAAACCGTTCTAAAAGTTTCGGAGTAACGAAAAAAAAAATTTTTTTTACATTACAAATTTCGAATTCAATTTTTTTTAAGATGCAGTTTCATCATAAGATTCCATTATTATCATTTTCAACTCGTAGCAAGCTACTACTTTCGGAGATATGATGTTTCAAAGTTTCAATAATACATCGTAAGTTCTATGTATTCACAGAATGTGAACACAGAATCTGTTTGTGATCACTATTCATAAATGTCATCTTTTCTAGCTATTAGGAATTGTCAATTCATAGTTGGTATTTTCTCTTGAAAAGCAAGTATTCGATTCTTGAATTTGTGAATATATACAAGACTTTTTTGATGTAGTTTATGGAGGCAATAGGAAAGAAGAACATAATGGAATCATCAAAAGAAATTACTGTTCGTTGACCACTGAGGTTAATATTACCTTTTACTTCCTTAAGTAGTGAGACATGTTCCTACATACAGTATTTTCATAATGTTGCTAGCAGAGAAATACTGAAATATGGATCTACATTTGTGTATCAATCATTTGTTCTTGAGTTAACGTTCATAATACAGAAAAGAATGTGTTAGTGGTATGAACTATTAAATTTTAAATTATGAAAAGAGGATAGCATTTTATTAATATATTTTGAACTATTAAAATAATTTGCTCGTAATACACTACCTACTCAAATATCAGGAATAAATGGACAATCTGCTATGATTGTCTCCAGCCTTGCTCTAGACATTTCGATGATACTTTCCTCAGGTATTTCGAGTTGTGAAAACTATGCAGCGAGTGTAAGTTGCAACAACCCCTTCCACGAGGTTGAATCATTGCAGATTGCTCATTTAATCTTGATAAATAAATTTAATGACAATTCTGGAAGCATTAAGGCTTAGAAGCATTGTAGATTGCTCTTTTTTATAAAATAATTTTTTAAGCATTTTTTCAAACGACACTTTTTTTAAATTTAATTTCTTTCATGGTGCATTTCTATCATAGGAATCCATTGATATAATTCCCAACTCTGAGAAACCAATACTTTCGGAGATATAATTTGTCTGTTTGAACAAGAGCGCCAAAAAGCTCCTTCCTGTCCACAGGGCTTTTCCACTTTTTGATTTCATTATAGACATTCCTTGGACGATACCTTCAGATATGAAATATTTTCACACGTATGATTTTGTTGATAATTTCATAAGCTGAATTGAATTACTAAAAATGGGTTCAAGCCCTGTGGACAGGAGCTTTCTGGAGCTCTAGTTCAAACAGACAAATTATATCTCCGAAAGTATTGGTTTCTTAGAGTTGGGAATTATATCAATGTATTCATATGATAGAACTGCATCATAAAGGAAATTCAATTTAAATAATAGTTTATTTATCAAGATTAAATGAGCAATCATGAGAATGAGAACTGCACCATGGAAGAAATCAAATTAAATCTGGCCAATTTTGCCCAATAACCAACTTAACCGAGATATTCATCTCCCTAAACTACTCTGAAAATTTCAACTACCTACCTCATTCCGTTCGAGAGTTATATCTATCTCTATGGATGAAAAGCAGTCTCACTACTCTCAGATCTCTTACTTCATGTTCCGTTCCGAAATGTAAGAATTTTCTGAGAAAACCTAATTTCGGAGCAAACAACTGAGATTTTTCTCACTTCGCTCACAATTCTTCGATTGATTAGATAATGTCATGTCTCAGGAACATCATTTGACATTATGACAATTCATACATAGAATAATATCATTCTGTGACAACGTTGAAATACGATTTATTATTGAAATTTTGAAAAATCATATCTCCGAAAGTATTAGCTTGTTAGAGTTAAAAATGATATCATTGGATTCTTATGGTAAAACAGCTTATTGAAAAAAAATTAATTTGGAATTTGCCTTGTAAAAAAAAAAATTTTTTTGTTACTCCCAAACCATCTGTCCGATTTTGCCCAATAACGAACTTAGCCGAGATATTTATCTCCCAAACCTACTCTGAAAATTTCAACTGTCTATCTCATTCCGTTCGAGAGTTATCGTGCCTACGGCCGGACAGAATGAATTTCGACCACAGATTCTTGATCAGTGAGTCGAACCAAATCGTTTAAGACCATTTTCATCGAAAAATTCGAAAATTACAGACATTTGGGCAAATTGATAAGCACTCAGTTCCGAGGAAGTAGAGCGCCAAAAAGCGATAATCTTGAAATTTGCAATAATTTCATCTGGTAGAATTTTGTCTTGAGTGATATTATATATTATATATAAATAACTGTTTCGAAAGAATAAAACTAAATATCTAGCATACCAGCAATATAACACATTCGGTGTCATAACAGAATTTATTAATTTAATGACAAGAATTTGAAGAATTTGTTTGAAAGATTAATAAGAAATACCTAGGTTAGTACCAAGCTGCACACATTCATAATTTTCGATATGAACATCAATTCGGCCGCTCGTTGGTAAATCAAGATCCTGTAAATTTTTTATGGGACTGACACCTAATATGAATTATTTTCTATTCGCCACGTCTGTTACAGGAAAACTTCCCTTGCCGATCGGCAAGAAAAGCACGCCGACCTACCAATCGATAACCCAGACTGCGGCACATTTTTGGAAGTTCCTAAACTTGGAGACAGTAATTAAGGGTGTCGCTCGTCATTTGTAATGAGTCGGAATTCGTTATTGAAAATCGGATTAGGTAAGAATTTAGGTCTGGCAGATTCGACGCAATCCAACGTCAATAATATGTAGCGAGCGAAGTCCTCTTCTGTTTTAATTATAAAGTTTAATGGGGTTTTTCAACCACCAGAAGGTATTCGATAATTTCGACAAATTTGTATCATTATCGCCATTTTTTTCATTTGAAATTATCTGACGAATCCTTCGACTTCTTCCGCGAAGAAAATTTGAAAGCAGTCTAGTTGCATCAAGTACCCTTTTGCCCACTTTCTTCTAATAATGTGCAAAATATACTAACTGGTAAAGAAACTGCAACACCCAGAAGAAGCTGTTTCTGCAATTCGTAGCACTGGTTCTGGCCCAATATCGGTAATTTTTACATGTGAATTACCTTAAGGACATCTAAGGTCGATTTTTAGCGAAAACGGTTCCTTTCGATATTTGTCGTGTAGTGATAGTTTCATTATAGAGCCCTAATATTCCTTGTATTTGTAATTTGATGAAGGAGTCTAATATTGTCTCCGAAATAGTTGTTTTATCGTTGATGTTGCTTCGTAATTGTTTGTTGGCCAACATTGTTCGATAAATTGTTTCTGGTAAATATCTTGTGTTTATAACTCAGAAGCAGTTCACAAAATAATATTTTTTTTATTTTATAAATATTTTTCAGATTTTGGGAGAGAAAACCCTTAAAGGTACGAACCATTTAATAATGAATGTAACTCCCAATCGTATACTTAAATGAATACTTAGAGAACTGTTTATTTTCGATCCAACAGTAAGTAGTGTATGTATTAGAATGGGTCGGATTTATATTCTTGGAAATATTGGGAAATTTATTTTTTCTGGTGCTAAGCAGCTTTGGGCGACTTCAGTATCTGGATGGGTTACTGCTCTGGGTATGAATTTGAACAATGCGCCAAAGCTCCTGTCCACAGGGCTTTCCCACTTTTTCCACATTAATTTAATATTTGTACCAGTTATCAATAAAAATGTCAACATAACATCGACCAATTAGATAAATGTAAGTTTAATTCCAGCCTATACGACTCACGCTACTTAATACCTGTCGATAAATTATTTTTTCCCAAAAACCCTTAATGTTAGCAAGACATTACAGAAGATCATATTTGTTCAGAATTAATCAAGGTAGTTTTTAATAAAAAATGTAAAATTGCTTTTCGGGCGCCATCTTAAGTGACATTTCAAATTCTTTCTGGTTCGTTATTCTTGATATAAAATACCCTTCCTGGAACAAAGTATGATTGAATGCAAAATGACCAATGAAATAACCCCAGCTATCGTAGAATTAAGGGGATGATATGATATTATACTTTTAAGATGATAATACGTAGATAATCCATATGATGATGGAAATATATACTTCGATAGGTAAATTGGGTTCAGAATATTTCCAGTATGAACAAAACTGGAATATTGGCTAAGTTTCAATTGATGTAATATAGTTTTCATAGTAGATTTGAGGAATGAAAGGTAAAATTGGTCAGTTGGTTTTGGATTAATGATTTTTGGCACTCTTGTTGAATTTAAATTATTTTATGATGCTGGAATATAATTTATTTTATGATGAAGCTCTATCATAAGAAACAACTGATATAATTCCTAACTCTGAAAAACAATACTTTCGGAGATATGATTCGTCAAAGATTGAACAAGAACGCCAAAGCCCCTGTCCACAGGACTTTCCCACTTTTTTTGACAATGAATCACCTAATTTTAATTATTTCGAAACTATTTATTAACATCCTGTATATTTACATACTACATAATATACTTTATGTACAACCCGTACAGTCTTCGAACCTTATTGCTTTTCCCCAAAAATCTTGTTTATCTTCTGGTGTACCTCATGGAGTGTTTTTTTGTTGGGGCATAGATGTACAAACCAGAATATTGAATCTTCGCTTCCTAGTAGCTTTCTATTCAACATTATTAGGTAAGTTTTCGATTTTGCTTTGTGCTTTCTTCCTTCCTACGATGAAACTCGATTTTCCCTAGCGTTAAATCTCTTTCTCCCCAAATTGAACATCAAGGAAAAAGCTCCATAAACATATAATGAAATATGTCTTTACTTACGGGTTCCCGTTCTCATAGGGAGCGCTCTGTCGATGGTGTCTCATTCGAAAATCAATATTTTCTTGTATATTTAGCTTTGACGTCGCTGAAGGAGTGAATCAGCGAAGAACCGCCAATCCAATTAGTTAATTTGTTATTATTGAAATATTGATTCGTATCGAATGTCTGTAATTTTCAAATTTTGAGTTCGAAAATGATCTCGAAAGATATCAATCGACTTACTGATGATCCCTTTTTATATTCAATTCTGTATCCGTCCGTAAACTTAATATCCTTCGAAAGGAAGTATTCAGATATTTGAAATTTGCAGCTTTGTGTCCTCAATACGCATTTTAAGTTCGTGCATGGACAAAAACCGTTCAATGGTTTCGGAGAACCATTTGAACTTTAATTTTTCCAAATCCACATATCGCATGGAGCAGAAATTTGGTACATATTTAGGTGGAGAATATCGACCTCTAAATTAATGCAACATTTCCATAGAATCCTTGACTAGAAACGAAACATTTTTTTTTTAAATAGGTAAAATATATTTCCGAAAAATCAACTATGTATACCTATAGCTTTTTTATGATAACAAGAAATATGGATTTTCTGAAAACCATCATTAAGCTATGTAAACTTAATGATGGTATCTGGGCCAAAGATTTATTCGCTGCTTTAAATTTGATTTATTATCAATATTATATTTGTTATGTGAAAATATTAATAGACGACGATACTCTGACGAATCCACTTAAAATCTAAAGAACTGCATCGAAAAGTGAAGTTCTTTGAATCCTCAATTAATTTGCTTATACCGGATGTCCCAGTATACATGTTCCAATGGATTATCTCAGCCATTTCAAAAGATAAAAATTAGAAAATTTTATGATTTGCAATTCGTTCGGGGAACCTTTAACTGAGAAAACCAAAAATTGAAAGTAAATTTCGGTTAGACCGGAAGTGACTCCGACTTTTTTATCTCAAATAGCACCCTATATATCTTTTGCAATTTTTTAATTCTACTCAAAACTACCTTTCCAACGATGTATCATCACACTTTGTATTTGATGGAGAAAACGTCAATTGAAATTTCAAATTGAAAGAATTGCAGTATATAGGCTATGATATTTTGTGTAATCTTGATTTTGACTTCATCAATCGAGATCAATAAAAAAAAACCTTCCTGAAGTTGAAATCAACTATGTATTTTACTGAACGTTAAACAAAGAATGAATAGTAAAATAAACAAATATTACAAAAAAGGGAGCAAAAATACCTATAATAACTAAAGCATATGTTCAAAATGTTGACCATCTGCTTCTACACATCTTTCAGCTCGGTGGAATAGTTCACGCGAAGTAACACTTCTCAACACCTAAGCATTAGGGGCTCATATGCATTCCTTATTTAGTTTTTTAGATCTTGCAAATTAATAGGAGGAGTCTGGTACAAACGATCATTCAAATATCCTCAAAGGAAGAAATCTAGCGGTGTTAAATCTGGAGATCTTGCAGGCCATCTTATCGGTCCATTTGAAGATAGATGGATCGGTACACATGGATTATAAGTCGAAATCATGATTACACAAAATATCGTAGCCTACTGCAATACTTCCAATTTGAAATTTCATTCGACGTTTTCTCCCTCAAATCAAATGTAAAATACAAAGTGTGATACATCGTTGGGAATGTAGTAGAATTCATTGCCAAAAATATATAGGGTGCTATTTGAGATAAAAAAAAAAGTGATTTCCGATCAAACCAAAAGTGACTTTCAATTTTTGTTTTTCTCAGTTGAAGGTTCCTTGATCGATTTGAAAATCATAAAACTTTTAAATTTGTATCTTTTGAAATGGCTGAGATAATCCATTGGAACATGTATACTGGGACACCCGTTATATTCGTATGTGGTTTAATCATAGAGAACTTAACATTTCTGAAAAAAATATTAATTTGATGTTATTATTTAATATAAATTTATAAATTATAACCTAAAAGACACAACGCGAGAAAAGTGCCATTCAGGGCAGATACGTACCGGTTTCACGATCGTTACTCATCATCAGCTTACTAAAGCTCCTTCGTTTGTCATTCAGTGGCTAAGTTATGTTGATGATCTGTAACAACCATGAAACCGGTACGTGTCTGCCCAGAATGGCACTTCCTCTTTGGGGGACACTGAGCGATGGCGTGGCTAGCCTCGGATCACGAAGGAATAATTATTGATTTTTAGTACCTTCTCGCTCGCTTCTAAAATCTGCTTAATTTCATTCTTGTCAGTTTTTTTGTTTTGAAGAAGAACATTAGAGATACCTTTGCGGGCGCCATCTTTGGGGGGCGGTATCAAAGCAGGGACTGCCCGAAAAAAATAAAAGACCCACCCTATTTTTTGACAAGGTATAAGTCGACTGTATATTAAGAAAACAACATTTCACATGGGAATATTATTGTTAATGAATATTTTGACGCAATTCGCCGACACAGCAACGGCTGCAGACTACATAATACCAAATTGTTAATAAGCAATTATCTCTTTATACATGGTGTGATCATATACGGGGATAGTAGAGTTCAAACCGGGCTCTATCGTGTCACCCCGTGGGACCTTCATTGCTAAAATCTATAGACCACTGGGTATCATTCTCCATACCCTTACAATGTAAATTCAACTGGTCGTCAAAAAATCGTCGTGTGCAGGAAGGGGAGGGGGGAATTTTTCCAAAAATTGACAAAAAAATTTTTTCTGTTCATGGTCATCTATATACGGTGAACATCACGCACACAAACTTCTGTTGAAATATACGATTCAGAAATATTTTTTATTAATTGTCAAAAAAGTCGGATACAATGCTCTTAAATGGAATTCCTTAAGATATAAACGCTTGCCCTGAACACCTATATTAACTATTATGTTCCACTCGGTTTTACTCGAGATCTGTTAGGATTATCGAAAAAATGCTTTATATGAAAGGTCTGCTCCGAAAACCAACGATTCAGATGCTTCTTTCAAAATTACAATAGGTAGAACAGTTTCCTCACAAAATAAGAAATTGTATTATTAACTCCCATTAACCGAAACCGAACCTGGAGACGCTAGTAAGGCGCAATTTGTAGCGTTAGTCCAGGTTAGTGGCGACCTTATGGATTTGAGCTTTGATCTATGCACATAAGGTTCGTTATATCTATCCGACCAACTTTACAGTACTATTCCTGCGTGCTCTCAGAACGCATTTTGAAGATATTGTTTAAATTCCTAATTTTTTATATATATGAGTATTTTACATATAATTCATATATATTTGATTTAATTTTGTTAATTCGTTAATAAATATGCAAATATGCGAGTTCAAACTTATATTCATTACTTCATAAATCAATTTTGTGACGTAATATTAACACATTTTTGAAATCATCGTTCATTCTCATTAGTAGTAACAATATTTCCTGAATCCTAGACCAAAAATCTAGAAAAGAATTAAGAAGGTATATAGTTGGTATCTATGATATTTAGGGCCTAAAAATTTCTTACATGTCATGATTCATCAAATTCAACTATCACTATCACATGAAGTATCATCAAGGGAAGGAAGATTTGAAAAATTTGAAGTACTCGTATTTGCACATGTTTTTGGGCCATACATTTGCAGGAGCCAATACACGGAATTTGTTTTCTTTTACAGGAACACATTGATCCTGTGCAATCTGAAATGAGAATTTCCATTTCATAAAGAATATTTACGGATCTGATATTCGAAATAATATTTACCTTTCCTACAACTGCAGTTGCTAAGGATAGATGTTTCCTTAGGTAGGATTGGCATCGTCGTTAATTTTGGCAGAAGTTTTCCATTTTCTACATACCACCCACTAAATATAGGATCCGGTAAAGATGGTCATGGTACATTACTATTGATCCAAATTTTTGTTTGGTAATGGACTCGAAGGCTGTGTTGTCTCAAACTATCCATGTTGGAGGTAATTTACTTATGGATCTTGAAGAAGCTATAATATTCCCCTGAGCCTGTTGATACATTTCACATTTTCGTTTGTCGTATACAGATGGATTTCAAATTCAACAATATCATTGAATACTTATTCTCTCAAATTCTCAAAATCTTGAAAGTTCACTCTGCAGTATCTGCTCAGGATCTTCATCAATTTTCATTATTTTTTTACCTTCTTCGACATTTTGACCGAATGAAGATGCAAAGATGAGTGTAATGTGACTAACTTCATACCAATAATGTTGTAACTCTAGAATCATTCATCCATTCTATAGTACTATTTTCAGTTTATCCCACTGTTCCTCCTGCAGCTTTGGAATTTTTGTTGATATGCTCTAGCGCCTGATCTACAGAAAGTTGGTTAAAATTCCCAATCAAACATTTAATGACAAAATTCCTATTTTTGAATTCATCATGTACTTCCGGTGCCATGTTTGAAAGTATTCAATGATATTGTTGAATTTGTAATCTGTCTGTATACGACAAATGAAAATGTGAAATGTATCAACAGGCTCAGGGGATTATTATAGCTTCTTCAATATCCATAAGTAAATTACCTCCAACATTGGATAGTTTGAGACAACACAGCCTTCGAGTCCATTACCAAACAAAAATTTGGATCAATAGTAATGTACCATGACCATCTTTACCGGATCCTATATTTAGTGGGTGGTATGTAGAAAATGGAAATCTTCTGCCAAAATTAACGACGATGCCAATCCTACCTAAGGAAACATCTATCCTTAGCAACTGCAGTTGTAGGAAAGGTAAATATTATTTCGAATATCAGATCCGTAAATATTCTTTATGAAATGGAAATTCTCATTTCAGATTGCAGAGGATCAATGTGTTCCTGTAAAAGAAAACAAATTCCGTGTATTGGCTCCTGCAAATGTATGGCCCAAAAAACATGTGCAAATACGAGTACTTCAAATTTTTCAAATCTTCCTTCCCTTGATGATTCTTCATGTGATAGTGATAGTTGAATTAGATGAATCATGACATGTAAGAAATTTTTAGGCCCTAAATATCATAGATACCAACTATATACCTTCTTAATTCTTTTCTAGATTTTTGGTCTAGGATTCAGGAAATCTTGTTACTACTAATGAGAATGAACGATGATTTCAAAAATGTGTTAATATTACGTCACAAAATTGATTTATGAAGTAATGAATATAAGTTTGAACTCGCATATTTGCATATTTATTAACGAATTAACAAAATTAAATCAAATATATATGAATTATCTGTAAAATTCTCATATACATAAAAAATTAGGAATTTAAACAATATCTTCAAAATGATGATTCTTCATCTGATAGTGATAGTTGAATTAGATGAATCATGACATGTAAGAAATTTTTAGACCCTAAATATCATAGATACCAACTACATATATACCTTCTTAATTCTTTTCCAGATTTTTGGTCTAGGATTCAGGAAATCTTGTTACTACTAATGAGAATGAACGATGATTTCAAAAATGTGGTAATATTACGTCACAAAATTGATTTATGAAGTAATGAATATAAGTTTGATCTCGCATATTTGCATATTTATTAACGAATTAACAAAATTAAATCAAATATATATGAATTATATGTAAAATTCTCATATATATAAAAAATTAGGAATTTAAACAATATCTTCAAAATGCGTTCTGAGAGCACGCAGGAATAGTACTGTAAAGTTGGTCGGATAGATATAACGAACCTTATGTGCATAGATCAAAGCTCAAATCCATAAGGTCGCCACTAACATGGACTAACGCTACAAATTGCGCCTTACTAGCGTCTCCAGGTTCGGTTTCGGTTAATGGGAGTTAATAACACAATTTCTTATTTTGTGAGGAAACTATTCTACCTATTGTAATTTTGAAAGAAGCATCTGAATCGTTGGTTTTCGGAGCAGACCTTTCATATAAAGCATTTTTTCGATAATCCTAACAGATCTCGAGTAAAACCGAGTGGAACATAATAGTTAATATGGGTGTTCAGGGCAAGCGTTTATATCTTAAGGAATTCCATTTAAGAGCATTGTATCCGACTTTTTTGACAATTAATAAAAAATATTTCTGAATCGTATATTTCAACAGAAGTTTGTGTGAGTGATGTTCACCGTATATAGATGACCATGACCAGAAAAAAATTTTTTGTCAATTTTTGGAAAAATTCCCCCCACCCCTTCCTGCACACGACGATTTTTTGACGACCAGTTGAATTTACATTGTAAGGGTATGGAGAATGATACCCAGTGGTCTATACATTTTAGCAATGAAGGTCCCACGAAAATCTGTTTTAGAGCTCTTTTCATGCCTTGTGAACTCTACTAGGATGGGCAGAATTGAATTTGACAACGAATTCTTCATTACTAAGTCTGATGTGACCCTCGTAGGGTCTGTATTTCAGAAAACTATCATCTCAGATTCGCATCAACTTCAACAGGGTTATAATCTTCCGGACTGAAAACTATTTATATCGACCTTATGGTTAACTTGAGTCACTTTGGACGAACGTAAAAATAACCCTTATTAGATATGCTCTGCAGCTGAATATGAAGGAGGTAGATTCTGGATCATCACGTCTAATATAACGTAGTTTTCTGCTGATGATGATGGTAGAGAGTGAAAATAAAATATGAACAATGTTTAGAGTAATAATATGAGCAAAAATGGAGATGTATTTTTGTGAAAAATCATTGGAGCTTATAACTATTTTCGGGGTTTTCGATGGGTTCTGAAGTAGTGCTAAATAATTATTGCCATTCAACTTGCCCTTAATGAAAAAGGGGCCGTGATATGGTTTCGAACATTTCCTGTCCAAACATTAACCTTTTGAGGGAATTGCGCGTGTTCCTTTGTCATCCAGTGAGGATTTTCGGTACACCAGACACGTTTAGCATGGGCGTTGATGGACAAAGTTCTCTCATCAGAAAAAAAGCGTCTACTAATTGGATAATATTGTCCAACGTGTCCCTCATTTGTTCACAAAAATGAGTTCTCCTATCAAAATCGAGCTCCTGGGTAGGTATAATTTTATCGGGATGCATTTTATTTTGTTTTAATCTGTTTAGAATCGATGCATGACTGACATTGAATGTTGTGGACGCATCTCCCCTCGATTTAGGTAGATTTCCTTCAAAGTCAAACCTCCCATCTAATTTCTTATCCGCACACAGTGTATTAGCAGCTGCTTTGTAATCTGCCTTACATGCCCAAACTCGCGAAACTGCTTCTCTATTTTACTTATTGTCTCTTTGGTTATAGGCGGCAAATTCGGAAATTTCTCATGAAACAAGCGTCTTACTTTTTTTTTGTGTTTGGGTTTTATCTCCGTAACCAATGATTTGTAAAATTGTTATTTTGTGCATGTGGTTCCGTTAATAGAACCATTATTCAAAATTGAAGTTAATGAAATTCAAACACAAAGTAGACAATTTATAAACTACAACTTATCAGCACAAAACAATATGAGAAGGCGTTCCAAAGAAACTAACATTGTGACAGAAATAGTTTTACGTAGTTTTCATGGTACCATCTGGAAAACACAATTTTTTTCTTATTTTCTTTCTATCACATCTTGAAGGCAAATGAGTTTAGTATTATTGTAATAAGATTTGGACATATCCGAGGGAATATGACAATGACTTTTGGTAATCAGATGATTTAATTTTTTTCTATTTTGAGTTTTGCAATTACAGTATAATGCGAAGATTGAGGAAAATCATCAACTATGATTAATTTTGTATAGGAAAAATGTATTAAATTTTAACAAACAAAGCAAATATAAGTTCATAATCATTAACTTAAATATAATGTATGAATTTGAAAAAGTGACTATGCTTTCATAGATGTAATAAATTCTAACAAAACATAATTATACTCTTATGCATTCACATACCTAATACATGACAAGTGAAAATGTATTTTTATTGCTTCGCACAAGAGTAAACTGATGCGTTGTGTGTTATTCTGACAAAAAATATTACAATTTCGGATAATGCGGAGATATCGTAAAAATCATTTCGGGTAATCCGGTTCGTAGGTCGTTTCGGATAATGCGTAATTCGCATAATCGGGTTTCGGATAATCGGGAGTCTACTGTAACATAAAAGTGATAACATTTCTGAATAGAGAATGACGTGACCTTTCAAACGATGTATCACAAGCCCATTCTTCCTATTTGAAAAGTTGGGGGTTGTACCTGTCTTTCGAAGGGGGTTGAAGGTATGGTTCGCATTTTTACGAAGAAGAATTAGAATTTACAATTTGAATTTGACGTTTTTCAGTTGTCACTTCTGCTTACTTAGTACTCAGAAGTGGTTGCAGAATTCTCATGAAGCCCCTTTTCCTCGTCGTGTTGTTCACCATCGTTTCGTCGAGATATGCGTAGCACTGATGAGTCCAAACAAGGACGAAACCGGTCTGCCGCTACTAAACTTTGATGACGACACACTCTGGTTTACTCTTAACATTATCTCTGCTAGTCAGTTCATTTTGAACACTTTATGGGTTTGCGACCAGATATCCGTGAACGCTATTAACTTTTTACCTGTGCCGAATCTGGAAAAATGGTAATTGGAAACTGTGGTTTATTTGATAAGAGGAATCTATGGTTAAAATGAATGTACAACTCAAAGACTAACGCTGTATATTAGATGTAGGAAATTCTCACTCGCCTGCCTCCTGCATATTAGTTCCTGGACAAATTTGATCTGGTTCCGGTGACGTGAGCATCATCCGCATAAACTCGTCCGATCTCTGTCAGATCTGAACGGCATTGGACGGGGAAAGTTGAGCGGTTTACACGTTACAGCGATCATTCTAGGCTTCAGTTAACCTATCTGAGGAACTGAAGCGTTAACGGAATTTAATTTCAGTTTGAACGTCAGACGCCTAAAAGATGCGGAATCTCACGATTCTATTAATTATTATTATTGTAGATGTAACTAGTGGCCAGCAGATCTACCTTGCCAGTAGATCTACATTTTTCCAGTAGATCTACATTTTTCCGGTGGATCTACGTTTTTCCGTTAGATCTACATTTTTCCAGTAGATCTACATTTTCCGGTAGATCTACATTTTTCCGGTGGATCTACATTTTTCCGGTAGATCTACATTTTTTCGGTAGATCTACATTTTTCCGGTGGATCTACATTTTTCCGGTAGATCTACATTTTTCCTGTAGATCTACTCTTTTTTAGTAGATCATTATATAATCGGTAGATAAATTGAATCGGTGGACCAATTGAACCGGTAGTTCAATGCCATCTAACGGGTCCTGTTGTGATTCTGAGAATCATTCACATACGAAAGTCCCATCGAAATATGTTAGGAGTTTTTGAGTTCCTAAAAACCGAATATAGCTCCACCTACCGAATCGTATTGTGAACCTAAGGCCTTCCTAAACACAATCACAAAGATTCATCAAAATCGGTATAGCCGTTTTTGGGTTCCTGTGAACCGATTGTAGCGCCACCTACCGGGGAATATTGTGGATCCGAAACCTACTTAGATACACACACACAAAGTTCCATCGAAATCGTTCTTAAGTTGTAATAAACCGCGAATGTAGCGCCACCTTACTGGTTCCTATTGTGCAACATTATGAAAATACTTTATATAGGAACATGTCTCACTACTTAAGGAAGTAAAAGGTAATATTAACCTCAGTGGTCAACGAACAGTAACTTCCTTTGATGATTCCATTATGATCTTCTTTCCTATTGCCTCCATAAACTACATCAAAACAGTCTTGTATATATTCACAAATTCAAGAATCGAATTTTTGCTTTCCAAGAGAAAATAACAACTATGATTTGACAATCTCTTATAGCTAGAAAAGATGACACTTATGAATAGTGATCACAGACAGATTCTGTGTTCACATTCTGTGAATACATAGAACTTACGATGTATTATTGAAACTTTGAAACATCATATGTCCGAAAGTATTAGCTTGTAAGAGTTGAAAATGATAACAGTGGATTCTTATGATGAAACTGCATCTTAAAAAAATTTGAATTCAAAAGTTGTAATGTAAAAAAAATATTTTTTTTCGTTACTCCGAAACTATTAGACCGATTTTGCCCAATAAGGTACTTAACCGAGATATTTATCCCTCAAACCTACTCTGAAAATTTCAACTGTCTAGCTCATTCCGTTCGAGAGTTATCGTGTTAACGGACGGCCGGACAAAATCGATTTCGACCACGGATTCTTGATCAGTGAGTCGAACCAAATCGTTGAAGACCATTTTCAGCCAAAAATTCGAAAATTACAGACATTTGGACATATTGATAAGCACTCTGTTCCGAGGAACAAGAGCGCCAAAAAGAACACAAGAAGTGAGAAGCGACAAATAAAAATCCAAAGCCAACTGCAATGTTACAATCATTTGAAAAAAAAATGAGCATTAACCAGAATATCCTAGAAAGAAAAAAAATGTTTATGTGACCTCAAAATTTTGCTCGCCAGTGTAGATCAGATCATGATATTGATATCGAGTTTCGGCAGTATATTTATATTATTTTACTTTCGAGGGTCAAGGATTAGCTCACTAAATTACACCTGAAATATCTGCGTGATATTAGCGTTTAAACTCGAGCTAAATGTGCTATTTCCTTCCCATATTGAGAAATCTAAATACGGTCAAATTTGAGTAATTCTCTAGTTGTCATCTCATGCAAGTAATGCACGTGGAAGAGAGTTGTTTCGCATGAAGGTTGAAGAAAATATGTTCGCTAATGTAGAATGTCCTCGTCTTACTAAGCGACGATTTGTAATTTTATGACGGAAATCCTCCGGTTGACGGTCAGTAATTCTAGAATTCCTCAAGTCGTATTGTTCTCCAAACCCAAATATAAACATTTTGTTAACATTAAATCGACCGTTTCTGTTTTCACAAGCTTAGTTCAATGCTCCGATATATATTTTTGAGGATGTAAACTGGACGTAGTTAAGCAGAAAACGTCCAACCCACAAATTGTCAAAAATGAGTTTTATATACGATCTGTTGTAAAATCAACTTTTTGTCCATTTGCAGAAAAAGTCCCAATGAAATCCCTGCTCAGTTTAAATATATTTGCTATAATGCTAAGTCACATATGAGATAAGTTGGATTTCTATTAGTGTAAAACTTTCAAGTAGTTTAAATGGCTTTTAAAAAATATACTGAAAGGTTTTTTTCTGGGTTTTCTCTCCCAAACTCTGAAAAATTCTATAAAATAAAAATTAATTATTTTGTGATTTGCTTCTGCGTAAGAAACACAAGATATTTGTCAGAAGCAATCAATTGAACAATGTTGCCTAACAAACAACAACGAAACATGTATCATGAATTTAGATAGAAGAGCAAATAATCAAGAACAACAAAATAATCAACAAGTACAAAAGAATAATCAACAAGAACAGCAACCCAATCCGTTGAATGTGATCCCTTATATCCGTGGCCTTTCTTAAAAAATTAGAAGAAGAAGAATCGGTTCAATATAAGAACCGTCTTCAAAACACAAAATGATCTTTGGTCTTTATTAACGAAAACAAAACCCATATATGAAAAACAAAAATCAAAAAACTGTCTATATATAATATTCCTTGTATTTGTGGTAAATCATACACAGGAGAAACATCAAGACCACTAGAAGTAAGAAAGTCAGAGCATAAGAATAACTTGAGAAATAGAGACATACAGAAATCAAAAATAGTAGAATATGTATGTACAATCCAAGAAGATCACATGATGGATTGGAGTAATACAAAGATTCTAATGACAGAACCTGATTATATTAAAAGGAAAGTCAAGGAGTCAACTTGTATTTTATTGAACACAGAATGCAATTTTGCAAATTGCTCAATTGGTATTGACCATATTTGGCTAAATTTATTGAAAAAGGAGTTGGAACTTGGAAATTTCTATGCGAAATATAACTATAATAGCTATGATTTTTAAATACTGTCAATGTGACAATTCTCGAATTTCACAATAACTATCAACAAAATAATTCTAAAGATTTTCATTAAGCGTCTGACGAAGGAGTCTGATATAGACTCCGAAATGTTACGATATAGTTGCAAAAAACGACTACAATATGTAAGTATCACATGAAAAAATCTTCACGATTTGTTTCTCCAAATTTTAATCATTTACTCCTTGCTATACTATCTATGTTTTACTTTAAAATAAAATGAAATTTAAACTGCTCCTTCTGGGTGTTGCAGTTTCTTTGTCAGTTAGTATATCAGAATGTTACTAACGCTACGGACGATTTCTCTCAGTTAAGGCACTGCGCCATTTAAGAATTTCGTTCCAATAATTCTCCGGAACGTTAACTCGGGAATCGGCCAGATATTTCGTGGTGTTGATAACTAGAATCTCCTAGCTGCGCTGTGGGACGTCAAAATCGATTTCCTTCGAGTAATACTGTGAAATTGAATCTGATTCATGAGCTCTTCCCATCGTAATGCAAATAAGATTAAAGAGCGTGCTCAGCTCCGGACTGAATAATGAAATATCAAGATGGCGCCGCCTAAGGTGGCAAACAAATCATCCTGGGGTCCTTGTGGTGGATATGAATGTGTTTAAATTCTTCGTATAATGTACCTAGCGTCTTGTAGATTGATTACGTTATACCTTAATTTGTTTGGGAGAATTAGATCGTTTCCCGGCTTAGATTTACTGCCTTAATATATCCACTGCAAAGATTTTACGTGCTTGACGATTCATGACCAAAAATCTTATAGTCGAGTTTTCCAGAATACCTCAAAGCAATTAACTTAGTTTATAAATATTTTGATTTCTCATGAACTGAATAAAATAACCGAAATATACGTCTGTATGCGTGACAATTCGCTCAAAATAAAACGTATACATTCTGAAAACACTAACGTTACGTCAGGAGCATGGGCGCACTCGTTCATTTGAAGATAAATACATTTGACAGTACAATACTCAAATTTATGGATACCTACGTGACATCCTTTATGTCAAGAAAACAAACTTCAAATAGGCAAATTTAAATATTTTTATTACATTTCAGTGCCCCAAAATAATATTTAGATGAAATCGAATTCATAGCAACGAATAAATCGTGTACTTAGTACCGTGAGTGAGTTATGTAGATTGTAGAAGGAAGTTTTTTTTCTGTTATGTTATGAAAGCTATACAGGATGCCCCAAGTTCGAGTGCCAATTAGACTTTTCCAGAGAACTGGAAATTTTTATTTTTCATTTTCTCATCTCTGAATAGCTTTTTATTCGAACTGTTGCATTAGACCAAATAGATTTCAAAACATCGGATTCAGAATTGAACACTCGATCATATCAAAGTGGTTTTGAGAAAATTAATTATTATTTTTTGTATTGAATCTTAACTATGTTGAGATTGACATTACATATTCATCGGTTCATTTCACTTTCATAGAAACAAATTATTTGGCAATGTGACCATAATATGACGAGCAATTTTTGTTTTTGGAATTTAATAAATTATTAATGAAATTGTTCGTAAAGATTGAATTTCCAAGTTATTCAGGGACCCACTCAAACACGTAGTTCTAAAAAATACCTAGAACCCGATTGCGGCGTCACCTACTGGGTTCAATTGCGAATACGAACTACCCACTCAAACGTATCTGGTTAAGAAAAGTGAGAAAAGGTGAGAAAGACAGGAGACCGGCTTCGTTCTCATCCCTACTCCGTGCTGTTTACTGGGACGTGACACCGGTATAGTCTGGCAAATGAGTGTTGATCCAGAAAGACGCGGAAATTTTAAAAAATCTAGCACTAAGTATAGCAGGAATAAACTGCCTTGATACTTTAATAAAAATAAATTTTAATCGAAATTGAGTGAAAAACATTCACAACTTATTTTTAATTAGCTCTTTCTCTGGGATAACTTACCAAGTGATAATTGATCAGTTATCGAGCGGGATGAAAAATGATTAATTACTAAAATGACTATTAAAAAATAGGGGTTGGTGATAGAAGGGTGAAAATTTAGGGTTGTATGTTTTTTGAAATGCCAAATTATAAAAAAATAAAAATGAAAAATTTCGTCCAAAATTTAAAAAAATATATAAGGGTGAACAACTCTAGGACTTAGAGGTATGAAAAATAGATAGTAGCCGATTCTCAGACCTACTGAATACGCATATCAAATTTGGTAAAAATCGGTAAGGCCGTTTCGGAGGAGTACGGTAACAAACATTGTGACATGGAAATTGTATATATTAAGGTGTCTCACCATCTCATACTGTCACAAGCCGCCCCTGAATCTCTGAAATACGTTTTTCCACTCAATTCACGTATATCTCCGCGAACCCCATTAAAATAAAACAATATTTTGAATTTATGTTTGGCGGGTGTTCAGAAATGATTTCAAGTTGAATTGGCTGCGCAAACTTCGAACATATTTTACGTGGGACTAGCGATAATACGAATACAATATTACTGTTTATCTCGATACTTGCCAAATATGCAAACATTAATGCTTGGGTTGCATACAATTACTGCGGATTATATTTTTGATTCATTGGTCTAAATGGCGACCTCAATGATCCTACGTTGAATATGTTTCAACATAGAACCAGTAGTTGAGAGGAAGCGCGCCTACTGAAACCATCCATTAATTTATTTTTACTGTGCTGTGAATATTATGTAATTATAAAAATTCGAGAAAAGTACTGACTTGAACTCGGGATCTTTTGCGCGCATGTTCGCGCCTCGCACACCCTCACGAAGTAATGCATGAAACTACAAGGCGTGTGTCGTGTGTCTTTCTTCAACCGAGTACTAGTTTTCGATTCGATCGGATGTGACAAAAAGAAAAAGTAAGCGAAATAGTATCAACTACACCTGCTGAGGATTTATGCTTTCTCTTTCTATTTAATCGATGTAGAACAAAAACATATTCAGAATTGAACTCAGCATACCGATAGGTTTTATTCATTCATTTTCCTAATAATTAAAAAAATTAAGCTAATGGTAAAACTCAATTTTTCATAAGCTTTTCAAAGAGCCCACACGTAACATAGTTAACATTTGAAAAACAAAAGTTGGTTAGGGTTGCAGCCAAGGGGTTGAAGGGAAATATTCCATTTTATCGCCAAAAAATGGGGAAAATAAAAATCAATTGACAGGTTTCAGCGTTTTTATTTTGAGATATTGGTAGAAAAACTGTGAGTTTTATTCCATACTCCATCGCCCAACACTGTAGATGCATAGTTGAGTTATGTTACTTAATAACCAATGTTATTTATTTTCTGTTAGCCAAGAGCGATTTACATACTCATGATAGTATTAATAAGAAAACAAGACATTATTTTCATGTTTTTTTTTTCAGGTTGGTAATGATACTGTAGTTTCATCTACTAGTGAACACCGCCTTCGTTCAGGAGCTTGCCTACCGTTCTCTTTTTAATGGAAGATGTTTCACAACAGGTAAAATTTTGATCCCCTAATCACAAACTGAATCAACATACTCATGTATACAGGGTGTCCCGGGAAAAATGCGACAAACGGAAACCATAAACTGAGGTCGTCTAGGTGGATTTTGACTCCAGGTTTTTCAATCAGCTAGAATGATATTTCACCCTATATGGCAATGATATACCAATTCCTTTATCCTTTAATTATTCCGACAAAGGATGATACAACTTTGGTCAATTTTTAACCAGAAATTATTTATGTTTGTGTACTAATTTTTCGTTCATTTTATTCATGTTTTTACATTCTAGATAATTATCGTCATTTGTTGATGAGGAAATAAAATTATTGAGAAAGTAATTTTTTTTGGATTTTCGATACTCTCAAAACTGATTTGGATAATTTAATCCCGATATTTCAATTCTTATATCCTATACCTATTCAATTATTTTAGACTTGCCATTCTAAATATCACTTCAATGATTAAATATTTTTATCACATTCCTTTTCTCATCAATTAACATGAATCTTGACATCAATTTCAATTGAGAATTGAGATTAGTTTGTCCAAAACTGTTTTGGGAGTATTGAAATCTTGAAAAATTTTCACACAGTAATAAAAGCTATCAATTTGTCAAACAATATATTTCCTCATTAACAAATAACGATAATCTACAATGTACAACCACGAATGAACTGAACGAAAATTTTGAACACAATCAAAAATAATATGAGAAATTAAAATAATTTTTTGTTAAAAAATTGCTCAGAATTGGGTCATCCTCAGTTTGAATAGTTGCAGGGTGAATTGTATCATAGTGTCAAGTGATGTTTCGGGATTTTCCTACGCCGGTCCTCAATTTGTTAATTCCAGGAACCATAAACGAAAGCGATCGAAAAGAGTGATGTTACTGAATTCTTTGAAATCTGTCCGTTGATTGGTTGAACTTTGGAAACCAAAACCAATGACCTCAGACTTGAAATGAAAAAAGTTTATAGGTTCCATTTGTCGTATTCGTCGTGGGTTGATTGAGCCTCTAGAATAATTTACTCTCTCCGCGAATCGGTTAGAATAAACTCGGGATATTTACCTATTGCACCACGCTTAATCTGTATTGGTAAATATTCTCGAGTTGTTGTCACCTTCTACTCAATACTATATGAAAAGGAAGAAGCCATTTTAAATGGTGGAATACAACTTGTTTTACCCAGAAAATCTTGGTCAACCATATTTTCATTGATAAAAATGTGAGATTTTAATATTAATCTTGAGTTGAACCAGCTGATAAAAATATATTTCATTCTGCGTTTTATAAACTATTAACAAACTAATTAACAATTCCTAATTCATTAGAATAATAATCAATCAGTTGATTGAAATTTTGACTATTATCTCAAGCCTCGAATTTGCCAATAATAAAGGGCTTTCCAATAAGAGGTGTTTTTTTGAATAGCCCGTTATTTCGGTAGATGTCACTTTTGAAGCTGTAATTTTTTGACATTTGACAAGTAGAAACTACGCCATTAATAAAAATGGAACGATACACGCTTCAAGAACGCATTGAAATTATTAAAATCCACTATAAAAATGGTGAAAATTTGGCAGAGACGGTTCGTAAAACTCGAACATTTTTGGGTCGTCGTGAAGCACCTTGTCGGACCGCAATAAAGAAATTGGTCGAAAAATTCGAGCTGTTGGGACAAGTTAGTTATGTGAGGAATAAAACCCGTGCACATCGCTCAAGAACAGCCGAGAATATTGCTGCTGTAGCCGAAAGTATTGAAGAAAACCCAGGTTTGTCAATTCCTCGTCGTTCTTTGGAATTAGGCATTCCACAAACGTCATTACACCGTATTTTGCATGAAGATTTGGGTCTTAAGGCTTATAAAGTTCAGTTAACACAAGAACTCAAGCCGGCCGATCATCAACAACGTCGTGACTTTGCTGATTGGGTCGTTGAAATGCATGAAAATGATCCGGAATTCCATCGGAAAATCATCTTGAGTGATGAGGCCCATTTCCACCTCGGTGGCTTCGTCAACAAGCAAATTTGTCGCATCTGGGGCTCGGAAAACCCAAGAGTTATTGTTGAAAAGCCTCTCTATCCTCAAAGTGTGACTGTTTGGTGCGGTTTATGGTCCGGCGGAGTCATTGGACCTTACTTTTTCGAAAATGAGGCTGGAGCAATAGTTACGGTGAGTAGATTGCGCTATCGAGAGATGATTAATGATTTGTTATGGCCGGAATTGGAAGGTATTGATCTGGACAACGTTTACTTTCAACAAGACGGCGCTACGTGCCACACAAGCAAAACCATTGATCTTTTGCGGGAAAAGTTTCCGGACCGTGTTATCTCTCGAAGGAGTGATCACAATTGGCCACCGAGATCTTGTGATTTAACACCTTGCGACTTCTTCCTTTGGGGCCACGTGAAAGAGAAGGTCTACGCCAATAGCCCAGCGTCGATTCAAGACCTCAAAAGATGGAATTCGTGAGGCTATCGAGGACATAGGGCAGCCACTTTGCGATTTGGTTATGGAAAATTTCATTAAAAGGATATGGTCTTGTAAGCGTGGTCGTGGTGGTCATTTGCCTGATGTTATTTTCCACTATCAACGGCATAGCTTCTTCTTTATAATGAAATAAACATCCGATTGTGTTCAAATTTGAAACTTGGCTTTATACTTAGGTTTTGAGAACTCTCGCAAAATTATACATCGGATGGCTAGTTTTTGAGATACATAATAATTTTTGAAATTTTCTAGTGATAGGATTCTCACGAAATTTCATAAGTCTTTTTGACGGCATTCTACAAGTTACCAAGTTTCAATTTGTTCCCTTGAACATAGGCGCAAAAAGTGCTCTAGTAGGCGGACGATTTTTTTTCGATTTCTGAATTTTACGTCCTTTGTTCCTGGAAAAGTCATTCCTTTGTAACGACGAACCAAAATTTATTTAACGAGTAAATCCGTCTATTAAGTAATCAGTAAAGGATGGTCTGGATCTGGAAGGTATATTCATTATTAAATGGTTTCTTTATGGGTTTTCTCTCCCAAACTCTGAAAAATATGTATAAAATAAAAAATTAATTATTTTGTGATTTGCTTCTGCGTAAGAAAAACGAGATATTTGTCGAACAATGTTGCCCAACAAACAATAACGAAAACAACGTCAACGATGAAACAACTATTTCGTAACGTTTCGGAGTCTATATCAGACTGCTCCGTCAGAATCTTCACGAAAATCTTCACAATTATTTTTTTGTTGATGGCTATTCTGAAATTCGAGAATTTTCTGACGAAGGAGTCTGATATAGACTCCGAAACGTTACGAAATAGTTGTTTCATTGTTGATGTTCTTTTCGTTATTGTTTGTTAGACAATATTGTTCGATTGACAAATATCTTGTATGTCTTACGGAGAAGCAATTCACAAAATAATACATTTTTTATTTTATAGATATTTTTCAGAGTTTGGGAGAGAAAACCCAGAAAGAAACCATTTGATAAATCCGTCTGTTCTCAATTGCAATCGAGTTTTACTTCATCAAGGGTAGTTGAATTTGTGTTGATAATTAAAGACCCAAATATGATCAGGAAGACATCGAATTTCGCATTTTGTGAACAACATTTGCAACGGAGATCGATTATAAGCCTTCAAGGAAGCCAAGGTATAAAAAACAAATAATATAATCCCTCCAGATCCGTACAACCCACCGCATTAACTGTAGAAACTCCTTCCGAGCATTAATTAAAAAAAAAACCGCACGTGTTTCATTTACCAAATGACTAGCTTCAGGCAGTAAATTCAAGCCGAGTTTCTAATCTACCTCTTGCAGATATCGCATCTTTCAATTTAAGGAGATGGAGGGATATTCCCGATTCAAAAGAATTATATAAACCATTTGAAATATCAAGAGGAAATAAGAAAATGCTTCATTTCATTGCGAACTCACCGTTCACGAGAATCACGAAATATAATTATTTTTCACATACATATGTATATGTATGCTGTTTAAATTTTAATTTTTTTTTTAGTAAAACGTAGATAGTATAGCAAGGAGTAAATTATTGAAATTTGAAGAAGAAAAACGAAGGGTTTACAATTTCTTTTAATAAATTTGTTAATAATGTGTTTGTCCACCGCTATTATCTATACATTCCCCAACACGTCTTGGCATTGATGCAATACAATGGTCTATTTCTTCTTGATGGATACTATCCCAAGCTACCTTTAGTTCATGTATCAGAGCCGCCAAAGTCCGTGGGGGCTGGGATAAATTTCCAAGCCTTCTACCCATGATGTCCCAAACATGCTCTATGAGCGAAAAATCGGGGGAGCTCGGCGGTCATGTCAAAATATTCACATGGGTCGCTTCAAAAAAGTTCAAACTAACTCTGGCAACATGAGGTCGAGATTTATCTTGCTGAAATAATGGATTCTCGAGCCGGTTAAGGTAAGGGAGAACATATGGCTCCACTATTTCTTGAAGGTAACGCAGCGCTGTCATGTTACTTGAATAAAGGCTAAAGGTGACCTACTTGCATGTGCAATAGCACCCCATACCATAACGCCTACTGTCCGGTGTACATGATGCTCAATATCAAACTGAGGTTCACGTATTTCTCCCCGACGTCGTCTAACCCTTCTTCGGCCATCATGTGCACCCAAGGAGAATCGAGATTCACCAGAAAAGACGACCTGATGCCATTCCACCTTCCAATATTGACGTTCTCTGTACCACTGTAATCGTTGCCGGCGATGCTCAACCGTCAGAGGTAACACAAGATGGGGTCGATAATGCTGCAGTCCAAAAGACCTTACCCGACGGTAAACCGTTCGGACAGTTACAGGATGGCCTTGTTCTCCTAATCACTCATCAGCCAAAGATCGAGTTGTCGCAAATCGGTCTCTAAGGGCCGGTTTCTCAATTGCGAGTTAACTCGAGGTTGCGGTTAACCCGAGTGTTACGCGTTGAGGAATATCGCTAAATACATGCGTAACTCACAACCTCGAGTTAACTCGGCATTGAGAAACCGGCCCTCATAGCCATAAGTCTTAGACGTCGATTTGTGTCCCTTAGACGTCCGGTGTCTACTCTTCTTCGATTTGGGGCATTATCAAACCACGCTTGACAATATCTCATAACAGTAGTTGGATTACTGTTCGTACGGTTAGCGATTTCCCGAAATGACAACTCCGCCTCCCGTAGGCCAATAATTCGACCTCTTTCAAATACACTTAGATGTCGATAAATTCCGCGTACACGTGCTCTAGGCATTTTAACAACAACTAAACATCGACTTTGGATCTCTTCGAACAGCTGGTTTGTTGTAAAATTTAAAAAATTTGCAAAAAACGACTACAATGTGTAAGTAACATAAAATGTTCACATGAAAAAACCTTCACGATTTTTTTCTCCAAATTTTGATCATTTACTCGTTGCTATACTATCTGTTTTACCAACAAAAAAAAAATTAAATTTAAACAGCTCCTTCTGGGTGTTGCAGTTTCGTTGTCAGTTAATAAATCTATGAGCTCTGGTTGGTGGCCCAAATAGAGATAATCTATACCCTTGGTCGGTAGACCTAGGAGGGTCAATATAATCATAATCATGTCATTAGCAAGCGCGCCAAAGTAGATTGATCCCACATCAATGATTTTTAACTTTTTACTTCTTCCATAGAGAAGTAGATCTGCATTGACGCGCTTGCTAATGACATGATAATGATTATATTGATCCTCCAAGGTCTTCCACAAGGGGACCCCTCAGAAGTACCTAGAAGTTTGTGCGAGTCAGTTGTGTTGTGTGTAGGCTTTGTTACTGTATCCTTACGGCAGGTAAGGCACAGCACTGTTAATTTTTGACTTAACAGTGAATGGTGGTAACTACCCTCTGACTAGATCTCCGGCGCTCATAATTCAATACAAATTAAATATATGAAGCAAACATATTAAATATAGACACAAAAACAAATAATGAATCCATTTTAATGAGGAAATAACCACGTACCGTTTAAAATTTGGAAGGTTTTTTAGAAGTACATACCTAGATATCCCGATCTGGAAATATTTTCATTTGATAAATTGAATTTATTGCGATATAGCGTATCAGGTTCTAGTTGCATCAAATGTGTATTATTCGATTAAAAGTAAATGTCAATATTATTTTTACATTAAATGGATACAATATAAATACGTTTTCATCCCAATTGATGTTTGTTAATTCCGCAGTATATTTCGATAGAATACATTTACTGAATTTGAATTTGTTACAATCTGGATCACAATCTCATTTTTTTAATAGATATGAATAATTTAACGCAAAAATATTTATGCTGAATGAAAATATTTATGAGAATAGTTGATATTTGAATCAGTCGTCTCTGGACTGAAATGGATTAATTCCTTGAAAACAAATTTCGAAAACATCCGAGTATTGTAATATGGTTGCTCTTGTTTTAGAGATGAAAATTGGGGTAGAAAATGTATCAATTATACAGGGTGAGTCTTTGACCACTGCATTAATTTTAACCAAAGTTTCCTCTCATCAAATGAAACACTTTTTTCATTTACCATTTTTCCAGATTCGGCTCAGGTAAAAAGTTACAAGCGTTTAAAGATTTCACAATGTGTTAATACACTCCCGCATATAAATTATCTATGACATTGTTGTCGGACGAGAATAAGGCATGGTAACGTGGTTTACAGCTTGATTCGGGATTCCAACGCTCAGGGACGGATCCATAAAAGTAGTGAAATTTCTGGAGTTTTCCATAAAACATTTAATGAAGAATATCTCGAAAACGGTGCGTTTAAGGAGAAATGATGAAGAATAATATAATATTCTAAAACGATGGAGTATTCTTGAAATGACTCAATAAAAACTTTATATGCTTTCTTTATGCTAATTTCGTTTAGTTTTATGAATCCACGAGTCCATAACTAGAAAACCAGTAGAAGTAGAAAATAACTAATATTTGGAAAATATGTATCATAGTTATAGGAAACTTAATCATTCTCAATTCTATATGATTTCATAGAAAACTCTAATTATAATTTCCTGATGTATATACAATATACATCCATCATGAGATGAATCATAGACCTACGTTCTGAATTTAATTATGAAAATTCTTGAGAATTGACGCACAGAAGTAAAATTGAAAAAGTGGGAAAGCCCTGGGGACAGGAGCTTTGGCGCTCTTGTTCAAACTTTGACAAATCATAACTCCGACAGTATTGGTTTCTCCGAGTTGGGAATGATATCAATGGATTCTCATTTAATTTATGATGCAGTTTTATCATGAGATTCCATTGATACCATTCCCAACTCTGAGAAACCAATACTTTCGGATATATAATTTGTCAAAGTTTGAACAAGAGCGCCAAAGCTCCTGTCCACAGGGCTTTCCCACATTTCTTTTTGTTTGAGTTTTTGACTCCCTGTACATATTTTCTAGTTCTGGATTCCATAAAACTTATTCTAGAAATACTGCGAAATTCTCTCAAGGGTCGGTATTTACTATCATTATTAGCACAAAGAACTTCCCAGAAGCCTTCTAACGAAAGCCTCCACCAGAATAACGAACTGTACAATGAAGTTACAGGGTATTGTCCAACTTCTCTCTTCGACTGCTTTCTTCTGGGAATTTTCCTTAATTTCTTCAGCACGCTTAACCGACGTCGTTCAATAATAATTGTTTTGCGTGGAAGTTTCATATTAGTTCGTAAAAGCGGAAATGAAGCTAAGGAAATAAATAAAAAGGAACAACGCGAATTCCATAGGAGGCAATTTGTTTCGAATCAACTTCAATAAAACATCCAGGGTTAAATTCACTGAAAATCATAGCCGATGAGTCTGAAAGTGATAAAATTTTGCCTCATGATTCCTCATTTGAGTGATATAATGCAGTTGGTCATGAAATACCGAAGAATATTTCGGTTACATCATCCTGGGAGAATAGGATTATTGCAGAAGGAAAAGTAACAGGTTCATCAACTGGGGATGATGATCAGAAATTAATGACTTTGTGTATACAATTACAGTGTGTGGATAAAGTAAAGAACATAATTCATAACTGCGTTATTGAATGTTATCAAATGCTCGGACAGGCCAATTTTAGTTTTTAATTAACTACCTTATGGAATACAAATTTTACTCATGACGTCATTCCTTTTTACAGAGTGACGTCATAATTAACTCACCTAAATGACGGTGTAAAACTTGCCTAGATAACAATTTTTTTGAGAAAATAACACATTCACCGTAAGAAATAAAAATGAATCTTACATGGAAGAAAATCTTTATTCAACCCAAAAAACAAACTCAATTTAGCGCAAATGTTCAAATTGTGCTACGTTAACCATTTGGCACTGACCGATAGTGAGTGTAAACACTTTGCACACTTCGCTCAAGGACTTCAGGAGTAATTTTCTCCACTTCAGCGCGAATTTTTCGACTTCTAAATTATTTGTTAAAATAAACATTTGACTTTAAATAACCCCACAAAAAAAAATTAAGGGAGTCAAGTCTGGGGAACGCGGTGGCCACTCAATAGGTCCTCGACGTCCTATTCACGTCTTCCTGTTCAGGAGGCCAGGTTTCTTGGCATACACATTGATGGATTTTTAGATTGGAACAATCATGTGGAGAAGACTGGCCTGAGACTGAGTAGTGTTGGATATGGAATTAGAGTGGTATCCAGACAGACATATGGACGAGAAGACGGTGAAAATAGTGTACCACGCTAACTTTGAATCGGTACTCAGATATGGGATTGTGTTTGGGGGATAAAGTTCCAACACTCAACTCTTATTTGTTATCCAAAAAAGAACCATAAGAAAGATAAGGAATATGAAATTTAGAGACTCCTATGTGTCTGATCTTCTTTTTTGGTCACCAGGTTGAATTCAAATCCAACTGCGTCCATGGATATAAGACAAGGACATCAGATTTCACTTATCCTTCTCATAGACCTGCAATAACAAAAAAAGGTCCATATTATATGTGCATAAAACTATATAACAAATTACCACATGGGTGCAGATATATGATACAAGAGCTTAGGGAAAAACCTCAGCAAAAAAAAATCAGTCTCCCCGTGAGTGTTGTGATTTGTAAAAATTGAATTTGTTTACAAAATGTGATGAGATTTAAAAATATTGATAGACTCTTAATCGAATCTACCATGGTAAATTCCGAGTGTCTAATACAGGAGAACAGACAATAGAATTCACCATGGTATATTCGATTAAGAGTGTCCAATAATGGAGAATGGACAAGAGAACATACGCGCAAAAGCCTCTGACTTCACGTCAGTGCTTGAACCAATTTTTGAAAAATTTTCTAGTGCTACGATCCTCACGAAATTTTGCAAGAATTTTCGCGTTGGAATTCTACAAATAATAACCATATTTGAATTGGATCGGATTTGTATTTGTTGAGTTATTGAGGAAATAACCAAATTTGAGATTGATATAACTCCAAAACCATTTGACGAACTTAAATGTTGTATTCAGATGCGTAATCTACCCTGAAAACTGCAAGTCGCTATTTCTTCCCGTTCTCCAGGAATCAAGAGATACATTATATTTTTTCGTAATTTTTAAAAAACGTTCTAATGGTACGGTCCTCACAAAATTTTACACACGTCTTCATGTCGATATTCTACAACTATTTTTTGAGTTATCGAGGAAATGATATTCCAGATGGGTATAACTCCGAAACCGTTGGGCCGATTATGGCCTACAGCGAACTTATCTCTTCCATTCAGATGTGCAACCTATCCTGAAAATTGCAAGTCCCTATCCTTTCGTTCGAGAGTTGTCGAGGCAACGCTCACCCATGCAGCTACTGAACTCACACAAGACTGCTCGGATCTCCAACAATATAGGTCCGATCATGTTCAAACTTGGAACTTGGTAGTAGATTTAGGTTCTGAAGGCTCTCGCAAAATTTCAGCGATATCGGACGGATAGTTTCTGATATATAGAATTTTTTTCAATAATTTTCTATGATTTTTTAAAAATTTTCTAGCTATACGATCGTCACAAAATTTCGCAAGAATTTTCGCGTTGCCATTCTCCAACTAATAACCATGTTTGAATTGAATCGGTTTTGTATTTTTCGAGTTATTGGGGAAATAACAACCAAATTTCAGATAGGTATAATTCCAAAACCGTTTTGCCGATTATGCCTTTAAGCAAACTCAAATGGCGCATTCAGATTCTCAACTTCACCTGAAAATTTCAAGTCGCTATCTCTTTCCGTTCTTAGGTTATCGTGACGTAAATAAGATTTTTTAATAATTTTTTAAAAAGTTTCTAGCGATACGATGTTTTCAAAGTTTCACAAACGTCCTTAGGTTTATATTCTACAACTACTCACCAAGTTTCAATTCGATCGGATCAGTATTGGTTGTAGACAAAATTATTACTCGGATTAACGAACTTATCCGTCCTATTGGGATACGCAACCTACCCTGAAAATTTCAAGTCTCTATCTCATTCCGTTCTCAAGTTATCGTGGCAACGGCCGGCCGGACAGAATCAAATATGACCTCGAATTCTTGAACAGGGAGTCGAACCCAATCGTTTGAGACCATTTTCGGCCAAAAATTGATGACGCGATGTTCCCCAGAACATACGCGCAAAAATGAACAAATTAAAAATAATACATAACCTCTCTAAAGTCCCATCTCACAAATATACTCTCTGTAGTCGCATGGATGTCTAAAAGAAGAATTGCCTCCGCTAGTTTTCAAAGATAATCACTCTTGTTCTTAGAAATCCCTTCAATATTTGAATTCCAAAAGGAAAATGTCGCTCGTACGGCCAGGAGGGTATCTTTCAGAACCAGGTGTGGCCAATCCAAGCGATGATTATCCAGAACTTCATATGTTCGAAGACCGCTACAGGACTCTAATGTGGGGCTATCATCTCCCACAGGTACATGTTTTACTTTCTATTGAATAAAATAATTAAAAAATGGGTTCAAGCCCTGTGGACAGGAGCTTTCTGGCGCTCTAGTTCAAACAGACAAATTATATCTCCGAAAGTATTGGTTTCTCAGAGTTGGGAATTATATCAATGTATTCATATGATAGAACTGCATCCTAAAGGAAATTCAATTCAAATAATAGTTTATTTATCAAGATTAAATGAGCAATCATGAGAATGAGAACTGCACCATGGAAGAAATCAAATTAAATCTGGCCAATTTTGCCCAATAACGAACTTAACCGAGATATTCATCTCCCTAAACTACTCTGAAAATTTCAACTACCTACCTCATTCCGTTCGAGAGTTATATCTATGTCTATGGATGAAAAGCAGTCTCACTACTCTCAGATCTCTTACTTCATGTTCAGTTCCGAAATGTAAGAATTTTCTGAGAAAAACTAATTTCGGAGCAAACAACTGAGATTTTTCTCACTTCGCTCACAATTCTTCGATTGATTAGATAATGTCTCAGGAACATCATTTGACATTATGACAATTCATAGAATAATATCATTCTGTGACAACGTTGAAATACGATTTATTATTGAAATTTTGAAAAATCCGAAAGTATTAGCTTGTTAGAGTTGAAAATGATATGAATGGATTCTTATGATAAAACTTCTTATTAAAAAAAATTTAATTTGGAATTTGTTTCGTAAAAAAAATTTTTTTTTTGTTACTCCGAAACCATCTGTCCGATTTTGCCCAATAACGAACTTAGCCGAGATATTTATCCCCCAAACCTACTCTGAAAATTTCAACTCTCTAGCTCATTTCGTTCGAGAGTTATCGTGTCTACGGCCGGCCGTACCGGCCGGACAGAATGAATTTCGACCACGGATTCTTGATCAGTGAGTCGAACCAAATCGTTTAAGACCATTTTCATCGAAAAATTCGAAAATTACAGACATTTGGTCATATTGATAAGCACTCAGTTCCGAGGAACTAGAGCGCCAAAAATGACTTGGCGATTACTAAATTGTAATAACTTAGTAGAATTTGTATAGATTTTATATTTATTGTTGTTTTCACATTATTTTTCTTTTTCTCTCTTGTGATATTTTTCTGAAGGTGGTTTGAAATGAAGAAATTTATTATTAATAACCTAATCGTTTGAGACCATTTTCGGGAAAAAAATCGAATATTACAGACATTTGCGCGCAAAAACAGTCCGTATTCCGGAAGATATACTCCTGAGTGAGATCGCCTAAAATCATTGTGAGATGACCGGGACATAAATGTTTGTCGTTAGACAGCAATCAATTTAATTGGACGATTCAAAGTCGGAGGTAATTGAATGGCTTCTCTTCACGCTTCCCACAGTTCAAACTGGAATGTATCGACTCGTTTCGTGTGGATAGCGATGGCCGAGTATGTGTAGTGCCACAACGGCGCTTCAATATGCAATTACCACGTCGAACAATGACCGGGAAATGGCATCGGCTACTGTCGCGACGTTCGAACTTAATTATTGATTCAAGATGATATAACAAGGTAACTGTAGGCCGGTACAGAAGAAACCCGCCTCTTGTCTAACATCGCAGCTCGAAAAAAATACAGACTTCGATTTCCGGCTTATTTGCTCGTCTGACTTTCCGCATTTTCAGAATATCCGAGTTCAAATTCTAGATTACCTTAGATCCTGGCTCAATGCTGTTTATTTGAATCTAAAATAGAACGAGCAAATCACAACATGAGTGAACATTCTCGGCAATAGGGCCTCACACGAGACTAGAGTAGGCGAGAGTATAAAATTGGTTCAAGCCCTGTGGACAGGAGCTTTCTGGCGCTCTAGTTCAAACAGACAAATTATATCTCCGAAAGTATTGGTTTCTCAGAGTTGGGAATTATATCAATGGATTTTTATGATAGAACTGCATCATGAAAGAAATTAAATATAAAAAAAGTGTCTTTTAAAAAAAATGATTCAAAAATTATCATTTAAACAAGAGCGCCAAGAAAAGAGCAATCTACAATGCTTCAAAAATTGTCATTAAATTTATTTATCAAGATTAAATGAGCAATGATTCAAACTCGTGGAATGGGTTTGTTGCAACTTACACTCGGTGCATAGTTTTCACAACTCGAAATACCTAAGGAAAGTATCATCGAAATGTCTATAGCAAGGCTGGAGACAATCATAGCAGATTGGTCATTTATTCCTGATATTTGAGTAGGTAGAAGCTTATGAACAAATTATGAAACTACTGTATATAGGAACATGTCTTACTACTTAAGGAAGTAAAATGTAATATTAACCTTAGTGGTCAACGAACAGTAATTTCTTTTGATGATTCCATTATGTTCTTCTTTCCTATTGCCTCCATAAACTACATCATTAAAATGATCCTTTTCTAAATCTTCTGAAACATCATCCCGAATTTATACGTAAATTATTCAATATGCATGCATCCAGTCAATATTATTTTCGGTTTCAAATCAGTCTTGTATATATTCACAAATTTAAGAATCGGATACTTGTTTTCAAACTACGAATTGACATGACTCCAATAGCTAGATAAGATGACATTTATGAACAGTGAATACATAGAACTACGATATATTATTGTAATTTTGAAAAATCATATCTCCGAAAGTATTAGCTTGTTAGAATTGAAAATGGTATCATTGGATTCTTATGATAAAATTTCATCTTAAAAAAATTGAATTAAAAAGTTGTAATGTAAAAAAAATATTTTTTTTTCGTTACTTCGAAACCATCTGGCCGATTTTGCCCAATAACGAACTTCGAGGGATAAATATCTCGGATATTTATCCCTCGGACCTACTCTGAAAATTTCAATTGTCTAGCTCATTCCATTCAAGAGTTATCGTGTTATCGGACGGCCGGATAGAATCCATTTTGGCCATGGATTCTTGATCAGTAAGTCGAACCAAATCGATTAAGACCATTTTCAGCCAAAAATTCGAATATTACAGACATTTGGGCAAATTGATAAGCACTCTGTTCCGAGGAACAAGAGCGCCAAAAATCTCGTCTCGGTCTCGTCTCGCTTAATTCTACAGAAAATACTCGAAAATTTTTTTATTGCATCTAAGTTTGTTACCAAATACATATTTGAGTATTTGACCAGTTTTATTATATGTACTTCCACAGATGTATGCAATAATTGTTCACGTATTCACTACTAGAAGCACAAGAAATAACGATAAATTTTTCCAGATGTACGAATAGAGACGAAATTTTCAAAGCATTGGGACTTAGAGGTAATAAAAGTTGTGCGTTAAGTATTGAATTTATAATGGGATCAGTTTTTATGTTTGTAAATTCTATTTTTTTTTCTTGAAAAATAATCTCAATTATCGCAAGTTCATAACAAACATAAGTATTATAATCATTTAAAAAGTAGTGTATTTCTTGAACGATCGTTATATAATATAGACAAAATACTTTGGTAATTATAGGGAAAACTCTTCATATTCAATTGTTTTCTGTGGGTGTTGAAAAAGGACGTGTCGTATATAAGAAAAGTTTACTGTAGGTATCTGTAGTAAATAAGACGATCTTCCAGGTAGATTATTTTTGAGCTAAAGAAACCCTTTCAATAGTATACACGTTGATTACGCACTAGTTTATAAACACATATACTCAACCGAGAGTAAGGTAACCCATCGATTCAAACCTAAAATATAAAAAAAATGGTTCAAGCCCTGTGGACAGCAGCTTTCTGGCGCTCTTGTTCAAACAGACATATTATATCTCCGAAAGTATTGGTTTCTCAGAGTTGGGAATTATATCAATGTATTCTTATGATAGAACTGCATCATAAAGGAAATTCAATTCAAATACATAATAGTTTATTTATCAAGCATAAATGAGCAATCTGAGAATGAGAACTGCACCATGTAAGAAAGCAAATTAAAATAGCTGAAATGAATTTGACTCTCTTATAGAACAGGATGACATGTATGAGTATGAACACAGATCATATAATAAATCATAGATAGAATAATTATAGCTGACATTCCGAAATAGAACAAAAAGTAAGTTCCACCAATTTTCCCAAAATGCATAGATCTTTGGAAAAATTGTTCCTCCAAGAAAAACTCCCGATGAAAGACGTCAAAATCATATTGATATATACATTATGGAAAACCAAAATTAAATAAATTACTTAACATGGTTACTGTACATATTTATGGAAAATCCTGAAACACGTCAAATTTAAATTTTAAATTGTCATCCTTCATCGTAAAAATGCGAACCCTACCTTCAACCCCTTCGAAAGGCACCTGCCTTTCCCCCCAGTTTTTCAAATAGGAAGTATGGACATCGTTTGAAAGCTCTCGTCATTCTCCATTCAGAAATGTTATTACTTTCATGCTTATTGCAAAACTCAAAATAGAAAAAATAAAATCATGAGTTTACCGAAATTCATTATAATATTCCCTCGAATATTCCCAAATCTTATTACAATGATACTGAACTTATTTGCCTTCAAGATGTGATAAAATGAAAATGATAATTCCTGAGATGTTGAATAATGTTGGAAGACATTTTTATTTGAGGTTAGGATGTTGCCAAGGCGTTCGCGGTGACCACTTTGAACATCTACATTAACATTCATAATTTTTTGCTACATTTTAGTTTTTGATATTGTACCAAATTTCGCTTATAATTTGATTTTATTTCTTTCTAATTTCATTTTTTCAATAAACATGAAAGTTATAACATTTCTGAATAGAGAATGACGCGACCATTCAAACGATGTATCACAAGCCCATATTTCCTATTTGAAAAATGGGGGGTTGTACTTGTCTTTCGAATGGGGTTGAAAGTAAGGTTCGCATTTTCACGAAGAAGAATGACAATTTAAAATTTTAATTTGACGGATTGCGTGATTTTCCATAAATATGTACAGTAACCAAGATAATGAGTTTATTCCATTTTGCTTTTCCACACTGTATAACATTTCCGAGTTGAAAATTTTTCCTCGTCCATTTACGATTATTTTTTTTTTTTCAGGTAATGCTTCCTTGGTCTGCCTGGCAGTAGACATTAATAAGAGGATGGATCGATTGGCTGAAATCTCTAAGGATGCCACGTAACAGAAAATTAGAATAATATTATCCTTGATTGGAGGAATATTCAAATTATGACCTGATAAAAAGGCTTCGCTGTTTTATAAAGGACGCGCTTTTACATGCTGAGGAAAGTAATTAGATTGGCCCTCAGCTCTTCGTGATTTTAATTATCGATGGATGATTTTTCGTAGAGACCGTAAATTTACATTTCGCTTTTATATACATCTAATTCTACGTTACCCCGTTAGACTAATCTTGCAACACTTTTTGGGCGTATGTTCTAGGGGAACATCGTCCTATCATTTCGTCCAAATGTCTGTAATTTTCGAATTTCGAGCTGAAAATTGGCTAATAGACTAATTCGGACTCCCTGATCACGAATCCGGTGTCAGATCTTAGGGTGCCGGCCGGCAGGCCGGCCGGTTGTCCGGCCGTGTGCACGATAACAGGAGCACCGAAGGTCCTATCGACTTCAAACTTTCAGGGTAGGTTTCTGATCAAAATGCGACGGTTAAGTTCGTTAACGGGCAAAATCGGCCGGACGGTTTAGGAGTTATAGACATTTAAAATTTTGAGGTTATTTCCCTGATATTTCAGGAACTAAAGAAGATGTTGAATCGAAACTTTGTAGTCAGTTCGAGGATATAAACGCGCAACTTTTGGCAAAATTCTGTTATGATCGAAATGTTGGTAATTTTTAAAAAAATATTTCTTTTAATTTTTTCGAAAAAAAAATTTTTTTTTCGTGAACTATTCATCAGATTGCAACAAAAACTTGTACTAACGTCAATTGTAGTATTTTGCAACATTGTGCAAAATTTTGGCTCTATAAGATTTCAATTTCTGGAGATATAAGACAAAATGTGTCAAATTTCCTGGGTCTCTCTCAGTATTTTCATCGATTATTCTATGAACTCTTTGAATTCCACCGAAAACAAATTCAAAGACATAAACATAAAGAATCAAGTCATAGTTTAGACGTCGAAAGAAGGACGATGTTGATCGACTTGAAAAGGTACCTATTTCAAGAAATGCAATAATGAAATGCTTAATTTTTTTTATGGTCACAGAAAATCGTCACAAAAATCTATTTACCTCATTTGACGGCTGTTTGTCAAATCAATTAATTCCAATGATTGATGTCAGATTTCCTACATACCAAGTTCAAACACATTTTATTATATGGAAAACTCTTATTATGATCACGTTCTACAGGAATTGATACTAAATAGAAGCTAGATGAAGATTATTGTAATGGAAAATTTGTGTTCCAGAATAATATTAAGGTATTCAACATGATACTGCTTTTTTTCTTTACTGGTCAGTACGGGCCACAAGGAACATGCGCCCAAAAGCTCCTGTCCACAGGGCTTGAACCCATTTTTTGTTTTCATGCACGTTTCAGTTTAGTTCGACTTCCGGTTTCACCGGGATTGATACCAAATTTCGATTTTTAAATGTAATACCCAGTTTTTTTCATTGATAATCAGATTACCCATTGAATTCTACATTGTTTCAATGTGTCATTTAGATATTATTCTCAGAAAATTCGTGCGAAATCTGGAAAAAACTATTAAATTTTCTCAAATAGAGCTTCATTCCAATGTTAATAACTTGTAGATTTTTGCATGAAAATTCCTAATTTTCTAGCTTCTATCAGAAGACATGCCAATACTTCTCCTTCGTTAATCAAAAATTCAATTGAACATACAGGGTGTTTCTTTTTCAACGTTAAAGTCAGTCATGACAAAAACCTCGAAACTCATTTTTCTCATAAGAACCCATTTCTTTTATTGGTCAGCTGGAATCTACTTTAAAAAATTGGTTCAAGCCCTGTGCACAGGAGCTTTCTGGCGCTCTTGTTCAAACAGACAAATGATATCTCCGAAAGTATTGGTTTCTCAGAGTTGAGAATTATATCAATGTATTCTTATGATAGAACTGCATCATAAAGGAAATTCAATTCAAATAATAGTTTATTTATCAAGATTAAATGAGCAATCTGAGAATGAGAACTGCACCATGGAAGAAATCAAATTAAAATAGCTGAAATGAGTTTGACTCTCTCTTATAGAACAGGATGACATGTACGAATGAACACAGATCATATAATAAATCATAGATAGAATAATTATAGCATACTGTGAAAACATAGAAGTACGATTCATTATTGAAATTTCGAAAAATCATATCACCGAAAGTATTAGCTTGTTGGAGTTGAAAATTATATCAATGGATTTTTATGGTGCATAATTACAGACATTTGATATGCACTCTGTTCCGAGGAACAAGAGCGCCAATAAGAGTTACGGGAGAATGTTCCTTGAAAATTAAATTACATTGACCTATATTACCATTTTTCGATATTCCTGAAAGGGGATAAAATAAATCCATTATTGCATACTTTTGACGCTCATTGTATAGACGAACAAAGAGAATCGGTACATTTTAAATAGAAATGAATAAACTGTTGTGTACAATTTGCGACGGTTCTCATGTTTCGAGTTCAAAAAGGAATTTCACACTTTCATTCAAGTCGATTACCGATGTGACATGAAAGGGGGAAAAATATGTGTCGATGCTTCAGGAATCCGGCGTTCACCGTGCAGTCATAGAATGATGTGAAAGGAAACACAGATACCCTTCCCCGTTTCCTCACAATAGCTGCACCCAGCAGCGATTCGCCCATTGTGGAAACAATCGGAAACTTTATGTTATGTTATCGCAGTTTCCACCCCCTTCAGCTATCCGTCGTTACCAGCTATCCTGCCGGCCCGGAAACTTCGAAATTTCGTTTTCAATGGGCACTTTGTCATTGAAACTTGTTTTCTGTAGTCATAACATTCGACAGAAATATAAGTGTTGCTGTTGTTATTCAATCTTGACTTCCTATGATTGAGTGGTGGTTTCATGTTGCACGTTAACATTTACGTAGTACGGACCTGAAGGAAATTACTACATTAACCGACTGCAAGAAAGGAAGGATCTCCTTTTTGCCCCATCACAACGTGCTATCGTTTTGGCCAAAAGTTTTTGGTGAATCCATGGTCAAAATCGATTCTGTCCGGCCGTTAACACGATAACACTCGAACGGAATTAGCTAGACAGTTGAAATTTTCAGAGTAGATTTGGGAGATAAATATCTCGGCTATGTTCGTTATCGGGCAAAATCGGCCTGGTGGTTTTGGAGTAACAAGAAAAACAATTTTTTTTACATTAAAAATTTCATACTTTCGGAGATATGATTTTTCAAATATTTCAATAATTATTCTCAATTTTGTATGATTTCATAGAATACTCTAATTATAATTTCCTGATGTATGTAAATCCAACATCAGATGGTTCATAGACCTACGTTTTGAATTTGATTACGGAAATTCTTGAAAATTGACGCATAGAATAAGTCAAATTGAAAAAGTCGGAAAGCCCTGTGGGTATGAGCTTTCAGCGCCAAAGCTCCTTTGACAAATCATAACTCCGAAAGTATTGGTTTCTCCGAGTCGGGAATGATATCAATGGATTACTATTGAATTTAATTTATTTTATGATGCAGTTTTATCATGAAAATGCATTGATATCATTCCCAACTCTGGGAAACCAATACTTTCGGATATATGATTTGTCAAAGTTTGAACAAGAGTGCCAAAGCTCCTGTCCACAAGGCTTGAACCAATAACAAATGGCGTTATATCTTACTGAATTCAGAATTTTATGATCTATCCATGGCAAGAAAAATGGGCCTGCAATTTAAAAAAAAAATTCTATGACGTCACTGCTTGTACGGGGAAATTGTAGAACAATAAGAATTACGAGAAATTTTTCCTAAAAAAATAAATTAATGCGACCTATCAAACCGGTTTTCCTGAAGGGGAAGAAAATAGATAGAATATTCCATACTTTTGACGCTCACTGTACAATTCAGATGAAGTTGAAATTTGGTTTCGAGATGTAGAATAATGACCTTCAGAACTCCGCAAAATTTCGCTGTCATCCGGACGATAAGAAAGAAAAAAATTGGTTCAAGCCCTGTGGACATGAGCTTTGGCGCTCTTGTTCAAACTTTGACACATCATATCTCCGAAAATATTGGTTACTCAGAGTTGGGAATGATATCAATGGATTCTTATAATAGAACTGAATCATAAAGGAAATTCAATTCAAATAATAATTTATTCATCAAGATTGAATGAGCAATCTAAGAATGAGAACATGTGCCATGGAAGAAATCAAATTAAACTAGCTGAAATGAATTTGACTCTCTCTTATAGAACAGGATGACATGTACGAGTATGAACACAGATCATATAATAATTCATAGATAGAATAATTATAGCATTCTGTGTAAACATAGAAGTACGATTCATTATTGAAATTTCGAAAAATCACATCTCTGAAAGTGTCAGCTTGTTAGAGTTGAAAATGATATCAATGGATTTTTATGGTGAAATTGCATCTTAAAAAAAATTGAATTTGAAATTTGTAAGTTAAATTAAAAAAGTTGAGGGTATTACTGTTTGAACCGGAAGAACAGTAGTAACAAAAATATGACATCAGATGCGTTTTGAGTCATTGTAAAAACCTGTCGTAATTTATCCAAATCCTGTATATTCACATAATGATTTCTTAATATCTAAAATTCTCTAAATATCAATATAATAATTCCGTAATTTCATGTCATCAAAATTATTTATCCATCAAAGTCGGATTGAAGACAATTAAAACCAATAGAAGTGTTAAACATACGAGGTCAAAATTTCCCTTAATCTCCGAATCAATATAATTGCGACTTGGAGGTAAGCTCCATCCGCTTATCGAATCACCTCTTTCCTTAATTCGTCAAGTTATCATTGCATACTTATTTTTCTGCTCCCATGATTAAAAATCAATCAACCATAATTATGTGTAAATAAAAATCATAACATTGATAAGCATATATCAATATTGATTGATGAGTTAGTATTATCTTCAACATTAAATAGGAACTTGGTAATTATAAGCTTAACGCAAATGTGTGCGAAAGTCATTCACACGATCGCAAAACATATTTTAGCTCGCCAATCAAAACTATCTGAAATAATTATTCACGAAATAAAATAAAGACACTTATGCATTCTATTTTCTTCAAAGTTTGTGAATTTTTAGTAAGTGTAGAGTTCGTTATTGGGCAAAATCGGTAACGAAAAAAATATTTTTTTTTTTACATTACAACTTTTGAAGTAAAATTTTTCTAAGATGCAGTTTCATCATAAGATTCCATTGTTATCATTTTCAACTCTAACAAGCTAATACCTTCGGAGATATGATGTTTCAAAGTTTCAATAATACATCGTAAGTTCTATGTATTCACAGAATGTCAACACATAATCTGTCTGTGTTCACTATTCAGTCATCTTTTCTAGCTATTAGAGATTGTCAATTCGTAGTTTGAGAATATTTTCTCTTGGAACGCAAGTATTCGATTCTTGAATTTGTGAATATATACAAGACTGTGTTGAGGTAGTTTATGGAGGCAATAGGAAAGAATAATGGAATCATCAAAAGAAATTACTGTTCGTTGACCATTGAGGTTGATATTATCTTTTACTTCCTTAAGTAGTGAGACATGTTCCTATGTACAGTATTTTCATAATGTTGCTAGCATAAAAATACTGCAATATGGATCTACATTTGTGTATCAAACATTTTTTCTTGAGTTAAGGTTCATAATACAGAAAAGAATGTGTTAGTGGTATGAACTATTAAATTTTAAATTATGAAAAGAAGATAGTATTTTATTAATATATTTTGAACTATTAAAATAATTTGTTCGTAATCCACTACCTACTCAAATATCAGGAATAAATGGACAATCTGCTATGATTGTCTCCAGCCTTACTCTAGACATTTCGATGATACTTTCCTTAGGTATTTCGAGTTGTGAAAACTATGCACCGAGTGTAAGTTGCAACAACCCATACCACGAGGTTGAATCACTGCAGATTGCTCATTTGATCTTTATAAATAAATGTAATGACAATTTTTGAAGCATTGTAGATTGCTCTTTTTGGCGCTCTAGTTCCTCGGAACTGAGTGCTTATAAATTTGCCCAAATGTCTGTAACTTTCGAGGTTTTCGATGAAAATGGTCTTAAACGATTTGGTTCGACTCACTGATCAATAATCCGTGGTCGAAATCCATTCTGTCCGGCCGGTCCGGCCGGCCGGCCGTAGGCACGATAACTCTCGAATGGAATGAGCTAGAGAGTTGAAATTTTCAGAGTAGGTTTGGGGGATAAATATCTCGGCTAAGTTCGTTATTGGGCAAAATCGGACAGATGGTTTCGGAGTAACAAAAAAAAAATTTTTTTTTACAGAACAAATTCCAAATTAATTTTTTTTTAATAAGCAGTTTTATCATAAGAATCCATTCGTATCATTTTTAACTCTAACAAGCTAATACTTTCGGAGATATGATTTTTCAAAATTTCAATGTAAATCGTATTTCTACTTTTTCACAGAATGATGGAATTATTATGTGGGTATTCTATGAATTGTTATAATGTCAACTTATTCTCCTGAGAAATGACGTTGTTTCATTGCAGCAATCGTATAAATATGAGAATGATAATATAATATCATACTTTTTGTTGGTTGATATTTTCATGCCCATGGTCAATCCATATGATGATGGGAATGGTCATGGTAAGTTAATAATATTGAGTTCAGAATATCTCCACTAAAAACAAAACTGGAATATTGGTGTATTGGAGTAGATTTGAGGAAAGATATATATTATCGTTCATCATAGAATTGAGGAATGAATATCTCGGATGAGTTCGTTGTTGGGTAGAATTCGTCTATTGGTTTTGGACTGATAATTTTTGGCACTCTTGTTGAATTTAAATTCTTCTATGATGTTTGAATTCAATTTCTGCTAAGATGAAGTTCTAAATTTCAATAATGAATCGTACTTCTATGTTTTCACTGAATGCTATAATTTATCTATCTAAGCTTTATTATATGATCTGTGTTCATACTCGTACATTTCATCCTGTTCTATAAGAGAGAGTCAAATTCATTTCAGCTATTTTAATTTGGTTTCTTCCATGGTGTAGTTCTCATTCTCAGATTGCTCATTTAATCTAGATAAATAAACTATTATTTGAATTGAATTTCATTTATGATGTAGTTCTATCATAAGAATAAATTGATATAATTCTCAACTCAGAGAAACCAATACCTTCGGAGATATAATTTGTCTGTTTGAACTAGAGCGCCAGAAAGCTACTGTCCACAGGGCTTGAACCCATTTTTTCTTAAAAGATAATTTTTGAAGCATTTTTTTTAAACGACCCTTTTTTTCAATTTAATTCCTTTCATGATGCAGTTTTATCATAGGAATCCATTGTTATAATTCCCAACTCTGAGAAACCAATACTTTCGGAGATATAATTTGCCTGTTTGAACAAGAGCACCAAAAAGCTCCTGTCCACAGGGCTTGAACCAATTTTTGTTGTTAACAATTTGTTACGGTTAATCTTGTAACGAAAGGCAGACCCAAATGCTGATGCGGGAAATGAAGAATGACCGCATAAAGGAGGTATTTTGTTGTATTGCAACCATACGTTCATTATAACCACATACAAGAAACTTTTATATTCCCACAAAGATACAGGCGTATATCCATCTTCACGGTAAGCTTTCAGATCAAATTCGATCTTCTTGGAATGTTTATAGAAGTAAATTGACTCTCAAGTCTTAGGCAACTAACTTTAGTTGAGTGTTCAGTTTTATGAATGATATCGTCACATTGGGACAACCGTTATCGTGGAAGGAAAGGAAATTAATTTTACGTGAATTATTAGTCTTATGAAGTATACATATTTTATTGGCAAATCATCAAAGGAATTGGGAACAATTAATAAATTATGTGATTGCAATGACAGATAATTATAATAAATTATCCAAATTTCCAAAAATATCAAGTGCAACTCATTCGTTCAATACATTTTTTATTAATGTCCTTATACAGTCTGATAAAGCCTAATGGAATCAATTCATTATATTGGTTACTGTACATATTTATGCAAAATCCCGAAACACGGCAAATTTAAATTTTAATTCTTCTTCGTAAAAATGCGAACCCTACCTTCAACCCCCTTCGAAAGACAACTTACCAATTTTTCAAATGGGATGCTTGTGATACATGTTATCACTTTCATGTTTATTGCAAAAATCGAATTAGAAAAAAATAAAATCAAGTAATTAGCGAAATGTTAATGAAGTAGATGTTCAAAGTGTTCACCGCGAACGTCTTGGCGACATTATTCAACATCGATTCGATCTTTTAGGTCATTCAAATCAAGGGTTTTCGTTTTGTACAGTGCTCTTCACATATCCATATAAAAAGAAATCTAATGGAGTTAAGATCAGTGGATCGCGATGGCCATTCATACGATCGTTCCCCGCCTTCCTATCCACCTATTTCGACATATTGCGTCGTGGTTCTGCTGGACATTGCTTTGGTAATGTGGTGGTGCTCCATCCTGTTGGAACCATATTGTATTCCGTGGAACTTGAGGATTCCCTTAATCAAGATATAAATTTATCGAAGTTGGAACGACATCATTTTGAAGTAGTGCTAAATATTTATCGCATCTAATGGAAAAAGGGCCTATGATATTGTGCCGTAAATGTCCTCCCCAAACATTAAACTTTAATTGTGTGTGTTCTTCTCTCATCCAGTGAGGATTTTCGGTAGACCAGTAAAGGCAATTTTGACGACTAGCATGGCTGTTGAGAGAAAAAGTGCACTCATCAGAAAACAAAGCGTCTACTGATTAGATAATATTTTTATGCAATAAGGCCATCATTTGTTCACAAAAATAAGTTTTCCTATCGAAATCGTCTTCCAAGAGCTCCTGGGTAGGTATAATTTTATAGGGATGTATTTTATTTTGTTTTAATATGTTTACATTCGATGTATGGCTGACATTGAATGTTGTGGAGGCATCTCTACTCGATTTTTCTCGATTTTCTTCGGAGTTAAGCATCACATCTAACTTCACATCCTCACACAGTGTATTAGCAGCTGCTTTTTTAATCTGCCTTACATGTCCAAACTCTTGAAACTGCTTCTCTATCTCACTTATTGTCCCTTGGGTTATAGGCGGCAAATTCGGAAATTTCTCATGAAACAAGCGATTTAATTTTTTTGTGTTCGGGCGTTATCTCCATAACCAACCATTTGTAAAACTTATTTTGTGCATTTCCGATAGTTGAACCATTATTCAAACTTGAAGTTAATATATTTATTTGATTGGGAGCTTTAGATGTGTTAGCTGAGGTGTGTGTAATGGAGTACCATACAATTCGACGTATGATACAAAAACCTCAGCAAAAAACCCTGTCTGCCCGTGAGTGTTGTGAATTGTAAAAATTGAATTTGTTTGAAAAGGTAGATAAAATATGAAATATTGATGGGCCTTTCTTCAATATGAATACCTTGGTCAAAACACGAGGAGGTTTCTCAAAGGTACCTGATTCTCAACCAACAAAATGAATAGACAAGAGGAGAAACACGAACAAATTAAAAATAATACATAACCTTTCAAAAGTCCCCTCTCACAAATTACTCCTTTCGAAGAAGAATCGCCTCCGCTAGTTTTCTCAGATATTCACTCTTGTTCTTAGAAATCCCTTCAATATTTGAATTCAAAAAGGAAAATGTGGCTCCTCGTAAAGCCAGGAGGGTCTTTTTCAAAACCAGGTCTGGCCAATCCAGACAGAACTTCAGATGTTCGAAGACCGCTACAGGGCCCTTATGTGGAGCTATCATCTCCCATAGACACATGCTTTACTTTCTATTCTATAAAATAGTAGTTTAAATGGGACAATTAAACTAAAACTTACCAACACAAATCAATTTGCGAAGGCGTTCTAAAGAAACTAACATTGCCCCAGAGAGTGGTTTACTTAGTTTTCATGCTACCATCTGGAAAACACAATGTTATGTTTTTTTTTTCATTTCCTGTACATCACATCTTGAATGCAAACAAGTTAAGTGTTATTGTAATAAGATTTGACAATATTCAAGGGAATATCATAAGTAATTTCGGTCATCACATTATTTTATTTTCTTCTATTTTGAATTTTGCTATTAACATGAAATTGATAACATTTCTGAATAGAGAATGATTGGGGGCTGTACCTGTCTTTCTAAGCGGGTTGAATGTAGGGTTCGCATGTTAACCAAGAAGAATGACAATTTAAAATTTGAATTTGACGTGTTTCGGGATTATCCAAAATTATGTAGGTACAGTAACCAAGAAAATGCACTCATTCCATTGGGTTTTTCCACACTGATTAAATTTTAATTTTCTGCATTCCTCCATATAAACTTCCACAATCCTCCGTGCGTACGATTGATCTTCAAAGGGTGCACAAAGTATTCTGATCTCGTATTAATAGAGGGTTTTCCAATAAGAGGTGTTATTTTGAATACCCCGCTATTTCGGTAGATGTCACTTTTGGAGCTGTCATTTTTTGACATTTGACAAAGTAGAAACAACGCCATTAATAAAAATGGAACGATACACGCTTCAAGAACGCATTGAAATTATTAAAATTCACTATAAAAATGGTGAAAATTTGGCAGAGACGGTTCGTAAAACTCGAACATGTTTGGGTCGTCGTGAAGCACCTTGTCGGACCGCAATAAAGAAATTGGTGGAAAAATTCGAGCTGTTGGGACAAGTTAGTTATGTGAAGAATAAAACCCGTGCACGTCGCTCAAGAACAGCCGAGAATATTGCTGCTGTAGCATAATTACATATAGTTGCATAAAGATTTGGGTCTTAAGGCTTATAAGGTTCAGTTAACACCTGAACTCAAGCCGGCCGATCATCAACAACGTCGTGTTTTTGCTGATTGGGTCGTTGAAATGCATGAAAATGATCCGGAATTCCATCGAAAAATCATCTTGAGTGATGAGGCCCATTTCCACCTCGGTGGCTTCTTCAACAAGCAAAATTGTCGCATCTGGGGATCGGAAAACCCTAGAGTTATTGTTGAAAAGCCTCTCTATCCTCAACGTGTGACTGTTTGGTGCGGTTTATGGTCCTGCGGAGTCATTGGACCTTACTTTTTCGAAAATGAGGCTGGAGCAACAGTTACGGTGAATGGATTGCGCTATCGAGAGATGATTAATGATTTTTTATGGCCGGAATTGGATGGTATTGATCTGGACAACGTTTACTTTCAACAAGACGGCGCTACGTGCCACACAAGCAACGAAACCATTGATCTTTTGCGGGAAAAGTTTCCGCACCGTGTTATCTCTCGAAGAGGTGATCACAATTGTCCACCGAGATGTTGTGATTTAACACCTTGCGACTTCTTCCTTTGGGGCCACGTGAAAGAGAAGGTCTACGCCAATAGCCCAGTGTCGATTCAAGACCTCAAAGATGGAATTCGTGAGGCTATCGAGGACATAGGGCAGCCACTTTGCGATTTGGTTATGGAAAATTTCATTAAAAGGATATGGTCCTGTAAGCGTGGTCGTGGTGGTCATTTGCCTGATGTTATTTTCCACTATTAACGGCATAGCTTCTTCTTTATAATGAAATAATAATCCGATCATTTATATTGAAAAATGGCATTTTTCTTTGAATATCAAAATAACACCTCTTATTGGAAAACCCTTTATATAGATAATTGGAACTTATTCAAAGGCAAGTACGTCCCTGTATCTCCTGGAAGGAAAATATGGTTGCTGGGATGCTGCAGAGAACGCGCAGACAATTTTATTGATCAGTATTCTGACCCGCGCTGGCTGCCATTTCTACCTTCCCAGCAGTCTAACAATCAGCCTGTTACCTTGCCAAACGTATTGCGGAAACCCAGACACATTCACTCTGTCCAATAAAAATATTAAAAATTTTTCTTCTCGCAAGTGAGTAAAACGAAGATTTCTAATATAATTGTAATTATATTCGCACACAATTTTGTCCGATCGATTCTCTAATTTTAACCCCACTTTTGGTTTCGCTCGTCATTTTGCATGAAATGCAGATCCATTTCGTATTTGTGTATTTCAGACGCTTGTGTGGCGTTTTTTAAATGCACCTGAATATTTTTCGTTATATTTTGCTGTCACAGTGCGTAATTACAGCTATACTGTTGACAGTAGGTCACTGTGTTAATTCATGCTTCTAGAATGTCAATACCCATGCTATTGTGCAGTCTATAAGGAATGTCGTTAGTCTGGAATCTTAATGTGGCACATATGAGATAATAAAATACTGATTATATACCAATTATGACTCTAAAGGGGAAATCGTTTATTTCTTCCCTACTTACAAGAATGAACGTCTTACAATATAGTTCCATTTATACAGAGTGAGTACAAAATAACACACAAAACTCCTATTTTCGGTGTCTACTATTTTGTAGATAAATGCTCGAACAGGTTAGTTTTTATTTTAAATTACGCAACTTTTCATGTATAATTGAAGTATTTGTCATGCACTTTCTAAGAGGGGTGGAGGGTAGTTTAGTTTTTTTAAATGGCAACTATAACTTTTTGTGCCAGTAATGGATAGACCCTTTTTTGCTGAGGATGATTCGGCAACCCTTTTTTATTATAGGAATGAAAGGGTTGAACTTATTGAAATCAAATTTTTCATTTTTTATGTATTTTGAGGACAATGACATATATTATTGATGTTTTAGAAGTGTTATCGAAAAACCCTTCAAGTCATCCTCCGCAACAAAAGGTCTATCCATTTCTGACACTAAAAGTTGACATTGAAAAACTACCCTGCATCCCACATGGAGGGTCCATGACAAACTTATCAAATATATTTGAAAAGTTACGTAATTTAAAATAAAAATTGACCTGTTAGATCATTTTCCTCCTATAAAATAGTAAATACCGAAGATATAAATTTTGTGCTTCACTTTTTTCTCACTCTGTTATAATTAATTGCACTCAAAACTCAATGAAGATAAATCGAGACGAATTTTCCTGAAGATATGTACCGTGAGATCCATAAGTATGAATTAATTGTCTACGTTATTTACAATCTATGAGTGAAACTTCTATTCGTAATTCTAAAATTCAAAATTTTATATGGAACAAGGTAAGTATGTTCATTTGAAAGGGAATTGATTCTCTATCTAGCATGAGGTTCTTTGAATTCCTCAAAAAAAAAATTATGCGAACAAAATAATGTGAAACATTTCATACCTATCTTTTGGACAACAATAGAGGCGTTGCTGAAATTCGTCTAAAGCATTTTCTATTGTTTCCGGTGTGATTTGTTTGATTTCTTGTCTTATTTTTTACCATCACGGTATTGAGTCTGTAGTAATAGACTTTAGATTTAACTCCATTAATAATGGTCAAGCGGGGTCAAACCAGGAGAACAAGAAGGCCACGTATTTTCGTTGGGTATACTAATAACCGTATCAGGAAAAACTTGATTGAGACAGGTTCTTACTACCAATGCAAAATGTCTTGTAGCTCTGTAATGCGAATACTAAATATTTCTATCAATTTCATTAGGAATGTAATATCTGTGAAATATGTTCGGATAATTTCAGAATTTGCAATTGAATCCCAAATATTCATCTTATCAGGATATTGGGTATTTCCAGAAGGAATCTTTTCATTTATAAATAACGGATCATCTTGACATCTGTTTGCTATGCTCTCTTATCGGCAAATTAGGGTCATCCTCGTTAAGTTCTTGAACTTTATATGGGTGGTATTTTTCTGATATTAGAAGACACAATTCCTTGTCATCTGATAACATGAGTTTCCTTATCGAATTTAGAAAGATCTGTGAAATTTCCAAATTCACTTTATTTCCTTTTCTACTAACCTTACGCTGAGAAATGCTACAGTTAGGATACCTACTATTGAATATTCCGCATACCTGTTTCTGCGACCTTATTTTATCAGGACAACCCAATTATATCAAAATTTCAATTTCTGGGAAACCGAAAGATTCATTGTTGATATAATTAATATTATGATGAGTTTGCTAAGAGGTAGTAAATAAAATAATTTTAATTTTAATTTATTCTGATATGTTATCTACTACTTTTTTGTGTTGAAGAGATGTTTTGCAACCCACTCATCAGAAAAAATTTCATTCAATATGAAATAATTGTTTTGACTAAATTGAAAACAACTGAACTTCATGGTTATTAGAGATCTGATAAAAAAATACCAAATTTTTGGATGATTTCCAACAGGCTGTAACTCTGAGGGAAATTATCACACATATAACAAATTATCACGTACCTAATCCACCGAAAAAAAATCCAAATTTGTTCTTGTCTTGAAGAAGGTCTATGGGCTTCAAATATTTTTTTCGAAATGCCACCATGAAGTTTTTTCTTGTAAATTTAATTTCCTTCAATTTGACGCAACTAAAAAGCATGTACGATGATTTGCTGCGGAGTTATCGTCAATCAAAGCGAAAGAGTCCTTTTGGAAATCGAAGAAAGATTTTCAATACTGAAAATCATTAGTGAATATTAGTAGCTTTTGATGAGAATATTTTTTCAATGCGATTATTTTGACTGAAAAAAATTAAAATTCGCATAATTAAGAATATTCGGATAACTTGGTATAGGTAACTTTGGATACAATAAATGAACGAAGGATTTCGTCGGTAATTTTTCAAACCTTAAAGTTTTCCCGAAAAATCCTGGAAATTTAAAACCGCTGCGATTGTACACACATTTATTTATTCTATTTCTCTACTAATCATATCATATTTGAGATTAATTATCCTAAATTTATTATGTTCGTCCAATTAAAACAATTCGGAGTTGTTTGCAGATTATGAAGAATACTTCGAACGAAAAACTGAAAATTGTATCAAAATTTCAGAATCAAATGATTCAATCACAATCTATATATTGTGGAATATCTCTCAATAATTCCCAGTCTTAAATGTATAAAGAAAATACCTCTTGAATGATACTTGCTGTTTCCACTGCATTAGAAATACTTCGGAAATTCAATATCTCTCGTTTCAATAAGTGTTTATCAACTGATAGTGAAGTAAATATTATGAAACCATCATATGACAACAGACTATGAACCCATTTTATCTAAAAAATCGATGTGAACATAATCCAACCGTGTTTCTCCACAATTTTCTGCTGATTTCAAACTTCTGGGAAAATTCTATAACCTGTAGTAGTATCTCCAGTACTTATTTGCTTGATTTATCTTGAATAACACGTTATTTGAAGAGTACACTCACAAAACAGCATTGGAATATTACGATTAAACTACTGAACAGCTGAATAAAAAGACAAGAAGTAAAAGATAGTTCGTGGCAAGTACTGAAGTGGATTCAAACAAATTTTTTTTTATGTTTGACCGCCCGGAGAAAGGGAAACCTAAATCACCTAGTTGGTGTCCGAACGGAAAATTATGTCCTATTTACTCATGATATGTTGAAGATTATACTCCGAAGGAAAGACGGAGCCTTGGGGCACTCCCCGGAACTGATACCATACACCTCTATACGACAGCTCCTGTTAGCAAGAAGGATTTTCTGTGAACCGAATTAGAACTAGAACCTAGTCAATTAATTATTATTAATTAACAATTATTGTTAAAATAAAATTTGTAAACTTCGAAATGCCCAATGCATTTTCTTGCGTGTTAACTCTTTTAACATGTAGCAATTACTGGCTAATAAAAAATGAATAATACCCAGCTCTTGTTCTTCGGGACAGAGTGCTTATTTCTACAGCGATTGGTAAATATTAGCATAACTAGATGGCACATTTTCCCACAAATCAATGTCCCATAAAAAAATTGGTAGTTACTCTAGTACTAGAAAAAATATGTAAAATACACAAATGTTTTGCATTGAAAAGAAAATAAGAGATACGAGTATCCAAGGTGTAGGCAGACTCACATCACAATATTTATAGTTATGATGCTTCTGAGCCTTCAGAAAATGTTTACAGGAGAGAACAATTTGTTCACAAAATAATTGAATGTCCTATCTTTTCCGAAATTTCGGGAGACAGGTATGAATGTCCGAAGACCAGGACAGGGTAGACCACGGGTAACAACTGCCATTCAAGAACGTTACTTGAGAGTTTCTTCGTTGAGACAACGGTTTGCAACCGCTCGTCTCCTTCAAAATCAGCTTGAGCAAACTCATGGGGTGCAAATTAGCACTCAGACAATAAGAAATCGCCTCAGAGAATATGATTTAAGGCCTCGTGTCGAGGCAAGAGGCCCAGCTCTTACCCCAGCCCATCGAAGGGCGCGTTTGGATTTTGCGAGAGAGCATATCCATTGGGAAGAGGCTGATTGGGAAAGAGTTCTCTTCACAGATGAGTCTAGATTCTGCCTCTACCATTGTGATCGACGTTCCCTTGTATACAGACGTCCACATGAAAGATATGCTCAGTGCAATTTCCTGAATACTACTGGTTTCGGGGGAGGATCGATTATGGTATGGGGTGGAATATCTTTGACTGCTCGACCAGACCTAGTGGTCGTTGATAATGGAGCTATGAATGCTGATTGGTACATAAGGAACATTCTTGAAGAGCATGTAGTGCCATTTGCCCCATACATTGGTGAAAATTTCATTTTTATGGACGATAATGCCAGACCCCATCGTGCGCGCATCGTTCAGGAGTACCTTGAAGAGGTTGAAGTCTCTCGAATGGAATGGCCAGCAAGAAGTCCAGATCTCAATCCGATTGAGCAGGTTTGGGACAACCTCAATAGAAGGCTGAGAAGTTCAGAAAATCATCCAGCTACTCTTAATGACTTAGGAATCCAACCCAGAGAAATCTGGGAAGGATTAGATCAGAACATTTTGAGATCACTCATTTTGAGTATGAACCGTCGTTGCCGAGCTGTAATTAACGCAAGGGGTGGAAATACCAAGTATTAAATCACTTATCAGCATTCCAGTATTTTGAAAATTGTTTATTTCTCTTCTTTCGCGTAAGATTCGGTGAAATCCTGAATTTTTCTTCCATTTAATGTGTCTGGTTTCGTTCAAAACCTTCCCGAGAGAACATGAAAAATAAGTTATAAAGTCAATGTAGAGTTAACTTTCATTAAAATTGAGATTCTCATAATGTGTGTAAATTTTTTTGCGCAGTGTACATTATACACACGTATGACAATACACATGTATAAACAGACTCGTGTAATATTTTAACGATATCGGACGGATAGTTTCTGAGATACAAATTTAAAAAAAAAATATTTTCTAGTCATGCGATCCTCACAAAGTTTGGTCGGTCGGTTTTTCTACTAACTAACTTGTTATAATTCGATCAGATCAGTATTTTTCGAGTTATTGGGGAAAAGACAATTTCAGATGGCTGTTATTGGCCAGGCATAATCATGTTTGACCTCGGATTCTTCATCAGTGAGTCGAAACTAATCGTTTGAGACCATTTATGCCAATATTCACCCAGTAAAAAAAATCATCTTGGCATTGATCATTTTCATTACCGAGAAATTGCTACATGTTTGGGGTCTTGATTAAATCATTTTTTTTGCAGGACAAAAAATGTTTCAAATCATTCATAAAATAATCTCAACATTTACTCAAAAAATGAAGTGGTATTAATCAAGTTTTCATAATCACTAAATATACGTGTTTCACACCTACACTGCCTGTTAGCTACCTGTTTCGAGAATTTTCGCAAAGGAAAAAGTTTGGCGTCTCGGTAAAATGAAACCGCTTACGAAAAATTAGCCGGGTATTTATCTTTTGCAAAAATGGCCCACGGCTCCCGGAATATAAGTCAAGCAACGAAATTTTGGGATGTTGCCTTGGGTCGCGTAACTTGTTTGAGGCCAAGGGATTCATGGCATCACTTTCTAAATAAAAATATTCAGAAAATATAGCTCCATATAAGTATTCACTGTCGGTTTTCGCTGTCGCCTCCTCGTCTGTACGAGAACCGTCGGTCTATCTTCCCACATAAATAAACCATCTTGTTATGGAGCATTTTACAATCAGAAATGGATATTGATGTCTTAGCAGTTATAAGTATTTGAAAGCAGAAGATGTTTCAATGGTATCACGAATATTGATCTTCGACAGCAGTTATCTTGGAATTTTCCAATTAGCATGACAGGTTAGAGGTGTGGCACAACCTAAGGAAATTAAGAACGATGGTATTCGGCTTCCGGGGTGGTTTTAAAGAAAGTCGATACCCTCAATACAGAGGGGGATAAAAAGTATAGTTTTCAAATTCCTCACTCACAAAGACGTAAGGAACAGGGAGTTATCATTTGAATAATAAAGGATATTCGTAGAATTTTAAATAATTGTATAAGAAGTTTAAATACAATGTGCGGATAAAGTAAGGAACAAAATTCAAAATTTCACACACATGAAAATCTTTAGAATTATTTTGTTGATAGTTATTGTGACAATTCTTGAATTTCACAAGAAGTATCAACAAAGAATTCTAAAGATTTTCATTAAGCGTCTGACGAAGGAGTCTGATATAGACTCCGAAACGTTACGATATAGTTGTTTCTTCGTTCTATCACTGTAGCTCATCACCAAGAACAATTTTCTCTGAATTTCTGGTTTGGATATGTTGTGAATCAGTTAATTGGTCCAAAATTTCTACCAGCCAGATTGACTGGAAATACATACGTTCAATTTCTTAAAGAAGTACTTCGTGTACTTCTGCAAAACATCCCTTTGCGTTTCCGAAGGACCTTGTGGTTTATGCATGATGGCGCCCCCGCACATTTCAGTATTGGAGCACGATGGATAAGGCGTGGAGGACCTCGGTTTTGACTTGCTCGATCCCAGATTTAATTCCTCTGGATTTTACTTTTTGGAACCATTTAAAAACATTGTTCTACAAGACGCATGTCCAAGAAATGGAAGACGTAAGAAGCCGCATCCTTCTTTCATGAAGGGTTATCCAAAATACTTTTTTGATTTTTTGACCGGGTAACCCAATCTATGCACCGACGTCTAGACACTTGTGTAACGGCCCAAAGTGGTCACTTTGTGCATTTATTATGATCACAAATAGCAAGAAAGAAATATTATTTATCGAAAGTAATCAACAAATTTGTTGGTTACAATCGATGATTATTTCTTTCTTGCTATTTGTGATTGCCATTTGGCCTTTCGGCGTGTACCTTCTACTTTATTAATATGATATTTAATTTGTGAGAAGTTTAAAATTCTTTGTTTTGTTACATTTATTTAATATTTGTACCAGTTCTCAATAAAAATGTCAACTTGACATCCGCTTAATGGATAAATTTAAGGTCGAAAATAATTTCAGCCTCTACGACTCAGGCGTGTTATCTGTTGTTAAATTATTTTTTTCTCAAAAACCATGGACCTTAGCAAGAAATAACATGGGACCTTATTTGTTAAGAATGAAACAAGCTATCCAAACTTAATTTTTTTATTGTAAAATATGAATATGAAAAAAAGTTTGCAAAATCTTCTGAAATGTTACTGGACAATCCTTAATTGGTGCTGCATCAACTCATCATGAGTCATCGAGGAAGCTTCGAATACTTTATGTGATATTTTTTATTTTACCTTTGAAATCCTACAAAAAAACAATTTATATGTTCATCCAACCCTATTGTGCATTCCAGAAAACTTCATGTGGCGCCAAGTGTATGATGACATTTCTTCGTTCGAAATCTAAAGAGATGATAAGATGTATGTTGAGATGTAACGTGAGAGAATTCTTCTTTCTCCGAGGCCGTTCATCGCCAAGGTGAACATAGAATTTAGGCCACATAAAAACCTGTTCGAAGACTGAATCGAATCTTTTTTTATCCTCAATGACTTCTTGATTTTCTCAGAAGTAATTTATGTTTCATCCATTTCTATTGTTCCGGTTTATTATAAGTATGGAAATTTAACATCGCTTCAAACTACGATTCAAAAGAAGTTTTGATAGTATACATCGTATTCATTTTGAGTGCGTACTTATTATCATGTATTTATTTATTTATTGGGGAAAGGAATACACATAGTATTCACAGAATATAAAAAGAAGCAGTATCAATTAATACGTCCCCCGTCGTCACTGTAGGAGTAGATCATTGCAAATCTATGCTAAAGGTGGCAATACTGATTATTAAAATTATTTAAATAGCATTATTTCTTGTAACCTTGTCATTTTCACAAAAACTACTTTTATAGTAATATATACTTGTTATTTGTTCTCTTCTTAAGAAGATTGTTGAAATTTTTATTTTATTTTTGTGATGAAGTTGGTTTGGAAAACTGCTCTTTACTCTTCAATAACTTTTTTCCAAATTGAATTATATTTCTCGAAATGACTGGGTGATTCCATGCAAATTTGGTCCTCAAAGGAGAGTTATTATACAGGGTATCCCAAGGTCTATAGAAGAAAGAATAGAAATTCACAAATTATACTATCGGAATGACGAAGATGCTAGATTAACTGCAAGGTATTTTAATAACAATCATCCAGAAAGGAATATAAGTCACAAATATGTTAAGCATTTGATGAATAAAGTCATAAGTCTTAGGTTCTTGAGTTTGGGCGGTTCAACTGTCTGTTCAACATCACCTTTTGAAGGTATGTTCAATTATTACATTATTTCGTAAATAATGAACCGATTTTGAAAATTTTAAATGGGTTGTGTACAGAACATAAATAACTTCCAAACTAACCAACACTCGACATATCTTCCCTATTCAAAAAATGTTGGGGATTGTTTCGGAGTAACGAAAAAAAAAGGGGCACTCTGTGGGACATGATATATTTCTATAGGGAAGAAACTAACTTGAGTTCGTAATTTGTTCGTGTCACACGTAGATACTATACGTATTTCATGGTTTTCATTCATCATGAAGCTCAAACGTTAGTACGTAAATGCTAGTGACATTCGTGGTTAAGTTTTACAAGCATTATTAAAGATTTCCTTCACGTCTTATTGCGGAAGTCTATAAATTGATTCCTGAACCTAACTATTATTGCCTGGTGTCGTTCAGTTCATTGTATTACGCTATCAACTCACCTTTGGAACAATTCAATATACAATGCATAAACAGGAATAACATAATCAAAAAATTAGTTCAAGCCCTGTGGACAGGAGCTTTTTGGCGCTCTTGATCAAACAGACAAGTCCATACCACTAACACATTCTTTTCTGTATTATGAACCTTAACTCAAGAAAAAATGATTGATACACAAATGTAGATCCATATTTCAGTATTTTTTTGCTAGCAACATGATGAAAATACTGTATATAGGAACATGTCTTACTACTTAGGGAAGTAAAAGGTAATATTAACCTCAGTGGTCAACGAACAGTAATTTCTTTTGATGATTCCATTATGTTCTTCTTTCCTATTGCCTCCATAAACTACATCAAAACAGTTGTATATATTCACAAAGTCAAGACTACTTTCCAAGAGGAAATAACAACTATGAATTGACAATCTCTAATAGCTAGAAAAGATTACATTTATGAATAGTGATCACAGACAGATTCTGTGTTCACAATCTGTGAATACATAGAACTTACGATGTATTATTACAACTTTGAAACATCATATCTCCGAAAGTAGAGCGCCAAAAAAGCGGTTCTCTGCCATATTCCAAATCTTGTTATCCTCTTTGCAAGTACTATTATGAGCATGCTGAGACAGCAATGCACGCATGTTTCATTGTCTATGCAGGCCTCATACGAAGTCGATCGAGCTGAAATTCGGTTCACGATTCTAAACTATCATTGAGTTATGTTGTTCCCAGGAAAATCTTTTTTCGTTAAAATAAATAAGGTATCAGCCTTTGAATTTTTACTTTTTTTGCCTCTCCAATGCATTTCAAGTCGCCTTTATCCGAAAGTCCCTATATATACCTTAGTTCAGTAGTTTTTGACCCAATTTAAGTTTTCCTCATGTAGGGCAGCCATGTCAAACATGCGAATCAACAACAGCAAACGAAGTTAATGTTGGTACTTTTTTGTAATGTCCTTTTAATTCAATTTTAATAAATATATGCTTGTTCATAATACTTACTTCTTTTCGTTGAGATTTTCTGTATTCAAGTACATCATCAAGGACGTCATATGAACGTACATCAAGGACGTACATCAAGGACGTCCTAGGACGTTCATCAAGGATGTCCTATGGACGTGCATTATCGACAGGGGTGTCTATTGGTTGTAAAATTGACAGGGTTAGATGGCAGATCAAATTCACAGAAATTATGTAATCAATATAAACTCAGTGAACATATATGAATACAAAACAATTATAATACATATCCACACAATTTCATCGGTAATAGACCCCTAACATCCCAACTTTGTTAGGAGAGAAATTTTCGGAAAAAATTTCAGATTCGTTCGACTTCCGATCGGAAATGATACCAACTTTCGTTTTTTAATGTTATTACATTACCTACTAGGTATTCCTAGTTTTTTCATTGATAATCAGATTATCCATTGAATTCTACACTATTGTAATGTGACGTGCATCAAGGACGTCCTATGGACGTACATCAAGGACGTCCTGTGGACGTACATCAAGGACGTCCTATGGACGTCTTCTACAACTATTAGTCAAGTACTATAATGAGCTTGCTGAGGGAGCAATGCACGCATGTTCCATTGTCTCTGCAGGCCTCATACGAAGTCGATCGAGCTGAAAATTCGGTTCACGAACCCAGGACGGGGAACAACCCAGGAAAATCTTTTTTCGTTAAGATAAATAAAGTATAAAGACTGGCCGACTGGAAACTGTACCAATTTATATCTCGAAATACGGAAATCGATCGTTCCAGAAATTTTGTGTAGGGAGAATCGTTATTAAGGCGTGGTCCCCTAAAATATTGAGAATGTGGTATCACTTTCGATTATACCAGAAACACTTGACTACTTTTAATTTCAAATGGAACAGCCTTTGAATTTTTACATTTTTTGCGTCTACAATGAATTTCAAGTCGCCTTTATCCGAAAGACCCTATATATACACCTTAGTTCAGTAGTTTTCGAGTCAATATGAGTTTTCCTCATGTAGGGCAGCCATGTCAAACATGCGAATCAACAACAGCAAACGAAGTTAATGTTGGTACTTTTTTGTAATGTCCTTTTATTTCAATTTTAATAAATATATACTTGTTCATAATATTTACTTCTTTTCGTTGAGATTTTCTGTATTCAAGTACATCATCAAGGACGTCCATAGGACCTCCTTGGACGTCCATAGGACGTCCTTGATGGACGTAATATGACGTCCTATGGACGTCTTCTTTAAGATTAGGTTAAGCGGCCCCCCAGTCCAAGGTGTTCAGGCTTTTGGCCCACGAGTCCTTCGAATCAGCCAAAGGAAATCAACTTCACGAATGAAAATGTCTGTTCTAAAATCTTCATAAAAATTAAAATTTTAAAGTCCAGACCCTAATATGGAAACTACAATTTTTTTTCATTCTTTTTGGATAGAGGGTTAAAAATAAAGTAGCTTATTTCAGGCTTTCATACATCTACATATATAGTTTTCTACAAGATGAAAGAATTTTTGGCCTGATCTGAAAACTAGACACTCGGAGCCTCAATTTGTTTTTTGAAGTGAAACTTCTAATGCGATTACCAACAATTGCGTTAAACGTTTAACGTTACCATGGAGGGGGTATGAAAGCACTGTTGCGTTAAACGTTCAACACTCCGGGGGAGGGGGAATAGAAAGAGACAGAGCGAGAGTGAATGCGTGGCACTCGAACGCAAGCTCGTAGTTTTCTACCCCTTCCTATTTTCATTTCCACATTACGAAGTTTCACTTCTTCCGATCGGAGGAACTCCACGCACTATCTTTTTTTTGCTGTATTATCATTTCACTCTGAGTTACAGCCTGTTGAAAATGAAAATAAATTTAAGGTATACCGCTTCTTCATTCTTGGAGTGGGTTATTCAAGTGATAATATTTAAAGTAATTTTTTGTTGGCGGTAGGTCGTATTTGGTTTGTACAGTTCTGTCCTGGACAATCCTTCAAGCCATTAAATAATGAATATACCATTTAATAATGAATATTCTGGTGTTTTTTCTCAATAAATTGAATTGAATTGAATATACCTCCGACAGTATGCTTTAATGATTATTTAATAATTTCGATGTTAAGCGTTAAATAATAATAAGAATAATGAACTAGAAATGTTATATAACACGGTAGAATAAACTAAATGACATATTTATATGATCTTTTCAGATGAGCAATGTTGATTCTTACTACTATGAGCTGATTAACACTTTATAGTGTGAACTTCAGCAGACAAAGGTAATTTTATGGGTTCATTTACTTGAAACTGCACCCATGCGCCACATCTCGAAGTGATTCTGTCATTTCGTTTCGCCACCATTGAATTCGAATTACAATATTATTGCGACGTAAAACGTATGAAGATGGCGATGAGTAATTCATTCAATTCAATAGTGATTGCCTAGCGACCACCTGGAATTATATTATTTCCATTGTCATTTCGTTCTTTAATCCAAGTGGCTTCAATAACGAAAATCGAATAATGGGTTCTGAAGTCCAGATAATCCTATGTAATCATCGTTATTCAGCCCATTTTATTTCCTCAAATGTATAAAAACGTGGATTTTTAATCTACGAAGTACGAACTCTAGTGAATGTCTGCATTGTGTCTAATATCAGTATATCTCATTAATCGGTTTTGTCCTATTTAATAAACACCCAAGATCATTTTGAGTCTTGAAAACGGTTCTTATATTGAACTTCCGATTCTCCTGATTTTTTCCTAGAGGCCGCGAACGTAAGGGATCACATTCAATAGACTGAGTTGTTCTTATTGGCTATATTGTTTTACTTGATTAATTGTTATTTGATTAGAAGTTATATTCTCTAAATTCATGATATATATTTATGAATTGTCTCGGATATCCATTATCTCCAAGAATGTGTTTGATGAAATCGATTTCATTATTTCGATTTCCAAGGGTAGAACAAATTAGATTAGCTCTATCGTAAAGTGTTTTAACAACACCTCTTTTCACACTAAGTTGATGATTTGAATAGAAATTCAAATATCTATCTGTATGTGTCTGCTTTCTGAAGGCACTTGTTTCAAAATGGTTCGGAATTGGATACTTAATTATCGAAACTAGGAAAGAAAGCTGGTTACTTTTTTGAATTTATAAAAATCGAAAAACTTGTCTAACTCTTCTCTACCATGTTGCCAAATTACAAATATATCATCAACATATCGCATCCAATCATTTTATTTCAACAAAAATGTATCCACAATTTTTCATTTCATATTACTCATGACAGGTGACAAAGGAGAACCCAGTGCCATTCCAACATTTTGTCGATAAAAAATATCTCCTAGGTGGTATTCAAACATACATCAAGCATTTCCATAATATCATTAGTATTAAAGAAATTTTGTTTCTCCATTTCTGTATCGTAATGAGTCCATTCCAGCACTAAAAACAGTGCTGGAATGAACTCATTCCCGCATTGTTTCTAGTTATATTTTTCGTTTTGTGGTAGTCAGTACTGTCATTCGATCCTATCAAATTTCAACACACGTCAATTTTCAATATTATATAATATGGATAATGGATATAGTGAAAGAATTGTTCAGAGGAAAAGTTTTATTTTCATTAAAAAATAAGTTACTAGAGATTTCCTTCTTGATAAATTTGATTCATTCTTGCTTTTAGGAAACTGTTTCAAATCTGATCTCCATGCCCTAAGTACGATTCAAATTCAAATTCCGTAATCTGTCAACTTTCGTGACAGTAACACCAACTGCCAAGATACAATACAAAAGTCACTAGGATGTATAATCCGAATTTTTCATTAAATTTCAACAGTATTTTACAACATTTGCCTGAAATAGAGAAATTATCGTCTAATACTCGTTGCAGAAGGCAATTCCAACACTCATGCGTTCGAAAACTCGCTCCTTCGTCGCTCGTTTTCGAATTTCGCATCCGTGTTTGAATAGGAGCCCCTTCTGCAACTTGTTTTAGAATATACTATTCTTTAATCACTGAGGCATCATTGTCTAATTTTGTTCGAAGTATTTGAATGGACTTATCGACAGGAACATTTGGGAACGAACTAACAATATCAAACTCAATAAAATGTCGTTTTGGTTCATATTTCAATGTTGTAGTTTCTCAAGAAAGTGTTTGGTGTTCTTCGAAAAATGTATTTCTTTCCTTGTAATGGATTAAAACTTGTTGTGAATATTTCGCTAAGTTAGACCAATAGAACTCACTATTGGTCACAGAGGAATCAGAGGTTTATGTATTTTTGGAAGGCCATATAAATGTGGTGGCTTACTGTATGATGGCGTAAGGAATTTGTTTGCCTATATTCCAAAATTACTGTAGCGTTCCCTTTGTCAGTATTTGAATATTTGTGTTCGAATGCACTTCGATGTATTTCATGGTGACAAATTTTATTTTTGTATCAATCTGGGACATTCTACTGCTAACTTTTCCGAACTGTATAAAATGTTTCTTCGGAACTTGGAGCATGCGTAAAGGACTCCACAAACTGGCGCGGCCGCGGCCGGGCGTTTGCGATAAGTCTGCGGCCAGAGACGCGATCAGAATCAACACACAGTTTAGGCCGCGTCTCAGGCCGCGCCAGTTTGTGCACCCACATGAATATCCATGTGTTTGTTTTGATCGCGGTCTCTACCGCTCTCTGATCGCCACCGCGACCGCGTCAGTTTGTGAAGTCCCTAAGAGAGGAGCACGCACTTTAAAATGGCCACAGGTCGAACTCAGATTAGAACAACTTTGATTGGAAATATCTTAGTTTTGCAACTTTTATGTAGGTTCATTTTGATCAGTTCTACCTCTTGTCAAGAAAAACCGGACCTTTGAAGTCATCCTGTATTCTCGAACTTCCTTAGGATACATTTATTTGATTCTTGTTTTTTTTTCAGACCAATCCCCAACACAATAGTGATATCGGCTTCAACGATGATGCAGGCATTGAAGGGAGCGGGAACGACGGTGAGGTGACCCATGACTTGGAGTCCAGTGGGTCTGGTTTTGGACCTGATGATGAAGATACACCGATAGAACCACACATAACTCCAAGTAAGTTGAATATCCATATGTTAGAAAACTTCGGTTCATTGTTTCCAATGTAAGATACGTGCATATATTATTATTATTAAGACGGGATCGTGTGGCTTGGTTCAGCCTTGTCCATGGATGGGGTGCCATCCCCATCAACCCTCTAAATTTTTTGAATAGGGAAAGTGGGTCATATGCTACTTTTTTGGCAAGGTCTTTGTATCTTCTTTACAGGCGTGCAGAAATTTTCAAGAAAAAAAATTTTTTTTTTGTTCAAAGAGGTTTTCTGAATGTGCATTTTGTCATGGCTCATTTACGATGGTACCTGATGAAATATGTCACCGAATGAAAGTCGACCATTACAGTTTTGTTCATGCACAACTTTCAACCCCTACGAAGCCTTTAATGGAGAAATAAAATGGGGGCGGCGTTAGAGGGTTGAAAGTTGTGCATGAACAAAACTGTAATGGTCGACTTTCATTCGGTGACATATTTCATCAGGTACCATCGTCTCAAAGTAAATGAGCCATGACAAAATGCACATTCAGAAAACCTCTTTGAACAAAAAAGAATTTTTTTTTCTTGAAAATTTCTGCACGCCTGTAAAGAAGATACAAAGACCTTGCCAAAAAAGTACCACATGACCTTGGGTAAATAACGCAAGGTGTAAAATTTGGAGCTCTCGCAAGGAAACAAAGATGTAGTGCCGGTAGTTCAGTGGTAGAGCGATGTACTAAGAGACGGGTTAGGGAAGGAAGACCAAACGTAGCGGCCACCATCCACTGTTGGTTCAAAAATGAATAATGATGTGCCTAAGGTGGCGTAAGGGTACATTAACAAAGACTACACAAACACAAATGATTCTCCTAACACGCACATGCTTTTAAAAGCTTATGAGGGGTTCCCACAGGAGTTTCAGTATAATCATATCAATAACTTTTCGATAAACAATTGGAAAGATAAGGATATTTCAACAATTTCCCATTGTATATTATTACACAATTAATTCATAAATACTTCACTTGTTGATTACAATGAACGAAATTATTTCAATTAAAAATATCAATTTCTGCATTAAATTATTCAAAAATATTCCTGTGAATATTAAGCTTATCACTTCCAGTTCTCATTGTTGTACGAATGTTTATGTACCGGTTATACAGGAAGCAAGTCCGGATAAAAAGATTTTATGCGCCCATAGAGCTTATATTATTTCGATGAACTCCAGAACTGTACCTTGTTTCGTCGAAGCTTTCGTTTCAGTTGTTTGTATGTTGCAGGATTGAAAAACAACCAAGACACAAGGAAACCAAGTGAAACCGTTCCAACGAACACCTTGGACACTCCTGAGGTCAGGAATCCGCCTCACGAAACCAATATCAATACAAATAATAACAATAACATAAATCCTTCCGACGAAGAGACCGAAGTCAAGAGTATGGACCCGAGGACATCGTTTTTTGCCCAGCCTGGCATATTGGCAGGTGAGCATCATTTTATAAATTCATTTGCTGCTGTCGTATTAGTCTTCTTAAGCAGGGAACTCTACTAAACCTAAGTACTCGATAGTTTGGTTAGTTGATTTTTGGCGCTTTTGTTCCTCGGAACGGAGTGCTTATCAATTTGTCCAAATGTCTGTAATTTTCGAATTTTTGGCTGAAAATGGTCTTGAACGATTTGATTTGACTCACTGATCAATAATCCATGGTCGAAATCGATTCTGTCCGGCCGGCCGTTAACACGATAACTCTCGAACGGAATGAGCTAGACAGTTGAAATTTTCAGAGTAGGTTTAAGGGATAAATATCTCGGTTGAGTTCGTTATTGCGCAAAATCGGTCTAATAGTTTCGGAGTAACGGTATAAAATATTTTGTTTTCACATTACAACTTTTGAATTCAAATTTTTTTAAGATGCAGTTTCATCATAAGAATCCATTGTTACCATTTTCAATTCTAACAAGCTAATACTTTCGGAGATATGACGTTTCAGAATTTTAATAATACATCGTAAGTTCTATGTATTCACAGAATGTGAACACAGAATCTGTCTGTGATCACTATTCATAAATGTCATCTTTTCTAGCTATTAGAGATTGTCAATTCATCGTTGTTATTTTCTCTTGGAAAGTAGTCTTGAATTTGTGAATATATACAACTGTTTTGATGTAGTTTATGGAGGCAATAGGAAAGAAGAACATAATGGAATCATCAAAAGAAATTACTGTTCGTTGACCACTTAGGTTATTATTACCTTTTACTTCCTTAAGTAGTGAGACATGTTCCTATATACAGTATTTTCATAATGATGCTAGCAAAAATATACTGAAATATGGATCTACATTTGTGTATCAATCATTTCTTCTTGAGTTAAGGTTCATAATATAGAAAAGTATGTGTTAGTGGTATGGACTATTAAATTTTAATTTATGAAAGAGGATTGGGATTATGATATTTTATTAATATATTTTGAACTATTAAAATAATTTGTTCGTAATCCACTACCTACTCAAATATCAGGAATAAATGGACAATCTGTCTCCAGCCTTACTCTAGACATTTCGATGATACTTTACTTAGGTATTTCGAGTTGTGAAAACTATGCACCGAGTCTAAGTTGCAACAACCCATTCCACGAGGTTAAATCATTGCAGATTGCTCATTTAGTCTTGATAAATAAATTTAATGACAATTTTTGAAGCATTAAGGCATTTAAGCATTGTAGATTGCTTTTTTTATAAGATAATTTTTCAAGCATTTTTTTTAAACGACGCTTTTTTAAATTTCATTTCTTTCATGATGCATTTCTATCATAGGAATCCATTGATATAATTCCCAACTCTGAGAAACCAATACTTTCGGATATATAATTTGTCTATTTTTTTTAAGCACTGACATCGGGCCAGAAGTTTAGTGCACTCGTTCATGTAATGTAATATGTTACACTGATTTTTTTATTTAATTAAATTTTTATATTTGCAAATTGTCCATTGCTAATTTTTTTTTCTATAGAAAACACTACGGAAAAGATAATGTAAAAATAATAATTGAAAAAACCTTCAAATTGAATTAAATCTCATATACATTTGTTATCTGTAATCTGAGGTGAAAACAACTGAAAATTATTGATGGATCGGAAATTTTGTCTCCATAGTTGATATGAACGATACATTTTTTTTATAAGCTTTAAAAGAGCAGTATAAATATTAATCGTCTAAATCTATGTATGACCTAGAATAATTGCATCGCAATTAGTAATTTCTAGGCATTTTTTCATTTGGTAACCTGCGAAATACCTTACAAAATATCATACTCAAAACACGTTTCTGGGCTAAGAAATTTCGGTTTAATTCAACAGAACAAGCCCGGATCACTATATTATGTGGATATATGCTAGTCTACAGGGTGTCCCAAGTTCGAGTGCCTATTAGACGTTTCTGGAGAACTGTACATATTTGAAATCTGAAAATTGGGATTATGATATTGCTTGAAAGTCTCTACAGAGCTAAAATATTTTCGAAGCCCAAGCACTTCCGGATGTACAGGGAATGAAAATAAATTAGATGAAAAAGAGATATTTTCAAGTTTTGCATTCCTGGATGATCAAGTATTCAATGCTGAATATATTTCTGTTAAAACCATTGTATTCATTCGAATAGTTTTCAAAGTATCGAAAAAAAACCGCAAAAAAGCCAAATATGTTTAGTCAGTATTATGTTCATTATTCTAATTTTAAACATCCTGAGCGTGAACCGTTTTTACAACATCGAAGAGGAAGAATGTGGAAAGGTCATGCATCTTTTGAATTTCAGAAATATCATCACAGGGTGTTTCAAATTTTGTGTCGAAAATTGTGATAAAAAATTGGCCATAACTTCTGTTTTTCAAATTAGAACCCTATTTTTTATGATTGCGTTGGATTCTGCGGTGAAAAATAATGATAGTTTTGTAACATGATTATGCTCCTAAATTCAATAATCTCTGAGTTTTCTTTATTTTATTTAGGAGCATAATCATGTTAGAAAACTATCATTATTTTTCACCGCAGAATCTAACGCAATCATAAAAAAATTGGGTTCTAATTTGAAAAACAGAAGTTATGGCCGGTTATTGATCACAATTTTTGACACAAAATTTGAAACACCCTCTGATTATATTTCTGAAATTCAAAAGATGCATGACCTTTCCACATTCTTCCTCTTCGATGTTTTGAAAACGGTTCACGCTCAGGATGTTTAAAATAAGAATAATGAACATAATACTGACTAAACATATTTGACGTTTTTTCCGGTTTTTTTTTCGATATTTCGAAAACTATTCGAATGAATACAATGGTTTTAACAGAAATGTATTCAGCATTGAATACTTGATCATACCAGGAATACAAAACTTGAAAAAAATGTTTTTTCGTCAAATTTATTTTCACTCCCTGTATAACCGGAAGTGCTTGGGCTTCGAAAATATTCTAGCTCTGTAGAGAATTTCAACCAATATCATAATCCCAATTTTCCGATTTCAAATATGTCCAGTTCTCCAGAAACGTCTAATAGGCACTCGAACTTGGGACACCCTGTATAATAAACTCAAAGTAATTCCTTGACAGGTAACGAATATCTCAGTCTACTGAGCGTAGAAAGAAGAACTTATACAGGGTGACCCTTATACAGGGTTTATGGCGAAAGCCATAAACTAGGGTCATCTAGGTAGACTCATATCGAGAGATTTTAGTGGCCTGATGGCCTTGGTTTTGGATATACAGGGTGATTTTCGGATATCGAGAGAAGTTTCGAGGTTCAATATAATCTGATTGAATCGTTTGAGACCATTCGCGACTCAAAATTCCAAAAGTACAGACAATTGGGAGAAATTATAGCTCTGGTACAGACGCGCAAAAATACCGTTCGAACATCCGAAATCAAATGATATTCGTACATTTTTCATTCACAATAATTTCTGGTGTCTGTTGAGATGGAAAATAACCTTGAGTATATTATCGAATTCAGTCCGAAATTAGCTTGGGAAAATGTCGAATTGATTTCTGCATTGCATCAGAGCCATGACGCTTCTATTCACATTCTGCGTCTTAGTAGATTCCTGATTGTAACGGCGCTTCTAATGATATTACATTTAGCAATTTGAGGACGAAATGGCATAATAACTACATATATTATCTTGATAACGAAATTACAGTGTTAAAAAATAAAATTAATGACACCTACAATCACAACTACCCACAACTGAATGTTTACCATATCTTGTTTATTCGTACCCAAGGATTATTATTCACCGTCTATGAAGACTAATAATGTTGTTGTGATGATGCAACTTGATGTTACATGAACACGTTGCCTTCCTTTCTCATTGAGGTTATTGAAGTGATATATTAAAATAAATCAAAGTTTTTCATCTCGATCTGTTTTTTATTTTTGAAAATACTGTGAAAATAAAATCTCGAAGTATCTACTTCCGAACTTTCAAATCATGTAATTCTCGGAATTGTAACAACACCTTGTTGGCTGAGATGTTAGATATTTCCAAAAATACAGATCCCATCGAATTAGAATCTAGTACTCGGTTGAAACCAGGTGGCTTGAAGGTTCATGCAGTATTTCGTAAGGTCTGTGAGGCGTGAAAAATCAATAGAACATGCGCGTAAAAGCTTCTGACTTCATATCAGTTCGTTTTTTGATGTACTTAGTATACACAAATTCCAAATATAGCTATCAATAAATGTTATAAGAATACGTAAAAAAAATGGGATCAAGCCCTGTGGACAGGAGCTTTCTGGCGCTCTAGTTCAAACAGACAAATTAAATCTCCGAAAGTATTGGCTTCTCAGAGTTGGGAATTATATCAATGTATTCTTATGATAGAACTGCATCATAAAGGAAATTCAATTCAAATAATAGTTTATTTATCAAGATTAAATGAGCAATCTGAGAATGAGAACTGCACCATGGAAGAAATCAAATTAAAATAGCTGAAATGAATTTGACTCTCTCTTATAGAACAGGATGACATGTACGAGTATGAACACAGATCATATAATAAAGCTTAGATAGAATAATGATAACATTATGTGAAAACAGAAGTACGATTCATTATTGAAATTTCGAAAAATCATATCTCCGAAAGTATTAGCTTGTTGGAGTTGAAAATGATATAAAAGAATTTTTATGGTGAAACTGCATCTTAAATAAAAATTGAATTTGAAATTTGTTACTTAAAAAATTTTTTTTTTATCGTTACTCCGAAACCATCTTGCCTATTTTGCCCAATAACGAACTTAACCGAGATATTCATCTCCCTAACCTACTCTGAAAATTTCAACTGCCTAGCTCATTCCGTTCGAGAGTTATTGTAAAAAAAATTTGTTTAATTTTCAAAAAATTTTTGACACTTTGCGGTAACCTGGTCAATACAAAACTTCACATACGTATGAAGGTCATGATTCTACCATTTGATGCTAAATTTCAGATAGATCGAGTGATCGGTTTCGGAAATATTCATTATCGAACCCATTAACGAACTTAACCGAGATATTTACGCTCCAAACCCTCCTTGCAAATTTCAATCCTCTAACTCATTTCGTTCGAGAGTAATCGTGCCTACGGCCGGCCGGACACAATCGATTTCGACCTCGGATTCTTGATCAGTGAGTCGAACCAAATCGTTTGAGACCATTTTCAGCCAAAAATTCGAAAATTACAGACTTTTGGGCAAATTGATAAGCACTCAGTTCTTATTTAATATGAGTAGTATTTCTTTTTCTCTATTTGTGTGGTCAGCAGCATTTTACTATTTGACATGAAATGAATATTAAGGTCCAATAAAACTTTATTAAGTGTTCTTTAATGTTGATCTCATATACTTAGGAATATATTTATATCCATTATTATTATTATTATTATTATTATTAATAGTAGTTTCATCACTTATAAAAATAGTATAACTTATTTCTTCATTAATATTCTGGATTCTTTCACAGCCGTTATTGGTGGAGCAGTTGTTGGACTTCTTTGTGCTATTCTAGTGGTAATGTTCATCGTCTACAGGATGCGCAAAAAAGACGAGGGATCCTATTCTCTGGGTGAACCCAAGCCATCCCCGAATGCAAACACTTACAACAGAGGTAATGAGAAGGAGTTCTACGCCTGAAAATAGTGTTAAATGAAATGGATTTAACTTGACGATCTGAAGTGAAGTTAGACAGTTGGACGGGCTAAATGGACTGAATCTCTGCTTTTAGTGCTGCTTCATTATCAAAGTATCTAAAGATACAAATAAAACGCACATATTGAAATGAAACCAGATAATTGTAGACGAAATTTTGGGAAAATTTCTTTTTCGTTATTCATACCTTGTAATTTTTATAATAATATTGATAGAAGTATGAAAGATTCGGTCTAAAATTAAATGCCAAACTGCCAACAGTGTTGAGTGACATATTGTGCAAAATAATAGTATATAATTCATGTTCGGAGTAATTTAGTTCATAGCAAACTCTGAGTTATCCAGAGTTTGAGGTGTCCAACCTAGATATTCTTTCTACCAGCACTGACCATTCAACTTTGCAGCACAAGGTATTATAATACTACCTAATTCAGAACCAAAATACTGCAAAGACAGGATTAAAAAAACTATTTTTAAGTCGTAGGATGGACTCCTTCATATGTACATATTTTGATGTATGAAACTGAAACAGCTAAATGTTTTTCGTCCATTTTTAATCTTTGGGTATATAGTACACATTATTTTTTGTTTTTATTATTTCTTTTATACCTAACTTTATGCCTGTAACTGATATTTTCTGTACTATATACTCAAATTATACTTAAAGGTACCTATTTATAGTAAGTAATAAAGCGAAAGTAATAATTAAGACAGTTAAGTAAGTCACTAGGAGTGAAATTGTTGTGAAATAGACTACTCAGGCCCATGACTAGAAAATACGAATCAAGAAGGATTATTTTTCAACTTGACTCATCTGCGGAAGCATTCCATCGAATTATATTTCTTAGACGTAAATAATTGAGAATTAATACTGGAAACTCCATTTTCATCTGTTCGAAATAAAAATCTAAACCTTTTTTTGGACTTACCTATTGAGTCTTTCAAAAGGTTTAATCTTCTTAAATTGAACACTGATAACAATTGTAATTAAATTATTTGTTAGATTAAATCTACTACTGGGAAAACTAGTATTTGTATATCGCTTCTGGGTTGACTGAAGTAGCAAATCAGTTTATAGCAACATCAACATTATTCAATCTCTTTAGAGATTACTGAAATGCTATTGTCAACACTTTAATCGAATTTAGTTACATTTTTTCTATTTTTTTTATCGTTTTCTTTTGGTTTATCGCTGTTTCATTTTACTTTGTAATTATTTTATTTACCTATATTTATGTTTTTCTCAGTAATTTCTTCAATTGCTTGTTGGAAGTATTGTATTTCTCGAAAAATGTTTTCCGAAGTTGAAACAAGTATAAAATAGTCCAAATCAAATTGGTAAGGAATGAAAAAGTTTCATTCAATAATTACCCAATAATTGTTTCCTTGCCAACTGCTACATAGAGACTAGTATCGTTCTATAGTCTTCAGAAAACTCTTTGAACAAATAGGAAAGCAGTCCTAGCTGACATATCTTAGTTTGTTTTGTAGAAATGACAATTGACCAAGTGAGTGTAGTTTGAAGTATAACTGTCTCGTAATTGTGCTCTACTGATAGTGTTATTTCACCTCTTTTTTCGAAATTATCATCGAAAATATTGGTGAGGAGACATAGTAGACATAGAATCATTTACTGTATCAAAATCATGAAAACAAATTGTATCATATTTCTTATTATTCCAGACAGAAATGAAGAAATACTGAAATATAAAAACCAGACAAGGAAAGCCTACAAATATGAATTTTAGCCCAACAATGACAAGAAAAATCATTACTTACATCGATTTTTTCTAAAACATCTATTATGGACTGAACTACGAAATTTGATTTTAACCCGTATTTTTCAAGGACTGATTTTTAAATCTATGGGATGCAATTTATCAGATGTATTTTTCACGTCAAGCGTACATATCTTCTTTCATCGTATGTCGATTGTCATTTCGATTTTGTATTTATTTGAAATTCCAGCTGCCATAAATTCAAATCTACTGATCAGATACACAATAATTTAAATTATTACTACATTCCTTTTTAATCAATATCGAATAAGTATCAAGTGAATATGGGCCTTTTTCAAACTATCTTTACTCTTTGAAATTCAGAATATTGAATCATTTTTATCTGTAATTTTTTCCAGCATTTTATTACTGTGCAGCTCATACTGTATTATATAAAAGATAGAGAGCATAGCACTCTTTGTGCTTTGTTTTCTATTCAGTTAGTTATAAATAATGGATCAATTAATTTTCTTATTTATTTAACATAATTTTCTTTTATTGGCAATATTTTTGTTGTATTTTAAATTATGAACAAATATATACTTACAATTCAGTACCACTTTTTATTATGAATGTAGTTCTTCTCAGACTTTATTGTATAGTATTAAAATAGAATGATGTAAAATCCGGTTGTAAATAAACAAACCCAATATACTAGACTAACTTTTCTGATGACCTTTCAATTAAAGAAACTGTTGTTCTGAACAGTCTGAAGACTCGATCTCCAATGTTGAATAGTTGAATGAATTGTGGTCTTGTGATCTTTATATCGAAATCTAATGAGGATAGCTGTAAAATGTGATAGATCACAAGAAGTCCAGACCAACAATGAATATGTCAGGCATGACACCAACCAGCTGGGATGAAGATTTAAGCCGAAGAAACTAACAATGAAAGCCTAGTGAGGTCTGCCTTGTGATGTAATGAGAGGAAAAGCATTACCAGTGGTTACAGGTTTGTGTTCTGCTTAGGACATGAGTGGTCTGTATGTGAACTAAAGATAATAATACATAAAGACTAATTAGTCAGGTTGTAAACTACCTTGAGAAAAATAAAATATGGATTAGTTCCCAGCATGGATTAAAAAAAAAGAGGTCTACAAACTACTTTGTTTAAATATTGACAGTTGTCTACCTCTTCCGGTTATACCGTAAGTAGCTACCAACTTCCTCATTTTAAATGGCAACCCTCATTTTTTATTCCACAATTAAGGTCTGTTTATTCAACTTTAGGAATACCGAAAAAACTGCTGTTTATTCAAGCAATCATAATCATTTTTCACAGCAGTCCACAGGTTCTTCTCAAATGATGAGTATATCGATGGTCTAGCGCTCAAATATGATAAGTGCACTTTTTTACAAAAATAAGTAAGTAGCTTGTGAAATGTTATAGCCACACAACTACGTCATTGTATATATTCACTATTTTAAGACCCCTGGCGCCATCTATTCAAAGCAATAAGTACTTTAAATTCTTAGATTTAGATAACTAACACAAAGGTACTTACATTACATTCGTCTACAGATTCGTCATTTATAAACAATACATTGTCAACATTTTGCATATTTGGTGTTAAATCATAGATGTTAAAAATGTACATTTTAATTTTTTCAATACTGTAAAATTTACTTTTTTGCACTTACCACATTTGACCACAAAATGTGTTAAGTAGTTTGTGGTATGTAATAGCCACACAGTTGTGTGGCTATTACATACCACATGGTGTACAACGTAGTTACGTTGTACACCAATGACGTAAATTATATTTACTGTTTTAAGACCCCTGTCGCCATCTATTCAAAGCAATAAGTACTTTAAATTCTTAGATAACATTCGTTTGGTGTGTTTGGTGTTGAATCATAGACCACAGATTAATCTGTAATACCACAGTAATCTGTGCATAGACATTACAATTTACATTGAAGCCTGAAGTTTATTTTTCAATACTGTAAAATTTACTTTTACAGTATGCACTTACCACATTTGACCACAAAATGTGTTAAGTAGCTTGTGATATGTAATAGCCACACCACTACCACTACGTTGTGCACGAATGAAGTAATATTCACTATTTTAATTTTTATAAGACCCCTGTCGCCATCTATTCAAAGCAATAAGTACTCTAAATTCTTGAAAAACTGACACAAAGGTACTAAGTGCACTTACAATTCACATAACATTCGTTTACAGGTTCGTTATTTATCTTTATAAAAAAAACATTGTCAACATTTTGTATATGTCATATCATAGACATAAAATAATTTACATGTAAGCAGGAAGTTTATTTTTTCAATACTGTAAAATTTACTTTTTTGTATTAGACCAGGGTTTCTCAAAGTTGTGTACGCGAACCACTAGGGGTTCGCCAAACGACGGTAGGGGGTTCGCGACAAGATATACGTAATGGTGCGGCACACATGGTGGCGGGCGCATTATACTTAATTAGTTAGTTAAGGGGTTCCCTGTCATCTGGAACCTTTAACAGGGGTTCGTGGAGCCAAACCATTTTTTTACACTCGACTCTTTTTTATTTTTGAAGTGCTTGAAGAGAATTTAAAGAATCCTAGCACGTGGTACCGGCGGGGAGTCATATAATTGCTCTTTTCGATTTTTTTTTTTTCTTTTGAAATAATAATAACTTTGAATGGTATGTCTAATGAATTTAAGTCGATTTTTCAATCAAATTACGTGAAACGTGAATAATTTCCTATATTATTAGTTATTTTACGAATTTCAATTCCGGGTGTTTTTTATCTCATGGAACAATCATTGTATGATTGAACTGATTTGTGCCCTTACGCCACCACAAACAAAACACTGTTAATTTTCGACCAAACAGTAAATGTATGTATTCGAATGGGTCCTTACGCCACCACAGACACAGCACTGTTTATTTTCAACCCAACAGATGGGTGATAGCTCTGGCTATAATTTGAACAAGCGCACCAAAGCTGCTGGCCATAGTGCATTTCCAACTTGTTATAGTGCTTCTACGGACTCCTTCTAATAATATCTAGTAGGATTCATATATCGATCTCTAGTTTGTACATATTGAAAGAAACACTCACTTACGCATATGGTTTTTCGTTGTGATGTTTTAATGCTGAAAGCTGATGAATACTTAAGTCTTTCATATAATATCCATCAATATTTTACATTTGATTCGATTATTTTCTCAAGATATAATTTATAAATAATAATAATAGCGTTCCTCAGGGGCTCTGGGATGTGTTCCAGAGTACGGGCTTAGCAAACCCGAGGTACCCTAGCTAAACCTGGCAGTAGGTATAAAATGCAAAACCGCACGGGGATACTACTTAGTAGCATACGGGTGCATGTGACAAGCCCGGGAACCCCGGTCACTCTCAACCGATGATGAATCTATCGATCTACGATACCTCGGGAAACAACTGCTGCCTGGGGATCACCAGGGCACGTCTGGAGTTGGTGCAAGACTACCTCATGCATGGAATTCGAGGAGGGACAGAAAGAAGTTAAGACGAGGGAAAAAGAGATAGTCTCTCTATATATACAGGGTGAGTCTTTGACCACTGCATTCATTTTAACCAAAGAATCCTCTCATCAAATGAAACACTTTTTTCATTTACCATTTTTCCAGATTCGACTCAGGTAAAAAGTTACAAGCGTTTAAAGATTTCACAATGTGCTATTATACTCCCGCATATAAATTATCTATGACATTGTTGGTGGACGAGATTAAGGCATGGTAACGTGGTTTACAGCTTGATTCGGGATTCCAACGCTCAGGGACGGATCCATAAAAGTAGTGAAATTTCTGGAGTTTTCCATTTTAAAACATTCAATGAAGAATATCTCGAAAACGGTGCGTTTAAGGTTAAATGATTAAGAATAATATAATGTTCTAAAACGATGGAATATTCTTGAAATGACTCAAGAAAAACTTTATATGCTTTCTTTATGCTAATTTCGATTAGTTTTATGAATCCAGGAGTCCATAACTAGAAAACCAGTAGAAGTAGAAAATAACTAATATTTGGAAAATATGTATCATAGTTATAGGAAACTTTACGCCAACATTCATTTTATTCGAAAAAAGGATGTCAAAGCTACAAAATAAAAACTGATTTTTTTTCAAAATTTCAACAGCCTGTATCTTTTTACCTGAGCTGAATTTGGAAAAATGTTAAATGAAAAAAGTGTTTCATTTGATGAGAGGAATCTTTGTTTAAAATTAATGCAGTGGTCAAAGACTCACCCTGTATATATACCTTCATTTTCACCCTTCCCCTTCACAAAGGCAGCGCAAGTGAACTGGCATCACGCGAAGGGGCTTCAGCAGTGATGGCAAGGCTATTAGCAAAATTACAATTAAGCATTATTGTAGGTACTGATCCATGAACCCTGAATCAACAAGGAAGGCCAAATCAAAGGTTCGGCATGTAAAGACTCAAAACGGATGTATGACCAGAGGCAAGTATGCTGACCTGCCTGCGTGCTCATAAGAAATAACGTAAAATATATGTGTTACAGAGTACATATATGTCTCAGAACCAAGTTCCAGTTAACATCTAATATTGGTGGCACCGTCATTGACATAGTCTTCGCATCTACATACTTCGCTGGAGACGGGTCAACAACATCGCCAGCGGAAGTCCAGAGACTGGTGCAATATTCCAACTGCAGACGGCTTCCAATCTTTATTGGCTGCGATGCCAACGCACACAATACATACTGCGTGGGAAGCACTGACATACATTTCAGAGGTGAGTGCTTCTTACAATATCTCTTAGCAAATAACCTTGAGACCCTGACACCTTTGTTATGAGATCAAGAAAAGAGGTTCTAGACGTAACAATAGCTAATGTTGCTGCGCGAAACACCTCCTCACTGGTTTCCTCACAGGGCGCTGATGCTGTCTTAGGAAGCATATGATATGGGATTAGGGCTAGCAGAAACTGAAGAGTGCAGATTCTGTGGGGAGGAGGATGGAACTCCTGATCACCCGATTACGGAATGCCTCGCCATCTCAAACCAACGCAATGAATGCTTTGGGCGAGAAATCTGCAGGGTGAAGACGTAGCCTCCTTAACTGCAAATGCTATCCCAGATGGTACCTATTGTGGTTTTGTTGCGGTCAGGGGAGGCAAAGGGGGCAAATACCTAGGGAGCCCAGGCTGACGTACAGCGTACAGAGGACCCGGAGCCACGAAAATTAAAGGTCTTTTTTCCCTCCCATCAGAGCTGTAGATGGTGGTGACATCTACAGCTCTAATGGGGGGGGACAATAGACCTCTAATTTTCGTGGCTCGGGTCCTCTGTATATGTACGCTGTACGTCAGCCTGGGCCGGGGCCCCCATTGCCTCCCCTGACCGCAACAAAACTACAATAGGTACCACAATATTGAGTTTATATTATACTTATTATTATTATAGGGGCAGCGGAATGTTTGAATTAGGTCAGATAATATTAACAGGCACTTCGTTTCATTCCTTAGAATGAAGTTCTAAAATTATTATTTAAATAACCTGCGCAAATGTCAAATAAAAAAACACATACATAAATGAGGTTACTTACTTGACATTGCTGAAAGCAAAATCTTGGCCAAAGAAAGAAAGTCTATTAAGATTAAGATGTTTTCTGTTTATCTGTATTTGACAGTCAAAGTCAAAAATATTAATCTCTTCTATAATTTGACAAATTTGACCCTTATTCTGTTTCCTAGTTAGATTTTTGTACATAGAAGAAATATAGGTCAAGTGTATGTTATTGAGAAACAGTTGTTAGTGCTTGTCTTAAATGTTCATAAGTAGAATTGAGATCATATTATATTCATCAGTATGGATGAAATACTTTGGCATGGGAATCTAATGAAATTGAATCGTATAATTGGAATAACCTGCTGATAAGAGCTGTGTATTATTTTTCCAATCACATACAATAGTTTGAGAAGGTTGGCAGGATGAAGAAGTTTCTTAGAAGTGTTGTTTGTAGGAGATTGTTGCATAATTTGTGTAGTACAAATTCCAAACCGTTAAATGCAATAAGGAACATAGTTAGCAATACTCCTGGGAAATCTTTTAAACTATCTGATTATGACTGTATAGGATTTGACTTGGATAACACAGTTGCAAGGTATAAAGTTGGTGCAATGATGGAGATGGAATATGAGATACTGGCGAATTATTTAATTCACAAAGGTTATTCAAAAAGACATTTATTAAAACCAGTTGAACAAGATTTTTTACTCAAAGGACTGATCGTTGATAATGAAAATGGCAATATTTTGAAAATAGCTGCTGATGGTAGGATCTTAGCAGCTTCACATGGTACTAAATTATTAAGCGACCAGGAGATTGAAAAAGTGTATCCAAATTTTCACTGGGAACCTACAGATATTTTTGCTAAGGATCCTTTAAATACTTGGAATGGCCCATATTCTGAAAAAATGCGAACATTACTAGATTATTTCGATATTGTAGCCAGCTTGGTTTATGCAAGAGCTGTAGATTCTATAGATGAGGAAATTGGTAGTCCTGGAAATAACTACAAAATCTGGCCAGATTTACTTGAAGCCCTTCAGCACATGTTCAACAGAGATCATTTCCAACAAGAAAAAGGTATATATTTTACTAAAATGAAAGCAAGTCCTGAGAAATATTACTATAGATGTTCAGATGAATTAATTGACTGGTTCAAGATTTTGAAGAAAAAAAACAAGTTACTCTTTTTGATCACAGGAGCTCACGTTGATTTTGCTACATTGACTGCATCTACCGCTTTAGGTAGAAACTGGAGAGATTACTTTGATATTGTTATTACTTATGCTAAAAAACCTGGTTTCTTCACACAAAGAAGGGATTTCATCGGTCTTGATGGTTTCAAAGAAACATTGCCTGTTCCTTTTGAGGAGTTAAATTTAGGAGGTATCTATACTCATGGAAACTGGAGCGATTTGCATAGATTTCTATCCCAACACTCTATACAGAAAAACCCTAATTTTCTCTACATTGGTGATAATTTGATTCAAGATATTTACACTCCTAGTGTTTATTCTCACTGTGATACGGTAGCTGTGTGTGAAGAATTACAAGCTGAGGGAATGCATGGTCATGATACGACGCATCCAGATACCCTATTTTTAAGATCTTCCATTTGGGGGTCATATTTTCAATATAAAAATTGCAGTACAAACTGGTATCAAATTTTGAAGGAACATTCAAGAATATGCATACCTAGCTTGGAATATATAGCCAAATTTCCGTTGGAATTTGAACATAAATGTATATCACATGCACCTGAAATATAGAAATTGATGTAAAACATGCATATAATTGAAAAGATCTACCTAACTATTGACTATTGCTTGAAAAATTGGAGTTTCTTCAAATTTCGAAATTGAAGGGGTTCATTTCATAAGAAATTCGAAATACATTCTCAGAAATTAAAATACTACTTGTAAACTAATACATAATAATTAATAGAGCACTCCAATAAACTGTTATTATGAGCTATTGTATTGGAATTGATGGAAAACTTGTATACCCTCTGATCGCTTTCATTATAGTTTTCATATTTTCTCAAATAAGAAACGTTTGTAATCTTTCAACAAAAACGTTTTTGTAACTTCCCCTGAAATTTTCACATCTTACGTTATTAAGTATGTCAAAAATCGAATAGAAAAGTCCATCTGTCCGCCATACGCAATAACTATTATTGAGTTTGTTTCGTTTTAAAGGATGAAATGATAAATTTTTTCAAAGGCTTGTCTAGGAATGTACATGAAAGTCAAATTCCATATAGGTATACTATATAAATAGTTATATTTTAAGACTACACTGTCACCCATGATGGTATTATGGAGGAGTCGAACCTGCAACCTTCGATGTCAAAACTGATATTATTCAAAGGTGTCCCTTTCCCATAAAGTAAATTTATACTTTCTTCATGCCCTCTTCATTCAACCAAGGTGGTCTAGCGGCCATCACATTTACTATTGGATCAACGGATAGTGATTTTTCGTTCTGTGGATAACACCGAAGTGATCATATATCCAAGTTTACATCAATGAACTTTATGTTCATATTTGTTGAATTTACAAACAATTCATAAATTGTTAGTCGAGGTTGTGCTTACTGTCTCCTTCTCTGATTCATTAATTTATTATGTAATTTATAGAAACCATAATAAATTCTGTTTGATAGAACCTGTTAATTTACATTGAAGGTGAATGCAATACACGAAAAGTACGCAAGCAAAATTATGAGCAACACAATGCAAATGTTCCGAACATAATTTTCTATAAACCCCAGAAATAACATTATCCCTTCCCATGGCGAAATACCATTTCTTCTAAAAAGGGCTGAGAGAGATCTCTCCTAAGAGATTCATCACGACAGTGACTCTGCACAAACTCCGTATGTGAATTGTCGGTTGAAATGTGTTTCTCTACTACTAAATAGTGAGGGTTGAGGGAGAAGTGAGATGAGATCTCTTGTAGGAGTTCTCGCATGAGAATACTCATCTCTACGTACGTCGAGTATACGGGGCCTGAAGGGATCTCACAGAGTGCAGTGTGTCACTGTGTCCAGAGACAACTTGTCCATAGCCTCCTCTATCTAGATTAGATATAGGAGGCTATGACTTGTCTTGTCTCTGGTTTGAGTGGTTTGTCTATCGCAAGGCGATTTATCTCATGCGATATTTCGTTTCGAGCTCATATTCGTAAATAATGCATTGAGAAAAGTGGTGCCACCAAATTTATCGCGAGCAATCTGAACCTTCAATGAGATTTATACCAAAAGATGAATAGTGGGTTATCTATCTAGTTAGTGGTTAGGCTCCATATCTATATACAATGTTGATGCCCTTGTCCTTGCCAGAGACAAGCATAGATAACAATGATAACATCATAGATAAGATAACAAAGTTGCAATTTGCAATCCTTGCATGTAATGTGAAAAGTTTATGGTTTAGTTTTGGTGATATATATTTCATTAATTAATTTCACAATTGTGTTTTGTGTTAACTGTTCAGTTGACAACATTAAATAGTTATACTTATCCTGCAAAATGGAAGATAAAAGTTTTAAATTTATAGATTATGACTGTATTGGATTTGATTTGGATAATACCATAGCAAAATTCAAAATAGGAGCAATGATTGAGATGGAATATAGAGTGTTAACGAAATATTTACTTAAGAGAGGTTATCTCAAAAAACATCTCGATGTAGAAATAGATTATGATTTCATTCAAAAAGGCTTAATTATAGATTCCACAAAGGGAAACATTGTGAAGATTGCAAGTGATGGCAAGATTTTACGTGCAACACACGGTACTAAAGTATTATCCAAAGAAGAAATTGAGAAATGCTATAGAAATTTTCACTGGGAATTGACTGATTTATACGTAAAAGATCCTCTTGATCTTTGGAATGGCCCAAGTTCAGATAAAATTCGTTCCCTCCTTGACTATTTTGATGTAGTAGTTGCTTTATTATTTGCAAGATGTGTTGACTCTGTAGATGAAGAGACAAATGGAATTCCAGAAAAATATTCCATTTATGATGATATATACGAGGGACTTGTAGAAATGTTTCAAACGGACCATTTTCAATCTGACAAAGGTGGATACTATACAGAAATGAAGTCAACTCCTGAAAAATATTATTATAAATGCTCAAATAAATTGATTAATTGGTTGAAGACATTAAAAAATCAAGGAAAAGTTCTCTTTTTAGTAACAGGCTCTTATATTGATTTTGCTTCCTTAACCGCATCAAATTCATTGGGTACCAATTGGAAGGACTATTTTGACATTATTATAACTTATGCTAAAAAGCCTGGCTTCTTCACATCTAACCGAGAATTCATAGGCATGGATGGTATCAATGAAACAGGTCCTGTTGATTCTGCAGATTTGGAGTTGGGTGGTGTGTATGCAAACGGCAATTGGGCGGGTCTGTATCAATTTTTATCGAAACATTCATCTAAGCAAGTTCCGAAATGTTTATATATTGGTGACAGCATTATTCAAGATGTCTATACACCTGATAAATATTCTCACTGCGACACTGTAGCAGTATGTGAAGAACTAAGCATCGATCGAAAATATGCCGTACATCCTGATGAAAAAGTTATTTCTTCTGCATTTTGGGGATCTTATTTTGAAGATGAGGGTGTTGATACGTTTTGGACTAAGATAATCAAGCAAAGTGCTAAAATGACTATTCCAGATTTGGAATATGCTGCAGGACTATCTTAGTTATGTTTTTGGTTCATATTGATCTTGAAAATGTTTCCAAGATTTAATGGTTCCACATTAAAAGGCCAATAAATAGAAATTTTCCTATTTGAGGAACTTGAAAAAAAGTATAATTTTGTGAATTGCATTTGTTTGTTATAAATTTTATTATAATATAGATCTAAATGAAAAATGTTCATTGGTTGTGATAAAAGAAATCTGATTAACATTTGGTATTTATTATTAGTTCACCATTATACAACCTGATTATTCGAAGTAAAGATTAATCATAGCCTTTTCGTTTTTTACCGAAAAAAGTCAACCTAGAGACATATACTTCCAAATGGTTGTAAAGAATATGTTTCACATAAAATAATCACATCATCTTCATTGATGAAAAAATCAAGACACTTTGAAATACATTTCAAGAATTTTTTTCTGTGCTTTCGCACACAATTGGTTCTACTAACTTGCCCAAGCTCCTAGGAACTTCTGAGGGGTTTCCTTGCAAGGAAGAGACCCCATGGAAGGGACAGTATAATATCATTAGCAAGCGCGCCAAAGCAGATTAATAATTGCACTATGAAAAAAGCAAAGTTTAAAAAGCACTGACGTGAAGTTAGTACTCTTTGGCGCGCTTTCTAATGAAATCAGTATGATATTATACTGACCCTTCTAGGTCCTTACGCCATCTTAGGCACAGCACTTTTGACCCAACAGTGAATGGTGGCTACTATACCATCTGAATTTCTTTCCTAGATTAAACTGGGGACCTCCGGTTCCGAGTCAAACGCTCTATCCACTGAGCTAGAAGCACTCATTTCCAAATTGATCAACAAGCTCGCCAAAGAGATCCAATATGTCGCTTCGGAATTTCAAACAAAATATTCCGCAAAATAGTTGGAACATTTTTGTAGTACTATCCTCACGAAGTTTTGCTCAAATCTTTGCGCAGATGTTTTGCAACTAACAACCGAGCATCAGTTCGCTCAGATAGTATTGTCCGAGTTATTGGCAAACATTTTTTAAAATTTTTTAGTCGTCATCCGATCAATACAAAACTTTGCATATATAGATGTCTTCATTCTATAATTTGGTGTCAAATTTCACACAGATCAAATGAGTAGTTTCGGAAATATTCAGAAAAAAGCTTGAACTCAAAATGGCCATAACTCGGCGCATTTCACCCATTAACGAAATCAACCGAGATACTTATAGACCGAACCTACCCTGCAAATTTCAACTATCTGACTTATTTCGTTTGAGGGAATTGGTTCGAACCCAATTGTTGAGACCATTTTCGGGGAAAAATACAAACAGATATTCTGTAGGTATCAACTAATTGATATAAGTCGTAATTTGTCCGGCGCATTTTTTTCATTCTTTTATACAATATAAAGTAAAATATATATCTATGGGAGACGATAGCCCTTCTTAAGGGCCCTGTAGCAGTCTTCGAACATCTGAAGTTCTTAATAATCATCGCTTGGACTTGGACCGTTTACTCCTCTTGTCTTTTCAGTTTTCAGGTTGAGTTTCGGGTACCTTGAAGAAACCTATCCGTTTTTTGACGAGAGAATCCATATTGAAGAAATATATGCCCATCAATATTTTTAAATTTCAGCAAATTTTGTAAACAATAGTTACAAATCACCACACTCACAGGGAGAAAGGGTTTTTTGCCGAGGTTTTTCCCTAAGCTCTTGTATCATACGTCGAATTGTATGGTACCCCGTTACACCAACCTCTGCTAACACATATACAGATCTCAATCAAAAGAATATATATATTCTTAAAATACCATGATAGCATAAGGTTTAAATGAAAACCATAGAAAGATTTTTCAATTCATTTTTTTCCAAAATTTCATGTAACAAAAATATGAACTCAAACAAATCAAGCGTGACAAACAAGTATGAATGAATGTCTTAAAATGTCAACAACCTCAAGTTACACTCTTAATAATTATTTACTTAGCATTACTAGGAAATGTAAACACTTTGATATAATCAAAATATTGATTTCAAATTTCACCATTTAGAACGAAAAACTTTGAAAGGATGATTGAATTAAATAATATATAAAACTATAATTCACATTTAATTTCTTAAAGTTCAGTCTTATCTGATGTTGGCTTTCCTGCCCTGGTGTATCCTTTCAGTTCGTTGGTAGCATGCTTGGCAATGTAGTTGATGAAGTCGTCCAATTCACGACCTCCCTGTGAATTAAATGTGTTCTTGATTTCATCATATTCTAGAATATATTAAATACTTACATCGTATCTAACAGGTTTGTCTTTGGAGTCCTTAGGTAACCAGAATAGTGTTGGGAAACCTCTAACATCAAAAGATCCAGGTACATCGTTTGCTGTAGCATCCATTTTGACAATGGCAACATCTTCATCTTTGAGCTACGGGGTGAAAAACATAAAACAATCACATCGATTTTCATATTGAAATACTCACTTTAGTAGCAAGTTCGTCGTAGATTGGGGTGAGTTTCTTGCAATGTCCACACCATGGTGCATAAAATTCAACAAGTGTGTCCTTATCATTACTTATCACAAGTTCATCGAAGTTCTTAGCAACAGCAACTTTGACAGGCTCATCGTTGCTTTCAGGGATTGGCTCAGACTTGAGATAGGGAGTCAATTTTCCGTCCAAAAGGTCTTGGACGAACAGTTCCAAAGCTTCCACACTGAAAATATCCCCAATTGAAATGCATGTACCAAGAGAAAAATGATGTGGATTTCACAGAAGAAGTATTAAGCTTACGAGAATGCATCATCCATGACGAATTTTTGGTTTTTCTCATCCCTAGCGAATACCCTGGGTTTATCTTGTTTGATAAAATCAACTCCATATTCATTTAACTCTTGGGTGAGCTCATCCTTGGAACTAATAGCAAAGGTGATTTGGTCTTTGAATTCCTTAGCAACCTTGAGGATTCTGTTTCTCCAGTAATTTGTTCCTTTAGGATTCTTGACATAATCGACTGCATAGTAAGCAACCACTAAGGGGTTTTTGAAATCTTGTTTGTTGTCTGACTTACGATGTCCACAGAGACCATGGCTATAAAAATAAGTTTACTTTGGTTATCTACATTTAGTTCTGAATGGAATAAAAATCATCCTCGAATCAACTCACTAGTTTTTGGTGATGAAATCTTTAATGAGAGCAGAATCAGCATTACCAGAATAGACTACTTGGTTTTCTTCAAATTTGTTGTTTAAAAGTACTGGGCGAAATAGAACAATATTATCCCTGAAAATCAGAATGAAGAATAACAATTCTACAAAAGATTATTAATGACTTACTTCAATCCTTGTTTATCTAAAACGGCTTTATGAGTAGAATGAGCAAAACGAACAGATTCTCTTAGTTTATCAGCAACTTTCAAGAAGGCAGTTTTCAGATCTGATTCTTTTTCAAAGAAACCAATCACAGATACATCATTTTCTGATTTTACGTATTTCTCCAATTCTTCCACAGATTGCAGTTCTTTAGAACTGGGACCAACTTGGGCTTTCATGTATTTAACGATTCCTAAAAGTACAAGTGAAAACTATCAGAAATTTTAGTAAAAACTGGGAATATTCAATATTATATTTCAAGGTCCTTCCAAAAATCTTATGGAAATCAACTATGTAGTATCATAAATTTGGTTAGAAACTTGGTTAGAAAGTTCACTAACCTGCGGCCTCTCTAGGTCCATTGTATTCTTGTGAAAATTCTCCATTCCTGAAGATTTTCAATGTAGGATACCCGTTGACGCTGTTTTTGTTGCAAGTTTCTTTGCCAGCTTCTGTACAGTCAACTTTGAACAAAGCGATTGGTGGATCGTTTCTAACAAGTTCTTCAGCTGCTTTGGCGTATTCCGGCTTCAATCTTTTACAATGACCGCACCTTTGTAATAAAAGATTCATTGAATACGAAAAGCCGGCACAATTTTTTTCGGATAACATCAAAAAACTATACAGATTACTTACCAAGGTGCATAAAACATGACAAGTGCAGTTTCATGTTCGGCAAGTTTGGTGGAAAAGTCGCTGTCCCCAAGATCTATAACATCTTCTTCCTTCGAAAATGCAGTGTAGCAAAGGAAGGAAAAAACGAAGAGTTTCACGAGAAACATATTACCAAATTAATTGTATTTTTCCGACCGGTGTTATACTTCTACACTGACACATCGGCGTTTCCACTGTCGAATTAGCTACTTCTTATTAGTTTTCCGCTATTTGCGCTCTACGTGGACCCCTCTATGCGCATGATACAATATTTTAAGCGGTGGCGAATTGTGATTGGATACGTGTATCACTTCCGCTATCAAATTTTCGTGGCACTTATTTGAATTTAATTCTATTTTCAAATATTCAGAATTTTCTATCTAATCAATTTGTATTTATCATTTTCCGGAACATAACGACGTATTTCCATTTATGAATAAATTTAATTTTATCTTTAGTCCAATGATACTTGGGCCAACGATACTTGGGCATAATGAAATTATAATCGGAGATTGTTCTAGAATCACCAAATTTCCGGTTGAAATATGTGTCAATCTTCAAATACACGCGCAATTAATTAACTCAATATTATCATTTTATACGTTTCCAACTAATTTATGTAATTGAAGAAATTTTGAATGGTTGGAATATGGAATGTTTCGATATTTCCTGATTGTAATTGCGAACGAAAACTGCAGGTATTTATATGAAAGGAGTACCGGGTACCGGGAAAAATAACTCTTCTTCTTGATTGTTCAATAATGCGCTTGAAGTAACCTCAATTTTTTTTTTTTAATCACAGGGGATGCATCAAGAGGCTCATCATGACTTCATACACACACATGATTAAGCCACGGATTCAAGGATCAGTCCACTGCCGTGTTCCGATATTCCTGAACAGTACTGAGCAGTAAATTGAAACGTCAGATATTACTGAAATTCACTGACGATGCTTACTGTTACTTACGAGCGTTCCCAAATTACTTACTGCGGCCAGTAGTGCCAGCAATTTCGGAACACAAAGAATATCAGGTAAGAGACACAGGAGTCAGGAAAAACAACGCTGCTTTAAAATTTTAATCCCAAAGAAACGGAGTGCTCGAAAATGGCTTTATTGACGCTTATGTTTCCTAAGGAGAGAAGGAAGCTTACATTGAATGGCTGGTAGAAATATGTTCTTGCATTTATAGTTGTTCAGTAAAATTTTTAACTTGATGACGGATGTTTTACTACAAGTGAACAAGATGTGATCGAGAGTGTGGTAGTTCACAATTTGGGGAGTCAATCAATCATGAGAAAATTGGGAATAATCGAAAGTTGTTGGAGGTCAAGTAGCTACAAAGACGCATATTTCATGGTTCAGATAATGCAGCAAATATTGGGTTCTCATATCAGTGCCGGTTTAAGGTGCTTTCGGGCCCTGGGCGCAGAAGATCTACTGGTCCCCTTGGCACTGCGGATCTCTTGGATTCGCTTAGACGGAAGTTACACGGTCAGTTAGGTATCAGTCTCCATCACATCAATCATGGATTGATGGGAGATTGACGGAAATAGGTTCTATATTCGTAGATTGATGGACTGATGATCCGGATTGATGGTAATACTGATGCGAGACTGATACCAGACTGACCGTGTAATCGCCGTCTAACAAATTATCAAAAATGGACCCTCAGTGGATAAACCGGGACTGGTTCTCAAGGGCGGATCCAGGATTTTTCAACAATAACAAGTATGTATAGGAAGGTTTATGCCCTCGTGCCCCCCTTAAATCCGCCCTTACTGGTTCTCATAGTTATTTTCTATTATAGTGCGTCTGCTCTTTCAGTTAGCTTTTTATACCAACAGCCAATCTTGAATCTTTGTGCCTAATTTTGTTTTGGGAGACAGGTTGCCCCACATATAACTTGGCAAGTATATAGTGTAGGAAATATGGAATACTTCGGACAATCGAGCCGTATGTCGTGAATGTCGTTGATATTTGTAAACATTAGAATTTGTATGAGCAGATTTTAGATTTTGGAGCATTTTCTGTCGAATTTGTAGTATTTTAAATTATTGAGAAATTTCAGTAGATATTGGTATTTGAAACAAGAAGCGACAACACTGTCGTAAAGTGCAATTTGCAATTTGCAGCAATCTGTCCAAAAGCACGTTGGGTGCGGTATTGTGTTGATTTTTGGTTTAATGAGTTGTGGCAATTGATAAAAGTTCGCATATCATATTGGCAAAAATTCACTACCAGAGGTAATGCACTTTAAAGTATTAAACTACATTAATTTCATTTGTGAACACTGTGATAAAGAAAAAAATATTAGTTCACTTGCACCACACACAATAATCAGGAAACAATATGGTGGACAAATTCTATAAATCAATTGCGTGGGTGATAATGTTCTGTAATATGGGAAATTTTATCATATAAATATTCAGATATCCATTGTTAGATCTAAAGGTATTGTACGTTTTTATTTGTAATTCATTTGGAAGTTGTTTTCAATGATCCATTAAAACGTCACAATTTAATCATTTCGTATTTTGAAGGATGACTAATGTTTATGTTGTATTTGGTGTTTCTAAGTGAATGATTAATTCAGTGTTGATTTCGCAGGTGGAAAACACCTCTAAAATGTCGTACATGAACCCGAATAGTCGGCCAAGTAAGTAAATGTTTCTTCCAATGTTTAATTGTTTTAAAATAATTTAAATACAGCGTGTATGTTGAGTTGAATAAATTGTGCATGTAATTGGAGTAATTGGACTTGTTGATTTCAGTAACAAATTGCAGATTTCATTCAATTACATCATGAAGGGCTTATGTTTCAGTATCAAACAAATTCAATGAAATTTGTGTTATTCTTCCATTTAATTCATAAGTTTTCAATGATGATGACTAATGCACGATTCAGACTGAGTCATTTTAATGCATAGGACATTTTTAATTTATTTTATATTCTAATTCAACCAGTAAGGTATCTTTTCTAGCTAATAATTAGATAATTAGTTATGTGTTCAACTTATGATAGTTTCTCCACTTCCATCAATACTAAATTCTTTTGAACATGTTTTTCACATTCTATTATTCATACAGTTTTCTATGTGATTTTATAAATTTATGTGTAGGCATCAAAAATTGTATCATGATTATTATTCTAGTGCCTGGCCACTATCAAAGCTCAGAAATGAGTTCGAAAGACCAAACTCTGATGTGGCAGCAAAACTCCTACATGGGAGATTCAGGTATTCACTCAGGGGCAGCCACACAAGTTCCCTCTTTGACTGGTAAGGAGGAAGATGACATGGACATCTTTGATCTTGATCAGGGATATCCTCAAGGATTCACCCAAGAACAAGTAGATGACATGAACAACCAATTGAATCAAACAAGGTCGCAGAGAGTTAGGGCTGCTATGTTCCCTGAAACATTAGAAGAAGGTTAGAAGTCAAATTTTTAGTTTCGTGTCTCATTGTATTTTTTTTCTTTTCTGTTCAAATAATTTGAGATTTGCCAAGGAAGAAGAATGTACAAAACATTATACAAAACTGATTGTGTAAGTTATCTTACAAAACAGTTATGCATAATATTCAGTTTCATTGAAATAAATGATATTAGTTTGAAGTGGATATTTTTCTGAAGATATATCATCAATTGCTAATTCTAACTTGAACAACAAACATTCTTTATTTCAATAATTCAGTGAAATATCATTTATACTGTTCATTAGTATTTAGAATGTGGAATTGGGTTTATTGGTTACTTACTGGATCTTTTATTATTATCATGTCTAGGTATTGAGATACCCTCAACACAATTTGACACAACACATCAAACAGCTGTGCAACGGCTCTCTGAACCTTCTCAGATGTTGAAACATGCCGTTGTGAACTTGATAAATTATCAAGACGATGCTGATCTGGCAACAAGGGCCATTCCTGAGTTGATAAAACTTCTGAATGATGAAGATCAGGTTGTGGTATCTCAGGCTGCTATGATGGTTCATCAGTTGTCCAAGAAAGAAGCCTCTAGACATGCTATCATGAATAGTCCGCAAATGGTGGCAGCTTTGATAAGAGCTATCTCAAATTCCAATGATTTGGAGACTACCAAGGGTGCAGTAGGAACCCTGCACAAATTATCACATCATAGGTCAGTATCTTTATTCATATGCATAAAAGGAATTGTTGTCATATTCATTGTAAAATGGAATTTAATAAGGTAATCCTTGTTTCAGACAAGGTTTACTTGCTATTTTTAAAAGTGGAGGCATTCCTGCCTTGGTGAAACTGTTGAGCAGTCCCGTGGAGAGCGTTCTCTTTTACGCCATTACCACTCTGCATAACCTACTTCTTCATCAAGACGGTTCCAAAATGGCAGTAAGATTAGCTGGTGGTCTTCAAAAAATGGTGGCCCTATTGCAAAGAAATAACGTTAAATTTTTGGCTATAGTAACTGATTGTCTTCAAATATTAGCTTACGGTAATCAAGAGAGCAAACTTATCATTCTGGCATCTCAAGGACCCATCGAATTAGTTAGGATCATGAGGAGTTATGACTATGAGAAGCTATTGTGGACCACTTCAAGGGTGTTGAAGGTATATCTATTATACATAACATAATAAATCGAAATTTATAACTTTGGAATCTACAAATTGACACCCTTTATGAATTGAAACACATTGGTAATAATCTCAATACTTTTAGGTTAGTCATCTTAATTTTTTTGGTTTCTCTGATTATCAAGATGAAATTTTCTTGTCTTCCAGGTTCTTTCTGTTTGCTCCAGTAATAAACCAGCAATTGTGGAAGCTGGAGGTATGCAAGCGTTAGCAATGCACTTGGGTAATCCAAGCCAGCGACTAGTCCAAAATTGTCTGTGGACACTTAGAAACCTGTCTGACGCTGCTACAAAGGTCGATGGTCTAGATAACCTGTTAGGATCTTTGGTGCAAGTGCTTGCAGCATCTGATGTCAATGTGGTGACTTGTGCTGCTGGCATATTGTCCAACTTGACATGCAACAATCAGAGGAATAAGGTCACCGTTTGTCAGGTTGGAGGCGTCGACGCTTTGGTGCGAACTATTGTGAATGCTGGAGAAAGAGAAGAAATAACAGAACCTGCAGTCTGTGCTTTGCGCCATTTAACCTCAAGGTATGAATCTTCTATTCTTCCATTCTACTCAACCGTAAATCTCTTTGTGTTTAATGATTTTTTGTAAACATAAAAAGGATAAATACATATGGGGGAAAATTAGATTTTAAATCGTCAATTTAATTTAGGCATGTGGAGTCGGAAATGGCGCAGAACACGGTGAGGCTGAACTATGGAATCCAAGTTATTGTGAAGTTGTTAAATCCCCCATCTCGTTGGCCCTTGGTGAAAGCTGTTATTGGTTTGATCAGAAATCTGGCTCTTTGTCCAGCCAACCACGCTCCTCTGAGAGAACATGGTGCGATACACCACCTTGTGCAGTTATTGATGAGGTCATTCCAAGATACACAAAGGGTATGTTGATTCCCATTTGACTTGTCGATTAAGAATCTGTAGTCAAATCTGCCCCATGGTTTCAGAGATACATTTCATTTTTGGCCCGCTTGTTCCCCTGAACAGAGTGTCTTTGAGAATTTTCGAGATTATCACAATTTTCTCAATATAATTTTAGTTTTTTTCGAAGCCCAGCTGCCTTGGGTGAGTTCAGTACCTGGATGGGTGACCGCTTTGTCTATAAATTTGAACAAGCGCGCCAAAGCTCCTGACCTCTATACTTCTCCAACTAGTTATTATTTTCATGTCTGTCTCGAATAGTTGGTTTTCATGTGTAATTTTATTGAATAAAACAATTGCAATTTTTTCAGAGAACAAGTGTATCAACAGGTGGAAGCCAGGCACCTGGAACGTATGCTGATGGCGTGAGGATGGAGGAGATCATGGAGGGAACGGTGGGGGCACTTCATATTTTAGCCCGAGAATCGCATAATAGAGCAATTATTCGACAGCAAATGGTTATTCCGATATTTGTACAGCTATTGTTCAATGATATCGAAAACATTCAACGGGTGGCAGCTGGTGTTCTTTGCGAGTTGGCTACCGATAAGGAGGGAGCCGAGATGATCGAACAGGAGGGTGCAACAGCTCCTCTGACAGAATTGCTTCATTCTAGGAATGAAGGTTAGTCCAACTCTTCTTGGCAGTTGATTAGCAAAGTTTTTTCGGTAGTATATTTTTTGTTGCAAGATGAATTATACGCATCCACTATTTCCATATATACTAATTGAAATTGAGTCATGGCAACCGATTACTTAGTAAGTAGTAAGATGTGTAAAAACGGGCGGTGTGTGGATGGCTAAACCCTCTTATATAACCGCTATATTACGACGGGAGGGGAAAGGGGAAAGATTTCTACACCAATAGGCTATCGAGAAGATTTTTCGGAGGGGTCCTTATGCGTTAAAAAAATTCGAGAAATCGACGAAATTTTTGCGATTTTTCCTAAGTAAATCGGTAATTTTGGGAATTGTTTTAAAAATCTAGAGGACGGATCGAGGTTCGAAGGGGGTGGATATCGAATCTTAGGGAGGGGGAAAGGGTAGATCCGAAGACCCTAAGTCGATATCTATCGCGGTTTTCCCGTAACGAACGAAAATGTATTTTCTATCCTCCGCCCGGCGAAAAAGCGAGACCGACTTTATTTCGCATAAGGCTTCGAAAATACAATCGCTCTGGCTCCGAATTTTTCGTCGAAACGAAGAAGTATCGGTTCGACAAAAACCTGCTCAACTTTTACCTACGATCAGTCAAAATATACTAAATCGATACAAGTTCTGGAAGTTTCGCTTCCGGGAATCTTCCTTGCTAGAAGACATTCCGAGAAACGTCAAAATTGACATGAGAGACGGACTAACGGCCCTTTTAGGTCGTTTTCGGGTCTGAAAGTTGACGAAAAGCGAAGATAAGGGTAAAAAACCGTCAAATAAACCTCCATGTGGCGATTTTATGTCGAAAAGTGAAAATTAAGAATATATATCCCCGGGAAGTACCGACTAATTATTCGAATACCGCAGATCGGTCAAAATTTACGTTGAAGCCGGTGGCGCATGCGTCTGACGATCGAACTCTCGGTGTCAGACCGAGAGAAGGCGGGGTCGAACCCCGGAGAGGGAATCACACTTTTTCGTGTATTTTAGACTCTGTAGGTGGCGCTACAATCGATGTATAGGAACTCGAAAACGCCCGGACCGATTTTGATAAAACTTTGTGACTTTGTATCGGCGTGTCTCTGATTCACAATAGCATCCTGTAGGGGGCGCCTCGATTGATCTATAGAAGCTCGAAAACGGCTCCACCGTGTTCGGCTTTTATAAACTCAAGAACGATCGGACCGATTTCGATTAAATTTCCTGTGTGTCTGAGGAGGTCTCAGATCCACGATATACCCTCCGTAGGTGGCGCTATGATCGGTTCACAGGAACTCGAAAATGGCTATACCGATTTTCATGAAACTTTGTGATCTATATGAAATTGACTTCATGCACTTATGTTCATGAATACGATTTGGCTATGACAACACGTTAAATAGTGATGGTGTTACAAGAACTACGTTCATGTATTTTGCGGTGGTCCTAATTGAATACTAATGCGAGGGGGAAACCGCTGACAAAAATTTGTATACCAGAATTCCAACTCAACCGGAATTTCATTGAAATTCTATATTCTTGTACACCAGAATTCCTCCTCCGGTTTACCCCTCGGTTAAAACCAACTATTTGGAGCTGTATACACGATTGTCCGATAGGTGTCGCACTCTAACATCAATAGGAATTCATAATAATTCAAGAGGAATTCTGAGGAATTCCATGGAATTCAATAGGAATTTCACGGAATTCAATAGGAATTCCTCGGAATTCAATAGGAATTCCTCGGAATTCAATAGGAATTCCATGGAATTCTACTTTCTTGTACACCAGAATTCCTAGCGGTTTACCCCTCGTACTAATGAAATGAAATATCGTGATGAAAAATAAGGAAGCATAACTTCATTTATATTGTGTCTTATTCTAGGGGTGGCAACATATGCTGCGGCTGTCCTATTTCGAATGAGCGAAGATAAGCCACAAGATTATAAAAAGCGGTTATCAATGGAATTGACCAATTCTCTCTTCAGGGAAGATACAGGGTGGAATCCTGATCTTATGGGTACAGACCTACAGGTGAGTTGTATGAATTATCGTAATTGAATCTTCTTGGACCAAAGGTAGGTGTATTTGATGTTGTGAAAGCTCTGAGGAATATTATTTGTCGTCAAGTCCACAAATCATTTTTTTTTTATTGTGGGGAACTTGCATCATCATTTCTAATACAGGTACTTACTGATTGACCATTGTACATTTTTCTTTATTGATCCAAATTTCGAAAATGAATAACACAGGTACTTACTGATTGGCCTTTGTACATTTTCCTTTATTGATCCAAATTTCGAAAATTAATAAGTGACATCAATAATTCGATGAATTCACGGTACATATATTTATTTCGGTCATAGAGTCGTCCTATATCATACAAACAATTCATTTACTGTGGTGAATCTATTGAGCACATTTCAACAAACCAATATTTATTGAGTTTAATAAATGTAAATTTAGGTAGACATGATTACAATATTGCACACTGTCTTGAATGTATGCATATCAGCTCTCATTCATAAATTTATGTTCAATTGATTTCTCACCTATTGTTTAAGCTTTCATAACTTGTATATTTATATTATTTTTATTCTATTTCGGTTCATTTAATTTTTTGTTTTGCATTTGGCCATTATTTTAGGACATTTTGAGTCCTGATCAACCATATGATAACTTGTATGGGCAAGGTCCACCCAGTGTTCATAGTAGCCATGGTGGTCGTCCATATCAACAACAAGGTAAACTATAAATGTTTCTTATCACATAGAATATTATATTAACATTAACATTATAACTTTTCTGTGAATCGAAACTCCGAACTTGAATTTTATCTTCAGCTTATCTAGATTCCTGAAACAACGTAAGTTATAACTGTAACAATAGCATGAATGTTTGAAGTGTACAGGTCTGGCAAGATCCGTTCTAGGGAGAGTGATTTGCATTTAATCGAGAGGAAATGTAAAACATAGATAGTTGGGACGATAGTAGCGCGATTGGCTCAGTGGTAGAGCGTTTGACTCAGGAACCGGAGGCCCCAATTTTAATTCCGAAGCTAGGAAAGACATTTTGTAGTCTCGGTAATCGTCACCATTCACTGTTGGGTCAAAAATTAACAGTGCAGTGCCTAAGGTGGCGTAAGGACACAGTAACAAAGCCTACACAGAACACAACTGATTTTCCTTACTCGCTCAAGCTCTCGAGAGCTTATGGGGGGTCTCCTTGGGGAAGACCTAGGAGGATCAGTATAATAATATAATAACGTCTGCACAAGGATATCTGATAATTTTCATGAAGAAGTGATTTAATTTCAGAACATTATTTCAGAATTTCTTTTATTTTATTTCATGAATTTTTAATAATGTTGGTGAGTTAATTTTTTTAGAATGCTGGTTTTGATTTCATTTTTAGGCAAAGCTGATAAAAATATAAAAACTTTCAGATTGCTGTTGTATTTCCGAATAGCAGTTATTAATACGGCTAAAATACGTTATTGTTTATTGTTAGTAAACTTTCAGATCGACTGAAACGGAGAATAGTTTTTTTTTCGATAAATTCCTCTCCTTAGCCATTTTGACTTTTTTGCAACTAAATTGTAGAATTCAATATTTTTCTAATAAATAAGATGAAGACGCCATGAATATTGGTTTTCATATTCACAAAAGTGAATAAAGCCTGGTAACTTTAACTTATTCCCTAACTTTAAAATTGAAACATAGATTTCTAACGCTATGGTTGATACTGAGACTGAATAATCCGTTTACTTATTATTAATAATAATAATTAATAAGTTAACGGATTATTTAGTCTGATTATAAAGCATAACACTAGAAATAAATGTCTATATACATTATATATATATATGTATATGATTAAGTAAAAGTTACCAGCCAGCATAAACCAGCCTTATGTTGGGTTTCACGAAGCTTCGATTAACTTAATCGTGGATTTAATTCGATGGTTGTATGAAAAATGAACTGAAAATCGACATAGAATCGCACTAATTCGGCAATTAAGAGCTGTCGAAGCTTTGTGAAACCCAATGTTAATGTTCAGAAATACGAAAAGAATGATTGAAAATGTCTATGTGAAAACGTCGAATAAAGAACAATCTGAAAATTATATTTCTCTCCTGTAATGCTTGGCACAGATCCAATTCTTGATTTGAGATATAAAATAAATATGTATTGATCCATTTCGAATATTCCAAAAATCATAATTTTCGACCACGGAAATCCGCACATTCCAGTTTTGAATCGAGTCTGGCAATATTCAGAAAACTCGTCTCATTATTCTTTGACAAAAAAAATCATTAATTTCGACTCTGATAATCCACACATACCAATTTTACCGACAATTCAATTCACCCGATGTCGCTCATATATTCGGTCAACAGATTTCGCTAAAATCCCTGTAGGCGCCGGATACCGAGGAGACAGAAACATGAAATCATTTTACTGAATTATTGGAAAAAAAAATTCAGAATAAAATCAAGCCCGTTATATTAATGTCATAATTCGATCCTTTTTGAGTTTACCTCACCAAATTTAAACTCTTTTAGTCATACTGGCCTTGGAAATAGAATTACGCAACACCAAACAGCCACCTTAACGTTTGGAGTTTGCTATGGTAGTGCCATATCTCCTATCACCCTAGAACGAATCTTACCAGATCTGTATAATTAATTAATTAATTGTATTGAGTTCTGAGCATGTATGTTATTGTATTGAAACTTGAAAATTCTAGAATAGCATTTCATCTTGTTTTCATGAGGACCAAGTTGATTTTTTAATTTAATCTTTATTCTTATTATTTAGGGTATGACCAGATACCCATAGATATGGAGGGTTTAGAAATAGGATCCCATGGAGGAGGTAATGGGTCAACTTACAGTGCGATGGATGTTGGGCCTACTGACCAAGATATAAGTTTTGATCAATTGCCCACTCCCCCCCAGGATAATAACCAGGTAGCAGCGTGGTATGATACCGACTTATAATTTATGAAACATTTGAAAATTTGAGTGATGAATGATGGTATCTTTTATCAGAGTGATAAGGTCCTAACAATTTTGTGATTTTTTTTTAATGTTAGACATTGATATAAGGACTTAATTTAATACTTTCTTAGGAATTGAGCCTTCAAACAAAATCTATATCTTTCGTTAGTATCATCCCGAATGTAATGACGATTTTTATGAATGAAAAAATTCATTGTATTATTTATGACAAATTTCCTTTTATCAATGAAACAGAATATATTGTTGAGTTTCTTTGGTTGTGTTAGTTTCCGTGTGTTTAAATAGTAATTACTTTCGAAGGGTGACAAATTAAAATCGTTTCTGAAATCAATTCCCGAAAATTTTTATGAGTTTTTCTTCAGTGAAGATTTTGAAATGTTCGTTGGAGTAATGAAATTTATGCACATCTGTGACTTTGTGGTTGGTATCAAAAAGTATTTATTGATACTGACATTTTTCGCATTGATTTCAGTGGCAACTATTTGTTTATACAATATTATTCGTTAGGGTTTATTACTTTTTTATATAGTGCATTAAATGCTTTATTAGTTTATTTATATAGTTGAATAATATATATATATATATACATAAATATGATATTTCACGTTATTTATTCATCTTTATACAGTATTTGTGGAAAAATTATGTCTGAGTAGATTGAAAATTCATATATTTTTTTTTTACATTATTTGTCAGACTAATTTTATCATATTTGTCATATATGAGTTATTATTAATATAGCTAATGCGCAGGTAGTGAGCATGCTTGTAATTTAATAAAATAAAGACAGAAGAACATATAAAGAATATAACAATATTGATCGAAATGAATTTCAATGTGCTACACTACTTTGTGTTTTAGGTGTTATATCTGAAAACAGGGTAGAAAGAATAAAGGTACTGCCTATATATACTTTGATTCGTTTCAATCCTCTGCTTAGCATCCTGTACATATTGAATAAAATGCAAACATAACCTGCTCCAGCATTCCCCCCCACAACAACCATTCCTTTTCGTCGCGGCCCTTATTTCGGCGGCTATAGGAGTAGAAATATTTTCCACAAGTCAGAATTGGGCTGCATTTCAATTATACAGTCAAGTGAATTAATAAAAATATTTTTATTAGCGCTTTATAAAAGAATAAATAATCATATAGACATGGATATGAGTTCTTAAAAATTCAACAATTTTATATATATAAAAATCTCCAAAATATGCAAACATAACAATTTCAAATTTTTTGGAAACAAGATTTTTTCATAATCTATTTAAAATATGATCGATTCAATAAGTAAAAATCTAATTTGTAGAAATTCAATCAAACTTGATAATCGGTTTTATAACGGAACAGTAAAAAGATTGAAATTTTAATTAAATTCATAAAATGACAATTAGGCATAGCCTTCAGTTAATTTCGAAAAATACTGGAAACACACGAGACATGCGTAGTTACAGCAGCAAAGGAGTAAAATGCAATCGAAGACAAAAATGTCGCCTCATTCAATTCGCAGTGAACTGATAGAGTCGATATTGTGAAAATGCGCAAAGGTTTCATTAGCATTTTCAGTTAATGAAAGATCATCAATTCCGCCAGCTTGAGCATCGCGATAAATGGATTCAAGTTGTGGCTGTACATAGCCCAGGAGAGGCCTCTCAGGTGGTTCTGCTGCCCAACATTGCTCCATCAGATTCCAGCATCTTTGGTCGAAGTTTTTTAGGCACTCTGGTCTTATGCCTTTAAAAAAACAATTCACTAGTAAAACTGACCAAGATTGAAATTAGCAGAGTATATCCTCAGTGTTGAGTGGACTTACCTTTTCTAACATTATTCCATAACTGTTCTTTATTATGAAACTGATTGAATTGGTGAGGGAGAGTTACTTGTCCAGCACAAATATACCAAAATAAAATGCCAAATGCGTAAACATCTACGCTAGAGTCGTAACGGCCAGACAGTAACTCTGGGGCCATATGAACAGGAGTTCCTACAACACTTCCGGACATCATTGCTTCAGGGATGCAAAAACCAAAATCTGTGAGCTTAGCTCTATCGGAATTATCCAACTACAAGCAAATTAAAATCATCATTTTAATGTCTTAAACTGAACAGATTTATATCTCCCAAAAATTATTATAAAACCATGTTTGTAAAAGTTCTTATCATCACCAACCAGAATAACATAAATATTATGGACCCTCTGATTCACAGCTATCAAGAAACAACACCACCGAAAGCAAAATTACCACCACTCCCAATCTTCGAATATTTAAAAACCTTGTAACACCTTGATAAAATAATGGATATTTATGTTAATGAAATTTTTTAATTGACAGGAAAACAGCCGTTTGATTATAATTATGATCAATAAAGTTTATTTCTCTCTCTCTCTCTAAAAGTTCTTATTTCTGCCAGTCGTAGAGGCAAAGATGTAAAAAAGTCTTACCAGAACGTTTTTGAGTTTGATATCTCTGTGAACAAGCCCTTGAGAATGCAAGTATCTAACACCTTTGACAACGTCTATAGCAACCCTCACTCTTACTGGCCATGTCAATCCTTGATTGAGTCCGCAGTACAAATCTCTAGTCATTCTTTCCATCATTAAGAGAACAGCTGGAGAGCTTCCTCCACCATAAGTGTAATCTATTACTGAACCCCTAAGCTTCACTATCCTTGGATGCTCAGGAAGACTCCTTCGAAACAACAAAAGTTTTTGACAAAGGCAAATTTCCAAAGACTTCATCAATCAAGTATGTACTTCAATGGCACGTCGGAGGGTAAAGAATGAATATTGATCAAATTTGGTGATGAATATCTTTTTTCAAGCAGAATTATTGTGAACTAAGGAGAACAATGGAAAAATCTATTACCTAGTGTAGTAAAATTCCATAGCTAAATCATTCCAGTGTCTGTCATCTGGGGGAACAACCGATTTGAAGGCACACGGTTCAACTCCTCCCCAAGGATCGCATGATGATACTACCCCATACTGTCCCCGCCCAATCTCTTTGATCTGTTTGGGCATACCCCATCTAAGCAGATCACATAGGGATGTGCTTTCCAAGGCCAATCTTGCAAATCTAGGGGCGTGTTTTTTTCTTATAGTTATCCTTTGCTCCTCTGTTTGCTCTAACTGACCAGATAGTTGATTTTCCAATGATCTAATCGCTGATTGAAAAGCTTCATGGGATGATTTGACCGATTCTTGAAACTGGTACAGAGATACGAAATGTTTTAAAATATATTCTTCCTTTTTGAAACATGCATGCTTAGACCAAATTATATGTCGGTCTCGCCTAGGAGGCCGTGGTGTTTTTTGAGAATTGTGTATTTGTGCGCTATAATTTTGTCCAAATGTCTGTAGATTTTGATTTTTTTACCGAAAACGATCAGGTCCGACTCACTGATGAAAAATTCGAGGTACAATTCGTTTCTATGCTGCCGCCCTTTCTTTGCCACGATAACTTTCGAACGGAAAGAGATAGCGACTTTAAATTTACAGAGTAGGTTACGCATCCCATGGGTAGAATCAATAACTCAAAGAATACATATCCGATCGAATTAAAACTTGGTTATTACCAAGATGTAGTTGTAAAATGGCGACTCGCAAATTTTTGCAGAATATCGTGACAATCGTATCACTAGAAATTTTTTTTTACAGCTCTGACGTGAAGTCTGGAGCTGTCTGGACGAAATATTGCATGAAGTTGAGTATTAATAAAAGAAACATAATCCGTCAAAAAATTGTTTTTCTAGTCGTACGATCCACACGAAATTCCGCAAAAATAAGTGCTTCGGCATTCCACAAGTAATTATCCAGTTTAAATTGCATCGGATTTGTATTTTTTGAGTTATTAAGAAATATCAACAAAATTTCAGATGGGTATAACTCCGAAACCGTATCATTTTTTTTCGAAATTTTCTAGTGATACGATCGTCGCGAAATTTCGTACGAGTCTTTAAGTCGACATGCTACAACTAGTTACCAAGTTTCAATTCGATCGGATCTGTATAGTATGAGTTATTGGGAAAACAAAATTTCAACTCCGAAACCACTCGGCCGATAACGAATTTAACCGTCACATTCGAATGCGCAACTTACCTCGAAAATTTCAATGCGCTATCTCATTCCGTTTGAAAGTTATCGTGGCACCCAACGGCCGGCCGGATGGGATTTGACCTCGAATTCTGCATCAGTGAGTCGAACTTAATCGTTTCAGACCATTTTCGGCAATATAATTCGAAAATTACAGACATTTGGACAAAATGATGGCACGCTATTCCCTAGAACATGCGCGATAAAATTTTTTCTTCAAAAAATGTAATATTTCATAAAATATTTGTCAGATTCCGCTGGAATTCTGCACAAACCTTCAAGCCGTCATTTCACAACACAATTAGTTATGGATTTGTCACAGAACAGAAAAGTTATCAGTATATAGTAATGCAGAATGAAAAATGTATATATAATGTTCATTGGCCCTAATAATATTTTAATATATGGAATCTCTAATAAACATCAATTTTGGTAATGTACGGTGATACAAATCAGTGAAATATATTGATCATTGAAAGAACGAACACGCCAAAACTACTGACCCCATATCAGTGCTTTCATCCATTTTTGGGCGCATGTTCTAGGGGAACATCGTCCTATCATTTCGTCCAAATGTCTGTAATTTTCGAATTTCGAGCTGAAAATTGGCTAATAGACTAATTCGGACTCCCTGATCACGAATCCGGTGTCAGATTTTTGGGTGCCGTCCGGCCGGCCGTACTTCCGGCCGTAGGCACGATAACAGGAGCACCGAAGATCCTATCGACTTCAAACTTTCAGGGTAGGCTTCTGATCAAAATGCGACGGTTAAGTTCGTTAACGGGCAAAATCGGCCGGACGGTTTAGGAGTTATAGACATTTAAAATTTTGAGGTTATTTCCCTGATATTTCAGGAACTAAAGAAGATGTTGAATCGAAACTTGGTAGTCAGTTCGAGGATATAAACGCGCAACTTTTGGCAAAATTCTGTTATGATCGAAATGTTGGTAATTTTTAAAAAAATATTTCTCTTAATTTTTTCGAAAAAAAAATTTTTTTTTCGTGAACTATTCATCAGATTGCAACAAAAACTTGTACTAACTTCAATTGTAGTATTTTGCAACATTGTGCAAAATTTTGGCTCTATACGATTTCAATTTCTGGAGATATAAGACAAAATGTGTCAAATTTCCTGGGTCTCTCTCATTATTTTCATCGATAATTATATAATAATCAATAATATTAAGGTATTCAACATGATACTGCTTTTTTTCTTTTTTTCTTTACTGGTCATTCTTTATTTAATTTGAGATCAATACCTGAAGAGATATGGTTTTAGCCAACTTTGAAGCACTAAGTGAGTCGATCATGTTAGTCACAACCTGCAACTGCCATTGTAGATTGCATTGATCTTGACCAGAGGATAGCCAAGTATTATGCCAGGGTACAAAGGCAGAAAGTGTCATTCTGAGACGATCAATAAATGTCTGAATAACTGAAGAAGATGTGGAGGATTGTAGGTCAATGTTGTAGGCAGCAGATATGATTTGTTTTACAGCATCAGAAGCAGATAGACTTCCTTCGAATTCATGGCAATGTTTCTCAAGGCTCTCTAGGCATCTTTGCAGCGTTCCTGTGAAGCTCTCTTGAAGGCAGCCAACGGATTGAACTATTTCATTCGCTACAGAATTGCTTAGTCTTCTTAGGACCAACTGTTGTATTTCCATGGTAACAAGTTTTGGAGTTTGATGGGTTCTATTTGCACCTAGAAATTAATCACTGGTTAACATGTGCATTATGAACTATATAATTGTCGTTAGCTACAATATAAACTGGAATGTGGATTTTACCTAGGAGTGTACTTCCTTCCAGAACAGAAGCGACATTTGCCTTCATTTCTTGAAGTGTTTTCTGTATTATTTTTGTTATTTCTTCTTGTTGATCACAGGCAATTTTCATTAAAGCTTGATAGAGCTTAAGTTCAATCTCTTGAGAGTATAAAATACGTTTTGGGGTAATTTGAATTTCACGAGCCATATCGAAAGCACAAAGGATAAATTTTCTTAAATATTTATTGTGTACCTGAAAAAAGGTAAATTTTGATAATAATATAAAATGAATAAATTACTACGTTTACATGCATCCTCTCGAACCGTTTTAAGCCAATGCGTATTCCGTAATGCGCATTGAAAACGCATGTAAACGTTTTTTCAATTCGAATTGACTACTCAAATGCGAATTAGTAAATGCGATTTGAAAAGGTGGATTGAGTTTTCCCAAACCGATTTAATGTGCATGTATACACCAAATACGCATTGAGAGTAGTTTTAAGAGAAACAAATTTCAGAATTACCAACACCTAATTTATTAGTTTGACAAATCTGATAATCTAACGAACCTGCTTTGGGGTTACGTTAATCGTAATTCCTAAGCTGGAAGATCGAAATAAATCTCTTGAGATAAAAATGATATAATTTATTGTTCGAGGTAACTTTTTCTATTATTTTTAATCATTTTCTGCCAATTTTCTGGATTCATTTTCACGATTTGCTCTTTCAATCACTTGTAACCACCCAGAAAAGGTTAATTCCTTGCGAAATTATGGTGTTCTTCATCATTTTTTAAGATATTTAGAATGATTTTCTTTTCTTAATTTACATTTTTAATTTTTTTCAATCTTCCCATGTTGGCTACGCGAGCTTAGAATAAAGCCGAATTACAGAAAACTAGTTTCAGATAAGGCATGTAAACTCTCAAACCATATTTCATCTAATTCGCATCAAAACATGCGCATTGGTTCAAAACGGATCGAGAAGGTGCATGTAAACGTAGTAATTGATGAGTGAAATTTTACCTCACTAAGTAATGCAGCCATTTTCTGCAAACTGGATTTGAAAACTTCCCTAATGAATATTATGAAATCCTCATTAATTTTAGAATTACATGTAAGAGTATTATCTAGAGAACATTCCAAACAAAATGATGGTTTCTTTATCACCTCATCAGTCTTTGTTTTATCAGAATCATTCAGGTAGCCTAAAAATTCCCAGTAAATGAAAATATAAAAGTTTCCATTAAAGCTCACCAAGTCTCAGTAATTGATCACGTAAATTCTGTAGCTTGGCAAATGCAATGTGACCTATTTCAAACCGATGCTGTTCTGATTCTGTTAGAGATTCTGTACTTATTACACTATTCCTGCCCGTATTTGAAACACTCACAAATAAAAACGGCAGCTTAAATATATCTTTCAACTTTTTGATTTCTTGAATATCCTGTAAATATAAGTTCATAGTATTCACATCTGCATTATTAATTTTCTATCTGATACCAACATGATCACTAAGCACATCCTCAGAGACAGCATATATTATCACAGGCAGCATATTTTTTGTATGTCGAAATAAAATATCAGGATACTCTTCAGGTTGACAATCAGGGGGCACCAGGATAACAACATTTTCTTTCAATAGGGGCATACATAATTCAACTTCTAATGATGGACAATGTTCTGTTGGACATTCCTGATCACCTAACTGAATATCCTCCTCAGGGATTGTAACCCACTGATGATCATGGGCTTTTAATTTTTCCAAAATTTCATACTCATTGTCTAATGTTAATCTGATATTTTTCTTTGTACCATACACAAATGAAACCTGAAAATATCACATCCACACAATGAAAATGAACTTCTAAAAATACTCAATTAGTTAAAGAGAACCATTTAGTTTAATTAAATAATATTGAAGATATTTAAAGGCATGAATTCAATAAGGAAAACTTTCAATAAGGAAAACATATCAGCTGCTTTTCAGCTGTACTTACACATCTCCATCTTTTACCATACAACGGTAATATATTTTGTTCAAAAATGCTATTGACAAATATTGCTTTAGCAGTGCAGTTCTGACCAAAAACCAATAAAGTTGGTTTCCTTTCCAGCTTTCGTTCAATTTTACTCAGAATATCCAGATTTGCTGAATCATTTTTGAGTTCATCTGCAAATGTCATGAAGGTGTACATCATTATATAGGAAAATCAGAAGGAAATGCGGAAAACTCACTTCCAAGTTGAATATTATTAGCAATATCTTCCAAGGCTTTCCGAGTTTCCCTCAATATTCTTCTTAAACTTTGACAGTTTCTTGCGTATTTTCGGAATTCCTTTGGAGTATCGGTCAGCATAGTGTTTAGATTTTTTGACCGTGAATTTTTTTATGGAATGCCTCTTTTTGTCATGCCTATTATTAAACTTTCAGATCGGAAAAACGTTCGTCAACAATAGTTTTCTGTAGGAATACGCAGAACCACAACGGACACAGAAATAAAATAACGCACACCGCAGACCACTGAAATATGAATTGTTTGTCTTGTCTTTAATCTTATTTAAGATTTATTTCGATTTCTTTAATTTCAATTCTGATTCTACAGTGTCACATGCTGCTAAAGGGTTTATTTCTTGTTCATTGCTGTATTTATGTGTCATGCGTGTTACTAATTTGTTAGGTAGTCCAGATTGGAAATTTGCTTATCTTCAAATTGCCCGTGATTTCTTTCAATTATTTTTCATCGTGTATTCTGAGGAAAACTACAAACTTACTTATTATTATTATAACAGATATTTATTAGCATATTAGTACATAGACCAATGATAGGTACAGTTTTTTTATTTATCTGGAAATTTTCAAACTATCTACTTGACTAAAGAAAATTTTAAGAATACGAGTTGGAAATGATTTATTCAACCTTATATATTTAATTTTTTGGTAGGAGACGAACAATTACAACTATCCATACAGATTTTATTTTTTATCACATCATTTATGTCGGTATTGGTACATGGGAATTAATTTTGTTGTGAGAATGATGAGAATTAAATCAGCATTTAAACAGGACATATGTGCATGGAAATACTTTTAATTCTTGCTACTCAAATCCCAAACGTCTTCCAAAGCGCAGGAAAACATGGTCGACATCTTGCCTCTTGTTGTTGCCCCCAAAGTAATCTGAAATAAGGCGAATCAACGTTAGAGTGAATTATAATGTTTCATTAAATAATTAAAATCAGCTCACATTGCTCTTCAGCAGGCGCATTATCATTGATAGCTTGCTTGATTGCAGAACATAGTTGTCTGAGGTAAACTCCAGCTTCCGGGAGGTTGCTTGGAGGACAACTTATGACGGAAGCGGATGTGCTTTGCATTAGGGTCACTAGGAGCCCCAACAAGAAAGTTCCGACTAAATACAGATGCATTGCCGACCTCTTCAATCTGAAAACAATTAATTATTTCGTGTTTAATGTGAACGTTCACTGTGGTTCCGTTAAATCTACATTTTTGTCGCGCTAGTTTACATTGGTCTTTCATAGCCAAATTTGATTATGTCCGGCCAGCCGTTGCTAAGCACGATAACTTCCAAAAGAAATAACTTATCCCATCAAAAAATTCCATGTAATATTGGTCATCAAAACTCACGAGAAGCTTTTACATGCCAAATCTCAGCTTTAGGACTTCGGGAAGTTTTATTCACAGATCTGCACCCCCTTTGAGGGGGTTGGAGGGTGAAATTATAGTCTGCATCCCAAATTTCAACTTTCTAGGAATTCGGTACCCTCTTGCTTTATTAGTTCAATATACGTGTCCCCAGATTCACTGTATGTATTTGATGCAAATCTATAGATTTCTACTACCTTATGCACAAAACAAGTGTTAACTCACTTTAGGTGCTTTTAAACATTGAAACAGTGTATTTGTACTGGTTTAATATTTCAATTAATTGTATCATCATTGTATCATGTTTGGGAAATAAATAAAATATATAAAATAAAATATAAATATATTAAAAATCAGTGAAATGTTATATTATATATTTCAATGAACGAGTACGTTAAATCTTATGGTGCTAATTCTGTGCTTTTATAATTTTTGCGCGTATGTTCTGGGGAACATCGCGTTATCATTTTGCCCAAATGTCTGTAATTTTCGAATTTTACGCCGAAAATGGTCTCAAACGATTGGATTCGACTCCCTGATCAAGAATTCGAGGTCAAATTTGATTCTGTCCGGCCGGCCGGTCGTCCGTTGCCACGATAACTTGAGAACGGAGAGAGATAGCGACTTGAAATTTCCAGGGTAGGTGGCGCATCCCAATACGAGGGACAAGTTCGTTAATGGGCATAATGGGCCCAATGGTTTCCGAGTAATTATTTTGTCTACAACCAAAACTAATCTGATCGAATTGAAACTTGGTGAGTAGTTGTAGAATATAAACCTGAGGACGTTTGTGAGGTTTTGTGAGAATCGTATCGCTAGAAAATTAAAAAAAAAATATATTAAAAAATATTATTTACGTCACGATAACCTAAGAACAGAAAGAGATAGCGACTTTTTCAGGTTAGATTTAGAATCTGAATGCGCCGTTTGTGTTTGTTTATAGGCTTAATCGGCAAAACTGTTTTGAAATTTGGTTCTTATTTCCTCAATAAGTCGAAAAATACAAAACCGATCCAATTCGAACATGGTTATTAGTTGTAGAAAGGCAACGCGAAAATTTTTGCAAAATTTCGTGAGGATCGTATCACTAGAAAATTTTTAAAAAATCATAGAAAATTGTTGAAAAAAATTCTATATATCAGTAACTATTCGTCCGACATCGCTGAAATTTTGCGAGAGCCTTCAGAACCTAACTCTACTATACCAAGTTCCTAGTTTGAACATGATTCGATCTATATTGTTGGAGATCCGAGCAGCCTTGTGTGAGTTCAGTAGCTGGAGGGCTGATCTTTGCCTCGACAACTCTCGAACGAAAGGAGATAGGGACTTGCAATTTCCCGGATAGGTTGCACATCAGAATGTGAGAGTTCAGTTCGCTGTTGGCCATAATCAGCCCAACGGTTTCAGAGTTATACCCATCTGGAATATCATTTCGTCAATAACTCAAAAAACATAGACTCGATCAAATTGAAGCTTGGTAAATAGTTGTAGAATATCGACAGGCAGACGTGTGTAATATTTTGTGAGGACCGTACCACTAGAAAATTTTTAAAAAATTACGAAAAAATATGTATCTCATGATTCCTTGATACGGAAAGAAATAGCGACCTGCAGTTTCAGGGTAGATTGCGCATCTGAATGCGACATTTAAGTTCGTTAACTAGCATAATCGGCCAAATGGTTTTGGAGTTATATCAATCTGAAATTTGGTTGTTATTTCCTCAATAACTCAAAAAATACAAATCCGATCCAATTAAAATATGGTTATTAGTTGTAGAATGCCAACGCGAAAATTCTTGCTAATTTCGTGAGGATTGAAGCACTAAAAAATTTTTAAAAAATCATTGAAAAAAATATTGATTCAAGCACTGACGTGAAGTCAGAAGCAGCTTTTGCGCGTATGTTCTCTTGTCCATTCTCCTGTATTGGACACTCTTAATCGAATTTACCATGGTGAATTCTATTGTCTGTTCTCCTGTAATTTACCATGGTAAATTCGATTAAGAATTGTCCAATACAGGAGAACAGACAATAGAATTCACCATGGTAAATTCGATTAAGAGTGTCCAGTAAAGGAGAATGGACAAGAGAACATACGCGCAAAAGCTTCTGACTTCACGTCAGTGCTTGAACAAATTTTTTTATTAATGTTTATATTATTATATTCATATATGATTTCAAGTGATATTTGTTTTTTATTTATTATTATATATTATTAATATTAATATGCGTAGAGGTATTGTGTCATAGTAGTGATTGTAAATAAACGTTAAATGAATGTGATTCGACCCCTTAAAGGAAATTACAGCATCAAACAATTGAATGGTCATATAGTTACGTTACATTAATCCAAATAACATTCTCATTCCTTCTACAACTTCCCTTATGCTCTTACGGCCTCTTAACACGTATCAGAGCGATTAAATTTCGATATTTCATATCTACCGATGTTCCAGATATATCTCAGACAATGAAATCCTTGAAATTCACGAAAGAACGATGTGAGCATCATGAACATCCAGGTGTCTTTCCAATTTCAACAGATAAATATGTCTGGTATCAAGTATCACCAATAATTTTTGAGGGGTTGGTACTTGAAGAAATATGAACGGAATTGCCATTTTGGAAGTTAACGTCATTTGGAGGGCTGTATGTTTGCAGTGGAAAAGCCGGAATTATACGATTTCAAGAGTCCTTTGGGGAACCCATATGATTTCTTTTTATCTGTTTGTGCCTTCCAAGGTACATTTTTCAGCTACAAAATAATCTTTATATGTAGGCGGTGATTCTTTCTTGATACATAATTGTAATCCTAATTGCTGGAACTATTAGATCTACACCTATTCATTGGTTGCCACTTCTTTCAAACATTGTCCCGCCCCACATTCGCATCAGGCAGACTGCTGTTTCGAATTCTTGGAATAAATTTCATTCTTTTCCGATTCTCTTCTATATTCCAGGATATAAGATTCCCAGATTGTAGTCACGTAAGCCTTTATCGTCCAACTGTTTTCTCAATTTGAATAAAAGTGACAAGGAAGTTCGGCAGTCTGAATGGATTTCTTGCGATTTATTCAACAAAGATTTAATTTATGATCCTTCATTCCTTCAAATAGAGTACCGGGGTTTGATCTTCCAAGGAAAATATGGTCTATTTTGAATAGTTTAAGAACCGGTCATGGTCGTTGCTACAGCATGCTTTTCAGAGCCCTAGTCGTGAATGCGGTAAAGCGGAGGAAACCATAGATCATTTAGTTAATAATAGGTAGGTACCTAATATCTCGGGAAATAAGCGTTTCAGAGCAATAGTATGTATTACACTTATACACTATTTTTTAACGTAGATTCGAGCTGACCAATAAAAAAATGGGTTCTCATTTGAAAAAACTTAGTTTTGAGGTTTTTGTCATGACTGACTTTGACATTGAAATAGAAACACCCGTATGTTCAATTGAATTTTTAATTAACGAAGGAGAGGCACTGGTATGTCTTCTAATAGAAGTTAGAAAATTAGGAATTTTCATGCAAAAATCTACAAGATATCAACATTGGAATGAAGCCCTATTTGAGAACATTTAAAGGGTTTTTTCAGATTTCACACGAATTTTCTGAGAATAATATATAAGTGACACATTGAAACAATGTATAATTCAATGGGTAGGTAATCTGATTATCAATTAAAAAACTGGGTATTACATTTAAAAAAGGAAAGTTGGTACCGTTTTCGGTGAAACCGGAAGTTGAACGAATCTGATTTTTTTTCCAAGAATTCATCTCTCCTAACAAAGCTTTACTATAAAATTTCAAGTGTTTATCTCGAGTCCTTCTTTGAAATATTCTAACAACGGTCTTCGTGAATCAGCCTGTATATATTACCTTAGCACCTTCTTCAGTGCTCAACTTTTCAATGCATGCCATTTTCAAAGGACTGAAGATGTCAAAACAAAAAAAAGGTTGAAATATTAACATTTATCCAAAGTATTTTAAAAATTAATATTAAAAAAATGTGTCAATTAAGTTAACACGCTCATTTATATTCAAGAAGTGGGTACTCGAGTAAATGCTATATTTAAATCAAAATAAGCTCCATGTAATCCCTTGGATGTATAGGGATGTATTTTCCAACATTTTCTGTCTGAATAAATAGTAATAATTTCATATTTTCCATTTGCACGCGATCGTGACAGGATTTGAATGTCTTCTTGTAGGTAATCCAACTAAATACGACAGGTGTATGCTCATGAACTGAAATCTAGGATGAAATTACGTGCTTTTTGAATGAACACGAGTAGAAATTGATGTGTACTGAGCTTAGAAAGTTTGCGTTGAATGGTATTCATTATTCAAAGCTTTTTATGCGTCTTCAATATTCGATTTTTTTTTAATCATGGATTTGGCAAAATATCTCTCATAAGAACTCTTGAAATGCACTGATGTGAAGTCAGGAGCATCTACGATCGAGCTGAAATACGGTACTCGAGCCTAAAATGGTGGATCGAAGGTATGTGCGGAACGAATAGTTGTTGAAATATAACATTTTTGAAAAAAAAAATTCTTTTTAGCAATACGATATTTCGCGAAAATTAGCACATCCGCGTTCTACAAGTAAAGACAAAGTTTTAATCGGATCGGATTTGTATGTTTTGAGTTATTGAGGAAATTACAACAAAATTTAAGATGGGTATAACTCCGAAATCGTTTGGCCGATTATGCCCAACAACGAACTTAACTGTTCCATTCGGATGCGCGAATCGCTATCTCTTTGCGTTCGACAGTTATCGTGGCAAAGTTCACCCATCCAGCCAATGAACTCACCCAAGGCTGCTCAGATCTCCAAAAATATAGATCGGATCGTCTTCAAATTTGGAACTTGGCTGAAGAGTTAGGTTTTGAAGGCTCTCGCAATATTTCAGCGATGTCGGACAAATAGTTTATGATATATAGAATTTTTTTCAATGATTTTTTGAAAATTTTCTAGTGATACGATCCTCACGAAATTTCGCAATCGCGTCGACATTTGGGCAAAATGTCCACACGCTGTTCCACAGAACATGCATGCAAAAATCGAGTATTAGATATTATATATCTAAATAATATATAATAATATTTCACCTGGTGAAACATTTTGAAAAATTATCAAAGTGAATAAAACAACTCTTTAACATACATATTGTTAGATCAATTTGTTTTCTTTACTTTAATAATCGAGAATTATCCTAGGATGATCTCTCGGATCTTGAGCAATATGGATCCGATAGTGTTCAAATTTTGTACTTGGCTCAAAGTTTTGAAAACTTGCAAAATTTCAGCGATATTGGAAGGATAGTTTCTGAATTTTTTTGTAATTTTCTAGTGAATTGATCCTCACGAAATTCCGCAAAATGTTGCGCTCTGGCATTCTTCAACTAATTGTTTGAATTGGATCGAATTCGTATTTTTTGAGTTCAGTTTTGAGACCCTCCTAAAATGTTTTATCGTCAAACCTCGACAAAAGTTAACACGTTTTTGTTTTGAGACCCCTTCGAAATGTTTCTGAGGCTCCCCTCAAGCTCAAGGGGATCCCTCTTCGCTACTCCCCTGGCTCTAGGTAATAAAATCTGTCATATTTGTCACATCAGTCGATGAATACGCAATCTTCAATGACACAGAAAATAATTTTCACGAGTGTTTGTAATCCCTTAAATCTTACACTAATACTTACATCCCTTAATTTAAATGATGTCGTTGAATTACATTTGATGTTTTTCGTAAGAAAAGGACACGACATAAATAAATCTCCACAATATAATTCATTTTTATGATGAGAAAAATTGAGAATTAGGGATGAAACAAATAAAATAAAATATTTATATTCTTCCTTCATAAATCGAAGGCTTTTCGAAATTTTTTCGAGACCCAAGTAAGAAGTTGAAAAAATGCGGGATATAAAATGGTGTACAATTGGAACAGCAATTTATTCGATCTGAAATCGTGAAATATCTTTTTTTGGGAATCGTTTTCGAAAAGTCCTTTCTTGCTGCGAATTGCAGAAAATCAAAGGAAATCATACAACTCCGAAATGAAAACATCTAGACAAATTACTGGAAGCTTTGGAGGATCACCGTAGAACTCACACGTCTAAACAATTAGTCTTTATCAGCAGAGTTGCTTAAAAGCGACAATCGTTCGATTTAAATTGAATTTCAGGGTTTCTTCGGCCTGATTTGTGGTGGCTTGGAATTTTACCATGTGGATGATTTAGTAGAGGATGAATTTCTCGAATGAAAAAATTGCAATTAAATATTGACGATTGGACTGACTAATTGTTAAATTTGTTTCATAGAATTTGTTTTTTATCTACTTTGATAAACAGTTATATAGATTTGGCACTGAAAACAAGACTTCTGTTTCATTGATTAGTATATATAGAATAAAATAGAACTCAAACTAAATTCCACTCAAGATTGACTTCTCAACTTCACACATACTTGTCATATGACTATATTAAGTTATGAGTCGGAAATATTTTCTGTTAACTGGTCGTTTCTAGAAATTATTCAAAATTTATTCACACAAACTAAAATATATCAAGTATGTATTGTTATAATTATTTTTGATGCATATTGAAGTAAATAATTATAAATTCAGCATAAATGAATACAAACTTTGTTGATCATAGAATTTTTTATGTATTCTTGTTAATTTGAATTATAATTCATCTTTATGAAAGTCAGAAACAGTCCCAGGGAAATAACATGCTCCTTCGCCATTTTGTTATCACCAATATTCAATTCATAGTTCATGCATTGTATTTCCCTCGAAAAATTTTAAAATGGTGATATAAACTTTCATCCCCTCAAAATCATGAAATTGCATCAGGAATGTTCCACACAAAAATCCGATTTGACTGAAAATATTCAAGTTTTTCATGTATTTAAAAGTTTTTTAACAATATTTTTGTGGAGTCATTCGATTGTACTATGAATTGAATTAATATGTTGTATGGATCGTTTTCGATAAAAGATGCCAAAATAAATAAATTTATTTTTTCATACCCAGAAATAAGGATAAGGAAAGTTTTATAAAACGAATTAAAATATACCTACAAGTAAAGATATATGTATAGGTAAGTACATTAAAATATAACAAGTAGTTACAGTTACAATTATTGCATTTTCAAGTACATAATTATTAATTCGGAATAAAGGATTACAAATTTTGTTGCTCGTAGCAATTATTATGTTATCTAAATGAATTGGAATTATAAAAAACAAAATCAGCGCCGGGAATATACCAGCTCCTTCGCCATTTTGTAATTCCCAATGTTTAATTTATAGTTTCATTGTTTTCGGAGCTATTTCATTTGTAGAATTTTAAAATACTATTGTGAACTCTTTCCAAAATCATGAGAATGCTTAAGGAATAATTCACACAAAAATCTGATTTGACTGGACAGATTCTGGTGTCGAAGTTTTTTTATTTTTAATGTATTATTATTTATCGTGGATTGATGCGATTGTATTATAAATTGAACCAATATCTTGTTTGCATAATTTTCGGTAAAAATTTAATTATTTGTTCAATCCATGAAATGAATTAAAATAATGATATACAAGTAGACATATACGTACATAAAACTACATATTTATAATTTCATATTGGGATAGAAATGAATACAATTAATCGGAATAAATTGTGGATTAAGGTAATTAAAATTCTAAGAAAACCATGAAGATTTATCAGGAAGAATATTCTCTTTATTCCGCAAAATTCTAGAAAATTCAGAAATAGTGATAGCTACATAGTTAATCTTTTATACCTATTATTCGAATGAAAAAATCAAAAAGGTGTCAGCGAGATTTCAACAATCTAACTAACAATTCCCTACTATATTCAGACAAAAAAGAGAACTAAAAGTAAGTTACCTTCTCTTCCCGGGAACACTGAAACAGAAATATAGTGCACCAAAACTACAGGATAAATGTTACCGCCAAAGATAAATTCTTATATATGCTGAAAGAGCGCCTACAGCTTCTCCTTCTCCCTACACTTGCGCGTCACTCTATTCATATACTCAAAACTGATATTATTATACGAGATCTACTAGAAAAATATCCACATCTACAAGTTTTCCATAACGAAATAATTTTTTTAACTTTCTGATAATCCATTTAAATCACAAACTATTATGATTTATTAAAATTTGAGTATATTTCTCTCTGAGGATCGTGAAAATTAAAAATGAAATTCACATTAGGAACTCAGAAATCAATTTTGAAATTAGAACACATGATTATATTCCTTACAAAGAAAGGCATGAAGAAAGAACTTCAATTTAATGTTCTAACTTTTGTACAGATCTCACATTCGCGCTGAATGAAGAATTCCTTATTGTGAACCCAGGATTGTAATACGAGGAATGGGATAATTCTGACAAAGAAGCCGTAACTACTCCTTGTGAAAGAAGAATATACAGTCAGTATGAAGCTATATCTACATTTAACACAAAAAGGAAATGGGTTGGTAAGTACCTACCTTCTAGCAGAAATTATTCATCTAGAAAATTTTACTGTCTTTAATATCAATATTCATTTGTCATTCCGAGTCGCATAATGTGTTTTTAAAAAAGTATTTCAACCCACTTACAGATCACCTTTTCGATGATGAGTTCAATTTAATTGCTACCTCCACGTATTTCCGACAAATAATTCTCAAACTTAGCTGAAAATTGATTTAAAAAATTCTCAAATAAAAATCATGATTAACTAATATAAGCGATTAATTTCGATCACTTGACATAATATGTGAAAATCTTAAGGGATGAAATTTATCATAACAAAATAATTAATATATAATTAAATTTTATCCCATATTAAATGAAATTTCTCAGTTGGTCACCAAAACCATCAACTTATTTTGTTTAAATTTTTTTTAATTCCCGTTCTCAACAATTTTTTCATTATTATTTGTTGATGATTATTTTATGATCGATCTCTAAGGATTATTGTTTTAAAAAGATGAACTAATATCGATAGGGTCGAGGAAATATTTTTACCCACCAGACTTTAATAATCCAAAGTATGAAGAATTAGAATTTCGAATAGAAAAATCTGTTTATGCGCCATTTAGAACATTCAATCACTACAGGAGAAAAATTCCTGAAGTTTGGTACATAAATCGGGTAAAAGGTAAAAGGTTGAAATAAAAATAAAATATCAAAATATTTCTCATAAATGTATCAACAGATTCATATGAAGTCAGATTATATTATTGGTAGGTACATATGTTGTAATATTCCATCCAAATTTTCTCTGTAATTTTCGATCAGTTGTTCGCGAGTCACGAAGAAAAAGAATAATAATATGATTAGCAAAGATGTGAAATATTTGAAACACATGATATTTAATATGCAATATGGGTACCTATTTTTATTTAAATTTGAAATACTTTTTGTAAATTGTGTTCTTATTTTATTTGAAATACTTCACATAAATATTTTGTATTTGTAAAACGCAAAATGGTTTTGTTGAAATTTTCAAATCATATTTCATAATTTCCATTCTTAAATTCAAAATTACTTAATTTATGAACGCAACCGTTTCAAATGTTGGTTGCAGCAACAATAATACAACAGCCAGTGATAATGCTAATACTACAATAGGCTTGGAAACACTACAATATTTAAAAGATAAAGACAATAGTTTAGAATCCTTGAACAAATATCCAAGAGTGAAAATACTCTCCTTAAATATAATACTTTTTTACAACGTTCTGCTCTTGTTGAACGACGTTTCGTGGAATGACTATTGAGCCACATAGACGGAACATGAAAGATGAGCTCTTTGGACAAATACTATTGTTAAAATTAGAGAAATAAGGTATTTTATTTGAGGATTTAATCTAGCATGTGCATTTTGAATTTTTTTTTTTGATAAACTATTTTGTACATCTTTGATGAAGACTCAACTAGAGAAGAAATCGGTGAATTTAGAATAGGAAATAAATAATAACCATTAATTAAGTGTTATTTGGGTATGCTTGGAAATTAATGTATAATAATAAACTTCAATGGTATATTTTTTGTTCTGATTAATTGCGTATATGTATGTGACGCACATTCTGATTGTCATGTTGTACATTTAATTAATGATCATTATCATAGTTATTGAACATAATAGGGGTATAGCTAGGGAGTAATATTTTTTCTCTCTGTTTTATTCCAAAGGTTCATTATTTGAAAATATTAAACTAGATCAAGTACTTGTACCTACACATTTGATGAAACCTATTTCGGTAAATTATCTTAGTAACCTTAAATCCATTAGTTTGTTAGCATTATCATCGTATCAGATTATGTTTTCAATTTTCTGCACATAAAATAAACATGTCAATACGAATTGCATTGACATCTTTCAATCAAGTATTTCTTTATCTAATCACCATTACTCGAACAAACGTAACACCTCTTTTCAACAGACTTCTATTATTAGTTAACAACAACATTTTTATCTTTCATTACCTACGTAACTAAATATTTTTTTAATGAAATGAATATATGCACTGAAATTTCAAACATCCTGTAGGTTGTATGTACTTATTCATTCAGCATCAGAATTTGTTTAGTGGCAAATCCATTGATTTGTATTGGAGAAATAGTTTTTACATGCAAACCTCAATTTTGACACCTTAAAAACAATCAACTGGACCGAAAGCCTTGGAGGATTATCCTAGGATAATTCTCGATTATTAAAGTAAAGAAAACAAATTAGTTCAAGTTTAACAATAAAAATAATAATTACAGTTATTTATTGCTATCGCAAATGGCTATCGACCTTGGGGATATAGCAACTTGCAATTTTCAGGGTAGGTTGCGCATCCGAATGCGACATTTAATAATAATAAACATCTTTATTTCAGAGTATGTTACAACATAGAATGAAATAGTGCCAAAAAAAATTTGATATACCTACTCTTTATAATGCCATCTCAAATTCATTGTCAAAATACACAGACATTGAGTATGGTTCTAACTCAATTAATATTTCCTTCATCTGTGCCTTGGATAGTGTAAATCAAGGGTTCTTGTTTGGTAATTATGAACTGTAGTGTGCTGTAACATTATATTCTTGTTTTTGAAGAGAAATACTAAGCGTTCAAACAGATAAATACCATAGACCGTTAAAAATTAAAAAACTCGGTAATTACCTACATATTGTAGAATGCCGACACTCTAATTTATGCGGAATTTCGTGAATGTCGTATCCTGAAATTACTTGGGACTTAACTTTTTTCGTTGGATAGTAAATGAATTTCAATTCCGATAGAATACATATGTCAGAATTAAAAATTATGTGATCTTAGACAATTCTTTCATTACCCAAGTCTATCTTTAAAATAGCACGAAATGTATTCGTATTTTATAAAAGCTGAGAAAACGGTATATATCGATGGTAAATTCGGTTAAGAGTGTCAAATAGAGGTGAATAGACAATAGAACATGCGCGCCAAAATTTCGTGACTTCACGTCAGTGCTTGAACCAATTTTTCGCGCTCTTGTTCCTCGGAACAGAGTGCTTATCAATTTGCCCAAATGTCTGTAATTTTAGAATTTTTGGCTGAAAATGGTCTCAAACGATTTCTCCGTTAACACGATAACTCTCGAACGAAAGGAGTTAGAGGATTGAAATTTTTAGGGTAGGTTTGGAGCGTAAATATCTCGAACGAGTTTGTTAATGTGTGAAATCCACCAAGCGGTTTCGGAGTTATGGCCATTTTCAGTAAAAACATTTTTCATGAATATTTCCGAAACCAATCACTCGATCTATCTGAAATTTATCATCAAATTGTAGAATAATGACCTGTATACGCATGCAAAGTTTTGTATTGATAGGGTAGCAGTAAAGTGCCAAACAAATTTTTTTAAATTTTTAAATTTTGTTTCTACAATAACTCTCGAACAGAATGAGCTAGGCAGTTGGATTTTCAGAGTAGATTTGAGAGATATATATCTCGGTTGAGTTCTTTAGTGGATAAAATAGGCCCGATGGTTTCGGAGTAACGAAAAAAATAATTTTTTTTAACTTACATAGGTATTTCAGATTAATTTTTTTTTTAAGATGCAGTTTCACCATAAAAATCCATTGATATCATTTTCAACTCTAACATGCTAATACTTTCGGAGATATGATTATTCGAAATTTCAATAATGAATCGTACTTCTAAGTTTTCACATAATGCTATAATTATTCTATCTATGAATTATTATGTGATCTATGTTCATACTCGTACATGTCATCCTGTTCTATAAGAGAGAGTCAGATTCATTTCAGCTATTTTAATTTGATCTCTTCCATGGTGCAGTCCTCATTCTTAGATTGCCCATTTGATTTTGATAAATAGACTATTATTTGAATTGAAATTCCTTTATGATGCAGCTCTTTCATAAGAATACATTGATATCCTTCCCAACTCTGAGAAATCAATACTTTCGGAGATATGATGTGTCAAAGATTGAACAAGAGCGCCAAAGCTCCTGTCCACAGGGCTTGAACCAATTTTTATATTGCATCCAGGGACTAGGCTCCTTCTTATGATATCTAGTTAGCTTTTTTGTACATATTCAAAGAAACACTCCCTTATATCGTTTTAAGTTAATCAAGAGGACTGACTTATTTTTGGTTTTTCAGAAATGTTGTTTCAATGATTTTTATATGCAGTTAAAAAATAACTCTCCACTTTTGAATCATCCTGTATGACCGAAACAGCTTCTAGACCAGTTTCAAAGAAAACCCTATTTCAAATTCATGAACAACAAAATGAATTATGGAATCAGAGTGAAGAGTGAATTTAGATAACATTTGATTATGAATACAAAGTTTTTGTAGGCAATCTTATTTCGTTCTATATGTTAAGCACGTCCCTCTTTGGTTAACTCGATATTTCCGTCTATGTAGATATTTATTGAATTAATGTTAGAATCAAACTCGGTAGCAACAAGAATACATAAGCTGTTGTTCTTTCCATTCCTTACTTACAACATACAGGGAATAAGTCTCACGTCTCAAAATTGTGTCAACGCGAAACCAAGATCCCTGATGATGCACCAAATTCAATTGTGGGGAAGTTATGATGATTCTTCTTGAAGATTGGAATTCTCCTTTGAGATGGGCGGCAGCTAAATAAGATTTCGTGTTATATTTCCTGCGTGAATGTCTCGCAACAACCAACCGGGGACTTTGATATAAAGTTCAAAGTCAACTTCATTCTTACATTCAGGTATTTCTACCAACTTATCACTACGCCCAAATAATAAATGAAAAAATTCACGAGGATACTGATATATCCGAAATATCTATGTAAAAAAAATGGGTTCAAGCCCTGTGGACAGGAGCTCCGAAAGTATTGGTTTCTCAGAGTTGGGAATTATATCAATGTATTCTTATGATAGAACTGCATTATAAAGGAAATTCAATTCAAATAATAGTTTATTTATCAAGATTAAATGAGCAATCTGAGAATGAGAACTGCACCATGGAAGAAACCAAATTAAAATAGCTGAAATGAATTTGACTCTCTCTTATAGAACAGGATGAAATGTACGAGTATGAACACAGATCATATAATAAAGCTTAGATAGAATAATTATAGCATTCTGTGAAAACATAGAAGTACGATTCATTATTGAAATTTAGAAAAATCATATCTCCGAAAGTATTAGCTTGTTGGAGTTGAAAATGATATTGATGGATTTTAATGGTGAAACTGCATCTTAAATAAAAATTTAATTTGAAATTTGTTGCTAAAAAAAAAATTTTTTTTTCGTTACTCCGAAACCATCTGGGCAAAATAGGCCATTTTGCCCAATAACGAACTCAACCGAGATATTCATACCCCAAACGTACTCTGAAAATTTCAACTGCCATAACTCCGAAACCGCTTGATGGATTTCGCCCATTAACGAACTTGTCCGAGATATTTACGCTCCAAACCCACCTTGCAAATTTCAATCCTCTAATTCCTTCCGTTCGAGAATTATCGTGCCTAACGCCAGCCGGCCGGACCGGCCGGACAGAATCGATTTCGACCTCGGATTCTTGATCAGGGAGTCGAACCAAATCGTTTGAGACCATTTTCATCCAAAAATTCGAAAATTACAGACATTTGGGCAAATTGATAAGCACTCAGTTCCGAGGAACTAGAGCGCCAAAAAAAACAATTTTGTCAGCTACGGAAACATGTAGGAACAGGCTGTTTCGTATATATTACTTTGATTAGGTACCTAATTTCAAGAAGAAACGTTGATATACAAATACAATTTGAATGAAATTGAAACGGAACATATGCATGGGCGGTTTAGTGTAACAAATAGTGAGAATATTTGCTTCATAGTGTGATTGGTGCTAGCCGTGTTATGTATTGTTATGTAGGGAACTACATTCTTCCCTCCGATCCTTCCGCCTCTTCGCTGTTCACGCTAGTCGTCTCGACTTGACGAACACCTGTCAACACTGTGCGTGACGCATTAAAATCGAAGCGCCGCACTGGAGGCATTACTTCCTACTTCGGCACTTTCGTGCTGAAGTCAAAAGCGTCTACAGCAGGCTCTTACTCAACAAGCCGTATTAATAAGTTCATCAGTGAGAGCTGGAACGAAACGCTGGACGGCCAAGAGGTTGTGGGTACAAAGAAACAAATCTAACGGGTTGAGATCCGGAGAACGAGCAGGCCACTCTATGAAACCTATATGTCCAATCCATAGATTTTGAAAATTCGCATCCAACAAAATCCCTAACCAGTCCATCATACACTATGTCCTATCTGGGACATGATCGTACGACCGTGCGCCCGACCATCGCTGGACGCACGGTCGTACGAGGACTTCCCAATTAGGACATGGTGATAGTCTAGGGAGACGCTCCATCTTGTTGAAACCAAAAATTGTCCATTCTGTTAAGTGCAGAAATAATTTGGTGATTCAATAAATTTAAATACTTGTCACCATTAAAGTTTCCGTTTTAAAAAATGGTCTTAGAATCCTATTTTCGACAATTCCCATCCAAACATTAAGAATGTCCATCAGTCGGCAAATCAGTTTGGCAAATATTTGACCATTCCAGTTGAATTAAAACGTTGTAATATTCTAGTAACCGTTGAACGTAACGTGTGTTTTCTTTCAGGATGCTAATCACTAAAAATATTACACACTATACACACTACTTCTTCAGAAGTTCTAACACGATCACCATAACCGATCATAATTAATATTTCAATACGATGATTTTCACCTGAATGAACCATTCTTAATCGTACCATTTATTTATGTCCAGTAGTGTGGTAACAGTTCCCTACTGGATAGTACTTGTTTATTTCTTACTACATTGTATTAATACATATGTATTCTAAAAACACGTTCGTACGTTCTTATTCCCATTTGTCTAAAATAGATAATTTAATAGGCTTGCACATGCGCGTAGCCAGCAAAGGGCAGGGAGGGGCAAGTGCCCCCCCTGAAAGAAAAAATAAATTAAATAATTTTCAAATTTTAATTCACAAAAAATTAAATCTAAAATACTCCTATTTTTCTGTTCTGCATATTTTTTTGTTATCTGTTTTATATATTTTGTTTGTTGTTGTGGTCGTTTGGTTGCTTTTATGAACATTTTAAAATGAATTAATAAGCTCTAATGAATAAAATTATTCGCGTGTCCTTTTATCACTAAAATATATTTAATCAGCAAAAAAACAAAGCTGTTTGAAAAACTGACATAGGATATATTAATAGCGTTTTTGATCTATATATTGGTGCACATCAGAATTGTCCCACACCAGAATTAGATGAAAAGGAATTTCCGATTTACTCTCAGGATACGTCAATTTTTGGCGCTCTAGTTCCTCGGAACTGAGTGCTTATCAATTTGCCCAAATGTCTCTAATTTTCGAATTTTTCGATGAAAATGGTCTTAAACGATTTGGTTCGACTCACTGATCAAGAATCCGTGGTCGAAATTCATTCTGTCCGGCCGTCCAGCCGGTCCGGCCGGCCGGCCGTAGGCACGATAACTCTCGAACGGAATGAGCTAGACAGTTGAAATTTTCAGAGTAGGTTTGGGAGATAAATATCTCGGATAAGTTCGTTATTGGGCAAAATCGGACAGATGGTTTAGGAGTAACAAAAAAAAAATTTTTATTTACAAGGCAAATTCCAAATTAATTTCAATAAGCTGTTTTACCATAAGAATCCAATAACATCATTTTTAACTCTAACAAGCTAATACTTTCGGTGATATGATTTTTCAAAATTTCAATAATAAATCGTATTTCAACGTTGTCACAGAATGATATTACTCTATGTATGAATTGTCATAATGTCAAATGATGTTCCTGAGACATGACATCATCTAATCAATCGAAGAATTGTGAGCGAAGTGAGAAAAATCTCAGTTGTTTGCTCCGAAATTAGGTTTTCTCAGAAAATTCTTACATTTCGGAACGGAACATGAAGTAAGAGATCTGAGAGTAGTGAGACTGCTTTTCATCCATAGACATAGATATAACTCTCGAACGGAATGAGGTAGGTAGTTGAAATTTTCAGAGTAGTTTAGGGAGATGAATATCTCGGTTAAGTTCGTTATTGGGCAAAATTGGCCAGATTTCCTAATTTGATTTCTTCCATGGTGCAGTTCTCATTCTCATGATTGCTCATTTAATAAATAAACTATTATTTAAATTGAATTTCCTTCATGATGCAGTTCTATCATATGAATACATTGATATAATTCCCAACTCTGACAAACCAATACTTTCGGAGATATAATTTGTCTGTTTGAACTAGAGCGCCAGAAAGCTCCTGTCCACAGGGCTTGAACCCTTTTTAGTGTTCGATTTGACCACTTAACAGTCGAACATTTTGAGAAAAATGGTAAAAAAAATTCTCACCTTCTTTCGTGAATCGCCATCCCGTAGGAAATCGGTTCCAAATCTTTCAAGGCTCTATGAGACCAGATGTTCGAAAAAATATAAGAGCATAAACAAATTTTTGAAGGAAAATCAGGACTGTATAGTGAAGAAAGTTTTGGATAAATTTAGTTTATACCCAAGAAAAAATTTATTACTTTAATTTAAGTAAAATTTAAATCTCGAAGTTTTGTTTTCATTTGCCTTTACTTTTTATCCTAAAATTTTACATTTTGAACGACCATGGACCATGACCATGATATAAATCCTGGCTACGCCCTTGGGCTTGCATTATATTGTCAGGAAGTTTGATACTGTGTCCTTACGCCATCTTTGGCGCAGCACTGTTAATTATTGTGAATGGTGGCCACTACCGTCCGACTAGAACATTTTTTTTCTAGCCACGTAGTTGAACTCGCTCTATGCGCTGAGCTAGAAGGACCATTATTCATTTCAAATTGGTCAACGTCAGTACTATAATTTTTAGTTATGTAGACAGAATGGTTGTTTTAGTTCATTATTCACCGATCTTCTTTCGGAAAATTCCTAATAGAAATTCGTAAGTTCATTACACCTAAAAAGGGTTTTGACCCAATTATGAATCCGATTACAGAAGTAAATAACTGTCAACGAAGAATATCGATCAAAGCAATGCAATTAACAATTGTTTTTCTTTCAAGAGGAACTCATGAACAGTAATTGTCAACTTGGTGTCAAAATTAGTTCAATAACTCGATTGGTTTGTGATAATTCCTCAATAATATAGCAAAGAGTCAGTCACGTATCTGTTCGGAAAAAAATTAATTTTATTTTTCCAATATCGGAGATTGTTTCTCGATCTTTCTTTTACGGTTAGGATATGTTGAAAGTATATTCAATTCTTATAGGGTGAATCCGTCTTTATTGAAGCGAAACGTATTAGGTCTGAGTTAAGTACACAAAATTATTTAATGTTGGCAAATATTGATAGTCGTTGGCTGAGTTCATTTAAGTTGAGGAGATCCATTTGGGCAAAATTGCAAGTAGAAATCTAATCAATTCTTTTCTAGGTGAAATCCGCAAACATTCATAGTGTAACATTATCATTTACCGAGGGTTATAAATAAATCTGTTCTTGATTTGAAGAATTGGTTTATTATTCCCTTAGGAATTACACGCGCGTACCTAGGATAAATCGTTGAAGGGAAAAGGGGTTGTAATGGATTTGGAATGAAGTTGTTGAAAAATACAATATACCCTCTCGGCTCAACATTCCTCGGATATTTTCATCAAAATGAATAAATTCTAATGAGTTAGTTATGCTTCGTTAGTTGGTATTCTTTATTAGTATTTTTCGTACTATGTTATCGAATTTTAGTGCAGGAAAATATGTCAAGAGCTTTCCTCCGAATCTAATTAAGGGAAATTAAAATAGGATTTCCCCCCAAAGAATTTCAGCTGGATCGATTCACTCTAAGGGTTAATATTGAAAAAGAATATAGACTATACATAATATTGACTATATTGATTTAAAAAAAATATTACAGAAACACACTGATGATGAAAGAAAGAAATCTAAGTTATCAAATAATTCAATTTGTACACTTCATCTAGTGTTGTGAGTGTGGAAAATGTCTTAAATACTCCTCTGATAAATACTGAAAAATGTCCGAAAATTATCATTACATCTAAAAACAGTCGACATTTGGAGTTTTTTAGTATTTATCGAAAATGTCTGGATAAATATCATAAATTTCTTTTCTACTTAAGAATTGTTTGACAATTTTCATTTTTGTCCGATATTTATTCTTCTTTTCTACTTGGATCGATGATGCTTAACGATCTGAGATGCCAATTATACAACATTTTTTTAAGAAGTTCATTTTTTTCCTACTTGGATCGTAGATTCTTAACGATCTGTGAACCAATTGGGAAATTATACAAAGTTTTTTTTTAACAAGTTTATTTTTATTATTTAACAGTCTAATTAAATCGATTTTTCTAATACTAATTCTTAATTCAGAACCTGGCTCCTGTCCTTTATCTCTGATACTCAATAAAATAACACGATAATAACTCATTCAATGATAAGTTATTTGTTATTTCCAAATTGACCATGTAATTTTCTTAAAATGCCTCAAATTGTCCTGATATTTTAACTTAACATGTGAGGATTGTCATATTTTTCCGCAATGTCCGTAAATACTTAAATACTCAAAATGCTCGACCTTGGGGGAAAGTTTCGGACATTTTTCCAGGATATTTGTCCCTTTCTTAAAAACTCGAGTATTTCACATCACTAACTTCATCTGTGCTGCATCCTATGATATCTATGACATTTCACCTCTCATCATAGATCATAGTTCTGTGTTCTGTTTACTTTATTATTCTCATCTCCATAGTAACGATGTCACACATGTACACATAAACATCAAATGTTTATGAAATTTGATTACAAATAATCATTGTGGATAAATTTTCCAATATGTTCATTTATTTGAGCAAGAAGGTGGCACTTTCATGAATTCCTAAGGGAATAAACTAAATTGATTGTTTTTCAGATTGCAATACCGAATCAGACAAAAATAAATGCCTTGTCTTGGAATAAAGAAGATGGATACATTGCAGTTGGGGGAGAAGAAGGTCTTCTTAAAGTGTTCAAACTTGATGCGGGTAATATTATTTTTAGAGAAGTAGTAGAAGTAATATTTCATTGAAGTTATCATTAAGTAGGATCGGAATATGACACCAACAAAAACAGGGGTCTATCTGTTACCAGTAACCTGTCGTTGAACCAAACATTAGAAGGACACAATGAGTCTATCAAAGTTCTTGTTTGGAATGAATCCCAAAAAAAATTAACCACCAGTGATAGCAGTGGTGTTATAATTGTCTGGATGATGTATAAGGTAGGTTTATAGGGGAAGACGGTGAAATAACTTTTCATTTTGAATACTTTCAGGGATCTTGGTACGAAGAAATGATCAACAATAGAAAAAAATCAACAGTTGTTGGAATGTCATGGAGCTCTGATGGATTGAAAATTTGTATTATATATGAAGATGGAGCTGTTATTGTTGGATCGGTGGATGGAAATAAGATATGGGGGAAAGAATTGAAATCTGTTCCTTTATGTTGTGTTCAGTGGTCTCCAGATGGAAAGTTATTATTGTTTGGTCTGAAAACAGGTGATGTCCATGTTTATGACAATCAAGGATCCTTCATAGTGAGTGCCAAAACTTCCTTACTAGTACTCAATCGACAATATTTGTATTGTTCTTGTATCCCATTTGAACATACGTTCACAGCTTAATAACTTACAGAAAAAATTAGCGATACATTGCTTGGATAGCCCAGATGAAGAAGTAGCCATATCTAGCATAGATTGGTATAGTGGAAAACATGGTTACATGCATTCTTTCTGTCCAAATTTGGCTGTGTGTTATGGAAATGGAAGGGTCCAATTGATGTGCAATGAGAGTGGTTCACCTGAATGTAAGTTAGGTTGATGTAACTACATATCAAATGAAATAAATATAGTATGCTAATTTAATAAAAATTAAATAAGTTTAAATCAACATGTGTACACCATGATATGTACCATATTTTAAATCTTTTCAAAATCGAGTCTCCATTCCGAATAAAATTCTTCTTTATTCGTGACTGAGTATATTACCTTATTTTTGACTTACTTGTTTCAGCTTCTATTGTGCTGAATACTGGAATGACTATTGTCCATTGTAGTTGGAATCACAATGGATCACTTATGGCTATAACTGGAAAACAAATAATAGATGAAAAGTACTCCAATCTTGTGCAATTCTACAATCCATTTGGAGAGGTACGTGAATATACTATATTTTTGCAAAAAAATCTAATGCAAGATTTTTCGCAGCACTTGAGGACGTTGAAAGTACCTGGTATGTCTATTGCATCATGTGTTTGGGAAGGAGGATCTTTAAGAGTTGCGTTAGCTGTTGACTCCTCAATTTATTTTGCAAATATACGACCTGACTATAAGTGGTGCTGTTTCAAAAATACATTAGTATATACCTCTTGTAAACTGCAGAAACCTGGCATGAATCTTACTTTCTGGGATATTGCGAATGATCAGGTAAAAAATGGTCCATAATTTACTCCACCAGTCTATTTATCATAATACAGTCGATTTTGTGAAAATAATATTTCGAAGTCGTATCTACTTCTTCTGAAATTTCAATTCCTTCAAATCGTAGAATTGTAGTAACACCTCGGCTTCGAATATGCCCTGAGTAAGTTCACTATTTTATTTATTTTAAAATCTGAATTAATTTATTGCCCAATGCATTTTTTCACGTGTTTACGATATAAAGACGGCTTCAAGGTGCATGCAGTATTTTGAGAGGGTGTCTGAGGCGTGAATAGACAATCGAACATGCGCGCAAAAGCTCCTAACTATACGCCAGTGCCTTTTAAAAAATTTCAAAATATAAATTTTTTTTTTTGGAATATGTTACAGGTTCATAATCAGCATATATCAGCTTTGTTAGCGATAGCCGGATGTGAAGACCACTGTGTTATTTCAGTGACCTCTGATTCAGCTGAAGAAACCGGAGGAAAATACGGATTAATACTTTGTAATACAGTTGGCACACCAGTAGATGGTAATTTGAATTTGGCGAAATATTCGCTTTGTAATAATATAATTTTATATTCAATTCTAGGAAAATATGTCAACATTGAAACAATATTTGTTGCAATGAGTTCAACTTATGTGGCAGCTGCTTCAAAGGACAACTTTTTGATATGGCAATATAAAACCCCTAAGGCAGTTGGATTAGAAGGTATATGTAAAATCTATGCATCAGAAGTACACCAATATCATCTTTGTTCGAGGTTCAGGCGTAATATCACCTGTCCTGGACTTCGTTATTCAAGCTAACAATCATTTGGAAATTTTTTTTTCATACTAGTCATTCCACTAAGAATAATAACTTTTATGAGAAAAAATTAGAATGATCCTTTTTGAACACTTGTATAAAAATTCAAGAAACTGACAATGGACACATCTTCATTTGCCTTCATCAATAGTCATTATTCAACTGGGTTGTGTTGGATACTCTATGTATGTTGAAAACAATTGCCAAATTTGGGACTATTTCGTTGTCTATATTTTCCGATACATATTTTCTTATTTGTTCCCTGAAATAATCAATTTTCCAGCTAATAAAATGAAATCGTTAATTTTCCACATCGATGATACTCCTTTGGGTACAACAAATATTATTCAAGACTTGGAAGAGACTGAAGTTATACAAACAACAAGAACTCATACAAGTTTCGATCCAATATGTTGTTTAGCTTGTTCAAATAAATGTTTACTGATTGGTAGAGAGAGTGGTACTATACAATATTATGCTCTACCCCATATTGTTTTAACAAAGAGATATAAGGTACAAGCAAGACCTCACAAAATTGCCATCAATTGTAGTTCAACGTAAGTGATGCTTTATATATTATTTTTCAATTTAAATATAAAAAACTTTTGCAGAAAACTGTCTGTGATAGATGTGGCTGGGGTTTTAAGTATTATAGATATATCTGATGGATTAGGACGTCCTGCTGTACCAACTGAAAACAACAAATTCGAAAGAAAAGATGTATGGTCCATGTGTTGGGCTTCTGATAATCCTCAACTGCTTGCAATTATGGAAAAAACAAGAATGTATATATTCAGAGGAAATTCACCAGAAGAACCAATAGCTTGTTCCGGCTATATTTATAGTTTCAACGTGAGGTCTACACATGAATAATACGAAGATATTAAATTTTGCAGATAAATATATTTTGATAAAAATAATTCTTGCAGGATTTGGAGGTTCAGTCTGTTCTTCTTGATGAATTGACAAAAAGTCCAGAGAAGCCAACAAAAAATTCTCTGGTAAAAGTAGAAGTTAAAAGTTTGAGGGATACTAGAATGTTGTTAGAAAAAGTAGGCCTAACAGAAACAGAGAACTTTATCGAAGACAATCAACATCCAAGATTATGGTATATAAATCTCAGATAACTGTAGCAATAGTACTCAGCTGATAGTTCTTTCTTATCTTATAGGCGCTTATTGGGTGAAGCTGCGCTGAAAACAATGAATTTGGAAATGGCCACAAATGCGTTCATCAGATCAAAAGACTACGCCAGAGTCTTATTTGTTAAGAAACTATCGGAACTCAACAACCAAGTATTGAATAAAGGCAAAATTGCTTCATATTTCAAGAATTTCGATGAAGCGGAAAAAATATACATGGAAGCTGATAGAAGGTAGCAAGAGAAAATAAGAAGAACTGATCATATTCAACATTATTTTTCAGTGACCTTTCCTTAGATTTGAGACAAATGCTTGGCGACTGGTTTAGGGTAATTCAGATATTAAAAAATGGAGCCACTGCATCAGACAAAGTTCTGGAAAGTGCTTATGAAGCAACTGCAGTGTTCTTCAAAGATTCAAATAATTAGTAAGTTTGAATTACACTAATACAATGCCAGTTCTGAATAATTAATCAATTTTTCAGTTCTGCCGCTGTTGAATACTTTGAACTTGCAAAAAATACAAAGGAAGTTATTGAATGCTATTATTTCTTGGAAGATTATGACAAATTAGCGTCTTATATCGACATTTTAGCAGAAGGAGATCCCTCATTAAAAAGGATAGGTGATATGTTTGCCATGCATGCTGTCCATTCTGAGGCTGTGAAAGCTTATATCAAAGTATGTTCAACATATCATACCGACCATGTCAAACTATCCAGTATAATAAATGGCGACCTAGCGGCATACTGTGCCCCCATGTCCTTAAGATTACTTAGGTTCTAAGGGAGTACTCCCACAATATCTTTATTCCTCTACATAGTCTGCTTTCATCTTGATACACTTTTCCCAACGATGTTCAGTCCAGTACTTCGCAAGGAAAATTTGCGGATTAAATTTGTTTGATCTGACATTTAATTTTCCTAAAACATATTTTGAAATCAATCATCATATTTGCTAGTATGACATGGTAGTTAAGATATTGTACATTAACTAATTTAACTTATTTAAACATGTTTCTTTTCTACAATTTTATAAATTCTTTCAGTATGGAAATGTTAAAGCAGCTATTGATTTATGTGTACTGCATAACAGATGGGACGCAGCAATCGACCTTGCTAAGAAGTATAATATTTTGAAAATATCAGAATACTTTACTAAATATACCGAACACCTAATAGAACAAAATAAGGTGTATCAAGCTATTGATGTGAATGTTCAAGCAAAGTTCTATCTTCAAGCATCTGTCCATGCTTTCCAAGTAACTCAACATAAAATACTCCTCATAATCACTTATGCAATTTTCTTTTTTAGTTTGCGCATAAAATAGCGAAAAAACCTGGAATCTCACTAAAAGATAAAAAAAAACATTTTATTTATGGTGCTAAACTCCTGGAATTGCATGGTCGACATCCAAACCCTGGTAATTTTGTCTATTCATAAATTAGTTTCAAAACATGTATAGTTCTTTCTCCTTAGTGGAAATGGCAACAAGTGATACTGAAATATTTTTCAATCAGTGGAGAGGTGCTGAAGCTTACCATTATTTCATGTTAGCACAAGAGCAATTATACAATGGAAAACTGCACGATTCCCTTTGTACCATTTACAAACTTCAAGATTATGATGATTACATAAGCCTAACTGAAATTTATTCACTTTATGCATTTATTGCTTGCTTGAACAGAGCGTTTGGATTATGTTCTAGAGCCTTTATAAAACTGAAAAAAGGGGAAGACACAGTAAGTCATCCGAAATTAACAAATTCAGTTGATTTTTTAAAATTTTTTAGATGTCAACTGCCGAGTGTAACGAATTCAAGAAATTGTCTTGGGAAATATTTCTCAAGAATGATGCAAATGATCTTCGGGTCCAAAAAGTACCATGTTTCGAGTGCAAGGATTTGATTCCTTATTGGTCAGTAACTTACGCACAAGTTATCCTTCAGTAAGCTAATAGTACACAACTGATTTCTATTTTTAGGAGTACATCTTGTCCGAGTTGTCAGGAAAAATTTTCATCATGTGTGGCATCTGGGAAGCCTCTAATCGAAGGGCAAAATAGTTGGGAGTGTTCAGAATGTAATCATAAAGTTCTGACACATCTACTAAATTTCATTAAAAATTGTCCCTTATGCCATACTTCTTTAGAATGAATTAATCGTTAATGTTAAAACATGTTTCTCATAATCAAAAATAAATCAGTTTTAAAATGGTAGCTTGATGTGAGTGAATCAAAAATATTGAAAATATATTCTTTATTGAAACAATTTTAATAACAAATATATTGCTCAAGTAGCAATTCTTAAATAAAAAACAATGAAATATAAAGAACCTGTGGATGTTGGGAAATTCAAATTTTGAACAATTTCATTATCACTGAAATCTTATCAAGTCAATAGTAGTGTAAATTTTTTCCAAAAATTTAGTTAAAATATATATAATAATAAAGAAATCAACATATATAATAATTAAATAATTAGAATATCAAATAGTACGTTTCCTTCTCAATGTGAAATCTGCTAGAACACAGGGGTATAGAATGAATTACTGCAAAAAGTTAAATGATCATTGTTTTAAATCTGATAATATTCCTGTTCTCAAAGTTGTGATTGAACCTTTTTAGTTCTTTTGAATATTTCATCGACGTCTTTAAAAACATCTCCTTGGGGTTGTGCTGCGTCGACTCTATAATGGACCTTACGTATCTGGTAATAATCAACAAGAGGCTTAGTTTGAGTATGATATGTATTTAGTCTCTTTTTCAAAGCTTCAATGTTATCATCTGATCTTCGAATTAATGGTTCACCTGTTATGTCATCAGTCATTGGTTTCCTTGGAGGATAATACTCTTCGTGATAGGACCTTCCACTGGATGGATGTATTAACCTACCAGTAATACGCCTCACTAGCAATTTATCATCAATTCCAAATTCGATTACTGCATCCAATGAGGTATTCTTCTTCTCTAGTAAATTATCAAGCTGTCAATATAAAGAAATAGGATGAACAATTACCCACAGCAAAATTGAGATTTTTTATTATAAAATGAGTTCCTCAAACTAACCAATTGAAATATCATCTAAATGAAAAAGTCCAATAGTCTGATCGATATACCTTTTCAGCTTGAACTACGGTTCTAGGGAATCCATCCAGCAAAAATCCATTCCTGCATTGAGGCTCACCCAAATTTTTGTCGATCATACTGACTACCAAATCATCACTAACCAATTTACCTTCATCCATTACTTTCTTTAGTTTAGCTCCTATTACAGAACCAGATTGAATTTCAGCTCGTAACATATCTCCTGTAGAAAGATGACATACGCAATACTTCTCCTTCAACAGGGGGGCCTGAAAACAAAATGTTCTCGAAATGTCTCAACAAAAATTATAACACTTGCAATAGTTCCTTTGCCTGCTCCCGGGGGGCCCAGTAAGACAGCATTTATGCCAGTCCTTTTGGAGTCAAGTTGAGAAAATTTTGGGAGAGAAATGTTAGGTGCCATATTTTTCTATATACAAATTCTTTGAACTATCAATCCTTAACCTTTCGTTTTAGTCCAGCTTATCACGTAATTACGTGGCTCCTAAAAAGTCTATTTTAGAGGAAAAAACATCTAGCTGCACCGCCCTCTATGAATTAAGTGAATTATTTATTTAATTATTTATGAGTTGACAGTAAATGATTGCTCATTTATTTTAACTTTATGCTGACTCCGAAATTATGGATTTTCAATTTCAGAGCAACTAGGAGCCAACAAGAAAGTTTTTCTGATAAGAGACAGCATCCAAACCAATTCCAAAATTAGGATTGCCCAAGAAAAAGAAGAAGAAGAAAACAGCCAACTATAGTCAACTCCGAATGACAGAATTGTAACGCCATTTTACTTTCTTTCAACCGCGTTTCTTGTTCGTGTAGTTACAAGTTAGTGTCGGTATCGGGCAAATTATTACAAAATGAGGTAATATACTGTTTCAGATTATTAAAACATATTTCACTATCAATTTTATTATACGTGGTTTCCAAATATGTTTTGATTTCCTTTGTATTTCTTCAAATATACAATCATTCACCACGTGGTGAACTAACATTACGTACCTAGAATATTTCACAATTTTTCATAATAGTTACTAATTGTAGCCAGTTTTCTGTACTAAAATGTTTGATTGATTTTACAGTTCGTTGAAACTGCAGAAGAGGCTAGCAGCCTCTGTTATGCGGTGTGGTAAAAAGAAAGTATGGTTGGATCCAAATGAAATCAGCGAAATCACCAACACCAATTCTAGTAAGTAAAACATTCAATTGTTTTTAATCATGTCGACTTTTGGCTATTCTGGATTGATTTAAAGCATTAGTTTTCTATTCTTGTTAGGAGTATTGTATATCTCGAATTATTTTGCACGTCGAACTTCATGTTTATTGTTTTGGCCAGTTTTTCTACTTCCACTTAGTATATATTATCATCTTTGTGTTGTAGAATATCAGATGTGAGCTACTATCTTCACATCAGTGTTGACCTTTTATTTGAATTATTATACATATAGAAAGAGAATAACGCTTTAGGAAAGCTATCCACTAGTATATACATACATATTATGCATTGGAAAAAACTAAATTTTTTACATTTTACATTTGATTCCTAAATATGAGAAACCCATAGACCTTATATAATATGGACGGTATGTTAGTTAGAGATCATTGAAATCTACACGGAAGAGAGATAGAGCCAATGTAGGCATGGGACTCTTGGAAACTATATGTAGGCAACAAATAGAAGTGTTTAATCACGAAGCTCTCAGGAAATGTTATTGATGAATTCTACATTCTTCAAAGCGTCTTATTGAAGGATATATTTATCGATTCTTTCAGTATTTCAAATATTGCACACGATTCTGATTCGATTCCTACAATTTACATTATATTTATATGGACGTCTTAAAGCAGAAAACGTCCAACCCAAAAATTGTCAAAAATGATCTTTATATAGGTACGATCTGTTGTGAAATAACTTTTTGACCATTTGCAGAAAACGTCCAAATGAAATCCCTGCTCTGTGTATAGATATTTGATGTAGTGCTAAGCCTCATATTATTATTATTATTATAAATATCACAGTAAGCGGCCTAGGCCGATGTAACTGCATTTAACAATTGAAGGGGCAAGTGGAAGAAGGAGTTATGTTACAAATATGAGTTTGCGAGAAAATTAGATTTTAGTGAAGTGAGTTGGCATTTTTTGTTAGAAAATAGTTCAATAATTTGATTGGTGCAATTGTGACGATTAGTTTTTGGATGATTTTTCATGATTTACAGCATTCTGCTATCATCTTTTTTCGACATAAATTTTGATTCATGTGTACATAACTCCTTCTTCCTTTGCATGCTTGATGTTTAATGTAACATAGCCCTTTCTACCACTGTGTATCTGCTCAGATATGGAGAATAGAAGCAAATCCTGACGGGACAAGTTACAAATGCGCATATCACCTTCTTCCATGATATAACCGAATATTTTCAGAAAATCTCACTTGACCCCTTCTCCCACTTGCCCCTTCAATTGTTACATGATTGCAGCGAGGAGCTTGGTTGATTGAATTCCAGGTGTCCCTTGTGTCTAAATTCTACTCACAAGTGATTGCTGGTTTTCTTTAAACCGGTTACTTCGAAGTGTTGATTTCATCAGCGTTGAATTGTGCTCCACTGATAATTTCTAATAAGGATGAAACCGCGGTATGTAGCTATTCAACTTTGATGAAATCATACACACTCTGTGGATTGCTCCAAAACTTTGGTCTCTGCTAGTCCTTTCATCTACAATAACTAGTAGTTAGCTTTACTAAAGCTAAAGCTTTCTATGATTTCCTTTGTGTAAAACGTTTAAGTACTTTGAATGGCTCCTATGAAAAATATACCTTGGCTAATAATTGGTTGAACAGCCTAAAGTGGGCTGGATCAATTGTACCAATAAAATTTGATAAAAAAAATAGTATACCTACTTATATACTTCAAGTTGAAATTTCTGAAAGCTACAATTTGTGGGTTGGATAGTTTCTGCTTAAATACGTCCATATGTTGTATATTCTTAAAGGGGGTAATGTTGCACGTCTTCGCTCCTGCAGATTTCTTGCACAAAGCAATCCTTGTGTTGAATTTTTTTAGGAGCGAACACTTTGCACTAGCTACTATATCACTGTGCTGTTGGATCTTCCCCCTCCACATGTAGATTTCAATCGATTCCGTTTAAAAGTCAGCTGATGCTCCGTCCATGTTATATTAGGTCTATGGTATAACCATGCTGATACTTGATTATCTATAATATGAAACTCTTTCAGGGCAAAATATAAGAAAGCTCATTAAAGATGGTTTCATCATCAAAAAGCCTGTTGCTGTCCACTCTAGAGCCCGAGTACGTAAAAATGCTTTGGCTCGTTCTAAAGGACGTCATTGTGGTTTTGGTAAACGCAAGGGTACTGCAAATGCGAGAATGCCTACAAAGGTTAGTAGCAACCATTTGATATCTTAAATTGATTTACTTTGAATTTTACATTATATTGAGTTTGGAATGTATATAATTACGAGCAGGCACATTCATAACTCACTTTCACACAATAGATATTTCTGAATAGACTAATTTTTGTTCTGTTTACTTTTCAGGAATTGTGGATTCAAAGGATGAGGGTTCTCAGAAGATTCTTGAAGAAGAAGAGGGAACAAAAGAAGATTGATAGGCATCTCTACCACACCCTGTACATGAAAGTAAAGGGTAATGTTTTCAAAAACAAGAGAGTATTGATTGACTACATTAAAAAGAAGAAGAGTGAGAAGAAGCGTGCCAAGCAATTGACGGATCAAGCTGATGCTAGAAGATTGAAGGTCAAAGAAGCGCGCAAGCGACGTGAAGAAAGAATTAAGATCAAGAAAGCAGAAGCAACACAGAATTACGCGAAAGAAGATGAGGCTGCTGCTGCATTGAAGAAATAGAACTATAACTATATAAAATAAATTTCTAAAAAGTAATTTTTTTTTTGATCCCCGAACTTTATCGCGAGTAGAGTCAACTTTGAAAGTTTTCCTTCCAACTCCTTTTTTGATTATTTTAAGAACAGTGAAGAAACTATCCAGCAAGTTGGTAATTGAAGAAAATCTGAGGGGCATATTATTTGTAAGTATGTTGATTCGCAATGTGAACATGCTGCAATTGGGTCACTTCTTGAGGTCTCCCTCGGAGTATATGAATGAACCTTTTTTCCTATAATTTTCCAAAATATAGGTAACTTCTTTTTAAGATATCTACATGGAAAAGCTTCATTGGATATGCAAATTCCGCATGAGAAAAAATTATGTTGTAAAATCCAATTATTATTCAAGGTTTTTTTTGCAGGCTGTTCGAATGAAATTGTATCCTTGACAGACACCCTTTGGATCTTGCAAGAATGGAAAATGCAACAAAATTTTCGATAGTTTGAGAAATAGAATTTTTGAAAGCAGTCCTAAATTGGTGTTATGTCGTCAAGGTAAAGCATTATGATTATCGGTATATTACTTTTTATTAAATTATATAGTTTTGTCGATGGTTTTTTTCTGGGTTTTCTTTCTCCCAAAGTCTAAAAATATCTATAATAATTTTTTTTTTATACTTTTGAGTGAGAAATTCCAGAACAAGTGTTCAACAACAAATAATTCTGAAGAATTGTCAGATTTAGGCTTTGAAACGTTACAAAAAACTTATTTTATCGTGGGTGTGGTTTCGTTACTGTTTATTGGAGGCCAACGAGATAATGGGCATGCGATCGGATGTATCTAAAACCAGAACCTACACAGAGTGGCCCTACCGAGTCGTCTTTCCCAGCAGAGACGACTGGGCCGTCTCTGAGACCCTACTGCTTGAGGGTCCATGCTGGTTTACAGATGGCTCCGCTACCACCCAAGGGGTGTGAGCGGGAATCAGCGCTTGCAGAATTGCTAGGGGTGAATCCATCAGCTTGGGTAGTTTTGCCACTGTCTTCCAAGCAGAAATTCTCGCCATTGATCACTGTGCAAAGCTCATACTTGAGAAAGGTTGGGCTCACGGACCAATCAAGATCCTATCGGATAGCCAAGCTGCCTTAAAGGCCTTGACATCATACAACTGCAAATCCCTGCTTGTGCAGGATTGCCGGACCACACTCGCTGAACTTGGAGGGCGCTGCAGGCTGCAGCTCTTGTGAGTCCCGGGCCACTCGGGCATAAAGGGTAATGGGCACGGGGATCTTCCATGGGGCTCCTTGGAACTGAACCGGCCTGTGGTATCTCTCTCAGAGCAGCGGCGAAGGAAAACAACAGATGGGTGGACCAAAAGGTCCAAGAAATCTGGAGCAGCATACCTGGACACAGACATGCTCGCTCAACAATTACTGGCCCATCAGCTGAAAGAGCCAGAAAATGGCTCAAATTCTCTAGGGTAGAGCTGAGAATACTTACAGCTGTATACACGGGCCATTGTGGCCTCAGGAAACACCTTAATACGCTGGGGTTGACTGAGGACTCCGAGTGAAGAGTTTTCCTGGAGGACGACGAGTCTATCGAACACATCATGTGTGACTGCCCCGCTGGGGACAGGATCAGATTGGAGGAATCAGGAGTCCACAAACTGACACTGAGGGAACTGGACAAGTTCTCACCCACCAGACTCATATCCCTCATCAAGAGACATGAGCTTGTGGGTGAAGTATAGATTATATACTACAGGTGTGCCACAATAGACCGATTGGTCGCAGTGGATGGACGGGTTTCGTCTGCCCAGCACAACCCATATAATAAATAATAATATACTGTTTATTACACAACATTCTTGCATAAATTACATCTGACAAATATCTTGATTTCCTAGATCAGAATCAATTTCAAAAGAATTGAAAAAAAAATTATAGATAGAGTTTGGTAGAGAAAACCTAGAATTAAAACTCTGAATGATGAATGCTCCTTCCAAAGTATCCTTATTTTAAAACGTTGGAACGAATTAGCAGAGGTAAATTCAGTAATCTGAAAATGATTAATTTGACACTCTATATATATTGATGAATAGCTTCTTGGTGAAGGTTATCTTGGGAATTCGTTTTGCAACCCCTAGGTTTCTCAAAGTGAAATATATCTTGGTCCGGCCACCAACATTGATGAAATAGCACAATTTTATATTCACTCTTACAACAGAAATTTCTAGTGGACGTTTTGTTCAATTGTTTTATTTAATCTCAACTTTATGTATTTTCATAAGAAATACATGAGTTGGGTGAATTAGTACTGCCTGACACTTGCTTATAGAAATGGTACAAACTTAATTTTGTGGTGATCCTAAATGATTTCAACAATTATGCGATTGTTCACGCAGTCCTAATCTACCGTTATCAATTGAATTGGTAATTGGGCATTATACGCATTTGTCAAGATATTTCCAGATCTTGGTTAAAACCCTGATCTTAGGCGCTATTTTAGTCGAACTTTGTATAAGGTATTCAGTATGAATTCGTTAGCTCTACGTTGTGAAATGCAGTTTTTAGGGGTCGCTGTAGTGCTGAAATGGTAGGATCTTAATTTTCCCTCTGTTATGTTGGTCGAACTGATTTTACTGGGTGAATTGAGCAGTTTACTGCATACTTCCTTCTACTCTACGATCAGTGGTTCACATGTTCTGATAAAAGCACACTGTGGAGACAAATAGAGACAATCTGTATTATTTTGAATATGAAATAATAATATATACACCCTGTGCTCTGTATGTGATAAGTACTGAGTTGGAGCTTATTCAGAATGTACACTACTGCTAATAAAAACCATGTAATAATGTATATGGTTTCCTGAAATATTCCTTGACATTAATTACCCTTAGGGCCTGTTTCACCACTTGCTGATAAAGTCCCGGATATGTATCCAGCGGATAAAATATTTGCTGGATAAATCTGTCGGATAATTTATTTCTGTTTCACCACGGGGGTCCCGGATAAAATATCTACTGGATAGCTATTTGACAATTTAATGGGAGGTGTGTTTGGCAACGTCGCATTTATGCTTGCTACTGGTTAAACAAACGTAAGGTGGAACCTTGTAACTCGTGTTTTTATGTCTCTGTGATGATTGTTGCATAGAATCGGAATATTTTGTAAATAATTTAGGAGGTTATGTTACTTGTTATTAATTTCATCATTGCGAAAGCTAAAGTACGAGTTTGAAGTGTGTGAGTATAGATCTAGTTTGAAGTAATATCATGGAGCAGCAAAAGAAAAGAGAAAGGAATTCAAATTTTTCTCGCGAGGAGACTGATAAGCTCGTTTCTATCACGGAAAGATATAAAAAAAGTTGTGGAGAACAAGAAAAGTGATGCGTTGACCTGGCAAGAGAAAGAGAAAGCGTGGAAGGCAATTGAAACGGATTTCAATAGCTGTGGAACCGGACCCTTCCGAGATGCGAAGCATCTAAAAATAAAATTTGAAGCAATGAAGAGGCTCACTAGGAAGAAAGCTGGTGTCATCAAGGCGGAGCTTTATAAGACTGGTGGCGGCGTGAATGTGGCACCACCTTTGACAACAACAGAAAGCAAAATCAAACAGATGATTTTACTGTCCGTTGATGGGGATGAGAGTATAGTTGACAATGACCTATTGGGTAAGTGTCTTTTGAATTGTTATTACACACACTACTTTAATGTATAACTGATTGATATGATTATACTGAACTCCTAGATCTTAGGAGATCCCTCATAAGCTTACGTAGATATGTATTCATGTTATTTTTTTTCTGCCCCATTTTAGAGGCTGACGAGAGTAGCGAGTTGGTCGAATTAGTTCCCAACACAGATGTCCATCCAGTCATCTTGGAGGGTCCAATAATACAAACAAACGATTGTAAGTAGATTCATTAATTGGAAATAAGATATTCCTTCCATAAATGTCATATAAGTTATGTGTATATCTATAGCCGCAACACATATTTCATGGATTTCAATTGCTTTTTAGATTTCAATACTGGCATTTTGGAACCGGTGGCAGAAACTCCTAACAACAGAAGAAAATTGTAAGAAAGCAGCACTTCAATGCCCAGCACCTCAAAACAATTAGACGAAGATGTGGAAAGTCCAGAAAGTTCACATAACGAATGGGCCATGTGGAAACCTGCTGCATTAAAATCAAAGAAACATCCTGCTTTGTGTAGGTATTTATTCTATGGTAGATTCATATTATTTTCTGAAATACTTTTAACTAATATGCAAAAATGTGCACAGAAAAACTTTATTAATGTTTATATCTAGCTTGCGCAATCCTGCGTCCCCTTGAGTAATATAATTTTTGGTATCCATTTCTATCTTGTATTATTGCAAATTGTTTTATCGTGATAGGAACCAGTCCTTCACACACAAACGAGACTTCGAATGACCATTTTACATTGTACATTGTAATTGTAGTGACAATTTGAGAAAATTTAGGCGAGATCTAAATAAATTCGTGATATTATTGTAGTATAGCTGTATTTGGGCATTTTCATTTAAGTTTTTCTTTAAGTTCATTTGATTTGAATTTGTTTTGTATCTTTTCCAGGTCAACCAAAAGAAAAAAGACCTTTCGATAAACTGGCTGAAGCTAAATGCGAAGTAGTAGAGTTGCAACGAAGAATAATTGAGGAAGAAATGGAAGAACAAATTTTGAAGAAACAAGCGCTAAAAGATGAAATGCAACAAAAATTGGATTTATATGAAATGGAAAAGAAGGCTAAGCAGGATGAAGCTCAGCAAAAACATGAATTACATGAAATTCAAAAGAACCTGATGAAATTGGAAGAGAAAAAAATGTTGCTGGAAATTGAGATTTTAGAAACTGATTTGAAAAATAGAAATAACTTGCAATAAAAAAATCAAATAAATAACAGTTTTATTTTAACCATATTGTACACAAATATTGTCTCATTCAATCCAACAATGATTGAAAATATTCCAATATAAAATTTCTTCTGGTACCATTTTCGGCTTCATCGTCCATTCCATTATGCGAGTCAACAACGTGTTGGCTTCGTTCCGTATCATCCTGGAAGTGCTCATCCCCTGACATGATAGCAATATTGTGAAGAACGGCACAAGCCACAATAATAGTTTGCACTTTGGATTTATGCAGTATAATTTTTTTTGACAATACTGGAAATCTGCTCTTCCACACACCATAAGACCTTTCAACAACATTTCTTGTTCTAATTTGTGATTCATTATAAAGATTTTCTGCTGGGATTGTGGAGTGGAGTTAACAAATAGTTCGTATTTTGATATCCTTTATCTCCTAGTATTACGTTGTTTGAGAACTCTTTGTTGACTAGACGATACTTTATTCTTGAGTTATTGAAAATTGTTTGATCATGACAGGAACCAGGCCATCTTGCTACAATATCCATTATTTTCAAATCATGGTCTGCAATGGTTTGGACGTTCACAGAAAAGTTACCATGCCTGTCTCGATAGTATTCCGCATTTTCCCCACCAGGTGATCTTATAGTAACATGAGTACAGTCTATAACGCCTATTACTCTTGGAAATCTGGCAATATTATAAAATCCATTTACAAGAGGGCGCAAATTTGATGGGAATTTTACAAACCTAGGTCTCAATTTCGCAATTGCTAGAGAAACACTTGCAACAATTCTTGATGCTGACGCTTTGCTAACACCGCTCAAATCTCCAGTAGCTCCCAAAAAAACATCCAGTTGCATAATAACGCAGTGTTAGTAGCAATCTGTTAACTGGGGATATAGCCGAGTTCCTAGAAAGCAAATAATCACATTAATCCAGTTATACGAAATCAAGTTATTATGTTAAAATATGATAGTTGATTGGGATAAAATGTTCTAATTTGCACTATTCAAATTATTTTGCTCGCAGTGGGATGATACATTAGAATTACTCGATTTTTTATCACCTAGGTGTGCAAATAAATCACATCATCATAATACATTTCAAGTACTGAAACACATGCTAAAAATTCATTCATCCTTAGTTATTTCTAGCCTAGCAGGCTTTTAAAGCTGTTCACATTTTTCTTGTTGGATTAAAAATGATATAAAAAGGTGGGTACTTACAAATTAGTTGTTGTTTTTATGTCGTCTTCTATAAAAGATAGTACATAGTCAACTGCTAACTTTGATAGTCGAAACCTGGACCTAAACTCTTCCTCGTCGTATTCAGCTAAATGATCAACTCGGGTTCTAATTTCACGTCGTTTTCGTGGACGTGAGATACGTGCAAGGAAATCGTCAAACTCGTCCTCTAAAAACTCGAAAAGATCCATGTTCACACAAATAAGCTGTTGCTGCTCCAAAAACAGTTCAAACAAGAGCGCCAAAAAGAATGACATCTTCGCCTGTCAAAATACACTTGATAACATGTCATTGCGCATATGAATGACGCCTGTTATGATAAAAGTTGGGTTATCCAACGAATAAAAATATAATGGCCGCTTCATCTAGGTGTTAAATTATCCGGGAGTTTATCATCTAGTTTAACATATCCGACACCTGTGAAACACAATTTTCAGGGTTATTTGTTGGATAAGTTATGAATAGCTTATCCGGGACTTTAACAGCAAGTGGTGAAACAGGCCCTTAAAGTCCTATGTCTTTTGGGAAGACCTATTGGAAGCTTTTTAAATAAAAAAATATATGGGGAATATCCAGCCTACAAATTTAGCGAATAGGCAGAATGAACTCATCCATACTGTGTGATGTAGTCTTAACCTTAACACTATGGCAGTTATCGATCGCAATACCCATGTTATTTTTAATATATAGAGCTGAATTTTTATGCATGTATTCATAACTCAATTTATTTATTGCCCTATTTATTATAATTCAGTTTATTATTTATATCTGTAACAAGCTTGTTTTTCCTTTTTATACAAACTTTATCACAAATTTTGTTGTCCGACATGTTTCGGGATCGATGTTATGATTCTGAGATAAAAAGTTACTTAATTGTTCTCACTAATCACTATGACTAAGGGTAATGCTGCCCATATTTAAGTAGAGTAATGGACGGTATGCTGTAAGTAACGTATCATCCCAGAAGATGGGAACATCGTTCCCGAAACATGTCTGACGACAAAATTCACAATCACTATCTAGTTCCCCTTTTTGATTTTATATTTTTGTTTGTATTCATATGCTATATATCTTATACAGGGTGACTCGTTAAGTTATACATTAATTTTAATCATAGATCCCTCTAATCTAATGAAACACTTTTTTCATTTACAACTTTTCCAAAGTTGAAATTTCAAAATAGAATCAGTTTTTATTTTGTAGCTTTGACATGGTTATTCCGTATGGAATGAATGTTTGCGTTAAGTTTCCTGTAACTAACTATTCTCCAATTATCGTTTTTCCTACTTCCACTGGTTTCTTAGTTATAAACTATCGGATTCATTATAAAAATCATAAAACTTAATGGAATTGGCATAAAGAAAGTAGATGCAGTTTATCTTGAGTCATTTTAAAAATATTGAATCACTTTAGAAAATAACAGAAATTTCACTTTTATGAATCCGCTCTTCAGCCTTGGAATATATTTTATTTAGGAAAATGGTTTTCATTTGAATGAATTCAAAGGGTGATAGATTTGGAATGTTCTTTCCACTTATTCTATTCTTTAGTTTCACACCAAAATCATAGTATAATTAATAATGATTTGTTAACATACTTGCACATACATTTGATTATACAATATGAGATTTAAACAACTTCTGATATACATTGAAGATACAAATTACTGAGAGAACTGTTCAAATGAATGATATTATACTTGTTGGATCTTTTATTTCAGAAATACAATTTTCTAAATGAGGATCACACTAATAATTTCAAAACACAATAACCAGAAAATGTTATATAAAAGCTATAATCTATTATATACACAAACTATGACAATTTCTATTCTAATACTGATTACAGCAAAATTGTATTATTCAAAAATTCATGAGTCTAAATTTCAATGAAAACACTCCGGAATAATATTAATAGTATCAAAAACTGACCAAACGCTATTTTAATGAAGACATACCTTTCAAAAATATTAATATAAAATAGTTATATTCCTTGTCTCGATAGGAGTGGATTAATGAATTTACAATAATCCATGTTCGTTAATATCCATAAGTCTTAACTCCTTAGAAGGAAATAACATGCAAATATTAGGAATTGAGACCAATATAGTCTAGACAAATGTAAGAGATTAAATTTATTAGGAATTAAGTATCAATTTTCCAAACTGCTTACATTATGCAAGTATTCAATTCGTCATGGAACACTGATATATAATGCTAGGAAATATAAAAAGAGTACTCAGTAAAAAATTGGTATTCATATAAAGGTATGACTAACTTCATAAGCGTTTGATAAAATTTAGAATATGGAGATAGCCAACACGACTATTACAGGAAGACCTATTCTACAATCTCATCCAACATAAAAAAATCATAACATTCATTCACAATAAATACAATTAATTGAACAGACAACTTTTCATTTACATACAAATCCTCTCCTGAAAAGCTAAAAGTGCATCTGGTGGAAAAGTCATAAGTTATATTTAAAAGGCTAGTATCTCACAGCGGTTGCTGAGAGAAATCTTCATTAAAATAACGGTTTGTGTTAAAATTACGTAAACTTTTCATTATTTAGAATTTACCATTTATCACAAGTCCAGAAAATCCTTCAGAAGCGTGGTCCTACGTTTCTCCGCGATATCCATCTGGTTCTCCAAGTCACCCCTATCTGTTGTCTCGGCTCTCTCCACTTTCCAGGACAAATTTTCAATTTCTGCCTCTAATTGAGCTTGCTGGTATTCAAATAGTTCCTTTCTTGGACCTGGTTCCATGAAATAGGCATACGGATATGTGTATTGTAAGGTATAACGACACTTCGCTAAAAGTTCTGCAGCAGTGAACAAGTACTGCCAGTCTATCCAAGTACCCAACCCTGACATAACCTTCTGATTTATTCTGTTTCTTAATTTAGTTAATGTCTGTTCTTCCAGCTTCAACGATTTCGAATGATTCTCCCATCTCTCATAGTAATGAAGATATTTCTTCAGTGCTTCACGGGCCTGCAGAATTGGCATTTTGAAATTATACAAATACAGGCTGATCTACCTGAGACAGTTTTTTCCATGACTTATATTTGAGAGCAAAATGTTTCATATACAGAATGAGGCTTTCAGACTGCCGTCTTTGTTATACATGGTCATAGGTCAATTCAAAATTGATTAGAACCCTAAAAATGTTTGAAATTGTGGATCGATCACAAATTTCCTAGAGCTTATCAGTGACGTAGAAAATTGTGCATCATTTTGCCCTAATGTCCGTAATTTTCAAATTTTCTGCCGAAAATGTTCTCAAACAATTAGGTTTGACTCACTGATGGAGAATTCGATAACTTTCGAACAGAAAGAGATAGACTTAAAATTTTCAGGGTAGGTTGTGCATCCGAATGCGACGGTTGAGTTCGTTGATGGACATAATTGGCCAGACGGTTATGGAGTTGAACTCATCTGAATTTTTTTTGCTATTTCATCAATAACACTAGAAAATACAAAAAAAACTCGGCCGGTCGTTACCACGATAACTTTAGAACCAAAAAAGATAGCGACTTGCAATTTTCCGGGTAGTTTGCGCAGATCCGATCGAATTGAAACTTGGTGTAATTAGTTGCAGAATGCCAGCGCAAATTCCGTGAGGAAACAAAATTTTGTTTTTTCTTTATAAACGTGTTACTTCAGAAACTATGTCAGATTCCGCAGAAAGCTTCAAACCCCAATTCTACAATCGAGTACCGGATTTCATTTGACTCGATCGGATTTGTAGTTCAGCAATTATGCTGAAACTGGTATCTGCTTCTGATGTTTTGTGTGATGAAAAATTTTCTTCGAAAATTATATATTTCAGAAAACTATTTGTCAGATTCCGCTGAAACTTTGCGCAAACCTTCAATCCGAATTTCATATTTCCAATATTTTCAGAAATAAGATCCGATCGGATCAGACCGATTGAAGAATCTTCATGAAGTATTTCGTCAGGATAAGGCGTGAATAGAAGAAAGAGTATGCGGGCGAAAGCTCCAGACTTCACGTAAGTGCTTTTTTAAATTATGAAGCTGTAAATGTTCATAAATGGAGCATCCTCCATATTATTATACCTTTATGGGTTTTCATTCGAAACATTCTCTCCCTACCTTCACAAGTGTCGAAGAAAAACCTGTCTTGGGTTAAACTGAACTTTTCGGTAATGCGTTAATTTATTCTTACCTGGGCATGAGCAGATTCCAGAGCAATGTTGGGGTTTTCCCTATATCGTGAACACTCATAATATTCAGATCCATGTGTCTTCCAGTCTCCCATGCACATCCAGCAAAAATCATGTTTGCAAGAATAACATTGCATATGGTTACATCCGCCGTTCTTTTCAATACAAATATTACATTTTGGACAGTCTTTCGTATGAGCACTTATGTAATTCGCTGTTTCACTGTCATCTGCACATTTTGTCAGCCACCTCTTAATGACAACACATTCTGTTGGTGCATGATAATCTGTACCACATCTAGAAAGTTATATGTTTTTGGTGAAAAAGTATCAGAATAGCTTTCACTATAAAAGTAACTACACTCTTGTCTACTACAGTTTTTTCTCATCTGACATATGTTTCAGAAACAAAGTTTCCATCTTCAAAGACGAAGCGTTACAGCAACAATTCGTCTTTGAAGATGGAAACTTTGTTCCCAAAACATATGTCAGACGACAAAAAACTGTAGTGGACAAGAGTGTAGTTACTTTTATAGACCACATTAGTTAGGTTAGGCGGGAAATTTGAATTACGATCCATCCGTGGATCTGAGCACTGAATTCCCCATGCATTTCTTATGGACCTAAAATTTACGCGAATTTCTCGCCTGTTTTTAGATACTTTGGCTAATTTCTTAAGGTTTATTTCGGTTGAAATAGATTCTGTGAACCTTTCTCAATCATCTAGAATCAAGTTTTCATAACAAAATAGTATATTTCCAAAATAATTAATAAATATAAAAGTGTTCACCAAATTCGATTGACGTATGTCTTAGCTCACTCGAAATCAGTCAAAAATAATAACATAACCCTAAATCAGCCTTGTAATGACGCACATCAGAAGTCATCTACGACATACGTTAATCTTTCGAACTAAACTGGTTTCAATTTTGATTTAAGAATAAATTGATGTAGATTTTGATGTGGAAATAACATGAAAATATGCACTAATGATGAAGGTACCCAATACTTGATGTCTCTGTACTAACATTATCTTTTAAATAGGGTAGTTTCATCTCAAAGTTGAAATTCCTTGTTAAAAAATTTGAATATGGATCTCCCGCCAAGAGAATGATTCTAACCTAACTAATGTGGTCTATAGTGTTCATAATAAGTCCACAGTGGACTCAAAATAGAATATAAAGAATAGTTTTCACCACTTAAATTTTTGGCCCCGCTCATTTTACCAAACAAACCTATTTATGATGTTAATAAGACCAGCATGTTGGGAAATTCACTTTCTAATAATATTAGAAAGTTGATTTCCCAACATGCTAGTCTTATTAATATCATAAATAGGTTTTTTTTGGTGTTGTACTTAAGTTCGAAGAAATACACTAACCGGTAAATTCTGAGAACAACACAGATTTTTTGCTCAGTAGCACGGCCGTACATTTGTTGATGATGAAAAATGAAAAGATGATACTAAAAAATATATGTTGGCACCTTAACTTTTGGCAAATTTTTTTTTATTTTAATAAAATAAAATGAACCTATAAAATGACACAAAAAAGAAACCAATCGAATACTCCCTGGAAACTAAATCACAAATTATCGAAATCATAAATCCAGAAGCTGAAATTACCCAAGAACTCATATCGTTTTTCCATAAAGCTATTTCAAGGATAATAAGAGAGCAACCACCAACAGTTAAGAAAAAATACTTCAGCCAAACATTACCCCCCTTTATTTTAAGATTAATAAGGCTTAGAAAACAGATGTATTGTGAATATAAAACTTGTGAAGACCCATCTGTGAAAAGAAAATCCAACGAAGTGAACAAAGATATTCAAAAATTAATTCTCAAATACAGATCCCACATTTACTTGGAAGATTGTAAAGATATAGAAAACAAGAAAGGTCGAACATACTGGAGAACTATAAAAACCCTTTCAAAATACACAACTCACAACCTTACTGTTCCTATCCTAGTTCAAGGAAAAACTCTAGATGATGACCAAAGCATTACTGATGCTTTTGCCAGCCACTACAAGAAGTTATTCAAGAAATCCACTAATAAGTAGTATGAGGAAGACCACAAAAGGGAAGTTGAAAACTGGTACGAAAATGGTCTCCCACAAATAGGACTAGAAGAGAATATTCCAACCATAACAGAGGAGGAGTACTATAAGGTATTGCACCATGGAAACAACACCTCTCCTGGATATGATAACATCCCCAAAGGATTGTTGAGAAAGTTAGATCCAATTATCCACCAACACCTAATAAAACTGTACAACTTCTGTTTGGAAAACTCTTATTACCCCAAAGAATGGAAAAAAGGAATAATCAACACTATCCCCAAAACAAAAACGGATCACAGCAAAATAGAAAACTACAGACCTATCACGCTGCTCTCCGTACTCGGTAAAAACTTTGAAGAAATTCTGTCGGAAAGGATAAAAATCGAACTAGGAAAATACATCCCCATATACCAATTTGGATTCAAAAGTAATACTTCCACCATTCACCCCCTGACAATTCTAGCCACAAATATACAGTGTCATAAAAAATGGGAAAAAAATTGGCAGCTCTGTTCATGGATATTCAAAAAGCTTTCGACAGTTTGTGGCACACTGGAATAATATATAATTTATATATTATTCCACTGGACATGAAATTCATGAAAAACCAGAGTAACCAAAATATTATGGAACCCCTATTACACCGGTATGACAGGAACACCACTGAAAAAGCAAAACTACCAGCGCTTCCCCTTTTTGAACATCTACACTAACTACTATAAAGAAATACTATTCAACTAGTAAATTAAAATAAAATGTGAATTACTGACTGGAAGACTTCGATCGATAGCCATTTGATTTTTGATCAATAAAGTTCTTTTCTCACTCCCTCTATAAAATGATTGTATGAATAAAGTGTCAATAATTGATGATGGAAAACTTTATTGAATTTTCCTGCAAAGCAAATTTTTTTCTGATGATATTTGATTGAGTGTGCACAATATTGAATACATAAAATTTTTGCGAACTATTAATTTTCATTCATTGTAAATTGGTAATATTTTTCAAATTAATTTCTGTTTTGAGGTATTGTGGCTATACGAAGATTATAAATATTTCCTTGAAATTTCTAGATGGAACATAGACAACTGCTGTTTGTGTTGCTCAACTGTGGGAAATATTTGTTTATATAAAATTTTTTTGTTCGATTGTGCTTTCTATAGAAATTGGCTGGCTACTGTCACTTCTTGAAGCCCTACCCTCCCATTGTAAAATTTTATAGAGCGGTCGGAACATTTTGCGATTACTCCTTGAACTTAGAATACTCACCTGAAACAAAATGTTGTCTTGCAAAGAGTACACACAGCTTTTTTAGCCTTCACTTCTTTACTGTAAATAACCATAGAGCAGTTTCGACCAGGGCAAAACCTTAAATACGGATGAGACTTGACATAATCTTGAAAGGCAAATTGTTGGTATTTTTCTCTTAGATTTGCACGGGATAAATGTTTCAAAACAAAATCTTCAGTAGCCAAGATTCCACAATCCCTAGCCATACAACTAATGCCAGTTGATATTCCCTGTTGAAATCAAGATGTTATTATGTAAGATCAAAATTATGAAAAACGTTCCTTACTTGATTAATTTGGACTTCAAAATGAGACATCCAACAGTCTTTACAAAACATATGCGAACATGATAAGCTAAAAAATTTGTCCACGTTTTGTATAGTTACACAAACTGAACAACTAATATATCGGGAATATGTTTGAGGTTGAGGTACTACGGCAGGTTTAATGTTTGTTCTAACAAGTAAATTAGATGCATTATCTTTATAGTTCGTTACAATTTCAGGTACATCCCACTGGTTGCTATGTAGCAGCACTTTAGCCAAAAATGGAGTTATTTGGAGATTATTGCTCAATAGTTCCACTATTTCATTCAATAACCTTTCTACTTGTTCTTCATTCAAAGTTTCACAATTAAAATATTCTATATCTATTTGACGTGGATCTATGTCTTCTATATCGTTATCATCGTTGTCATAATAATCATAATCATCATAGCATTCTGTATCTGAGCATTCCATATCAGAATCACCCCCTTGGGAGGTTTGTTTTACATGACTTTCCATTCTTGGGCCTTTTCAGTCATTCGTTCTCTTTAACATTTCTTTATATTGGATTGATCAGAGGTTAAACGATATACACCACAATATTGTTCTTCAATTTTGATACAAGTAAAAAAAATTGGAAAAATCGTTCGGTAGGTCCATTTATTATCACTTCAATACATTGCGTTCGTTACCCCGTGCTACATGTTTGACGCAGACACGTTCCACAAGTGACGTTTTTATACTAAAAAAATAAAAAAGTATATAATATTTCTTCCAATTCAAGAATATTATTATCGTTTTCAATATTTGATTGTTATTATCAATCTAATGAAGCTTTCTCATCAGAAAATATAATCAATTACAAGTGTAAAATGACAAGTGTTATGACAACGGAGTGTCAATGGATGACGTCACGCCATCTTTGAGTTTGTTAAATTTTGGAAAACGTCAACAATTTCTGAAAAGTAAATAGTATTAAGGTATAGTAAATTCGATCTGTTGCTTTCAAACTTAAATTTAAAATGAATCGATCGGATGGACTGGTACAAAGACGCAATATCATACGTGAAACTACAGAGAGTGTATCAAATGATCCGAGTAGTAGTGAAAAAAAAGATCGTGATGAAGATGTTGAGGAGGGTGATTCTAAAGAAACCAGGTTAACGTTAATGGAAGAAGTGTTACTCCTTGGATTAAAAGATAAAGAAGTAGATTTGTTGAATTATCATTATTTCCTATAGTATTACATATGCGTTTGTAGGGTTACACATCATTTTGGAATGATTGTATATCTAGTGGTTTGAGAGGATGTATTCTAATAGAATTGGGCCTACGAGGAAGGGTAGAATTAGAACGAGCGGGTATGAGAAGAAAAGGATTGCTTTCTAGAAAATTAATTCTTAAAAATGATACACCCACTGGAGATGTTCTGCTAGATGAAGCATTAAAACATATTAAAGAAACTGAACCGCCTGAAACCGTCCAGTGTTGGATTGAGTACCTAAGCGGTAAGAATTGACAATCATTTAAATTTGGATGCTTTCTATTTGTTTTGAAATTGTGATCTATTATGTTTGTATTCAATATGTTATTTTATGTCTTTCTATTATATTTTACTTTGTAGAAACACTCGCCAGGTAATGTATACTGCATGTTTAGTATGAATTTATGTTTAATAATTATCCATATATATGATTCTGTAAATCAGAAGAATGTCGATTTTTTTCATTATATTTTTTTGTGGCGTAGGGGAATCCTGGAACCCCTTGAAGCTTCGATATCAGCTTAAAAATGTGAGGGAACGACTGGCCAAGAATTTAGTGGAGAAGGGAGTTCTTACTACTGAAAAACAAAATTTTCTTTTATTTGATATGACTACCCATCCACTCACAGATGATATTACTAAGAGCCGCCTGATTAAAAAGGTGAGACCGTTTTGATTATATAGTTGAATTTTGTTTTGATTCTTTTTTTCCGTAGATTCAGGATGCAGTATTAGCTAAATGGGTTAACGATCCACAAAGAATGGATAAAAGAATGTTGGCTCTGATATTCTTAGCCAATGCCAGTGATGTTTTGGAGAATGCGACTGCTTCACTTAATGATGATGATTATGAACTTGCCATGAAGAGAGTTCGTGAGTTGCTTGATTTAGATTTTGAACAGGAGTCTGTCAAACCCAACACATCTGAAGTTTTGTGGGCAGTATTTGCAGCCTTCACAAAATAAATTAATTTAGTTCATGTTTTGATGAAGCCAAATGTAATATTTGGGCTTCTTGTATCATACAATATTTCTATTTGCTGGTTAGGCTGTTTAATGTTATGAAAAGATTATGTTTTCTCTTACACTCAATTTTATAAATAATATAAATTAGTTTTAAAAGCAATACCAGTGTTATTAGTGTTTCATTTATATTTATTTAATAAATAACATCCCAATCATGACTCAAAGTGATTTGAAATTCAGGGATTTCGGCATTTAAACATGAAACAAATTTTTGAATTTCATTTTTTGTATAATCTGTATATATTGAAAAGAATCATGCTTGTAAATAAAATCCCCTCTTATCGATTTTTATTTTGTAGTAATTTGTTATCATGTTAGCTTAATCAAGTAACTTCTCAAAAAGTAGATGAATCAACGAATATCTTTTGAATTGTTCATCTTATCTATAGAAGTGAGTTTATAGTTAGTCTAATCATAAATCATTTAAGTGAATAAATCAACATTTTTAATAACTTGTATCTTCATGTTTAACCAGCCATTTTGTTGGAAGTCAACAAAATATTTTTAGCAGTTTTAATTCTCAATGAATTATCCCCTCTTATATTTCGAATAATTTGCCATGTACCATATGAAAACTATTACCTGAAGAAATATTAGCAAATATTCAGACTTTGAATGCAATGGTCCATTCCATTAATTTTGAATTTTCACATTTCAGTAGGGTTTGCTAAAGGTGAAATTATACAGCAAAATAAAATAAGATGAATCAATAAAATCGCAGCATTTTGAAAAAGCTGCGATTTGTTTTATTTGCTGTATAGTCATACCTTATTACGTGTTCCAAATTAAAAGGTATGGCGAGGTTTATATCGTTCAGTAGACTGGTAGGAATAGGGAAAGGCGATTCCCTGGAATTTTATCTTATATATAGAGCAATATTTCATACATGAATATTTTTTCCCCAATTTTGACCACTCTTCTATATTTCGAAATTCAGGTTTCATCCTATTCTTAACTACATCCCTCGTAATGATGTATTATTTGAAGTAGTCGGCTTTCTTTCCTTTTTGATGAATGGGAACATTTAATTGGATGAAATTGTAAAAGGTGATTAGATTACTAATTGTTAATATTAAAAAATTTATTCTCTTTCAATTTGCAGATTATGAACATTATCTCCACAAAAACCTGTTGCTAAGTCATAATGCACAATTATTTTGATGTGAGCAAATGCATTTCAATAAATAACACAATTTTTCAATAAAAAAGCTGGTATTTCTAACATTAGTGAAAATTTTTACAAACTAGAAAATCTTCAGTTTAAATATATGTTGTGCACTTTCAAGTATCACTTTTTTGATTATATTTCTCACATAATACTTGATACTCTAATTTATAAGGGAATGTAGGAATAACAAGAACAGAAATATCATCACAGGATGCTTGTTTGCCATTTTTCAACTGCCAGTTGTGGTCGTTTATTAGAGAACCTCTAGCAAAACCAACAAGGCAGGTTGCAGCACAAACGTAGCGTTCTTTCTCGCTAAAATTCTCTATAGATTTCTTAACTATTTCAGCAGCTTTTGAACAACATACTACATCCCATAGGCCATCAGTACCCATAACTAATACTTCTTTTTCATCTGTACTGGTGATTTTGTACACTTGAACTTCTGGCTGATGTGATAATAATGGTTTTATCTGAATTTTGGTGTAAATAGCATTTAAATCATGGTCTCCAAAACCTCTGGTGACACCAATGGTGCCCATTAAACGACTCTGAAATTCCATTGAAAGGTTTATTAACCTAAAATGATGGTAATCTTGTACTTACTCTTTTTCCATGACCTACTATGACTGGGTGTTTCAAGTCATCTTGTTCAACTGTTTTATATGCCCAACCTTTCATATGAGCATTACGATACATGACTGTTTTACCCAGATCTGTTGTTTGTAAGGGTTGAAGAAATTCTTTTGAAGTGAATTCATTCCCTGGAAAATGTTAGATGGAGTTTTGATATTTTTATGAAAGCATTATCAGAAAGTACCTACGAGACTTGGCTGTTCTTCAACAAGCCTTCTGATTCTATCTCTTTCACTTTCTGGAGTGAAATCCATAGAAAGTGGCTGAAAATTATTATTATTGCACAAAATGGCTCTGGAGTCACCGGCATTGGCTACATACAATTTTCCTATGATAAATAAGGCTATGCAAGCAGTACATCCACCTGGTGCTAAATACTTCATTCTGTCTTCGGCAATAAGTTGATCCTAGCAAAATATATTATTTATTACATTACATACTGAAAAAACGCAGCCCAATATATACAAATATTTATTATTTTCTATTCAAAATATACTGATTCTCTGTGTTTGTGTCTGAATACCAATTATTTCCGAATTTTCGCCATATTTTTCTACACACCTAGCATACTATTTAACATAGATCGTTGCCATAATATTGTATAGATTAAGCAATATTGGGTCATTCCGGAAGTAATGATTATATAATTGAAAGGTTTTTTTCTGGGTTTTCTCTCCCAAACTCAGAAAAATATCTATAAAATAAAAATTAATTATTTTGTGATTTGCTTCTGCGTAAGAAATACAAGATATTTGTCAGAAGCAATCAATTGAACAATGTTGCCTAACAAACAACATCAATGAAGAAACAACTATATCGAAACGTTTTGGAGTCTACATCAGACTCCTTCGTCAGACGCATAATGAAAATCTTTAGAATTATTTTGTTGATAGTTATTTTGTGAAATTCAAGAATGTGACAATTCTTGAATTTCACAAAATATCTATCAACAAAATAATTCTAAAGATTTTCATTAAGCGTCTGACGAAGGAGTCTGATATAGACTCTGAAACGTTACGATATAGTTGTTTCTTCGTTGTTGTTGTTTGTTAGGCAACATTGTTCAATTGATTACTTCTGACAAATATCTTGTGTTTCTTACGCAGAAGCTAATCACAAAATAATTAATTTTTATTTTATAGATATTTTTCAGAGTTTGGGAGAGAAAACCCAGAAAAAAACCTTTCAATAATGAGTATACCTCCCACAGTATCCTTTAATGATTACTTAATGATTATATAGTTTGAGCAAATACAAGGAGTGGGTATTTGGCAGTGAATTCTCATTTCTTTAATTATTCATGCAATTCAGAGTAACGAACCATTTCTTTGAAAGCAGCTTCCAAGGCTCCAATTATTAATAGGTCAGTTTGTTTGCATGTTGCCGATTTCTTCCCATTAAAATCTGCCCAAATATCATCTTGAGCATCGACCAATTTTTCCTGTAAAATAGGATCAAGAATTATTCAATTTGATCGAAAAGTTGTTTTTTCACGTCCAGGTTATTTATTCCTATACCAATTCTCCTGAACTTTACAAGGGATGAAAGTAATGTATTTTCGTAACGTGTTTCTACTGAGGTTTGCTTGGAAACATTTCGAAGGACAAAATGTTATTGGCATTACCTTCGTCATCACGAAAACTTACATGAATGATGTGGTGCAGTTGATTTGCTGCACATAACGCAGCCCCAACACCTGCATGTCCGTCAAAAATTCCATAGTATGAATAGGGTATTGAAAACTGCACATCAGGTTTGGTCAGAACTCCTTGTCTAAAAACTGCTTGATCCTCATTCCACCTAGATTTTCCTGCATTTATACATTCTGCGTATCCGGTGTAATGTGGGAGAGGTTTGCTAGGGTGTATTATTGGCCTTAGACGGTGGTCTGCAGAGATGTGAATCTCTTCATCCTCTAACTGCAGAAAGTGAGGTCTGTTGTATGGGAATTTTGGCCCCAATTTTTGTTGTCTTGACGAAAGGTAGTCGCCGCTTGTACCAGCTTCGTTTCCACCTACCACAGCCCCAACAACAATTTTGAAACGGTTGTACATCGAGTCCATGTCGAAAAAAGTTCCGAAAATCTTTTATTTCTCTATAAGCATTATCACTGATACGTCCAAGGGGCAAAATCTTTATCAAATATAAGCAAACTCAAACTTCCACATCATAACATTTAACATATATGTGTTTATATTGAATTTAGACACCTGATAAAGACAACAGACAACAAAACAGCTCACGTCAACTGCCAAAAGTATGTCAAACACGGAACACTAAAAATATTCGTATTCATAAAAGATATGAACGATTGAATCAAAATTGTCAGTATATTTTGATTCCTTGATAATGAATCAAATTCAAATGTATAAATACGGAAACAAGCTATATGTTATATATTTCAAAATATATAAGTGATGACGCAGCATGCAACCAACTTAATACCATTCAATCTTTCAATCGCAAAAAATTCCTCCGATCCAGTACATCTGTATTTCAACATGAGATGGCGGTACAACCTATTTTTTGCTGTATTTCTTGATACAAGACTAGAATATAGATAGAGTCACTGTATTTCTTGAAACCTTATTTCACAAATATTGAACAATCATGTCTTTTATATTTTTATGTTTCTTGTACTAAAAAATAATTGAATATTTTTGTCTTATGATAAAAGCGAATTTTGTTCAATAATATTCATTTTTACATTGTTTTATCAAAAATTTCGATAGATCTCGGGCTATTGAGCTTAGGTCTTGTGTTTCATTGAAATTCTTTGATATGAACACTAGGTACGTCCCTTACCACATATAGTGCTTGAAGATGTCTTCAGCAATTAGAGACGAAACGTCAGCGGATTAACATCAATCTCTTGATTGAGTGTGGCTTTTATCGTGGCGAATTTTATTCGTTTAATATTTCAGGCATCAAGTAGTGAAGTTCGAAGGCCTGAAAGTATTTATAAGGAGGTTTGGTCATAAAACATTTTACCTGGTTAAAGGCATGTTTTAAATACATTTTACATCATTAATGATTATTGAATGAATCACTGGACAGGTACTTCGGAATAATTAATAGCAGTCAGTATAATCTCAGACAGATTGAGAAATAAAGGTTTAGATTTACTGCTTTAGGCAACGAGTTTACGATGTCCGTTGAATTAGAGGGAACCTTATAAGTTAGATTGAATGCTGAAATAACTATGTAATTACGAAGAATTTTATGTGGTCATGTTGTAAGATGATAATTTTTCGGCTGCTATGTTACAAAACTAATCATTTCAAACTGTTTTTGATTGAAAATGAACTTCATTGAATTGATTTCCTCAAAGACAGCTATGTCATTCCAATTCCACAAAATCGTGCAGAAGTTATTTTTTTTCCGCTCGAGAGGAAAAGCCTTTTATAGGCTTACCCTGAGAGAGTCCGCTTCTCTCAGGTGTGTGAGACTCCAGTTGTTGATTGGTTACTCACTAAAAAACCTCTCACACGTTCCTTGTAGTAGTTCTTCGTCCTGTTCGTCCCTTAACAAAAGAGATGAGCTGCAAGCGACCTTCACAGTTGATGGGACCTAATGACCAATATGACCATAGATTATTTATAGATATGACTCGAAGTGATCCGAGCAACACCGCTTTCTGCATTCTGTGCGCCAAATCCTCGGCCTGGGATTAACAGGCCGGAGTAATCTTCAATTCGGCCACGTGGTTCCCTCTCATTCCGCGTAGACATCCTAAGATTAGTACGACCATCCTAACTTTATGTCTTGGTCTTGTATACAGGATTCCCAGTTCGAACATTAAATCCTTGTATTTTTCCCTCTTCTGTTCTTCTTTCATCACCACAATATTTTCTGCGGAGGAGGAAAATTCGACGACACTCAATTCCTTGAGTTCTTTGTCCAGCAGGAGTATACCAGGCTTCATGGCGTGGATCTGCCGAGTTGTTGAAATAGCATAGTTCCAGTAGATGCGAGCTCTGTCATTTTCAAGAACTGCTTCAATCTCCAGAGGTACATATTATGGTAGCACTGGTTCGTTGTTCTATACAATAAACCACTCTCATGCCGGGTCCAGACGGGTGTAATGTAACGCGTAATGTAATGCGTAATGTAAGGCGAATTCTCCGTGTGGACCGAACTACGAGCATTGCATGTAACGCTCGTCTACCGTCCACACGGAGAATTACGCATTACATTACGCGTTACATTATACCCATCTGGACCCGGCATTAGACGGAAGTTTTCCACATATCCTCATGGAGCATGGACTCTGCAAGCAGACAGAATGTGCATAACAGTTTCCTGCTGACTGTGATAAACTCTGCAAGTTGTTGGGGTGTCCACTTTCATGATATTCTTTAGATACCAGCTGGTATTTATCACCTCATCTTGACAAGCCATAATAAATCCCTCCGTTTCCGACTTGAGCCCAGCTGACTTCAAAAAGGGGCCTGTCTTCCGACATGCCCTGGTCTTTCAAACTCCTGAAATATATGGAGTACAGGTGTTTACTCATATTATTAATATTAGTACCTATTATCATTGGATATTATAATTATTAAAACGGGGTCGTGAGGCTTGGTCTAGCCCTTCAGAACTAAATTAATTGCTTGACTGTCGGAGTGGATCACTACGTCAAATCTTTAAGCAGGTATGGTTTCTACCCATGCGCTGCAGAACCACCAAGTTTTTTTTAGAAAAATAGGTAATTTTTCTGGGAAACAGTGAAAAATAATTGCATCGGTATTGTTAAAATTTTAAAATCGCCTTTAAAAACCTTCTGTGTGTGGACAAATATAGTCTGTAGGCTCTCACGGCTCTCGCATAATCATGTTATGATTGTGTCGCAGTCGTGCAATATATCGATATTTCCGAAAAAAATGTTATAAAATGTGAAGGAATTTGACCGCCTGACCGGACAAATGCAAAGCAGGCAGATTATAGGGACGGGATAACATGGAATAACACCATGTACCCTTGGACACATTCCTGTTGCCGTAAATTCAATATTCAATAGTTCTCCAAAGCAGACTGACCTCACGTCAGTGCTTCTCCAACTTTTTCAATTATTGCCGCAAATGATTCCGTATTTTGGTTATAGTTTCGACTCCACTGCAAATTACAGTAGGTACGTAATAAAAAGTTGGGATATATTCGGCAACAAAGTGTACAATCTGTATTGAAGTTTTATGACCTGTTTTCGAAACTTACGGGTCGAAAAGCTATCAAATACCATCGAAAAATGTATAGTCATCCAATGTCCGATGAGATGGCCAGTAACATTTTGTTATCTATTCTCCTGAAAAGTATTGATTAATACCTATATACATTTTCAAGAAATATACTTTACATTTTCTGTAAAATTGAACTACACGTCAAAAGTTAAGGATATTTATGTTTTACGAAGATGTATATTTTCATCTTAGTATTTTTTTTTTGCAATTGCATGAACTTATAACGATTATTAAAATTAAGGTTAAAGCCCTGTGGACAGGGGCTTTCTGGCGCTCTTGTTCAAACAGACAAATTATATCTCCGAAAGTATTGGTTTCTCAGAGTTTGGAATTATATCAATGTATTCTTATGATAGAACTGCATCATAAAGGAAATTCAATTCAAATATTAGTTTATTTATCAAGATTAAATGAGCAATCTGAGAATGAGAACTGCACCATGGAAGAAATCAAATTAAAATAGCTGAAATGAATTTGACTCTCTCTTATAGAACAGGATGACATGTACGAGTATGAACACAGATTATATAACAAAGCTTAGATAGAATAATTATAGCATTCTGTGAAAACATAGAAGTACGATTCATTATTGAAATTCAGAAGAATCATATCTCCGAAAGTATTAGCTTGTTGGAAATGAAAATTATATCAATGGATTTTAATGGTGAAACTGCGTCTTAAATAAAAATTGAATTTGAAATTTGTTACTTAAAAAAAAATTTTTTTTTTCGTTACTCCGAAACCATTTGGCCTATTTTACCCAATAACGAACTTAACCGAGATATTTATCTCCCTAACCTACTATGAAAATTTCAACTGCCTAGCTCATTCTGTTCGAGAGTTGTTGTAGAATTTTTTTGTTAATTTTCAACATTTTTTTTTACACTTTGTGGTAACCTGGTCAATACAAAACTTCACATGCGTATAAGGGTCATGACTCTACAATTTGATGCTAAATTTCAGATAGATCTAATGATCGGTTTCGGAAATATTCATAAAAAATGTTTTTACTAAAATCGGCCATAACTCCGAAACCGCTTGATGGATTTCGCCCATTAACGAACTCGTCCGAGATATTTACGCTCCACATCCACCTTGCAAATTTCAATCTTATCGTGCATAAGGCCGGCCGGCCGGCCGGACAGAATCGATTTCGACCTCGGATTCTTGATCAGTGAGTCGAACCAAATCGTTTTAGACCATTTTCAGCCAAAAACTCGAAAATCACAGACATTTGGGCAAATTGATAAGCACTCAGTTCCGAGGAACTAGAGCGCCAAAAAAGTCTTCTGGTTCATCGTAATATTTTATCCATGTGTGTACGTTTCAGTGATTTTCTCTGTATTTCTCTCAATTAGATCAAAGGGCTCTACGCCCGTCCCTGGTATAGTAATGGTTATTCCGCACATTTCCAAGAAACCCAGAACATCAAAACTTGTTTTCGGAAATTCAAACCATTTAATGATGAATATACCTCCCACAGTATCCTTTTAATGATTACTTCAAACTTATCAATTTCTATTATTAAGAGAAAGGAGCAAACTGCGTACTCACATAGTTACGTTGCTGAGTTCAATAGAAATAAAAGCTTTTTAAAATGCCGCTCGACAGTGACAAACAGCTCAACTTGGTACCAGATGGTTTGTTTTATGACAACCATTGCGCGTTGGGATAACGCAATAATATGATAAATATTATTTTTGCCGGCTACACACATTGTGCCGAAAACTATTGAATATTGAATTTACGGCAACAGGAATGTGTCCAAGGGTACATGGTGTTATTCCATGTTATCCCGTCCCTATAATCTGCCTGCTTTGCATTTGTCCGGTCAGGCGGTCAAATTCCTTCACATTTTATATCATTTTTTTCGGAAATATCGATATATTGCACGACTGCGACACAATCATAACATGATTATGCGAGAGCCGTGAGAGCCTACAGACTATATTTGTCCACACACAGAAGGTTTTTAAAGGCGATTTTAAAATTTTAACAATACCGATGCAATTATTTTTCACTGTTTCCCAGAAAAATTACCTATTTTTCTAAAAAAAACTTGGTGGTTCTGCAGCGCATGGGTAGAAACCATACCTGCTTAAAGATTTGACGTAGTGATCCACTCCGACAGTCAAGCAATTAATTTAGTTCTGAAGGGCTAGACCAAGCCTCACGACCCCGTTTTAATAATTATAATATCCAATGATAATAGGTACTAATATTAATAATATGAGTAAACACCTGTACTCCATATATTTCAGGAGTTTGAAAGACCAGGGCATGTCGGAAGACAGGCCCCTTTTTGAAGTCAGCTGGGCTCAAGTCGGAAACGGAGGGATTTATTATGGCTTGTCAAGATGAGGTGATAAATACCAGCTGGTATCTAAAGAATATCATGAAAGTGGACACCCCAACAACTTGCAGAGTTTATCACAGTCAGCAGGAAACTGTTATGCACATTCTGTCTGCTTGCAGAGTCCATGCTCCATGAGGATATGTGGAAAACTTCCGTCTAATGCCGGGTCCAGATGGGTATAATGTAACGCGTAATGTAATGCGTAATGTAAGGCGAATTCTCCGTGTGGACCGAACTACGAGCATTGCATGTAACGCTCGTCTACCGTCCACACGGAGAATTACGCATTACATTACGCGTTACATTATACCCATCTGGACCCGGCATTAGACGGAAGTTTTCCACATATCCTCATGGAGCATGGACTCTGCAAGCAGACAGAATGTGCATAACAGTTTCCTGCTGACTGTGATAAACTCTGCAAGTTGTTGGGGTGTCCACTTTCATGATATTCTTTAGATACCAGCTGGTATTTATCACCTCATCTTGACAAGCCATAATAAATCCCTCCGTTTCCGACTTGAGCCCAGCTGACTTCAAAAAGGGGCCTGTCTTCCGACATGCCCTGGTCTTTCAAACTCCTGAAATATATGGAGTACAGGTGTTTACTCATATTATTAATATTAGTACCTATTATCATTGGATATTATAATTATTAAAACGGGGTCGTGAGGCTTGGTCTAGCCCTTCAGAACTAAATTAATTGCTTGACTGTCGGAGTGGATCACTACGTCAAATCTTTAAGCAGGTATGGTTTCTACCCATGCGCTGCAGAACCACCAAGTTTTTTTTAGAAAAATAGGTAATTTTTCTGGGAAACAGTGAAAAATAATTGCATCGGTATTGTTAAAATTTTAAAATCGCCTTTAAAAACCTTCTGTGTGTGGACAAATATAGTCTGTAGGCTCTCACGGCTCTCGCATAATCATGTTATGATTGTGTCGCAGTCGTGCAATAT